>FR990074.1:15000-2678783 GCA_905404285.2 Erannis defoliaria | reverse complement strand
TGTGGTTTAGTCTGTGCGTTGTCTGTCAGTCAGTCAGTCAATAAGTCGTTGAGTCAAGACAGTTATTCTTATAGTATTAGAATAGATTGTGGTATTATGCAGTGGTACGGAACCTTCGGCGCCCAAGTCCACCCCCACTGGGTCGCTTTTATTTTATACTCACTCGGATAATACTTTAAGCACATAAAGCTGACGATAGGCATCATAAAGTGGTGGTAAAGATGAAGAGAAGAAATTTGTCTGCTTTTCTTTCTAAGTACAAAGAATACCGTGTCCAATAACTCTATCAACTTTAGGCTTGTGTAACAGCTAACTAGATATTGCGTCTGAAAAAATAGAATAATGAAAAACTTTAAACAGCTTTACGTTTTACGGGCACTGCTGAATAATTACAAGTAAATAAATAAATATGTACAGGGTTCCGCAGAATAGTATCGCTAAGCCGAAAGAAAGTAAATTTAAAAAAAATCATCATTGTGAATAACTAATTAATAAATATAACTAAATAATTTCGACGTGGCTACGACCACGTCGAAATTATTATTAATAATAATAATAATCATTTATTCATCAAGTATCATAGACTCATATACATCATTAAATATTTAACAGTAGCAGTCACATTAATAAATTACATAAAATTGAAAATGAAATGAAATTTAAAATTAAAATAAGTAAAAAGTAATAAGTATTTACTGGTTCGAATAACTCAAAGAATAATTTTACTAGGAGGAATAACTACAGGGTTTTTTTTGTTGATTAACGCATACCTTTCTAGTCCCTGGAGTGCTTTCGTATATCACAGGTTGGCAAGTATAATCGTAGTCCGATAGAAATATGGAAAAACCCTAAAAAAAGGAATTGTATACTGTTAGTGTTAGTATCTTTGTATATAAAAGAGAGAAGATATTTAAAATTGAATATCTCAGGGTGACGAGCTCAGTGCAGTGCAGCGTAGGATTGTGTTCGCAAGTTCACAATTCTGGCACTGCTGCTGTTAAGGGTAGGCGTTACGATTACCATCAGGCGAACGACTGCTCGTCTCGTCACTTGACAACATAAAAAAAACAATGTAAAATAAAGACTATAGTCTCAATTTCGTAATCATCATAATTAATATAATTTCGTACAAAAAATATTTCCCACCAAAAAAAATTTGTTTCGTACAAATAGTTTCTTTTTTGTATCCTATCGTAAAAGTGGACCGAAATGTGTAGAATGACCTCCTTAATACGGCTTAGCAATAGTAGCATTACTGGATGATTGCACTGTCATGCACCGCATCACACCATAATCTTATCGGGTCATGAGCTTTGTATGTGAAGAGCCATTCAAACAAACCATAAACAGAATTAACAAAAACTATATTACATACCTCGTAAAACAAATAAGTGCTCACGATGATCTGGAATATATTATAATAGAATATCACTCTGGTCAGGTTATACGGTTTCTTGTCTTTCATCCAGGCTGGTCCGGCTTTCAGACAGAAATACAAGTAGCTGAACAATATTGTAGCAAGGGTACCTACGCTAGGCCAAGTGTCTCGCGTTCGGTCGTCTGAAATTCACATAATCTAATAAATTATTATAATAATTTAGTATCATAGCTTTGCGGTTCACCAGCCATCTTCGAGCATAATTATGCAATGGGAGGTAGCTTGACAAGGCATGCATCTCTACCAAAAGGTCACCGTAATGCAAAAAATTGCAACACTCCAAATACAAGTAACTTGTTTTTTAGTGGAGATAGAAACGAGACGAAGAATTTCAACCCGGTTTTTTTAGTCAACAGATTTCAATACGGATTCACCTCGAGATTAATGCCTTTTATAAAATAAAAGTATTTTTCAAGTTTCGGTCTACAATTGACGGAGAAATAAGTGGAAATACAAAAAAAAAAAAAAAAAACGTACCAACAGTCGAACACAGAACCATCTTCTTTATTGAAGTCGGTTAATAACAGACCAACGCGACACAAAAAGTAGGTACACTCCAAAATAATAATTATGATTGTTTGATCTTTTCCCTGCGAGTACCACATTCTAATATTCACAAAATATACAGGGTTCGTTCTAATCAGTTAGCATAATTTTAAGGGCATATTCTGTACTTCAATACAAACAACATTGACTATGGGGCCAACTTTGAAATCGCAAAAAAAAACCAGCTATCCATACATTTTGCCCAAGGTCGATGAAATTTTTGTATGTAACAGCTGACAATTTTTTGGCGATTTCATTGTTGGCCCCAGAGTAAAACTTGTTTGTTATGGTGTACATAATATGCCCTTAAAAGGATGCTAACTGATTAGAACTAACCCTGTATAATAAGTAATAATTCGAAAGAGGTCACTTATGCACGAGTTTATTATTAATCTATAGTAATAATTATCTCATGAAAAGACATAAGTAAGTCTGAATTTAGGTTATTAGAAATTAAGTCACGCGTAGAAGATGATCTAGAAGAAGAAAAATAGTTATTGTGATCATGCTAAATGGCATCTTATACCTTATCATCATCCCGGAGACATTATTATTATAATAATAAAAAAAAATACGAAAGAATATATTTATTTTCACATACCTAACAACTTAAAAAACGGAAAATTTACGATAACTTAATACTACTTAACTAAAACTAAATACTAACTAAAATCTAAAACTTAAAATAAATAATATATATAAATAAATAGAAATAGATATAAATATAAAATAGAAATAGATTGCATGAATAATAATTAATAACTTATTATTTAATAACTAATTTAATATGAACTGAAATTATAATATAAAGCGGTATTATAATAAAAAGTTCTTATATAAAATAAACCATGTATTTTACTGACTAACAAGCGATTTATAAATACACATTTTGAAAAAAAAAATACAACCGACGTCAACTTCGAATACCTGAATGACATCTTCATGCTTTCTAGTAATTTTGATTTAAAACCCAAACTACTGAACCGATTTCGATAAAATGTATATGGGACCATCTCTGAAGTATTACCTACCAAAAAAAAAAGAATAATCAAAATCAGATAATAATTGGCGGTTGGAGAAATAGCGTAACATACGTATAAATAAATAAAAAGTCGTATTGAGAACCTCTTTTTTTAATTACGGATGAAAAGATAACAACTTCAAACAATTAACACAGAAAAGGCACAGGAATACGAAATACGCAATTTCGTTTCTTTGGTTTTTTGTTTTTAATTTTTGTTTAAAAATACCAATTAAACTACATACCTAACCGATTTTGATAAAATTTCTATGGAAGCAATCTATAAGGGAATGCTGCGCGCAGCTATCTCGCTCGCGCTTTTCACATCTTGAGAAGATATAAAATCACTAAAAAGGAAAATAAAAAACCGCATCCGGTGAAATTGCTGCAAATATAAATAAATAATATTACGCATGTTCAGAATTAAAAAATATTGATATAATTTTTTTTTGTCTACAAGTTTTCGTTCCTATAAAATACCCATATTTATAGGTTATGCCACCGACAATGATAAAGTGAATGGACGGGAAATAAGCGCACGGATTTTGAAGACTATATCTTGAGCGCCGGCTCTCCTCTCGCGTCAGTAATACTCTGGTTTTGCGACATGCGAGCCGCACGATACGACAATACTCTCTCAAAGTTCTCTTTTTGTAATGCAGTAATTAGATTCGCTATCTCTATTTTCTGGCAAATTTAATATGCATACTTTTAGCTAGGTATGCTTGATTGTGTTGACTTGTTAGTTTTGAACGGTTTGCAAGCGCTGGGCCCGTCCATTCCATTATCACTGTAGCTGGGTTATGCCCAGTTTTATTTATGAAAACTTGTTTGAATGTTTTTTGTCTTAGCCATTTTAATCTTATTCTCATTAATTTCACCGACTGCGATTTTTCATAACTATTTTCATTACAGGAAGAGAGGCTTTCAAATGGCATTCTGCAATTGGGACAAGATGGGCTAGTATAATAATACCTATTCAGTGATTATAAATCTTCAAACATGTTGCAATGCGCGAGCGAGATAGCAGCGCGCAGTATTTGTCCCTTAAACGAAGGAAATGATCTGTCCCTTTCCAGCGAAACACGTGCATACAATCTGTTTGAAGTCATGGTCATCTGACATCATTGTGCACAATAGTGCGCTCTCTGTCTAACTTGAAACTACTCCGTTACTATAATAAACTTACTGCACATGCAGCAAGAGACATTCTTAAATTTTGTTTATTTACAGTCAGTTTACGTTGTAAAAAAAGTAAAAAATACATGTATAATATTCCCAATTAGTGATGTGGAGAGTCCAAACGTACCAATGATTAAACGAGTAATGAAAATAGCTTCTAAGTAAGTAGCCCATCAAACTGCTTTGTCGAGAGGCCAGTCTAATACATTCTGAAACAAAGCTAGAAAAACAATTGAATTGAAGCACGTCGTGGTTGTAACATTTATCATAACATATTTAACAAACTCCTGGTACAGGCCGATTCAAACATAATGGCAGCTGTGAACTTAGGCGAGAGACGCTGCGCAGTAGCAAAAATAGGCGTGCGTTGTGCGTACAATCGTAAATTCTCGCTTGTAGCGCACTTCACAGCCGCCATTAAGTTTGAACCAGACTGTAATTTTTTTTAGGCGTAAGCCTTTATTAACTACAACAAACTACAAAGACTACTTAGCCACTACACAACAAAAAACAAAAGGATTGTATCCAGACCGATGAAAGTCTAGAGACAATCCAAATGCTCAAACCCACTATAAGTCGGCAGCGTACCCAGCATGCTGGCGGCATTGCCACGCTGGATGGCAATGCTTATGCGTTGGGCCAAATAAACACCAGCATTTTAACCACGCGTCGCGTCGACCAGGCGCTTGGATATATTTTTGAAAAGACGATGAGCTCTCCCGGTTCCCACGGCCCCAATGTCTCAACACCAAATGGCTCAAATGTGTAACCTCTGCCGAGGTTAGCATATTTGCGCCGCTTGTGCTGCTCGGCCAAATTTGCCTCCGCACCAGCCCTACTCTGTCTCAGGAAGATGAGACGGTGCCAAAGTATCGATGCAAATTGCGTCCCTTACAAGGGGCCGTCCCAACTTCCAAGGCACATGTGTCATACCGTTAGGTCTTTTGCTATCGTCACGCGCAATACTGCTCGGTTCGAGCACAGCTGCAACATTGGCGGCGAAAAAAGGCCGGCGTATGATATCATTCAGGCTAGCAAGACGGCCGATTCGTTTAGCGCTTCGTGAGCAAGAGAGACCATGGTGACCGAGCTGATCGACAGCAGTACCACACTAGCAGCGATGGGCTTCACAGCACCTTGCACCCAAGCGCAAGCTGACAGCTAGACGAAATGCGGTTGGGTCTAAGAGGCTAACAGTATTAAAGGAGAGAATAGGCTGCAACCAAAGACCTGATTCCCATACAGAGACAGCAAGAATTCGAGCGCGATCTGCGACGGTAGTACACGTATCTAGGAGAGATTTCCGTGCTAGTTCACAGATCGGCCGATCCCATAGTCTCTGCGAAGACAAAGTCCTCGGCAAATCAGTATTTGGACAAGCCTCCAAACATTCTTGGCCTCATTCAAATGAGCTACTACTACATCAGAATGGCCTAAAGAGGGTACAAGGATTTTTTCAATTCATTTATGTGTACTATGAACGGAGGATAAGAAAGCTGGTAGAGCTACACTTGAAATTTTGCGGATCCTTAAGCCTCCTAACATTACTGGTAGTGAGGCTTGTGACCATGTCCTGTCATTCATGTCTACATTCAAAACCTATATTAGAGTTTCCTTTACGACATTGTCTAAGCTCGAAAGGAGCTCACCATGTTTTCACAGTGGACTACATCGTAAAGTGTATATAAATTTTGGCACAAACAGACATTATTTGACAATGGTAAACATGGCGTTTACCATTGTCATATATTGTCTGTGGGCGTTAATTTTGAGTAACTTCCTGGAGACACATGAGTTTTTAAAGACTCATCTAAAATCACAAAAATTGATGTTTAGAGCCAAATCATTAAATTTTGCAAGAACTAAATCGTTGTTTGGACATGAATGCAAACATAGAGTTCGTATTTTGAAAAATTTAGTTCTCAGCCAATAAGACGAAATTCGTCTATGAGACTTTGAAGAATTGAGCAAGATGCGATGGGACATCATAGGATTATCTGAAATCCGAAGAGAGGGACAGGATACGATAATCCTAGAGTCCGGCAACATGCTCTTCCGGGAAGGAGCGCGTAAATCTCAGGGTGGTGTCGGGTTTCTCGTCCGTAAGTCCCTCATCAACAACGTAGTGTATCGTGCAGGATAGCGAACCTTATGCTCAGAATTACTAACCGGTATTCGCTGAAGGACATGCAGGTATATGCGCCGACCACGGCACACCCTCACGATGAAGTAGAGGCATTGTACGAGGAGATTTTCAAGGCCATACATGTCTTCGAAACTTACTTCACCTTTGTTATGGGGGATTTTAACGCGTTGCGTTCCAATAATACAGTATGTATAAAGGACGCAATTGAGCGGAACCAGGGCTAGAAAGTGTTCGCAAAGAATTCATCTATTGGGCAAAGCCAAAAGACGAAGCTGAAGATCGAAGATGGCAGTATCATTTCGTTGAAGCCACAGATACTGAGACAGCTCCAGAGGTTTTATGGACAGTTTTACACCTCAACACGGCAACCCATTGTCAGTAATGCTCGGGACACAATAGCTAAACTGACTCGACACTACACTTAGGACATCCCAGACGTCAGCCTGTACGAGATTAGAATGGCTCTCATACAACTTAAGAACAACAAGGCGCCAGGTGAGGACGGAATAACGACAGAACTAGTGAGAGCGGGTGGTAAACCGGTACTTTTAGTCCTCCAGAAGTTATTCAGTTCCGTCGTTCACGAAGGTACTACGCCTGAAGCATGGCACAGGAGTGTAGCGGTGCTGTTTTTCAAGAAAAGAGATACCACCTTATTGAAGAACTACAGGCCCATCTCACTCCTGAGCCATGTGTACAAGCTGTTCTCGAGAGTCATTACGAGTCGCTGAAGAACTATGCTCAGCGACCTCAGTAATGTTTCCCAACAGGTGGGTCTTAAAATGAACATGGACAAGACAAAGATCATGTCCAATATCCATATTGTGCCCGTACCGGTTGTCGTTGGGAATGATACTTTCTAAGTTGTTGACTACTACAACTACCTTGGACAGATTGTTCAGTTAGGAAGGTCCAACTTCGACAAAGAGGTCGCCCGAACTATCCAACTCGGATGGGCAGCGTTCGGGAAATTGCGTAATATCTTCTCGTTCAAAATCCCGCAGTGTCTGAAGACAAGGGTCTACGACCAGTGTGGGTTGCCAGTGTTGACATATGGAACTGAAACGTGGTCTTTAACTGCTGGCCTTTTGGTGAAACTCAGAGTCACGCAACGGGCAATGGAGAGAGCTATGCTCGGAGTTACTTTGCGCGATAGAATCCAGAACGAGGATATTCGCCAAAGAACCACAGTTACCGACATAGCTCGCAAGGTTTGCAAGTTGAAGTGGCAATGGGCACGCCACATCGCTCGAAGAACTGACAACTGATGGGGAAGAAAGTGGCGAGAGAGTCTTGAGTGGCGAACGCGAACCGGAAGACGCAGGTAGGAAGGCCTCCCACTAGGTGCACCGACGACATTGTAAAAATCGCGGGCAACCGGTGGATGCAAATGGTAGGTTGTCGTACAGTGTGGCGGTCTAAAGGGAAGGCCTTTGTTCAGCAGTGGATGTCTCCGGGCTGATGATGATGAATAATTGGATGAATGGCCAGGCTGAAAATGGCGGGACCAAATGGATCAACCTTGTTGGCAACCTACCGAAGATAACAAAACATTGTTTTGGCATGTTCATTTTGTGGGATTGCCGTAGCATTGCCAAAGAAAGTAGAAAACCTCTGGAATTTTGTCTTTGATTTGTGTCAAGAAGGCGCCTCTATCTACCGAAATAAATCATTTTTGACATCCACTTTTAGTAGCTCCTCTCCACCATTTTGATCCTAAAAAGTCCAGAGAGAATGAACAGTAGCATCACACCCACCTCGCGAACCAAAACCAAGCTGTATTGGTTGGAAAAGGCTGCTCAAAAGCAACCTTTTCCTACAGCCTGCCTTGGCCGGAAGGTGACGGTATGTGGTGCCGACCGTAATAAACCTGATGCCTCCATCTTTTTTGGTAAGTGCGCATAATTTAGCGTCGTACAAAATTTTCATAACGTCACTATTGGACTCATCCCGACTACATAAGATTTACCAAAGCTGTAAGGTCTGTAACTAACAGTAAAATGTGAGAATGGAACGTTTCATGAAGGAGACTTTTTGAAAATGGTATTTTATGAGAAAGAGACTTGTTACGAGTGTGGGACAATTTGCGAATTGGTCTAAATAATCTGTAACGAAACTGTGACTATGAACTATGAACTATTATTTACGGGATATTTATCGTGATTATGTTGTGAAATTAGCTCCCGATATTTCGGCGCAGTTGCATGCACCATGTTCACGAGTAGACTGACAACACAATCACGGTAAATATGCCGTTAATAATAACAGAACTTTAATTATGTACATGATTCCTATTGCAATAGAATTATTTAGTTTTGATGACACAATAGCAATATATTTTAGTCTATTTATTTATTTTATTTTATAAACACACTATCCAAATTACAACCAAAATGTATACATGATATCAACATTTAATTTAGAAAGTTATGTTAGTTATGTCTATGTTTAGATACTGTTTGTATAATAGGAAAAATTACAACCACTGATGTAATTTTTACCAGTACGTATTTATATGAAAAAAGTATGTACCTCTGAAGATGGACCACTGCCGTTTTTTTTAAAGATATATTTATAATATAATTATAAAGAATATTATAAATATAAAGAATATGCAAAGTAACGCTTTTACTATAAAAATATTGCATCTGCCTTTAACAGGTCGAAAAATACAGGCAAGCTTTGTAATAGGGTCCCATTGGACAACCTTTTTGTAAGGAACCCCAAAAATTAGCTTTAAACACTTACCGTACAACTCATCGAATAAGTAATCCCAACTCTCAGTGATCTTTTCCCAAATTGCGTACATTTTTCGAAAGATTTAGTAAAAATATTATTTTAGGACCACAAATTATGCTATACTTAGAAATAAACCAAATAAAAACCTGGTCCGCAATCCACAATGAATTCCAGAACAATAATGAATTTGCACCATTACACGTTGTATACATTAATGTTTTGTACTAGGATATTTATTCATTATTTAACTTAAGTGACCCAAAAAGGTTAAATTCCACCGAAATCAACGTCCAAACGTTGATAGAGCAGTAATATAAAACGAACAATTTGGTAAATGGACCTGGGTATGTCCTAAAACTGCATCCAGTCCCACCAGAGGACTGGCAGCAGCGTCTTCTCCGTTAACGGTGGTGAGCATTCTGCGATCCCCAAGCCGCCTGCCAAGCGTGGGGATTATGGCAACGCCTCTCTATTAAGCCCCCCTTAATAGGGAAGTTTTCGTCCAACAAATAACCAACCAACCAACAAATAATTATGTTAAATACTCACCTATATGTACAATTGGTTTTTCGGTGAAGATAAATAATATAAGAAGCCTGCATTGTTCCGGATATGAGAATCTACCAACACCTGGGCCAGCATGGTGGGCATGCCCAAACACCTTCAGTAGGCCCGGCATATCCGGCAGTGAACTCTTAAAAGGGTGATTATGCACCTTATAAATATGTTGATGACACTTTGTCCCTTTTCGCAAAACGAATGTTCAATTAACATAGTAAGTAAAATTCATATTATGGCGTGCGTAGTTATGACACCAGGACTAGCTTCTCAGTCTATATTATGAATTTACTAACTAACTTAGTTTTAATGAGCTAATGAATGACTAATACTAGACTAGTGACATGCACCAAGAGGATAAACCAGTGTCTTACGTCACAGCGGCGTATTGTACGAGCACATGTACATGTATTAGAAGTTTGTATTGTCGAATCGTACGGCTCGCATGTCGCAAAGACAGAGTATGACTGACGCGAGTGGAGAGCTGGCGCTCAACATATAGTCTGTACCATGAGTGTAACGAGGGATGCTAGATTTAACTCTCGATCGTATCGAGGGAGTAATTTAGAGTCCTGATTGAAGCGCGGCGTTCAAACCGCACAAGACGAAGACAAGCTTATCCAAGAGGTGAATACTCTACCCCCTAACCCACTACCCCTATACTCTACTTTGTTTCTCATTACCTCTGCGAGACAATAAAAACCCAGTCGCGCCTCCAACTGGTCCCATGTGGCAAATGGTACCGACGCTAGTTACATTATTATTACGATATTTAAGTATTTACTCTTCTTTTTAAAGATAAGTAAAAACCCAAGCTAAGTAAAGCCAGCTAAGTAAGCCAAAGCAAAGCCAAGTAAGAGACAGAGCTAAGCAAAAAGCCAAAGCCAAAGCCTAAGCAAAGCAAAACCTAGCTAAGCGAGCTAAGTATTCCAGTTTTGGCAGCCATGACATTCTGCTCCGAATTGGAGACTTTACTTAACTCGGATCCAGTGGGTAACCTGTCTTAGAAACAGCAATTGTTAATTTAGACAGCATTTTTCGGAATCGGATCGAAAAAAGCGCGCAACGACTCTTAACTCCAGAGATTTAATATACCTACCTATATACATAATTATGACAGATATAATAATATTATAGCACGCAGGGTTTGCAAGTTGAAGTGGCAATGGGCAGGCCACATGGCTCGACGAACTGATAACCGATGAGGAAGAAAGGTTCTTGAGTGGTGACCGCGAACCGGAAGACGCAGCGTAGAAAGGCCTCCCACTAGGTGGACCGACGACATTGTAAAAGTTGCGGGACTACCGGTGGATGCAAATGGCAGGTTGTCGTAAAGTGTGGCGGTCTAAGGGGGCACCTTCGTTTAGCAATGGACGTCTCCGGGCTGATGATGATGATGACTCAGTGAGCTCTACCTTATCGGTAATTAGTTCTTCGAGCGATGTGGCCTACAAAATTGGATGTATTCAGCCATGGATATATTATGTCAGGCTATACAGATGTTGTACTTTATTTTACATAATTATGAGAGAATCTATTATACTTAGTGGCAATTTATTTCTGAGCGCTACCGTGGGTCGGATGACACGTTAAATTGTTGGTCCCGGTTGTTTGTTCTAGTTTCTATGACAACAACCGTCAGCCATGTCAGAGGTCTTCGGGCGGCACATTAACTCTGACACTAGGGCTAGCCACTCAGCCTATACGAACTTACTTACTTTACTTATGAGAGAATCTACATATTATGTTCTACTTAATGGCTTAGGACATTTCCTATATGCAGGTGGCCTAGTGGACTATTATTTATTATGTGCTAGTGCTACAAATTGCCCTTACTTCTTTGTATGAACTAGGTTTAAATGTCACATGCCATTAAATATTATATAATTTTATTATGTTATGAAAACAGACGTGGGTTTGACACATTTTGTTAAACAACAAAGCGAAGCAGGACGCAGCCGCACGCGCTTCGGGCACTGGTTACACTCCTTAAAAAAGATCACCGGATTTGATCGAAAATATAATCGGAGTATCCGATTGAGTATTCCCATATAAATAAAACAAAATGTTAGACGCTACAGATGTTATACTTTATTATTAAACATAATTACGACATAATTTACATAATTGCTGTTCTTTAATATCAGTTTAGGGTAGATGACTGATGTATATATCGTTGAAACCAATAGCTTTGATGAAGAATTTAAGTATATATAATATGTTTATTGAAAAAATAATTTCAATCGGTTAATAATGTTCTGATATATGATCGTTTAAAGTTTTTGGTAGAGAAATCTCTGTCACTTTCCCTCAAAACAAAAAATAATTCACGCTTCTGTGCGCCATACTTGTCAGTATAGAATTTATATGGCGTACAGAGAAGTGACGTCATAATTTCCTCTCTGTGTAGCATGATATTAAAATGCTTATAAGTTGCTTATTTTTGATCAGATTTTCATTTTGTTTTCATTAATCAGCTATATTTATGGGCCACATTTTCATAGGAAAATAAAAAAAAACCCAGTCATCTAGCCTTTTATTACACATTCTACAGATGTTACACTTTATTTTACATAAATTATGGCAGACTACATTTTTATTTATTTATTAAACATAATTTTACTATGACGGATGCTACAGATGTTATTTTTTATTAAGCATAATTATGACAAATACTTTACAAATGTTGTTTTTTACTAAACATAATTATGACATACTCTACAGATGTTGTCCTTTATTCAACATAATTATGTCAGAATCAAAATATGTCGTAGCCGCTAGAGCGCCTGTGCAACCGTGGTTGCACGTTCCCCGAAGCAATTATACTTCCTGCAACTCCAGTGGCACGAAATTCGCGCCATATGATTTACCTCATAATTGGAATGGGGCGCTCAAAAGATGCCGTTAGTGAGTGTAATACGGATCTTTGATATATTTGATTGAAGTTACAAGTCTTTGCCACTCTCTGTGGGTATTTTAATCTATGCACGAAGTAAAAAAAAAGTGATAGTCGTCAATTTTTTCTGTAAGATTTTGATCTTTTTTTTGTTTTTTTATCTTAATCGAATTATATCGATATTTTTACCTTATTATAATGCTATGTTCATGTACATTTGAAATAAAAATAAAAAACAGTATGCTATAGCTTTCATTTTCAAATTAATAATGTTTTAAAAAACAACATTTTTTTGTTTGTTAGGACAAGTTTGCCTAACGTAGCATAATATTGTATTACTACACTAGCCAAAATTATTTACGTAACGTATTCCTTGATTCTTCAATGAGTCCTGTCATAAATTTTGTCACTCAGCGTCGTAAGAGGCGCTCTCGAGACGGTCATTTAGAATGCGCGGGAAATACCTGGCGCCGGCGGCGCGGGACGAGACACTTATTCAAAATTTGATACCGCGGGATGGCGCTTGAGCGGGTAGGTACATAATTATGTCAGACAAATGTCGAACTCTACAGATGTTGTAATTTTATACCTTTAATCAGTGTCTAACTCCTGCCAGTTGTCACGTCGTTTGTCCCGCCTTGTTGTATGGTGTCTGCCAGGAGGCAAGAGGAGGTCTTGTCAAGCAGTAGGACCGTTCAGGCAACTACAATATCATTGTAACATACCTAGTTACTGTTTCTTTGATCGAAGCAGAGTTAGGTGAATTTCAAATATGTAGGTTATTGTGTTATTTATAGCTCTACTACATTTATAACTCTACTACATTTATAATTCTAGGTACTACGTTTAAAACTCTACTATATTTATAATTCTACTACATTTATAACTCTACTATATTTATAATTATAGGTACTACATTAAAAACTCTACTATATTTATAATTCTACTACATTTAAAACTCTACTATATTTATAATTATACTACATTTATAACTCTACTATATTTATAATTATAGGTACTAAATTTAAAACTCTACTATATTTATAATTTTACTACATTTATTACTCTACTATATTTATAATTCTACTACATTTATAACTCTACTATATTTATAATTCTAGGTACTACATTTAAAACTCTACTAAATTTACAATTCTACTACATTTATAACTCTACTATATTTATAATTCTAGGTACTACATTTAAAACTCTACTATTTTTATAATTCTACTACATTTATAACTCTCTTATATTTATAATTATAGGTACTACATTTAAAACTCTACTATATTTATAATTCTACTACATTTATAACTCTACTACATTTTTAAATATATTGGAGTTACGAGAAAACGCAACGTACGTCTGGTGGTAAAATTCAGATTCAGATATTTAGTTTTTTTTTTTTTTTTATAGCATCAGGCCTGCCCATAACTTACAGTTAGTGACAATTGAGAATTTGCGAACAAAATCCTACGGCGCACTGAATTGCACTCGTCACCCTGAGTAATATACTTTAATGTAAGCAAACGAATTTACAGGTCACTGCTGACCAAATGACGTAAATTAGATTTTTAATGTATTCAATTTGTAATTGCCGTTGCCGTGCGTACACATCGCCACTAAGCACCAATAATAACTGTCATAGTTACATAATTGTATGGGTAAGTAACAATTACTATTAAGAGTAAACAAGCCGGACACTTCTCTATAGAAACGGGGAAGTAATATTACTCCACTATGTAATGTTGTAGGTCCAAGTCTAAGTATTATATCGATTTGTCTCTTCATTTTATAAGATTGTAAATTGATAAGAAAGTTAAAAGTTATTAACAGATGATAGCCATGAAACATCTCGTATTTTAGCTCAATTTTAACGTCACTTTGGACGTAAATAAACATAAGGAGTCCGAAAACTCAATATGTATCAAGAGGCATAGTTTAGTCCATCAAAATTTTAAATAACTTTAGTTGAAAAAAAATAGTTCAGTAGTTTATTCATCACAATCCTGCAGCCAAAGGTTGACATAACAAAATTTACGCGCTCGTTTTTTTTTCTTTCTCCCTTTCCCACACTTTGTTTCATGAAGAGAGCATGCTCTTTAGCCACGCCCACAGATAAGTTCGAGCCGTCGGGCAGTGCCTCCTTAAACTTTGTCCATTATAGTAATCGCGTCTAGCAAATTATATCCCTTAGAAATAAAATCGTTTAATCTAGCATTGCCTCTTTAAAAGGTTCTGTCAACTGTTGAGGTAACTATGTGAAGAGGTAATGCTAGATCAATCGTATTTAATTCTACGGGATAATTATTAGCTAGACGTTTTACAATGTTATGTCAACTTACTATGAGCTGTCAAATAGCGATTAATATAATGGACAGATTATAGGGGCATTGACTAACTGTCAGGCTTGGAGATTATGAGAGCCCCTTCCTATTGTGGGAGAGGCCTTCGTTCAGTGGATGTGTCAAAGCCAGAGCTCATGACGATGATATACGACAAAAAACTATGAGATATAATTATAAAATTTAAAATTCAAGTTTGAAAGTAAACAATATTAAATCATCATCATCATTCACAGCCTTACTTTACTGCAGCCAAAGCCTCTTTTGTGCTATGCCATATTTACCTCGGTCACCATGTCAATCGTTTCCAGGTTTAGCCCGCGACTTTTATAATAAGATTTAAAGTCAAACATAAATATTTACCGTATTAAATGCATGCAAAACTTAAAAAAGTTTTTTTTTGTTTGTTTGTATCTGGTTTCCATAATACAAGCTTTGCTTAGAATGTGCTAGATGGCGCTCTGTGTAAAATATACCCCAATATTTATTTAGTTATTTAATTATTCTTTCTAATTGCGAACTGAGTTCGAAAAATAAGACAATACACTATTTAACTAAAATAGGGTTATTATTGTTTTAGTGTTTTATGCATACGGTATTAATTTGCATGGTGCAAACGATACAAAGCAGTTGCATCTGCACCATTGATGCTGCAAGTCAATGGTGCATATGGTAAGAGGTGCAAACGCTAGTTGCATTTGCACCATTATTGTAGCAAACAAAACTAATTCGTTCCATCTGCACCATCGATGGTGCAAGTCAATGGTGCATACAATGCGTCGGGAACTAGGTACGGTTGGTGATAATGCTATTTATTTAGCAACACGTTGAGGATCATAACAGAAGTTTCACCACCGCCACCGGAGTCGCACTGGTGTGAACGAAGGTTTAACACAAGCTATTGTTAATGTCTAAGTTGTTATGTAAGCGTTCCGAGCATGAAGTACTTACCTAAATACGTTTGACCACTATTATAATGAGGGGTCAATCAGAACTAATTTGTTCTAAAATGTTTTATAGGTATCATTTTAAATTACACTAATGAGGTTTGTTATTTAGTTCTACTACTATTTTCCAAATACCTATACTTAAAAATTCTGATATGTTCTATGATGATCACAGTAATTTACTAGATACAGTTATGTGACATTTTGGCCTTCTATCGGCCAGGAGACGTCCATTGCTGGACGAAGGCTTTACAGGGAGAGGTTGCCATAATCCCCACGCTTGGCAGGCGGCTTGGACATTTTGGTCTAGCTCATGACAATACAATAATTTGGTACCATCGTACTGATAGAATAGAATATTAAAAGATCTCTTCAAATACCAAAAGCTCATAAAGAGTGGCACGCGTTCATTGCTCTAAATATTTTAGAAGGCGTTGGGCTCAACGACATTTACAAGCGTCTATATTATACTCTGTTTGCTGAGAATGTATAATCGTTAAAATGCACGTCATTGGTCGCAGATAACGAACATTTATTGCCGTCATAGCTAGTACCGTCCTTTTCACTTACATACAATTGTGGAAAAGAGAGCGCCATATACTAGACATTCTCAGCGAACAGAGTAGGTATAGCGGAAATTAGGGTTGTTCCTTAGTACCGCCGACGGGAAGTGTCTGGCGATATTGATTATGAGTTAGTAACAATATTCTCTAAAACGTACATAAAATCGGCACTAATACCTATTCTTTCTTCTGTGCTAATACTTTAAGAGTGCGACTAATGCCAGAAATATATCAGATTTCACCCGCGCGTCTTGCGTTAGGTTAGAGTCGAAAATCGCATGATACAATTGATGATGATCTCGGCTTTGAGCAATTTAGGTGGGATTTTAATTAATTATTCAAAATGTAAGCATGAAATAAAAAAAATAAACGGCTACTGTGCTAAAACATTAGTTTGGCTATGTTATTCGTAAAAAATAATGTGGTGTTGTCGCTGATAATTTAGAGCATTTGAATTAAAACAGTTTTTTTTTGTTGGTAATTTGTATTATTTTTTTAAATAAACCAGATTATTTTCCAAAATTCTATTCGGTTATTCGGCTTCTTTAGGTTTTTCCACTACCTGTAGTATTTTTTTTCTGAATATTTACGTTCTTTATCATTAAACTATGTGTTTAAAAATACACCTTTACTTACTTTTGGCATAAGTCGCCCCCTTAAGAAAAGTGAGTAATACTTCTACTAACTTAACCTAACCTACCTGAAATTTATAAATTGCCTGTCAGCATAAGCTAGCAGGTACGCTTACGTTCAAAGTAGATACATACGTACTATGATTACTCTATCCCACACACTTAGATAATCAGACATTAAGTAAGGTCTGGAGGGATCTTGGACTAATTAATACCCCTACATTCTCTCCTTCCAGATCAGTTAGTCTCTCTTTTTATTGCTTCGTAAATCTAACATGCTGTGAACGCCCCTACGTTGGAACTTTTCTAAGTTTAGGTGGGTGAACAGGACTATCTAGTAAATAAGCTCAAACGGTAAGGGCAGTATCTGAAGTTCCTTAAAAGCTGCTCTACGCATCAGACGTCGTTCTGAACCACACATATAGCACGCATGGCTCGTCTCTGCATGACAAATACTCTGTTACGACCGGCAGCGCGGACCCACTGTAACTTTGGTGTTATCAATAAATAAATAATAAACCTATTGTATTGTATTGTACCCTCGAAGGGTGCTTCGGCCCTAATCCACAACGCTGTTGTGGCTCAGTTGCGAGTTGCAATCGTAAATACGTGTTATAAGTTTTGCTAGTGCGATCGGTATCGTAGCGATCAAATATGAACGTGGCTATTAATTAAAGGCTATTTAATGCAGGCAGGTATGTGTAATATATATATGCAGTATTAGTAGTACCTAGTTATATCAGCGTCTGGAATGTGAATAGTAAATACGTTTGACAACTGGCTGTAATGTGGGGTTAATAGGAGCTAATTTTAATTTACAATTTGAAGGTTCCACGGGAACACAGTGAATGTCAAAATAATTTATTAGAAAAACAAGTTTTTATAGGAGCTAATTTTAATTTACAATTTGAAGGTTCCACGGGAACACAGTGAATGTCAAAATAATTTATTAGAAAAACAAGTTTTTATAGTTTACAATTTTATGTGTATTTTTTTCTAGAATTATAAGCTTTTGTTATTTAAATATTGCAATCACTTATTTCAATATGTAGGTACAAATATTTATTTTTAAGTAAACTTAAAAAAATATGCCATCTATTATTTCAAATATCAATTCAATTCAGAATTCAATTTATCATTATTTTAAATGTTAGTGTGTGTTTGTATGTTAGTGTTTGTGTTGTGTTGGTGTTTTGTATGTTATGTGTGTTGTTATGCCTAGAAGGCAGTGTATTTAATGCATTTGCATGAAAAAACGCAGAGCGCACTTAGCGCAGTCAGCACCTCACTGTCAAATTGACAACGATGGTTTTTTTTCTTAGTTTTTCGCATCGCTCGTTGTGCATTCTGCCAGTGTCAAGTTTATAATTGTTCAAAGTTTTTTATATTAAAATCAGCGGCGCAAATATGCTATCCTCGGCAGAGGTTACATATTTGAGCCGTTTGGTGTTGAGACATTGGGTCCGTGGGGACCGAGAGCTCATCATCTTTTCAAAAACATATCCGAGCGCCTGGTCGACGCGACGCGTGATCAAAATGCTGGCGTATATTTGGCCCAACGCATAAGCATTGCCATCCAGCGTGGCAATGCCGCCAGCATGCTGAGTACGCTGCCGACTGGTAGTGGGTTTGAGCATTTGAATTGTCTCTAGACTTTCATCGGTCTGGATACAATCCTTTTGTTTTTTGTTGTGTAGTAGGCTAAGTAGTCTTTGTAGTTTGTTGTAGTTAATAAAGGTAAATCAAGTCAAATATGTCATGAAATCACAATTAGTCACACGAAATTAGTCATAGTCGAGTCCAAGTCATGCCCTAGTAAAGTTGTGGCGACTTTACTATTAGCTTCTACGGAGTTTTGAAAACAACACGAAAAGACAAGACACATTATATCACTTGCCCACACTCGTGAATGTAATTCAACACTCAATGAATAAAACACCACCGTTTTTAATCATTAATTAGCGAAAAAACACAAGTTTAAGAAAATAATAGAATGCTACGACATGATTTTTCCGTGTTCCCGCCAAAACCCACAACGACGGTTTTTGGCGTTCGGAGCGCTGACACCACCACCTAGGTGGATTATGGCGTCGCACTTTGTGCATTTGCCAGTGACAAGTACCTATCTAAATATTTATCAAGTTTTCGATGAATTTCAAGTCAAGTCAAGTTAGTCACAGTCAAAGTCACAGTCAAGTCCAAGTCGTCCTTATAAATGAAGTGAAACGTGTCTTTTTTTGTTGTTTCCAAAACTCCGAAGAAGCTTGTAGTAAAGTTGCCACGGCTTTACTACGACATTCTTGTTTCTTGCGATGCCGATTGATGAACAGAAATACCATACAAATTGAACTATTACAGCCTATGACGGGATTACTCAAAAATAGTACACCAGAAAGCTAACAGATGGCATTCGAACTAGATCTATGCCCTCGAAGATAATATTTTCACAAAACAGTGACATTCATTGTTTTTTCGCGTTGTCTTTATTCTTTTCTTTTACAATTTCTAAAGATAGGTAATCCGATGATACGAACCCTCATTTATTATTTTCTTTATTTATGTGATCAGATCTCTTAAACTACCACTAATTATATATGTTTATATCTATGTACTGGAGATAGGTCTCTAATTATGCCCTATTTTACTATGGCAAAATTTGATTTCAATATTCTAAAGGAATTTTGTTTAGCTTTTTAATTTTTTAATAGTCCCATCGTGTTTGAAATATTCAAGTCAGCCTTTTGAAACAGACTTTATTAAATTTAACGACGATTTTTAAGCTAAGATTTTTCACATTATTTTTCCCCGTAGACCGCCACACTGTACGACAACCTGCCATTTCCATCCACCGGTTGCCCGCGCCTTTTACAATGTCGTCGGTCCACCTAGTGGGAGGCCGCGCCTACGCTGCCGTCGTGTTTCTATAATAACAAAACTTAATTAGGTACCTATTTACAAAAGTCACAGCACGCTTCTTACTTGTTTGAATAATAAACCTTTTAGATCTCTAAAATGTACTGTGTGTGTTTGTGTTTGTGTGTTTCTCTCCCATTCAGAATTTTCCTGTTTTTGCTTTAACTTTAATAACTATTATTATTCTTATTTTTTAAAACTAATTTACTCTTGGTCGGGGTATGTACTAAGAACTTTAAATAAAAAAACAAAAAAAAAACTAACAAAAACATACAAATTTAGTATGACTATTTTACTTATGTAAACGGTGACTCCGGTCTCACGGACTGGGTTGGTGCTAAAACTCCGGAAAGTGCGCCTGCGTCGTCGCTGCTGGAGAAGAGATCGTTGGGGGCAGTAAAAGGGCAGCTATTCGAAACCACAACTCCATTCGATAGCGGATTAAAAAGTTATTAGATTTTCTCGAACCAATCGATCTCCGATATGTACGTACTGAATAATTTTGCCATTATAGTAAGTTGTGACCTATCCATATATTTACAGGGTATGAATGATAACATTCATTTTTATCACACTTGCTCGTAAAGTGAATCTTATTACATCGGTTTTAGGCTCATAATCCATGCTATTACGCACGCGTGCTTTTTACTTTACATTAAGGCACTTGTACTATAATAGGTATAACCCGGTAAAGTCAAGTTGGTACGTGACCGCAATTAGACGTATGTATACGAAGCACTCTTAATATAGCCGGGTAATACTTACAGTTTTTTTGTAATACCAACAAAGAGTTCTTATGCCGCTGAAGTAAATGTCAACCTGCGCGCGCATTACTGGTTTGGGCGCCATTTACCGCAAATGTTTGTTGACGTTTTCGCTGTGTGGTTGATTATTATCAAATAAAAATTGATTTTTCCTCGCAAGTGTGACGAAAACAGTCGTATAAAACTCTTGTGCTATGTTTCAATATACTCTCGGCTTCCTTATCGCGCTCGCCTGCGGCTCGCGCGCACAATACCGCCTCTAGTGTAATGACCAACATAGCACACTTGTATCATAATGTACTATTACAGGAGATCCTGTATTTTGACCAATGAGATGTCTATAATGGACACGTCTTACCTTTCTATATTATGTCATTATGTATAAGATGATAAAGTAATTCCAATAAGGCAGATAATATAACCTAAATCTAAGCCAGTGGTACAAAGCTTGCTCGTGGTACAAAGCTGTTGCACCGCTCACTAAACTAAACTTAATTTGACAGGACGAAACCTGTTGACATCCTTTTCTAACACACTGAAATGAAATGAGAAGCGTATAATTTTAGTCCTGACAGATTAGTTTAGTTTAGTGAGCGGTGCAACAGAATCGACACCATTGGTAGAAAACCTAATAAATAAAACGGAAAACAAAAAAAGGAAAAACAATCATAAAATTTGGCCATTTTGTTTATTTACTTAAAATTATATTTACAATATTATAGTATAACTTATCGACTATCCCATATTCTATGAGAAATTTAAATCTGAAAGTATCAAAATTTTAATTTTACCCTAGTGAATCTTTGTTTTTTTTAACCGACTTATTATGTAAGTACTACCTATTCTATCTCGGGTATAAATTTATAATAACACAATCTGATCCGTCCCGGCTTCGCACGGGGGTAAATACTCATTTTAAACCGACTTAAAAAAAAGATGTTATCAATTCGACACGTACGTACGTACGTGTGTATGCTGTGCTCCGTGGCTCCACCCGCGTGATAAAGAAAAACGGCGAAGTAGTTGCCTATAATGTTGTCTTCACTATACTTTTAAGACCAAGTACTTCCCATACAAAGTTTCATCCCGCGTTTCGCCCTCTTAAGTCAGCCCTGTCAAAAAATATTGAGAATTACTTTTTATTATTTTAAATGAATTAAGTATCAATGTAATCTATAGTATCTAATAGTATCATCATTGTAACTTCAAAAATAAAGACCTTGCTTTATAAAGCTTAATCACCCGCTTTAGCCCCTTAAATCACCCCTGTCAAAAAATACTAAAAATATCGTATTTTATTTTTTATGGACTACCCAAACACCAATTTTCATCAATATAACTTCAAAACCAAAGAACTTCCATAGAAAGTTTCATCCCTCATTTTACCCCCTTAATTCAACACTGTCGCAAAATCCGTGCTTCTTAGCTGACGTCTCCTACCTATAAACTACCACCCTGCCAAATTTCAGCCTCAGGGATCAAGTAGTTTCGAGATTTCATGTTTAGTCAGTGAGTGAGTGAGAGTGATTTTCGCTTTTATATATATAGATTTATTCATTATAAACTAGCAAAATAAGAGTGATCATTTTACAATTACAACATGAAGTTGAGCTTTTTGTACGTCTTTAGTTTATAGTTTAAAGAAAACGTAATTTCTTAACTGTGAAAGTATCAAACTTTGGTTTTTCTGTTTTGAAATCTCAATTTCACAACTCATCACATAAAATTAATGCATTTATTATGTGTATACACAAAAAATATCGTCAAACATAAAAAAAAATTTACTTACTGTTATCCTGTTTTGTACTATAAAAATGTATATTTCTTTGTTTTGACATAAAAAATGATATACTTACATAAATAATTTAAACTTTGCAAGGGAAAATGTTATAATTATGAAAACAAGATTTAAATTAGTCTGTGACATGATTAAGATAATATCGAAATGTACATACAATGATATATATACATAAAGGGTCTTTCAAATAGAGCGGGTCGATGTTAATAATCTGTGACGGCCATTTTGTTTTGGCGGCATCTTTCAAATCTGTTTTTTCTTATTCAGTCACTGATGCCAAATCATCATGGCAAGTTACACGGTTGAGCAGCATGTGCAAATGATAAAACTTTATTATCAAAATGAGTGTTCGTTAGTGAAAACGTTGCGCGCATTGCGCCCATTTTACGGCAGACGCGGTGGCCCTTCAAAGTCTACTCTCCAACGATTGGTGACCAAATTTGAGACGACCGGTTCGGTAAACAACCAACCAACACCTTTACGTCAAAGGAACGCCAGATCGGCCGAGAACATCGCCGCTGTACTTGAGAGTGTTCAGGAGACTCCGAGGCAGTCGATTTCTCGCCGTGCACAAGAACTCGGCCTTTCGCAGACTTCAATTTGGAGAATTTTGCGTCAGGACTTGGGCCTGCATCCGTACAAGATCCAACTGACCTAAGAGCTCAAAGTTAATGACCATAGACAACGCCGTGTGTTCGCTGAATGGGCTTCGGAACGCTTGGAAGAGGACCCCGATTTTGGCCGAAAAATAATCTTTAGCGACGAGGCACATTTTTGGATGAATGGTTTTGTTAAACTTTTTCTTGTGAGGTTTTCTGAAGTCGCAGGTCTATGCCAATAATCCACAATCGACTGTTGCCCTGAAAGCCAACATAACGCAGGCCATCGCTCAGATTCAGCCGGATCTATGCAGCAGAGTCATTAAAAATTGGACCTCTCGGATTCGTGCCACCATACGAAGCCGCGGTGGACATTTGAACGATGTCCCATTCCATCCATAATGGCATAAATGGGCCTTTCAAATAAAAAATAAATTTCGTTAATATCTCACACACATTTTCTTTTATTCAATTTTAACATCGACCCGTCCTTGTTGAAAGACCCTTTATTATAGGTACTTATCTAATAATAAAATACATTATTTGTTACTTTTTACAATATCTAACACAATTTGTACTAATATCCGTTGTTATAGGTACATATAATAATAATTATCTTTAATCAGAAAACATGGTTTAATAATAAATCATAAAGAAAATACTTAACTATCTATCACAATAGTTGACTTATTTTTATATTTAAACTAGCGGTAACTACATAGCCTTTTTCAAGGTATTGCCTTAATTTTTATACTGAAAGATTTTGCGAATACCTTCTTATATTCTCTTATTTACTAAGTTTTCACAATCACTTGCAATTGGTCATTTATTTTTCATTATCTTAAAGTTCCAAAGGTTGATGATTCAGTTGCATAACGATTCGATACGATTCGAACGAACGATAACGATTGATTCAGTTATCACGCAAGAAAATAATAATGTACCGTAAAATGTTTGAATGTTGCATTTATTTTGCGTAGCGGAAAATTTATCTATAGGATGAGAAAGACAATTACATTTGCCGGAACATTTACTCAAAGTGTAAGTAAGTCTCTAGAAAATGTTATCACCATTTGTGACAGTTATAAGGTTCTGTTTTGTCGGATCACGCGTTTCTTATGCCTTTTTTTATCACGTGAAGACGTCTCAGGGGATCATGTGATACGACAATACGTTAAAAAACCGACCTGTCTGGCGAAGTGCTCGTACCATACTTTGGATTCGCGTTTATGAGTGATGAATGGTGCGTATTGGATTTACCCAAGCCCCAACCTGGAAACCCAAATGTAAACTATTTTCAATAATATAAAGTCTTTGTTCACTAGCACTCTTTCACTTTGCCGTTAGCAGAGGCAACATGTCCGTTAGCAGAGGTAGCATGTCCGTTAGCAGTAATAGCATATCCGTTAGCACTGATGCCATTACCATTGCTAACCTTGTCTCCAACTATCTTTCCATTATTACTGATTGCTTTTTCATCAGCATTTGAAGTAATTCTTCTTCTAGAGCTCTTGACGTAATTTCTGTAGTAGAAGTTACCGAACATGTACAAGAAGAGACCAGCGTTGAGGCTCAAAAGGAAGTTGATGAACTTCGGGTAGTTGCAATCCGTGAACATCACGCTGAAGTTATGGTAGAATATAATGCAGAACTGGATCTGTAAAAGGTAAAAAAAAAGGTATAAGAAAAAAAAACGTGAGTAAACCCGTATAAAGAAAACAAAAAAAAACACGTTTGATACAGAACAGCATGATAACAGATTTCGATAAATTTGAATGCAATAAATAATTATAAATATACAACGTGCAACAAAAAGGGTCAACAATACTGCAGGGTATGTATGTACTCATCATTATGAACTTTTACTATAAGGCCAAAACTGAAATCGCGAAAAAAAATCGGCTGTTCCATTCATTTTGTCCGAGGTCAATGAGCTTTTTGTATGGGACGGCTGTTTTTTTTTCGTGGTTTCAGTGTTGGCCTCATAGAAAAAGTTGTTCATAATGATGAGTACATAGGTACATACCCTTCAGTATTGTTGCACCTTTCTGTTACACCTTGTATATTGGATATTCACCAAAGAACCAAGGTCGTCGCCATAGCTCGCAGGGTTTGCAAGTGGAAGTGGCAATGGGCAGACCACATCGCTCGACGAACTGATAGCCGATGGAAAAGAAAGGTTCTTGAGTGGCGACTGCGAACCTGAAGACGCAGCGTAGGCGCGGCCTCCCAATATATATATATTTAATCAAATAAATATAAATATATAAACATTTATATATATATATATATATATTAGGAGGCCGCGCCTGCGAAGCAGTTTTCTATTGGAAGCAGATCAGTTTCGTAGTTGTAGCCCCATGATCAGTTTTTTTAGGAATGCCTCCCACTAGGTGGACCGACGACATTGTAAAAGTCGCGGGCAACCGGTGGATGCAAATGCAGGTTGTCCTACAGTGTGGCCGTCTAAGGGGGAGGCCTTTGTTCAGCAGTGGACGTCTCCGGGCTGATGATGATGATGATGATTAATTACATACAAAAAGGGCACCTAAAAATTTACAGCTGGGAATGATGCAATCTACTTTATACTCCGCTAGTATAAAGTAGAAATACTGACTAAGGAATAGAGACATTGCCAAGTGGAAGAGAGAGAACTGGAGACATTTTAGCCTTGAAGGCTAAAAGGTGGCCTCTTCCTCTTAAAACACTTCCGCAACCACTGAATATATCAGTTATACGAAGCATGATATGAATGTTAGTTCAATTTTTGCTGATATTCTATATTATAGTAAACAATTTATTCAGTTCTCTGCAACTTAATCTTTACTCTCTTAACTCACTTCAACAATTTCTCTAGAATCAGAGATATAACATTTATTTGTTTTATTTTATTTATTTAAAAATCCCATAGCCACAGAGTAGGTATATGAACTGCACGATTAAAGAAATCAAATATTGAAATTATTGGGAAATAATGTACCTACATGCAAGTTTGTAACATTCACCGTATCATCGTCATGCAATGCAAGGTTAAGTTAGGTTAGGTTAAATACTTAGTTAAAATAAAGTGTATAATTAATCACGAATTAGAATTTATAAATAAAAATCAAACTAGGTCTTTAGCGATACGATACGAGTACGATGAGAGGTATATATTTCGTAGATAACTATTATAATGGTTAGGTTTAAAATATTACAAAGAACATTTGCTGACCCTTTTCGGAAGTGACAACGGTGATTGAGGTGAAAGTACACGTTAGTTAGGTACTTTATAGTTCATAGTTCTTTATTTATAACAGAAGATGTTACTTGTCAATAAAATTGTGTTTACATAAACTCATAATAATAATAAATATATACTGAGTATAATTAGATATGTAATGAAAATAATTTCATTACATCAAGTACCTCTTGATAAAGGTAAGTACTAATGTCAATAATAGTACATTATGATACGAGTGTGCTATGTTGGTCATTACACTAGAGGCGGTATTATGCGCGCGAGCCGCAGGCGAGCGCGATAAGGAAGCCGAGAGCATAATGACTAATAGCACAAGAGTTCCATACGACTGTTTTCGTCACACTTGCGAGGAAAAAACAATTTTTTTGTGATAATAATCAACCACACAGCGAAAACGTCAACAAACATTTGCGGAAAATGGCGCCTAAATCAGTAATGCGCGCGCAGGTTGACATGTACTTCAGCGGCATAAGAACACTTTGTTGGTATTACAAAAAAACTGTAAGTATTACCCGGCTATATTAAGAGTGTTACGTATACGTACGTCTAATTGCAGTCACGTACAAACTTGACTTTACCGGGTTATACCTATTATAGTACAAGTACCGTAATGTAAAGTAAAAAGCACGCGTGTGTAATAGCTTGGTATATGAGCCTAAAAGCGATGTAATAAGATCTACTTTACGAGCAAGTGTGATGAAAATTAAATTATTCAAATTATAAATAAAATTGAACACAATAATTAAATTAATTTAAGATACCGAATAAATGTCATTAGTAAATTATACAATATAATGATTATTAGGTACTCAAGTCAACGTAATCTTTATCAAATCTTCAAATTTATAGAATTCCTGTTCGACGAGCCATTTCTTTAATCTGTGTTTATACGACCCTTTAGAACGTGAATCTCTAATGTTTTACGGAAGTCTGTTAAATACCTCCGTTGCGGCATAGATTAAGTGTTAAGAGTGCGACCAGAAAAATATCAGATTTCACCCGCGCGTCTTGCATTAGTTTAGAGTCGAAAATCGCATAATAAAATTGATGATGATCTCGGCTTTGAGCAATTTAGGTGGGATTTTATTTAATTATTCAAAATGTAAGCATGAAATAAAAAAAATAAACGCTACTGTGCTAAAACATTAGTTTGGCTATGTTATTCGTAAAAAACAATGTGGTGTTGTCGCTGATAATTTAGGGCATTTGAATTACAACAGTTTTTTTTTATTGGTAATTTGTATTTTTTTTTTTAAATAAAGCAGATTTTTTTTCCAAAAATTCTATTCGGTTATTCGGGTTCTTTAGGTTTTTCCCCTACCTGTAGTATTTTTCTGAATATTTACGTTCTTTATCATTAAACTATGTGTTTAAAAATACACCTTTACTTACTTTTGGCATTATTCGCCCCCATAATATACTTAATCTATGGTTGCGGTCACATGCACTAGTTTAGTTGTCTTGGTGAGCCGGTGAGGTACGGCCCTCATGCACGCATGCGGTGCGAATGGCGCGTCGCGGATGGCATAATCGCAATATCGCTCAGGTGTAGTCAAGTTACAATGCCAAATTAAAATGGGTTCATAAGCAGAATAAGCTTTTTAATAGTCCACTGCAACAGGTCAAAGCCCTTTGGGGGTTGGCCTATAAATATCAGGTCCACTGATATTATACGCCGACACTCAAAGGACAATAGGGCCATATAATGACAAAATATACAATAGGCGTGTGGCCTAATGTTTAATCTATGACAAATAACAGGTTTAGTGATGAATATAACTAAATACATTAGAAAAAAAATATTGTATTGGCTGATAAATCTCTGAGATATGAGCGTTTAAAGTTTTAGGTGGGGATAGAGAGGGGATGCTCTATCCCTTTCTCGCAAAGCACGTGTTAGTATAGCATTTGTATGTCGCACCTGAGGCTTGACGTCATAGCTCAGTATAGCGCGCTCTCTGTCTAGCTTGAAATTAAAATACTTAGAACTTATTTATTTTTGAATTATTTTATATTTTGTTTTCGTTGATAGGCTCTATTGATGATCAGCTTTTTTATGAGTTAATAAAAAAATTGTAGTCATCATGCCTATTCAAGGATGACATAAACTCGTCATTATAAACGTTTACTACTGCTATCAATTATACATGTATTATTATATTATAGAGGCATGTGGCATTTTGGCCTCGTTCCTACACCGAAGTATGGGAAGTTGTATCACTAGGCCACCTGCCTATGGGAAATGTCCTAAGCCTTTAATATATATTTACATCTGTTACATTAAAAAAACAAACATCTATAATATTTACATATGTACAAACTTAAAATAAATATTTAAACTATATACTAAAAATTACTGATTTACAATAAAATATATATAGAAAAAAAAAAAAAAAAAACTGTTTTATAGATGTAGGTACGGAAGAAATTGATTTTTCATCTCACAACCTCGAAAAGATTCTGTTGATCATTCGAAATCTGAGTTAAGCAGATAATAATATAAGAATAATACACAATAATTAAGTAGCAAATGTGCATCTAGCGTGGAAAGTTTATTCTTATCACATCTATTCAAAAAGAGCTACTTTGTTCCTCACAAATAGGGCAAAAAATTGCTCTTTTTTGCCCTAGAGATGGAAAGTAGATTTGGAATCGGATCATCATCAGCCCGGAGACGTCCACTGCTAAACGAAGGCCTCCCCCTTAGACCGCCACACTGTACGACAACCTGCCATTTGCATCCACCGGTTGCCCGCGACTTTTACAATGTAAAACTAATGTCCACCTAGTGGGAATCGGATATTGTTAGTAAAAGTTCCAATCACCAAAGAGATCAACGACGAAAATTGTATTCGAAACGAAACGAGTTTCTTTGTTCCACTATAACTTATAAATGTATAACTTATAAATGCCTTGACAGATTGGGATATATCGAATATATTTGAATCCTTAATTCATCCCTACACTGGCTATGTTTTCTGTGAACAAAAATCTTTTTCGGCTGGGCTGGCAGTAGTGTTGTAATATATTTTTTTTCAAGGCTTGTTTAAATAAAAACGATAATAAACTAATACCACTGGTATTAGTTTTGTGGTATTGGAAGAGAATATATCGTTTAGTATTGTGGCCTTATCTAATAATAAATTGTGTCTAAAAAAAAAACACGCTTTGGAGGCTACTGCGACTTATCGTCGAATATCTCAAAGTAATAAGGGTCAAAAACCTAATACCCTGGATTTTGAATATTTTTATATGAAAGTGTTTCCAAACTTTTGGTATTTTTATGTTTTTAAAGCTTACACAGTAAGAAAATTATGACTACTGGCAGGACTTGAACCTGCATACGAGCAATATTTGCTTTAAAAACATAGAAATACCCTGTTTTTTTTATCTTACACATAACTCTGGATATCGTTGTAGTGATGATGGGTAGACGTTATATCTTACCGTCAGGAGAGTGTCTTCTTTGTCTTATAATACGATAAAAATAAATATTTTTATTCACTTACCAGCTGTAGTGTGGTGACGTGTCTCTTCCACCAGAGATACCTCTGATATTGTGGTCCAAGACCAGAGATCAAGTAGTAGCTGTACATGATGACATGGATGAAAGAGTTGATGACACCAAGAAGAGTCCCATGTCCACCTGAAATTTAAATAATAACCAGTTTTATCATCTCATTTAAACATATTTTTTTTTACTTTATGAAATTTGCCAATTTTACTTTAGGTTCTACCTAATTTTGTAATTTGAACAATATAAAATATAAATAAACTGTTTCTTTATAATAGTACAACTGAGAAACGAATCGCATTTATAATTGTATATTATAAATGCAAAAGTTTGTCGGTATGTGTGTATGTTTGTTACTTCTTCATTTCAGAGAGATATAAAGAGCTACTCGCGAGTATTCACGCGAGAACTTGACGCGCGCTGTCATTGCGAGTAAAATGGTCTCCGCATTAAAAATATTAAAAAATAGATAGCAGTAATTTTAAGCTAATGTAATTAGTATAAAGTTTAGTGTAAGTATAAAATAATAGTGCTAGTGTTATCCTGACTAAAATACGATAAACGAATCTTTTTTAAATTCATAAAAAAAAAAAACATTTAGTATTGACCGTCAATATAAATATCGAGAAAAGTGTAGTGAAGTGAGACTGAAAACTATATAGTGTTTAAAATAAATATGAATTAATTAATGAATAAAATAAATATAATGTTTTATTAAGGTATACTATAGATAACACTATTAGTCTCTCTGCTCATATTGACAAATTATGTAAGAGAACATAGCCAGTGGAAATTATGCTTTGTTCAAACTTAAACCTTTGTTAGATAAAGAAACTCTAATTTCCGTTTATTATGCTTCTATACATTCCCTAATAAGATATGCTGTTACCATTTGGGGTAATGCTACTAAAATTACAAAAGTGTTAAGATGTCAAAAGAGAGTGATTAGAATAATTAATGGTCTAAAAAACGTAGTTCTGCGAAGCTTCACTTCAAAAAAAAAACAAAATAATGACAGTAAAAAAAAAGCAAGTTCGTATAGGCTGAGTGGCCAGCCCTAGTGTCAGAGTTAATGTGCCGCCCGAAGGCCTCTGACATGGTTGACGGTTGTTGTCATAGAAACAAATGATGACAGTAATATCTCCTTTTATCTGTAATAGCTTGTTAAAAATATACAAATCTAATTTACCGAAGAACAAAGATAAGTATCATTATAAGATAGCAATCTGAGAAATAAGGAAAAGCTGTACGTTCCCTGGACTAGGTTAGTTAAATTTGAAAAACAGGGCCGTCATGCTAAAATATTAATGTTGAATAACTTACCGAATTGCATTACTGAATTAGATTTAAGTAAATTAAAAAACCCTTAAGCATTTCTTTGAGAGCAATCCATTTTACAAATTAGCTGAATATATGTCAATGAGGCAGTAGCAACAAACGAAGTTGTCACAATTACCTGTTCTAGTTTTCGTTTCTTTTATCGTTGCTTTATTAAAAATGAACTCTAATCTAAGGATATTTTCTGTATAAAATGACTTGCCTGTAACATTCGTAGTTATTTATGGCCAATAAATATTTCTGATTTCCAAAACGGCTGCACAGATTCGGATGAAAGTCGGTATGGCTGAGATTATTTGTTTTCTCAAAATAACATAATATAGGCTACTTTTTATCATCATCATCATTATCATCACAATACCATAGTTACCGTTTTTTTATCATCACGTGGGTGAAGCCGAGGGGCGCAGCTAAATGAACTATAATGGAAGTAGACTGCCTTTGTTCAGTTGGTAGCACGTCTGCCTTCAGAGCTGTAGGGCGTGGACTCGATCCCGTCCCAGGGCAAACATTTATGTGACGAACATAGATGTTTGTACTGTGTCTGGGTGTAGTATGTAATATAATTATGTATTTACAAAAAAAAAACGTATATATGATAACCGTCTTACCCATAAGTTGCATAATGTGTTACTTATGGCAACACCTCAAGTTGAAGTCGGAGGACTTCCCCATTTTTTTTTGTTTTATAATAACTGATTTAGTAATGATTACCTGGCAAGAATTTAACACCGATCCATGCGCAAATTGGCATCATGAAGTGATGGTAAAGATGAAGAAAAGAGATTTGTCTGTTCTTCTTTCTTAACACGAAGAAGATTGTGTCAAGAAGCTCAATAATTTTAGCAGCAAAGTACCACCACACAGCTGCTGCCATCTGAAATATGAAAAAGTTCAAATTACTACTATTTTATAGAAAGCATCACAAGCATATGCAATATACAAAATAACAAAAAAAAAAACTTGTTAACCGACTTCAAAAAAGGAGAAGGTTTTAAACTCTTTTGTGTTTTTTTAAATGTTTGTTAAGTACCTCATTTATAAAATGACTTGTTTTTTATAATTTAAATGGATATACTTTCAAATTGGACCTGGGTATGTCCTTAAACTGCAACCAGACCCACCGGAGAACGGGCAGCAGCGTCTTCTTGGTTAACGGTGGTGAGCATTCTGCGAACCCCCAAGCCGCCTACCAAAGGTGGGGATTATGGCAACACCCCTCTATTAAGGGGGAGGCCTTCGTCCAGCAGTGGACGTTTTATGGCTGATGACGTGACGTGACTTTCAAATTGGACATGGGTATGTCCTAAAACTATATCCAGAACCACCGGAGGACAAGCAGCAGCGGCAGCGTCCTCTCGGGTAATGGAGGTCAGCATTCTGCGATCCCCAAGCCGCCTACCAAGCGTGGGGATTATGGCAGCCCCTCCCTAATAAAGACGCCATCCAGCTGATGATAATGCCTTACAAATATATTTCACCTATCTGTTTCCTTATGTTAAGCTGTTTTTTCTTCTTTTTTTATAAAATCTAGTGACGAGACGAGCAAGGCGTTTGCCTGGTGGTAAGCGTCACACCTGCCACTAACAGTAGCAGTGCCAGAATGGTGAACTTGAAACACAATCCTGCGCTGCACTGCACTGCGCGTCACCCTGAGATATTAGATGTTAAATCTCTTCATACCCAGTAATTTATCTGGTAACATTGCCTTTCAAACCGGAACACAGTTATGCTTGCACACTACTGCTTGGCGGTTGAATATTTGGCAAAGGTGTGGTACTTCCCCAGAAATAGGGCGGCTGTGTGAAATGTCACCAGTACCTATGTCTACTCGTCACCCCATCATCAGCTGGTGAGCTATGGCTGACCACCTAGCCTGTCTACGAAAAAGTGATAATTGATAATAACATACCCGTTTCGCTTTCGGACTGTCCGAAAAGTCCACTGGTTGACATGAAAAATTGTAGTCGCTCCACCAACCTGAAGCCAATCCCTGTAAATAATAACAAAATCAGATCACAGGATCACACTAATATTAAAAACGTAAAAGTTTGTCGGTACGTGTTTGAGTGTGTGTGTATGTTTGTTACATGTTGTCTTTGTTATGCAGAAACGAGCCATACGTGCTATATGTGGTGTCCAGAACGATGTCTCATGCATAGAGCTATTTAGGGAACTTCAGATACTGCCCTTGCCGTGTGAGTTTATTTACCAGATAGCCCTATTCACCCATGTAAACCCAGAAACGTTCCAACGTAGGGGCGTTCACAGCACGTTAGCTTTACAAAGCAATAAAAAGAAAGAGCAACTGATAACCCCGACGCACCATCTCGTCAAGTCGGAGAGGTCAGCGTATATTTTGGGGCCCGCGATCTACAACCGTATACCAGCTTCCATTTGGGATGCTCCTTCCACCGGGTGCTTCAAAACCAAGCTCAAAGCGTGGTTACAAGATAATTTGTTTTATGATATGGTTATTTTAAAATAAGATATTATTAACGTATTTTATAAATATTATTTCATTTTATTAAGTGACTAGCGGCCCGTTCCGGCTTCGCACGGGTGGACTATTATTTTTAAACATTGAGTAAGTATCTTTAAATTACTTTTGATGAATACTTACCATACAAAAACTGTGAGAATAAGTACTATAAAAATTAAACAGTAAAAGTTAAGTAAAATAATTTATAAGTAGTTCTGAAAAGGACTTTTTAACTGGAACAAAAAATGTGCTATGAAAAAAGACAAAATATTCAATGTCCGACCGCAGGCTTACCTATTTCATAGGGTTTCTTACCCGTGGTCCACATAAAAGGTTAACCTAGGTGTTCCACGGATTTGTATCCGTGTTTTTGTAGATAATGATATGTTATTTAATATTGTAGTACATGTTTTTGTTCTATCATCAATAGTTTTCGCAGCGCATGCGATGAAAGACGTATTATGGCAAAAAAAAATACACCTTGGGTTACATTATTGAAGTTTTAGTAGGGACCTCTAATTATTTTTAGTTATAGATATAGCTTATGTTACTCAGGGATAATGTACCATTCTAATAGTGAAAGAATTTTAGAAATCGGTCCAGTACTTTTTGAGTTTATTCACTACAAACATACATAAAAACAAAAATACAAAACTTTCCTCTTTATTATATTGGTGTAGATTATTTATTGTGACATACTTAATGAAATTTGACGTGTAACTTTGGTGGTATCAATATACTATTTGTATTTGTAAATCTGTATTTGTACATCTACAGGCCAAAACGGCTGAACGGATTTGGATGAAACTTGAGACGCAGAAAGCTTATTTCCCGGAGGAACATATAGGCTACTTTTTATCATCATCGTTACTGTGACCAGCGCACGCCAGTGCAGTGCAGCGCAGGATTTTATTCACAAGTTCATAATTCTGGCACTGCTAAACTGTTATGGGCAGGCGTGACGCTTACCAACAGGCGACCGTCTCGCTCGTCTCGTCATTCAATTACATAAAAAATATGGCCTTTAAAATCTACACAGTATACATAAGGTATATTTTAGCTGTATGGGTTTACATGACTCGTAAGAGCTTTTGTTAAACTCTGCTCTGATACATTTCTTTTGTGCCAAGAAAGCTTTCTATATTTGTGGAATTACCCCAAAGTAAGAGTCCGTACCTAGACCTGGACCTGGGATCTGGTGGACCTGGGTATGTCCTAAAACTACATCCAGAACCACCGGAGGACATGCAGCAGTGTCATCTTAGTTAACGGTGGTAACACTCTGAGATCCCCAAGCCAACTGTCAAGCATGGGGATTATGGCAACCCCTCCCTTCTCCTCTCCGGCTCACCCCCAAGATGTCAGGACTTTTAGTATGTTCACTTCCTAAGCATCCTGAACAGGTTTTTAAAATAATTGCTTAGGTCCCTGCTCGCACGCACTCTACAACTCCTTTATTCACTGGGCTAATAGGAGTTATTAAAAACCATTTATTGCCCGTGGTCCCACCGCGTAGTCCTACCAGTAGGACCACGGGCAATTTCTGTTGCAAGCGGTTCTACCAGCCCGTGGTTCCACCGCGTGGGTTCAACCAGTAGGACCACGGGTCAGTGTCCTTCTTTATCTTTCTTCATTTTTGGCATTGCAATTACGTGGGGCAGGTTTGAAATAGTTCATTTATATTTATTTATAGTCTTTGATATATAACCACAACGTCACTTTTTTTTTTATTCGGTTCACAACACTGGACTTAATATTACTACATTGAAGTATTACATAATACATTTTCGAAGAAATAAAGGAAATATGGATTAATTACGTATTCAGTTATCTATATTAATACCGGCTACAGTTTTTTAGAGTTTTCTAGTAGACGGCAGATAATAAGCAATTTTATAGTAACCGGTAGATAGATGTAAACATGTTTTTATACTGGTTTGTAAACACACCCGTAAATAAAAATGATACAAGGTCATAATTTGGCACCAGCTGACCTAGTCTGGCCACTCCTTAAAATTCCGACAGCTGGTTGTTTATACATATTGTTTTCATAAATAAAATTAAACAAGAAAAGCTCTTGACAGACAGACAGACTGACAGATGTAAGTGATACTCTATTGTTTTCTTTAGCAACCGACTTAAAAAAGGGAGGCTTTCAATTCGATGTAGGTATTTTTTTTTTGGTGGTTGTTACGCGACTCCACTCCACTCCGGCAAGGTTCCACAGGCAAAAAGATGGCGCCAGCGGCGGCGGCGCGGCGGTCCGGATGTGGCAAAATGAAGTTTTCTTGTTGTTGCTTAATCTATCTCCTCTTGATGAGAGCGTTGTCGATAATCTAGTCCAAGGAAAAATACTGCATACTGTATACTGTGTCTTGTTGGTTAGATAGTTGTTTTATTTTCTATTTCTGTACAAACAAGTATAATATACAGATTCTCCATTAAATATGAGATTAACAGTTGACTATGGCCGCATCGACGATGCGCCACCAACCGGAAAAAAAACGCAGTATGGATCCCCATTATGAATTGATTATGATGATGTTTGGTTTTTAAATCAAAATAACTGGAAAAAATATGCCATCGAGGTAATCAAAATTGAAATTGCTTTTTTCAAAGAACTTGTGAAATGAAATTAAAGAATGTTTCAAAGTTTGTTGTTTTTGTGGTATATACGAAACACTAAAATTGAATCAAAATCTGTTCTAAGATGACGAAAGAGAGAGCTAGAAAGACCTCCAAGACAATGACACAGAGATAATCACAGATAGATACGTTAAACTTATAACACATCTATTTTTCGTCGGGGGTAAGAAGACAAACAAAACGCTTTCATGATGGTAAAAAATATAGCGCCTGTTTGGGACCATAAAACTGCGCGTCCACTGCATCGGCATCGGAGCGGAGGGAGCGTCGACATTTTATTAAATGCCGATAGCGCGACCACTGAGTTCGAATTTTGCATCTGCTTTATCGACATCCGAATGACGTGTTCGCTGCGGATGACATCATCGGTAGACCTACCGGTATATTCCGAAGTGCGTGTTCGCTGCGGATGACGTCATTGGCAGATATATCGGTATCTGCCACGGATTTGCAGATCCAGTGTTCGCAGTCCCATAGAAATCTATACAAAGCTATACACACTACTTATACTGTACACCTATAATTTATAACATATTATAAATTTTTATTTATTATTTATATAGTTTTAAGAAACGTTTCACTGTTTTAAGACTTTCGTGACCTCACTTGACTAGGCCTCAACAGATGATCAGCGCTGTTTGATTGATATGAAACAGCACTATGCTGAGTTAAAGCCTTTTTTGTGACATCATCCCAGGATTGTTAATTAATTTGTTGTGTTACAAAATAAATTATATTAATTTCTTTCTTTCTTTCAAAGCAACAAATCCGTTCGCTCCGTCCGCCCTGATGCCGGCGCAGTGGACGCGCAGCTTTACAGCAGTGTACTCAGTACTTTGAGTTACAGAACCGTCTAGGCCATGGCGCTTGTAATTTTGAACCTTGATAGTGATCTTATTAGCAATGTAATTTAGCTAGCTACAATACCTTTCAAACTGGAACACAGTAATATTTGAAGTGGTAACAAACACACGTGTACACCATCCCAACACACTTATTACAATATGAGTGTAATTCTAACATATTATGAAAGGTACCTATAGCACAAGCTTTGCTTAGTTTAAGCGCCATCTAGCCCTAAACTAAGCAAAAGTTTGTAATATGGAAACCAGATAGCTGATAGAATACTTAAAATTCTTTTTTTTTGTAAATACATACTACACCCAGACACAGAACAAACATCTATGTTCGTCACATAAATGTTTGCTCAGGGTGGGGATCGAACCCACGCCCCACAGCTCTGAAGGCGGACATGCTACCAACTGAGCTATAAGGTAGTCAGTCATCATCAGCCCGGAGACGTCCACTGCTGAACGAAGGCCTCCCCCTTAGACCGCCACACTGTACGACAACCTGCCATTTGCATCCACCGGTTGCCCGCGACTTTTACAATGTAGTCGGTCAATCTAATGGGCGGCCTTCCTACGCTGTGTCTTCCGGTTCGCGGTCGCCACTCAAGAACCTTTCTTCCCCATCGATTGTCAGTTCTTCGAGCGATGTGGCCTGCCCATTGCCACTTCAACTTGCAAACCTTGCGAGCTATGTCGGTAACTTTGGTTCTTTGGCGAATATCCTCGTTCCGGATTCTATCGCGCAAAGTAACTCCAAGCATAGCTCTCTCCATTGCCCGTTGCGTGACTCTAAGTTACTCCAACAGGCCAGCTGTTAAAGACCACGTTTCAGTTCCATATGTCATCACTGGCAACACACACTGATCGTATACCCTTGTCTTCAGACACTGCGGGATTTTGGACGAGAAGATATTACGCAATTTCCCGAACGCTGCCCATCCGAGTTGGATTCTTCGGGCGACCTCTTTGTCGAAGTTGGACCTACCTAACTGAACAATCTGTCCAAGGACAGTAAGGAAGGTAGTCATAATAACGAAAACTCACCTCATAAACCAAGTACATGCTCATAAGTATTTGTGATACATTATATGCTATAATAGTATTCTTCAGGTCGTAGGGTTTTTTGTCCCTCATGTACCGAGGGCCAGCTGATATGCAGAAGTAGAGGTATGTAGCCAGTATTGTGAGGAGGGGGCCAGGGCCGGACATGAGCCACCAGTTTTCTGTCCGGGGATCTGGAAAAATCATAATAAAATTTATAGCAACTGTCTAGAAATCAAGATCAGAAACATTTTAAGCTCAATGTTGGGAATTGAATATCCTTCAAGCGAGATACTCTATCACTTTATGAGGAAAATCTTATGAAAAGGAAAATGATTCAAAACTTTGACTAACATAATTTTGTTTGTAATACGAAAAATAAAAACTTTAAACAGCTAGGTCAAGGTAATGCAAATTATTTCTGAAATCAAATTTGTTTAAATAAGACAATTTCTTCTGTATGGGAAAATACATTAAATTGTAGCAAGCTAATGAAACACAATATGTTGTTTCTTTTCTTATAATCTCTATTTTACAATGGTAATGGTGGTGGTTTACCACCAGACCTGGATAGACGATTGTAAAAAAAAAACTCAATAAATAACCTTAAATCAACAAAAAGCCATTTACTATGTAGTAGGCGTTCTATTAGATTGTAATGCACTGATTTATGACACTGGTAAGTCACACATAGTAAATCAAGGACAATTCAAATAATGTTGTGCGTGCATTAGCAGTGATGTTAAATTCACGATGTTAAATTCACATGTTAATAAAACATCTGATGTAATAATATATTTTATCATTATTCATGGACAAATAAACAATAATAATAATAATGTAATAAAATAAATAAAATAATAACAAATATTGCGAGGACATTTTACACAGCGCCATCTAGCCCTAAACAAAGCAAAGCTTTTACTATGGGAACCTGGATAGCTGATAGAATACTTATATTGTTATGTACCTATACTTCTCGTCTAGTCTGTGAAAGCAAAAATTTAAATCATAGACCACCTTGCATCGGTTAATAACCTTTATGGCTAAATACATGTGAATTTATCCAAAACAATAGAACGGAATGTATTATAAGAAGTTAAACAATTGACGATAATTTATGCAAACTATGTCTGAGCAGGTGAAATATATCACAACATCAATTTGTAACATACTATTTCACATAGCTTAACGAGATCAGGATATAAAAATATCTTTACGTTTAATAATTGTATTTTACTTCTTTTTTTTTTGTTACTTAATGTTTTATAATTATAATAGCTGCGCCCCGGCCGTTCACCAGCGTCATCATGAAAAACGGTGATGATGATAAAAATAAAAAGAAGTCTATTAGTAATTCCTAGAAATAAGCGATTTCCATTCCAAGTTGCACGCAAATCCGTTCAGCCGTTTTGGCGTGAAGAGGAAACAGCCATAGACACACACACATATACCGACAAACTTTCGCATTTATAAATATTGGTGTGATAGGTAATGTATCCTTTAAAGTTAAATTTTACTTTAAAGCTAAATGTTACTGAAGTTCAATGAAATGGAACAACATTTAAAGCTAAATGTTACTCAAGTTCAATGAAATGGAACAACATTTAAAGCTAAATGTTACTCAAGTTCAATGAAATGGAACAACATTTAAAGCTAAATGTTACTCAAGTTCAATGAAATGGAACAACATTTAAAGCTAAATGTTACTCAAGTTCAATGAAATGGAACAACATTTAAAGCTAAATGTTACTCAAGTTCAATGAAATGGAACAACATTTAAAGCTAAATGTTACTCAAGTTCAATGAAATTGAACAACATTTAAAGCTAAATGTTACTCAAGTTCAATGAAATGGAACAACACTTCAAGCTAAATGTTATTCAAGTTCAATGAAATGAAACAAAGCATTAAGTTCAATTAAATTTTACACTGTTTAGAACTATCACGATAATTTAATTACTGTAGTGGTAATCATTGTTTGTTAAGGGTAGGTTTGTTATGCGCTGAACAGATTTAAAAAAATACATTTTAATAGTTTTCTATCTCCAAAACATAGGTTTTGATATTATTATGAATAAATCGAATATACGAGTAATTGTAGATTAATCTAACAATAAATTTTCAGTAATAATATTCCCTAGTATAGTCTATTAAATCTAGCTTGATCGAAATAAAGTATGTCAAAAGCCGCTAATAGTGCTAGGGTAATTCGGTTCAAATCGAGAATAGATTTTTTTGTTTCATTTTGGCATCGCACTTTGTTCATTCTGCCAGTATCAAGTATAATATTAAAGATTTTCAAGTTTTTAGAGTACAAAATCAAATAATATGTCTCTAAATCACAGTTCATCACACAAAATTAGTCACAGTCGAGTCCAAGGCAAGCCCAAGTAAAATTGTGGTGACTTTACTATACGCTTTTACGCAGTTTTGAAAACAACACAAAAATACATTTTGCACCACAATATATCACTTGTCACAATCGTGCATGAAACTCAACACTCAATGAATAAACCACCACCATTATTAATCATTAATTCGCGAAAAAAATTGTATAAGAAAATAATAGAATAGAATAGAATAATTTATTGCAGAATGCAGCGACATGATTTTTCCGTGTTCCCGCCAAAACTCCATGTGTGTATTTATCGACTGGAAGTGTTTTTCACGAATGGTACTTCTAATAAAAACAACATTTTACTAAGTTCACGTTTTTATGGTGTGGCGAACCTCTTTTGGCAGACATATGCATCCTCTGTGGGCCGCCTTGGTATTAATTGATAGGTTTTTGTTCTTGATTTATCAGAGATAGAAATTGGAATGAAACATTCTGGTTCGTAGAGACTTATCACTTATTAGCCAGAAGACGTCCACTGCTGGACGAAGGCCTCCCCCTTAATAGGGAGGGGTTGCCATAATCCCCACGCTTGGCAGGCGACTTGGGGATCGCAGTGTTACCACCGTTAACTAAGAGGATGCTGCTGCCCGTCCTCCGGTGGTTCTGGGTGCAGTTTTAAATAGTATAAAATAGTATAATTGACAATACACAATCTGTAATATAGAAACATACCTTCAAATATATATAAATATCGAAGTACTTTTTATAATTATTACTTTATTATACATTTAATTTTGGTGTAAGAGTTTGCTCGACTGTGGAGCGAGATAGCGAGCGGCACGAGTGTTCCTAGTGAGAACTGCCACACAAAGCTTACTAAAAGTCCCGTTATAGTTTGTGTATAATTATAGATTACCATATTATAAATAGTAAGTAATAAGTGAAATATTTAAGACCTGTTTTTTTATGTTTTTAAAGCTTAAACAGGATGGAAAATTATTACCTCCGGCAGGACTCGAACCTGCATACGAGCAGTCTCTATGGGTTTCCGTCCCAACTGCTTTGCCAATCTACAGAAGTCTCTGCCTTAGATGCCAAATTTGCCAACCGTTTTTTTATTTTACGTTATCATGTGTAATATATAAATTGTAAAATGAAATTTAAATTGTCAAATGAGCCGTTAATGTAAAGTACCTACTATTATTTCAACTGCGGTAAATGTCAGTGAGGTGTCAAAATAAATTGATCCAGTTTCAAGGCAGCTAAAAGTCAGTCACCTTTATTCGTTTAAGCACTTTATGAACATACAGGGCTATAAGTGTGTACTAAACGAAAAGGAGATCATTGTGATCAACTTTTACTATGGGGTCATCTAATAACAGTTCGCAAATTCACAATTCTGGCTGTGTTATGACGCTTTGGTACCACCAAAACATCTTTCTCGTCTCGTCATTCCATTGCATAAGAACGTTCCATAAAGCACACTCACAATCACACTCGCAATGGCCTTTTAGCCGTCGTGGCGGGCTTACTTGATAGCCGTCTCGTACAGCACTGGATGGATATACACTCAGTTGTAGCTACTTATACTTTCAATTGAGTGTGTATCAATCTCTTGCTGGAAAAAATATTATCTATAATTTTACTTACTACTACTAAAATAATATCATAGGTGTAAAACACTAATACTAACACGATCGTCGTCAGCCATAAAACGTCCACTGCTGGAGGAAAGCCTCCCCCTTAATAGAGGGGTGTTGCCATAATCCCCACGCACTACTAACACGATAATTTGTCCGAAATAAAGAATTTAAATTTTATTTTATTTTTAAAGCCAAGCCAAAAATTCTGCTGTCGTAAATCTATAAAAAAAACATTGACAAAAATTTACTTATGAAACATCTGATCTTTGTTTTCGCGTTTTCAGAGTTGGCCTCATAGTTAAACCTGTTCATAATTATAATAAATGGCCTATTTTCAGTTAAATTATATATTGCATTCCACAATATTTCTTGATATAAATAATATGATATGCTTTAAAAAAAATACAACCAACTTCCAGAATACCTGGATGACATCTTCATATTTTCTAGTAATTTTGATTTAAAAACTAATCTACTGAACCGATTTCGATGAAATATATATGGGACCACCTCTGAGCATTAACTACCAAACAAAAAAAGAATCATCAAAATCAGGTCATAATTGGCGGAGTAATCGCGTAACATACATACAAAAAAAACATACAGTCGAATCCTCCTTTTTTGAAGTCGGTTGTAAATAGATGATATTGTAACTGACTACCACTAACCATCAGGAGAGGTTTGTTAACGCTAACCCATTTCATATGTAGTGACTTTAGTAAAAGAGTACTTATGTATGTTACGGAAAATGTCTAGGTATACCTATTGTATGCAAAATGCTTCAGGCCAGACATTGCAACTAATGTTATAAATTTTATAGAATGTCTGTTTGCCAATTTTCACGCAAAACAATAAGGGATAGGCGTATTTATAATTATATACTCAGGGGCCGTACCATGAACTCTTATTGCGAGACCGAAGAGTTTTAGCTGCCCGACCGTGAACCGTATTGCGGGGCGATAAAATTGTCAGTCGCGCAGCGTGGGCAGCTATTCGGTCCCGCAATAAGCGGTTCACGGTACGGTCCCAGAAAGTATAATAGGCTTATTACTTTTAAAAAAAAATGACGAATTATCGCCACAGGTAAAACCGCGGGCACCTATACACTATGTATACACCACAAAAGACGCAGTTTGATACAATTAATTAATTCATATCACGTAATGAACGACGTGTATAAAAACTACACCTTGCATACCTACAAGTAGACGATATTTATATATGGCATACAAATATATGGGTCTATATTCAAATAGAAAATAACAAAAGGATTTATTAATGCGGGGATATATATATATATGTATTCTTAGTATAGCAACCCCAAGAAGAGGCGTGGCCAGCTGACTTCACTTGCAACTACGTCAGAGCGGTGGAAAACACTGAAGAGAGAAGTAAATAGGGCCTTCGCTTTTCTGTGGTAGAAAACAAGCAGCAGGAGCAGGCGTAGTGGGCACATCTTGGGCACATCCCCTCGACCTCTTTTTTGACGGCTCCAGGCGGACCTTGCATACTCGCGTGTCTATCTAGTTACATACCTATTTCTTGATTAAAACACCGAGGATTGTAATTTCATTTTGTTTCAAATATATATTATCAAGTATTTTAAATACTTTTGGTTTTAGTTTCTAATTATATATATTTATTACTTAATAGCCTTGCGTTTGACTGCCATCTCGTCTGATGTTAAACGAAGATTCAGTCTGCGATGGAAAACGCTTGCTTAGTAGGAACCAACTCACTCGCGACTCGAAGACACCCAGATTATAATTATCGGGAATCACCCACTTGGGCAGCGCTGTTTAGCACTGTTTAGAAAATTGAATAAAGAAAGAGGAATCAAACCGTTTCGGACGAGTTTTCTGTATATCAACCATGTAATGGTGTCGCTTTTTCGAGGTCCTGGCCGTCCGATAGAAGAATAGGCAGGGGGGAATAAGAGCATGCAAATCCGAAGCACACTCTCCGAAATGTATCCGGTAAAATACCGACAGACTAGCTACTTTTCGTCGATGATCAAGGCTTTGAAGCTTGGTCCGAACCGAACCAGACTGTCGTTGCTAATGGTTCTCCTGGCACGTTTCTCGATTGGCTCCAACGTCAACGTCAAGCTGTCTAAGTACCGACAATCCATCCCAAAGGTGCGAGCAATATTCGATTGACCGAACTTGTGCTTGGTATAATGAAAGCAACTGTTCCGGCGTAAGCAAAATACCGACTCACCTTCGAGAGGACACCTAGCCTTTTGGCAGCCAGTTGAGCCTTTGACTCAATGTAAGAGCCAAAGTTGAGGGCTTGTTGTTGAGGGTTGTGGAGTCAGAGAAACGCCCAAGAGATCAAGATGGTCAGATATTATTATAATAAAGTAAAGAAGAAGAATCATATTATTAACATGACAGAATATACCTATTCAATTATTCGATGTACCGTTTATTATAGAATTAGTTTTGACTTGTATACTTTTCATAGTTTCATAAAACATAAATAGACAATCATTTAATTTATAGCTACTCTGGATGATAGAGCAAATAGTATAATATTTAAATTGCGCTTGAAGATTACGAAAACTTTTGAGATTGCGGTTTCAATCGTGATTTCTTCAAATAATTAATAAAGTAAACACAGGTTTTGCACATTTTTGATGAACCACGAATGAATGTAGGTATAATTTTAAGTATTCAGTAAAATAAATAATACTATAATGTATCCATTAACATCTGAACTTTTAAGAGCTAGATCCTCCAAGACTTTTAACGACAAAACCAGGTCAAGTGACATTTATGACACAAATTAAACGTCAGTTAGGTTTTAAAACAACATGTTAAGCTGAAGGACCTGTTTTTCTGGTATTATGCTGATCCCATGAAGAGATACCTACTTATTGCTTGTGTTATAAGGAATAATAATTGTATGACAAGTAGTCATAAATCAATACACAAATCAGCTCAATTTAATATGTGAACTAGCAAAACTTTAAGAATAAGGATACTTAGGTATTTACAGTGTGTTCATATACAGCATGTGACTGTTTAAACTATATGAGGTGTTTACATTTAGGTTTGAACTTAAACATTTTCTAACAAAAGTTTAAACAAATATTTTTGCCACAATACACTTTTTACTGTCTGTTTAAACAATCAGATGCAGACAAAATACTTTCTATAGTAATTAACTACATTAACTGTCATTTAAAGTCGCTTAAAAGTCTATTATCAACATTATTCATTTTGATGAATTTAGCAACCCAGTTAACTGCCAACGGAAATTCCACGCAAAAACCAGTGACTCAATTTAACCTCCACTATAATGTTAAAGATAAATCACAAGCGGTAACCACCTTGACATTCCTTATTGATTTAATTAATGGACCTCAAAATATAAGCCTCCGAACAACTGATTACAAGTTACGTAAAGCGTTCTGCAATACTGACCATGTGCGATTAAACTTGACCATAGCCCGTTTGGGTCTCTTGATTATCAAGGTGATAAAATGCATAATGATTACGATAAAGGTCATCCGAAACCGCATAATCAACACCATACTAAACTTTTACAAGAAAGAAAGAAGTATCACATTTTATATAAAATAAAAACTTGCATAAATCCTTAGCCTGTTTTAAAAACAAACTTTAACAATCTCTCTCAAACACTGTTACAAATAACAATCGGCTAAAAAGAGGGGGAGGGTTTGCCATAATCCCCATGATTGGCAGGGGACTTGGGGAACGTAGAATGCTCGCCCGTTTAACCAGGAGAACGCTGCTGTCCACCCTCCGATATTTCTGGATGCAGTTTTAGGATAAACTCAGGTCCAAAGATACCGTGCCCAGATACCAGGACTAAGATTAAGTGCGCATTAGTAACTAATATCATTTAACTTAAGACGACGGATCCACACCTCAAAAATAAATTTAATATTGTGCCGTCTTGGGGCTGCCTAGCTGCAAGCTTATTGCTTTGCGGATTACCACTCTCATGGCGTGCGTCTTCTTATTTTTTTTTTCAGTGTACACATACTTTGGGTTTCAATCCAATTCATATTTTTGTTTCCATTTATTTAGTAAGAAATCGATTGTTATTTGTTTTGTAAACGGTATAAGTTTTGACATAGAATAACTCAAAAGCTAAAACAGAATTCAGATTGTCGAGTAAGGAAAGTAAAACTCTTTCATTGACTGGTCTTCCAAACCAGTATATGCAAGAGTTATCGTTAACCAGTCTTTACATAACCCATCGATTAATGGCGGTGTAGGCCTTGGGCCAGTAAACTTGACCATGATGGAAGCAAGCAACCAAGGCTGGGACAGATGCAAGTAATAACAAAGGAATCACATTGATCTTGCTTAAGATCACTATAGCAAACATGTTAAGGAATAACATAATGTGGTAAATTCTGACGGTTTTAGTTGACAGTTCTAAACTTATTAAAATATTGCTGTCACTTTTTTACTAGGCATGTTACTAAGGACAGCAATATTTTAGTTAGTTTAGTTCTGTCAACTAAAACCTTCAGAATTGACCACAATGTACAATGTATAATACGTTTTAACCGACCTTAAAACTTTTGATAGCCAATTGTTTTGAAAATCTTATCTCAATTTAGTAATGTTGGTGAAGTAGACAAAAATTACATTTTAATGTTGGCTCTTGCTTTTATACTAGAAAAAAATTATAAGGTTTCACATAAATTTATGTTCAGGTACACTCGTATTGCGTAAAAAACAAGCTTGTTAGTTTAATAGGTACATATAATTATGTATTGATACATAATGGGAATCATTAGAATTAAAAACGATTCAAGCGTTAAGATTTCTTTGAAAATCAAATATTCGATACCAATAAAATTGATGATGACATAAAGAATATTAAATTTGAAATTTGATAAAATACCATTGACTAAAACTATCTTTTTGATTCCACACTTATGGTATCTTCTTCACTTCTTTCCTATCAGTTATGTATCATAATTTTTCTTCCTGTTTAAGCTTTAAAAACTTAAAACTATCTTAATGTAAATAATGGGAATAATGGAACAATATTATATATTTCTGCGTCCTCTCGGTTAACGGTGGTCAGTATTCAAGCCGCCTGCCAAGCTTGGGGATTATGGCAATCCCACCCTATTAAGAGGGAGGTCTTCGTCCAGCAGTGGCCTTCTTCTGGCTGATGATGATGAATATATATTCTAGAGAACATTTCTATTTAAAAAAGCACTCACCGCTGTTCCGCTCCATAAACCGTTTGTAAGAATCCACTATCGACATGTCGAAAGATGAATTAGCCCCTCCTGAAAAGGACAGACAAACTCTTTTACTTATCACTTCAATAAATCACAATCACTGAAAAACACTGAGAAAGGTAAAAGTTTTTGTTTGTAGTGTCTTTATCACTCATAATTATTCAAAAAAATAATAACAACATGAGCTTTTTTACACAGTGAAAATACTTTCTTGAAAAACAACACATTCCTTCGAATAAATCATAAACACGAATTATGATGTCACACAATTTTTTTTTTCACTTTCACTTCAATAATTAAGAACAAAACATTTAGTACCAGTTACAATTCAAAAGCTGTGCCTGAGCTTTTGCACTGTACAAAAAACGCCGTGTTCGGTCAAAGAGCGATCGGAAACTGAGAGTCGAATTTATTTTAGCATAAAAGTAAATTAGTTTATTGCGAAATACATAATTAGCCTTCAGATGACACTGGCCTACTTATTTGTCACCTGATTAATTAACTTTCTTTGAAAAATGCACTTAATGACGGTGTTTATTATGACATTTGGAGTAAGTTACTAATAATTATTACACGGTCTTCTAAGTTTACCTTTCCCAACATTCACTTCAAGGTTTTACAATCAACTTTTACGCCTTGATTTCGACAGTTCCGTTGGAAGTGACTTGATATGAATAATTCTGTAATTACGCATTAAATTGAATTTAATTCATTATTAAAGTCAAGGCGAACGCTTTAAAGATTCCTGTTAGATTATATTTTACGTCGTTAAGTTTTTCCACACTTTTGTTTTACGTACACACTAAGTTAATTATGGTGTTAATATTTTTTTATTGACTTCAAAAAGGGATGAAGGTAAGGAGAAGAAAGAAGGAAGGGAGGTTCTGTGTTTGTCTGTATGTTTTTTTAATGTGTCTTCACTTATTTGTCCGTCAAACGTAGACCAATTTTGAAAATACTTCTTTTATTTGAAGGACTATACTCTTGACATGGTCCCATAATGACAGACTTTCCAAACATAATTAAAAAAAGTTGTTCTCATTAACGCAATAGATGGCGCTGACTGTACTTGGCAGTCAAAACTTTTGACCCGCGGCAAATAAAAACATAAAAAGATGAAAACAACAGACAAGTCTGGCCAGCGCCATCAGTAAAGAAAAAAAGACATACTGCACAGTTAAGGGCAAGCGAAGCGCTTACCCTTTGTGAGCTGAGTGACTACATATTTAATTATATCCTACTAAAATTTTCAGACGCTTCTATTGTAATGTTGTAATAAAAGAATATGTAAGTCATTTCAGAACATTATAATAGGTTAATTGGTAGCTTCTGTATAGCATAACCATAACCATCAATTTAAGCTCCATGATTTTTGTAATGGACGGTTTTCTGACAGGCAATTAAAACATAAAAATAGTTCATAAAAATCCGTTAGATGGCGTAGATGAGATACACTACCTAGTCTGTACTTCTTAAGATTTTGAACGTATGAAGCAAGGACAAAAATAAAAAAAGGTTATTTAATTTACATTCTGTTAGAGGGTAATTTACATTATTTTGTGGTTATTGTTTGTCTAAAAAAGTACTTACCCATAGTATTTCCTATGCTTTTGTTCTTCCACAACACAAATTAGTAAGTGCGGACTAGTAATTAGTAGTGTGTTTGCTTTTTTATCAAACAAATGCGAAAACAAGAGAATCATAATATATCGACAGCGCCAACTATCATTTGGCTGTAGAACTACGTTCTGACAGCTGTCAGAAAACTTCCCGTTACAAGATAACAAAAAGTTGTGGTATATTTTGACGATGGAGAATAAAATTGTTCTTTGCAATGAATATGCATGATGACTACTATTTTTTTATTACCTCATAAAAAAGCTGATCATCAATAAAGCCTCTCAACGAAAATAAATCAAAAATAAATAAGATCTAAGTATTTAAATTTCAAGCTAGACAAAGAGCGCGCTATACTGAGCTATGACGTCAAAAATCAGGCGCGGCATACAAATGCTGTACTAACACGTGCTTTGCGAGAAAGGGATAGAGCATCCCCTCTCTATCCCCACCTAAAACTTTAAACGCTCATATCTCAGAGATTTATCAGCCAATCCAATTAATATTTTCAGTATGTGTAATGTAGTCATAGTCATAGTCATAGTCATTTATTTTGTAAAGCCATTGTATGTATGTATTTAGTTATATTCATCACTAACCATTAGGCCACATGCCTATTGTTCTATGCTACAAAAGGGTTTTTTTTCTACCGAAATTAAAATTCAAAAACAAAAGTTGTTTGATATGCAGTACACAAGTTGATCACATGAAGTTGTTAGCTAGTTAAAAATCCCTATATAATCATCAGACAATGGCTTAAACTTCAAGAATTTATGTTAAATGTACTTTAATATAAGTAATTCCAAATTTCAAAAAACACAATTAATGTTTCAGTAAAACAATCAATAATAATCTTCGTCTAAATCTCACAGCAGAGCCAGGGAGGTAAAGCAAAACTTTAAACCGCAAAATAGCTGATACATTTTGCCAAATTATTTCAAAATAGACTTTACCGCTTTTAAATTATAAACCAAGATCATAATAACATGGTAAATTTTACATAACGAATAATGGGCCAATTTCCAGTAATATTACGTTATACGTAATATTACTGGAAATTGTCTATTGTATCACTTTTTACCTATTGAGGGTCCGTTAAACTTATATACTTACTTACTTTTATAAACACCATGTTCCTACTGCATGGTAATGGCAATAAACTATCTGAATCTGAATCATAGTCTAGCGTATGCTGAAATATTTGACATTATAACTAATTCATTTGGTTGTCTATTTATTTAGTCTAACCGGTTCAGAATCTGGATTAAGTATTATTCGTTATTTATGATACTAGTGCGGCAAGTTGGTTTTTACAATCGAGTAGAGGAATGTAAGCCCGAGACGAAGTCGAGGGCTTACCATAGTCACGAGTTTGTAAAACCTAATACCGCACGAGTCGAGGGCTTACCATAGTCACGAGTTTGTAAAACCTAATACCGCACGAGTCGAGGGCTTACCATAGTCACGAGTTTGTAAAACCTAATACCGCACGAGTCGAGGGCTTACCATAGTCACGAGTTTGTAAAACCTAATACCGCACGAGTCGAGGGCTTACCATAGTCACGAGTTTGTAAAACCCAATACCGCACGAGTCGAGGGCTTACCATAGTCACGAGTTTGTAAAACCTAATACCGCACGAGTCGAGGGCTTACCATAGTCACGAGTTTGTAAAACCCAATACCGCACGAGTCGAGGGCTTACCATAGTCACGAGTTTGTAAAACCCAATACCGCACGAGTCAAGTGCCAAACAACGATTGACAACACATTTCCGAGAAAACAGATAACAGAAGTACTTACAACAGATCTCGAAAAATGCGTTTACGAAGCCTGTATACATCGGTCGAAAGTTGAACATTACGCACCATACAACGGAGCGTGCGATAAAATGGGTACTCTCAGCTAAGTACCTATTCACCACTAACTTCTTTTTTTTTAATTAACACATAGCGCCATTTGTTAATTCGCACCATTTCATCTTTCCTCCTAGGAGAATTATGGCGTCGCACTTTGTGCATTTGCCAGTGTCAAGTAAGTATTTAGTTGCAACTTTCCGTCCGATATAATATAAACAAAATAATAAAGTATGCCTCATTATCTGTTGTAATTACTTCTGTTATCTGTTTTCTCGCAAATGAGTTGTAAAACGTTGTATGGCACTTGTGCGGTATTGGTTTTTACAAGATCGTGACTATGGTATATTCGTCTACTTGTTTGTAAAAACCAACTTACCGCACTAGTATCATAATAGTACATTATGATACAAGTGTGCTATGTTGGTCATTACACTAGAGGCGGTATTATGCGATAAGAAAGCCGAGAGTGTATTGAAACATAGCACAAGAGTTGCATACGACTGTTTTCATCACACTTGCGAAGAATAAACTTTTTTTTGATAATAACCAACCACACAGCGAAAACGTCAACAAACATTTGCGGAAAATGGCGCTCAAATCAGTAATGCGCGCGCAGGTTGACATTTACTTCAGCGGCATAATAACTCTTTGTTGGTATTACAAAAAAACTGTAAGCATTACCCGGCTATATTAAGAGTGCTTCGTATACATACGTCTAATTGCAGTCACGTACAAACTTGACTTTACCGGGTTATACTTATTATAGCACTATGTGCCGCAATGTAAAGTAAAAAGCACCCTTGCGTAATAGCTTGGATTATGAGCCTAAAACCGATGCAATAAGATCCACTTTACGAGCGAGCGACGACGCAATGTACTCTGGGCCTTAAAATTTTCAACCCTGGTGCCACTGGTGACAATACTATCTTTTATTGATTTAATAATTTATCTAATTTACGTTATTGTAGCATATTATTATGCAAAATAAAATTTGTAAAAAATACATCGCATCATAATGTCGCGCCAGATATCGGCAAATAAGTACACGAACATAAAACAAATTATTCAATTTTAAAGACAGGGAACCATTTTTTAATGGATAGTTTAATGCGTTTGCGAGTTAAGTAAATGCCAATCCGCAGAATGTAATGTTCAGCGTGGTGAAGTGTAATCACGGCCTATGCTCAGGAGTTAGGATGCTGATCGTAATACAGCACAGATATATCTACTTTCTAGTATTGAAACACATTATAATCAAAAGGATTTCCTTTGACATTGAACTTTCGTAAAATGTCAAAGAATGCCGTTTTGCTAAATCTATACGATTTTTAATACGAAGTAGTAGTAGAAATAACCTGTTGAATGAAATTAGTCAGTAGTTAGTTGGTCTTAAAAAAACTGTTTAGGCAACATAAATGTAGAGGCAATATATTTTTTACGGACTGCCCAAGAAAGAGAGCAATCGTTTTGGTTTTTCTACTGTTAATCAAGTGCTGAGACGAGCAAAACGTTTGCCTGGTGGTAAGCGTCACTCCTGCCACTAACAGCAGCAGTGCCAGAATTGTGAACTTGCGAACACAATCCTGCGCCGCACTGCACTGCGCTAGTCACCCTGAGACACTAGATGTTAAATCTCTTCATACCCAGTAATTACTCTGGTAATATTGCTCTTCAAACCGGAACACAGTAATGCTTGCACACTACTGCTTGTCGGTTTCGTCGTCGTCAGCCATAAAACGTCCACTGCTGGACGAAGGCCTCCCCCTTTATAGAGGGGTGTTGCCATAATAACCACGCTTGGCAGGCGGCTTGGGGATCGCAGAATGGTCACCACCGTTAGGCAAGAGGACGCTGCTGTCCTCCGGTGGGTCTGGTTGTAGTTTAAGGACATACCCAGGTCCAGGTCTTGTCGGTTTAATAACTGGCAAAGGTGTGGTACTTCCCCAGGCGGATTCTGCAGTAGAGTCCTACCACTACTAAATTCGTTTAGCATTGCCAAGGACAAGAATAATTAATACAGAACTGACTGTCAACCTTTACTAATTGCAGAGGCACCCTAAAAAAATAAGATTTTTATCGATATCTTGCTTGTTTAATGAAAGAACACCAACCCGATGTACGTCATTGCAACATCGTAGACAGGGCAATTACTGAGGTAAACGACACAATAATAGGCGTAGACTAAGTACATGAGATTAAATAGCGAGATTTTGTAAAAACGCTAGTGAATTAATAATAATCTTCTTCTTTCTATAATTTTCTTTTTTTTATTTCATTTTTATTCGTTAATAAAAAAAATATCTTCTTTTTCTGCCATAAAAGTAATTTAAAGCACGGGTTAACGATTTAAATTTTCTCCGTCGCCCGCAAGAAAGTCCTTGCATCGTCCTTGGAGAAAGCATTGAATGAGATGTTTGTTATCATTCAAATGAAAATGTTTGATTATTAGCAAATGTTCATAATGCCAATAAATGTGATACAAAAAACTAAATTCTCGCACTTGCCAGAGAAGCTTCAGAGTTTATGCAACAAAGTAATAAATCTTAATTGCTGCTTATTTATTATTTTATTGTAATTTATTTTCGATCAAGTCTTTAACATCAATATATAACATTCAAAGTCCTGACTGAGCCATCAACGCACAGCCTAAACCGCTGGTCCTAGAGACATGAAATTTGGAGGGTGTGTTCTTTGTGAAATGTAGGTACTAAGAAAGGATTTCTGGAAATTTCACCCCTAAGAGGGTAAAATAGGGGATGAAAGTTTCTATGAAAGTCCGTCAATGTTGGAGTTAGAATCTTCAAATTTTGTGTTTAGAATGACGGTTTAAAATTCGTTTATAAGTGACAATTCCAGCCCCGAAGGGATGAAAAAACGGATGTAGTTATGTATGGAAAGTCCTTCATTTACAAAGTAAAAATCACAATATTTATTATTTAGGCTTAAGGTTGGAAACTAAAGTAACGCTCATCGTTGTTTTTTTAAAATTTTGTAGCCTTAAGAGGGTGAAATGGGAGATGAAATTTTGAATTTAAGTTTTTCATTCCAAAATGTTGTATTCAAGTACATATAATGAGCACTTGTATCGTGTTATTACTAAGGATTTACCGCTACTATAAATCAATAAAATATATATAAATAAGTGTTATGTGACGCAAAACTTTAAAAGAGTAGCAAGTCAACGATACTGCAAAAAATTTCACACTATAATGAAGCCAAAGATGTGAAATTTTGACAAGTTTCCTTTTGTAATGTAAGTTCGTACTGTGAGATATTCATATCCTAAATGGTGATAAAATGGGGGAGGGGAAAAAGGATTGGTTATGGTTTGAAGACAACATCTTACATGGTATATCTTCTTGTAAGGTCCTAAAAAAGAAAAGCTATAAAGAATAATATAATCAATCCGCTAAAGCCCAAGCTCTTCACAAACGTGCTAGAAGACTTCGTAAACACTTTATCTACAACCCACGCGGGCAAACCCGCGGGCAGCAGCTAGTTATACATACAATATTATCTCTGTGGTTCAAACACAAGCCGCGTAGCTATTATCATTGAATTTTTTAACGTAAATATTATAAACAAGAAACACACCTTTGATCTTATTTATTGGTTATAATAATACTGTTGACAAGGACGAGGCCGACGGTGTTACATGGACTTACGACGTAATTCTGAAATCCTTTCTTTTATTTAAAATCCAATGTCCCGTGGAAGCGAAATGTTGCAAAACATATATGGTCAAGAAGCCGCAAGGTTGGAAATCAGGTTTGTTGCTAAATTTCAAATTGCATAGTATAACTTTGGTAAAGTTTAATGCCCAGATAAAAAAACATTATTATGGTCTAACCTACCTTCAGACTTTGAGACGATTCACAGGCATTGTGGTCGATTTTGAAAGTTTTAGTTGACGGTATATAACTAAAGTATTTCTGTCTTTAGCTAACGCCTAGTAAAAAAGTGACAGTAATATTTTAAATTACAGAACTGTCAACAAAAAGCCTTCAAAATTGACCACATTGGTTGGTTATTTTCTTAGACATTTCTAAGATAAACTTATTGTTAGGTACACATTATTTGACTACATTTTAATGTAGCAAGTTTTAGTAGGTAATAAATATGATATAATTAGAAAAGTGGCTTAATTTTCCTTAATGTGTGGAACAGGAAAACTGTTTTCAAATTAAATTTGAAGCTCAACAAAAAGATTCAACAACAGCTATTCAAAGTTCAATAAGCCTTTATTGAAGAACACATTTCATTGCAAATGTGACGTAAGTTAGCTAACTCATCATTATAATATCATCATCATGATTTCGTCAGCTAAGAGTCAAAATACTTTTTTTACCCTCTATTGAAAAAAAAACGATCATGTTATTTAAAAATAAGTAATTATCATCGTTGTGGGCAGAGTTAGTAAGATACATTTTATTTATTTGTTTTCGGAAACATATGGTCTCTTTTCCCACAGCTTTATTTTTATCTCAATAACTATTCTGATTATTATAATACCCTTTAAAAAATACAACCGACTTCAACTATGAATACTTGGATGACATCTTCATATTTTCTAGTAATTTTGATATCAAAACCAAACTACTGAACCGATTTTGATAAAATGTATATGGGATCACCTCTGTAGTATTACCTATCAAACAGAAAATAATCATCAAAATCACTTCATAACTGGCGAAGCAATCGCGTAACATACATTTAAAAAAACACACACACAGTCGAATTGAGTACCTCCTTGAAAAGAAAATTTCATTAAATCTAGCACGCCTGTTTTCTATGAGTATTTTTGTCTCCGGTTTTATACATTTTTTATTTAAACTCAATGACTTTTTACACAATTTGTTGCGTGATAGACATAATTAAATTTATAAAATTATTCGATATTCTGTTGAATACCACTTATCTTGAAATAAACATTAAAATGTAAAATTAAAAAATAAAATAGGAAATTACAAATTTTACACTTACTGATTACTTTAAAAAAAATGTTATTATTATACCGCACGACTTAAAATTTCGTAACAAATTGAAGGGGAGTCTAGACAATAAGACAATGGGTTACGTAATAACCTACTATCAAGTAATTTACCCTTCTAACTCGTCAAAGTAACGATAGGTTATAACTGCTGTTACAAGATAACTGACTGTAGTTACCTAGAAAACCTTAAACTATTACAATTAAATACGATCAAGTTTAAAAAAAAACGCAACTTCCAATTAGCCAATTTCGTATAGTTCACTATAGCCAGCCTAAATTCACGGCTACTCACGGTCACATAGCTTCACGGTTGTTGTAAGAAATATAAAACAAACTAGAGGTCCCCGCGACTTCGTCCGCGTACTGAAAAAAAACGCCCGCTCCCAAATACTCGATATATTCCATACCGCTGGGTTAATTATTAATTATTTTCCTCCTTCCTCTTCCTCGTATTAATCATACCGACCAAATAACTTTAAAACAAAGAACTATCCATACGAAGTTTCATCCGCCCCTTTTACCCCTTAAGTCAACCCTGTCAAAAAAATATATGTTTTTTTAAATATACTTTTTTTTTTTCACTATAACTTCAAAAACAAATAACTTTTCATATAAAATTTCATCCCCCATTACACCCCCTTACACTCACTATTACCCGATCAAGGACTGACTGGATCTCCCGTTGCTCTTTAGATCACCGGCTAGACATTCTACGCGACGAGCTTTACTCTAAATTAGATAGAAATTGCAGTTCTATAGTTATAATAATAGGAGTAGTGGCAAGAATTACTAATAATTATATTTTTTAACGTAAGTCTTGGAGTTAAAAATTAAAAGAGACGGTATGGGTGGTTATCGGAACAACTGATACAGAAATAGTGAAAAAAATATTGCTGTTCCATTCACACATAGTGACTTACGTTCTATAGGAACAGCTAACTTTTGCTGTCGAACGCATTGTGCGTCTTAAAAGTATATGTACGAATTGAAAATATTGTGGTAAGTACCTAATCAGTAGAATTGTATTCAAATCTTTTGCGTGTTAATAATAACGGATGGCTTGAAATCGGCAATAATTTCCTGTCATGTGCCAAAAATTTGTAGTCTTACATCGACAGGAAATAGCGCCGGTACCCGGTCTCGACAAAAATGGTCTATCCTGTTTTTTCTAGGGGCATAATATAGAGCTATTTTCACTAAAAGCTTAACGTGCCTCTAACGGCAAATTTGGGCAATAGACGCACAATTTTGTATCTCTACCTTCCTGTACACCTAAGAATTATGTGTTAAAAAGACGATGCGTTTTTGTGCGATTTCAATGTTTTCCTGATAGTAAAAGTTGTTTGTTTTGATTTACAGAATGTGGTAAATTTTGAAGGCTTTTGACAGATCTAAACTAATTAAAATATCGCTGTCACTTTTATCAGACATGTTAACTAAGGACAGCAATACTTTAGTTAGAAAGAGAGAGAGAGACAACAGAGAGTTCTGTCAACTAAAACCTTCAAACTTGACCACAATGGTGTCCATTCTGTTGCACCGCTCACTAAACTAAACTTAATTTGACTGGACGAAAGTCCTGTCAGATTGGTTTAGTTTAGTGAACGGTGCAACAGAATCGATACCAGTATGCCTTTAAAAGGATGTTAACATAGACATACATAATAGGGACGGGTTGGACGCCATTTTAAAGTGTCTCCCATTTGTCGGTGTTAAAGAAACGCATTGACACCGATGCCGGCACAGTCTGCGACGCACATCCAACGTGATCACTTAAGTGCAAAATGCCAAACTGTGTGGTGAAGGGTTGTACAAATTACATTTCAAAGTGCAGTAAAAAAAGTTGGCGTCTCTTATGACCGGCAAGTCAACATTTAAAGTTTAAACTTGCTTTTACACAAAAACTTTTATTTTTAGGTAATAGATAAGTCGTTTCTAGTTTCGTACAGTTTGCGATTCTTCTACCATGCCTCACTGGCGCTGCACGTGGTGAGCGAAAATCCGAGAGATGGCGTTGACTTTTTGTCAGAGAGAATTTAGTCTTACGATTTCTTAACTCAGGCGTATCTAGATATAGATATCTTTGGATGCTAACTGATTAGGGATGTTCGGTCAGAATAAATAATTGTTATTACAATCTTTTTTGGATGAACTGCCTACCTATTTTCTATCAGAAACAATACAATAAAATACATTTTTTATTCATGAAAAAAACACAGATGCACACAAAAAGAACACAAACAACAGTTACGATACAAAACACATTTTAAGGATATAATAATAATTATACATGCTTATAAAAAGGGGTAAGTATTTATATTTTTTTGTCATGAACCCGGTCCCAAACCAGAAACCAGGAAACCAGATCAACATTCGTTAAAAGGGCAGTGTGTTGCATTTGACGTACCAGACTAGTATGAAAAATACAAAAATCCTTAAGTACTTACACCGAAGTGAAATACCTTGAATAAAATTACTGTCATTATTTCAGCTTATTAAAGGAAGTTAAATAAAATTGATGCTACAAATACTTTTAACGGCATATACAATCATAAAAAAATAAACAATAAGTTGGAATAAAGAAACGAATCTAGCCCATTCCAATAAAAAAACATAGAAACGAATCTAGGTATACCCATTCTAATAAAAAAAGAATTTTCAAAATCGGTCTACAATTGACGGAGAAATCGGTGAAAAAACATTTTAAAAAACTTACATACCGTCGCACATAGAATGTTCTATGACATTATATTGAGAATGCGTGAAAGGCGTAACATCCATAAATAAAGTGCATTCGGTATTATTATAAAAATATTTACAAATGAAAGTAGGTAAGTCTAAAATCTAGAAGAAGCAAAAACTTAAGCATACGCTAAAATAGTAGATTACTCACATAGGGAGCAAAAGTAAAGAATGTCTCAGATCTCATGTATATTGTCTCCCGAAGCGAAGCCGAGAATGCCAAATATGAGATCTGAGGCTTTTTTACTTGCTCCCGTGGTGTGTAAACGATTTTACGTGCCGCTGTGGGGAGGAAGTGCTTCGTTATCGTTCTAAGTACTTAGCCACTTTCGTCCCGAAGGCACTTAAAATCTATAGAAACCATCAATAAACCCATGGAATAAGCCCAAGTACGAAGTACGAAAAATCGTGGTTGGTACAAAAGAAAACTGACGTGGTTTTGACACATTTTTGTTTTATTTATACGGGAATACTCACGTTTAATTAAATCGGATACTCCGACTATAGTTTCGATCACATCAGGTGACACACGCCGCACGCGCGTCGGGCTCTGTTTTCACTCTTTGAAAAAGGTCACCGGATGTGATCGAAACTATAGTCGGAGTATCCGATTTAATTAAACGTGAGTATTCCCGTATAAATAAAACAAACATGGTACTAAAGAATGTGGATGGGAAGATAACGTAACTTTTCATCTGTCGTAACCAACACTTTTACATTGTTAACAGTAACTAAGTAAATACCATATTATGAATCATGCACTTTGCCAAATGATCAATTAAACAGTAATAAAATTTAACATTCACGGATTCCTTTTAAGCAATTGAAATTTTTGCAATACATCATACAGAATTGCAATAACATAGTGATTTTGAAAAATAACGATTTTAATTCTTCCAGACTTCTGTACATCAAATCTTTTTTAGTAACTATCATTAGGCTTATAGGACAAAATAGGACCTGTATTTTAGTTATTATTTACAAAATACTGCATTATTGCCGGTAGTGGTGTTATGATTATACCTACTTGTATAATGAGAAGAGGTTTTCCCTAACTCTTTTGTTTAAATTATAAATACTTGTAGTGGTAGGACTCTATTGCAGAATCCGCCTGGGGAAATACCACGCCTTTGCCAGTTATTCAACTGCCAAGCAGTAGTGTGCAAGCATTACTGCTACTAATCTACGAAAAAGATGACCTTCTAGCATTATTGTTTAAGAGTTGTTTATAGTTATACTAGAGGTCGCCCGTGACTTAGTCCGCTTACGGAAGAAATTCGGCCCGCTCCCAGAATTCACCATTTTAAATCATCCCGAGCAAAGTTTATTGCCCCCTCCTCGCCCCCAGGCCAAGTCTGTACGACAATCGGTTTAGGCTGTGCGTTGTCTGTCAGTTATTAAATCAGTCAGTCAGTCAGACAAAGATTCTTATAGTATTAGATACGAAAGTTCATACGTACGATTTAAAAATCAAGCTCCACGCTCGTTTTAAATTAATTTCCATATTACAATCTTTGCTTAGTTTGGGGCTAGATGGCGCAGTGTGAAAAATTACCACCGATATTAATTTATTATTATTTATTGCCAGTCATGCGCAGTGTAAGTGTATTTCTAAATTCGTGACCAATGATCTCTGATATAAACGTCTCCGACAAAATTTGCATAGTTGCAGCCTTGGAGGATTTAGCTCCTCTCTCCCAATGATCACTGCTTGCAGCTCTTAATAAATGAAAGTCTCAAGTGTTTTCGAAATACTTAAATGTTAATATTAAATCGACCGATACGTGCAAAGTCAGGCTGCTATGATGACGTATTGAGACCAATATACTCGTACAGGGTTACAGGTTAAGTCGTAAAATACTTGCAATAAAAATCCACAGTGGAAATATAAATAAGATGTTACTTATGGGTCGAATATATTCCTTGGTCTAGAATGCAAAATAAAACAACAAGGTTTTGGATACTAATATTAAGATTTTCCCATAGTCAAACAGTCAGTAATTATGTACTATAACCCTCTAAAGGATCTAGGTCGACTTACGGTCGCGCACATCCATGTTTCAAGCACATTTTTACTGCGATCAATCATTATTCTAAAGCTGAATGAGATAGAGCCACATTTAGCGAAGCAAAAATATGACAGTTACGCAGATTCGTGCGTGTCAAGATTCGATTTTTGAGGTTTCAGACCCATTTTTAATTGACTACAAGCATAATATAAATATTTTTTCAAAACTAAGAGCTTTAGTTCGTGACAATCTATTATTTACAAGAGAGACCATTTTCGTGCAAAATTTGTAAAAGTTGAATGATTAAAACTGCTGTAATGTGTAAAAATAGAGGTGTTTTGTTATAATAATATTTTTTTCTTATCTTATTTAAAAAAGCGTTAATTCACTTCTTACATCTTATAGATACAACATTTTTTTTTGTGAAAACACAAACTCATAAAAGCCGTCAAAAAACTGCTATGACTACACGTGGTTTTTTAGAACAGGGCCCTTAACCTGTAACCCCTGACAAATTACTGGGTTTATAGAGATTTAACATCTAATGTCTCAGGGTGACGAGCGCAGTACAGTGCGGCGCAGGATTGTATTTGCAAGTTCACAGTTCACGCTTACCATCAGGTGAATGTCTTGCTCGTCTCGTCACTTAATTGTATAAAAAAAAATATATAACCCTGTATAGAGTGTATATTTTACTTTACCTCAGGAAAAAAATAAGGTGTAAGTAGTGTATATGTGAAACCGAAGCAATTTACAAAAGTAATTGTATCGTGCTTTTAAGTTAACGGTCAAAAAATTAAGTTTACGGCAATGGCCAATTCTTTCGCCACTCCGCGAGTGTGATATTTGCCATAATTTATTGGTATTTTGCAACAACAGCCCAACCGGAACGCTATTGTGTTTGAACAAATATATATTATTTTACAATCTAGTAACTTGACGAGCAAGACGTTCACCTAGTGGTAAGCGTCACGCCTGCCACTAACAGTAGCAGTGTTAGAATTGTGAACTTGCGAACACAATCCGTACTGCAGTACGGCGCAGGATTGTGTTCGTCACCCTGAGATATTAGATGTTAAATCTTTTCATACCCAGTAATTTCTATGGTAATATTGCTCTTCAAACCGGAACACAGTAATTCTGCACACTACTGCTTGACGGCTGAATAACTGGCAAATTACGTCTTGATGGCAGACTAATACAGCAGCGGTATCTTATTTATTTTTATCTTTTTACTTATCTAATAGATAGAGATGACACTGTTACCTATCTAGACAACCTCCTGCCCGCCTAACACGCGAGCCGTGATAAAAGTCTATCCACAATTATTTTTCCCCGCGAAAACGAGACAGACGTATCCATATTCTAGCTTTATCACGTTCCCGCCCGGGGAAATACCAATTAGTCCTCGGCGAACGCTACGGGCCCAGCAGGGCTAACATGCGCACCGCGAGAAAATTATCTCGATTCTTAAAAACAGGACAAGGCTACGAATCTGTATAAGTTTGTCTCGTTTTCGCACGACATAAAGACACGACAAAATTTTCTCGCGGTGCGCATGTTAGCTCTGCTGGAGAGGATAGTCTCTCTCGCAAGTAAACGAGCTCAAAGAATCTCTTTTACAATATTATTTCCTTTTTCCTTTGACTGCGAGTCCTAGAATGCCAAAGCGATCGTACATCACAGTCAAGTTGTCATACTAGATATGCCACAAAAATTATATGTAACTATATATACTCGTAACTTAAATTTAAGACACAACGTAATAATTTATGCGTAAATCTACTCTTCAGTCTATTTGTCTGTCGAAGAGTGTTTATCTCGGCTCATACATAAATTCTTCAATGCCGTCTTGTTCATTACGATAAGTAAAACTTTTATCGACGGGAAAATGCTACAGTTGACGTCATCACTGTGACATTTTAAAATGAATGCATATTATTTGGATGGCTCATATTTTAAAAGGCACGATTTTGGCAGTTTTCATACATTCCGCAAAACTTCTATAAAATTGCAAAAAAAAACGGAATGTCAGATAAACAGCTAAACAGCGTGTCACTCTCGTAGTCACTTATTACCATGGTTTCACAGTTGTCGTTAGAGAGCAGGCCGCAGGTACAGTCGGCTGGTGAGACAACGTCTACGGGCCCACACCACAGAAGCCAACGTCAAAATCGCGGGCAACCGGTGGTTGCAAATGGCAGGTTGTCGCATAGTGTGGCGGTGTATGGGAGAAGCCTTTGTTCAGCAGTGGACATCTCCTAGCTGATGATGATAGTCAATACTCAATCATATATTGCAACATATGTGGCTACATGCTGGTCTTAAGTAACATGTTTATATTACAGTAATACTTGACCCTTGTCAGGGTATGGCAACATTTGGTGCAGAACGCTCTATTTTACTAGTTGATATTAGAATTTTGTTGAAAAACTCGTCAAGAGTGTTATTAGCTAGCGCTTCTATAATATTTTTATTTGTTTATTGAAACAGTCGTCGTTTTCTATTTCTTTGTGAGAGTTACGCAGTTGATTGAAGATTTTTACGGGACCATTTAAGGGGGGGGGGGGGAAGGGGGGGTGGAATGTTGTATGGAAAGTTCTTTGTTTTTGAATTTATAGCGATGGAAATTGATATTTGGGTAGTTCATTCTTGGGGGAGGTGAGTGGAGGGGCAGGGGGGAGTTAGGGGGGTTTGGTTTTGGTGGGTTGGGGGAGTTGGTAGAGTTGGTTGAGTCGGTAGAGTTGGTAGAGTTGAGGGAGGCTAAAAAAATTGCTCGGGATGATTTAAAGTGGTGAATTTTGGGAGCGGGCCAAATTTCTTACGTACGCGGACGAAGTCGCGGGCGACCTCTAGTCCATAATAAGAATTATGTATGCGTTGGGTTACTAAACTAGTCGGCTTCAGACGCATTGACGTATGAACTAATCGGACAGTTCATGTTAATTTGCATAATATTTGTTGATATTTTGTCCAAGGCACCGCACTCTATGCTAACGACCTTTGGAACTAAAACTGCAAGTCATCTTGCTTTTTGGCAATAGTATCTAGTGGACTTTGGATAACTATTTGGCAACGTTCGTTTTGGGAATCACGTTGGTATTATCTTGAGATTCAAACGCGCTTATTGCAAGGACATTAATGACGTGTTTTGTAATAGTGATAGTTCAAGGGTTAGCTCGTTGGGTTTGCACGCTTTAAGGTATGGGTTTAAATTCAAACAATAAGGTTGCTGGCTGCGAAGGAAAACATAGTGAAGAGACTATTTCAATTTGAGGGGACGGAAAATATAATAATAAGAAGTGGTCATTAAAAGAAGTGATTGAAGTTTCAAGAAAGTGTTAAGTTTAAGAAATGGTAATTTCTTGAAGTGATCGTTTTAAGAAATGATAATTTCAGGGTGTGGTCTTTTTAGGAATTGGGTTTTGCTAAAAATGGTCATTTTTATTTGTGGTCCTTTTGCCAAAACGATAAACAGATAAACAGATAAACATATTTATTAATAATTATTAAATTACAAGTCAATATTAATAAAAGTAATTCCAATATTTATTCATTAGTAGTTCATAGTAATAAAAAAATCACAAATTTTTCTATGATAAAAATAAACAATTCATCAATAAAATTTATACAGGCTGTGGCGTAAAGAGTGGATATACCTTTACCAACTGGTGGGGGACATCATAACTGTTCATGAAATAAAAAAATTGCCCCAGTAAAAGTGTCACGGTTTTCGAGTTATGGAACATTTTAGTTTTTTTTTTTTTTTTTTACTTTCGACCATTCTTTTTGGTGCCAAGGTCGCAAATGAAGGTCTTTTCTCGATCTTTTTTTTTTTTACATTCTTTGATAACTGTTCTATCAAATATTAACTGCCGTTTTTGTGTCACAGCTACAGTTTTTTTAATAGAAAAATATTTAGCAAAAAAAATGTGTTTTGCTATTTTTTCCCAAAAGTTTGACCTCTTGTAGTGTAAAAAAAATGTAGAGCCACCTAGGTGGCCTAACTAATTAAAAACTTGCCTACTTCATTGGAATTCCGAAATAGTATACCACTCGGTATTTATAGTTTTCAATTCAAAGAATATTCCTGTTAGGATTAACCAAGGCCTGTTTTTCTTAGAATGCTTTTCACAATTTTTTTTTTTTTATGATGGTTCGTTCATTGTGTGTAAGCTCAAAGCTAGCTGGCTTCTAAGAAATTGTATAAAAATTCTTTGAATCGACAAATACCGCCTACCTGCGCTAGCAGTGGTGGTTGGACGTAAATCTCCTGTCCTTTTCTTTTACACGTTCCCGTGTTAAAAAGATAGCTAATGACTCTATTGTGTGGATCGAGGGCTCGCTCGCGCCAGTGTGCTATCATACTACTTCCGTGCTACAACGTTTTTACTTTGCTTTGGATTGGATTTAAATAAGAAAGGCTTTTTGTCAAATAATGTTAAGAAAAATGAGAGAAGACCCAGAATTTTTTAACAGGATTCGGTGGAGCGACGAATCGACCTGTAAAAAAGATGGGTATTTTAATATGCACAACTTGCACAGCTGGCAACTCACTAACCCGAGACTAAAGAGAGAAGATAGGTCCCAGTACCAGTTCAAAATAAACTTGTGGACAGGGATCTGGAACGGCCAAGTCATCGGCCCAGTTGAGTTGCCAGCCACACTGACTGCCGAGGGATATTTGAATTTTTTAACACTTGATCTCCCTACACTGTTAGAGGAGGTCTCTTTAGAAGATAGGAGAAGAATGTGGCTGCAGCATGATGGTTGCCCTGCGCATTACGCCCGCAATGTGAGAGAGTACCTAAATGAAACATACCCTCGGAGATGGATCGGGCGCTTGGGGACCATTCTGTGGCCACCACGGTCCCCAGATCTTAACCCGCTGGACTTTTTTTATTGGGGGTGCCTCAAGGAGATAGTTTACAAGGAGCCCATCACCTCGATAGAGCAGCTCCGTGAGTGCATTCAAAGAGCGGCACAAACGATTACCGAATGTGGCCATGCGCAAAAAATGAAGCGCTCTTTTATAAGAAGATGCAGAGCGTGCATTAGTACAAATGGTAGCCATTTTGAGCATTTATTGTGAGAAAATTATTATGAAATAAATGTACTTTAAATGTCTTAACTTGTTTAATTTGCTTATTTTAGTTAACTGCTTTGTTTAACTTTTTTTGTTTGAGAAATTCCTATTTAATAAGTTTATTTTAATATTATTTGTATTTAGAGAAAATGATCTTTACCCATCTTAACATGAATATTCTTTGAAATGAAAGCTAGAAATACCAAGTGCTATACTATTTCAGAATTCCAATGAAGTAGGCAAGTTTTTAATTAGTAGGGCCACCTAGGTGGCTCTACATTTTTTTTACACTAATAGAGGTCAAACTTTTGGGAAAAAATGGCAAAACACATTTTTTTTGCTAAATATTTTTCTAATAAAAAAACTGTAAGTGTGACACTGAAACGGCAGTTAATATTTAGTATAACAGTTATCTAAGAATACTACAAAAAAAACAGATCTATAAAAGACCTTCATTTGTGACCTTGGCACCGAAAAGAATGGTCGAAGGTAAAAAAAATTTAAAAAAACTAAAATGTTCCATAACTCGAGAACCGTGACACTTTTACTGGGGCTATTTTTTTTTCCATGAACAGTTATGATGTCCCCCACTAGTAGGTAAAGGTATATCCACTCTTTAAGACACACCCTGTATAAATAAGTACCTACAATTTTGTGCTCATAAAAAACTCGTCAAGTGAATAAAAAGTCCTTTGAACGAGCCAGTTCTTTAGTTTTATTTTAAATACATTATCGCTGGTAGAACTAGTGATATTCTTCGGCAACCAGTTATATATTTTTGGCCCTATCACGTGAGTCAATTTCTCCGAGCGCACGAGCCTCGTGCGTACCGTGGCGAGACAGTTCACGTAGCGGAGGTTGAGCTTAAAGGCGTGGCTGTCCCCTCGCTTCTCAAACGAGTCCAAGTTCATCCTCACATAGACAGCTACCTGCATTATTACAAGCGAGGGTAGTGTCGGTATCCCGAGCGACTTAAAGAATGGTTTCGCTGATGTTCGGCGCGATACCTGCACTATTGCTCTTATCGCTCGTTTCTGCATACGGAAAGCGCGCAGCCTGTCGGCTGCGTGCCCCCACAGTTCGGCCCCATACTGCAGAACCGAGTGCACGGTCGCGAAATAACACGTTCGCACCACATCAGCAGAAACCACTCGAGACATACGGCTCAACGCGTAACATGCACTACCCAGCTTAGCGCACAGCTTGTCTATGTGTGATGCCCAAGTCAGACCCCGGTCAATTTCGAAGCCAAGAAACGCAGTTGAGTCGACCTGGCTTATCGGTTCTCCATATCGGTTATTTACGATATTACCTATTATAGCTTGTCAAATAAGAGAAGGTAGGTAAACATTAATAGCGGCGCACTCGGTATAACCAAATTAGTAGTTCTAAATACTAGCAACCCTTTGTTACCCCAGAGGAAGATGATAGGATTAATCCTGTATAGTCAACAGAAAAAACAAAATTCAAGTCTTTTTTTGCAAGTGATAAAGTGCCCGACTTTTGCCACAAAAAGGTTAAAAATAATTATACAAATGAGCAATAAAACAAAGTAATTATTAAATTAAAGGTCGATAAAATGTGACATAATTATAAAAAATATTGTACATAAAATGTTTTGTTGAATTGTCGATAGACTTTCCGCTCCATCTGTGGAGCTGAAACTAACAATGACTCTTTTGCCCAATGATTACTATGTATGTCTATGCCTTTGCCGTAAATATTTACTTTGTTGACAGTGAAAACAATCCAAAAATACCTGTTACCAGAAAATAAACTTGTACCTACCAGAATTGTATTACTGGACATAAGGCACATATTTTGTAATAGGGTATATGCATGTGTGTGTGTTGTTTTTTTATCGACTCATAAAAAAGCTGACTGGAAACAAAACAAATCATCGAAAGTATAATTTTAATATGTGCACTAATAACGACGTTATAGACATTTTAGTAAGTTTCATGCTAGACATCCCTGTTGGCACTATACTAGGTTTATGACGACAAAGATCATGATTCCAAAAAAAACTATAAGTCTTGTTTTATGAATCTATGTAGCTGTTGCCGGCCTAAAAAAAATTCGCGTTCCCGCCAAAAAAATACCAGTGTCGAGTGAGATTCGTATGTGTTACAAGTTTTAAAAATTTCCTTACTTTGCAGGAACTACTACATTTTTTGTCTTAAGATATACCGTTAGCTGATACAAAATTTCAATAGTTTAAACATTCTTTCATACATTGTAAAAACATGTCTTTCTTTGAAGTATAATTTTAATTCAAAGTCACCACGAAGTAATCTATGTACGCATAAATTATTATCATATAAATGGTCACTCAATCTTGTGTCAAATTATAATTTCATGGCATTTAGGACCAGCTCAATCCATAATAAAACTTAGACAGTCAGCTTAGATATTATTTAACTCATAAATAAAGCCCTTCTTATCTCTATACAAAGTCTCCTTTGAATACCTCAAGTAGCCAATGTAATGTAGGTTAAAAGGAAAATAATCAATCAAATCATGATGGTAAAACCTTTAGTATAAGGTATGATGCGTGTCTCCAAGGATTATTTATAATAAACTAGTGGGCATAGCAGAAGCCGTCTTGTAATGAAAAAACCTAAAACCCCATTGCAGCGCCATCTACTCGGTCCAAACGTGAACCTAAAACATTCAGGCACGCACGCATACCAAAAAATCGACGCCTTTGTTTCTGAGGAGTTCTTACAGGACAATTATGTATGGAAAAGATAATTGCGTTGACCTAATGATAGAGCCAGGAAAACTGAATTTTTCAAATGCAGCCACTTGGATTATATATTTCCGTTCGTTTTTCTGACGACTGGCCTCAAGTTTTGACACATTTTTCATGAGCGTCTACTGATAAGATAAAAAAAAAACTTACGACAAAGACAAAGACTATACTGAATACAAGGACACAGGATTATATACGTAGCGGTATTACTTAGCCAAAATAAGGTCACTGTAGGCACTCATCATTATAAATTAAGCTCAAGCTTTGGTTAGTTTGGGACTGGTCGGTATTGTGTGGCTCTCGGTCAAAGACACAGACATCCTGACCCTGATCCCTGATCCCTTTTGACAGCCTGATAGCTCAGTTGATAGCATGTCTGCCTTCAGAGCTGCAGGGCGTGGGTTCGATCCCCACCTAGGACAAAAATGTTTGTGACTTACATCGATGTTTGATCTGTGTCTGGGTGTAGTATGTATCATAAGTATGTATTTATGAATAAAAAATGTATTTAAGTATTCTATCAGCTATCTGGTTTCCATAATACAAGCTTTGCTTAGTATGGGGCTAGATGGCGTTGTGTGTAATAAATGTCCGCCCAATATTTATTTATTTATATTTATTGTTAAAGATTACGAAAGATGCGCCATCCCGTAATAAAACTACGTTTGAAAATGACTTCCGTGCCGTCATGCTTACGTTGGTGAGCATTCTGCGTTTTCCAAGCTATGCTAGCCAAGCGTGCGGATTATGGCAACCCACCCCTATTAAGGGTGAAGCTTTCGTCCAGAATTGGAAGGCTGATGATGATGGTACTGTGTAAAATGTCAGCCAATATTTATCTTTTGTAAACAACTTTTACTAAGGGGTCAACCCTGAATTTGCTGTTCTATTGAAAATTTACAAGTATGTAACAGAACAATTGATCCTTTTTTCGTTAATTTCAAGTTTCCTCAATTATGAGTACAATGACCTCCAGTTATAATAGTTAACGCTCCTTGCTATAGAATGAGTTTTTTTACATAATTATATTTAGTTAATTTTAGTTAATGACAGCGAGTAAAAAGTATGCTTTTAAAATATGATAATTAGGTACCTATTGTAATAAATATATTTATTTTAATTATGTTACCTTGAATAAAGATATTAATTCATAGAGCTCACGTTTTTTTAAGCTATTACGCAAAATATAGCATAAAAAGTGACCATAACCCCAACATAATTTTAAATTTCATTTGTCTCGGCAACGACGATATATACAATGTATACATGTTATACGATATATACTTGTATATATCGTCGTTGGTCGGTAAATTTAATTTCATATCGTATGATCATAAATGCAGAAAAACTAAAATATGAACTTCGTTATGAAAACTGACGTGGTTTTGACACATATTTGATTTATTTATACGGGAATACTCACGTTTAATTAAATCGGATACTCCGACTATAGTTTCGATCACATCCGGTGACCTTTTTCAAAGAGTGAAAACAGAGCCCGACGCGCGTGCAGCTGCGTCCTGCTTAGCACAGCTTACTATAGTCGGAGTATCCGATTTAATTAAACTTGAGTATTCCCGTATAAATAAAACAATAATGAACTTCGTTGTTTACTAATTATCTATAATACAGGCTGTTAGTTTGAACACCGTTATCCTTCTAGGATTTCATTGTACTCATCATTATGAACAACTTTTACTACGGAGCCAACCTTGAAATCGCGAAAAAAACATCTGCTGTTCCATACATTTTGTCCAAGATCGATGAACCTTTTTGTATGGAAAAGCTGTTTTTTTTTCGTGATTTCAGAGTTGGCCCCATAGTAAAAGTTGTTCATAATGATGAGTACAATGATATCCAAGAAGGATAACGGTGTTCAAACTAACACCCCGTATAGCCAACCTAAAGAGTTGAATTCGTTTGACAGATAGAGTAAGCGTTTCTGGCTGTACAAGGATACTCTTTACCTATTGGTTTTGTATGCATATAAAATAATATATATAAGCATAGGTATCTATAATTATTTTGTCTGAAATTGTCTTTGTAGTAAAATCAGCAGACAAATGAAGTAAATAAGTAATTATGATTATAGGCTCAATAAAGTACAAATGCAAAAGTCGTTTTTTTTTGGCGGTAACATGGAAATATCATGTCGTTGCATTCTATTATTTTTATTACACATGTGTTTTTTCACGAATTAATGATTAAATCTGGTGGTGTTGTATTCATTGAGTGTTGAATTACATGCACAAGTGTGGGCAAGTGATATAATGTTGTGTAACATGTCTTTTCGTGTTGTTTTCAAAACTCCGTAGAAGCTCATAGTAAACTCGCCACAACTTTACTAGGGCATTACTTGGACTCGACTATTACTAATTTCGTATGACTAACTGCGATTTCATGACATATTTGACGTGATTTTAAAATAAAAACTTGGAAATTTATAAACTTGAATGCACAACGTGCGATGCCAATAACTAAGTAAAAAAAATTGCAAAACTCAAAATGACAAGTGTCAAAGTCACAGGAGTCAAACTATGAAATGTTGACTAAGATAAAAAAACTTCCCAGTGTACTACTGAATCGCTTGGTATGTACGGGATATATTTTTACCCGTGGTACTACTGGTAGTAATCGTGGTAGTACCAAACGGTCACGGTCCAAGCCGTGCCAGTTTTCATAGTAGAGTTTTTTGGTCATTGCATCTCAGACTATAAAACAATAACAGATCATATAGATACAGAATAAATTAAATAAAAATCTTTAAAAAAATTAATTAAAATCTCATTAATTAATTTATTAAAATATAATATTACTCATCGGTATTCACGCCAAACAGCTGAACAGATTTGGATGAAACTCGGATCATCACTATCACCACCATTTTTCGTCATCACTTGGGTGAAACCGCGGGGCAGAGATAGTAGATTAATAAAATTATAATGAAGTACCTACTTTACTGAAAAAATATAGTAGGCTATAGACAATGATATTATATATATAAGGAAGGAGATATGTCATATCGCGCTCTAAAATGGCCCCGTGAAGACGGCCCTAAGGACTGTCTCGCCTGTCTTCGCTCACTAAGTGAGACGCGCGATATCCCTTTTGCTCTCATAAAAGTGCTATCTTTTTTCGCACTCCAGCGCAACTCGTAAACATGACGGCGCGAGGGTCATTTTCAAACGTTGTTTTATTACGCGATGGCGCATCCTTAAATACTACAACGGAATTTATGAGTATATTTATTACAATATATGTATGGACCTTCAAGTATTCCTGTTCTATAACCTGTATTGCGAGGTTAAAGTTTGCACTCCGGTTTAATTGATAAAGATTAAGTAGGTAAGTATGTTGTATTTCTCGCTGGTGCTAAGTATTTCCGTAAGTAAGTACACAAAATAATTGCATAAATTGGCTCCTGATCAGAAGGTCTAAGTAAAAATGTCCAACACTGCGAAACGTCTAACGAGCAGTAAGCCTATTATGTAAAATGTCTAACACTGCGAAACTTCTAACGAGCAGTAAGCCTATTAAGCAAAATATCCAACACTGCGAAACGTCTAATGAGCAGTAAGCCTATTATGCAAAATGTCCAACACTGCGAAATGTCTAATGAGCAGTAAGCCTATTATGCAACATGTCCAACACTGCGAAACGTCTAATGAGCAGAAAGCCTATTATGCAAAATGTCCAACACTGCGAAACGTCTAATGAGCAGAAAGCCTATTGTGCAAAATGTCCAACACTGCGAAACGTCTAATAAGCAGAAAACCTATTAAGCAAAATATCCAACACTGCGAAACGTTTAATGAGCAGTAAGCCTATTATGCAAAATGTCCAACACTGCGAAATGTCTATTGATCAGTAAGCCTATTACGCAAAATGTCCAACACTGCGAAACGTCTAATGAGCAGTAAGCCTATTATGCAAAATGTCCAACACAGCGAAATGTCTAATGAGCAGTAAGCCTATTACGCAAAATGTCCAACACTGCGAAATGTCTAATGAGCAGTTAGCCTATTATGCAAAATTTCCATGTAGCAAAACGTTCAACTATCAAATGGTCTGTATAGCAGAACATCTAAATAGCAAACCGTTATTTTGAAAATATGTACACTCATGATAGAAAGCAAATGTTATTTGTAAATTTAATTAAATTTATTATATAAAACTGACGTAGTTTTGACACATTTTTGTTTTATTACTATAGTTGGAGTATCCAATTTAATTAAACGCGAGTATTCCCGTACAAATAAAATAAAACTAACATTTAACTGTAGCAAGTGGGTGGCTGTAATAGCGTTCTGTCCGAGCCCGACTCACAAGATGCCAGAGGGTTGTACGATGTATACCGTGCAGCTCTCAAAGAAAGATCTCAATTGATTTAAATGTTCGAATAACTGTTTAGTTATAAGGGTGACATTGTATTAAAACCCTGTATAAATAAATAAAAGATTTTAAAAAAAAACTAACATTTATTTGATGACAAAAAATCGAGTTAACAAGCTAGTCTAATAAATATTACTTATTTGGATATTAGGCGCATAACTTTCCCGGAATTTATTCACCTAAATATCCTTCTGATATGGCTAAGTTTTATCAAACAACTCAAAAGGATTAACTTTTTGCAACTCTTTTTTGTATTTGGCATTAAACTTAAACATTATATCGATCTTTCTTCTTATTTCTTTTAAATAGTTGTTCTACAGACCATCTGATAGTTGGACGTTTTGTTACATGGACTTTTTGCTTTAAGCTTACTGCTCATTAGACGTTTCGCGGTGTTGGACATTTAGCTACTTAGACCTGATCAGGAGGGCATAAATTCTTCAGCAGCGTTGTTTACACGCATGACTGTTTTTATAGAAATGGGGCCCGTACTGTGATATGTTTAAACTATTCTATTAGGTTCAGCCGCCGCCGATGCGTGACCACGAATCCTATTGCCGGGAGATAAACTTCAAAGTCACGCAGCATCGGAGACTGAACTGTTAGGCGAGTCAACATCCGAGTCTGTCGAGAGGAACATCCACAAGAAGGCGAACTCTCCTGTTGTTACTCGGTCTTAGAATATTGCAAAGAATTGTTATTACATCGAATTCTGGCAAGTAGAGCTTTTATAATCAAAGATGTATTACGTCTACAACTTAGGAGGAGACAACGTCCTTTCTAATAATGAAATGAAATTAAAACTATTCACAAAATAGGGGTGTACATTGATCTCAGGTGTTTCATAATATATATTAGTTCTCCTATCTTGCCGTTGTTTGTCATGTGAATTTGGTTCTACAAAGAATTATTTATACAAGGAAATAAAGGGCTAAAATAATATAATACTTAAGAATTCTAGGAAACACACAATTTAATTAATTTTATTGCTGTTTTCTGTAAATAAGCCCATAATTATTGTGTAATTTTGTTTAATTATTAAATGCACTAGCAGAAAAAAAAACTGTAGTTTCTACAGATATTTTAGATATTTTATATTTCAGATCTTCAGCCAGAACACGTCCATTTCTGGACGAAGGCTTCCTCCCTTAATACTTGCCATAGTCTCCAAGCTACATAATAATGTAGCCAAAAAACTATTGAGTATTGAGTATTGAGCTTGGCAGGCGGTTTGAGGATCGCAGAATGTTCACCACCGTTAACCAAGAGGACGCTGCTAACCGTCCTCCGGTGGTTCTAGATGCAGTTTTTGGGACATACTCAGGTTCCACAGAGAAATACCAATAAATAGAGAGTATTCCGTTTTTGGCACCTATTTTCACCATCAAAAAAAAAGAGTACAGTTTGAGCCCAAAACAAAACAAATGATAACTTGGTGCTCTAAGTGGAATTAAAAACATTTTAGATTTCATATTCAAATTCATTTTATTGTAGTATTCCACAATGTATTTTTCTTAGGTGGTCAAAATTAAACAATACGGTTACAATTGTGGACCCCGTCAGGCATAGCTAAATGTTACAAGGTATGATAGAGATTTTAAACCACTTTGAACAGTGAGAAACGTAAACAATGTTAACACAGTTTCTAGTTATGGAACCCATATTAAACGTAATAAAAAATGCAGATCACACAGACTACAAAACTGTAATAGACCCACGTCGTATGCTCTCTGAGCAAAGAACCCTAAAACCCAACCTTCAAACTGTAATCACATTCCCAAGATTGGTCTACCCTTGACCTACGCACGGACTTAATAAGCACGCATAACCGTTACGAAACGAGCCACTGACCTTTTGTTACGATGTATTGTATTGTTTATGAATCCCATAAATGTATCGAAGTAATTATACACCCATAATATCGTTCGGGATAGTCACGGTCATAATTTTCCTGGACAAACTTCAATTATCGATCAATTAATCGATTATTAATGTAACCCCACTGGGTAAATACTCTAATATAGCGTTGCCAAAAGAAGGCGCTAGTGTTTAATACTGAAAATAACCTATTATATTTTTTGCCTTGTATATTGCAATTCAATTTAGCCTAGGCGTCAGATTACGGTTGTCCTTAGAAATGATGGTAAGCGCTAAAACTGGAAGTGGCGTCTTAAAAAGGAATAGATGGACTGTGTAAAAGATGATATGGGTGTAAAAGGAGTGAATGCAGAGATGACAAATGATAGAGTGGAGTGGAGAAAGGAAACAAGTTGTGCCGACCCCACCTAGTGGGATAAGGGCAGATTATTATAGATCTTCGTTTGGACACCAACTCGCCTGGAAAGCTACGGTGTGGCAGAGGGTGGAACACGTCGATGTAGGAGAAATCTAACTCTAGCCTTGGAGAAGCCCAGGTTCTCTGGAAATAGTGAAGACGGAAGAGAGTTCCGTTCTTGTGAAGTACGAATCAAGAAACTGGAGTCAAACCGATGCGTACGAATTTTTGGAATGTCCACGAGGAGCGGGTGGTAGTGTGCCGTTCTTCTACTTGTCCTGTAGTGACAGGGAGAAGGAGGAATAAGGTCACGAAGCTCTTGTGCACACTCGCCGAAATTTAACTGACAGAAAGTGGACAGACATGTAACTTTAAACAAGATAATGAAGATTATGATTGCCCCATCCTACTATTCTTTTTTTTTTTTATTTAATCTGTGTTGTCCCAATGCCGGGCAAAGGTATCTACCAACACTAACATTATATAAGTTAAAACAATATTTGTATTTGGATGTTCGTTACTCAATCACACAAAAACGGTTGAACGAATTTGGACGAAATTTGGTACTAACTACACTCATCAACATAATATCATCTACCTTCAAACGACACTACGCCTAAGCTATCCCAGGTATTAAGGGAAAAACAGCGGGCGCTGCTATTGTATCTATTGAAGTATCGTACATTTTGGGTTAGTATATTTCATCATCAGCCCGGAGACGTCCACTGCTGAACGAAGGCCTCCCCCTTAGACCATCACACTGTACGAAAACTTGCCATTTGCGTCCACCGGTTGCCCGTGACTTTCACAATGTTGTCGGTCTACCTAGTGGGAGGCCTTCCTACGTCTTCCGGTACTTATAATTATTAATTGGTTGGGGGTTAGTATATTTGGTAATTCATTATTGTGAAATATAAATTACTGGGTATCAAGAGATTTAACATCTAATATCTCAGGGTGACGAGAGCAGTGCAGTGCGGCGCAGGATTGTGTTCGCAAGTTCAATTCTGGCACTGCTACTGTTAGTGGCTGGCGTGACGCTTATCACCAGGTGAACGTTTTGCTCGTGTCGTCACTTGAAAGTATAAAAAAATATATATACGAAACCAAGGTTGGTAGATTGTATATATTTAAATTATCTAAACAACAATTATCTTTATGTAAAACACTGTTTTAAATCATCGCAAAATATTGAAAGCTTTTTCTACAACAAAATCATGGTAAACATCCCTTATATTATTATAATCATTGGATAATATAATTTTAAGCAAAATATGAATCCAATATACAATATACTTACGTATCTGGGAATAATATCTGGCTACTCACAAGTGCGCTAGGCCTTTTAAAGCTATTAACTTAGTATTTATAAAATCGTGCTCAATACTCATAGTACAGGCTATATCGCCTAGATTAGGGGTTAAATTGAGAGAGCTCGAGAATGATTGGGCAATGGAGAGTGCTATGGAGAGTGCTAATCTATGCTCGGAGTTACTTTGCGCGATAGAATCCAGAACGAGGATATTTGCCAAAGCACCAAAGTTACCGACATAGCTCGCAAGGTTTGCAAGTGGTAATGGGCAGGCCACATCGCTCGAAGAACTGACAACCGATGGGGAAGAAAGGTTCTTGAGTGGCGACCGCCTCCCACTAGGTGGACCGACGACATTGTAAAAGTCGCAGGCAACCGGTCGATGCAAATGGCAGGTTGTCGTACAGTGTGGGGGTCTATGGGGGAGGCATTCGTTCAGCAGTCGACGTCTCCGGGCTGATGATGATGATGAGGGGTCAAATTGTGAAGAAATTTAATGGTATATGATTTTTTTTTAATTTTTTTATTTCATAAGTATACATAATAGTTTAGACAATAAGTATCGAAAAACTAAGATGTTTGTATCGATACTTAGCTTCACTACTCGCACTGACACTATAGCGCAAACTTAAATAATTTTCAAATCTATACTTAATACGTAATAATTTATAATACACCAAGTTTCGGCTTGGTGAATACACCAAGCCGAAACTGGGTCAGCGTGGTGGATATGGCCCCTCCCTCTTCGATGGTTGGAATAATTATTTTTAGCAGTGGACTAATAACAAGCTGGCTGTGATAAATAAAATAAATATCGGTGGGCAATTTTCACAGAGCGCCATCTAGTCCCAAACTATACAACATGTAACAAAAAGGTTCGCCAATACTGAAGGGTATGTATGAACTCATCATTATGAACTACTTTTTTGGGGCCAAACTTGTTATCGCAATAAAACAAATTTTCCATACAAAATATTTACATGCCTTTGAAAAAAAAATGGAACAGCTGGTTTTTTTTCGCGATTTCGTGTTTTGCCCCTGGTAAAAATTGTTCATAATGATGAGTACATACATACCCTTCAGTATTGTTGAACCTATTTTTTTTTACAGATTGTTTAAGCAAGCATGTACAATGGAATCTTGATAGCTGATAGAATACTTTAAATTCTTACGTTGTTGATGATAATCATAATAATAAATGGTGATTTAAAATATTTAATTTAATTACATTAGAAGTTACTCACTTGTACTTGTACTTAATGTATAATATAATAGTTGTTTACTGAGCTCAAACTGGATTGGGTCGCAGTTAATTTAATTATTATTGATACGAGTGACGCGTCCAAGGATTTATTTGTCTACGAGCAATATCCTGCTTAGACTAGAAAATTATAAGGTAAATGAACCATAAAACCGTATTTGTTTATTTTTGTCAAAACGTTATGGATTTTGCGCAGGTTTCATTAATGGCTTTAAAATAAAATTATAGTTTAAATACGCATTTCGTATATATTATACAATGATATTTTTATAATTAGTGATATCATTGCGCCAAGATATTTTTAACTTAACTAGTTGCTACATATGAATAAATCAAAATAAAAAACGATTAAGGCCTATTCAGACCTAAGCGTTAATTGCTACCGCTGTGCGTAGAGTAAAATACCGCGCAGATTTCGGTCGAGTATTACCACACGTACCACAACCACTACATCACCACAACCACAACACGTGGTCTGTCGCATATTTTGTATTGAATATGAATAGTAGAATTTACACGTACCACATTTTGCCGTCGTTATTGACCGCGTGGTTGATACCAACCACATCGCAACCACAACGCAACCACCAGCTGCACAGTGAAATAGCCGCCAGTCACATCAACGCAGATACAACGTTGCGTTGACGCATTGGCAGTGCGCGCGCTATGAGACCCAGAGTCAAACTGTGTCTGAACAAGACGCAACAACATTGCAACCACAACGCAACCACCAGCTACACAGTGAAATAGTCGCCGGCCACATCATCGCAGATACAACGTTGCGTCGACGCATTGACAGTGCGCGATCTATGAAAGCCAGAGTCGAACTGTGTCTGCACAAGACGCAACCACATCGACATTTTGTCGGTACCACAACGTAACTGCAAATAGCTGCAGCGATACTACGCACACGTAGCCACAGCGTCACCACATTTTGCCGCTGCGATGTGGTGTGGTTGTGGTACGTGTGGGTTGACCCTTAGTATGGAGTTTCGCGGCTAAAGCGTAATCTGCAACCGTCTGCTGTATTTTTTCGGTTGTTTTTCGCTACCACATGCAGTAGCGAATAACGCTTAGGTCTGAACTGTTAAGAACTAAGTGTTAGTCGCTTAGGTATGCCTGTTAAATGCCTTTAGTCTAGAAGAGCTTATACCTACTCGTAACTGTGAGCCATTGCTATGATTTTTACAAAAAAAGAAAAAACTACCACAATAATTTGGAATCAATTGTGGAGAAAGGGTAATTATACAAATAGAAAACGGCATAACGAATAATACGCTTTAAAAACTGACTTCAATTTCGACTACAGACTGATTCAAACTTAATGGCGGCTGTGAAGTGCGCTGCACGCGAGACTTTGCGATTGTACGCAGACCGCACGCCTATTTTTTGCTACTGCGCAGCGTCTCGCTCCAAAGTTCACAGTCGCCATTAACTTTGAATCAGCTTGTACCTGAATGACATCTTCATATTTTCCAGTAATTTTGATTAATAAATCCAGTATATTTAAAAACCAAACTACTGAACCGATTTCGTTAAACTTTATATAGGACCAACTCTGAACTTTATATGGGACCACCTCCTACCAAACAAAAAAGATCAAAATCGATTCACAATTGGCGGAGTAATCGTGTAACATACAAAAAAATACAATCGAATTAAGAACCTCCTTTTTTTAAGTCGGTTAAAAGGAAAGTACTCATCATTACGCATAACTTTTACTATAAACGCAACCCCGAATTCGTGAAAACAGCTGATTTCCATAGAAAAAAAAACATTCACCCTCAACAAAGTGTATGAAACAGTTGATTCTTCTTCGCAAATTCTGGGTTGAGTGAGCTCATAGTAAAAGTTGTTCATAATAATGAGTACAATGACCTCCTGCCGGCTTATTAATAACGTCCCGCATAACCATGTAGGTATATAACCACAAATTTATTGGTGGTATCATAATTAATAAATGCAATAATAAATAAATAATAAAGCTGACAGCTACCTGTAATATTGGTCGTTATAAAAAAAGTTTTTTTGGTATTAATCTTTTATTTCATAATGGATATTATGTCTTTTTATCGCCTTAATAAGACTTTTAAAACCTTTACGAGATTTATGGTGAGAAATATTTGTTTTCATGACTTGGAGGACTTTTTTTATGAAAGTTTAAAGTTCAAGCTGAAAATAAAAACTTTTTATCACGATTAAATATTAGTGATTTTGGGGGAGAAATGTTAGTTTTCTTGATATCTCTTGTATATTTTAAGGTTATATTTTTTATAATCAAATAATACATAACATATAAATTACCTAAAACTGAATAAATAACTAATTGTACTAATAACCCCTAATTGTACCAGTGAGGTACGTTAGGTATAAGCTTATGAAATGTACCTATACAATTTTATCATACATACTGTTGCGAGCGACTGTACTTGAAACGTCAATAACGTACAGACATATCCATAAAAGCAGCTATCTATTATTGTCTAGCGTATTTTTTCTCACGCCTGTACATCGATATGGGTGTCAAAACGAAGGTTCAAACATTTACCGTTTAGCGTTATATTGCATCAGATGCATTTTTAAGAGGATAATAAACGAGTTTGCGTCTATAAAGTAGGTATCTGTATTTTAAAAAAACAGTCAAATGTACAGGTTCTTAGAACATTATCATCTTCATCATCAACAGCCAGAAAACGTCCATTGCTGGACGAAAGCCTCCGTTTAATAGGGAGGGGTTGCTGTAACCCCCACGCTTGACAGGCGGCTTGGGGATCACAGAATGCTCACCACTGATAACCGATAGAGACAAAACAAATAATGTGGCCGATTCTGACGGTTTTAGTTGACAGTTCTAAATTAACTAAAGTATTGCTGTCCTTAGCTAACATGCCTAGTAAAAAAGTGACAGCAATATTTTAATTACTTTAGAACTGTCAAAAAAGAAAGAAAGAAAGAAACTTCAGAATCGACCATATTGTCGTCCTATACATTTTAAAATTGGCGAGGAAAACATCTGCTGTTCCATAAATTTGTTGCATGGCAAACTATAAGGAACTACATTTTTTTTGCGGCCAAATGTTTCGACCCAAAGGGTATTGCTGCCAAGGTTTGTATCCATTTTATGCTAAGGCTTTTACCATGTTTCAGTTGATGCCAAGGCTTTTTAATTACTTTCCCAATTGCTGTTCAGATTTGTACACAATTTTTCCAGTTGCTTCTGAAGCTTTATTACTATTTCACTTGTTACCGAGGCATTTAAGTGTTTTATCAGTTGCTGGCACGCTTAATTATTGCTTATACAAGTCTACTACATTTTCAATTGCTGCTAAGGTATCTTTCAAATTAAGTTCTTGGGTAGACTGAAGAATTCGAGAAACTCCAACAACAACCGACTTCAACTTCGAATACCTGGATGACATCTTCATATTTTCTAGTAATTTTGATTTAAATACCAAACTACTGAACCGATTTCGATAAAATTTATATAGATCACTTCTGAAGTATTACCTACCAAACAAAAAAAAACATCTATATCAGTGCATAATTGGCGGAGTTATCGCGTAACATACAAACAAACAAAAACCCTCCTTATTTAAGTCGGTTGACAAAGCATTCAATAGTAGGTAGGACTCTACTGCAGAGTCCACTTAGGGAAGTACCACACCTTTTTCAGTTATTCAAGCGCCAAGCAGTAGTGTGCAAGCAGTACTGTGTTCCGCTTTAAAGGGCAATGTTACCAGAGAAACTAGTGGGTATGAAGAGATTTAACATCTAATATCACAGGGTGACGAGCGCAATGCAGTGCGGCGCAGGTTTGTGTTCGCAAGTTCACAATTCTAGCACTGCTATTGTTAGTGGCAGGCATGACGCTTACCACTATGCGAACGACATGCTCGTCTCGTCACTTGATTGTATAAAAAGTAAAATAGTTTCTATAACAACAACCGTCAGCCATGTCAGAGGCCTTCGGGTGGCACATTAACTCTGACACCTAGGGCTGGCCACTCAGCCTATACAAACTTACTTACTTACTTTGTATTTAAAATAAAATGAAAGAAAAGAAGTCCCTCCCTCTGGACCTTGCCGTTTTTCTAGACCTTTAGTCAACAACTGTGTACTGTCGGAGTTTTGGCGGGAACACGGAAAAATCATGTCGTTGCATTCTATTATTTTCTTAAACTAGTGTTTTTTCGCGAATTAATGATTAAAAATGGTGGTGTTTTATTCATTGAGTGTTGAATTACATGCACGAGTGTGGGCAAGTGATATAATGTGGTGAAACATGTATTTTCGTGTTGTTTTCAAAACTCCGTAGAAGCTCATGGTAAAGTCGCCACAACTTTACTAGGGTATGACTTGGACTCGACTATGACTAATTTCGTGTGACTTACTGTGACTTCATGACTTATTTGACTTGATGATAACAAATAAATGTGAAAATTCATAAACTTGACACTGGCAGAATGCACAACGTGCGATGCCAATAACTAAGAAAAAAAAAAAAAACTGTGTACTGTCACGTTTTTTAAACTATTAAAACAAGATGGCGGCAGAGAACGATCCGACGTATTTAATTACCATGATTATGTTGTGAAACGAGCTCCCTATATTACCCGTCTGCCCGTGAACATGGTGCTTGCAATCACGGTTAATATACCGTAAATAATCACAGAAATATAATGAACAACTAAGTATAATTTATAGCAGTTCTATAACCTGCTACGTATAACATGGTTAGCTCATTGCAATGTTGTAAATAAAGTGTGACGTCAAAATAAATGTTACTGACATTGTTCATGTTACATAAGTTTCCGCTGACTTCGCCGGTGACTAACACAAACAAAATGGAAACTAGGATAAAAAACTAACAGAGTTACTGAAAACTGTTCAATTGATCAATATGTTTTTTAATAAAAAGGCTTAACTAAGAAAATAATGATTTCTAAACTTATTTTTCATTTCAAAAAAAAAAAACCTTATTTCGTAAAAAAAACTCCTTTGTTTCGTAAAAAAAAGCGTTTCTTTATACGTCTAGATAATCCGGATACTACAAACATAATGATTATTATTGTGATACTTAAATAATCTCACATCTGGTAATCTCACTTTCTCAAGGAATGAAAATAGCACGACGCGAGCGCTACTGTCCGTTTTCGCGTTTCACGTACATATTAAATTAATTAATTATTTTAAAAATTCATTAAAATTTTAATGTTAAATATTTAAATTTATTAATGAATCTCCTATAAGGGGGAGGCCTTCGCCCAGCAGTGGACATCTTCGGGCTGATGAGTGTGTACATATAAAACATCAATGTGACAAAATTACGTCTGATTCCGTAGGAAAAAAAAACAGTTTTCTAAAGAATATAAGCATCCTAAGCTAGTACTCTGGACTTTTTATATCTGGCCAGCCACGAAGGTGGTTTTTACGGTGTCATTACATCATATTAGAAGCTACGCTCGTGGGATTTCCATTTTACTGCGAAAATTTCAATTTTCGGAGATAAATAGTAGTGATTATGTACTAAGGGAATAAAGCAGTGTCTAACGACGTGGGCGGCATATTGAACCCTGATCGTAACGAGGGAGTCTAGAGTTAACTACCGAGCGTACCGAGGGAGTTACATAGAGTCCCGAGTGAAGCGAGGGGTTCAACCTGCACAAGACGAAGACAAGCTTTATTCCTGCAGGGCTAACATGCGCACCGCGAGAAAATTTAGTCGTGTCTTTATGTCGTGCGAAAACGAGACAAACTTATACAGATTCGTAGCCTTGTCCTGTTTTGCAGAATCGAGAAAATTTTCTCGCGGTGCGCATGTTAGGCCTGCAGAGGAGCATACTCTACTTTTCACACCTTCTGCGAGACAATAAAAAGTCGGGGCTCCATAAATTAAAATTCACTGACACAGGACCAAACACCGTCTTTTGTTTCTTCTTCCTTTCTTTATAAACGGACCTTTTTTTTTGGGTTCTGCGTATTGTGGCTATTTTGATTTTCGAACAAACCTCTTTACAATGCCATATGGGCATTTTTTTACTCAGAGTTTTCCACGAGTTTCCACACGAATTTGACGTTCCAAATTCAAAACACTTTATTCCTTAGGGAGTTTCATACAACTTGATATCCCTTCAGAGGTAATGCTTTACTTTACGTTGAGGTTGCATGATATGTAATTGGACATTGTTGACCATGTGGTGTGAAAATTATGTTTAACATCTACCTACAATTCAAATCACTTTATTCCTTAGGGAGTTTCATACAACTTGATATCCCTTCAGAGGTAATGCTTTACTTTACGTTGAGGTTGCATGATATGTAATTGGACATTGTTGACCATGTGGTGTGAAAATTATGTTACTTTACTTTTACGAAATACAAACATGATGAGGTTACGCGACAATAATATTGTGCCAATAACCATGCGTGTCACGTAATAGTAGACTGTTATACAAGGGGCTAAAATAACCCATTATATACGAGGTAGTTTTACGACCGAGCCTTAGCGAGGGAGTAAAAGAAACCAAGTTATAATGGGTTTTTAGCACCGTGTGTTACACTCAACTTTTCACTACGATTGCGAGAACATAAAGTAATCAAACTACCAAAATAAATGCATTGTGACTTTGACGGCAACAGATTGAAAAATATTTATTTTCCTTTCTCTTCCATCTGCAAATTAGTTGGCATCACTAGACCTAAGCTACCAGTGGTTAGGGCTGCAGAGTGACATCTTACACTAAATACCGTGTGAAGGATGACCCAATTTATTGTTAGAATTTTAATTAATTCTTAAAACTCACTTAGTACTCGTATTGTAAGTATGTTTTTTAAACGGAAGAATAAAAATTTAGGGCCTTATGGCATTTTAATTCACGAATTGTAAAAATGTACAGGCAATAACAATTACCTCATTTTGTTATTAAAGTTATACTTTGTTGGTAATATTATTGCAATAAAGTAATGTTGTATTGCGTTGTTGTTTGCGTTATTGGAAAAAATATAGTTCATTACCCAATACTCAATATATTATTGCAAACATTAAAAATAAATATCAATAATAATATTATGATATTATCATTTAAAAACTAACGAATTTGAACACCTAGGTATGTCCTAAAACTGCATCCAGAACCACCGGAGAACGTGCAGAGCCGCCTACCAAGCGTGGAGGTTATGGCAACACCTCCCTATTAAGGGGCCTTCGTCCAGTAGTGGACATCTTCTGGCTCTGAGTTTCGGCGGGAACACGGAAAAATCATGTCGTTGCATTCTATTCTTTTCTTAAACTTGTGTTTTTTCGCGAATTAATGATTAAAAATGGTGGTGTTTTATTCATTGAGTGTTGAATTACATGCACGAGTGTGGGCAAGTGATATAATATGGTGAAACATGTCTTTTCGTGTTGTTTTCAAAACTCCGTAGAAGCTCATAGTAATGTCGCCACAAATTTACTAGGGCATGACTTGGACTCGACTATGACTGATTTCGTGTGACTGACTGTGATTTAATGACATATTTGACTTGATTTTAATAAAAGAAACTTGAAAATTCATATACTTGACACTGGCAGAATGCACAACGTGCGATGCCAATAACTAAGAAAAAAAACTTCTGGCTGATGTGTGTGTGTGTGTGTGTGAGAGAGAAAGAGAGTGTGTGTGCAAGATTATGAACAGCCGACCAAGTGCAAGTTATGCCGCACCAAGGGTTCGAACTAACATCACATTATTTTTGTGTTCCATACAAGATGGATAAAAGGAACTAAAATAAACAATATTATATCAAAGCCGTATCTATAATATGCATAATTGCTATAAACAACATGCTATAATATTATTCTCGCCTTTAAAATAGTTGTTTGCTCCCTTGGTAAACAATCTATTATTTTAGCCCCAATCTTATCCATACTAAATGGCTAGTTTTTTTTTTCACATTTATATTTTACGTGACGATTTACTGTTACTATTATATACAGCTTTACCAGAAAGAGTCTGTAGAAATTAATAAAATGAAACTCAAAGTTGTTATACGTAATTTTGAAGAGTTTGCATGTATAGAAAGTAGCGCCCCCATGTTTTCTCTACTCTTTCTATTAGCAACAATGTATAGGAGCTATACATTTCTGTTTTTACGACAGAGCAGAAAATTAGGAAAACTCATTTTTTGAAATTTTATGTTTGTCTATAGCACTGGTTTATTAGAGGTCAGTGGTCTATAGTCATTTCAAATGTTGACTAAGTCCGTTATTTTTGATTTATTTTGTGGAAAGCACACATAATAGAAAAAAACTGTAACACGTAATTTAATACTATACTAGGGAATTAAAGATAGTCCATTTAATTATTAATTCCGTATGTAAAGTCAATTCTGAGGTAATTATAGAGAACAGTGCCCAACTACCGAACCAGCGCGAGTACCGTTCTATATGTCGGTAAATTTGACGTGTCGGTCGATAAAGCAGAATTCTTGAGAATATACCGATTATTATCGAATCTTACCGATTTAATAATATTATATTATGTAACGATCGTCAAGAATGGTACTCGCGCTGCAGGTTAATAATTGGGTATTTGCTCAGTATGATGTCATAGATTTGTATATATTGGTAGGCTGGTTGGTATACCGCCAACTTCCAAGATTGTTTGGTTAAAAAAACCGAATAAATGTTTACTTTTTCTAGTAAAATACGTTTATCGGACGTCAATCCATTGCTGGGTCAAACTATGCAAATTTTTTGGACCAACATATTTTAAGAAGATGATTCGCTTTCCATGTAATGTATTGGTTTCATAATAAAATTATGATCATGTCCTGAAAAGGGTAAGGATGTAGTGGAATCCAGCCACATATTATTAGAAAAAAAAAAAAAAATAGGTACTCACAAATTTAATTTTTTAATTATGTATCAAATGTGGTCAAACGAAAGCCTTATACTTCTACTTCTACTCGAATAATGTTTAGTGAAAATGAAGTTTATAATGAAGCATGTTAGCCCAGAAAAACAGTTTCACTCGTATCTATACAATGTCTGTCTTCAAGTCGCGAATCCCGAATGGGTCTTTCCAGATAGATCTATCGGGAAAAACCCATTCGGGAAGCACATTCCACTGATTAGCAATTCACACAATACAAGTGAAATTAAACCGTTTCGTTTGAGCTAAATACTATAATGTTAAAAATATAATGTGTAATTATGGATGTATTGGTCTGAAATCAAAATTTATTATTAATATGCACGTAGTTATGATTTTTTTAGTTTATAGGTTTTTTTTACAATTAAATAGGTATTTAATTTATATAAAATTTGTATTTTTTATTAATGTTTATAATAATGAGGAAAATAATAAAATTGCAAAAAAAGAAGTAAAAGACAAAACTGTAGGTATTGATATATGAAAATCCAAATAATAAAAAACTTAAAAATTAGGGTGCCGCCGGCAGCGGGGCGGGGCTGCCGGAGGTCAGGGCTGCAGAGTGAGGAACCTGACAATGCGTGCCGTGTCAAGGACCACTGCCTTTTGTATCTGACTCTTGACCCAACCGCCTAGCGAGAGCTTTTTGAGTTAAACAATAAAAATAATTATATTAAAATTAAAATAAATACCAATTTATCATACTTTGACAGTGTACTACGTTAGTGTACATCAAACTTTATATCGAAGTGTCAGTCAACTAAGTAAACTCCAGTAATCGACGCGGACCTGAACATAATAATTATGCTAATAAAATTAACATCTCTTTTATGAGCCAGTCTGGGTAGAATATACTTAGATTTTAGAGGACAAACCAAATAGGTAGGTTTCTACAAAAAAATATAAGTATTTAAATGTATGATCAAATCTATAGACTTTAGTAAATATTGAAAAAACAATGCTCGGTATGATTTAAAGGGGAGGCAATAATGTACGACACAGATAATGTAAAGTAAAGTAAGTAAAGTAAAGTAAAGTTTATTCACAATAAGAAACTTACTAAGAAAGAAAACAAAGTTTCGTTACACATACCCTAAGGGTTCAGATCAATGTCAGTGATCAATGTGATCAGTTCAATGTACGGCATGATATTGTACGGCATAATAAAGCACTGCATGATAATTGGTGTACATGTACATCGAATATCATGCTGTGCAATATCGTGCCGTGCAATATCATGCCGTACATTATCGGCTCGGCTCAATAATGCACACCCCGATTTTGTACAAACTGATATTTGATGAACAAGTACACGAATTATTATGCTGTGGGGAGCCGATAATATACAACCCAGTATTGTACAGCCAGTAATCCGTGTACATGACCTTGTTTCCTTATTTGTATAGCAGTTAGGTTCAGGTTATTTTTTTCAATAGCAATTTGAGAAATGTATTCGGATTATTGTCTGTACAATATAGGGACCCATCTGTGCTTTCCTTGCCGTACTTTATAGATACAAACCGATAATGGACGGCTAGTATTGTACGACATGGATTGTACAGCATGATATTCGATGTACATGTACACCAATTATCATGCTGTGCATTATTATGCCGTACATTATCGTGTCGGCAAATATCATGTTGTACATTATAGTCACCCATTTAAAGTGGTGAATTTTTGGAGCGGGCTGAATTTCTTCCATACGCGGACATCTAGGCTGCATATACCTGGCTTGTAATGCAATCCTTTGCCTTGCTAATTAAAGCTCTGTCCAACATAAATTTAAACGATTATCTAACTTACAAATCTATTTTCAGGCCGTCAAAAGCTGCATAGATTCTTAAAACAAGGCACAGTACCCAGTATTTTTCCTTTGACTAGGTTATCGACAAAGCCGCCATCAAGATCAGGTAGATAAAATAGATAGTAGATAAGCAACGACTAACAAGAAAACTTGATTTTGCCACATTCGGACCGCCGCTGGCGCCATCTGCGAAAAGTTTTGCCTGTGGAACTTCATTAGGCGTTTTCACACTGACCAGAAACGATAGTCTCGTCGGAGTGCTAGTTTCATACAATTAGTACTACTCGCTTTAACACTGACAAACGATATCGCGATGATCACGGTGGTCAATGTGAAAACGTAACACTCCTAGGTAACCGTTCAAAAAAAATTTTCTCGGCACTAAAATAGCAGATACGTACTGTCATAATCACAGAAATACGAAGGCCCTACCTCTTAGGTATCAATAATCATTGTCGTAATCGTCAAAATCTACTTAATTATGAAACTTTCTTGGATATGTAACGGTAAGAACCTTCACCTTTTGTATCCGGTTAAGCGTGTTAAAATGTCACACCAGTATAAGATATTTTTTGGGGAAAAGTGAAGGATTTGTTGACATATTTATTTATTATGAAGTGTTTCCGCACGTCTATGCATTATTAACATGGAAGGATTCTTGTTTATAATTTTAGGTTTGTCGTTTTTTTTTTTTATAGTTTTATGTAGCTTACGTTTAGTCCTGACAATAACATTACAAAGGTTCATCCTGTTATTTTAATGTGGTCACAAAATCAATTTAATGTTGTCTATGATATATAAATACAAAAGTTAGTTCTGTACATTCTCGATAACTGTCGTTTTACTTATAGATTATGGGCCTGTTCCCATGCAATTTCAAATAGTAAAAGTGAAAATTAGTAGGTTTACGGTCATAATATTATCGAAGAACTATATTACCAGTGTACTAAAGTTAAAAAGCTGCGAGAACTAGAAACAGAAAGATCACTAACAATCTGTTGAAGTTGCAACGACAGGACCTTCGTCTTTTAGTAGGCCTTATAACCGGTCATTGCAACTTGAACAGCCACTTATACAAACTGGGAGCCACGGATAGTCCGTTATGCCGGGGCTGCATGCAGGACAATGAAACCGTAGAGCATGTGCTGTGGCAGTGCAAAGTCACAGAACCAACAAGAATTGCTACCGGATTGCATGAGGCAGCTTTATCTCCGCAACGGCTTGTACGCTTCTCATTATCATCATCATTATCATGTATACTTCCATCTAACCCACTGGAGTTACTATGCCAGCCGCCCAGAGCCTCGCTCCGTTATTTCAAGGAGCTGGGATGGCTCGGGTAGACGCTGGCGGGGGAAATGCACAATACACCCCTAGCGGGACGTCAGTGCAGGACTTATCGCCCCCCCGTTGAATAAGAATAAGAATATCGACGAACTATATTACCAGTGTACTAAAGTTAAAAAGCCGCGAGAACTATGATGATTGGTGTTTTGCGGCTTAAAATGTGTTGGTTTTGGAGAGCATGGTGGCGGCATTACAAAAGCAGCTACCGGTAACAGCTACTGTGGAAGCAAAAGCAGACGATGCTAAAGCCAAAGAAAAGCTGATTTTAACTGTCGATCTATCGATCAAATAAGGTTATAAAATGCTTCAAATGTAAAGGCTGGGCACTAATCCTGGACCGAGGCAGTCAATACTTCAGTATACCTGAGAAGTATATTTATGTAGACAATTTATTAAAAAGATTTAATATGTCACAGTGTAAAACTGCAGAAGCTCCTATGGAAGAAAATTTAAAATTAGAAAAATCTCAGAATATTTGTACAAAATATCCATATCAACAACTTTTTGGTGGGTTGATGTACTTAGCAGTCTTAACTAGGCCAGACATTGCATACAGTGTTAGTTACCATAGTCAATTTAATAACTCATACAATGAGACACACTGGAAGCATGCAAAAAGAGCGTTAAAATATTTAAAAAAGTACTAAAAATATGGTCTTGTTTTTTGTAAAGATAATTCTTCTATTGAGGGTTATGTAGACGTAGGGTTCTGATACAACCGATAGAAAATCATATTCGGTTTCTGTTTTAAATTGTCAAATACTGTTATTTCTTTTGAGTGTAAAAAGCAAATAAATGTAGCTTTATCCAACACAGAAGCTGAATATACTGAACATATGTATGTATAAGAACATATGTCTGAAGAAGAAAACAAAAACATTGAAAAGAACAAAAAACAAAAATGGGAAAACAAAAGAAAAAAATAAGAAAGAAGCAAAGAAAAGATGAAAAGAATAAACAGAGAAGAAAGAAGCAAGAAGAAAAAAAGAAAGCAAAGAAGAAAAGAAACAAAGAAAAGCTAGGTTCTTTGCTAGTAAAGACGCAATTTCTTTAAAGAATTTATTGTTTGAAATCGTCGGAAAATCGGATCCAATTGATTTATTAATGATTGTCAAAGTGCTCAAAAATTTGCTTCGAATCACATGGATATCAGATATCTATTAGAGAAGCTGTAGCTAACAATTTTATAAAATTAAATATTATTTGGAAACGGCTGAAATGCCAGCAGATATTTTGACAAAAAATTTAGGTTCTATGAAACATTATTACTTTAAGAAAAACTTGGCATTTTACCTGTTAACCAATTATAGTTTTATTTTTTTATTTTCTTAAGTGGAGTTGTTATTTTAATGTGGTAATAAAATCATTAATAATGTTGTCTATGATATATAAATAAAAAAGTTAGTTCTGTTCGTTCTCGATAACTGTCGTTTTTTTACTTATAGGTACAGCCAAATAATAATTTTGATCTAAACAAGTCCTAAAAATTGTATAATCCCATAGCGGCGCGCAGCATTCTGTCGCTTAAGAAACAGAGGATATCGCACATCGTATAATTTAAATGCGAAAATAGTGGCTCTGTTTAGCTACTCAAACAAATAGCTAAGCTAAGAGGATAAGGCTTGTTGACTTGTTGTCACGACTCGAACGACATAACATCGCCGAATTGTATGCAAACTGGTGCAGTGGAGAGTTTCAGGTGTGCCGCGGTCGAGCGGCTGGTGCAAAGTCCTCTGTTTCATTGATCGAAGGTTAAATCATAATGTGTAGCTAGGTGAAGCTAGTTCAAATTTTTTGTGTACTATTTTCGTTTTAAAGGAAGAAATGGACAAGTAGGACTACTATTTATTCAGATATTTTCAATTGAGAAGGTATAAAAACACGATAATAAAACTTATTTTACATTAGCCGCGCCCCACGGTTTTACCCGAGATTAACGGGATACGAAGTAGGCTATGTTGTATACAACACACATCGACAAACAGCACCGACAAACTGTCGCATTTGAAATATTAGTGGGATAGGATAATTTCTCAAGCTTCTTTGTTAAAAATATGATGACACTATCACACTATCTTTTTAACTGTATCTTAAAACGAGGTTCTCAATATTCGACTGTATGTTGTTTTTTTTGATGTTTGTTTCGCGATTACTCCGCTAATAGGCTAGATGCAGTCATCTAGCCTATTAGCCTATTTTTTTTTTTATTGTTCTATTAAAATGTGGCCCATAAATATAGCTGATTAATGAAAAAATAATGAAAATTTAATCAAAAATAAGCAACTTAACAGCATTTTAATATCATGCTAGACAGAGAGGCGAAACAGCAAATCGTGACGTCACTTCTCTGTACGCCATATAAGTTATATTCTGACAAGTAAGGCGTGACGTAATTTTTTGTTTTGTGGGAAAGGGACAGAGTTGTCTCTAACAAAAACTTTAAATGCTCATATATCAGAACATTATTAACCGATTTAAATATTTTTTTCAATAAACATACTATAATTACTTAAATTTTTCATCAAAGCTATTGGTTTCAACGATATGAACATCAGTCATCTACCCTATTATGTAAACTTTTTTGTTACCTATGTCATACTTCAGAGGTGGTGCTACATACATTTTCATAAAATCTAATCAGTAGTTCGATGTATAAATCAAAATAACTGGAAAAAGATAATCGAAATTGAAGTCTATTGTTTTTTAACTACTTAACTACTACTGAAAACTGACGTGGTTTTGACACGTTTTTGTTTTATTTATACGGGAATAAGTACTCACCTTTAATGAAATCGGATACCCTGGCTATAGTTTCGATCACATCCGGTGACCTTATTCAAAGAGTCAAAACAGAGTCCGATTTGTTGAATATTTTGTATGAAGTGTTTCCACACTTTAGATTTTTCTTTTGTTTTTAAAGCTTAAACAGTAAGAAAACGGCAGTTAATTGGGATGGAAACCTTGAGATTGCTAGTACGCAGGTTCGAGTCCTGCCAGAGGTCATAATTTTTCTTACTGTTTAAGCTTTAAAAACAGAGTCCGATTTAATTAAACGTGAGTATTCCCGTATAAATAAAACAAAAATATGTAATTGTAAAATAATTTATTATTTTTTACCTATAAAGATTAGTGGTCGACTAAGGTTAATTATCTGCGCCCAACTCTACACTTCATATACAGCATATCATAATTTGAAAATAATAACTTAACGTATTTTAAATGTTTCAAATAATTAATTAAGATAAGATTTGCTGGAAGGTTTTAATCGATTCGTTTAATTGATTCTACGAGTGCATTCTAATGTGTCTAAACTATTTCAAATGCAGCTATTTTAAATACATTAAAATCCTGTTCCGCATACTTGGATAAGTAGGTACCTACTTAGTATATTTCTGGATATTAATTCCATATTACATATATTTACATATTTGTGATAGTAATGAGGAAAATTCATGCGGGAAATGTTTTACATAGAGTATATTATTATTCCTAAAAATAAAAATAGAAATAACAGTGTTAAGTAATTTTTAAATATTTTCCCTCTTAGTTTTTTTTAATTAAATGTTTTTCTTAAATAAATACCATAGTAATTATAAATAAAAAGCGTAGGAAAAAGTCAAATGATGTTAATATCAGTTGACGGATAAATTGGATAAATGTAGAAGCTTGTTCTTAATGATTATTAAATTAAATTTGTTAAACTTACCGTCCATCTTAAAAGACTGCCAACCTCACGCGTTTCTCCAAAAACGTAACAATTTACAACCACTCAAAAAAAGTCTCTATAAAATATAATTGTCAATGACGTCACAGGCACGGTTCAAATCCAAAACAATTTTTCGAAAATTAAATTCCAAATAGGAACGAAAAAAAAATGTCATTTGTAATTTCGAAATCTCAAATTTAAAAATCGAATCACTTTTTATTTTTTATTTTTGATAGGACTCGTGTAGCGGGATGCTGCGGCAAGGCATGCGCACGAGTTGTAGGACGAGAACAAAGTGTATAGGCATGCGCATGCGCCTTAGTAATAAACAAGCGAGTAGGTAGCTTGACGATAACATAATATAATCTTATGTCTCATGAATACGTGATCATTGAATGCGTATCTTTAACAATGCCTTGGTTTATCTGACAGATGCTAAAGCCTAAATAGTACTTGGATACTTTCTTCTGCAAATTAAGAACAATCACTTTTTTCTTTAGCATCTATCTTAAACTTTCGGGCAAGGTTTCAAATAATAGGTCGTGATTGTTACATTATAGTCTAGTTAAGTATTGTAAGAGTTAACGTTATTATTATTTAATTTCTTTTGTACTAGAGTTTAGTTTGGCTACCAAATAATTGTAGTAGATTATTTTTGTGATCTACTGTTTGTATAACTGATATTATTTTTGATTATTGCTTGTTGGTTATTTTGCTTAGTATCCACATACTTTCATAAAATACGACGAATGGAAGATAATTAAATTCATGCATATTTTATATCATTTAATAATTGTTTAAAACATTTGTTTTTTTTTATAATGAGTAAAACCTGTTCCCGCCGTCCCGGCACTTCCAAAAAATGCGAGCATTGACGATCGGCGCTACAACCGCATTCGCTCGAGAGCAAACAAAGTAGCAACAAGGGAAGATCTTCTCTCTACGGATCTACGGTCTTACTTAAAAAAACTTTTCAACCGTTAGTCACTGCTTAAGATGCTCTGCCATCTTCTCTCTGACGTGAAGTTGCACGTGCTAGAAAAGGACAGAGAAGTTTAAGCAGTGATTAAGAGAAACGAGATTATTTTAGGTAAGGCCGTAAGAGTGCGACTAATGCCAGAAAAATATCAGATTTCACCCGCGCGTCTTGCATTAGTTTAGAGTCGAAAATCGCATGATACAATTGATGATGATCTCGGCTTTGAGCAATTTAGGTGGGATTTTATATAAATATTTAAAATGTAAGCATGAAATAAAAAAAATTAACGGCTACTGTGCTAAAACATTAGTTTGGCTATGTTGTATGTTGTCGCTGATAATTTAGAGCATTTGAATTAAAACAGTTTTTTTTTGTTGGTAATTTGTATATTTTTTTTATGATAAACCAGATTATTTTCCAAAATTCTATTCGGTTATTCGGCTTCTTTAGGTTTTTCCCCTACCTGTAGTATTTTTTTTCGGAATATTTACGTTCTTTATCATTAAAATATGTGTTTAAAAATACACCTTTACTTACTTTTGGCATTAGTCGCCCCCTTAAAGTGATTACTGCAGCTAATTTTTACGATTACCTGTATCGGATCTGTGCTAAAATTGTAGAGTGATCGATGGCAGCGCTGGTTTTAGAATTAAATGTGTCATAATCTGAAACCGTGGTCTTAATTTCTGGCGTAGCCAAAACGATGCTAAGTTACTAGTCTATAGGTTTATTATCGAATACATTTCTGGGTGTGTGCTTCAAAACTGCATGATCTAATTCCTTACTGACACAAAAACTTTTAAAATTTAAGCAGATATTTCGGCATATTTATTTATTTATTTTGGCACATAGAACAGAATACAACCAATACATCCATCATGCCATCATTAAGCCGTTCATTAAATTACTCTTTGTTCTGTTTCAATAAAAAATAAACTATTTGTTACGTTGTTGTTACTGAAGTGACAGTTATCATTGTCAGGTATACGTAGGTACTTAAGATTTATCTATCGTTATAGAAGTAAGGTAGAAAACTGAAAAAAATATGAAAATAGACTTCATCATCATCAGCCCGGAGACGTCCACTGCTGAACGAAGGCCTCCCCTTTAAAATAGACTTACTTATTCAAAAATTCCAACAGTCAAAAAATTAAAGTACTATTATTATTTACGGGACATTTACCGTGATTATATTATTAAATGAGCTCCCGATATTTCAGCGCATGCCGCATGTTGCATGCACCATATTCACGGGTAGACTGAAGAATGAATGGAATGAATGAATGAATGAATGAATGGTTGTATCGGAAGCTAATTTCACAGCATAATCACGGTAAATATCCCGTAAATAATAAAATAACTTTAGTAAACAACCGTTACCCTTATAATGAACGTTCGCGATTCCGATTGCGATAGCATGCCATCCTGCTCGTACCAACCCACTCGCGCCATGCGCGCTCCTGCTCGCGCACGCTCGCAATCAGAATCACGAACGTCCATGATAAGGGTGCGTGATAGTTTAATACAGTAAAAATATTATTTACAACACATTTTCTCAAAAAGTGCACTTACGAAGCCTTTATCCTATACATCGAAAGTTAAACATTACGCATCATACAACGGAGCGTGCGGTAAAGTTGGAACTCTCAGCTAAGTACCTATTTTACCGCACGCTCAGTTGTAAAGCGCCGTGAGTAAGCATTACGGTATTTTTTTAATTTACATAAAAATGTTATAAGAATTACACTAAGGAGTTTCACATTACGAGAATAAATAAGCTAAATGATCGAACCTTCTTGAAAATGCTTATGCTCAATACGTTTGACTCACTTGGAATTTTTCTCACTTTGTAATAGAAAATGAGACGAAAGATGTAGCTCTAATTTTTACCACGCGCACGTAGCGCCATTTGTTAATTCGCGCCATTTCATGTAGGAGGATTATGGCTTCTCACTTTGTGTATTTGCCAGTGCTAAGAATTTATTTGTATCAAGTTTTGGATAATTTTCAAGTCGAATGAGTCTAAGTCACATTCAAAGTCACACTTAGTAAGTCACAGTCAAGTCCAGTCGTGCCCTAGTAAAATCGTGGCAGCTTTACTAAGTACAAGCTTCTTCGGAGTTTTGGAAACAACACGAAAAGACACAGATTAGAAACGTTTTAACGAAGACGAACTTTACAACGAAGTTTTTTTTCTTTCCTCCTAGGAGGATTATGGCATCGCACTTTGTGCATTTGCATTTCCAAGTATTTAGTTGGACTTTCCGACCGATATTTATAAACAAAATAATAATGTTTGTTTCATTATCTGTTTACCTCTGTATCTGTTTTCTCGCAAATGTTTTGTAAAACGTTGTATGGCACACGTGCGGAATTGGTTTTTACAAACTCGTGACTATGGTAAGTTGCATTCGTCTACTCGTTTGTAAAAACCAACTTACCGCAATAGTATCATAAATAACTATTTTATTCTTATTAGTATGTACAGTAAACATTTTGTAGTGGTAGGACTCTACTACAGAGTCCGCCTGGGGAAGTACCTTTGCCAGTTATTCAACCGTTCAAAGTTCGCTTTCTTTAGAGAAAATATGAGACTTTTAAGAGTTAAATTGTATGTACCTGTTGTTAAGATACGCTCTGTCTCCTCCTAAGCTTTAGATATAATTACTTAATTTAATTATAAACTCGCATTGTCAGGATTCACTGTAATAGTATCTACCTAATCTTCATACAAATTGTATGTAAGTATAATATAATCGTCATAATGAAGCGTTCTCTCAAGGTCAAGTGAAACTTTGAATATATTGGTCGCAATGTGGTAATCAACTGAAGTTGATTAGCATATGAATGTTTGAACAAAATACGGTTAAGGTATGCGTTTTATCCCGTATACTTAACTACTACAAAGACCTTGAAATAGTTGCTAATTTTTGTCACTTTAAGGCCGGGCGCATACGACGAGAAAAACCGTAAGAAAAACCGTCCGGTTTCGCCCGAAGGCGCTCCGTGCATACATTTTGTACTATGTCCCGCACAACGTAAGAAATTTCTCGAGACGCCCGTCTCGCTTGCACCAGTTAATTCTGCGCAGTGTGTTTCGGCCAATCCGGCGCCTGTCGGGTGCCGTGCCGAATCAATGTACGACCACTCTAAAGGAGCCCTTTTTTATATGAAGTGTGTCGGATCATATTATTGTGATTGGAAAACGTGTTAAGAATCTGCAAAGGAACCTTACTTAAACCACAGAATAAATAATAGTACTACGTACAGAAAGTTCACTCCACAAAGGAATTTAAATAAATAAAGACTCAATCTACTAGGCAATAAAGTAGCAATTCAACTCGCACAGCGCTGGATACCGCTCGCTATATTCACCTAGATATACCGCTCTCTTTCTATCACGTATGCTTAGTTACGTGCGACTAGGCTAGCGTGCGGGCGGCCACTGAGCTCAGCCTTACATTGTCCTCTCGGAGCGGAGCGCCGGCCGAACATACCTAAACTGCAGAGTGACAACCCCTAATCACTTGCAATGCGCGAGGTGTATTTAAGGCGGGTGAGGGGAGACGGGGTCGGCTTGACAACCATCCACAATCAACTAATGCTATAGTATCATTATTAGAGTAACTATAGAAAAATATACGCAGTATGTATCAAAAATAAGTTGCTAATTATAGAGTAGCGCGGGTTAGTTTTCACTGTGGTGCCATCTAGTTAAGTTTTTGGACTAATAAAACAGATAGAATAACCATACAAATTTTGGCAGGAAAAATTACGATATATTCTACAAATTTAATTTCAACTTGATATCTCCAAGCGTTTCAAAGAAAAAGGGTCATGACAGACAGACAGACAGACAGACAGACAGACAACCAAGTCATCCTATTAGGGTACCGTTTTTCCTTTTGACGCACGAACTCTAAAAATGACAAAAAGGAACAGAAAAACCCATGATAAAAAGGGGTTGTTCGTTACTCATCCTATGACGTCTCATCCTTTGTATTATTTTTTATGTAATTCAACCGTTTTCTACTCTCAAATCATCCGACAGCTATTTTATAATTTTATTAGTCATAACCATTGAGCTAATATCTAAAGAGTCACAATCTCTAAATGAAAACAGTCAAAAAACGTCCGTGTGCCGTTACCTATACGTGCATTATAATAGTTCACAATTGTTCGAATGTAGACGTTATGTTGCTTGTATAGTGTTAAGTTCAATGCATGCTTGAACGCTTGTGTCTTATCGTAGTTCAAGTCGTTTAAAAAGTCGGCGCACGCTATGCAGTTTTGGCGCGGATTTTTTTTTGTTCGTTTGTGTCTCTATAGATATTAAGCTCAATGCTCTTAACTCATACTTTTCTTCTGTTCAATATTTTTATAAATACCAAGTATAGTATCGATCATTGAACTCATCATCTATTCATTTCCAGCACGTGGAGACGATGAACTTTAGACTTTACGTAAATAATCAATGGTTTCTTATTTGGTAGTTACTAATGAATCACATAAGCAAAGCTTTTATGCTCAGACACAATGAGTCGGGAAATTTGCATGAATATATATTTTTGTAAATATTTTTTGTAACAAGTTATACAGGAACACGTGGGTGAACAAGTTTTTTCCTAATATGTGCTATTTGGAAAATAAAACGCGCCCAGTTATTTACATCACGTCATATTTTGGATTATAATTAACTCCTTGCTACACTTCTGATAGAGATATAAATTATTATGTAATACCACAGAATAAATAATAAGTACTGCGTATATACGTTACACTACGTATATACATACGTTATAAATAATAAGTACTACGTATTTATACTATAATGGCAATACTATGACTGCGCTATGCGGTTTCACCCGCGTGGTGATGAAAAACGGTGATGATGATGATAATAAAAATAAATATTATTCCTCGAAATAAGCTATCTCCATTCCATTAATGTGCTCCAGGACCGTTACTTAACAGTAGGCAGGGTGAGTTCATGTTCAAATGCAAACCACAAAGATAGAATTTATAAAACGATAAAGGAGGACATTGCATTCATCTTTGTCAACAACTTTTAGGCTGCTATCGGTTTGCGAGCGTTTTCAAAGCGGAGCGGGCGCGCCGCGAATACATGGCGGTCGCGCAACGAGCTCGTCACGAACAGCATTTTGTTCATTCTCGTACAGAACTATTTCGTGCTTGAATGCTTTCGTTTTCTACGTCTTCGAAATAACAAAGCGAACAGAAGTGTTTCCTCGTTGGAATCCATTCTGTTACTGAGGGTATTACGTCGTGAACTCGCCGCGAACAGGCGACGAAACCGTTGCGTAATCGCCACGTCTCCGCGACGTATTCGCTGCGTGCCCGCTCCGCTTTGAAGACGCTCGCAATCCGCTTGAGTGATAAGGCTCTTACTAAGATATCAACCACAGAAAAGCGAAGGCCCTACCAGTGAGATCAACATTGAGTTCGCGAATTAAATCAGCTTTTCCATAAATTTTGTCGATGGTCTTCATAATGCCAAGTATGTTGACCTCCTTTAGGTTTTGAAATACTGATACGTGTAGCCTTGTATTGAACTTCAACCTCCAAATTTTCCGTCCTTTTTTTTCCAGATTTTTATAAGAAAAACAGGACTTTTCTCTTATCAAATACTTGTTCTTTTAACTTTCAAGGTTCCAGTAATAATTGCAGTCGACTCATAAGCATATTGAGTTCGTAAAATAGTAGTGGTAGGATACTATTGCAGAGTCCGCATGGGGAAGGCGAAGTACCACACCGTTGCCAGTTATGCAAGCGTCAAGCAGTAGTTTGCAATCATTACTGTGTTCCGGTTTGAAACGTTACCAGGAAATTACTGGGCATAAAGAGATTTCACGTCTAATTTCGCAGGGTGACGAGCGCAGTGTAGCGCGGTGTAGGATTTTGTTTTTTGATTTAGATCTGCAGGTATTGAGCTTGTCAGACACGTGGCGTACCGTGGCAGACAAAATAATATTCTTTTTATAACATCTATTCAAAACTATTGCTATTTTATCGAAAAAGAGCTCTATTTTGCCCTAGGGACGAAAAGTGATTTGATTATGGAATGGAATTGATTTTGGAATGTGGATATTGTTAGTAAAAGTTCCAATCACCAAAGAGATCAACCACGGACATTATATGAACAAGTAACAGGCTGTATGTTAAAGGAAATATTAAAAAAAAAGTTTGTGAAGAAATCAAAAACGCGCTAAATGCACTCCGCCTTCGTTTGTAATTCCCTCAAATTCAGATTTTACTTGGTATTACTTCGTTTTTATATATAATAAATTTTATATAAGTTTATCTTCCTCTTCAAGTAGTCCGAATGAAATAAACGAAAGTACTATTCTAATTCATGAGTTGCACTTACTTATTTCTCATAGAGAATGAGGTGATTAAATACTAGTGTCCACCTCGAATCCTTCCTCATCCTTTGAATCCTTCGCTACGCTCTGGATTCAAAGAAACACTCTCCCCTTCGAAAATAGTTATTTGCTCCCTTACTATTTATACACTGTATGATATAGTGTGTTGTTGACATCTAGCGGAACGTGTCCGTGCAGACACGGGCCAGCAGTCTCAGCAAGAATGTTTTTTCTTTGCCGGCGCGTGTCTGTGCGTGCTAGTAGATGTGAACGAGTCTAAAGGCAAACATCTTGCGTGTCTCCTAACGCCACAGAATGGAGATCCACCATCGATTTTTTCCGCTAGGTGGCGCACTGTCAATGTGGCCATAGTCAACTGTCAATCTGATACATTTTGTTATTTTGTTTTTTGATAACATTCTAAGGGTCAACCCACACGTACCACAACCACACCACATCGCAGCGGCAAAATGTGGTGATGCTGTGGCTACGTGTGAATAGTGTCGCTGTAGCTTTTTGCAGTTGCGTTGTGGTACCGACAAAATGTCGATGTGGTTGCGTTGTCGCTAGCAGTTGCAATGTGGTTGCGTCTTGTGCAAACACAGTTTGACTCTGGCTTTCATAGAGCGCGCACTGTCGTTGCGTCGACGCAGCGTTGTATCAGAGATGTGGCCGGTGAAAAAAAAACCACCATCAAAAAAAGTTAATAGTAAAAAAGATTTCAGCGGGGCCATTCGTTCACCTTTGTTTTATTTTGCAGGATAGGGTTGTGCCATGAGTATCGAGGACTCCACTGAAGTGAAAAAAGTAGGGGTTTCATGTATGAGTTTTCGCTTTTTTTAGAAGACTGTAGGAATCCCAAAAGAATTAGGACTGGTTCAATCTTATTGAAGCATGAAATTCCTAGGAACTGTCGGCAAATCGTAGAACCTACCTACGTAAAAGATAGAAAACTATATGTAAAGTAAGAAGTGTATGTTTACATCCATTAATAAAAATAAAAATACCTATATATATTTTTTAATATATTTAAACTAACAAAAAAAATGTAGTACATCTACTAGTACAATCTGTATTTTAGGTTGCCGTAATCCTTTTACTATGGGGCCAACCACAGAAAAGTGAAGGCCCTACTTTACTTCTCTCTTTAGTGGGGCCAACATTGAAATAGGCAAAAAAGCAGCTGTTCCATACATTTTTCCCAAGGTTGATGAACTTTTTGTATGGAATAGCAGATAATTTTTTCGCAACTTTAATAGCGGCCCCATAGTAAAAGTTGTTTGTTTTTATGTAAAGACTATGCCCTTAAAAGGTTGATTAGAACTAACACTGTACTTATAAGGATAATATTTAATGTTTCTTGTTAGTTTTGCTTCCGACCAGTTTTCACAAACTTTAGTCTTAGTGTTGCAATAAGCAAGTAAATACCTCTAGACGTTTAAGTATTTAAATTTATTAAGTAATCTAGATGTTGCGACTTTTATTTGTTTAGATCTATTCACCAATATTTATTGGGAATTTTATTTTTCACACCACTGCTCGACGATGTCCAATTAGATATCATGCAACCTCAACGTAAAGTAAAGCATTATCTCTTAAGGGATATAAAGTTCCAACTGTTGAAACTACAGCGGAAATACACTAGAGATACAGTTTCAACAGTTGGATTAAGATGAACATCCGCAAAGTAACGCCTGATTCAATCACATATCGGATATAAAGTTGTATGAAACTCCCTAAGGAATAAAGTGATTTGAATTTGGAACGTCAAATTCGTGAGAAAACTCGTGGAAAACAACATTATAACATTTATTTAGAAAATAAACAATAAATCGTGTCTGTAATTTTTTTTTTTTTTTTTTTAATTTATGAATATTCAAATAAAATTGTAGGTCCTGTCGGTACAATAAGATCTTTTTTACGCGTATATTGTGCTTACATCATCTTTCAATTAAAACTTATAATCTGAATATTAGAACAAGATTAGAACTTATAAAATACTAAATTGGATGAAACTCGGTTTTTTGGAATCAACTAAAACTTTTTTATAATTATGTTATATTTTTGTAGTAGTAGGACTCTACTGCAGAGTCCGCCTGGGGAAGTACCACACATTTGCCAGTTATTCAACCGCCAAGCAGTAGTGTGCAAGCATTACTGTGTTCCGGTTTGAAGGGCAATGTTACCAGAGAAATTGCTGGGTATGAAGAGATTTAACATCTAATATCTCAGGGTGACGAGCGCAGTGCAGTGCGGCCCAGGATTGTGTTCGCAAGTTCACAATTCTGTCACTGCTACTAGTTAGTGGCAGGCGTGGCGCTTACCACCAGGCGAACATCTTGCTCGCCTCATCACCAGAAAGGATTAAAAAAAAAAAACTAAAGTAGGTTTGAAATAAGTTTTAGTGTTTTATGCGTAAGACGGAAATCTATAAGTATTCTGATGCTTCTAGGTTTTGTTATGTTGTTTATTAGTGATACCTATTATTAACATGAATACTGGATTTATGCGAAAATATTCCTTTTGTTCTTTGTATCAGTCTATAAATAGCGGTTATGGCTATCTAACAAAACAACTTATCGGCAATTTGCATCAATAACTGACCTCCGTTTAAAAATATTGGCCGTCTACCATTTGCGTCACTGACTCTTTGTAGTAAAAATACTAAAAGCCATTCGACAATAAATTATGATTCAAATTCAAAATTATTTATTAGCTAGCTTACATGCTATTAAGAGTTAGCATTGGGCCCCAAACTAGACACAGCCTTTATCTTGGGGTCCTAAAAAAGTATTAATGAAATTGATTTATCGCACGCGCTTAGAAAAGAAATTAAATTTTATTGAAAATTGACTAAAACGAATTATTATAGAAAACTAAAATATAAAAAAAAAAAACTAAAGTACGTCCACTGCTGGACGAAGGCCTCCCCCTAATAGGAAGGGGTTGCCATAATCACCACGCTTGGCAAGCGGCTTGGGGATCGCAGTGTGTTACCACCTTTAACTAAGAGGACGCTGCTGCCCGTCCTCTGGCGGTTCTGGATGCAGTTTTAGGACATACCCAGGTCCAAACTAAGGTGATATTCCTTTTAAATTATCATAATTGGTACATTACATTAATTGGGATAGTAATGTGTAGCATGAAGATGTATACAGGGTTAGTTTTTAGTTAACACCTTTTTAAGCCCATATTTTGTTCATCAAAACAAACAACTTTTACTATGGGGCCAACATTGAAATCGTGAAAGAATTATCAGCTGTTCCATGCAAAAAGTTCATCGACCTTGGGCAAAATGTATGGAACAGCAATATATTTTTTTGCGATTTCAATGTTGGCCCATAGTAAAAGTTGTTTGTTTTGATGATGTACTGAACCCCTGCCCTTATAAGAATGCTAACTGATTAGAACTAACCCTATATACAAGGTGTTACAAAAAGGTACAACAATACTGAAAGGTATGTATGTACCCATCATTATGAACAACTTTTACTATGAGGCCAATCCTGAAATCGCGAAACAAAACAGCTGTTCCATACAACAAGTTCATTGACCTCGGACAAAATGCGTAGAACAGCTGTTTTTTTTCACAATTTCTGGGAAGGCCCCATAGTACCTAAAAGTTGTTCATAATGATGAGTACATACATACCCTTCAGTATTGTTGAACCTTTTTGTTACACATTGTATATCATAACGGAATTCAACGCTTCTAAATGCCATGCCATGACATTTACTCGAAAGCGGTGCCCCATCGAATTTCAGTACCAGCTGGGCTCTTATGACATTGGTAAAATTAGTACTGTGAAAGACTTGGGCGTCACCTTTGATCAAAAGCTCACATTCAATGACCACATTGTCTCACTTGCCAAGGAATTATATAGGAGATTGGGTTTCGTGCTTAGGAATTCGAGAGATTTCCAGGGCACCCACATCATTCGTTTAATCTATGGAGCTCTTGTGCGCAGCAAGTTAGAAACCAGCTCGACAGTGTGGCATCCACATGAGAATGCTTATGCCCTTCATCTAGAAAAGGTTCAGAAGGCTTTCCTTCGCTTTTTGTATAAGCACATGTATGGATATTACCCATACATGTATCCAACTAGTTTTCTTTTCGGATGCTTAGGTTTTAACTCGTTGGAAGTTCGGCGAGCTCAAAACCAATTGAAGGTTATGTGCAAAATCTTTCATGGAAAGATGGATGCTCCCAATTTGCTTAAGGAGTTAGCTCGGCTCCGTGTCCCCGACGGCAGCATCCTTCCACGTCGAGGTGGGCGACCCCATCAGTTGTTTGCCGTTCCACCCGCTCGCACGGTCGCGCATGGGCGCGCGCTCTTTGACTACATTCAATAACTTTCTAGCCTGGCCACCCGATTGGGACTTGTTTGCTGATGAATGGAAGAGTATGCAATTGAAGTGTCTGGAATACTGTGAGATGATAGCGGGCAAGAAGAAAGATATGGATGATGACGATGAGTGGGAGTTTCTGTTTCTTTGATTTCTGGTAATTTATTTTGACTATGTAATACATATGTCGCAATCGAGTCGTATCCGGGACGCCAGCGCCACCTGGTGGCACTCGATGGAGTCGGTGACGTGCGCGCCGTCGATCGGTGACTTCACTTTCCCATTGGCGAGCGGCGCGTGCGGTGGATACTGAACCATCGCGCGTTCTGTGATACGTACCTACCTACAATTTCTTTGTGCCTACCTGATTACTGTACTGTGCCTGTGAAGATTGTAATTTGATTGATTGTACGAGCTTGTTTTCTTCATCCGACACTACCCACCTACGACGCCCACTGCTAAGAGGACCAAAGATGAGTGCTGATGATGAGGGCGAAGGACCCTCCTCCTCCGTCTTTAGAAGTGGGATCAGTGTTGGATCAGAACCAAGAACACAGACATCATGTTTGAACAACAAGATAAGAACACGCGACCATTGATTGAGGCGCTGCAATCACCAAAACCAGCCTACCGTGAAGAACTACCTGCATTCAATCTAGAAAAAAAAAAGATACCAACGCAAGATCATTGTGCGCGACAGCAGATTTGTTTCGCCAAAAATCCACCAAGCGGCACTAAAAGGTAAAGCATCGACGTGGCTATCACGAATCGCATACGAAGGAAAAACATAGCATGAGTCTAAGATAATTTTCACGGCACGGTTTATTTCGACGGAGACATTGGCGGGTACCCTCATTAAAATGAACGGCGATAAAAACCGAGTGAAAACGAAACACTACCCACGTTCGCGAGTCGTTTGATTAGTTCACTGACTAATCATTGGAAAGATGTGAATAAGGCGGAAATTGCCGTAGCAACAGTAATCGCACACATTTCACAGTTTCACCCGCGACTTCAAAGAATGGCGTTCACTACAAACGTTATATCAAGGGACAAACTGCAGCAGGAACTGAACGCATTTTTACATTTGAAGCGCTAGATCACCATCGGACAAAGCGAATTGAGTGCAGAAGCGATCCCATAGACTCGAGTGGCAGACTTGCACCACCTACATCATCAAGTCAAGCAGCACAGCAGCCGACAGCGAAGCTCTTGGGGTGCTTTCAATGTGGCAAGCCGGGTCACATAGCCATCCGGTGCACAACGGCCAACGGCGGCGGCGGCGGCGACGGCGGCAGTGGCAGAAGCGGCAGCGGCGGCAGAAGCGGTGGCGGTAGAAGCGGCGGTGGCAGAGGCGGCAGCGGCAGTGATGGCGGCAGAGGCGGCAGTTGCCGCGGCGGCAGATGCGACAGCGGCAGCGATGGCGGCATAGGCGGCAGTGGCGACAGAGGCGGCAGTGGTGGTGGTGGCGGCGGCAGCAGCGGGGCGGCTGACGTCGGCAGCACGCGCAGCGAGCGGCGCGTTGATGTTGGCATCGTACAACCACCATCGGGCGTGATACATCACAAAGGTGAACTGATATGCTTTGCTTATGATTCTGGCGCTGAATGCCCGTTTGTAAAAGGAAGTTTCACTTCGAAATTTAGTTGTAAACGTGCTAGTAATGTTGTTGCTAAGACTGGTATTGGTTAAACACGAGTGTTCAGTACAGAACAGATTTTATTGTGTAGTGATTAACGATCACTCTCTCGAAATTTTGTTGCATGTTTTGCTCTACAACTATTTGCAAAGTGATGAGGTCGCGAGATTTTAAACCAGGGTTTTTCTGTAAACATAAAGGCAACGGAGCTTTCGATAACTAAAGTTCTTTGTGTAAATTCGATGAGTCATAATAGTGCTACCACGCTTCAATCAGATTTAACTGCTACTCGTATCGTGACTGCAGTAGGTAACAGGCAATGACAAGTCTAGGCTTTGGTTTTTTTTATTAACGGTTTACCTACGGCGAACTTAAGATTAAGCTGATCGATCCGAATCGCACGGTGCAGCGGCGACCGTATAGGATGTCTGCGGATGAACGTAGCGTTGATAGACCAATGTTAGTGAAGGTAGATTGCCATGAGATTTGCGGGTTCGAGTCTTGACTTCAGAAGATGCCTGCGGGTCACGTACCAGTCGATGTTGATGATAATAAGCAAGCTTGAGTTGTTGTTATAAATTCGAGTAGAGTGCTCTATCGGCCGTATTGTGTCCGACCGTACCAGTAGTTATTACGTAGTCGTAGCCCGGTAGAAATCGGTGTCTCTTGGGGCAACTCAAGTAGTCCGTGGGTGCGCGGTGCGCGTTTAACTCTGGCGGAGGTCGGGGTCTTGAGAGACCGTAGTTTGCAGCCAGGGGGTGATGCACACGGGCGATCCATTCGATGGATGTGTGAGAGCAATGCGATTGCTAGTCGGCTGGAGAGCCGTGGCGTTAGAGGTTTTACTCGAAGGATTCTGTATGCTTGGCGGTATCTGTTCTGTTTCAGAGTCTGAAAAGTTGATTCGAACGACTGTGGTACACGGCCCAGGCTACTAATGTTTGTATTTTCGGTTATTCTGATGTCACATTATTGATTAAGAAATAAAAATGTAGAGTTCTTTTTCGTTCGTAGAGTTCGTCCTTTATTCATCGGGTAAATGAATCTAGAGCTTGGTCAGGAGTGACCGAGTGGAACAAATTTCTGTCGTAGACAATTTGTTTGCAGGGTAACCATCACACGAGGACGTGTGCAAGCAGGATAGCCGTGTCGCAATCGAGTCGTATCCGGGACGCCAGCGCTACCTGGTGGCACTCGACGGAGTCGGTGCGCGCCGTCGATCGGTGACTTCACTTTCCCATTGGCGAGCGGCGCGTGCGGTGGATACTGAACCATCGCGCGTTCTGTGATACGTACCTACCTACAATTTCTTTGTGCCTACCTGATTACTGTACTGTGCCTGTGAAGATTATATAATTTGATTGATTGTACGAGCTTGTTTTCTTCATCCGACACTACCCACCTACGACGCCCACTGCTAAGAGGATCAAAGATGAGTGCTGATGATGAGGGCGAAGGACCCTCCTCCTCGGTCACATATATATACTTATTTTCTTTTAGACATTTGTTAAATTACTGCTAGCTATTATTATAATCTTTTAACATTTAATTTATTATAATTAGGTACCTATATTTGAAGTTTTGACTTTATTTGTAATAATTATGTAAAATTAAGTAATTAGCTAATGTAATTGGTGTGTCTACCGTATTAATTAAATAAATAAATAATCATATTTTTGCTACACATTGCTTACACTTTATGATATTATTATAATTATAATTGAATCATGCGTTATTTTGCGGAAGTTATTTCAAATTTAAATTTTGACCTGGGTATGTCCTAAAACTGCATCCAGAACCACCGGAGGACGGGCAGCAGCGTCCTCTTAGTTAACGGTGGTAACACTGCGATCCCCAAGCCGCCTGCCAAGCGTGGGGATTATGGCAACCCCTCCCTATTAAGGGACTCGCCTTCGTCCAGCAGTCGACGTCGACGTCTTCTGGCAGATGCGTGAGTGAGTGAGTGAGTTCAAATTAAAATGGACTACGGCAAAGTAATATATTTTTAATCCAACCGTTATTTTTTATTATTATTATATTTTTTAGTGTGATCCATAATAATATAAAGAGCTCCACCAAGGATAAAGACAATAAAATTAATAATTATTTAAAAAGGAATGTTGATCAAAAGAAGTCGATGCCAATAAATTGTCAATTGTTGATTAGTTAAAGTTATATTACCTCATTAAAAAGTAAGTTAGTTCGCTAAGCTGAGTGGCCAGCTCTTGTTTGAGTTATGTGCCGCTCAAAGGCAATACCATGTTACGGCATATTACTAAAAATATTATTTAATACGGTACGTATTTTAAACAATCTGTAACAAAAACTTTCAACACTACTAAGGGTACTATCTACGTACTATAATTATGAACAACTTTTACTACAGGGCTAACCATAAAAACGCGGAATAAAAATCAGCTGTTCCATTCATTTTGTCCAAAGTCAATGAACTTTTTGTATGGAACAGCTGTTTTTTTCCCCCGATTTTAATGTTGGCCCCATAGTCAAAGTTGGTCTTAATGATGAGTACATACCTTTCAGCATTGTTGAACCTTTTTGTTACACATTGTATATTGGGATGGTTAAGGCACAGGTAATTATAATACTATCTTTCCCAATGGATTATTTGCGACAGACATTTTTTTTTAATTTTTTTATACTTTCAAATGACGAGACACGCAAGACTTTCACCTGATGGTAAGCGTCATGCCTGCCACTAACAGTAGCAGTGCCAGAATTGTGAACTTGCGAACACAATCCTGCGCCGCAGTGCACTACGCTCGTCACCCTGAGATATTAGATGTTAAATCTCTTGAACCCAAATTTATCTGGTAACATTGCCCTTCAAACCGGAACACAGTAATGCTTACACACTACTGCTTGGCAGTTGAATACCTGGCAAGAGTGTGGTACTTCCCCAGGCGGACTCTGCAGTAGAGTCCTACCTCTACTGCTAATAAACTTAATAATATGGTTTCGGCTTGGGCCAGAGAAGCCAAAGTAACAACGGTGCTAATTAATCAGCTAGGGAGCGGTTGTGAGGATGTTGATTACAAGATATCAAACAACTTATTATGTTGAAAGATTTTCAAAATTTCACGAAAATAATATCAGCTCATTGTTCCATACACTTTATCACAAGATCCGTGAACATTTTGAATGGAATAGCTGTTTTTTTTCGTGAAACCGTGTATAATACAATTCCAAAGAGGAGGCAAGGACAAAACGATTACAACTATTCGTTTTGTCCTTTACAAAGTTGGGAAATATTAAAACGGCACTTAAATTTTAAGCATTGCGGTTTGGTGGTTCAAATACCTAATACCTACTCAAACTTTGTCTAGGAAGAATAACAGTTTTAATGTTTTGGCGCAACCTTTTGTATTAGGTACCTAACGGGAACTATTCGTAGTCAAGTCGATTAGATCCGTTTGACTACGGATACTACCAAATCTGACCATAGAAACTACTCAATTTTACTACGAATACTCAGTGCCGTAAATATAGCGGTGACAGCGGTGCCCAGGCGCCGGGCGCTGGACTTGGAGGGGTGCAAACATGACCAGACCATGACCAAGAATTGAATATCTTTCTTTTCAAGGGCGCAACTATAGAAGCTCGCACCGAGCGCTTTCTTTCCAAGGGCGCAACTATAGAAGCTCGCACCGGGCGCTTTCTTTCCAAGGGCGCAACTATAGAAGCTCGCACCGGGCGCTTTCTTTCCAAGGGCACATCTATAGAAGTTCGCACCGGGCGCTTTCTTTTCAAGGGCGCAACTATAGAACCTCGCACCGGGCGCTTTCTTTCCAAGGGCACAACTATAGAAGCTCGCAGCGGGTACTTTCTTTCCAAGGGCACAACTATAGAAGCTCGCACCGGGCGCTTTTTTTCCAAGGGCACAACTATAGAAGCTCGCACCGGGCACTTTGTTTCCAAGGGCGCAAATATAGAAGCTCGCACCGGGCGCTTTCTTTCCAAGGGCGCAACTATAGAAGCTCGCACCGGGCGCTTTCTTTCCAAGAGCGCAACTATAGAAGCTCGCACCGGGCAAAAGGGAAGCTTATGCCACGCAGTGGACCAAATAAGCTGTTAATAATGATAATGGCTATTTTTTACATCTTTAAAAATAAAAATAAACTAAATACTTATCGACATTACAAAACTCATCCTTCTCTTTTAGTAGTAGGACTTTACAATCATCATCATCAGCCAAAAGACGTCCATTTCGTGAATAAGGCCTCCCCTTAAATAGGCAAGTTGACATATGCCTCCCCTTAAATAGGCCATGTTGACATATCCTTCACGCTTGGCAGGCGGCTTGGGGATCGCAGAATGCTCACCACCTTTAACCAAAAGGACGCTGCTGCCCGTCTTCCGGTGGGCCTGGAAGCTGTATAAGGACATACTTACCCAGGTCCTACTATATCCTACTAATATTGTGTGTGTGTGTGGGTGTGTTTGTATGTTTGTTGCTCTTTCACGCTGAAACGGATTTGGTTTAGAGGTTGATATGTTTTCAACCGTCTTCAAGATAGATGTTTCTCAATTCGAATACGTTTCCTCCGCCAATTATGAACTGAGAGGTGGCCCCATAGAAATTATATCGAAATCATATCGAAATTATATCGAGAGGGTGGAAAAGTTTAAGTATCTTAGGCATTTGGTAACCTCTGACCTGAAAGACGATGCAGACATAGAGAGGGAGCGAAGAGCGTTGTCTGTGAGGGCCAATATTATCGCCCGCAGATTCGCTCGTTGTTCGGGAGACGTCAAAATTACTTTTTTCAGAGCATTTTGTACGTCCTTCTACACGAGCAGCCTGTGAGTGACGTATACGCAGAAACAGTACAACGCTCTTCGTGTACAATATAATAATGCCTTTAGGATGCTGATGGGACTGTCCAGGTACTGCAGCGCGTTGGGGATGTTTGCCGAGTCCCGCGTGGGCTGTTTCTACACAACCATGCGGAAACGGTGCACATCCCTGGTGCGCAGGGTGCGGGCCAGCTCCAACAGTATCCTAAACGTATTTGCGAATAGGTATGACTGTCAGTACATGAACCACTGTTACAGGGTTCATGTACTGACTAATAAGCAAACAAATAGATTTAATTAGTAATTGTATTTTAATTTTATTGTTATAGTATATTGTATTATTTTTAATTATTATTGTTTGTGACTATGTGATATGACCTTTATGTCGAAATAAATGAAATTTTTTTTTTTTTTAAATCGGTTCAGTAGTTTGGTTTTTAAATCAAAATTACTAGAAAATATGAAGATGTCATCCAGGTATTGGAAGTTTAAGTCGGTTGTATTTTTTTTAAAAGGCGTATTATATTCCAATGTATACATTGCTCGCTGCTCGATCGCTGTCAGCGATAAGGCCGCCACTTGTGGCACTAGTTCATAAGGTTTTTTAAATTAAATGTGTCTGATTATTTTGTTATAAGTATATAACTAACTAAATATTTCTATTCTAATTTTTAATTCGGTTAACTGTTAATTAATTTAAGCTTAATATTTTATTTTATTTTATCTAATAAGTTGGCTGTTGTCTATCTAGCATGAGGTTTATACGTATAATTGAAGCGGCATTTATCATGTGAATTATGTGTGCTAAGTTGATGAATTTGTATTGGTGGTTGCTTTGTTGTTGTAACATTAAAATAAATAAATAATATCATGTGACGAGACGAGCAAGTCGTTCGCCTGGTGGTTAGCGTCACGCTTGCCACTAACAGTAGCAGTGCCAGAATTGTGAACTTGCGAACACAATCCTGCGCCGCACTGCACTGCGCTAGTCACCCTGAGATATTAGATGTTAAATCTCATCATCCTCAGTAATTTATCTGGTTTCTGGTTCTTGTTTCTATTTGATTTTTTTGTAATATTTGGTTTGCACAATAAAGAGTTTCTATTAATCTACATTAAAATAAAATAAAACATAGGCTAATTTTCATCCCAAGCATCGCAGGTAAAACCGCGGGCTGCAGCAGTTATAAACTATTAGCATATTTTATTATTATTGTTACCGACAATATTTAGAAACATAAATCAACCTAGCAAAAAATGTAATCTCTATTGTTTTGGGCAACACAAAACTGTTTAGTTAGCAAACTGTTTGATCGACCTATTTGGAGTAAATGATAATTTCTACTTTCAGAACTAGCAATGCCATCTATTGATTCACTCTTGAATTAATATCAACAGGGTTCAGTGTACCTTAAACGTAATAAAATTATAATTCAAATTAACAAGGTAGGCACCTTCAGCGACGGTGGTATTCATTTTATCATTGTCGCTTTATGTACCTTTATGTTATCTTCTACCCTTTGATTACATACCCAGCGACAGCTAGATCCTCCAAGCTTAAGAGTGCGACTAATGCCAGAAAAATATCAGATTTCACCCGCGCGTCTTGCATTAGGTTAGAGTCGAAAATCGCATGATACAATCAATTGATGATGATCTCGGCTTTGAGCAATTTAGGTGGGATTTTATTTAATTATTCAAAATTTAAGCATGAAATAAAAAAAAAACGGCTACTGTGCTTAAACATTAGTTTGGCTATGTTATTCGTAAAAAAAATGTGGTGTTGTCGCTGATAATTTAGAGCATTTGAATTAAAACAGTTTATTTTGTTGGTAATTTGTATATTTTGTATGTTGTACAATTTTTCGCTGGTAAGAAGTTATTGTAGAACACACAAAACAATTTTTCCGCGCTACTTCTTCTTTTTTTTAAAACGTCGTCTGGCAGTCGGGCAGGCTAAAGCCATAAAGCCATTCTGCCAAGGTAGGTACATAGATATCCATTATCCATGGTACATAAACTGCAGATTTTCGTAGTGTTGCCAAAAATATGTTATATAAATTTAATCCATACTGCGCTATTCTAATTGGCTTTTAAAACGGAACTTGTGAAATTTTTGGAGGAGGGCGTTGACATCTGCGACACAGTTTTATACTTCTGCAGGTGTCATCAATCTTCATTGTTTGTGATTATGTATGTTATTGTTCCAAATAAACAGAGATTATTATTATTATATTATATTATAGTTCCCTGGAAGGATAACAGAAACCTACAATACAAACTTTGCTTAGTGTAGGTAGTTATGCACTCTGGTACGCGGACCGAGACGATAAACATACATGCGTAGGCGGCAGAACCGCTGAGTTGCGTCTAGACACACGGTGGCCGTCTGGACTGCATAACTGATAAGGAAGACACCTCTGACAGTCTCACCTAGGATTTAAGTTAGTTATAAATCAACTCCCATTTGTATCGGACTAAGTAATTAAATCATTAATTAATTAATTTGCTTTTTAAAAACAAAATCCCGCGTCCTCCAATCTTGACTGGCGCAGCCGGTAGGATTGCCGGGATATACGTTCGCGAAAGTTGCTTTTGAAGTAAAAGTACGATTCGGGCGTATCAATTTAGTCACGTTTCCCTAAGCTTCAGTGATCGTGGCTGACGGCAATTTACGAACCAAATAAATAAGTCATATTGTGCGCGGAAGGTTTTTACAAGGACAAGCCAGCCTAACTACAATAGAAGGATGCGGACGAGCATACTGTGAGTAAACTTTTTCGCATTTCCGATCCGTTCCCATCTATTTCCGTTTGTTAGACCAAATAATCGCTATTTGATTTTCTTTTACGTACCAAAATCGTCGTTATAATTTTACTGTGTCATTAGTTAAGTATATTGTTTTATTTTAAGTAAAAACATAACTAGATTCATTAATAAAAATGGAGCAAAGTATTAGAATAGTACCTAAGGATCTATTATGCATTATACCTAAATTTGAAGGTGAGGAAAATTTGTTGAACCTTTTTATTAAGAAAAGTCAATATATACATAATGGGTATGCATCTCCTACCAATTCTGTACAACAGACATACGTGTTCCATGCTATTACTAGTAGACTACATGGTAGAGCAGCAGCTCTATTAAGCGAGCGCGAGGACATTAACTCGTGGGCCGCACTTAGAGATGTCTTAATTCAACATTTCGGCGACCCACGCTCCGAGGACTGTATCGCGATAGAACTCGAGCAAATGAAAATCAATTCGGGCGAGTCTTACATCGACTTTTGTCACCGTATCCAACACATGCGTAGTACATTGTTTGCTAAAGTCAATTTACTTACCGACGAAGGAATAAAGACGGCTAAAATGATTGTGTACAACAACATGTCACTAAATGTATTTCTATACAATCTGACTGAGGATTTAATTCGTATTGTGCGTCTTAAAGGGTGTTCTAACTTAGAAATGGCCTTGAGTATAGTTACCGAGGAAGTGAACTTCATGACTCAGTTTAATGCAAAGCATAAGCAACGCCAGGCTTCAACGCCTCAGAAACCATCACAGCCCACGCTTAATACCGCTCCTAACAACTTTAAATTTGAGAGCCCTCCGGTTTACCCACAAAATAAATTTATAATGCCTAATCAGTTTTCCAGATTTGGCATACCTCCACAGGCACCTCAAGGCTTCAAGTTTGGCGTGCAGCCTCAGAACCCACCTACTGGCTTTAGGTTTAATCAAAATCAGGGGCCTCAAAACTTTAGGTTCGGCATCCCGCGACAACAAACCGGCTTCAATTTTGGTATTCCCCAACAAGGTCAAGGTTTTAGACCTCCAATGAACCCTAACTTTAACAGACCGCCTTTGCTTCCACAGCAGTTTGGTCAACCTCAACAAAGATTCAAATTCGGAATTCCAAACCAAAATGTACCACGTCCGAAACCGCTAGAGGACACAGATGTGTCAATGCGCACCGCTCGCCCCTTAAGACAAAACATGGTAAACACTTCCGCTGACAGTGAAAATTTATTCTATAACAATGAACTTGTCGAGGCCTTACCGGAACAAGTAGACGACCAGAATGCTTTTTATTACGATGAAAATTATACCTATAATATGGAAATGCCTGAACCCCAAATTTATGAGACGGTTGTAGATTCCATTGACTACCAAGACCCAAGTGCCATAGAAAATTTTCATGTACAAGCCTCCAGTTTCCACCCGAAATAATACAGTTACATTGCGATACTATTTTAAAACTTCCTCACATTGAGATTCCCGAAATTAAATCACGCTTTATGATAGACACCGGAAGTACGCGCTCATTTATAAGCCCAGCAAAAGCAGACGAATACTTTTCCGGTTTTAAATATCACGAACCCTTTGAGGTAATCAGCACTCATGCCCGTAGCCAACATAATGAAGCGATATGTATACCATCGTTAAAAACTTTTAAGTGTATAGGGAAACACAAGTTTTATGTGTATGACGTTGACAATCGTTACGACGGTTTGATAGGTAGCGACCTCCTAAAACAACTTGAAGCCAAAATTGACATGAAAAACCAGATTTTGCAGACACCTTACACAAATATACCAATTGTGTATAATCCACCATACGAGATAACGTTAGAGCCCAGGGCGGACACACGTGTTAAGATCCCGACCGATTTGAAAAACGGCGAAGCCATTGTAGATTTTGTTGATTTCGGGCAAGGTGTAAGAATGCCAGCTGCGCTCGTGACATGCGTGGATTCATTTGCATATACTATCATACAGAATGCCTCCGAAGACATTATTTCAATGTCATTCGCGAAACCCTTAAGAGTTACTAAGTACGAAAGGGAAGAATGTACTGTGAACGCTACATCAAACGAGTGCGAGGTAGATGTGCTTTTAAAACAAAATCTGAAAAAGCTTCGCCTAGATCACACCAATAAGGAAGAGCGCGAGTGTATTGAAAATTTATGCTACGAATATCGAGACATTTTTCATTGTGATGGCATTCCGCTCTCTTTTACAAATAATGTGAAACACGAAATTAGGACTAAAAATGAAGATCCCATATTTATTCGGCCGTATAGACACCCACCAGTTTACAACGAGGAAATCCAAAATCAAGTCACCAAGCTCCTCGAAAATGACGTTATCAGGGAATCACATTCCCCGTGGAGTGCGCCGGTACATCTTGTGCCCAAAAAGGCCGATGTTTCGGGTGAAAAGAAGTATAGGATGGTCATTGACTACAGGCGCCTGAATGAAATCACTACAGATGACAAGTACCCCTTGCCCAACATTGCAGACCTTTTTGATAAATTAGGGAAATCTGTGTATTTTAGTACCATCGATTTAGCAAGTGGGTACCACCAAATCGAAGTTAAGGAAGAAGATAGGTTTAAGACAGCGTTCTCCACGCAGGCTAATGCCCTCATTATGAGTTCACCCGTATGCCGTTCGGGCTGAAAACAGCTCCAGCCACGTTCCAGCGTGCGATGGACAATGTGCTTAGGGGTCTACAAGGACTACATTGCCTTGTCTACCTAGATGATATAATAGTATATTCATCTAGCCTGCAAGAGCACATTGGGAAATTGCGCATGGTCTTCGAACGACTTAGAGCAACTAACTTGAAGGTCACATTAGACAAGTGCGAGTTTTTCCGCAAGGAAGTCCTCTACCTTGGCCATATGATAACAAAAGAAGGTCTTAAACCTAACAATGATAAGATCCAGGCTGTCTTGGATTTCCCGATTCCAACAACCTGTCATATAATCTTTAAATTATATTATTACTTTATTTTATTAGCTCCCATTTTGCAAATTGGCGCACAGGATGGCTTGTGCTTTGCTCCATAAAATATATCAGAAACCAACATAAAATGTTGGTGTGAAATTAATTATCAAAATTGTATTTAAATAACAAATTAGGATTTTTTAAGCATTTATTTTGGAATTGTAAACTAGTAATAAAATTAGTTTCAAATTTAGAATCTATCGGATAGCTTTATACAAAATATTTGGTTATCTGTTGGAAGCCGTATTACGACATGACGTCATATACGCTGACTCGCTCGCACTCGAAGAATTCTTCCATAAGCGAGAAAGAGAAGCTAGATCGAGGAGACCATTTTGAAAAATAGACATTCACGTCGGAGCCGCCGTTGCGCGTGTTACGGGGTGAATCACCTTTTGGATTTTTTACATCTTTTTGAGAAGAGAATGACCTGAGGGAGCCAACGCCGATCCCGCAGGGGACACCAGGTCCATATTTCCGTCTGAGATGACGTAAAACTCCAACTTTCAAGAATTATTTTGTGACGCGCCATGCGGTCACCAAACTAAGGAACTCGAGCGAAATTCTCATTTGAAGCTTTGAAGACAAGGCAATGTCATTTCACTGGAGGAGCTCCATGAAGCGTTCGAGAATCGGATGATCCTGCAGAAGACACCATCAGCAAAGGATCCATCAGATAACCTCCTTTCATTTATTTTATTTTCCCAATTTTTCTCGTTGCCGTCATCCATTGGACTATCGCCATCAGCGTTTTAATATTAATATTGTATTAGGACTTATCAAAATAGTAAACGCATTGTAACCTCAAATAATCTTTTGTTCTTTTTTTCTCCCATATATCTTTAGCACAAGATAGATAGGTAAATTATAAATCATCAATTTCATTTTCAACAAGAGGCCCCCTGTACTCCAGAGGTCTGATGTTTCGTGACTGATACGTATCCAGGAACCCTAACTTTTTGTTTTATTTTTTTTGTTATTTGTTTTGTCTTTCTTTGTCAAATCACAATTTTCTTATGACAAATGGCGCCCGAACAATTATTTACTTAGAATTTAACTTAAAAACAAACCAATTTTATCTTGTGCAAAGGTGTATGTTGGAATTTATAAACAAAAGATTACAATTTAATCTACTGTAGAAGTAGGTATTTTCACAATTGTGTTATTGAATTTGTGTAACAATTTTTCTTGTAAAGATGTATAGTACACCGTCTGTTGACCGTAAGTTAACAGCGGAGCAAACGTCAGATTCACCTCAACCAGAACTCCAAAATTCACAGAGCTTAATAGATATACCTGTTTCAGATTCAGAAGAAATGAATTATGTCAATACCGATGTGAGGATGGCTCAAGGAACAATCCAGTCGCCATTATGCAAAAATATCCACACAAATCCTAGCACTAGTGTTATAGATCCAGCCACAGACGGTGACAAGTATATTCCATTTATGAAACAAAGGCACTCGACGCAAAACAGTCATGTACCAGTCACCCAGGTAACATATGCAATTAATAACAGTTACAACTCCAATTTGAAGTCCTGGGGACTGAAGTATAGTGGTGATACGTGTGTTGTTGAATTTTTGAATCGAGTGAACGAAATTAAGTTAGCAAGAGATGTGTGTGAAAGTGTACTGTTGAGAGGTTTTTCAGAGTTGTTAGAAGGCACTGCTCTGAAATTTTACAGATCAGTTCGCCATTCGTTACCCACTCTCTTCTCAAAATTTTTAATAAAATATTTTGTTTACTACCCATAGTAGACGCTAACAGAAGTCAATGTATACTTTTATTGCAAAATTCAGATCAATAGTTTTTGAAATATAAACAAAAACAATATTTATTTATTCAAAGCAATGCAGTATGTAAACACACATATGGCGGCGCTTATAACTTTTTCAAAATTGTAGTTACAGACAATTATTTAAGATTTATCGTACCTACGCATATCTAGCTACCTATAGATACACAATTTTGGCTATCGGTTCAGTATTATTCAAATTAAAATGAAAACCGTATGTTCACAACCAAAATTCTCAAAAGTAAAAAAGAAACACATAAGTTTTAAGTTTGCGTTTTTACCCACATTATTATTTCTACGGATACTTTAGGATACTGTAAATCCATAACAAATACTGATAAAATCATAAAATCAATAATTATTTCTTTACAAACAAGTTTAGAATTTAAACATTGCAATTTTCCTTGTAAACCAACAAGTTCATGTAGGTAAAATGACATACTATATGGTCTATACTCAGACTAAGTATGACTTCTATTCAGACATTGAACTACTTAAGCGTTATTTATACAAGAATTTACTTATTTTGATTTCCAATTTGTATAGAAAAGACGATTCTTTTTCTGTCTCAAAGACAAGTTTCAAGTATTAACAAAGTGTTGACCTACATTCAGGGAAAGACTTAAATACTTACTTTGAATTAACTTAATAACAGTATTCAAAGCTATTGTTTTGTTTTGGACAAGTATCCATTGCTATATAAAGCAAAAGCAGTATATTTAATACCATTTTTTTTGTGTTTTGAGACTTGGTAATTTTTGTTAAAACCAAGTCTGTGAAGCAATTTTTTAAGGTTAATACCATTTTTTTGTGTTTTGAGACTTGGTAATTTTTGATAAAACCAAGTCTGTGATGCAATATTTTTAAGGTTAAGTATGAGTAATTATTTTTACATAACCAACAATAAACCAAACGTTCAATAATGCATATTTTCGTGTGCTTATTAGTTCTTAGCCTACATATTGGGCAATTTTCTGGAGGATCCTATTTAAAGGCAACCTACCATTAACTATAGCTTATTAGCTAATTATTTGGGAACGATTTAGTTCTAGTCTTTTTGTTACATGCTAACATACATACCGGATTTGACTAACGACAAGTTTATACCTAGTATGACTTAAAATGTTTTCTTATGGCTGAGTTAAAACACTCGGACATGCTAGCAATATTTAGTAGATCTACATACATACATACATACCAAACTTACCTTTTTGTCTTGTAGATACCAAAGGTTGTCTGTGAACCTTCTAAGATTAACAATTAGTCTTTAATTATAGTTAGCAGCATCTAGTGCACGGATTCACTGCGTAGATTTAATTTAGGTTTAAATAATTAAGATTTACCTGTACTTAATTAAAGCTTATACTTAGTTTATCTAATGTTTACAACGATAGATATTTACTTTAAACATTAGAAGTTTTCACTTCATACTATTAGACAATAGTGAGACTTTATTCTCATAGAATTAGGTCATTACTAGAAAACCCAAACTGTAGGGTATAGATTATTATAAGAATTACAAACATACTAACACATATTTACTTACCGTTTAAAACCATTTAGATATCATTGTTTTTCAGATAAGTTTTGTCCGCACCTACATAAGAGTGAATGGATATTTATATTAACAGTTACCTTTTAAGCTACTTGCTATATACTACTTTTGTTTTATTACACAATGTGTTATTTCTATAGGTATATCCTATACCATCATGTTATGTATGGAGTCATGAGGATTATGAAAAGTGAAGCAAGTATGTCAGAATAGCTCAATTTAACTATGAGATGCAAGGAGATTTATGAAGTTCGATGTAAGTTTAAAGGTGTGAGTGGTGATTTTGTAAGAACTAGGCAGTGTGAATATTATTTGAATTCCTTATAGGTACCTATGTATGAAAGAATGTGAGTGATTTATTTTATGAAAGTGGAATAACAGTTTATTTTGCTAGATGGAATGTAAGAAGCTTGCTGAAGTATCAACCTCACTATATTTCAGGATTCCAACCTATAACAAAAAGTTTCTTTTCATGCCTACCCCGTCTGTTCAGACAGTAAACTGTCTTTTGTTTCAAAAGGGGGATATTGTCATATAATCTTTAAATTATATTATTACTTTATTTTATTAGCTCCCATTTTGCAAATTGGCGCACAGGATGGCTTGTGCTTTGCTCCATAAAATATATCAGAAACCAACATAAAATGTTGGTGTGAAATTAATTATCAAAATTGTATTTAAATAACAAATTAGGATTTTTTAAGCATTTATTTTGGAATTGTAAACTAGTAATAAAATTAGTTTCAAATTTAGAATCTATCGGATAGCTTTATACAAAATATTTGGTTATCTGTTGGAAGCCGTATTACGACATGACGTCATATACGCTGACTCGCTCGCACTCGAAGAATTCTTCCATAAGCGAGAAAGAGAAGCTAGATCGAGGAGACCATTTTGAAAAATAGACATTCACGTCGGAGCCGCCGTTGCGCGTGTTACGGGGTGAATCACCTTTTGGATTTTTTACATCTTTTTGAGAAGAGAATGACCTGAGGGAGCCAACGCCGATCCCGCAGGGGACACCAGGTCCATATTTCCGTCTGAGATGACGTAAAACTCCAACTTTCAAGAATTATTTTGTGACGCGCCATGCGGTCACCAAACTAAGGAACTCGAGCGAAATTCTCATTTGAAGCTTTGAAGACAAGGCAATGTCATTTCACTGGAGGAGCTCCATGAAGCGTTCGAGAATCGGATGATCCTGCAGAAGACACCATCAGCAAAGGATCCATCAGATAACCTCCTTTCATTTATTTTATTTTCCCAATTTTTCTCGTTGCCGTCATCCATTGGACTATCGCCATCAGCGTTTTAATATTAATATTGTATTAGGACTTATCAAAATAGTAAACGCATTGTAACCTCAAATAATCTTTTGTTCTTTTTTTTCTCCCATATAACTTTAGCACAAGATAGATAGGTAAATTATAAATCATCAATTTCATTTTCAACAAGAGGCCCCCTGTACTCCAGAGGTCTGATGTTTCGTGACTGATACGTATCCAGGAACCCTAACTTTTTGTTTTATTTTTTTTGTTATTTGTTTTGTCTTTCTTTGTCAAATCACAATTTTCTTATGACAAACCACCACGCAAATTAAAAGCTTTCTGGGATTAGTCGGATACTACAGAAAATTTATCAAGGATTTTGCCAAAGTCACTCGCCCACTCACTAATTGCCTAAAAAAACGTAATAAAATCGAACTGACCCACGAATTTAGAGAAGCCTTTGACAGATGCAAAGAACTGTTGGTTAATGCTCCGATCTTGCAATTCCCCGACTTTACAAAACCATTTGTACTTACCACGGACGCATCTGACTATGCGGTCGGCGCTGTACTGTCTCAAGGCCCTATAGGCTCCGATAAACCAATAGCATATGCTAGTCGGACTCTAAATGATGCAGAATCAAGGTACAGCACTGTCGAAAAAGAGTTACTGGCTATAGTATGGGCAGTAAAACACTTTAGGCCGTACCTCTATGGCAGACGGTTTACTATTTACACCGATCATAGACCTCTTGCTTGGCTCAACAACATGAAAGAACATAACAGTAAACTCACTAGGTGGAAATTAAGACTTGCAGAATTTGACTATGACATCATATACAAAAACGGAAAACAAAATTGTGTAGCAGATGCCCTTTCCCGAATTAAAGTAAATGCTGTAGAAAAGGATGACTTTTCCATGAAAGTTAACATAGATAAGAAGGAAAAACTAGACCGACACATAGATGAAGTAATTAGAGATATTCAGAAATTGCAACAGCCACAAGATGACGCTATAACAATAACGTCATCTGACTCAGAGGAAACCTTGTCAATTCCTCGATCACCTTTTTCTATTCTATCTCCAGCAAGCGATACTATTACGGCATCTGAAAACTCGGAAACGGAACACTCAGTTTATGAAACAGACTCATCTGGAATCCCTATTTTAAATGAAGCAATTGATACTAAGCAAAATCAGATACTTATACATACATGGTTTAGACAAGAATTAGCAGTAAAAGACATATCAAGACCTAAGCAAAAAATTTTGGAAGTCCATTTACCAATTAATAGGCCAGATTTAGTAAAAGAATTTCTAAAAGATTTCATCAAACCAAACGTAAAACATTTTATCTACTTTGAACATGAAACACACAGAAAACAGTTCGCAGCAGCCACAATTGCATTATTTAAGAAAGACGCAGTTAAGATATTAGAATGCACACAGAGGGTAGTATACGTCGAAGATGAAAACGAGCAGAGGGAAATAGTAATGAAGTACCATATTGGAAAAACCTGTCATCGAGGCATAAAAGAAACACTGGTACACCTAAAAAGAACATATTACTGGATTAACATGGACTTAACTGTAGCCACTACTATAAATGCTTGTGAAGGCTGTAAAACTATGAAATACGACAGGAAACCATTGAAACCCGAACTGCAGCTCACACAATCCCAAACCAAACCTTTCCAAGAGATTTTCATGGATGTGTTTAGTATGGAAGGAAAATCGTACTTAACATTAGTCGATGCTTTCAGTAAACTAGGCCAGGCCATGGAGATAAGCAATAAAACAACGCCGGAAATAATTAGAGCTCTCATAAAATACTTTTCTATCTATGGAGTTCCGCTCAGAATTAGCGCCGACTCTGGTTCGGAATTCAATAACGTTCTGTTGAAAGAAACCTTAAGTTTTTACAAGGTAGACCTACACATAGGTACTCCACATAACCCGAATTCAATGGGGCTCGTTGAGCGTTTCCACTCTACTCTCATTGAAATCTACCGACTGGCCAAATATGAACATAAGTTTACTGATGCAGCATCTGTGATGACCTACTCACTTATGTCATATAACCAAACTATTCATTCAAGCACTGGATTAACTCCCTTCGAGGTTGTTTTCGGCCACACTGACTCAACAAGCGCTTTCGATGTCGAGTTTAATAAGGAATATACACAAAAATTGGTCAGAGATCACAAAAAACGCATAAAATTTCTATATGAATACTTAACAAATAAAGCCATTGATAATAAAGAAAAAATTAAGAAAAAACACGGAGGTGAAAAGAAATTTGAAGTACAGGAAGGTGACACGGTGTTTATAAAGGGCGTAAACGAAAGGAGAGGAAAGGATAAACCACGATACGCAAAGGCGGAGGTTGTAGGAGAAATAGTTAGGAACATAGTCCCGCTTAAGATTAAAGGTCGCGAAACTAAAGCACCAATTAAGGATCTGAAACGTCCTTCGCAGGTGCGCCCTGATCCTGATGCAGGTGTCAGCTGCCCTGGCCCTTCAGCTTCAGAGGATTAGAGACAATCCAGGAGTCTTCCCGATCAGAGAAGGCCAAGCCCTCATAAGTAGTAATAAGTGGTCTATTATTAAGATTTTAGATTTAAGCTTTATAAAAAGCGATTTAGACTTTAACTTGAATAGATATATAAACCTAAACAAGCATATAACACATTACTTTGAAAAGAAACCGATTAACACCGACGTCAACGATATAAAGACTCAAACAGATTTTATTAAAAATATAACAGTGCAGAAGTTGTACCAATTATTGCCTACAAGAAGAGCTAAACGAGGTATTTTAAACCCTCTTGGTTCCATTATTAAGTTAGTTTCGGGAAATTTAGATAACGACGATGCGATTAAGTACGATACGCTAATAAATGATGTGAAATCCAAGCAAAATTCCGTAAATAAAAAAGTTACAGTGGTCGCCGAAATGATGACATCCTTGATGAAGGTCACTAATAATACGAAATACAATTTCATCCAATTAGATAGAGCTATTTGGGAAATCAGAAAACAATTAAATGATACAAATACCACTCGAGACATTTATAGAATTACTAATACTTACCACTTATTTCTACACAACTTTCAAACCCTTTATACTATATTGGACGAAATTGAAACCTTAGTGGCGTTTAGTAAACTGGGAATGTTACACCAATCGATTGTGGACTCCAATGAATTGTTATTGATGCTCAAAGACATCGAACGACAAAATAAGCTTATGTATCCGGTAAATTCAGAAAATTTGTTGAAATTAGAGCAATGTATAGACCTAAAGGCTTACGCAAAAGAAAATCAAATAACTTTTATAATGGACGTCCCTCTTGTTGAAAATGATATATATACATATTATAGAATCCTTCCCTTACCTATTACGAATACCTTTAACCAAACTCACCTTATCTTACCTAAATATCCCTACCTATTAGCGAAAAGGTCGAAAACAGTGTCGCTCTCCTGCAGGGAAGTTGAAGAGTCCTTATACCTTTGTGAAGAAGACTACTCACCCGCACTCATTAAAGATGCCTGCGTCGCGAACCTGATAAGCTTTGCCGCAGATACAACACAATGCCGCCCAATTCCGGTTGACTTGGAAGACGTAAAAGTAGAGAAGATACAAAGCAACAGGTGGATGCTTTTCAGCAAGCCCATCCTCATTCTTACTCAGAACTGCAAGGACGACATCACTTATCATCATGTTCAGGGAACTTATATCGTATCTACTGATGACGATTGCGAGGCGGAAATCGCAGGAATGACCATGAAGAGACATCGAGGAAATATGGGAAAAATGAGTTTACCTGACTTACCAATAGTAAACCTTCCAGCCGTAACTCCACCAAAGATGACATCACCTCCGGAACCTGTGAACCTGCAAGGATTAGATCTAACCGACCTCCAACTTCTGTCTAACGTGCTAGTGAAAAGTGATAGTGTCATGGGCCAATATAGTGAAAACGAAAGTGTCGTAAGCGTAAGGAAGATAAGCATCGGAACGTTGATCTTATACATTATTTTAGGAATTATATTTACGTGTTTTATGTTAAAATGTGTTAATCGAAATTATCGGAAACAGGGTACGTCCCCCGAGAATTTCGAACTTGAGGAGGGAGGAGTTATGCACTCTGGTACGCGGACCGAGACGATAAACATACATGCGTAGGCGGCAGAACCGCTGAGTTGCGTCTAGACACACGGTGGCCGTCTGGACTGCATAACTGATAAGGAAGACACCTCTGACAGTCTCACCTAGGATTTAAGTTAGTTATAAATCAACTCCCATTTGTATCGGACTAAGTAATTAAATCATTAATTAATTAATTTGCTTTTTAAAAACAAAATCCCGCGTCCTCCAATCTTGACTAGGTTCTGTATAATCAACCTATTTTGTTATCGCAAGCCAATGTAGTCGATTCTGGCGGTTTTAGTTGACAGTTCTAAACTAACTAAAGTATTGCTGTCCTTAGCTAACATGCCTAGTAAAAAAGTGACAGCAATATTTTAATTAGCTTAGAACTGTCAACTAAAACCGTCAGAATCGACCACATTCTGTCTTTAAAAACATGTCCAAGAGATGTAATAATATAATAATTATTACTTTATATTTTAAGTGGCTTTGTAAATGGAAATAAATATGATTATTATTATATACAATTTTTTTTTTTTTTTGACTAATTCACGTTTATTATAGATACAACGAATGTTATAAATCAGCCAAGTCTTGCTCTAATGATTTCGCATAGGACCCCTGGAGCCTAAAATACCAAGGAGGTGGCAAGCTATGGCGCGCTTCTCGGACCACTAAACCTATTGTAGGTGTTGTGAAGTGTTTTAGTGTGCGTTCATACAAACAGGATTTTGTTTTATTAGTGTGTAAGTTTTCTTGGTAATGTGCTCTTCCCCAACAAAAAAAATAAAAATAATAAAACGTAGTATAATGTAGGGAGTAAAATTATGTACTATATATGTCTATGGTAGGCAGATTATAGTCAATGACTTCTGTATTGGTATAAACTCTAAGCATAGAACACGAAAAAAACCCAATTAGGACTCTAAACGAAGGTATATTACTGAGACCACGGTCGTGAGTTCGATTCGCACTTGACCGGTTTTACTTTACGAATAAAAAATAATATTAAATAGTCAAGTAGTACTTTTTTTCAACACAAAATAAAAATAAACAGTGTACCACCGGAAGATGGCACTTTTTAATACAAAAGGTATCGCCATCTATTGACATGTTATTAAACTAAATTGGAGAGTAAGTTTATGTACTACATACTACCAGCAGCGTCATCAGAGGGTTCACTCGTGAGATAGTTTACAGACTTTCCGCAAGATGGCGCTAAAATAAAATCACTCGTCTAATGGGGAATGTCATTTTGTGTGTGGCACGTCTGGTCTACGCCAAGGAGGTTAGAAACTACGCTTGCGCGTCTACTGGTCCGTGAGCCGACTGCAGATTTACCTACGTCACATGATATCATCTTGGGATAGCTGGTAGCATGTGGGAAAATATACGGAGGTCCCATCATGAAAAAAATCAGCACCTGGAATTAGCCGGAACTTGGCCGGAACCATAAGAAAACGTCCTATAACCATGCCAACTTTGGGGGTCATTTACGTCATATGATATCACTTCCAAACTCATGGCATCATAAAGGGCTTCACTAGTAGATGGGGGCTACATAAGTCTGCCAGCGCGCAATCAGCCGGCAGTACCTGACAGACGGCTTCAAAGAAAACGATTTTAGACGTCTACCTACGTCATATGATATCACTTCAAAACTTGTTGTATCATGTAGTGCTTGAATAGTAAAGTAGGGATATGGAAGTCTGCCAGCGCGCAAATAGCCGGAAGTACCTGAAAAACGCCCTGAAAGATGATTAAGTAGATAGAATATAGACAGCTTAAAATAATGACAAGAAAATACGAAGTGTACAAAAAGGTATTATGACTCTAATAATAAAATGACATAACCAGAAAATGGACTCCAGACCTTAGAACCATAACAGCACTCAGAAACGGTAAGAGATAGAGAAGTTTCGATTCCACTGTAATATAAAACAATGTTTGACTTTTCTACACATATGAAAAAACAAGATGGCTGCCATACAAAAAACTAGATTTTTTACATTTACAAAATTCAAACGTGTCTGGAAGTATTGTGGAAGTACTTTGCCTGATAGCACTTTCAAACTATTGGCATCATGTAGCCTCCGGCTAGTATAGCGTAGGGCTGCAGAAGTCTGCCAGCGCACAATTAGCACGTAAGGCACAGTTGCGGGTTGGTGTTTTCACATTGAACTATCTCTGAACGTATAAGCTGTTTGGAGTTTATGTGCGGATTTTAATAACACCGGCTTTGAGGTGAAGAAAAACATCATAATATAATGCTAACCCAAAATTCTAGAGGATCACCTTTGATACTTTATTGTACCTTCTGAATAGATTGACCAAAATATTGGCAAGCGCCCTAGTTCGATCATAGATTACGAGAGGTGAGCGCCCTAACACAACAGCCTTTATCAAAGTTTCACCAACGTTCCATGAAAAGGCTTCGATGAATTAATCGACAGGTTCCTCCTACCTCGCCGCGTATTGTAAACCTTAGGGCACGTACACTTACTTTGCTAGAACTATAATTTAGCTGGTATTCATCATCGTTTTTTATCCTGACCTGGACCTGGGTATGTCCTAAGCTGCATTCAGAACCACTGGTAGCAGCATCCTCTGGGTAAAAATAATTGGCAGTTCGAAGTTACCTAGTTCATCTAGTTTTTCAATAAATAGGCTAAATAGGATAAATAGGCTAGATGACTGTTTTTTTTTTATTGTCCTATTAAAATATAGCTGATTAAAGAAAAGAAAATGAAAATCTGATCATAAATAAGCAACTTATAAGCATTTTAATATCATGCTAGACAGAGAGAAGAAACAGCAAATCGTGACGTCACTTCTCTGTACGCCATATAAATTATACTTATTCTGACAAGTAAGGCGTGACGGCATTTTTTGTTTTGTGGGAAACGGACAGAGTTGTCTCTAATAAAAACTTTAAACGCTCATATCAGTACATTATTAACCGATTTAAATTATTTTTTCAATAAACATACTATATTTACTTAAATTCTTCATCAAAGCTATTGGTTTCAACGGTATAAACATCAGTCATCTACCCTATAGGGCTGATTGATGGTAAGAAGCCACCGCCGCCTATACTTAATTAATTATTTATTTATTAAGAACACCAACATGACGTAGGTACGTCAATGCACACCAACGGAGACAAGGCAATGCAGGGCAGTACAGGGCAGGCGATTGGTTTGTATGACTCATTCCGTTCCAACAATACGCAAAATAAAAGAAGTACGTTATGAAAATCGTACGGGTAGTACTCATTATCATCATCAACCCGGAGACGTCCACTGCTGAACAAAGGCCTCCCCCTTAGACCACCACACTGTACGACAACGACACACAGACACACAAACAGGTAGTACTGACATAAAGTAATTATGTGCTAGAGAGCGAGAATCTGCACGTTTTCACACGAGACGACACATGAGACCGTCAATTACCATACGTTTTTATAGACCGTTGTCGTTGTCTCACACCACCACTCGTTTTTTTCGTGCAGTTGTCGTGCAGTCAGTTGTCGTTGTGTGAGAAAATGGTGTCTATAGATAGTTGTATGACGCTTGGTATCGTCACCGTAATTTACGGTGTCGTGTGTCGTCTTGTGAGACAAGTAACTTAAAACAACCGACTTTAAATTAATATGGGACCACCTCGGGAGTGAAATTAAACCCCTTAAACCTTAAACTTTTTATTTGAAAAACAAAATCGCTCCAAAATATGCATGTATTTTAATTATTAAAAATAATAGAATAAATGGAGAGTTTAACTGAATCTGATGCACACGTCGAAAAAAATATTGAATTCGGCTCGTAAAGTTCTGAAATATAAGTGTTCAAAGTATTTGGGAGGGAGTCATCAGTCCCTTTCTAGCAAAACACGTGCTAGTATAGACATTGTATGTAATCGTGGTCTTTGACGTCATAAACCTAGTATAATGCCCTCCCTGTCTAACATGAAACTAAAATGTTTATAACTTCGGTATTAGAGCACATATTAAAATTTTACTTTCGATGATATCGTTTTGTTTTGTTGCCAGTATCAGCTTCGTTGTGAGTCAATAAAAAAAAACACATGCATATGGGCTGTTGACGGAAAAATCGGAGAACATACATTGAACATCCTCCTTTTTTGAAGTCGATTAAAAACGTGCTTCATCAGATGAACTTGTGCAAAACCCTTTATGTAGGACTAGGTGTACCTACACATAGGTACCTAGTCTGAATTATTTGAAGGGTTATCTCCCCACGTACAATCGGCTTCAGATCGTGAACCCTTCATTGTTTAAAACTCACCTATTGATTGAAAGTACGCAGAATTTAATGACGATGTTTCAAACCTAGATTAATGTTTCATGGCGGGCTTATAGCAATTTTGAACTTTTTTTTAAATGTGCTAAAAATTCAAAATGCCTGACATAGAACCAAAAAAATTTTTTTAATTCAAATTGATCATAATATTTTAGCTTTTCGTCTTTTAGAAATCGCGATTTTGAATGTATGGCTCGATAGAAAAAAAAATACAAACTGGACACCAAATCGGCATTGTGATTAGCTAGATTCAGAGGGGTGTCACTCCGCAGTTTAGGTATGTTCGGCTGGCGCTCCGTCCGGGTGGACAATGCAAGGCAGAAGTCAGTCGCCGCCCGCACACTAGCCTCGTCGCACGTAACTAAGTATACGTGATAGAAAGAGGGCGGTGTATCTAGGTGAATGTAGCGAGCGGTATCCAGCGCTGTGCGAGTTGAATTGCTACTTTATTGCCTAGTAGATAGAGTCCTTATTTATTTCAATTCTTTTCGGAGTTAACTTTCTGTACGTAGTACTATTATTTATTCTGTGCTAGAACTAAGAAAATACATTATGAAACCACATAACATTTATACCAATAGATAGAATATAGTATTATTTAGTTTTTTGATATTTAATCAAAATCTTATTTAGTATTTCTTTGTTATATTTTTAAAAACAAAGAAAATCCTACTAAATTTAGCAATCGCGCATTCTCCTCTCTCTCGCTCGTGCCTACCGTTTAGTGACTATCGTTTACTCGCCTGGACATACCTCGCTACAACCGGGCCTTAAGTGGTAGATCGCAACAAAACTAATACAGACATTCTGTCTGCGATTTCCCTTTTTTCTTCCTAGATAATTTCTCTAGATTAAAAAAGTAAATGACAGAGACATGTCTATAGTAAACCTAGATTTAATTAAAAAAATAATGATTCCTCTATTTATTTATTATATATTTATTTCAATTAGTACGGTTTAAGGCCAATTACACTAACGATTTACATAATTAATTAAAAACATTCCTTAAAATTATACAAAATTATTAAAATGCAAAATATTAATTATATTAAATAAGAATGTGACATCATAAATTATAATAATCCAACATAATAAAAAAATTACAAAAAATAAAAATGTTAAAATAATATACCTAAGTATGGAAAATTATTAATAATTAAGGAAATTATTATTATTTATTATTTCCAGGAAGAAAATAGGGGAATATTATTTGTATGGATAATTGTAGACCGGATTCCCTCTAAAGGCTTAGTGACATTTCCCTCCAACTCTCTTGTTGGTTAGCGACAATGTAGTAGAAGATGAATCACTACTTATAATGAGGTTCCGCAGCTTTCCGCTCTTCGCAGATGGCGCCAGTGGCGGTCCGGATGTGGCAAAATCAAGTTCTCTTGTTAATCGTTGCTTATAGCTATCTGCTCTTGATAAGGGCGTTGTCTATAATCTAGAATTCTAGACCAAAGAAAAATACTGGGTACTGTTATTTTTTTTTTAGAATCTATGCAGCTGTTGACGGCCTCAACATATATTTGTAGGTTAGATAGTTGCTTAAAACACCAAACACACATTTTGTTGTTGCAAAGGCAAAGGATTGCTGTAAGTACAAACCAGTAAATGCAGAGTCACAGTATAATGTTCTCTGCAAAAAAATCCAAATTGACTATTGCCGCATCGATGATGCGCCACCTAGCGGGAAAAAATCGCAGTGTGGACCCCCATTGCATCGGTATCTGTTACCTTTACCATGGACGTGAGGAATAAGAACGCTATAAGTAAAACCTTATTAACCTATTACGCAGTGATCCCAGCCTAGCGGAATGATTTATTGAATAGAGAATGAAAGGCGAATCTTGGCTTATCTATCTTGAAGGAGAATTCATTATCGCCGCCTTTGTGTGTGGAGATGCGAAAATTGGATGTGAAACTGGTGGAATGAGATGTAATAATTACTTGGCTAAGTTAGGTTAGGTTTTTCACACTTTTTCATCCCCAGTTATTTTTAACTGTCAATTTTTTATCCTGATTAGTTTAAAATAATTATCATGATGGGTATATGATGTGTAAGTGTATTTTTATTTTATTTATCTTTTAATTTTCAGTGGTGTCTGTCCCACTGCAGCACTGCAGAGGAAAAGCTTCTCTTCCCTTAGATGGCCTCATTTCATGACTGCCTTTATAGCTCAGTTTGTAGCATATCTGCCTTCAGAGCTGTAGGGCGTGGGTTCGATCCCCATCCAGGGCAAACATTTATGTGACGAACATAGATGTATTTCTGTGTCCAGACACAAAAAAAACATCTTTGTTGTTGTGTAGTATGTATTATAAGTATTTATTAACAAAAATGTATATAAGTATTCTATCAGCTATCTGGTTTCCATATTACAAGCTTTCCTTAGTTTGGGGCTAGATGGCGCTGTGTGAAAAATGTCCACCGATATTTAGTTATTAAATTTATTTGATATTTCTCTTCGTAATCTATTTCGTAATATATGTACCTACTTAGTAAGCTTTTTATTTTTATTTTAATGTACTTACCTACATTTTATCACATTCTTTCTCTTTCCCTCTAAGTCGGGTAATACAGTTTTTTTATAATACCAACAAAGAGTGTTTATTTCCCGCAAATATTTGTTAACGTTTTCGCTGTTTGATTGATTATTATCAAAAATAGATTGTTTTGTTCCTCGCAAGTGTGGTGAAAATAGTGTATGGAACGCTTGTGCTGTTGTAATTACACTCTATGCTGTAGGTACCTCGAGTGTATTGACCAACATAGCACACTTGGATCATATAGTATAGAGTTTTTAAGCGACCTTAGTTAAACTGTTTTCCAATATTGCGTTACAAATCAAAACAACGTACGCATATAACTCGCATTACGCTATTATAAATGCCCGTCATTCAGTACAGACAAACTAATTTGCCATACTGTTTCTCCAAGTTTATTATTCTTCAAGATTGTCGTCGCAAGTTTTTGTGGATTGTCGTCCATAACTTGCGGGAGTCAAGCAAAAACTTAATGCAGAAAATGACTGTGCGTTAGACATTATATTATATCCAAGAGGAAAATGATTGTACGAAAAGAAGTTACGAGTGAATAATACTCAAAAATAATCAAACTGCATTTAACCGTGATAGTAGCCAAACGCACGTCCAATAAACCATTAAAAAAAACTAAATGTCTCCATTTACTATTTTGATAAAAATACTTTAAAACGCCGCGCCAAAACTGGGCGCGCGCTATGCAGTGCGCCGACTTTTTGAACAACTTGAACTACGATAAGACACAAGCGCTCAAGCATACATTGAACACTATACAAGCGACATAACGTCTAAATTAGAACAATTGTGAACTATATAATGCACGTATGTATAGCGGCACTCGGACGTTTTTTGACTGTTTTCACTTAGAGATTGGGACTCCTTAGATATTAGCCCAATGGTGTTAGCTTTTTTATCTTCTTGAATTTCTCCCATGATTTCGCCTACAATCCTACAGAAATAGTAGTTTTTTTCGACATAAGTAGAAGCTCGAATCACTAGACAGTGATAATTATTTACATAAATACAGAAAAGAAAACAATTAAGAAAAAAAAACAAAAAAAACACGCTTTTTTGTTGAGAGCCAATTTCCAGCCTAGACTAGATGGTGCTTACCAACTTTGGCCACATTATCACCCAACATTAAGTCCAATGACTTAGAATGGCGCTATGAATTGTCACTATTGTTTAAAGAAAACTGTATTTTCATTGTAAAAAAATAAAATATATCAATTATCAGCCTTGAATCGAAATGCTGATGATTGTATAATTAAATAGTCCTTTCAATTTTTATAATTACTCATCCTGAAACGGGATCAAAGCTAACTGGAATACGTTTCGGAACTTCCAACTTTAATATTAACTAGGTAGATTATTAATTGGCTTTAAACTTTACGGAATCAGAGTTAGTTTCATGTATAATATTACTCAAAAGAGATTACGGGATCACTTGTTATATAGGAGGGCTTTGTGGTATTTCCTGAAACTCTTTAGGCCATTGGTTATTCGTTATTACCTAAACTTTGTCTTTGATGTTTTATATTGAAATCTACTGACGACTAAATTAGCCCTAAGACTAGATTTATTCATTTTACCGTATTTTTTTTTACTTTTGGGTCTAACTTACTTTATTATTTTGCAAACTACGCCATTACTATGAAATAGTACGTGGTCTTTAACTGATGTCCTTTTGGAGAAACTTAGAGTCACGCAACGGGCAATGGAGAGAGCTATGCTCGGAGTTACTTTGCGCGATAGAATCCGGAACGAGGATATTCGGCAAAGAACCAAAGTTACCGATATAGCTCGCAAGGTTTGCAAGTTGAACTGGCTGTAGGCAGGACACATCGCTCGAAGAACTGACAACCGATGGGGATGAAAGGTTCTTGAGTGGCGACCGCGAACCGGAAGATGCAGCGTAGGAAGGCCTCCCACTAGGTAGACCGACGACATTGTAAAAGTCGCGGGCAACCGGTGGATGCAAATGGCAGGTTGTCGTACAGTGTGGCGGTCTAAGGGGGAGGTCTTCGTTCAGCAGTGGACGTCTCCGGGCTGATGATGATGAGTACATGGATAGTATAATATTTACCGTCATATGCATAAAACGTTAAAAAGTATTTCAAACCTATTTTAGTTAAAAAGTGTTTTGTCTTCTTTTTTCAAACTCAAATCGTAATTCGAAAGAAATTTGACAAAACACATTATAACAAAAATAGTTTTGAAATGCGTTTTAGCGTTTTATGCATATGACGGTTAATGGGCAGAGTAAATTCCACTCACACTCTCCGTAAGCTCTTATCCAATGCTTGGTATATAGATACAATTTCTAATCCAAACTCATTAGCAATGAATTGGAAGCACTCACTCACCCATGCTTCTCATGCATGATTTCATGGAATTAGGGTGGTTAATGGTCTTAAGCACTGCATTAGTTCGACACGTAAATAAGATATTAATACACGCGGCACAAGGATTTTTCGATTTTTCGTCTCGATGCGTAGGGGTGTACCAAGACAAATACACCCTCCAAATTTCAAGTCTGTACGACCAGCGGTTTGGGTTGTGCGTTGTCTGTCAGTCAGTCGAGACTGAGCCTCTTATATATATTGACTAGAGGTCCCCCGCCACTTCGTCCGCGTGCGGATGAAATAGGGCCCTCTCCCAAAATTCACCACTTTAAATCATCCCAATTTTTTTAATCGAAAAAAAATGAAAGTAGTCTTGTTGAATCTAATATAATAAAAGGCTCTGTCCTGACTGACTGACTGACTGACTGACTGACTGTCTGACTGACAGACAACGCACAGCTCAAACTGCTGGTCGTACAGACTTGAAATTTGGAGGGTGTATTTGTCTCGATGCGACCCCCAAGTTTGTATGAAAGTCATTTGTTTTTGGACTTTTAGTCACGAAAATTTGGATTTGGATAGTTCATTCAAAATAAAAAATGCTGTTTTCAAAAAAAAATCGACAGTAGAGTCTGTAGAGTCGGTAGAGTCGGTTGAGTCGGTAGAGTCGGTAGAGTGATGATTTAAAGTGGAGAATTTTGGGAGCGGTCCGTATTTATTCCGCACGCGGACGAAGTCGCGGGGGACCTCTTGTGCTACTATAAGAGGGACAGCAAGCTGCGCGCCGCTGTCTCGTATTATAGCTCAGTCTCTTATAGCATAGGTTCGATTCCCACCCAGGAAAAACATTTTTTATGTGACAGACATACATAAAATTATGTTTGATAGCTCAGTCTCTGTCTTCCGAGCTTAGATCATGGGTTCGATTCAAATCCAGAAAAAAAAAATTATGTGACAGACATTTTGTCCAAATGTTTGTGCATTTTGTCCAAAATCGATGAACCTTTTTGTATGGAACAGCTGTTTTTCGTGATTTCAGGGTTGGCCCCATAGTAAAAGTTGTTCATAATGATGAGTACAATGATATCCTAGAAGGATAACGGTGTTCAAACTACCATACACACAACAACAACAACAACATACAACCGTGTATATAAAATTATGTTTGATAGTTTTATGATTTTTTATCCGAGTGCCTGTTCGACGCGACTCGACAACAAATATAAAAAAAAAAAAAAATTTTAATTAATTTATTATCAAATCGTTTATTTGGTCCAATGCATAAGCATTCCCATCCAGCGTGGCAATGCCGCCAGCATGCTGAGTACGCTGCCGACTGGTAGTGGGTTTGAGCATTTGGATTGTCTCTAGACATTTCATACAGTCCTTTTCTTTTTTGTGCAGGAGGCTATGTAGTATAAGTAGTATTATTTTAGTTTGTTGTATTTAATAAAGGTTTGTTTTGTGTCTGGATGTTGTATTTATTATAAGTAGCTATGCGAAAAAAGTATACAATGTGTAACAAAAAGGTTCAATAATTCTGAGGGGTATATGTATGTACTCATCATTATATCATTTATATTTGCTTTTATTATCCTTGCTTAGCTAAATAACACTATAACTAAATTTTTACTAATATATTAGATACTAAGTTTCTTTTACTAACACCCTGGACCCTTGTTGTCTGAAATAAATAATTTTGAATTTGAATTTTGAATTTAGCTGTTTGTTGTGCTTGCTTAGCTTGGTGTGCTAAACAGGACGCAGCTGCACGCACGTCGGGCTCTGTTTTCACTCTTTGAAAAAGGTCACCGGATGTGATCGAAACTATAGTCGGAGTATCCGATTTAATTAAACGTGAGTATTCCCGTATAAATAAAACAAAAATGTCTTCAAGAGCCAAATTATGGGGGCAGGCAGGCAGGCATAAACCCAGAATCTGCTGCTCAAACCATCGATGGGACGCTGAAACGCAATCTGACAGTAATGTCACCATCGCCTGACAAGGGTCGGGCCGATGACACACACTCATTAACCTGTCACATCCACAAAGTTACCCCGCTATAACAGCCGACTTTATAGCTAATACTTAAGGACTATTTTCCGATGAAATAAGTTGATACAAAATTTGTTTTCCATTCGACTTCATATTACGGTTACATACGCAAAGTGGGATACATTTTGGATGTATTTTCTTTAAAATGTTTTATTAAAACGTTGATTTTGTTTTGTTTGGTAATTTTGAGACAGTTTGGTGTATAAATTACAAAACGAAATATTTGTTTTTCAGAGTCTTAAAATTTTATTTTGAAGTCGTCTGAGATTTTGCATTTTGACTTTACAAACACTAAATTTGTATTGTATTTAAGAAGCTATATTTGGACATTAAAACTATTTTTGAATTCTTTAGATGACAGAGTTAGTAGATTGTGTATTAAAGGCAAGAGTGTATTTTTGAATCCAGAGCGGAGCGAAGGATTCTTAGAGTAAAATCCTGATCGCAGCAAAGGGATTCAAAGTATGCCACTCGAGCTTAAAATAGTGTTGATCCCGAGGTGGACACTCTACTTTTTATCACCTCATTTTCTATGAGAAAATGCAATGCAATTTATGAATAAGAATAGTACCTACGTTTATTTCATTCGCACTACTTGAGGAAGGTAAACTCAATAAAACTAAGTAAAATCCGAATTTGAGTTAACAATTATGAACGAAGGCGGGATGCACTACGGGTTTTTTTTTTAGAAACTTATTTTCTTTTCTTTCGCGCCTTCCTTTATCATTAGAGCTTGTCACTTTTTCATACAATGTTCGTGGTTGATCTCACACAATCTTTTTTAAATAAAATGCTCTGTCTTGACACATTGATTGACTGACTGACAGACAACGCATAGCCCAAACCGCTGGTCGTACCCCGCTTGAATGAACTACCCAAATATCAATTTTTATCACTATAACTTCAAAAACAAAGAACTTTCCATACAAAATTTCACCCCAGATCCCCCGCCCTTAAATCGTCCCTGTCAAAAAAAAATGAAAACAGTATTTTTTGGATTTTCTGATTTGGATTTGATCCAAAAACAAAGGACTTTCATACAAACTTACCCCCCTCCCCCCCCTTGGGGGTCGAATTTCGAAAAATCCTTTCTTAGTACACCCCTCCGCACTGAGATGAATACACCCTCCAAATTTCAAGTCTGTACGACCAGCGGTTTAATCAGTCAAGACAGAGCCTTATATTATATTAGACTAGCTTTTGCCCGCGGCTTTGCCCGCGTAGTAATGTTGAATACTGGAATTCGGTTAAATCGGGGCCCAACTCAATTGAATCACTAAAATACGTATATTATTGCATTTTTTCCAAGCCGCTTGCAAGTCTTTAAGTTTTCTTGAGGATGACCAAATTTGGCATGTCGCGTTTACAATACTTACTTCAAAACAAAGCCGTCTTGTTGAATTTTAAACAGACAGACAGATGGATATGACAAACTTATAAGAATTCCTCGTAGTACTATGGAACCCTAAAAATGTCTGCTAATGACGCTATAGTTGCCGGGGCCTTTGACCCGAAAGATTACAATATTTCTTTGTAGACAACGTTTTTGATTTTTTTGTTGGAAGGTGCTAAAATAGCCAGGCTTTCAGAGGAGCTAACTCGCGAGCAAGCCACATAGAACTGACCATGCGAAAAACAGTCCTGCCTTAAATCAATACCAGCGTATTTTAAAGTTTGACCCTGAGCCTTATTGATGGTCATGGCAAAACAAACTTTTTGAGGAAATTGAAGCCTTTTGGAGTCATAAGGTAAGTCACTGGGAATCATGGGAATACGCGGCACAAAAACTGTTTCGCCATGGGCACACCCAGTCAAAATGATGGCCTCAACCAGATTACGATGCAGCATTTTTACTTGTAACCTGGTTCCATTACACAATTTGGGTGGTCTTAAATTCCGAAGGAGCATGACGGGTGTACCTTTCTTCAGGATAAGCCTCTGTATATCTGAGCCGAAGCGGGACGGACGTTTCGAAAGCGCTGTGCTTGGTGCGTGCACCGGATCAAGTACATGTGTTTAAAATATTTATCTTCTTACGCATAAACACTCGATTAGCTAATCTATATATATAACATTTTTTTTCAAATGAAAAACTGACCCGTGGCCTTCCAGGTTTGAAATTGTTTGAAAATTCTGAAACATGTTTATGTTTATTTTATCTTATCTCTTAAGTCAAAAAACTTAACAGCCTTAAATGAATGGTTTCGGCAAAATGGTATTTTAATGATACATTGAACCCCTTGCGAATTTTTCAAAATCGTTGCTGAGTGTGCGTTTCTCTGCATCAACCCTTAACACTAATGGTATATCGGCCTACCCTGATTGGGCCATATTCACTACGCTGGCCCAGTGCAGGTTGGCGGATTCACATACACTATCGTATTTCTTCTCCTGAGATATGAAGGTTTCCTCATGATGTTTTCCTTCACCGAAAAGCCAGTGGTATTATCCATGCGTAAGTTTCAAAGAACTAATTGGAACGGGCTCGCCCGGGTTCGAACCCGCGACCCCAAGAATGTGAGTCGAGCTTGATCTCACTGAAGCTACCACAGCTTGAGCTGAGTGTAAGTTTACACCACTCAAAATGTAGTTTAGGCATTTAAAAGTAAGTTAATTTAATATTAAAAATTTTTTTAGCAGCTTAGGCTGTACAGTATCTATAATAATTATGTCCGTCAAACAGTCGTCTGCGTGGACCTACAAAAAAATAGCCTATGTCCGTTTCCGAACCTTATGCTATAACTACCTATCCAAAAATGCAGCTCCATCTGTTCAGCCGACCAATAAATACGCCCATCCCCGTCCCCATTCCCAGCCTCATCCCTATAAGCGCCCCCTTCCCCATCCCCATCCCGATACCAAATGTCATTTTAATATGAACACGCCCATCCCCGTCCACATCCCCGTTCCCTCTCTCATCCCCATCCCGAACCCCATCCCATCCCCACCCCCATCCCGATTTCAACTTTCATTTTAATATGGACACGGCCATCACCGTTCCCAGCCTCATCCACATCCGCATCCCATCCCCACCTGTCCCCACCAAATCCCCACCCATCCCCACCCCATCCCCATCCCCACCCCATCCCCATCCCCATGCCGATACCAATTGTAATCTTAATATTAACATGCCTATCTCCGTCCCGTCTCCGTTCCCAGTATCATCGCCACCCCAGAAGATCGCCAGAAGATAGATTGTACCAAGTTTAATAGGTATTGCCTAAAGGCCCCAGGACAGTGTACGTATTGACACAGAATAAATAATAGCGTTAGTCACCTTGTGTTTGTGAATAGGAAGCACACAAGCACATTTGAAAAGCATTTTATGTGCATACACGTATATAAAATGCTTTTAAATGGGTGCGTTCAGACATTCAAATATATTATGGGAAGCCTTCTTTGATTTACGGGAGCATTACCGTATCAGCAGAATGCACGCTCTCGTATTTGGTCTGATGGTCAAAAGAATGCGGATTTTTAAATATCTGTTGAAAGAAAAGGTTAGGTTCTTAAATATTATGGAACTGACTCATATATAACTAATAACACAGGTAAATATTATGGAACTGACACAGCTTATTAAATATTATAGAACAAATAAAACAGTTAAATAATAATAATATTTTATAAACTGTGTCAGTTCCATAATATTTACCTATGTTATTAGTTATATTATAATGAGCTTGTGCCATAATATTTAAGAACCTAACCCGAGCGTTTCTAAACGATGCTCTATAATTTCAGTTTACGAATACCCCAAATATCTCATCACTCCCATCTAGTATAGTATTATATTATCTTTGCTCCCATTTACATACCGCTCTCGTTCGCTTCAGTCATCGCGCTTTTTGTCCTCAGATTGTCTTTTTTGCTGACAAAACGGACTTATGACGTGCATTAAGCTAAATGTGTCGTTTGTACTGAGTTAGTCGATTTGGTCGGATGGTTGGATGCTTGGATAGATAAAACAGATACGTCGCGTGTATGCTTTGTAAGTTTTAGTCATGGGTTTAAGCGTTCCTTATTATAGCTTTGTTATTAATGTTCTATCAGCTATCTGGTTAACATAGTACAAGATTTCCTTAGTTTGGGGCTAGATGGCGCTGGTTGAAATGTCGCCCGATATTTATAATTGTATTTATTTAATTTTCATGGTTCCGGCGAATTATTGTATTATAAACATTATTATTATGTTGGACTACTGGACTTAAGCCTACTCGCAAAGGGTAATTGGGCCATATCAAAACCGCCAGGGGGGCGCCAACCCTACGATAGCCCATAGCCCAGTCGCGGGTTGGCGGCACTCTTACGTGCGTGCACTGTGCACGCACATTTACTGCTATAATTGGCTACATTAGCCATATTCGAGCACACCAGCGAAGCTCGTTACCTGATTAAATCGCAAAAGACGAAGAAGTCCCTGTAGCTGAAACCGGCATGGATGATATTATTTTAAACAAAAAAATACCTCCATTGAATTTCTTCTTCGGACGTGTGCAGGTTTCTTCACGTTGTTTTCCTTCAACTTTATTCAAATCCGTACATAAACTCTGAAAGTACGAAGATCTCTGAGGTCATTGGTACTGGCCTGGGTTTGAACCAGCGACTTGACGATTTCAAGTCGTGTGGTATTTTGATTAGGCTACCACAGGCAGCATACACGGGCCAGCGTGGTGGATATAGCCCAATAGACCTTCGAGGGCAGGCCTAAGTCCAGCAGTGAACTATTAAATAGGCTGATTTGCTAAACACAACACTCTCTTTATACACAGACCAATCTTCACATTTTGTTGTTCAGCGGTCAGAACAGAGTGTCGACGAACCTCAATCCAATGAAATCCAGCTGTTGAAGCTGTTGGAAATCTAGATTTTATTTAATCAACCCGTTTCGAAGATATGAAAAAAGTTTGCTGTGCAAGATTAACTTTCGGTGCTTGAAGTAACAACTTGAAACTGAGAGTGGATACTGGGAGGCATCATTAAGGGTCAACGCACACGTACCACAACCACACCACATTCACAACACGTGGTCGGGCGCATATTTTGTACTGAAAATGAATAGTAGAATTTACACGTACCACATTTTGACCACATCGCAACCACATCACAAACACATCGCAACCACATCGCAACCACAGCGCAAACACACCAGCTACCCAGTGAAATAGCCGCCGGCCACATCGCAGATACAACGTTCCGTCGACGCAACGACAGTGCGCGCTCTATGAAAGCCGGAGTCGAACTGTGTATGCACACGACGCAACCACATCGCAACTGCTAGCGACAACGCAACCACATCGACATTTTGTCGGTACCACAACGCAACTGCAAAAGGCTGTAGCGACACTATTCACACGTAGCCACAGCGTCACCACATTTGCCACAAGCTGCGATGTGGTGTGGTTGTGGTACGTGTGGGTTGATCCTTAGTTTCGCGACAGAATATAACTACTTACTTTAGTTTTAGTACCTACTTATGTGCTGCGGGTAATTTTTTGTTTCTGTACAAATCCGTAGAACGTGTAGAGCGTGCGATATTAGTTCTGAAAATAAATATTATTACTTCTTTTTTATCATGAGCCTTCTAACTATTAAGGGACGACCTCGTGAATAAAAAAATCCTATACAAAGTCGGTCCACAATTGAAGGAGAAATATCAGTAAAATATAAAAAAAATATATAATTTAACATTTACCGGCGCATAACATTTATATTATCAATCAATCAATCAATATAAGAGGCTTTGTCCTGACTGTCTGACAGACAACGCACAGCCCAAACTGCTGGTCGTACAGACTTGAAATTCGGAGGGTGTATTCGTCTCGATGCATAGGGGTGTACTAAGAAAGGATAAGGGGGGGAAAAGCTTGTATAAAAGTCTTTTGTTTTTGTACTTTTAGTCACGAAAATTTGGATTTGGATAGTTCATTTAAAAGAAAAAATGCTGTTTTCAATATATTTTTGACAAGGACGATTTAAGAAGGGGGAAAGAGGGGGTGGAATGTTGTATGGAAAGTTCTTTGTTTTTGAAGTTATAGCGATGTAAATTGATATTTGGGTAGTTCATTCAATCAAGGGGTAGGAGGTTTTCATTGTTTTCAGTACTTGGGTACTGTCAAAAAAAAACTCGGGATGATTATAGTGATGAATTTTGAAGTCGCGGGCGATCTCTAGTAATATTATACATAGTACAGTTGAACATAGAATCTGCAAGTTTTTTAGAAGTCGGCTTAAAATACTATCACAGGTTCTAGATAGGGTCACCTTTATGTTTGTATATCATCACAAATGTCAGTAGTTTCGACATAATAATGACACTATTATTAGAGGAGATGAATAGGGATAAATAGAAAGAGATCCCTTACGGTTATTTGTTCAGATAACCATGGGATACCCTAACTTTCCTCCAATTTATCACATAGAAACCCAGTTGCTAAGTGAATTATATTCATTAATCACATTGATCGGATCAACTTGGGCCGGTAAATGTTTTATTAGAAATTATGTAACCGCACATTTTCGATTTGCCTTGCAAATATCCGGTATTATGAATAATACATTAATGTAGCAAATACGAAGTATCGACGAATCTGTGTTTACCAGTTATTGTGTATTCGGGAAAGTTGGAATTACCTGGCGACAAATTGTTCAAACGGGAATCTTTCGAGCTAAATGATTATTATTATTGTTTTAAATTATGTTGATTATTTGGGGTATTCCCAATTGAGCACCAAATTTTTGAGCATCCATGAAATGAGCACCTAGCATATTCCCAAAACAGCACCAATCAAAACTTTGGCTTGGTCCTATTATGGGAACAAAAAATAAATCTGATTGTATTCCCCTTTGAGCACCTACGTCAGCTTCTAGTGATGGGATAGGACTTTAGATAGATTATTTAACACTATTATATTTGTAGAACTTGAAGTGCTTAGAACGTTTAAATCAAACGTAATATAAACATTTTAATTTAACTTTTAATTTTATGAACACTAGAAAACTATTTTATTATGAAAACTGACGTGGTTTTGACACATTTCTGTTTTATTTATACGGGAATAATCACGTTTAATTAAATCGGATACTCCGACTATAGTTTCGATCACATCCGGTAATCTTTTTCAAAGAGTGAAAACAGAGCCCGACGCGCGTGCAGCTGCGTCCTGCTTAGCACTGCGGGCCGCTGCGCGTCGGCTGCTAGTAAACTAGTAAATTTTATTCACTTTAAATGTGTATCTAGACAATAAAACATACTAGTTTAGTACCTAATTAGATAAATAAGGTCTTTGAACATCTTGTTAAAAGTATTAATAGGAGCGAAAGACACTAGATTTAGCGACCAGGTTTACCTAGTGCGAAATCTATCTACCTATCAAATTACCCTACTTTTGTGTAAATAAATAAAGAAATAAAACGTGATATTTAATCATCAATTTAAGAAACAGAGGATATAGCAAATTTCTGTTGGATTAGCTGAGAGTAGAAAACGGTTGAGTTAAGAAAAAATAATACGAAGTATGAGACGTCACAGGATGAGTGAGGAACAACCCCATATCGCACGTATAGAATTGCGAAATTAATGGCACTTTTTAGGTACTCAAACAAATAGCAACTCGAAGCTAAGAGGATAAAGCTAAAAATGCAATGTAAGTTACTGGTTGTCACGGCTCGAACGACAGCGAAGCGTCACCGAATTATATGCAAACTGGTGCAGCGGAGAGTTTCCGGAGTGCCGCGGTCGAGAGGTTGGTGCAAAATCAGCTCGAGTTGTCGGTGAAAGAAATATTAATAGGAAACCGTAGTCTAGGGCAGCAGTCCGCGTCACAACGCCCTGCTCGTTACTGCCCGCGTCTGTTTTGTAAATAAAAATCTTATTCTTTAGCCATTACGCTATACAGGGTTAGTTCTAATCAGTTAGCATCCTTTTACGGGCATTTTCTGTACATCAAAACAGACAACTTTTACTATGTGGCCAACGTTGAAACTGCGAAAAAAATATCAGCTGTTCCATACAAAAAGTTCATCGACCTTGGGCAAAATGTATGGAACAGCCGTTTTTTTTTGCGATATCTATGTTGGCCTCATAGAAAAAGTTGTTTGTTTTGATGTACAGAATATGCCCCTAAAAGGATGCTAACTGATTAGAACTAACCCGGTATTTATGAAATATATACTATTATATATGATATGAAAGCCAGTATACAAAAATAAACTTTTTTGCGTTTTATTATCACTTAAATAATACCTACATTATATTATAGAGATAGATAGACCTCTGTTATCAAAATTATGAACAAGTGCGGGTTGCCTCTACCTCATTTTACCACTGTGGCCCTTGTATGACAAAAAGTTACCGACCTCTGGTCTAGGGCGCGGGAAATGGTTCAACGATATCAAATTCAAATTCAAAAATGGATTAATAATACAAAAACACTTTATTTTGAATAAAATTAGGTTTATTCGTCTTGACACCCGTTTTAATTATTTTTGTCTGGTGATAAGGGAGGTGTTATTATGCGCCCATGTGGTGGTAGCTATATAGCCAGCCATGTACTAAAACATGCCACATGATTTGAAACAGCTTAAAATCATTATTTGTTTTCAGAATTTATTAATAAATTGCTTTCAGTTTAATTGACATTTTGTTTCAGGTTTAATTATTTTTTTGTTTCAGGTTAGGTTCAATTTCAATTAAGGTTGATAGTTACAGTAGATTTTAGTGTGTCCCTTCATCGTATAAGTACTCGAAACGATATTACAGCGGAAAAACACTAGAAATTAAAACATGCCAATAAATCTGTGATTTCAAGATGTTTTCTTTTACCAGCGGCTTTTTTCATAGTTCCAGCGGTACCCGAGATTTGCAAACCTAGCGCCAACCACTGAGCTGATTGCTACGAAAAATTGTCGCGAAAGCTTATCTGGAATACTCAGCGGTTTTTCCGACCATTACAGTTTTCGATGACGTCGAGTTTTCCACCGTAATCAATAACTACCGATGGGAATCGTTATTGGAATCGACGCAATTTGATGTATTGGAACAAAATAGTAAAATAAAAGAGCTTTTGTTTTACTTAATCATTTTTTTTTATACAAAACAACAGACACTCGCGGAAAAAGAATCACAGAGCGGAAAACCACATTTCCTAATTAGATTCTATTTCCATTTCAGTGCGGAAATTACCATAGTACCCACTGACACATTTCTACCGAACAAGGAAAATGTGCGTTTTTCTGTTTTATTTAAATTGAGTTCACTCAAAGTTTCTTTTCCTTATTGATTTATGTGAAAGTTCGCTAATTTAGTTTTTATGGGACGCTAATCGTATTTTGACGGAACTTTCAGTGCCTTTTGAAAAAAAAACAGTAAATATTGTGATTCGATATTTTATCACACAAAACACGCCACGTTAGTCGCAGGCCACACAAAATTATAAATACATTGCAATAAGGCGCAATTCAGGACACACCAAACGACGTTCATCGAGCGCGGCGCGGTCGCACCCTTTCAGTGGCAAACACCGTCATTCGGTGTGTGCCTTATTTCAATGAGTTTAGTATGACATTTGAATGGGATGGCAAGCCGCTCGCGCCATGTCCGCGCCCGACGTCATTTCTGTGTGGCCTGCGCCTTATAAATTCATGTCAGAGGCTTTCCGGTGGCACATTAACTCTGACACTAAGGTTGGCCATTCAGTGCATTATGATCTTACTTATAATAGAATTGACTGAAAATTCCGTTATTTTTGTAAATCGTCAGGTAGACAGACGGTGGTTAATTTTAAGATTCTGAGCTGGAAATTTCGGGTTCGGAACCCAAAACTTGGCTGTTGAAGTCAATTATTAAACCGGGATAGGATTACAAGCCGTAGTAGTACATTGGGTAAAGCATGGTTTCAATCGTCAATCAGCTCTAGTTTTGTAACCATTTGATCACTCGTATTTATTTATTGCATAAATATTTGTTTTTCATATTTATATTGTATATATTTTAGGTTTATTACATTAACTAATTAATTATTTGTATTTAATTTTATTTATTGGTCATTTAAATTTATAAGTATAGATATTTTTAGTTATTAGTTAATTGAAATGTAATTACTGTATTTGCTCTTAACAATAATTTATTTTGTGCACCTACATCCCCATCTCTTTAAGCGCGGGGATGACTGGTAGAAAATGCTTTAGCATTAAGTCCTCCTTTTGTACATTAATGTATTTATGTGTGCAATAAAGAATTATATATATATATAATCGTGGGCCCTCTCAGACGAGTTCTTCAAAATGTTCATAACTTCTTTTTTTTTTCTTGGAAATCTGCGTAAATAATATATCCGAAATTAACCGACGTCGAATTTTCAATTCGACAGTATATTTTTTTTAATGTATGTTACGCGATTACTTCGCCAATTATGAACTGATTATGATGTTTTTTTTGGTAGGTAATATTTTAGAGGTGGTCCCATATAAACTTTATCGAAATCGGTTCAGTAGTTTGGTTTATAAAACAAAATTACTAGAAAATATGAAGATGTCATCCAGGTATTCGAAGTTGAAGTCGGTTGTATTTTTTTTAAAGCGAATTGTTTTATATTACCCACTCTTCGAAACAAACCTAATAATATTTTTTTGGCCATTAGAGTAGATTTGCAAGTGTTTTATATAAATCAAGCTTTTATTAGCAACGGGAGAGCCGTATCATTTCGGTAGATATCTATTCAGGGGCTATGTGAAACCAACGTGGTTAGAATTTCAACTATTACTGAGCAAAGTTAACCACAACTCAGGAAAGTGAAATTTGATTCCATGTTTCCTTTAACACTTGTTTTTAAAGTTCAGAATTGCGTGTATCAGTTTGAGGGTAGTTGTAAATATCTGTGGCAGGATTTGAACAATGTACCCGAGCACTATCTGTCAAACGATGAAATAGAGTGAGAATAAATCGACGGGTATTTTTACGAGTGTAAAAGCCCAACGCAGACCTAATCCGTTTCTGTATGCCAATGTGGTTTATTTTTGTATATTATCTGTTCTCATTTAAGCTGCAAAGTTTAAAGGCGTTATCGTTTATTTTGGCAATAAAATTATAGAGCATATTTTTATGACAATGCACTTACTCAAATAAAATAATTATATGTCAGTATTTAGCTTTTAAATAAATCATTGACCATAATATTAATTAACAAAAAGACCAGTTAAGCCTTTTGAAAATAACGAATACAGAAAAATGACTAGCTAAATAATACAGAAATAAAATAACAGTTAAGCTTTTTAAAAATAACGAATAACAGTCATGCTATAATACAGAAATAAAAAATAGTTTAGCTTTTTGGAAATAACATTATAAAATAAATAAAACTGTTCTTTTTAGTAAAAAAAAATAGTTTGATATTATAATTCTAATTTTAAATGGGGGTAATGGGTCCTGCAATAACGTCTCGCTTGGGGTGAATTGTCATATTGTGAAAGTTTGATAATAAGGTAGATGATTAATTTGTATGCTAAGTACTGACATTATATAATGATTATGTTAGGTAGGAAATATTATTTTATAACGTTATTTCCAAAAACCCAAACGAATATTTTTCTGTATTATAACATTTTTTTTTTGTATTCGTTATTACCAAAAAGCTAAACTGTTCTTTTTCTGTATTGATTACAAAAATATATTAATTGCCTTTAAATTTTATTTGTCCACTACTGGACTTAGGCCTCGAAGGGCGAATGGGCCATATTCACCACGGATTGCCCAGTTGCGGGTTGGTGAATTCACATACGCCATTTAATTTCTTCTCCGGACGTATGCAGGTTTCCTCAAGATGTTCTCTTTCACTGAACAGCCACTGGTATGAGTATCCGTATATAAACTCCAAAGAGCTCATTGGTAAGGGCCTGGGTACCCTCGACCTCACTATTACAAGTCCTCCCGATTAGGCTGGGGACCCGCGACCTCACGATTACAAGTCCTCCAGATTAGGCTACCACGGCTGTATTAGGCTGCCACGACTATTAGGTTCAACAATACGGAAGGGTATGTGTGCACTCATCATTATGAACAACTTTTACTATGGGGCGAACCCTGAAATCGCGGAAAAAACAGCTGTTCGATACAAAAAGTTTACCTTTGGACATAAGGTATGGAACACTTGAGTAATTTTTTTCGTGATTTCGGGGCTGGCCCCATAGTAAAAGTTGTTCATAATGATGAGTACATACAAACCCTTCAGTATTGTTGAACCTTTTTGTTACACATTGAATAGCCGTGGCAGCCTCTTTGTATGTGAGGAGCCTCGCAGCTTCGTTGGCCATAATTATATGTATAATTAAAGGTGTTCACAATGATGAGTATTTATTGACCCCCATTTGGCTTAGAACACCCCAAGTCCGTAACTATATTGTTTAGAAACATAAATGATAATTTTTTAGGTCGAACAGACTCAGAAATTAATCAACGAGAAGACAAATAGCTACATTACAATGATTGCTACCAGCAATGAACATTACATAAGTATTTTTTATTATAATGCGTACAATAATGTTCTGACAGCTGATAAACTCAAACAATTGCCAGGCCATTTCATCAATACATTTTCTAGCGAATACACCATTACGTAGTGCTATTTTTCAACCGAATATTAAGAAGATTTTAAATACGTCTGCTTGTTTTTGTTTGTTTGTCTGCTACGCGATTACTCCGCCAATAAAATTATGAATTGATTTTGATGTTTTTTTTTTCTTTAGTGATGGTCCTAATTGCGATATTAAATCCCTCAATACCGGAATTATAATATCGGAGCTTGCGTTCCGAGATTCCGAGATTCATGTCCTAAGTCTCAACCCATATAAATTTTATCGATCAGTTCAGCAGTTTGCTTCTTAAATCAAAATAACTGGAACAAATATGTAATCCAGGTAATTGAACTTAAAGTAGTTTTTTTAAAGTTCTTCTTATTCTTATTCTTATTCAACGTGGGGGCGATAAGTCCTGCACTGACGTCCCGCTAGGGGTGTATTGTGCATTTCCCCCGCCAGCGTCTACCCGAGCCAACCCAGCTCCTTGAAATAACGGAGCGAAGCTCTGGGCCGCTGGCATAGTAACTCCAGTGGGTTAGATGGAAGTGTACATGTTACTGATGATGATAATGAGAAGCGTACAAGCTGTTGCGGAGATAAAGCTGCCTCATGCAATCCGGTAGCAATTCTTGTTGGTTCTGTGACTTTGCACTGCCACAGCACATGCTCTACGGTTTCATTGTCCTGCATGCAGCCCCGGCATAACGGACTATCCGTGGCTCCCAGTTTGTACAAGTGGCTGTTCAAGTTGCAATGACCGGTTATGAGGCCTACTAAAAGACGAAGGTCCTGTCGTTGCAACTTCAACAGATTGTTAGTGATCTTTCTGTCCAGGATTGGGAAAGCGGTCTTGGCATGCTTGCAGTCGCCTTTCTTGTCCCACAGATTTTGTTGCTCTTTTTCGCTGTGGCGGCGCAGTAGCTCGCGCACTTCCATCGCTGATGGTCTACAGAGAGCTACCACGTCGTCGCTTACCTGTTTTTTTACACCCTCTTTAGCGAGTGTATCGGCCACGTTGTTACCTGTACATGTTCCGTGGCTCTTTGTCCATCTTACTATAGTTCTATACCTATTCGAGAGTGTTTGTAGTATAGTGTGGCACTCGGCAATGACTCTAGACCTTGTTACAGGTCTTCTTAGTGCATAAATGGTTGCAGCACTATCGGTGGTAAACATGAGGATATCTTTATCACCCCTATCGTTGGGAACAACGATATACTCACTGAATGGCACGACTGCCTTTGCAGCCAGCAAGAGGCCCATGGCCTCCGCTTGCAGTGCTGTCGTGGTTTTGTTTAGAGCCATGGCCTCCTTGAGTCCAAGCTCCGGCGAGTAGTAGCCGCACCCAGCCCCCGCCTTGTTCTTGGCACCGTCAGTGTAAATGTTCCACGCGGGTTTAATGCCTTCTAAGACGTTGTCCTCAGTGATCAGCTCATACCTTTTGCTGTCTAGATGTGTACTAGCTGTTTTATCAGTACCTTTACTTGCTTCGGGGATTATTCTCATCGCCCGGTCGATTATTCTGCAGTGATTTGTAATCGGACCCGTACTTTTCCACTGGTTTGTGGACTTTAGCCTTAGTGCTGAGGCCATCGCTTCCTGCTGTATGTGCAGATGCAGTGGAGTCAGACCTAGTATAATTTCGAGCGCAGCTGAAGGAGTTTTCTTCATACATCCTGATAAGAGAACATGCCAGTCTCTGTGTCTGTTGCAGTTTCGTAATAACAGTCACTAAATTAGTGCGAGTCCACCACACTACGCATCCGTAGGTGAGTACAGGCCGCACTATAACAGTGCATAGCCAGCGACAGAGCTTAGGTTTGAGGCCCCAGTCCTTTCCTACTGCTCTAGTGCACTGCCATAAGATGTTTGTTGCCTTTGTGGTGATATAGTCTAAGTGTTTTCCCCACAATAGTTTGCTGTCTAGCCAGATGCCTAGATACTTTACTTCCTTACTGAGTGTTAGTTTGGAACCAAACAGAGTAGGAGTGTTGAGTTTCACTGGTTTCGTTTTTCGTGTGAATAAAACCATCTCTGTCTTTTGTGGGTTTTAAAGTTCTTGTTTATGTCTCAGGTTGCTATTTTGATCGGTGTATTTATTTAAGGGTCAGAGAATTTTCGCGCAGATTAAACTTATGATTATGTAACAATAAAAAAATGGCTCATTTTTGTTTTATTTAAATCGGATACTCCGACTATAGTTTCGATCACATCCGGTGACCTTTTTCAAAGTGTGAAAACAGAGACCGACGCGCGTGCAGCTGCGTCCTGCTTAGCGCAAAACAAAAAAGTGTCAAAACAACGTCAGTTTTCATAATAAAAAAAATGGCTCTTATTTAAAAGCTGAGCCAGTACAAATTACAAATAATTATGGTTACACTAATTAGTAACTACTCTGCGGTTACGTCCGCTATCCTATGGAAACCACTTGCTTTTTTTTCAGAATAAAAAGTAGCCTATTTTCAATTTTTTTTTTAAATATGACCTCGTTTTATCCTAAAACTGCATCCAGAACCACCGGAAGATGGGCAGCGGAGTCATCTCGGTTGTGAGGATTCTGTGATCCCGAAGCCGCCTGCTAAGCGTGACAATTAAGGCAACTCCAAACCACCATAATTAAAGGAGTGGCCTTCGTCTAGCAGTGGATGTCTTTTGGGTGATGATATATTATCTATCTGGTTTGTATACAATATGTAACAAAAAGGTTCAACAATACTGAAGGGTATGTACTCATCATTATGAACAACTTTTACTATGGGGCCAACCCAGAAATCCCGAAGAAAAAACAGCTGTTCCACACATTTTGCCCAAGGTCGCCCCGTGATAAAAGTTGTTCATATAATGATGAGTACATAAATACCCTTCAATATTGTTGAACCTTTTTGTTACACGTTGTATATTTTGTAGGTTAATACCTATTTTTGTATCATTTCAACAGATTTTAAGCTATCTCCTATCAACATGGAGAAGTTGCCAACGTACTCATTAGAAGCACACACGCTTTTAAAACTTTGTTATTATTTTAAAAAAAAATAGATTATTATCTACAGCTCACCTAGTGCTAGTGTTGGTTTCTTTGCGTTGATATTAAAAAACTGGAGTTATAAATAGTCTGCGCAATTTCTATAAAAATATGAATCTTTCATCTCCACTTCATAGTTTAATTATATTGTGTTCTTAATTTATTTAATTATTCCTGGTCATGGATACAAGTCCTTCCTTCATAATTTCTTCAATCTTCGTCTTCGATTTTTTTTCCTAGTCAAATGAGTCTTAATTACAGTCAAAGTCACGGTCACTCCAAAAGTAAAGTCGTAGAAATTTTACTACAAGCTTTTTCGCGCTCTCGCTAAAACCTTGTATTTTCCATGTTTTGCAGAGTTGCCAACTCGATACGAAGGACTGAGTTCAACAAATCATTTAAAATGTGCTAAATTAATACTTATTTGAACAACTATGCTTAAATAAAAAAAACTAAATTCAGTAATACCTAAGGGATGGTGTAGTTGAACATGGTAATAGTATGTATCATGTATTTTTTTTAGTAAGATTTCGGTTCCCGTCTGGTTTTGAACGAGACAAGACTCCGTTCTATCTAATATCTCCAGATAATAAAGATTATTGTAATTTCCAAATGGGTTTCGTCGATAACTCTTTAAACTTAACGGTTCTCATTTGTTTTTGTGCCAAAAATACACGATGCGGTTCCCCGGGCTTCCAACTTAGCTATGATTTCTTGTGGCGTTCCCACAACTTTAACTGTACGTTTGAGCTGCACATCTTCACTTGAAATGTTCTTTATTGCAGAGCTGTAAAGACCAATTTAGTTTGGTCAATTGAGTGGTATGGAATTAATAAGTTGGTTTCAGATATGTGCAGTGGTATGCGCGATAAATACCGGCAAAATAACGTAAACTTTATTTACAGTGACTGAAAGGAGTTATATTGAATTTTGCGCTACTTGCCTGCAAGAACATTTTGAACTTCTCTGAAATAATACGCTTTAAAAAAAAGCAACCGACTTCAATTTCGATTACCTGGATGAAATTTTCATAATATTTCCAGTAATTAAGTAATTTTGATTTAAATACCAAACTGCTGAAGTATTACCTAGGTACCAAACAAAGAGGTAAGACCCTTTAGATGACTACAACTAGGTTCAACGGTGCTTCTTTTAAATATTCTGCTTCGTAATTTTATAGCATGCTTTGAACCCTGCACCCTCATCACTATTTATTCACCTAGATATACCGCTCTCTTTCTATCACGTATGCTTAGTTACCTGCGACGAGGCTAGCGTGCGGGCGGCCACTGACTTCTGCCTTGCATTGTCCTTCCGGCCGGAGCGCCGGCCGAACATAATTATACCTATACTGCGAGTGACACCCCCCTGGTGATAGTTTAAAACAGTTATCCTATGATATTTCAGAACTATAATCTATCTAGCTACAGAAAAGAAAAAAACAAGATGGATCTTTTTTTTTGGCGGGAGAAAAATGTGGTTCGATCATTACCTCTGATTTTAGAGGATCTAGCTCTCTCCATCAGATCGACACATTTAGAATTGTTTGGCCAAATATCCCACAAGTGGAAAATCAGACCGAGTAGTCGTAAGAAAAATATCTCTGTCTTCAGCTAATAATGATGGGCAACGTTGTCAGCAAACCAAGGGGTAGAAGAAGGAAAAGCGAATCATCTCAAGAAATGGATCAGAATTACGTAACAAGCTTCCAACAACCATTCCGCATGGTACAGCAGAAAAAGATTTAAAAAAAACTTTCACATGTATTTAGAAGGAAATGTGCAAACATGTAATGACCACTTTGTATCCTGTCATCAACATCAGCCAGAAGACGCCCACTGCTAAGCTGGACGAAGGCCGCGCCGAGGACTTGTTGTTTGAATTGGTCTTTCCCCGTGCGGGAAAGTTATAAAGCTAGAATATGGATACGTCTGATTCGTTTTCGCGGAGAAAAAAGAGTGGATGGGCTGGAGAAGATGGGATGGAGAAGTGGCGGGCAGGGAGGGGTTGCCATAACCCCTACCCTAGGCAGTCCGCTTGGGCATCGCAAAATGTTCACCACCGTCCTCCTGTGGTTCTGGATGCAGTCTTAGGACATACTGGTCCCTGTAATAATGAACACACACATAAAACACACAAACACACACACACACATATTCCATTTTCGTTCTATAACACCAAAAAAAAGGGCGAAACTGGAATTGTAAATGACTTTAAAAATGTTCATGCATTTTCTATCGCTTACGATAAGTAGGTACTACTTATTTTTGGTTAGTAGGACCTATTTTGAGCAAAGAGTGGTTAGTAGGACCTATTTTAAGCAAAGAGTGGTTAGTAGGACCTATTTTGAGCAAAGAGTGGTTAGTAGGACCTATTTTGAGCAAAGAGTGGTTAGTAGGACCTATTTTGAGCAAAGAGTGGTTAGTAGGACCTATTTTGAGCAAAGAGTGGTTAGTAGGACCTATTTTGAGCAAAGAGTTCATTTTAGGATACTGTTTTTGCAGTATACAGTACCTGCGGTGTAAGGCAAGGAAACCCTGTTCATAATAGTAAATGGTGCGTTCAACAAACTAATGTATTCACAACTTTATAGCCCGGATACGATTTCGATGTTGTTATTGTTGTCTTTAGTGTAACTGTTTATCACGGCTTTTCATTACAGCTCTACGATCACTTACGGGATATTTACTGTGATTATCAATCGTTTTCGAATATATTTTTAGGGTTCCGTACCTCAAAAGGAAAAAAGGAACCCATATAGGACCACTTGGTTGTCTGTCTGTCTGTCAAGACCCTGTTTCTCTGGAATGCGTGGAGGTATCAAGTTGAAATTAATATCAAATACGTCAGTCCATATTCCCTTAGATCTGTAAAAAAAACAAGCTTCTAAGTCAACGCAATAAAAAGTTACGGCCATTTTTGTGAGTTTTTTAGAGTGAACTAAATAAAATTTCATATGGTACTTTCCGTTAACCTAGATTCATGAAATTTAGCAAAAAGCAAGGCCACATAACAGTAATTACGGGAAAAATCTGAAAGTTGATAATTTTTTGATATGTCGTCATTTCTCAAGCCAAAACTCAAATGGTTATTTTGTTTGTTTCTTTAGTTACCAAAAAAGTTACTAGATGGCGTTCTACACCGTTGAAAAGCGCAAACCGTTTAGATCGTTGGTTTTTAGACGGGTTTGATCGCAGCTGTTTCTAATAAATGTACGACTAAATTATCCCTACAGATGGACGAGAGAGCCACGAGCGTAGGTATTGAAGAAAACTGACAGGTGCATTGTTTTTTTTAGTTCTTGCATTTGAACAACATTACAAATAAATTGGAGGGCCACAATTCAGATATACCACTTGAAGATTGTGGAAAGGAGTTTTACAAACTAGTTAAAACCTTTTCTTAGGCCATATTCTCTGCACCTTAAAACCTACGGATAAAAGTAATCACATGAAAAGTTTAAACCTTAAAGTAAAACCTGATGTCTGCGTTTTTTTCTTTCTTTTTTTTGGTTTGGCACCATATGCTGTATTCTGCCAGTTTCAGGTATATGCATATTACAAGTTTTTGATAGTACCAGATCTTAAGTCATAAACTCATGTCATGCCCTAAAATTGCCTAAAACACCCAGCAGCACTGGGTGTTAAAACTCGCAAACGTTTCATAATAAGTTTTCACCAGTTTTTTTTTATATTTTGCGGTTAGCGTATTGAACGAATGTAGAAATTATTTTAGGGTTCCGTACCCAAAGAGAATCCAATTGTACCCTATTTTTAAGCCGCCTACCGAGTCTGTCTGTCTATTCATCTGTCTTTCCGGTCTTTACTGACCTATAATCTCGTGAATCGTAATAGATAACCGGCTGAAATGTTCAAAGAACATTCGCTATACACTTAACTATCGCAGATTATCTAGTACTTGTAGTGGTACGGAACCCTCGTTGTCCGAGTCCTCGGATTTGACGGCTTAGCACATAGGCTTTTAGCTTTTTTTAGCTCGTAGGGAGGTAGTATGTAATATATAGATTAGAGAGATAATACAAGATACTTGTAGTCGTAGAGATTCAGTTAAGTAAGTAAGTCTTACATTTTGTGCGTAGATTTCCGAACAATTTTTGTCACAGATTCCTATATTATTTAGTATTGAGACTAAAAAAAATAACATAGTTTAATATTATAAAAACAAAAAACAATACCATCTGTTACACAAATTTAGTTTTTTTATATTTCTTGAATAGTATATTGTTTGTACTACGATAGAAAATTATATCACTAAAATCTGTCTTAACAAATAAGCACAAAGAGTAAATACAAAATGTGTCCGTTGATTATTTTCTCAACCTCAATCTGTTTACTCAATAAACATATAAAATCCCTCATAGTTAAGAATAGGGAGGGATAAAGCTCAGATACAGGCGGACGCTCAGACGGAGAACGCAAGAAGTTTTTAGTGTTAGTTTTAAAATTATAAATATGTTTGAGATTAATAGAGGACTGGGGGAGTTTTGGCGGGAACACGGAAAAATCATGTCGTTGCATTCTATTATTTTCTTAAACTTGTGTTTTATCGCGAATTAATGATTAAAAATGGTGTTTTATTCATTGAGTGTTGAATTACATGCACGAGTGTGGGCAAGTGATATAATGTGGTGAAACATGTATTTTCGTGTTGTTTTCACAACTCCGTAGAAGCTCATAGTAAAGTCGCCACAACTTTACTAGGGTATGACTTGGACTCGACTATGACTAAATTCGTGTGACTGACTGTGTTTTCATGACATATTTGACTTGATTTTAATAAAAAACTTGTAAATTCATAAACTTGACACCTGGCAGAATGCACAACGTGCGATGCCAACTAAGAAAAAAAAAATAGAAGACTGAAATGTATGGGAGATTTTCTGACAGGCAATTTAAAAAAGAAGCTCATTGTAGATGGCTCTGACTTTATGCAGACCAGACGTGGCTGTCATTGTCAAGTTTTTATTTATTTCATGTGTCAGTAATATTATGCTGTTTTTGACTGGCACGTATAGTCTGCGCTATCTATCGAGTTGAAGAAAACTGCTTTTGTTAAATCGTGTTTGGAAAAATAATTCAAAATGGAGCACAGCCGCACAAGAATAAATACATAAGCAGTAACCTCAGAACAAATCTATCGAATAATTATATAATTTAAAAAATGTTTCTTAACAATAACCAGCTAATCGATTTGAATTTCATCGCGTCACATTTCATATCATAAAATTGCATGTAATTATAGCTGTACCAGAAAGAGTAGAAAAAAAATGGGGGCGCTACTTTCGATGCAAACTTTAAAAAATTACGTATAACTTGGCAACACTGAATAATATTTTGTATTGAAACCTTTTAGTTACATTTTATTAAATTTCTTTTATTTCTGGTGTATACAGCTATAATTACATGCAATTTAATGATTCGAAATATGACGCGATGAAATTCAAAACTAGGTATATATATTTTTTAAATCTGGGCTTAGTTAAGTTCCAAATCTGACTTTGGCATTTATAATATTATTACTTAGTGTGATTTCAGCGTAAGTCAGTAATCGGCCAAAATATCGGTAAATTCTATTCTATCATCTCTATTTATAAGTTTAAAGTAACACGCCTGCACCCAAGGGTGCACATGTGACGAATATTTTTTGTATTTTTTACAAAGAACTGAAGCTTTTTGTGACAAAAAGCTTAACATGTGTCAAACGGATAATTGCATAAAGATTTATAGCTGTCATTTGTTTTTAGCAAAAAAATTGAGTGTGTTATAATTTGAAACGTATTTGTGAAGGTTTTTTTAATCTTTTTATGTCTGGGTATTTAGTAGAACGTGATCAAACGATTTTTTATAAATTTGAATGTTTGTGAGTTAGGTATAGGTATTTTGTTTTCCTAAACTCAACTTGAGGCTTGAGTCGACTAACGTCATAACAGCAGAGTCAGTAGAATAAATAATTTAAATCTTAATAGAATATTAATATATTAGATAGTTTTTTTTAAATTAAACTTAGTGAAACCACGTAAAACCGAGAGTCGCTTTAGACGATGTACGCCAATAAACTGAAAGTTATAAAAATATATAAAAGCATGAAGGTAAGATGCAATAAAGCGTTGCCAAGGTGAGGCTCTAGATCTAGAATATTTTTTACTGAAAATGTATTTTTTACGTCGTAGATAGCAATTTCATTTGAAGAAGATGAACGGAGAAAAATCGATCAAGCCTTTTTCTAGTTTTTGCGAGACTAACGCACGGCAATAATTTTTTATCTAGGAATAAAATAAATGTTTTAAGCGCCATTTTTATAATACCATTCACTTTAAATAGATAAAAATTGTAATGTAACAAAATATGAATTTAAAAACCTTGCTACTGAATAAAATGTCCAATAATAATGCAGCGACGCTCTTCCTGGAAAAATCCAGCACTGTTTAATTCAGTTTCTATACGCTAGATGGCACATCAAAGCCTTTTTCACTGAATCTTTTTGCTTTGACCCACCTTTGACACAAAGGTGAAGTTATGATTTAACCGTCACTGACAGTGGCGTCTCGCAGCCTTTTCATAAAATGCTTTATTAAAGGTTTCTTCAAACGATCTTAGATTCTTGCAATAATGAGAACGCTTTCAACATTGGAATGCAGTTCTTTGAGTAAAACTGGTTTTAGTTTCGGATAATAATTCTAAAGTTTTGATGTGTCGTAAAAATGGGTTGATTTTAGAAGGTTTGTGTGGTCTAATAACTGTCATTATGGTAGAGAACTGGGCTTGAAATACCTGTAAAAAATGGTATCTTTACCAGCGGCTTGATGCAGATAAGGTTAAAAAAAAAATATCGTTATCAAATATAACGTTATTTCTGGAACATTTTATCCTCAAATATACTTAACGTTAACATCGGTGTTATCGATACTTTTACCGTTATGAGTCAGTTTTGTTATCATCCCACTCGCTCGTCTAATCGCAAAGATTATCAGACTGCATTGACGCTGAGAGCGTGCGCCTCGGCTTGGACGGACGGTCGCGCGCGCGCCGTTGCCTTACCGCAGCGCAGGCCGCTTCACCGTAAAACAGCAACGTCACATGACATATTGTTAAAAATAACGTAAACCTAACGGTATGTGCTTAACTTAAAAAATAGCGTTATTTGTTAACTATATTTTTAAAGGTTATTTCTATGTTTTTAAAGCTTAAACAGGAAGAAAAATTATGACCTCCGGCAGGACTCGAACCTGCATACGAGCAGTCGCTATGGGTTTCCGTCCCAACTGCTTTGCCAATTAAGCAGAAGTCTCTGCCTTTGATGCCAAATTTCGGAACCTGTTATAAGCTACCAACTAAAGCGTTGGCGTTGGCGTTGTCCTGCCGGAGGTCATAATTTTTCTTCCTGTTTAAGCTTTAAAAACATAGAAATACCATAAGTGTGGAGTGATTTCATACAAAAATATTCAAAAAATATATTTTTAAACTCATATTTATGTTATGTTATTAAGGATACACCGCCCGACGGCTCGAACTCATCGGTGGGCGTGGCTAAAAAGCATGCTCTCTTCATCAAACAAAGTGCGGGAAAGGGAGAAAGAAAGAGAAATAAGCGCGCAAATTTTTTCATGTCAACCTTTGGCTGCAGGATTGTGATGAATAAACTACTGAATTAATTTACTCCAACTAAAGTTATTTGAAATGTTGATGGATTAAACTATGCTACTTGATATATTAATTTAGAGTTTTCGTACTCCTTATGTTATATTTACGTCCAAAATGCCGTTAAAAATAAGCTAAAATACAAGATGTTTCCTAGCTCATAACTTTCTTGTTTACTAACTTTTTACTTTCTTATCAATTTACAATCCTAGGTAATGAAGAGACAAATCGATATAATACTGAGTCTTGGACTTACAACATTACATAGTGGAGTAATATTACTTCCCCGTTTCTATGGAGAAGTGACCGGCTTGTTTACTCTTAAGTATCTCTACCAAATCATACTGTTAAGGCAGGTATCTTTTTGAAAATAACGTTACTAATCGGTAAATTTAATGTATGGTAACGTTATCAAGTCCTAGTATTCTAGAGTATTCTGAGCAACAAAGAGAGAAAAAAACGGGTCCTATAAATAATCTTACCCTGTATTTTTTTTATTATTCAAATTATTCAATTCAATTCATTGTTCACCAAAAGCCTAAAATCTTTTTGTTGATTGGCATGACGAGACGAGATAGACGTTCGCCTGGTGGTAAGCGTCACGCCTGCCACGCGTGCTGCCTGTCCCATATTATGATTTGAGCTAAGATTATCGCTAACACGCTATTTCATGTGTTATCATTTCCGTTAAATCAGGAACTACAAAAAATCCCCCAAAAAAAAAACACCGAAAACAAAAAAAAAACCCGATCCCTCTGTCCAAGAATGCGCTTTATTATACTTATTAGGTGGGCAAAACAGGCATTGCTCAAATGATACATGTATTATTTCAAATTCCATACTAAGTATTCAAATTTCACATAGTCTACTGGTAAACATTGGCTCGATGTCTCGAGTCGAGTCGAGTTGGGAACTTTCCCTGCTACCAGAGAAACTTCGGCTTGCCATTGCTTGGCCTACATTTTGTCTCGTGCTCGTCCTTGGGCCTTCAAATTGGCGATTAAAAAAAAACTTCTTTTTGTCAGAGTTTAAAAAAAAAATTGGATGTCTTTATTGGTTACTTAAATTGGTTAGTCTTCAGTGTCATCAATCTTCCCGGCGGCGATCAATCATCTCACAATACTTCTCCATTTCAGTCGGTTTACCCATGTAAACTACCAAATAAAAGTAACAAAATTTGTGTAAAATTGCTTGGTTTCGAGGTAGTATAGAGTACCTTAGATATGAAATAGCAAAAATCTCTAATTCTCGAACCCCAAAAAGTACGACGAGCCTATGAATTTTTCGTATTCAGCGAAGTAGAATATTTTACATCGCTAAGTGCATTTCACAAGTTTTTTGTTTTGCAGTTCTGCTGAGATTTGATAACTTTTCCTTGTTCTTTCTTTGACAAGATATAGGTACTTGTAACGCTAGCGATCAGGACATTATCTTGGTGATAATCTACTGTCAAATGAATCGATTTGTTAGACGGTAAATCGAGTTTGGTTTAATATTAATGTTGTATATACTTAACGTAGTTAAAACGAGCTGGAGGTGATTTATTTCCACAGCCATTTGCTAAAATAGGATCTTATTAATAAACGTGAAGTTGCCATGGAATAAATAAACCGTCTTTTGTCTTTTCTATCCTTTCAAATTTGAAACTAGATAATACCTAAGTCGGGCAAGCTGGTTCAAGGCTACTCCATGTTTTTATTAAGTTCCATGGAGACTTTACTATGTTCATCACCGGAATTTAATCACGCACAAAAGTTACCTTATGTCACATGGCAAATAATATGTTAAATTATTCGTATGCTCTATATCAACAACCGTCAAGGCATATCAGAATCCCGTGGTGCCAAAAGTAGAATATTGGCTCTGAAACCAGAGCTGACCCACAACAACGCCTATCCGAACAAGATGTGACAAGATGAACTAGTTACTAGACGCTAGCCTGGTGGTAAGCAGCACGCCTGCCCATAACAGTAGCAATGCTAGAATTGGGAACTTGCGAACAAATTCCTGCACCGGACTTTACTTCGCTCGGCTCTTCACCCTGAGATTATTGTAGATCTCTTCATGTCCAGTAATTTCTCTGGTAATATTGCCCATCAAAACGAAACACATTAATGTCTGCCAATACTGCTTGCAAAAGTCGCGGGCAACCGGTGGATGGAAATGGCAGGTTGTCGTACAGTGTGGCGGTCTAAGGCACTGAAGAGAGAAGTGAATAGAACGGAAATGTGACGGGCCGCGCTAGCCGGCATTAAGTCTATTTAAACTTAATGACAATTCTTCCAATATACATGTTTTTAAACTGAGAATACTCAAAAAAGACAATTTAAATAGACGCGTAGGAAACCAAACCACATTGCATCGTAATTAGATTAATTTTAATCTGTTGCAAAATGGCATTTCGCGAGTTTTACTTCAGATGCGCGACCAATGATTGGCATTTTTTCGTCGTAGTTTCTATGCAATATTGTGAACTAGCGACAGCGTTTTTCCATATAATTGCTATACAACATTGGTTTGACAGCCGTTCTACCTAAGAAGTAGGGCTTTCGCTTTTCTGTGGTCTAAGGGCCTTCGTTCAGCAGTGGACGTCTCCGGGCTGATGATGAAGATGATGAATACTGCTTGGCAAGTGTGTGATACTCCCTCAGATGGACTCTGCAATAGAGTCTTCATCATAGTCTGCATCATTTAAAAATAAGCATAAGCATAATCAGCCTTTTAATTTTCCACTGTTGGAACTTAGGCCTACCATGAAGGGCGAATGGGCCATATTCACCACGCTGGCCCAGTTGCGGGTTGGTGAATTCACATATGCCATTGAATTTCTTCTCCAGACGTTTGCAGGTTTCCTCACGATGAGGAACTCTTCATTTAGATACAAATATTTTTTTAAATCTAAATGTTGAACATAAGTTTGGAATAGAACCTAAGTTTAATACATCTAAACCCAAAATTACGCTACTTGGAGTCACAGAATCCTTCGCTTGAGACAGTGTAGAGCAGACAATATAACCCGACTACAAGGCGAATAGTTAATTTGCATCCGGCTCTTGTATGCACAGAGATAACGGAGAACGTGAAACGCCGCGGAATTTACGTTAACGCTTTAACGATTAACGTCGTAACGATTACTTTGTGGGGCTACCATGTAAGTCTAAAGAACTCTAAAACTTGTGTATCAGAAATTAATAAAGACCATGACATTTTGCAGAATTTAAGATTTTTGGCTCCTGGCTACCAATAAATAGACCAAAGAGCCTATAATTATGTACAAGTTTGCATTTTAATATTTTATAACGTCACGTCGTCAGCCATAAAACGTCCACTGCTGGACGAAGGGGTGTTGACATAATCCCCACACTTGGCAGGCGGCTTGGGGATCGCAGAATGCTCACCACCGTTACCCAGAGGACGCTGCTACCCGTCCTCCGGTGGGTCTGGTTGCAGTTTAAGGACATACCCAAGTCCGTTGTACGTTACTGTACATTGCCAATTAATCGATTTGTAACAGATGTTGCCAATAAATTGATATTATGACGGAGTTTTAGAAACAATTTTTTTACAACATTGTCATTGTATTATTCGCCTTGGTTGCTTATTCTTAATTGAGTTGATTATCTGGATGCGACGTTTGTAACGTAATCTGAAGCCAAATTAAAGTCCATCTTGTAAATGTCGTCGATATAATATAATGGTCGTCATCAGCCATAAAACGGTAACTGCTGGACGAAGGCCTCCCCCTTTATAGAGGGGTGTTGCCATAATCCCCACGCTTGGCAGGCGGCTTGGGGATCGCAGTGTTACCACCGTTAACCAAGAGGAAGCTGCGGCTCGTCCACTGGTGGGTCTGGTTGCAGTTTAAGGACATACCCAGGTCCAAAATATAATGGTACAGCCCTTAATTGCTAGTCTGTTTTAGTCAAATTACTTGAAAGTGTCGTATCCTAGAAATGGCGACAAAACAATCAAATCAACCCCGACGACGTTGCAACATAACTTCTCGTTGGCACATACAGACGCAGTTATATTAGCAGAAACAACATCGTAACTATGGTTAGTTAGTAGGTTTGTATAGGCTGAGTGCCCTAGTGTCAGAGTTATGTGTTGCCCGAACGCCTCTGACATGACTTGTCGGTTGTTGCTGTTGTTGTAACTATGGTATATTTTAGAATCAAAAAATGTGACATTCATAATTGACGAAACAAATATTATCACTGACAAGATTATATAATTACCAAATTATTATGATATTTGAAATCGATTAAATAGACTTTTTCCATGGCGAATGTTGTATTGTTCAAAAGTCATACTTGACCTTTGGAAAGTTTGCTGTTAGCTTTTTACTTGCTTTAATGACTATGAGTGGAGAACCCTTAGTAGCCCGCTCGAATACGCGAGTTATCGCCCAGGCTCGAAGACAGCGCACGTTATGCAGATTCCATTATAAATGTGAGCTCGCTGTGCATGTGTGTGTGCGGCTTGTCTGCCGTAGAACAAGCGCTATTCTGTTGAATAAGTATTTAATTTTATTATTAATTTGTAGCGGCATCATAATCATCATCGTCAGCCTGAAGTCGTCCACTGTTGGAAGAAGACCTCCTATTAATGAGGAGGGATTTCCATAATCCCCACGCTTGGCAGGCGGCTTGAGGATCGCAGTATGGTCTCCACCATGAACCAAAAGGACGCTGCTGACCCTCTGCAGCTGCTGCTGCGCTGAAGCTGAAGCGGCATAGTTACTATTAAGCAGGTAGGCCATATTTCCTGAAGAACCAAAAACCGTTGGGGTAGACAAGTTCTAGAGTGGAGACCGCGTTTAGGTAGACGTAGCGTAGGACACCCTGCAGCTAGGTGGAGTTGAAAAGAGTTGCCGACCGAGCTCAGTGGCGTACATTGGGAGAGGCCTATGTCCAGCAGTGGACAATGAAGGGATGAAGGTACCTGGCGACTTTGACGGGCCACGATTTGGAGACGGCTGGCGCGGGAGGGACCCTTGACCATCCTCAGTCACCTTACATAATTCATACAAATAGGGTAAAACCAGGATATTTGCCCCAGGGGTATAGTTGTTGCGGTTTGGTGTTTTAACTACCTGATATCTAATCAAACTTTGTCGACGAAGAATACATATACAATACGAATATATATACCATTATTATAAGTAAATAATTTGCTTTTTGTACTGAATGATATAAAGTGATTTCAACAGGTGTGGCAACTATCCGGGTTTTACCCTATTTGTATGAATTATGTAAGGTGACTGAGGATGGTCAAGGGTCCCTCCCGCGCCAGCCGTCTCCAAATCGTGGCCCGTCAAAGTCGCCAGGTACCTTCATCCCTTCATTGTCCACTGCTGGACATAGGCCTCTCCCAATGTACGCCACTGAGCTCGGTCGGCAACTCTTTTCAACTCCACCTAGCTGCAGGGTGTCCTACGCTACGTCTACCTAAACGCGGTCTCCACTCTAGAACTTGTCTACCCCAACGGTTATTGGTTCTTCAGGAAATATGGCCGGCCCACTGCCACTTCAGCTTACTAATTCTTTGAGCTATGTCGGTAACTTAAGTTCTATGTCGGATCACTTCATTACGAATTTTGTCCCGCAGAGAAACTCCGAGCATAGCTCTCTCCATAGCTCGCTGAGCGACTTTGAACTTGTGGACCAGCTTCACCGTGAGTGTCCACGTTTCGGCACCGTATGTCACGACGGGACATTGTGGTATGGACGACATGTAGACCTGACAAAGCTTACCAAATGCTGCCCATCCTACTGAATCCTTCTATTGGCTTCTTTCTCAAAGTTGTTTTTACCTAGCTGCAAGGTTTGCTCTAAGTAAACATTCTCTTGACCAACTTTGAGGTAAACACCATTTACTACTATTGGCCCCTGATTTATGTGATTATATCACATAAACCCGGGGCCAGGTTCTAGAAATTAGCAATTAGTAATTAAATGCTTTATATGGTGTAACTCATTGTGTCATTCCAGTCCGCCTAAATAGGCTTTTATTACATTAATTCAAGGATTAGGTCTTAAAATAGCATTAGTTATCAGATATTGTTATTATATTATATTTATTTTATATTGACAACTTGTTCCTTGATAAATTGTTATTGTATATTAAGAAAACAAAGTTGCTTTATTGCGTAAATGATAGAAATGATGTGCTCTAATTTGTGTAACGGTTTAATTATTCCAATATAACTCCACGTTTTTTAATAAGGCTAGAAAATGTTTATACTGTTCTTGGACATGTATTTTTTTTTATTATTTATCGTGTATTATATATATATGCTCTCAAAAAAAATTATATAAATTTAAAAACTAATTGCGCCCGGCGATTTAATTCGCAGTTACTGGAATAAAGAGTAGGCTATGATATATCGAGTTTTATCAAAATCCGTTCAGCTGTTTCAGCGTGAAGGAGTAACAAACATACAGACACCCCGACAAACTTTCGTATTTATAATATTAGTGTGATGCGAAAAGTAATTAGCATAATATAATTACAGTTTTTATTCAGTGAAGCATTTTTCATACTTTGTCATGAAAACGAATAAAACTACAAAACTTCGAATAAGTACCTAATCCACTCACATTCATTATTTCAAAGTCAAATTAAAAACTAATATCTAAAACTCTATAATTGGAACTGCTCAAGTCCGTTCAGGCATCCACTTATAATTATTATTTCAATCATTTTGATGGAAACTTTTATTCTGAATAAATTATGTGTCCACAATTTATAGTCTGCGTCAGAACTTTGTTTTAGAGATGAGTTTTATTTTTTTGGCGAAAATACTTTTTTTTTTAAATGTTGTTAACTTGAATACTATTGAGCTTTAGAGGGTTCTATGTGCCTATTCCCAAATAAAAAAATACTGTATAAATATTTTATTAAAAAAAAATCATTAAGGGAAACAACTGGGAGTGTCGACAATCCTGCTCGTACATGGTGCAAAGGTTAGCCATTTGCAATCCAGCAGCGGGGCAATGCAGCCAGCATTATGTGCACCTTTACACCATGTTGTGCAGTTAGGGGTGGGTTATTTGATTAAGATTGTGCTTATATCATATGCTGACCCTGTATAATAAATGTGATAAATAAATAAACTAGCAAAAATATGTTAATAGTTTGATGTATATAAAGAATAGATAGACATAGCATAGACTATATACCAGAATAACAGTGGCAGAGCTTAACACGAGCTCGGAAAATGATACGTTGTGGGGAACGTCCTATGTTGTGTACTCAGTTATAGCGCGGCGGTGGTGGAAAATGGATGAAGATATTATGGATAAATTTATAACATACAGTAGCCGTCAAACAAGTTGTCAAATTATTGGTATGGTTTTCCATACCAAGAATTTTTAATACCACACCTTTTGGTAAGCCTACGCAGGTACGTCTTATACACCACTGAAGAGAGAAGAGGTATGGCCTTCGCTTTTCTGTGGTGTACACTTCCGTGCATATATTTGGCAAGTTTAATGACAAGTTATAATTTTTTTATTTTTGTGCATTCCCAGTTTTTGACAACTTGCGTGGCGATTACTATACCTATTTAGATTTTTTTATTACTTAGGGAACTAAAAGTAATGCATTCATTTGAGCTTGGATTACCATTTTGAAATGAAAATCTGAGTCTTAACTAGATAGTAAAATTTATTCACAAGTTGGCCATTTTTCGAGTAAGCGAGGCCGTAATTCAAAGTGTCCAAACTCAAGTTAGTTGCATCTCTGTTTAATACAATTTATCTACTTCACTTTAAATTCCAGTATCGTACAGTCTGCGATACTAAAAGTATTTAGTACTCCAGCTATTAGAGCTTGTATCTAAGGGTCAGAGACGAGGTTTGTCACGTTCGGCCAAAGTCGATTGTTCTGGAACTTTCGCTAAGTAAGCCCGATTGGTATCGTGTAATGTATTGCTGTTTGGTTTTGGTTACGAACAAAGAGATAATAATGTAGGTTATAATAAAAAGTAAGTTTGTATAGGCCAGCCTCATTCAGCCTTTGCCATGGTTTGATGTTGAGTGTAATACAAAAAAGCAGATTTTAAGAAACAACTGGGACTTAAAGGTTAGAGGTTTTTTAAAATAAACCCCTAACTTTATCGTCATCAATCATTGACAACTTATTCAGCTTACTGTAGATCATATGCCCCCAGATCATCTTTTACTTCTTATATAAAATTATAAAATAAACTCATCTTGTGTTCACATTACATGTTTTCATTTCATAATATGCAAATTGATTTATTTATAGTTAACCAGAGGTCGCCCGCGACTTTGTCCGCGTATGGAAGAAATACAGCCCGCTCCCAAAATTCACCACTTTAAATCAACCCCCCCTCCCCCCAACTCCTCCAACTCCCCCAACTCCCCCAACTATACCAACTCTACCGACTCTACCAACTCCCCCCAACCCCCCATACCCTGAGATACACTCACAATAACTTGCAAAAGGTGTGGCACTTTCTCAGGCGGACTCTGCAGTAGATGTACTACTACAAAAGTCTGTCAAAGACAACAGACAGAAAGGAGAAGGCAAGAACTACTTCCGAGACCATGCCCAGGCGAATGCGAGTTCATGTATGAAAAACCTTAGAGCCTTAAGTTCCTAATTGTTTCATTATTTGTTGAGCAGCCGCACAACCATATCCAGTACCTTTATTTCTTATCCATTTTACCCTAAATAACTCAAACCCCGTATCCACTCACGTTATTTCTTAGAACCTTATGTCGATCTGTATGCATTGGCCGGCTTTCGCCATTTGTACTCTCGACCGACCATAACTTACGTTGACAAGCTATTCATCAATAGATGCAAGTTATTTATTACCGCCCGATAGCTTGGAAACAATGTTGGGTAAGTATCAAAGATCTCAAATGTTAGGATATCCGAGACGGATATTTTGCATCCTCGTATAGAATTCGTTCCACTTTCGTAGGCCCTGGTATAATAAAATAATATGTCATTATGAGTTTCCTATGTGTAATCCTGCTTATAATGTGTAAATGAGAAATGTTTGTGTTACATTGATGTACACTAAGAAATCTGTTATGTTTTTGTGTTAAATTGATACTATTAATTATGTATAAGTACATGAAAAACATTTGGAAAACTCAACCTGAAAAAATATTTTATAAAATAAAGAAAAACAAAAAAAAAACGAAAATGTAGGAAGAAAAAGTCACAATATATGTGGAGGGTTTATACACAATATACAGGGTGTTAGTTTGAACACCGTTATACTTCTAGGATATCATTGTACTCATCACGAAAAAAAACCAGTTGTTCCATACATTTTGTCCAAGATCGATGAACCATTTTGTATGGAACAAATGTTTTTGGTTTTTTGATTTCAGGGTTGGCCTCATAGTAAAAGTAGTTCATAATGATGAGTACAATAATATCCTAGACGGATAACGGTGTTCAAACTAGCACTCGGTATTATACAATCTATTTACAAAAAGTACATCGAGTACGCCGAGAGAAGAGCTAAATCACGTATGACGAGGCAGTATGTATGTATGGCTTTAGCCTGCCTAAAGGGCGAAAGAACAAAAAAAACTTTACTTTATTGACACTTCAAAAAGGACAGGAATTTACAATAGATAGGCTCAAAAGAGTTATGGGAGAGTTTTGGCGGGAACACGGAAAAATCATGTCGCTTCATTGTATTATTTTCCAAAACTTGTGTTTTTTCGAGTGTTAATGCATAAAAATGGCGTTTTATTTATTAAGTGCTGATTTACGAGCAAGATTGTGGGCAAGTGATATATTGTGGTGAATCATGTCTTTTCGCGTTGTTTTCAAAACTCCGTAGAAGCTCATAGCCGTTTGGGCGCGTTCTACGGACCCTTTAACATTTTACGTCGGGCGCGCTATATGTTTAGGTAACACACAAGAACTTCGCTAGGATTGGTGCCTAAATATTGTGCTCCATCGACCAATGGCATACACTTATATTTGAAGGACTTCAACCGGAAGCGATATGACGGCTTTTGATTGGCTTAGCATCACCATAGCCAACACAAAATAATAAAATATGGCACGCCGCGACGAGAATTGCCGATGGCGGTTATTTTTTGACGTGGCGTGTTTTCCCTCAAATTTATAGTTTTGTGTGGTGAATTAGTTGATATTATTAAGTGAAAATGTTCAGAAAACATCAGAGCATGTTTTGATAGTGGTGTGTATGTGAAATAATAGTGATATGGTGGTTATTCGTGCCTAAAACTGGGCGAAGGGTGCACGAAAAAGGTAAACAAGAATGTTTGTTCACAGCAAATGTTTTATTGGTAAGTTTTTTCAGTAATCACATAATGTTACAAATAAACTAGCATTCAGGGGGCTTCTATTGGTATATAAATCTAAGCATATTATTACGTAGAAGATGAGATATTCCTAAGATTTCATAGACACCCCCAATTTTGGCGGGAAAACAGATGTACTGCGCGCCCGGGGCACACAGCGGCGCGGGGCCGCGCACCCCAAACCGGATAGTAAAGTCGCTGCAACTTTACTAGGGCATGCCTTGGACTCGACTATGACTAACTTGGTGTGACTAACTGTGATTTCATGACATATTTGACTTGATATTAATTTAAAAACTTGAAAAATCATATACTTGACACTGGCAGAATGCACAACGTCCGATGCCAATAACTAACAAAAAAAAGACTTATGGATAATTATTTTTCACGCTACTTTACGGAATTCATAATCCTACCTCTGAAGTCATATTTTGTGAGGAATCGCTTGCATTCATTATATTCGGAATACTCGCAAATTGTCAATTCGCATCTAAATTCACAATTAGTAAGGAATATATTATATTTTAAATGACCTACAACAAATTACATAATATCTTATAACTACCTAACCTACACAAAGACAAAACTATTAAGCCGCTCGATGGGACATATTCCTCGGATTGAAAGATCCGAGATGCTCGGCTTTTATTAAAATAAGATGAATTAGTTGTAACTATTGTCTATTGTAAATTGTTAGCTCGACATAGCTCGCAGGGTTTGCAAGTTGAAGTGGCCATGGGCAGGCCACATCGCTCGAAGAACTGATAACCGATGGGGAAGAAAGGTTCTTGAGTGGCGACCGCGAACCGGGAGACGCAGCGTAGAAAGGCCTCCCACTAGGTGGACCGACGACATTGTAAAAGTCGCGGGCAACCGGTGGATGCTAATGGCAGGTTGTCGTACAGTGTGGCGGTCTAAGGGGGAGGCCTTCGTTCAGCAGTGGACGTCTCTGGGCTGATGATGATGATGACACATTTAATTGAAATTAAACAGATTGAATCGACACGACAAAACAAAAATAGTAACACATATTAAAACAAAAATGATTAAAAATTATATCTTTTGTCTCATAAGCACACCCATCCACTTGTTCTGAATGAGACAGTCAAATCGGGCTGCAACCATCTGCAGGATACCATTGTGACTGGCTCGTAAACGCTGTCGCAGGGACGCGACTTTCTTGCGAATCATCGCATGAAAGACGTCCGTGTGCGCTTCAGCAAACATCAGAGACGCGCTGATTATGATTCGCTAAATAAATATTCATCATCAGCCCAGAGACGTCTACTGCTGAACGAAGGCCTCCCCCTTAGACCGCCACACTGTACGAAAACCTGCCATTTGCATCCACCGGTTGCCCGCGACTTTTACAATGACGTCGGTCCACCTAGTGGTGGTCCTAGTAAATAAATATTATAATCTTCTAAAATAACCGAATCAGGTTTATAGTGAAAAGGAACTTGAATGGGTAAAACCACTCATTTAACAAACTTGTTCATAACTATCACACACTACTAAACGTGCTTCTATGAGTTTTGCGCTATTGAGTCGGAAAATATAAAATTATGTTTTTCTTTCTGCGGAAATTGCAAGACTAGAAGAAGTATTACTAAGAGTTATATTGAACGAGGTTCGAACAAGGAGCGATGTCGCGCTGGCTCTGTGTTCGACATACTTTTCTATTCCTTTGCCCTAATGGCTCGTCCACATGAATTTTGTAATAGTCTTATGAACTTTAAATCTAAGACAGTTAGATAATGACTAAAAAGATTCGAAAAAATAAACTCGCTCATAGATAGATAGATAGAAACACTTTATTGTGCACATCAAAAATAACATTACAATATAAGAAAGAACCTTATAAGAATTAGTGCTAAAGTGGCGGCCTTATCGCTAACAGCGATCTCTTCCAGGCAACCATGGATATAAATTTAATAAAATATGTATATAAATGTTATGGAAATAAAAAAAACATATTGAATAAATTGAATTAAGCCCCTAAAAAAATATACTGTTTCTGGCTTTCATTATTTCAAATTACACTTTTGACTTCGAGAATTACGAACGCAAAAAACTTTTACTTGTAATTTTCGTATTATAACATGTTATACTTTATCATGGACCTGGGTATGTCCTTAAACTGCAACCCGACCCACCGGAGGACGGGCAGCAGCGTCCTCTTGGTTAACTGTGGTGACCATTCTGGGATCCCCAAGCCGCCTGCCAAGCGTGGGGAATAAAACAAACAACCAAAAAAAAATACAGGAAAAAAAATGGGAGGCCTTCGTTTAGCAGTGGACGTTTTATGGCTGACGACGACGATACTTCATCAACAACCGGAAGACGTCCACTGCTGGACGAAGGCCTCCCCCTTAATAGGGAGAGGTTGCCATAATCCCCACGCTTGGCAGGCGGCTTGGGGATCGCAGAATGCTCAACACCGTTAACTAAGAGGACGCTGCTGCCCGTCCTCCTGCGGTTCTGTATGCAGTTTGAGGACATACATGTAACATGTTATACTAAACTTAATAATGAAAAACAAATTGATAAAGTGTGAGTGCGCATGTTGTTACTTCTTCAAGCTGTAACGAGTCAACCAATTTGGAATGGTATAGCTACACCCTGGAATAAAATATCTACTTTTTGTTTCAGAAAATTTGCTTTACTCAGTAAAGCGCTTCGTGGGTTATATTTATTATTCATTCGAAAACTGATTGGAACGTTCGTAGTCTTTTAAGGGGGAGTAGGGTGAACGCTTCTCCATACAAACGTATTCCCCATTTTCTTCCTGGATAATGCCTCTAGAGCAATCATTTTTTTTTAAATAAAATCTAGTTTTACTGTAGACGTGTCTCTGTGTTTTCCTTTTTTCAGACTAATTGCTAAAGAAAATAAAGCCCTCCAAAAGTTAGTATGAAGATATTTAAAGCGTTATATATTTTTTTATATTCGTTTCTAAAAAAAAAAGGAAAACACAGCGACACGTCAACCTAGACCGTCAGTAGACCTAGATTTTATAAAAAAATTAGCTGTAGAGGAATTATGCAGAAAGAAAATAGGGGAATACGTTTCTATGGAGAAGCGCTCACCCTATTCCCCTTTAAGAGGAAATGCTGCGAGTTTCGTGCATTATGTTACTACGCTACGAATTAAAACGTCGTATTATAAGGCAGCTACGGCAGCTACGGCAGCTACGGCTTGAAGTGAAGGCTACGCCGATATGCTTTGTACGCCCCATAATTGTGTGATATGGCGTAAAACATCAGTATTGCATCTGTCCAATACAAATGTGCACGGATTGCAATGCATACCAAGTATCTCTCTTGAGGTTATTTATGGACTACTGTCTCTACCACTGAAGAGAAAGGTGAATAGAACGGAAATGTGACGGGCCGCGCTAGCCGGCATTAAGTGCAATTGCGCTTAATGACAATTCAACCAATATACATGTTTTTAGACTGAGAATACTCAGAAAGACAATTTAAATAGACGCGTAGGAAACCAAACTACATTGCATCGTAATTAGATCAATTTTAATCTGTTGCAAAATAGCATTTAGAGCGTTTTACTTCAAATGCGCGACCAATGATTGTAATTTTTTCGCCGTAGTTTCTATAATTTTCTGTGAAATTGGCGACAGCGGTTTTCCATACAATAGGGTAGATGACTAATGTTTATATCGTTGAAATCAATAGCTTTGATGAAGAATTTAAGTAAATATAATATGATTATGGAAATAATAATTTAAATTGGTTATTAATGTTCTGATATATTAGCGTTTAAAGTTTTTAGTAGAGAAAATTCTGTCCCTTTCACACAAAACAAAAAATTACGGCACTCCTATGTGCGCCATACTTGTCAGAATAGAATTTATATGGCGTACAGAGAAGTGACGTCATAATCTCCTCTCTGTCTAGCATGATATTAAAATGCTTATAAGTTGCTTATTTTTGATCAGACTTTCATTTTGTTTTCATTAATCAGCTATATTTAAGAGCCACATTTTAATAGGACAATAAAAAAACCAGTTATCTAGCCTATTGCTTTACAACATTGTTTTGACAGCCGTGCTACCTAAGAAGTAGGGCTTTCGCTTTTCTGTAGTCTCTACACAGACCTTCAGTGTGACTGTATTATAGTATACTAGAGTTTACACAGAAGCAGTTAAAGTATATAATAGAAAAGGATTTGTGAAGATCACTGTCATTATGAGGTCATATTTTGAATTGATATATAGGTAGAGTTTATAGCCCCTGTTTTCTTTCAAAAAATGCTATGGTTATTTCGTTTTATTCCACCTTTGATTATATCTAAGATAAAGAGCTGACTCCCAGAGCTCCTTTGTGTATTCCACGGAATCAACATAACCTATAATGCTCTGGCCACGATGTTATAAAGAAAACAAATTGTGTTTTTTTCTTTTCTTGTTAACCATACCAAAATGTTCTCAATTTGAAAAATGTTTAACATGGAATAAGAAAAAGTTTTTGGTTAATATTTAGGGAAACAGTTTGATGGGGAAGAAAGGTACTTGAGTGGCGACTACAAACCGGAAGGCGCAACGTAAATGTCCCTCTAGGTGGACCAACGACATTGTAAAAGTCGCGGGTATCCGGTAGATGAAAATGGCAGGTTGTCGTACAGTGTGGCGATCTAAGGGGGAGGCCTTTGTTCAGTAGTGGACGTCTCCGAGCTGATGACGTGATTTGATGTGTGTATGTACGAGAAAGGTCCTTCTCACTCCGTCTCATCCTGGCGGTACTTTGCCTCCTGGCGGTACTTTGCTACCTGAAGGTTCTTTGCTTCCTGGCGTTAATTTGCCTCCTTTCGCCTTCTTTATATAATTATTTATTGCACACATAAATACATTAATGTAAAAGAGGAGGACTTAATGCTAAAGTATTTTCTACCAGTCATCCCCGCGGTTAAAGACATGGGAATGTAGGCTTACAAAATAAATTACAGTTTATAGCAAAAACAGTAGGTAGTTAAATTTCAACTTACTAATAACTAAATAAATCTAGTCAATTTTTTATGACAGATAAATAAAATGAACTACCGTTCTGTGTAACTATCTACACACATCTAAAACAATAATTAATAACAATAACATAGGGATTCGCGTTATCGTGTTTTGATAAAAATACAGTATATCTTCAGTTAGTAGAGAGACATAACAAATAAATTATGTTGCCTCGCCAGTCGCCTGTAATGTCTCCGGCTAATTTAATACTCCTTGTTTATTGCTGTTCAGAACTTGGGATGCACTAAATGCACTTTGTAAACGGTTTAATATATAATATAGGTCAGTAGATAATGCTGCATTTTGTTGAGTGTTTTATCTATTAGAAAAAGAAGGCAACAAAGCGAAATTATAACGTATTCAAATTTAGAATATTAAAAGCTCAAGCTTCATTGCTTTGGCGTCCATTGTTATGCATCATCAGCTACCTGCGCTTACATCAGCTACCTGCGCTTACCTCAAGGTGGGGTCTTATCTCAATAATTTTCCCGACTGCGATTTTTCGTGCAGCATTCTTCATCCATTCAAACCTCGATCGGGAGATCAGATCAACCCAAGATAGAATCCGATCATCGGATCAATCTCTTCAAGAAATTATCAAATTAGGCAAATCATCGAATATTGAATTTTTTTGAATTGCTATCTACGGTTTGGATATTGAATCACGGTTTGGTGAGACTAGACATTCTATATGTAGTAGATAATAATGTACTGAGATCGATTATTGGGACCGGCTGAAAGTCAGTGTCAGTGCACTTGCAGTTAGATGTTAGTTTTGCCGTTAATTGCTATTCGTCGTCAGCCATAAAAATGTCCACTGATGGACGAAGGCCTCTTCTTTTATAGAGGGGTGTTGCCATAATCCCGACGCTTGGCAGGCGGCTTGGGGATCGCAGAATGCTCACCACCGTTAACCAAAAGGACGCTGCTGCCCGTCCTGCGGTGGGTCTGGTTGCAGTTTAAGGACATACCCAGGTCCATTATTATTATAATTGCTATTAACTAACAATAATTATTGTTTAATTATATTACTACTCCTTTGCAGCATTATATCTGATAGGTACTGCCATGATACTTACCTAGACATCATCATGCAAAAGTAAAAATACTAAACGTACTGAATTTACCAGACAGACAGTCGTGGACACGACTAAAAGCTACATTACAAAGCAACTAGCCTTGTATTAGTCAACTGCTGGACTTAAAACCCCCCGAAAACCGACTGGGCTATTTCACCACGCTGCGCTAGCCTAGTTGCGGGTTGGTGAATTAACATACGCCACAGAATGTCATGTCCTGACTTATGTAAGTTTCCTCGCGATATTTTCCTTCACCAAAACTTTCATCATCATCCCGGAGACGTTCATTCATTTTGAAATCTAAGACGCAGGACACACTGTTCTGGCTTCGGGCGAGGGCATGGCATAGGCGGCTTGCAATCCATTCAAATTTCATACTTAACTCATTGAAATATGGCACATACCGAATGCCAAGCCCGATGCACGCTCGATGAACGTCGTTCGGTTTGACCTAAATTGTGCCTTATTGCAATGTATTTAGTATGAAATCTGAATGGAGCTCGTGCAATGTCCGCGCCCGATGCCATTTCTGTGTGGCATGCGACTCATCATCATCATCATCAGCCCGGAGACGTCCACTGCTGAACGAAGGCCTCCCTCTTAGACCACCACACTGTACGACAACCTGCCATTTGCATCCACCGGTTGTCCGCGACTTTCACAATGTCGTCAGCGCACCTATTGGGAGGCCTTTCAACACTGCGTTTTCACCAAAAATTTTGGTAGGACCAAGAACATACGTAAATAAACTCCAAGAAACTTATAGACGCAGGCCTGTGATATTTAATCGCTCCCTCTCCACAGGCTACTGCTAACGGCTGTCCTGCTACCGTTCATATCGACACCAACACCCAATGTATTGAAAATAAATAACTACAATGTTATGACAAATAATTGTATCTATAAGGCGCCAAAACTATAACCTCAGATATCCACTATCACCTGTAAACAATATGCTCTCATGTTTTACGCCATATTATGGTTTAATCTCGAAACCCTCTATTTTTGCACACAATAACATTGTTATCGATTTACCATAAACTTGCCTTTGGATACGGATGCTATTTTCAACATTTTATTGTAATGGAAATGTACTGAAAGTGCACACTATTGGTAGCTAGTGCAAGCTATTCCTAGCTAGTACTAGCTAGAACCGTTGGCGTAATGTGCAACTGGTGTACTTGTAGTTGCATTTACTAGTACAGAAAATGGCAATGTCTGTTTATGTCTGGATTCTGATGTTGCTTACAATGTATTTACTCTTTACGTCGGATGTCTTAGCATCGAAATAGTACATTATGATACAAGTGTGCTATGTTGGTCATTACACTAGAGGCGGTATTAAGCTAAGATAAGGAAGCCGAGAGTGTATTGAAACATAGCACAAGAGTTTCATACGACTGTTTTCGTCACACTTGCGAGGAAAAGCAATATTTTTTTGATAATAATCAACCACACAGCTAAAACGTCAACAAACATTTGCGGAAAATGGCGCCCAAATCAGTAATGCGCGCGCAGGTTGACATTTACTTCAGCGGCATAAGAACTCTTTGTTGGTATTACAAAAAAAACGGTAAGTATTACCCGGCTATATTAAGAGTGCTTCATATACGTACGTCTAATTGCCCCCTTAGACGATGGAAAAGTGGCCAGAATAAACGTTTAAACCTAACTGAATTGCGTTTTATTATTATTATTATTTTGCGCTCGACTGTACCCAGTGGTAGCTTTAAACAATAGATGTTTTTTTAAGTTTAAATGTGGGTCCAGTTATCCAATAAAAAGATAGATATAATGATGTGGTCAAGTGGACCTGGGGTTCCACTGGCGAGCGGGTCCAGATGATCGAAGACTCAAAGTTCATTCGTGGCGTCAAGAGGCGTTTGCTCAGCAGTAGGCGATAAAGTACGGGCTGAAAATGATGAAGATGATATCTTATTACTGACATAAATGACTTATTATGATCATTATCATCATAACCAGGCTATCGTTAAAGCTTTTTAAACATAGACCTCTCCCAAAGCACATTACTCAATCCAATCATCGATTTTCTTTTTTCAACCGACTTCAAAAAAGGAGGTTCTCAATTAGACTGTACTTTTTTTTTGTATGTATGTTACGCGATTACTCCGCCAATTATGAACTGATTTTGATGATTCTTTTTTTGTTTGGTAGGTAATAGGTTCTTCAGAGGTGGCCCCATATATTTTTTATCGAAATCGGTTCAATAGTTTGGTTTTTTAATCAAAATTACTATAAAATATGAAGATATCATCGAGGTATTCGAAGTTGAAGTCGGCTGTATTTTTTTTTAAAGCTTACCTATTATTATAAATTGAAAAGGATCTGTAGAAAAGCTTTTAAATAGGACAAATGAGTCGATGTCAAAATTATTTTTAAGTGACTTTGTTCTTTGAAAATTCCCATGAATCATGAAAATGCTTTTAAAAATAATTCTCAATAAAGTTTCTAATTGATCTATCTGACACAGATTTATGTAATCTCTTATCTAAGGAAGCTTGGAAGGGACAACAGCGGTTATCCGCGGACTATCTCGGAAGAACATTTATCTTGTCGTGTCTTGACCTACGGATCTATAAATATACATTCGACTAGCTATAGTTAATTATCTAATAAAGGTGTCTGGCTATTAGTGATTATTTTTTACTAGAATCACAGTTCATAATTATTGCTGTTTAAGATTCTGTCCTTTCAGATTACTTTTTGAGTAAACAAGCCGGTCACTTCTCCATAGAAACGGGGAAGTAATATTACTTCACTATGTAATGTTGTAGGTCCAAGACTAAGCATTATATGTTTTTTTTTCATTATCTAGGATTGTATATTGATAAGAAAGTAAGTAAAGTAAAAAAGTAGTAAAGTAACGTGGGTCGGATAAGAAAGTAAAAACTTACTAAACACGAAAGTTATGAGCCAGGAAACATCTCGTATTTTAGCTCTATTTTAACGCCTCTTTGGACGTAAATTATTAACATACGGAGTATAAACATTCTAAAATAATTTACAAGCGGCATAGTTTAGTCTATTAACATTTCAAATTATTTAGGTTAGAATAAATTCAAGCAGTAGCTTTTTCAACACAACGTTGCAGCCAAATCCCGACATTAAAAAAATTGCGTGCTCATTTCTCTTTCTTTCTCCCTTTGCCACACTTTGTTTGATGAAAAGAGCATGCTTTTTAGCCACGCCCACCAATAAGTGGCGGTGCATCCTTAATTACGTGATTGCGATAATATTCTGCTTTTTTACAACAGACTAAGGTCTTTCCGAGGAATTACAATATGGAGCGTTTTAAAAAAGGCATCTACTCACATCTCTCCGGGTTGGCAACGCATCGACAAGATTTCTAATGTTGCAGGTGTCCATAGGCGGCGGTGAGTTTCCCATCAGGCAAGCCGCATGCTTGTTTGCCTCTCTATTATATAAAAAAAAAGACTAGGCACGCCTGATTTGACCACAAGCTTACCTGATGGAAAGTATGTTCACGTGATCACGTGTTTGTTTTGAACATGGCTAAAATAAAATAAATTTCATTATGACACTTTGAGGGTACGCCAAAGGATGATGTTAGTTGACCTGGTTATGTCCTAAAACTGCATCCAGAACCACCGGAGGACAGGCAGTGGTGTGCTCTCGGTTAACAGTGGTGAGCATTCTGCGATCCCCGAGCCGCCTGCCAAACGTGGGGATTATGGAAAAAAAACTATTAAAGGGGAGCGTTCATCGAACAGTGGACGTCTTCTAGCTGATGGTGATGTTATATGACAGATAGACTGTCAGCATTGGGTCTTTTTTGATAAGGAAACCGAAAAATGAATAGGTACCCATTTAATCATCGTTAGCTGTTATTATCCTCGGCTAGTGAAACTGACGTAGCACATAAAGCCAGCGACTAACTCGTAATATATATCAGCAGTGGTGAGATGACAGTATCCGCAGGACAATGCAGAGGGGACATTTGTCTTGTCTCGTCTGGCCACGGACTGTCTGCGTCTCGGACGAGCGAGGCCGCTGGCCGATTGTCATTTATTATGTTATGGGATTCGACATCCAGAATTTCTAGAATATGGAATCTATTTTGAGATGTATTGAAGTCATTATTTACGTTGCAAAACTACAGGCAAAGCGCTTAACTGAGTAGGTCCCTGCGGTAGAGTCGTTTGAGAGGGGTGTGTTGTCGTTACGTCAAATGAAGCGTTACTTTACCAGGGCGTCAATATCGCTTTCATCGTCACGTGTTATTTGGACAGTCCAATTAACAAACAGTTTTACGTCACATGCCACCCCTCCTGCTCCGCTACCGCACGCTATGTATGGAATAACTAAAGCATGTCCAGCCTGTTCATTAGTCCACTGCTGGAAAAGAACAGGACTAAATTCGAAGAGCGATCCATACCCACCATGGTGGTCCAGTTGGGCTGGTAGATTCACATACGCCATTTAAAAGTAAAGTTAATTATTTATTATTAGTAAAACAATTGCAAAATGATACGTTTACACTCATTAGAATATTTCATAGTCAAACCCGTCAAGCAACTAAGCCTCGGCTACAATTGCACTATAAACATAAAAAATATTAAGGAACACGGACGAGAATGTGGCTGGTGCCTAGAAACATGCAATGATTTGCCAGATAATTTTGAGAAACAATTTATAAACAAATCTACATTTAAATTAGCCTTGAAAAAACTACTATTAAATAGAATATCTATGTAAATCACCTGTGTACCTATAAGTTAACATAATATTGAGTTATAAGTTTACTTATCGCTAAAATGTCAATACCTATTCCTACATACTCGTAGTAAATAGTAATTAATATGAGAGTCGATGTCTGCCTACAAAATGCTATGCAGTTTGGCAGAGTTATAAATTGAGCTATGTAATTAATTCTCTGAGACAAATAAACAAAAAAAAAAAAATTATTCTTCTCGTCTGATTTCTTTGTATGCAGCCTACTTCACTATATTTTCCTTCATCGAAAAGCCAATGGAATCAAAATCCGTAACTAAACTCCAAATAACTTATTAGACCGGGATGCGCAGTAATAAGTCTATGCTCAATGTTGAGTATTATTAGTTTTTTTTTCACCACGACAACAGTCTTAGTGATAAGAACATTTGTAACCAAAATTTCCATAAGCTTTAAAATTTTTGCAAGAATAAAAACAAATAAAGCGCCCCCTCACTTCATAAGCCTTAATTTTCATCCTCATGTTGGTTTATTAACTCCAAGTATCACGCTGTCGTGATTACAAGTGTAATCACAGTAAGGGCACTATCACTGATTTATTAATGCAAGGCACATAAAAAAGGTTGAATCATTATTTCTCATTGAAATATTATGCCATTATCTATAATAATAAATATCAGTAAGTATGATTTTTTAAAAAAAAAACCTCAAATGCTACAAATGAGGACTTGAAAATGTAAGTATTTTTAGTTAAACCCCTAAAAATGAAAATGTGTTCTTAATTCTTGGGTGATTTTTAGGGTTTCGTTCCTGACAATGCCTCCAATGGGACCCCATTACAGATTACTAGCCTACGTCGGTATTGTCTGTCTGTCTGTTGGGTCTATTACGATATGACTTATATTATCCGAACCGTATAAAATAGGCGCTTGAAATTTTCTCAGAATAGGTATTGTATTGTGGCAACACATACTTTGCCATGGCGGTTTATATAATAAATTATAATTTATAAAACTAAAATTTAAGAGGTACCTATATTCCCACAAATGCAGCTTTGCTTTCTGCAAGACGGCGCTGAAACGAAAACATAAAAGAAATCTTAAGCTTTTGAAGTACTTATCAGAGAAACCGGAATCAAAACTATGCAAAAATTGCAGACATAATAAAAAGAAAGAGAAGCATCACAAATTTTAATATCCTGCGATGCGATAAGGATGGCAATGATGATTATGATACAGGAACGCAAGATTCGTCTCACCATATACTTAAAAAATCACGTAGTTGTTAGCACAACTACGTGATTTTTTGAGAAAACGCGTATTTTTCGTTTATTTTTCGTAAACGAAAAATACGCGTTTTCTTTGCTATTTGGTTGCGATTTAACATACTCATACTTTTTATTTATAACAATGATTTAGGTACATGTCGCATTTATAGAATTGAATAAATAAAAAACATTAGATGTATCACATAATACCCACACCGGTACTCTCGTCAGCCATAAGACGTCCACTGCTGGACAAAGGCCTCCCCCTTAATAGGGAGGGATTGCCATAATCCCCACGCTTGGCAGGCGGCTTGGGGATCGCAAAATGATAAGATGACGCTGCTGCCCGTCCTCCTGTGGTTCTGGATGCAGTTTTAGGACATACCCAGGTACTACCGGTCCTCACCAGTACGTAAAAATCAAAATAACCGAATAGAATACATTTAATAATTATAATAATTGAATTTAATAAACTTAATAAATTAAAATAATGTCATTAATTCATTAGTACAAAATATGTCAAACATTTGAAATAATTTCTATAAAAATATAACATTTAAAACGATAATTAATCTATCTTAGGTAGAAAGTCATCAACCTTGTAAAATGTCTGTTCAACAAGCCACAAAGTCCATACTGCAACTCCCGCCATGATTAAAGGTCGCGCCACACGGTGATTGATGAGTGAACGTCGCCGCGAATGTGACTGGGATCGAATGATCGATAGCGTAACATCTGCGCGGCGTGTCAACGCGCCGGAGCGGGATTGGGTGAATTAGTGACATTGGTAAGAGAAAACCCGTTTATTGCCAGTGGTACTACCAGTCTTACTACCAGTAGTCATAATCATCATCATCAGCCCGGAGACGTCCACTGCTGAACGAAGGCCTCCCCCTTAGACCGCCACACTGTACGACAACCAGCAATTTGCATCCACCGGTTGCCCGCGACTTTTACAATGTCGTCGGTCCACCTAGTGGGAGGCCTTCCTACGCTGCGTCTTCCGGTTCGCGGTCGCCACTCAAGAACATTACTTCCCCATCGGTTGTCAGTTCTTCGAGCGATGTGGCCTGCCCATTGCCACTTCAACTTGCAAACCTTGCGAGCTATGTCGGTAACTTTGGTACTACCAGTAGTACCATGGGTAAAAAAATACCCCGCAGTACTACCAGTCTTACTACCAGTAGTACCACGGGTAAAACATTACCCCGTAGTACTACCAAGCGATCCAGTAGTACCACGGGAAGTATTTTTTTACCCGTGTTACTACTGGTAGTAAGACTGGTAATTAACACAATTTAATGAATTCGATTAAGTACTTAGTTGAATAGAACTTTAATTAGACTTGTGTACACTTCTCGATATAATCATATACAATTTCCTTTTTACTTGGGGTATTCTCAATTCAGCACCAATTTTTTGAGCACCCATGAAATGAGCACCTAGCATGTTCCCAAAATAACATTATCACTAAATAAAGATTAAAATCATTTCTGTTACACTTTTCAAACGAACAAATGTTTTTTTTGACATTTATATAAAATATTTTTCAAAAGATTTAAATGGGTAATTTTGTGATAATTCGTTTTGTTACCTAAATAGTTAACGTTGTGGTCAAGCAAACTCTATTTTCCTATGTACGACCTAAATTTATTATTAAAAATGTTTCCGGTTGAACCGCCATTATACAGAGCCTTCACACCAGTGAAAGCAAAAGTTAAAATGACAAGTGTTTTGTCATGTCACGATGACAGGTGTCAAACTACCAGTAGTAACACGGGTAAAAAATACTTCCCGTGGTACTACTGGATCGCTTGGTAGTACTACGGGGTATTTTTTACCCGTGGCACTACTGGTAGTACCACGGGAAATAAACGAGAAAACCGGATCGAAATCAGAAGAGGAATCGGAATTGAAAGAAACATTTGTGATACTGTGACACTGAAACCTTTTGTAGAGTCCGTTATTTATGTGAATTCTTACGGCGTTTTGTCCGAATAACTAGAGCATTATACATGAGAAAAAAAAACAAAATTAATTGAATGTTATGTTGTACAGAGCACCAATACAGTGATGCTCTAATTTGTTTAGTTTTCCATAGTTTTGGGTTCTTACTGCAGTCCATTACGTGCAAGCATTATCTCTAACAATCCCAAGATTTTTTTTCGTCTTAATACTAGTTTATCATCATAGTTAGTAGTACTAGTACCACACTATAGTAGTAGTAACCACAATATAAATAAAGGTAATAAATAAATGTGTGTTGAATCGCCTAAAATACTTAATTATTATTTTTCCGCTGTAACATCAAATGCATTATAATTATTGTGTGAACATTTAAGCCAGATACGGTTTAAAAAATATTATACTTAAAGAGCTGCATAGCTTTATTATTAGGATACCGGTGGACCCACTTGGGAAACAGAAACCTAAAAACAATAGAAGTTTAGCTTATTATTTCACTTATTATTTTTTCACAGTTATCAATAAGATTGTTCGTTATCATGGCAGAGGAAAATGTAGTGAGCATTTATCGATATTTTACCGAAACCAAAGTTTTACATCTCTAAACTAAAATAGAGAGGTATCAATTTATTGGGAACAGTAGCTTATCGCAAAATTAGCAGTCAGTCTAATTGGCGATTAACGTCCAAATAGAATTTGTGCTGAATTTGTCGAACGTTTAGGTGTTACCTTTACACTTTATTAGCTACGCCCCACGGTTTCACTCGCCTGATGATGATGAATTGATCCTGTCTCCATCCCTCAGGCCCGTGCAGTGGGTCAGCTCCCCCACTGTGGCCGCTTCCGCGGCCTCACCCTGGCGTACCTCTTAACTTCACCGTGGGAACACTGCCACAGCTACTAAGCTCCCCCGCCCCGACAAGGCGGGTACCCCCGAGGGGGGGGGGGAGCAATGTGGCCTGCCCATTGCCACTTCACCTTGCAAACCTTGCGAGCTATGTCATCATAATATATCTTATCATAAAGATAAGATATTTTTTATTTTATAAAACCGACCCTAAATAGAAACACCTAAGTATATAATTAATACGAAATGATCTGTCGGTGTGCACTGGATCCCACACTAGGACCTGTGTCGTGCGCTCCAGACTCTTGCTTCCTGATAAAAGTAACCTAGTGTATGTTATTCCGGGAAATATCCGTGTTTTATCCGAATAAGTGAAGCGTGAAGATGTAACAAACATACACATACACACATACCGACATACTTTCGCATTAATTAGGGTAGATGACTGATGTTTATATCGTTGAAACCAATAGCTTTGGTGAAGAATTTAAGTAAATATGTTTGTATGTTTATTGAAAAAATAATTTAAATCGGTTATTAATGTTCTGATAAATATGCGTTTAAAGTTTTTGTTAGAGACAACTCAGTCCCATTCCCACAAAACAAAAATGGACGTCACGCCTCAGAATACAATTTATATGGCGTACTGACAAGTGACGTCACGATTTGCTGTTTCGCCTCTCTGTCTAGCATGGTAGTAAAAATGCTTATAAGTTGTTTATTTATGATCAGTTTTTTTTTTCATTAGTCAGCTATATTTTTTTTTTATTATTTTTTTTCTACCTGTCCTGGCTCAATGTGGCCAGGCCCGCGAGCTATGTTTCCCTAGCATAACCAGGGGTATTGGGATGCTGGGATAGGTATTTTTATTTATTTAATGAAGATGAAATGAAGTTATACATTATTATTCTAAGTTATACATATACTACGTTCTATTTTCTTTTTAACTTTACTTATATTGTTATTCCAGTTTATGCTCTTACTTATGAATCTATATTGTACATTCCTGTTTTATCGGAATCATTTATCTTTTCTATATACATCAAAATGGCTGCTTATTGTTGATTAGATATATAAACATATATATCTTCAACATATAATTATATATCTTTATTTCTTTTTATAACTTTTTTCGCAACTTCTGAGCAATAGCTCAGGAATGTATTTCTAGTATTTTTATTTTCTATTACTTTACATATATTTTCTTTACAAATATCTATCTCTATCATTTGTTCGCAGTCAAACCTTTCTCTCCCATATACGGGGCAATCCACTATGACATGCGCAACCGTTTCTTCCTTGACAGGATCACATATACACGATGGGCTCTCCTTGAGCTTAAAACGGTTTAAGTACGAGGAGAACCCACCGTGCCCAGTCAAGATTTGCGTGATTATACCGGAGAACTCTATCTTCTTGACAATTTTGTGTGCCATTCGGGCGTCCGGAAGGAACATTTTTGTCACGGCGGCAGTGTCACCTTCGCTGTATCTCCGGTTCCATTTGTCTAGGGTGTCCATGCGGATTTTCCGCTTGGCAAATGAAACCGGGAATCTGTCGTAATGCGGCCGCATCTTTAAGTTTTTCGCTGCGTCTTTCGCTAACTGATCTGCTCTCTCGTTCCCCTCGAGTCCAGCATGGGCTTTAACCCAAAAAAGCTGTACCACCTTATCCCGGGTTATGCACTCTTCTAGGTTCCTACGGACCCTGGTCTGGACTGCGAGGGGATGGAGTGCGTATGCGTTTGTAATTGTTTGCAGCGACGACCTTGAATCCGAGAAGATTCCAAAGCTGTTTTCGCGGCTGCTTAACGCCTCCTCCGTAGCCTTACATATCGCAAGCAATTCGGCCTGGTAGACCGTGCAGTAAGACGGCAGCTTCAATTTCCGGCTTTTGGTTTCAGCGGCATTGCTCCAAAAAGACAATGCCGCTCCAACCTTGCCGTCAATCTTGCTGCCGTCTGTGTATATTTGGACTGCTTGTGTACTCTGGGTTTCCACCTGTGTTCGGTCTTCCAAGCAAATGAATTGCGTTGCTTTATGGTTTGCTGGATGAGGCGTGTCGGAAAATGCTATTTTCCGCTCGATCTCCCTGTCTCCTAGTCCTGGCTGTGGTACCCCTCTCTTCGCCTCATACAGTGACGCTGCTTCTTGGATTCTGAGATCGAGAGGCAGTATCCCAGCCAGTACCAGTGCCGAGTTCAGGGAGACCGTGCGGTAGGCTTTACACATTTTTTGTGCAAAGCCTCTTTGTACTGCGTTTAGCTTCTTCTGGATTCCGATTTTCTTGGTCGCCGGTGCCCAGACGCTTCCTGCGTACATTAAGACTGGCTCAACTACCGCCGTGTATATGATCCGGATGACTTCCGGGTGCAACCCCCACCTGATTTTGGCAGCTCTGGATAACTGTTTGTATATGTTCACAGCCTTTGTGCATATGTAGCCGGCATGTGTATTAAACGTGAGTTTGTCGTCAATCCAGAGCCCCAGCAACTTGATTTCCTTCGACATGGCTATGTCGACCCCACCCATGTGCAAGAGTGGGGTATCGAATTTAAGCTTTCTTGTCAACACCATCGCATTGGTTTTGTGTGGCGCGAATTTCAGCTTGTTTCGCTTCCCCCACTCATGCACATGTGCGAGGACTTCATTTCCATGTCGCTGGATCTCAAGTGCGCTGTCCCCATCTAGTACTAGCACCACGTTGTCGGCGAAGGCTTGGCAGTACACACCTTGTCTATGAAGGCTATGCAAAAGTGGGTCGAGGAGAAGATTCCATAGAATCGGTCCTCCTATCGACCCCTGCACGCAGCCTTTGGTGGTCTCCATCTCTACTTCTTCGCCGGCGTATCTGAGACCTATGGCTCGACCCTCCAGGTAGCTGTCGATGACTCGTCTCGTGTTTAAAGGGCATTTTTCCTCTGCCAGTCTCACCCGTATGGCTGGCCACCACGCGCTGTCGAAGGCCCCCTCTATGTCCAATGATACTAATGTTATTAGTTTTTTGTCGTCGAGTTTATTACGAACATGCTTCATTAGGTCATAGAGTCAGTGCTTCGTTGTGGTAGGAAGCCATACTGGCGAGGGCTAAGTTTAGGCACTAAATGCCACCGAATACGAGTCATCAGCATTTTTTCCAGAAACTTTCCCATCACTGGCAAAAGTCCTATCGGTCTGTAAGACTGGTTCTATATACGTTTCCTTCCCCGGTTTCCGTAAAATAACCACTGTTGCTTTTTTCCATGGGGAAGGAAAATGCCCAGTTTGAGGCACTTATTTGCGAGTGATAGGAAAGCCTCCGGATTTCTGTAAACAGCCACCCTGCATATATCTGAGGTCAAGCCGTCAGCCCCTGGGGCCTTTTTGGGGTTGAAGCTGTCCACAGCGTGGCGAAGTTCCTCATGAGTAAATGGTGGGTCGTATGACTCAGTATGCTCCTGCTCATTTACAAGGTTTGCTTCGACCCTAATGCGTGTGTGTTCAGGGTTGTCTTCATCTTCCGTGTCTGCCGGGTAGAACGTGTGAGCGAGAAGCTCTGCGGATTCCCTTGGACTAAGGGTGACTCAGTTTTTAGTGAGGGGTATGTCTTCGTTGCGCTTTAGTGTTCGGCCTATCACCCGGTATATACCCTCCCATACGGTTTCCTTGTCTTGCTTTCCGCAGAACTCCTTCCAACTACTTATTTGCGCTTTCTTGGCCTGTTTCTCATATGTCTCTTTTGCTTTCAGGTACTCTGCAGTCAGCTATATTTATGGGCCACATTTTAATAGGACAATAAAAAAAACAGTCATCTAGCCTATTATGTAACTGAAAATGATTTAACCTAATTAGATTAGAATAATTTATTTTAAATCGGTAAATAAAATACTTGACACAAAAATAATTATGGTTTAAAAAACATCCTGGTAAGATAATCGATATCCGAAATAAGAATCCCTATTCCATTATTCCCTTTTTTTAAGAGTTGCGCCCCGGGGTATCACCCGCCTGATGATGAAAACCGATGATAGTGATGATGATGAAAAGTAGCCTTTATTTTATTCCGCGAAATAAGCTACCCATTCCGAGTTTCCTCCAATTATCCGCTTAGACACTTTGGCGTGAAGAACTAACAAATATATTAATTTATTCTTATTAATTTAATAGTATATTATCATATTGACACGTCAAATAGGTACATCATGAGGAATTCTCCAGACAAAAAATATCATGCCAGATGAATCAAATTTAAAATAAAAAACAATATAATACAATAGACAATCGTTTAATCGTTTTGAATGAACACAGGAAAACAATGTCAATTAATTAAAAATTATACGATGACAAACTTCACATTAAAATTAAAATATAAATTAAAAAACATTAATAATAATGTACATACACCACAGAGTAATAGAAGCAGAGATGTGATCAAAGGATTTTTCCATAGAAGGACGCGTGATTGGGCGGGGTAGGGTTGGCGGGAGGAGTGGTAAATTCCGTACATGGTGCTGCCATCTAGCAGAATACAGGATAGGTTTTGTGAGAAGTGCTTTATCGAGAAAATGGAGAACTCTTATAAACGCTAGATTTACTACTAGTGGCGCCATCTCTGGAGCTAGTTAAAAACATCAAGAAACGTTACATATTTCATAAACAAACCACAATAAAACACAAATAAAATTACTTATGAATGAAATGAGACGCCAATCATGTCATCGGAATATTTGCCTCGGTAATAAGTGCAAGAAAAAACACACCCACTCATTTTCTTTTCACGTTTACTGCGTAAAAATACTAAAAGTCGTATATCTGTTTTGAAAACCTGAATGACTGCTACGTGAGGCGGTCGCTCGCAGACTGATCAAATAAGTGTGACGTCACACTCTCCGTCCGCAAATTCTGTTCTACGGTCGTAAGTTCCTCATCGCAACTCCCTATTCTCCATGACATACACATAGTGATAAACTTTAGCAATTATAATATTAGTGTAATTTTACTTTCATTTACTTATATTAAATTTATTAAATTTGTTTCCATTTTATTTATTTATAATAAATAAAATCTATTGTATATATATTTTTTTTGTATTTAATGCCTTGGATACGGCGCGCGGTGGCGATCAAACTGTTAAATGCGTATATATATTTTTAGAACGACCGTTCCGCTGAGTTTGACGCTGAATACGCCAGCAATCCACATGACCTCTCTAAAATTATTACCTTCACAAACAACCGTCTATTTACACGTTTTCATCCCCTATAAAATCGTGCCCACAGACACATAAAAGGTCAACGCGGTTATTACATGCCTGAATATTTATCACCGTTATTTTTATGGTCGTACTTCACTCATGTTAAGTGTAATTTTTATTTCGGCTGTAAAACTGAATTATATGCAGCACTCGTTATTGATATAATATTTGTTTGGTGTGGGTGAAAGTTGTAGGTACATAAGTCATAGTAAAATCTATGGTAAATCATAGTTAAGATAACACCATTCGCACTTTGCAAGAGACTAATATATTCATAACAGTTATATATGTTACATAAATAGCACAAGTGCGTAAAAGTTATATCCTGTTAATCACAACGATCGTATTATTATTATGTTACTCAGTATTAGTCAAATATTAGTTGCTAACTCGTTTGCTGTTACGAATAATTAGCGCTTTTCACAACCACACAGCGCTGTTACGCGACATCACTGAGAACACGAACACGAGAGAACAGTTGCGAGAACAGTCGTTATACTATTATTTTACTGTTCCGTTCCGAATAACAGTTTAGGTATCTGTTATTTGTAAACCAATATATTTCAGTATTAGGACTATTAAAAACCAATCCCAATATAATACGAATACTCTTAATAACATTTTCTTAAGGAATCCAGTTAATCAGTCAATTTATCTCTTATTTTCTTTAAGACCGGGAAGTTGTGGTAGCCTAAGAAGGCGGCTAGACTCGGAACAGTGAGCTCGTGAGTTCAAATCCCGGGCCCGTACCAATAAGCTCTTTAGAGTTTATGTACAGATGTTCATGCCGCTGGCTTTTCGGTGAAAACATTGTGTAAACCTGCATACATCCGTAGAAGGAATTAAATAGCCAATGTGAATCCACCATCCCGCACCTGGGCCAGTGTGGTGAATAAGGCTTGCTTGCTTTTGGCTTTTTTTGTTTTCTATGATATATGACTGAATCAGGCGCTTGCGAAACAAGCTTGCTTGCTTTTTAGGCGGTTTGGAATTTAGCAAAAGTTCATTTTACGATAGTACAGCGGAAATACAAAAGGTACAAGTTTAATTTTATTCTCAATTCAAAAAATAAATCAAAGATGTCAATTTTGTATCGAAATTAAAATAAGCGAATTTAATCAAAAATAATAAATTTACTATAATACTTAAGGCGGGCTTGTAGCAATTATCAACTTTTTTAAATGTGGGATAATCTAAAATGCCCGATATTGAACCAAATTTTTTAATTAGAACTTACCATATATATATTTTTGCTGTTTGTTTTTTAGAAAACGTTTCTTTGAATGTTTTCGAAAAAAATTACAAAGTAGACACTAAATCGGCATTTCGATTAGCTAGACCTAAGGAAATACATTATGAAACCAAGTAAAATGTATACTAATAGATAGAATTATAGTATTATTTAGTTTTTTTATTTTAAGATTACAGTATTGCTTTGTTATATTTTTCAAAACAAAGAAAACCCTACTAAATTTAGCAATTCAAGTCCTCGCGCCTTCTCCTCTCTCTCACTCGCACCTACCGTTTAGTGCCTATCGTTTACCCGCCTGTACGTACCTTGCTACAAGAGGGCCTTAAGAAAGAAAACCATCAAAGCAAACTTTCATCGTCTGAACCTTCGATCAATAAACATTGAATATTAGATTCACTTTATATCTTATTATAGATCGAAGATTTGTAAATTAAGTAAATTCCAAACAGTGTAATAACAGAGCAAATTCTGACTAAATAAATCAAATTACAGACATTCGAACAAATTGCAAGTATTCACGATATTCTCCCCAAAGTTTTGCAATAGGGTGACTGACTCTGCATAATGACGTCATCTTGTCACCCTCCTTTTCACTTGAATACCATAATTTTGATTTCCATCACCATAAATAAAAGATTATTTAATAGACTAGCGGTTACAGAACCAAAGTAAGAAATAAAAATAGAACAAAAAAAGCTCTTTTTTATGACCAATTTTAATTTTAGTTACTTAGATTTTATTTAAGGGACATACAGGGTTAGTCCTAATCAGTTACCATCCTTTTAAGGGCATACTCTTTACATCAAAATAATCAATTTTTACTATCGGGCCAACTTTGAAATCGTAAAACAAACAGGTGTACAATACATTTAGCCCATGGTCGATGAACTTTTTGCATGGAACAGATGATATTTTTTTCGCGAAAGTAGCCTATGTTTCATTATAAGTTATATGCTATCTATATACCGAATTTCATCCAAATCTATTCAACTGTTTCAACGTGAAGAAGTAAACAGAAAAACAGACCAACTTTCCCATTTATAATATTAGTTTGATTATTATTGAGTAGGTAGAGGTATATAATATGATACATAATAGATTCATTATTATTATTATATAATTAAGATAAATAAATCATTAACGTCTGAATGATCTGTTACCAATAACACAGGAAGTAGGAGTGTATTTTTAAATTGAGAACCTGAAACCGACGGACGTACAGTCAGCAAAAATATTGGAAGATAAAAGTGACTTACTTAAAAAGGCAAAAAAAATAGATAAGTAACTGTATTAATTATAATCGTTATTGTCTGATTAATACGTATAATATTGTAATTAAACAGTGGTAAGAATGGACCTAGGACGGCGTTTGCGTGATAGGGGGCGAGACCCGCGGTCTGGGGAGTATCTCGTGCAACAGATTTCCCTCGCAATACAGCGGGGGAACGCTACCAGCTTATTGGACACGTTTGGGCGAGGGGCTATTGTTTGGCATAATCTTTTTAGATTTTAATTTTAATTGACTATTAATTTAACAGTATTATAGTTATAGTTAACCGTTTGTGACAGTAATGGAAATTTTAACTATTTCACGAAATAGTTATAATTTATAATAAATTGATTATTATTATAATAGATCAGACTTCATTGAAAAGATAAAATCTGAATTGATTTTTAATATTAATATTTTAGTGGTAGTAGCACCAATTAATTTCTATATAGTTATAGAATTTAAGTTATATATAGTAACCCCAATATGTTAATTGTATATCAAAACATAAACTTCAAAGGGCTCATATTGGCACGATCGCACGGGAATTGAAAATGCATTCCTAGTCTATCTGTCTCCGTATTAGACTACCACGGTTATAACTTCTATAATTTGTTTTATCAATACCTATAGATTTTTGTATTGTAGGTTAATTTTATTTTGCTGTTCGTACCTCTTGACGTTTCTCAGTAATGAGTGCCACTAGTTCCGCGCCAATAACCATCATATTATCGTATCGTTCGTTTGAGTATCGAATATTGATGATCGTTTGTGCACATCACTATCAAAATAATCGGGTAGGTGCATCACTATACATTGAAGATTAGATCACTAGGAAGATTTTAGTAGGTACAATTATAAAATATCCTCGATAGTAATAAATTATCATATAATAATTTATTATTATAATAATAAATCTACCTCTATAGCTAAATATATTTGAAAAATGTCCTATCTTTACTATAGATTTAGGGTAGATATCAATGTGAATCACAAATCGTTAAGGATCCCTATTCCAGGCTAGGCGTGTTTACTATTTACGAAATCGTCGCCAGGAGAGTTGTGGTCAAGCGCCTAATCTGTCAAGCATGAAAGAGAGTTTACACAAGGGAACTTATCGCGGTCAGATTGGAGACGTTTTAAAATAATGCCAACTCTAAAGAACAAGCAAACGACAAGCATATTTCACCAAAACGGTAAAGTAAAAGATGTAGGTACAGTAAAGGGAAAAAAAAACTTCTACAGAATATGACACACATCAAAAGCAAAAGCTTGTGTTTGCACCACCCCCCGTTTTGCAGTACTCCCGCGGTTCCTGGTCGTGTGTGTGCTTGTTACCTCTTCAAGCCAAAACGGCTGAACGGATTCGTAAACTCGGAATATCGGAGATATCTTATTTTAAGAACGTTCCAGCATTTAGGCTTTTTTATCATCATGATCACCGTATTTAATTATCACGCGGGTGAAACAGCAAACAGCAATTACGCAGCAATAATTGTTTGTTTATGTGGAAACTATAAAATTTATTGTTTTATCATTCAAAACAATGAAAAAACCACACAATACCAACCTAATGATCCGGCAAGAATTGCTAATTGATATAAGGAACCATAAATCTCAAGGAAGCGATGTACTAGAGCACTGTTGGCAGCACTAAGTGCTCTTGTTTCCAACTCCGATACGAAGCAAAAAGCGTTTCTATTAATCTCTTGATGCACCCGCTTTTAATGTTAAGGAATTAGTGGAGATTATTGATCAGTGTATCGAAGTAGAGTCGACAATATGACTTATCTAAAACTTATAAACTTTTAAGGAACAAGGATTTGTTAGCAAGATAGCATTAGGTACTTAAAAATACTGTACAATACGTATTTTTAGTTTTTTTTTTTTTTTTTTTTTTTAAATTCTCAGTTACATTACAATGAAGGTTTCGGTAACTAGCACCTACTAAACCTCGCAGAGGTTTGTCTTAGGGCTAGGCCCTCTGCTAGTAAACAAAAAGCATATAATATAAGTAAACACAATAAAATTATAATTATAAGCATGATTACAATGAATATGTTAATATGAACTGAGCGCGCGGCCGTCCACTGGCGCTCGCCTTGCTTATCGCTCGTACCTACTTCCAAGCCAGGTACAAAACCCGACCCGACGACGCCCGACGCACAACAGAGCGTTCGGCCAATCGCTCAGTTCACATAAAGGCTGCTCCGTATTAAGTTTGGTCCAGGAAATATTTTCTTAAAATTATAAATTAAAAAATATTAAAATTATTCAAAGGGTACTGTAAATATCTGAGGTAAAGATTAATATTTAGAATAAAATTTAATAAAATTATGAGTAGCTGTAGTTTCTATTTGCGTTCATCACAGCTTCTATTATGGCTCGGTATTGCTTTAAAAACTTTATTCTTGTTTGACATAAAATAATTTACTTTTTACCCACGAAGCGTCGATTATTTCAATACCAGCTGCTCCGACTATCGGTGAAGTATTCTCAATTACATGCGATACTGAAATCAATAAAGATTTATTTATGTTTTGGATCAGCTTTTCTGTAGCGCTCGTGGCGTAGCTTGTGTAGATGATTCTAAACGATCACCGATGTTAAGCAACGGACGGTCTGCAGTCTTCGGATGGGTGACCGTGAGTGGCATTTATTTCAGAGCGCTACCGTGGGTCGGATGATACGTTAAATTGTTGGTCCCGGTTGTTTGTTCTAGTTTCTATAACAACAACCGTCAGCCATGTCAGAGGCCATCGGGCGGCACATTCACTCTGACACTAGGGCTGGCCACTCAGCCTATACGAACTTACTTACTTATCAGCTTTTCAATGTTTTTTTTTTTTTTGTTTGCTTTTTTTCCAATAAAAATAATTATATCAGTCAAATCCAAGTCTTCCGTGAAATTAAACATTTTGGAAAAAAAAACTTTAGAAAATATAAAAAAACTAGTAGGTATTTGATTATTAAGGGAAGGTCTTGTTCCAGCAGTGGACGTCTTTTGGTTGATGATGTACTGACCCAACCCTAATTATGACACGTTTGAAATAGAATTTGACTACATCTTGACTTTACTCTAAGAAAATATTAGAAAAACCTGGATGATTTTCGTGTGTGGAGCGTGAGAGGTGTGAGGGTTACAGACAAGGGTGTATGTTATGGTTAATACATTATTTAATAACATAATATAACATAACATTTATTATCCTTAAAATTAATAAGACCCAAAAAAAGGTAATTTCCTTAAGCATACAGTCATGAACAAGTAACATTCAGGCGTGCGTTTAAAAAACTTTAAATGTTTACGTTGTTATGGAATAATTTTAAGGCCGCCCACAGCCATGTTTCAAGCACATTTTTTACTGCGATCAATCATTATTCTTAAGTTGAATGAGATAGGGCCATATTTAGCGGAGCAAAAATATGGCAAATACGTAGATTCGTGCGTGACAAGATTCGATTTTAGAGGTTTCAGACCCATTTATTATAAGCATAATGTAAATATTTTTTCCCAACTAAGAGAGTTAGTTCGTGACAAACTATATCACTTACAAGTGAGCAACTTCTCGTGCTAAATTTGTAAAAAAATTATGAATAATACTGTTGTAATGTGTACAAAAAGAGGTGTTTTGTTATTTTTTTTTCTTCTTATCTAAATTTTGTAGAATGATTACAAAAGCATTAATTCACTTCTCACATCTTATAGATACAAACATATTTTTTGGGAAAACACAAACTGATAAAAACCGTCAAAAAACTGCTATGACTGCACGTGATTTTTTAAAACAGGGCCGTTAAGTGTAGTTGTGTGATGTTAAGATTTTAACGAGCTTATGGTTAAAAGACAACCTGCGGAAATTCATATTATAATAGTTATTATACGTCACAGGACTAAAGCTACTCATTCAAGCAGGACAATTTCAGCAAAGTGAAAGAACAATATACTTTCTTTCTATATTTGCCTCTAATAGCGAGCTCAAAGCAACAATACTTTACCGCGATACGGGCTTTCATTGCATTTCACATAAAACACGGGTTTATTGCAAATGGTACGCTATCATGGAACGTATAACCAGAGACTAAGATATGGAGAGTGCGTGTAAAATGAAAATTGTTTGTCTGTAGTGGTTGTGGGGAAGTTACACCGCAGGTTTTAGCGGGAACACGAAAAATTTATGTCACTGCTTTCTATTATTTTCTTAATCTTGTTTTTTCGCGAATTAATGATGTAAAATGTTAGTAAAAATGCTAGTCATTTAGTGTGGTTAAACATGTATTTTCGTGTTGTTTTCAAAACTGCGTAAAAGCTCATAGTAAAGTCGCCACAACTTTACTAAGGCAAGACTTAGTAGACTTGACTCTAACTAATTTCGTGTGACTAACTGTAATTTTATGACTTTTTTTATATTTGACTAGATACTTTATAAACTTGAAAATGCATATTACCCGAAGTAATATGCATTTAATAAGAATTATTACTAGAAGTCGCCCGCGACTTCGTCCGCGTACGGACGAAATTCGGCCCGCTCCCAATATTCACCACTTTTTTATACCTTTTAACACTTTTATAAACCTCCGTACGGTTTAATTATACCACAACACGTAGCGTGTGTAAACAGAACGTTACAAACTTTACTACTGGCATTTACTTACATAATGATGTAGGATATTATTATTATTAGCGGCAACGAAACCACTATTTAGATTAAAAATTATGGAAAAAGCTGGCAGAGATAATTTTCTGGTTTTTGTGGCTTTCCAGAGAATGAACTGCCGTGAATCATTTTTGTGTAATAAATTGTGAAGCGAGTTAACTTATTACTATCTAGATAGTTTTTATTTTTATTTTATTTTATTATTCAGTTTGAGTCACTGTTTGAATGCACAAGATGCCAAGAAGTACTATCACGTACATTGTATTTTTTTTAGGATTCCGTACCTCAAAAGGTTAAGAGGAATCCTTATAGGACCACTTCGTTGTTTATCTGTATGTCTGTCTGTCTGTCAAGAACCTTTTTCTCTGAAACGAGTGGAAGTATCAAGTTGAAATTAATATCGAATGCGTAAGTCCACGGTTTCTTAAGCTGTAAAAAAATCAAGCTTCTAAGTCAAAGCATTTTCTAGTGTTTTTAGTGTTTTTTAAACTCGCAAGTAAATAAAAATTCAAGATTCTAGATTTCCTTTGTACTTGTCGTGGTACGAAACCCTCATTATCCGAGTTGCACGTACTCGTACTTGACGGCTTTTTATCTAAATTTATATTATTTAAATATGCAAATAAACTTTTTAGGTTTTGTTTTCGCATGTTGATTCAAAAAGTTAAAGTTTATCATTCAGCAGATGCATAATTTAGTAGATAAGTACGTCTAGTGAAACCTCGTGAACCAGCAAGTGCACGCGATGTATTTTATCTCTTTCTCTCTCGTTGACGTCGACCGGCAAAATTATTATAATAGTTTGCGCGTACCAAATGTGCGTACTGGTATGTAGTTGAGACAATGTTCCTCAAAGCTCCACATATTTGGCTCCCATTATGTCCTTAAACAGTAGGCACATAACACCTTCATTCCTAAACGGTAACAATTAAAATTTCATCCAGACAATACGTGTTTGTAACTCCCTCTTAATTATGTCAACGCTGTAACGTTACTATAACCGTACATGAACAGTTGAACAGTTATGCTTAGAAATAGAATCGTTTTGTTTAAGCCGGAATAAAAAAATTACAAAATTGTTGTACATATCTATTACTATTTTAACACATCGCCTCATCTTATTATTATTATTATTATTATCTATCTGACATTGTGTACTATGTTATTATTATTGTTTTGTAAAATCTCTTCTATGGACTAAGTCAGAAAATAAATTATTTGAATAAAAAATTTGAATATATTAAATTGTCTTGTTGTCTTTTCAAAAAACTTCAAAAAGGAGGTTCTCAATTCGAAATGGACTAAGTCAGAAAATAAATTATTTGAATAAAAATTTTGAATATACTAAATTGTCTTTTTGTCTTTTCAAAAAACTTCAAAAAGGAGGTTCTCAATTCGAAATGGACTAAGTCAGAAAATTAATTATTTGAATAAAAATTTTGAATATACTAAATTGTCTTTTTGTCTTTTCAAAAAACTTCAAAAATGAGGTTCTCAATTCGAAATGGAATAAGTCAGAAAATTAATTATTTGAATAAAAATTTTGAATATACTAAACTGTCTTTTTGTCTTTTCAAAAAACTTCAAAAAGGAGGTTCTCAATTCGAAATGGACTAAGTCAGAAAATAAATTATTTGAATAAAAATGTCTTGTCTTTTTTTAAATATTTTTTTTTTTTCAACCGACTTCAAAAGAGAGTTTCGAATGTCTGTTTTTATTTATGTTTGTTACGAGATTATCCCGTCAATTATGAATGAAATTTACATGGTTTTGTTTTTACATTTTATCGAAATTAGTTCAGTAGTTTGATTTTTAAAACAAGATAACTAGAAAAAAGATGTCTAAACAAGTAATCAAAATTGAAGTTGTTTTTTTTAAGTATTATTTTCAATAAAGCTCTAATCATAATCAATAAATCAAAGTCCCAAAATCTAAAAGATCTCAGGGTCGACTCAGACGAAGGCGGCGTGACAAACTGAATTTGCACAACAAGCACTGGGCCTTTAGAGCTGAAGATCAGCTTTTAGGTCTGGAAGGAGGGAAGGAAGGAAATGCAGTGCAGTGATAGAGTCAAAGCAAAGACGGACTCGACTAGTGATTAAGTACTTTAATAGAGAAAAAAAAAGAAAAACGGATTTCTATAATAGAGTTAGTAATCGGACTGTTGTAGGTATTGCCATAGAGCACTTACGCTCACTAAAAAGCTTCTTCTTGCGGCGGCGTCGTCGCCGTCTGTCGGGTCGCCCTCTTCCCTCCAATATGATTGAGGAGAGCGATGGCTGGCACATGCGTCAACTCGTGAACGGGTTGCGGGAGCTTGCGGGAGCTAGAATGCTCGAAGTATACACGCATTTCTAGCAATAATTAGTTAGGTTCTTTTGGTATATTCATTTTGTAAAGCCTTTAGCTATTAAGTGTAAAATTAAGTTAATAAAATAATGTAAACGTTGACAAAAGGAACGGACCCGCAGTCCGTGAAGTTAATAAACAATTATAAAAATAAAAAAGTGCCTAGCAGTGGGACATGTCAAGAATAATAATAAAAATTTCAAATCAGGACACAGATAAGGAAAATGTTATGATTAGCTGATTTAGTTTATACAGACCGCAGCGCAACACTACAGCGTCCGCCGTGGGTATAAGAGAGCTGAGAGATAATTTATATCCTCCCGTTGTTTTACAGCAAACCAAGAATGGGAGCCGCATGAGCGGTTCATTCCTATTGATAATTGCTACTATATCAGCTTGCTAGTTTTCAACTGGATGTAAAGAAACTCTACAAAATTAACTAGGTATTAAGAGGGAATGTGAGTGATTATCCATACAAACATATTCCCCTATTTTATTCCTGGATAATGCCTCTAGAGCAATATTTATTTTTAAATAAATTCTAGGTCTATTGTAGCCATGTGTCTTTCACACACTCACTTTCATTTCACTCACTTTTATTTCACTGTCTTTTTTTTTCAGCAATTTCTAAAAGAAATATAACCCTTTAAATATTTTCATAGTAATCTTTGGATGGTTATATTTTCTTCAGCAATTAGTTGCTGAAAAAAATAAAATTACAGAGACGTGTCTACTCTACAGTAGACCTAGAATTTATTTAAAAAAAAGTGTTTGTTCTAGAGGCATTATCCAGCAAGATAAGAATAAGCTTTTTAAAAAAAAATACAACCGACTTGAACTTCGAATACTTGGATGACATATTCATATTTTCTAGTAATTTTGATTTAAAAACCAAACTACTAAACTGATTTCGATAAAATTTATATGGGGCCTCTGAAATATTACCTACCAAACAAAAATGAATCATCAAAATCAGTTGATAATTGGCGGAGTAATAGCGTAACATAAGTAAAAAATAAATAAAAATAAAAACATAACAGTCGAATTGATAACCTCCTTATTTGAATTCGGCTGAAAATAGGAGAATACGTTTGTATGAAGAATCGCTCACCAGATATTCCTTAAAGGAACAACTGGGTGTCTTCAAGTCGCGAGCGAATCGATGTCTTCTAAGTAAGCGGGGTTCCCGTCGTCGTAGACTGCACCTTTCGCTTAATACGAGGGCTACACTAAAAGTATCGGGAATGGAATATTTCCACTGTTTCTGTCATATTAAAATCTTTTTAATTGAAAAGTCCTTGGTTTTAACAATCGAATACCATTTATTTATTTTAAAAAATATTCTCGGTCTTGTCACAAGGTTTTGTCAAACTTGTTTAGTCGTTGAGAAAATGGATTTGACTCGAGAAAATTCAAGAGCGATGATTTATTATGACTTTCGAAGTGGTTTAACACAAAAACAGTGTGTTGACCGGATGATTTCTGCATTTGGTGATAAAGCCCCATCCAAAACCACAATTTATCGCTGGTTTGCTGAATTTCAACGTGGACGTGTCAAGCTCAGTGATGATCCCCGTCAAGGTCGTCCAAAAACTGCAGTCACCCAAGAAAACGTTGATGCTGTGCGTAAGCTGATTGAGGAAGATCGACATGTGACATACCGCGAAATTCAGGCAACTTTAGACATTGGCATGAGTCAAATACAAATAATCTTGCATGAAAAATTAGGTGTAAAAAAGTTGTTTTCCCGATGGATACCGCATTCGCTCTGTGAAGAGCAAAAAGCGGCTCGCGTTACTTGGTGAGTCAGAACTCTCGAAAGATTCCACGCAGGATCCTCAAATGCTGTATACAACATCGTATCAGGTGACGAATCCTGGATATACGCGTACGAACCCGAAACAAAAAACCAGTCACGAGTTTGGGTGTTCGAAAATGAGTTAAAGCCAACAAAAATTGTTCGTTCACGGAGTGTTGCAAAAAAAATGGTGGCCACGTTTGTCTCCAAAACCGGCCATGTTACGACTATTCCTCTTGAGGGACAAAGAACGGTTAATGCAGAATGGTATGCTAGCATTTGTTTGCCACAGGTCGTTTCTGAACTCCGTAAAGAGAACTGCAACCGCCGCATCATCCTCCATCACGACAATGCGAGTTCTCACACCGCGCACAGAACAAAAGAGTTTTTAGAGCAAGAAAACATAGAATTATTGGACCATCCGCCGTACAGCCTCGACCTAAGCCCTAATGATTTCTATACTTTCCCTAAAATAAAGAATAAATTGCGTGGACAGAGATTTTCATCACCTGAAGAAGCTGTGGACGCCTACAAAACGGCCATTTTGGAGACCCCAACTTCCGAATGGAATGGTTGCTTCAATGATTGGTTCCATCGTATGGAAAAATGTGTCAAATTTCGCGGAGAATACTTCGAATAGCAATAAATATATTTTTAAATAGTAATGTTGTGTCACTTCCTTGATTCCCGAAATTTTCAGTGCCGCCCTCGTATCAGGTGAAGTGGCAGTCAAACGCGAGTCTATTATGCCATAAACAAACTGTAAGAGTAAATTTTGAAGAGCGACTGCTTACAAGTCCATATAAACCAGTAAGTTTAAATAAATAGAGTAGTTATAGTTGGAAAAAACTGCTTTAAAAACTGACTAGAAGTTGCCTATATAAATATACTTACGCATGTTTCTATGCAGTTTGTGAAGAAAAGAAACGAATATCACTGACTTTATACGCATCACCTGATGCCTGATTAGAAAGAGACAAATATCTAATTTCTCTTACTGCGTAATCAGCTACACAAAATGATTGGCCAGAGCGAGCGCCCTCGCCGCGTTGGTGTGACTCTCTTTCACTCTCTTACACAAGACGATCTATCTATCTCGGTCATCCATTTCAAAGTGACAACAGTCGCCTAAGATAAAATAAATTTATTTTTTTCCATTGCAATGAAAATACAGTACTTACGCGTGAAATGTTTTTGTTGTCTCTCACAGTGCCTGTGTAGATTGTGCAGTGTCTAAATACACAGAAAGGCATTATATCACCATCTTTTTGCTAGAAAACATACGTTTAGCGGCAGCGTATTACCGGACATTCGGAAGTGAAAGACTGATAGCGATCACGGTAATTACCTTGATTGCGTCTAGTAAATATGGCGGGGGACTCATCTACAGGTAAAAACATCTTAGATAAACTGTTCTTTTAGCATAGCTTTTCTTTCACACTTTCTCTGGCGTTGTGACATGTCATTTGATTTTTAAACAGAGTCGTTTAAATATTCTTTGAAGAATCAAATTGGTTTGTCATAAACATTTTTGAGCCTCGCTCTTGCCTAAGGTTGCCTACTCAAACACTTAAAACATAACTAACATGCCATCAATTAATTATTATTAATATAATTTAGTACGTACAACTGAATAATTGTTATCCTTTCTTCATATTATGAAGAAAAGATAACAAATTACAACAACAAACCATGCACAATTTCTTAAAAAATAAAAATAGCAATTTCTTGTGCACTTGAACTTTAAAGGCAGCAAAAAGACGAACTTTTACAGTGTGCGTTTGTGAGCTTTTTACACTATGCCCAGAATGAGCGCTTCTGTGTGAAAATGCACGCTGACCCATTGTCCTAGGTGAGAGACAAAAGTCTCGATACAAACATAGCAACATGACATTGCAAAGCTTATGTCTGACAAGTTTTTGATGCAAAACCTATTTCACCAGCGTTTTGTATCATACTTTGTAAAGATAAGAGAAAGTCCATAAAAAATAAAATTATAATAATAATATGTTTGGTAAAGTTAAGTGACATTTTGACCTAGTCAGTTAGTCAGTCATACCGGACTAATGTGGCCTAGTGGTGAAACTTTCTCATTATACATAAATATTATAATTGTACGTACTAGACCAAACTGCCCAATGCCCTCATCGAGGATCTTTACTCTAAGCATTTCGGAAAAAAAACGCTGCGCGTCATATTTTTACACGACTGAATAAAAAAAGGAGTGTAATGTTATTTGGGTTCATTCATGTATCTGCGTTTATACGTACGTGAGTTTCTTTCTTCCACCATAACTTTAAGATTCCTGGACAGAATTAGATGACACGCTAAATATTTTTTTTATGGCAGCTGTACGGCGCTATTTTGAAATGTACAATAAATAGATTTCAGGTCTATTACATTTTAGTTCCTGGGATCTGGGTATGTCTTTAAGCTGCAACCAGAAGCACCGGAGGACGGGCAGCAGCGTCCTCTTGGTTAACGGTGGTGAGCATTCTGCAATCCCCAAGCCGCCTGCCTAGCGTGGGGATTATGGCAACACCCCTCTATTAAGGGGCTTCGTCCAGCAGTGGGCGTTTTATGGCTGATGAATTTTAGTACTTTTTTGACAGTGCAGTCAAGTTTTTTTTTTTATATCACAAAACTTACCAATGAAGTTTTTGGCGTAATAGTATGGTACGAGTAAGTCGCAATTCGCAAATTAATCTACGAAATAACTTAGAACTTGACTTAGAAGAAATAATAGTAAGTGTGAGTTCGCCTACGATACTGTGATTTTAGCGCTATGTCACAGTTCATATCGCATCGCGTTGCTGTATTCGTCACTTATAGGACGACGCGTGACAAAAAAATATGCGTGTGTGCGTGTGTGTGTACACTATGACAGCGCGTGTGTGGTGCGCGCTGACAAATCGAGCGCGGTTTACGCGGGTGCTATGATTCATGCTCGCTGGCACGGCGCCAGACTGCACGCTTGGGGTGCTACTGGGAAATTTTGTCGCCATTTGTTTACACATTTTAATTGTTTTAACCTTTCATTAAAGAAATATTATTCGAAAGTATTTCGCATCTGAAACGGTCGGCGCAGCATACTGCATAATTATAATTTGGACTCTATGCTATCGTTCGGGTTATGAGGAACAGTACTTACTTACACTTACTACTTACTACAGTTGCTATTTGTCTCTTGCATGTTAAAGGTTTAGATAAAAGCAATGTTAAAAAAACCTTATACCTATGATTTCTTTAACATTTTTTATTTGGCATTTAGAAAATAAAATATAAAACACTGTGTACTTTTATCTTATTTACTGATTACATTCGTAAAAAATCGAAGTACCACCCATAGTTTGATCAAATATTGGACAGAGACAGGCCAAATTGGTCGCAGTATGTTTGTCTCCGCAAAGTATTCGCTGCTTGTTTTGGCGCACGTTCTTATCTGGCTTTTGTCGAAACTGTTTGTTGTTTTCAAATATTTCGCCGTTTGTTTCGGGTTTGATAAATTGTTGGAGAAAACTTTTATTGTCGATTTAAATGTTAAGTTTAATACAATATGCGCTGATTTTGCCCAGTCTACCCTTACTTAGCAATAGCATTTGCCTGCAGTATAATTATGTTTTTAATTCTGCCAAAGCTAATGGGACATATACACATTTTAATTATCAGCGTCTCAAGTTTATAGAAGAGAAGAAGAGAGAAGAGAAGAGTCAAGAAAAGTCAATAGGAACATTTGGGAACAAAATCAAGACTAAGTTAAGTTTCCTCGTACCTTTTTTAGGGATAAAAATTAATTCAGACATCAGCCAGAAAACGAAGGCCTCCCCCTTAATAGGGAGGTGTTGCTATAATCCCCACGCTTGGCAGGCGGCTTGGGGATCGCAGAATGGTCACCACCGTTAACCAAGAGGACGCTGCTGCCCGTCCTGCGGTGGGTCTGGTTGCAGTTTAAGGACATACCCAGGTCCATTATTATTTTATTATTCAATTAATTCTGCGCAATTAATTTTTGTGTTGCTTGGTAACTTAGGCAAAGCGAGTTTTTATGTATTCATGGCCTTACATGCACAGTTTAGAATACAATGTAAATAAATATTGGGGAATCCCGTTTGTTTTGAACACTAATCAAATTTCTTAAGCAGCAATGAAAATAAGCACTTAGCATATTCCCAAATTAGCACCAAACTTTCATTTGTACTTTTGCCGATTTGGTGTCTCTACTATAAAACACGTCTATCCCAGCGGTTATCGGTTCTGCGACAGATATAGCCGGCACTCCAGTAATTGCCTGTGAGATCAACGACTTCGCTCCGCATCGCCGCGCTGTACGGACGTTTCCGCCCGCTACTCGCTGCTCGCTGTCCGCTCCTGTCCGCCGGAGGCTCTGCCCCGCCGCCGGACTCACTCCGCTCGGCGCAACCGCGCCGCTCGGACGCCTCCGCCTCCGAAGCCGCCGCCGCGCAGCTTCGAGTCCTAGCACCCGTTACCTCGGCCACGTGGTGTTTGCGTTAATTTATTAGCGTAAACTCTAACGAGTCGAGTGTGATTGTGAGTGCAGGGCTCTCACCGCTTCGCAGCCGGGCTTCCGGGCCTGCTGCCTTCGTCCAAACCGCTCTTTTCAGAGCGAACCACTCTTAGTGTTTTCATAAAATCCACGTGGGTGGTCGATCGGCTGACACTTCTAACGGTGACAACGAAACCGATCGGGCGTTGCCCCGGAGCGCCTGTTTTTCCCCCGTCTGGGGAACAACAGAATCCGGCTGGGTCTGGAACCACCGGCCTTGGGGTCACCCCTAGTCGACACCAGATATCGCAGGCACACAACCAGCTGCACAATAAAATAACACTGGCAGCTGGTACACCCTCTAGGTAATACACTAGGTACGCAGCCCCCTGTCTACCCCCGGCAGAGGGATCACACACTTTCTTCTCCTGTTGGGGACCTCCTCCCCCAACCCCCGCAACTCTCCCGCCTTAGGATGGTCTCCCAAAAGGATCTCGACGAAGCCATCAGCTTCGTCGCGAAAACTTTGTTGGACCACCTGAAGGCCAACCCCTCCGAAATGGAGGAATTCGTACGCGCTCCCCAGACATACGCTCATAAGTCTCTCGCCCGTCCCAAGACTCCACGAGGGCAGGCAGCTTCTGCCTGCAAACTGACGCCGAATTTTTCGGCGCCAGGCCCCTCAGTTCCCAAGCCTCCACCTCCTCCGAAAGCCTCCGCCCGTGACGGGAGCCACTCTCGGCCTAGGGGTCGCGCTCCAGCAAGGAGCCGATCCCAGTCGCGAAGTCGCTCCCGCCACGGACGCCGCTCGTGCTCCCCTACCCCCCGTCCACTCCGTCCGTCCTTTTCGGACAGCCCCGATTCTCCAGAAATGGACACTTCTACCCAGGACGACGGCTTCACAGTCGTCGCCTCCAAGAAGGGTAAAAAGCGTCCCGCTACCACTGCTTCCCTCCCTCCTCCCCCCAAGGCCCCTTGCCCCACGTCAGGGACTAAACCTGCCTCCGACTCCGCCCAATCGGACTCTCCGCTCCGTTCGGAATCGGACGCTCCGATTGTCGACCCTGCTCCCCATCCTAAGACCGGTACCATAGTTGTCCGCAACCGGGAACTATGGGAACTCGTCTCGCGTAACCTCTCGGATCTACAGATCCAGTTTTCCGCCAAACCAAACAAAGACGGCATTATGGTCCGTCTAGCCTCCCCCGACGACTACCGCAAAGCCACTACCTACCTCCGCGACGCGAATATTCACTTCCATAGATACGCTCTCGATGAGGAGAAAGACATCCGAGTTGTCGTAAAGGGCATCCCCAAGGAGATTCCCTTCCTGGCAATCCATAACGACCTCCTCACCCAAGACCTCCCTGTTCTTTCGGTCAGCCGGATGTACAACAGCAGGACCAAAGAACCCTATGACATGGTGCTGGTCACTCTTACGAATACCCAGGAAGGGAAGAAAATTTGGACTACCAAATCGATTCTCCATCTCTCCGGCCTCGACTTCCAAGTCCCTCACAAAAAGTCCATTCCAGGACAGTGTCATCGTTGCCAGCTTTACGGACACTCTGCCCGCTACTGCTACGCACCCTTCAGGTGCGTGAAGTGCGCGGGCGATCATAGCACCGCGGAGTGCCTTCGTAAGAAGGACGACCCTACTCTCCCCAGTTGTGTCCTCTGTGGCACTCAGGGCCATACCGCGAATTATCGCGGCTGTCCCAAGGCCCCTAAGGCCAAGAAACCCTTACCGTCTCGCTCAAAAGCAGCTGGCCCTAAGCCAAAACCTGCCCAACCCCGCCAGGTGTCAAAATTCGTTGACGCCCCTGTCCCACTGACTAATGCATGGTCAAATCCGCCCAGCACTCCTCAGGCGACTCAACCGCTCCCACCCGCCCCTGCGCCATCTCCCGCTCATGCCAAGACCCAGGCCCGCCCTGCCCTTCCGCCCAAGCCCTCCACCCCCAAACGATCCGCCCCTGGCTCCTCCAGCCCGAAAGCGGATCTACTCCTCCTCGCTGAAATTGCGATGTCGGTTAACCTCGACGAGGTTCGACATGTAGCCCAGAAGGTCCGGGAGAACCATAATCTCATCGACATCCTCGATGAGCATTATAGGCTCTTCGGTGCACTACAGCGCTTCGCCCCCAACGTCCTTAGGAACCAACATGTATAGTACACCCAAACGTGTTAGACCCCGCTCCCTTTCGTTGGCATGGTTTAATGCCAACGGCATCACCACCGAATCAAGGGACCAGCGTCCCTTGATTCGGCACTTCCTCTCAACCCACCAGGCCGATGTTATGCTAGTGAACGAGACCTTTCTAAAACCTAGCAAGAGGGATCCCAGGATCGCAAACTACTCGCTCGTTCGTAATGATAGGACTACCACCATAAAAGGCGGTACTCTCATCTATTACAAAAGGTCCCTTCACTGCATTCCCATCGACACCCCTTCTCTCTCAGCAATGGAAGCTTCCTGTTGCCGCCTTTCGATGACCGGTCATCAACCCATTACCCTAGTATCCTGCTATCTCTCCGGTAATAAGACTCTCCTCAGGAGTGACCTCGAGGCTCTTCTCTCTCTCGGAAGCGCAGTCATTCTGGCTGGCGACTTCAACAGCAAGCACATTTTATGGGGCTGCAACACGACCAATACGAAGGGAAACCTTCTGAACTCCCTCTCTGACGACCTCAACTTTGACATAGTTCCTCCCAGTACTCCGACCCACTTTCCCCTGAACTTGAACTACAGACCTGACGTACTCGACTTAGCGCTTCTAAAGGGCGTGACCCTCCAGTTACGCTCATTGGAAGTACTACACGAACTCGACTCTGACCACCGACCCGTCCTCATGCATTTAGGCCCCGATCCGACTGACAGACCTCCTCTGACTAAGACCGTGGTCAACTGGAAGCACTTAGGCGATGCCCTGAAAGCTTGTAGTTCCCCTGACTTGGACAGAATCCCTGACGATATTGTTACCCCTGACGACATCTCTACCTCCATTGACGCTCTCACTAGCCACCTCCGCACCACCGTTGGTGAGGCCTCAAAGCAGGTTCCAGCCGAGGGAGACCAACGCTGGGCCCTGCCTGAGGACGCGAGGGACCTACTGAGAGCGAAACACGCTGCCACTAGGGCATTCGATCGAGCTCGCACCGAGGATAACAGAGCCACTCTGCGGTATTACGAACGTGCCGTAAAAAACCGCATGAGTGAACTCCGTAATCAACGGTGGGATGACTTACTCTCGGGGATCGAGCCATCCCACCTGGCATTCTGGCGGCTGACTAGATCCCTGAAATCAGACTCTGTTACGACTATGCCCCCTCTCACCCGACCTGACCTCCCCCCCGCGTTTGACGACGAGGAAAAGGCCGAATGCCTGGCCGACAGCCTCGAAACGCAGTGCAGCCCCAGTTTAGAACATGTCGACCCTGCTCACCTCGATAAGGTGAACAGTGAAGTCGAATACAGATCCTCACTTCCCCCCTTTGATGAACTCGAGCCTGTCACAGCTTCCGAGGTTGAGTCGATTATTAAAGGCCTCCACACCAGGAAAGCTCCAGGTGCGGACGGCATCAGTAACAAAGTGCTCAAGCACTTCTCCATTACGCTAGTTCACCTTCTAGTTAGCATCTTCAATGCGGCCATCGCCAATTGCATTTTCCCCGACGCGTGGAAATCCGCCGACGTCATCGGCATCCACAAACCCGGCAAGAAGGCTTCCGAGCCCTCTAGCTACCGTCCCATTAGTCTCCTCAGTACCCTGGGCAAGGTCTACGAGCGCGTCCTTCTGAAGCGCATCTGGTCCTGTGTCAAAGACAACAACCTCCTCCCTGATGAACAGTTCGGCTTTAGAGCCAGACACTCTTGCGTCCAACAAGTACACCGCATCACGGAGTACGTCCTAGAAGGTTTCAACAAGAAACCCGGCCATGGTTACACCCACAAGCCGTTCCCCCAAGGGACTGTAGCGGTGTTCCTCGACGTCGCGAAAGCTTTCGATAAAGTCTGGCACAACGGGCTGATATACAAGCTGTATCAGCTCGGGCTGCCAGACCGTCTTGTACTCATAATACAAGACTTTCTCAGGGCTCGAAGCTTTCGATACCGCGTCGAGGGACAACGCTCCTCCCCCCACGACATCGGCTCCGGAGTCCCTCAGGGCTCCGCTGTGGCCCCGATTCTCTTCTCGCTTTTCACCTGTGACATCCCCCGCACCCCCAAAGTGGAGCTTGCTCTCTTTGCCGATGACACCGCCCTCTACACCAGAGGGTGGAACAAGGTCATTCAGCTAGCCCACCTTCAACGAGCCCTCAATCTCCTCGGAGACTGGTTCAAGAAGTGGGCTATCACCGTTAACCCCGATAAAAGTGCAGCCGTGTACTTTCATCCGTTCAAAAGACCTCCTTCTAAGCATATCACGCTCAACGGCCAGCCCATCCCATGGGCTACCGAGACCAAGTATCTCGGTGTGACCCTTGATCGTCGACTCACGTTCTCTAAACATATCCAGTTAGTTCGCAACCGAGCAGCCTTCTTCTTAGGCCGGCTCACTCCCCTTCTCAACGAGCGTAGTAAATTGTCCCTTAGAAATAAGGTTACAATTTACAAAACTTGTATTCGCCCCGTCATGACGTACGCCTCCGTGGCGTTCGCTCATGCCTCCAGCATAGATCTAGAGAAACTCCAAGTCATACAAAATAGATTCATCCGCAGAGCAGTCGGTGCTAGCTGGTTCATGCGAAACTCCGACCTGCACTGCGATCTCGAACTCCCCTCCATCCGTCAGTACATTAAGTACGCTTCGCGCCGCTATTTCGATGCGACCCCCCACCATCCCAATCCACTCATAGTCCAAGCCTCGAACTATACGACAGACACGACAGACCCACCCCCCTTCCGTAGACGCCCCAGACACGTCTTGGGCGACCCGGACGACCCCATAGCCGTCATCACCTCGGCGGCGCTGGGCTCGCCTGATCCGACCACTCCTAGCAACAAGAAGTATTCCGTCTTTGGTATAGGCGCCGGTTACCAAAGGCACACAAACACGCACCGACCTCGCCGGCGAGGTCGAGGACTCCCCAGATCTGTCAGAAGATCTGTTAGATTCTCTCCAAGTAGTCAACCAGATCAATCTACTAGGGCCCCAGGGCATACCCCTTCTGGGGTGCCAGGGCAAGTCTGACCCCACTCCCGGCGACGGCCAAGCCGAGGTTCGTACCGTCTGCGGTGCCCTTGAGCTAGTCGCCTTTAACCTAAACCTAGGCCGAGCGCCATTTGCGCTTGCCTAAAGTCCGGTGACGCTGTAGAGGCCACCTGAGGCCAACAGCATAGTCATTCAATAAAAAAAAAAAAAAAAAAAAAAAAAAAAAAAAAAATGCCTTTGAGATATTGCTATTTGCGATAAGATCGTTGTTGACTAGTGGAGTTAAGTTATGTTTTGCTCATCATATTCCATTCCGTGTGTCTACGACAAACAATATAATCAGAAAATAGAAAAAAAAAAAAAAAATTAAAAAAACAAAAAAAAAAAAGTTAAAATATAATTATATATAATAAAAAAAATATATAATAAAAGGTACAAAAGGCAGTGGTACTTGACACGGCACGCATTGTCAGGAGGTTCCTCACTCTGCAGCCCTAACCACCGGCAGCTTGAGCCCTGCCCCGCTGCTGGCGGCACTCTAGGTTTAGGTTATTTATAATATTTATGTTTTTAACTTTATATTGTAAAAAACTTAGATTTAAGAAAGTAAATAAATAATGTGAATATAATAATATTAATAATATATAATTCATTTATAATATATTATTTTTATTAAAAAAATGCAAAGTGAAAATAAATGTACAAAAAAATCTACCCAGCATACAGTGCGTGGATGTAAAGAAACTTTGTAGCACGTCCTTTTAATACTTAAGAAGCCAAGTTTCAAAACGGCCGATCCAGAACATTTTTGGGTTCAAACTTTTTCAAATAATGTTGCAAGTTCAGCGACGAAATTTTTGCTCGTTTACTCTGACTTATAAAACAACGTAACACATCGAGTTTGAAAATAGATGGTTATTTAACAACAACTAAATACTGAGATTAATCGTCATCATTATCGCCATTAACAGCCTATCGTAGTCCGTATTGGTCGACGCTGAAAATTTACGAAGGATTGGACCCCGTTTGTAGATCCCGGCATCAGCAATTTTCGATCGTTTCGTCTCAGTTATCGCCAGAACTATCCTAACTTCGTTTTCGCAAGCATTCCCATTACACCCGGTATTAATACCTACAGTAACCCAATTGAGAACGGCAAATTAACTTATTCTAAGTACCAATATTATTTTACTCAATAACCTTAAGCTGCTGCCAAGTCAATGTCAATAAAAGCACCTGTTACCGAGTTTCCACTACAGTTTACAATTAAAAACAACATTATTATTAATTCATCATAATTGTTAAGTTTTCTACGAATCAAACTCAATTGGTATGATTTGGGTCATGGTGATAATAAACCTAATAATGATAAACCTGATAATAATGAAATTTTAATGATTTTTAATTGGAAGAGTTTTTGACTTTTAGACTCTTTGTGCAGTGTCGTCTTAATCATTTTTAAGTTTTAGATCATCAGAAAGTTCAATTTAATCAAACAAATCAAAGTCAAACAAATTTATTTCAGTCAAGTTCAAGTGCGCGAAATTAAAGTCGAATGCAAGCCTAATAGCCAAAAAAAGGTTGCGCTTGATCGTTATCTAGCCTCATGCGCTAAGCGACGATTATAACGCTTAGAAAACTCAGAGGAATCATAAAATACCATAAACTTACATCAACGCCATTCAATATCTAGGATAAAAGCAGAAAACCCTCCCGTCATAGTAAGATAACGTAAGTCTATGCTAGTCTGCCAAGACCACCAGACCCAGTCCAAATTTCCGACAAAAGAAGACCTGAATCTAACAGATAGAAGAAAATTATTCAACTAATCAAACTTAAACTATACCTGTTTCACAGTTTATCCGGATTCGCAGATTCTCTGGGGTCTAATATACTTAGATATTTTCTTAGAGTTGTTAGAGTTTTCTTAGACATTGGAACAAAGTTATGAGAGCTTCCTACGGGATTCCTTAAAACTTATGGTGTAAATTAAGTGCGGATATTTCGAATTTACTTAATAGCTTAGTTGTTTAGAAGTTTGTTGAGTTAATTTGCAAACATTATCATGGTTATTGGTTCAGGGTCTTCGAAACGCCCTGATACCTCGTTTTATATACGCACAGCGAAGATATGGAACTCTTCACCAAATTCTTCAGATATAGGTGTTTTAAAATCCAGAGTGAACTATTACTCCTAGGTAAGCGTACTCCATCGTCGTTTAACATCCAGCATGATATAGTGAAAACCAAACGCATTTTTACTACATTTTTAATTAGTAAAAAAAGGGCTAAGGGATACTGTAAAATGTGTACATGGTCCGAGTAGGTTTTTCCCGATCATGTGGGTGTCTTCAAGTCGAGTGAATCGGTTTCTTCTAGGCAAGCGTGCTCCATAGTAGGCTGCATCTTCGTAGATGGCAGTCAAAAGTATCAAGCCTATAAATAATAAAAAAAATGGTAAGGACCAGACAAGTTCTGACTCACTTCCTTTATAACAGTCAGACAACTTTACTTGGTTGACAAAGTAGCTATTTGATCTCTCTGTCAAATTTTTATTCAAAAATGTTGTCAATAAGACTTCATAGCTGAATTGGTCAATGGATTGACAAAAAAAACATAATTGGCATTTTTCTATCTGCAAGAGATGATTTTTATAGGGTTCATATTCTTCACACTAGAACAAGTCTACTATAGCGGTTAACGGTTCCTGAAACATACATGATAACTATCAATACTTAGCTTGTATCGCTTTTGTTGAGCAACATATTGATATCATGGTTGCATGGAAGATATCGCTGTTAGCGATAAGGCCGGCAATTGTGGTTAGTACACTAGTTCATAAGGTTCTTTTTTCTATTGTTGTTTTATTTTTGGTGTGCACAATAAAGAGTTTCTATCTATCTATCTATCATCATTATCAAAAATAAACAAACAGAAGACACATAAACGAAATAAAGAAACATAAGCCTCCAGCAATAGATCAAAGCTCTCAGTTTTACTGCAGACAAGTTACCATATGACCCTCAGATTTATAGCATTATCCTGTTTATGCTTCACCGGCTTTGCTGCTTGAGTGAGCACGATCTTTGGCATATACTGAGCTATAGCTATATCAAAATATAGAACGAAAACGGTGGAAAACTTTTCTTGTATCGTTTTTTCCTGTACAATGGTGTTTTGTGTGATTTGGTCGGTATATTTTGTGAATTAACATTTATATCGTCATAAACATTAAACGTTTTAAAATATACTTAGTATATTTTTTAATGCAAATCTACTGAGCTGACAGTACGTAGTCGTCAGCCATAAAACTTCCACTGCTGGACGAAGGCCTTTAAAGGACGAATGTCCTTTATAGGGGGGTGTTGCCATAATCCCCACGCTTGGCAGGCGGCTTGGGGATCGCAGTGTTACCACCGTTAACCAAGAGGACGCTGCTGCCCGTCATCTGGTGGGCCTGGTTGCAGTGTAAGGACATACCCAGGTCCAGTACGATTTCTTTAATATTATTATATTACAGAAAATATTTATTATAATTAATTTTATCCTTTTTTTATCTTACTTATTGTTTATATTCTCTTGTAGAGGTACCTATTTATTTCTGTATTCCGTACTAATGTCCAGATATCTATCAGAAATGTTCTTAAGTGAACAATTTTCAATTCATTTCAATCTTCTCTTGTATACAACTAATTGGTCACCTTAAGGACATTTATGATAGATATCTGGGCATTTTTGGACTATGTAATGTAGTAATGTTTAGCAATGGTTATAAAATATATAAACTATATATCAAAATGATGGAAAGCTCATACAGTTTTTATAAAAAAACTAATATAATTAATATATAAAAAAAAAAAAAAAAAAAAAATTATAAAATTTCAGAGTTATGTGAAAATTATGGCCAATTATTACAAAATTCACAATACTATTAATCAGTAAAAGCATCGACCATGCTCAAAATATTTGTGAGTCCTGTCCATCCAAAGGTTGCTTGGAAAAAAAAAACATTAGGCAATAACGCCACCCTTGCACTTTGCAATACTTATGTACTCTGATTACTTGTAAGTTTTAGTAAAGTTCTGGTGAACCAAGTAATAGTAAAAGCAATTTAGCTGAATAAAATGTAATAATAAAAAGAACGCTCTCCTGATGGTAACAGTAACCTACCATCAGAATTTTGAGGACCAAACAAAGCCTAGTAATTTTGAGGCCAAACAAAGTCTAGTGCATTACTGCATCGTCGTTCATTACTTTAAGAGATTATACTCGTATTATAGTGAGTTACTTCACGTACTCTTTAAACAGAAACACACTCTACCTAGCAAGATTTCTTTAACTCTACAGTCAGTTCACGTTTATGCAATTGTATGCATTAAAAAGAACCCTCACCGAGCTTCGAAGCTCCCTCAGTTCATATCCTCAGTGTCGTCCTGACCACCGCGCGTGCAGGACGTATCGCCGGCGCTACCCTTTGAACTTTCGCTACGAAAATACGCTAATAGCGATAGCTTGTCGTTCGTGCTAAAACATAAAGTGCTAGTGATCAAATACTGGTAGTTTTCTCTTTGTGTGACTTAATAAGTGAAAATTGACTGAACATTTCAGTGTTTTGAAAAGGATTTTCTGATGTCAAGTGAGTATTTTCGTCCCCTTAAATGACTGTTTCGTAATCTAAAAATACGCGGTTGCTTTTATTTGGAAGTTCGTCGAGAAAATAATGTTTTCTTAGTACTATAGGTTTTCTCTCTTATTATACGAGTACGGGTATATTAATATAAAACAAACGGACTTAGCAAAATTTCAAAAGTAGCTTTGAATAGATATTATAATTTACTGTTAGTGATTAAGGTGAACATTCATAATAAAGTACAAAATATTTAAAGATTATTTATTTAATTCTTTATTGCACACATAAATACATTAATGTACAAAAGGAGGACTTAATGCTAAAGCATTTTCTACCAGTCATCCCCGCGGTTAAAGAGATGGGGAAGATATTCTTATTATTTATTATATTTCTTATACTCTTATATTAAAGAAAATATATTCTACTAAAGTGAAAAGTAAAGTGTAATTATTAACTTAGTTGGTTGTACCTTCCATAAAAAAATGAATAATCTATGTTTTTTAACTATGACTGTTTTGAGTTCCAAAAACAAAATATTTCTATATTTTGATATTATTGCAATAGTGTGTTCTAGTGCATGGACGAATGATGCATTTTTGTAAACCTAATTTTTTTGCATGCCAAAAATGCCCAAGGTAGAATTTGGTTCAAATTTATATTTACCATCTACCCGTTTACACATACAAAATAAATGTATTATAAATTATATTCGAGGCAAATATAAAAGTAGGTAGATTTATTGTTCATGCAAATAGTTATAAAAATATTCATGAAAATTCAGCTATCAAACCGGCATATGAAATATCAAGGCCTGAGTCCGAAACCCTGAACTCTTGGACCTACGAAAAGATGGACACGCACGCATGAAAAATATAGAAAAACATTTTAATAATTATATTTCGATCAATTTGTACTCACTACACTCAAAGTCACACCCCTCTATAAAGAGGGATCCAGCAGTCTCGTCCAGCAGTGGACGTTTTATGGCTGACGACGACGACAACTCTCAAAGTATCACATCAATTTATTGTGCAATAGCTGCGTAGAGTCGTTTCATCCTAATTTCACAGGAACCGTATATTACTCCGGTATAAAAAGTATTTTATCATCATCGTCAGCCAGAAAACGTCCACTGCTTGACGAAGGCCTCCCCCTCTCAATAGTGTAATAATTCCCACGCTTGGCTTGGGGAACGCAGAATGCTCACCACCGTTAAACGGACGTTGCTGCCCGTCCTCCGGTGGTTTAGGAAGCAGTTTTAGGACATAACTAAGTCCATCAGGTAGTATAACAACTATCCTATATCACACCGTTTCTTAACAGCAAACAATTTGTTGAAATCAAATCTGTATGGAATTTAAAAAAAAAACAGCTCTTCATAAGGTCTGTTCTCTAGTGTTCAGACAGGGTACAGTAGCCGCCAAACAAGTTGTCAAATTGTCGGCATGGAAGGGGTGAGCCTGCGCAGGTACGTCGTGTACACCACTGAAGAGAGAAGAGGTAGGGCCTTCGCTTTTCTGTGGTGTACACTTCCGTGCAGTATATTTGGCAAGTTTAATAGCAAGTCATTTATTTTTTATTTCTGTACATCCCCACTTTATGACAACTTCCGTGGCGATTACTGTATATACACGCAGAGAGCTAGAGAATTAGTGTCCTTTAGTATATTTTTCTTTGGTAAAGTTGTTAGTTCTATAAGTTAAGTAATAGGTATTAGTTAACAAAAATTGATAATTTTTGACAAAATACATCCCGAAGTGCTAAGAAACAAATAAAAAAAAGATCTCATAAAAAAAGTGCCAAAGTGAAAAAGCTGCAGAAGCAATAATAAAATAGAATGTAATAGTTTTTATTAAGTTTATTAATGAAAGAGTGACTTGATCGTAATACTGCTTGTCTGTTGGTTTATACGTCCATACCTAAAAGCTTTCCGAACCTACTTCGGCCATACATCTTTTCCTCTTAGAATAAATTGGCGCCTAAAATTCAAGGCTTTTACCTTAGAGAAAACCCGGTCTAGAGGCTCAGACTTTCAATACAAAATATTTACATAAGTAAGACAATGTAGAAGGAATACTATATCACATCAACAGCCGGAAGACGTCCACTGCTGGACGAAGGCCTATCCCTTAAAGGGAGGTGTTGCCATAATCCCCACGCTTGGCAAGCGGCTTGGGGAATACTATATCAGACACCATTAAAAGTCTTTATTGAACTGGCAAGCGAAAAAAATTGTTAGTGTTTTTGCTTGTGGGTGCATACTGTGAGATAATACGACACAACAAATCTCTTCATATATTTGGATAAGAGAAACTGTTGTTACCACGTCCGCTTCTCAACGTCCATAACAATACAATTAATTAGTAACTGCATACATCTAGTATCCTGATACTCAGCTTTTCATGATTCGTGTTCTTCATAAAGGCCGTCACTGACGACGAAGATGCTATAATATTTCATGTTAAGATTAAATATCGCTCTCCATAATTTTTTTAAACAAAAATTATCTTCGTCACTTATTCGTCAATTGTTTTGTATGAGTATTGAAATTGAAATGTGTTCTAAGATAACATGAAATATTATAGCATCTTCATCGTGTGTGACGGCTTTTATACTTAATTTTCAACCGACTTCAAAAAAGGAGGTTCTCAATTCGACTGTACGTTTTCTTCCGCCAATTATGAACTGATTTTTACGATTTTTTTGTTTGGTAGGTAATACTTCAGAGGTGGTCCCATATAAATTTTATCGAAATCGGTTCAGTAGTTTGGTTTCTAAATCAAAATTACTAGAAAATATGAAGATGTCATCCATGTATTCGAAATTGAAGTCGGTTTTTTTTAAAGCGTATTTTCTTTTAGTGGTGGGTTCGAAGTTGCAGTCAGTTATAATTTTTTTTAAAAGCATCTTATGTTTTGTCTAATACCATACTAATGTTAGTCTAAATACTAGTTATTCTTTAAATGCTGTATGGAATATTGAATGTTAAGATCATTATTATTTTTATACTGGCAACAATTTTTTTGGAGGATAGAAATACCGAGAGTAGGCACGAACAGAACACTTTGTGATTTGTACGACTCGAGGATGGATAAAAAAAGGATTTCTTGAGATAATCTCCTTTTTGCTATTTCGCCATCTAAACCTACTTCGTAACACTTTAATGAAATCGTATTATAATGTAACATGAACTTAGTACCTACTTACTGAAATATGACACTGAAATGATACTGTCCTTCTATCCTTAGATGATCGTTATATGATTATTAATAATAACCCTTCGATAGGTAACTCCTTCGACTCATCACATTAACAATTTATTTATGTTTTTGTATTTAACTACCGGTAAATTAATAGTAACTGTATTTATTTTACTGACCGTACCGTATATGAGTATATATTGTATATACTTAGCATAGATTCTGACAAACTATAAGATGCCATAGTCTAAAAAAACTGTTCCATTGTGATTGGCTCAACCACTATTTAAGGATGCACCACCCAACGGCTAGAAAACATCGATGGGCGTGGCTAAAAAGAATGCTCTCTTCATCAAACAAAGTGTGGGAAAAAGAGAAAGAAAGAGAAATGAGCGCGCAATTTTTTCATATCGAACATTGGCTGCAGGATTGTGACGAATAAAGTAGTGAACTAGTTTATTCCAAACTAAAGTTATTTGAAATTTTGATAGACTAAAATATGCTACTTGATACATTATTTAACAGTTTTCGTGTTCCTTATGTTATTTATTTACGTCCAAAGTGGCGTTAAAATTGAGCTAAAATACAAGATGTTTCCTGGCTTATAATGTTCATGTTTATATTTTTTTTACTTTCTTATTAATTTACAATCCTAGGAATGAAGAGACAAATCGATAGAATAGCTAGCCTTGGACCTACAACATTACATAGAGGAGTATTATTACTTCTCCGATTCTATGAAGAAGTGAACGGCTTGTTTACTCTTAAAACGTCAAAACACGTGCACACGCACTTAACACTTTTATTTAGATTGCTCATTTATGGAGGTGTTTACGCGCTACCATTAAAAGTGGGGCTAACGTCCCTAAGGGTTGAGATGTGACTGAAATAAACGAGCCGAAAAGGGACGCCTCGCAAAAAATGGTCCACCTGGTGGTAGTTATAGTAGTCTCAAGGGTAACATGAAATATGTCAAAAGGCGACAAGTTACTTTGTTATGTGTTGGGAGATAATCTGAAGACAATTTTGAAAGTCGATAAAGTTAACTTAGTCTGTTTCATTTTATTTTTTACCTACTTAGAAATCGTGACAGAGACTATTCGAAAGAACAATATAAAGTCACCATCAACCTAAGAGTAGGGCCTTCGCTTCTTTGTCATCATCCCAGAGACATCTACTGTTGAACAAAGATCTATAGGAACCCTTAGACCGCCGCACTGTACGACAACCTGCTATTTGCATCCACCGGTTTCCCGCGACACTAAGTGTTTCCACATTTTGGATTTTTCTATGTTTTTAAAGCTTAAACAGTAAGAAAAATTATAACTTCTGGTTTCCGTCCCAACTGCTTTGCCAATTAAGCTACAGAAGTCTCTGCCTTACTCGTCATAATTCTGATACTGTTTCAAGCTTTAACTTCTTCTTACTGTTTAAGCTTTAAAAACATTCACAATGTCGTCGGTCCACCTAGTGGGAGGCCTTCCTACGCTGCGCATTACGGTTCGCGGTCGCCACGAGAGAACCTTTTTTCCCCATCGGTTATCAGTTCTTCGAGCGATGTGGCCTGCCCATTGCCACTTCAGCTTGCATACCTTACCAGCTATGTCGGTGACATTGGTTCTTTGGCGAATATCCACGTTCCGGATTTATCGCGCAAAGTAACTGTGAGCATACCTCTTTCCATTACCATAATGGACAAACTATATTAAGCTTTTGGCTATGTCATAAATTTTCTCTATTACGAGAATGTGAACAATCAAATTCAGCTTTATTAAGATTAGACTGAGAAACATTTCAACAAATCCTGTAGCTTCATTCTCTCTAGTACAATAGTACCTTTTACCAATTGGAAATTGCTTACTAATTAAATAGTTTCTGACTTTGATCTACTTTTAACATTTGGTTTCATCTAAACATTTGATTGAAGGTTGCTAAGCAACATTTTCAATAATTTTAGAAGACATTTTCGAAATAGCCTCTGAAATTATAACGTAAGAGGTGAAGCAAGTGGCCTCGAAATACGGTACGACTTTCCGACGTTTCATTTTTGCTCCATTTCTCGTTGTACTCAAGCATTTGAGTGCTACACACGAGAATGTCAATATTGTACTGTTACAACAGTACTGAGTATTGATATATATGCGAGCGTACCTAATACATTTTTGTTTTATTTATACGGGAATACTCACGTTTAATTAAATCGGATACTCCGGATATAAACTATAGTTTTGATCACATCCGGTGACCTTTTTCAAAGAGTGAAAACAGAGCTTGACGCGCGTGCAGCTGCGTCCTGCTTAGCACAACCTAACCAGAACCAACACCTAAATACAGACACAAATGGATAGCTTTTTGTTAACAAGCTATTTAAAAAAATAACAACCGACCTCAAAGCCAAATACGCAATTTCGTTTAACTGAATGACAAATAGTTTTCCATTTATTTTGGATTTAAAACCAAACCATCGAACCGATTTTGATAAAATACTATTGGACCAATATGAAGGTACCTGGGACCTGGGTATGTCCTAAAACTGCATCCAGAACCACCGGAGAACGGGCAGCAGCGTTCTTTTAGTTAACGGTGGTGAGCTTTCTGCGATCCCCGAGCCAAAGATTATGGCAACCACTCCCTGTTAAGTGTTTGTGTTTGTGTGTTTGTGTGTGTGTGTGTGTCTTTGTGCACTTGACCGCGGCTACCCAATGCCGATTAGCAAACCCACATCTGGTTCCTTTTGCTTTGCATAAAATATGCTGTGTGTTAACTGAGTTATGATACTGTGAAATACTATGTAGGTACTTCATGCGAAGATGTCAATGCGGAGTGACGTGTATGAAACATGTTATAAGACTGCTCATATAAGGAAACGGGGTTCAGTAACCTTGCCAGAGCGTTCTAGGTCAATGAAAACATATTTTTCGGGATCAGATTGGAAAATTTTATCCTGATATTTTGCGGATATTTGCGACCGAATCAATAAAAATTAGGTTACCTACATGAGGATAGCTAGCGACATTTTAACAGATTTATAGTAGCATCATAATTGACCTGTTTCCATCTACAAGAGATGATTTATATGGGCCATCCAAAATATAGTTTAATCTGCGCTCGTGGCTAAACAAGCCTATTCTGGAGCGATAGATGCGGTCACATTTTTCGTTGATGTACTGCGAACAGGGTGGCAGTTGGCTGTCGGTGCTAAAGTATCTCGTCACACGCTTATGAGCTAACCCATCAAACCAGGCAGCTTCGTGAACAGCCGTCTACCTCAATATTGAAGCAAGACATGTCGCGCTTAACGCTCGCTGTCCTTAAATCTCAATAAGCGGTCGACCTACGGGTCGCTAAGCATGTGCGATAGTTGCAACTTTTCTTATATCTCTTGTTAATTTTGAAGAATGTTTCATGTAGTTTTTGTATTATAACAATTACGCTGAACTATAATAGTACATTATGATACGAGTGTGCTATGTTGGTCATTACACTAGAGGCGGTATTATGCGCGAGCCGCAGGCGAGCGCGATAAGAAAGCCGAGAGCGTAATGACTAATAGCACAAGAGTTCCATACGACTGTTTTCGTCACACTTGCGAGGAAAAACAATTTTATTTTGATAATAATCAACCACACAGCGAAAACGTCAACAAACATTTGCGGAAAATGGCGCCCAAATCAGTAATGCGCGCGCAGGTTGACATTTACTTCAGCGGCATAAGAACTCTTTGTTGGTATTACAAAAAAACTGTAAGTATTACCCGGCTATATTAAGAGTGCTTCGTACACGTACGTCTAATTGCAGTCACGTACAAACTTGACTTTACCGGGTTATACCTATTATAGTACAAGTGCCGTAATGTAAAGTAAAAAGCACGCGTGTATAATAGCTTGGATTATGAGCCTAAAAGCGATGTAATAAGATCTACTTTACGAGCAAGTGTGATGAAATAGTAGATTATGCACTAAGGGAATAAAGCAGTGTCTTACGTCGCGGGCGACATATTGAACCCTGAGCTTACGGTTACGCAAGGGAGTCTAGAGTTAACTCCCGAGCGTAGCGGAGTTATATAGAGTCCTGAGTGAAGCGAGGGGCTGCCCAAGACGAAGACAGGCTTTATTCCAGAGGAGCATACTCTACTTTTCACACCTTCTGCGAGACAATAAAAAGCCAGGGCTCCATAAATAAAATTCAAATTCAAATTCACTGACAATCAATAGACAATAGACAATATTTTATTTGTAGAAAAAAACACATTTTGTACACAAGACAAGACAATAGAAACGCATAAGAAATTTAAACAGGACACACACACACACACAAACACTCACAAACACAGGAGCAAACACCGTCTTTTGTTTCACATTCTTCGTAAACGCACCTTTTATTTCAGTTTTGCTTATGGTGGCCAGTTCTATTTTCTAACAAACCTCTTTACTATGCCATATGGGATATTTTTTTTACTTAGAGTTTTCCACGCGTTTTCACACGAATTTGACGTTCCAAATTCAAATCACTTTTTTCCTTAGGGAGTTTCATACAACTTGATATCCCTTATTAGGAAATAATGCTTTACTTTACTCTGAGGTTGCATGATATGTAATTGGACATTATCGAACAGGTGGTGTGAAAATGCCACAGAAAAGCGTAGGCCCTACTTCATTGAAAAATGCCTAATTACATTAGCAAAGTTTGTTTTGAGCCTTGATATCACAATCTTGCTACCTAAACTTCTTAACTTACCATGAGCAAAGATAATTATAATAAAGTTGTAGTTACAACTTAACTATAAAGATAACTATCTATAGCTTATTACGGAGACCAGTGATAAAACGATGTTGAGATACATAGGTAGGTACACAATGACGGACAATAATAGTACAGAAGTTAGGATAAAAATGTATATTAATTCCTTAATAACTATTTTGAATAACTGACGTACCTATCTGTGAGCGTAGCCTTTATACCTATTTAGTGACACATATATAATCCTTTAAGCGATTTAACAGCAATCCCACTCCCGATGTTATCGATTCGGAGCAGTTAGTTTCAATTACTGTTGGTCACTAAAAGCATATTAGTCATAATGGAACAGCGTTTTGTATTCTTTGAACAATACGTAATTCTCGACTTTAGAAACAAATAATCAAAGTTTAGTATCGATCAAATTTAATTTCAGAAAACAGAAGTCAAAGTAACACATATTTATGCGATTTTTACCGTGATTATGTTGTCTGAGAGACCATAAGAAAGTCCAAGTGATTATAAAGACCAAAGAGTCCTCATCAGTCATACACTCCTAAATTCGAAGAAATTTTTATACTGTAATATGGGACAGTAAATTTGTGAAAAATAAAAAAATCCCATTTATTGAAGTTGGTTCATTTACAAGAAATCTAGAGTCCCTAAGAAGTGTTTGCCAATATCTATCCAACTAAATGAAAACTTATCAAAGGTCAAAGTAGAAAATTGTTGCCAATAAATCCGTGTTATACCATCTAGAATTTCGCGGTGTAAGAACCAGATGAACGTAACTACAAAAAACTCGAAAATGGTTTTTTTTTTCATAAATGATAACTAAATGTAGTCCTGCGCGATGTGCCAAAATGACGTAACTTTACAGACAATATTTCACTAATTCAATAATAACGCAATGGTAAAAAAAAAAACTCGTTGAACTAGAAGAACGTAACTTGAGTACCGGTACAAAAAAGTTTTAAATTAGTTGATAATAGGTAATGCAAAAAAAACGTATAGGCAAAAGTATATAGGTACCAATTAACAGCCCAAATAACATATCCTATTCTAATAAAATACATTTGTGTAAGCAAGTTAAGAATAAATAAGATCCGAAATAACGTATGTCAATCAATTTATGAACAATAAATTTTATCATTAGTGCAAAATATATTTTTTTATGCTTAATTTTATTCTCTAATAGTATGGGTTAATTTTTGTATACTTTTTTCATTATCCTTTATATAACTCTTCAAAGTTCAAAGAAGTGAAATTTGCACAGACTTTAAACTATCCTGTAAAATTTAAATTTTTTAGATACGTTTATCTGGATCTTACACCGCGATTTATTATATACATATACGTACTATATTATTTATTATATATTTTTTATTTATTTATTATACGTACTGTTTGTTAGATTTTCAATATATTTTCTTAATTTTATTAATCTACAAGTTTTTTTAAGATTTTGTGCCTGCAAGTGGACCAACTTGGTGGTTATGGTCCAATCGAGCTTCGAGAGTGTAAGCCCAGCAGTAGCCCATTGAAAAGCTGATTATGCAATGCTAATACTATGTATTTTTTTGTAAAATGTAATTTAACTAAGGGATAGTAGAGTTTATTTTGCATTAATGAGTCGTACCCGCAACAATTTATTATAGAGCTTAGACTTGACTTGCTTCATCTAATAACTCCAGATGTTCTTCAAATTTATTCCATGCTCTCAATCGTATTTATAAATTTTCATTATTTTTAATAACAGGTGCTTTTGATGTTTTAAAACTTTTGTTTTTGACTAAGGCTTCAGCAGTTAATTGTTTGTTTTAATTTAAATCTTAAAATGTTCTGTAACAAACTTTGCTTGTTATAAAGATATTTATTGTGAGTTAAGAATTTTGCTTTAAAATTATGTTGTAAGGAAACTTAGGCATTCTACTTATGGGGCTTTGTAAGCTTGCGTGTAAGTGTAGGTACCTATAATTTGTCTAAAAGGTAAGTTGATCATTTGCTGGTTATCTTTGATCCCATAATAAAGGTCATCTTTGTAGTAAATTTTGTAGGTTAATCACTCTATTGTATATAGGTAGAGTTAGAAGGTACTATCGTAAAATCTAAAGCTCGATCTGAATGGCTTGTCTTGGAAAAGGTTTATGTTCAGCAGAGTACCACGAATGAAAGGAAGCTTAAATCTTATAAATAAGATATCTAGTGTATTTCCGCTGAAAAAACAAAACAAAATATTTATTTTTTACATTTTTGGATGGATACATAAACATGAATATAACTTGGCAACGTTGTTTTTTTCCAAAACATTTTGTTTTTCAGATAAAATATTCGATAAGTTATTGTTCTAATTATGAAACTTAAATTTTAAACGAGTGTTTTAAATTTTATTGGTTCACATAGCGTCTTACATAACGGGGAACAAGGATTCCTTCTCATGTAACCTTAACTGTTCAGAAGGTCCGTAGCTGAAAACTTCAGTCAATATTACCAATATTTTTATGATTTTTTGTTGTACCAACTGAACTGGAAAATAAAGTCTAATCTTAAAATTTATGATTCATATTTAAAATGAACCCTTAAAACCTTGAAAATATTAAAAGATAACTAACTTCCTTACAGAAAAGCAATTCAGTAACCATGAGAAAAAATAGGTACTTGTTATTTTAATGGTATTTTTTCATGTATTTTTTAAGTCTGAAAAAGATTATTTTTTCGAAAATGCAACATTAGTTTTAAGTTAAATCTTATTGTAATTGCTACTACACTATTGCATAAAAGAGCTCCAAAAATTACGTTCTATTTGCGACGCCTGTCAGTACCATCCAGTATCATCCAGTAGTTTCCTCGGAGTAAATACATACCGAAGTTTACCCTTCAATAACTCGAGCTTTGATGCCGAGACGCACTTTGTGAAAGTTCCCTGAGACAACAACTGACAGGTAGGTTCGGGTAAACAGGGCTTGTACTTCTGATGTTACTTACAACTTGTGATGTTTTGATAGTTTGTTTCGGTAAGAACATTTGTTTGATCGGATGGATGGGAATAAATTATTGTTTTGGTTTTTGGTTGTCGATTTATAAAGACTATGAAGGATAGACTTATTGTCCCCTAGTACAACTACAACCAAGACTATAGGTAAATCTACGTCCCCGTGATACAATCAGTTGCACAGCGGTAGTACCACGGGTCCAAAGTGAATTTTGCAGTAATAGTTATTTATGATACTAGTGCGGTAAGTTGGTTTTTACAAACGAGTAGACGAATGTAAGCCCGAGACGAAGACGAGGGCTTACCATAGTCACGAGGTTGTAAAATCAATTCCACACTAAAACAGTAATAATTAAACAAACTTTATTATTTTGTTTATAAATATCAGTCAGAAAGTCGCAACTAAATACTTGACACGGGCAAATGCACAAGGTGCAATGCCATAAAGAGGAAAGAAGATAAAAAAACTTTGACGTTTCCTACATGAAAATTACGCGAATTTGCAAATGGCGCCACCTGCGCGTGGTGAAAATTAGAACTACATCTTTCGTTTCATTTTCTCTTTAGTGTTAAAGTGAAACAAATTTAGCTTAAATATTCTCGTAATGCCTTATTCGTATTCTCCTTAGTGGAATTCTTATATATTTTGATGGAAAAAAAAACAAAAAAGTTTATGCACGGCGCTATACAACTGAGCGTGCGGTAAAATAGGTATTTAGCTGAGAGTACTTACTTTACCGAACGCTCCGTTGTATGGTGCGTAATGTTTAACTTTCGAACGATGTACTTATACAGGCTTCGTAAATGCACTTTATGAGCAAATGCGCTGTAAAAAACGAAGCCTGTCTCATCGTGATATGTTTACTTTTACGGGGGTGCATGGGCGTAGCTATAGGTTTCACATGGGAGGTCTGAAGGTCCAAAAATATACAAAGATAAAGTAGTTGTCGTGTCGCCCAAGTATTCACACAGAACAAAGCAGATTTCTTAATGCCAATCTCAGTCATTTAGAAATTAATAAATAGCGCCATCTAGTCCGAAACTAAGCAAAGGTTGAGCTGTGGGAACCAGACCACTGATACATACGTCACATAATTTATATATTTAGATACATTTTGTTTTTCTGAAATATTTAAGTGTTAATTAAATTAGAACTCAATATTTTGACTGTCCCCTAAAAAACTAATATTTTTAATTGAAATGTTCAAACACAATTTTGTAACGGAATAAATAACTTCTAAATGTTAAATTAGACAAACCACCTTTGCAGCTAAAGGCCTAGGACATTACCCATACCCAGGCGGCCTAGTGGTACAAATTTCGCATACTTCCTTGTATGAATTAGGCCCAAATGTCGCATGCCTTTATACGATGTAGAAAAACAAGACCATTCGGTTCCTATAACAAGTCATACAGCAAAGTCGTTCAGAAGACAATGGTTGTGAATCATTCCATAGAACCATTGAGCAGTAACGTTTAAACAATGAGATCTTCACCCACGCGTGAACAAGAAGAAAATACAAAAAATATATTTAAACGAATACCAGATTATACAAAAATAGCAAATTGCTCAGCAAACAATTTATTTCAATAAAAACAAGAATGTATAATATGCATTGTATAATATTTTAAGAAATGTTTTCAATTAATCAGTTTACTACAATGTAATAATATAATATCATTAGTGTAATTAACCTTAATCCATACTAATTGAAATAATTTTAATAAATAATGATAAGCATACAAATTAAACACATTTTTTTTAAATAATAACTTAAGTTTAATAATAAAGTGGGACCTTTCTTTCACTTTTCTTTCTCATGTAGTGCGATGAATACGTGACATAGAATGGGATACAAGTTTTAGAGCTCGCAACTCATGGTGACAACCGCAATGCAGTGCAGCGCAAGAATTTGTTCGCAAGTTCACAATTCTAGTTCGCAAATTACTAGTTTATAACATGAATATCGTCATTAATCAATAATTATTTATCATTTCATCACTGGTACTTACTTTTAGCCATTAAATTAATTTGAACATCCTTCTTCTTATTTACGCAACTAATTTCCGCCTGCAAATGTAATTTAATTTGATGAACACGTTTTGATGCGCATCGAGTATTTTTGATACGCGTTTCAATATTTCCCACGCAAAGATACTTACCGTTTTTTTTGGTCCGCGAATTTACGGTATACGAGCTCATTTCCGTATTCTCGTACATGACTTATGGCAGGTTTTCTGTTTCGGTGTGGAAAAGTCGTTTGTTATTGTCAATACTTTGTTGTGTGCTAGTGAGGAGTGTAATCTGATATTCTGGTCCGTGAAATGTGCGAAGGAAAGAAAGTTAGGGACTTTTGATCGATATACAGAGGTTGCTTCAACTTTCTCCTAAAGAAAAGTTTATACTGGACGTAATCATAACACTAAAAACTTACGAAACACGTATTATAAAAACTGACGTGGTTTTGACACATTTTTGTTTTAATTATTTATACGGAAATACTCACGTTTAATTAAATCGGATACTCCGACTATAGTATCGATCACATCCGGTGACCTTTTTCAAAGAGTGAAAACAGAGCCCGACGCACGTGCAGCTGCGTCCTTCTTAGCACACAAGCAAAGTAGCAGCACGCACGTCGGGCTCTGTTTTCACTCTTTGAAAGATTGTATTTTATTTTGTTATAAGCGCCCATCTCTTCAAAATATGCCCTTTGAAATAAATCTGATATCCATAGACCACAAGCGACAGGAACAGAATAGCAGATAGGTTTTTATGCAATAGTATTAGGGTGAGAATGTGTTGTCTATATGTTGCACAAATAAAAAAAAAATTTAGATACGTACAATATTTTTAAGATCTGCTCTTCATCATAGGAGTGGATCCATAAAAAAAATCGCTTCGTAAATTTAACATAGTATATTTTTATATGCGAATAATGGTTAAAAGGTTAATGTCACTCTTCTCCACCCATAACCCATAAAGCTCCGGTGGATGTCACCTGTATTTCATAACATCACAAAAAATCATAGACGTTAGGATCAAGGAAGGTCATTTTTACATTTCAATGGATCCAACATCAAAGGCATGAAATCAGTACCGGTGGAACTTTTGTGTCCAATCTTACGTCGGCTGAACATTCTCGGCGAAAAAATAGAACTGTCCGAATTGTTATAATTTTATAATTGTGATCTTTCTTTTTAGTAGCTTACACTCTTGACAGAGTGGATATGGTCATCATTACAGATGGTGGTTTGCCTAACAATCCATCGCCTTTCTTCGCTTATTGACGCCTTCTTCATGCATTCATTTACTGAAATATGAAGTGCAGCCTTTATTCGGGCGCCCCAACGCAACGGGGGTCTAATTCCTTCGATTGTTTAGTAGATGCGACTAAAATATCGTAACGCTCTTGTATTTCCGCTTTAATATCGTGTGGAGTAATATAAAGAAATGATTAATAAAATTTCATGAATTTTTACTCTTATAATTATAAACGTGAACATCTGATCAAACTAACTAAAACAAAAAAAACTTATAAAATTTTGTTAATACACCACAGTACCTATACAAAATAAATAATGTAGGTATTTTAGTGCAATTCAAACACGTTTTACGCCATTAGAAAAATCTTTAAATGCACGGTCTTAGAATAGAAAAGGAAACAGACTCTATCACTGTAATTATATTATATAGTCTAGGCGAATCTTGGACTGTATCGAGGGTGTGCAAACGGCAGTAGATATAAATCTCCGTTCCATTGATATGTGCTTGATCCGTTCTTATACCGTTTCAAATACCCTTCTGTATAGCAAACGATGCTCCTTTGTCTCTTTCTAGAGGGTAGGATTTTCTTTTTTATCAAATAGCAAAACCAACTAAAATGGTATAGGTAAAAAAAAAAAAAAAATGGTAGCCTGCTAAGTATAGATCTAGCGACAGGCTCTACCAAAGGCAATCCTGGAGCCAAAGCAATTTTTTTCCTCTGTTGAATCCCGAGGTATTTTCAAAGGTGCATCTAAAGATAATCTTAAGGGTCTGGCAATTATTTTAGTTTTTTTTTGTTTCGAGTTGTTTCGTTTTGACCGATTTCTAAAAACAGGAACTTCTTGTTTTTTATGATCGTTAGATACTTCAGTACTCCGTCATTTATAACCGTCTGAAAGTATATTATAATTTCAGATTGGTCAAAAGGTCCAAATGATCAAAATCGTTTGAATAAAATATCTTGAAAATGTACGTCATCTAAGTAAACTAAATTGCGTATTTTTCTTTGAGACGGTTGTTTTTTTTTAAAGGTAAAGTGTATTTTAGTAAAGTTATGTTGCGTAAAATGATGTTTTTTATAAGTACATAATTAAAAAAATAATTACGCCTTAACTTTACTAATAACTAAAAAAACTACGCATAAACTATTTTATTTTATTATTATTATTTATTTATTTGAAAACACATTACGTAATATGTAGTGTTTTACATATTGAAATTTGTAATTATATATTGTGTAAATTTTATATATTATTTAAATGTCGATTTAGTTAACCAAAACTGTACGAAGAAAACAGAACCGGAAACATGAAAGACTTTACCTATTTTCCTTGGCCTATGTGATTTTTACGTGACAGTTTTTTTAAATTTAAATTTAAAAGTAGAGAAAATAAGGTTTCAATGGAAATCTTGGAGAATTTAGCTCTCTCTCTCTCTCTCGGAAATAAACAACGCAAAAGGAAAACATTGATAAAATTGATGTGATACCATTAAAAGAGAAGCTTTATGTATTATCCACGCACGATCAAGATCACTATCTCGGCTTTGCTTAGCCTCATCTTTCAATAGCTCTGATGTTGTGTTACCCATTGAAATCTATATCTGGCTAACTGGCAAGCTTATAATGAAGATGTCACTTATACATTCTTTTTTTCTGCTTACTTTAACACCACAACCTGCTACCACAGAAGAAAGAATAGTATTGGGTTAGTTAATTAGTTGTTAGTAGTATTTATTTAAATAATTTTTATGCGTGTTTAGTTCAGGGATTACGAGGGAATATAATTACTGCTGGACGAAGTCCTCTCCAAATGCAATGATATGGAATATGAGGCGGCCAACATCCCCACGCTTGGCAGACGGCTTGGGATAGCAGAATTCTCATCACTATTATTTATGCTTTATACGGTTTTATACGTAGTAATATATACCCTGAACATACTTGGCTGGCTTGTTATTGTCCTACACAGTGGACTCCACGCTTACACAGGCTGAAGATAATGATGAAATTAATGAGGTGTATATTGGCGTCTATTAGCTCTTCTCGTATCTAGGGTATAATGACTTGGATGAATCCAACTCGGATGGGCAGCGTTTGGGAAATTGCGTAATATTTTCTCGTCCAAAATCCCGCAGTGCCTGAAGACAAAGGTCTTCAACCAGTATGTCTGTCGCAAGTGATGACGTGGAACAGAGACGTGGTCTTTAACATTGGCCTTTGGAGAAAGTCATAGTCATCGCATAACGGGCAATGGAGAGAGCTATGCTCGGAGTTTCTATGCGCGATAAAATCCGGAACAAGGATATTCGCCTAAGAACCAAAGTCACTGACTTAGCTCTGAAGGTTTGCAAGTTGAAGGGGCAATTGGCAGGCCACTCGACAAACTGATAACCGATGGGGAAGAAAGGTTATGGAGTGACGACCACGTGGCGGTTGAAGGAGAATGTCTTTATTCAGCAGTGGACGACTTTTCGCTGCTGATAACGCTGACTTTTTTTTTTTCCAATTAGCAAATTACAAAATATTGTAAAATTTGCCAGTCCAGCAAATGGCGTGATGTCATTTGCAATGGCAGATATGCTTTTAAACCTATATCTTTTAGTTTTCTTCGGCTGACCTAAATCTTGTTTTCTTCCTATTTATGATAGATTGTTCCGATATTGACGCAGACGTTAACAGATTTATAGGGCAAAATAAGCTAAAATAGCTACAAATTACAATACATGCTATCCGATTTCATCAGCGCACCGTTTCAATTACGTCACCTAACTAGTGTTGCCACACTGCCAACCCTCGTTAGGCTAAATAGCCGGGCGTTAAGCCATGAGCGTACTGTGAGAAAAACTTTAATCTAATTTTCTCTTTAGAGGGGATGTGAGCTGGAAGGGAATTGTAAATTGTTGAGCTTTTTTTTTAATTAAGACTTTTTTGGCGCGCGGCGCTTTTAAATGGTCTTGTGTTTTATTGCCTAGCTTGTCTTTCTGTATTTTTTTTGTAACTGAAATAATAATATTTTAACTCAATAAATAACAAATCTTATTAAGTACTAAGTACTCAGGCGGAAATTGAATCCTGAGACTAGATCATATTATGGCAGGACTTGCTACCACTGAACTGCAGATACAATACAATAATTCGTTAAGTTAAGACTTAGAAAGTCAACAAATACGTATTGTTTTGTATCTAATTCTTGTAGACAATAACAATAGTTTATTTACTAAGCATTTTAACTGTTTTTAAATATTTTGTTATTTGAATTATCGATATCATTTCAACCTACTTGCTTGAATACTAAGTACAGATGTTATTCGTTTTGGTGGATGTCGCCGCGAACCAAAAGGTCGTTTTAATGGACAATGTTATTCTACCCTACATTTGGAAGGTTTTTGTCACCGAGCTTGGGTTTATGTTGGGACTTTTAAATATAAAAGGCCAAGTCATAAGTGAAGTAATTCAAAGTAATAGTATGAGTTATGAGACAGAATTATACGGGATGGAATGTTATAAGCAAGGACAAGAGAAATTGGCAAAAAGTGGGGTTTGGAATAAAATGTTTGGGTGCGTGTTATGTCTAAATAGCACTTTTTCCTTGATAATGTCTTTTTTTGGAAAATGGTCGTCATCTACCAGAAGACGTCCACTGATGGACGAAAGTCTTCTTTTTAGAGTTGGGCGTTTTTTTTTTCTTTGTTATTGGCATCGCACGTTGTGCATTTTGCCAGTGTCACGTTTACTTATGAATTTTCAAGCTTTTTGATTAAAACTAAGTCAAATATGTTATGAAATCACAGCCAGTCACACGAAATTAGTCATAGTCAAGTCCAAGTCATGCCTAGTAAAGTTGTGGGGAATTTACTATGAGCTTCTACGGAGTTTTAAAAACAACACGAAAATACATGTTTTTATCACTTGCCCACACTCGTGCATGTAATTCAATACTCAATGAGTAAAACACCATCATTTTTTTAATTAATTCGCGAAAAAACACAAGTTTAAGAAAATAATAGAATGCAACGACATGATTTTTCCATGTTCCCGCCAAAACTCCGAGTTGGGCGTTGCTATTCTGCTCTTCTTCGTCGAGTTGATTATCGAATAATTATGGAGGCTACAGATAAATAAAAAACTACTACACTATTTTCTCCCAGTATTTGGCCACTGCCATCCCGCAAGAAGTGGCCTGAAAATTGGGTGTAGCCTTCCTTACGCTTGGCAGGCGGCTTGGGCGTCGCAGAATGCTCACCATCATTAGCTGAGAAGACGCTGCTGCCCTTCCTCCGGTGGTTCTGGACATAATTATATACGCAGGTCCAAAATAGTAAAAAAAAAACTGTACAATATTGTTATTACAATAAAATCAGTCAACAAATGTTGGATTTGCGAATGAGGGACAAATTCCTTGCCACCACCTACGTTTAAAAGCAACTATGTTTTACGTGTTTTTTAAATAAATGTTTTTTTGTAGTTGACTGGTTTTACTATTACATAAAGTACAATTTTAGGTCCCATTAAATACTGTTTTAATGTTTTGTTTTGTTTTTAGTAACCACTCTCTATTAAGGGGAGGCGTTTGTTCAGCAGTGGACGTTTTCTGAATGTTTTTACGAAAGCAAAAACAGTCACGTTATCAGCCAAAGTGCTAAAACATAAGTCGCTTATAGCATCTTCTTTCTCTGTAGCTATCTTGGATGAAAAAATATAAACGAAAGAGACACAATTACATTAAAATCTTTAAAATAAGTAATTTTGTTTCATCCTACATTTTTCAAATTTGTATCCCTCTTAAATTTAAAACTAAACCCCGCTGTCAGCATCATAATCTGAAAGGAAACATCACATAGCAGCACAAAACCTCATTTTATTCATAGCGAAGTAGACACATTGACTTGTAAATTAATTCGTAAGGACACTACTCAGTGCCGTGCATTTAAATATAAAATTATTTTCCAGTAAGAACTCAATTTAGTCAGTCGCACGCCAGTTTCGTTAAGCGGTCGTCGTTTTTAAGAGCATTGGCTGTTATTAGAATGTTATGCGATTAAGTTTTACATTTTGATATATGGAGCAATGTGGTATGGTATATTTATTATAAATGATTATTTTCAATATAATTTTATTTGCATATAATGGTACGCCAAAATGTCGGGCATTTGTTTGTATGTGCGATAAACGGTTGTTTTTAGGTTTTGTGTTGAGAAAGTTCTCAAGTAGTTCTCGCACAAACTTTAATATTTTTATAACTCCAATAATGTGAGTAAATTTATTCAGGCGCCTATTGATTAGTAGTCGGGTTTTATAAATTAAAATATAAAGATAAATGGTTTGTTTGATTCAAGGAGTTGTATGTCTGTATGTCCTTAAACTGCAACCAAACCCACTGGAGGACGGGCAGCAGTGTCCTCTTGGTTAACGCTGGTGACCATTCTGCGATTCCCAAGCCGCCTGCCAAGCTTGGGGATTATGGCAACACCCCTCTATTAAGGGGGAGACGACGACGACGATTCAAGGAGTAGACATCTACAGCGCCATCTTTTTGGTCTTCTTCAAATGCGACATCCTTGCATTTAACATCTTTGAGTAAAACGAACTAGTTTTCCTACGTGGTAGCAACTGTAGGAAGTCATCCAGTGGAGAGACAGGAATAGCCCAGATTTAGGAAAACTAGAAGCGCCCTGAATACTGATCAAGGGGACGAAGAGTTGGCAGACTCTCTGAATAAGTCGGGGCATGTGAACATGAAAACTTTGGTGTTGATAGAATTTGCTGTTAGATGGAAGTGTTTCAAATTGATTTTAGAACTAGCATTCAACTTCATGATAAAATCAAATTTTAGCATAACTTTAGTATAGTATTAAGACAATGTTAATTTGTAGACACACTAGCTACGCCCCGCGGTTTTACCCACGTGGTGATGAAAATCGGTGAAGATGATGATGATAATAAAAAGTAGACTATAAATATTATGTTAATTTGGAAAATAAACTATCCCCAATCCGAGTTTCGTCTAAATCCATTCAGCCTTTTTGGTGGCTTGAAGAGGTAACAATAACAAACAAGCACAAGAATCGACATTTTTACATTTATGACATTTTAGACTTCGATAGTTTGGGGTATTCCCGATTGAGCACCAATTTTTTGAGCACCCATAAAATGAGCGACTTGCATATTCCCAAAACAGCACCAATTACAGTTTTGGCTTGGTGTTAATATGGGAACAAAAAAATAAATCTGATTTTAGCTTGTGGTAGCATTGAAACAATCAAGTATATTTTTTTGTACTGATTTGTAAAAAATAGCATCTACGGCAAGAGTTCACCCAAAACCACCGCATAATATTTTACATGTAAGTATTTTTTAGTATGCATATGAACATCATTTAAAAAAAATGCCATTTATAAATATAATTACTTCCAAACTTCACGAGAAAATATTATAAGCACGATAAAAATACTTCTGCATTAGTTATTTTAAACTTCTCAAGAAAATGAAAGCCTTAAAGCTTAAAGCTATAAAAATAGGTTGCAAGAAGAACGACAGTTTCAGTTTTTAAAATCAGCAACAAGACATTGAATAATACGCAAAGTAAAAAAAAGTACAACCGACTTCAACTTCGAATACCTGGATGACATCTTCATATTTTTTAGTAATTTTCATTTAAAAACCAAACTACCGATCCGATTTCGATAAAAAAAATATTCCACCACTTCTGAAGTATTATCTACCAAACAAAAAAAGAATCATCAAAATCAGTTCATAATTGGCGGAGTAATCGCGTAGCATACATACAAAAAAAAATACATACAGTCGAATTGACAACCTCCTTTTTTGAAGTCGGTTGAAAACAAGACTGCCTGAAAACAATAATTGAATATGGTGCCAGCTTCACTCCGGATGGCTAAAAAGGATTCTACAGGGTAAGTTGTAATCAGTTAGCATCCTTTTAAGGGCATATTCTGTACATCAAAACAAACAACTTTTACCATTGTAAAAGTTGTATCGAAATAGCGAAAAATATATCAGCTGTTCCATACAAAAAGTTTATCGACCTTGGGCAAAATGTAAGGAAAAGCTATTGTTTTGCGATTTCAATGTTGGCCCTATAGTAAAAGTTGTTTGTTTTGATGTACAGAATATGCCATTAATAGGATGCTAACTGATTACAACTAACCCTGTATGACCGATACCCCATGCACCCAAATCTTTTCAGCCACTAAAGACTAAAGAAACTCACATACATACATACATACATACATAACCCCTGAAAACATTACTCTTTTTTGGGCTTTTTTGGGCACTCGTGTCAAAATACTTTCACATTCGTTATCTTAATCTTCTCAATAAAATGAAAGCCTGAAAGCTACAAAAACAGGTTGAAAATGAACTTCGGTTCCAGGTTTACAATGAGAAAAAAGGCGGCAAATCTAGTATTCTCAGAACAGCCGCGTTGTACTCTTATCTATTCCGTGGTGCACTGCCACTTCTCGTTTCCACAGCGTGAGCCGCTCCGCGAGACAGCGACGTCCGCTTCAAGCTTAGCTTTGCCTCAATAAAGCGAATGTCGCCACTCGCCACGGTAGCTCAGCGAATGTTTAGTAGATTTTACTCAATGTTGGTAGAGGCAAAAGGTGGTTGGTAGCTATGCCCGGTCTTCATTAAATCTGTTATGGTCATCACAAAGCCTGTCAAGGTCTCTTTGTTTAGAGACTAATCAGTAATAGAGCTACAAATAAAAATTGGAATAAGAAGAAATGTTTGTGTGTGTATTTGTGAGCCTGTGTTCACTTGTAGCAGGCTTGATGCATTATGTTACTTTTATCACAGAAATATCCACGTTCGTCGATATTTCGTTCCACGTCCTATACTAATATTATAAATGCGAAAGTTTGTCGGTGTGTGTGTATGTCTGTTACTCCTTCACGCTGAAACGGCTGAATGGATTTGGGTGAAATTTGGTATACAGGTAGCTTTTACCTTGAAATAAAATTAAGGCTAATTTAAATCCCAAAAATTGCGGGTAAAACTGCGGTAGTTGCACCCCGCAGTTTTACCCACGATTTTTGGGATAAAACTGACAGTGAAATCTCACGATGCTGCTGGTTATAATTTAAAGGATATATGTGGAACTAACACCTTTTCTTTTTCTATTATTAGTAACACCATTTATGAATATGTAAGGGTCATTTTTAACTAACGCAAAACCTCTTAAGCGACTTTGGTTCAGAGTTTTGCGTTAGTTAGAAATTACCTTTAAATAACAGGGAATATAACAGACCCTTAAATTATGTTAGAAGATGGTTAATCAGTCTTTTTAAAGCCATTAAAATATAAGTAGTCCACAGCTGGATATACCTAGGCCTACCTTTGAAGGGTGCGATTTGAACATATCCACCACGCTGCTGGCCCCGGTGCGGGTTGGTTGATGACCTAAACAAGAATTTTGTTTTATTTATACGGGAATACTCATGCCTAATTAAAGCGGATACTCCGACTATAATTTTGATCACATCCGGTGACCTTTTTCTAAGAGTGTAAACATAGCCTGACGCGTATGCGGCTCCGTCCTGCTTTGCACTGCGGGCCGCTGCGCGTCGCGCGAGTGATGACAGCGGTTGCTCTAAGAGTGAGGGGGCGGGGGCGGGTAGAGTGTAGTGCTGCGCCGGCGCACTCTGGAGCTCTTCATCACTGGTATCGTCCCGTGCGGTTTTGGGAATATTTCAGCACGTGAAGCTCACCACGTCGCCTTCAGATGCACATTCACTCTCGCGAGCCCCATGATGACAGGGTCTCCAAGCATTGGCAAAGCTCCAAGGTGGCATTCCATCATCGGTCTCCACCTGGACAAGAATTATCCCAAAGAGGCCGTAATTGTAGTAGTTATGAACCATACTTATAGGCAGAATTATAAGTAATTATTAAGTATTTATAGCCAAACAACAATACAAACAAGTACCTTAAAAAAAATTACCGACTTCAATTTAGTTTACTTGGATGCGGATGACATCTTTTTCCAGTTATTTTGATTTAAGATTTTTAAAAACTTCTGAACCGATTTTAATAATATTTCTACCAATTTGTAAGCATAATTATATCTTTTTATTATGAAAACTGACGTGGTTTTGACACATTTTTGTTTTATTTACGTGTAGCGCGTGCAGCTGCGTCCTGCTTAGCACTGTCGCGTCGGGCTCTGTTTTCACTCTTTGAAAAAGGTCACCGGATGTGATCGAAACTATAGTCGGAGTATCCGATTTAATTAAACGTGAGTTTTCCCGTATAAATAAAACAAAAACATAATTATATCCTTTCAAATAACAAATACATTTTCCAAATCGTTTTATAAGTAACAAACAAAAAAATAACATACTCCCGATTTGAGGACTTCCTCCTCTTTGAAGTCGGTTAAAAATAATAAAACAACAAATTTTACAATAATAACAGCAGGAACTACTAGTTTTAATTATATATATATAATATTACTATATTTATAGTTAAAGTACTTAGTCACCAATAATTTTCTCTTTCCCAAATTCTTTAAAATAAAATAGCTGCAGTTTTATAAATCCAAACCAATTTTGTCTAAAACTCGAGTATTCCTGCATTATTGCGGATCCATTGTGCATACCACAAAGAGTTTAATATCTGAACTGAAGCAATATTCAATGTAGCCCGCGGTTCACAATACGATATCGCTGCATCGTTTTACATAAAGACGAAACCAGCACTCTATATTTACAAAACCAGCACTCTTATTTATTATTTATTTATTTTATTTATTTATTACACACGCTTAACAAAAAATAAAAAACAAGTTACAAAACCAGCACTCTAGATTTACAAAACCAGCACTCTTATTTACAAAACCAGCACTCTTATTTACAAAACCAGCACGCTAGATTTACAAAACTAGCACTCTAGATTTACAAAACCAGCACTCTTATTTACAAAACCAGCACTCTAGATTTACAAAACCAGCACTCTTATTTACAAAACCAGCACTCTAGATTTACAAAACCAGCACTCTAGATTTACAAAACTAGCACTCTAGATTTACAAAACTAGCACTCTAGATTTACAAAACCAGCACTCTACATTTACAAATCCAGCACTCTAGATTTACAAAGCCAGCACTCTAAATGTACAATACCAGCACGAGTTTTTTTTGTGCAACTGTGTGAAAAAGACCGCTCACTTGATAGGAATATTTATGAATGCCTGTAACCAGTTCAGTTCCAACTTGAAGGAGTCAGTTCTATAAGATAGTCAAAGAGTTCCAATAAGAATTTTGAAATATAGAACTTTTTTGAGAGTCACTAATGCATTGATTTCACGTGCCATTCTGAAATATAAAAATTTAAATTAATACTGTTGGGAGCCGAGGGATGGGGAAGAAAGGTTCTTGAGTGGCGACCGCGAATCGGAAGACGTAGCGTAGGAAGGCCTCCCACTAGGTGGACCCACGACATTGTAAAAGTCGCGGGCAACCAGTGGATGCAAATGGCAGGTTGTCGTACTGTGTGGCGGTCTAAAGGGAGGCCTTCGTTCAGCAGTGGACGTCTCGGGGTGATGATGGAAGCCGTGGTAGCCTCAAAGGATACCACTAGACTTGGGATCGTGAGGTCGTGGGTTCAAATCCCGGGCCCGTACAAATGAGCTGTGGAGCTTATGTACCGATTTACATACCTTTACACACTTTTCGGTGATGGAAAACATCGTGACTTTGCGAGGAAATCTTGATACGCCTGGAGAAGAAATTCAAAGGCGTAAGTGAATATACCGAGCCGCAGCTGGTCCAGCGTGGTGGATATGGTCCTTCGAAAGTAGGCCTGGGCCCATCAGTGGACTATTAAAAGACAGATTATATAAATGAAATATTGGTGGACATTTCACACAGTGCCATCTAGCCTTAAACAGATTCAGATTCAGATATTTATTGCTTCCATAGTGTACACAGATATTCTCAAAAAGAAGTTTCTAATGGCCCTGTCGGGCGCAGCAATAGTAGAAGAGAGGAGGACGGCTTCATTTAACAATAAGATGCCTATTAAATAGAGGTATTTTAGGAGGTTCGTCATAAATTAATAATAAATTGTGTCAATGATACTAGTAATAATACATTAATAACGTATCGTAAATAATAAAAAAAACATTGAAATTGTAAAAAAAAAAAACATTAGTTCGTATTAATCTTTTAAAAATTCGTCAATTGAATAATAAGCCCTACTAGTGAGAAGTCGTTTTAAACCATTTACAAAGTTAGTGTCATTTATTTCACTTTTATTTTCATTTGCTTTGCTTTTCATTTGCTTTCAAACTGAATAATGCTTGTTTTAAACTATCACGGTTGTTTTCTAAAGTTCTATTATTATTAACGGGTTTTTTTTACGGGGTATTTACTCTCCAGTTCGTGGAATCCAGTGTTAGGTTGCCTTAAAAATACTAAGTCACGTCCTAAATGTGATCAAAACAACATATGCACTGATATTGTGAGTGTGTTTTGTCGAGACTTGGGTTCGAGTTCGAGTTCCAGTAATCGTAGTAAAAGACTTAGTAAGAGGGTAGTTCGTTATGAATGCCCTTAATGTTTTTTCGAACTCTTTTGACAACCACCCGTATTCTTCAGTCTACTCGTGAACATGGTGCATGCAACTGCGCCGAAATATCGGGAGCTCATTTCACAACCTAATCTCGGCAAATATCCCGTTAATAATAACAGAACTTTTGAATAAAGCTTGTACTTAGGCAACTATAGAGTTTTTTTTTGAACCCTGAAATAGTGTTGGAACGTAACCATTATTATAGAATCGTTGTTAAGCTAGTTTTTATTTATTCATTCTCTATCAACCCTTTTCGAAGGAGCCTGATATGGGTTCCCGTTGTTACTAAAAATGAATAAAACAAGATGACGCATGAATAAACGCGGTGTGAGCAATTTGTCGCGTAAAACTGAATAAAACTCGGCAGTATTACACTTGCATGCGGAAGTTTTATCAAACAGGCAATTTCTTCAGGTTTTGGTGTCTCTAAGAATATTAAACACGATTATAACAGTGTTATTGGTCATAAATATAAGTGAAGTATGTTGTAAATGTACGGTTTTTTGAGGAATAAAACTTGATTTAGAAAAAAATATGTCAAATATTTACTAGTAAAAAGTTTCTAGCATGCTATACTACTATAGCTATCGGTATATATGGAATAATCGTAAAAAGGCGTTAAACTCTTACGGCCTTACTATAAAAACCCGCTCAAACCTTAGTCACTGTTTAAAATGCTCTGACAACTTCTCGCTGACGTGAAATGTCACGTGCGAGAACAAGACAGAGAAGTTTAAGCAGTGACTAAGTTTAAACGGCGTTTTATAGTAAGGCCGTTACCATCACGGCAGGGTTTAGTCGTTGTACTATTTATTACTAAAAAAAATATAGTAATAGGTAGTTTATTAGTTCTAACATAGATACGGAACCCTTCACTCTATTCCGGAAATGCACTTGCTAGATATGAAATTCCAAATATTTTCGCAAAACGTATAATAACAATTTTCATAAAATTGCGTCGATTCGTATTTCCGGTAATCCGGATTATAGGGAACATCTACGATTGAATATCATTTAGGTATTATGTAAATTACGGGATTTCGGAATTTTGTTCGTTTATTGGGTTCTGTACGCAAAAGGAGTCCAAAGAGAAATTATTATCCCTAATACTTCGTCTTCTGGGCCGTCTGGCCATCCGACCCTGCATGGAGCATCTTTTAAACAGGCTAGCACTATTTTTTAATAATACAGTAATCCACACGGTAGACGATTTGTTTGACGGATTATGGCGTCGCACTTCGTGCATTTGCCAGTGTCAAGTATCGACGCGCAGCGGCCCGCAGTGCAAAGCAGGACGCAGCCGCACGTGCGTCGGCCTCGGTTTTCACTCTTAAAAAAGGTCACCGGATATGATATATATGATCGAAACTATAGTCGGAGTATCCGATTTATTTGTGATGGTTTATTTTTTCTACTTCACTATCTTGCTGCATCATGCTGAGCACTAACCTTTTTTGTCGCACTGGACAATGCAACGACAACAACTGTAACATAATCAAATTGGTTATTTATCACATCTATTCATAAAGACCTACTGTGTTCCTCGCAAACAGGGCAGAAATGAGTTCTTTTCTGCCCTAGGGAGGAAAAGTTATTTTCCTCGGTCCTAGTTCAAAGATTGTTATTTCCTCCCTTGGTAAACAATCAAATATTTTGTTCCGATTTTTTGTTACTGTATTTGTTTTATGTTGTTGTAGTGTCTCTTGTGATAAAATAAAGTATTTCTTTTATTTCGTTCATTCTTTCACTTCTCACCTAATTTTAAGTGACGATGCAATTGAAGTTGGCCAACACAACTGGCCTAGGATGAAAATTGGCTGTTGGAGCACTCCTTAAAAATAGTTGCATCATCTTCAAACCTCTTAGCGCCGGACGCGCGTTCCAATTGAAACTCCTGACTTCGCATTTCTTCTAAATCGTTTATTTGTCGCAAAACTTCTGCAGATCGGTCCAATTTAATAAATCGATTGAAGTTTTCACTATAAAAATATTATTGGGAAACTGGATAGGATGAACTTTCTATTTTGATTTGCTGGCGGACTTTCAAACAATTGGAAAGTAATTTTCTAAGCCAATAAGTGCGGGATAGTTCAACTCATAAACATAACTGAGAGAAATCCCAGCGAGTATTGAAACGCTGAATGCCAAATGTTTTAAATGAAAATTTTATGACCTGTGGGGATTTCTTCAATAGCATAGCATAGTTCAGTAGGTGTTACGATTTTGGTATGTGTTTATTTCCTAACAAGTAAATAAAAAAATAAAAAACAACCGACTTCAATTTCGATTAGTTACCTTAATGTCATATTTTTTCAGTAATTTTGATATAAAAACCAAATTAGTGAACCAATGTCGATTAAAATTCTATGGGACTAACTCAGAAGTATGAACTACCAAACAAAAAAAAAACTTCAAATTGCGTAACAAACAAACAACAACAAATAAACTGCCAAATTGAGTTAAGAACCTCATTCCTAAAAAAAACCTCCTTTTTCACCCGACTTCAAAAAAGGAAATTCTCAATTCGACTGTATGGTTTTTTATTGTTTGTTTGTTACGCGATTACTCCGCCAATTCTGAACTAATTACGATGATTATTTTTTTGTTTGGTAGGTAATACTTCAGAGGTAGTTCCATCAAAATTTTATCAAAATCGGTTCAGTAGTTTGGTTTTTAAATCAAATTTACTACAAAATATGAAGATGTCATCCAGCAGACCTAACATGCACACCACGAGAAAATTTTCTCGATTCTACAAAACAGGACAAGGCTACGAATCTGTATAAGTTTGTCTCGTTTTCGCAGGACATAAAGACACGACAAAATTTTCTCGCGATGCGCATGTTAGCCCTGCTGGTATTCGAAGTTGAAGTTGGTTGTATTTTTTTTTAAAGCGCTTTATTATTCATACGCCAGGTTCAGATTCTCACTGCGTAATCCAGTCATTAGGTACTCACTGATCATAAAAAGATAGCTCTAAGCAGAGCTACGAACTTAAAATTTTCCATGCAGTGTCATTGCAATGGGCAATTATAAAAACGTCATTATATTTTTTCACATTTCCTTACAAAGTCAAATAATTACATCGTTCGTCAGTGCGTGAGAAGACAAACAGATAAACAAACACACTTTTTCAACCACAATGTTAGTAAGGATACATACAGTCAAGAAGTCCTATTCTTCTGTACAATACGTATTTTATTTAAGATCGGCTTTTACCGCGAACGCAGCTTCAAGAGCGTTCGTGTTTAAACTTTCAGTCGTGAAGAGTAGTGGAGTAGTGCCGCCTTCGGTTAATGGCACTTTCGAGGAAAAATTCTAGAATTTTCCTTCACAGCATTTGTATTGTGCGCTTGTCAATATGTTTTATAACTGGTTTTTTAAGAGTAATAATTTATGTATGTGTAATAAGCTATCCGGATATATACCAAAAATACAAACATAACCAACCTCTAAATTAAAGCGCTAACTTAGCGCTTCCTTCTTCTTGTAAGTTTAAAATCAATATGGGTTTGCATTAATTATATATTTATAGTATAGTATTGTTAAGTATTTTATGATTTTATACCTAAGCTGTGTTTTTCATCAAATATTTATGTCTATTTGTGGAAACTTGTAATTGGCCTTAAGCAACATACTCTCTTTTTTTGTCTTCCGTGTTTAGCTGTAAGTTTTCCTAAAATTATAAAAATAAAATAATAATAAATAATAAGAGATTGTTTGAACTGTCTACGGCGTAATTCTGTGAACGATGGGAATATTCTAGGATATCATAGTACTCATCAATGTGAACAACTTAAACTACGAGGCTAACTCAGAAATCGCGAAAAAATATATCTGCCATTCCATAGAAAAATTACATATTTGCAACGAAACCTATGGAATCCCCTTTATTTTTTGCGGTTTTTTTTTTTCAAAAAGCAAGCAATTTTTTTAATGAGATCAATCATTAGTCTAAAGCTGTATCAGGTAGAGTCACATTTAGCAGAGCAAAAATATGGCGGTTACGCAGATTCGTGCGTGTCTAACTTCGATTTTTGAAGATTTTCTCAGATTACTTAAAAAGTATAGAAATTAATAACTTTTGAACCACAACATGCTCTCCAAAATACTATTAACTTATAATACATATTTTTTTAATGTGACTATGTGCTGTAATTAGGACATAAAACTGAATATGGTTTAAAAATAGACACTGTTTCGCTATTTTTTTCTATCGAGGAAAGTATAATCAATCGTGTTTTTATCCACAGAAGTCACTAAGACGAATGTTCTTCTGTAAAATTTTGTATTTTTGGGCTTTAAATATAGTAATTTGACTAAATAAATTTGATTTTGCGAGGGGCAAATTTGGTAAATACAAGCCTTAATAATGATGAGTTCAATTATATCCTAGAATAAATGTCGTCGTTCACAGAAACACCCGACCCCCAATAGAGGTTTGTTGCATATAGATACTACAAACGATCTCTTAGTACCAATTATTTGATTCTTAGTTAAGTTTAATTATGTATTAAAGTAGTTAGATACTATGTAACTTCTTTAAAATTGTATTTAACATTTTTTAAAGTACAACTCCAGATGATGATGGTGATGATGATAACTCCAGCAAACTACATTTGAACGAAGATTTTTTTTAAAGTATGGTCAAATGATCATATGTTACCGACTGATTTTATTTTCTTCTTATCTTACTGCTCATAGGTGTGGCTACTACAATACACCATGCTACGCATTGTGAGAGATCTTCACTGTACAAGTAGACACCGGAATGATAAGCTTTTTATACAACCAACTTCAACTTCGAATACCTGATTGACATCTTCATCTTTCTAGTAAATTTGATATAAAAATCAAACTACCGAACCGATTTCGATAAAACTTATTGGGGCCACCTCTAAACTATTACCTAACAAACAAAAAAAGAATCATCAAAATCAGTTCATAATTGGTGGATTCATCGCATAACATACAAAAAAAACATACAATCGAATTGAGAACCTCTTTTTTTGAAGTCGGTTGAAAATGTCAATCTATGGTCGCGCATTTGAAGTAAAACGCCCGAAATGCCATTTTGTAACAGATTAAAATTGATCTAATTACGATGCAATGTGGTTTGGTTTCCTACGCGTCTATTTAAATTGTCGTTTTGAGTATTCTTAGTCTAAAAACATGTATATTGGTAGAATTGACAATAAGCTCATTTGCACAAGCGCGGCCCGTCACATTTCCGTTCTATTCGCTCCTCTCTTCATTGAGGCAGTTGAATAACTGGCATGGTGTGGTTCTTCCCTAAGCAGACTCTGTAATAGAGTCCTACCACTACAACCAGTTCACCTTCTTTTGGCTGACATTAGCGTAGAAATTCTAAATTTTTTGTGAAAATTAAATTAAAAACAAGAACCATTATTTTAACATTGTTTATGTCTATAAGTACAAGTCTTGTTTATACAGTTTGGACAACACGGTAATTTTTTGGACATTAAAACAACTTTTTTACCTTGTTTACGTTCTAAGCTGAGAGGGAAACTTACGAAAAGCTATTACGAGTTACCGAACTTAAATTGAATAAGTAAATCAAGTTTTTGTATGGCCAAATGACATTACTTACTTTCGTTATAGAAATATCGGCAAGTTTTGGCAGATATTTAGATTCATCATTATTATAATCAGTCTTTCATATTCCACAGCTAGATATAAGATGACCTTGTAGGTGATACAAAAATAGAGCTGTAGCTCTATCATTACTATTAGAAAATAACGTCAATATTATATACGTACACAATTATATACGTCAATATTAAAATGATTTTTCCTTATACACTACAGTATTCAAAAACTGATTTGGTGCGAATGGGGATCCACACTGCGTTTTTTATTTCATATTTTCTTATCTTGTTATTATATCGTGTCACCGATACGACTTAGGAGCAATACGAATCAGGACTGCTTCTGACAGCATTGCAGTTGACCGTTAATTGTTCGGGGAACTGGGGCACGTTTATTGACCTGTTGTAGGTTGACCAGTCTCTTATTAATTGATGTTCAATTGGAACACAGTTGACTTTTGAATTTCGCCGCATGGTATGCGTGGGCCTATAAACATTAGTATGTCCTACGCTCTTACAATAAGCACTGTCTTGGGGAGTAAGTCAAAAAAAACAACCTGTATAATTCATTCAATCGTAGACACACTTAAACAAACTGGGAGCCACGGATAGTCCGCTATACCGTGGCTGTATGCAGGGTAATGAAACTATGGAGCATGTGCTGTGGCATTGCAAAGCCACAGCACTTTACACATATTAAGTAACAAGAATAGCTAACGGATTGCATGAGGCACCTTCATTCCCAACCATGTCCCTGCAAAAGTTTGATTGCTTTTCACCATCTCATACAGCTCTACCTAACCTTCTCACAGTTGCTCCAACTAAGTCAGCAATCCAGAGCCTCGCTCCGATACTTCTAGAAGTTGGGTTGGTTCGGATAGACGCTGCCGGGGGAAATGCACCCCAAGCGGGACGTCAGTGCAGGACTTATCACCCTTACATTGAATATGAATAGGAATCGTACACATTGGGGGAATGGAGACGACTGAGCAATGCGCTCTGTGCTCTATATATTGTTGAAAACGGTTGAGTATTCTTGGGCACGGCACTGCAGTATTATGTCATTATAAAGATTGATATAGGATATATTTGATTGATTTGATTACAGGGTTTGCAAGTTGAAGTGGCAATGGGCAGGCATCGCTCTACGAACTGACAACCGATAGGGAAGAAAGGTTCTTGGGGTTCTTGAAGGTTCTTCTTCGACCGCGAACCGGAAGACGCATCGTAGGAAGGCCTCCCACTAGGTGGACCGACGACATTGTAAAACTCGCGGGCAACTGGTGGATGCAAATGGCAGGTTGTCGTACAGAGTGGCGGTCTAAGGGGGAGGCCTTCGTTCAGCAGTGGACGTCTCCGGGCTGATGATGATGATGATAAAGATTGATAGCCACCTCTTTTTGAATGCATCTGGGAAGAATTTATTGACAATCGAATCTATTTTCAAACGACTTCAAAAAAATAAGGTTATCAATTCGACTGCATGTTGTATTTTTTGTTGCATATGTATGTTACGTGATTACTCCGCCATTATGAACTGGTTTTGAAGTGTTTTTTTCTTTGGTAGGTAATACTTCAAAGGTGGTCCCATATAAGTTTTATCGAAATCGGTTCAGTAGTTTAGTTTTTAAATCAAAATTACTAGAAAATATAAAGATGTCATCAAGATATTCGAAGTTGAAGTCGGTTCTTCTTTTTTAAAGTGTATTATTATGATTTAAGTTTTGTGGTGTGCTTGAGTCCATGCATTGCTTGCATTATCTCCATGTGGACGTAACACAAACACGTAATGCAGGAAGCCATGCTGTTCTACAAACATTACGTTCAACATAATAAGTATAACCTTATTCTCTGAATAATGTATGACCGTAAAGCGATGGGAAAACACGTCGTTCTCTATGTAACGCCATTAACCCTACCCTTCCCCCACGGAACCCCTAAATAAGGGATGTGGACCCCTAAACATGGAAAGTGAAACCTCTAAACACGTGAAGTGTTATAGCCTCTTTCCCTAACGTGCAATAAGGGATAAAAGGATAGAATGCGGTGATATTTTTATTTCGGTACAATAGTAATTCTTCAGGTGCTTCAAAACTGAGAAATGGCCCGTGTGGATTTTTGCACAGACGGTGGAAGCGTGGGGAGATTTACCCCAAGGATCAACCTGCCAGTTAGCCCACTTCTGTCCAAAGGGCCTTCGAAGGGCAATTGGACCATATCCACCACGCTGGCCCAATTCGGTTAGGTGGATACCCACACGCCATTGAATGTCTTCTCTAGACGTTAAAAAGTTTCCTAACAATTTCCTTCTTTACTGAAAAGCCAGTGCTAAAAAAAACTATAAGCCACGATTTTTTTCCATCAACGAAATGATAATTGATAAAACGGTTTAAAAAAACTTTCATATTTTCCAGTTATTTTGATTTATTCCAGTTATTTTGACCGACACTACAAGTTTGACGATAAAAATGACAAACTGTATGTTTGGACGTTTGTTATTCAATGAGGTTCCACAGGCTAACCTTTTTGCAGATGGCGTCAGAGGCGGTCAGGATATGGTAAAATCAAGTTTTTTTGTTAATCGTTGCTTATATCTATCTGCTCTTGATGAGGGCGTTGTCGTTAAATCTAATCCAACGAAAAATACTAGGTAATGTGCCTTGTTTTATAAATCTATGCAGCCGTTGACGGCCTGAAAGTAGATTTGTTGGTTAAATAATTGTTTGTATATTGTGTTGGACATAACTTTAATTAGCAAGGCAAAGGATTGCAGTACAAACCAGTATAAATAGTAGATATTTCCTGGTCTTCTTCTTCTTCGTCGATTCGATGATCCAATAATTATAATCATCATCAGCCCGGAGACGTGAACTGCTGAACGAAGGCCTCCCCCTTAGACCACCACACTGTACGACAACCTGCCATTTGCATCCACCGGTTGCCCGCGACTTTTACAATGTCGTCTGTCTACCTAGTGGGAGGCCTTCCTACGCTGCGTCTTCCGGTTCGCGGTCGCCACTCAAGAACCTTTCTTCCCCATCGGTTTTTCTTCGAGCGATGTGGCCTGCCCATTGCCACTTCAACTTGCGAACCTTGCGAGCTATGTCGGTAACTTTGGTTCTTTGCCGAATATCCTCGTTCCGGATTCTATCGCGCAAAGTAACTCCGAGCATAGCTCTCTCCATTGCCCGTTGCGTGACTCTGAGTTTCTCCAAAAGGCCAGCAGTTAAAGACTACGTTTCAGTTCCATATGTCATCACTCACATCATACACTGGTCGTAGACCCTTGTCTTCATTATAATACGAAGAAAAAAATAAAAATAAAAACAAGTTATACTATTTTCTCCCAGGGTTTGGCCACTGCCATCCCACAAGGAGTGGCCTTATTTAGGTCTTCTAAGGTACAGGAATTCGGGCACTGAGGACACGACAGTAGGTGCGACATGGTCTGCGTAGGGACTCCGCTGTCTAACAGCGCTCTCAGGGGTAATAGCGAGCCTAAAAAAAGTGATGAAAAAAAACAACAAAATGTATGAGATTACACATGACACATGAGATTGACAGTTGACTATGGCCGCATCGACGATGCGCCACCTAGCGAAAAAAAAACACAGGATGCCCATTACTAAAACAGTAGAACGGATTTGTATGAAATTTGATATAGCCATACCATTACCATTGGAACTTTGGAATTATACATTTATGCTACTTTTAATCCAGAAATCGCACGAGAAACCGCGGGGCATTGTTATTTATATTATAATACCTATGTCCAATTTTATATGTTTGAATGTTTAGATGTTTGTTAATAAATCACAAAAAACGGCTGAACGGATTTGGATCAAATTTGGTGTAAAGGTAGCTAATACCATTGAATGACACTAAGGTCACTATGTATTCCTGGAAACGCGGCTGAAACCTCGGGTTGCTGCTAGTTATTAAATCCTATGTTGTTAATTTTTATTAGTATCCCTATATTAACTCCAATAAACTCTTTATTTTTAAATGTACTAATAGGGTATTTTATAAAATGATCTGGGCGTCAGTCCGCTATTTGCAAATTAAACGCTATAATTTTAGAAAGCATTTTGGCCATATTTACGGTGAAATATCGCCAAGACGCTCTTTAGTTAGATTGGTCCAGAATGTTCCACTAGGGAGCGATGAAGGGACGGGCATCTCTCGAGTAGTTAGATTTAGTACCTACCAAGTTCTTGTTGTAATAATACAGATCCAATTAAATTTAATCACTTTTGTTTATTGATAATTATTATACATTTACAAATTGCTTTGCCTAAAACATCGAATAGAAATAGCGCAAAATGGTAAAAAAATAACGCTTCATTCGGATGAATTTTTGCCATTCATATACAATTTCGACAGCAATGAAAAAATTGACGTTAATCTCGATCATATATTATCTTATTTAAGTTATTGATAAAAAATGGGGGACTTGGTAGAGTTGGTAGAGTATGCTCGGAATGGTTTAAAGTGGAGAATTTTAGGAGTGGGCCGAATATCTTCCGTACGCGGACGGACCTCTAGCATTCGTATACACAAACTGTTGTGTAAGATTAAAAAATCAAGCCCCAAGACGTGAGCTGTGGTGAAACTCTAGCCCATTTACATTTAGTATGTAAGGAAAAAGTAGATGTAAGGAACATGTACATAGGTGATAGTGAATATCTTTACAGTTACCGGGATTCTGACAAGCATCTTTTACTTCTTCTAATCTCATGAGCTTTTCCATCCATGCTCATCAGTTGCGGGTACTTTTCACTTACTTTACTTTTCACTTTCCACCAGGGGCCGTACCATGAACTCTTATTGCAGGTCCGAATAGACTCAGCTGGTGACGCTGCGCATCTTGAAACCATATTGCGGGGCGACAACATTCACAGTAGTGCAGCGTTGGCAGCTGAGCCTGTTCGGTCCTGCAATAGAAGCTCATTGGCTTGGCTTGGACATTTTTAAGTAATAAATAGTGATATAAGGCTATGAAAGCGCTAATGAAGGGAGATCTTCCTATCTCCCTGAAGCGTCAACTCATCGACATGTGTATCTTGCCCATCCTAACCTACGGTGCACAAACTTGGTCACTTACCAAAATCCAGAGGTCCCGTCTCATGGTTTCAAAGAGCAACGAAACGCAGTATTCTCGGGATTAAAAGACAAGACCGCGTCCGTAACACCATGCTGCGTTCCATGACAGGTGTCACAGACGTAGGAAACAAAGCTGCCAGGCTCAAATGGGAGTGACCAGGCCACGTCAGCCGGATGCACCCAGACAGATGGGCAAAGGTCTCTACGGATTGGGTGCCCCTGCACAGTCGACCCCGAGGTCGCCCTCCGACACGATGGCGCGACGAACTCGGGAAGTTTAAAAAAGATTGGATGGCGCTGGTACAAGATCGAGACAGCTGGAAGAAATTGGGGGAGACCTTTGCCCAGCAGTGGGACAACACAGGTTAAACAAAAAAAAAATAAGGCTTCATATTAAATCTATTAACTAATGGTGTTCACACAATTTTAACAAGCTAAACTTTCTACATTTATCGGAATACGCAAAAAGAAGGACTGCGATAGCCGCGTAACGTCACCGAGCCCAGTGCTGCAAGAAAATTTACACTCTATCTCATACCAATTGTAACGTTTCAGAGCTGAGGACGGTAGCAAATACACATGCACTATCACGTACCTAGGACTGCTCCGGTCCTGGGATGATGCCTTCACTTTAACCACGGTTATTTTGATTGTCTTAATTTGAATTTCGATCGTTCTGCACTTTTATTGTAGGTTTTCTTGATGTTGCGCGCGCGCCGGTAAGATGGCGATTTTTTCATAAGCTCCGTTCGACGAGTGCATGGTGCATGACAGTTACTGTCAACTGCGTTTCGCTACTGCCGCACAAGCTCTGATTTTCGTATGATGGATGTGTTATGCAATAGAAAAAAATATACAAAATGCGTTTCGTATCATACCGCCGGGAACGGTACACCAGTAAAGTACAAATTTGCTTGCATTGTATATGAGATTGTTGACAATTACAGAATTATTGTAATTTTATTATACTTGTAGAAGGTTTTATATTGGACTGAATTTGCACGCGCAGGTGTGTGGGACTCTTATATTCTGAATTCTACTGTACCAGGCTTTACTTGTAATACCTTCCTTAAAATTTCATTGCTTACCTTGAAGTAAGATTATCTTAATACCAAGTTTAGTAAAGTTGACACTTGGAATCCAGGCATTACTTAGGGATAAGAAACTGGATACGTGAGAGTGGTTATAATTTGTTTCCAACGGATAAGAGAAGGTATTACGAGTTTGGTTACAGAATAAAGGGTGACAAAGTTAGGGCTGGTATTAATTAGTTTTAGACTCTAGTGCTATGTAGTTTTAGAGATTAAGTTAGTTTGAATTGAGACGTGTTAGGGATGTTTCTTGTATTGAATTAGGAAATTAACTATCAGTTAAGTTACCTTAATGTTACCTTACTCTAAGATTTATTTGTTCAAATTCCGTAGATTCCGACTTTACTAGGTGGTTGTTCTTCTTAAGAGGAAGTTGCCTAGGTAGTACCGCGGCAGTTTCAGATACTGCTGCCAAGTAGTAGTGTGTAAATTTTTCTGTGTTCCAGCTTACAAAGTATTGTAGTAGCTGTCAAATTTGCAGGGCTATTGAGATTCATCACTGAATGTTTAGAAGTAATGGGCGTGATGCCCTAGACTCTGTTCTGTTACTCAAACTACCCAGACTAGCGGTACCCAGATCGTTGTAATGGTCATGGGGAAGAGCTTTCTCTTACCATCACAATAAAGTATTGTTCGTTTCATTATAATGTTACGTTGTAATAAGGACAAAATGTATGGCCTGATTAAGTTCTTAAGTCTCTGGTTTGTGATATGGAACCATCACCAACCATTGCACTTTGAGTATTTGTTTTTTATATGCTTAAGGATCGACAAGTTGACGGCTCGAACTCATCGGTGGGCGCGGCTAAAAAACATGCTCTCTTCATCAAAAAAACTGTGGGAAGGGGAGAAAGAAAGATAAATGAGCGCGCAATTTTTTTTTGTCGATTTTGGCTGCAGTAATGTGGTTGAATAAACTCTGAGTTAATTTATTCCAACTTAAGTTATTTAAAATGTTTATGGACTAAACTATGCCGCTTGATAAATTATTTTAGAGTTTTCGTATTCCTTATGTTATTTATTTATTATGTCCAATGTGGCGTTAAAATTGAGCTAAAATACAAGATGTTTCCTGGCTTAAAACTTTCATGTTTATTAACTTTTTACTATCGTAATAATTTACAATCCTAGATAATGAAGAGATTAATCGATATAATACTTAGTCTTGGACCTACAAAATTACATAATGGAGTAGTAATACTACCGCGTTTCTATGGAGAAGTGACCAACTTGTATACTCTTAAGAGGCTAGCTAAATGACAATAACTCACGTGATGCTAAGTGATGGTACGGTCGAAGATGATACACCATAATTTTGTATGTAAATTTATATTCAAGATTACGTAGAACGGCACCACTTAATTGAAAGGCCTAAAAATATCAAATTGTCATAAAACTGCTGTTCTTTAACATTTATAGCATAACAAAATATCTGAAGCTGCTGTAGTTTTTGCACATGATGATAATTTGATTAAGTGTGCCTGCAGTACACAAGATATAATAGATACATTATAAATACGAGCTAGGTATGTACATAAATCAGCTGTTCCATCTACATTTGATTGAAAGCAACATTAAACCTAACTTTATTTCCTCACTGTGCTTTGCCAAATTTCTTCGAAACGATCATTATGAAACTTTGAGATTCAAAAGAAAATATTCCAAAATCGATCGCTGCCAATGGCTCGTGACCGAGAGCTCTCCAAGTTTGTGATTAGTTCATTTTCGGAATCGCCCCACACGAGTCAGCTTCCAAGCTAAAGCTTGAAACTTTGTGCTGCAGTAAATACAGTAATTCTACTGTGGTTGAATGAGCTAATGGATCATTTCTGAACAGAGATCAAACAAGATAGACAAAATGATGCCTTTTAATATCGGAGGCCAAATAAATGGTTGAAGAATACTCTACAACTCATTGAAAGATACATACTATTATTCCAAGCCACATTTTCTCGAACTATAGGTACTTATGACAGGTAAGGCAGAGACTTCTATAGCTTAATTGGCAGAGCAGTTTGGACGGAAACCCAGAGATTGCTCGTTTGCAGATTCAAGTCCTGCCAGAGGTCATAATTTGTTTTTACTGTTTAAGCTTTAAAAATATACAGTCTTCCTTAAAAACCTTCTCAACCGTTAATCACTGCTTAAGATGCTCTGTCAACTTCTCTCTGACGTGAAGTGTCACGTGCAAGAACAAGACAGAGAAGTTTAAGCAGTGACTAAGTTTTTTAAGCAAGGCTGATAAGCACTTCTTTAAACTACTTGGGATTGGTAGAAATAAGGATAATAATGTGATTTATTTTGAGAGATTTTCGACTTGATCTATTAAATAGAGACTGGGACTCCAGTCTATCTATAGATTTAGTTCTATCACGGGGTCCCTATAAAAGGCCATTTTCCGGCACACATTAAAAAAAGAAACCTATTGTAGATGGCGCTGACCTTGCGCTGACCAGACATGTCTGTCATTGTCAAGTTTTTTATTTTATTTTATGTGCCACAGATCGAAAATAAATATTATTATGCTGTTTTGGACGGCCAAGTATAGTCAGCGTCATCTATCAAGTTGATTAGAACTACTTTTAAAAATACATGTTTGTAAAATCTCTCATTATAATAAAACCACAAAACTTGACTTACTCCTAATAATGCCCTAGCGCACCCCTTCCTTCCCTCCTTTGCCAGCACTTTCAAAACTTTAAACTTGCATTCCTCGCTTGAATTATCGCATAATATAAAACTATGGGATTCATTGCGCTGCGCTATCGTTTTTATTGGTGCTTGTAAAATGTTCGAAAGTTGTTCGATGGCAGTTCCCAATATATGGCCCGGTCTGTGGACTTTATTCCTGCGCTGCATTGCGTTCTGTAGTATTATAGAGTCTACCAACCTACTAAATTTTACTACGTGTATGTACGTTCGATTTTATTGAACTGCGATCTCGATACAAAGTTCTGAATATACATTATGTTGAGTTATATAAAGCTGGTATTGTATATTCACTGTTAGATTCTGTGAGAGTTTTAGTCTAGGTAAATATTTGTACGGCTTCCAGATTAATTTTGTAGCCTGAGAGTCAAGATGAAAATAAAGTTTGTTTTGTTTGACTTTCGGGCTAACCTAACCCGACTAAACATTGGGACAAATATTGACTTTATAACAAAATTTTCAGTAATGTTAAACTGATTAGGCAAAACTGGCATAATTTTGAGCTGATTGAGAAAATTATAATAGGTTGTTTACAAATAAAACTAGCGTGCAATAAGTAATGCACTTATAGTAGAAAAGAGGCTTACCTGCTGCATTATACAATATGTACATTATTATATATACTACTCATTATAATAATATCAAAACTCAACCTAGAACTCAGGATAATGGAATAAGGCGTGTAGTTGTGTGTTTCTTCGCAATTCATATGGTTTCATCTGGTCCTCTTATTTTGCGTCAAATTAAATGACAGTTTTCATTTAACAAGCTTTAAAACTAAGAATTTAATAATGCCAGAAGAAACAAGCTCGGAGTTATTCGTTGGAGAGAAAATTGTTAACATGATATTTGCTTAGAAAGTAAATATTGTGGTAAGAAAAATTTTGCTTTTTATGGACAACCACTCAAGAATTTTAAATTGTTATTTGGCTTTTTAATACAATGAAATGCTTTTTTTTTACTAATACAAAATTATGTTATCTGGCTACCTGATATATTTAACTTCATCATCAGGCCGGAGACGTCCACTGCTGAACGAAGGCCTCCCCCTTAGACCGCCGCACTGTACGACAACCTGCCATTTGCATCCACCGGTTAACCGGTTAACCGGGTTAAGTTAAGTTTTATATAGTATTTAACTTATTATATAAAAACAATTGGTTTCCCAGTAGACCAATGAAAGTCTATAAAAGTCAATTCAAATGCTCAAGCCCACTACCAATTGGTGTCGTATCCAGCATGCTGACAGCAATGCCACGTTCAATGGAAATGCTGCGTTGAGTTGTGTTGTTATTTTTTCGTGTAGGTACTTACATCTTGAGTCCAACTTTACATAATGCGTGACAAAAAACGAGCATTCATCATTGATTCATTTCATGAAATGTAGGAAAATAGTTTGGTCAGCCAAGCAGGAAAACTTAGTAAATTACAGGCAATAAATCAGGAGCATACTTGTGATTTACTAAGTTTTCATGTTTCCGATACTTTTCATCAAACTTAAGACAAGCATGCATGCCGTGTCAAGGGCCAGATTTTGGGTGTAATCCTTGACCGAATAACCTAGCGAGAGCCTCTGGTCGAAGTCTGGCTCTCTGGGTCGTGTAAGTTTTAATTAAACTTTATATAAGCAAGCATAATTAAAAAAAATTACTTAACTCTCAATTTTAGTGGTAGCATTCCGAACACAAAATCGCCACACATTTTGGTCAGCAACTACACACAAAACATTAATGTAAATTTATATCCCACCGCTAAACCATTTTAAGGCACAATTATGTAACTTTATTGTAACAAAATATGCTAATAAATCCCTTCAGGAAGGAACCAAGTATCCATACGAACCGAAGTCGAAATTTACGATCTAAACGGCAAACCGCGTTAAAACATTATGGCTTTTGATGTTAATATTCTGTCTCAGATGAGAAACTGCACGATTTTAACAAAAACAGATACTTACTTACCTCTTCCACTACCCAACTCTTAATCGCCACAGTCATAAGGTACTCATTATAAATTTGTTATTTTGATGATTTGTGTTCAAAAATGAATGAAAATAATTGATTCATATTTATCAGTATTATAATATTTCATCATCATCATAAGCCAGAAGAAGTCCACCGCAGAACGAAGGCCTCCCCTTTAACTGGGGTTGCCATAATCCCCACGCTTGCCAGACGGCATGGGGATCGCAGAATGCTCACCACCGTTATCTGAGAGGGCGCTGCTGCCCGACCTCCAGAGGTTCTGGGTGTAGATTAAGGATATACCCAGGTCCATGTCCAGGATTATATATTTACGTAATACGTAAACATTTTTTAACCTGGGTATGTCCTAAAACTGCATCCAGAACCACCGGAGGACGGGCAGCAGCGTCCACTCAGTTAACGGTGGTAACCATTCTGCGATCCCCAAGCCGCCTGCCAAGCGTGGGGATTATGGCAACACCTCCCTTTAAGGGAGAGGCCTTCGTCCAGCAGTGGACGTCTTCCGGTTGTTGATGTGATGTGAGATAGTAGCTCAATGTAGGAAGTACGTTTTTTGTTAGGTTGTTTCAAATTTGCTACACTTTTCCCACCCCACACATGAGAACTATAAATAAAACAAAACATAAACACTACTGTATGATATTGATGATAAAAATTCCTTTACCGACCGCAGAGGGAAGGAATTCTCAGCTCATAATGTGGGTTCCTTGTAGCAGAAGAGCTATCGTCATTTCTGTTAAGGTATTATATATCTTTTTTGTTTTATGTATACCGGAATACTCACGTTTAATTAAATCGGATACTCCGACTATAGTTTCGATCACATCCGGTGACCTTTTTCAAAGAGTGAAAACAGAGCCCGACGCGCGTGCAGCTGCGTCCTGCTTAGTAAGCAGTAATTAAACGTGAGTATTCCCGTATAAATAAAACAAAAATGTGTCAAAACCACGTCAGTTTTCATAATAAAATATTATATACCTAATATAAATATGTTAATAAACTTATCTAATACTATAAAATCACTGTACTGACTGACTGATTGACAGAAAACTCACAGCCTAAACAACTGGTCGTACAGATTTGAAATTTGGAGGTTGTATCGTATTTGTCTTGGTGCGTAGATGTGTACTACGAAAAGTGTTTTCGAAATTCATCGCCTAAGGGAGAAAAAAAGGTTAAGAGGAAGTCCTTTGTTTTTAACTTTTAGTCGTGAAAAATTTGTATTTGGATAGTTCAAAATACTTTAAATGTTTCTTGATTTAAGACAAAATTTTAAATATCTTGCCTCATTCATCAACACAAAAAAAAACACAAATAGAGATATTACTTGGATTGCTAAAATATTTCATAATTCGGTGATTTACATGCTAGTGCTACGCAAGCCGTAGTCTGATTGTGGCTAAGGCCAATTGCACCTAATTTATGCATTCCACGTCCGAGTACTTTACGCCATATCTTTACACTTCTAATGATATCTATGCACACTGCATTTAAAATGACCGCTGCCTCTCGTCCCACACCGAAAGTCGTTCCCAGCATTTACAATAAAACAAATTCTTCTAGCGTTCGGTAGAATTATGTTTTAGCTTCGTACTGTGACTTTGAGATATTGGATTACGGCACAATAGTTGTTGTTGTTGCTATTTCCACAGTTTTCTGCTGAAAGTGCTTGCAGTTTAAGATTTAGAGCGAAAGTGCAGTCAAGATTGACCTCTATTTTTGCGTTTGTAAGGTCAAAGATAAGTACTATATTAATTACCATTATTATAATTAGGTATGCTTTTATTTTATGAATAAATAAATTTAACCTGTTGAAACAAGTCATGAACAATCTGGACCCGGGTTAGTCTTAAAACTGCACTTAGAACCACCGGAGGACGGGCATCAGCGTCTTTTCGGTTAAATGTGGTGAGCATTCTGAGATACCCAAGCCGCCTGCCAAACTTAGGGATTCTGGCAACCCCTATCTAATAAGAGAGAGGCCTTCGTTCAGCTGTGAGCCGAGTTATACTTAGTCGACCCTGTTCTTAGACTGCTTCGTATTATCCAAAGCAGACGAAAAACAGGGTAAGGTATAAAACTGATAAAGAATTTATATATTTATATTATGATATCTTAGCTCGTCTCAGTATATTGATCTTACAAAGATGTATTTCTCGGATTTTGAGTACCTATCTAATATTTCGCTACATCTGACCCTTTCTAGCAAAACACGTCCGTCGTCCCAGCGACAATGATAAGATGAATGGACGGGAATAAGCGCACGAATTTTGAAGACTATATGTTGAGCGCCGGCTCTCCACTCGCTTCAGTCATACTCTGCCTTTGCGACATGCGAGCCGTACGATACGACAATACAAACTTCTAATACATGTACATGTGTTCTCTTTTTGTCATGCAGTAATTAGATTCGCTATCTCTATTTTTTTAGGTATGCTTGATTGTGTTGTCTTGTTAATTTTGATCCGTTTGCAAGCGCTGGGCGCGTCCATTCTATTATAACCGTCGCTGCGTCGTCCTAGAATAAAATTTGTTTGAAATCGTGTACTGTGACGTCATTAGCCACTATCTTAAATTATATTATCTTAAGCTTAAACAGTAAGAAAAATTATGATCATGACCATGATTTTGTTTCTTTTTAGTTTTTTTATTGAAACTAAAATGTTTATAACTTCGTTATTTGGGGATATAATTAAAGTTTTATTTTCGATGATTTGTTTTGTTGCGAATAAAAAAGCCACGCCTATTCCCTAATTATCTCCACACATCAGAACCTTCAAGTAGTAAGTTGCAGCAACAACTAAAAGGTTAAACCTGATGAAAGTCCTAGTCTTGAAGATCACTGATAACGGCATTATCTTCATTGGTTCAATTTAGAATCAATTAATTTATGGGGAACGGAAGAAACGTGTAGGTGTAATGTAACAAGTGTTTGTTGAAAAGCGATTTATTTTATTTTATCTTACAAAAAGGGAATTTCCAACATGTACTTTGATAAAATAAAGCATACAATTATATTTTATTTATTATTATTTAATTCTTTATTGCACACATAAATACATAAATGTTACAAAATGAGGACTTAATGCTAAAGCATTTTCTACCAGTCATCCCCGCGGTGACCCCGCGGCGGTATTGCGTTCTATCAAGATTCCGATATTAATAATTTATTTTAGAGACTAAACTGCTATATAAAGAAATTTAATTAAAACAATACCTCATATCATTCATTGTTTTCTTCAGCCCACCTCGGTCCAGTGCTGGACCACTTTAGAATAAATACCAAAAACAACTTGAGATGTATCTTACAATCAATGAATGATCTATCATGTCAAAACAACACTCTTTATGTTCGGCGATAAAAAATTGTGGAGACACTGCCTTACATAAGTCATTCACAATTACGCACACCAATACCAACTTGATTTCAATTTTGAAAGCTAAATTCACTCTAACACCCTATAAATTAATTTTTATTCAACAATAAATCTAGCAATAATATAACCGTGAAAATGTTATTTTATAGTCAAGAGAGATATTGTTTTTGGGGTGCCAAATTCGGGGTAGCTTGGGGTAAAATCGTTTAATACGGCCCCTACAAAAACATAAAGGGTTCCCGCTGTCAATTTTCTCTTGATTTACCCTCGAACTGCTGGCTTTGTTAATCGGGTTAGCTTCTATGAATTATTGTTTCAAATTTCGTCTAATTTATCATTTTCTTGCTGAATTTCCCCCGATTCTTGCGGAATTGTTTGGAATCATTTAAATTTTGTATTGAATTAATGGTGAAATGTATCACACTAATGAAATAAATGTGAAAGTTTGCTGATAACTTGTTTGTTATTTTGAGTCCGTTCAATTTCATGACTGTACAAATCGGTAAGGGCTCCTGGGGCTGCTTAACCTCTTAACATTAGTGGAAACAATCACATGGTGTCGTAGCTTAAATTTACCTACCTCGTTCGTAGCTTAACTGCAGAGCAAATCTCTGGTAGAAAAGCAACGAAAGCACAAAGCAAAGGGAGCAAAATATACAAAGCCTGTGGCCGGCCAGAGGACAAAGAAAACTTCGCCTTGCAGTAGGTACTTACTCCCGCGATTTCACTAATTGATTGTGAAATTCTACAAACTTGGAAGCACGACAACGCCCACAGGTTTCTGATATTGGAAAACAATTTTAATAAAAACCACTAAACAGTTATAAGACTATATGTCACAAAAAAACACTTTAAAAAATAGCGCCCTTTCATATTAACCTGCACCTGCGCCTTTTCGTCGTCGTCGTCAGCCATAAAACGTCCACTGCTGGACGAAGGCCTCCCCCTTTATAGAGGGGTGTTGACATAATCCCCACGCTTGGCAGGCAACTTGGGAATCGCAGAATGGTCACCACCGCCCGTCCTCCGGTGGGTCTGGTTGCAGTTTAAGAACATACCCAGGTCCAGGTTCATATTATTATTTTACTATAAATATAAAATTGTAAAGCTCAAACTATGTCCTCGCAATCCCTATCCAATTATTCCGTATATTTTTACAATTCCGTGACTTATATTCAAACTTAAATTAATGCACGTTATTAATCAATTATTCATCTTCATCATCAACCAGAAGACGTCCACTGTTGGACGAAATCTTCTCCCTTAATAGGGAAAGGTTGCCATAATCCTAAACGCTTGGCAGGCGGCTTTGGGATCATAGAATGCAAGCTCACCGCTAACCACAAGGACGCTACTGCCCGTTGTTTCTACCCGGTGTTTCTTGATTTAGTTTTAGGTCATACCCAGGTCAACTTCTCACTTAATTATTATAATACCCGCCTTTTTTGGTCAATATCTATTTACATATTACATTCTTCATATCCATAAAATATTGGCAAGCGAGATTTAGATCAATTACTCGTGACTTCTTGATAAAATACTCCAGTGTCTGTCTTTGCCCTTTTGTCCTTCGTTTTTGGCATCATACTTAGTGCATTCTGCCTGCAAGTGTAAACGTTTTTCAAGTTAGTACTTGACAGTATTAGGTCAGTTAAAATAACAGTCGGTCACACAAATTCAGTTACGGCCCAGTCTAAGTCATACCTTAGTAAAGCTGTGGCGACTTTTAGTAGTAACTTTTACGGAGTTTTGATGACAACACGAAAATTCATGTTACTACATTATGTTACACCAGCCTACTCTCGCACACGTAATTCGGCGCGTAATTTATGAAACGTCACCATTTTTAAACACACACGAAAAACACAAGCTTTCGTAAATAATACAATGTAGAGAGCGACATGATTTTTCCACGTACCCACCAAAACTCTCATCTTTGTCTTTCCATCTTTGTTTGAGATCAGGCGAGATGCAGTCAAAGCCTATATCCATAAAAAAGGTATTAGGCATCCTTAGCAATCTTATTGTTCTTTTACTCTCAATAAGGAGCAAGTAAGTTCATTTGGCCGTTTGGCGGTAATACCGCACTTTATGTTATTGTCCACTAGGCCCTGTATCCATTTATGAGGTTTTCTCTATTCGTCGCTATACACTAACGCCTGAGCCTGAGATATTTTTCTATAACAGTAACTTTAGCAGCTGATACAATGGGTACCAAGAAAACCTTCTGAAATATACCCACTTATTCTATAAAGGAAGAACTTTTGTGTTATTTTCACCAAGTTTCTGAGAAATTTTATTCAAAAGACTAGAGAAAAGAGTGGTTAATGGTTTGTTTAAACCATACTAGTCTTAAAGCAAAATTTTAGCTTGCGAATTGCGAATAGCGAATATTGGACCTGGGTATGTCCTTAAACTGCAACCAGACCCACCGGAGGACGGGCAGCAGCGTCCTCTCAGTTAACGGTGGTGAGCATTCTGCGATTCTCAAGCCGCCTGCCAAGCGTGGGAATTATGGCAACACCCCTCTATTAAGGGGGAGGCCTTCATCCAGCAGTGGGCGTCTTATGGCTGACGACGATACGAATATTGTACCTGGGTATGGGATATAATTTTAAGCTTTTACAATAATAATTGTTTCCACAAATTGATGGTTTATTCCACTTTGTTCACCTGGGTGAAATTAATAGACACATTTTTTTTTAAAACAAAATATTGTTTATTGCTTAATAGTTAGTTGCTTTAGACTGATCGCATACTGGCTAATTTGCAGCTTGCGTGATTAAACAGTGACAAGCGGCCGTGTCTGAATAGTTGCTCCGTGTCTACCACAGATCATCCTGTTGATGGCTCATGAAAGTAATTTCTCCTACAAACACGACTCACTGTTGCGGGCAGGGGACGAGGTAACGTTATATACTTGCGATTGGCCAATCACTGGGATGACGCAATCTGAGTTATGTAATACATTGAGATTATCACGTACTCGCAGACGCTAGCAGTGGTTTTTAAACTACTAATTTTCGTATGAGGGGAAGTCGGACAATCAGTCAACAGGATTTATAGTCTTTGGTGTCTACACAGCGGCCTAGAAAGGGCTTCCGAGCGGCCAGCAACCGTTTGGTAGTCCACGCGACAAAGCGGTAGCTACAACTGCCTATCGTTCTAGCGATAAGTAGTTGCCAGTGAGCTGTCAGCCTTATTTATTTTTTCTCGTTAAATATCAAAATAACCGCTGCGAAAATAAAGAATCTACCCGCTATAAATTATCATCTCAGTAGGTGTCATCTTAGTAATGCTTTGATTAAATGAGAGTGAAAGCTAGATTCTCCAAGTAGGGATGAAATTTGGAGGTCAGTTAGAAAAACGTCTTGCAATCCCGTGCTGGGACTTTTAAATGGGTATTTTAGATTGATTTGAAATTATTATCCTACCTAGTAGTTATTTAAATAAAAACCATTGTTGTCATCTAGTCTTATCTCTTATTTTTCATTATTACAGTCTTAAAAATAGATATCTTAGTTATTAGTTAATAGAATTATAAAATATAATTTAGAACATTCATGCAATTGAATGTTTAATCAACATATTTTTTTAAACTATACTCGAAACAAGTCATTCACGCATAGAAATAAATCCAATACAAAAGAAATTGCTCCGAAATTCTTTTCACAAAGATGTTCCTGACGCCAATGTTCCTGAAATATTGATGACGTAATAAGAAAAAGAGTGTTACCAAGCGACAGAGCGAATTGATGTGTGAAAATTTAACGATCCAACTTTGCTCCGACAATATTTTCCTGTAACTCTGAATTATCTCGGTAAATATCTACAGATATGCGTATTCTGCTTTCGATTTGATGCTTTCAATGTCAGAAAAATACATAAACAACTATCTAATCTACTTAGCTCACCACAAAAAATATAAGGATGTATACAGGCGAAAGAGATACAAAAAAAAAACACAAACATTGACACATTTTTAATAAATATAGGTTCTAACATAAAAAATGGAAAGTATTCAACACAAAACAGAAATCCGGGGTAAGTCGACCATTCCCAAAACATTTCAGGGTGTTTACCCACAGTTATGTTTTTAAATGCACAAATCCCATTTTTACGATACATTTTTATCGTTGTATTGTTTATCTTCAAGTGTTTTACGACACGTAAAATAAATTACTGAAATGTATTATTATCTTTTTTTATGAGGGTGGGTTCTTATATTGTCACCCTTAGAGTTTATTTAAGGGGTGCGTAGAAGGTATATCGTGTTGAATTGACATTTTTATTGAGCGAGAGAGATACAGAATGTGATATGATTTTTATGACTCAGATAAAATTTGGGGCCAGATGACTAATGTTTCTTGGTAATTTTATATCTGCAATCGATATCTTTTTGTGCAAGAGTATTTCTTTAAATTAAATAAGTGAGTTTGAATGTGCTTCGTAGCCAGCCTTAATGTCAGAATGTATTTATGCCGCTCTAAAGCCTCTGACAGGAGTTTGCGGTTGCTGTTATACTCGCAATACAAGGAAAACATCTGAGACTGCTCTGAAATACAAAGAAAACTCCTAACTCTACTTAAGACTGCAGAAGTCATTAAATTATGATTTAACGACTTAACGTGTCATCCGACCGTTGGTTACACTCAGTTGTAAAAGGCGCTCGCGGTCACCCATCCAAGGACTAACTGACCGGAACGCCGACGTTGTCAGAAAACTTAACTAGTCGGGCTACGCCACGAGCGATACTTTAAAAGTAGAGAAATAACTTTGTGACCATCTTAAATTGAGACGGAATTCAATAAGCTAAAAGCCGCTGGGACTAACAGAATGAAGGAAAAACGTATCATTTCAACCTTGTCCCATTCTATGATGTCCTGTTTTATCCGACGTGATTCAATTAGTGTTCGTCGGTAAGCCACGCCAATATGAACAAACAATAATCATCAAATATCATATTTTTCTCTTAACTCTTGGTCTTCCTTCCCCAATAATTGGGGTTAATGAAACCCCTTATTTTTTATAGCAACACATTAGCTATTACGATTATAGCCGTTAGATTACTGTCATTACCATCTTTCAGTCGATAAAGACGGTAACAAAAATAAAGTGGATATTTGGTGATGACGTCATTTAGGGTTTGATTTGTGAGATCAGACAATGGAGAGGAGTTTTTGAAATGGCTTGAACAAAGATTCTCGTTGTATTTAGAACTGGAGCATGACGTCAGAAGTAATTAGTGCTACCTTGTAAGCTATTCATAGTTAGTAAGTTTGTATAGACCAGAGGTTATCAAACTTATTTCGACTGCCGCCCATTTTGAAAATCAAATATTTTACAGCGACCCCAATTTTTTTTACTACCCACATGTTAAAAACCACAATGGCATTCATTAATTTAATTAATTTATTATAATGTGCTTATATTTGTCTAGTCTGGAGTTTAAATTTTTATTTTAAACGACACTTTTTATCAGTGAGCAATTATCCTTGCAGCATCCAGCGCCCACAAGGGTGCATTATCGCCCACTTTGAGAAAAATTGGTATAGACTGAGTGGCCAGCCTTAGTGTCAGAGTTCATGTGCCACCCGAAGCCCTCTGACAGGCTTGATGGTAGTTGTTACAGGAATTTACAACAAACAACCGGGACGAACAATTTAACGTGTAATCTCATCCACGGTAGATCTCAAAAATAAATGCCACTCACGGCCACCCATCCCAAGACTGACCGGAGCGGTCGGTGAACTTTCAGAACCACCTAGTCAAGCTACACCACGAACGCGACAATTCATACTTTTTTTATGCAATCAAGCGAGACGTGCGCCTGATGGTAAGCGTCACGCTTACCCATAACAGTTACTGTTCACGCAGTACAGTAGTAGTGCTAGAATTGTGCGAATACAATCCTGCACCGCACTGTACTGCGCTCGTCACCCTGAGATATTAGATGTTAAATCTCTTCATACTAAGTAATTTATCTGGTAACATTGCCCTTCAAACCAAAACACAGTAATGCTCGCACACTACTGCTTGGCGGTTGAATAACTGGAAAAGGTGTGGTACTTCCCCAGGCGGACTCTGCAGTAGAGTCCTACCACTACCCCTTACCACTTACCGTAGTAAAATTATATTCCTAGTAGGTATATACCGGGTGTTAGTTTGAACACCGTTATCCTTCTAGGATATCATTGTACTCATCATTATGAACAACTTTTACTATGGGGCCAATCCTAAAATCACGAAAAAAACAGCTGTTCCATACATTTTGTCCAAGATCGATGAACCTTTTTGTATGGAACAGCTGTTTTTTTTCGTCGTGATTTCAGGGTTGGCCCCATAGTAAAAGTTGTTCATAATGATGAGTACAATGGTATCCTAGAAGGATAACGGTGTTCAAACGAACACCCTGTATACAAATATAATAATCAATAGGTTCATTGACACGTTAAGAATTTCAATGTCCTATTCAGAATCAACGGGCTGTGTACAATTCAGATCTTGGTAGACCTTAATGAGTTTAGCACCGGCTAATTATATCAGTTCCGACCATCTGTTTAGAACATTCTACACGGTCTAGTTGTCTGTACTCCGATTTAAGACATGGATGGAGCAGAGAACGGAACATCACACACGATTTTTCCAATTCTAAGTTTCTATTTTCAAATGCTTTTATTAATACAACGCGGTCATAATACAATACAATATATCTTTATTGCACACCAGAAATATAGAACAACTTACAAATAATCAGGGTAGGTACATTATTTGGCAGTACAAGGGGCGGCCTTATTACCTTAAGCGATTTCTTCCAAGCAACCTTTGGATGAACTGGACTAAAGGAGGCAAATGCAATTAAGCAATAATAATAGCAATAATATTTATAGTACGGTAAAAAAAACACTATTTTAAGATCCACGAAGAATCTGATTTCATCGAGCATCTCAGCGGGCCTAGACAAGTAGCATTCGCTTCGGAACGATTCCATATCGACAGTCGCTATCGCTTAAGCGATAACGAAGTTCGTTTGGTAGACAAAGTCACATAGGTTTCGCTAACGCCTTCTCTATTCGTTTGTTCGATAAACATCACATTTTGTCTCTGGACTTTCGTCGGCAAACGTCAAATTGCCATAGAATACTTGAGTGTTAGTATGAAATAATAGAATAAGTAGATTTTGGTTTAGATTGTTTATGTTAATTGATATAAACAATTCTTATTGCCATGATCTTGGCCTTGTATTAACCGACCTTGAAAAATGTATAAGTATTTATTGTTATTACCTATTACATAATATTGCAAATAATTTTAAATTATGTTTTTCTTTTAGCCGCTCTTCAAATGCAGTTTTTTGAGCCTAAAGTAGTTGCATCACATCACACTTCTAATATTTTAAATGCGAAAGTTTATTGGTGTGTGTTTGATTCTTACTCCTTCATGCTGAAACGGCTGAACGGATTTGGATTACATTTTATATAGAAGTAGCTCATACTTTGGAAGAAAACATAGGCTACTTTTATCCCAACCACCGCTGGGTACAATCATAGATAGAGTATAAAACAGTGAGCTCCTTTCGGTTTAGTTCTGCCGTTCTGCCTAACCTTGTAGATCTATATTTACCCGCAAAATTGATTGACTGGCTCAGTCGGTAGTACTTATGTCTGCCTTCAGAGCTGTAGGGCGTGGGTTCGATCCCCACCCAGGGCAAGCAATTTTGTGACGAGCATAGATGTTTGTCTGATTATTGTATGTATAATATGTATTTTAAGTATGTATTTACAAAAAAAGTATATACGTATTCCATCAGCTATCTGGTTCCCATAGTACAAGCTTTGCTTAGTTTGGGCAGTTTGGGCTAGATGGCGCTGTGTAAAAAGGTCCACCCCATATTTATTATTATTTATTTATTAATAACTCTTTACGCGCTTTTCGCGCACTCGATACTCTTAATACGAACATTTTAATAAATGTTCTATTGTATTGCAGAATATCCGTGTAAGCATAGGCGACCGATAATGGTATCGAGTTTCTGCTTTGACCCGAATCGCTATAGTATCGCTTACAATTGTGATCATTGCATCTCTAACATAAACTTCAATACCTTAACTTCACTTTCAACCCGTAATGGATGTTTAAACTACCACGAAAACCAATAACTGTTATTGACTCGCGGAAAATTGATGGTAATGCATTCAATCTGATGGAATTAATTTCATTTTAACTCAACGATTGGTCTTAATAACATCTTAGAGAGCTCAAACCGGTAAAAATATTCCTTTTAAAGGTATTTGCAAAGTAGGTTTTATTATTAAAGCTGCATCTAAAGAAAGATGATATTTAATAAAGTTTCGTACTCAAAACAGTTTTGTAATGACATATCAAAAAAACCTTGCTCAGCTAGATATGAGTAAATCAATCCCCACTGCAATCCTCTATACTGACTTACAATATTTTCCCCCATTACAGACGATTTCAAAACAGTTTTGTTTCATTACGACACGTGGCTCTGCAGAATGAAAATGTTATACCAGAAGCACTTAAAGTATTCTTTTGTTCTCATTCTATCGATCCGGTATTCATGAATTGAACAACTCGTAAGATAAAACTACAAACTTTCTATTGAATATTTTTATTGAATTTGTCCACGCTTTGAGTAAATCTATGTTTCTATGTCCTGCTAGAGGTCTTAATTTTGCATACTATCTATGCATTAAAACATACAAGAGGTCTTAATTTTTCATACTGTCTATGCATTAAAACATACAAGAGGTCTTAATTTTTCATACTATCTGTGCATTAAAACATACAAGAGGTCTTAATTTTTCATACTGTCTATGCATTAAAACATACAAGAGGTCTTAATTTTTCATACTATCTGTGCATTAAAACATACAAGAGGTCTTAATTTTTCATACTGCCTATGCATTAAAACATACAAGAGGTCTTAATTTTTCATACTATCTGTGCATTAAAACATACAAGAGGTCTTAATTTTTCATACTGTCTATGCATTAAAACATACAAGAGGTCTTAATTTTTCATACTGTCTATGCATTAAAACATACAAGAGGTCTTAATTTTTCATACTATCTGTGCATTAAAACATACAAGAGGTCTTAATTTTTCATACTGCCAATGCATTAAAACATACAAGAGGTCTTAATGTTTCATACTGTCTATGCATTAAAACATACAAGAGGTCTTAATTTTTCATACTGTTTATCATTAAAACATACAAGAGGTTTACATTGTTTGTACTGTCTAGTAAAATGACTGAGTAAAATATATTCTCTCTGAAATCACACAGTAAAAAAAAGTATATTAGTGTGGACATGATTGGTGTATGTATGACTGCGAAACATTGCACGAGAGAGGCCTATACACAGTAATGGGATAAATAAGGCTGTGAATAATGATAAAAAGTGAATAAATGCTCAAAAAAATTAAAATACTCATTCGATTACATTTTCATGATTATTAACGGGATATAATTTACCACGATTACGTTGGGAAATGAGCTCAAAAATGTATAGCATAGAACAGCCGTTACAGTTTAAAACAATGTTATATACCTACTAACATATTTAGTAAATTACGTCCTTAAAAAAGATAACAAATATCTGACTTCAGTGATCTCTATCACGTGACTATTTCTCTTTGTATCACCTCACATTTCAAATTTTAAGATCTCAAGCTTAAAGTTCAAAATAGACATGGATCCCATCTTTATTTTTATTGGGTTCCAGAGCTATTGATCTATTTGTAGCAACATTGTAGGAGATGTGATTAAAGGCCATGTTTGGAACTATTTGGTTTTGATGCAGTTCGAGGAAAGAGTTAACGATTGTTTGTGTCTGTTTTACGGAAAAATGTTAGGCATGGTACATAAATTATCGTAGGTACATCTGTTTTGAGCAAATTGAAACAAAAGTTTTAAGCTTTCCGAAATGAGACTCCGTTAAAGGATAGTATTATGTTTGAAATAAAAATAACTGATAGTGTTTCTCCTAATATTATTTGATATCATATTTTCTTCGTCAGTGAGAAGCCGTTCAGACGACGTAGGCCTCCCCCTCACCACCGTTAACCGAGAGAGCGCTGCTGCCCATCCCCAGGTGGTTCTGGATGCAGTTTTAAGACATGCCCATGTCCATAAATGATCTAATAATTACAAAATATTTTTTCTTGAGTTCAGTATTGGTCCCAGAGTAAATAAATAATAAAATAATATGAATTTGAATAAAACATGTTCATAATGATAATTACAATGATTTAAATTCGGCAAAGTACTTCTTTTCCGCTTAACCCTGTATAGTCAAAGGCACTAACTATAGGATACCGTAATTATGTTTAAATATCTAAAATTTACGGTTTCCATTAGATTATTTAGGCAAAAACTATCGTGGGACACAATTATTTAAAAATATATTAATAAATACAAATATTTCTAAACGTAATTCAACAATTTCGCTACCTGTATATATAAAGAACAATACCTACGCTTTTGATATGATTATAATGTTCGCTTTTAGATACAGAACTACCTAAAATTCCTTAGTTGTAGACTTGAGTAACACAACTATTAAAACTTATCGAAACTACGTACGACTATACACATTATTTAAATTCCTTATTGCAGTAGGTACATTTCTATACAACCATAGGCAAGCGGTCTTGCAATAAATGTCACATAAACGAAAGCAATACTCATATTGCATCTAGCTTAAGCCTTATCTTGTGAGACGTAAGATTCATTTTTCGTTATATTGATGGCAGTTTTAAGAGTCAGAGTTTCAGCAAAGACATGCTACGCTTGGTCGAAGTGTCATGCTTCAGCTATTTTAGTGGCCACAATGCAAGACTTGTTTCCTTTGGGACAGAGACACTCAGTTTTGATTGTAGGACTCCATTCAAGTTGTAGAGACGATTTAGCTCTATATTTTTGTAGTTAGTTGGGATCTTTTTACGGGGAGAACATTGCTACTGAAGTTTCTTGATGCGTTGCTCTTTAGGTTGAGGAATCTTTGTTTTTTTACAATTATCTTGAAACGATCTACTCGAGTTACTCCGTTTCTTATATTGGCATGAAACATGGAACAATGAGAGATGAGGCCGATACCATCAGTTTTTTACGCATAAGCCTTTATTACAACAAACTACAAAGACTACTTAACCCACTACACACCAAAATCAAAAGGATTGTATCCAGACCGATGAAAGTCTAGAGACAATCCAAATGCTCAAACCCACTACCAGTCGGCAGCGTACCCAGCATGCTGGCGGCATTGCCACGCTAGATGGCAATGCTTATGCGTTGAGCCAAATAAACGCCAGCATTTTGATCACGCGTCGCGTCGACCAGGCGCTCGGATATGTTTTTGAAAAGATGATGAACTCCCGGTCCCCACGGACCCAATGTCTCAACACCAAACGGCTCAAATATGTAACCTCTGCCGAGGTTAGCATATTTGCGCCGCTTGTGCCGCTCCGCCGAATTTGCCGCCGCACCAGCCCTACTCTGTGTCTCAGGAAGATGTATCTGTATCCCATTAGTTGGATACAGGCTGACGCTGATTATGATAAACTGAGAGCCCTACCATACAATTAGATTTTCTGGACAATTAACGCGTCTAAAATACCTAGTACTTCGTTGTGAACTGAGACCTCGCAACCAATTGTATTGTATTGTATTGTATTGTTATCTTCCAAGTTTTGGCTTTTGGAACTTGATAATTGCATTTTTACAATTACAATTGCTTACAAAATTTCATAAAGATCAAACGCCAATTTGTCCGTCAAATCAGGCTCAGAGACCTTCGCTTCGCTTGGTAAAATAACAAAAATGTAAATTTCTTAGTTTTTTTTATAAAATGTGGTGCTAATTTATCACTTTTAGGACACCGAGAAAATCATCAAATGTACCATTCTACATTATTATACATTTTTTTTAATACTCTATTTATTTGTCCTGCCTGATATAATAAAAACAAAATAATATCAGGGTGAATAAGGAATCTAATGTTTAGAATACGAGACAAGCGACACGTTCGCCTGGTGGTAAGCGTCATGCCTGCCTCAGTAGCAGTGCCAGAATTGTGAACTTGCAAACAATCCAGCGCTGCACTGGACTCGTCACCCTGACATATTATATGTTAAATCTTATCGTGCCCAGTAATTTGTTTGATAACATTCCTCTTCAGCGAGCGTACTTAATACAGGCACAAATGGATCATCATCATCATCATCATCAGCCCGGAGATGTCCACTGCTGAACGAAGGGCTCCCCCTTAGACCGCCACACTGTACGACAACTTGCCATTTGCATCCACCGGTTGCCCGCGACTTGTAAAATGTCGTCGGTCCACCTAGTGGGAGGCCGCGCCTACGCTGCATCTTCCGGTTCGCGGTCGCCACTCAAGAACCTTTCTTCCCCATCGGTTGTCAGTAATACTTGCACAATAATGCTTGGCAATTGAATAACTGGCAAAAACATGGAATATCCCCAGGCGTATCCTGCAATAGAGTCCTACCGCCTACAGTAGTGGTGCGGTAGATTGTCACCGCAAAGAGTAACAACGGCTTATCTTTCTCTAAAAATATTTTCGAAATCTTTCGAAAAATGCCCCGAAGCAACTTTAAATTTCAAATGTACTCGTAGGTAACGTTAAAGTTACGTTCGAGTCCAGATTTCCGTTTTGCCAGTGCAGTTCGCAAGTCGCGATCACGTACAGAACTTTATATTTATCTGTAGGTACTTCTGTAGAATCGAACACGAGATTTAAAGTAACGTTCTTTGGAGACGCATTTTCGATGGAAACTCGCATTCATCTTTTCTTTTTTAGGGTCCCGTACCTCAAAAGGAAAAAAGGAACCTTTATAGAATCACTCCGTTGGAAGACATGTTTCACCACATTATTTTACTTGGCCATTTCTATGCACATGATTCAGCCTTTAATTAATAAAACACCACCATTTTAAACATTATTAAACATTCATTAAACATTATTTAATGAATGTTTGACTTATATACTATTTATATTAAGTAATCAAATAAGTAAATATATAAATAATTTTTAAACATTAGCACGCGAAAATAAACATGTTCTTCAATGCAATGAAAATTGTAATAACAATGCAGCGAAATTATTTTTGCCAAAACTGCCGCAAGAGACGTCAAGCTGGTTTTATTCTATAGGTCTAAGTTTTCACCACATATTTTTTGCGTGAAGGTTTCGCAGCTGGCGAATTGACTGAAAGTGGAAAGTGGTTGCGTGCTTAAAGAAAATCTAACTGTACCCTATTTTTAAACCGCATACCGTATCTATCTGCCCATCCGTCTGTCCAACGATCTTTCTCTCTCGCGAACCGTACTAAGGAGCCGGTTGAAATGTTCATAGAATATTTGTTAGATACTATCGCAGATTACCTAGTACTTGTGGTAGTACGGAATCCTCGTTGTCCAAGTCGCAAGTCGCAAGAAGACTCGCACTTGACGGCTTTATCTATCTTCTATATTATATATTATATATTATATATAACTATAAAAGGCTTTGTCCTGACTGACTGACTGACTGACTGACTGACTGACATATAGACAACGTACAGCCCAAACCGCTAAATGTAGAGACTTCAAATTTGGAGGGTATGTTTTTGGAGAGGTGTAAACGCCCACTAAGAAAGGATTTTTCGAAAATCAACCCCGAAGGGGGTTAAATGGGGTGTTAAAGTTTGTATGAAACTTTTTATTCTCTGGTTCGATTGATACAAAACTTGGTATACATATTTTACTATAAAAATAAGAAGATACGGGTGTCACAGTTTTTTCAAAATCAGCTCCCGTTAGTATAAAAAAAAACTAAGTTTTTGTGATAGTACGTTTGTTTCTCCTTAACTTTGTAACGGCTGTACATATTAAAATGAAATTTGGTATAGGGATGGGGATAGATGTGGGGATGAGGGTGGGGGTGGGGGTGGCGATGATACTGGGAACGGAGACGGGACGGAGATAGGCATGTTAATATTAAGATTACAATTGGTATCGGGATGGGGATGGGGTGGGGATGGGTGGGGATGGGGTGGGGATTTGGTGGGGACAGGTGGGGATGGGATGTGGATGTGGATGAGGCTGGGAACGGGGATGGGCGTGTCCATATTAAGATGAAAGTTGAAATCGGGATGGGGTGGGGATGGGATGGGGTTCGGGATGGGGATGAGGGAGGGAACGGGGATGTGGACGGGGATGGGCGTGTTCATATTAAAATTACATTTGGTATCGGGATGGGGATGGGGAAGAAGGGGGCGCTTATAGGGATGAGGCTGGGAATGGGGACGGGGATGGGCGTATTTATTGGTCGGCTGAACAGATGGAGCTGCATTTTTGGATAGGTAGTAATAGCATAAGGTTCGGAAACGGACATGGGCAATTTTTTTGTAGGTCCACGCAGACGACTGTTTGACGGACATAATTATTATAGATACTGTACAGCCTAAGCTGCTAAATTAACTTACTTTTAAATGCCTTAACTAAATGTTGAGTGGTGTAAACTTACACTCAGCTCAAGCTGTGGTAGTTTCAGTGAGATCAAGCTCGACTCACATTCTTGGGGTCGCGGGTTCGAACCCGTTCCAATTAGTTCTTTGAAACTTACGCATGGATAATACCACTGGCTTTTCGGTGAAGGAAAACATCATGAGGAAACCTACATATTTCCGGAGAAGAAATACGATAGTGTATGTGAATCCGCCAACCTGCACTGGGCCAGCGTAGTGAATATGGCCCAATCAGGGTAGGCCGATATACCATTAGTGTTAAGGGCTGATGCAGAGAAACGCACACTCAGCAAGGATTTTGAAAAATTCACTCAATGGGTTCAATGTATCATTAAAATACCATTTTGCCGAAACCATTCATTTAAGGCTGTTAAGTTTTTTGACTTAAGAGATAAGATAAAATAAACATAAACATGTTTCAGAATTTTCAAACAATTTCAAAACTGGAAGGCCACGGGTCAGTTTTTCATTTGAAAAAAAAAAAGTTATATTTATAGATTAGCTAATCGAGTGTTTATGCGTAAGAAGATAAATGTTTTAAACACATGTACTTGATCCGGTGCACGCACCAAGCACAGCGCTTTCGAAACGTCCATCCCGCGTCGGCTCAGATACGTTAAAACCCGAGTATAATGACGCTGTACCTCGAGCGCGCCCCACTACAACCCACACCGAGTCTAGCTAAGCGATCAGTGCAGCACTGTATTTTATCGAAGTTTCGTAATTCTTGCGATATTTTGGTAATCTTTTTGCGTTCTTTGTTATCATACTTTTTCTGCTTAAGCTTATTTCATTTCATTGACTCTGTTGATACGGTATGCAATAATGATGATGCTGTAAACTATCCAGTTGAGTTTTTAGATTCATTAAGACCAGCGGGGCTACCATATCATAGGCTTATCCTGATGAAAGGTATACCCGTCATGCTCCTTCGGAATTTAAGACCACCCAAATTGTGTAATGGAACCAGGTTACAAGTAAAAATGCTGCATCGTAATCTGGTTGAGGCCATCATTTTGACTGGGTGTGCCCATGGCGAAACAGTGTTTGTGCCGCGTATTCCCATGATTCCCAGTGACTTACCTACCTTATGACTTCAAAAGGCTTCAATTTCCCCTAAAAGTTTGTTTTGTCATGACCATCAATAAGGCTCAGGGTCAAACTTTAAAATACGCTGGTATTGATTTAAGGCAGGACTGTTTTTCGCATGGTCAGTTCTATGTGGCTTGCTCGCGAGTTGGCCCCCCAAAAAGCCTGGCTATTTTAGCACCATCCAACAAAAAAGTCAAAAACGTTGTCTACAAAGAAATATTGTAATCTTTCGGGTCAAAGGCCCCGGCAACTATAGCGTCATTAGCAGGCATTTATAGGGTTCCGTAGTACTACGAGGAATTCTTATAAGTTTGTCATGTCCATCTGTTTGTCTGTTTAAAATTCAACAAGGCGGCTTTGTTTTGAAGGAAGTATTGCAAACGCGACATGCCAAATTTGGTCATCCTCAAGCAAACTTAAAGACTTGCAAGCGGCTTGGAAAAAATGCAATAATATACGTATTTTAGTGATTCAATTGAGTTGGGCCCCGATTTAACCAAATTCCAGTATTCAACATTACTACGCGGGCAAAGCCGCGGGCAAAAGCTAGTTTTTATATAAATGGAGCAGTCTGCTTGTTGCTCCGTTGGTAGCATGTCTGCCTTCAGAACTGTAGAGCGTGGGTTCGATTCCCACCCAGAGCAAAAATTTATGTGACGAACATAGATGTGTCTGGGTGAAGAATGTATTTACAAAAAAAAAAAAATATAAGTATTCTATCAGGTATCTGGTATAATCTGTAGAGTATTATGTTTGCAATGTTCTATGGTGTCAATAAAGTGTTATAGTATTGTATTGTATAATATTACAAGCATTTTATTCTATTCTTTACATAAACCGCTAGACTTGAAATTTAAGGTCGTGTGTTCGAATCTAGTTACATTTCTTCAGTTGATCTAATCAATCGAAAGTTTTAAGGACGAATTTTGTAAAAATAATAATAAATGTACTGTCAAATCCTTGATTCTCCTTTCGTTTAGTGTTATTTAGGTGAATAAAAAAAATTGGAAAACATTGTTTAAGTCCCATAATCTAAGTAGAGTGAAATCCACTCAGCAGTAAGTTAGTCAGCTTACGTAAGCGAAACAGCACCCGATCTGAAAAGAAAATGTTTTATTCAAAACGAATTTATGCCATTGGTGTTTCGAAGACCTTAAGCTTAAGCCCCATTTATTCAAAAGGAATCTAGAAGGAATAATTGGACGTCTGAGCGTCATGCGGTTAAAAATCCTCGACCGAATTAAATGTCTCAGCATTATTTGCAAATAAATTGCTTTACTAAGAAACCACCATTCAGATCTCAATTTCCAAATTCAAATAAGGCTGACCTTCTAGTTCGAGGAAATGGATAATACCTGAATTCAATTAATTATGTTAATATTAAGAAATATCTTCCTTTGACAGCAGTGAACTTAGGACGTTTTTTTTGCACTTAATAGACGAGACGAGCGAGATGTTTCGCTTGGTGGTAAGCATAACGCCTGCCCATAATCCTGCACCGCACTGCACTGCGCTCTCGACACCCTGAGATATTAGATGTCAAATTTCTTAATGGATTAATATGTTGCTACTGCTGTATGTACTTCTAACTAAAAAAAAGCGATTGGCGGCCCAGCCATGCAGGTTTTTGGATTCACTATTGAATCGCTTATTCGGACTTAGGCAGGTATAGGCTGATTCAAACTTAATGGCGGCTGTGAAGTGCGCTGCAAGCGAGACTTTGCGATTGTACGCACATCGCACGCCTAATTTTTGCAACTGCGCAGCGTCTTGCGCCTAAGTTCACAGCCGCCATTACCTAAGCTTGAATCAGCCTATCCTTATAATGATTCTGTTCACGGAAAAGCCGGTGGTATAAAATTCGTACGAGCTACAAACAACTCACCAATACGTGCCCGGAATTTGAACCCACGTCCCTACGATTCTGATTCTAGCGGTTTCCACCACATCACGGTTTCTGAAATAAATACTTATTACATACTTTTAAACCTGTAGGTGATTTATTTTTTGTGCATGCTATTTGTACATAAACTTTTATAAATACACCACTTTCTTAAAACCGTTGCTTAAGTTAACTTACAACATTTTTCTTTTGTATTATTTTCTACACAATATAAATCTGAATTGCGCAATTAACAGCTAACTAAAATTTTACACGACTGCCCAAAAAATAAGTGTATAGTGGGTTCAGGGTTCATTAAGTGAGTTTCTATAAAAAATCCCGATTGGGAAAAGCCCAATTTAAAAAAAAACAAATTGGCGAATCGGTAAAATAAATTGGGGAATTTGTAGAAATTATGAGTTCTTTTTTTTGGCAGGTTCGTCGTGTTTTTTTTTTGTTTAATTATATTATAGGTGATAAATGGGGCCCAGGTTTTAACTATATATATATTTATAGGCTGGCCTTTGACTGCCCTCTCGTCTGATGTTAAACAAAGATACAGTTTACGAAATATAAAATATACAATTATTATCCTTTTAAACATTCCATTTTATAAGAAGAAATTGCATAAATTGGGTCAATCATTCGAATACGTTCTTCCGCTTCCCATGAATAGTTCCGCCTAAAACGGGTCCCAAACATTCTCTAACTCCTCACATCTTATCCAAAAGAAAAAGTAGTTAAAGTAAACCACTTTGATGTGAACTATCGGTTTGTTTCTCCGATTCCATTTGAGTAACAATCCATCTCCGAGGAATTTGTCGGGATTCCTGTTTAATTCGGGATCGGATGTCGTTCAGAGGGGATCGTTATTGATCTCTCGAGGAACGTATTAGGACTGCTTCTTCGATCTTAAATGTTTGGAGTGTGATGGTACGTAAAGGTATAGGACATTTTGATCTAGATAGTAGGTACAAGGACCTGGGTATGTCCTTAAACTGCAACCAGACCCACCGGAGGACGGGCAGCAGCGTCCTCTTAGTAAACGGTGGTGACCATTCTGCGATCCCCAAGCCGCCTGCCAAGCGTGGGGATTATGGCAACACCCCTCTATTAAGAGGGAGGCCTTCGTCCAGCAGTGGACGTTTTATGGCTGACAGCAGTAGGTACCAGAATGTATGAGAAATTTGTACTACTCAAAATATCTGAAAATGTAGCGCTCGTGGCGTAGCTTGTCTAGGTGATTCTAAACGATCACCGATGTTAAGCAACGGACGGTCCGGTCAGTCTTCGGATGGGTGACCGTGAGTGGCATTTATTTCTTTACGCTACCGTGGATCGGGTGACACGTTAAATTGTTGGTCCCGGTTGTTTGTTCTAGTTTCTATAACAACAACCATCAGCCATGTCAGAGGCCTTCGGGCGGCACATTAACTCTGACACTAGGGCTGGCCACTCAGCGTATACGAACTTACTTACTTACTTTTTATTTGAAAATAATTATAAGTTGCTGTTCTTTTAATGCTATGGGGTTTTCTGTACCAAGTCTTAATAATTGAGAAAAAAACTTGCCATTCAACCATTTACTTATGTGGGATGCTAAAAAGCCATCTAACGGTGAGAAATCTTATTAAACTTATGGGGAATTCTACTAAGCCTTCTACCGATGGGAAATGTCCTAAGCTTTAAAGAAAAAGTAAAAAATAAATAAAAAGATAAAGTAGTCCTCAAAGTAAAATTCCTAAATGGATTTAGAAATAATTGCAGTGCTTAGATTGGGATGTACTAAAGAGAGTTAATTAAGTAAATTACAGCTATTTTGTAGGAAAATTTCGTTGAGTGTTGGCAAAATGTTTATTTTTTAATATATTTTGATGTGCCATAAAGCTTGTGTTTGACTACTATCTCGTCTGATGTTAGGCGAACATGCATGTTATGGAATAAAGCTGTGTGTTACTGTTTTTTTCGCGATTTATGGTTGGACCTTTAGTAAAATAACCTTTTTATATATTACACAATTGCTGAAACAACAGAATAATTTCGAACCGGTCACCCTGGATTTATCATAAATTCAATCCAATCGAAGAGGACACAATCCCGACAATCGGTAAAACAATCCTCACTTCCAATCCTCCAGGATTATGAAGTACGTCCACATATCAAATGATAAATTAAAAACCATTTTTCACGTAATTCCCCATCGAGCGTGCGGGAAGGTAATCTATACAAATTGGATCGCCGCTCAGCCTTTGATAGGGGTCGTGCGATATTTTATTTATTACACATATGGGAAATTAGCAGTTCCCCAGTATTGGTGGTTTTAAATTTTATTACTATTAATATTTTTTTGTCAAAATACTAAACGGTTTTGAACTAAAACTCAATTTTTTTATGTTTGTTCAGCACAATTCGTTGTAATACGTAGAGACTTATTTTGTTTTGTGTACGTACATGATGATTCATGTAAGCCCAGAAAGCTTAGTAGTATGTACGGAAGATTTTACCTGTTATGATTAGAGAATGCGTCATGAACCCACGCCACAACTGAACCACACTACTTATATCTAACACCAGCCATATTCAGGACACGTCTGTCGCACGCCGAGCGACTGCTGGGCTGGGTCACCACAAATTGGGTTCCAAAACCCAAACAACCACGGGGTTGACCCAGACGAAGGCGGCGTGACGAGCTGATCTTGCACGACAATCACTAGTCACCAAAGCTGAAGACCGGGCAATCTGGAAGGAGGAAAGTGAGCCTTTGCCCAGCAGTGGGACAATACAGGCTGAAAATAATAATACACTCATGCTTGCATTGAAAGCTTATTTTGTACTGTGTAGTGTGTAGTGCTAAAGCGCGCGCGTAGCTGGCGTAAGCCACGTGACATCAACGATCTCAGCGTTGCAGAAGAAAATTTACATAGTACATAATGTCTTTTTTGGAAATAAAATTCTTATTGGCTTGCACTGAACTGTTGTAGTAGTGTAGTATATCTACGATTTGTGTTGTATATGGAGGCGCAAATGCCCTGTTATAAAACCCCAATTCCGGGCATATTATTACGACTAGCTTCATAAAATTTACTCAAAGTCATAAATTAATTATAATCTGTTAACCTACAACGGGACCTTGTGGTGGAATATTTTCGCACAGCAAATGGTGATTGAGTCATAATTATTATTATGACTTATGCATTTATCACTGATTTTTTTACACAGACATTGTATTTCATTACTAAATAATGATGTACACGAAATACTTACAAGTACCTTAGGTTGAACGATACTGTTTTAACTAGTACGTACGTAGAGCTATAGTACACATTTAACTACTAATATTGCGATATTTCAGAGCTTTCTTTCCACTTCGTACACAATCGTAATCAGATCATCAATTAATTAAAACTTGCCTAATTGGTATCCGCACCGCAATTTTAGCTACTGGCTAATAACTCAATTACAAAACAAAAATAAGTACGTAAACCTTATCCGACACGACTATATATACTAAATTCTGTAAAAGAGCAGCGGTATTTTCAAAACCGTATATTTTAAACTTTTTCAAAGAGCTTGTTTATGCACACGATTTAGTGAAAGATCTATAAGATCTTTTTAAGATTTTTCCCTAAGCCGTGTGCTACAAAAAAAACGTATTTATTACGTTTTTGGAACCATCTTACCTCGAGCAACCCCAATCAGTTAAACATCAATCATAGCATTGCGCTCCAATGCGGAACGAAAACATAATTTTTCGTAGAAGAAATCTTAACAGATCCGAAAACAATACACACAAAGACCCCTTTTCATAACATCAAGGAAAATTCCAGAAACGTATCTCTTCAATCATTACCTCTGAATCAAAGGGCTATACAAAAAGCTGGTGTATTATTGTGGTCATATTTTTCCTAGTAGGCATGTATTTTTTGCTTATGAGTGCTTATTTTCGGGTCAGCTTCATTGTTGTTTCATGTCTTGCAACAAAATAATTCATTTTGTTCGTATTTTGTAATAATTAGTTGAATTTTTGTTTATAATGAAATTATTATTGTTGTTGTCTTGTTCGCATTTGTAGAATTGTTTCACATTTTGTTTACTTTACATTGTATATTATCGAAAGACTCGGAGCTACCGGGACAAATCAGCGTTCTATGTTTTACTTCGACAATAGCTTGAGAAATGTTGGATGCTTTCTTATGATTATCTTGGTAAGTTTTTGTAAATTTACTTTTATCTTAATAAAATTCAAAATGTTCAGGACTCGTATTGTGATAGTAGTTTACAAACCTACAAAAAAATCGGTAAGATACGATAAAAAAAATAAAACTACCTGACTACAGATTGCTAAGTCACTGTTCGGAGTGAATTATTACCTAATTTATGTTTAACCAATTTTAATATAGAGCAGATAAGTGAATTAAATCAAATAATTCAGGTGCCAGTAAATTACTTCAAAATGAAAAATGTAATGTAATGTTTAAAATATTGTGGGAGCTTAATCTACCAAATTGTAATAGAAGTATATGGTACTTTAGGCAATCGTGTTGGCAAGTGAGTGACTGGATCGTGTTGCACTGAAATCAAGCTTCTGTTGAAATCAAGCTTCTCTTAGCAGCAAAAATCCTCAAAATTGAAATTAACCCAGAAAATTGCACAGTAAACCGCAAATTAAAAACACATTACGTCAGAGACGTCATTAACTCCCCAACAAATTGAAGATCTACTTTATCAAACCGGACTACCCAATAAAACAACAATCATTGTCTGTCTAATGAAAGTCGGCGACTTAAGCCCACTCAACTTTTTACGGTTCCTTTTAAACTTTAACGAGTACATTTTGACAAGTCAATTAATTAGAACCTTCGGGTTCCGCCAAATGTTCGCTATTAATTGAGAGTTAAATTAATTTCGACCCGGATTAGGCAATCGCTGGTCTTTTGATGATGCAAAATTTGTTATAGAAATCCAGCGTGTTTTCAGAAAGACTTTCTTAATTTTATTTTTGTGTAAAATTATTTTACATACAATGTGTAACAAAAAGGTTCAACAATACGAAAGGACACGTATGTACTTATCATTAGAAACAACTTTTAGTACGGGGCCAACCCTGAAATCGCGAAAATAAAATCAGCTGTTCCATACAAAAAGTTAATTGACCTTGGACAAATAGTATGGAACAGCTGATATATTTTTTTGCTATTTCAGGGTTGGCCCCATAGTAAAAGTTGTTTAAAACGATGAGTACATACATGCCTTTCCGTATTGTTGAACCTTTTTGTTACACGTCGTATAGTTAATGACTTGATACTTGTAGTAAATCTACTTCCAGGCCAAATAACTGCTAAGTAAACAATTTTAATAATTAAACGATATTTAATCCATTGCATGGAGATCTGGGTATGTCCTAAAACTGCAACCAGCACCACCGGAGGTCGGGCAGAAGCGTCTTCTCGAGTTAACGGTGGTAAAAATCTGCGATTCCTTAAACCGCCTGTTAAGCGTGGCGATTATTGCAACACCTGCTCATTAAGGGGCAGGCCTTCGTCCAGCAGTGGATGTTTTTCTGGCTGATGGCTAAACCCATCGTAGTTTTAGTTTTAGTTAAGAATAGTTACTGCTCGCATATTTTCGCTGTAATCGTAGAATCGACTGCTACTTAGTTCAGCTGATGGCGTTGTGTGACATGTCCATCATTATTTATAAATTTATGTCATTGGATAATAATATTTTAAACAGCACAAGCTAATAAGAATAATTATCCTTTTGGGACATAACATATAATTATCAGAAATACCTTCAGAGCCTCTTATGGTGTGTCAAAAGAGAATTCCGAATGTGAATATTTCACTTAATAACTAGAGCAGTAGCAGCATTTACATAGATTGTTGCGTAGTTTCATGAGGTCCTATAGGAATCTTTTAAAAAAAATCTACGATTTCATAAAATCCGTCCTCATTAACACATCGATCACTTACCAACGTGTAAGTTGTTGCTCAAAAGCTTTACGTGAAAGTCACATATTCTATACTACAGCTTACGAAATTAACCCAATCTAGATCAACATTCAGACCATAATATATTTCCTCCAATATACCCTCATCTTTAAGCCCTCGGGACTATCTCAATCCGGGCCGATGTGATTTTCGACTTAAACCCAGAGTTTCACTCGTCCATTCCTTTTACGCAGTGGATATCAGTAGTAGAGCATCCGATATCAGTGGTAGAACATACGATATCTGTGGTAGAGCATTCAGTATCAGTGGTAGAACATCCGATATCAGTGGTAGAGCTTCCGATATCAGTGGTAGTGCATCAGATATCAGTTGTTCATCTGATATCAGTGGTAGAGCATACGATATGAGTGGTAGAGCATCCGATATCAGTGGTAGAGCATCCGATATCAGTGGTAGAGCATCTAGATGAAAGCCGCGCAAATTGACTCACTTGGAAGGAAGGTGCTTGAGGTGAAAGCAACTAAAGCTTTTTGAAAGTGTGGGTATTTGGCATTTTTGTATCCTTTGTGGAATGTATACTATTGTAGGCCCGAAAAGGCAAAGTTTAGAAACCTAAATAGAATGAGGATATTAGAGGAAATAAAAATAAAACACTTATACTCGAGGTGTGTGAAGGTTTGTATGTGTACTCGTACGAGTACACATACAAATAAACATCCAAAATCATGCCTCTCTTGGTGCTGTGATCGAGTCAGAATTGCGTCGAAATATATTCCAAATTTCGAAAGATGGTTGAATTTATTTATATTTTGAAGACGACGCGAGATGTTTAAATTGCAGACTGAAATTGTATCCTACGATTTTAAACTTTAAAACAATGAAAGTTAAGAAACTTTAAATTTTTCACAATGTGTTAAAGATTTCTGAAAATGATCTGCATTTACATACAAAGCATCTTCTGTCCTTGATTAAAATCTGTGTTGGGCGGATATTTATTAGTGTTTATTGGATTTAAAGTACCTAACTTATTATATTCTATTCCTTATTCAGCCAAAAGATGTCCACTGCTGGACGAAGACCTTCCTTCAATAGGGAGTGGGTGTCTATTCTATTAAACACCTGATAAACGTTAACGTTCCGGCTGTTGAAGAAACGTTCACATAGCTCGAAGAACTGACAACCGATGAGGAAGAAAGGTTCTTCAGTGGCGACCGCAAACCGGAAGACGCAGCGTAGGAAGGCCTCTCTCTAGGTGGGAGACGACATTGTAAAAGTCGCGGGCAACCGGTGGATGCAAACGGCAGGTTGTCGTACAGTGTAACGGACTAAGGAGGAGGCCATCGTTTAGCAGTGGACGTCTCCGGGCTGATGATGAATATTCTAAATCCTATAATTCTTATTATTATTGTTTTTTCAGAGTTCTTCCACTCTCTGAGTTTCTCTGCGCCCATACTACATACAACATAGTTACTCCCCTACGAGTAAAGAGTTTATTACTCTCTCTAACAAAAAGCCCAGCGATCAGTGTGTTTACTAGAGTTTAAGCTTACGTATTGTGAGGTAAAATCGATTCTCGTTGTTAGAGTCGTGAATGGAAGTGATTACGACGTAGGTTGGTCGCCGAACGAAATTGTTTTGGGGATAACTGAGTGAGGCCGAATCTATTCGATATTTCTGATTTGTTGTGCGGTTTTCGTCAAACTGTTTTGATATATTTTACAACGAAATTGTTACATACATGAATCTAATACCATTGAAACATATTTGCGTTTTAAGTAAACGACGCTTTACAATCATTATTGTAATACTTGGAGGATCTAGTTCTCTCTATAATAGTTCTAAAAATATTTATTTTTTCTTTCTTCTCTGTTGTACGAGTACCTATGTGATATTTTCTGTTGGTGTGTACAATACAGAGTTAATATATCTATCTTTACTCTCCTAAAACTCAAGAATATGTTTTTAATTCAACTGTTTACGTAATTTTTATCTTAACTAAAAAGTATTCTTGACCTATTTCCGCTGCATCTAGAGTTACCGCTACACCCACACTTCATTATACGAGTAAATGTAGCTATTATAACAATAGGTTTACGTAGTAGATAGTAAATAAATAAAAAACAATTGTTGTAGTTATCTATGTATAGCACAGATCTTGGATTTTTCATTTAAATCTACATTTAAGTGGCTGTGTACAGCAATGATGATTTAAGTCTTGGATTTTATTCAGCTTAAACAATGTATTTGTCAAATAAATGGGCAGTGAAATGAAATCTGAATTTATAATATATAATAATATATAATATCTTTGGTAAATTTTGGGAGCGGCCCGAATTTCACCCGCACGCGGACGAAGTCGCAGGCGACATCTAGTAAAAAGTAATACGCTTTTTAAAAAAAACGAAACCGAAATCAATTTCGACCACCTGGATGACATCTTCATATTTTCCAGTATTTTTTATTTAAAAACAAAACTACTCAACCGATTACGATAAAATTTATATGAGACCACATCTGACGTATCACCTACCAAAAAAAAGGATTTTCAAAATCGGTTTACAATTGACGGAGAAATCGGCGAACATATACTTAAAAAACATACATACAGTCGAACATAGAATACTTTTTTGAAGTCGGTTAAAAAGTACATTCGAATCAAATATAGTGACAGAGCCAAAGCAATCCAAAAGAACCTCTCATCTTACTTCGAACGAGAAAGACTGAAATCCGAACGAAAGTCTCACACACGAGTCTAAGACTCAGATTCCATGTTTTATGCATTCGATTCCTCGACATCGAAGGAAACTTACACTTCGATGTAAAATGCTTCGGTAACTTTATTAGAATGGGTTGGTTTAAGATGTATTGGATTTCTGGGTATCAAGTGAAATGACTTTTTTTTAGTTTTAGGTTAAGTATAGTATTGTATTATCTGTGGTTTTAGATTGAAGAAGCTTTGTTCATTCACGATTTCAATTTATTTTAATCGATTATGTAGAACTAGAATGTTTATTGTAAGCTAACTATCTGTTATAGCTACGTAAGGAGTACATTTTTCCAGGATAAAAGTACCCTGTGTGTTAATCGGATGTATAAGCTAGATTCCGAATTTCAGGTACCCCAGTCAGGTTAGCATTAAGCCCCGAAAAAACTCTAGGCTACTGAGCCTTGCCCCTTAAAGGCTGGTAAAATAACATTTTGGCCTAGAGTGTTTTCTGTGTGAGGCCTTTTTTTCGACAACCCGACTGGGCTACTGTTGTGAATATAAATTCTAAATTCTATAGATACAACTTTATTCGTCATTATTTACTTATAGTCTGTTATCATACCCATAGTTTTGTTTTGGTATAGCTATCTAATGTATAACTATACAGGAGAAGCCACTGGTTCCCGACACACAGTCTTTGACTAGTTAATAATTTTGTATTTTGTATATTTTTGTGACAGCAGCGCAAAGTAGTAATTAAACACACAAACACCCACACACAACACACACACACTACACACACACACACACACACACACACACACAATTATTTTTGCATAAATAATATTAGCTGCTTCACCCGCTAGATGATGATAATGTTGACGTCCGAGTTCCATTCAAATCCGTTCAACTGTTTTGGCGTTAAAAGGTAACAATCATACAAACACTCACGCACAAACTTTCTTATTTCTAATATTAGTGTATTAAAGTGATTTGACTAAGCAAAGTATCAGTTCATCATCAACAGCCAGAAGACGTCCACTGCTGGACGAAGGCCGTAATAGGGAGGGGTTGCCATAATCCCCACGCTTGGCAGGCGGCTTGGGGATTGCAGAATGCTCATCACCGTTAACCAAGAGGACGCTGCTGCCCGTCCTCCGATGGGTCTGGTTGCAGTTTAAGGACATACCCAGGTCCAAAGTATAATTTAAGTAGTGTCACAGTTCCGCCTAACTAATAAATGCGAAGTAGACCTAGACTTGCAAATTGGAAGGAAAGGGAAAGATGAATCAACTATTCCAAGACTACTTCTCATTTTATTAATAAGATTTATTGCGTTTTATTGAGATAACATTAAAACAAGTCTGAATATAAAAATCAATTTCTATTAACCACAACACCACCACCACCACTATTTCGACAGCAAAACACTAAACTTTCCACCGAAAGCCATCCGTCAACCAAATCAAGTGTAAACCCGTCCCTTGTCGCCCAATCCGGTGCCGGATCCGGTACAACACTACCCCGAGTGCGCCCAATTTTTCCGGATTAAGGATTTACGATGTATCGGACCGGACTCGACGGAAGACGTAAAGCCATATCGATTGATTTAGGTCGGGTAAATGAGTGCCTTAACATAGATTTTGTTAAAAACAAGCGCCTTTTGTTTTATAGTTGTTAGTTCAATTGGATTTTAATTGGATTTGTTAGAGTATAGAAAAATGTTAAAAAATATTAATAAAAATAATTTTACTAAATAAAAATATGTAAATAGCAAACACATCGTAGAAACAAATTTAATTAAATAAAATCTGAATGACCAATGTCAACGTTAAACGTGTTTTATTACTAGCTATAAGCGGTCACCATTGAGCTAATATCTAAAGAGTCACAAACATGCAAAAAAATTGTTCGTGCCAAAACTTTTTGTACGACTTGAACTACGATAAGACACAAGCACTCAAGCATACATTGAACACTATCCAAGCGACATAACATCTAAATTTGAACAATTGTAAACTATAAAATGCACGTATAGGTACAAGGTATATGTACAACGGCACTCGGATGTTTTTTGACTGTTTTCACTTAGAGATTGTGACTCTTTAGAGATTAGCTCAATGGCGGTCATACATTGCTGTAGCATAACAATAAAATATAGCGTATAGGTATGTGGCATCACAATAAAATATAGCATAGTTATGTACGTCACAATAAAATATAGCGCACGTATGTAGCGTCACAAGTATGTAGTGGTTGTTGGACCTGGGTATGTCCTTAAACTGCAACCGGACCCACCGATAGACGTGCAGCAGCGTCCTCTTGGTTAACGGTGGTGAGCATTCTGCGATCCCCAAGCCGCCTGCCAAGCGTGGGGATTATGACAACACTTCTGTATTGGGAGCCTTCGTCCTGCAGTGGACGTTTTATGGCTGACGACGACGACGTTTCGTCACAATAAAATATAGCGTAGGTGTAATACTCAGCAATGGTGTTGGTTTCTATTAGTTCAAGTTTTTGAAAATCAGATAGTAATTAGTTCTAAAGATTACTTAGAACAAACAACTCACAAACTGGACCTTTTTTAGTGAGTAGATTATTGCTACTCCATCTGTCTTCTATCTAATATAATAAAAGGCTCTGTCCTGACTGACTGTCTGACTGACAGACAACGCACAGCCCAAACCGCTGGTCGTACAGACTTAAAATTTGGAGGGTGTATTTGTCTCAATGCGGAGGGGTGTACTAAGAAAGTACATGTACATTTAAAAAAAAAACTGTTTCAATATTTTTTTGACAGTGACAATTTAAGGGTAGGGAAAGGGGCGTGGAATGTTGTATGGAAAGTTCTTTGTTTTTGAAGTTATAGTGATGAAAATTGATATTTGGGTAGTTCATTCAAAGGAAGGGAAGTTGGGGGGGAGGGGGGAGCTGGTAGAGTTGGTAGATTCGGTAGAGTCGGTAGAGTCGGTAGAGTCGGCAGAGTTGGTAGAGTTTGCTCGGAATGATTTAAAGTGGGGTTTTTTTTGGGAGCGGTCCGTATTTCTTCCGCACGCGGACGAAGTCGCGGGGGACCTCTAGTTAAGATATATATTATTTATACTCGTATTAAGTCTTATTATATTTACTTGGACTTGGAAATCGGATTACAGAATTACGTAACAAACAATGTGAGTAACTGGGTAAAAGATTCTAAGAATTTTGTCTCTTCATATAATAATCTAGTATAGTATTATATTATCTTTGATATAATATTAAGGTTTTTCTTTTTCTATTTTAGCAAAAAAAAAACACTTAACATTACAGCAATTTTTGCGAAAACCACGAATAATCCGTCTTTTATACAACATGCCTAAACCAGACTGCTACGAGTACATAATTTACTTTAATACAATATTCAGCCTCTCACAGATATTTAATACCTTAATACTCTTTTTCTTACATTAAGGCTCTGACTGCTAAATATACAAAAAGAAACAGAATAAATTAATGGGGCAAAGCTTTTTATAAGGAAAACTAGGGTAGTTTCTTTGATCATAAAAGGTAAAAATGAAACTCGCGGCCTGGGATTGAGTATTTTGCGTGGTTTCTTTATAAGTTGGGAATGGGTAGAGATATTCTTTGAAACTAAGCTTTTATTAAGCCATTTTGGTATATAACGCCTGTTTTTAATACACTTGTATAGCAACACAGGTAATAGTGACCTAATCCTGCCTTCACCATTTTACTACAATACGACCAGGCGCTTCAAGATAAGACATCTCATGGTATATCTTCCTTATAAACGTACAAAGCGCTTCCATAGTACCTTTCTGGTGAGAACAGCTTTTTTTTATATACAATCAAGTGACAAGACGAGCAAGACGTTGCCTGGTGGTAAGCGTCACGCCTGCCACTAACAGTAGCAGTGCTAGAATTGTGAACTTGCGAACACAATCCTGCGCCGCACTGCACTGCGCTCGTCACCCTGAGATATTAGATGTTAAATCTCTTCATACCCAGTAATTTCTCTGGTAACATTGCCCTTCAAACCGGAACACAGCAATGCTTACACACTACTGCTTGGCAGTTGAATAACTGGCAAAGGTGTGGTGCTCCCCAGGTGGACTCTGCAATAGAGTCCTACCACTTCAATAAAAGAAGTGTGGAACTCTTTACCAGCGTCTATCTTACAGGTCAAGTACAATCCGGGGTCGTTCAAGAATAACATGAATAGGTACCTCGTATGCAAGCGTGCTTCATCTTCGATCACAGCATCGCTTTCCATCAGGTGAGAGCGTGGTCAAACGCATGCATAGCAATAAGTAAAAAAAAAAAAATGTATTAGGTATGATTAATTAAAGAACTTAAACATATATCTTTCATCGGTCCGGTTATATTCTGTTTTTGTTTTTTTTTGTTTTTGTTTAGATTATGTAGTTTGTTTTCTAGCAAGTGCCTTAATGAATATTTTTGGAAGGGAATCTTTTTGTTTTTGTGTAGTAAGTTTTGTAGTAGATTATTGTTGTTATTTTGTCGTATGTACATAATTAATTTCAAATTTGACTGGTGCTCAAAAAACCAGATTCAGAAAAAAACTTCAGAAAAGGTACATAAAGCTCACAACAACGACATTGTGAGTGTCACGGGCATCCGGTGGATGCAAATGGCAAAGTGGTGGTCTTAGATCCATCTTAGACCACCTCTTTACAAAAGCCTCCCGGTTTTTGTTTAGCAGTGGACGTCTCTGGGTCGTTCATGATTTACTGTCACAACAAGATTTACTGTCTCGACTATGCCATAGAACACCCAAGAAATTTCTAATAACGACCTTTAAATCTACCTAGAACGAAGCTAGATCCATGCACGAGCTAACCTAGAGCCAAACATTTTTTGTGTATCTAAAACTCTTTGGCTAGAGCATATTGTATTATATTATACATTAAAAAATATCTTGCAGTTTGCTTGGTTACGAATTTCTCTCATAATCTCTAGTTTATTGGGCAAATCCACATTAAAAGAATAACTTTTTTGTTTTTAAACAATTAAGTGACGAGATGAGCAAGATGTTCGCCTGTTGGTAAGAGTCATGCCTGCCACTAACAGTGCGCCGCACTGCACTGCGCTCGTCACCCTGAGATATTAGATGTTACCCAGTAACTTCTCTGCCCTTTGAACTGGAACACAGTATTGCTTGCCCACTACTGCTTGGCGATTGAATAACTGGCAAAGGTGTGGTACTTCCCCAGGCGGACTGTACAGTAGTGTCCTACCACTAAGTAGAGTCCTACCACTAAGTAGAGTCCTACCACTAAGTAGAGTCCTACCACGAAATAGAGTCCTACCTATAAGTAGAGTCCTACCACTAAGTAGAGTCCTACCGCTCAGTAGAGTCCTACCACTAAATAGAGTCCTACCACTAAGTAGAGTCCTACCACTAAGGATTTATTGACGGATGAAACAGATATAATAACATAATTACCATTGAACCTTTAAACATGAAACGGATTTTGATATTCTTCCTTCCCGAATGTTACAGAAGTTCTCATCTATCAACACAAATAATTACCTTATGTTTTTCCTTATAAAAATCTCGTTGAGATTAATCACATGGACTTCGTTTCTGTTTTCCTTATTTCTATTGATTGACGTTTTCAGGGTTAACAAAGTATAAAAAATGAAAAAAAAGATATGTGTTGTAACTGTTTAAAGCTATACTTTAAAGGTAGAAGTAATTCTACTTTATATTTGGCAAATATATTACTAGCCCAATATAAAATAGGATTACAATGAGATTAAGCAAAGTAAAAAGCTGTAATGTTCTCTTATGCCATGGACATCTAATGGGAGACCGCTCTACTTTTAATCATGAGGTCGTGAGTACCAATACCGCGCAGCTGTAACAATGAGCTCGTTGGAGTTTATTTAAGGATTTTCATACTAAGACACTGTTTTAAACTATCACGGTTGTTTACTAAAGTTCTATTATTATTAACATTCTCATTCAACAACATAACACAACACAACATACCATTCTTTTCATTATTTTTATTTTTTCATACTAAGATTCTAAATTAAAGTAAAAAATTGCAAAGACACGTGCAAATGCCCTAATAAGAATTTCAGGACGTAGAATTAAAGAATAAAATAGTAAAAAAGTCAAGTGTAAAGAATTTAAACTAGGAAAACATGGCAGATATGGCCCAGTCACCAATGATAGTTCAAAGATAGTCTTATGTACAGCAGAGGACTATTAAAATACGATATTGATTCTATTCTATATTGATTATTGTATATTATATTGTTACAGATAGTGGACACATGACAGACAAAATAATTGAAGTTGTAATGATAAGTTCTAGTAAAACAAAAGATAAAGATACCAGAAAAGAATATTTAGATGTCAAATCATCAAAGTACACACAACTAGAGTCTGTTCAAAAAGAGAGTGGGCGTGAGAGAGGGCGCTGCTGTGTTAAATTACTTACTGTTTTGTTTTTAGCGCGGCGGTCCATCTTCGTACTTTCCAAATTACAAATATACAAATCAAATTAATAACTAAATTACAAATAATGTTAGGTTAAACGAAATTTAACGCAATGAACATAACGACAATCAAAACTATGAATCAGTTAATCAAAATGAAATTGAACGCTATGAACAAGACGACACTTAACAAAAATACATAATTGTAATAGCCGATATCCGCAATCCCGTCGCAATCACGGCAGTGGGGACCGTAATAACGCTTAATAACGGATAACGGACGGGACCTTTGGAACCAGATAATGTCGTATCGTAATTTCCGCCCTGTATTGGATTAGGGTTACATATGGATGAGCGTGGGAATCACCTATTGTCTTGGCCGTTAAACATTTTATAGGTAGTTCGAGTACTAGAACAATTTATAGGAGATATGAAAGGAAATGAAAAACCACAGGTAATTGTTTTTTCACAATTATTCTTCTTCGTTGTGGTTTGCATTTTGCATTTTGATTACTAGAAAGTGTGAAGGCATTTTAAATTAATAATTGATGATAATTATTGGGGTGCAGAGGAAAACAAAGCATCACAAGAACCACTACTCAAATATGTCCACTAATAGATAATTCATTGCTCTCATCTTAATTCCGACTGCTGTGAGCACCTAAGATTAATCCGTCAGCCACATAACTCCATTAACAAATGAGCCATCAAGAGATGCTCCCCACGTCTCGTACGCAACGAAGACTTTCAATTGCCGCAATAGATACGGGTCAATTGTTTGATTCGACCACTATCTGATTACTATCAAAAAAGACATATTTAACTTTATTAGCTTCAAAATTAGGGTCAAATTCGATTGTATCATCATAAAAACTAAAAAGAGTTACAAGTCTATCATGCGTACCACTGTCAACTTAAAGTCCAAGGCACAAGATCTAAACTGCCTTAGGTTAAAAATGTTACGGATCTTAATCGTTTAGTTCACCTTATTTATCAATTTATGATGAAATAATAATATTTTTATTAAGTTATCAATTTATTTGACAATAAAAGGGTGAGTTTCGTTGATTAAACATATTAACGGGTCATTTTCGTTATTTATTATGTTCTTTGTGATCGATCAATCCCGCATCAAGACCTCTGCTGGGGATTTCCTATATAATAAGGTTAATTAGATAAATCACTGTTACTTGTGACGCTACAGTTAACTCAAGCTGTTCATAGAAACTCATTTTTTGATGGAAATTCTAAGTATCAATTCTATGAATACAAAAGGATTGTATCCAGACCGATGAAAGTATAGAGACGATCCAAATGCTAAAACACACTACCTGTAGGTTTATATCTACATGTGTTTCATACATGGAGAAATTCAGATCGGTATACAATTTCCCAAAATTCCATAAAGCTTGACAACAAGTCGATCTTTTCAGCGATAAACAAAAATTCAAGGTAATTGGGAAAAAGGAATCATTATTACTATTCTGTTATTTATGTTGTAGGTTAAAACTTCAGTACATAAATACATCAAAACATTTTTTGAAATTAATTAACCGATTACAAATGAAAACACTAAGAAATTCTTCAATTCCTATTTTTCTTCTGTTCTTTGCAAAATAATTCAAAATGAACATTCAGCTTCGTAAACAAACATGTACGAAGATCTTGTATAGAATTTCAGTTGCCTGTTGCTCAGTCATTTCCTTTCAAACTGCTTAATGTAACTGAGTTACAGATCTTACAAACTAGTTCAAACGGAGGTGCATGGGAGTGGTTCAGAGGTTATTCGCGAAACTTGTTGGTAAACTAGCAAGTTTCTGCAATTGTAACCATAGGTACAAGTTCAGTCTGTAGGATTGGTCAAGAGAAGTTTAGACGATTTGCGACCCATCCAAGCTGAGTAAACAAAACAAGTCTGTCTTGTTTACTTGAGCAGAAATACCTACGAAATTTAACTTCCAAGAAAATATTAAAAACGTAATTAAGTGACGTTTCAAGACGGGATGTCTTCTTCCTGCTTTGACATCACTTCACCTTTATCTTTTATCTCCTTTTACAAAACCAAAATAAAAAGTAAGTATGTTTTGTTTCTTTTGAATTTACTTATTTCAGCGTTGTCTTCAGAAATGTTAAAATGTGAAATATGTCTTTTAAATATTAGTTAACATCACATTGTTGTTTTACGAACTAAGAAGCATCAATTAAGGCATGTATTATGGCGGATTTTGTTAAAATTATATCTAATATTCAACAAATTTAAAATGATGATGATTGTGAATTTTAGGCTTGTCTGTATACAAATCATTTATTTAGAATTCGGTACCAAGCCCTTTGTACAGTTTAAAAAAACCTATATGCGTTGCGATACCAAAATGAGTTGTTTCATCAAAAACCATTTTACACTAATTAGTTATGTTTACTGCTGAGCAGACGCTTAGCTCTCGGCTTGGACGCACTAATCCCAAGCCTTTACTAATTTTATCCAGATTCAATCCGCAATTTTTACAATACCTTTGACCAAAAGCGTTGGTGGGTGTGCACTGTGTGCACCCTTTAGTTTACTGGTTCTTGGCCACCAATCTGTCAACATTTTTGTCCACCTTGGTAAGGTAGCCTTTTAGCGATAAGGCCACCTATTATTACACTAGTTCTAAGTTCATTTTTCTGTTGTGATCATCATGACTGTAATAATTTCTTTTCCAGCTGAACTCTAATAGGCTAGATACAAAAAAAATGCCAAGATAAGCTCCTGCCAAGTTTCGTTTCACGCTGCGGTGTGAAAGGCCTAACTCTTCACTCACCTAACCGTACCTATTAAATACACTGAGCTACTAAAATGACGAAGTAAAAATTGTCTCTATTCGTCATCAAAGCGTCTCAAAGCCAGTTTTCACTATGATTTAACTGTCTTCTATTTCAAAGTGTCCGCTGGCCATATCTTTTTCACAGTCCAGTTAGTGTGCAACTTCAAAGCTCGGCGATAGATGGGGATTTATTAATTTTCTTTTAAGTCTGAACAAGCATTCGTGTCTTACTTAATATGATATATTACCTTCGTTATGGTTGGTTTTAAATTCTATAATATATTCATAAGTTTGTAGCTTCAAAACTGCCTAATTAAGTCAATATTTTGTAGTTACTGTTACAAATAACTTTATACCTTATTAATTATTAAAACTACTGATGGTAGAGAAATCAGGTAATTATAATTTTAAATAATATTATATAGTAAGTTGAAGTCTGTTAAGCCTCCAAAAACATTTACATTACTCTGATCTGGGATTGGTTGCGTGAAAAAATTAAAGGTGCTCACTTAGAATTTTCGTAAATTGTGTTCGTTTTAATTTGTGTGTATCTGTTTTTTGTCACAAATAAACCTTTTTATTTTATTATTTGGCCTTTATTTCAAGACTTATAAGCCGCTCAAAATATCTCACGTACCACATTATCTAAGCTCTAAATATCCGTTTCAACAGACTCATCTCCTATTCTGTTATCGTTAAATTGTATGCCAGTCTTGAGTCAAGCCTTGATGTTTACATTATTGAGTTAGTTCTGTTGGAAAATTGTCCTTGAGACGTTTCTATTCGGGATTAGATCATTATTTTGGGATAAGCTTTGTTTAACTTTGTTGTTGACAATAGAACTGAAACACAATTAGTGTGTTTCGTTAATTTGAATTATATATAATTATACGTAAGTTAGGCATTAAATGTCTATATTTTAATAGTAAATTTTCTTTGGTTGTCAAATAAGTTTTTTACAACGCATTAGCTCAAAAAGTGCATTTACGAAGCCTTTATACATCGTTCGAAAGTTAAACATTACGCACCATACAACGGAGCGTGCGGAAAAGCCTTTACCGCACACTCCCTTGTATAGCGCCGTGCGTAAACTTTACGGTATTTTTATTTTTTTTACTTTTTATATTATTTAAGTACTCCACCAAAGAGTTTCACATTACGAAAAAGAATAAGCTAAATTATCGAACCTCCTTGGAAGCGCTTTTGCTCAATACGTTTGTCTTACTTTACTATTAAACAGAAAATGTAACGAAATAAATTCTCAGCACTACTTTATTTTTTTCTAATTTTCACCACGCGCACTTGCGCCATTGGTTAATTCGCGCCATTTCATCTTACCTCCTAGGAGGATTATGGCGTCGCACTTTGTGCATTTGCCAAAGTCAAATATATATTTGTATCAAGTTTTTTTAAGTTTCAAGTCGAATGAGTGTTCGCCAGTTCGTAATTCTGGCACTGCACTGTTAGTGGCAGGCATGACGCTTACCACCAGGCAAACATCTTGCTCGTCTCGTCACTCAATTGTATTTAAAACACAACTTTTACAAATAAAACGAACTCCAAACCTTTCATCAAGTCGACCACTAAAAATAGTCTTGTCAATGGGTAATCTACTCTATGAATGAATATTCTTGTAGCCTGTTTGCGTCATCGCAAAGTTCAAAACTGTCCCATGTCTCGTGACGTGAAACAGTACGGAAGTCGATATCAATTCCTTCTCGGATGTTTTCGAACTTTCTAGAAGTTTCTGGATGTTTGCTGGACGAATTTTAAGTTATTGAGGCTTTGGAAATAATGAATAGTTATTTTAAAAAAAGATTTTAATTCTGGTACTGACACACGTAGAACAATAAATGAAACACACATAATATTAAAAAAATTACATCCGACTTCAACTTCGAATACCTGGATGACATCTTCATATTTTTTACTAATTTTGATTTAAAAACCAAACTACTGAACCGATTTCGATGACATTTATATGGGACCACCTCTGAAGTATTAACTACGGTTTTGTAATATTAAACATATAAAAGTGAATAAGGCTAAACAAATTATAGTTAAATGGCTAAAATCGCTATCATCATTATGACGAAACTGAAGATATTTTGAGAAATATATAATAAATATCACGCTAATCTAGATTAATTGGTTTACTTTTAATAGATTTTAAAATATAAGCTGTTATAGTTTTATAACCATATACAATACAAAGTAAACAATAGTACATGTATACATAACAGTCTAGAATTTATAGATAAATAATTTATTGATTTAAATCAAATATACTGTCTTGCTACTGAGGTTTGATGTGTTTCCTGTAATCAGGAAAACAGGTTGCCTTGATACAGGCTTTGCCTAGTAAGGCAACCATCAGATATATTGTTGTTTGATAGATAAGTAACTTGTCAATAAAATTATTTTCATTTTTATTTTCATTTCATTTCACTACAAAACATTCCTAATATCTCAATGTGACGAGCGGAGTGCAGTGCGGCGCACGTTTTTTTCGCAAGTTCACAATTCTAGCACTGCCAATGTTAGTAGCCAAATTCCTGTTTCACCAATCGTTCTATTTAACTAGCTAGAACATGAAGAACACAATATCTCAGCGACTCTCAGTAGTTTAGCCCTACAGCGGGAGCTGTTGTTACTAATTGGACATAATTTCCACTAAAGTCCTACAGAAGCGTTTGGTGCGCCACCTGTCGGGAACTGGTACCAACTTATCTCCGAGAGGTGAAGCTGGCGCTTAAATTCTGTTTACGGCGCGGCTGTAGAAATAATTACAGTCCCTTTAATCGACTTCAAATAATGGTGGTTCTCGATTATGTAAAATCGAAAACTAAACACGTTTAATCAACAAACCAGCTCTTATAGGTTTCTCAGGCGTACACTACGTACACACCATTGTTCAGGCGTACACTGAGTTTTATTTAAAGATAATAATTATTGAATAAATTATGGAAATAAATAATTAAAAACACTGTTAATTATTTATTTATTAATGAACAGTGTTTCGAAATGAATAATGGAAATATTAAATTTTGTAGTGGTAGGACTCTACTGCAGAGTCCGCCTGGAGAAGCCAATACAGTAGTGTGTGTTCAAGCATTCTGTGTTCCGGTTTGAAGGGCAATGTTACCAGAGAAATTACTGGATAAGAAGAGATTGAACATCTAATATCTGAGGGTGACGAGCGCAGTGCAGTGCGGCGCAGGATTGTGTTCGCAAGTTCACGATTACTGTTAGTGGCAGGCGTGACGCTTACCACCAGGCGAACGCCTTGCTCGTCTCGTCACTTGATAGTATAAAAAAAAACTGTGAACACGAATTAAGTACATCGACCAAGAATTTATTACCTCACCAGACTTACTACGAACTCTGGTCGCTTGCCAGAAGCGCACTTTTGTTTTGGACTGGTTTAGTATACAAAATGTGATCGCATGTCAGGGTAATAGTTTATACCGGTAACAGTTTATACCGGTAATATTTTATACCTTTGGAAAGTTATAAACAGTATAATACCATACTTACAATAAGGAATATTCGTGTATTTTGATTATAAAAAAATATAGGTTAAGTGGAGAGTCTAACTGAATCTGAAATCATCGAAAAAAATTTGAAATCGGTTGGTGAGCTTCTGAAATATAAGTGTTGAAAGTATTTGGGAGGGAGTCATGTCCCTTTCTTGCAAAACACGTGATAGTATATAGTGCCGTAAGTCTAACATGAAACTTAAATATTTATAAATTCGTTATTTGTGCACATATACAAATTTTAAATGCGAATAGTTGTTTTTTCAAGTCAGCTCTTTTATGAGTCAATAAAAAAAACCATGCATATTCCCTATTGTTATCCTAATTTTAGATTGTTTTTTTTTATTTTTATTATTTACTGATGCTGATGGCCTCAGATGGCCTCTACAGCGTCACCGGACTTTAGACAAGCGCAAATGGCACTCGGCCTAGGTTTAGGTTAAAGGCGACTAGCTCAAGGGCACCTCAGACGGTACGAACCTCGGCTTGGACGTCTTTTTTTTTTTGCTTTTTTTTTAAATGTAATAGAGAGGCAAACAAGCATGAGGCTTGCCTGATGGTAAGCTCACCGCCGCCTATGGACACCTGCAACATTAAAAATGTTGTCGATGCGTTGCCAACCCAGAGAGATATGAGTAGATGCCTTTTTTAAAACGCTCCATATTGTAATTCCCCGGAAAGACCTTCGCAGGGAGGACATTCCACATTTTGCAAGGAGCCGTCGCCGTCGCCGGGAGTGGGGTCAGACTTGCCCTGGCACCCCAGAAAGGGTATGCCCTGGGGCCCTAGTAGGTTGATCTGGTTGACTATTTGGAGAGAATCTAACCGATTTTCTGACAGATCTGGGGAGTCCTCGACCTCGCCGGCGAGGTCGGTGCATATTTGTGTGCCTCTGGTAACCGGCGCCTATACCAAAAACGGAATACTTCCTGTTGCTAGGAGTGGCCGGATCGGAGATAGCGATATCATCAGATAGCGTTGACACACATATTTCACTTTTTAGTTCAAGATAAAGCTAAGGATACTTCCCATACACACGTGACTGTTCAAAAAGCGAGTGGGTGTGGCCAAACAGTGAACTAACATTATTAGAGATTTGTTATTTACAATCATTACAATTGAAGGTGTATTTATTTGTGACTTATTTTAATTTAGTTCTTAACTTGATTTGTATATATTTTGTTATTTATAAAGTACCAAGATGGACCGGCTACGCTAAAAGAAAACGGTAATTTAACACAGCGGTGCCCTCTCTCACGCCCACTCTCTTTTTGTTCAGAATATAGTCTTGTGATACGTAATTGTATCTACTAGACCAAAATTACCTTTTTTAGTGTACTATCATGTGACAAGACGAGCAAGACGTTCGCCTGGTGGTAAGCGTCACGCCTGCCCGTAAAAGTCGCACTGCTAAAATTGTGAACTTGCAACTACAATCCTGCGCCGCACTGTACTGTGCTCGTCACCCTGAGATATTAGATGTTATATCTCTTCATACCCAGAAATTTCTCTGTTAACATTGGTAATATTTTTTCCTATGTTTATAGGAAACAATATTTATTGTAAAATTGAGGAAAAAGGGAAACCGTGTAGCATGGCTTGTAAGTGTTGCCGTATTTAATTATTGCGGCACATTTTTCATCCATAACCAAATAACATCCTGCTGGCACATTATTCTATTTTTAAGGCGAATTTATTACACACTGTAATTACACCACGTCTATAAATTACACCCTCGAAAATAATTTCCTCCCAAGTGCGGAAAAAAGGATGCAGATGGACAACTTTGAACTAAGTTAAATTTGAGAGATAGATAAAAAAAAAATACGAACTGCAAGTTGAATTCACGCACCGGAGGGTCCGTGCTATCAGACACAAAAATAAACATCGTCACAACTAGTGTAACAAGTGGCGACCTTATTGCAAAAGGCATGTTCTTCCAGGTGACCTTAAGAAACCTTTTCTTAGGATCTTAAGTAATTATATTAAAAACTTTTATTTTTAGTGCAGTATGAAATACGTAAAGATATATTATTAATTACGAGTATTTTTTATTATTATTTTTATTTTTAGTACACAACCGTAATGGTTTAAAACAGTGTTTTACGTAGTGTAAGCCTGACTCGAATTTAATCAGTTTTATTGACACAATTTGTTGTGAAATCAGCCCCGGTTATGAAAAATATACACGTAAAACACTGTTTTAATATCGGAAACTTGTTTCACAACCTAACCACGGTGTATATCCCTATAGTGCATGGTTAATTAATGACCATATAAATTTAACATCCCGTAAATAATACGTAGAGAACTGTAATGTCCAATAAAATTATCATAAAACTTTAATATCCCGCAAATAATAATAGAACTGTAATATCCCGTAAATAATCATGGAACTGTAATATCCCGTAAATAATTATTACCACATTCATACATATATATTTGACTAACTCGCAATAAAAACAAGTTAGTCAAAAATATATGTAAGACTCGGAAAAATTATATTACATTTATCGACACGTACGGCCGATACAAGCTACCCCATCACTTGTTCTTAGAGTGCTATGAATGACGAGTTATCCGTGCGTGTGCGTGCGGCCGGCCGGCTCGCCGACGTGCGCGCCTTTCCCGCCCGTATTACCAGTAGGTATGTCGGGCGGAATTGGCGCGCGCGCCGCGCGGCGGCCCGCGCGTGTTAGCGTGGGTGACCATATCATGACGCGTTCTTGTTGCTAGTTGCGGACTGCCAACGCTTTGCTCTTTTCTCGGCTTATCGCCATTTAAAAATAATTAAAATAAAACATTTACTTAATACGTAATACTCATCTAAAGTTTACGTACCAATATAAAATAATTTATTTAATTTAATTACTAATGCTAAGTGCCCAGTATCAATTTTATTACCTATATTTATAAATCTTTGTAAGTTTTATAGGAGCCTATGTGCTCGGAAAACAACCTATTGTTTATGCTGTTGTACTACTAGGATAAACCTACACTAGTTATTGTACTATTGATATATGTTTCCAGAAAAATAAAGATATTATTAAATTGAAATTGATTACCATATTCAGCCTATCATAGTCCACTGCAGGACATAGGCCTCTTTCATGGCACGCCACTCAGCCGTTTTAGACCGTAAAACGCAAATAATCATAATCTCGTAAATAATCATAGAACTGTAATATCCCGTAAATCATCACCGTACTGCATTTACCATCGGTCTATTTCTAATCCGTGTCGTTATCCCTCCCACGGAGGGAATGATAATTATTAAAATAATAATAATCCCGAGCGACCTAATGAGTGACGAAAATAGGCACGGGAGATGCGACGACGGATAAAGGGAGACGAAGGGTTGACGCGTGTCGTGTGATTACTAAATTACAGTGCACAGTTGAGGGTTAATTAGGTTAGTGGTGAAAAAAGATAAGCTTATTTAGTATGGCAGCGGACCTTTTGTAATGTAGCGCTAGAAAAGTCGAAATCATGAAGTTGAAAATAAAACTTGTAACAATAAATACATAATAAATACGCATGAAAACAGGAGCTTTACTTTTACTTTGGCAACCATACTTGAACATACTCGTAATGACAAGTAACTTTTTCAAAAGGAAACAACTGACTTCAAACTTATATGCGACCCATGAAATAAAAAAAGAGTTTCTAAAATCGGTCGACAATTGACAGAGAAATAGGTGAATATACATTTAAAACAGACATACAATCCATCGAACATAGAACTTCCTCCTTTTTTGAAGTCGGTTATAAATAATAAAGACTGCTTCAAAGGATTTCTTGAGTTCCAATTAAGTTCATGCTATGAATATGCGCGTTTATCATCTTTTAACACATTGTCACTACAATTTTTTTATGACTTGTGGGTAAATGCTATACATATTTGAAGCTTTTATAAGCAAATAACACTTACTTTTACATTTCTTTATGTACGATCCAAAGCTCATAGTAATGCAAGGTCTTATTTCGTTTTTATATTACATTAAATTAGAAAAGCGTCGTTATATAGAATCGCACTGCACCGTACCGCAACGCATACTTAAAAACATTGTTTAAGTTAGCAAACGTCATTCAACTTTTACGGAATACAAAAATAAAGCGCGTAACGACTACTTAATCAAACTTAATGGCAGCTGTGAAGTGCGCTGCAAGCGAGACTTTGCGATTGTATGCACACCGCACGCCTTGGTGACAAAAATCCTCTGCGCAGCGTCTCGCGCCAATTTCACAGCCGCCGTTAAGTTTGAATCAGCCTATAGGTACCTATAATTATTAATAATATATTACGGGCGTTTTGGCGGGAACGTTGTCGTTGCATTCTATTATTTTCTTAAACATGTGTTTTTTCGCGATTTAATGATTAAAAATGGTGATGTTTTATTCAATGAGTGTTGAATTTTATTTATTTATTTATTTTATTTATTTACACATTACATCTATTATTACAGGTTGTTTCCTAATGCAATAGAGTAGTTAAGTCATCGATAAAAATTAAAAGAAAGAAGAAAGTTAATCACCATCATTACCATAGCATAAATAATATAGTGTAGCCCCTACGAACTCGCTATGTGAACAGTGGAATACGTCAATGTTCGCCGCCACCCGATTTAGTGCTCGTATAGTACTCGTCAATGGCGCCTTGTTCAACAGGTTAGTCCTTCCTCGAGGGACCGCAAACAGAGGCGGCTGTCTGCGCCGCCCCAAGTACTCGTCTGGCACGCACAGCTTCATCATCTCCAAGATTGTCGGATTGGTCATGATCCCCCGGAATACCTTAACCACATACACCGCAAGCGCCAGCCCCCTCCTAATTTCCAACTTGTTGTAACCAACCATGCCCAAAACGAACAAAGTTGGATACATCAAGGGATAGAAAGGGTAGACACCATACCTCTTCCAGTATAGGTACCGCGTGAACTTATTCTGTATGCGCTCCATCATTAGACTATATTTAGCTTCATGAGGAGCCCATACTGAAGACGCGTTCTCCATCTGGCTTCTGACTAGTGCATCATACATTGCTGTTAGGGCCTTGATGTTTGTAAAGCCATTCGCTCGGCGTAAAATGAATCCTAGCATTCTGTACGCCTTTTTACATACATTAACAACATGTCCCCTAAATCTCAACTCTGTGTCCAGACGAACCCCAAGATCTCTCACCGTTTCCACTCGCTTCAGTTGCGTTTCCTCTACCATGTAGTTGTATTTGAGTGGTGCAGTTGCTCTACTGAATGTTATAATGGAACATTTGTCCACGTTAAATTGCAATTTGTTCCTCTGACACCACCCAACTACCTTATCTACGTCTCGTTGCAGATGCCTGCAGTCTTCTTCTTCTTTGATCTGTAAGATCAACTTGAGGTCGTCCGCGAATAAAAGACATCTAGCCTCAGTGACAACTTCAGGCAGGTCGTTGATCATCACGGTGAACTCCATCGGCCCCAAATTACTCCCTTGGCTTACTCCTGTCCTCGTAAAATACATCTTAGATTTACATCCTGCATACTCGACATATTGGCGCCTATCCTCCATGTAGCTCGCGAAAAACTGCAGCAGTCTTGTTGTGCAGCCGATCGTCGCCAACTTTGTCAACAGAATGTCATTATCCACCATGTCAAATGCTTTTTTAAAGTCAAAGTAGGCGACGTCAACTTGAACCCCTGCGTCGACGCTTGGGAGCATGTAAGCCATGGAGTTTAGGAGGTTGCTGGTCGTGCTGCGAGCCGGCCGGAACCCGTGCTGAGCGTCCGAGAGATGAGCTGAGATCTGCTGCTGCATGCTGCGCTGCACAGCTGACTCGAACACCTTTGCAGGTGTCGACAGTATCGCTACGGGTCTGAATCCGCTTATCTCTGAGCCGGCGTCACCTTTAGGTATTGGGATCACCCGGGTAACTTTCCAACGTTTGGGGAAATATGACCCATCCAGACATAAGTTAAATATGTGTCCGAGAGGCCCAGATAAGACTTGCCGACAATCTCTCATCACAAACACTGGAATGCCGTCCGGGCCTGCAGATTGTTTTGGCTTGAGCCTTGTGAGTGCCGCCCGTACTTCGGCCTCCGTGAGCTGCGGTACATGGACGCGCGTGCCGCCAACGTGGCTCGCTGCCTCTGCCTCGCATACGTTTAGGGACGCCCTCGTTGTGCCGTACACCGAATGAAAATACTTGGCAAACTCCTCTGCGCATTCTGGATCAGAAAGAGTATTTCCATCTTTGGTGATTTTCTTTCGGTTAACTGCACCTCGTTTTGTTTTAAGGTAATCCCAGAATGACTTCGGGTCCTCCGCCAGCCGGCTCTGTACCCGCTCTAGGTGATGATCATGCGCTATGAGAATCATTTCCTTGATCGTTGCTCTGCATTCTGAAAAAGCCTGGTAGTCTTCTTTTGACCTCGTCATCTTGTACAATTTGTGCAGCTTTGCCTTACGTTCGATTAGCCGAATGATGTCTACCGTGTACCATCTTGGATAGTTATATCTCGAGTTTCCCTTCACTGCCCGTTTCTTTTTAGGTACACACTCATTTAAAATATCATTAATTGTATTATAGAAACAATCTAATGCCTCTTCAGGGTCTTGGGCTCGATATAGACCACTCCAATCAACCGCCGCGAGTGACGAGTACAATGCGAGAAAATTCGCTTTAGAAAAATTCCATTTAGGTAGCGTGTCCGGCGGCAGTGACGGCGGCAGCTCCGGGCCAGACTCGGTGCTACCGGCGCTACTCACCGACACCGCGAGCGGCGGGTGCTGTTTATCTATATTCACCAGCGCCTCGTCGGCCCCGCATACTTGCACTTCATTCATGCCTAAAGATACTAAGACCAAATCCAGCATCCTGTCATTGCAATTTCTCACCTCGTTCTTCTGCGCGAATTCGCAAAAAGCTACAAAATATTCAAAATAATTAATAACGTTGTCATTACAAGAATATAAATTAAAATCTCCTAAAACTATACTGGACTTATAATTTATGCATAATTTTTCAATAATTCGAAATAAAATCATATAATCATTCTCTGTACTATCAGGTGGAATATATATCACACAACAAAAAAATAAAAACTTGTCTTTTAAATACACTGCTGCACCCACCAATTCGAAGGCACAGGCGTCAATATTAATGCCATCCGGGATCTTCACTCGCCTTAACTGAAGCCGGTGCGACGCGGCTAGGAACGCGCCCCCCTGCTTCCGCCCATCAGCTCGGTCACATCTTAAGATTTGGTATCCTGGAGGTAAGATCTCTGCGTCGTGTATGGAATCTATACAACCCGTCTCTGTGATTGCAAATAAGTCTGCGCCTGAGGATTCTATGTTGTTGTAAATTTGATCTAACTTTGTCCGTAAACCTCTCGCATTCTGATAGTATATCTCTAATGTACTATTTTTCTTCGATCGGTCTATTTGCCTGTCTCCGAAACCAAAACCACTCCCCAAACTCAGAATTTACTGGCCAGACTTCCGGTCGGCATAGTATCTCATATTCTCTGGGCGGCACAGTTATAACAAAAGAGGCATAATCCCGTTCCGTCTTGTGCCTGATCTTGCTAACCCTTACCGCTATCTCTGCGCCACATACTTTTTTGATATGTGCAGTCAAACTTTCCATCGACGTGCTCACTGCCAATCGCCATACATGTAGATGTCTCTTCACTTCCATTGCTTGGATTTCCATATTACTACAGTTTAAGCCCTTCTTCACCGTTTTTTGTTGCAAGATCTCTCTCTGTGTAATGCTTGTATTATTGCTGAGCTCCTTCACTCTTGCAGACTTAGTTGATTCTGACTTACGAGTATCGTGAATATCACTGTGAGTCCCATCGTTTGTCCCGACAAACAACGCCTCGGTGTTATCTGTGGCACTCAACTGGATCGCGGTCCCAGTCCTGATGGTCGTTTTCTTGCGAACCGTGACCCATTTATCCCCCTCGAGTTCTGGAGAGCAAAGTAGTGGTGGTTGCGCTGACAGAGTATCCACATTTGGTCCGGCAGTATGAGCGGGTGCCTTGTTCTTCTGATGTTCTTTTTGCATAATATATCTAGTGTTTGGGCATGGTTCCGTCGTTGATTTACAACTTGCTTGTTTAACCATTCCTCCAGATTTACTACTTTGCGAATCTGACTCTGACTGGCCGCCGGGGGCTACTCTGTGCATGTTTATAGCGGAAGAAACTCTCTTGATAGGTTGGGTGGGTATATGCTGTGGTTTAAAAACACTAGCAACTGGTGTCAACTCTGGTTCCCTGGAACTCAATTTCCTCTCTAAAGCCATGATTCGTTCGTTCAACTTATCAAAGTTATTCATCAACGCTATAAAGTTTTTATTCATTATTGTAGAAACCTGCTCTGCTATAACTTTACTCAGAGTAGACTTCACGCGTTCATGAAGTGCCTCTGCGCTCCTCTGCAATTCCACTTCAATGATATTACGGACCTCTAACGTCGACGAGTGATTGTCTGGCTTTGTTGTGTGTGGAGTGGAAGGAGTCTGGTGAGCACTGGTCTGCCGACTCTTTGTTTGTCTGGTCACGTTATTACCTTCCTCTCTGGTTTCATACGTTGTCGAATAATTTCTGCTACCCCGTAGTGGTGTATGAGTATTATCACTCTTAGGTAACTTACTACGACATTCGACGCAAACCCAGGAACTCATATAATCGATAGTAAGAGTTTCGAAATCACTCTGTATAATATTAGCACATAATAGGTCGTATAAGTGCTTACACGTAGAACATGCCAAGTAACTATTGTCAGATATTTCGCGTCGGCATCCTGAACATATCTTATTTATGTCCATAGTCGAATCCATTGCTTTCCGACCCCAAAACTCGACAACACAAATGAATAAGACTTCGCCACAGCTTAAACAGCAGTAGTGCAGCGATTTGCGTTTCGTAAGTACCTCGGGCGCCGGCCGCTGGACTCGGCCCAGTGATAGACTACGCGACGACGGTGGTGACTCACCCCCTCGAACAAAGCAAGCGGGCGAGCGGGCCGCGAACTGTCAGTTACATAAAATAAAATATTTTGGATATTTTGGAATGTTTTGACTATTTATAGTAAAACCACTGGGTCAATTTAGATTATTTAACTGTCACTGGATAAGATGTTGCACTGACTACACAGTAGTATACGTCACAGTACTGCTGCTTCAACTATAACTACTTTTATAATTTAAAATACTCGGAGCAAACAGAAAATGGTGTTACTTGAACGGCGCACGCACGCACAATTAAATTATATTCACGAATTACGAATTATATGCACGAGTGTGGGCAAGTGATATAATGTGGTGAAACATGTCTATTAGTGTTGTTTTCAAAACTCCGTAGAAGCCCATAGTAAAGTCGCCACAACTTTACTAGGGCATGACTTGGACTCGACTATGACTAATTTCGTGTGACTGACTGTGATATCATGACATATTTGACTTGATTTTAATATAAATACTTGAAAAATTCATAAACTTGACACTGGCAGAATGCACAACGTGCGATGCCAAGAACTAAGAAAAAATAAATAATATATTATGGGGGCTTAAATAAAATATGGAAAATATAAATTTTAAAAACACAGTGTGTTTTTTCTACAAATAAATTATTGTCTATTGTATATAGAATCATTCATCATTCACAGATCATTTTTAAAAATATCCGTCCTTTACCTATGATACAGTTACGAAGACAGAAATATAAATAAAAAGTATACTTACCATGCACTTGTTAAACTAACTAATCAATAAACATTGTGTTGAGTTATTGTATCATTTTTATGATCTAGTCGATCATATCGTAAAAATCTCAGATTGTGCACAAATCGATTAAAATAAATCATTTCCGCATCCGCGGAACTCGGTGCCTCCCGGGAAATGATTGGAAAATTGTTTAGGAACATTTATTGGCGTTTTATTGCATTTTGTACGGTTATTGTTGCAGTTTATACTTATTGAGGTTTTTATTTATGCGGATAGTAAAGATTAATGTGTTTTATATTATTATCTATTTAATTTGTTCATGTATCATAAAGGTTCCTCAAGATAAACTTTTTTCATCACACTTGCTCGTAAAGTAGATCTTATTACATCGCTTTTAGGCTCATAATCCAAGCTATTATACACGCGTGCTTTTTACTTTACATTACGGCACTTGTACTATAATAGGTATAACCCGGTAAAGTCAAGTTTGTACGTGACTGCAATTAGACGTACGTGTACGAAGCACTATACTTACAGTTTTTTTGTAATACCAACAAAGAGTTCTTATGCCGCTGAAGTAAATGTCAACCTGCGCGCGCATTACTGATTTGGGCGCCATTTTCCGCAAATGTTTGTTGACGTTTTCGCTGTGTGGTTGATTATTATCAAAAAAAATGGTTTTTTCCTCGCAAGTGTGACGAAAACAGTCGTATGGAACTCTTGTGCTATTAGTCATTACGCTCTCGGCTTTCTTATCGCGCTCGCCTGCGGCTCGCGCGCATAATACCGCCTCTAGTGTAATGACCAACATAGCACACTCGTATCATAATGTACTATTATGTATACCTATTAAAGTCAGATTAAAAAAAAGTTACCATTTTAGTATAATTTACAATTAGGTATACCTGCTGTTAGTTTGAACACCGTTATCCTTCTAGGTTAAAAGAAAGCCTGATAGCTCAGTCTGACAGTCAGTTGACAGCCTGATAGCTCAGTTGGTAGCATGTCTGCCTTCAGAGCTGCAGGGCGTGGGTTCGATCCCCACCCAGGACAAAAATGTTTGTGACGTACATCGATGTTTGTTCTGTGTCTGGGTGTAGTTATGTATCATAAGTATGTATTTACGAAAATAAATATATATATAAGTATTCTATCAGCTATCTGGTTTCCATAATACAAGCTTTGCTTAGTATGGGGCTAGATGGCGCTGTGTGTAATAAATGTCCGCCCAATATTTATTTATATTTGTTCGCCCAATATTTAAAGGACAGAGTAAAATTAAAAAACATAAAATGCAGTACAAGGATTCAGAATGCATACACAACACAACCTACAAACAACTAAAACGGCGAAGGACAGGTAACATGATAAGAAGGATCAATAGACTAGAATAATAACAGAATGGTACCCACGAGTCAGTATAAGGAACAGAGGTAGACAAACTAAGAGATGGGAGGATGAAATAGTGAAAATAGCTGGTCCACTATGGACCCGTACAGCAAAGGACATAACTATGTGGAAATCTTTAGAAGAGGCCTTTGCCGGGAGACAAACTGTGACAGCCTTATAGCTCAGATTCAGATTCTTTATTGACTCAGTTGGTAGCATGTCTGCCTTCAGAGCTGTAGGGCGTGGGTTCGATCCCCACCCAGGGCAAACATTTATGTACCGAACATAGATGTTTGTTCTGTGTCTGGGTGTAGTATGTATTTAAAAATTTATATATATAAGTATTCTATCAGCTATCTGCAGGGCTAGCATGCGCACCGCGAGAATTTTTTGTCGTGTCTTTATGTCGTGCGAAAACGAGACAAACTTATACAGATTCGTAGCCTTGTCCTGTTTTTAAGAATCGAGAAAATTTTCTCGCGGTTTGCATGCCAGTCCTGCTGGTTTCCATAATACAAGCTTTGCTTAGTATGAGGCTAGATGGCGCTGTGTGTAAAAAAATCCCCCAATATTTATTCATTTATTTACAATAACGACCATTTGCCGACGTGTCTATAATACCTAATCAAATAATTACATTTTTAGGCATATTTTTTCATCGAGGGATATAAAAAAGTAGATCAGCAATAAATCAATTAATCAGATCGGCTTTATTATTATATCCTTCTAGGATAACACTGTACTCATCATATGCATACAATGCAAGGTGGTAGCACGAAGACGATATATAAATATTCAAATAGCTTACGGCATTAGTCACATAAAAAAAGAATCAATTTTTTATATAGACCGTAAAGTTTTATCCAAGTTCCAACCTCCATTAAATCGATTAAAACTTTAATGAAAACAAACGACGGGACAAATTAAGCCAATCGCTAATTTCTTCAGAAAACTTACTCTAACCAGGGTAAAACAAAACACTGAAAAGCTTTAAACATCAAGACAAGCGAATTTATCTTTTATTACAGAAGTTATATAGTTGAACTCGATGAGCATTTTATTGTGGAGTTAAGTGAAAAGTTTATGAGCATTCAAAGGGCTTTTCAATTTTCTTTTCAATGGGTATTCATTACGTTTTGTGAATATTGCTTAATTTTTCTATCGTAAAAACTACTAAGGCGTACCTATCCATACAGTCGTACAATTTCAGTATCATTTCATCAATCTCAATTCTAAGCTAATTCTAATCTATTGTAAGTTGCTACTTCTACTCTATTGTAAGCTATTTTAATTCCAAATTTCAGCTGCTTTGGCGTGAAGAGTTAACAAACATACACACGCTCAAACACACATCCGACAAACTTTCGAATTTAGAATATTTGTATAGTTTTTATTTGATTATGGATGTAATATGCGCCGCAATAATTTAATAATGGTAACACCTAGGTATAAGGCATTCTACGCGGTTGAAGACGCTGTTTAGAAAAAAATATTTGGCCTGGCTGTACTCGATGTACAATAATAGTTTTTTTATATAATCAAGTGACGAGACAAGCAACTCAGTCAAGCAAGCGGCAAGTCGAAGTCCTTCTAAATTCGAAAGTTTGTCGGGATGTGTGTTCGAGTGTGAGTATGTTTGTTAACTTTTCACGCCAAAACGGCTGAACGGATTTAGATGAAATGTTGAATTAGAATAGCTTACATCCCAGAATAACATTTTTAGTTTAGTTTTTATATCATGATCATCACCGTTTTTCATCATCAAGCGGGGCGAACCGCGGGGCGTATAATAGTAGATTAAACCCTATGTGTTCAGCTCCCTGAGCGTAACGAGGGAGTCTAGAGTTAAGTCCCGAGCGTAGCGTGGAAGTTATATAGAGTCCAGAGTGAAGCGAGGGGTTCAAGCTGCCCAAGACGAAGACAGGCTTTATTCCAGAGGAGCATACTTTTCACACCTTCTGCGAGACAATAAAAAGCCAGGGCTTACATTCTTTGTAAACGCACCATTTTTTTTTTTAGTTCTGCTTATGGTGGCCAGTTCGATTTTCGAACAAACCTCTTTACAATGCCATATGGTGATTTTTTTACGTAGAGTTTCCACACGAATTTGACGTTACAAATTCAAATCACTTTATTCCTTAAGGAGTTTCATACAACTTTATATCCCTTATTAAGACATAATGCTTTACTTTGCAGGTGGTGTGAAAATATAATTAACAGACCCTGCAGTATTCAGCGGCTGCGGAACGGAAAGCGACTACCGGGCCTACCAGAAAGTCACTAGTAGTTATATTAAAATAGTAATATATTTTTTGTGCGCGATTAAGTCCCGGTGATAAACATAATTTATTATGTGTTCATCGCGAAAGTTTAAAAGTTTCACTTGTAGAATTTTCACGGTGATCATTTTTAATGATTCAAAACGACTTTTTGTCTACTACGTACTTTCACAGATGCGTCGAAGCCAATAGTTACACAAGCATTACAAAAAAAAGTTACTAGAGTTAATACCAAAACATTTCCACTGAGTGTCAAAGATCTGCACTCAAGCTTGGCGTCACGCCAGACGTCTGAATCATCAGAAACTAACGCTGTAGTAACTATCACTTAATCTGTCCTCCCTGTCAATGAAACTTAATCTGCTCTCCAAGTGACTCGTTACATATGCCAGACCTATTGAGTGATTTTCTGAGTGAGCGGCTCTTGTTGTTCAAGACCACTTGTAATTTCTGTGACGTTCTTTGTGCTGACTTATGTAGGCGTTATAGATGTTTTGTCACTTATCATAACATCACAATTATTAATACACACTACACAGTTACACAGCATTCTTAAGTCACTAAAAATAGTCGGCTCCGTATCAGAAGGACTATCAGGGTAAATGACTATATTTGCAGAACGTCGGCAGTGTTAAAACGTCTACGTGGTGACAACGTCTTGATTGGCAAAACAACTTACTAGTAAAACGTCCAAAATGTGAAAACATCCAAAACATAAAGTACAGTCATCAAGAGAAGTATATTTTACCAAAATGCAATTAAAATGCGGTAAAAATAATCCGTATAATAAAGTTGTAAAAAAACTACTTCTATATAAGGCTACCTGGATGAACTCTATTTTTTTTCATTTGAAATAATTTACTCCAGTAATTTAGCATTAAAAACCAAACTACTGAATTGATTTCGGTAAAATTTATATGGCACCACCTCTAAAGTATCAACTACCAAACAAAAAATAATCATCAAAATCAATTCATAATTGGCGGAGTAATCGCGTAGCATACATACAAAAAAACATACAGTCGAATTAAAAACTTCCTTTTGAAGTCGAAAAATAGTATCAAGGGGGTTGTTGAAAAATAGTATTAAGGGGGTGACTAATGCCAAAAGTAAGTAAAAAGTGTATTTTTAAACACATATTTTAATGATAAAGAACGTAAATATTCAGATAAAAAAAAATACTACAGGTAGGGGAAAAACCTAAAGAAGCCGAGAAACCGAATAGAATTTTGAAAAATAATATAGTTTATTTTTAAAAAAAACAACAAAAAAAACTGTTTAATTCATATGCTCTAAATTATCAGCGACATCACCACATATTTTTTTACGAATTACATAGCCTAACTAATGTTTTAGCACAGTAGCCGTTAATTTTTTTTATTTCATGCCTACATTTTGAATAATTAAATAAAATCCCACCTAAATTGCTCAAAGCCATCATCCTCATAAATTGTATCATGCTATTTTCGACTCTAAACTAATGCAAGACGCGCGGGTGAAATCTGTAATTTTCCTGGCATTAGTCGCACTTTTACGCCGTGCACCTGAATGTATTCATACTAGGTTACGGCAGTGCAAAAATAAGGCGTAAATAGATAATATTTTTGAGAACGGCGAAACTTCATAACTCTTTCCGATAAATATTATAATTTTCTAAAAATTGTGGATCAGCGTTATTTAAATGTCGCATGTGTATACGCCACCCCGCATTTAATATGCATAATAAAATATCATGGTCCAATTATACTTCAAAGGTAGCGCAGTGGGGTTAATTCCCTATGAACACGTAACGTTCAAGTAACGTCTAATATGCTCGGTCTGCAGTAGGTACCTATACTAATAAATCACGAGAACATCTTGTTACTTGTCACCAAAAAACCTTTGGAATTGCTGTTTAATTAACCTAATGCCATATTTAACACAAAACCGAAACGCGCACAATTTATTACAAAAAAGTATTTTTCGTTTATTTTATACTAGCTGCGCCCCGTGGTTTCACCCGCTATTCTTGGAATACAAAATAGCTAATAAATGTTATTCCAAGGTATTAGCTACCTCTACACCAAATTTCATCCAAACCAGTTCAGCCGTTTCCCACACTACACGCATACAACAACACACACACGCACCGATAAACTTTCACATGAATAATTATTAGTATACTTAGTATAGGTGGTGTGGTATTAGTTAGGATATATTGGGAGAAATTATGTAGATAATACAATCATCAGAAGACATCCACTGCTGGACGAAGGACTCCCCCTAAATAGGGAGCCATAATCCCCACGCTTGGCCGCCTCCGTGGCGTTAACTCATGCCTCCAGCATAGATCTAGAGAAACTCCAAGTCATACAAAATAGATTCATCCGCAGAGCAGTCGGTGCTAGCTGGTTCATGCGAAACTCCGACCTGCACTGCGATCTCGAACTCCCCTCCATCCGTCAGTACATTAAGTACGCTTCGCGCCGCTATTTCGATGCGACCCCCCACCATCCCAATCCACTCATAGTCCAAGCCTCGAACTATACGACAGACACGACAGACCCACCCCCCTTCCGTAGACGCCCCAGACACGTCTTGGGCGACCCGGACGACCCCATAGCTGTCATCACCTCGGCGGCGCTGGGCTCGCCTGATCCGACCGCTCCTAGCAACAAGAAGTATTCCGTCTTTGGTATAGGCGCCGGTTACCAAAGGCACACAAACACGCACCGACCTCGCCGGCGAGGTCGAGGACTCCCCAGATCTGTCAGAAGATCTGTTAGATTCTCTCCAAGTTGTCAACCAGATCAATCTACTAGGGCCCCAGGGCATACCCCTTCTGGGGTGCCAGGGCAAGTCTGACCCCACTCCCGGCGACGGCCAAGCCGAGGTTCGTACCGTCTGAGGTGCCCTTGAGCTAGTCGCCTTTAACCTAAACCTAGGCCGAGCGCCGTTTGCGCTTGCCTAAAGTCCGGTGATGCTGTAGAGGCCATCTGAGGCCAACAGCATAGTCATTCATAAAAAAAAAAAAAAAAAAAAAAAACCACGCTTGGCAGCCGACTTGGGGATCGCAGAATGCTCACCACCGTTAACTAAGAGTAACTAACCGTTAAGAGGACGCTGCTGCCCGTCCTCCGGTGGTTCTGGATGCAGTTTTAGGACATACCCAGGTCCGATAATACAATAGTATAACTCAAAGTGGCGTTTTTTTTCCACGCATATGTTCTCGTTTGACCAACTTGGTGGTCACCAACGATATAGTCGGAGACAAAGCATGCAGACTTACACTCCTATTTTACTTCCTATGTTACATGTACTATGACTTTGAAAATATATATACACCAATATTATAAAGAGGAAAGATTTGTATTTTTGTATGTTTGTTACGAATTAACTCAAAAACTACTAGACTGATTTCAAAAATTTAGGCTCGAACGCTCGGTCGGACATTGATTATTTTGAATTTTTTCATAGCACATTTTTTGTTCCAGTTAAAATGTTATTTTCAGAACTACTTATAAATTATTTTACCAAACCTTAACTGATAATTTTTTATAGTATTCTCACAGTGTTTCTATGGTAAGTATTCATCAAAAGTTATTTTCAATGTCTTGCTTAAAGACGTAAGACTCTACGTTTAATCCCAAAATGTTTAAAAATAATAGTCCACCCGTGCGAAGCCGGGACGGGCCGCTAGTAGATTATAAATTCTCTCAAGAAACAAAGCCCTAAATGTGTAAACAAATTTCAGTACATCTGTACCTAATAACTGACCTTAACATCTAATGGAAATTGTGGGTAGTTTATTTTGAAACTCGTGACACAAACAAGTATTGTCACACAAATAAGTTAAGCATTATAATTTCAAAACGCATTTGAACTGGCTTCTTTCCAAGATCTGATTCACTGAATCTCGTAAGGTTACAATTAACGCTCTACAAACAACAACAGCACAGCAAAAACAGCCTTATTTCTATGACCTTAGATTACATTTTTAGTTCTGAAATCGACTTGAGTAAGTCTCATCTTAACTCTGGCCAACATAACAATATTATAATAATAAAAGAACTCTACTACATACACTTTAAAGTATATTTTAAGTTACGATTTCCACTGGAGTTTGCCTTAGCCATTAATACTACCTCTCCATTTGCTAGGATTTTGCCGTCGACGGTCGTAAGTAATAAGTTAATCCTGGCAATAAAATATTCTGTAGTCAGGTTTGACGGCGAATATAAGATTATTTTTCTGCGAGACTGAGTAACGACATTACTATGCCACTTGTGTGACTAATTGTATTATCTGACCTCACCTGCCACTGAAGAACACGTCAAGTTGTACCGTTATAGAGCAAAAATAACTTTTTTGTTAAGGTGTTATTCGGTCTACGACGGACAAACAATCATGTTGCATTTATTTTCCAATACATTTTCTGATATTATCCGATATTAAAGTACAAACGAAGGCTTAATGTATATCGCGCGCGTTTTTGTTTTTTTAATAACTTTTTTTTTTACTGGTGCGTTTTTCTTTATGATACAGCCTGTTACTTGTACATACAATGTTCGTAATTGATCTCTTTGGTGATTAAAACTTTTACTGATAATATCCACACTCTAAATTCAAATCACGTTTCACCTCTAGGGATTAAAGAGGTATTTCGGTGACTGTATGCGAAGAAGAAACTAGCTCTTTTTAAATGTCATAAAATATTTTTAAACACTAACACGCGAAATAACACTTTAGGAAAATAATGCAGCGAAATGATTTTACCGCGTTCCCACCAAAAACTTCCAGTACAAAAAAATGATAAAAAATATGAATAAACGCTTCAAACCTGGAAATATTATTTTACAAAACAAAACATGAAGCTTTGTAAATACAGGAAACGGAGAATTCTGAACCTTAATTATATAACACAATTAACATAATAAATTAACTCATGTCATCCAGACCGAGGTCTTCGCTTATAACCCGGTTTAAAGGCTTCGTTTTAATTATATTTAACGAATATTTACTTAAAGAGCGATAATTTGCCTATTAAGAGGGAACACGGTCTGTGATTTTCCTTACAAATGCATTCTATTTACTTCCCGGATAATGCATTCAGAAACCATCTTAGTGATTTTTGGACGGCTATATTTTCTTTAGCAATTAGTTGCTGAATAAACACCTTTTAAAAAAACAACCTACTTCAATTTACTTGGCTGGGTTTTTTTTTGCCTGTTTTTTTTTTAATTTTGATTATATTTATGGGACCACCTCTGAAGTATGATCTATCAAACAAAAAACTAATGGCGTAGCATACATACAAAAAAAACATCCCAATTGAGAATCTCCTTTTTTGAAGACGGTTGAAAATAGGAAATGACAAAGAAATTTCTACAGTAGATACATTATATAGAAAAAATGCTCTAAAAGTATTATCCAGGAAGAAAATAGCGGAATACATTTGTATGGAGAATCAGACCGTGTTCCCTCTTAATTGTTTTATATTACGCCTTTGGTAGGAAATACAATTATTGCTTTAGGAATACTTGGGCAACCTTTTGTGGTAGGGTTAAAAGATAAACTTTATAAATGTTAGATAAAAAAGAAACACTTATCGGAAAATATTCTATGCTTCATGCTTATAATCCGGTTAGTCTAGGAAAAGTACCCGTGAGTGGTTGTTATAACTGACCCGAGTAAAGTTTTACATTAAGTAAGTAAGTTCGTATAGACTGAGTGGCCAGCCCTAGTGTCAGAGTTAGTGTGCCGCCCGAAGGCCTCTGACATGGCTGACGATTGTTGTTATAGAAACTAGAACAAACCACCGGGTCCAACAATTTAACTTGTCATCCGACCCACAGTAGCGCTCAGAAATAAATGCCACTCACGGTCACCCATCCGAAGACTGACCGGACCGTCCGTTGCTTAACATCGGTGATCGTTTAGAATCACCTAGACAAGCTACGCCACGAGCGCTACAACGCTAAAATGTTTACGTTTTACAATGAAAAACGTAAACATTTTGAACGGTTCTATGTTTTTTTTACAAGATATTTACCGTGATTATGTTGTGATTATACACAGAGCTAATGATCAACCTAAGCAAGCTAAGTATAAATCAATGTTTTATAAAAAGCTTGTAGATGTGTTTTTTTATTTTATTATAATGTATATTTTGCACAAAAAAAACATTCGAGTATATTCGAGACAATTTTTAGATAGTTATTAAAATACTGCAGCCGCAGAGCAGCTATTTTTTTTCCAGGAAACTTATTAATGTAAGTCCTTTATACATACAACTCAATTTTATTTGCAACTAGCAGCCCTGCAATTTATTGCGCGTGGTTCATACAACATTTCAAACCCCCGTTCGATTAGACCCCCTTAATTCGTGGCTGGTGCAAAATTCATTCTGCTCCCCATAAAATAAGTGCTTGTTAAAAAAAACTTATCTTTATCTTTATAGGTCGAGGTTTAATTGTGATAAGTCAAAGAATCAGCGCGAGTACCGTTCTATGTCGGTAAATTTGACATGTCGTTATAGCAGAAATACTTAGACGAATTTGAGAATATACCAAATTTTATCGAATTATACCGATTTAAATGTCAAATATACGATTTAAATGTCAAATATACGATTTAAATGTCAAATATACGATTTAAATGTCAAATATACGATTTAAATGTCAAATATACGATTTAAATGTCAAATATACGATTTAAATGTCAAATAGAAGGATCGTCAAGAACGGTACACGCGCTGCTGTTTCGCTTGTATTTTTAAGAAATTCTATTATTTGCTTTACTTTTTATGTTGTGTATTTTATTCAAGTAATCATTGATTGCTAGTAGATTTTACTATATTACTGTCAATGTAATTTCTCTGTTATAAAAGTGATGCCTGCAATAAACGATTTTAAAAACTTAAAATTCATTAAACAGCCAAAAAAGCCGAGGTATTCTAATGGGAAGACCTCTAGCTGAGAATAAGGTTTTGAGTTTATGTAAGGTTTTTATACCACTTGTTCAGGCTTTTCAGCGACGGAAAACAACGTAAGGAAATTTGCATACGTATGCAGAGAAGAAATCCAATGCCGTATGTGAATCCACCAACCCGCAGCTGGGTCAGCTTGGTGGAAATTGCCTAATCGCCCTTCGAGAGTAGGCCTATGTCCAGGAATTAACTATAATACGGCTGATAATGCTTTAATGCATTAGTCTACAGTAATTCTGTTTTATTTATACAGGAATACCTACTTAACAAAAGCAATTGATGCTCTAAGCCACGCACAAAAACTGAAGTGGAAATGGGCAGGTCACATAGCGCGCCTCACAGATCACAGGTGGACCAAAATGGTAACCACATGGAGAGGCCCACAAGGCAAGCGCTGCAAAGGAAGACCTTATACAAGGTGGGATGACGACATTAAAAAAAATTGCGGGACCACAATGGATCCAAATAGCGCAAGACTGAGAAAGATGGCAAACCTTGGAGGAGGCCTTCACCTGAGAGGGGTTGCTGATTATATAATTCTATCATTATAACAAAAATAAAAGTAAAAAATATATAAATATATACTTTCTGTATAACACAAAAGTTAGCTAAAGTTAGTATATAATAAGTTTGATATAATGTATTAGCATAAATGTAAAAGTGGAAACGGGAAATAAAAGGCTATATTATTACCTACTTAACAACTTAACGTTTAATTAAATCGGATACTCCGACTATAGTTTCGATCACATCCAGTGACCTTTTTCAAGGTGTAAACACGAGCACAACGCGCGTGCTACACCAATGGTTGTAATTTTAACAAAAATGTCTCAAACGTCCGTTTTTAGTCTGCAGTAATTAAAAGTATATCAATTCTTGTTATTGCAGGATGTACGTGCGAGTTAGCGGTTTGGTCGTCCCTGTATATAGAACAGATTACAAATTCAGAGAGGCCCATATCAATAAATCAAATCGTTGAGTAAAGTGTTAAGGGACCCATCGATCGTAAAATATCGAGTCTGTGAATGTTTGATAAGCTAAATCCTCGGCTTTGGGCACCAGTTTGAGTTAAGGATAGTTTAGCTTGTTTATTGAAGAAGCACTTGACTAACGGCGGTTTGTTGGTTTGAACTGAAATTTTGCTTTAGAGATTAGTGTTAATGCTTTCGGCCAAATACACGCCAGTTTAGGTCACGGGCCAAGCTGACCATGCGCTTAATATACAGGGTTAGTTCTAATCAGTTAGCATCCTTTTAAGGGCATATTTTGTACATCAAAACAAACAACTTTTACTATGGGGCAACATTGAAATCGCGAAAAAATAAAAAGTTCACAAAAAAGTTAAAAAAAAGAACATTAAAAAAAAACACAAAAAAAACATTGACCTTGGGCTGGCTGATTGTATGGAACAGCAGTTTTTTTTCGAATTCAATGTTGGTCCCATAGTAATAGTTTTTTGTTTTGATATACAGAATATGCCCATAAAAGGATGCTAACTTATCAGACCAAACCCTGTATATTGTTTTGATAATAAAAAAATATAAATATACTTATTGAGTTCCGTTGTCCCCATTAAATGGGGACAGCATCAATAGGTACCTATGTATAGACCAGTATACCTAGTATTACACTTTTTTTAAGCCTTAGGTACCTACCGTCATAAGCATAAAACACTAAAACCTATTTTAAAGTTGTTTTAGTTAAAAAGACTTTAATCAATTTCTTTCGTATTACGAATTGAGTTTGGAAAAAGAAGACGTACCAATAAAATTTGATTTAAATTGGGTTATAGTTTTTTATGCATAAGACTGTTACTCTCTTGAGTTCCAAACATAAAATTCTGAATAAAAAAATTATCAATTTCAAAACCGACTTTACAAGCTATAACTTGAACTGACTAAACGAACAGATGCGTCCAACTTCCAAAACTCCAAAGTCTCTGGATCTGTCTCTGCAAATAATTAGAAGTTCAGCTCAGTGGTTAATAAAATGTCCGTTTTGTATTTCACCTGCAAATGGCGAAAGTTGTTTAAAACTTTTATTCGTTATAATGACTGTGGAAGCTTTAACTACCGTAACTGCGTCTGTTTATTCAGCGAAGGTATTTTTAGGGCCGGAAAACCGCTACAGGTTTCAGAAGGTAAGCTATGACCGTGTTTATCGAATATTTATTCGCTCCCGACTTTACCCTCTCTAACCTATTGGAACCGTTCATTTTCTGGGATACATGTGAAGTCTTGCCAAATACTAGTAAAATATTTAACAATTTTGTTCGATTAATAATAATCGATTTGTTTAAATTATGGCAACACAAAATTGTATGCTAATTTTTATAAACAAAATTGTCTAAAAGATTACATAACAGTCCAAATACTGACCGTTTTTGTAATTGTAGTTATAATTATCCAAACCATATTTCTAAAACAGTACAACAATAATTAAAATTGTATATACCTACCATTACTAAACCTATTATGAAAACTAACGTGGTTTTGACACATTTTTGTTTTATTTATACGGGAATACTCACGTTTAATTAAATCGGATACTCCGACTATAGTTTCGATCACATCCGGTGACCTTTTTCAAAGAGTGAAAACAAAGCTTTGCTAAGCAGGACGCAGCTGCACGCGCGTCGGTCTCTGCAACAAAATTACTAAACCTATATTTTAGTGAACCCTTTTCAGAACTAAGTTCGTATTTTGAAAGAAAAAAACACAGAACGTTCTTTAACTAAAATAGGTGTGATAATTGTTTTAGTGTTTTATGCCCTTTTATCCACATTCGTAACTAAAAGTTCATCATTCATTCGAAACAAGCAACTAAAAAAAAACAACCGACTTCAAATTAATATGGGATCACCTCGGTACTATTCCCTATCAAATAAAAATAAAATATCTAAGTCGGTCCACAATTGACGGAGAAATCGGTGAACATAAACCTTTTTCGAAGTCGGTTAACAAGAAAACTTCTTCGCTGTTTCATACTCGTAACCTAGTTATTAAACAGGATTTATTTTTCCATTTTTATAATTTTGCAAAATCAGCTACAAAAAAAAAATGTGTTCATAACCAGTTATTAAACAGGATTGCTGTTCCATTTTCATAATTTTTCTTATATGACGTTAATAAAAAAAATACCCCTTGACAGTCATCAACTACTTAATGTTGACTGTACTATCAGTACATAATTTATATCTTTGTTTTTATACACTCAAGTGACGAGACGAACAAGACGTTCGCCTGGTGGTAAGCGTCACGCCTGCCACTAACAGTAGCAGTGCGAGAATTATAAACTTGCGAACACAATCCTGCGCTGCACTGCACTGCGCTCGTCACCCTGAGATACTCGTATTAGATGTTAAATCATACCCAGTAATTTCTCTGGTAACATTGCCCTTCAAACCGGAACATAGTAATGCTTGCACACTACTGCTTGGCGGTTGAATAACTGACAAAGGTGTGGTACTTCCCCAGTCGGACTCTGCAGTGGAGTCCTACCAATACAAAACTTCTCTTTCTTCTTCTTATTTTTTTCAGTCAGTTGTTATTTTATTAGTTTAAATTGTTACACAACATCCTATTAAATAGAAAAATACAATATATATCACTTACTGGACTGGTACTTAGCTATAAATTTCTAGTTATGAATGTCGATGAAGGCAAATTATTTTTCATTCGGATTACATAACAACATTTAACGTTGATAATATATATTTAAAAAAAAGATTAATAATTGGTTATGAGACCGAAAATAAATGGCTTTGTTAGTAGCCGGTCAGGGTTAAGAAAATGGAAGGATTCGTAATTATGAAAATGGAAAAAAGGGTCTTGTTTTATAACTAGGTTATGAAACAGCGAAGAAAATTTTTGTTTTCGTAGCTAGTTATGAACTTTTAGTTGTGAATGTGGATGAAGGGTATCTATTATAGCACAGTACCTAAGAAAAGAAAAGAAGCCCATTGGACTTAAAAAATTAGATCTATGTATTATAAAGCTTTTTAATTTGTATTAGAAGTAACATGTCACCGACAATGACGCGTATAGATCCTATAGTATATAGGCTTGATCGATAGTGGTGAATGATCATTTAAAAATAAAAGATTGGATCATGTCACCATTTTAAAACCTTAGAACAAACGGACTGCTCAGATCTTTAAAAGCACAACTTAAACTTTGTCGGCGCCGTTAATCCCGTTGACCGCGTCCTAACGAAGCCCTGTCCGTTAGTCGTTAACTGATTACCCTCTCGAGTTACGTTCACTGGAGATAGTAAATATATACACAGCGGTAATGAGGGGCCAGAAGATTCTATTTTGATGTGTCTGCAGGGAAACCAACTTAGATAGAGCTTACAATTGTATTAAATTTAAATTGAATTTATATCTCCACGTTGAATGCAAGAAAGCGTCGTCGGCGACGACTGATAAAATGTTTGACGCCATCTTTTCCAGTCGTGTACGAGTTTCATCCATTGCCTTCTGTTATACCAACTTGGCTATAACGTATTGTTGGTATTCGCCCGTTTTATAGATCTTTACTACTCGGTGACATGAGTTTTGTCACACTGTCTATGTATAACGAGTATCCTGCGGCTACGGCCTACGGCTCAATTCAGTTTTATAAAACTACTGCTACTTTGCATTATTTGTATATCTTGCATCTTTTCTACAGAGTGATTGATTGATTAGCTCTTTTTCTCTTTTTTCTTTTTTTATCTCTTTTTTTCTTTTTTTTCTCTTCTTTATTTTTTTGATGTTTACTTTTCACAATTTTTTTTTTCTCTCTTTTTTAGGGTGTTAGTTTGAACACCGTTATCCTTCTAGGATATCATTGTACTCATCATTATGAACAACTTTTACTATGGGGCCAACTATAAAATGACGAAAAAAAAAACCTGTTCCATACAAAAAGGGTCATCGATCTTGGACATAATGTAACAGCTGTTTTTTTTTATTGATTTCAGGGTTGGCCCCATAGTAAAAGTTGTTCATAATGTTAAGTACAATGATATCCTAGAAGGATAACGGTGTTCAAAGTAACACCCGGTATACTTATTACTAAGCATAGCGTATCAGCTAAAACTGTGTATCTTTCTATCGATACAAAAACCTATTTTATAATGGATTAGTAGTTCACAAACAGAATTTTGCGACTATTTACTAGAAGCTGTTAAGCAAACTAAAAAAAAACCGACAACGAAAAAAATCGTACCTATACGAGTATGAGGTACACAACACCACGCAGCTTCCACGCTGGCTGGCTGACTGAGTTGGTGAATTCACATAGAATAAGCAATTTAATTTAGATCACTCGTCGCGTTGAACAAGCGCTCGGATATGTTTTTGAAAAGAGGATCAAAATGCTGGCGTTCATTTGGCCCAACGCATAAGCATTGCCATCCTGGCAATGCCGCCAGCATGCTGGGTACGCTGCCGACTGGTAGTGGGTTTGAGCATTTGGATTGTCTCTAGACTTTCATCGGTCTGTATACAATCCTTTTGTTTTTTGTTGTGTAGTAGTAATAGTAAGTAGTCTTTGTAGTTTGTTGTAGCTAAAATAAAGGCATATGCCTAAAAATATATATTTATAATTCAGACTAAGCATGTAGATTATTGCTTGATGGTTTCATTCAAAGAAAACCCAGTGATATGATTTTTGAAATCCGTAGGTACATTTTGAAGAACTAATTCTACGGACCCGGAACGCACTCACGTTTCACAATATGAGACGCTTTCTCTCGAATGGAAAACATGAGAAGAAATAACCAGAAACAACAATTTATACTTGCTACAATTTTCCAGTACTCCAACGACCAAAGTCGTTCGTATAAATACATTTGCGAATCTTTTGTTATGGCCTTTCACTTGAATAATGCATGATGTCCTAACAGAGAGCGAAAGTTAACGGAATTAGGTCGATTTATCAGTTTCTGCCTCATTACGTACTATAATGTGTTTTGGTTCAATCATATTCGTGGATCATCTGAGTCAGTAGTCTTGAGACCATTAGTCAAGAGGGCTCTTTTGTTTTGGATATTGGCTCGTTAGTTTGCGTTTTTCTCATATATTTTTTTGCACGAGTGCCCAAAAATAGAATGGTAATGTTTTCATGTATAGATAAATAGGAAAGAAAGAAAGAATGAAAGAAAGAAAGAAAGATAAAATATTTATTTTGTAACATCATTAACGTAGGTACATATGATATACCAAAAAAAAGTGATGTCGCAAAAATGGCTTCAACTTAACGTAATACTGCTTATCAAACAGGGCTGATCTTCCGTTGAGGACGATTGAAGTGAGGTCACGAAAGGCTTAAAACAGCGAAACGTTTTAAAATAAAAATAAAAATAATACTAGTGGTCGCCCGCGTACGGAAACTCTCTCAACTCCCCCAACTCTCCCGACTCTACCCAACTCTACCGACACTCTACCGACTCTACCAACTCCTCCCACTCCCCCCACTTCCCCCCTTTGAATGAACTACCCAAATATCAATTTTCATCACTATAACTTCAAAAACAAAGAATATTCCATACAACATACAACCCCCCCTTAAATCGTGTATATTTTGAAAATAGCATTTTTTTATTTTAAATTAACTATCCAAATCCAAATTTCACAGACTAAAAGTACAAAAACAAAGGACTTTTGTACAAACGTTTCTCCCCCCAATAAATAATCTTCTTTAAGTTCTAAGTTAATAACACTGTTTGACTTTTAGTAATCTTAGAAAGTTGACACTAGTACATCGATCGATCGATCAAAGAAACGTAAGATATTGCACCCGTAGATGCAATGCAAAAATTATGTCACTTTTAAGCTGCTCAAACAAATAGCAACTCTAAGCTCAGAGGACAAGGCTAAAAACACAAAGTGACTTTTTGTCACAACCCGAAACAGCCAAACATGTCCAAAGCTGCGTCAGTTTTCATAGTATAAAAGACGGCAACCATAACAAACACGGCCAATTTCAAATGAACTTTCACAGTTTCACGATACTAGTAATGTTTTCATAAACTAGCCGTATTGAACATTTACTTAGGTACGTATTATTAACTCAATACAAAATGACTTGCAGAACCACCGCCTTACCACCTACTTGGCATAGAAAGGGAAATAGGGATGAAGATCGGATTAAAATCTCCGGATATAATAGTACATTATGATACAAGTGTGCTATGTTGGTCATTACACTAGAGGCGGTATTATGCGTGTGAGCCGCAGGCGAGCGCGATAAGGAAGCCGAGAGTGTATTGAAACATAGCACAAGAGTTTCATACGACTGTTTTCGTCACACTTGTGAGGAAAAAACATATTTTTTTTTATAATAATCAACCACACAGCGAAAACGTCAACAAACATTTGCGGAAAATGGCGCCCAAATCAGTAATGCTCGCGCAGGTTGACATTTACTTCAGCGGCATAAGAACTCTTTGTTGGTATTACAAAAAAACTGTAAGTATTACCCGGCTATATTAAGAGTGCTTCGTAAACGTACGTCTAATTGCAGTCACGTACAAACTTGACTTTACCGGGTTATACTTATTATAGCACCATGTGCCGTAATGTAAAGTAAAAAGCACGCGTGCGTAATAGCTTGGATTATGAGCCTAAAACTGATGCAATAAGATCCATTTTACGAACAAGTGTGATGAAAAAAGAGTAATAGGTGTCAATTATTTAAAAAAACAGTCCTGCTGGAAACCTGCATCAGTAATGTATCCAGAAGAACTTCAATAGTATATGCGAATCCGCCAACCTGCACTGGGCTAGTGTGGTGAAGTATCGATCGATTGCCCTATTGCCCTTCAAGGGTAGGCCTGTGCTAAGCAGTGGATTCGAATATCATGTCTCCTACTAGAGATCAATGTCGTCTATCCAAATCTCAACCAATTACATGTTGTATTCATCATCATCATACTCAGCCTGTCATAGACTGAGGCCTCTCCCAAGGCAGCCCGACCTTCAGTTTACGCTGCCAACCACTGCCAACTGTCCTACGTATATCAACACGCCATCTAGTCTTAGGGCGTCCTACGCGACCTTGTCGCCTATGTTGTATTGTTTCGTACTAACCACATCATATTGCATGATTTAAAAATAGTAAGATAACCATTCACCAATGAAATTAGCTTACATAAAGCAGAATAAATGAATTTATCTGGATACACCCTTATATACCAGACAAGGGCGGTGGATATGGCCCAAACGCCCATCAAGGGTAGGCCTCGAAGTTAAATGGCAGATTATGCTTATAATAGCACATAGGCTAGATACTCTAGATAGGAGATTTTTAGCGCAGCTATTTAGAGAGCAGTAGTGTACAAGCATTACTGTGTTCCGGTTTGAAGGGCAATGCTACCAGATAAATTACTGGCTATGAAGAGATTTAACATCTAATATCTCAGGGTGACGAGCGCAGTGCGGTGCGGCGCAGGATCGTGTTCGCAAGACACAATTCTGCAATTACTACTACTGTTAGTGGCAGACGTGACGCTTACCTCCAGGCGAACGTCTTGCTCGTCTCGTCACCTAAAAGAAAAAAAAAATATGTGGTGAAAGCAAATGTGTTGAAGCTGCAAGCAGTAAACAAAACCGTATAACACATTCAAAATTCACAACGCGGAAGTATCAGCTTTCAAAAATAGGAAAGTTCAGTGGATAACAAAAAATTAAAAAAGTTGCCGGATACGTCGTATCTATACCCCGTCCCTAAAATAAGCCAAGCCAAGCAGCGCTGAATCATTGCGTCGAACAAAATAACAACCACTTTATAGAGCTGCTGCTACTCGTAGTAGGAAAATATTTTGCTTTGAGTCTTTTTAACCGACAGGCTGTAAACGTAGGAGATAAACGACATCGGGACATGGGACAGGTTTTATTGTATCCGAATAGTATCTGTTAGTATCGCAAAACTTTTAGAGTGGATAATATTGTGAGGTTATTAGATAGAGAGGTTAATATTACGAGATTAAACGGGCTAATATTATGAAGTTAATAGATAGAAAGGTTAATATTATGAGATTAAAAACGGGCTAATATTAAGAGGATAATAGATAGAGAGGTTAATACGAGATTAAACGGGTTAAAATTACGAGGTTGATAGATAGAAAGGTTAATAATGGGTATGATGTTAATAGATAGAGAGGTTAAACATTCTGCTGCGAAGCACTAGTGCCTTTATAAACTATACACTATGTGCACGTTTGAAGGTTACTGTAGCTACTGAAATTATAGGACCAATGAGACTCGTCATATTTTTGTTTGCTTTTACTGTTGTATTATTGTTATCAGTGTTTATTTATTCTTTGCCATAAATAAATGATTGTCTTTTGTCTATTGTCATCAAAGTAATGTCTCAAAGTGCCAATGTGGTGAGGCCCTGGACCCTAAGTACAGACAATAACATAACCAGGTAGTATCAAAACTGGTGGTTAAGACATCTTCTACTATTTAATAAATAAATGTTTTTTTTTTACGAGATTACTCACGTTGCGTTGGGTCTGGGTATGTCCCAAAGCTGCATCCAGAACCACCGGCGGCAGCAGAGTCCTCTTTGTTAACGGTGGTGAGCATTCTGAGATCCTCTCAAGCCGCCGCCAAGCGTGGGGATTATGCAAACCCGGTTGCATAATCCCCAATCCCCCTCGCTAGTAAGTGGGCTTGTTTGAATAATCTATAGATTTTCATCGGTCTTTTTGCGCAGTTGGATAAATGTAATCCACGTCTTTTCTGTGTCACTCAAATTACAGTCTCAACGTCCGCCATGAAATCTTTTAGCTCATTACACTCCTATAGAATTTAAAACATCCATTGTCCGTTTATTGTTGATTGACGGAGCACCGACCTGCGACGACTGCAGACAATGCAATTTGTACCGAATCACCGTTAAGATTAGTTTTGAATCGTCTTCTTGCCATTGTTATTCATTGGCTTAGGTTTACAGTTTTCAGAGATAGTATAAAGTAGGAATTCATTTATTAATTAAATGAGACGCTATCGCTCTTTTTCTAAAGAATTGAAGCCAGGAAAATAGCATACCTACTGCTTTTTCCCGCAAGTTTTATCATTTTTGCCGACATAAATGAAGAAAAAAATGCTATTTTATTATTAAATTTAGTGAGTTTTCGTTTTATAAATATTTAGCAAAACCATAATTTTGATATAAAAAAATTTTTGAACATAAAAGTAGAAGTGTGTGTAGCGATTACTCAATTTCGTATTGCATTTATAATTAACCAAGCTTTGCTTAGTATGGGGCTAGATGGCACTGTGTGTAATAAATGTTAATATCTCCCCCCCCCCCCCCCCCGAATATAATCAACCTATTGCCAAAAGTAAGTAAAAGGTATATTTTTAAACACTTCGTTTAATGATTAAGAACATAAATATTTAGATTAAAAAAAACACTACAGGTAGGGGAAAACTCTATAAAAGCCGAGTAAACGAATAGAATTTTGAAAAATAATCTGGATTATTTGAAAGAAAATTACAAATTACTAACAAATAAAAACTGTTTAATTCAAATGCTCTAAATTATCAGCGACAACACCACAGTAATGTTTACTAATCACACAGCTAGACAATTTTTTTTGCAGAGTAACCGTTATTTTTTTTTTATTTCATAGGCTTTATATTTGGAATAATGAAATAAAATCCCACCTAAATTGCTCAAAGTCACTATCATCATCAATTATATCATGCGATTTTAGGCTCTAAAGTAATGCAAGACGTGCGGGTGAAATCTGATATTTTTCTGGCATTAGGCGCACTCTTAAGTAACTGTTACTGTGTTTAGGGTATTATGAGTGTTATCTTTTTTACTGCACCTGCTTTAAAACATCAATTCACCCAATATGATGTAAAATGTTATCCCCGAAGGTGTTCAGGGCATAGAGTACAGCGGCTTAATTTGTTTTTGTTCGTTACAATATTTCTCTAGAGATTTTTTCAGCAGACTGCAATAATAATAAAATGCACTAGAACCGAGACGTTGCAGTATTTCTAAGATAATAACATAAAATCATACACTTTAATGAACCAACTCGGAAGAATAGCGAGGCTTGGTGCTGTGAGACCAATTTATATTGGTTTTACGTTTATTTTGCTTCTGCAGAAACTTTACTACAGCTTTGATAACACAAACGAACTATTATTTCCTATTTTTTATACACCGTCTAATTCAAATAAGGCGATAAAAAATGAGGTAAAATATAGGGAAATTAAAATTTTAATTGGGTAGTTATTATTAGATGAAAAAACTAGTTATTTTTATATAAGTTTAGTTAACAATGTCGTTGGTTCATCATCGTCATCAGACCGGAGACGTCCACTGCTGAACGAAGGTCTCCCCCTTAGACCGCCACACTGTACTACAACGTGCCATTTGCATCCGGTTGCCCGGGACTTTTACAATGTCGTCGGTCCACCTAGTGGGAGGCCTTCCTACGCTGCGTCTTCCGGTTCGCGGTCGCCTCTCAAGAACCTTGAGAGGTTGAGATTAATTCTCAACTTCCCCATATATAGTAACCGTCTTGTGCTTATAACACTAAAACCTATTTTAGTTAAAAAGTATTTTGTCAATTTCTTTCGAATTACCATAATTGAGTTTGAAAAATGAAGACAAAGCACTTTTTAAATAGAATAGGTTTAAAATATGCTTAAGTGTTTTATGCATAATTATGATGGTAAGACTTCTTTTGGTAAAAAAATCCCATCCTAACGAAAAACTTTCCTCTCGTTCCAGATAGCTGCAAAGTGTGAGTGTAAGTGACGAAACAGTGAAGTGACCGTGACAATATGTTGACAAGATGAAGCTGTGGAAAAGCCTGAAGATCTCTATCGGCAGCCGGAACGATCCCAAGTCATACTCGCAAGATCTGCCGCAATGGAGTGGCCAAGGCTATGAACTTGATGGTAAGCGCCATTTTCTTTTAATCTTATACTATAGTAATCAGGACCTGGAAATATCCTAAAACCGCATCTAGCACCTCCGGAGGACGGGCAGCAGCGTCCTCTTAGTTAACGGTGGTAGCACTCTGCGATTCCCAAGCCGCCTGCCAAGCGCGGGGATTATGGCAACCCCGCCCTATTATGGCGGAGGCTATCATCCAGCAGTGGACCTCTTCCGGCTGTTGATGGACAGGAATCAAAGTCCTGCCTGACTGACAGACAATATAGTTTTTTTGCTAGGGTTGGTCCAAAGGGGGAGGAAAAAAGTAAGTGAATTACTAAAAGGTATGAAAGATATTTGGGAGCTGGACAAATTTATTTATTTATTTATTACACACGCTTAACAAAAAATAAAAAATAGGTCTTAAATATATCACTTATTACTAGCATAGCATTTCTTCCGTACGCAGACGGAGCTGCGGGCGACTTCTATGTAAATAAAGTAATAGTGAACATTTCACATAGCGACATCTAGCCTCAAACTAAAAAAAAAAATACTAACGGTACCAGCAGCGCGAGTACCGTTTTATGTTTGCTTGGCAGATTTATTTAGACGAATTTAAGAATATACCGATTTTTATGGAATTTTACCGATTTCAATGACAAATATACGATTTATTTATGTCAAATATAACGATCGTCAATGGTGCTCGCGCTGCATATAGCTAATAGAATACTTATACTTTTCTTTTGTAAGTTAAAACATCAATGTTCGTCACATAATGTTTATCCTGTCCTATAGCTCTGAAGGAATACTACTACCAACAACTGAGCTATAACGCATTCAATTATTTTTTCACTGGCTTATATTATGTACTTATCTTAAAGCTCTGTCATCATCACCATCAACATGATCATGATAAGTTGCATCTGTTTTTATGGAAGACAGCAATGCTACGTGGATGACCACTACGTACCTAACCTGCGGTCTAAGATGGTAAACACTTCTTATAGCTTAGAATGGGAATTGGCTCTCTAATCAGAGTGAGTTCATTCTGGTTTATTTTTATTATGAACATTATAAATAAGATACCACTTTAAACCTTTAACCGTAAATACTACTTTCTTTTAAATAAACACGGAGTAGCTTCTGAATTAATGATCTAATTTTTGTATTTATTCACGGTGTAACAAATTTAAGAAATAAAACCCAACAGACAAAATACGGAATATTTATTCCGAGAGCACATTTTAATATTTTTTTAATACATTCTAGTGACGAGACGAGTAAGACTTTCGTCTGGTGGTAAGCGTCACGCCTGCCACTAACAGTAGCAGTGCCAGTATTGTAAACTGGCGAAACAAATCCTGCGCTGCACTGTCTCGTCTGCGCTGCACTGCGCTCGTCACCTGATATATTATATAAGGTCGGGGAAAAAGTTTCTTCGTATTTTATAAACAAATTCAAGATATTTTTTATTTCAAGTTTAATTATAATATTATATATATGCGATTTTGTTCGATAACTTGTTGCCATCTTGTAGGTAGTGACATAATCCCGTTGCTGTAGAAATTTTGGGACTTCTGATCATAAAATAGTTTAGACAGTCCTCTCTTGATGTTAATCTAACACTCCCAAAGAATTCTGAAGAGACCGAAACAGGCTGAAATCTGAGGATGCCAGGTCAGGGCTATACGATGGATGCATTAACACTTCCCAACCAAGCTCTCTAAATTTTTGGTGAGTGGCCAAAGATGTGTGCGGTCTGGCGTTATCATGATGAAAGACCACACCCTTTCTGTTGATCAATTCCGGCCGTTTTTTCTCAATTTCTTGTTTAAGTCACATCAGTTGTTGGCAGTAGAGATCCGAATCGATGGTTTTGCCCGGCGGTAAAAGCTCATAATGCACGATGCCTTTCCAATCCCACCATACACACAGCATCACCTTATTACGTGTTGATCCGGGTTTCGCTACAGTTTGTGGTGCTTGACTGCCGTTTGACCATGATCGTTTGCGCACGTTCTTGTCGTAGGTGATCGACTTTTCATCACTAGCGATCAATCTTTTCAAAAACTATTTGGTTTCGTTACGTTTCAATAGAGAATCGCAAATGAGTACACGATCCATTTGATTTCTTTCAGTGAGCTCGTGTGGCACCCAAATATCGAGTTTTTTTGTATACACAGACTTTTTCAAATGGGTCCAAACTGTTTTGTGGTCGATCTCCAGTTCTTCAGCTACGTTGTGACTAATATTATGCCGATCTTGCTCCACTTTTTCAGAAACGGCATCGACTTTATCCGTAACAAGGCGACCAGAGCAACTGCATCTTTGACATCTAAATTCCCGGACTGAAAACGCTTGAACCAACATTGTGCTACTCTTGGTGACACTGCATTAGGTCCATAAACGTCACAAATTTTATTCGCGGCTTGTGTTGCATTTTTCCTTTTTTTTAAATAAAACTTCAAAATACATCGAAGTTCTTCGATAGATTCACTCATTTTATGGAACAAAAACAGAATTGAAAAATGATGGGAAATTGAGAAACTTTTTGTATTCCTTTTTTAAAATATCATATTTTTAATGGTATCAAAACTAGCCAGATACAAACAGTACAACTGAAGATAATTTACTACAACTTCATACATGCAAAATACGAAAAGACTTTTTCCACCATTATGTTAAATCTCTTCATACCCAGTAATTTTTCTGGTTACATTGCCCTACAATCGGGAATAGAGTAATGCTTGCACACTACTGCTTGGTGGTTAAATAACTGACAAAGGCGTGGTACTTCCCCAGGCGGACTCTGCAGTAAAGTCCTACCACTAAAACTACTTGTGTATTATTATTAATAAGGCGAGTTAATGATTTTAAAGAAATTATCTAACCTGCTAAAAGATAATATACTTACCTCAATAACTATGTTTTTTGATGGGGAATATTTTCAAAATATCTATACACATATAAACATCTAAGTACCCTCAGAAATGCCTTCTTAAATTGTCAGTAACAGAGAGTTTCTTCCAATTTGTTTGATCTTAGGTAAGCAAAAAATCTTCTTAAAAAGTTGCCTCCGTTCAAAAATAACCCAAGAAGTTACGTTTCCAAAACAAATTTGCGGTCAGCGAGTTCCCATACATCAAAGGAATGTTCCGGAATTCTCATCTTAACTCGGAAAAACAGGTTGTTAAAAATTTCAAACTGAATTTCATAATGGTGTTGTTTTTAATTATACCATTTTTCAGTAAGGCTGGATTAGCTTCTTTATAAATCTTGCTACTGCTTACATTTGTTGTTTGAAATAACTATTTTGTAGGAATTTTAGCTAAGTAGATAATAAGAATAAGAATAAGATAGTAATAAAAATGAGAGCTGTGGTAGCCTTAGGAAGACCACTCGACTTCAAATTTTGAAGTCGTAGGCTCAATTTCCGAGCTTTTCATACGCTTTACGTTGGAAAAACAAACCTGCATACGTCGTCGTCTGGAGAAGCAATTCAATGACTTATGTGAATCAACTTTTTTATTTTTATTACTAGACTTGTTTTTGACTGCCATATGGTGTGATGTTAAACAAAGATGCAGTTTACGATGGAGCACGCTTGCCTAGAAGCAACCGATTCACTCACGACTTGAAGACACCCAGATTATAATTATCGGAAAATGCCCAGACGGGCAGCGCATTCTACTGTTTAGCAGTTCGAATAAAAAAAGTGGAATCAACCGTTTCGTACGAGTTTTCGGTATATCAACCATGAAACGGTGTGACTACTAACCTTCAACTGAGCCAGCATGGTGAAATGGTCCAACCGCCCTTCGAGGGTAGGCGTATGTTTAGTAGTGGACTATTAAAAATACTTATTAAGCTAAAGGTTAATGCATGTGGTTCAACTCCTAAAAATGAGCTTGAGGATATCCATAAGACATGCTCACTACCGTTTCTTTCCCGTGGTCCACCTACGTGGTTCACGGATACCTTTTTGTACCCGTGGTCTTCCAGGTGTACTATGGGAATTAAATGTACCCATGGAACACCCAGATGTACTATAGGTAATTCAATGTACCCTTGGATCACCCAGGTGTACTATGTATAATTCAATGTATGTACCCATATAGCACCTATTGTTCACCCTAAGTCCCAAGTCCAGCCTTTATTAACAGACTTCAAAAAAGAAGGAGGTTTTCAACTCAGTTGATTTCATTTATGCTTGTTACCCAGCACTCCGGCATATTTTATAAATCGGCAGATTTTTTTTAAATACTTTTTTTGAAGCGTTTGTTACCCGTGGTTCACCTATTGCGTAGACTAAGGGCACAAAAAGGTATCTGTGGAACACCTAGGTAAACCACATAGGTGAACCGCTTCAAAAGAGGTATTTTTAAAAAATCTGCCGATTTATAAAATATGCCGAATTGAAAACCTCCTCCTTTTTTGAAGTCGGCTAAAAAGAACGGACTTGGGGCTTGGGGTGAATAATGGGTGTTATACGGGTACATTGAATTATGCATCGTACACCTGGGTGATCCATACATGGGTACATTTAATTACCTATAGTACACCTGGAGGACCACGAGTACAAAAAGGTATTCGTGGAACACCTAGGTGAACCAAGTAGGTGGACCACGGGGAAAAACGGTCACTACTAGCACAAAAGCAAGCTACTTGAACAATTGCTCATTAAACTAGCAACAAGTTCTAGAAACAAATGAATGAACCTCATATAATTATTTTGACAACATTAAATGTGCAAACATCTATTTCGCCTCGTCTGGCTCAAAACGAAGCTTAAAATTCAAACTCGTTAACCGACCCAAGTTTTCTCCACAGTCGACAATTTCATTCTAAACTAGATTCACATTTAAATCCTTGCATCTGTGACTGAAATGCATTTTCTAACCCCTATATTATATTCATAGAAGCAAAGTAAATTTGGGAAATTGCTGCAAACATTCGAATCCAATGTAACTCCCAGCTCAGCTTAGCTTGGGACGGTATGATTTGCCAATTTTGCTTTACACTTACTCAAATGTACTGCTTGCCTGCAAAATGGACATGAGCGTTGCCAGGAGGGTGCAGGGAGGGGCAGCTGTCCCCTAGAGATTAAAAAAATATTGCAAAGCTACCGAAGTTCTGAGTCGCTTGACTTGCTTCACAAATTCCATTCCAAGTTTACTATTAGTCTATTATTAAAAACAAAAAAAAAAACGATAAAATTGTCTCCTAACTAGGGTCACACAACTAAACTAAGATAGACTTACACCATTGAAAATAATATCATTTTAACCACCTGCTTTTATGTGCGCCTTGTATTGTGTGATGTACAATAAAACTGGTGTACTTACTTAGGATAGTATTTTTGAGTCTTAAACTACCTTTATTTAATAATAGTTTAGCTAAATAATTACAAGAATGAATATAAACAAAGTCAAAACTTAAAAATAACCTTAAAATAACTAATAAAATAACCCGCCCCTGACCGTTCCCGGTGCAAAAGAGATTTTCTAGTTCATAATAATATTATATTTTACCGAAAGCGAGTTTTACCTACTACCGTTTCTTATCGTTTCGTACTCGTTCGTATTTCATCGCGTTAAGAGTGCGACTAATGCCAGAAAAATAACAGATTTCACCCGCCCGTCTTGCATTAGTTTAGAGTCGAAAATCGCATGATACAATTGATGATGATGATGGCTTTGAGCAATTTAGGTGGGGTTTTATTTAATTATTCAAAATGTAGGGATGAAATAAAAAAAATAAACGGCTACTGTGCTAAAACATTCGTTTGTCTATGTAATTCGTAAAAAATAATGTGGTGATGTCGCTGATAATTTAGAACATTCGAATAAAAACAGTTTGTTTTTGTTGGTAATTTGTATTTTTTGGTTAAATTAACCAGATTATTTTTCAAAATTCTATTCTGTTTTTCGGCTTTTTTAGAGTTTTCCCCTACCTGTAGTATTTTTTAAATCTGAATATTTACGTTCTTTATCATTAAACTATGTGTTTAAAAATACACCTTTTACTTACTTTTGGCATTAGTCGGCCCCTTAACGTTAACTTCTATTTGTACAAAATAAGGGCAGCGCCATCTAATGTCGAGCTTTTGCATAATTCTTAATTGATAATACAAAAATCATGGGATCGATTATTAGGTAAATGCAAAATGGACAAAACAATTCCTGTTGACTTGATTATGATTTGACCCCTATTTATAAAATAAATATAGGTTTATATCTCGCATTTACATTTATTGAAAGACAGAAATATATTATGACGTTTTTCAGTCACTTTAAAAATTAAATCTTCAGTTTTTCAAACACTTGCCACGAACGTATAGACAAAACCGTTCTCTAATTAAGATTCTTTTGACCAGTTTTTAAAGGGCAGGCGACAAAAGCAGGTCAGTGCCGCCGATTTGTTTTCATCTTCAACCTTTTTGTCGGGACCGCATAAAAAATTACAAACCCCCAGAGGGTAAAAATCGTTGTTGCGCGCTGCGAAAATTAATTGTTTCGGGAATCTGCTTTTAGCCATCTGCATCTGATTTTACACAAAGAAGGTCTGTTGTTATTTATAACTTGTTACACGCAATTCATAAAGAGTAGATAAATTCGGAAGGTATTAAGCTGAGGTAGGGACCGCGGATATTCGCCAAAGAACCAAAGTTACCGACTCGCAAGGTTTGCAAGTTGAAGTGGCAATGGGCAGGCCACATCGCTCGAAGAACTGACAACCGATGGGGAAGAAAGGTTCTTGAGTGGCGACCGCGAACCGGAAGACGCAGCGTAGAAAGGCCTCCCACTACGTGGACCGACGACATTGTAAAAGTCGCGGGCAACCGGTGGATGCAAATGGCAGGTTGTCGTACAGTGTAGCGGTCTTAGGGGGAGGCCTTCGTTCAGCAGTGGATTTCTCCGGGCTGATGATGATGATGAGGGACCGCGGAAGTAATCCATGACGGGGGGCAAACAGAGAAACCATCTTTACCAGGATTTAACCTATTTAACTAATTTAACCATTATTTACCGTTTCATTTTGTTCATCATTGGGAACAACTTTTAGTACAGGCCTACAATATTTACTTCCTTACTTTGGTTTAGTTTAACGTAACCTGACAGGATTAAAAATATCTGCGGCTTTCATTTCAATACTCGAGAAAAAGATACATACCAACAGTTTTAGTCCTGTCAAATTAAGTTTAGTTTCGTGTGTGGTGCCATAGAATCGACACCACTGACTAATGTCACGACGCACGACGCTTACAATTTCGTAGTACATACAAAAAAAACTCTGGTATCTTAAAGACGAACAAATGAATAAAAAAGAAAGAAAGTATCTCATCGCCACCTAATTAGTCAAATACTTAATTAACCACGAAAACCGAGACGTTACGCTAGCTCCTGCAGGATTACAACTAAAAGCTTTCAAATGAGGGTAGGAAGTGCTTTTTTACCACTCAGCAAAAAGAAGTTTATGTTTAACTTGCAATGTCCAGGGATTAAGGCAAATGGAGGGAAATGGAGGGAAACGAATGGAGATTTAAAAAATATTAATGTTTTTATGTAAAATTGCAGTCGTTTTGAATCGTATTGAGTCCTGTTGATACACGATTTGAAGATAAATAAAGTATTTACAAAAAAATATAAAATTACAGCTGAACTTCTGAGTTTCATAAATAGTGGAAATTTATTTTAGAGTTACTACGTACACACACATCAACAGCCGGAAGACGTCCACTGCTGGACGAAACAAACTACTACGTACAAAAAATGATGAAAAATAGTTTCTCGCTATATAACTTTTGATATGTAGTTTTTTTTTTATAATAATAATCTATAATTCCATTTACAGAGCCACTTACAGCCTTACCTAAAATAAACTCGATTCTCTTAGTCACTGCTTAAACTTCTCTGTCTTGTTCTTGCATGGTACACTTCACGTCAGAGAGAAGATGGCAGAGCATCTTCAGCAGTGATTAACGGTTGAGAAGTTTTTTTTTAAGTAAGGCCCTTAAAATATAAAGTAATAATGATTATAATATACCATGTGCAACAAAAAGGTTCAACAATACTAAAGGGTTTGTATGTCCATTTTGTCCAAGGTCACTGAACTTTTTGTATGGAACAGCTGATATTTTCGCGATTTCTGGTTTTGTCCCATAGTAAAAGTTGTTCATAATGATGAGTACATACATACCCTTCAGTATTGTTGAACCTTTTTGATACATGTTGTATATTACACCTGTTGGACATGTTTTCGAGGACCGATTGGCTTGCGGTAACAAAATAGGTTGATTACACAGAACCTACACTAAGCAAAGCTTGTATTGTAGGTTTCTGTACGTACGAGAAAATATAATTTTGCGTTTAAAGACCCATTTCAATAGTTATGTGCATCAACTTTTAAAATATGTCACTTCTAGACTTTGAGCCACATTCAGATCCACGCTGAAAAGGCTGAAACGCTATATTTCGCCACGATAGGCCATTGCAAGATTGTTTAAACACGCCATTGGTTTTTATTCGCCAAGAATGAGCAGACTAGCTCACAATGTTAATTTTTTTCTGAAGCCTGTGATATGAGATTTATTAATAGGAGATTTTCCGGAACGTAATAAAAAAAGGTTATTGTAGATGGCGCTGACCTTGCGCTGAGCAGACGTGGCTGTCATTATAAAGTTCAAAGTTGAAGAGAACTATTTTTTTTAAACACGTTTGGAAAACCTCTCATTCCAAAGAGCTTATTGATACGATTCTTATTGAGATTATGATTCTATTTTTCCATAAATTAATTGGTACGTCTGTATTTATACATGTATATATATTATATTGGTATATATATGTTATGTATAGTAAGTATTATTTATGTAGGTATAACTATTTTATTGTAAGTATTTTAACTTATATGTCTGCAATATTAATTTATTATGTTTTATTTATATATTATGTACACCACCGACCAAATTGCATTTGCCTCCTTTAGTCCAGTCCATCCAAAGGTTGCCTGGAAGAAATCGCTTAAGGTGATAAGGCCGCCCCTTGTACTGCCAAATAATGTACCTACCCTGATTATTTGTAAGTTGTTCTATATTTCTGGTGTGCAATAAAGATATATTGTATTGTATTGTATTGTATTGTATTCTCTTTCCGGGGATTCTCTTCTTCCTATACAGAGCTAGCGACGCGACGTTCGACAACGTAACGACAAAGATTCGAAACTTTACTAAGGCTACCATGGCATTTTAAAATTTCTCACATTATACAAGAAATGACTTGTCTCCCGTTTTTGCGACAAGAAAATATATATGCAAAGTTCATCACTCGTCCAAGAAACACCACCAAATAATTTACGCAGAACCAGCTTATTTTGTCAAATATTTTTGCTCCTTGCCCCAGAAAATGTAAGTAAGGAGCACATTAAAAGTTCCTTACCGGAAAATTATCTCAAGATGTGCCCAACGAATGAAGTTGTCGGGTGAAAAGTTTGAGAAAACTTTTTTCGGGTATATTAACTGGTAAATTAAAACCGGTGTACAGTTCAAAACGGTTGCCGTGATACGATCAAAATGAGATTCAGAGACACTTCGCAAAAGTTTAATTTGTTCAGTGTAGTTCGCAATTGTTTCTGACGAAATGAGCGAGGAATAGAATTTGAGGGCCCTGAGATTGTTTAAAAATTTAGTTATTTAGGATTGTTTAAATTTAGGTTTTTGTTATGAAACCTACTTTAACAGGTTCCGTATTAAATGGTGATCCACGTTGCGATTTTTTCCGCCAGGTGGCGCATCATCGATGCGGCCATAGTCAACTGTCAATCTTTTGTTATTGCAAATAACAGTTTTAAGACTCAGATTACCAGGGACAATCTGCATATTATTATAGGTACTGGTTTGCAATCCTTTGCCTTGCTAATTAAAGCTCTGTCCACCTAGATGATAATCACCTAGTTGATATGTTTCGACATAATCGGTATCATTACTTTGTTCATCTTGGAATTAAAGCACCCAGGTGACCCAGGTGAACACTGAACAGAGCCGGCTTTTTTTTAAAATAAATCTATACCTATAGTTTTAGAAATGCCTATATTTGTGCTCTATTGATAATTATAATTATTATACAATACGAAATAATAATAATAATCGTATTTTTACAAGTTCTGTCGCATCAGTTAAAATCAAAAGTAAAAAAAAAACAATAAGCAGATTCCCCACAAACATTGTAATAAATAACAGTACATACACACATATAAGGCCTTTTATTACCACAGGCAAAAGGTCGCCTACATTCAACCTCAAAATATTAAGACATAAATAAAAAAATACATACAAAAGAGAGCAGCGATGTAACAATTATTAAAATAGCTCCTATACATATATCGCGCTACCCGAATGTAATATTTAACTAGAGTTGCAGAAGATGTTTTGGCCGGGAAAATAGCAATTCCTTGAAATCTCGTTTAGTAGCCAAGTCGATGGAGATATTGCATTGTTGACGTTTTGTTTGACAACCGGTTCGTGATCTGTTAAAAGAAACATAAATATGAGATTATTTTGACCTTCGTTTCAACAACGTTTTTTTGCTATATTACTCTTGCTTGTACCCACAACCAGCTAAACTTAGTAATTTACAAGTTATATAGTGTTAGCATGAAAGAAAGTAAGAGATTCGTTATGAAAAACTCTCATATACAACAAACAATTAACTATCACTTGTGTGTGAATTTTTCTTGACAACATTTTGATGAAACATTTCAAAGATATTACTAAGAAGACCTTTGACGTGTTATTGTATTGTATTGTAAGCATCTGTTGAATTTGCAGTGTCATTTTACAATCAGGCATTAACATCATTTTTCTGGTAGAGCCCATTTTGACAAGTATGTCTGGGTAGTGACACAAAAAAAAAGCTTAGACTGTCAATTCATATGGCAATAGGACTCTATTCTCTGTATTTGAATGAATAGCTTATTTCAGTACGATGACAACGACATATAAAAAGTATGAGACTTCATAGCAAGCTCTCATAGAAATCTTTTGTTTACATAACCTTCAAGTGGCAAGCGACAATAATATGGTGGGGGTCGGCAGTTGCGGTATTTTTTTCAAAATGACGTCGCGCAGTCTAAGGGGTTAAATTTAAAATTATTGTGTCTTAAATTATAGGTCTACTTACTCGTACCAACACATTTATGAAAATATATACATTAATATAACATAACATTGTAGTGCATATAAAATTTTACATCTCACTAAACAAACGCAGTACCTACCTATATACTCGTATAAATAATAATATAATTACTGGTGCGCTGAATCGTAAATTATTGAGTGAAACTGGACTGTTATGGGACCTGAACTGCTATAATCATCATAATTATCATGATAGCAAGCAAGTTCGTATAGGGTGAGTGGCCAGCCCTAGTGTCAGAGTTAATGTGCCGCCCGAGGGCCTCTGACATGGCTTATCATGATTATCAGCCAGAAGACGTCCGCTGCTAGACGAAGGCCTCCCAATAGGGAGGTGTTGTCATAGTCACCATGCTTGGAAGGCGGCTTGGGGGTAGCAAAATGCTCACCACCGTTAACCGAGAGGACGCTGCTTCCCGTTCTCCGGTGGTACTAGATGCAGTTTTTCCCTGTAATGAAAAATTATTCGCCTAACAGTAAAAAAATGCCGGATCGTGTCTTATCTCTACAAATTTAACAGCCTCCGCCATTTAAGCAAACAGGTGCTTTCTCATTTTATATCGTTCACCAATAAATTCGCAGCTGTCGAGTCAGTTTCTGTATGCTTACAATCGAAACAAAATAAATAAAAACAATGTTCGATATTGCTTTTTCTCTTTGCTTTTGTATTGAACGGTTCCATTTATCAGACTGTGTACCTATCCAGGAGCTGTGCTTTTATGTTGATCACTAATTATTTATTAAAGAAGGATGCCAGACTCCTATACAGTTTCAGCCTAGTAGAAAGAAGCTGATAGAGCAAATTAAGGATATTTAATTTGTAAATTGGACCATTTTGCTAGAATTATGAGAAAAATGATAATTCGGAAAAACATTTCTGTTAGGTTAGGCTAACGATTGGAATGGGTGCGATAAATTTTATCGCGCTCACAACGCCAACAGCAATTTTGACGCCTTTCACACTTGACTTGACTTCTTGCTTTATAGTTTCGCTGGACCATAGAGTTCTGGACGCATTTCGGAACGCAGGAATATAACGATGACATTGACAGAGACTAGACAGACTAGACGACTGCAAGCAAGCCAAGACCGCTTTCCCAATCCTGGACAGAAAAATCACTAACAATCTGTTGAAGTTGCAACGACAGGACCTTCGTCTTTTAGTAGGCCTTATAACCGGTCATTGCAATTTGAAAAGCCACTTATACAAACTGGGAGCCACGGATAGTCCGTTATGCCGGGGCTGCATGCAGGACAATGAAACCGTAGAGCATGTGCTGTGGCAGTGCAAAGTCAGAGAACTAACAAGAATTATCTTTGACCAGAGCAATATAATGTCAATTCGAATAATCTGCTGCCAACCAACAATTTGGTGTGATGTGATTGATATTTTTTTCGATACAATGACCTTAGAAATAACGTAATTACTTCTACTTATAGACAAATCTGTAGGTAATATTACTTAGCTAATTATTTTTGCAACTACAAAATAATGTATTCATTTTTCAGCGCGATGTGATTGGTGCCGAGACAAACCACGTTGGTTTTACGGTGCTATATTAATGTAATAATGTATGTTTAAATTGTAATTAATAAATTAAATATAATTAAATATATATATATTATGAGGCTATACGGTAGCCTCACTTGAGAGCCTCATTTCCAGAATTGGAAGATGTGTTTTTTAATTTCGACTATACAGTTACTCAATATCAGATGAGCTGTGGGCAAACATTAACCTGTCAACAAAAAAATTACTTGATCAGGCAATGACGGTTATTGATGTTTTCTTAGTCCTTAGTCGTGCTAAAAATTTAAACAAACAACATTGTACTCAAAAGCGCTTTGAGTATTTAGATATCTACAGTGAACATAATAAATCATTTTTATGGAAGTTGTTAATATTTTTTACGTGCCTGCAAGGCTAAAGTGGCTACTTCAGCCCCGTTACGCGGAGGTTTCCCCGGCCAGTGGCACTTAAAATCGTATACACACCACGGGAGCAAGTAAAGAAGCCTCAGATATCATGTATACATTATTGTCTGCTGGCCTTTTGGAGAAACTTAGAGTCACGCAACGGGCAATGGAGAGAGCTATGCTCGGAGTTACTTTGCGCGATAGAATCCGGAACGAGGATATTCGCCAAAGAACCAAAGTTACCGACATAGCTCGTAAAGTTTGCAAGTTGAAGTGGCAATGGGCAGGCCACATCGCTCGACGAACTGACAACCAATGGGGAAGAAAGGTTCTTGAGTGGCGACCGCGAACCGGGAGACGCAGCGTAGAACTCCCACTACGTGGACCGACGACATTGTATGCAACCGGTGGATGCAAATGGCAGGTTGTCGTATAGTGTGGCGGTCTAAGGGGGAGGCCTTCGTTCTGCAGTGGACGTCTCCGGGCTGATGATGATTATTGTGACAAACATGAGATCTGAGGCTTGTTTACTTTTGCTCCCTAGGTGAGTAATATACTATAGTAACAAAGTAACATGAAACTATCAAAGTTCAGGATGATTGCCTAGAGCTCCAAGGCTGTGCGTTTCCTTCAAATCCGTTTTATTAATTCAAGAACATTTCCTACGTATCTCGTTTCGTTCACAGAAACTCGTACCAGAAATGAGATCACCTCATTACCGATTTATTCTCAAAATGTTAATCCGTATTTTCAATCTCCGGACCTCATTCGCTTCTCCGTTAATTCGGATTGACCGATTGAATAGAATGCTGATGATGAATTATTAACTTCGAAATTTGTTTTAACAAAGAGGAGCTCCCGAATCGGACCAAATTACAATTCTAATCCAACCTTTTGGGCTGTTTTGATGGTGTTAAATTTTCTTAGGCGGCCGTATTTTCTGCCGAATTGTAATATTATTTTCGGCATCTGAAAAACATACTGAATTGAGTTTGCTATAAAATGTAAATTTTGATTCGTCTCTATGTTGTGTTTTACGCTTGGAGGATCTAGGTCTCTCTATCTCTCTCTCTATATAATCAAAGGTTTTACGTCATTAATAACAGTTCTTACAGTTATGGTAATTTTAACATACATTTCTTTTACTATAATATAAATTATAAAAAGAGAAGCGAAAACTTAATCGACAAACAGTGGGCTTCTCTTGGCTGATTATGATGATTTATAACACTATGAACAGTTTTAACATTTCAATTTACAGTCTATCTTTAGTTTAAACAAAGAAACACTAGAGAGCCAATATACATGCTTTTATCTTGCAATGTTTTTATGTGAGTTTGTATGTTCGGGTCAAACCTCGCAACTGAATTTTAAAGCCTCAGCCGCTTGAGATGAAGTTTTGCAAACACGTCTAGTTTGGATGACAATGCATGGCTAGCTAAGTGACGTCATTCTAAATCCAATATGGCGGACGGCCCAAGATAGCGGACTAGTTATTGTTTGGCAATCCCATGATACGGGTATCAAATGAAACGGTTTGCTGAGAAGAATACGACTAAACTGACCTCTGCGTATAAGCTTGTTATTAAAAACGTTTTTTTAAATTAATTTATTTCATCTAAGTCCTAACAACACATGATATTATCGGCTTAGAGGCCAGCCTTGATCCCACAGTTAATGTGCCAGCAAAAGGTCCCTGTTTTCCATTTGAAATAAGATGAACCGTGATAAAAGTAAGTAAGTTCGTATATGCTGAGTGGCCAGCTCTAGTGTCAGAGTTAGTGGTGCCGCCCGAAGGCCTCTGACATGGCTGACGGTTGTTGTTATAAGAACAAACAACCGGGACCGACAATTTAACGTGTCAGGTCCGACCCAAGGTAATTTAAAAAAAAAGTTATAAAACTAGTCGATCACCCCAACAACCTTCTTCAATAGGTAGTCTAAAGTCATTACAATTACAAAAAAAAACTACAATAAGTTTAAAAATTACTCAGTAATTTCTTCGCAAAAACGCAATCGCTAAATCATTCGTCGCGACAATTCCGTTTCCTTTTTAGGAATGCGTCGCAAACTGCCATTAACTTATAATTAGTTATGGCAGCGCCGGCGACGCTTTTGTAATTAGTCACCGAAGCTCCTGAATCATGCAAACATCCTGTCCGGGATAAAATGAACGTGTAGGCATGAGATAGTGGTACACAAGTTTAGTTTAAAGTTCCGAATTTGCGACATTCTTACGTGAGTATCACATTTACCATCATATGATCAAAATGTATTTTCAACCGACTGCAAAAATAGAGGTTCTCAATTCGACTGTATGTAATTTTTTTTGTATGTATGTTACGCGATTACTCCGCCAATTATTGTTTTTTTTTTGTTTCGTAGGTAATACTTCAGATGTGGTCCCATATAAATTTTATCAATATGGGTTCAGTAGTTTAGTTTCTAAATCCAAACTACAAGAAAATATGAAGATGTCATCCAGGTATTCGAAGTTGAAGAAGGTTGTATTAAAAACAAGCGTATTATAAGTAACATTTAAGTTCAGGTAATATATTGTAATGTCAAACGTAACTCTACGTAACATTAAAATCAGGTAATGCCGAAAACATTAACACTTTAGGTAACATTAAGATCAGAAATTTGTAGTGGTAGGACTCTACTGCAGAGTCTACCTGGGGAAGTACCACACCTTTGCCAGTTATTCAACTGCCAAGCAGTAGTGTGCAAGCATTACTGTGTTCCGGTTTGAAAAGCGATGTTACCAGAGAAATTACTGGGTATGAAGAGATTTAACATCTGATATCTCAGGGTCAGTGCAGTGCGGTGCAGGATTGTGTTCGCAAGTTCACAATTCTGTCACTGCTATTGTTAGGGGCAGGCGTGACGCTTACAACCAGGCTCAAAAAAATAAAAGATCAGGTAATATCAGATATTACTTTAGGTAAGATCATGAATTCTCAAAGATAGTTTTAGGTCATAATTATGAAACGTTACTTTGAGTAACACCTTATTAGTAGGTACCTATTATATAATGCAAGATTCACACCATAGTGAAATTCTTTATTTTAAAAAACAGTATTAAATTGTGGTTTTTGCGTATAAATGGTGTTGTAATTTTGAATTATCTGGTTTCAGCTGCGATGAAATATAGCGTTCATACCCAATCCCCGCTCGAAAACGGCATCATCAAAACATGGTATAAATAGCGTAACATGTCTTGTTTTGCTCTCTCTCTGACCCCAGACACGTCTTGGGCTCGCCGGATGACCCCATCGCCGTCATCACCTCGGCGGCGCTGGGCTCGCCCGATCCGACCACTCCTAGCAACAGGAAGTATTTCGTTTTTGGTATAGGCGCTAGTTACCAGAGGCACACAAACACGCACCGACCTCGCCGGCGAGGTCGAGGACTCCCCAGATATTTCAGAAGATCGGTTAGATTAAAAATTACATTTTATATTTTGGAATAGTCAACCAGATCAACCTACTAGGGCCCCAGGGCACACCCCTTCTGGGGTGCCAGGGCAAGTCTGACCCCACTCCCAGCGACGGCCAACCCGAGGTTCGTACTGTCTGAGTGAGGTGCCCTTGAGCTACCCCTCGTTTACTAGTAAGCTATAAATTAAACTAAATTCAAGTTTTCTGACTCTTCTAAACTCAAACTAGTCCTTTGTTTCTACGAAATCTTCATGTAAAATCAAGCCGGCGTTTATTTGACAGTGCAACCCTTCTGTCGGAACAAACGGCTGTCTAATTCATTTATAATTAGCTCGATGGCCGTATGGCGCAGGAATGAGAAAAGTTCACAGCTGCTTTTAGTTGCAAGCAAATTCCTGGAAGTCTTGCTAATTAAATATTAAACGATGTAAAAATAATTATTAATGATGATTTCGAGAAATTGAAAATTGAAGGGTTTCGATAATTAATTATCCCTCTTGGCTTGGTTATTGTTATCTGCAATAACAAAACATGAATTTGTAACGATGTCATGAATTATTGTCGTGTAGTGGTGAATGTTAGTGGCTTTTATGTTTTTAAGTTTATTACAATCATTCAAGTTTTTTTTGTATAAATAACAAACATCAAAATGAAATACAATAATACTTTTTTTTTAAACCCGACTTCAATTCAGATTACCTGGATGACGTCTTTTTTTCAGTGATTTTGTTTAAAAAAACAAACCACAGAACCGATTTAAAAAAAAACATTCGAATGGAAAGTTTTCTGACAGCGTACGTAGTTTTACAGCCAAAGGATACACGCTTTCGAGATATGGGCCACTTTTTATTGCATTTTTCTTATGAAAAAACAATTCACTCACTTTCACTGCTTCCCTTCACAGTTCGCGTTCGTTGGTGAAGCGCTTTTCCAAGTTTACTTGTATCATTATGTTGAAATTCTGATAAATTATTATTGTTACGTTACGTTATTTTTATTATTTTTTGTTGATAGTAATTGTTATTTTTATTGATAGTAATTAATTAATCAATTGGCAAGGCGCACTTACTGATTTGCGTGGAATAACGAAAGAATAAAAAATACTATGAGCAAGTACTTTGTTATACAAACAATTACCACAAAAAACGCATGACATATCTGATATAAATGAAATAAGGTAACTTTTTATTTTTTGTCATTTTTACATTGCTTCATTCTTTCATAATTTTCAGAACCACAGACAAGATAGTGAAACTGTTCAGGACCATGTATCTTCATTGCCATCGAACGGATTTTTATGAACAATTTTTATTTTTTAATTGGCTGTCAGAAAATTGCCCATTAAGAACCTTTTTTGAAGTGGGATGAAAAACGTTGTCTATATTCACATCATGAATTTGTTTTTTTTTTATTGTTTTTTGTGTAACTGGCTTGAAATCGCAATTATATTTTTATTATATTAGCCCATCTTGTGCCATTGCTGAGCAAAAGATTCTCTCCCCTCTCCATATTTCTCTATTACGTGCTAATTATATAGCTTATCACCAAAATTTTGTAACAGTAACTTTTTTTCTCCTGCCAATACCTATAAATAATGCTGAATTCATCCAATAATTTACCTTTCATTTACTATAATAGGGTTTCTAGTACTTTGAACTATTTACTAGAGTAAAGCTCCTTTTGATTTCTTACTTTTCTTTATTTCACGCAGGAAAAAGAGCTCAGCTCATCAGTTTTAAACAACAACTTAAATTTAATATCCGCCAGTTAAAAACTATACGTCTAAAAATACTTTTGACCAAACTAAAACATGTTATTTTTGAGTAGAACTTTAGGTGCTTGTCTTAAACATAAAAAGAGTTTTTAATTTCAAAATAGAAGTTTTAATATCTTTATATTTTCAAGCGTGTTAAGAGGCAGTGTGCTAAGAGCAGCTAGACCGTACTGTGTCTGAGATACACGGTTTAGTCTGTGCTTATTTGGTACGCTATAATTGGGCTCAGCCGAGAGTTTAATTTTATTATATCTCTCTTAACGTAACACAAATAATTTTTCAATTTAATTTGTGTTTTATTTCAAATGTTTAATATTAAACTGTTTTACTATATTAGTGTTTTACTACATTACTTACAAAATTAATTGGTTATTATCTTTGGTTAAACTTACAACGGAAGATTTTTTAATATCATAAAAAAACTTAAACCTAATAGCGAACTATAATTTGTGATAAACTGTGATTATTTATTTATTATTAATATTTTATTATTATAAAATACTCATAGATTTTCAATACATTATTTGTATTACAGGTTATAAAAAATACGTGGACCCTGCACTAAGATATAAGGCTCATATGGGACAACACCATGGGACTAGTGTAGCGAAATAGTGGCATTGTCAAAACGCACTATTGCACAAGTGTATAGATATCATCTCCACAAAAATATCATAATTACAGTAATAAAGAGTTAATAATTATGGGCAAGCCGATCCCCAAGCCACCTACTAAGCGTGGGGATCATGGCAACCTCTCCCTATTAAGGGGGAGGCCTTCTTCCAGCAGTGGACGTCTTCTAGCTGATGATAATTATGGGCAACCAGGCAACCCCTCCCTATCAAGGGAGAGGCTTTCGTCCAGTAATGGACGTTTTCTGGCTGGTAATGAGGCTACATACTCTTAATAAATAGGATAAACTAATACATGTGTTCTAGTTTTGTTTTAAAATGTGTTTGAAAAGTAAAACTTTACTTTTAAACACAAATTTTAGAAACAACAGCCGTTGCTGTTCCATTCATATTGCCGTATTTTTTTTTTATGGAACTGCAAATCTCTGACACAAACTTTAAAACTCATTTCTTAAGCTGTAAAGAAACTGATCCTAAGAGGTTATTGGTTAGGTACTTAAAGCCCTGTACAATCTACATATACCTAAGAGACCGGGTAAATTTGTATAGAAAATAGCCTATAAACTATAGGCCGTTTTCTACACAAGTTTACGGGTCCCTTTTTGCACTAATCTTATTTACAACTATAAATCCTTGGCGCTCATCGCAGAAACTTATATTTTGCGCCAACACTACACAAAGAAAACTTGTTTTGTTTGTCGCGAACTTTCTAAACTCTACGTGATGTAGAGTTTTAGCAATGTATACGAGTGTAGGAGAGACTAAATTATTTATATTCAGTTACTAGAGGTCGCCCGCGACTTCGTCCGCCGACTCTATTAATATCATCCTCTACCGACTCGCCCGACTCTACCGACTCGCCCGACTCTACCGACTTGCCCGACTCTACCGACTCGCCCGACTCTACCGACTCGACCGACTCGACCGGCTCGACCGACTCAATCGACTCTACCAACTCCCCACCCCCCAACTTCCCCCCTTTGAATGAACTACACAAATATCAATTTTCACCACGATAACTTCAAAAACAAAGAACTTTCCAAATATTCGTGACTAAAAGTACAATAATTAATTATTATAATAATAATAATTCCCTCCTTTGTGGATCGAATTTCGAAAAATCCTTTCTTAGTACACCCCTACGCATCGAGACGAATACACCCTCCAAATTTCAAGTCTGTATGACCAGCGGTTTGGGCAGTGCGTTGTCCACCAGTCAGTCAGTCAGGACAGAGCCTTTAATATATAGATAGATAGATAGATAGAAGATTGATAAATAAAGAAGAACAGTGTTTTTAGTGTAAAAGTGGAAAAAAGTGTTACTTGGTATTTCGTTTATTTAAAAATAGCTTTTGTTTGACCACTTACTCTTATCTTCTGATGCTAAAATAGAGTTGCAATCCGCGATGAAGCGCGCTTGCTTGGTGGAACTCTATTCATAAACAATGAAAATCACCGGGACTTAAACGGACACAAAATTATGTAAGTTTGTATATTTTATTAACCTCGACAAATTTTTTTTTATTCTTTCCTCTTTTTTAAAGAACTCGATTCATTTGCCAGGACCCCAATAGTTTGTTCCAGCAGCCTTACTAAAGCACCAGTTTTCGTCCCAGGCTAAAAAGGCTGAAAGTACCAAGGTCATCATAATAAAGAAGACAATTAATTATAGTATTTATTATGGTCAAATCCCAGAGATTCCGCTGAAACCACCTGGTAAAAGCGGGGGAGGATTACAAGGTTAAAAAAGTATATCTTAGAGACACCAACGGTCGCCAACTTGTCTGCCGGTCCAGATCAAGCCGTAAAGTCGCCGTAGAGTTTGACCTGCGCGAGTTCCAAGCCTGACCTGCAGGGCTAGCATGCGCACCGCGAGAAAAATTTGTCGTGTCTTTATGTCGTGCGAAAACGAGACAGACTTATACAGAGTCGCAGCCTTGTCCTGTTTTTAAGAATCGAGGAAATTTTCTCGCGTTGCGCATCCTAGCCCTGCTGGGCATGTCCTAAAACAGCATCCAAAACTACCGTTGGACGGGCAGCAGCATTCTCTCGGTGAGCATTCTGCGATCGGGATGCGGGGGTAAAACATTTGCTCGGAAAATAATTAGAGCAGTATGGGAGACACAAGTATTCGGGAGCGGGGCGAATTTCTTCAATACTTGAACGAAGTCCTGGACAACCTCAGTAGTTGATTAAATCAAGAATGTGTTATGCTGTGCTACTGTATTTCCCAATACTGTGTCAACTTGATATAAGATTCTTGTTTCATTTTTTATGCAAACAACTTAACTCGATGCAAAAAGTTAGCGTGTCCGTACAATGAAATAGTTTGGGCGTAATGGAAAGATTGAAAGAAGTGTTTTAAGCTACGAAAGTTTTAGGTGACTTTGTACTTTGAGTAGTTGCAAATTGAGTTGCTTTTGCAAAGGTTCTTTCACATTTTCTGAGTTGTATGTGAGGAAGTTTATTGAGTTATCCCTGAGTGGCACTTATTTCATTATCTTACTGCTTCCAAGTAAAATTTGTTTAAACTAAAAAAGAAATATCTTCTAATACTATAAGAGTATCTGTCCTGACTCTTTGACTGACTGACAGACAACGCACAGCCTAAACCGCTGGTCGTCGTCAGCCATAAAACGTCCACTGCTGGACGAAGGCCTTTATAGAGGGGTGTTGCCATAATCCCCACGCCTGGCATGCGGCTTGGGGATCGCAGAATGGTCACCACCGTTAAACCAAAGACCAAGACGAAGACCAAGACCAAGACGTTACCAAGAGGACGCTACTGCCTGTCCTCCTGTGGGTCTGGTTGTAGTTTAAGGACATACCCAGGTCCACCAGGTAAACCGCTGGTCGTACAGACTTGAAATTTGGAGGGTGTATTTGTCTTGATGCGTAGAGGTGTACTAAAAAGCATTTTTCGAAATTCGTTGCCTATTAAAAAAGTGGGGGGAAAGGGGGGGAAACTTTAGTATGAAAGTCCTTTGTTTTTGAACTGTTAGTCTTGATGATTTGTATTTGAGTAGTTCATTTGAAATAAAATATGCTCTTTCCAATATATTTTTTATAGGGATGATTTAAGGGGGTGAAATGGGGGGTGGAATGTTGTATGAAGTTCTTTGTTTTTGAACTTTAATTCGTGAAACTTTGTATTTGGATAGGATAGGTTTTTTTAAATTTTTGACAGAAACATAATATACACAAAAACAAAAGAAATTCAAACAATTAAACACAACATAATTAAGAAATTAAACCTAAACATATACACATAGCACTAGTTTTTTGCCACATAACGATGGATAGCTCATTTAAAATAAAGTTATATTATTATTATTAACGGGATTTACAACCGTGATAGTTTAAAACAGTGTTTCATTTAATATATATAAAACGCTGTGTTTGCGGTCGAATTTTGAAAAATCCTTTCTTAGTTACACCTTTACACATCAAGACAAATTATACACCTTCCAAATTTCAAGTTTGTACGACCAGCGGTTTAGGGTGTGCGTTGTCTGTAAGTCGGTCAGCAAGTCAGTCATTCAGTCAGGACAGTGGTATTACACGTAGTAAGTATTAGATAACTGCAAAAATTTATCAGCTGGTTTGTTTGATTATCTTCCACTTGGCAACAGATTAACGGAACGGTTGGTTGTGTGTCTAACAAAAAAGCGTACTTTTATCGTAATAAAATGAAAAGTATCTAAATTATATTCACGCGCGAAAAACCATGGGGCGTCGGTAGATAATAAACTAACGTTGAGTCTCTTTGTCCAAAATTCAATATCTTCCAAAGCTCAGCTTATAAAGCGTTCATTAAGCATTTTCATCAAATCCTTTCAACCTTTAAAAACAAAACGTTGATGCCCCACTGCGGTCCCCTACGGAACCCTGGCAGGGAGTTAATTTTCGTCACCCCGGTCAATGTTTCATTAAAACATGCAAAAGTTTAGAATGATCTGAATCCTCCCCTCATTACCATGTTATTGCTTAGCGAACCCTAAAATAACGTCTAAAGGTTATTTTATATTTAAAACAAAAAAAAAATTAAAAATAAATAGCTGGCCTTTTTTGACAAAAAGGAACTAAAATGTCCTTGTTAGGACGAAACAAACGAGGCCAAACTCGATGGGGTTGCGTCGTTTTATTATACAGTTCCCATGGCCACCTTCCGGCTCCATCATCAGATAGATCAGCTTCGTGTCACAATAATATTGCATTTTCATCGGATTTACATACCTATTATGCATACAAAATTTCAGCTCAATTCGAAACCGGGAAATGGATGAATTTTAATAGTATGTACTTAATGTTCAGTTACTCTAAGTTCTCATTTTTCCTTCGTAATGCTGGGACTTCACATGCGTGATGTTTTACGTCCAATTATCGAAATAATTAACGTGCAATACATGATGCGTTAAACAATGTCTTTGACTATTCGCCTAACGTCTAACGACGTTAATAATGCCACTAGCATTTCAGAGCGCTTACACTCGGCCACATCTGCGTACTATAACAAATATCACACTTAATAATGGTGTTACACGCAGGTGAAGCCCTAGCATTAGGCTTACTTACACTTTTCCTACACCGAATCTATAATTATTCAAGCAGTTTTGTTTTGTTTTGTTTTGCGGATTTGAGGGTACCTCAAATCCGCATAAAAAGTGTCTTATAAGCCCTCGGTCACACAATGTGTTTACTATTCAGTTATAAGTATAGAAAATAACTAGGTAGTATTTATTGAAACTGCACGTGACCTTCTGCACAAATTAATTGATCAAATAAAAGCAGCTGTAAATGAACATTGTTAATTATTCAATGTAATTTAGCTAGATACAATATCTAGAGCATGTTTATTACAAAGTAGATATTTAATGAAGGGTACTTTACTATACAGGGTTTAGTTTTAATCTATTAGCATCCTTTTTAAGGGCATATTCTATACATCAAAACAAACAACTTATACTATGGGGCCAACACTGAAATCGCGAAAAAATTATAATTTGTTCGCTGTTCCATACAAAAAGATCATCGACCTTGGGCAAAATGTATGGAACAGGTGATACATTTTTGCGATTTCAATGTTGGCCCCGTTATAAGTTGGATGTCTTGATGTACAGAATATGCCCTTAAAAGGATGCTAACTGATTAGAACTAACCCTGTATACTATGACTACTATAATCGCGTGCTTGTGATCGAGGCTTTAGGGTTGAACGCTTATCCCCGATGGGATACGTGACCATGGGGTGTATTTTTCTACCTTAATTAATTCCCGGAGGAGGGTTGTTAAGGTGTGCGATAAATATCGGACTAGTATGCAAATTCTGCGTAATTTCCTGGTGAGTCATGGAAATATTCGAGTTATTTATTATTGTTGTTTTTTTATAAAATGAGTTTTAGACGAGCAGATACTTCATGTATTGGTAAACTAACAGCTTGCCATACCTAAGCACTAAGGTAGAGGCATTTTTGGTCGTGTAATTTTAATGATTTTTTTAAATGATTTTTAAATGTTAAAATAGAATTGGTGTCTGTGGTTAAATTGTTTATCATAATTTTTTATGGTGTGGTTTGACGAGACGAGTGAAACGTTCACCTGGTGGTTAACTTTAGGCCTACGTGCCATAATTGTGAACTTGGAACCAAAATCTTGCGCCGCACTGCACTACGCTCGTCACCCTGAGATATTAGATGTGAAATCTTTTCATTCCGTTATATTCTGGTAACATTGCCCTTCAAACCAAAACATAGTAATGCTTGCACATTACTGCTTGGCAGTTGAAAATCCGGAAAAAGTGTGATACTTCCCCAGGCGGACTCTGCAATAGAGCCCAGATGTTAGTTTCGTTCTGATTATTCATGTACTCGTGAAGAAGGTGGTGGCTAGTCAGCCGAATAGTAGAAAGTACCTTGCTACTACCATGTTACTACCCTGCTACTACCATGTGACTACCCTGCTACTACCGTGTTACTACCCTGCTACTACCATGTTACTACCCTGCTACTACCATGTGACTACCCTGCTACTACCGTGTTACTACCCTGCTACTACCATGTTACTACCCTGCTAGTACCATGTTACTACCCCTGCTACTACCATATTACTACGCTGCTATGGTTTCATCACGATATTTACATTCGTCGATAGCACAAGCTCTATCGCGCTAACCGCTAAGATATCATCGCCATCGATACCATTCGCGCAGTTCGATAATCTAGTAAAATGAGTCATCTTCAGCCAGATACGTCCACTGCTGAAAGAAGGCTTGGTATTTGCCATAATCCCCACGCTTTGCTGGCAGGTTGGCGATCGCAGAATATATACTCACCACCGTTAACCAAGAGGACACTGCTGCCCGCCCTCTGGTGGTTCTGGATGCAGTTTTAGGACATAAGTACCCTGGCCTAACAAGAAAACAGAGTAAAACTACTATACACTTAGAAACAAATGAGTACCTACATAGTATGTTTAGTTATAAAACCGTCTGTATACAAACCGCCACACAATAGGTATGTAGCGTTTATATTTTTACAAACCCGCTCAGCACTAAAATGTTATACAAAAACAAGCAGAATCCTAAAGTAGTGTGGTTTTGTTTGAACTTTATGACAGCATTCAACGGTATGTTGTGGATTTATTCGAATATTTTCACAAAAACAGACTAGAATTTACTTTGGTTTAGCATGTATTATTTTATTTTCTAAATGGGCTTCAGGCGTTTTCAGCATGTAGTTTTTGGACATTTTTTTTTAAATATTATTCGTAACTTTACTATAAAAAAAAAAGTTACTTCTCTATTATAATCATACTTATACCAAAAACCCGGACGATATTGTTTGTGAATACTGCTTGAAAGCGGAATGCTCCGGCGGAGTGGATGTTTCGCGATAGTTACAATCTGGGTATCTCGTGTGAATAAGGCTCTTCTAGGTAAGTCTGCTACATCGTAGGCCAGCGACAATGATAAGATGAATGGACGGGAAATAAGCGCACGGATTTTGAAGACTATATGTTGAGCGCCGGCTCTCCACTCGCTTCAGTCATACTCTGCCTTTGCGACATGCGAGCCGTACGATACGACAATACAAACTTCTAATACATGTACATGTGTTCCCTTTTTGTCATGCAGTAATTAGATTCGCTATCTCTATTTTCCGGCAAATGTAATATACATACTTTTAGCTAGGTATGCTTGATTGTGTTGTCTTGTTAATTTTGATCGATTTGCAAGCGCTGGACTCGTTCATTTCATTATCAGGCGAAATGGCAGTGAAACGCTAGACAATGATCCAAATAAAAAAATACTACTAACTGACTTCCACGTATCATCAACTCCGCCGTAATATAGTGCTACCAACATTATAAATACTACGTAAGTACAATCACTTCACTTCGTCAGCTATAAGACGTCCACTGCTGGACGAAGGCCTCCCCCTTAATAGAGGTTTGTTGCCATAATCCCCACGCTTGGCAGGCGGCTTGGTGATCGCAGAATGGTCACCACCGTTAACCAAGAGGACGCTGCTGCCCGTCCTCCGGTGGGTCTGGTTGAAGTTTAAGGACATACCCAGGTCCACGTACGTAGGTCGTACGTGGACCTGGGTACGTAGGTGTACGTAGGTACATTAGGCGCCACTTATTTGTGTTGTGATCTACTGTACTGTCTGTGAGTTGTGGTCAAATACCAAAAACTTCCAATATTTACTTCCTATGAATTAACCTTTCTTACTGCTAATAATAAATGAATGGGAATTTATGTTTGTTTGTTATTTTTTCACTCACAATGAATTCACAGAATTTTTTGATAAGGGCGTAGATTATGGGTTGGAATGTGAAAATAGGCATGGTAATTAAACTTTTTATCCTGGAATACCCAATTGGTCCTCGTGAGATCGTCGTGTAAAACCGCAAGGCGCAGCTGGCGGTAGATCGATTAAAATATGACGGACAATCAATAAGAACCATGAATAGTGACAATAGGGAATATGCATGTGTTTCAATTATTCAAAATAATAAGATAAATGGAGAGTTTAACTGAATCTAATACTTACATCAAAAAAATAATTGAAATCGGCTGGCAAAGTTCTGAAATATAAGTGTTCAAAGTATTTGGGAAGGAGTCATCTGTCCCTTTCTAACAAAACACGTGCTAAAATAGTTTTTTTTGGAATCGTGGACTTTGACGTCATAAACCTAGTACAGCTAAAAAGCTAAATATAGCAAAAAAACAACACAAACAACAGGGTAACATAAAACTAAAATGTTTATAAATTCGTTATTTGTACTATTAATTATTAGTACTTTCGATGATTTGTTTCGTTTGTTTGCCAGTCAGCTTTTTGTGAGTCAATAAAAAAAACACATGCATATTCCCTATTAGCATTTGGCCCGAAACAAGAAAATTAAACTATAGGTATAAAAAACTATTTATTTCCAAGACCTCCACCACTAACGATGAAAAATGAAAAGGTACCTCGCGTTTTCAAATTACCTCATCACGAAATACCTTTTAAAACGGAGCGAGATAAAAAGGAAATGAACATGAAATTTTGTACTAAATCTCATTTCAGATAATATTTTTATTACATCTTTAAGTCTTGTTCAGTGGGCGCGAAAACGACCCGAATGGTCTGATGAAGTAGACCAATTATTCTGAAGGGCCATTATTAACCTGAAATTGAAAAGCATTTCATCGCTTTATTTCTTACAAATAACTGGCGGTAAACACGCTTGGCCTGAAAGGGTAATTGGTTCTATCACTCTATTCGACTTTTTGGAAAAAGGTTAAGAGAAGTTGTCGATTTGCAAGTTCACTCAGTGCCAATCAAATGATTCCTGGTTCGTCCCGATTCTCTTTAGGTTGAACCCAAAATTTTACTCATAGCTATCCTCTCAGCTATCAAAAGTATTCTCCCCTGCAATAACTCCCTACAACTATACAAAGTGATTCAGGTGTTCAATGACCATACAGTCACGCTCCATGTAGTATGACTGATTTTTTCTCTTTAGCAAACTTGTGTTCTAAAGATTGTTTTACTTTGATTAGATCACCATCCTTAAGTATTGTTATACTCATGTATAGCATAATAACTCAAGACGTAACTCAAGTAGATGCCCCAAAAGATGATCAGATAATTTTTACAGTTGTCTTTGGTTTTCTAAGTTTGTCAGGTTCCAATCTGCCGCATGTAAAAAGATCTGTGGACCAAGACCACAACGATGTGAATTCCAAATACCAAAAGACTGTTATGCAACGGATTATCCGATTATACTTCGGATGGGTGACCGTGATTGGCATTTACATCTGAGCGCTATCGTGAATCGGATGACACGATAAATTGTTGGTCCCGGTTGTTTGTTATATATTTATGTACAACAACCGTCAAGCCAAGTCAGAGGTCTTTGGGCGGCACATTAACTCTGACACTAGGGCTGGCCACACAGCCTATATCAACGTACTTACTTGCTTACCCATCATAATTACATCAGATTTCACAAAACCTCCTTTTCACTAGACTTCTACAGGGAGTACCAGTTGGTTACGATAATGCCCGTGCCAGCCCCAAAATACATTTACGGCTAATTTTATATCTGAGCTTAAACCTAACTTTATAGGGTACAGTATAATGCCTATTCTGAAAAATGAAAATTTTTCACTCCCCAGCCTGGGCTTTCATTATAAAATGGGGTGAAATGAACGATGTTTTATAATGCCTTAAATATGTAGGCATCATGATTTACGATGGCAATGCTGTGGCAATCATTTTCGGCGTTTTTATAATAAAAACATATGGCTTGACTTTTCGGATAAGACTTAAGAACAATGTAATAGGGTTCAATTTGGCTTTAGATATTTTGAATAAAATTGGATATTTCATTACAATTTCAATTTATAAGCTGTGATAGACCACTGTCAAAACAAGTCTCCCAGATTCATTATGGTGTAACTGCGATTCCAGGCTCTCACAAATGAGTTACTTGGAAGTAACGTATGAGTCTTTTAAATCACGTTGTACATGCAAGGATAAAGTTCCTTTGTGACAAGCGCCCGTTCAACTTCTTCCACCACCGAGTCACCCGTGTAAGGAAAAAAATCTACTCAAGTAGGTAGGTAGTGCTGAATCCGCGCTTCAACAATAATTATGAACTAAATATTTTTATCGAAGAGTCCCTGGGACTTACCTTCCAAATTAAGGGTAGAGCCATATTCAATGATAGCATCATCATCACCAGTCCAGATACGTTAACAGTCACTGCTGAAAGGCCTCCCCTTAGACCGCCATACTTTACGACAACCTGCCATTTGCATCCACCGGTGCCCGCGACTTTCACAATGTCGTCGGTCAACCTAGTGAGAGGCCTACCTACGCTGCGCCATCTGGTTTGTGGTATCACTCAAGAAACTTTCTTCCCCATCTGTTATCAGTTCTTCAAGCGATATGATCTGCCCATTTCCATTTCAACTTGCAAACCCTGAGAGCTATGTCAGTATTGTCGGTGACTTTGGTTCTTTGGCGAATCTCCTCGTTCCGGGTTTTATAGCGCAAAGAAACGATCATAGCTGTCAGTGATAGCAGATCTGTCAATTACTTCAAAACAAATTCTAATTGTTTTTTCACCCAACTACAACACACAAAGCATTATAATTTATCTCTTAAACAAAACATCGAAAATGTAAACTCTATTCAAGTGGCCCAATTTTTATGTACATAATTATCCTTAGAAGCTCACATCTTTTCATTCAATTAAGTCCCGCTTAAACGAACCGTTAAACATTTGTATAAAACGAAAATGAGAACGTTGTAATGATATTTTGTTAGGGCTCTATTTTATCCTTATTCTGACTGTCCTACTAAAAGAACATTAAAATTGTAATGTTTAACATAATTGTGTTAACATGAGAAAATAATTATTTAAAAGACGACTCTTGCATAATATTAAATACATAATTTAAAAGACATTTTTGTTCAGTTTTTCCCATACAAATATTAGGTACATACGAGTACATAAATGTTCAACTTTACTGCTGGTATTATTTTGTTAAAGCAATGATGTAAAACGGAGACTTTAAAGGTACCTACTAAATATTCTTTTATTATGAAAACTGACGTGGTTTTGACACATTTTTGTTTTATTTTTACGGGAATACTCACATTTTTGGTTTATTTATACGGGAATACTCACGTTAGTCAGTTAGGGAATAGTCACGTTAATACTCACGTCATCGGAGTATCCGATTTAATTAAACGTGAGTATTCCCGTTTATATAAAACAAAAATGTACTGAATACTCATTTTAACTTTTCAAAACCTAGACTTGTAAAGTTTTCAGGATAATGATAAGGGTATTTCCCTTTGAAAAGAGAAGATTTCTTCCTTTCGAGAACTATACAAATTCGAAACATCGTTCGTACGGCAGTTGAAGTGCAGTTGGTTTTATCTAACTATTACTTAAATAAAATAGTAATAAAAGTACCTTAATTATCTCGTATTTTAAAATAAGCTTCAATATCACAAAACGAATGTAAATCGAATAATAATAAAATTGTAATCAAATGTTGTGTAATGTCACAGAATAAATACGTACGTACAGAAAGTTAACTTCGCAAAGGAATTGAAATAAATAAGGACTCTATCTACTAGTCAATAAAGTAGCAATTCAACTCGCACAGCGCTGGATACCGCTCGCTATATTCACCTAGATATACCGCTCTCTTTCTATCACGTATGCTTAGTTACGTGCGACGAGGGCGGCGACTGACTTCTGCCTTGCATTGTCCTCCCGGACGGAGCGCCGGCCTAAACTGCAGAGTGACACTGACCTGGTAATGTGTCGTAATGTTAGTTACATAAGCAGCATAATGTGCAATCAACAATTTTGACTTTGACGAATTCTCTTGTAACCGCGCTCTCAGCTTCATTGTCAGCTAGAAGACGTCAACTGCTGAACGAAGGCCTCTCCTTCATAGGTAGAGGTTACATAATCCTCACCCTTGGCAGGCGGCTCCGGGATCGCAGAATGTTCACCAGATAAATATAGTACAAGGTATTCTTTCTAGATACATTTACTTACTAGGCATCCAATACTCGATGCCACAATGGATGGCGCATCACGTAATCCATTACCGCAGGCGCGTGACTCCGGCTGTGAGGCGGTAATTTTATTTACCTTTTTGCTTCGGTCTGGAGTGAAATGAGACTTATCTAGATACTATCTACTTGTTAATTTGTGTAAGGATGCAAGAAAATTCGATAACAGCTGAAAAAGGTAATCAAGATACAACTCTGAGACTTCTGACATATATATAATTTTAACACAAAAAAAAAGGCGGGTACTTCTATATTAATCTGCGATCCGCAAGCCGCCTGATTATGACAACGGGGTGTTATCTGTCGTTAGCATCATAAACAAAAAAGTGTGACCATTTCTTAAAAACACGCAATATTTTTTTTTAATTAAAGTTTGAGTATTTATTATTGGATCTAAAACTGCACTGAAGAGTTATTCAGTGCTGCAGTGTCCTACAAGGGTGGTGATTATAGTGGCACTCCCCCTATTAAAAGGGCAGCCTTCATCCAGTGGACTTCTTCTTGCTGAATTTGTTCACCTGGGTGTATTCACCCAGAGTGAACAAAGTGGAATAAACCGATGATGTGTGATGTCTGCTATTTTTTGTAGGTAGTGTATTTTGTTTTATATTTGGACCTGGGTATGTTCTAAATCTGCAACCAGAACCACCGGAGGATGGGCAGCAGCGTCCTCTCCGTTAACGGTGGTGAACATTCTGCGATCCCCAAGCCGCCTGCCAAGCGTGGGGATTATGGCAGCACCACGCTATTACTGCCTTCGCCCAGCATTGGACGTTTTCTGCTTGATTGTATTTTGCTCTCCGAAATGAACGCTGTTGGCATCACAGACTACCGGACTCTTGTTCGAGTTTTGAACTATTGTTAAATATTATTCGAATCAATTATTAGTAGAAACTACATACATTACAACAACGTTTTTACAAAGTTTATAATTGTATAATGTATACACTTTCATTTAATTAGCAGCGGGAAAAAAATATTTCGCCTATAACATATATATACCCAATATAAAGTCACATCCATACATTCAAATGATGCTGGAACGTGTAAAAATGTACCATTAAGAAGTTTTACAACACATTTGCTCAAAAAGTGCATTTACGAAGCCTGTATACATCGTTCGAAAGTTAAACATTACGCACCATACAACGGAACGTGCGGAAAAGCCTTTATCGCACGCTCAGTTGTATAGCACAGTGCGAAAACTTTACGGTATTTTTTAAATTACCATTTAAGTATATTAGAATTCGACTAAGGAGTTTGACATTACGAGAATAAAAATAAGCTAAATGAGCGAACCTCCTTGGATGCGCTTTTGCTCAATACGTTTGCCTCACTTTAATACTAAATAGAAAATAAATATTTAAATAGAAAATGAGATGAAATATATAGTTCTGATTTTCACCACGCGCACGTAGCGCCATTTGTTAGTTCATGCCATTTCATCTTTCCTCCTAGGAAGATTATGTCTAATTTAAGGAAGATTATGATTATGATTATGGTTATGGCGTCACACTTTTGCATTTGCCAGTCTCAAGTATTTATTTGTATCAAGTTTTTGATAATTTTCAATGCGAAAAAGTCTAAGTCACATTCAAGGCCAGTCATGCCCTAGAAAAATCGAGGCAACTTTACTACAAGCTTCATCGAGTTTTGGAAACAACACGAAAAGACACTCATTTAAGAAACGTTTTAACGAAGACGAACTTTAGAACGAAGTTTTTTTTCTTCTTTCCTCCTAGGGGAATTATGGCATCGCACTTTGTGCATTTGCCAGTGTCAAGTATTTAGTTGCGACTTTTCGACCAATATTTATAAACAAAATAATAAAGTTCGTTTCATTATCTGTTTTACTTCTGATAACTGTTTTCTCGCAAATTTGTTGTAAAACGTTGTATGGCACACGTGCGGAATTGGTTTTTACAAACTCGTAACTATGGTAAGCCCTCATATTATATTCGTCTACTCGTTTGTATAAACCAACTTACCGCACTAGTATCATAAATAACTATATTGTGTGTTAAAGTCTTATCTTCTTTAAACTTTAAGGAACTTTTTTTCGGGTCCTATAGGAAAGCGGACAATCGAATCCCAACTAAATAGACCTCAAACACCCCAAAAGCCCAACCAAAGTTACAATCGCATAATTATGCAGACAACTCCTTAATAAATTACTCGAAACTTCAACTGCTTCCCAAGAAATATTCCCAAAATGCTAATTAATGGGCTCGAGTACTGAGTTAAGAGCAAACGCGAATTATAAGTGAGAGACATGCCGAACTTGGCAACAAGTCAAGTTTTCCGAGTTTGGGACACACACGTAGGTAGCTACATTTTGAGGGTCGTGAATAATTGAATCTTCTTTACTGTAAATGCAAAGAATAACAAACTATAGTATAGCTGTGGAAAACCAGTCCCACGGTGTTGGAACATTCTGAAGTTCTGTGAAAGCAACTGGGGCCGTACCATGAACGCCTTTTGCGGGACCGAGTTGCCTCAGCTGCCGACGCTGCGCGACCGCGAACCATTTTGCGAAACGATAAAATTCGCAATCGCGCAGCGTCGCCAGCAGGGCGAGAAATGCGCACCGCGAGAAAATTTTGTCGTGTCTTTATGTCGTGCGAAAACGAGACAAACTTATACAGATTCGTAGCCTTGTCCTGTTTTGTAGAATCGAGAAAATTTTCTCGCGGTGCGCATGTTAGGCCTGCAGGTGATCCTATTCTCTCGCAATACGCGTTCATGGTACGGCCTCTGGACAACATTGGAGCTAAACAGAGAAGAGGCTAATCAAGTCCAAAATGAGTTTTAAAAGCTATCAAATCAATGACCTTAGTGATGACATTTAGTAATAATAAAACTGGTTATAAAAAATCTGAAATATTTATTGGCCATAAATAACTTCGAATGTTACAGGCAAGTCATTTTATACAGAAAATATCCTAAGATTAGAGTCCATCTATCTATCTCTATACATATAAAAGACTCTGTCCTGACTGACTGACTGACAGACAACGCACAGCCAAAACCGCTGGTCGTACAGACGTGAAATTTGGAGGGTGTATTCGTCTCGATGCGTAGAGTATACTAAGAAAGATTTTTTTGAAATTCGACCCCCAAAGGGGAATAAGGTAAAGTTTGTATGAAAGTCCTTTGTTTTTGTACTTTTAGTCACTAAAATTTGGATTTGGATAGTTCATTTAAAATAAAAAAATTGCTCAGGGTGATTTAAAGTGGTGAATTTTGGGAGCGGGCCGAATTTCTTTCGTACGCGGACGAAGTCGCGGTCGACCTCTAGTTTTTAATAAAGCAACGATAAAGGAAATTAATAATACTCAGAAATGAATACATATCAGGTAATTGTGATAACTCTGTTTGTTCCTTAGGTATGCAAAAATGAGGATTCCAAGAGCCTCATTAACATAATATATTCAGCTAATTTGTAAAGTGGATTGCTGACAAAGAAATGCTAAAGGGTTTTTTTTTATTACTATAATACTAATTCAGTAATGCAAACTGTTATTACTACATATTAACAATTTAACGACAGCGAGTAGATTTTTTTTTTAGTTTTGGGGTAACAATAATTGTAGGTTTTGCGGTTTCCACCCAAATAAATCAAAGCTAGACCTAGAACCTTTGAAAAATATTGAATCGTGTTAAAAGTTTTCCAGGTTCTGTACCATCTAGGTACGTTACGTACGTTTGTCTGATTTTCTTGAAATTTCAAATGTATGTTTTAATAAATTAAAAGCTAAATCCATTGATGCGTTAAAGAGAGTCGTCGTCAGCCATAAAACTTCCACTGCTGGACGAAGGCCTCCCCCTTTATAGAGGGGTGCTGCCATAATCCCCACGTTTGGCAGGCGGCTTGGGGATCGCAAAATGCTCACCACCGTTAACCAAGAGGACGCTGCTGCCCGTCCTCCGGTGGGTCTGGTTGCAGTTTAAGGACATACCCAGGTCCCTAAAGAGGTCATTAAAGAGAGTAACGTAGAATTAATGTTGAGTTAGGCTAAATCGACAATGAAAACGGCCGTGTTACAGCATCGAGCTTCCGAAAAGCAACTGAATCGTCGATAACTGATGCTTAATGTTATTGATCTCCTTAGGCCCTTAGATGTGGATGCACCCTAATTCTTACACGCGTCAGACTGTAAAAAAATCCACGAATGTTCCAGCTACTTGCACCGTGTAGAAGCACCCTTATTGCAATTAAACGAGAGATCGCAATTCACTAATGTTTGCTTTTATTTTGCTCTCTGATAAATGACGCCTTCAGAATGTTTGCTAATTCCGAGGTCGAGTTTTTAACGCTCTCCTTTCTTTGAGCAGACAATGGATAATTTCTGGCGCCGTTTTTAATTACAGCTTCTTGGCTTGATTCTCAGAGGCATTTATTGTTTTATTTGTTATCTGGTTGTGTTGGTTGCGGTGATTTTTCAGTTTTTCAAGAATCTAGATATAAAAAAAGTTTTTCTTAGTGTTAAGTTACACAAAGATCTATTAAGGGAAATAAGGTGAGCGCTTCTCCATTATCTTACAAATGTATTCCCCTATTTTCTTCCTGGTTAATGCCTCTAGAGTAATATTTATTTTTTATAAAATCTAGGTCTGCTGTACACGTGTCTCTGTGTTTTCCTTTTTTTCAGAAACGAATAGCTAAAAAAATATTACGCATTAAATATCTTCATAGATATTTGATGGAGGGTTATTTTCTTTACCAATTAGTTTCTGAAAAACAGGAAAATACAGACACGTCTACAGTAGACCTCGACTTTACAAAAAAAAAAGATTGCTCTAGAGGCATTATCTAGGAAGAAAATAGGGGAATATGTTTGTATGGAGAAGCGCTCACCCTATTCCCTCTTAAACGCTCAGATGGAAACTGAAAATTCTAAATTACAAAAAAAAAAAAATATCATCCCGTAGTCACCAGTCCGTCAAAGATAAGTACTTGTAAAAGCTTCGTATGTTGAACTTTGTCACGTAACGTATCCTCACATGCACGTTGCATAGCCCGTTGTGTGACTTTCATCTTGTGTATGTGCGGCAGCTATATTGTCACCCTGAATGCAACGTTATCACAATGCAGCTAAATAAGGTTTACCATATAATTGCAGAACAAATTACAACGACAATCTGATTAAACGTTGATGTGGCTTAACATAAAACAGATACATTTTAAATTGCTGATTATGTAATAAAGCGATTTCTACAAATACTATGTAATACAATATACAGTCTCATTAGTAAGTAAGTCTCTTCTATGTTTTGGAACTCACCATCATGAGCAAGACACATATCTGTAAAAAACTATTACCCTTTCAAAACTGACCAGGGTCAATTCGATGTGATATTTTCTAAAACAACGAATGTAAGTATTAAGAATTTATTTCAAGCTTTTTTAGACATAGCAAACAGAATAACAAAAATACTAACAGAATGTGTAGCTTGTACCGGATGCTACAACCATTCATCATCTTGAGCTTGTTTATAACGAAGAACCGACTGGAAACTAATTGGAGTATGACAGAACAAAACAAGAGTTTCGGCTACTTTTATTTTTTTAAACAGTCAAGTGAGGAGGCGAGCAAGACTTTCACCTGGTTGTAAGTGTCACGCCTGCCACTACCAGAAGCAGTGACAGAATTGTGAACTTGCGAATACAATCCTGCGCCGCACTGCACTGCACTCGTCACCTGAGATATCAGATGTTAAATCTCCTCATACCCAGTAAAGTCTCTGGTAACATTGCCCTTCAAACCGGAACACAGTAATGCTTGCACACTACTGCCTGGTGGTTAAATAACTGGCAAAGATATGGTACTTCCTCAGGCGGACTCTGCAGTAGAGTCCTACCACTACAAATCTCTATGTGCTCTCGTTGAACAAAATGACGTCAATTTTGTGTTTGCCGTCATCATAATTATTATTGACATGTTTTACGATTCTTGATTGCATGCATTGCATTGCAACTTAACTTGATCGCTTGTTACTAGTTATGCTTATAAAATAATGTTTCAATAGTGATTTTTTAAACGTTTTCAAGTGTAATAATTTTTACGCAAATTCAGGGTTGGCTCCATAATAAAAGTTGTGAACAACATTTTGTTTAACATAGACCAGCATTTGGCGTAGTATATGCAAAGCTTACGACCTGGTATTATCCATTATCCAATACATATTAAAATATTGTTTCGTGTGTGTGGCACTTTGACCAGAAAGGTTTAAAACCTGGTATAGGTAATAGGCTAGAGATGACTGTTTTTTTTTATTGTCCTGTTAAAATGTGGCTGATTAATGAAAAGAAAACGAAAATCTGATCAAAAATAAGCAACTTATAAGCATTTTAATATCATGCTAGACAGAGAGGCGAAACAGCAAATCGTGACGTCACTTCTCTGTAAGCCATATACATTATATTGTGACAAGTAAGGCGTGACGTCATTTTTTGTTTTGTGGGAAAGGGACAGAATTGTCTCTAACAAAAACTTTAAACGCTCATATATCAGAACATTATTAAACGATTTAAATTATTTTTTCAATAAACATGCTATATTTACTTAAATTCTTCATCAACGCTAATGGTTTCAACGATATAACCATCACACGTGTTATCCACGTGGCAAAAATTTAAGAAATGTGTTTCTGCAAAACCCTGCAAACTATTTGTAACCACGCTGAATAAATGTAGATGTCACCACTTATAATTTTACTTTGAATTAATTCGTCGTGAAATTCTTTAGAGAAAAAAGAGTACAAATCAGTTTTACATGCAATATAGAAAGATTAAAGTTGAGTGGAAGAAAAATAATTACTTATACAAAAAAAACCGATAGAAAATATTTATTATGTTTTCTTTCGTTCTTTCTACTGAGTACATTGATCACAAAAGTTACCGTCCTCTTTCACAAATTAGCGGTGGCAGAACAATCCCTTTTTATAACTAGACGTCAAGATGGAACAGCCTCTGAAAAGGCTGAATTTATATACAAAAGCGCCCAAAGTCATAACTTAGATTATTAATGCTCTCTTTTCATTTATCCAGCCACTAGATTCTTACAAGTTCTAGTACTGGAATAAGAACTGGGCATAAAGTTAACATTACATTGCAGGGCTGTCTCATTGCAAATAAAAAAAATCGGTGGACATTTTTCACACAGCGCCATCTAGCCCCAAACTAAGCAAAGCTTGTAATATGGAAACCAGATAGCTGATAGAATAATTATATACACGTTTTTTTTTTCTAATTACTTACTAAAAAGAGATTATATGAGAAGTTGTTAGTATACCTATTTTAAGCTAGCACATCATCAATTTAAACAACTGACTAGACAGGTAAATACTTCTGTAGTACAACCGAATCAAAATTATTACAATACGACTAAGCTCCAAAACTCTGTTGTTCAGACTGTAAGTATTTCTTAGTTCTTTCTTAGTATAATACATCTTTCTATGATTTTTCAGGTCCAATTTTCACTGACTTTACAGACCAGTGCCAGTGCTGTCATATTTTAATTCAAACTACGGCCCTCATTCTAGATAAGCTTTATAGCTGAGACCTTGGTTATAAAAGAATTTGCTTTGATCGTATTTATTGTACATTGTAGCACGTGATAGAATGAGGGCTGTAGATTGAATTAAATATCACAGCAACTAATCTGTAAAGAATCTGTTTTAATTAAATCACAATTTAAATATTATGTTCCAGAGACATACCAAGTCCTCAATAATTTATCAGACACAACTGGAACAATGCAAACAGACCTTTTAATCGGTGTATGCAAAGCAAAATCTTTCGGGAGATATGTTAGTTAAAATCTTTGTAGTTTTAAAGATTATGCTCGATATTTTCATATAGGGTTAACACAAAGTTAAACTCAAAGCTTGAATTGATTTAAAAAAGATTTTTATACTAGAAATACACTCTTTCTTTAAACTAGAAATACACTCTGTCAGAAGGACATATTATGTCCAACTGACAGAGATGGCATGGCACCATAGAAAAATATTTATTTGCTTTGTCCTTAAGAAGTAATTAACAAGCCAATGGTCATTCTTTTATTAATATCCAAACTTCCTAAAACATCTTATAAATATGCGAAAATAGCTCTAAAAAGTAGGCACTAACATAGTGTTACAGCCCTAAAGAATTTTTAGACCTATTATTACATGCCTGTCTGATTTTAATTTTTCGTGATCAAAGAGTTCTTGGAATTATGATAAAAATGAAAAAAAGTGTGACGCCTATAGATATCTATTTATCTGAAACTCTGGAAAAGGACAAAAGGAACAATTTGTAGGCCGCCACTTGTGGCACTAATTCCTAAGGTTCTTGATTCTATTGTTATTTTTTTTATTATTTCTGGTGCGCTCTATAGAGACTGTATTTCTTTTTTTTTTCTATCAAGTTACGAGACGAGCAAAACGTTCACCTGGTCGTAAGCGGCACGCCTGCCACTAACAGTAGCATTGCAAGAATTGTGAACTTGCGAACACAATCCTGCGCCGCACTGCACTGCGCTCGCTAAATCTCTTCATACCCAGTAATTTCTCTGGTTACATTGCCCTTCAAACCGGAACACAGTAATGCTTGCACACTACTGTTTGGCGGTTGAATAACTGGCACAGGTGTGGTACTTCCCCAGGCGGACTCAGCAGTACAGTCCTACCACTACAAAAAAACTATCACGGTTGTTCACTAAAGTTATATTATCATTTACGGAATATTTACCGTGATTGTGTTGTGAAATGAGCTCCCGATAGATCGGCACAGTTGCGTGCACCATGTTCATGGGTAGACTACGCTCATTTCACAACATAATCGCGATAAATATCCCGTAAATAATAATTGTAACTTTAGTGCTCCTTATAGAGTTTATATCTATTAATTGACATCATCACAAAAAATGTTCACTTTTACGCGAATAAAACCGAGGGACACAGCTTGTTATCCATACTAACTGATACATGGTACACCTTTGCCATCAAGCGGCCTTCAAGCATCCATCTAAAGCTGTAAGCGTACGGGTTGTGAACCCTTGTCTCCATTGTTTTTTATCGCCCACCACAACACTGGGGAGCGTTTAACAAGCTTCGAACCTACAAATCTCTCAGTTTCGCTCGTTAGCGAACAACTTTTACTGTTACTGCAGTTGTAAACTGTTGGTCGTTTCTCCTAAAATAATACCGGACTAGTGCTGTAGTGGAAAACAGAGTCGAAGCTTCTTTGTTTTCAACCAACTTCAAAAAAGGAGGTTCTCAATTCGACTGTATGTTTTTGTATGTCTGTTACGCGATTACTCTGCCAACTGATTTTGATAATTCTTGTTTTTGTTTGGTAGGTAATACTTCAGAGGTGGTCCCATATAAATATTATCGAAATCGGTTTAGTAGTTTGGTTTTTAAATCAAAATTACTAGAAAATATGAAGATGTCATCCAGGTATTCGAAGTTGAAGTCGGTTTTTAAAAAGCGTATTATTATGTTAAAGCTTAAACAGGAAGAAAAATTGTGACCTCAAACCTTCATACGAGCAGTCTCTATGGGTTTCGACGGAAAGCAGCAGCAGCGGCAGTTGGGACGCCAACTGCTTTGCCAATTAAGCTACAGAAGTCTCTGCTTTAGGTGTCAAATTTCCCAAACTGTTTCAAGCTACCAACTAAAGCGTTGCAAAAGCGTAAGTTCTTTGTTTTTGTCAGATTTTGAACCTCCGACAGGTTGGTGATTCGTCATTGGTGATTCGTTTTGACTCATTTTTGACTACAGCTTCTATGTCACTGACCAAAGCTCTTACCAACGTGCATGATAGACGCTCCGCCATTCAGTCGCACAAACTCGAATCTTTCAAATATCGAAAGCATATTTTTTTTAATACACGATGTGTTTTTGTTCCATTGTATATGTCAATGAGCGTAATTTGCATCGAGTATTGTGATGCCATCTGTAGTAAACATGCTGTGGTAGCCTAATAGGAAGACTGCTAGAGGGCCTGGGAATTGCGAGCGTTCCAATCCCGTACCAATGAGTTCTTTGGAGATTGTGTACTGATTTTCCTGCCACTGGCTTTTCGCAGAAGGAAAACATCGTGTGGAAGCTTGCATAACCCCCACGCTTGGCAGATGGCTTAAGGGTTCGCAGAATGCTCACCACTGATAACCAAGAAGACACTGCTGCCTGTTCTCCGATGGTTCCGGGTGCAATTTTAGAACATACTAGGTCCACTTTTGCTTAGCTCGGTTTTATAACACTAGTTGAACGTACAAAAAAAAACCTAAAATGTCCACAATATTTTCAACCTTATTTCCAAACTATAACAGTGATAATTGGTTATTTACGGAACGCATAATTATGATACAAGCGACGATTGAGTAATCTTAGCTACTGTTACAATTTCTGTTATAGTCAAAGAGAGTATCGATAAAGATGGGGCTTGGGACTTGCTTGGGACTAAACTGAATGTCGTGCCGTTTGCCTCTCTCTCACTTTTGTTTACTACGGAAGGGACAAACAATGACTATTCTGATTAGATTTGCTACTGCTTTTGGGGCTATCACAATCACAGTTGGATAAGATGAATCTTGTCTTTGTAAAATCTAACACAAGATTTTATGTTAGATTTTATATAGTTTTTAGATTTTTTATTTAGATTTTCGATTTATTTTTTAATTTGTTAGACAATGAATAAAATTAAAAAAGTACCTAATTCAACATTTCCCGGCGGGTACCAAATCCGGCCGTCCTGCGCCTTTAGAAGTATTAAGAACTAAGTCAGACTTCTCATCCAATATTCAAAAGTGCCACAGTCTAATGAACACGCTAACATTAACCTCTCAATTGTTGCAGTGTTCAAATCGCAGACGTCACTGTCTACCGACTCTGGATTGTGCACAGAGAGGGGACTTCGGAGGACGCACATAGAACTTCTCAAGTCACCTGGGAAACGCATAGGACTTAAACTGGCAGGTGAGTTAACTGAATGTTTTTTTTTTCCCAAGCGATAAGGTTGCTCTATGTATTGTAAAAGAATAATATTTCTTTTGTAAGCTTTCATATTTAACTCTATTTGAATAATGGCCATGAAAGCCTAAACAAGATTCCGCTCGTCTTGAAATCGTGAGGTCGCGAGCTCAAATCCAAGCCTTTACCAATGAGCTTTGTGGAGCTTTGTTTTTTTTTTCATTTTGTTTTTTTGGGTCAGCGTGGTGCATATGACCCACAGAGTTATAAAAGATATGACCCATCCGCACTTCAAGGGCAGGACTAAGTCCAACTGTGGATAATTAAAAATACGCTTTTAAAAAAAAATACAACCGACTTCAATTTCGAATACCTGGTTGACATGTTCATATTTTCTAGTAATTTGGATTTAAAAACCAAACTACTGAACCGATTTCGATAAAATTTAAATGAGACCACCTCTAAAGTATCGCATACAAAAAGATCGGTCGGTTGAAAAGGTCTACGCCAATATTGTAAAAAAAAATTACATAGATATCACATTTTTTAATAACATTATTCTTAACAAATTTAATTGATTAAAAGTTTAAAGAAAATTAAAAAAAAAAAAACAACGTTTTTCGTCACATAATGATCGTTCGCGTAGACAGCGCTTTAATAATAAAACGTTACCGTATATTTAAAGGGAACAATGATCGACCCCGACCTCAAATATAATCTTTTTTCTTTCCACATAGTGGGCGTTTAGGGTGAGAATACACTAGAAATATTAGTTTGTGAACTTTTTCGTTCGATCTTTCAATTCAATTTATTTATTTTAATTGGGTACATTTAACAGTACACTTATGAATGGTCACATTGATGATAACAATAAAAATTATAAAGTGAATAGGTATAAAAATAAAATAAAAATTTAAACAACAAGCATGCTACATAATGTTGCCAAGTCATCGACATGATATAATAGTACATTATGATACGAGTGTGCTATGTTGGTCATTACACTAGAGGCGGTATTATGCGCGCGAGCCGCAGGCGAGCGCGATAAGAAAGCCGAGAGCGTAATGACTAATAGCACAAGAGTTCCATACGACTGTTTTCGTCACACTTGCGAGGAAAAAAACATTTTTTTTGATAATAATCAACCACACAGCGAAAACGTCAACAAACATTTGCGGAAAATGGCGCCCAAATCAGTAATGCGCGCGCAGGTTGACATTTACTTCAGCGGCATAAGAACTCTTTGATGGTATTACAAAAAAACTGTAAGTATTACCCGGCTATATTAAGAGTGCTTCGTACACGTACGTCTAATTGCAGTCACGTACAAACTTGACTTTACCGGGTTATACCTATTATAGTACAAGTGCCGTAATGTAAAGTAAAAAGCACGCGTGTATAATAGCTTGGATTATGAGCCTAAAACCGATGTAATAAGATCCACTTTACGAGCAAGTGTGATGAAAAAGGTATAAACTTAGTTTGGTAGCTTAGTAAGTAGGTACCCACATAAATAATAGTCATACATTAGTACATTATGATACAAGTGTGCTATATTGGTCATTACACTAGAGGCGGTATTAAGCGCGCGAGCCGCAAGCAAGCGCGATAAGGAAGCCGAGAGCGTAACGACTAACATAGCACAAGAGTTTCATACGACTGTTTTCATCACACTTGCGAGGAAAAAACAAACATTTTTAAAAATAATCAACCACACAGCGAAAACGTCAACAAACATTTGCGGAAAATGGCGCCCAAACCAGTAATGCGCGCGCAGGTTGACATATACTTCATGAACTCTTTGTTGGTATTACAAAAAAACTGTAAGTATTACCCGGCTATATTAAGAGTGCTTCGTATACATACGTCTAATTGCAGTCACGTACAAACTTGACTTTACTGGGTTATACTTATTATAGCTCTAATGCCGTAATCTAAAGTAAAAAGCACCCGTGCGTAATAGCTTGGATTATGAGCCTAAAACCGATGTAAAAAGATCCACTTTACGAGCAAGTGTGATGAAAATTATTCTTAAAATGTCAAACTAATAACTATAATTAAAATCAAATTAAGTAACGAAAAATTCAAGGAATTTGAATTTGGAATTGCCCACTGATCCGATTTACATGATCTTTGCAAGAATAGAGAGCTATATTATCCATGAGCGTTATTTATTATTTATATATATTTTTGTAATTAAAGAAGAAACATTCAATGGCAAATTCAAAATATTTAATAATTCCCTCTCCACTTCTTTCGATGACAGCATGGGCACAGAATACCCAATAGTACAAACGTACAGAATTTCTAAAGATTCTCTCCGGAAAATCATTTAAGCAAGTAGCGACTCTTGCTACGACACAATAAAGTGTAATTCAGGACGTGCGAGCGGTAATAACATATACACAGTATAAACATTACCTATAAGTTTCCTCTCTGTCTAGCGCGTCGATCGTATCTCTTCTGACTGAATTATTTCTACTGAATTGGCCCATCTAGACGGGTCCGCCACTTACTTGTAGCTTCATATCTGAAGTGTGGAGTGCGCCAGGCCTGGCATAGGTTCTCGTCGATTGTCGGGAGTGTGCACTGAAAATCGGCGATCCCCAAGCCGCCTGCCAAGCGTGGGGATTATGGCAAACCCTCCCTATTAAGAGAGAATCTTTCGTTCAGTAGTGGACGTCTTTCGGCTGTTGATGATAGCATTTCATATAATCATCGTATTTCCGAAAAAAAACCAGTGATGACCTGACCTGATACCTGATACCTATAGACCTACCTCGATTTTTTGATCAAGGATAATGAGGTATCAATAAATGTACTCTTGTTATGTTGGATCGGCGTGATATCTATACCTGACGCACTAAAGGGGATGTTAATAATTTTCCTAAGTGGGGTGCGAATGCTTGCATTATGTCGCTGTGTATCGCCACTTTGCATAGTTTTTTTTTTTAATACATCGTCAAGTGACGAGACGAACAAGACGTTCGCCTGAAGGTAAGCGTCACGCCTACCACTAACAGTAGCAGCGCTAGAATTGTGAACTTGCGAACACAATCCTGCGCCGCACTGCACTGCGCTCGTCACCTTGAGATATTAGATGTTAAATCTCATCATACCCAGTAATTTCTCTGGTAACATTGCTCTTCAAACCGGAACACAGTAATGCTTGCACACTACTGCTTGGCGGTTGAATAACTGACAAAGGTGTGGTACTTCCCCAGTCGGACTCTGCACTGGAGTCCTATACCACTACAAGTATACCTACAATCTAGTGCGCTATAACCCTTGACATGAGGTTCTCCAACCGCGATATAGCCACGTATAAATCGTTTTGAGCCCATAAATTCAGGGACCGCGGAATTCTTTCGCCGCCATTTTCGAATTAAAAGCATAATTTTGGCGGGAATTTATGTTGGGACTCGTGATTACTAAGGGACTAGGACTAGGGGGCTATGGGCTAGATTTCTTTGGCAACATTGCCCTTCAAACCGAAACTCAGTAATGCTTGCACATTATTGCTTGACGATTGAATAACTGGCATAAGTAGTGTCACTATTAACAAGACCCACGATGCACGTGGGTATACGATCCGCGATTCCAACTTTATTCAATGCAAAGTTAAAGTTGCTAAGCAAAAACAATCTTTAGATTTTAAACCGGCGATTTCTATTTTTAATAAAGATTGAAAAAAAAAACCAGCGTGACAATTTTCCACTCGCAGGCGAGGGCAAGTCTCTGCTAGGGGTTAATCCGGGGTACATTTACATATTTATTGGGCGCCGGGGTACGGAAGGACTATACTTACAAGGATACAGTTGATGATGTATCAACAGATTTAACAATAGTCGGGCAACAGGGTTAGTCCTAATCAGTTAGCATCCTTTTAAGGGCAATTTTTTTATTTGATGTTAAATCAAGAATTTGTAATCTGATAACATTTATTATCATTAATTATTCGGAAAAAGGAATTTGTTTTCATGGGATCCGGTACTGTTAAAAACTGTTAATGATTGTGTTTCAATGTACACTTCTACACTAATACCTATAAATAAAGTAAAGAAGATAAAATTGGTGAGTGTGTATGTTTGTTTGACTTAATCTTGGTAACGAAATTGGCTTGATTTACGTGAGCCTTGCACCAAAAATCTGGGTATGTCTTAAAACTGCATCCAGAACCACCGGAGGACGGGCAGTAGCGTCCTCTTGGTTAACGGTCAGCAGAGTGTTAACAGAATGCTCACCTTCTGCAATCCCCAAGCCGCCTGCCAAGCGTGAGGATTATGGGAACTCCTCCCTATCCAGCTTTCAGGCTTCCAGCTGGAGGCCTTCGTCCAGCAGTGGACGTCTTCTGGCTGATGTGTGAATAAAAGAAAAACAAAATATTGTACACACTTTTGATATAGAACATTAGTGAGGTACTCCGTGATTTGTGTGCACTTACGTACTGTCTTGTCTTCTACCGTTAAAGATGCGACGTCTAATCGATATCGAGCAACTTTTGGCCTCGATTGTACCGCGCGGGGTGGAAGTGTTAATTAAGTTTCGCTTTTGATTGTATCGATGGAATTTTGTTCCGATCAAAGGGTGTAATTTTGGGCTTGTTAATTCCCGCCTCAGGGGAAAAATAAGGGAAATTTAGACTAGCAAGAAATTCACTTATTTTGTTGTTCCAGCAACTTGCTGAAGGTGATTTAAAATTAAGAGGAGGTTCAATGTTCAACCGAAGGTTTAAAAAAAAATACGTTCACTGATTTCTCCGTCAATGAGGAACAATATTCTAACATTGATTTTATTAACTATCACCGTACTTGAAATGAAATTTGACTGAGCCGGCCATGTTAACCACACGCTGGAAGAGATATTAGCCAAAATAGCCGCTAAGTAGAGCCCTAACGCGGTGCGGCCATCTCCATAAGAAAAGGTGCGTTAAAGAAGATACCTTCGACAAAAATTCGGATACTACATTACAAGTTTAAATTATTTAATAAAAACAGACTACAATTTCGATTAACTGAATATATATTTTTTCTGTTCACATCAACAGCCAGAAGACGTCCACTGTTGGACGAAGGCCTCCCCCTAATAGGGAGGGGTTGCCATAACCCCCAAGCTTGGCAGGCGGCTTGGGGATCGCAGTTAACTAAGAGGACGCTGCTGCCCGTCCTCCGGCGGTTCTGGTTTTTTACGGTTATTTTGATTTAAAAACCGACCACTGAACCGATTTCTATGAAGTGTTTATGGAGCCACCTCTAAAGTATGACCTATAACCAAACAAAAAATCATCATAATCAATCAATAGAAGGAAAAAACAGCGTAAAAATACAGTCGAAATGAGAGCCTCCTTTTTTGAAGTTGGTTGAAAATACCAAAGCTGGAAAACATGCGGGAGGGCCTTTGCCTAGCAGTGTTATCCAACTGTCTAAATAAAAGAACTATAAAGTAGTATTCAGGTGTAGTTGTACCTATATCATCGTTTAATGAACCTAAACTTTTGTAAATTTTGTTTCTAGTGTAAACTTTGCTCTAAAATTGGCCTTGCTGAAGGGAAAAGCAAATTTCACAGCTGGCTTGTATTTGTTTGTTTGGTTTCGAGCTGAGAATTCAACTTTCCATTGCCATAGAACTGCTGATTTCAAGGACTTTAGAATCGGAATTATAATCGGCAAACTTGGGTGTTGTTGGAAACGAAAGTAGTGAGTTACCAAAAACAAATTTGCTTGAACAATCTGCAATATTTTATTGTAAAATTTAATAAGAAACTTTCGAATACTTGCAATGCTTTTTAACAATACATAGGTACATCACGGAATATAAATGCGGTATTGTTAACATCATCATCAGTCAGAAGATGTCGATGGGGAATTTTGCCATAATCCCCAAGGTTGGCAGTAGACTTTGGTATCGCAAAATGCTCACCACCGCTCACAAAGACACTGCAAGACCCTTCTGATAGGGTTCTGGATGCAGTTTTAGGACATACCCAGCTCCAGTTTGTATATACAACACCCAGACCTCTACGTACGTCACGTAGATTATGATAACGTTTTATGAAACAGCTCCGGTCTTTAAAATGGCTAGCCGTTATATAATACAGCGTATTCTGCAATGTGGCTCCGACAATCACACCATAATAGCTTTACATTTAGATTAGTCTGAAGAAAGGACTGCTATTTAGAAGTCTTAGCGTTAGTTCAGTTTTTGGACGCATCAGTACTTTTTCTGCACAAACTTATTTCAACGAACCTAACGATGGTCTAACTCTATTTGACCAAAGTAAGCCAAGTGAAGCTTATACACCCCTATTTTTACTAATGCCTAAAACTTTAAGGGGCCATTGTACTCATTATGAACAACTTTTCCTATTGGACCAACCCTGAAATCGCGAAAAATAATATCAGCTGTTCCCTAGAAAAAGTTAATTGGCCTCGTTTCCTTCGCGGAGGAAATTCATGCATTTCTGTACGAGTTTTTTGAGTTTCTTTTTATGGCATACTAGTTGCGCTCTGCCCTTTTACCCCATTTGTTGGGAGAAAAAGTAGCCTATGTTTTATTCCAAGGTTTAGACTACCTATTCCAAGTTTCATCCAAATGCGCTCAGCCGATTCAGCATGAACACACACACCGTCAAACTTTCGCATTTATAATATTAGTAAAAGTAGAATAAGCTTGCATCTGCTTGTCATCTAATATTAAGTTATTAAATATTATAAAATACTGTCCACGATGTAGCACGCTTATCTAAAAGAAATCGAGAAACACCCTCTTGTCCACCGTTTAGCAGCTCGCAGAATGAAAGTCTAATTAAACGGTTTCGTTCGGATTTTTGGTATCGCCTTTTCCAGCTCCTGGCCGTCCAGTAAGTAGTAGTTGGAAAATAGATCAATCCAAACTCGAAAGCACAATCTCCGAAATCTTTCCGATAAAACACTGGTACGGGGTCGTGGTCCAACTACTCTGTCGAACTAGTTGGACTACGGGCCTTCACCAGGGGTGGTCCAACATTTTTTTTTAGTTGGACAACAAAACCATGTTAAAGTCATGTAGACCAATTAACAAAAAAAAAATTTTGGGAAACCTCAACTGCATCATAGGTATATTAAAGGAGGTTATTGTTTTTTTTTTTATGTTGATATAGGCTAGCTACTTTCTGTATCTAATTTTCAATATTTTCTAGCTTAGCCCGAGCATGAGAGTCGTTGCATATGGTTGTTTTGGCACATTTCTTATTATTATTATTAAATTATTATTATTATTATTTCTCAATTGATCCCAATGCTTCAAGGTACTTGGCAGATACATCCCAAAGGTGCGAGGAGCGAAATTACGGTGCAATTGTATTATCTCCGCATACTACGCCAGTTAGCTTACACCCTAAACCAGTCCATTCGGATTCCTCGCACACACTAACAATAACTGGAGTTATGCCTTCAAGAAAGCGAAAAGAAATTGCGTGCTATCAAACACGGCTTTGCTGTGATAAATCAAACAGTTTTTCTTCGGCTCTCACGGACGATTTTCGTGGATAAGATGTCAGTACTTTGGTTTAGAGATTTTTTTGTTAATATTAAAGATGTATTTTTTTTGTGTTTTGTTTGTCTTAGAACGATACTTACCTACAAGAACTTACAAGAACAAAAAAAAACAATAAAAGAATAGGTGGGTTTTATTTTTTGGTTATTTTGTTTTAACGAATTAATTACATAGCTCTATTTATTAGAAATAAATTGAAAAAAAAAAACAATAAAATAATATGTGTGTTTTTTTTTTCTTTTGAAGGATGTTCTAATTTTTTCCCTCCTATCTGATCCCGCCGGGAATACGTCGAGATACAAGTAACCCTGCATAGCTCATTGGTATGAGCGATAGATCTTACGTTCTGTTCTTCCTTCCATAACGCCAGAAGTCCCTAGAGTGCGCACATATTTCAGCATACTGGGAATATTTCGCAAATATCTGTCAAAGGACACAAAATGGACCAACTCTGACCTTGATTATTGTAATATTTTATTGTGTAAGAGAAATGTTTTCTGCAAAACATCTTCACGGACGGTCGATGTTGGCCCAGAAAAACGATATTATAAGGTTTTTTATGTTTTCCTTTGTAAAGAAAAGGTCCAATATGTTTTCTATTTTAATGTACGTAATATTTATTTTGCCCGTTTCAATATTTCAATAGTGAAAGTTGCCTACACTATGCCGGAGGCTTTTGGCCTAAGTAACTAACATCAATATAAGCCTCATTCCTATTCATAAATAACTATCTGTTCAAGTAACTATTCTACCTACGTAAGTTGTTAATTTCTCTCTACCGGTGTTAGTAACTATTAGGTACCTACTCTGTTACCATCCGTACCTAGGTAGTAGCAGGGGGGTGTCACTCCGCAGTTTAGGTATGTTCGGCCGGCGCTCCGTCCGGGTGTCATGCAAGGCAGAAGTCAGTGGCCGCCCGCACGCTAGCCTCGTCGCACGTAACTAAGCATACGTGATAGAAAGAGAGCGGTATATCTAGGTGAATATAGCGAGCAGTATCCAGCGCTGTGCGAGTTGAATTGCTACTCTATTGCCTAGTAGATAGCATCATTATTTATTTCAATTCCTTTGCGGAGTTAACTTTCTGTACGTAGTACTATTATTTATTCTGTGCTAGTAGCTACACCTACGTACATTAGTTACTAAATGTGACTTCATACATTATTAGTTTGCCCACGTAAATAATAACTGTAGTACATAGTATATCTAGGTATGTAATTGGGTACTTCCCTTCCTTCTTTAACTAAACTCAACCTGCATTAGTATTACCACAAATATAATATCGTAAATAAAGCAATTTGTAAACTAATAAACTGACTTCATAAGTGTCAGTACTTACTAACTGTTCTTGAGTGTTTGTAGAAAATAAATAAATAAGATAAAATTCTGCCCACAATAATAACTACTCTTTCTACGTTAATAACTACTCCAATCACGTTATAAACTACTCTGCTACTAGGTAATTTTTCCGGTGACCGTGAGTGGCATTTACAACTGAATGCTACCGTGGATCAGACAACCGCAACAAGCCATGTTAAACAAACCACAAACCACAAACCTTGACCTTGGCCTTGACAAACCACATTAACTCTGAGACTGCGGCTGCTCACTAACTCGATTTAATCTTTTTTCTGTATGTACGAAAGTAACAACTCTATCTACGTACATTTCTACTTAAATTATTTCCAAAGTACGTAAATTTCTATCTACGTTAGTTCCTACCTACGTAAGTTCCTGCCTACTTAAGTTCCTATGTACGTAAGTTGCTACTTGCGTAAGTACAGTGCATGTCAAAGCAAATGCTTGCCGCGCCTAGTCTGCCAATCTGCCAATCAGAAGCTTACTGGCGCGGGAAGTTTCAGATTATTGCTGTCGTGCTGTAAATATGCTATTAATAAACATAAGGGTGATGTTATTAATAGAGATAGATGTCATTGACTTCAATTATAATGGATTCCTTATAATACGTGCCTAGTTTTAGTATAACTTTGCCGCAAAAACTGTTAGAACTTTTTTCAAGTTTTGTGATAGATTTTTCTTATATAAAACCTACGTGGTTTTGAAACGTAACAAATAGGCACTGTCTGTGTTTTTTTTTAATTTTGTTTTATTTATACAAGTATGAGGATACAAAATAGCTGATCTTTATATCTAATTACATACTTAGTTGAGATATCTGGCTCAGATAGAAATAAAGTACCTATTTTGTTTAATTCCTTTAGAAACTTTACAAGAAAATTATGTCTTCAATACGTGTTCCTTATGAATATTTTTTCTCCTATCACTTATAATAGACTGTTTATCATTTCACTTGTAGTTAGAACACTGCAAGCTGGATCCTTGAAAAAATATTAGGTACTCTTACCTTACATTACTTTCAAGTATGATAAACTATAATAGACTTTATGCATTTTCCCGAAAGCTTAATTTTATATTTTGAATAGATAAATCATCATCTCTTCAATGAATAGCTCCAAAACAACGTTGCGCTTAATAATAATTAAGTATGAAGTTAAAACAGAGCACATGAAACTCCAATTTATCATGAAATTTCCAGTTACTTCAAGTCTTACAAACTAAGACATATGCACTTCCTCAAAGTGCTTTAAGCGCTCTAATATACAAGTACCGGCTTAGATCTAAGCCCAGTAATATTCAATCTAACTGTGATTACTCCTTTGTGCCACAACTGGCACTTGTCTCAATGGGATGTCTACAATCTAGCCTTTAGGGTTACTTGATTGAATTGGAACTTCGTTAACATGCTTTTGTTGAAGATATAACTAGTTATTGACCGAGTAAAGCGAAGGTTTTTTTTTACATTCAAGTGACGAGATGAGCAAGATGTTCACCTGGTGGTAAGCGTCACGCCTGCTATTAATAGTAGCAACGCCAGAATTGTGAACTTACGAATACAATCCGGCGCCGCACTGGACTGCACTCGTCACCCTGAGATATCAGAGGTTAAATCTCTTCATACCAAGTAATTTCAGTCTTCAGTTTTTTTGTAGGTTGTAGAAGTTATCGGCTATTTGATGTCCATCCGCGTAGGCCTCTCTTATAAAACGCCACATGACACAATATAATATATTCAGCTTTTCGTATCATACATATAATTACACATATCGCAGGAGTATATTGAAACATAAAATGCCTTGAAATTAAGTACGAAAACATGGCGTTTTTAAGTCATCACCGTAATTCTCAGCGTTCATAATTATGTAAATGATTAATGGTGGTGAGCATTCTGCGATCCCCAAGCCGTCTGCCAAGCGTGGGGATTATGGCAAACCTCTCCCTCTTATGGGGCAGGCCTTCGTCCAGCAGTGGACTTCTTTCGGGCTGATGATGAATGGACAACTTGTTCTCTGAAACCAACCCAAAAACGCGAAATAAAAATTGGTTATCCGATACATTATCTTAGGAGGTCATTAAAATCACCGTACTGAACAACTTTTACTACGGAATCAACGGGGAAATCGTGTAAGAAAATCAACAGCTTTGTATGGGATAGCCGATATGTTTCCGCGTCGTCGGTGTTGGTTTCTTGATACAATTTGTATAAAATGCCTATTTATTTAAAACAATAATAATTATACAAGTGCTTGTTCAAAAATTATGCTTATTAATGCAAATATTTATTTCAAATGTATGCGTTGCGCAATTGATATTTGTTCAGCACATGAGCACTGTTGCCAAGGCCTTCTTAAATCAAACAACGAAGTTAAACGAATACAAATAGCCTAAGCCCTTTCTAACAAAGTCCAAGCAAATAAGTAAATATTTCATAAATTCCGACGAAATTATAAAGTTGAGAGAGTGGCGGAGAGCGTGAACAGATTTAAAGCGTCAATTAGTACTACAGTGGTTGGACTAAAATTGTACGCATGGGGGAGTTAAAATAGTTCTCGCAGAGGTGGGTTTCGTGGAAGTGGCTATAGGAATTATTGAATTAATTTTGAGCGACGAGACGAGCAACTCGTCACATGACGTGTTGCTCGTCTCGTCGTCGTAGTCGACGTAGTCATCATCTGCCCCAGCGCAACTTTGTTTGCGTCGGAACCCATATAAAACTTAAATACAGAGCCCCAAAATTAGCAAAGCCTTTTTTTTTTTTTTTAGGAGAGTTTGGTGTGGTGTGGTGCTGTTATTTGCGCAGGTGCTTTTTTACAGGTGCTGAAAAATAATTTTAAATTTTTAATCTTTCTATCTACTTATACATATAAACAAAAAAATATTGTTGTTCGTTTGTCTCGCTTAAACTCGAGAACGGCTGGGCCGATTTAAGTAGCTGATTTTGGTTTTGAAATGTTTGTCGTAGTCCAGGGAAGGTTTAAACGGTGAGTAAGCGGGTGGACCGATTTGGATGAAATTTTGTGTTTCTGGAGCGGGTCATAGTAGCGAGGCCGACGGCCTAGCTCTACGCGTACGAAGTAGCAGCTAGTCTTATTATAATTTTTAATTTACTGACTACATTTTATTTCAATTCGAAACTGCCATGTTTGCGTACTAATGCTTGGCGGTTTTAATACTAATGCTTGGCGGTTTTAAGTGTGATCTTTCACCAATTAGACTTTGTAAAAAAGTATTTTCACCACAAGATAGACGGTAAAAGTCTTCAAAAGTTCTAGATATTCTACATCTACGTTCAACCTCACGCTACACAGCTGTCCAGGATTTAAAACTCAACTTTAAAGGAAAAACATGCAGCCCTCGTAAACACCGAAGCATGAACTCTGTTTATGACCAGTAAAGCTATTCGCGAGGAAATGTCTACCTTAAACTAGTATGTATAACTAAGTACCTGATCTTAGAACACGGGGCTACGCTGAATGGTATTGCTAAGCCGAAAGGAGGTCATTATTAAACTTTTAAACTTTCGCGATTTGAACACATAATTATGTTTATCACCGGGACTTAATCGCGCACAAATAAATTTATTTTTATTTACCTCGACGTTTCGACCATGTTCCAATGGCCGTGGTCACGAGCTGACTGAAGAATGCGGGTCATCTTGGTGAAAAATGAGGGAGGGTGAACATTTAGAGGCTGAGATAGCTCATGTTCAGGAGGTACTAAAACGAAATGGCTACAGTGTGACTAAGCAAAAGCGGCCTCGACGCGAATATCAGAGAAGGAGGTTTGACGTCGAAAGGCAGCCGGCTTTTATGCCTTATGTGAAAGGAGTGACGGATAAGGTGGGGACCTTACTGGAGAAGTACTCCATCAAGACAGTGTTTACTCCCTTATCCAAGCTAGCAAGGCATATGAGGACGCCGAAGGATGTCATTCCTTTTCAGACTCCTGGTGTATATAAGGTGGATTGCAGCTGCGGTAGTTCTTACATCGGACAAACTAAGCGAACCATAGCAGAGAGAATAAAAGAACATATCGCGGCTGTCAAAAATCGCCAGACACAGAAGTCTGCCATCGCTGAGCACCTGCTCGAAGCGGGATCCGGTCACTGGATTGAACTCCACGATCCGAAAGTCCTCTCCACTGAACGACATTATTATCCAAGGATGGTTCGTGAAGCGGTTGAAATAAAAAAACATCGTAATTTCAATCGGGAAGATGGATTTAGATTGTCGTCGTCGTGGAATCCCGTTATAGGCAAGTTTTCATATCGCGGTAGGGTTTCTGAGAAATGTGCTGATACCGTCAGTGTAGTGTGCCGTGGAAACAAACCTACGTTTTAACAAGACCAAATGAGGGTAGGACACCACAACACCCTCATTTTTCACCAAGATGACCCGCATTCTTCAGTCAGCTCGTGACCACGGCCATTGGAACATGGTCGAAACGTCGAGGTAAATAAAAATAAATTTATTTGTGCGCGATTAAGTCCCGGTGATAAACATAATTATGAGGTCATTATTGTAATTATAATTGTAAACAACTTTTACTACGTGACCAACCCTATATAATCAGCTTCTATACATTTTTTCAAAGATGAATGATATATTTTATTTTCTTTGGATAGCTGGCTGCCCCCTAGTAAATAATAAGCATGTTACACAGCGCCATCTAGCCCCAAACTAAGCATAATAGGTTGTACCATTTGACCCAGATATCTGATACGTTTTTTTTTTAGCAAATACATTTTAACACCCAGACTCAGAACAAACATTCATCACATACATTTTTGTCCTGTGTGGGGGGTCGTCCGTACAGCTCTGATGGCAGACATGCTACCAAATGAGCTATACGTCAAAAAAGTTAAGCAAAGTCACTGCAAGTTGTATGTATACCTACAAAGGATTCTTAATTTAACCGGGTAATACAGTTTTTTTTTCTGATGCACAAAGAGTTTTTTATGGGGCAAAATAAAATGTGTACTAACTCTACATAATTTCTTGATTACAGGCTCAAGACATTTTTCATATGCAATGCATGTGGTCTAGAATTACAAATTTCCCACATCTCCTTACCAACTAGGCCGAAATGTCATACTTATGACTTTAATTATGTATACCTTAATTATGATTAGTAAACATTCAATTTTATCAAATGTTTTAATTCACAATAATAAGATAAGATAAAAATACGAACATTTATTTCTTATGTTACATTTATATTATTCTACACATCTTGTATATCGACTGCATTTTGATTTTGTTTGCGCCCTTGCTTTCACCAGCGCGCGCATCGCTGAAGCGGCGCGAAAAGAACCTGTGCGCCATTTTCCGCAAAATTATTGTTAACGTTGTTGTATTCGTCGTATTGTTTCGCTGTGTGGTTGATTATTATAACAATACAAGCCTGTTTTTTCTTCGCAAGTTTGATGAAAAACGTCGTATGAGACGTGTGTGCATTGGTCATTACACTCTCGGCTCCCTTATCTGCTTAATAGAATGGCCAACATCGCATACTTGTATCACAATGTACTTATTTGCATTCGTAAATAAGTTACTATGAAAGCTTAAAAATTCAAGTCCAATTGAGAGTAGTCAGTCACATCATAATGCCTTTATAAGTTAGATCTCTGTTACTAATCTCTACGGTGGTGGTTGTAGAGCAATGTTGAGAATATTCGTTGGTCCAGGCTTATGGGGTTAGTAACCTAAGTTTATGATTGTATTTCTAATTTTGTAGTTTATTCATTGTGTCTTCCGTTTTATGGTATATTTAGAGTGATGGACGAGTTCGTGAGAGCTTTGTTGGGTCTATTAACATCGCAAGCTGAAAACTAAGTCGCAAAATACAAGGCTTTATATATCTTCTACGTTTTTCCATCCATTTTTTGTACAGTTTTTTCTCTATTTCAGTACAACACCGCGCTCTTATTAATTATGTTAAGGCACGTTGATAAATGAAACGACACGAAAAAAAAAGATATTTTTTTTGTTACGAAATACGTAGGTATTAGCTTTTTACTTTCAAAAATATTGTCAAAATCAATTTAATACACATTTTATTCGCTATCAAACTGTGCCATCCTTTAATATACATCAGCTGGAAAATATGAGCACATGCCTGCTTGGAGGATGATTGGCCGATTCTCCTTCACCCGGTTCACCCGTCATGCTGGTCCGAAGCGAGTTTCCATAAAAATGTAAAAATATCAAATGCTTCAAAATAACAATTCCAATAACTGCCACAAAACACTATTTATTTATTTTATTTCATACCGCTTGTGTTTATTTTACTCATTTGTTGTTTTCCTCCCTTTTCACCCCTTTAGATATATCTTGGCAAAAAAATATTACAACTAACCAAATGCTATTTGCACAACTAAAAGTTCAAAAACAAAGGACTTTCATACACAATTTTCTCTAATTTTTATCCCCTTAGGGGATGAATTTCGAAAAAACCCGAACCTCCTAAAGTTCACCTCTACGCATCAAGACAAACACACACTCTAAATTTTGTCTCAACGACCATAAGTTGAGGCCGTGTGTTGTCTGTCAGTGAGTCGGACATTAATTCTTATCATATTAGATTACGAAAATCTGTCAAAAAGTCAGTTTAATTATTCAAGTCAAGCTTTAGGAACACATTATTTGTTAGTTTTTAATTAATTGTTGGTTCTTCGAAGAGACCCAGTTAAATCATGTTACTCTTTTCTTTACTCATGTCCTAATATCAGACTAGTGAATAACAAAATAGTTTTACTAGTACCGAAATAATCTCCGAAACGTACAATATGAAACCTGTCTTCCCCTTATCAAATTAAGCCAACAAACATGTCAGTACATGACATAAACAAGACCATGACATGGCCAAGCCAATACTTAGGCTGCTTGGGTCTAGGATTATGAAAACATAGATGTCAAACTTTGGAGATGACAAACAGAAATAAAACGAATACATCACTTTTTTTTGTTTTTTTTTTAATATACTGTGAAGTTACGAGGCGAGCAAGAGGTTTGCCTGGTGGTAAGCGTCGCGTCTGCCACTAACAGTAGCAGTGCCAGAATTGTGTACTTGCGAACACAATCCTGCGCTTCACTGCACTGCGCTCATCACCCTGAGATATTAGATGTTAAATCTCTTCATACCCAGTAATTTCTTTCGTAACATTGCTCTTCAAACCGGAACATAGTAATGCTTGCACATTACTGCTTGGCGGTAGAATAACTGGCAAAGGTGAAGTACTTCCCCAGGCGGACTCTGCAGTAGACTCCTACTACTACAGAACTTGAAATAAGAGTAGCGGTACACTTTCTTCAATACCTGCCAAGAGATTCTTTCTTTTTCAATCTCGTTTTGGATTTTGGAATCAGGCATATTTCCATGGTGTGGTGCCGTCGCGTCGATTTCGTGAAATGGTACGGCGTCGGCGTCGCGGTCATGCCGCAGCACGAAGCATGGAAATTTGCGACGTGGTTTTACGACTCCATGCCGTGTCAATATTTCCACTTTTCCACCACGTACCTACATAATATAAAATAATAATTATAAGTACTTCGATAAGGATGGGTTGCTGCACCACTTAAAATATTATTGCAACTTTAGCGCATATGGAGATGCCTTGGTGTCGTTAATTTTCACGGCGAGGTGACGTACCGCGGTACGATGGACGCCGCGCCACTACCGTTCCATTTCACGGTGCCGGCCCCGCACTATAGAAATTTGGCAACAAATGAGCTGCTGAATGGACCTGGGAATGTCCTTAAACTGCAACCAGACCCACCGGAGGATGCTGCTGCCCGTCCTCTTGGTCCTCTTGGTTAACGGTGGTGACCATTCTGCGATCCCCAAGCCGCCTGCCAAGCGTGAGGATTATGGCAACACCCCTCTATAAAGGGGGAGGCATTCGTCCAGCAGTGGACGTTTTATGGCTGACGACGAACCGCTAAATAAACGTAGATGCATATTCAATAATGCCCAAATACGAAATTGAGAGGCTTGAATGGAATGTGGCAGTAGTAAGCAAACATCACTGTATTTTGGATCAAAAGGCAAAGCATCCAGTGAATTTATAGGGAAGAAGCTTAACTTCATATTGCATTGTCAATATATTTATGTAACTTCGGATGATACTAATCTCTCCTTTCCTTAATCTGTGCCACAGCTTTGGATCTTCGAGCCTTAGGCGAAAACTTTAGTAGGTCGCTGAAACTTAAACTAGCTATCAATATCAAGTGCGAAGATCGATATCAAGTTATGATGAAGGTATTAGGATAGAGGGGCTTTGGTCTCGGTATTGGAGGCCGAGTTTATGGGCAGTCTTATAGCGTCACAGTTGTATCGCTCGCACATTATAAATAGTACGCATGTTTTTGTCGAAAGTGATTAATAACTAAAAAAGTAATGTTAAAAAGGAATCTGGTGATCGATTGTCCATACAAACGTATTCCGCTATTTTATTTCTGGATAATGACTCTAGACATAATTTATATTTAGGTCTACTGTAGACATGTCTCTGTCACATTTTGTTTTATTTATACGGGAATACTCACGTTTAATCAAATCGGATAATCCGACTATAGTTTCGATCACATCCGGTGACCTTTTTCAAAGAGTGAAAACAGAGCCCGACGCGCGTGCAGCTGCGTCCTGCTTATGTTGTGCTTTGCGTTTTGCTTATGTCTCTTTCATTTAATTTTGTTCAGCAACTAATTGCTAAAGAAAATATAGCTCTCCAAAGATTACTATGAAAATACTTAAATGGTTATATATTTATTTTAGCAATTATTTGCTGAAAAAAAGAAACACCATTTACTACGGGGTTAGGGTGTTAAGAACTGTTTGCGATAGCGGCACTTTGATAAATTTTTGTAGGTATTTCTCGTACTCTCATTTTTTTTTATAAGAGTACGTTCGCGTATTGGTGGCTCCCAAGAAGTTACAGAAAGTAGTTCTGTAACTTCTAGGGAGCCACCCTAGCAGTGCCCGCGGTTCATCCGCGATTCCTGGGATAAAAGTAGTACATGATAATATTTATATATATATATATATTTTTATACTTTCAAGTGACGAGACTAGCAACACGTTCGCCTGGTGGTAAGCGTCACGCCTGTCACTAACAGTAGTAGCAGTGCCAGAATTGTGAACTTGCGAACACAATCCTGCGCCGCACTGCACTGCGCTCGCCACCCTGAGATATTAGATGTTAAATCTCTTCATACCCAGTAATTTCTCTGGTAACATTGCCCTTCAAACCAGAACACAGTAATGCTTGCACACTACTGTTTGGCGGTTGAATAACTGGCAAAGGTATGGTACTTCCTCAGGCGTACCATACTATCACTACAAAAATTAAATATTTCCATTTAGCCGTTTTTGCTTGATTGAGTAACAAACATCCAAGCATTCAATCATAATTAACTTTGACATTTATATTATTATATTATTTATATTCTGTTATTTATTTCATCCTTAGTTTTTAGGTTTTTTACAGAATACAATTTTTTTAAAAGTTAAAAACTAAGGTGCCTCCAGCAGCGGGGCAGGGCTTAAGCTGCCGGTGGTTAGGGCTGCAGAGTGAGATTTATTATTATTAGGAAGTTAGATAATAATAAATTATACTTAGTGGAAAATACTTAATATGGATACATAATGAGAAAGAAAAGAGAAAAAGAGTTAAAAAAAAAAAAAAAAAAAAAAAAGAAGAAAAAAAAAAAAAAAAACAAAAAAAAAAAAAAAAAAAAAAAAAAAGAAAAAGAAAAAAAAAAAAAGAAAGAGAGAAATAAAGAGTTTCTATCTATCTATAATGTGGTATATGAATAGTGGTGGTGGTAGGTGTTGCAAATTACATTAACGTCTATACACGAACTTCAGCCTCGTAATTAACCATAAATCATGTACAACATATTAATTAGCACCAATAATACCAACGTGAAACTACGTATATTTGACCCCAAGGGATCCTACATGGCATTATGATAGACCCTTGTAACAGAACAAGTGATAGTTACTACAGAATCCTCACACTGAATAGTTGATTCAGTGAAAGGCACTAACCTAACCTGCCTATCCTTTGGGTGGGTCTTAGTTATTCAAAATCAGATGATAGGGATCGTTGTTTAGGTTATTTATAGTAGTGTTTGGTAGATAAACATGATGCTGTGGTAAAATATCAAGCTACCTTGAAAATCCACAATCAAATTAGAATATTCTAACAATATTTGAAACTAAGTCTAGGGACAAGGTAGTTAGATTTTGGGAGCAATACATGTGGAACTAAAATAAAAATGCGTAGCCAATTTGGAGGCTTTAATACTACTTATCATTTACAGCCTTACTATAAAACGCCGTTTAAACTTAGACACTGCTTAAACTTCTCTGTCTTGTTCTTGCACGTGACATTTCACGTCAGCGAGAAGTTGTCAGAGCATCTTAAACAGTGATTAAGGTTTGAGCGGCGTTTTATAGTAAGGCCGTTTTTTGTTTTATTTTATTATTACGAGCCTGAGTTGTCCCAATGTTGGGCAAAGGCCTCCCTACCCTCTTTCCATATGTCTCTGTCCAGAGCTACAACGGACCAGTCGTTCTGGTGTTTGTCTAGGTCGTCCCGCCATCGCTTTTTGGGTCTGCCGCGAGGTCGTTTGCGATCTGGATTCCACTGGGTCGTAATCTTGGCCCAAAGATCTTCCGACATGCGGCAGACATGTCCAGCCCAGTTCTACTTCAAATTGGCTGCCTTTTGGATCACATCGGCTATTTTAGTCTTGGAACGCAGTTCGGTGTTCCTAATGCGGTCAATTAATTTGACGCCGAGGATACTGCGTTTTTTGTTTAATATAAATAAATAAATATTGTTAGACATTTCACGCAGTGCAAAGTAACTAATATACTTTATTTCTTATAAATACCTACAAACTTAAGATACATAACACACCCAGATACAAAACAAACATCTATGTTCGTCATGTACATTATAAAAATTTGTTCCGGGTCGGAATCGAACGCAAGCCTTGCTTCCGAGGCAGATAATACTACCAATTGAGCTAAAGCTGTCATCGATTGCCGGAAATCGTTACTCAGCGGTGCGCATACCATCGTAACAGCGAATTGCATTGGATGCTGACAAAGCCTACAATAAAGACGGGCGAGAGAGAAACCGTTTGTTTACAGGCTTACTCAAATCACCAAATTGGTTCGGTATTCAGACTCTAGATGGCACTAATATAAACTGAACATGGTATAAAATATCATCATCTTAAACCCTAACCAAGCTAGCCAGATATGCATGGCGTGGACATGGCACGGGCGACTTACCGTCCCATTCAAATTTCGTACAAAACACACAGAAATAAAGTCGCAATTTGAACACATCGAATGGTATGGATCGGACGTCCGCATGGTGCACTTGGCTTTCAAATATGGCCTTACCCTTTCCAAGCAAACGAGCAAACAAAAGAGTAAATTTGTGAGTGTGCCTACATTCCGTTTCATACCGTCCAGTTCTTTGCCGCCTTGACTCGACCTACCATACTTATCACGACTAACTAGCCATGGAATAACTTAACTTTATTGATCTAAGCTAAGAACTCTCTCGACCGAGTTTGAAACCAATGAGTAAAGTACTTTTGAAACCAATGAGTTACTTTTGAAACCAATGAGTTACTTTTGTAACCAATGAGTTACTTTTGTAACCAATGAGTTACTTTTGTAACCAATGAGTTATTTTTGTAACCAACGAGTTACTTATAAATGTTTTTTTTTAAATCAAAATCAGTTCTTTTCAGTTTCAGTTGGCAGCTACGTTGCCACAGATTCACAGTATAATGCGATAACTTATAACACCATCTCCATTCATATTTACATCGAGAGCTTAAAAGAAACAAACAGAACAGGTTGAAAGAAGTATCTACTCATTAATCTGCAGTTCTGGAATTTCAATTAAGATCAACAAAGGAACGAAACGTGAAGCAATTACTTGCAACTGTAATTTAAAGAAGCGTTTTTCCAATTGAAAGTAATAGATGAAATACAATGTTAGTGACACTGAACTCTATTTTGACTGAAATAAAGATCGTTTTTGTTAGTATTTGTATTTAGGTTTTGGTAGTTCTGTAAAACAAATAAATTGTATGCTGAAAAAGTTTTTTTTTTTTAAAAGTAGATGGAGCCTGCGAAGTACTATGAACATACAAAGACAGAGAAAAATAATGTATTTAAAGTTATTTAAAAAAAAGAAGGAAATAACAAAAAAAATACTTCAGACTGAGCTTTATCATTTTCATTTCATTTGGCCCATAATTCCCGGAATTCATTGGCTGAAAATCTTTCTTCCCCATTCGTTACAATATTCAAATGTGTCCCAGTAAATCGTTGAATATTGTTCACGTGTATTAACATATATTTTGTTTTGGGTCCGTCCACCTAATCCTGCCCTCGGTAGATGGAATCCTACTTTGGGACTAGGATATTTTGGTGGATTATAATTTGGAAGGGATTTGTTACTACTAAAGCGAGTCTAATGCAACCTACCTAACTAAGTAAACAATAATTATATGTAAAAAAAGATAGATGTATCAGATTTATTAATTAAATAAAAAAACAGACTTCGTCGAAGACTCATCATCTTCTGATGATGACGTATGTAAGTAGACGTCTCCGGGCTGGTCCACTGCTGAGCGAAGGCCTCCCACTTAGACCGCCACACTGTACGACTACCTGCTATATACCGGTTGCCCGCGACTTTTACAATGTCGTCGGTCTACCTAGTGGGAGGCCTTCCTACGCTGCGTCTTCCGGTTCGCGGTCGCCACTCAAGAACCTTTCTTCCCCATCGGTTGTCAGTTCTTCGACCGATGTGTCCTGCCCATTGCCACTTCAACTTGCAAACCCTGCGAGCTATGTCGGTAACTTTGGTTCTTTGGTAGAAGATTTATTTGAATTAAATAAGTACGAAAAGAAACTTTCGACAAAGAGCACATTTGATGAAGAAAGGATATGGGTATTTCGGCACAACATACGGAGCTCATAGCGAAAAAAAAACGCAAATTAATTCCCGCAAAGTAAGTGTTGCTGACGTCATTTCTAACTATTGTACGCTCTCTGTCTACTAAGGAATTATACAAATGCTAGGCAGAGCTCCCTAATTTTTATATAAATTTGAATTTTCTTTTCGTTGACGGACATTTTGCAACGACTTATGAAACGCTGCGCAGTAGCAAAAATGAGATAGATAGATAGCTAGAAACACTTTTTTGTGCACACCAAAAATAGAAACAAGAACATTATGAATCTACCGAACAAATATTAATCGACATCACTTAGACAATTCAAGGGTTTTATCTTAACACGCATTATTTGACACTAAAATATTCCACTTAATCAACTTATACACTCTCTCACTAACTAAACCCCACCCAACCATCATATCTCACATACACACCACACAAAGACATCCATACCTCACGAACACACACATAACACACACTCATAACACACACACACATTCCCCCTTCCTCCCTATTAATTCCCTATATTTTTAATAATTTAATACTATTAAGATTTACTTTTCCAAATTAACTTATTATGAATTAGACTTGTATTACCATTGGTCTCTAAGAACTTGACCAGTGCATTATCTGGCGGAGGGTATTGTTACGCCATAACACAGGTTTATTCCTAGCGTGGTTAACAATGTTTCTCCTCATGGACTGTCTCTTATGGAACAAACCATACTGTTTAACATATCTGATTATGTAACGTTTGTTGATGTCTAATAAATTTTATTTCATTTCATTAAGAACTAGTGCCACAAGTGGGGGCCTTATCGCTAACAGCGATCTCTTTCAGGCAACCATGGTATTAAAATAAACCCAACCAACGTTAATATAGGACAACCAGGTGTGATCACTAGTAACTCTTCTAGCAAAGCCGACAAACCCTAGCATTGTGACAGGTATTGCACTTTCACTCTATTCTTAAAGACTTATGAACTGAGATAGTTGATGAGCTGAGTGGTGTGCGAATCACAAGGTCTCGCTTGTAGCTGCCAAGGTCCTGGGTATGTCCTGAAACTGAAATGAAATGAAATGAATTTTATTCCACCAAAAATAGAGTTAAATAATTATGATCGTATTGATAGGTGTAGTCCAATCTATTCTGCCGTTCATTGGCATGTGGAAATGCATCCAGAATCACCGGAGGGCAGGCTGCAGTGTCCTCTCGGCTAACGGTGGTGAGCATTCTGCGATCGCCAAGCCGCCTGCCAAGCGTGGTGATTATGGCTAACCGGACATAAGAGTAAACAAGCCGGTCACTTCTCCATAGAAACGGTGAAGTAATATTACTCCACTACATAATGTTATAGGTCCAAGACTATGCATTATATCGATTTGTAAATTGATAAGAAAATAAAAAGTTAATAAACATGAAAGTTATGAGCCAGGCAACATCTTGTATTTTAGCTCAACTGTAACGCCACTTTGGACGTAAATAAATAACAACCAAAAACTCTAAAATAAAGCAGGATAGTTAGCATAGTTTAGTCCATAGTTGGAATAAAATAGTTCAGTAGTTTATTCATCATAATCCTGCAGCCAAAGGTCGACATGATAAAATTTGTGTGCTCATTTCTCTTTCTTTCTCCCTTTCCCACACTTTGTTTGATGAAGAGAGCATGCTTTTTAGCCAGGCCCACCGATGAGTTCGAGCTGTCGAGCGGTGCATCCTTAAGAGAGAGGCCTTCGTTCAGTAGTGGGCGTCTTCTGGCTGCTGATGATGATGATTTGAATTGTAAAGCTTTCATATACTCATATTGACTAGAAGTACTAAACTTCTCAATCAAACTTAAGCATCACTAGAATTTAATTAAATGAGATCGGTCACATACGCGAGCTACAGTTTCTTGGCAAACAGTGTGACAACTAGGAACATTATTTGAACTCAGTATTTGAATAGGCACCGGGGACTGGTTGACAACTTGTCCGAGGGAAAGTTGGGCGCCCGGGGGAGATCGCCTTTGTTATTGCATAATCTCGTATGAAATTTAGTCTTGTATTTGTAGGTAAGAAAGTAACTGAAGTTTCCCTCGCGAGGTTAATAATACGGCTATACTCTGTCAAATGGGGAGAAACGGGAGAGTCTTTATATAAAGATGTGATCAGTGTAGTAATCATATTGAAGTTAGTTTCTCAATGTAATAGTTGTAGGTAATGTTATATTACTTTAATGTACGGAATTTCGTTTTACGTAAATATTATATTTGAGGGTTTTGCCACTAGTATTTCTTCATTATAATAGACTAGCTGACCCGCCCGGCTTCGCACAGGGAAAATACCTATTTTGAACCGACTTAATTTTTTTTAATCAATTTATATATCATATTTAATTTTGAATGGACTACCTAAACACCAATTTTTATCACTATAACTTCAAATACAAATAACTTTCTTGGAATATTTCACCCCCATTTCACCCCCATAATTCAGCCCTGTCTGGATTTTATCCATTCTTAGCTGACGTTTTCGACATATACGTTTTATCGAAATCGGTTTAGTAGTTTGGTTTTTAAATCAAAATTACTAGAAAATATGAAGATGTCATCCAGGTATTCGAAGTTGAAGTCGGCTGTATATTTTTTTTAAGCGTATTATTAATTATCTACAGCTGGACTTAGTCCTGCCCTTGAAGTGCGGATGGGTCATATCTTCTATTACTCTGTGCGTCATATGCACTACGCTGACCCAGTTGCGGGTTGGTGAATTCACATACGCTATTGAATTCCTTGTAAAATACTTTTATGCCGATTTATAGGGATGACACTGTCTTAACCATCGATTTCCTGATCCTATACTATTGATAAAACAAAGTATTGATAAAACAGATGAAAACGGTTTAAAGTTTTGCATCCAAATTTATTCAACACGTAATATAAACTATCAGTGAAGCAACTGAAACATATATTAACACTTAACATTGACAGAATGCTGCAAAAAACGACGCCAAAACATAAAGAGTAAACAAATGAACATGGTCATATGATAAATAAATAAAACCTCTAGCAGTTTTTTTTCTAGACGTTATATTATAGGTAGATAAAATATATTTAAGATATTGTAATTTTTTTCTATAAACTTTATTGGAGACATGCGTTTGGTGACCTAAAGTTATTATATTATAGAATTTCATTAGTAAGTAAGTTCGTATAGGCTGAGTGGCCAGCCCTAGTGTCAGAGTTAATGTGCCGCCCGAAGGCCTTTGACATGGCTGACGGTTGTTGTAATAGAAACTAGAACAAACAACCGGGACCAACAATTTAACGTGTCATCCGACCCACGGTAGAGCTCAGAAATAAATGCCACTCACGGTCACCCATCCGAAGACTGACCGGACCGTCCGTTGCTTAACATCGGTGATCGTTTAGAATCACCTAGACAAGCTACGCCACGAGCGCTACATGCATACTTACATAAAATATATTTTTAACAATCAGTGAAATTAAACAACGCCTCTATCGTCTAACTAAATAAATCTAGCAAAAAAAGAATAGAAAAGAAACTGTATATTTTAGAAAACACACGTGGGGTGTATACATACATACAATAATTGGTTGGTTGGTTACAATGTTATGATTGATTTCGCATTACAGTTTCAGACCCTAGTCATCGCTGTAGGATACCCTGTGTTGCGATGGCTAGCCCTTCAAGGGACGAAGAGCTATCAATACCTTATTTTTATTAAGGTTAATAACAAGTTAGATAAGCATGAGTGAAATATTCGTAACATTTTTCTATGTTCCAAGCCCTGGCCAGAACCTACAGAAACGTCTAGAATAAAAACAATAAATTCCACCACCATTTGTCGATACACACTGCCCTGAATACTCAAAAGGTCTACTCGAGTGGAGAAAGAGGAAGATTAATCGACCAAGCGAAAAATGAAAGAACGATGTTACCTTACCTACGTGTCGCCATTTATTATGCGCGTTCCATTATTATGCGTGGTATACGGACACAGAGAATGGCGAGTAAACATGGTTCTTTGTAAGTTAATTTATATTAATAGAAGCTAAATAAATACGAGTACCGCAGTGTCTGAAGAGCAGTCTTTAATCAGTATGTGTTGCCAGTGATGACATATGGAACTGAAACTGCTGACCTTTTGGAGAAACTCAGAGTCACGCAGCGGGCAATGGAGAGAGCTATGTCGGAGTTACTTTGCGCGATAAAATCCGGAGCGAGAATATTTGCCAAAGAACCAAAGTTACCGACATAGCTCGCAAGGTTTGCATGTTGAAGTGGCAATGGGACGGCCACACCAATCGAAGAACTGACAACCGATGGGGAAGAAAGGTTCTTGAGTGGCGACCGCGAACCGGAAGACGCAGCGTAGGAAGGCCTCCCACTAGCTGGACCGACGACATTGTAAAAGTCGCGGGCAACCGGTGGATGCAAATGGCAGGTTGTCGTACCGTGTGGCGGTCTAAGGGGGAGACCTTCGTTCAGCAGTGGACGTCTCCGGGCTGATGATGATGACTATGTTGAAATCTCTTCATACCTAGTAATTTTTCTGTTAACATTGCCCTTCAAATCGCAACACAGTAATGCTTGCACACTACTGACACTGACTTAACTAAACGTGAACAAGAATATAAATAATGATAATGTTCCATCAATTGGAAGTTGGCAGTTACCTGTATCCAATAAGCTACTTCATTTCCTGCTATCATCTGCTTGCGCTGAGCCACTGAATTGTAGGAAATGGAAGCAAAAATCATTATTCATTATTTTTGTATGAAATGTTATTTTCTTATCTATGTAACTGTGTGTAATCTGAATAAAATGAGCATTCCATTCCACGCAGAGCGGTCCACGAACAAAAGCGGTATATTCGCGCTAATACTGTCTACGTCCATCATTATTACAGCACTGCTTAGGACAAGGACTGAGTAACAAAATAAACTTCTGTTGGTAATAATCGGTTATCTTTGGATTTAGATTATAATTATTGTTCGACTACCTTTTGCATTAACATAACGAGGTAAATTGAGATACTGTCACAGTATCATAAGTATTTTATATCCCTAAAAACCTGCCCCTCGGTTTCACCCGCTATCCAAATGCAAACCATCTAGTTATCAACCGTCTTCAAAAAAGGTTCTCAATTCGACTGTATGTTTTTTTTGTATGTATGTTACGCGATTACTCCGCCAATTATGAACTGATTTTGTTGGATTTTTTTTGGTTGGTAGGTTCAGAAGTGATTCCATATACTTAATCGAATTCGGTTCAGATTTTGTTGGATCTTTTTTTGGTTGGTAGGTTCAGAAGTGATTCCATATAATCGAATTCGGTTCAGTAGAATGGTTTTTGAATCAAAATTACTAGAAAATATGAAGATGTCATCCAGGTATTCGAAGTTGAAGTCGGTGAATATTGTTATATTAAAAAAAAATACAATTATTATATTATTATTTTTTCGTATTATTACTGTGAGTATGTTTTCGAGTTTTGTTTATACCACGTTTTCGTACCAATATGCCGTTTTCAATCATATTCCAATTTATTGTAAATGAAAAAATACTTTATTTAGATTACTATTCAACGTAGCAGTAAATACAAATATTTCACATTTTTGTTTTATTTATACGGGAATACTCACGTTTAATTAAACGTGTTGAACGTTGCTAAGCAGGACGCAGCTGCACGCGCGTCGGGCTCTGTTTTCACTCTTTGAAAAAGGTCACCGGATGTGATCGACACTATACTCGGAGTATCCGATTTAATTAAACGTGAGTATTCCCGTATAAATAAAACAAAAATGTGCCAAAAACACGTCAGTTATTTCACATTTGATGTATTAAATTAAATGATAACGCTTGTAATCCGATTATAAGAATAAATCTACCATGTTCGGTCTCTGTAAAGTGGAACAAAGCGTTATTATTTCTTCTTCAATCTTATTGTAATGTTTACATTTGAATACAATAGCAATAGAGTACGACAGCCTCCCATTACACTAAAACACTTTGTACTTTTTCAGAGAAGCAAATTGTGGGGGAAATTGGATTGGAATCGTTTTATCTTTGTGTACTTATTCTTTAGTACTCGCGTACTTATGAGCCTAGTATTAGATAACATAATAGCAATACGTATTAATATGAACAAAACAAAAGAAAAAATATGTAGAGAATTATCAATTTCGAGAATTTAGATGTAGCAAAAGTTCTCTGCCTAAAGGTCATCTACCAGTTTTAGTGTACTTTTGAGTGCTTTAGTGTGAACGCACAGGAATATGTTTTATTAGTGTAAAAGTTTTTTTTATACGGGATTCCACCATCATCATCAGCCAGGAGACATCCATAGCTGGGCGAGGGCTATATTTACCATCACCGACCACACAGACAGTTATTAAAAAATATGTGACTATCATAGATTTAGTAGACATTTTTACGGTTACTGTCGACTGTAGTTAGATAATAGCGTTAGTGTCTATTATTATATCTCTTTGCATTCGCGATTTTATTCGCCACTTATTCGATCTTTGCTACTAGTACAACTAGCATAATGTACACATCAACATCATCGTCAACCTGGAGACGTCCACTGCAGAACGAAGGTGTCCCCGCCGTACTGTATGACAAACCTGCCATTTGCATGGATCCACCGGTTGCCGGCGACTTTCACAATGTATTCAGTTCGCTGCGCATTTCGGTTCGTGGTCGCTACTCAAGACCCTTTCTTGTACTCGTTAATGTACTCGTAGCATTCCAGATTTATTTAAAACCGTAAAAGCAGTTTTTTTGTTTCATGCTTTTTTATAAATGCCAGCTACTAAAACTGGCTCTGACTTACAGACAGCGCTTTAGTTATCTCAGCAAACTTTACTTAGGACCAAATTAATTTCTTTATTTTATTACCTCGGTCCTAGGTTGACGTTCTGCGATTTCTCTTGATTGCGAGCCTCCGAGCGTTGGAGAAAAAAGGTCTAAAAGGACTAAAGGTGAGGTCATACAACAAGCTTGATTTTACATAGCGTAGCGTAAAAGCAGTTAGAATGCTTCGTATTTTAAGTAGTAGAAACGTAGGTAATTTTTTATTTTCCATTTTAGTTTAATTTACACCGGATTATTTACGTTTAATTACGTTGGATACTATAAAGAAAAAATGTGTATGTTTTTTCTATGTTCGACTGTCTGTTCGCCTGTGATGTTAAGGAATCATTTGATAATGCTAAATAACTTTGTAGCAAAAAGTGACTTAAAGACGCTTCATAGAGAGTACTTATGAGAAAGTCTGGCAGCGTATGATGTTTATATTTTTTTGTTTAAAGATCTACAGCAGCGTAGCACGTGCTACGCAGATTTCGTATCGAATCAATGAAGATTCGGCCACGCCGGACCAACAAAAGCAAAAAAGGCAATAGATTGACATATAATAAATAAATAGAACTATAATTAAATTAAATAAATCTATTATAATATATAGGGGAGGCCTTTGTTCAGCAGTGGACGTCTCCGGGCGGATGATGATTATAATAGATTAATAGAACTAAAGTGAATTTAATAGATTATCTCCTTGTCAGATGATGCCTTAGCCAGCGTGAACCAAATACACGTCTGCTTTATTTACTCGTAGTACTGTTACTACAACTAGCTGCACTACTTTTGGCGCCTACGTCACTGCTACGCTATGTTGTCGCTACCCGTAGCGCTCATAGTGTGAGCGGACCTTTATTTTGTTGTGAAGACATGTCTTTCTCTTGTTTATTTCTCGCCTACAAGGAAAGTTTTACGTTCGCGCTGAGATTCACAATCTCAATCTACATCAAGCCTTAATAGAAAGGCGTATACCAAAAATATAAAAAAATGACATTTTGTCCCCCACATTTTTCGAGTAAATAAAATAATTATTTTGTAAAATAAACGATTTTTACCACAGACTTATTATTATTAAACAATAACTAACTCTTGAAGCTAAGTTAAGAATTATTAGCTTCAGTTAAAAGTAAAAATCCTGCCTATTTCTATACAAATTATAATTTGAAATTCTGTGAAGTCGCTCTTTCATACTTGCAATACTAACAGTAAAAATGTTCATCCAGTTAGGTATCTAGTTCCCTGTATAGTGAACTGGTAAATTAGTACAACTGTTACTTTGTTCGTAAAACAAAGCAAATATTTCTAGCTATCACAACGAGTGGGAACGTGCGACATTCACTCAACAGTTGATATATTGCGTTCAATATTACAGTAGGAATGTACAGGTAAGTAACATTACTTACGTATTCTACCACCAAGACTCACGAAGGTGTGTGGTCAAAGTTATAAGCGGAAATTTCTAATTTTTCTTTGAAGGAAAATATCGTGAGCCAAAATTGCATACGTCCACAGAAGAAATTCAATAGCATAATGTGGATCCACCAACCCGCAACTGGGCCAGCATGGCGGGTATGGCCCAATTGTACTTAGATGATATTATTTTGATTAAGGGTCAACCCACACGTAACACAACCACACGACATCGCAGCGACAAAATGTGATAACGCAGTGGCTACGTGTGAATAGTGTCGCTGCAGCTTTTTGTAGTTGCGTTGTGGTACCGACAAAATGTCGATGTGGTTGCGTTGTCGCTAGCAGTTGCGATGTGGTTGCGTCGTGTGCAGACACAGTTCGACTCCGGCTTTCATAGAGCGCTCACTGTCGTATCTGCGATGTGTATCTGTTTCACGGTGTCGCTGGTGGTTGCGTTGTGGTTGCGATGTGGTCGGTATCATACACGTGGTCGATAATGACCCGGTCATATCACGGTTGCTTAATTACAGTCTTAAGATTAATCGAGGGATATTATTTACTGTGATTAGGTATGTCGTCAATATCCACCTCTCTAAAATGTGTCGGTGATTCTGAATTCACCATGTTCAAAGTCCACAGGTAGACAGTAGCTTTCGCTAAAAATTACGGTCACTCGTGTCTTACACCACCTCGTTTTTGATATTGTCTACGAATAATACGCCATACCTCAGCAAGTGATAAATGAAGACGCGTTCCATAGATAACATCGGTGATGTGTTCCACTCTTTCTCTCATTCTGCGCAATTCCGTCTTTCAGGACTTGATTTAAGGTATAAAAGTTTTAGCTCAATCTTCGGGGCTTGATTTAAGATGAAGCAACTTTTAGTACTCAGTTACATCATTGTGAAGCGAAGCCGTTTATTTTTTATATTTACCCGACATAGATGAAGACGAAAGGAAACTATTGTCTTTTTTGATGGAATTGAGTGACAAGACGAGCTAGACTTTCGCCTGATGGTAAGCGTTTCACATGCTCATAACAATAGCAGTGCCAGAATTGTGAACTTGCGTACCAAATTCTGCGCCGCACTGCACTGCGCTCGTCACCCTGAGATATTAGATGTCATATCTCTTCATGTCCAGTCATTTCTCTGGTACCATTGCCCTTCAAACCGAAACACAGTAATGCTTGCACACTACTGCTTGGCGATTGAATAACTGGCAAAGGTGTGTTATTCTATTAGTATTATTGTTCACTTCTTTGTAAGTTACTCGAATATACCAAAAACCATCGTGACCGAATTGGAAACCATATAATACCCGACCAAATTACTAAGTTTCGAATAGTCAGGGTTGCCACACAGTTAATTCCGACTATTGTCTGCGAAAATTGCATTCCCTTTTGTGAAAAACTGCGACTATTTCAGAACAAAGGAAATTAACCTGTATTAGCCACGGCATAAGTTTCAATATCTGTGGCTTAGTTTTCAACAGAAGTGTTCAATGCGGAAAACAATGTTTTAAAAGGGAAACATTATGCTTTGTTAGTATTATAAATGGAAAACGAAACGTACCTAGGTGCTTTGTTTATAATGAAAACATTAACGTTAAAAACATGATAACATTTTCCTGGATTTGAAATTAACTTCACACAAATTGTTCATAAATAGTTAAGTAAGAATTAATTGAATCACTGAAAATTATTTGTATTTTATGCTTTGAATTTAAAAAACAGTCATTTTAGTTTATTAATGTTATTACTTATGTTTTTTTTTATTTGTAGGTTAAGTTGCAGGTTTAAGGTAACGTAAAAGGTACGTACTTTGTACGTATGTTGTTCTGGTTAATAAAAGTACTTGTCCGTAAAAACAGTGTTTGTAATGGCTTCGTTTTTTTTATTTCGTTTAAAAACCGTTTAATACTTGAATGATTTTTGCAAAAAAGTATTTATTTACCCACACAATTTTACATTTTCAAGCATTTGAGCCCGAAATGTTTTAGGTTTACGCTTTTTAAGTGTTAATGAGTTCAAAGGTGTCTTAATGTTCTGCGGGTTCACAATGTGTTTGTTAATTGTTTTTATGTCCTCCTTAACTAGGTCAAATACAACAGCAATACCTAGGTAGTTGAATAAAACTTGTACTAGTTCCGCACCTAACGGCGTGTTCCGGCACAGCTTTACTTCCCATTCTCCATCTTCGACCACATCGTCATTGAACCTCAGATGGGCTATGTCAACAGCTAGCACGTTAAGATTAAACAAAATGTAGTTGTACTGGTTATTTTAAAGGCTAATAATAACCTCAAAAAAGCGTATGGTAATGTATTTTTTTTTTGTGCACACCTCTCCCTTAAACAGCCACACTGTACGAAAACGTGCCAGTTGCAGTTACCAATTACCCGGGAGACCTACCTATGCTGCGTCTTACGGTTTGTGGTCGCCACTCAAGAACCTTTCTTCCTCATCGTTTATCAGTTCTTGTTCGTTGAGCGATGTGGCCTGCCCTTTGCCACTTCAACTGGCAAACCCTGATAGAGCTATGTCGGTGACTTTCGTTCTTTGGTGAACATCATCGGTTCGAACTTTATCGCGCAAAGAAACTCGGAGCATAGTTCTCTCCGTTGCCCGTTGTGTGACTCCGAGTTTCTCTGTTTTTTTTTGTTAGACCACAAAACTAATCGAACAACTTGGTTTTGCATTCGAATTGTTTGCATCAACGGCAACGTGTTAATTTTGAACACACTTATAATTTTGGTAACTTCACTTGTCGGTGTAATTAATTATGCAATAAAATCATGGAGTCGATTTTTACTTATCTTCTAGTTGTCGTATGGATTTAAAATCTTGAAGGTATAATTATGTAGTTTTAATGACGACAAATAGTAAGTTATGGTGCTATCGAGCTGATCCGATGTTAGAACCTGGAGTTGGATAGTGAAACTCTACTATGGTTCAAAGTATGCTCTCTTATGTAAATTAGAACACATTAAGATAACACTACAAAACACCGTCAAAATCTTCGCATAAAAGTGTCCATTTTGTAAAATTTATGAATGGTATTTTTGTTAAAAAACTAGACCCATCTATTCCAGTAAGCCTAGGTATATAAATATGAAAATTTATTACTACGCATGTCAGTTTATAGAACTTTATTTATTTTATGCTCCGGACTTCAAAATAGATGCCGAAACGGCCGGTCCAATAGGATGTTGCCAACTATTGTCCATTTTATTATTTTTATTAGTGTATAGTTTACAGGTTTTGGCATTTTTCTACACAAAATATAATTCTTTTATAATTTTATTAATTTTAATATAAACTGAATCGGTTTTTCTGGATGGAAACATTAACTTTTTATTTTTCTGTCTAAAAAGGAGGTAAACTTTTAATCATGGTCCATCTGTACTTTATATTTACTTTATTTGTTCAAAAAAACCTATTTTAGGACCACTTCCGGTAGGGCAGATAGGTGCTATGGATAGATGCGGTTTGTGGTTTTATTATCATAAAATTACTAAGGTAGGTACGTACCCTAAGATAATTACTTTGATGATGGACCGGGAAGGTCAACAGTAGAACTATTCAACGGCATAAAGTAAGACTGCTGAGTATAGGCTCATTATTAATAAAAATATTTTTAATGTGAAAGAAAAACATTTTTCTATTTATTTTATGTGACTTATTATAGTTTTATGTTATTACTAGCTGGCCCGCCCCGGCTTCGCACGGGGGTAAATACCCGTTTTAAAGCGACTAAAAACAAGGAAGTTATCAATTCGACACGTACGTTACGTATGTAATATTAGCTGTGACCCGCGGTTCCACGGCGACGATGATAATTCAAAAATTGCCTATAATGTTGTCAACATCACTGTACTTGAAAAGCCAAGTACTTCCCATACAAATTTTCTTCCCGCGTTTCACCCCCTTAAGTCATCCCTGTCAAAAACAATAAAAAATCTCTATAAATGTTCATCACTATAACTTAAAAAATAAAGACCTTGCCTTGTAAAGTTTAATCACCCATTTCACTCTCTTAAATCATCTCTGTCAAAATATTAATAACATCAAATTTTATTTTGAATGGACTACCCAACACCAATGTTCATCAATATAACATAACAAAGAACTGCCATGGAAAGTTTCATCCCCCATTTAACCCCTTAAATTCAGTCCTCTCGCAAAATCTGTTCTTAACTGACGTCTCCCTAAACTACCTACCAGCCAAATTTCAGCTTCGGGGATGAAGTAGTTTTCGAGATTTCGTGTTTAGTCAGTGAATATAATATATGAGTGAGTGACTTTCGCTTTTTATAATATAGATTATTATGGCTTCACAGGATAATCTTACGGATTTTTTTGCAATAGATTCTAGCATTGGCCAATAGAAAATATGAAATTATTATTTTCAGCATTTTACCTCTCATGAATCATAATCCCACATACGTGCACGCCTTTGATGTAACCCTGTCTCCTTTATGTCCCTCCTTTGACGTAGTTTTCACTTTGTAAAGTTGGTAACAAGATTCCGCCGCTGCTATGTGAAAAGTAACCGTATGTGGAAGGCGTTAGAGTTCTCAAATTTGCGAATTCAATTTGTTTGCAAATCTGTCACTCAACGTCCCTCTGTTTTGCAATAAGTTTAACGATGGATGCAGAGTATATTTGGTTCGTTGAACGTTTTTTTTGGGTGGTGGTTAATGCCAAACCGCAGTTAAATGTATTGTTTTGCAAATGTTAATGTTAGTATAGGTACAACAATAAACGCAGCAACAGCAATTACTGTGCAGATTATTCAATTAAAGTAAGGCACAAAATCAGCTAAGTACGAATTAGACGATTGGTATCCAAGATTAGAGTTACGAAATATTGTCTTACCTAATCATAGATATACATAGTAGAGACGGGTTGGACGCCATATTGAAATGTCGCCCATTCGTCGGTGTTAAAGAAACGCATTGACACCGATGCCAGCACAGTCTGCGACGTACGTTCGACGTGATTACTTGAGAGCAAAATGACAAACTGTGTGGTGAAGGGCTGTACGAATTACATTTCAAAGAGCAGTAAACATAAGGTGGCGTTTCATATGACCACTAAGTCAACATTTAAAGTCAAACTAAACTTACTTTTACATAAAAACTTTTATTTTTAGGTAATAGGTAAGTCGTTTCTAGATTCGTACAGTTTGCGCTTCTTCTACCACACCTTGCTGCACGTAGTGACCGCGAAATCCGAGAGATGGCGTTGTTCTTTAGTCTAAGAGAAACTAGTGTTACGATTTCTTAGCTCAGGCGTATCTAGACATAGAAATCATTGTACCTAATGCAAAACTGTTTTTTTTAGTGTTTTTTTTACTCTTTGTTTTATTGTATAATTATTGACTTCATAAGCGTTGTATTAAAATTGAACTTAATATGTATTGTATGTGTATTATTATATAATCCTCAAACCAACTTCATCGTCCTCTTAGATCACGCCGGAACAATACACTAATTCATTTTAATTAATACTTAAGGCTAAGTTTAATCGAAACAGTTCCTGTCTTCATAAAACACGAAATGAAGACAAATAACGTCATACTTTAATAAATAATGTGCCAACTAAACCAAACAAATTCCCGCAAATTTCCAATTCTAATTCCAGAAACATCATTAAACGAACAAAGAAACTTTCCACTTAGCACTCGCAATGAAAACCGTAAATAAGATTCGCGGGAACATCTCGAAGAATATTTACGTCAATCATTGTTCCCCCTGTTTATTCTGACGTAATTTTACGTCTAGAGATACGTAGACATCCCCGTCTTTGATCAATAACCTGTGAAGGGCGAGTGGAGTGACTTGAGATTCTTGAAAAAGTGGTTCGAAGACACGTTCCGGGTTTGGAGAGCGCTCCGGTTACCGACGTAAAACTTGCGGGTCTTTTAAGTGTCTGGCATCATTGCGTCAGCGTTTGTTGGAATGCTTCTCCACTCTCCGCTCTTCAGTTTTCAGACTCAGGCACTTGATTCGCGTCAACTGTTCCGAAACGTGCCGGCCTCGCGCGAGACGAGTGGCCTGCTCTCGTTTTTTGTTCCGATTTGTAGCGGTCTTTATTGTTCGACAGAATGATGTATGGCAGATTGACCGGAGGTTCGGGTCTCGATGGGTTAGGATTTTTTATTCGATTCTTCTTATAGGGTGTTATGGGTGCGATTTATTTTGTATGGGGAAAGGGTATATTTTTTTTTGATTGAGCGGGGAATCCGAAGATGTAGTTCAATAAATAAGGTGAATTATTTTTTCACTGTACCGACTGGCAGAACTGAAAGTTGTATTGTATTTTTTTAAACCAGATAAATAGGTACCCACTCAAAGAATATAATCTTGGATGACACACTAAAATGTAACATTTTCGACCTCTCGAAATTATTATTCTATGCAGTAGTCCTAATTTAATTATTGATAAAAAAAAACAATTATATCTTAAAATTTTGCGTGGATGTGTGAGAACTCTATCGTGCGTAACTCATAAAGGTTCTTTTGCTTATATTGTACGACAAAAAAAACTTGTAAAACGAGGATGAAAACAAGAAAGTAGGCTTTTTGACAGCGCTTTGAAAAATCTTTATCCATACAAAATCCTTCTGGAATTAAAAATGAGATGATTTATTTAAACAAGGACTATCACAATATTGTCATAATGGACATAATGCTGACACTAAAAGTGGTCTCTCAGTCTACACAAATTTTACTGTAGTGTCGTAACTCCGAACGACTCTCTCGCTGTTTGACCTCACCTTACCTAATCCTATTTTCTAAACAGCTCCGTCAAACTTCAGCAATTTATATCAGTTTCTTTGTTCACTGTAAAGCCGAATCACATAAGTTATTTTGATAAACGATACTGCTGGCTTTTATTAATAAAGTTTTCTCCGTTTCAGGTACGATATAAACTAAGCCATGTTTGGTAAGTTCAACTGAATAGGTCTCGATGAAGGCAAAGATTTTATGCCCGCTTTTATGAACCGTTTTGAGTGTTTTCCGATTTCGATGAAAATTTACGTGCGACGTGTAAACTCCATAAAGCAAAATCGTGTAAAGCAGGACTATAATAGACTCTAACTTCAAAGGCTACTACAGCTCATAGATAATGCTTTAAGGGGGAATAGGGTGTGCCCTTCTCCATACAAACGTATTCCCACTTTTTTACTAGTGACCCGCGACTTCGTCCGCGTGCGGAAGAAATTCGGCCCGCTCCCAAAATTCACCACTTTAAATCATCCCGAGCAATTGCCTGCCCCCCCCCCCCAACTCTACCAATACCACCCCCAACTCTACCAATACCCCCCCCCCCCCAACTCTACCAATAACCCCCCCCCCCCCCCACTCTACCAATACCCCCCCCCCAACTCCCCGAACTCTACCATTCCCCCCCCCCACTTCCCCCTTTTGAATGAACTACACAAATATCAATTTTCATCACTATAACTTCAAAAACAAAGACCTTTCCATACAACATTCTACCCCCTTCCCCACCCCCCCCCCCCTCCTTAAAACGTCCCTGTCAAAAAATAATTAAAACAGTATTTTTTATTTTAAATGAACTATCCTAATCCAAATTTTCGTGACTGAAAGTCCAGACATTCTATTATGCTCGAAGCTTGTCACATTCATCATTCAATCAAGATCGCGTGTTGCAGTGATTTTATTGTTGTTGTATAGGTGTGCGGAGAGGTGACGTGGGAGAAAGTGGAAGGAGTGACAACAAAAACGTCCGAAGCGTTCAAGCGTCTTAATGTGACTGAATTGCAGAAACTAATAATTGCTAGACTGCGTAGACTTTACAAATTCCTCTAAACTGACAAAACCTTAAGCCGCGTACGGACAGCGCGTACATTGGTACGCGTAGTCAGTTACGCGTGTCCTGGAACGCCATGTCCATACTTGCAGCTACGCTTACACTCTTGGGGAACGCGTGCCGCGCGAGCTAGCTCGCAGCGCGAGCCGCCGTCAGTCGGGTTATGGTCGCGCGTCAAAGGGGACGTGCACGCCCGGGTACGCTATATTTTGACGGCAAAATGGATAGACACGCGTGTTGGCGTGTATGGCGGATGACTGGCGGGGTACGCGTAGCGCTATGGATCGATTGACTTCGCGTTCAGGCTCGTGGTGATCCATGCAGGAACTGTACGCGAACTGTATCCAATGTACGCGTGGACAGCGTATTCCGACTACGAGTAACACAGGAACGCGCTATCCGTACGCAACTTTATGTCTCACCTGCTATAAGGAACTTAATAGAAATTAATTTAAAAAGTGAAAAACCGTTAAGTTATTACTTTCTTTACTTACTACAAAAAAGTTCACATATTTATAGTTGTTATCTTATTTTTCATCACACTTGCTCGTAAAGTAGATCTTATTACATCGCTTTTAGGCTCACAATCCAAGCTATTATACACGGGTGCTTTTTACTTTACATTACGGCACTTGTACTATAATAGGTATAGCCCGGTAAAGTCAAGTTTGTACGTGACTGCAATTAGACGTACGTGTACGAAGCACTCTTAATATAGCCGGGTAATACTTACAGTTTTTTTGTAATACCAACAAAGAGTTCTTATGCCGCTGAAATAAATGTCAACCTGCGCGCGCATTACTGATTTGGGCGTCATTTTCCACAAATGTTTGTTGACGTTTTCGCTGTGTGGTTGATTATTATCAAAAAAAAATTGTTTTTTCCTCGCAAGTGTGACGAAAACAGTCGTATGGAACTCTTGTGCGCTCTCGGCTTTCTTATCGCGCTCGCCTGCGGCTCGCGCGCATAATACCGCCTCTAGTGTAATGACCAACATAGCACACTCGTATCATAATGTACTATTATAGTATTATGCTATGAATGTATTGTATGCCATTACGGTCGAGGTTGACGCGGGCAGTAAGGGCATAAGTGTTTTTCTTGTACCTATATGCTACTTCTGCCCATATTTTATAGCATGTGGTTCTCGTCACATGTGAGAGACATAGTAAACCACGAAAAAAAAACTATTACATATTTCTTCTTTCAAAATTTTACATGGATCTCCACTTACAAAATTTACGAACTAACTCAACGAAATTGCCAAAGCTATATAATATTTTTCAATATCTATTTAGGACAAAGCTTAATAAAATATCTAAGAGGAAAGATTAACCTATCTCTATCTACAGAGGATTGACACTTGACGAGACTCAAGAGTACTGGGAGACCATAATGACGCGTTTACATGGCATCTTTTTAGTTTGAATTGTTTTTTTTAAAGGTTGATAGATGTTTGACCATTTTTTACCATTATCTTGTTGTTTCTGAAATGTGCGGTTAAAGATAGTAAGCACGCTTAGCCTGGAATAGGAACCAGCTCTCAACTGATGCTGCCTGAACATACCGTTAAGTCCTTGTCGACAGATTTTCGACTTAATAGGTAAGTAGGTAGGGTGGTAGGTAGCCGACACCTAGTACTGTGCTGTGGCTTTCTCAAGATATTCTCCTTCATCTCAAGCATATTTTTGATATTTGAACCCACGTTCTGCTGCGTACGAACCTGGCGTTCTAACCATTAACCTAATTCGTCTCGTCGCTATGATCTATGATATATGCAATTTTTTTATGTTGGGACCACGTAACAATTTATTTCATCTGAATAAAGGACTAAAAAGGCTACTTAAGCCCCGCTACGCGGAGTGAAAAGATCCATTTCCTGTCCGCAGCGGCACGTAAAATCGTATATATACTACGGGAGCAAGTACTTAAAGAATCCTCAGATCTCATGTTTGTCATAAACATGAGATCTGCGACATTCTTTACATTTGCTCCCTAGGTGAGAAATCTACTATAGCACAATAGCTACTGTTCATTTATATGAACCTGATAAAGTTTTGTAAGAGATCGCTTCCTTTTTCACCTAACTCTGCCATACGTAAACCGTACCTACTACACAACAAACTTGGATCACTTATAAACGTACAAAAGTATCATTTTATCTCAAATTATGACTTTGTGTCATCACGTGATACATCTCACTTGACCGTATCGTGTAACTTCACCCGTATCCGTCCAGAACCTGAGCAGTATTCGTTTTTGGATCAGAGCCAATTTATTATCCTTTTAACAGGCTTGGATATTTAGCTTTGGACCCGTTCCCACTTCCTCTTGACCACACTTAGCGGTTAGATTAGAAAATAGTAAAGAGACAACTCCGGAATTAATAAGTGGATATGACTCATTTTAATTTGCGTTTAAAGATGAGAATTGAATTAGGTTTATATTTAAAAATGTAATTCAGGAATATTCACAGTAAGACGACACATTTTTGGTACATGTGTTCACTCAGTTTGGCCATGCCCATAGTATGATCTGATGTTTTTGTTCTTACGTCTGTAGTCCAAAATCATACAATAAGTACATGGACTGCAGAAGAATTCTTTTTTTTTTTAAGCGAAACATTCAGTTAAAAAATATCGAATAACAAAAAATCATCTAAAATCTCAAGGTGACGAGTGCAGTGCGGCGCAGGATTTTGTTTGCATGTTCACAATTCTGGCACTGCTACGCTACTGTTATGAGTAAGCGTAAAGCTTACCACCAGGCGAACATCCCGCCCGTCACGACAATCAATTGCAAAAAAAAACTTGCCCATTCAGCACGCGCCCTATCCCCTCAGCGGCTTGACGTCAGCGGCCGACGGGAGTCTCGTCAGACCCTTCAAAATTTCACGTCAGTACGTTTCGAACGCCCTCCAGTGCCGAGAGCCTACGAGAGGCCCATTTTAGATATTGGGCCTTGACACGACGCTCTAATTTTACAAGAATTCACCGAAAATTTTGGATATTTCTTTGATATCTTCGCATATTTTATTAGTGGCACAGTCGTGACCCAGTTTGGGATATTGAAAGAATGTTTGATTGACAGTTTGGTATTAACTTGTAGGCTATTACTGAGAATATCATATTTTATTAGATCTATGATATTAGATAGACTTAATTGTCACAGGATCAAAGCAGATGACATGGTGGTGGTAAGGTGCTTAAAGTACTCGGTTGTTTAGCCACCTCAGGTTGAAAATCTACCGCTGTTGTGTTGCTAGACGATAATTTGATAAAGGAGGGCTGACGAGACTAAATAGGAGAACTTTTAATAGAGAACATGTTTTGTAGTGGTAGGACTCCACTGCAGAGTCCGACCGGGGAAGTACCACACCTATGTCAGTTATTCAAGCAGTACTGTGCAAGCATTGCTGTGTTCCGGTTTGAAGGGCAATGTTACCAGAGAAATTACTGGGTATGATGAGATTTAACATCTAATATCTCAGGGTGACGAGCGCAGTGCAGTGCGGCGCAGGATTGTGTTTTCAAGTTCATAATTCTGGCACTGCTACTTTTAGTGGCAGGCGTGACGCTTACCACCAGGCGAACGTCTCACTCAAGTGACGAGACGAACAAGGCGTATGATTTTTATACGATGTATAAAAATAAAAATAAATCCTTTTGGATACCATCTCGCAAGCTTAACCGCTAGGTGGGCACTTTACGCTGTGTTCCAGGAAACACACTTGAGAGCCAGTTTGCATTCCAGGCTAGGTGTATACTTCTTAACCACGTAGTTACCTACGTAACATTAGGTGGGTTGTGGTCATATATAAAGAATAGGAAGCGATATATGTATATAATACACAATTTTTAATAAAAAGGTTCAACAATTTATACTGAAAGGTATAATGTGTATATTATACTTATCAGTATGAACCACTTTTCCTATGAGGCCAACATTTATATCGCGTAAAAAATCGGCTGTTCCATTCAAAAAGTTAATTGGCCTTGGACAAAATGTATGGAACAGCTTTTTTTTTCGCAACTTCAGTGCTGGCCTCATAGTAAATGTTGTTCATAAAGATGAGTACCTACATACCCACCCTTCAGTATTGTTGAACCTTTTTATTACACATTGTATTAAAAAACATTGTGATTATAGGAAATTGTATGACGAAGATGATCATAATGTTAGTAATTATTTTGATGAGGCTATTTTTCATAAGACATAGGTACTCTCAAGTAGTCTCAAGTAAGTCTCAAATACAATCAAGTAGGTATAATAATGTAAGAATCTTAGAAATAGAAAATACTTTATTTGTGACAAAAACATAACACATACAAAAACAAAAAAAACAGACAATTAAACACAACATATTAAAGAAATTAAACCTAAACATATACACCAACACACACACAGCTCCACATCGCTCGAAGAACTGACAACCGATGGGGAAGAAAGGTTCTTGAGTGGCGACCGTGAACCGGAAGACGCAGCGTAGGAAGGCCTCCCACTAGGTGGACCGACGACATTGTTAAAGTCACGGGCAACCGGTGGATGCAGATGGATGCAGGTTGTCGTACAGTGTGGCGGTCTAAGGGAGAGGCCTAAGTTCAGCAGTGGACGTCTCCGGGCTGATAATGATGATGATGATGATGATATACACCAATAGGCAAGCAATAAGCCACAGTAGGACATGTGTACCTATGTCTTGTATTTAATTCTACGAAGGGCTTAAGGCATTCACTTCGATATGTCTGTTGTTATAGCGCTTCAAAGCGCAAGAATCCTTTGTACCGCTAAGTATATCAAAACATACAGAGAAAAACGATTATTCTCAGAGCGATGCCGATATGTTTAAATAAATAACCCTACATTTAATAAATGCCCATGAATATTCAGGGGCGTTAACTGTTAAAGTCAATAACCTTATTAGCTGACACGTTACTAAACTATTTTCACAAACCAGCAGCGAGTACCGTTCTATGTCGCTAAATTTGACGTGTCAACAGCACGTGTACCGTTCTTGACGATAGTTTATCTGACATTTAAATCGTATATTTGACATATCGTCGTCAGCCAAAAACGTCTACTGCTGGACGAAGGCCTCCCCCTTTATAGAGGGGTGTTGCCATAATCCCCACGCTTGGTAGACGGCTTGGGGATCGCAGAATGGTCACCATCGTTAACCAAGAGGACGCTGCTGCCCGTCTTCCGGTGGGTCTGGTTGCAGTTTAAGGACATACCCAGGTCCCAGGTCTATTTGACATATAAATCGGTGTAATTCGATAAAATTCAGTATATTCTCAAATTCGTCTAAGTAAATCTGCTATACCGACACGTCAAATTTAGCGACATAGAACGGTACTCGCGCCGGTGGTCATGTTCTATCAGCATCAGGGTCAGCATAAGTACACCATTGAAAATTATGCAGATGTCCTCACTAAGTTTTCCTTCACCTAAAAACCTGTGGTATAAAAATCTGTTCATAAATTCAAATAAACTCATTTGGCCCTGGATCAAAATATTCTCACGTTTCCGAAACGCGTCTTCGCTCCTTGGGCTATTCTTTCCCTCACGTAATTTAGTGGAATACGTATATCTACTATAGGTACACAAAAACTAAACTGTAACTAAACTATAACCAGAGAAATTACTGGGTATGAAAAGATTTAACACCTAATATCTCAGGGTGACGAGCGCAGTGCAGTGCGGCACAGGATTGTACTCGCAAGTTCACAATTCTGGCACTGCTACTGTTATGGGCAGGCGTGACGCTTACCATCAGGCAAACTTCCCGTTAGTCTCGTCACTTGACTGTATAAACATAAATAAAAAATAAAAACAATTTATAAAAAACACCGAGTCACAAAACTTACTCGTAAAAAAATGTGTCTTTGTGGCATTGTATCTATCTCCCTGTGTGAATAACTGTGATAAATAAATATAATACTTAATATATTCGTGTTCAGTTGAAATTTTCCGTTATGGGGAAGTCCATCAATTACCCTAATGATGATAGAGGAGCGCCATCGAATTATGCATACAAAAATAAAGGAGCCACGGAGAAATCATTTTTTAATTTCCCCGTGGAATTTACTTACCTGAGGAGCTGGGCAACTGAAGTCTCATATTTGGCTATAAGTTGGGGCATGTGAAATAATATTTATTAAAAAAAAAAGCAATAGAATGATGGATGATACGAGCTGGACGTTCGCCTGGTGGTAAGTATTACGCCCTCAACAGAGCAGTGTCAGATTTGCGAACAAAAATCCTACGCCGCGCTGCACTGCGCTCGTCACCCTGAGATAATTAGATGTCAAACCTCTTCATGCCCAGTAATTTCTCTGGTATCATTGCTCTTCAAATCAAAAACAGTAATGCTTGCACACTACTGCTTGGCGGTTGAATAACTGGCCGGTGTGGTACTTCCCTATGCGGACTCTGCAATAAGTCCAACCACTACAAACCGATGGAACAAAAAGATGGACTGACGCTGATTCCATGGCAGAAAGAACGTTGCCTCATCTGGGACGCCACGTGGGACGCACTTTCGCGGCTTGCCATCTGCCGGCCACCCAGCGGGGCGCTGGCGGGGGTGCGGAGACAGCCGCGTTAGGCGTTAGGTTAACACCATAAATACGCAGCCTTAGAATCAGCGTATGAGTTCGTGCCTATTGCTGTGGATGTGGCGGGGCCGTGGTGTTCAGAGGTCAAGACCTTTATGGCGGACTTAGGACGGTGTTTAAGTGATAGGGGGCGAGACCCGCGGTCTGGGGAGTATCTCGTGCAACAGATTCCCTTCGCAATACAGCGGGGGAACGCTGCCAGCCTAATGGGCAAGTTTGGGCGAGCGGCTATAGTTTGACATGTTCTTTTTAGATTTTAATTTTAATTGACCATTATTTACTTGACCTTGAAAAGAACTAAAGAAATATGAACTAAAAATGGATTGCCCATTACATAGTATAGTAAACTAGTATAGTAAACTGGTATAGTAAAGTGGTATAGTAAACTAGTATAGGAAACTGGTATAGTAAACTAGTATAGTAAACTGGTATAGTAAAGTAATTTAGTAAACTAGTATAGTAAACTGGTATAGTAAACTAGTATAGTAAACTAGTATGGTAAACTAGTATAGTATACTAGTATAGTAAACTAGTATAGTGAACTGGTATAGGAAACTGGTATAGTAAACTGGTATAGTAAACTGGTATAGTAAAGTAATTTAGTAAACTAGTATAGTAAACTAGTATAGTAAACTAGTATGGTAAACTAGTATAGTATACTAGTATAGTAAACTAGTATAGTGAACTGGTATAGGAAACTGGTATAGTAAGCTGGTATAGTAAACTGGTATAGTAAACTGGTATAGTAAACTGGTATAGTAAACTAGTATAGTAAATTAGTATAGTAAACTGGTATAGTAAACTGGTACAGTAAACTGGTACAGTAAACTGGTATAGTAACCTGGTGTAGTAAACTGGTATAGTAAACTAGTATATTAAACTATTATACAGTGATACAAGTATCGGTATTACAAAGCTGAAAGAGGTCGTCGTAATAGTTTGGAACTTTACTACGAGACTAACCCCTAAGTTGCTTCAAGCTTCAAGATTGAGAGTGTATAATCTTATATTATTATTATTTTTTTCAATATTAGCCGCTTTCTCTCAAAGTTTATATTTATACTTTAATAAAAATAAAGATTTACTTCAACGGTCGGCTCATTAATCATTCTCGTAATCCCAGAAAAGGTAATGTAAGATAATCAGCTTACTCAGTAGGATCACGTAATACTCGTTATGTACAATACCAAATCAATTGAAGACCAGCATAAAAACTGAAAAATATACTATGTGCGAGTCGGGCTTGTGCTCTAAAAGCTTAAAACATCCCATTAGCGCATCAAAACATCGATTTCTTCAACTCAGGATCTACTCGAAACTTGCCTATCTTATACAATGTGTAACAAAAAGGGTAAAAATACTGATGGGTATGAATGTGTGTATGAAGGTGTTTAGTAAGGGGCGACCGTAACATCGGGGATAAAAATCAGCTGTACCATACATTTTGTCCAAGGTCAATGAACTTTTTGTATGGAACAGCACATTTTGTTTGCGATTTCGTGGTTGGCCCCATAGTAAAAGTTGTTCTATATCATAAGTACATACATACCCTTCAGTATTGTTCAAACTTTTTGTTATACATTGTAAGCAGCTCGGATAGTGAAGCACCACAATTAAAAGTCGACCTTAAATTGTATTAGAGTGGGTTTGATTTCCATTGCCATGACTACGTGGCGAGTATATCGTCGGAACATGTACTTACTTGTTATTTGTAAGCTTGGGCATTAATGTAGCACATTTAACAGTCGACCTTATTTTATAATAATACGTTTTAAAAAAAAAACAACCGACTTCAACTTCGAATACCTGGATGACATCTTCATATTTTCTAGTAATTTCGATTTCAAAACCAAACTACTGAACCGATTTCAATAAAATTGATATGGGACCACCTCTGAAGCATTACCTACGAAACAAAAAAAGAATCATCAAAATCAGTTCATAATTGGCAGAGCAATCGCGTAACATACATACAAAAAAAAAACTAAAAAAACATACAGTCGAATTGAGAACCTTCTTATTTGAAGTCGGTTGAAAAATAGTTAAGCTCTCGCATATCACACACAACGGTAACTACGTTTACAGTAAAATGACTGACTTTGGGTAATTTTCAAGCGCTAGGAGCATTATGTTTTTCTATTGAACACTCACTGGAACGACAAAAAACATTCTAATTTTCTTTACCAAAGAAATCTTTGTGATTATTTTTCCTACTAAAGTGTTAGTTCATAACATACTTAATACGCTTTTTAAAAAAAAATACAACCGACTTCTACATCGAATACCTGGATGACATATTCATATTTTCTAGTAATTTTCAATTAAAAACCATACTACTAAACCGATTTCGATAAAATGTATGTGCGATCACCTCTGAAGTATTACCTACCAATCAAAAAATAATCATCAAAATCAATTCACCATTGGCGGAGTAATCGAGTAACATATATACAAAAAAACATACAAGTGAATTGAAAACCTCCTTCTTTAAAGTCGGTTAAAAAGATGTAATTACAACACATTTCTACGTTACGACCAAACATACCTGGCTCTATTTATTTTGCGCGTTTTCCTGTCGTGTTACCTGCACCGTTTTTAATATCGTCGGCTTATTGTCCACATCCGTCCAGGGACACATTTCGCTCAGCGTTATTCGTACGGACAAATTAGCACAATACTGTAGATATGGACAGTTACTGAACTTACAAATAGTTTTCTAAATTAACCGATCCTGTGTATGAATAGTCAAATAATAATGTGTTACTCTAAAACTGATTATCAGGAACTCTTTTCACAACATAATTACGGTAAATATCCCGTAAATACTCATAGAACTACTTTAACATGGTTTAACGGCTTTTGATTCAAAATAAACATTCCAACACACGGTAATGCTCAATTTTAAAACAGCTTAAGCAGAAGAAAAAAGAAAACCAATATCAAGAACTAAAAGGAAGTTTTGGCGGGATCGCAAAAAAACATATCGTTGCATTGTATTATTTTCCAAAACTTGTGTTTTATCGAACCTGGGTATGTCCTAAAACTGCATCCAGAACCACCGGAGGACGGGCAGTAGCGTCCTCTCAGATAACGGTGGTGACCATTCTGCGATCCCCAAGCCGCCTGCCAAGCGTGGGGATTATGGCAACACCTCCCTTTAAGAGAGAGGCCTTCGTCCAGCAGTGGACGTCTTCCGGCTGTTGATGTGATGTGATGTGTGTTTTTTCGAGTTATAATACATAAAAATAGCGTTTTATTCATAATGTGCTGATTTACGTGCCAAAGTGTGGGTAAGTGATATAATGTAGTGAAACATGTATTTTCGCGTTGTTTCCAAAACTCCGAAGAAGCTTGTAGTAAAGTTGCCAAAATATGTACCAAAAGTTGAAAAAAGAAGAGAAAAATAAACAAGAACTAATTACAGGGTTGCTCCTCTTGGAAAATATAAAACTTAGCTGTTATATCAACTTGGCTATGGTGCTGCTACCTAAACAAAATGTTGATGCCGCAGCAGCATTGGTATAAAAAGTACAGATGGTGTAATTGACACTGAGAATCGCTTTTTTCTACACCAGGCATGGCTGCCTGTGAATTTCATCGTTATGCCTGTCTTTTTAAAAACCGATCTCAGCCTTAATAGCGCCATCTGTAATTTTGAACAAAGAGATTGTAGCCCAGTGGCAGTGCTGTATGATCAATAGAAGATTTTACCACGAACGCTGTAATTGTTGAATTGTCATGTTTTCAAGGTCTTTGTTGCTTATTTTTCTTTTCTTTTTTTCTACATCTTCTCTTACACAAACAGAGGCTTGAAGAAATGACACTCTCTTGCGATAGAATTTCCCTTTAAGCGGATTAAGCGTTTCTAAACCTTCCTATCAAGAACAGCACTGCCCAGTGCCCAGCACCTACGATTGTGTTGATTTACTTAACAGCTTTCTTCCTGACAGTACCCTTACTTTGCCCGACTTTATATTTTTTAAGAAAAACCTAAATAGGTACTTCTTAGGCAAGCGTGCTAACATCTTCGATCGCATCATCAATTTCTATCAGGAGAGGCTGTGGTCAAACGCACGCCCAGTATGTTGTACAATAGTCTCCTTTTAATTTGAAGATGAACAATAATTTCTGAGTATCTACTTGTGTAATTTATTCGTATGATAAACGTTAGTGCTAACTGGCCATTTAGTTGTTTAGTTGATAATTAAGTTAAGTTAGTGAATAATTAAAGTTGAGGTACTGTTGTTAACTGTAGCCTTGCTATAAATCCTCTTCCTGTATCTATTATGTGTGGCGCCGACATTTGACGGTCATAATCCAGTGTAGCTATCATTTTTGGGTTTATTCTGTTTATTCGTTGACGGTTGTGGAATGGCAGTAGATTTTATTGATGATTGTTATTTCGTAACCAGTTACGTTATGATAATTAACCGATGGGGAAGAAAGGTTCTTGAGTGGCAACCACGTACCGGAAGACGCAGCGTAGGAAGGTCTCCCACTAGGTAGACCAAAGACATTGTGAAAGTCGCGGTCAACCGGTGGATGCAAATGGCAGATTGTCGTGTAGTGTGGCGGTCTAAGGGGGAGGCCTTCGGTCAGCAGTGGACGTCTCCGGGCTGATAATGATGATGATAAACCAGTTACGAATGAAAAACATATTTAAAGTTAATTAAGTTAATATGAATGGTAAAAAAAACTTTCCTGTCGTGTGAAATGGTTCTCATGTACGAAAGTGTATTAAGAGTAGACAAGTTGGTCACTTCTCCATAGAAACGCGGTAGTATTACTACTCCACTATGTAATTTTGTATGTCCAAGACTAAGTATTATATCGATTAATCTCTTCATTATCTAGGATTGTAAATTATTACGAAAGTAAAAAGTTAATAAACATGAAAGTTATGAGCCAGGAAACATCAAGTATTTTAGCTCAATTTTAATGCCACTTTGGACGTAAATAAATAACATAAGGAATACGAAAACTAAAATAATTTATCAAGCGGCATAGTTTAGTCCATAAACATTTCAAATAACTTAAGTTGGAATAAATTAACTCAGAGTTTATTCAACCACATTACTGCAGCCGAAAGTCGACAAAAAAAATTTGCGCGCTCATTTATCTTTCTTTCTCCCTTTCCCACAGTTTGTTTGATGAAGAGAGCATGCTTTTTAGCCCCGCCCATCGATGAGTTCGAGCCGTCAACTTGTCGATCCTTAAGATGGTTTTGCAATGCAAAAGTGTTAAGCAGTTTTAATCGCAGTCGGCGTATTTTAAATTTGTCTAAAACTATTCACAATATTACAATAATCCTAACAACAACCTATCACTTTCCTCGCACACTCCTCGAAAGTTATCAGAAAACAACGTAGCCTATAAGAGACGCCCGAATTCAGATAATGTCACGATATTACACCATTGGCCGCTTGCCAAGTAAGGGCGCACACTTGAAAAAGATCCGAGATCTAAATTTCGATAGAAGCGAGAAAACATCGGACTTATTAAATTAGTTAAAAGGATTTCCTTTGCAATTCTGTACTCTGTGAAGCTGTCGTTTTCCTAAGAGGTCTTGAGTATTGAACACATTTTTGCAGGTTTTTTTATGGTTGATAGGTGTTTGACCACTCATATGATTTTAAGTGAAGGTGCGTTTGAAAACACTACAGCGAAAATAAACATTGAGTGTGTGCCACACACTCAATTAAGACCCGCAGTAAGAGTGTTTACACACTCTTAGGTGCTTAGCATCAGATTTTCAACAAAGAGTTTATCTACCTAAACCGAGTTCTAAAAAATACACAAACATCATGCTATGTTTTCTTACATTGTTTTCTCCACTAGCAGCTCAATCTCATTATTGAGGTTTTAACCAGCCTGCAGCAAATGATCCACTGAGCTATCATAGCCAAAACCTATCTAAATTGGTAAAAGACTTTTAGGTCGTTTCGGTTTACGTACAAGCACTTGCTTGACATGATTTATCTATATTTAACGCATATTAACTTAGACCTTCCGCAGTTAGATAAAACAAACATTATAAAAAATAAATGTAAATATAATAATTATGTATTTGAATTCTATAAAACATACCCACATAAATATAAAAAAAAAGGGAACCCTATACTACACAGTATGGCACCAACACCATGTATTTAACTAGTATTATATTATTATATTTTTATTATTACATAATTAGCAATATTGTCTTACTGCAGGTCAAAGGCATATAACTAAATTAGTTATTATCGTAATATTGAATCGTTTTGATTTATAGAAACTCAAACTCAATTCCGTTTATTCCGAGGTGAAATCAACCATTTCGTAGTAATAAACCATTTTGTATAGCTAAACCATTTCGTAGAAACAAACCATTTCATAGAAATAATCTATTTCGTAGAATGGGCATAACTTTCCAGATTAACTAAAATTTCACGGAACTAAATGCTAAATATTATTACAGTGAATTCAATGAAGGTTTTATTATCTCGCCAAATGTTTGGATACAACCGCTGGCTGTCTGCTCAGTGAATTCTTTGATATTCGCTTCAACGGGTATGAAATTGCAGATTAGAACAAAAACAATTACGAGTTTCATTGGACCTGGGCACCTGCTTAAAACTGCATCCGGAACCTCCGGAGGACTCCTGCCCAGCAGAGTTCTCTCGGCTAAGGTGGTAAACATTCTGCGATCCCCTAGCCGCCTGCCAAGCGTGGGGATTATGGCAACCGTACCTATTCAGCTCCAGATCACCAAGCGTCCCATCTAGCTCGCGCATTTCACCATTTTTGAAGATATAAAATCACTGAATATGAAAATGAAAAGTTTCAGTTAGTGAAGTTGCTGAGAATAACATTATAAAGGTAAGCAAAAAAAATACATTTTGTTCGACACAAGTTTTAGTACGTAAAAATGGGATTAGAGTATTGTGTCCAATTGTGTTATGAATAAAAACATGCTTGGATAGGACATTTTTTTTAATCCTGTGTAACGCTCCGTCATTTCACCAACTGCGACTTTTCATAACAATATATTTAGTGAATACATTCTAAAATGTAAAATTTGCGCGAGGGAGCACCGCACAGCATTCTGAGCCCTAAGGGAAAAGCCTACGTCCAGCAGTGAACGTCTTCTGGCTGATGAAATCTGCCAGCCACTCCTCCAATGACAATCTGACATTGAACTTATTATATAATGGATTCTATAGGAACTATAAAATATTATTCATTATATTTATATTATTTATTTATATTAAATTAAATAATCTTTCAAGAAAAAAAAACATCTGAGTTTGATTTTACTTCAATTAGCAGAAAAAATTACAACAAATTAACTATAGTTATAGAGATAGATATACCATAGCCGTTTCCAATTTCAAACTCTCATCAATATTTTTTCAGTTTTCTCCCTGTTTCTTTGTAGTCTGTGCGTCAACTCTCCATTGAGAGACCAATTTTACAATACAATACAATACAATAAAATGTATTCACGACAAGGACACAGATACACACAAAAAACAAACAACGGTTACGATAAAAAACACATTATGAGGACATAGGTAATCATACATGCATGTAACAAGGGGTATCCATAATGTTTGTCATCAACCCGGTCCCAACTCAGCGTGATGATGGTTGTAAACAACCAGCGCTGGTATTCTGTAGGGACCGGCAAGTGACGTCACGTACTCTACACATAATTATATTGCTCAAAACAGAAACCTAAGTCAGAGATAACACCGACAAGATAGATGATTTTATAAGCGTGGTTTATTTTTATTCAATAAAATTCTAATTATTTTTTAAATTAAAAATATAACCATATAATTCATCTAAAAAGAATGCATAATATACTCTTGGATATAAATAAAAAAACTTAATATGATAAAAATTAGTTAAAGCTGGCGCGATTTTTAAACAAATAAAACACATGGTACGTAGAGTATCAGAATCCACTTTAATCAAGCCCGTCGTATCGCATACAATACCAAACGTACCACTTTACAACGAACTGTACTGAATAAAAATGCAATATTCCAACGTATCTACGTGTACTGCATTTCAACAAACCGCATGAAAAGGTAGCCCAGAAATAATTTTGAAAAGCGGCCCGCACAGGCAACCCTGCGGAACGCTTTAACTTTGAACACCGTAAAATTAAGTGAAACCCAAAAGTGAGCTACGATGTCGCTCGCTTTCCCAAAGATATTGCTATTGAAGCAATATATGAAGCGAAACTGGAACTGGTGCCTATATGGAGTGCTGTTGCTTTTTAATTTAGAAAAGCGGAGCGAGTCGAAAGCTTTTGCCGGTTCAAATTTTCTGAAAGTTTGCAGTTAGTTTTTAATTTTGCTTTATCGTTTGCTGAGTTTGCAGGTGAATATGTATTTTGATTTAGCTATGAGAGATGTATGCGATGTTTTAGAAGTCAATTCTAAATAAAAATGGATTTGCATCAAGTTTACTATTTTATAATTGTATTTTTCAAACAAACTCTCATGTTTATTCAAATAAATTTACAGGATATAATATAAAATATTAAAATTAAAAAAAGAAGATGCTGCTACTATTATTATTTGGATAAAGCGCAAAGCGTGCTCCGTCGTAGACCTCATATTCTCTTTAAATCAGGCGAGATAGTGGTCAAGCGCAAACCCATCAAATAATAAAAGATAAACTTTAAACCTGTCGTTGTCAGCCATAAGACGTCCACTGCCGGACGAAGGCCTCTTAATAGAGGGGTGTTGCCATTTTTAATTCTCAATTTTCTATGTCTACTTCTTTTGATGTCGTTATAGTATATGGTTAAAAACGAATTTTATGTAGGACTTATTTATGAATTTCTGGAAGGCACATTATAAATGCAAAATTTGAAAATTTTCATTAGGAGTAATTCAATATTTCAAAATGTACTCATATAATTTCAGACTAAATAGCCAGTTTAAAAAATATTGTAAGTATATAAAATGAGCTCCAAATCCCATTCAATGGAAAAATATGAAAACCCAAAGTGTGAAAACGAGTTTGTCAAACAGTATAACGTTTCAAACTTGACACGGACTGTGTACAAGGTGCATAATTCAGATGCCCCTACGTGTCGCTTGAACACAATATGTACTTCACTTCAAACCAAACTAACCCTTAATACATTACCTTTAATTCTATTTTTGTGTGTCAACGACGTTGGTCTTTTTATTGCCTAGTTCTAAAAATGGAGTTGGGACAGTTTTTTCTCGAATTCGGTTTATCAGTTATCTCCATTGAATTGAGATCTTTTATCACGGAGGTTGTTTGATTGAAAACAGCCTGGATTTGCGCAAAACGCTTTATCATGTTTCTGATAATAGATTTAATATTGTATATTATTTTCCTTTAAAGGGTCATTTCCTTCCTGTGTATCAAAAGGATATTTTATTTTATTTCTTTTATATTGATAGGAACGAGTTTATGAATATTTTCTTGGACACGGCTTGCGTTGCGCTTTCATTAAAATTATTTGTCAAAAGTAAAGATGTAGTAATACTAAAACTTTCCTTAAGATTGTTTTAATAATTCGTTGTATTTTTGTATAATTACAGAAAATTTTACTACATAAACTCGTGGTAAACTATAGCATTTTAGCCTTCTAAATATTATACCAAATTTTCGCATTGTTTTCATAATATTATAGACCAACCTGAACAACGTGCTGTTGTGACAATCACCTAATGAGCGTATATATTTTATTAATCTACACTTTTAAAACTCCTCATTGAACTCACTTTTTTATAACAATGAATCCTAGTTTATTCTTTTAAATAGTAGTTAACTATATTTCTACGGAAATAATATGATATTCTGCGATAATCGCCCTCTCAAATCAACGCGTCCAAAGCCTGTACTAACTTTGTCATGGATTACTCACAGCGTCAGTGATTGGTCACAGAGTGCTATTAGCTGAATGTTAACGAACCCAGGCACTGATGTCTCACTTCCGTCAAATGTGGAATAGAGCATAGAAAGAGAGATAGCTCTCGTAAATGTTCTATAGAAAATGCATTATCATTTCTTTTATGGGCGAGTACACTTCTCTTCATGCCGAGCTGGAGCCGTTTTGTAGCAAAGAAACTAGCATCTACCTGTTTGTATAAATTGTTTTTTTTCCTTATTTCCATCTGCTGTTTTTTTGTCGCAAACAAAATATTGTCTATTGTCTTCACGATATTTTCCTTTACCAAAAAGGCAGTGGTAAGAAAATCCATTCAAGTTTCATTCATGGTGTGATTAATCATGGTTTAAATACCGAGCCCGTACTATTGAGAAACCACTGAATCATCACAAAAATTTAATGTCCTGGGCGTGGGTGTGAAGCAACTAACAGTTATAATCTTTTATTTAAGCTATAACAGTAGCAAATGCTTGACTTATATCCCATTAATGGGGATGCCTTATAGAGCATACACAAAAAAGCTAAAATCAAACAAATAAAGCTCGAAACAAACTATCATACGCGTCCGTAAGTCACGCTGGCGGACGCATTCGTTTATTATGCTATGATTAGCTAATTGTTGTAAATCAATGATAATACAACCTATTGGATGATGGTATCTATCAACAATGCCAAAAATAAACGTGGTATAATCCATGCTGCGAGCATGCCCGCTTAGGCATAGTCATAAATGAAATCTTCGGCGCCAACAGACTCGAAGCTTGAATAAATGTTATTCCGGCCAATGATAAGTACCTAAAGTACTTACCTCGCTTCCCGGTATGGACCAGTGAATTGAGATTGTTTGTGAATTTAGCTGGATGACGTATCAATAGAATGATCAATGACAGGGTTTCTCATTTGCGATTTTCTACTCTGTCCATTGGGGCATGACTTCGAAGTCTATCCACTCTGTATACTTCATCAGTGGTCAAAGTAACTGAGCGAGGATAAAGGGTTATGCACGGTTCCAGTTGCCAAAGGGAACTATTTGTAACTTGCAACATAACCCGTCACACGTATATGTAGGTGTTAGATTGCTAGTCGCAGTCTGTTTGTTTTTCTGCTACTACGCCTGTGGTGAATGTGAACTATCGTTGTTTAACTAGGAATTGTAGTACAAAGATGAAATTCAATACCTTGTGTTGTTTTTGTGTCTGTGATTATTTTATTTCAACATAGCCTCTTTCAAAATATTATAGAATGAGTGGCACTTCATACCTTTATGTACTGTGTGATGTGATACTTCAAAGTTTTGGTCGATTTCCCGCCACACCTTTGCACTTCTTTGCACTGAAGATTTTATATCTCTCTTTATTGAGATTTACCAACAAGCAACTTTGCATATTTGAACATAATAGAAAAGTTACTGTAGACGAGTTCTAGAGTGGAGACCGCGTTTAGGAAGTAGTGTGGAACGCTCTTCGGCCATATGCAGTGACGACCTGCGTAATGCGGTGGGCAAAAACTGGTGACAAAGAGCTGCAGACCGAGCACAGTGGCGTATATTATGAGAGGCCTATGTCCAGCAGTGGATAAGGCTGATAACGATGATGATGAAAAGTTGTTACAGTTCATTTAGAGTTTTTTATAGCTATAAAAACACAATATGATCAAGTCACTTTAAAATTGATGCTGGTGGATGGAAACGCAGATAGCCTGAAATAAAAGCTCGCTCTCAATGAAAGCAACTGGAATTATGTGCTTATTTGGCCATACATTTTAAATCAAGATTGTAGATATCGCTAGATAGTCTAGCGATAGCTACAGATATATATCTTGATTAGTACTAGAAAGTAATCGCCTGATGCTATCACGAACTTTTATAAACAACCCGTGTGAACCCCGTGATGCACAGATTACAATTATAGACATGAGAGCAGTACCTCAACTCAGCACCGTCTGTTCAGGGCGCTGCTTATCCGTAATTAGTTTCGTACAATTTTAGACTTTATTGCCGGCTTGTCATCCCTTGGCGTGGTAATGGCTTCCGGTGTTAATTTATACACAGCGCGAAGTAAATTATGGTTATTACTCGTCAGGTGCGCGGGGAGATGTTTGCCTACTGGAGACGAATAGGACTCTGCGCAGTAAAGTTTGATAAAGTAACTAAAGTGTGATTAATTTAAAAAAATGCATTTAATAATTTCAAAACTGAACGAGAAGAGTGACTGAGGGTCTAGATGCTGCTGAACATAATTTATTATAGGCGCTGATTAAAAAAATGTGTCAAATACGTGGTAAATTTTATGTCAATTATTTCATCTACGTATAATATATGTGATTGTCATTGATGTGTTTCATCTACGTAGTAAATTTACTTCTTTGGTAGTTATGTTGGTATTACTTTAAACGTAGCGTGTAAAACTGAAAATCAAGACAAATGTAAAGTTTCTTTAATATAAAAATAATTCTAGGAGCTTACGTTCAAACAGACATAAACATATCTTTATACGAACAAAAGTTACTTTCAACCTATTTCAAGTTTAACTAAATGTAGTTAAACTTGAACAGCTAGTTGCTGTTGAGAAACAAGACTGCAAAAATATTCTTCCGGGTTGATTTACTGTGTTTATAGTGTACACAGGATATACTGCTGCCCTTTGTTGTTGGAGGTTACATTTTAGCGAGAAGTCTATGCAAATTAAATGCGAGATGAGAGTTACTTAAATAATATGGACTTGACGGAACTCCATGGAAAGTAGATTATTTTTGTCTTCTCTTTAGATTTAAATTATTTTTGGGAGCCCCCGAAACATTACCGCTCTCCCTGGCTCCTATTGACTCTCTTAAAGCTGGAGCTTTCCCTCGCTAGGGCAAGAAAAAATGGTGTAGATGATTACTATAAAGTTTTTTTAAATATAAGCACGACTGAGTAACTAGATAAGCACTTAACTAGACCAAGGTAAGCAACACGTTTAAATATTGTTTTGTACTAAGTACTCAGGTTGAACTTTAATTACTATTGCCAGTGCAGTAATGCGCTCTTTAGTAAAAATTTTATGCTCTATAGACATTTTCTTTTAGTGTAGAATACCGCAAATGCACTCTAGTACCTACATCTAAAAATTATTCAGAATTAAGTCGTCATCATCATCAGCTAGAAGACGTCCACTGCTGGACAAAGACCCCCCATTTAAGGGGTTTTCCATTAGCCCCACGCTTGTCAGGTGGCTTGGGAGTCGCAGAATGCTCACCATATTTCACCGAGAGAACACTGCTGTCCGTCTTACGTTGGTTCTTTACACAGTTTTAAGGCATACACACAATACACAGGTCCACATAAATAGTAGCACACGTAAATCATGAATTTCAATGCACTTACAAAAATTCAAATTCAATGCGATTTATGCATTAAACAAAGCTCAGTGTCTATTTCATGAATTTTCAAGCATGAATGTGAATATGACATTTGACTTTCATGAAGTAAGTTTTAAGCTCAACGCAATTCTTTAGCCTATTATGCATCTAAGAATGTTTAATGATTACAGATGAGACATGCTAGAATTTTGACTACATTTCACACGTTTTAATCAAGTGATGGTATTACTCGCGGGTTGCACCTGGATAAGATTGGCACAGGACTGGTACAAGTAGCGAACAAGAAGAGACGCCTAGGCTCAGCAGAAGGCGATTACGAGTTGATAAGGATTATAATGCGGGCTAATCATGTAACTGTTCGGGATCGCGATTCGGATCGCGATTTGTCATAATTGTCATTTGTCACTGTCACAGCTTCGCGGTATCACGGAGGGATTGCTTTCGCTACCGTTAACGAACGAATGCATTAATTTCATAATTAAGTAAAGCAAATCCGTCGGTCTTTTGGCGTTTCGTCCTGCCCTGCAGGGTCAAATGAGTTTTGGCGGGACAGTGACAAGTGACATTTATAACAAATCGCGATCCGAATCGCGATCACGAACAGTTACATGATTAGCCTGATGGTCAGAGACGATGACAGTCAGACTTTCTCGGAACATACTTTTGCGTTTCTAGTAAGTTGACTGCCTTATAGCTCAGTTTGTACCTTGTCTGCCTTCAGCGCTGTTGGGTGTGGGTTCGATCCAAACCCAGGGCTAACATTTATGTGACGAACATAGATGTTTGTTCTCTGTCTGGCTCTGGGTGTAGTATGGTATTTTATGTACGTATTCACTCACTACTGTTAATTATTCATCACTGTTATTTTTTTGTACTGATGTTACAAAATAAATTATTTTTCTTTCTTTCTTTCGTTTTTTCTTTCTTATTTACAACAAAAAAGTTAAGTATTCTATAAGCTATCTGGTTTCCATAATATACGCTTTGCTTAGTATGGGGCTAGATGGCGCTGTGTGAAAAATTACCACCAATATTAAAAAAAAACATAGTCTAATCAGATTCAGATTCAGATATTTAAAGATATTATCAGACATTTATATATATATATTTTTATATTTTTTTTAAGATTTTTAATTTTATTTAATAAGTTAAAGATGAGAAGATAATGCGTAATAATGCATTAATAATTATAATAAGTAATTAGAACTTAAAGTTACTACACTATGATACTAGTGAAACATGAATACTATAAACCATGACCTGAATTTACTTACAAAATCATTTTATATTTCTTTATGTAGAGTTCCAAAGTAACAAAAGTTAAATTAAAGTCTGCTTAGTTCGAAAGGCCGGTGATCTTATTATGGAGACATAAACTAAACTTTACCAATATTCGTTGGATCTTTTGAAATTACCTCAAGACTAAAGATGAAATTGGAACTAGCCAGTAGCTGGCTTCAAATTACTTGAACGACTGCTAATAAGATCAATGAATTTTCTTCCTTTGTAAGTAGCAAATAAGTTTAGTTTTGTGTGTAAGTATGGATTTTCATATAACTGGCTTTTTGGTTAAGAAAATCATTGTGAGGAAACCTGCTTAAGTTTGGAGGGTGTATTCGTTTCGGATTTCGATGCGGAGTGGTGTACTAAGACAGGATTTTCGTTTGTATGAATGTCCTTTGTTTTTGGACTTTTAGTCACGAAAATTTGGATTTGGATGGTTCATTTAAAATAAAATATACTGTTATAAAAATGAGTTTAAATGAGTTGGTAGTGTCGGTAGAGTTTGCTCGGAATGATTTAAAGTGGAGAAGTTTGGGGGCGGTCCGAATTTCTTCCTGACGCGGACGAAGTCGCGGGGGACCTCTAGTTCTATACTATGCACGTGTTTTGCTAGAAACGTACAGACGATTCCCTCCCAAATACTTTGATTACTTATATTTCAGAACTATACCAGCCGATTTCAAGTTTTTATTTTTTTATTTTTAATAACTGAAACACATGCATATTCCCTATTATGTGAATTCACCAACTCGCAATACTTTGCTGGCACAACGGATAATGCTTATGGTGATATGGTGGGTACCCAACGTCCTTCCAAAAAGCCTCCGCAGTACTTACTTTTTCCGATCTTCAGCTGCCAGCTACTGACATCACATTGGTACTAACTAACTAACTAACTAGTAATCACAAGCCTAAGAGAGAATTTAAGGCTGCTGAAGTTAACCTACTTTACTATTCATCTTCACTTCCTCCAAATCGGTTGCACGACATCTTACGCAAAATGTCCCGATTCTTAGTCTCATAAAGCATCGGTTAGATATGCACGCCTCATTCCTAACTGCCACCCACTAGGTGGACCCACGACATTGTAAAAGTCGCGGGCAACTGGTGGATGCAAATGGCAGGTTGTCGTACAGTGGTCAGGGGGAGGCCTTCGTTCAGCAGTGGACGTCTTCGGGCTGATGATGATGATGATGATTCCTAACTGCAAATTCCTTACGATTGTAAAAATGTGAAACTGTTAAACGAACTTATTTACTTTTCGAAGTTTATAATTCAGGCATACCTGTCTAGTGTCTAGTTTCTACCCTTGAAGGGAGATAGCCGTGAAAAGAGTAGGGGAACTCTCCCCCTGGCTTCGAAAGTTAACGCCAGCGGATTATACTTCTAGTTGTATTAAAATTTATGAGCCCCAGTTGCTTCGTCCGTGTTTTGACTGAGTTATGGTTTCATTGAAACTGGCTGCCATTGGGCTTGGTTTACGGACTTCATTAACGATATTATAGTCTAGTTTCAAATGGTCAGTTTGTTAGTAAACTAGGCGATTTCAATGAATGAGCAAGATTGAATTCTGTCGTACATGAGCACAAAGTATTAAATATTTTTTAGAGTCATATATTGTCGCAATTTTTGTGTTCACTGACTATTCATTTGGGCAAATGAAACTTTCTCAATAGTACTAACTCAGCAAGTATGGGATAGACTTGCCTATCCCACACTCTTCAACGAGATTTTTTATATATTATCACAGTCGCTGAATCGATAAGCATTGTGGAGAATTTGTCCTAGATTGGAAATTACCAATCGAAAAACGTAGCTTAAGGCCGGCCGCATACGACGAGAAAAACCGTAAGAACAACCGTCCGGTTTCGCCCGAAGGCGCTCCGTGCATACATTTTGTACAAGGTCCCGCACACCGTAAGAAATTTCTCAAGACGCTCGTCTCGCTCGCACCAGTTAATTCTACGCAGTGTGTTTTGGTTGGTCCGGCGCCTGTCGGGTGCCGTGCCGAATCAATGTGCGACGTCTCTAAGACAGCCTCAGACTTGATGGAGTGACCATATAAGTAAGACAGGTAGCAGTGTCTGGAAACGAAAATTTGAAGATCAGGCTGCATTAAGAATGATGGCGCCACTGCGTACTAAATTTCGAGTGGACTGTGATAAAATGGTGACAATGATTAAAATTTTAGTTTGAGTCTAAGGTGATTTCACTTCATGGGTCAGGAGTTTCGATAGTGTTACCCAGAAGTTTCGAGTTCGTTTCCTGTCGTCAGCCATAAGACGTCCACTGTTGGACGAAGGCCTCCTAATAAAGGGGTGTTGCCATAATCCCCACGCTCGGCAGGCGGCTTGGGGATTGCAAAATACTCACCACCGTTAACCAAGAGGACGCTGCTGCCCGTCTTTCGGTGGGTCCATCGAGCCTTTATTTGAATAATTAATTTGAAAATCTACTTTAGATGTGGGTAATTAAAATAATTACTAATTCCTGTCTCATGGAATTCTAAAAACTAAAAGTAATTATTTAATTAATAATTATCTTCAAAGTGTCATAAATTTGTAGCATAAACAAAATGCTTCGAGGCGTGTAATCCAGTTCAAGTTGCAAATATTATTCATAAAATTTATTGATCACTCAGCGAGGGCAGCGATGGTGGATTAAGTTTCAGCTTAATCAAATCTTTCAAATTGCTGACTGGAATAAAAAAAGATGGAACAAATTTAAAGTTTAAATTCAATATATTCAAATTCAAATAATTTATTTTCAGACTTAGGCCATAATAAGATTCACATTAAGTTTACATTATAAATATACATCAATAAATTCAAGAAAAAATTAAGTGGTGCCCTGCGCTCAAGTGGTGAAATAGCCTGCGTAGAACGGTGAAATAACTTGATGAAGAGCCCGTACCAATGAGCTCATTGGAGTTTATGTACGGATACTCATACGACTTTACTATACTGGCTTTTCTGCGAAGGATGACGCTAATTGATTGAATTGGATCAGCTATTACGCACGCGTGCTTTTTACTTTACATTACAGCACTAGTACTATAATAGGTATAACCCGGTAAAGTTAAGTTTGTACGTGACTGCAAGTTAGATGTATGTATACGAAGCATTCTTAATATAGCCGGGTAATACTCACAGTTTTTTTTGTAATACCAACAAAGAGTTTTTTCATCACACTTGCTCGTAAAGTGGATCTTATTACATCGGTTTTAGGCTCATAATCCAAGCTATTACGCACGCGTGCTTTTTACTTTTCATTACGCCACTTGTGCTATAATAGGTATAACCCGGTAAAGTCAAGTTTGTACGTGACTGCAATTAGACGTATATATACGAAGCACTCTCAATATAGCCGGGTAATACTTACAGTTTTTTTGTAATACCAACAAAGAGTTCTTATGCCGCTGAAGTAAATGTCAACCTGCGCGCGCATTGCTGGTTTGGGCGCCATTTTCCGCAAATGTTAGATGACGTTTTCGCTGTGTGGTTGAATATTATCAAATAAAGTTTGTTTTTTCCTCGCAAGTGTGACGAAAACAGTCGTATGGAACTCTTGTGCTATTAGTCATTACGCTCTCGGCTTCCTTATCGCGCTCGTCTGCGGCTCGCGCGCATAATACCGCCTCTAGTGTAATGACCAACATAGCACACTCGTATCATAATGTACTATTATGCGGCTGAAGTAAATGTCAACCTGCGCGCACATTGCTGGTTTAGGCGCCATTTTCCGCAAATATTTCTTGACGTTTTCGCTGTGGTTGATATTATCAAAAAAAGTTTGATTTTTCCTCGCAAGTGTGATAAAACCAGTCGTATGAAACGCTTGTGCTATGTTGGTCATTACACTCTCGGCTTCCTTATCGCGCTTGCCTGCGGCTCGCGCGTATAATACCGCCTCTAGTGTAATGACCAATATAGCACACTTGTATTATAATGTACTATTATAACTTCGTTATTTGTGCAGGTATTAACATTTTATTTTCGACGATTTGTGTTGTTGCGAGTTAGCTTTTTGTGAGTCAATAAAAATAAAAAATGCATATTCCCCATGAAAAAAAACTGACTACGCTTTTTTTTAAGGGTTTGTCTAAGGGTAGGCCTATGTTCAGCAGTAGAAGTTTTCGGGGTATTTGATTATGATGAAGAGTTGCCCATTTACCATGTACAGAAGTTCTGTTATCTCTTTAAAACGGGTGTGTCACCGTAGACCCACTGCTATCACCACCGTGGAACTACGTGGATATTTTACACCGTGGACCTACCACGCTAGAGATGCAATTAAAAAACTTTATCAAAGCACTCTAACTTTAATTACGGTAGTATTGTATATTATTTAAATTAAAAGGTAAATAAAAACAAGCTTTGAAATACACATTGGAACCATGTCATCATAATTATTATAAAACAAAAGGTAGGTACGATTTTTCATTTTTAGACGTATCCAAATAGAGCTTGGCAGCCAGCTCGCCTAATGGTAAGCGACAACGGTGTGGCCGACGATGGCCCGCGTCGATGAAATCTAGTCACTCCAGCCTTAAGCATGTCTAGATTACAATTCTTTGGAAACAATGAAGGCAGAACGAAGACAGCAGAGGGTATTGTTACCATTGAGCTGATATCTAAAGAGTCACAATCTCTAAGTGAAAACAGGCAAAAAACGTCCGAGTGTCGTTGTAAATACCTATGATATGTGCATTATACAGTTCATAATTGTTCGAGTTTAGACGTTATTCGTTATGTCGCTTGTATAGTGTTCAATGTATGTAGTAATGTATGTGTATGTATGTAATGTTCCCTTGTGTCTTATCGTAAGTTCAAGTCGTTCAAAAGAGTTTTCTCGCGGACATTTTTTTTGCACGTTTGTGACTACTAGATATTAGCTCAATGATTGTTACACCATAACACAGGTTAGTTCCTAGCTTAGGTAACAATGCTCCTCATCCTGAACTGTTATTTAAAGAAGAAAACTTTTGTTCATTCTTACTTCAACTTTTGTTGAAAGATAACCTTTGTATAAGAAAATATATTTTCTTTTTTTTCAGCAGTGATTTCGTTTTGGGTATCAAGAAGTGACGTATCATCTTATTTTTGACTCGTGCGCAAAGTTGTGCAAAGTTGTGCAGCAAGCGGAGCCGACTTTTAAACGATATTGAACCTTATTCCAAACAAAATCGTTCTAAGGTCGGCTCCGCTCGCATGCGCAACTTTCAAAAATAAGGCCCCTGGAACCTAATCCCTGCGTTCGAATTTTTAGAATTAGAAATTTAGGGGTTTAATTTATCTATTCCAGTCCAGAAACTAGCTAATTTTAATTGGGGTCAAGTTCAGCATTGTTGTTGTTATTTTCAACCGACTTAAAAAAAGGAGGTTCTCAATTCGATTGTATGTTTTTTTTTGTATGTATGTTACGCGATTACTCCGCCAATTATCAACTGATTCTGATGATTATTTTTTTGTTTGGTATGTATTATTTTAGAGGTAGTCCCATACACATTTTTATCAAAATCGGTTCAGTAGTTTGGTTTTTAAATCAAAATTACTAGAAAATATGAAGATGTCATCCAGGTATTCGAAATTGAAGTCGGTTATATTTGTTTTAAGAAGCGTATTATTCATTTTTACCTTTTAAAAATCAAGTTAATAATAACTTTATTACCTAAAATACAGAAGTTCGACAATTAAGTAATAACATTAAGATAAAGTCGTATTTATATGACCATATATTAAAATAATTAACAAGACATGCATAATATAGAGTAACACTTCTTAGGAAATTCTGTAGATAAGAAAAAAACAATATAAAAGATCACCTACATTTTGAACGTAAAAAGTGGCTATAGATGTGACTATAATAAAGTAGAATTTATTAGCAAGAAAGTATATCTAAGATCTGGTAACCCCATCTACACAGAAGCTAGAGTTCTTGTCTCAAATAATTACCTATTAGTGAACCGCCCGAGGCCACGCACGTTACCTGAAAGCAGAAAGGGTACTTATTACTCGTATCTAATGGCTTAACAACGGTAATAACGTACCATTATTATAAACTAGTTCTAGTCGTGGATCGCATAAGATAGGCGAGCAAAAATACGAATACTTTTATGAACTTTTGATGTTTATACGAAATCTAAAGTTCATTAAAAAAAACGCGTCATGATTTAAAACGGGGGTGATGATGATGATAAAAAGTAGCCTATAATTATGCTATTCCGAGAAATAAGCTATCTTCATTTCGAGTTTCAACCAAATCCGTTCAGCCGTTTTGTACTCGTAATAGGTAACAAACACATCCACAAACGAACCGACAAACATTCGCAGCTATAATATTTGTGTGATCTCCCAGGACATACATGTTAAGATAACCAACATTAAATACAATAAAAAAAATATGAAAAATTATGGTGTAGTATGTATTAGAAGATAACAAAATAACCTAATACTCTAAGAATCTTTGTCCTGACATAATGACTGACAGACAACGCACAGCCCAAACCGCTGGTCGTACAGACTTGAAATTTGGAGCGTGTATTCGTCTCGATGCGGAAGGATGTATTAAGAAAGGATTTTTGAAATTCGACCCCTAAGGGGGGAAAAAGGGGGGAAACATTTGTATGAAAGTCCTTTGTTTTTGGACTTTTAGTCACGAAAATATGTATTTGGATAGTTCATTTAAAAAAAAAAATGCTGTTTTCAATATTTGTTTGACAGGGAGGATTTAAGGGGGGGGGGGGGGGGGGGGAATGTTGTATGGAAAGATTTTTGTCTTGAGGGGTTTTGGGGGGTTGAGGGGGTTGGGGTGAGTTGGTAGAGTCGGTAGAGTTGGTAGAATCGGTAGAGTCGGTAGAGATGGCGGGGGGGCTAAAAAAAATTAAGAAGTGGTGAATTTTGGGAGCGGGCGGAATTTCTTTCGTACGCGGATGAAGTCGCGGGCGACCTCTTGTAGTATATAAGTATTCTATCAGCAATCTAGTTTACACACATTACAAGCTTTACCAAGGAAAAATCTTAGAACCCTTTCATGTCTGCCAGGTGTATAATCTAGATTATATATTTAAGTTTATAAACAGTCCTAATAATAAATACCACGACCAGTCGCATTAAACGTACTATCATTATGGTGTACATTCATTATAAGTTCCTCGTTCAAGTTCCGCACCTAATTTTCTTTGTAAATTTTGTATCTTACTTCATGTGTGTTAATCTGGTCGAAAGATTCATGTTATAAACTTAATGGATGTTTGTTTTGAACAAGTTAGAGCAGCGTTGAAGTTTTAGAACTTAAGATAAACAATTTTTATCTCTTAAGGTATTTTGTATCCTGCTTACCTTATGTAAGGTAAAATTGTGTTTAAAAGTGAAATCTAGCTAAGATTTATTAGGTACTGTGAAACATATTTTCGTAACATATTTTTGCCCAATTTCATAATATCACTCATCTGTTATGGGCAGGCGTGATTATTTCAACCAGGCAAACGTTTGCTCGTCTCATGAACACACGAAATCTTGTTTAAGTACAGTTTAAAATTATTAATACGGACCGACTTACGCTTGGTTTATTTTCAACCGACTTCAAAAGAGGCGGTTCTCAATTCGACTGTATGTTTTTTTTTTGTTTTTTGTTTGTATGTTACGTGATTACTCCACTAATTATGAATTGATTTTGATAATTCTTTTTTGTTTGGTAGGTGATGCTTCAGAGGTGGTTTCATATAAATTTTATCGAAATCGATTCAGCAGTTTGGTTTTAAATCAAAATTGCTGGAATAAATCAACATAACTGGAAAACATGAAGATGTCATCCAGGTATTCGAAGTTGAAGTCGTTTGTTTTTTTTTTTTATTATATTATTTGTTGTTAAACTTCAAGTTTGGGCACAGATCCCAAAAAAGGGTCCTACCTTCTTTCCGGTAATACACAAACATCTTTTAAAGTTTCAAGTACACTAATTATTTTCCGTGTCCAACTTTCCGCAAATTAATTTTCCTCTTCTAAGTATTGAAAAACCATTAAACAATCATTAATCAGTTAAACTAGACACGCCAAAGCCAGAGAAAAAAACTTCCAAAATAACTTTTCAAAGGCAATAGAAAGTACTGAAGCGGAATTATTTTTTCCTTAAAGTTTTTTTAGTTTTATCCGCTTTTGCAAAGTTTTCTTAGATGTGCACAGGGCTGGCAGGTGTTTGGAATGTTTTATGAGAACTTTCTAAGATAAAATACAATGTTAAAATAACGAATAGGTCCTACGAGTAGTACACCCGCGGTTTCACCCGCCATCCTACGGGAACCGTTAATGTTTTCCTGAATATAAAGTTGCCTGTGTGTTCTATTCCCTTCTAATACCAAAAACTAATACCACGTGGTATTATTTTATTATCGTAATTAATTTCTATTCCCAACGAATACCACATTTTAAATATTTGTCACTGATCCTAAATCTATTATTTTATGCCAAAAAGGAAGTACTTATACATGATTGTCTACTTGATAAAATCACAAGCAATAATATAAAAAAATATATAAAAACACGATTGCCCTGCCAAAAACTATTTAATTTTTTCAAAAATTATATAGCCTGTGTCACTCGGAATGATATAAGGATTTTAACGACATCCCATACCTACATCCAAATTTGTTCAGGCATTCAAAACTTACGGTGAAATAAAGAAACACACACACATACATAGATACATATAATATGAAACCTGAAAAAATTAAACTCTCTTTTGTGGGCAGTCGTGTAAAAAGACTAAAAAATGGTAATACTTTCTCACTTGTCCAAAACTAGCGATAGGTGCTTGAAGTTTTCCAAATCTTCAGATCATTCCGAGCCGAGCCGAGAGATTGATGGGCAATTCGTTACGAAATGTAGTCCAAAGTTAATTTAACGTTCCAAAAGTTTCCGTTTTCGTGTTTCTTTTTATAATGTGCGCTTTAAACAAATCTTCAAAGGCTTCGGAGGAAAATATTTACACCGCAGTTTTATTCATTGTTTTCATTGTCATTGTTTCTGCTGGGAAAGAGTAGTTTGTGTCTTCTCTTGGGAAACAGGTAAGTATCAGTGTTTAGCGCGTTCGTTCTTTTGTTTTTGCGAGGGAAACGGATCAAACGGAAATTCGGCCCGCTCCCAAAATTCACCACGTTTTTTTTTACTTCAAAACCCCCCAGATCCCCAACTCCCCGCCGCCCCTCGAATTAACTACCCAAATATCAAATTTCATCACTATAACTTCAAAAACAAAGAACTTTCCATACAACATTCCACCCATAAAATCATCCCTGTCAAAAAATATTGAAAACAGCATTTTTCATGTTAAATGAACTATCAAAATCCAAATTTTTGTGACTAAAAGTACAAAAACAAAGAACTTTCAAGGACCCCTTAGTGGTCGAATTTCGAAAAATCCTTTCTTAGTACACTCCTACGCATCAAGTAGAATACACCCTCCAAATTTCAAGTCTGTACGACAAGCGTTTTGGGCTGTGTGTTGTCAGTCAATCAGTCAGGACAGAGTATTTTATATAAGTAGATTTAATTCATTATATTTAGAAAAGAAAATACTTAAACGTCATCTTGTATTAATTAGTAAACTACAGCAAGAAAATTGCCAATTAAGTTAGAAGCGCTTTCATATTTTTAACATTAATGGCGATGTATAGACTTGCAAATAGACTTGCTGAAGTTGATTTTTGTTAGAAAGTGAAGTAAGCAGTGAAGCAAACATCGCAATTTATTCTACTCAAGGCTTTCAGAAAATTCTTTTAGCTTATTTAGAAACGTGTTGATGGGCTTAGTTAACTATTCAACACTGGTTATCTCTCTCTTTTTATCGCATATATGTCCGCGTTTGACCAATAAACTCGTCTTTTGATAAGCAAGGACGTGCACACCGTCTTAGAAGATACCTATCACACTGACCTTGAAAAGCTCTAACGGCTTAGGACATTTTCCACTAGGCCTTGAATGTACTAAATCTTCACATTTCACTTTCAGAATCACCGTGATTATTTTCACAGTAGAATAAACTTGCGGAAGTAAAGTTCGCAAGTCTGTAGCTACTACTCACGTTTGTTACTATCGATAATAATAATAATTTAATTTAAAAAAAAAAAACCAAACTATACAGCGATATTATGTTGTAGAATTATGTATTTGCTGAAAACGCTTTTCAAGAAAATGTATGTTGGTGATACTGAATAAGCAATCTTCGCTTTGGTACCTTTTTAATTAAATACGCTGTTTGCGTGTGAATATTTATAAATTATTAAGGTTTTAAACTTTAAGCACAAAATTTTATAGCGTTCTTTTTCAAACACTAAGTCTAAAACACGCCTTAAATAATTATACCTCGTTATTGATGAAAGAAACCATATTCTGCGGATCGAGCATCGTTTCTGCCAAAAGTTATAACAATAATTATGGTCAATGACCACATTAATACCCTCCCTATTAAGGAGGAGGCCTTGGGCCTTCGTCCAGCAGTGGACGCCTTCCGGCTGTTGATGTGATGTGATGTGACCACATTATTTATGAACTTTGCTGAAATGTTAGTTTGAATTAGTGTGTATACATACATATTCACAGAAAGATACGGACGGGAGTGGATGAGGGACGAGATAAAGAAGAGTGGAGAGCTCTCGGGGAAGGTCTACGCCGCAGAGGCGACTTCTACTAACACCATTTAATAAAAACTTACTAAAGTAGTAAATTTTTCGCTAGTACTAATAAAGGTTTTTTTACTTTTACTTTACATACGCACAGGAGTTATTTATTAGTGTGAGAGCTTATTTGAAAGTGTGCGATGCGTGTTTGCCTCGAGCCCCGCAAAAAGTGGTAGAAATTATTTATTTTATTTTATTTTATTCGGGAAACTAACAACGACAAAAAAACATAATTACTAAACATTTAGAAACTATGCGCCATTTAAGAGTTTCCGCATATCGAGACTAATTAGACACTTGTCTGCAATTACTTCGGCGTCAGCCATAAAACGTCCACTGCTGGACGAAGGCCTCCCAATAAGAGGGGTGTTGCCATTACTTAAATGCAATTAAATAATATGTAGGTATACTAAGTATAAGTCAAGGAGACACTAAACCAGTTTTTGGTAATATTGAGTTTTATCGAAATCGTGGATGAATTAAATAAGTCAAATTCGGGATAGTCTATTATAGTAGATTATTGGCATTGGCAATTCTAATGGCACATATTTATTTTTTTATACAGTCTAGTGACGAGACGAGCAAGACTTTCACCTGATGGTAAGCGTCACGCCCGCCACTAACAGTAGCAGTGCCAGAATTATGATTTTCCGAATACAATCCTGCACCTCATTGCACTGCGCTCATCACCTTGAGATATTAGATGTTAAATCTTTTCCTACTCAGTAATTTCTCTAGTAACATTGCCCTTCAAACCGGAACACAGTCATGCTTGGCGGTTGAATAACTGGCAAAGGTGTGCTACTTCGCCAGGCGGACTCTGCAGTAGAGTCCTACCACTACGAAAATATGCTCGAAGGGGCACCGAATGCTCTAACCACTGAGGTATCGTAAAACGACTTGCCCTAATTTTGTCACGATCGCCTTTCCCTCTAGCGTCCTAAACAAACTGAAACCCAGCTTCCATAAGTCAAACATCCCGTGGGGTGTTTGGCGACAAAATAACAGTACAAAAAACACTCAACTTATTATATAAACATATACTTACGTCTTGTGTAGGGTAGGTTAGTCATCATCATCATCATCAGCCCGGAGCCGTCCACTGCTGAACGAAGGCCTCCCCCTTAGACCGCTACACTGTACGACAACCTGCCATTTGCATTCGCCGGTTGCCCGCGACTTTTACAATGTTGTCGGTCCACCTGGTGGGAGGCCTCCCTACCCTGCGCCTTCCGGTTCGCGGTCGCTACTCAAGGACCTTTCTTCCCCATCCGCTGTCAATTCTTCGAGCGATGTGGCCTGCCCATTGCCACTTCAACTTGCAAACCTTGCGAGCTATGTCGGTAACTTAGGTTAGTAGGGCCATAGTTTATGTAATAGTATACACTATACAGGTTATTATTATTTAATTCTTTATTGCACACATAAATACATTAATGTAAAAAAGGAGGACTTAATGCTAAAGCATTTTCTACCAGTCATCCCCGCGGTTAAAGAGATGGGGATGTAGGCGCACAAAATAAATTATAGCTAAGAGCAAATACAGTAATTACATTTCAATTAACTAATAACTAAAAATATCTATACTTATAAATTTAAATGACCAATAAATAAAATTAAATACAAATAATTAATTAGATAATAAAATAAACCAAAAATATATACAATATATAATATGAAAAACAAATATTTATGCAATAAATAAATAAATACGAGTGATCAAATGGTTACAAAACTAGAGCTGATTTAGCAGGCTGTTATTGAAATCATGAGCAATATCTTAGGGGGTCGTTAAACTCATCATAATTGGGCAACTTGTACTATGAAACTAACACACGAGCAAAAACTCGGCTGCCCTTCACAAACAATAATGCAGTGCAGTGCAGCACAAGATTTTGTTCGACAATTATAGACAATAGACAATATTTTATTCGTGGCAAAAGTATAAACAAAAAATCAGTTACACAGAACACGGAAAAGTAAAACATAAATAAATAAATAATTGTTTACCTTTTGCCACAAACCGGCCCCAACTCAGCAAGATGCCGGTTGCGAGCAACCGGCGCTGGTCTTCCGTTGGGCCCGGCAGGTGACGTCACGCACGCGAAAATCACAAGATACACATACAAGGCAAATTAAAGATTAATTACATACACAAAACTAATATCACATCACACAAACAGGTACACGACACAAAACTACGCACTACTATCGTAAGGGCAGGCTTACACCAGGCAAACGTCTCGCAAGCCTCGTCACCTCATTGCATAAAAAAACATTGTGACTTACATTATATTATCTTTTGTAAAGAGTAAGTTTTAAATATCTTTTCCCATTGTCTCCTAGTAAATTTTACCTCTAGACTCAGGAGTAGAAGCCAATTTAAAAATATGTCTTCTGAAAATAAGTGGTTCATAGCCGGTGTCACATTTACATTGGAAATGCGGTTATCTATGCTTCCGGTGCATGCACGGGACGTCTGATTTGAATTAAAACTAGGTCGTGGTTTCAAAGTTCTGCAATATCGAGTTTAACATCTAGACAGCCCGGCCAGGCGTACCTTTTAAGGGCCAGAATGTTCCACGCCACTATCTCATTTTTGAAGATAATAGAAACTCACTGAATATCAAAATGATTACTATATACTTTAAAATAAAAAAAACCGACTATAATTTTGATTACCTGGATCACATCCAGGTTCCATTCCAGTTATATTGATTTAAAAACCTACTGAGCCGATTTCGATTACATTAAGTGAGTAAGTATAGGCTGAGGGGCCAGCCCTAGCCGATTACATCTAAATGGGACCACTCATAAAAAGAATTATTAAAATCAATTCATAAATGTTCATTAAGGAGTTTCACATGACGAGAATAAATAAGCTAAATGATCGAACCTCCTTGGAAGCGCTTTTGCTCAGAACGTTTGTTTCGCTTTAATACTAAAGAGAAAATGAAACGAAAGATATAGTTCTAATTTTCACCACGAGCACGTGGCGCCATTTGCAAATTCGAGCCATTTTCGTATTAAGAACATCAAAGATTTTCCTTCTTCTTTCCTCCTTATGGCATTGCATTTTGTGCATTTGCCAGTGTCAAGTATTTAGTTGCGACTTTCTGACTGATATTTATAAACAAAATAATAATGTTTGTTTAATTATTACTGTTCTCTCGCAAATGTGTTGTAAAATTTTGTATGACACTCGTCCGGATTGGTTTTTACAAACTCGTGACTATGGTAAGCCCTCGACTTCGTCTCGGACTTACATTCGTCTACTCGTTTGTAAAAAACCAACTTACCGCACTAGTATCACAAATAACTATTACCATAAATTTATCAAAAATGTTCGTAGTGCACCGAAGTGCGCTTGTACCTTGACTCCACGGTTACGTTTTGGTCGTGCGCCAGTTTTTGTGTTTATTTATAAATTTAACTTATCCGAACATAGACATTTCTTTCGTTAAAGTTGCTTTTCCAGAATTAATTTTACTAATATTTTAATGAGATTCTAGAGGGTTTTATAGTCAATATATGTAATTTTATTTCAAAGGAAAACTGAATTTAATTGCTTTATTTCATTAGCGGATAATAATTGTGAATTTATCTAATCTGTTACAAATCTACACAATGTGTTTAATTCACAAAAAATTGTATATTAAAACATTAAGTTCAGTCTCATAAAGTCTTCACATCATCGTCGTAGTGAATACGATTTTATTATGCAGATAATTATATTTTCATCACACTTGCTCGTAAAGTAGATCTTATTACATCGCTTTTAGGCTCATAATCCAATCTATTACACACGCGTGCTTTTTACTTTACATTACGGCACTTGTACTATAATAGGTATAACCCGGTAAAGTCAAGTTTGTACGTGACTACAATTAGACGTACGTATACGTAGCACTCTTAATATAGCCGGGTAATACTTACAGTTTTTTTGTAATACCAACAAAGAGTTCTTATGCCGCTGAAGTACATGTCAACCTGCGCGCGCATTACTGATTTGGGCGCCATTTTCCGCAAATGTTTGTTGACGTTTTCGCTGTGTGGTTGATTATTATCACAAAAAATTGTTTTTTCCTCGCAAGTGTGACGAAAACAGTCGTATGGAACTCTTGTGCTATTAGTCATTACGCTCTCGGCTTCCTTATCGCGCTCGCCTGCGGCTCGCGCGCATAATACCGCCTCTAGTGTAATGACCAACATAGCACACTCGTATCATAATGTACTATTTTCTAACCTGTTAGTTATTATTGCTGGACTTAACAAATATTTAAGAACTGCACTCTCATTGAGTGCTATGTTATGAAAACAGCTTTTCATGGACTCTTGGCAGTAGGATCATTTTGTTAGGATTATTATTATCTTCAGTTTAAAAACAGGAGTAAATTTAAGCGGTTTTTCGAGTTTTTGTTAATTAATGATGACAACAGTGTTTGTAAAAGCATTTTTTCCATTTTATCTGGTCGTACTCGACGGGTCAAGAAAATTAATGAACGAATAAAAGTAGTCGAATTAAGGTAGCGTTGTGTGCGGAAACCACGTCGACTCCAGTAGGCGACCTATGGTTTACATCTCAGTCGCGTACTTTATGGATAGTGTAGTGTTATTTTCTTTTCACCATCATTGTCTTCCATATTCATCCTTTATAATAATAAAAAAAAGAAAAGAACACTACAGTAGCACCGTAGGAAGAGGGCCTTACGGGAACATACAATGCGTACAATGTTGTGCAATGCGTTTTTAACTTACGAGAATAAGGTTCCTCCGTGGTTCCACATTTATTTTCAAACGCTTTCAAACTAATAAACCAAATCGGATTCCACTTTTTCAACAAAAATGTGGGAACAGACCGGAATTAACGATACGACTAAAAAACGATACGAATTAAAAATACGGATACCATGTGGTGTGTCTTCACGGGATCGGATCAGAATACACCATCCTGTTTTTATGAACGCATACTTAAACAAATTTCAAAACACTGCCAAAAAGGTATGCAATCGGCTTGGAGGATCTAGCTCTCTCTCTCGTATATAATCAAAGGCGATCGATGACCACATACCTTTTGGTAGACGATATAAAAGACACAGGTACCTTTTGGCACAAGGCCTGGGCTTGCCACATTTAATGATATTTTATGCTTGAAGGTTTGATATGTTTTGTTTTTGATAGTTCCTGGCCATGGATACTAGTCCTTCAGCCGAATACATATTTCTTCATCGATCCTTCTTTCTGCAGTTAAATGAGTCGTAGTCACAGTCCAAGTCACACACAGTAAGTCACAGTCAAGTCCAATCATGCCCTAGTAAAGTCGTGGCAACTTTAATACAAGCTCCTTCGGAGTTTTGGAAACAACACGAAAAGACACGTTTCACTACATTATATCACTTGCCCACACTCTTGCTCGTAAATCAGCACTTAATGAATAAAACGCCACCATTTTTATGCATTAACACTCGAAAAAACACAAGTTTTGGAAAATAATACAATGCAGCGACATGATTTTCTCGCGTTCCCGCCAAAAAACCTAAAGGTTTGATAGGTAGGCCAGTATTGCTACGCTGCCAGAAAAACCTCCTTGAAAAGTCATACAAATGCTTGTACCCGCTATCATGTAGCGTCCGACCAACTGATTGGAAACAAAAGTAAAAGAACAGCTGAAGGTTCGAGATGCCCCGAGTGGACGATCGGAATTTCAGATGAGTGTGGGAGTGGCTAGGGACTGTACTGCTTGAGTATGAATGTTGCCACATTATATACTGTTGTAACGTTACTCCTTAATGTACATACAGGTTGTTAGTTTGAACGCCGATATCCTTGTAGGATATCATTGTACTCATCATTGTGAACAACTTTTACTATGGGGCCAACCGTGAAATCACGAAAAAAAAACAGCTGTTCCATACAAAAAGGTTCATCGATCTTGGACAAAATGTATGGAACAGCTGTTTATTTTTCGTGATTTCAGGGTTGGCCCCATAGTAAAAGTTGTTCATAATGATGAGTACAATGATATCCTAGAAGGATAACGGAGTTCAAACTAACACCCGGTATGTAAGTTTTTTTAAATCTGTTAGTCTTCTTTTAATGTAAAAGCATACAAATTTTGGCTTTATACGTACAGGTGTAAAGAGTTGCGGTATCCTTAAGTCGGAGGTTGTTGTAGTCAACATTGTGAACAACTTTAGTATGGGACAAAAACAGAAATTGCGAAGAAAAATGTTATTCCTCCAATTGCAAGTGTAGTTGTTTGTTGCAATGTTATGTATGATTAACTCCTGTCGGCTAAGTAATACCTATACGTGTAACCTTTCTTGAGTCTTAGGCCGCCCTTTGCGAAAGTCCTTTGCTACGTTTGCCGATTTGTGGTTTCCACTCTAGAACACCTCTGTTCCAATAAAAAATAAGACTTTCTTTCTTTCTTTCAATCATGGCTTTAACAGTAAGTAACAATTGATAATTATAGCAAACAATATTTTTTTTATACAAAAATGCATACCGATTCCCCACATAAAGTGAGGACTTGCAAATCACATGGCAACCCCTCCCGAGAACGCCCCGTTTGTTATCGTTCTCTAAACGAACAACGATTCTCTCGCTACAGACGCTGCTGTAGTGGCTCTTTTTACGACCTTTGTTGCAACTTACAATTCCCTGACAGTTCTTTGTACTACAGGACTGTGTAACCCAAAATATTGTGAATATTAATCGGTGCTTCCACTGGTTTAAGCGAAAATAAGGTTTTTTTTTTCAAATCGAGTTGTCTTTAGGCATAGTTCTTAAGTGTTTATTCAATAGCCTAATTATATATCTATTAAAATACAGATAAGATAACAAGATAAGAGGCAGGCTCAGCAGTGTAAGTGATTAAGGAAGTCTGTAGATTAGATTACCTAATTTATTATTATGATAATAATGATTAACACTGCTGCATATAATAATAAAGAGTGTCATCTCTTAGTGTCAAAAACGGGGTCCTAAGAATTGACATACAGACCTCCGTAGCGAAGCAAAGGCGAGTGTGGCGAAGAGACTCGGGGGCGACCGCAAGAGCTATAGTTTTATATTAGGATGAGTAGCTGCTGTTTATTTACTGTAGGATTAGATATTGTTAGGATTTAAAATTTTATGGCTTTTAAATATTATATCCAATGAATATTAGGAGCAGTGATGTTATGTAGATTTGCCATTAGGATGATTGATTATTAGTCTGATTATGACTAATACTTAAAACGGTATGGAATACAAAATTAGGATTAAAATTTGTATGGGAATTATAAGAGACCCGTCAAAACTGGTATTTACTTCGGATTGAACTTTAGGGTTCAGTATTCAATATTATATTATTATTATTTTATATTCACTATTTAGTATTCAATGTAATGTAAATACTTATTTAAAGTTGTGTAGTACCGGTATCGTAATTTTATTTATACCGCTTTTTAGTCCTTGTCAGATGCCAGAGTCCCGCTTAAGATATTTTTCTAAACTGTCAACTAAAGATTGTCTTGAACACCGGAACGTATTCTGCTTTTACTTGAATGTTTTCATGTAATTACACTAGAGTTAAAAAATTAAATATTTGCTCCTGTAGTTTGTACTTCATATTTTTTGTTCGAAGTGTGGCGAGCTCAGTGCATTGCGGCGCTGGATTTTGTTCGCAAGTATTCAATGAGCGAATTAAAAAAAAAAACACCTTTCTAAAAACTGTAGATGGCGCTGACCAGACATAGCTGTCTTGCCAAGTTTTTTTTTTTTTTTTTTGCCACTCTTCAAAAATATTATGTTTTTTTACGAGCAAGTATGTTATGTTATATGTTTGTTATGTTATTAGTTTGTTTGTTGTTAGTTAAACTCCCTATGAAGAGGGAGGCCTTCGTCCAGCAGAGGATGTTTCCTGGCTAATAGGTGACGGGCAAGTATAGTCAGCGCCATCTATAGAGTTGATGAGAACTACTTCATTTAAAAATATGTTTGCAAAATCTCATTCTGGCACTGCTGCTGTGATGGATGGGCGTGATGGTACCATGCGAACGGTTTGCTCGTCACGACACTCAATTGCATTACAATGTATAGATACATAATTATACAGGATTACACACAACAGTATTACTAAGCCGGAAGGAGGCCGTAGTACTTATCTTTGTGAATGTACTGTGAGAACAACCTTGTATTCGCAGCAAAAAATATTTACTTAAAAATGCCTATCACCTTTGACAAAATGACTGGAACAGCTGATTTTTTCTCGAATTCCCCAAAGTAATTTAATTATAACCACAATGCAGAGTACGATGACTTCGTTTCCCTTTAGTAATACCGATACACGTAAACCTGTATACTCGTAAACAACACGCATATACTTTTTTTTTTGCATTTTGATTTGTGTCTATTGGCATATTTTTACTATTCCACAAAACTAAAAGCCAGCAGGACAGAATTGTAACCTATCCAGTCCTATCCAAAAATAAACTTGATTTGACCTACGCATCTCTAATCACGAGTATTACAGAAACGCAAACTCAACGATCATAGAACAAAATTTGCTTGTACTACATCCAATTTACAATCCCTGTTCTACCAATTTTACAGTTACAGTGCGAACCAATTTGAACTGTAAACAAGTTGGGGATAAAATAGAATCGAATAAATATAGAGAGCATTGTGGTGTGGCTGACAGTGTAATGCGGTTCACTCATGGCAGCTAGCGGGTGGCGCGGATGAGAATATGAATGGAGTGGCAACTTAGTCTTTACAACCCGGTCACAATATCTGTTCACCTGACCTCGTGGCGTCATATCGGCGGTCTGGGTACAGTGTGTAAAAAGTTTTTTCGAGAAATGTGGAGGTAAAAAAAAATTACTAACCTTTTCAAATCAATTTATTATTGATGAAGGGTTTGTTATTAAAAAACAATAATAACAAAAATAACAATAAAGCGAGGCACAGATATTGTGACCGGGTTGTACACAAAATACATGGGCAGATTCACTCTTAAAGTACTTAATACTAGCTGGGCTGATTCACTAATAAAGTACTTATTGATAACTAGGCAGATTCACCTCATATAGTACTTATTACTAACAAGGCAGATTCACTCATAAAGTACTTATTACTAAATGGACAGATTCACTCAGCGGTACTTATTACTAACTAGGCAGATTCACTCATAAATAAAACGTGTCTAAACGTAGATACAGGTATAAATGCAACAATGCATATTCAGTGCAAGCTAATTTTGTACTTTATTTGTGTATGACAATGTCTCGATTTTCCGCTGTAGCGCTTAGCTCGTTGACGCGGCTCCCGCTGACTGCAACCGCGTCTTTGAACTACAATGGAATATCGACACAGTTCTATTAAAATAGAGTACACATTTGTACTATAATTGCATGTAATATGCTCAAAACATGAGGATATATACCTACACATATTTATCGGTTCTCGAATTAAATGCGCCGTCTATTACTCAAACTATCGACGGCACAGCAGCTTGAAATCTAATACCGCTGAATTAACGCCAGTTGTCGTACGTGGATGAATGCCACGGGACGTGTCCCACGCCACTACACGCCACTACGTGACTGGTCACGGTAATACAATGGATATTCCTATATTTTACTAATGTGACTTATGGACTAGAAGAATTTAAAGCAGTCGTGTCTCTTCAACTTACTCCAAGTAAGGAGTGATAACGCGGTGTTGCTCTGGATTTATGAAAGATTTAACATGTACTCTATACCTGTGTAGCTAATAAATGATCTGAATTTGACTTTCTTTTCAACTGACTTCTATTAAGGAGGTTCTCGATTCGACCGCCAGTTTTTTGTATGTTTGCTACGCGGTTATTCCGCCAGTTATATTTTTTTACTGTGATGATTCTTTTTTTGTTTGGTAGGTCCTACAGACATCCAAAATACATTTTATCGAAATTGGTTCAGTAGTGTGTTTTAAAATCAATATTACTGGAAAATAAATGTCAGCCAGGTATATTAATCGAAATTGAAATTGGTTGTTTTATTTTTTAAAGTAGGCACTTGTGTTACGCGAAGTTCTAGTTGGCACTGGAAAAGTCTTGAGCAAGCTTTATCTGTGTTCAACACGAGAATATTTTAACTTACGTTTTGTTGGTCACCACTAGAAGTTTTACAATACAATATAATACAATACAACTTTATTGCACACTAGAAATATAGAACAACTTACAACAGAAAAAAAATATATAGTGCTACATAAATAATACTATACATAACATATATGAGTACCAATATAATATATACATGTATATATACAAACGTACCAATTAATTTATGGGAAGATAGTGTTTATAGACAAGATTAATAAAAATAGGAAGCGTGTAGTTTTGCGAGCAGTTTAGACATCATCATCATCATCAGCCCGGAGATGTCCACTGCTGAACGAAGTCTGTTTAGACTTCACGAGCTCATAAATCTTGATAATCTCTTGAGCGACAGGGATGACAGGGATAGTCATTAGATAATCTTGTATCATTAGCTCGGAGTGGTTACTGTGTTAGTTTCCAATTGCTGCATTAAACGTTCAACGACGTATTCACTAATTGCAAACATTGTGACATAAAACGCTTTAACCAAACCATTGTGGCAAGTATGCAGTTAGAACTTTTGTCATATTTCCAATCGTTTGATATAAATGGTCGGATTAACCATGGAATATTAAAAGATACGCGTAATGGAGCAGTTTTGTATATACAATGTGTAACAAAAAGGTTCAACAATACGGAAGGGCATGTATGTACTCATCATTATGAACAACTATTACTATGTGGTCAAAAAGAAATCCCGAATTTAAAATCAGCTGTTCCATACATTTTCTCCAAGGTACAATTAACCTTTTGTATGGAACAGCCGGTTTTAAATTCGGGATTTCAGGGTTGACCCCATAGTAAAAGTTGTTCATAATGATGAGTACATACATGCCCTTCCGTATTGTTGAACCCTTTTGTTAAACATTGTATATTATCTTCACTCAAGAGTCGTTTCTAGTATGATATTTTTTTCTAAAAGAACATTAATTTGTCTCTAAACATTAATTATTTTTTATTTATTTTTTCATAGGAAAACTTACAGCTATGTACACAGTTAGATAGAGTAATAATAATACTTATAGTAATTCCATAATAATGAAGCATTTTATATCGATTGCAAAAGAGTAAATTGTTATGCGGCATCATGATAGGAATAAAATGAATACCAGCCGGTTTATTTAGAAAATAAATTTAGCTACTTATACTAAATAATATTATGCCTTATACAGGTGATATTGAATTCATGGGCAGTATCTTGGAGGGTATTCAACTCAACATAATGGACAACTTGCCCCATGAAACCAACCCTAAAAACGCGAAAAAAGTCGGCTGTCCTGTACAAAAATGCTTTTACAAACGAAAATTTGTATGGAAGAGCTGACTTTTTTTCGCGATTTACTCGTTGATATCGTTCTAAAAGTTGTTCATTACCTGAAATTACATTAATGAGTTGAATGATCCTCTAAGTTAGTGCCCATGAATTCAATTTCACCTTATATACAAACTACTTATCGAGAGTCCATTAAAAAAGTTAATTTAAAAATGTGCGTACCTATTTGTTTATATTTAACACTAATGCAAAATCGGCATTTTTGCTTATTTTTCTCATTAGCTTTGAAGTAATAAAAAATAAAGAATATATAATATTGAAAATATTCTCTTTTGTGTTGCATGTTAAAAATAGAAGAATAATTTATAATAATAATGAATTTAAAAAAATTAACATTCTATCTATTTTTATTCTATGAATCTGACCAAATCGGTGCGGTTTCGTATCGGCTGAATTCGCTTAGCGAAACGAGAGAACTTTTGTTTAAATTAACGCAGTGGAAAACTGCATCGGACGTTCAGTTTCGATTCTAACTACTTTCGCAGAATTGAATTTCAAATGGACCTATTTCGGCTAACACCAGAGAGTGCGAGACTGGCAAACTTTAAAAATAATGAACTTAAACAATGTGTTGATTTGTAATTTTGCTATTTTATTTTAGTAAATATAGATACTATTCACACTATATTTACTATCTGCAATAATTATATCCCATTTACTTTTGTGTTGTAGACAAAACTCATTATAAGAAAAAATCTAATCTGATGTTATGAAAGCCTGAGGCAAGGCCTGATCACAGATGGAAGAGTCATGACAGCTTAAGCTACAAAATAAGATTATTATTTTATTTATTTATTCGTTATATAGTTGGCAATAAGAGGTGTTAGTATAGGGTTTTTGTTAATGTGTTGTTGATTTAAAATAAAAAACTTGCTCTCATATTTTCACCTACAAATATCTATAATATTGTATAACTATGTATAAATTGTAATTGCTATGTATGCATGCTGCGTGCACTTGTTTTGGGACATTTTAACCAAAACCAAAACCGTCTACGACTTTGTAACTTTGCAGATTTTATGAAAGTGTCCTGTTTAGTGTACCTAATAAATCAATAAATAAATCAATTATCAATTGGAAAAATATAATATATATGTCGGAGAGAGGGATGTACACAATTACACTACGTCATTTTATTTAGTACCTAATTTATTTATCAGAATGGCAATACCACGCCGTGCCATAGTCAAAAGAAATTTTAGATCCCTAGACGTCTATGGTACATTTCCAGCTGTCAGTGTCGAATGTAAACGTCATCTGTCAGTAGAGCGTTTGATCGAGGCATGTGTTCTGACGTTACTCACTTGCTCCCGAGACAGCACCTGCGCCGGATGTGCGCACTGACTGATTTCTTTAAGCAACATGGACGCCGACAACATGCATACGGAACGTAATCTGTTCGAATCCGCGACATATATAATATCGATCTTATGGATTGGAGCAATGCTCATAACAGATTTAATAAACCTAAATTTCAATTAAAATATATATTTTAAAAAATAAATATTTATATAAAAGTTTATTTTAATTTAAACATTATACTATATTATTATTTTTGTTAATTTTCATTTCATTTTTGTTATTATTATTATTATATTTTTTTCATAATTATTCTTATTATTGACGAGCATAGTGCCATCTATCTAACATTTGTACGCCTAATCGGCACATCATAGCTCTGTAAGACACTTTTAAGTTTGACATCTTTTGTGCACAAATTGTATAAAACCAACCATGTTGTACGCAAATAAAGGATCTTTATCTTTATCATTTTTTTTTTTGCTATTACGTATTATTTTCTCATAATATGCCAAATAAATTACTGGGCTTGAAGAGATTTGAGATCTTATATCTCAGGGTGCCGAGCGCAGCGCAGGATTTTGTTCGTAAGTTCATAATTCAGGCACTGCAACTGTTATGGGCAAGCGTGATGCTTACCACCAGGTGAATGTCTTGCTCGTCTCGTTGTTGTTATTATAATTAGCTCACATCTCTCATCGCTAATTCATTTCAAAATATCCGAGAAAAAAAAACAGCATTATTATAAATTAAACTTTATAGAAGAGATTTTGTCCCCAGAATAATAATAAAGCAGACACAATCCAGAGACAAATTCAGAGTTAATCTCAAAGTGATCTTTTGACGTGTTGTGGATAAAATTTCATATGCAAAATAAAATTAGAGAGCAAAGCGCGAACACGTCGTGTCTCGTTTAATAAGCGTGGAAAAGGTTGGCTCGAGTGCGGTACTACGGGTGCACTAACTTGGCTGTCTGTGTTATTTTAATAATACTAGCCACGTTCTGCGATTTTACGGAAGTAACCTGGCTTCGGAGCGATTCCATATCGACAGTCGCTATCGCTTAAGCGATAACGAAGTTCGTTTGGTAGACAAAGTCACATAGGTTTCGCTAACGCCTTCTCTATTCGTTTGTTCGATAAACTTTACATTTTGTCTCTGGACTTTCGTCGGCAAACGTCAAATTGCCATAGAATACTTGAGAGTTAGTATGAAATAATAGAATAAGCAGATTTTAGCTTCGCCGGATCAATGTTTATGTTAGTTAGTATAAACAATTATTATTGCCATGATCTTGGCCTTGTATTAACCGACCTTGAAAAATGTATAAGTATTCATTGTTATTCCCTATTACATAATATTGCTAAATAATTTTAAATTATGTTTTTCTTTTAGCCGTTTTTTAAATGCAGTTTTTTGAGCCTAAAGTAGCTGCATTACATTTCTAATATTTTAAATGCGAAAGTTTGTTGGTGTGTGTTTGTTTCTTACTCTTTCATGCTGAAACGGCTGAACGGATTTGGATTACATTTTATATAAAAGTAGCTCATACTTTGGAAGAAAACATAGGCTACTTTTTATCCCAACAACCGCGGGGTGCAGCTAGTTATAAATAATGCTTTATCGCGTCTTCTCAACGGTTTACAATAAGTTATCCACTGGCATTCACACATAAAGCGCACACTTACCTACACATTTTATTTTAAACAAAAAACTCAAAATAATTCACAACATACCGCTCAAAACAGTGTTAAATCGCCATTTTGTTTCGTTTTCTACAGGGTCTCGGCATTCGCTAGGGTTTCTATCGAGCGAATCGAAAACTAAGCGATAACGCTAGCCAAAAGTGCCGCTTGTCTACGCATTTCTATGGAAGTTGTTATTCGACGATGTCGATTCGTTTCACGGAATCGAAAGATGTTGACATTGTCTAGCAAGTTTCTATTCGTTAACGTAAGACCACGTGACATTGCGATAGCTTATGCCAATCCCATACATTTGGGACTTTTCTATTAGCGTCATCGCTAAGCGAATGTTACTTTGTCTAGGCCCGCTGTTAATAATAAAACTTGTTATGCAACCTTTTAGGCAACCTGTTATGTGTGTTCATGGTATCACCAATTTTACTTAAAAACGTTGAGCCTCTATAGCCTGGAGCACCGTCGTAAGGTGGCAAGTCTGTCAATTTTCTACAGGATTCATTTCGGAGAATGTGCCGATGAGTTGTACGACCTTATCCTTCCATCACCTTTTTACTACAGGACAAGTAGAAAGACGGCCCACTATCATCCTTATATTGTGGATTTTCCTTGGATACGTACCAAACGTTTTGACTCCACGTTTCTAATTCGTACAGCCAAGGAGTGGAACAAGCTGCCGGCTTCCTTGTTTCCTGAGAGATATAATCTAGACCTCTTCAAGGTCAGAGTGAATAGGTATCTTCTAATTCTGCGTGCTTCATCCTCGACCACATCGTCGCTTACCAACAGGCGAACTGGTGGTCAAACGCACACTTATAAGTGTTAAAAAACTTCATCGTCATCAGCCCATAGACGATCACTACTAAGCAGAGGCCTCCCCCTTAGACTGCTACACTATACGATAACCTGTCATTTGCATCTAACGGTAGCCGTTGTGTGTCTTGGGGTTTCTCTATAATCCCAACAGTAAAATACTACATTAATTTTAGGTCATTATTTCACCACTGACAACACACGTTGGTTAACCACCCTTGTCTTGAGGTACTGCAGGATTTTGGACGATAAGGTATTGCACAATTTTCCGAACTGTACTCATCCTAGTTGGAGTCTTCAGGCTACCTCTTTATCGAAGTTGGAGCTAACTGAACAATCTGTCCAAGGTAATTGTAGTGGTCAATATTATTTTCGAGAGTATCGTTCACAACGGCAACCAGCATGGACATAGGACATATTTTTTTTGTCTTGAGCCTCGAGAGTTCTCAAGTTTCTTCTATATAGCGTAAAGAAATAACAAACATAATATAGACGATCGCTCACAGTAGTTTTTTTTTGTTTTTGTGATTAGATTTAGTATACATGTAGTAGTCCGTAGACTATTGTTTTAGGATTCTTTACCCAAGATTATTCGTATCTATATTCCGTTCTATGCTTTAGCACCTACTAAAGCAAATCTATAAGTGGACCACTGAGTTGCGGTGGCCAGATTCTAGTCTAAAAACATTCTTAAGAAAACAAAATAATATGCCTTGAACCGATTATGACGATGATGATTACCGTGGATTGATCACTGCCTATTACAAAAGTTTTAGTGAGATCATGAGCCAAATCCAGTCTTAAGTTAATATGTGTTGAAAGGAAAAACATAATTACTAATGTGATAAAAGTCTTATTAATATTACTTGGCTAACTGCTTAACTCCTACAATAGGCATGATGACTACAATTTTTTTATTACCTCATAAAAAAGCTGATCATCAATAGAGCCTATCAACGGAAACAAAATGATTAATAATTCAAAAATAAATAAGTTCTAAGTATTTTAATTTCAAGCTAGACAGAGAGCGCGCTATACTGAGCTATGACGTCAAGCCTCAGGCGCGGCATACAAATGCTATACTAACACGTGCTTTGCGAGAAAGGGATAGAGCATCCCCTCTCTATCCCCACCTAAAACTTTAAACGCTCATATCTCAGAGATTTATCAGTCAATACAATTTATTTTTTCAGTATGTGTAATGTATTTAGTTATATTCATCACTAAGCCTGTTATTTGTCATAAATTAAACATTAGGCCACTCGCCTATTGTTTCATATGACCCAACTGTCGCGATTTTCGCGCTGTCTAATTTTATTCAAATAGAGGGCTATTTGAATAAAATTGCCGAAAGAGCTAGATCCTCCAAGAAAATAACCTCCAATTTAACTCGTGTTACTTAAATCATTATAAATCAATATTTGCAAGAATCACATGCTAATCAATTATAATCAAGATTTAATTAACAGTTCCGAATTAATGAACACTTGCATACGCCGCGCCGTATGTTGCATTAAATTTGCTACGCTCGGTCAATCATGACGGACATAGTTAGAGAAACAGAATCGTGAGATGGAAAAAAGTATCACCCTCGCCATGAGTACCACTCCCGGACCGAATTCAAAGATTAAAAGGATAATTTTTTCGTCACGTTTTCGTCTCTTGTATTATCGTAATACTTCTGACGAGTGCAGGAAAAATGTAGGAAGTAAAAGAAAATGATCTGGAAAAGGAAAATGTGACTGTTGTCGCTTCTGTAAAAACGCGCAATAATAATTAGTATTTAATTAGAAGCTTTATTATCAAACATTTAAAGTGTCCTGCTATTTTATACTATCCTACGAGAACCGCATAATATATTTCCAGGAGTTTTGGCGGGAACACGGAAAAATCATGTCGTTGCATTCTATTATTTTCTTAAACTTGTGTTTTTTCGAGAATTAATGATTAAAAATGGTGGTGTTTTATTCGTTGAGTGTTGAATTACATGCACGAGTGTGGGCAAGTGATATAATGTGGTGAAACATGTCTTTTTGTGTTGTTTTCAAAACTCTGTAGAAGCTCATAGTAAAGTCGCCACAACTTTACTAGGGCATGACTTGGACTCGACTATGACTAATTTCGTGTGACTGACTGTGATATCATGACATGTTTGACTTGATTTTAATATAAATACTTGAAAAAATCATAAACTTGACACTGGCAGGATGCACAACGTGCGATGCCAAGAACTAAGAAAACAAAATCCAGAATAAAATTTAGCATGCGTTAATCCACGCCATAGAATGTTAACCGTTGAGTTGAGAAGATTTGTTTGTATTTTTTTTGTCTACGAATTATAATTTATCAAACACAGTGAATAATACAAACACACACAACACAAAAATATTTTCGATTTTTTTGCATTAGTGTAATAAGGTTCTTCTGTCAGGCTTACTTATAATAGTACTTATGATACGAGTGTGCTATGTTTGGATAGTTCATTTAAAAAAAAAAACAATTTTCAAAAAAAAAATACAGAGGCGTTTAAAGGGGGGGAGCGGGGTGGAATGTTGTATGGAAAGTTCTTTGTTTTTGAAGTTATAGTGATAAAAATTGATATTTGGGTAGTTCATCAAAGGGGTGAAGTTGGGGGGGGGGGAGAGTCAGTAGAGTCGGTAGAGTGGGTAGAGTTGGGGGAGGGGGCTAAAAAAATTGCCCGGGATGATTTAAAGTGGTGAATTTTGGGAGCGGACCGAATAACTTCCGTACGCGGACGAAGTCGCGAGCGACCTCTAGTGAAATATATATAGGTATATATAAATATAGCTATGAACTGAATGAAGCCTTTCAAAATGTACCTAAAGTTATATTTGAATGAACGATCAATACGAAACTCAATACAAAAGAAAGCGGGCAGATATTATCAATCCACTTACTTATCACAAAGAACGCAATACATAAATACAAGTAGGTATCTGCTGTATTGGCATCGTACATTATTTACAACTCAAAAATCTTGGATTTTACACCTCATCTCTCTCGAAGAAGCCCGAAGGATCGCATAATATATCTTGCCGTAGATATTTTTATAACTCATCATGTACCAACGTGCCTTGACAAATTCATGAATTTTCGCGTAAATAAATATAGAATAAGGCGACGTATGTTCGATGAAAATTCGACGGCTCATGCATACAAATTCGTTTGTTAAACTTCAAAATTGCTTTGAGCCACACGCTGCTAATTTTAGCAGCAGGAAAATGAGTAAGGGCTTTTTACGTAAAGTAACATTGCCACATTAATATTAGAATCGCTTTAAAGAATTTCCGGAAAATGAGGAAACACGCCTCTGTACTTAAGTACTTCTATTTTATAACTAATTTTGAATTTTGATTTGTTTTTTTTAAGTAGCCGTGTTTTTCCTTTTAACGCAAAGCAAAGTGTATTTTCTTCAATTTTTTTGAAAATAAAATATTTATTATCTGAAGGTACGAAGGGAGCAGAGATCCTAGTGTAGCAAATGTAATGTTTTTTTACAAACACAGTAGTGTTTTCAAAAAATATGGATCACTTCTAAAATCACCGCAATAATGATATAATCATTTTCTGTACGTCATCCAGCATTTACCGGTGCGGTGGTGAGCTAAGTACTTTAGCTTATCATTCACCAGAATAGTTTTCATTCAAACTGTCGATGTTCTGTGATTGGCGCAGATATAATTTAAAGTCCCCTCAACATCAGCCAGAAGATGTCCACTGCAGGACGAAGGCCTTTCCCTTAATAGGTTGCCACAATCCCCACGCTTGGCAGGCGGCTTGGGGGTTGCAGAATGCTCACCACCGATAACTAAGAGAACGCTTCTGCCCATCCTCTTTTGGTTTTGGATGCTGTTTTAGGATATACCCAGGTCCCAGGACATTGATCCCTAATTGATTATTAGTATATTATGATACAAGTGTGCAGGCGCAGGCGAGCGCGATAAGAAAGCCGAGAGTGTAATGACTAACATATCACAAGACTCTCATACGACTGTTTTCATCACACTTTCGAGGAAAAAACAAACTTTTTTTGATAATAACCAACCACACAGCGAAAACGTCAACAAACATTTGCGGAAAATGGCGCCCAAACCAGCAATGCGCGCGCAGATTGACATTTACTTCAGCGGCATAATAACTCTTTGTTGGTATTCCAAAAAAACTGTAAGTATTACCCGGCTATATTAAGAGTGCTTCGTATACATACGTCTAATTGCAAAAACGAACAAACTTGACTTTACCTGGTTATACCTATTATAGCACTAGTGCCGTAATGTAAAGTAAAAAGCACGCGTGCGTAATAGCTTGAATTATGAGCCTCAAGCCGATGTGATAAGATCCACTTTACGAGCAAGTGTGATGAAAAATTACTTACAAAAACAAACTGACTGTAACTGCGCGAGCTTGCGCATAAGTTTGTAGTGAAAGGGTGAAGGTACTATCAGTGAATAGGTTTCATTGTCATTGCGTACACACAAAATGTTATCTTAAAGCTCTAGGAAGCAAGGTTTTCGCTTTTCTCTGTATGTAATGTAATGAACGGTGAGGTTAAATTATTTTCAATTGCCCTTACTATTTCTTTCCTATACTCTCCCCGTAATCCTTTCTGAGGCTAGCAGAGTTTTTGATAAACAGCTAGGACAAAGGGCGAGTAATCTGCTTGCAAAAATGGAAAGGTAAGCCTGCTTTATGAAGGTTGGGTAACGAGGATATTATACCAGGAACGGATGAGATGCGTATTCGGAAAAAAATGATTTTGTGGGTGAGTTGTACGGGCGTTGATATCAGGCGATAAGAAAATATATTTTATAATACTTTCGAGAAGTTTGAACAACGAAAAGTTATCTAGTACATTTGGTTACTCTGAAAGTTAGGATGGAAGTACCACCAATAACAATTAAACCCATTTTTTATTATTAAACGGATATTAAACAAAAATGCATAATCATGAACATTTTACCATTTGTAAGTACCTAATGTGTATATTACCTTAATTACCTACATTTAATAGTACATAGAAGGACGGCGGCAGCGTCCTCTCTGTAAGCGGTAATCATTTTGCCTAGCGTGGGGATTATGGCAACCCCTCCCTATCAAGGGGGAGGCTTTCGTCCAACAGTGGACGTCTTCAGGCTGACGAGAGACCTATATTGACTGTAACTGCGCTTACTTGCGCTGTACCAAGTGTGAAGGGGCACCATAAAAGATACTATAAAAGTCAAAAGGGCTTACTACAATTGTATTAGATGTTACTTCCTACATAAAAAAAACTAGTGCAGATCACAGTCTGTAGCAAGTATATAGTTATGATTAAAATAATGTACTTCATCAATATTAAAACGAGATGAGAACGACATAGAAAGATAGGTTTAATTACCGTAAGTAAGTAAGTTCGTATAGGCTGAGTGGCCAGCCCTATGTCAGAGTTAATGAGCCGCCCGAAGGCCTCTGACATGGCTGACGGTTGTTATAGAAACTAGAACAAACAACCGGGACCAACAATTTAATTTTTAAATTTAAATTACCGTGTAACATACTGTAATACAGTACATTATTTGGTGCTGAGTAAACTAGAATCATTACTCAAAAAACTGTAGGGAAAACATGCGAAACACATTTTTTTCCTAGGAAACCGCAAATCTCCGGAGGGTTCATCCTCTAAAAGCACAGAGAAAGGAAAAATAAACAGAAAGTACGTTACGTATGTATGATCTATAGTTCATGGAATAAGTCGGACTGTTTCTATGCACTTCGATCTTCATTTATTATTCACTAGCTACGCCCTGCGGCTTTACCAGCGATTGTTGGGATAATATAAAGTAGCCTATATGTTATTCCACGTTATAAGCCGCCGCGCCAGATCCAAACTGAAGGTAACTTCACTTTGGGCTTGTCGCGGCCGGCATTATAGTACGTTGGTATGTTGTTGTAAAGCTAAACAATGTATTTATTTGACAGCGCGATGTGATTGGTGCCGAGACAAACCATGGTGGTTTTTCGGTACTACTTAGGATGTAATAATGTATGTACAAATTGTAATGAATAAATAAAAATAAAAAATAAAAAGCTACCTGTATACCAAATTTCATCCAAATCTATTCAGCTGGTTCAGCGTGAAGAAGTAACAAACATACATACATACACACACCGACAAACTTTCGCTTTTAAATATTATAGTAGGATTAATAAGATAGTGTGATAACATAAATAGTGTAGCGCTCGTGGCGTAGCTTGTCTAGGTGATTCTAAACGATCACCGATGTTAAGCAATGGACGGTCCGATCAGTCTTCGGATGGGTGACCGTGAGTGGCATTTATTTTTGAGCGCTACCGTGGGTCGGATGACACGTTAAATTGTTGGTCCCGGTTGTTTGTTCTAGTTTCTATAACAACAACCGTCAGCCATGTCAGAGGCCTTCGGGCGGCACATTAACTCTGACACTAGGGCTGGCCACTCAGCTTATACGAACTTACTTACTTTATAACATAAATATCGGCGGAAATTTTTCACACAACGCCATCTAGCCCCAAACTAAGCAAAGCTTGTTAATAATGTGGTTTTTTTCATTTGTTATTGGCATCGCACTTAATTTGTGCATCAAGTTTATGAATTGTTAAGATTTATAGTAATCATCAAGTAAAATATGTCATGAAATCACAGATAGTCACACGAAATTAGTTATAGTCGAGTCCGAGTCATGCCCTAGTAAAGTTGTGGCAACTTTACTACAAGCTTCTTCGGAGTTTTGGAAACAACACGAAAAGACACGTTTCACTACATTATATCACTTGCCCACACTCTTGCTCGTAAATCAGCACTTGAATAAAACGCCACCATTTTTATGCATTAACACTCGAAAAAACACAAATAATACAATGCAGCGACACGATTTTTTCACGTTCCCGTCAAAACTCACTGATGTGATTGTATACGTGGGTTCTGAAGAAATGTTACCGAATCCCAGGTTTCATTTGGTCTAGATGTGGATTTTCTTTTTCCTTAGCATTTTGCCATCCAACGTGGCAATGCGCCAACATTTAAGCCACTTTTCCATCCACCATGGAGCTTTTAGTTTAAGTTTTAAATATAATTATTATATTTTATGGTCCTTTAATGTGTCAAATTTATTCATCAAGTATCATAGACTCATATACATCATTAAATTAAATATTACACATGTCAAAATTGTCAGTACAAACCCCTTAAAAATAACCTAATAACTAATCAAATAACCCGCCCCTGACCGTTCCCGGTGCAAAAGTGCCCATCACACTCGCCGCGTTCCCACGTTGAATGGCCATGGCCATTCTCTGCACCAGGAGCGGGAGTCACCTGTCTTAATATTGAGCCTTTGCCCTATTTCCCTGATAAGCTCCTTAGCTTCAATGCCCCAACAACCCAGGGTCTCCACAGCTATCGGCATGAAGTGGTAAAGCTCCATAGCGGCGTACTTTAGCCTCTTTTTTAAACCGGCATCCTCTGCGGCTGCTGACGGGGAGTGGATAGTGCCACTGAGGTGGCTGGCGGCTTTAGGGTTTATATTGATTATAATTCGATTCAAATATGATTTAATTTAATTTATGGTGCCCTGGCTTTTTATTGTCTCGCAGAAGGCGTGAAAAGTAGAGTATGCTCCTCTGCAATAAAGCCTGTCTTCGTCTTGCGCAGCTTGAACCCCTCGCTTCACTCAGGACTCTATATAACTCCCACGCTACGCTCGGGAGTTAACTCTAGACTTCCTCGTTTCGATTAGGGTTCAATAATGCCGCCCGCGCTATAAACACTATAGACTGTTATTATAACAGTCTATAGTGTCTAAAAATTTGTGACACTATAGACTGTGACAGTCTATAGTGTCTAACGTCGCAGGCGGCATTATTGAACCCTAATCGAAACGAGGAAGTCTAGACTAAGCACACAGATCCTAGTTTCAATTCTCGGCTGAAATGTTGAGCGATGAATTTGAATTGTTTATTATTTAGGTATGACCTGGGTATGTCCTAAAACTGCATCCAGAACCACCGGAGGACGGGCAGCATCGTCCTTTCGACTAACAGTGGTAACCATTCTGCGATCCCCAAGCCGCCTGCCAAGCGTGGGGATTATGGAAACACCTCCCTTTAAGGGAGAAGCCTTCGTCCAGCAGTGGACGTCTTCCGTCTGTTGATGATTATTTAGGTATACGTACCTACTTATTGAAAACAGAATTTTGAAATTCAGATTTAGTTATAAACTGTTAAAAAGTCAAATACTGCGTTTTATGTATTGCAGGACAGACACCTCCAAGCTCCATCCAATTTAGCACTCATCATATTCAAGCAATTTTGCACGTGTTTTTTTAAATTTTAATGTATCTTTCTTAATATTTCAACAACCCGGTACTGGCTGCAAAGAAGCACTATTACATTAATTTTAATTTAAAAATTGTAGCAGTCTAGACCTTTTTTTAGACGCCGTGTAGCACAAGTCTGTGATATCGAGATGGCAACCCTGAACTCATACCAGCATTAACTTTCAACTCCACCCGTGACACCAACGCGACCACTTTACGTAATAACCACGAAAATGAAAATAGAGTCCATCCAACCGTTTAGCCAATTACCAACACACTGTGCAACTCCACATGCCCTATCACAAACCCGTAAGGTTCATATTTGTTTATTCCAGTTATAAAATACTGTGGGCGAGTGTTTTGGTAGTAGATGTGCCGTATCTGAAATTCAGATGGAGTTTTTCAGCGAAAGCGCGGAATAATAATGAAGATAGTAGCCAAGAGTGGGAATTGGACTTATGTCTGGAGTTACGGAAATGGGATTTTCTTGTGGATAGATCATGATAGATGACGCTTTGTTCAAATCACATCACAATAATACATCATAATACTGGCTTGTCATCATCATCGTCAGCCTGTATTGTCCAGCTGCTGATTGTAAAAGAAAACAAAATAAGCACTGGGGCGTTTCACAATATAGTTATGTGTTTCATGCTTGTAAAGTATTTATAACTAGAGGTTACCCACGACTTCGTCCGCGTACGCGAAGAAATTTGCTCCGCTCCCAAATATCTTCTATACCGCTGGGTCAATTAACTAGATTTTTTGTTCTTCAATATATTCACCACTTTAGATCAACCCTAACAAAAAATATTATTATTTATGTTTTAATAAGTCATTTAAATTCAAAAACCAATACCATCACTAAAGCTTTAAAACAAAGAACTTTCCATACAAAGTTTCTCCCGCCCTTTCACCCCCTTAAGACATCCATGTCAAAAATTTATTCAAAATACCATATGTTAATTTAAATGAACTACCTAAATACCAATTTTTTCATCAGTATAACTTCCGACACAAAATTTCATCCCCGATTTCACCCCCTAAAATCATCCCAGTCAAAATTAAATTAAAAGATAGAAAGAAAATAAAAGACTAAAAGATACAAAACAAAGGAGTTTCATAGAAAAGTTAATACCCATTTTTCCTTCCCCCTTAGGGGTCGAATTTCTAAAAGTTATTTCTGCGTACCTACACCTCTACGTACCACGACAAATACTCGTACACCCTCTAAATTTCAAGTCTGTACGACCAGCGGTTTAGACTGTGCGTTGTCTGTCAGTGTTAGACGTGTTTCTGAAATTCTGAATATGATATTTTATTTATTTTCTAACCATTGTAACATCGCCAGTTACTTTACCTTTAGCATTATCAACCTGATAACCCCTGCTGGACATAGACCTCAAAGGCTCAGTAGCCATATCTACCTTACGGGCCCAGTTGCGGCTTGGTAGATTCACCAATTCAATTTCTTCTCCGATCGTACCTACGCAGAATTTCTCACGATATTTTATTTCACCGATAAACCAACTCATTGGTCTACGATTTCGAATCTAGTGGCCTTCCAAGAAAACTACTTAGGCTTTTATCCATGACTTTATAGGTAAAGAAAATAAGAACTGTAATGATATTTGTCTGAAAACTGACATTTAATCATTATACGATTGTCACCGTACCGTCTCCAACAGATTTTGGAAAGATAACCACTGTCATCAAGCGAATACATAGATTATGTAGTTGTTACTAAGTATATGTTTTTTTTTTGCGTAGAAGCTTTTGTTTATTCTGTGCCATTCTGGCGGATTGGGTATCGGCCAACATTATGATGTTTTCGGGTTCTGGATAAATGTCAAAATTATGAGCAGTTGTAAATTTTTATAGCGGGTTTTAATTTTTGTTTTTATTGTATGGGATCTTATTGCGAAAGAGGTTTGTAAAAGTTAGGGCTGTCGTGTCTAAATTTATTTAATTTGACGTCATTGCCTAATAGTTGTGTATTTTATAACATTACTAGCTACAAAATAGTAATAGCATAAAAAAAATATTTAAATTTTATGTAAGATGTGAAATAGGCGCGCGTTCCACCCAAGGGATCAAAAAGCACCCGTTGTTCCACCACTATCCCCTGGAGGATCGAAAAACACTCGCCTATTCCACCACAATCCCCTGGGGGATCGAAAAACACTCGCCTTTTCCACCACAATCCCCTGGGGAATCAAAAAACTCTCGCCTATTCCACCACAATCCCCTGGGGGATCGAAAAACACTCGCCTATTCCACCACAATCCCCTGGGGGATCGAAAAACACTCGCCTATTCCACCACGATCCCACAAGTTGAAGTATCACACAGTACAGAAAATTATTGGTAGATATAGCAATTCCATATAATATTGACTGATATAAGCAATAATCATGTTTCAAATCATTAAAGATTTTTTAGTAATTTTTGTGTAGTGGCTACTACACATGTTTTTTTAATGATTATTTAGGCTTGCATTTGACTGGCATCTCGTCTGATGTTATACGAAGATGCAGACTACGATGGAGCACGCTTGCCTAGAAGAACCCAATTCATTCGACTTGAAGACACCCAGAATATAATAATCGGGAATCTCCCTCTCTACCAACACCAACTTGTGTATAGATTATAATATTCTAAAACATATTATACAGAGCTATTAGTATATAGTCAATACCAATTAATCTCAGGATGGGATAATGTATAGCACAAGTATGTGTGTTTTGAAATTTGCAACAGGTAATATCAAATTGATATTTTAAATATTTACAATGTAGCTTAAAATGTTGAATACTGATTGCTCATAAAAATATAAGCAAAGCAAAAAAAATTTAATTAAATACTATGATATTAAGTTTGATGAACTTTCTATTAATAATATTTAAGTTAATACCAGCAGCCAGCCTTCGTCCAGCAGTGGACGTCTTCTGGCTGATGAGTGAGTGTGTGTGTGAGTGAAGTTAATAAATAAATATTTTTTAATTTTTAAAGATTTTGTATCAATTAATTATGAAGGTTCACAATTATTTATACCAGAACTAATAACTGATGGGGAAGAAAAGTTCATGAGTGGCGACCGCAAACCGGAAAACGCAGCGTAGGAAGGCCTCCTACTAGGTGGACCGACGACATTGGTAAAAGTCGCGGGCAACCGGTGGATGCAAATGGCAGGTTGTCATACAGTGTGGCGGAGGGGAGGCGGCCTTAGTTAAGCAGTGACGTCGGGCTGATACTAAAAATTATTTATATACAATTTTTTGTCCCTTAAAATTGGACCAATTCTACAGTAGGTACTCTTACCTGTAACTTGCGATAAAACAGAACATTTCATGCGCACAATTGTTTTTTTTATTTAAAAATATACCTATATAATATAACCCAAAAAAAACTGTGAACGCCCTTCCAATAAAGCGATCCTGCAAAAAGGCTTAATATAAAATTGTATCGTAAATCTAAAAAGTAAATCTCATGGTGAAGGTGCGAAAGAAATCAAGCAATAAAGAACGGGGCCGTTTCCCGGATCAAATCAATACAAACCTTACCCATTTCACTTTTATCGAGATGTTAAAATCTAAAAATGAACGCAGTATTACACGTTCACTTTCACATAAATGTTCTTTTATGGCAGAAAATATTTTTCCTAGCCTGAAATAGGAGCTGGCTCTCTAGGAAAGCTGCCGAAACGATGAGTTCTATGTTTAGCTATAAATGCTTTAATGGTAAGTTGTAACTAATTTGTCATTTAAAATGTAAGTACATAATTTACCGGTGACCGAACGTATAATAGGTACCCACACACATCAGGCAGACTTCCACTGCTGGACGAAGGCCTCCCCCGTAATATCCTTATTACCATAAATTATTTTTATAAAGTTTAAAAACCTAGAGGAAGTATGGAAATCCAATACAGTAGTATATTGCGTTGATCATGATGATTGATTTAAAAATTCGTGAGGCGCTCTCCCTATTGAAGTATGAGCGCATCTCATCTGGGAATGGTGATTCGGTCGTAAAGCGGGTAAAGTCTCGTGATTCATTCGAATAATAGAGGCTGATGATGATAATGATATTTTTTTCACGTGGCTGCGCGGGCCGCTTGCTTGCATAAATTATTATGGGGTTGCCATAATCCCCATGCTTGGCAGGCGGCTTGGGGATCGCCAAAACGCTCTACACCGTTAACCGAGAAGTCGCCGTTTGCTTAGGTTGATGCTACTTCAATTAGGTACCTATATTTTAATTCCTATAGAGTGTTTGCAAACTCCAAAATTACGATTTATTGTAAATAATAGGGCCGATTGAGTAACGTGAGCTTATTCAATTAAAAATAGATGAACTACTAGAATATTTAAAATTTCATCAGGTTATTTATTTCGGAAGTAGCCTGGATTTACGCTTTTCCACAAAACAACTGTTTTCTATTAGTGTTTACTGCTAATGCTAAACATCGTTTCTATTTATCGATAAATTCTACACTATCATCGTACCGCTTGATTGATTGGCAAGCCGTCCGTGGCAGACAAAAGAGTGATGTATCGAACCGTATATTACCAGATATCGATATTAAATTCCTATTCACCTAATTGTCAGTTAATTATAACGTTCTAGGTTTTAAGTCACAGGAAACGCTTTTGTTTGATATTTGGATTTAAAAATATTATATAAACAAATTATCAGGGGTAATTAATAAGTATTAAGTTTAATTTCAGAATAATAATAACAATCTACAAAAACAATCATCATCATCATTTCGATTCAAGGCTGACTTATTTTTAATATTAATTTTATTATATTGTATTTTTTTTTTGTTGAGGCCTTCGGGCGGCACTAACCGGGAGGCCTAACTCTGACACTAGGGCTGGCCACTCAGCCTATACGAACTTACTTACTTACTTAATTTTTTTTTTCTTTTTTTGGATTTTAATTTGTTGTGTATTTACAAAAACTATCCTGTTTTCGAATGGCTTAGGCACATCAACAGCCATAAGACGTCCACTACTGGACGAAGGCCTCCCCTTAATAGAGTGGGAGAGGTTGGCCATAATTCCCACGCTTGGCAGGCAGCTTGGGGATCGCAGAATGCTCTCCACGGCTAATAAGGACGCTACTGCCCGTCCTCCGGTGGTTCTAAATGCAGTTTTAGGACATACCCAAGTCCGTGGTTTAGAATATTTTACCCTGATTCTACAATTATATCCATCATCATCAGCCCAGAGACGTCCACTGCTGAACGAAGGCCTCCCTCTTAGACCGCCACACTGTACGACAACCTGCCATTTGCTACCACCGGTTGCCCGCGACTTTTACAATGTCGTCGGTCCACCTAGTGGGAGGCCTTCCTACGCTGTGTCTTCTGGTTCGCGGTCGCCACTCAAGAACCTTTCTTCCCCATCGTGCCAGTTCTTCGAGTAATGTGGCCTGCCCATTGCCACTTTAACTTGCAAACGACGAGCTATGTTGGTAAATTTGGTTCTTTGGCAAATATCCTCGTTCCGGATTCTATCGCGCAAAGTACAATTATATCCATTGTGTGTTAATATTACTTGCAATAAAATTATTTTATTTTTGTTACAGGTAATTACTACTATTTGCGGTTCAAGTGAAATAAAATCAAAATATTGCTCATAATTATTGTGAAATTAATAAATCGCCCGCGTGGTCTACTAGAACATATTTGGGGTACGTAAGCTTTTTCTAAATTGCATGTGTTGTACAACCAATCAAACTAAGCTGCCTATGATCAAACCGTAGCCCTCGTGGCGTAGCTTGTCTAGGTGATTCTAATCGATCACCGATGTTAAGCAACGGACGGTCCGGTCAGTCTTCGGATGGGTGACCGTGAGTGGAATTTATTTCTGAGCGCTACCGTGGGTCGGATGACACGTTAAATTGTTGGTCCCGGTTGTTTGTTATAGTTACTGTTGTTATAACAACCGTCAGCCATGTCAGAGGCGGCGTTCGGGCGGCACATTAACCCTGACACTAGGGCTGGCCACTCAGACTATACGAACTTACTTACTTTTATAATCAAACCAATACGGTTGTGGAATTCTCTGCCATAGTCTGTTTCCCTTAAAGTACAATATGCGTCTTCAAATCCAGAGTAAACAGGTTCCTTCTAGGTAAGCGTACTCCATCTTAGACTGCATTGTAGCTTAACATCAGAGTATGTGATCAAACGCAAGTCTATCACGAGTAAAAAAAAAATTAAAAAAAAAACCATCATAATAATAACAATAACGATAACTTTATAATGCTTGAAATGCTTTGAAAGCTTGCTTGTTGATTTTGAAGTGCATACAAGTTTCTTGACAAGAATAATTTCTTCAAATATACAAATACAAATAGTTTATTGATAACACCAAAGTTACAAGTCAAATTCCATTAAGTATGTCACAAAAAAATAATCACTTACTAAAATTAAATAATAATTATAAAAATACGTTAATAATCTCTTATTTTAAAACAGTTATAAGTTCGCTTATAAAGCCGAAATAGCCCAAGTTTAACAAGACCTTGAGTTAGCGAGGTCACAGTAAAGTTATAAGCAAACTGTAAATAATTAAGTTAAAGCTCTACTTATTGAAATTGGTTTTTTTAAGTCGTGAATTTTAATGTTTCAGGACTCAGTTGTAATGTTTTTGTTTTAATTCAAAACTCGTTTTCGTAAATTAGTCTGGAAAGTTTAAGTGGATCTATTTTATGTCCAATTATGCTTTATTTGCAAGTCCATTTACAGTCACACAGTAAAAACAATACGGTAAGTAAACTATTCTCAATTATTATTTTTGGCGATAATTATTCATTTTCATTACATTCCATTTTATATTTTTACTACATTACTCGTACCTATTATCGTTTATAAATTGTATTTTCTTTCCTCTTGGGCATTTTTGCAACTCCTAGTACAGACATTAACACAACAATAAAAAAAAATGTTTTTGCATAATACACTTATTTTAAAATATCTTAAGTTTTATCAACATCAATAATATCAAAATCTTAAATTCCAACAATTAAGTTACATTTAGTCCCTTCGTAGTCTTTATGTAGCAGGACTACAACCCTCTACGACGTAGACTTGTAGACTTTTTATGAGTAGAAGCTCTACGGGATTGGACAAAAGTTCAAGAATAACATTGTAAAGCGGTTAAAATAAGTTGATTTCGTCTTATAATTGGTAGCTTAATTAGTTGATCACTTACACAGAATCACCTCAGTCTTTTGCTGCACACAAGCCATTCCATGCTCGCCACTCCGGAGCATCTTTGGCGCTTCGCTTTCAGTCGGGTCCATATAAGAACGCAGAAAAACAAATGTCATAACGACGATTAGCATTACAACATTACGCAGAAAAATCTTTACGCATAAAACGCAAGCCGCTTATATCCATGCGCATAAAGTTTATACGCATAGCAATGAACACCATAATCATCGAAAAGCTTAAAAATATATCGCCTAAATCAAACAAACACTACAAATACCTATCAATAATCATTAAAAAGCATAAATATTAACCGATATCTACTTATCCGAGTCGGATATGTCACCGAGCTTAATTATACATACAGAGTTGCACGAAAATCTAAATTGAAATAAAAAACCAAACCTAACGAGACGGCTAAGGCAAACTTAAAATAACCAACTAAAATTTGACTCCGGGTGGTTTTGAATTCGTCCCGCCAGAAGCTCTAGCAGTCGCCCCTGAAGGAAGCGTGCCACAGGACCTCTCTTGAGCTTCTGACTCCAGCGCTATTTATATATACACTAGGGGTATGGACCACAAGCCTAGGTGGAGTCGGGGTGCTCTGATTCAGATCTGTCACTTATTTCAAACCTAACCAACTCAAAATTGACTCCGGGTGGGCTCCCGACAGAAGCTCTTGCGCTCCAACCAACTCAACACACACACACACACACGCATAACTACCTACTATAAAAATAAGATGTGTTATCTAAGACCTGCATGTAACCTTTATAACTTTATAACTGCAATAAACCAATTGAGTATTGAGTAGTGACCCCGTAAGTCTATAGTTAAATAAACTACACTAAGATTTTTTATATTATCACTAAAATAACCCACACTGGCAATCAAAGTTCTTATGTGAACAATAGGCTAGATGATTGTTTTTTTTTGTTGCCCTATTAAAATGTGATCCATAAATGTAGCTGATTAATGAAAAGAAAATGAAAATCTGATCAAAAATAAGCAACTTATAAGCATTTTAATATCATGCTAGACAGAGAGGCGAAACAGCAAATCATGACGTCACATCTCAGGTTGCCATATAAATTATATTCTGACAAGTAAGGCGTGACGTAATTTTTTGTTTTGTGGGAAAGGGACAGAGTTGTCTCTAACAAAAACTTTAAACGCTTATATATCAGAACATTATTAACCGATTGAAATTATTTTTTCCATAAACATACTATATTTACTTAAATTCTTCATCAAAGCTATTGGTTTCAACGATATGAACATCAGACCTACCCTATTAAATCACCTTATGCGACGCATTCACTAAAATTCATATACTTAAACTACTCAAGCTAAAATAAATTGATCATAGATCAGAACAAATTAGTATGCATTCCGACGAATACGCTTTGCGCTATATTTTACCAGGTATGGTTGAGAACTACCTTATATTAAAAAACATAAGTATTTGACTTTTATCTTTTCTTTGCTAAAGTTACCATACATTTAAGGCTAACCTGAATAAACAACTAATGCACTTTAAAAAGGTTACAAAATACGTTCATGACAAAGTTTCCCTTCTCTCTCGATACACTGTGGCATAGATGATGAAATTAAAACAACTAAGAACTTTTTAATATCTAGCAGTTCTTGAGTTGATTTTGATTAAAACTTAAAGTTGCCTGGTTTTACTTTAAGTGTTTCTCTCAACTTAGAACATCTTGCGTGTTTACGTCGCAAACAAAGCAATTGCTTTATACTTAACACGAAGTTTTGTCTGGTAGTAAAAAAGCTGCTATTAATTTTAATAAATGTAAGCTTTTCTACATGGTTAATAATTTGCTTTCTAAAGGACGAATTTCAGTTAAATATAACATTGAGGCATTGAGCAGCCTATTATGGTTTCCCTTAGTATACATGAGATATAGTAGGCTAGAAGACTGGTATTTTTTTATTGTCCTATTAAAATGTGGCCCATAAATATAGCTGATTAATGATAACAAAATGAAAATCTCATCAAAAATAAGCAACTTATAAGTATTTTAATATCATGCTAGACCACAACAAGCACACAAATCAGAAAGAAGTAACAGTAAATCGTGACGTCATTTCTCTGTACGCCATATAAATTATATTCTGACAAGTAAGGCGTGACGTCACTTTTAGTTTTGTGGGAAAGGGACAGAGTTGTCTCTAACAAAGACTTTTAACGCTCATATATCAGAACATTATTAACCGATATACATTATTTTTTCAATAAATATACTATATTTATTTAAATTCTTCATCAAAGCTATTGGTTTCAACGATTTAAACATCAGTCGTCTACCCTGTTACTGCTATATACTTAGAACCAGGCAGCACATCATCGCTGTGACATTGTGGTCAAATGCATTCTTAATTCGTTGTAACATACGCTATAAAAAAACTGACTTCAAAGCAAAATAAACTAGAAATAAGTATACAGTTTTGAAAATGTCATCTTTTTATAATCTCGTCTACTATTTTAAGGCTTTGTGGTTTAGACGTGTATCAAAAACCTTGCTGTCAAAAACCATGATAAAAGGACTGAAACGGTTCAAAGAAAGGTCAAAAACATCATTTAAAAACAAATTTTAGATGTTTCCGGAAAAATCACCTTCAAGAAAAAAGAGAATTTCGTTATTGAAAATTTTGGTTATAAATAAAGGTTTGTTCGCTGGGTTCTTTAATTTGCTTTGGAAATTTTCATGAACAGTTTTCATCAAATCTTTTCAAACGGACTGACTATCTAGTATATATTATTGTAAATAAATAAATAAATTATAAATTTAGATAATTCAATTATTGAATGTAGTTTTACTACATTCTTACTATTTAACGTTATTTGTAATTATCTTGTACAATATTGCAAACCCCCGTCTTTCTATGGACGTCTTCTATGGTATATTATATTATTTGAATTTTGCCAACCTAAAGTTACCTGGAAGAGATTGCTTTTAGCGATAAGGCCGCCAATTGTTAAAGTAGTTCTAAGTTCACCTATCCGTTGCATATAATTTTTTCTTCTCGTGTGTTGTATAGAGTTAATCTGTCAATTAAAAACCACGACGACGAATAAAATATTATGAGAACAGTTTAATTTTTTCTCAATACAAAAATGTCATGCTTGAAGTTTCAATTCACTTTTATCTTAGTCACGGAACCCTAATATATCTATAACCACCATGCTCTTTAACATAAAAAGAGAGAAAACGTGAAAATTCCCCCCCGAGGCGTCAACTCAAATTTTCTTGTGAAAAATAATTTACACAGATCACTTTTTTTAGGGCCGCGGTTTTAAGGGAATCACCGATGTTATAAAAAAGTTTGGTAATAAACCAAGACTGACGGATGTAGGGGGTAATTTTATGGGCAGAAGTTATGGAATAATGGTTGTGAAACCCATTGTACGTTGTTTTTCTTTTTAATTTTTAACCTGGGTGGTCTGGTTTCAATATCGCCTTGGTAAGAAATAACCCTCTAACAGAGCTTACCAGATTACATTGTTACTTTTCAAAAACAGATTAATTGTCTTTTATTAAAAATCTTCTAAATGTCTTTTATTTTATACATGTTTGACTTATGTATAAACAAATGACAACAAAAACAATTATGTATTGTTGTGATAAATAACTCTCTTAATAAAATTGTTATCCTGCTTGAATTAACATATTTTTTCTGCAGCATCTTTAAACGTATTTGTTTAGCTCTAACCTTGATTCCACTAGTCGCGGGCAACCGGTGGATGCATATGGCATCGTAATATGTGGCGTTGTCGTACCGTGTGGCTGTCTAAAGGGGAGGCCTTCGTTCAGCAGGGTATGTGTCCGGGCTGATGATGATAATGATGATGACAAACCACGATTTATTGCTATCTGAGTAATATTAGAGAAAGAAAGAAAGTACAATAATTATCTTCATTTTTTTTACGGATTCAGCGGTAGAATTGGACAGCTGCAGCGTAGTTTTTGAGTGACGTTTCTAAACCATTGTGTTTTTGGTTTTTGGCAATTACTTCACGACCGTCTCGTAAAACCTTAGCAAAAAAAAGTACGTTTTTTCATTACAAATTTGCCTAAGGCAAGTTACTTTTAAAGTATCACAATATATAAGCAGTTTTTGAAGATAAGTATTAGCAAATTGAGTACAAGAAAATATTCTAAAACTAATTAGAATTCTATTCTAAGCATACACATTTTGTCAACCTAAGATTTTCTATCGCTTTAAAATGGTCCTATAAGGGATTTTAGAAGCCGAAAATACTCTAGGTTAAGCAATATCTTACCTAAAACGTATAGGCACAAAATCTTTTAGCTTGAGTGATCTAATAATAATTCTTTTTCACCTCGGCGGATGCTATAGAACCCGAAAGAAATCCCCAGGCGCTTCAAAACCTCTCGAAAATGGGGAAAGCCTGTACTATCACAAAGATTGTGCTAAACCCTGAAAAGAGATTTTGGTCTTACGGTTTTACTTTTATGTATTTTACTATGTCAAGTTATTGGCAAAAATTTACGCTAATACACTGTTTCAAACTATAACGGTTTTTCATTACAGGTTCTATGACTATTTACGGGATATTTACCGTGATTATGTTGTGGAACGAGCTCCCGATATTGCGGCGCAGTTGCAGTCTACCTGTGAACATGGTATACTTGCAACTGCGCCCATATATCCCATACGAGTATATTTGGAGCTCGTTTAACAACATAATCATGGTAAATATCCCGTGAATAATGATAGAACCGATGTGTTACTATGTTTATTAAATCAAAAGTAATCAGTATAGACACAGTAGGTATAAAATAATATACGCTTTAAAAAAAACAATCGACTTCAATTTTGACTACCTCGACGACATCTTAATATTTTCCAGTTAGTTTTGATTTGTTCCAGTAATTTTGATTTAAAAACCAAACCACTAAACCGATTTCGATAAAATTTATATGGAATTACGTCTAAAGTATGAACTACCAAAAATATAAAGAATCAGCAAAATCGGTACATAATTGAGAAAGGAATCGCGCAACATACATACAAACAAAAAAAAACAAAAAAACATACAGTCGAATTGTGAACCTCCTATTTTGAAGTCGTTTTAAAATTACAGTTTTACATGCTTAAAGTTTGGCTATTGTTTGTTATAAAACAGACAGTGACAAAATTTGCCGTTAATAGGGGTACTAGGTAAGTAAGTAGTACTATTAGGTAACTATTATGGCTGATGATGATGATGATTAGGTAATAGCGGTTTCTTCCGGGTGAATTAGAGAAATTAATGTATTTAAAAGGTCTACCTATAGACCTTTTAGGAATATAGGAATACCTACAAAGCCTACAAACCTACCTACCTACCTACCTATCTACCTACCTATTTGTACCTACAAAGTATATAAATACACAACCAAGTCTAATAAATTTTCCATAAATCATGACTGAAGGAATTGATATGGAATTTGAAAAATGTTGTCCAGACTATTTGTGTAACTGAATAATCACTGTAGTCATTTCCAACTTAATTCTCTGAATAAATACACTTTTTACACAGTTTAATTCTAGTAACAGATACCTCCCAATAACATTTTACCCGGGAAAAGGCAATCTCACCTGTTAGCCGATAAACGAAATTCCAGGATCATTTTTGAAAATACCCTTCTCCTGAGCGTATTCTACGATACGTCGAGAGAGGTGGCCCAGTTATGGTTATAATCTTTGCTTCGCACTGACGTTTAAGGACACAGGTAAAATTCAATAGTGGAATATGTTTCTAATAATGCCCTTTAACACATTTTTGTTTTATTTATACGGGAATACTAACGTTTAATTAAATCGGATACTCCGACTATAGTTTCGATCACATCCGGTGACCTTTTTCAAAGAGTGAAAACAGAGCCCGACGCGCGTGCATTTGCGTCCTGCTTAGCACTCAATGTGACAAACAACTGACTTACAAAAATGCGTCAAAATCACGTCAGTTTTTATAATAAAATAATGCCCTTTAAATTTATCGATATAATGCCTTTGGTCATTTTCATACAAAGAGACAGTACCTATTTTTAACCGACTTTAAAAAAGGAGGAGTTCTATGTTCGACGGTGTTTTTTTTTTAATTATGTATATTCACCGATTTCTCCGTCAATTGTAGACCGATTATGAAAATTATTTATAATCATAAATTTCACTTTGATCGTTTTGTTTGTATCTAATTGGCAGTTACTCTTTGTATTGACATTGAAAATGCAACAAACTCTAAATTACTTTTACTTGTACAGCTTCTACTGGTGAAATGTTGAGTGGTTTAGCCAGTTAAATAGCAAATAAAATAAATGTTTTAGCTTTGATACAGTATTGTAAAAAAAATGTATGCAGTTCTGTGCAAATAAAATTTGCTAATGCCGTGAGTAAATGCTGTCACAATTTTACAAGATTTCCAAAAAAATATATAATTTGTAAATTTATTTTTATTTACAAAAAATAAATATGCTGTGTACATTTTAATATATAGGATATTTAACGTTCTGGCATAAATTAGTGGGGATCGAAGGAGAATTCTCTGTTTCTTTCCCGAAAAGTGGATAATAATATAGAATTTAAATGGCGCACGTAGAGTTTTCGTTACATCTCAATAGTTTGCTCTGTATATCATGAAAATTAAAATTATACGTACCTATCTATAATTCTCTTAATTTAAAGAGATTTATTTATTTTGTTGGTCATCCCCATTTGTGACCAGATTTTTTGTAAAGCAATAAAAACCATAAGTTTTCTATTGTTTATTGGCAATCTTACCAAATAAGGCTGCGACACTCCGCAAGTATCATGTTTTAACAGCGTCGTTACTGTGTTACACTGTATATTCTTCTATAGAAGTTAGTGTTCTGATTTTTCTGTGACGACATTTCTTAAGAGGAAAATAAGATTTCATGTTGACTGGCCATATCAAAATATTCCGATATTATGTCACGTAGACCTACTCAGATGTCTTTTCTTTGTTGATTAACTTGTTAGATACATTTTTCATCGATTTAAACCACGTGTCGTGTATTGCGTGAATTTATTTGTAAGCAAGGTGCTCATTTCATGGGTACTCAATCGGAAATACCTCTAATTTATTACAACCAGAACAACCATCTGAAGATCTTATGGCCGGACACTATCGCCAACATAGCGACAACAACCTCTGGAGCGAGTGCCATGAAGATCCTGTCGATTTGAAAATCGAGCGTCGTAAGTGGGGCTGGGTCGGTCACACTTTGCGTAGGGGCGTGGATCACATTCCAAAGCAAGCCTTGGATTGGAATCCACAAGGCCGGCGTAAACTTGGCCATCCCCAACAACCCTGGCGGCGCTCTATAGATGCGGAAGCGAAAAGTGGCGTTATTTCACGCCGGAACAGTTGCTTTCATTATACCAAGCACAAGTTCGGTCGTGCATAGAATAGGTACTGCTCGCACCTTTGGGATGGATCGGCTAAGTACCAGCTTGAGACGTTGGAACCAATCGAGAAACGTGTCAAAAGCATCATTGGCAACGACTGTCTGGGTTGGACCAAGCTACAAAGTCATCGACGAAAAGTAGTTAGCCTATCGTTATTTTATCGGATACATTTCGGAGATTATGCTTCGGATTTGTATGATCTTATTCTCTCCTACCCTTTCCTCTATCGACGCGACGGCCAGAACCTCAAAAAAGCGACACCGTTTCTTATTTGATTTACCAAACACTCGTATGAAACAGTTTGATTCCACTTTCTTTATTCGAACTGCTAAACAGTGGAATGCGCTACTCAAGAGGGTGCTCCTCAAAAATTATAATCTAGGTGTCTACAAGTCACGAGCGAATCCGTTTCTTCTAGGCAAGCGTGCTCCATCGTAAGCTGCATCTTCGTTTACCATCAGACGAAATGGCAGTCAAATGCAATCATATAAACATTAAAAAAACGTTGGTTTGACTTAGAGTGAAGGGAAGTGAAAGGCCCAGGACAGAGAAGACAGGCTTAACACTTTATCTACCCTTTGCCCCAACGTGGGGACTTAGGAAAAGAAGAGACAGAGTTTTCTTATTTGTGAGTCAGGGAGCGTGTTTAATAGAAACCGATACGATGTAGTCATATGCCTTCTGAAACATAATTTAAGGACGAGAAAAATCTATGTAAAAAATCTTACGTTGAAAACACATCTAAAAACAAACTACAAAATAAATGTATGCCGACGGAAATCGTTTAAAGTTAGCACCTAACACAAAACGTGACTGGTCGCAAGTAATGAACTCAATCGCAACTCAAATGGACTACTAATTTGAAGCGTTTACAGCTTCAAATGTTAACAAATGTAATGAATAAAATTTCAGCTAAAACTGACGTGAGAAGGAAATTTACAAGTATTGCTGGGTTTCGTAGAAAACTCTCTCTCATTTGCATATTTCATATTTTTTAGGGTGCCGTACCTCAAAAGGAAAAAATGAAACCCTTGTAGGATCACTTCGTTTTCCGTATGTCTGTCTGTCGAGACTCCTTTTCTCCGAAATGTGTCGAGGTAGTAAGTTGAAATTAATATCAAATACTTATAGCTTATAAGTAAATGAAATAAAAAAAATACAGGTATTTTTTCTAGACTCTCAACTAAATCAAAATTCATATGGTACTTTCCGTTAACCTAGACTCAAGCAAGGCAAGAAGCAAGCTCTCATATCACTAGTTATAGGAAAAATCTGAAAATTGATAATTTGTTGATATTAAATTGACATTTCTCAAGCCAAAAACTTGAATCGTTATTATGTTTGTTTAGTTCCCAAAAACTAAAAAAAAAAACAAAAAAACAAAAACTAGATGGCGCTGCTGATTATTAAAAATTTAAAACTTTTCGTTTGTCATTTTTAGGCCAAATTGATAGCAGCAGGCTGCTGTGTATAGTCAGACTACCTTATCTTTATAGATAAGCGAGGATCGAATATCTTCATCACCTTCTTCAGCACCTCAAGCTATAGAACCTATTAGAATTTGAACCCGCGCGCGTCATATGGATGGACTCTTATTTTACTAATCAATACCAAAAGAGCGTTTTCATCTAAAACCACATCGTCCGTTCAAACTCCCCATCGGAGATCGCCCCCAACTATTCGCATAAGCCTCTTGTAAGTGACAGTGTGGAGTTACGACCTGGCCGGAATTTCGATTGCGTTTTTTTCTTAGCCAATTTTATGTCCGGATTAGGAGTGGGTCGCTGTTGAAGCTGCTTTATAGGCTACGGAAAGGAACAGAGCAGACAAATTTTTAAGGACCTTTTAGGCCTCATCTAGTTGGTGGTTTTGTGACTCTTAGCTAAAATAGGATTATATATACTCGTATACTTACCTTAGACGGCGATTGGGCTTAATTGCATCACTCTTGCTAGCTCAGTTTGCGGGATGGCGAATTCAAATAGGTACCATACCCTTTTGAAGTTCTTTAGATAACATATTGTCCTTCACCAAAAAGCCAGTAGCATAAGATTTTAAATCTGCACATAAATCCCGAACTCACTGTCCATTACGGGTCCGGGTTTGAACCCATACGCCTCTCGATTGGCGTTTCTTTTTTCAACTAAGTTCTTATGGCATATTTTAAGGAAAAACCATTTAAAAATGCTTCTAATGGGACCTCTTCCAGAATCCTTACGGAAGGGTCCCGTCACTGACTACGTAAGTGAATGATTTTTAGAGCTATTGGTTTAGGTCGGGTCTTCTCAAGCGGATCCCTGTTCAGTTTTATATAGGTCTGTTTGCTTCAAGTGCGTTATAAGGGTTTAGGAGGATTTTATTGGCTATAGCATTTAGTTGAACAAATCTAGAGATAGTTTGTTATTATGTAAGAGAGTGTTTTTATCTAAAGCATCGAGGTAATCTTACATAAATCTTGCACCAATAAAAAGCTACACTAAGCCTGAGAGCTTAGTTTTTATGTAATGCCAAACAATAATACCAGAGCCACACAACACACCACACAACACACCACACACACCACACACACACCACCGCCACAGTAACTCTAGTTTCAGATAATCGTCTTTTTCTGTCAAAATTTTGCTATTTTGTATTATAATTATCATTTTAATATGAAAACTAGTGTGGTCTAGACACATGTTCTCTCCTACATAAGGTCACCAGGTATGGTCCAAACTATACCGGGTGTTAGTTTGAACACCGTTATCCTTCTAGGATATCATTGTACTCATCATTATGAACAACTTTTAATATGGGGCCATCCCTGGAAACACGAAAAAAACCAGCTGTTCCATACATTTTGTCCAAGATCGATGAACCTTTTTGTATGGAACAGCTGTTTTTATTCGTGTTTTCAGGGTGGGCCCCATAGTAAAAGTTGTTCATAATGATGAGTACAATGATATCCTAGAAGGATAACGGTATCCAAACTAACACCCAATAATTGGACCATCTATCGTAGATAAGGTTGTAAAGAAAATGACGATTTAGGCCTGTTGTATGTTTCAATTGTTTTGTAATAAACTTATAACTAAAGGAAGTTGAAGGTTCTTGAATGGAACCAGAATGCACAGCATAGGTAGAGCTCCCACTGGGGGACCGACGACATTGTGAAAGTCACGGGCACCCGGTGGATGCAAACAGCAAGTACAGTGCAAGGCCTTTGTTCGACATTGGTCATTTCTGGGCTGAAGATGATGATGTTTATTTTGTAAATTGTATTGTTTTACATTTCATTTCTAATCAATAATTATTGCATTTAATTATTGGACCTGGGTATGTCCTAAAACTGCACCCAGAACCACCGGAGGACGGGCAGCAGCGTCCTCTCGGTTAACGGTGGTAACACTCTGCGATCCCAAAGCCTCCTGCCAAGCGTGGGGATTATGACAACCCCTCCCTTTTAAGGGAGGCTTTCGTCCAGTAGTGGACGTGTTCCGGCTGTTGATGATGAATTATTGCATTACCGCTACCTAAAAAAAGTATTCCCCCTCGAATCTTCCAGACATACCTACTTTGACAGGGCTTGATTGGTCTGTCTTCTTCCATATTCCAAGATCTTTCCTCAGAAATACAACAGAAAAGTTTCCCTAGAGTATGCAATTATTTATAACTTACTTAAATGTGTTTTTTGTCTTCATATTTTTAAACGAACTTTTTACACTCACACACACAGACACACTCATCAACCCGAAGACGTCCACTGCTGGACGAAGGCCTCCCCCTTAATAGGGAGGGGTTGCCATAAACCCCACGCTTGGCAGGCGGCTTGGGGATCGCAGACTTGGAGAATTTTTACCCTAAGCCAACCTTATTAATTTGAATAAAATAACTTCTCATCGGTTCATAAAAGTCAAACGTTCCAACTGTAATCCCACAACTAAATCAAAAAAGAACAAACTCAATTTTCTAAACGTCTTCAACGTTTAATGCTCTTTCCATTCCACAACCTTCGTAATAAGTGACTCAGACGTAATGCACTTATGTTAAACATACTCATGCTATGAAATGAACACAGAATCGTAGAATAGGTATTCATGTAGGAGAGTATTCAAAGTATTTGCATGAATAGGATTGCAAGTTCCTCAGCGTCATTCCTTAGAGTTTCGCATTTAGTGCAATTCAACGGGAACTGCAGTTCTAATCTAGCTAACCAGATTATCAGCTCTCTTGTAGGTTGGAATTGCATTTGTTGAACCGGGAATTGTTTCTGGCAAGAGGGAAGTAGGTAAGTATCCCTCTTAATAAACAAAACATATTATAACATCGAAGAATACGTCACAGATAAAAATATTTAAAAAATCTTTTTTTTTGTTTAACCGTTCTATTATTTATAAATATTCTTCCTTTATCACGATATTGCTGTCTTCCTCTCTGTCATACCTTGTAACATTTAGCTGTGCACGACGGGGTCCACAATTGTAACCGTATTGTTTAATTTTTACCACCTAAGAAAGATACATTGTGGAATGCTACAATAAAATAAAGCAATAAAGTTCTATTGTATTGTAAAATGAATATGAATTTGAATAAAAATGTTTTTTGTATCACGTGAATTAAGCCGTTATTGAATTACCTACTATTGTAATTACAGTCAATTCCCTTCCCTATTACGGGCGAGGCCTTAGTCCAGCAGTGGACAGTACATTTTCCAGTTTTAAGTGTTTCAACGTGCATGGTTTCGACATTGCAGCACAAGCGGCGCATAATTTTAAGATAACATCTGCAGTGGTTACATATTTGAGTCGTTTAGAGACGTTGGGTCCGTAGGGACCGGGAGCTTATTTCCCAGAAATATCTTAGTGCCTAGTCTACGCAACATGATTGTAATCAAAATGCTGGTATTTTTTGACCCCACGCTTAAATATTATTGCCATTCGAAGTAGCAATGCCGACAGCATGCTGGGTAGGTACGCTGCCGTCTGAGATATTAAATGTTAAATCGCTTCATAACCAGTCATTTATCTGGTAACATTGCCTTTCAGACCGGAACACAGTAATGCTAGCACGCTACTGCTTTGCGGTTGAATAACTGGCAAAAGTGTGGTACTTAAACCTTTTTGGTAAACTAAAAAAAACTTATCAAGTTTACGTAATATAAGGCCTTAGTTTGTAGTGATAAGGCTCCTTTGATTATATGAGAGAGAGAGAGCTAGATCCTCCAAGTAAAAGGCTCTATTGCATAGTCCGCTTCTTCCGTTCCGTTTTTAAATGTATGTTTGGAAAATCGCTCCAAAGCTAATCCAAGTTTAACACGACTCTAAAATATTTACAAAAATGTACAGTTGCAGACAAAAGTACACAAGCTCCGTTGATCTAACCTGTCCAAACTTTTCGTCTTCAGTGCACTGTGCTACTCTGTTACAACTCTTCTCAGGAAACTAACTTTAAAACAAGGCAATATTCACAAGCTGCTGACGCGTAGCTGAAAAGCGGATCTTCCAGACTTCTTAATAACATTTTAATAATAAACTCACGTTCAGCTCTGAACAACGGAGATTCTCGTAGTTTAACTTGGTAGAGTTTCGAACATGAATGAGTAGAAAATACATACTTGTCTATATTTTTATTCGTATACTTGCTGCAGAAGCATTCTCTTCTTTGTGTATATTCCCTGTCTTTGCACAACAAGTGTGTGAACCTCTTCACTGGAGTCCGTTGGCAATAAAAAGCTTTAAAAAAAAACAACCGACTTCAACTTCGAATACCTGGATGTCATCTTCATATTTTCTAGTAATTTTGATTTAAAAACCAAACTACTGAACCGATTTCATACAAAATAAGTTCATAATTGACGGAGTAATCGTGTAACATGCATAAAATAAAAAATTAAATGTTTGAAGTCGGTTGAAAAAAAGCAGAAATCAGTAGCGGCACTACTATCGCAAATGGTTTTAAATACTAGCAACACTGTAATACGTCTGGGAAGATGAAATTGGATAGAGTTCACCTACTGTGTTTTACACAGTTAATGTCAGACATGAAACATAAAATAAAGGTCCTTTTTCAATACTTTTTCGCCAAAGTATACAACATGGGAGTCTATCAAATCCGGAGAATATATTTACTACTTATATATACTTTATATATTATTTACTTTTGGCTAGGTATGCGTATTCCATTCTAGATCATAATTATCATTACCAAGATCGAGCATGGTGTGGTCAAATGGAAGCTAATTGTTTAGTGAGCTTTATTTACACAAATATTGAATAAGTAGTTTAAGACAGCCTTATAGCTCAGTTGGTAGCATGTCTGCCTTCAGAGCTGTAGGGCGTGGGTTCGATCCCCACCCAGGACAAAATAATGTCTGACGAACATAGATGTTTGTCCTGTATCTGAGTGTAGTATGTATTATAAGTATGTATTTACGAAAAATATATGTATATAGGTATTCTATCAGCTATCTGGTTTCCATTATACAAGCTTTGCCCAAATGTAAGTAGATAAATTACCGAAAAATTTCAGTATTAATTTTCTCAGTACTTAAGAAAGTTAGTGACCTCTCAAGACCTGACATTAAAATGTCATAACCGATTTGCGTTATGAAATTCAAGCCTGCTCTTTTAACAAATAAAATGGGAAAACCTCAGGATTATGCGCAATAACTCGGCTCAGTTTTCAGGGGTCGCTGCTTGCTCACAATTATTTCTCAACTCCCAGTATTTGGGGTAAATCCTGCCGCAAATTTGAACCAACTTGACTGAAAAACATAATACAATAAGTAACTTTTTCAAAAAGAAAACAACCGACTTCTAATTAATATGGGACCACCTTGGAAGTATACCCTTTCAAATTAAAAAAGTTTTTTTTAAATCGGTCCACAATTGACGGAGAAATCGGTGAACATATATTAAATAAAAACATACATACCGTCGAACATAGGACCTCCTCCTTTTTTCATCCAATCGCGCATTAATTCAAAATTCTTATTTAGAATGATTGGTTTTATAGAAATAACACAAATTGTACTCAACATCGTTTTACATCTGTGTAGGTTGAGTAGTCAAGTTAGCCTTAATGTTATAGTTAATATTCCTTTCGAATGCATCTGCCATGGAACGTAGACGTAAGGTTAGGTAATCGGCAGCGCGAGTACCGTTCTATTTCGCAAAATTTGACGTGTCGGTATAGCAGATTTACTTAGACGAATTTGAGAATATGCTGCTGCTGGACCCACAATTTAACGAGTCACCCAAACCGCAGCAACGTTTTGTTGTTACAACCGGGTGCACTCGCTATTACCTACTTAATCCAATTTTTGAAACTTTTACTTTAGCTAAAAGATGTGTTGGTAAATATGTGCCAACATGTGAAAAAAAAAACAAAAATAACAAATAATCTTTTTTTGAACCATTATAAAAAATAAAATAGGTTAGGGCTAGGTAATTTAAGTATTAGTATTGTTATTTTAAAATTGTTAAGTTCTATGTCTGTATCTTGTAGTTATTTAATATTGCACACCCCGTCTTCTATATGTTCTTCGAATCTTTTCCATCCAAAGGTTGCCTGGAAGAGATCGCTTTTAGCGATAAGGCCGCCAATTGTGACACTAGTTTTAAGTAATTTTTTTGTGTTGTGATCATCATGACTGTTATCATTGCTTTTGGTGTGTACAATAAAGAGTTAATCTATCTATCTATCTACACGATGCTTGACCATAACAATAATGCGCTATGATTTCCTCGTGTAGGTTTCTATTTGCGCCAAGATCCTAACCCATAATTTTTCTGTTGACAAAGTGTGCCCTTCCGTTCGATAGTTCCACACAAGCAATCGGCCTCGGAATGGAGGTCTTTGACGCTTTATTGCAAGGACATGCAAAAAAAATCGTAATATTTTATTGTTATGGAGGATTGCGCTTAGAGGGTGATGCTTGGAAAATGGGTGATAATAGGAAAGGCAACTTTCCATTTTGTCTTTTATCGATATCATAGCAAGCTTTAAAGATTTGTTCGCAGCTTAGATAGTACTGTTTGATAAGTCAATATAATAATTACCAATAGCGTAAGGGATGCCCTGAGACTCAATGAAAAATGAATGTATATAAGTATTCTATCAGCTATCTGGTTTCCATAATACAAGCTTTGCTTAGTATGGGGCTAGATGGCGCTGTGTGTAATAAATGTCCCCCAATATTTAAAATGTATTTAAAAAAATGTATTCATGGTAAGTAAGACAGCTGGCAATGACTGATATCAAAAAGACATATCATAACTGAGTGGCGTAGGTACATATAGCTAGGCTGATGACGATGATGCTAAACTATTACAAACGAGCATGAAAAATTACATTTGCGCTCGAGATTTTAAGCCGGTGAAGTTATTTATTTTTATGACACTAACACAGTCTTACTTTAAAAAACTTTTCAACCGTTAGTCACTGCTTAAGATTCTCTGCCATCTTCTCTCTGACGTGAAGTGTAACATGCAAGAACAGAGAAGTTTAAGCAGTGACTAAGAGAATCGAGATTATTTTAGGTAAGGCTGTAAATATACTAACCGTCTTATGTCTAAAATGTATTTTAAACCTGTTTTGGTTAAAAAGTGTTTTGTTTCTTTTTTCATACTCAATTAGTAATTCGAAAAAAAATTACAAAATACTTTTTAACTAAAATAGGTTTAAAAGAGGTTTTAGTATTTTAAGCTTAAGACTGTAAGTATTTTTACCTACTGTTAACCCACACCAAACCGTCACTTAACATCTTCAGATTAGATGTGAAAACACCCAAACTCTGATAAATTTTTGAGGTCTTATCTAATGACTATCCAAAAGTGTGAAATGAAAAATATGTGCCTGGGGAAGTACCACACCTTTGCCAGTTATTCAACCGCCAAGCAGTAGTGTGCAAGCATTACTGTGTTTCGGTTTGAAGGGCAATGTTACCAGAGAAATTACTGGGTATGAAGAGATTTAACATCTAATATCTAAGAGCGACGAGCGCAGTGCAGTGCGGTGCAGGATTGTGTTCGCAAGTTCACAATTCTGGCACTGCTACTACTGTTAGTCGCAGGCGTGACGCGTACCACCAGGCGAACGTCTTGCTCGTTTCGTCACATGAAAGTATTAAAAAAAATGCTCTCTAGATAATTACAATCAGCGCAGACCTAAACGTCGTAGATACGCTGTCAACACTCCAACCCGACTCAAGCCCTCCTGAAATCCGCAATCTGGCTGACGCGGCGTTTCCACACCGTCGCGTCGCTCCTTTGATTTATAGACGAGCTCGCGTTTCAATCAACCTACATCAAAGTGGTTTATCTATTTTTAGTTGGTCTGTGGACACGGATGGGCAAGGATAGGCGAATATTGGACGTTATTGACAAAGTTTATAATATCGTGCGTGGGATTGATTGTGAGTGGTGTAGGTTTAATAAGGTGTAATATTAGTTATTTAATAACTAAAACTAAAAACAAGCAACGAGAGATCCGATTTTTTTTTTACAATTTCATGCAACATACAAGTTTTAACAAATACTGTTTAAAACATCTCCCATTAAAGCAGTTAGTGGTGGCGTTACATTTTTCATATTTTCTTTATAATATCGGATACATACTTACTTTGAAAGTTTTTGTGTAAACATTACCTACTGTAAAGGAAAATAATTATAACTTACCGCCACTTAAAATCATCCGATCATCATAATCATCAGCCAGAAGTATTCCACTGCAGGATGAATTCCTCTCTCTAAATGGGTTGCCGTAATCCCTACACTTGGTAGGCTACATAATCCAACACAATGAAATTACGATTATAAATATTGAATTATGCCCCACTAACTTGCTTATTTTAATTATGCACAAATTAGTTACACATATCTTAATTTCTTAGTTTTATTACATAACCCGCAAATAATTATAGAACTACAAATACTTTGACTATACTCATCCATATTTTTAATCTAAGATTGCGCACAACATTATATACCGTCTTACCACAAAAAATATTCAAAGTAACGCTTAGACACCTATTTAGCTAGACAGTGTCTAAAAGCTAGATACCATTTAAACTGATGTTTTATATCTCTTACCACAAAACCATGATTGGCATGACTGCGTTGTTAAATTAATTTCACAAGCAAAACTGACTTACGTAAAATGCCAAAACTGAGTTAGACACGTCTTAAACGAAGGTTAGGCACAGTTTAAATTAAAAAGTGTGGCTAAGGAATGTTTATCATTAGACGAGTGTTAGGCGCGGATTTGTGGTACCAAATTTATGAAACATTTGTTCAACACGTGTCTAAAGCTTGCCTAAATCTTTTCTGGTAAGACGGTGAACTTACTTGTTTGTTCCTTTTAAACTCTTCTCCATGCGATCATAGGTTCTTAGTTTCTAGTATTCAGATTGCTAATTGGTTTATTAAAGTCTTACCTGGGACAAAGCGTAGCTGACAGTTTGAGATAATTCTCCTGAGTACGTGCTTTCAGCGAAAACTAAGCATAAGACACTTGTGCACATACGTAAGTGACGGTATTTGTATAATAATCTGTGCTTTTTCGTATCTGGCTCTTACTTGGCATAAACAGAGTAACAACGAATCAAAACAGTAAAAAAAAACATTAATATAGGTTATCGAATACATCGAATGCATGTTTTGTAGTGGGCTCTATTGCAGAGTCCGCCTGCGGAAGTGCCACACCATTATCAGTTATTTAACCGCCAAACTTCAAACAGAAACATTACTGTGTTTCGGCTTGAAGGGCATTGTTGCCAAATAAATTAATGGGCATATAATATAGATTTCACATCTAATATCTCAGGGTGACGAGCGCAGTGCAGTGTTTCATCCGACCAAAATACCTCCTTCGATCTATCACGCTTCACGGCCAGCCCATCCCATGGGCTACCGAGACCAAATATCTCGGTGTGACCCTAGATCGTCGACTCACGTTTTCAAAGCATATCCAGATAGTTTGCAATCGAGCAGCCTTCTTCTTAAGCCGCCTCACTCCCCTACTCAACGAGCGTAGTAAATTGTCCCTTAGAAATAAGGTCACAATCTACAAAACTTGTATTCGCCCCGTCATGACATACGCCTCCGTGGCGTTTGCTCACGTCTCTAGCATAGATCTAGAGAAACTACAAGTCATACAAAATAGATTCATCCGCAGAGCAGTCGGCGCTAGCTGGTTCATGCGAAACTCCGACCTGCACTGCGATCTCGAACTCCCCTCCATCCGTCAGTACATTAAGTACGCTTCGCGCCACTATTTCGATGCGGCCCCTCACCATCCCAATCCACTTATAGCCCAAGCCTCGAACTATACGACAGACACGACAGACCCACCCCCCTTCCGTAGACGCCCCAGACACGTCTTGGGCGACCCGGACGACCCCATCGCCGTCATCGCCTCGGCGGCGCTGGGCTCGCCCGATCCGACCACTCCTAGCAACAGGAAGTTTTCCGTTTTTGGTATAGGCGCCGGTTACCAGAGGCACACAAACACGCACCGACCTCGCCAGATCTGTCAGAAGATCGGTTAGATTCTCTCCAAATAGTCAACCTGATCAAACTACTAGGGCCCCCAGGGCATACCCCTTCTGGGGTGCCAGGGCAAGTCTGACCCCACTCCCGGCGACGGCCAAGCTGAGGTTCGTACCGTCTGAGGTGCCCTTGAGCTAGTCGCCTTTAACCTAAACTAGGCCGAGTGCCATTTACGCTTGCCTTAAGTCCGGTGACGCTGTAGAGGCCATCTGAGGCCAACAGAATCAGTAATTCAAAAAAAATAAAATAACAGTGCAGTGTTGCGCTGACTTTTGTTCGCAAGTTCACAATTCTGGCACTGCTACTGTTATGGGCAGGCATCACGCTTACCACCAAGCGAACGTCTAGCTCGTCTCGTCATTCAATAGGTACCATAAAAAAAATGCCAATATTTTATGTAATATCATAATGAAAATGGGATATCATTAGTTACTTTTACTGCGCGACCAACGAGAAAATTATGAAAAGAATCGGCTGCTCTACACATTTTGTCGAGCGCAATTGCGTTTGTGTGTGAAACAGCCTATTTCCACACACCTGATACCTTTTATAGGGACCTTGGTATGTCCTTAAACTGCAACCAGACCCACCGGAGGACGGCCAGCAGCGTCCTCTTGGTTAACGGTGGTGAGCATTCTGCGATCCCCAAGCCGCCTGCCAAGCGTAGTCCAGCAGTGGGCGTTTTATGGCTGATGTCGTGGAACAGCCTATTTATTTTGGCCTTTCAAGGTTATTATCGTAGTTCAAAATTGTCCGACTTGATGACTTTAATGACCTCCTATGATAATGATTTCTATAAAATCTGATATGAAACTGCACGTTTCAGCTAGTTTGTAATTAAGCAGTAAATAATTCATCAATTGATACTCTCATAAGCTTTAAAACGAAATAACAAAGATTTTGGTCCAACAAAACAAAAATAGGACGAAAAAAGATAAAGCTGTAATCTCATTAAACTGAAACTGAATAAGTTTTTCAGACGTTTGTTTCTCGAACACTGTGATTACTGAAAGAAAATACCTTAATGGTTTTAGCAGCGTTCAGACTTGGAGATAAGACTAGGCAGCAGTTAACAGTGCTTTTATTCCAGACAGTTGAATAATGTGCAGTTTAAAAGAGTGTTACTACTGATTTGCATGGCGAAGTTTCTGTAATAACGAAGAATTGCATTAAAATCACAAACACAAAATCGCTTGTAAATTATTACAAGAGAGCACCTTTGTCTAAGTTGTATAGTAATTTTTATTACTTGGCTAGTAAACTTCAGTACGTACTTACTTAATTTTTAATACATAGTTTAAAATTGCCAAAATTTATAAAAATAAATACACTAAATGTCACAAAGCTTGAATATTTAACACGTAATGGTGTTACTATAAGTAGAAAAGAGGCCATTGTGAACACGTTTTACAATTTGATTATTTTTGTATGAACTGTTTCCGCACATATGGTATTTCTATGTTTCTATGTTTGGAGATCATAATTTTTCTTCCTGTTTAAGCTTTAAAAACATAGAAGTTTTACAATGTGGAAAACGCTAAAATTGCGAAAAAATAAACAGCTGTGGCCAAAATGAAGACTCAGCTGATGTAAATGGCGATGCAGAGAGTTATCTACCGGTCGACCAAAACAAAAATAAAACGCTTTAAAAAAAAACGATTTCAATTTTGACTACCTGGATGACGTCATATTTTCCAGTTATTATTCCACTAGTAATTTTGATTTAAAAACCAATCAACAGAACCGATTTTAATTTAAATAAAAGACCATCTCTGACGTATCACCTACCATCTACAATTGACGGAGAAATCGATGAACATACGTACAAAAAAAACAAACTTACATACAGTCGAACATAGAACCTCCTCCTTTTTTGAAGTCGGTTAAAAATAATTAGCTTCAGGCTAAATTTCAAATCCAGATTCAGAAAAATTTATTGATTAACACTGATACAAATTTGCATTGCTTTATGGAATAGTTTTTTTTTATTATTTGTTTATCTTAAATAGAACAACCAAATAATAAAGGTGTTATATTAGGGTCGTCTTTCAATATTCCTAATATTAAATGTATCGCTGTACGGATGACAGGATACCTAACTGTAACTCGGAATAGTCAAATAACAGTTTAACGATAACTGTTTTCTTCCAGTACTCTTAGTGTTCTCGCGTAACAGTGAGTGGAATGAAATGCCGTTTAGTTGTTTAGAAGACCTGGGTAAGTCCTAGAACAGCATTCAGGACCACCAGGGACGGGCAGCAGCGTCCTCCCGGTTAACGATGGTGAGCATTCTGCGATATTCAAGCCGTCTGCCAAACGTGGGAATTATGACAACCCCCGTTTAAGAGGGAAGTGTTCGTCTAGTAGTGGATGTCTTCTAGCTGATGATGAGTAACAAAATATAATAACTATGTATAATGGTCGTTATGAACATGGTATATAACATCATTATTATTTAATCTTAGATTACGTTACGCGTAACTGTTATAAATATATAAGTTACTCCTCTATAACCAAATAGAAACCTCTACAGAACCACCAAACATTCAAGTCGAAATGACACTCGAGACACACCCACTCCGACAGATAGACTCGCGTCTAATCTGCTCCCGCTAACACTCCGCCCGCATTTGATGTTAATCTATCTCCAAAAGGTGAAAAGGCTCGATAGGTTTTAGGAGAGCTTTTGGAGCTGAATGGAACCTCACTATTTGAGAATTCTGTGGCCTAGTGTTTGCGTGTTTGACGTCCGAATTCCGTGCGTTCAATTCTTGCAATGGACTTGACACTTACTTGGACTTGATATTGACAGAACCCAGCCTGAAAATTACACCAAAGAACATTCTAGTATAATTATACTAAGTTTAACTTTGCATATCACTCCGGCTAGAACTTTAACAGCCTGAAAACGTCCACTGCTGGACAAAGGCCTCCCCCTTAATAGGTTGCCATAATCTCCACAATTGGCAGGCGGCTTGGGGATCGCAGAATCATCACCACCATTAAATTAGAAGATGCTGCTGCCCATCCTCCAGTGGTTCTGGATGCAGTTTTAGGACATACAGGTCCCGTTAGAACATGGCGATCGAAATAAAAAAATTAACATACTGTGAAACGACTGCCTTATAGCTCAGTTAGTAGCACGTCTGCCTTCAGAGCAGTAGGACGTGGGTTCGATCCCCACCCAGAGCAAACATTTATGTGACGAATGTAGATGTTTGTTCTGTCTCTGGATGTAGTATGTATTATACGTACTTACGTATTTACAAAAAAAAAAAAATTATACAAGTTCTATCAGCTATCTAGTTTCCATAATACAAGCTTTGCTTAGTTTGGGGATAAATGGGACTGTGTGAATAATGTCCACCGATATTTATTTATTTATTATTATAGTGACAATATTAATTATTAATTGCAAAACCCCATTTTAGTAAATAAAATATTTGAATATGAATTAGGCAAGGTAGCAACAACTACCACTACTCTTCATTTAGCTGATCTTTGGCAACCTCACTGAAAATAAGAAAACTGTTATATATCGCAAACTGCGTTTCTCGCGGTCCATGCGTTCTTCGAATCCGGCTCAAAAGACCAGAAAACTGTTGGTTCTCGTTCTGGGGATAAGTATAACCTTGTCACATACTTTTGTTCATCATCATCGTCATAATCAACCTGTCATAGTCATCACATCAACAGCCGGAAGACGTCCACTGTTGGACGAAGGCCTCCCCCTAATAGAGGGGTTGCCATAATCCCCACGCTTGGCAGGCGGCTTGTGGATCGCAGTGTGTTATCACCGTTAACTAAGAGGACGCTGCTGCCGGTCCTCTGGCGGTTCTGGATGCAGTTTTAGGACATCCCTGGTCCAAACATAGTCATAGTCATTATAGTAATTATATTACTATCATAGTCCAATTCTGGATACTCAGCCCGATCTTCGGTCTTCTGGTTCCACCTGCCAGCTGTCCTGCGTATACAATACAATAACACTTTATTGACACCATAGAAAGGACATTACAAACATAATACACTACAGATAGCCACAGAAGGCGGTCTTATCGCTAAAAACGATCTCTTCCAGACAACCCTCGAATGAAAAGAAAAAGTTAAATTGTGTAATAGCGACGGTGGTATACCGTCACTCCATAGAGTCTCAGGACTTACTACGCTACGTTTGGTGATTCATGGTCTCCATTCTAGAACAAGTTCGGTTTTGCGTCAAATATTACCAACCCACGTGTTTTCAACCGACTTCAAAAAAGGAGGTCTCAAATCGACTGTTTTTTTATTTTTATTACGTGATTAATCCACCAATTATGAACTGATTTTGATGATTATTTTTTGTTTGGTAGGTAAATACTTCAGAGGGGGTCCCAAATAAACTTTATCAAAATAGGTTCAGTAGTTTGGTTTTTAATTGATTTAAAAACCAACTAACTGCTAGAAAATATGAAGATGTCATCCAGGTATTCGAAGTTGAAGTCGGTTGTATTTTTTTTTAAATCGTAAACTATAAAAGTTTGATTTTGGTCAATAATGACAACTCGAAGTATTACAGATACTAACCTGACTTTAAACAATAATTTTAAAAACATTTACAAGCAAATATTATAAATTCAGACAATTGAACAGATTGTCGGCAGTAATAAGGTCTACACTGTACACACAATGATGCTATGTAGAATGCAATTTTTATTTGCACAGTTTTAAGTGTGGAGTACCACAGTTGCATTAAAAACTGCATATATTTGGTATAATTTACACAGATTCGGACAGCTACGCTTGATTTGTAGCCGCGAATACTCGTAAACCTTTTATTTTTTGCTCAGACTCAGGAAATAAAGTATTTTAATATTTTTTTGTAGTTCTGCAAGAATATTTTAATTTAGGGTTGACAGGCAACCTGATTCAACATAAACCTTAAAACACGTCGATAGTAGAGTTCAAAGAAAAGCGAAAGCCCTACTTGTAGAGTTAATAGTAGTGTATAAAGGTATATAAATTATACTATAGGGCCTTTGCTTGGACGGCAGATACTGGCTGAAAATGATGATGATAATAAATAAAATAAACTTTAGATAACTTATTTGTTTTTCTTTTTTTAAGTAAAAATATTTTTGAGTTTATTTCTGTTTTAATAAAGTCATTTACATACGTATCTACTCCATGCTCTGGTCCTGTACGTAGAGATAGTTTTACCATCATAACTATTTATTTTACAGCTCATCGCTATTTCAAGTTACTTCATTAAATAAACGATGAAGATCTGTAAAAAAGCCACTCCTGTAGCGTGACATCTAAAAACCATTCATTTTATGCCGAGGCCACACATTGGCTATATTTGCCGAGTAAAAAGGAACGCATCTATGTAGCCTGTGTACGTGCACCCCTTTTTAGTCGGAAAATAGCCAATGTGTGGCTCGGTAGGTTCAGCCGCCCTCGCTGCGCGACTGTGATTGTTATCGAGCTGCAATAGGGTTCGCATTCGCGCATAAAGTGAATGATTTTTAGATGTCACAGTCACTGGAACTGGAAAAAACTGACCTGGGTATGTTCTGTAACAGCATACAGAACCACCTGAGGACGGGTAGCAGCGTTCTCTCGGTTTATGTTGGTGAGCATTCTGCGTTCCCGAAGTCGCCCGCCAAGTGTGGGGATTATGGCAATTCCTCATTAAGGTGAGAGGCCGTCGTTCAGAGTTGACGTCTTCTGCCTGGATATGAGAAATAAATTCATTTTGGTGGACAGCGCCAGGTGATACAACAAATACAAAATCATAACTGCTGATAATATTTTCTTGTATAATGTTAATGTGGTCAAGTACACCTTTTCTCGATTTTTTAAGAACTATTAACAGGTCTTAACGTCTGTGCTATTATCTGGAGAATCTTGAAATCCCAGAGGAGTTCAAAACCTAACTTCCTTCGAATTACACTTTTACAGTCCATTTTGACCTTAATGTTCCTAGTGATAGAGTAAGCTTTTGTGTGATGGAATTTAAAGAGTAACCGAATTACTATTAGCTATTTAGTTCCTATACGAATTTTACTCATAATCTTGAGGAGTTACGGTTGTATTTGGTTTGGCAAGTGGAAAGGAAATAATAAAGTTTTCTACGTTTGGAAGTGTTGTAGAGTTAAGATAGGATAGGATCTTTAGTTGAATGAAAGCAAAAGAAATTTACTTTTCGAGGCTAAGACTCGGACGAAGAAACTGTTATTGGGTTATCTTTAAAAATTGAGTAATTCAGGGTTTTCTTGTATAAAAAGCTTGCTGTTTCAAGTTGAATCATTAATACACTTTGCATAAAAGGTAAGTGAATAATATTTCTTTGAACTTAGACTAGTGCTAGTTTTGAAACTTTCCAGATATTCGGATCTGATTGGTACAAATACAAATTATTATTTTTTGCCATAAATATATAATTACATAGTGTGTCATGAACCCCTCATAAACTAGTTTACAACAGTGTTTCAGGAGCCAAAAAGTTAAGTTTTTTTGTTAATTCTAACTTTTAAAGCCCGTCACACATGTATCTAGATATATTATATATGATATATTATATAAATCATAGCATGGCATATTACGATATATTTTCTATACAAATTTCCGTCTGCCCGCACATTCAGCTATACTATATTATATTTCTATTTTTGTATAGAAATAATTATATCGTAATATGCCATGATATGATATAATAAATTATAGCTACGTGTGTGACGGGATAATGCCTGAAAATAAACAAATTTTAGCTCAGTGTTTTGTTTTGTGCTTGTCGGGCTATGTTTTTCGTTTGTAAGGTGTTTGATCACAGTTTAGCAGCTGGTAATAATAAGAAGTGTGGTCCAACTTCCAAGATGGTAAACACAACGGATACTGGAACTAGAGTGATGCTGCCGAAACTTACCAATGTCGGTTGTTTTTTTTTTTGATGTATTATTTCTGCGATTTCAAAACTACTTTATGCCCCTAGTAAATGTGGCTCATAATGATGAGTAAAATTACCTCCTTGCAGCGTAGTAATATCGTTGTGCGGGTTTAATCACCAACTGGACGCGAGGGGCTGGACACACGTGTGTCCAGCTAGTGAAACTCAAAATTGGTATCAGTTATTATTTCGTCATGGACACGCTAGAATTTTCAAGCATGTCCAGATAGTGAATCTTAAAATAAATTACTTAGAAGTTTTCGCCAACTGGAATCTAGTTGAGATTTTTCCGGAATTCATTAGAAAATACAGTCACGCAGCCCTATATCTGGTACGTTCGTAGGTACATAATATATAATTAGGTAGTCAATAAAACTTTCATGCTATGTTCTAACTCAAGCATTAACTAATGCTCGATTAAACTAAAGCATTTCTGTCAGGTATGTCGAAACTTCTCAGTCTAAACTAGTTTAACTCTGCCTTGAGGAGCTGTTTTAAACTTATCGCAGAACTAGTTTCGAAGGTGTACAAGCTATTCGGTAAAGCGTAAATATTATGGATAGGTTTAGATACTTTCAAAGTTTATTTATACCAGAACCACTGGTTGGTGGAGCTACCCGTCCGGGCAGCAGCGTCCTCTCGGTTAACGGTGGTGAGCATTCTGCGATCCCCAAGCCGCCTGCCAAGCGTGGGGATTATGGCAAACCCCGCTATTACCTGAGGGCAGCAATGGGCGTCTTCTGATTAATGCTAGTGATGAAAAAATACTTCGCATACCAGTGCCGTTTGCGGTAAGTACATTTCGGAGAGTGTGCTTCGGATTTGCATGATCTTATTCCCCCCAGCCCATTCTTCTATCGGTCGGCCAGGACCTCGAAAAAGCGACACCGTTTCATGGTTGATGTACCAAAAACTCGTACGAAACGGTTTGATTCCACTTTCTTTATTCGAACTGCTAAACAGTGGAATGCGCTGCCCGAGTGGGTGTTTCCCGATAATTATAATCTGGGTGTCTTCAAGTCGCGAGTGAATCGGTTTCTTCTAGGCAAGCTGCTCCATCGTAGACTGCATCTTCGTTTATCATCAGACGAGATGGCAGTCAAACGCAAGCTTATATCATATAAAAAAAAGAAAAAAAAGTGTGTTATTATTTTTGTTCGTGATATTACTAATTGTTGATATTCAAATAGATAGAGGCTACTGGAACACATCAATAGGTGATTAGCGACAGAAATTTAAATGAGGTAGCTAGCCACTAGCTAGCTAGATTTGGAACCACACACTTCGGTGGATATACCGAAAGGATATACCGCTAATTACTCAGCTATAATTATTCTCACAAAAGCTTACCAGGTATATTTACTTATATCATGGCTTATATTTGGAAGATGGTAGTAGGATGGGAGAGTGGAATGAAAGGGGTTCTAACATTTTTGTATGGGAGCTGGCATATCCACCGGCTGCTATTTAGTCTTTTTTTTTCATAGTTTCCGCGCACGGTGAATGTAGTAGGTATATTATATAGAGGACACTTATACAAACAAAAAATATCAAGTAATATAAAAAAAAAACAAATAAATATCGGTGGACATTTTTCACACAGCGCCATCTAGCTCCAAACTAAACATAAATATTACATATATTATATATTATAATATTATCCTAAAGTGTCACTTTCCCAAAATATGTGGAGGTAACTAAAAATGGCGGCTGGTGGATATGGCACAAAGGTTCTATATTTGATTTTCCCTTTTGATTGCTTGTAAGTTGAAAATGACTCACTTATTTATGCTGAACCAAGTACATTGAACATTTTTGAAGCACATCAGAACACTAAAACAACGAACAAAACTAACAAAACAAAATCAACAAATATTTTTAATCAAATAAAAACATTCTCATGAAATTCTACGCTACAAAAATGTCCCATTGCAGTAAATGCCCATTTAAGTTAAATTTTAATGCATTTTCTTGTAAATGCCTCAAATACCCTAATTTTAATACAAAGCGATGTAAATCAACGTCAAATCTACAGTTGGTAGTCGTACAAAGTTGTGGTATAAATCTTCGTGAAAATTTTTGGCTCGCTCTCTCAGCAGGAATGTAAGGAAATGTTTATGAAAATCCTGGTATTTTGCTACTGTGCTGTTATTTCCCCATTGTGCTGTTGTGCGATAATGCAGCTTTACTTGTATTTTGGCGATAGAGTTGGCTGAAACGCTAAATCACGGGGACTTGAATTTTTTTAGAGGTCCAATTTTATTAGATGAAGTAGGTACTTACTAAACGTAAACCGTGGTTCGTTAATTTTAAGACCACTAGACCTGATATCTTGAGGTTGCGGGTTCGAATTCCAGGCCTGTACCAATGAGGTATTTAGTGCCTATAAAAAAATCATTAAGTCTCCTGGAAAATCAGGAGATCAGATAACGCTATGTTTTATAACGCGATTAAAGTTTATAAACTCAAACTAAATATCAATGAAAAATACAAGCGATGGTGGCGCCATCTGAGATTAGCTTTGCCTGTGCCACCACATTGTTTGAACTTGGTTACAACTTAGATAAATACAATAGTTTCGCCTGTTCGTCACCTGTCCTACGATCAACACATATTAACGCAAACTGCTTCATTTATCACAAAAACATTTACATTGACAAATTGTCCAATTTATTAAAACGAGCGATCAGTTTATGGATAATTACCCGTCTGAATTTTTAATCGATTATTTTAACAAACTCGATGTTTATGACGTAAAATGTTGGTTGAGTCGAGTTAAAAGCGATGCTTCAACCTGTTTCAGATAGCTGAAACAATATTCGACGGAATGAATGGATGGATGCACAATCGTTTCATTAATGCAATTTTATCTTTTGAGCGCATACAGCGCGTTCAGTTAAGACTGTATTTAATATAGGGCTTTATAGCGTTCGGGCAAGAGTTATTTACAAATTGTAAATCCGTGGTAGCCTAGTTGGGAGACCGCTAGACTTGGCATCGAGAGATTGTGGTTTCAAATCCCAGGCCTGAACCAATGATAGCTTTAGAGTTAATGTGCGTTTATTTTTTTTGGATTTATGTTGAAGTTACAAATATTGTGAAGAAACCTGAATACGCCCGGAGAAGAATTAATGGGGTATGTGAATCCACCAAGCCGCAAATAGGCCAGAGTGGTGGATATGGCCTAATTGCCCTTCGAGTGTCATCCACACACAAACTACTAATAGTAGACTAATAACAGGCGTGTAATATTATTTTGTTTGCGCATTTAAGGCAGCTCACATTATTGTTTCAAGCATATTTTAAACTGCGATCAATCATTATTCTTAAGCTAAATGAGATAGGGCCACATTTAGCGGAACAAAAATATGGCAGTTACGCAGGTTCGATTGTTGTGGTTTCAGACCAATTTATAATTTATAAATACAAGCATAATATAAATATTTATTCAAAACTAAGAGCGTTTGTTCGTGACAAACTATATTCTTTAAGAGTGAGTAAATGTTCGAGCTAAATTTGTAATAGAGATTGTAATGTGTAAAAATGTAGGTGTTTTGTAATTTTTTTTTCTTCTTATCTAATTTTTTTAAGAAGATTGCAATAGCGTTAGTTCACTTCTCACACCTTATAGAAATAATTTCTATTTTTGGGAAAACAAACTCATAAAAACCGTCAGCTAAAAAACTGCTATGACATGCACATTTTTAAAACAGGGCCCATAAACAATTTTTAATAATTTTAGTATGAAACTTCGTATCCAGTCAGTTCATGACCACGGTTATTGAAACATAGCCGAAACGTCGAAGTAAATAAAAAAATAAGCTGTTATGACGATAAGCATGGTTACGTACCTACAAAAAACATTTCCAAAAATTTACAATAAGTACACAGATTCTTTTTATAGTAAAGAATCAACGGTGGGATGACTTGCTCTCGGGGATCGAGCCATCCCACCTGGCATTCTGGAGGCTGACTAGATCCCTGAAATCAGACTCTGTGACGACTATGCCCCCTCTCACCCGACCTGACCTCCCCCCCGCGTTTGACGACGAGGAAAAGGCCGAATGCCTGGCCGACAGCCTCGAAACGCAGTGCAGCCCCAGCTTAGAACATGTCGACCCTGCTCACCTCGATATGGTAAACAGTGAAGTCGAACACAGATCCTCACTTCCCCCCTTTGATGAGCTCGAGCCTGTCACGGCTTCCGAGGTTGAGTCGATTATCAAGAGCCTCCACACCAGGAAAGCTCCAGGTGCGGACGGCATCAGTAACAAAGTGCTCAAGCACTTCTCCGTTACGCTAGTTCACCTTCTAGTTAGCATCTTCAATGCGGCCATCGCCAATTGCATTTTCCCCGACGCCTGGAAATCCGCCGACGTCATCGGCATCCACAAACCCGGCAAGAAGGCTTCTGAGTCCTCTAGCTACCGTCCCATCAGTCTCCTCAGTACCTTGGGAAAGATCTACGAGCGCGTCCTTCGGAAGCGCATCTGGACCTTTGTCAAAGACAACAACCTCCTCCCTGATGAGCAGTTCGGCTTTAGAGCCAGACACTCTTTCGTCCAACAAGTACACCGCATCACGGAGTACGTCCTAGAAGGTTTCAACAAGAAACCCGGCCATGGTTACACCCACAAGCCGTTCCCCCAAGGGACTGTAGCGGTATTCCTCGACGTCGCGAAAGCTTTCGATAAAGTCTGGCACAACAATCTTGCTGATATACAAGCTGTATCAGCTCGGGCTGCCAGACCGTCTTGTACTCATAATACAAGACTTTCTCAGGGCTCGAAGTTTTCGATACCGCGTCGAGGGACAACGCTCCTCCCCCCACGACATCGGCTCCGGAGTCCCTCAGGGCTCCGCAGTGGCCCAGATCCTCTTCTCGCTTTTCACCTGTGACCGCACTCCTAAAGTGGAGCTTGCTCTCTTCGCAGACGACACCGCCCTCTACACCAGAGGGTAGAACAAGGTCATTCAGCTAGCCCACCATCAACGAGCCCTCAATCTCCTCGGAGACTGGATCAAGAAGTGGGCTATCACCGTTAACCCCGATAAAAGTGCAGCCGTGTACTTTCATCCGTCCAAAAGACCTCCCTCAAAGCAAATCACGCTACACGCGCAGCCCATCCCATGGGCTACCGAGACCAAGTATCTCGGTGTGACCCTTGATCGTCGACTCACGTTCTCAAAGCATATTCAGATAGTTCGCAACCGAGCAGCCTTCTTCTTAGGCCGGCTCACTCTCCTTCTCAACAAGCGTAGTAAATTGTCCCTTAGAAATAAGGTTACAATCTACAAAACTTGTATTCGCCCCGTCATGACATACGCTTCCGTGGCGTTTGCTCACGCCTCTAGCATAGATCTAGAGAAACTCCAAGTCATACAAAATAGATTCATCCGCAGAGCAGTCGGAGCTAGCTGGTTCATGCGAAACTCCGACCTGCACTGCGATCTCGAACTCCCCTCCATCCGTCAGTACATTAAGTACGCCTCGCGCCGCTATTTTGATGCGGCCCCTCACCATCCCAATCCACTCATAGTCCAAGCCTCCAACTATACGACAGACACGACAGACCCACCCCCCTTCCGTAGACGCCCCAGACACGTCTTGGGCGATCCAGACGACCCCATCACCGTCATCAACTCGGCGGCGCTGGGCTCGCCCGATCCGACCATTCCTAGCAACAGGAAGTATTCCGTTTTTGGTATAGGCGCCGGTTACCAGAGGCACACAAACACGCACCGACCTCGCCGGCAAGGTCGAGGACTCCCCAGATCTGTCAGAAGATCGGTTAGATTCTCTCCAAATAGTCAACCAGATCAACCTACTAGGGCCCCAGGGCATACCCCTTCTGGGGTGCCAGGGCAAGTCTGACCCCACTCCCGGCGACGGCCAAGCCGAGGTTAGTACCGTCTGAGGTGCCCTTGAGCTAGTCGCCTTTAACCTAAACCTAGGCCGAGCGCCGTTTGCGCTTGCCTAAAGTCCGGTGACGCTGTAGAGGCCATCTGAGGCCAACAGCATAAACCATTCATAAAAAAAAAAAAAAAAATTTGTAAAGAATGAGCATATTTGTAGGGTTATACCACAAAAAAGCGGAAGCCCTACTTAGGTAGAACGGCTGTCAAAACAATGTTGTAAAGCAATTATATGGAAAACCGCTGTCGCCGTTTCACACAAAATTGTATAGTCACTACGACGAAAAAACGCCAATCATTGGACGCGCATTTTAAGAAAAACGCTCTAAATGCCATTTTACAACAGATTAAAATTGATCTAATCACGATGCAATATGGTTTGGTTTCCTACGCGTCTATTTAAATTGTCTTTTTGAGTATTCTAAGTTTAAAAACATGTATATTGGTAGAATTGTCATTAAGGGGGCGACTAATGCCAAAAGTAAGTAAAAGGTGTATTTTTAAACACATAGTTTAATGATAAAGAACGTAAATATTTAGATTTTAAAAAAATACTACAGGTAGGGGAAAAACCTAAAGAAGCCGAGTAACTGAATAGAATTTTGTAAAATAACCTGGTTTATTAAAAAAAAAAACAAACAAATTACCAACAAAAAAAACTGTTTTAATTCAATGCTCTAAATTATCAGCGACAGCACCACATTATTTTTTACGAATTACATAGCCAAACTAATGTTTTAGCACAGTAGCCGTTAATTTTTTTTATTTCATGCCTACATTTTGAATAATTAAATAAAACCCCACCTAAATTGCTCAAAGCCATCATCATCATCAATTGTATCATGCGATTTTCGACTCTAAACTAATGCAAGACGCGCGGGTGAAATCTGTTATTTTTCTGGCATTAGTCGCACTCTTAAGTGAATTTACACTTAATGCCGGCTAGCGCAGCCTGTCCCATTTCCGTTCTATTCAGATTTGAACGTTTGTACCAATGATCACTACTGAGTATGGAACAACAGAGCCGTGCAATAATGGCGTCTCCCTTGTGAAATGACCTATTTGCCGAAGCTAATTCCAGCTTGCTTTGCTGCTAATATCACAGAATAAATAATAATACACAGCAAACACCTTTGTTTTGCTTACTTTGTGCAGTAATGAACTGTGGTGAAACTCCGCTTGTTTAGGGAAGCTTACATACTGCCTTTCACTAGACTGTGGATAAGCGAATTGGTTTCATAATTAAAATAGAAATTTAAATTCTAACTGTATATTCTTTGTGGACCTGGGTAATTGGGTATCCAGAACCACCAGAGGACCGGCAGCAGCGTCCTCTACGTTAACGGTTTTGAGCATTTTGCGATCCGTAACCCTGCCATATGTGGGGATTATGGCAACCCCTCCCTATAAAAGGGAAACCTTGGCCAAGCATTGGACGTCTTCAGCTAGCTGATGATAATGTTGTTTGTGAAATCCTCCTAATAAAATGCGACTGTTTGTGTGTGTGAATGTTTGTTACCACGTATCACCGTAACTACTAAACCGATTTGAATGACATTTTAAATGTGGTATAGTTCACGTTCTGGAATAAGACATAGGCTAACTTAATAAGTAATATTAGGTATAAAACATGGACATACTCGCTGTCTTTTAGATTTTGTGTGACTGACTGTGATTTTGAATGATGTCAACAGTATCGAAAACTTGGAAAAAAAAAGTAAATACTTGACACCGGCAGAATGCACAAAGTGCGATGCCAAAAAATTTTACTAGTCCAATAAACTACACTATCTATTAAAATATTATGTAAAGATACGAGCATAGCGAAGGATCGTCTTCCCTGAGCTCCATTGAAATTAAATAATCTCTTAAAATTTTGTAGATTCATGCGCCGCGCCGCGCCGTATATACCTGTGGTGTGGTTATATACTCGTGTATATACTACATGCGATCGTGCGCGACGTCACCTGCCAGTCCCAGCGGAAGACCAGCGCCGGTTGACTACAGCCAGCATCATGCTGAGCTGGGGCCGTTTTGTGGCAAGAAACTAGTGCTATGTGTATAAAGTACTTATATGTTTAATTTATTTATTTATGTTGTGTTTAATTGTCTTTTTTTTTGCGTATGTATGTTGTTTTTGTCACAAATAAAGTATTTTCTATTCTATTCTAATGTAACTAATGGGGAGCTTACGATTAAACAATGTGGTTATCACATCCCTAGTAAAGGATTAAACAACGCAATAGCCAATATCCTCCTAATTCCACCGATAGCTGGCGACAATCCCACCAAACAGACGTTGTCGTGAATCAACAACCGGAAGTCGACCGGGGCTTGTGGCGTGACTTACGACCCGCTTCCGGCGGCCATATTTACTTACTTACACTCGTGTCCGGGACGTAACTGATCGATTAATGATTGGCTTATTTACTTGGTTATACTTGGAAAGTTAAACCTTTGGTTGTTAGGCGTTCAGTTAGAAATCATCCCATCATTCCTTTGATAACAATAGGCCGCACAATTTCTGTAGACTGGTGAGGTGAGTGCTACCTTGTTTTACACAGTCCGTTTTATGTAGAGAATACGGTCTATTTTTTATACGTAAGGCGTATAAGCCCTTTAATTCAAAATTTTATAATCAGACCTACAAAGCAATGCTACTCGTTTTACATATCGGACCAAAAACATCTCATTTTACGTAGAAACTAACGGGCCACTCGTTTTACGTAGAAAGCTACGAATACTTAAACTACGTATTTACGTAGTAGAGGGCTACATGCCACTCATTTTATGTAGCGGGCTACAGGTCACTCGTTTTACGTAGGGAGCTACATAAATCACCAGAATTACGTAGAGGGGTACAGGCCACTTGTTTTACGTAGGGAGCTACATAAATCACCAGAATTACGTAGAGGGCTACAGGCCACTCGTTTTACGTAGGGAGCTACATAAACCACCAGAATGTCGTAGAGGGCTACAGGCCACTCGGTTTACGTAGGGAGCTACATAAACCACCAGAATTACGTAGAGGGCTACAGGCTCTAGATTTAAGCACGTAGCTACATAAACCACTAGATTTACGTAGAGAGCTACAGGACGAATAATATAATAAAATAGAATATTATAAATTACTTTATATTTTTTAGATGTTATAATAATATTTCATGCTAAGATAAAATATGTCTCGCCATACAATTTTGAAATAAATAATAATTATCTTCGTAATTTGTGCTGTCAATTAAACAATGTTATGTGTGTTATAAGAGTAGCGAGTTGCAATATGTTTTTTTCTAAGATAACATGAAATATTATAGCATCTCGTATGTGGCGCCCCTTAAAACACTGTCGAGTACCCTTAATAACTTTTTGATAATGATATAAGGAACGACGTTTTTTCCTCGCGCAGTTTAACGGAATTTCCCCTCGTTTTTATATAATAACGCTTTATGGTAATATGTGTAGTTTATCGGCGGTATGTGAGATAAAAATCGGAATTTTTCGCCCCAGCATTTCTATTAGGTCGTCGTATATTAATAAGGGGACGGAGTTACGATATTATTTCTGCGGTTACTTCGGTTGGTTACGTCTGGTGGTAACTTCTTTTATATACGAGCGACGGAGTCTGCTGAGATAGCGAGGTTATGGCTTTATTTTAAAGACTGCGGCACTGTGAGTTATAAATCTTTCGAAAACTAGCTAAGTGAAATAAAAACCAACTGAGTGTAATTCAGACTCGAACATCGACGTTTCCGTTCCGTTTTCGACGTGGTAGCTCTCTGTAGACCGTCAGCGATAGAAGTGCGCGAGCTACTGCGCCGCCACAGCGAAAAAGAGCAACAAAATCTGTGGGACAAGAAAGGCGACTGCAAGCATGCCAAGACCGCTTTCCCAATCCTGGACAGAAAGATCACTAACAATCTGTTGAAATTGCAACGACAGGACCTTCGTCTTTTAGTAGGCCTTATAACCGGTCATTGCAACTTGAACAGCCACTTATACAAACTGGGAGCCACGGATAGTCCGTCATGCCGGGGCTGCATGCAGGACAATGAAACCGTAGAGCATGTGCTGTGGCAGTGCAAAGTCACAGAACCAACAAGAATTGCTACCGGATTGCATGAGGCAGCTTTATCTCCGCAACAGCTTGTACGCTTCTCATTATAGTCATCATTATCATGTACACTTCCATCTAACCCACTGGAGTTACTATGCCAGCGGCCCAGAGCCTCGCTCCGTTATTTCAAGGAGCTGGGATGGCTCGGGTAGACGCTGGCGGGGGAAATGTACAATACACCCCTAGCGGGACGTCAGTGCAGGACTTATCGCCCCCACGTTGAATAAGAATAAGAATAAGAATCGACGTTTCCGATATGTTTATTTATTTAAGACATGATGTACGTCGTTGCAACACAAACTGAGACAGGGCAATAGTTGCCCTATATTGCCATTGAGCTAATATCTATAGAGTCACAAACGTGCAAAAAAATGTCCGCGCCTAAACTCGGCGCACGCTACGCATTGCGCCTACTTTTTGAACGACTTGAGCTACGATAACACACAAGCGCCCAAGCATATATTGAACACTATGCAAGCGACATAACGTCTAAATTCGAACAATTCTGAACTATACAATGCACGTATAGGTATATACAACGGCACTCGGACGTTTTTTGACTGTTTTCATTTAGAGATTGTGATTCTCTTTAGATATTAGCTCAATGTATATAGCCATTAGATGGGCATCTACACTACTACTACAACTTATTATACTACTACTCAAGTCCGTAGGCAGGGGGGGTGGGGGACCAAGCCTCTTCACCACCGTTTTATACATACCTACTTACGTATAGATCGTCGTCGTCTTAAAGTTGTTACTTATTGTCTCTGGTCCAGAGCTCGACCCCCCTTGAAATGAATTCCTGGCTACGGCCTTGGGTCCAGTTGCAGGTAGATCCATAGCATTTTACGTAAGTAGGACTACTTACGTAACCCCCCTCGACCCCAATTACCACATTATTATATAATAGCGAGTCACAGTAAGATTGCTAGTTAATTAAGTTATTCGTCGTCGTCATAACAACGAACAACTTAATTGTAACTTAAACTTATTAAATAATAAAATGGTGTAGTATTAAAAATCATTTTTTTTAATTCATTGTATCATGCGTTAGACGAGTTGGGAAAGAGTCAAAATACAGCATGAAACGAGGAAACTGACTAGGTGCACAAAGTGACTGAACTGAACGATTACGAATGTGACATAGTCATAACATCCATTAAATTATTGTTCGGAATTATACAGGGTTACACGTGACGGACATGGGTATGTCCTTATACTGCAACCAGACCCACCGGAGGACGGGCAGCAGCGTCCTCTTGGTTAACGGTGGTGAGCATTCTGCGATCTCCAAGCAGTCTGCTAAGCGTAGGGATTATGGCAACAACCCTCTAGGGGACTTTTTATGGCTGATAGCGTGACACGTAACGGTATTACTTAGAAAGGAGGTCACTGTACCTACTTAAACAACTTTTACTAAGACGCCAACCCTGAAGTCGCCTAAAAATGAGCTGTTCCACATTTATTTGATGTTACTTTTCTATGGAACAGCGAAATAGTAAGTAAGTAAGTTCGTATAGGCTGAGTGGCCAGCCCTAGTGTCAGAGTTAATGAGACGCCCGAAGGGCTCTGACTCTGACATTGCTTGATGGTTGTGGTTATAAAATAGAGATAGGTATAGAATAAACAATAACGTATGTCATCCGGACCCACGGTAGCGCTCAGACGTAAATGCCGCTGACGGTCACCCATCCGAATACTGATCGGATCGTCCATTGCTTAACATCGGTGATCGCATATAACCACCAAGTCAAGCTACGCCACGAGCACTACATCAACAGCCGGAAGACGTCCACTGCTGGATGAAAGCCTCCCCCTTAATAGGGAGGGGATACCATAATCCCCGCAGTTGGCAGGCGGCTTGGCGAGCGCTACGCGCCACTACAGTTATATTTCCTATAGTAAATGCAAGTCAATAAATTAACTTTTGTCCACCTTTCATCGACATGTTTAGAGATTTACGACCTATACAAATCAAAATAAAAAGAACTGCGTGCAAGAAAAATATTTTATTTATGAAGAAACAACAAAAGCAGTTATTTACTAACACAAAGCTACGTCTCATAATTCACATACATAATCTATGTAAATGCATAGCGTTTCGCCAAAAAACTTGGCTATATTCTGGCGATGGCTGTAAATCAGACTTATGTAAACGGTTTTTGGGGGAAAGAAAAAGGGGGGAATACATTGGAAGAACTCAAATGTTTTTGGTGAGGAAAAAATGTTGGTGCAGTTAGATGTTTTATGATCGTACCCGTTTGAGCCGTGTTACACCAAAAAACAAAGCAAGTTAATATTATTAGTATAAAAATGGTAGAATTACCAAAAATATTATTTATCTTGTATATTTAGTTTAAATTGAATTTGGCACATGATATTATGGATATAATTGTCAAATTACCTTTTAATTAAGTATCTATTATAACAGTTTCATAATACAAATCATTTTGATGATGTCAACATCGTGAAGCCGAGACGATTTATGTCAGTATATTGATATATGCCTATATTACACTTATATTATTACTAGAGGTCGCCCGCGACTTCGTCCGCGTACGGAACTAACCAAATATCAATGTTCATCACTATAACTTTAAAAAAAAAAAACTTTCCATACAACATTCGACCCCCCCACGCATTTTTTATTTTAAATAAACTATCCAAATCCAAATTTTCGTGACTAAAAGTACAAAAACAAAGGACTTTCATACTAAGTTTGATCCCCTATTTTACCCCCTTAGGGGTGTAATTTCCAAAAATCCTTTCTTAGTGGATACCTACACTTTGCAAAGAATAAACCCTCCAAATTTCAAGTCTGTACGACCAGCGGCTTAGGCTGTGCGTTGATATATCAGTCAGCGAGTCAGTCAGGACTTAGAATTTTATATATATAGATAGAAGATAGATGGCACTTGTCGCTGAGTAAATAGGATCGAGTCCTATTCACTTGCACTATCACTTACTAATAATAAGCTCGAATTAGTACGTTTACACAAACGGTATTAGAACTAAGCATTAGTACGAAGCGTAGCTACGATACTTCGTGTAATCTATTCATATTCGTCCCGAGTTTTCGGCCCACGACATTAAAAAGTTTTTATTCGCCCGCATGATAATGTTTGAAACTGTAGTAACACTGAATCTCTGTAAATTGTTCATATTATTTCCATTATAAAATTTGGCAAAGCCATTCGGTATACCTTTCGATATATACTTGTTTCTTTTATATTAATTCCCCGGAGATACGATAAAAGTGAAATATCACTAGTAAAACTGAGAAGCTGCTATTTATCAAATTAATTACGTTTTTGTTACAATAATATCTGAACTGTAATAATAATATTAAAAATAATAAATTGAAAAATCAATTACATGAATAAATTGATTATAAAATCACACTTATAATATAAATGTGACGATGTGTTTGTCGGTGTTTGTATGTTTAAAATATCGGTGGACATTTTTAAACAGTGCCATCTAGCCCCAAACAAAACTAAGCTTGTACAATGGAAACCGGAATAGCTCATAGAATACTTTTGTTTTGTAACTACATCCTTATGATACATAACGACACTCAGACACTCTTAATTGTTATTCCTTCACGCTCAAACGGTAGAACGGATTTAAATGGTATTTGGTATGGAGGTAATGTTCCAAGGTGGAATGACACAGGCTAAGTACTTTTTATTACAGGAAGAGTGAAACCGCGGGGTGCTGTTATAGTTCATATAAATGATTACAATGACACATCCTAACTTGTTGATCCTAATAAATGCGTTTTTTCAAGCCTTTGCATAATAAATAAAAATGTTGTACACTGATCACATGTTTCAAAAAGAGATAATTATGAATACCTTTGTATTAAATACTTACGCATGCCTTGTAAAACTTATATTGTACTTTCTTTTCCGCAAGGCGCATAATTTCATTGTTTTGTGTAATTAACTTTCAAATACTTTAATACCAAATACTGTATTTATTAATAACGTAATAACGTAAACTTATCTACGAATACATCTTTGAATAACTTGTGGCGTAATCTGAAGCCTAACTGAAGCCAAGTGCCTTCTAAAATGGAATCGATCTTCAAATTCGAATAACTAGAAAATTTCATAAAAACAATCATGGCGGCATGTTAAAAAATGTGCTTCAAGTCGAGATATGTTCCATACAAAAAGTTCATCGATGTTGGTCAAAATGTATGGAACATTCGTTTTCATCACACTTGCTCGTAAAGTGGATCTTATTGCATCGGTTTTAGGCTCATAATCCAAGCTATTACACACGCGTACTTTTTACTTTACATTACGGCACTTGTACTATAATAGGTATAACCCGGTAAAGTCAAGTTTGTACGTGACTGCAATTAGACGTATGTATACGAAGCACTCTTAATATAGCCGGGTAATACTTACAGTTTTTTTGTAATACCAACAAAGAGTTCTTATGTCGCTGAAGTAAATGTCAACCTGCGCGCGCATTGCTGGTTTGGGCGCCATTTTCCGCAAATGTTTGTTGATGTTTTTGCTGTGTGGTTGATTATTATCAAAAAAAAAATGTTTTTTCCTCGCAAGTGTGACGAAAACAGTCGTATGGAACTCTTGTGCTATTAGTCATTACGCTCTCGGCTTCCTTATCGCGCTCGCCTGCGGCTCGCGCGCATAATACCGCCTCTAGTGTAATGACCAACATAGCACACTCGTATCATAATGTACTATTATTGATCATTAACCCTACACGTGTGTTAATTTAACGTCAGCGCCGTAGCGCCACGCTGTATAATGCAGTAAAGGGCTTGTCCAGTGTAGGTCACTGGTCACAAGCCTCACAGTTTTTGCCATATTTTTTAGGAAAAAACGTATTTAATAAAAAATATTCCAAACACTTGATATTTTCGTAGTTATCGCCATAAACGCTAACTGGCAGACTATGAGACCCCATAACAGCAAAAAGCCTCTTATAATGACAAGCGAGTTCCAACCTTATTGTTGAACGCTTAAAAGCGTTGACAACAAAGCTCATAAAGCTTGCGCCGCGATTTTATCATACGTGCTCGAATTGGTTGTCACTGGCCGAAGTTGTAAATTTTTCCGGCACTCGTGTTTTGAGTTGTAGTGTGATTTTTTGTGTCAGCAAAGGAAGTTGTTATTAGTTTAGTTGTCTGCCACAATATACTGGTCTTGTTTTTACAAGGCGATGTTTTCGTCGAGTTTTATTTAGATTTACGAGTATTTTCTTTTTTTTGTAGTGGTAGGACTCTATTGCAGAGTCCGCCTGGGGAAGTACCGCGCCTTTGCCATGTATTCAACCGCGAAGCAGTAGTGTGTAAGCATTACTGTGTTCCGGTTTGAAGGGCAATGTTACCAGATAAATTACTGGGTATGAAGAGATTTAACATCTAATATCTCAGGGTGACGAGCGCAGTGCAGTGCGGCGCAGGATTGTGTTAGCAAGTTCACAATTCTGGCACTGTTACTGTTAGTGGCAGGCATGACGCTTACCAGCAGGCGAACGTCTTGCTCGTTTCGTCACTTGATTGTATAAAAAAAAAACATTTTCATCACACTTGCTCGTAAAGTGGATCTTATTACATCGGTTTTAGGCTCATAATCCAAGCTATTACGCACGCGTGCTTTTTACTTTACATTACGCCACTTGTGCTATAATAGGTATAACCCGGTAAAGTCAAGTTTGTACGTGACTGCAATTAGACGTATGTATACGAAGCACTCTTAATATAGCCTGGTAATACTTACAGTTTTTTGTAATACCAATAAAGAGTTCTTATGCCGCTGAAGTAAATGTCAACCTGCGCGCGCATTGCTGGTTTGGGCGCCATTTTCCGCAAATGTTTGTTGACGTTTTCGCTGTGTGGTTGATTATTATCAAAAAAAGTTTGTTTTTTCCTCGTAAGTGTGATGAAAACAGTCGTATGGAACTCTTGTGCTATTAGTCATTACGCTCTCGGCTTCCTTATCGCGCTCGCCTGCGGCTCGCGCGCATAATACCGCCTCTAGTGTAATGATCAACATAGCACACTCGTATCATAATGTACTATTAACACATTTTATAATCTAGATTAAAGAATCAAATAATGTTTTAACCGACTTCAATCAGAAGGAGGTTCTCAATTCGGTTGTATTTTTATGGTTGTGACCTGAGAACTCCATCATTTATAAACATAAACACATTTGGAAAAATATTTTTGGATACTTTCCAATTGATCTCATAGAAATTCATCAAAATCGGTTTAGTAGTTTAGTTGTTTAATCAAAATAACTGAAAAAAATATGTCAAACAGGTAAACAAAATTGCGTATTATAATTTGAAGTCAGTTGAATTAAAAAATAATGCCTTTTACGTTTCGACTGGTCTTGAATATTTTTATTGCAGATAAGTCAGCGTTTGTCTTGTAAATCGCCTGTTGTTAAGTAACGATGTGGTCGAAGGTGAAGCATGCAGGCAGATACCTATGCATTCTGATCTCAGGAAACCAGACAGTACTTAAGCTCCATTCCCTGGCCGTATGGGTTAGTTTGTTAACGCTTAAAATTAAAACGAGTCGCCGTTCGTTGCGAAATCCGATGCTCCTTAATTATGACTGTAGGTTTCATGCGAATCCTTTTGAGTGTTACAAAACCAGTCAGTAAAGGGAAACGTATCGTTGAATATAATTTATGGGCAAAACGCCCAAAGCCAGCATTCGCTGCGTAGCTACAGTGTTACTAGATCACCAGAAATTATACCTTGTGATGTATCATTTGAGCAAATAAACAAGTAGGTGGCCGATACTCGACAGTATCAAGCTAAAAAAATAAAAACCTTTTATAATATTATTAATTTGTAAAGAATTATTGGATAAGTGTACCTGACGATACGCTTTCCTTAGACCCAACTTCGTAAACTTTCTTGGGTTAATTTAACTTGTCCCAAAGGATTCATCCCGTAATTTAGGCAACCGAACCGCGCCCAGTTGCGAAATTAATTTGACTCGTTAAGATGGATTACTGCTGTGGGTATAATAAATTATAAGTTCCTGCTGATGGCTATTAATGACAGTTTTATAATGCGTTAAAAGAATATAATAATGATGACATTGATGATTGTTTTTTTTTTGTACATCTTAAACTAGCTTTATTACTACCATGATAATAATTAGCCTTTCTAATACTCGACGTAGAATTTTTATAATGTAAGAGACAGAGCTCAATCAGACGCTCTTTGCATTCTGTTTTTGCGCTGTTGTTACATCAATTATTTACTCCCGGTCATACGATAAATATAGTACATTTTATTATTTAAGGATGCACCGCCCGACAGCTCAAACTCATCGGTGGGCGTGGCTAAAAAGCATGCTCTCTTCATCAAACAAAGTGTGGGAAAGGGAGGAAGAAAAGGAAATGAGCACGCACTTTTTTTCATGTCGTCTTTAGACTGCAGGATTCACCATCATCATCATCATCAGCCCGGAGGCGTCCACTGCTGAACGAAGGCCTCTCCCTTAGACCGCCACACTGTATGACAACCTGCCATTTGCATCCACCGGTTGCCCGCGACTTTTACAATGTCGTCGATCCACCTAGTGGGAGGCCTTCCTACGCTGCATCTTCCGGTTCGCGGTCGCCACACAAGAACCTTTCTTCCCCATCGGTTGTCAGTTCTTTGAGCGATGTGGCCTGCCCATTGCCACTTCAACTTGCAAACCTTGCGAGCTATGTCGGTAACTTTGGTTCTTTGGCGAATATCTTCGTTCCGGATTCTATCGCGCAAAGTAACTCCGAGCATAGCTCTCTCGATTGCCCGTTGCGTGACTCTAAGTTTCTCCAAAAGGCCAGCAGTTAAAGACCACGTTTCAGTTCCATATGTCATCACTGGCAACACACACTGGTCGTATACCCTTGTCTTCAGACACTTCGGGATTTTGGACGAGAAGATATTACGCAATTTTCCGAACGCTGCCCATCCGAGTTGGATTCTTCGGGCGACCTCTTTGTCGAAGTTGGACCTACCTAACTGAACAATCTGTCCAACTGCAGGATTGCGATGATAAAACTACTGAACTAATTTATTCCAAATAAAGTTATTTGAAATGTTGATGGACTAGACTATGATATAAAATTAATGTATCTAGCGTACATCAAATTTAGAGTGTTCGTACTCCTTATGTTAATTATTTACATCCAAAGTGGCGTTAAAATTGAGCTAAAATACAAGATGCTTTCTGGCTCATAACTTTCATGTTTATAAACTTTTTAATTTCTTATCAATTTACAATCCTAGATAATGAAGAGACAAATCGATATAATACTAAGTCTTGGACCTACAACATTACATAGTGGAGTAATATTACTTCCACGTTTCTATGGAAAAAAATCCGGCTTGTTTACTCTTTAAAAAAAATGCGTAATATTTGACGTATTAGGTGGATTTAGAACTGTTCTGATCTCAAAATTCTGAATGGCTCTGAGCTGTTCAGTGGAATTGCAGTGAATCGTGAATTTTCAGGCCAGCGAGCGACTTCCTCGTCTCGTCACTCAATTCCAATAAAAATACGGCAGTTTTTTATCTTCGTCATACATAAAAATAAACTTAGATTTAATACCCGGTTGAAGCGAGGTACGTCTAGGCGGCGTAAACGATAGGCACTCACTAAACGGTAGATGCGAGCCAGAGAGAGAAGGCGCGTGCGCTTGAATTGCTAAAAAAATCTTTGTTTTTAAAAATATTACAAAGGAATACTATAATCTTAAAAAATTAAAAACTAAATAATACTATATTCTATCTAATAGTATACATTTTACGTGATATCATAAGTCATTTATTTTGTTTATCGAGCCAAACATTCAAAGTCGCGTTTTCTAAAGAGAAAAATCTAAAATATATCATGATCAATTTTAATTTTTAAAAAACTTTCGGTCTATATCGGGCATTTTGGATTTTTCCCACATTAAAAAAACTTCGAAATTGCTTCAAGCCCGCCTTAACAGATTTAAAATTCCAATCTTACTACATTACTTATAATAAGGTACGTTGTAGTTGTACGTGCGAGTAAAAGCCATCATGATAGCAATCGACCTTTATTTACACCAATTAATTAGAATGCCATTTACCGGAAACAAAGCTTCAGGCGCAAACAGACAATTTGGAAATTACGGTTGTTCAAATTAGTATATTATAGCTGGCGCTTGAAATCATTAATGGTGATATAATCAGATTAGTGGTAAATTTCCGTGTAAGTTGTCAACAGAACCACAAAATAGATAGGTACAGAAGTCAATCACATGTATGTATTAAACTTTTTATATCTATTCTCGGCGGTCGCGCTAGGGTTGTCGACTTTGGCGGCGGCGGCGCGGCGGCTGCGAGGGCGGCCGGCTTGCCGAACAGTTCCATCATAACTGTTTTTATTGAGGAAGTTGGGTGTATTTTTTTATCATCCTTAAGTAAATACAAACAAACATACATACATAGACTGCTAAAACCATAACCCTACATTTTGGCTTTGCCGTTAGTCGGGTAAAAAAATAATTTACTAGATACTGTTCGGCATAATATTGCGCAGTTATTATTATTATAATAGCATGAAGTATTTTGACAAAAAAAAAGTGATTTATTTACATTTACATCTTCCTCATTAGAGTATTGAACACAAAGCTTACACAGCTTATACAACAATAAATACCTAATATAAATTGAAAAATATTACAAGGCCACAAAGTCAGTTTCGCTCTTTCGGCCCGGGGACGGGAACCGGCGGGGCGCTTATCTACCTACCTAACTGTTCTTGTTCTGTGTTACGTTAAAACGAACTATCGAAATACAAGCCAATAACTACTTACCTCTCTGAAACAACTGGTAGCGTAAAAACCGATAATTCACCGTTTAATGTTGAATTTAAACAACCGTCCACTGAACAGTTATAATAACATCTTTTTTTTTGCTCCATTTTTGCACAAAAAAGTTCACAGACGCGTGTCTCAAGCGGACGGCACTCGGCGCTCGCACTGGTTCCAACCGGTCCGAGACATCGTGTCCGTGAGAGGTGTCTATGTGTGCTGTGTCTAGGTTGTCTTCTGTACCTATCTGTTTTGTGTCGGAACTATTGATACGTACAAATAATCAATAGGCAAACATTTTGAAACTTGCCAATTTAGTCCTAAAATAGCATTGTTTTGTTTGTATACGATAAGACACAAGCGCTCAAGCCTACGTTGAACACTATAAAAGCGACATAACGTCTAAATTCGAACAATTGTGAACTATATAATGCACGTATAGGTAATCAGGTGTGTAGAACGGCATTCGGACGTTTTTAGTGTTTTCACTTATAGATTATGACTCTAGATAATAGCTCAATGAATTTAATACAACTATTAGAATCACAGAATAGGAAAAGATGGCGTGCTGAAGAGGAAAACAACTCAACAGTGGGTGGAAAACGGTTGATGATGATAATGACTAGACTCACAACATAAAATAATAAGACATCATCTTCTCAAATTGAATTAAGAGTCAGATTTACTCCATAAGAAGTTTCCTCGAAATCTAAACCGTTTCATTAAGAAAGTGATTAAGTTAATTGATGTAAGATGCTTTCATAACATTACCTTGTGTTTTCGGTAACAATGAGGGTGTTATATTAGCCGTGACGTAATGACTGCGAGTAATGTGGGGGGAGAGCTGGCTATTTAATGTATGGTGGAAATTATATAATAAACTCCAAAAAAATGTGCTAGGGTTACTTATTGATGCCAATCCTCAGATAAGAGAAACCACGTTTCAGCCTTTTCATTAACTCTGACACTAGGGCTGGCCACTCAGCCTACACGAACTTACTTACGTACTAGCCTTTTTATAGATGCAGCATGTGCTACCACAAGTACGAATGAAACAGCAGCGCGAGTACCGTTCTGTCGCTAAATTTGACCTGTCAGAATAGCAGATTTACATAAACGAATTTGAATTATCAGTTTTCAGATTTTTTCCCATAACCAGTGTTATACGTATGATCTAGCTTCTTGCCAAATTTAGTGATTCTAGGTCAACGAGAAGTACCCTATGAATTTTGATTTACTTGGGAGTCTAAACAACACTAAAACAATGTAGAAAAATGGCTGTAATTTTTGTTTGCTTTGACTTAAAAGCTTGTTTTTTTTTACAGCTATAAGGGAACGAGGATTTACGCATTCGATATTAATTTCAACTTGATACCTACACTCGTTTCAGAGAAAAAGGGCCTTGACAGACAGACAGACAGGCAGACTGCCAAGGAAGTGATCCTATAAGGGTTCCTTTTTCCTTTTGAGGTACGGAATCCTAAAACCTATCAGTTTAATGGCTTTTTTTAACCACAAATCTGATTTTGCCATCAACTCGTAAGTGACGGCGTGGCTGAGAGTGGAACACGACGATTTAGAAGAAATCTACAGTTGTATATTTATTTACGGGATATTTAAATTGATTATGTTGTGAAATGAGCTCACGATATACCGGCGCAAGTTAGAAGAAATATATTCACTCTACACTACTATCACTAGTGCTTTAAATAGACCCAAATTGTATTATAGGAAACAGAGAAGACGGCATTGAGTTCAATTCTTGTGAAGTACAAATCAAGAGGCCATTGTGTTTTAGTAAACAATAGATCATAGTAATAATCATTATCAATAAGTTTTCTGCCCACTGCTAAGTCTAATTCTCTCTCTTCCCTTTTACCTTAAGAATGTTTTAAAATATGTTGTTGCCCTTATCAAACAAGGTTTATTTTAATCATCAACTGAAGTGAAATTCAACAACAGCCTAAATAAAAGTCAACTAACTATTTCTCTCTGTCTGTTTCAGGTAATAAACTTGGTTGTGCGTGGGTGGAAATGGCCTCTAGCTTTCAATCCCGTGAATGGTATAAAAGCGGGTGTAGAACACCAAGAATGGACTGCGGTTCACGCGTACGCTTTAATTACGCACTTGTACTACGCTGATGTGCCTGTGATTAGTGATGAGGTATGGTTTAACTTTCATGTATCGAATGTGTTTTGTGTTTGACAAGATATATTCGTGAACAGATCGGTCGTTACATCAATCTGACTACGGACTCCATTTTTTGTCTGTGTTCTGATTATTATTTGGTATGGAAACTGATATTGTCGCAAAAGTTAGGTAACTTGAAAAACTTGGTAAACGAGGGTTTACCAAGTTTTTCTTATGGCTAATTTTAACTCCACATTTATGAGTTTTCTATATATTGGAACACTACGCCTAAGTGGGTGTTCCCCGTCAAGTACTGTGTTATATATATTTTTTTGTTTCTTAGCTCCACGGATTGCGGGTTCGTGCCATTTGTCAACTTTTTCAATTTTTATTAACTAAATTTTACACTTAATAACTTAAAAGCTAAAGGTTTAATAGATTAAATAATTCATTCTACCCATTTTATCGATAATATTTATTATACAACTCTTAGGTAAGTCTCTTAAAAGCTATCGCTCTGTCCCCTCACTAATTTAAGGTAGTAGTTTCGAGGTAGTGTTACGGCTACAGTTTGGAAGGGTCAACTTTTCTATAGCTTTCTTGTTGCACGTGCCTTCTTAATGGCGTGTAATTAAGGTGTAGTGTTTGTGTAGTTTTGCTATTGTTTGCGACCTTCTAAGAGTGTATTGTGTTAGGTTTTGATCACATAATAAGCAGCGGTGGCTCAGTGAAATGATTGTGAGAGAGAATAGACAGCTCTATCAAATTAGTTTTACGAACAGGAGTTTTTTTTGATGATGTATAATCGGTCACTTGAGTGGTGGTAATTGGTGTTCTTAATTTATTTATATAATTATACTTACAAAAATAGGTGATTAATACTTGTTATTAGTACATTGTTATCCTAGCGGTGAAAGTAACTTATTTAGTCCCGAGACGGGGTTACTACTAATATAAAGGGACTAATACACAAACAGCCACAGCCAGCCTGATAGCTCAGTTGGTAGCATGTCTGCCTTCAGAGCTGCAGGGCGTGGGTTCGATCCCCACCCAGGACAAAAATGTTTGTGACGTACATCGATGTTTGTTCTGTGTCTGGGTGTAGTTTGTATATCATAAGTATATATTTACGAGAAAAAAAATGTATATAAGTATTCTATCAGCTATCTGGTTTCCATAATACAAGCTTTGCTTAGTATGGGGCTAGATGGCGCTGTGTGTAATAAATGTCGCCCAATTTTTTATTTGTTTTTTTTTAATAGTTCGTGGGATTAATTAAGTCTTTAACCCCGAGGTAAACACTGTGCTTTTCATTACGAATACAAGGAAACTAAAAATAAACCGACACTGGGAAATGTACGAGAAGTGCGGGACCATAAACCTCTGAGGAGAAAAAATAAAGTTGGAACATGGTTCAATACAAATGTATGTGAAAATAGAACTATTTTTTTATAATAATTTGGTTGTCTGTCATTTGTTAACTGTCACTGTCAGTTGAAAGTGATTCTCCCTAGGGCTGAAATGTATTACTTTCAACGCGCTCCTCAGGCAACTTCAGACCTACTTTCCGAGTATGAGTAAAGAAATAATATTTTTGACATTCTTACATTATTATTAATACACATTATGTTAAATAGCATTTTTATATATAAATTAATAATTGTCACAAGTCAGTCAAATAACCTACCTCTAACTGTACCTGATGCAAAGGAGCCCATAACGCTTGCTGCGCTCCCGCGCTGGTGTGCAATGGCTAACCTTTGCACCAGGTATGAGCCGGAGCGAGAGTTCCTGGTTGTGTCCCTTATTATAAATACTTACTATAATAATCATTTAACGTGCGTAAAGGTACACTGTCGTGCCTTTGCGGTTAACCGCGCGTAGCTGACATGCGTGGCCGATGCGGCAAAACTCGCACTATGAAAATGTATGGCGCCGCAGCGTCCGACGTCTGCGACAGACGCGCGTGACAGCAGGGGAATTAGGGAGGAAATAAATTAACAAATTGACTTTTTTAACAACGTCTAATCAGAACCATAGCTTAAGGCGGACTGTTACAAAACATAATATATTTGTTCTCGTGCAACAGATTTCCCTCGCAATAAACCGGGGGAACACGGCTAGTCTGATGGGCACGTTTGGGCGAGAGGCTATTCATTGACATAAACTTTTAAATTTTAATTTAAATTGACTATTAATTACTTGACATGTTAATTTAAATAAATATTTGTTTATATTTGCTAACCTAACAGTAACTGCTAATGTAATCTGGTGTTACAAATAATCTATTAGGTATTCTATGGCGCAGGGTGCTATCAATAGTAACTATCACGTATTATGTGTATACAGCTTATGACGCTGTCGCGCGCGGCCGACTACTAGACCGGGGCACAGCGCGATGCGGCTCGCGGCTGACGTACGCGGCTAGTCTCGCAAAAACTCGAATATCGCTCGACTTATTTGAATAATATTTTGTTTGTTCGCCTCAGTACCGGGGTGGTCTAGGAAAAAAATGGTGGTACAAAGTTCACCGGGTTCATTATTACACAGATCGCCAATCTCCTAACACTATAATATACCATATTCACGACAAAACCACTGAATTGCCTATTTCTAAAAAGTCTTACGTCACAAAATAAAGCGGCGCCGCGGCGACACGCTGTTATTCTTTCTCGATGATCTGTCTCAGCCGCTTCCCGAGTGCTTATTTTTATTTGATTTTCTAACACTTCTTAGAATTTTGCCATATTAAACGAATTTTATGATTCCTCTAAGCAAGTAATCCTTAAGAATCTAAAAATGAGCTCATTGTACACGTAAGCTTCAAAATGAATATTATATTATGTACTACAACAAACACAAGGTAGAAAGCTACCAATACAAGTAGTAGGACTTTATTCGGAAAGTCACGACTGCACATAACAGTAGCAGTGCCAGATTTTTGAACAAAATCCTGCGCCGCGCTCCACTATGCTCGTCACCCTGAGATATTAGATGTCAAATATCTTCATGCCCAATACTTATATTCTCTAGTTTCAATAACGCTTGCACACTACTGCTTGACGGTTGAATAACTGAAAAATGTATGGTACTTCTCCAGGCGGACTCTGCAATAGAGTCCTACCACTACTAGATTAGTATAAAATATTTCAGCAGATACTTGAGCGTAGCTCTGTTAAGTTAGCCCAGCTCGCAGTGTGGCATGTAATATGCTTCGCTTAGATCTAATAATACTATAGATACACAGTTACAGAGTCTCTATGAAAATTAAACCTCAAAAGTGGCCCCGCGCCAATGCTTACTTAAACAGATAAGCCTCCCTCCCACCTCCCTCTACCTCTCTAGCTAATATAAAAAAGTATACAAGTGGATATTGTTTGATTTTAGTAATGAATCTTAATTTCCTGTAAATAGCATTGTAAAACATTTGTGAGCGTTCAAAATAATTGGCTTTGTAGCACGTCATACGATTGGCGCGGACACACGTGACTAAGAGCAAAACAGGGCATATTACGGTGCCGTTTTCGAAAGACGACCGGGAATCTACCCTATATTTTTTTTTTTAATATAATTTGCATCATAGTCATAATTTTGTTTTGTTGTTAGCATTTAAAAGAAAGTAAATATAGAGACATTTTTTACATGTCAATCTCCAAATCGTTGGCAAGAATTTCACGCTCATAAAAATAATTATTATGAAACACAAATGTGCTGTAACATTGTTGGCTATTGGCAATTAGGACATTTCGTTTTCTTTGTGCGTTGAAGAAATTTAATAAATAGTTACTAAATAAAATAATATTATTAAATAGCGTGTCGAGAGAAAATGGAATATGCAGAAATGATTTTAACTTTAGAGTTAAGATTTATCAAACATAAAGTGACAGATTCTATCACGTTTAGTTTTGTTTTTCTGCTAATGTTTCATCGACTGTCACTGTTAACATTTTGTAATGAATCACTTTGGTAACATACGAGCATCACTAAACTAAAAGATGCTCGTAGAAATTAGAACGAAAACATTAATACCATCGATACATAAGAAAAAATGCAGGCAATTTTTTGGTTAAGACATACGAGTATATAAAACCTCTTTTTGTTTTAGCAATTTTTATAACACTCAATATTTCGACGGAATTAATCAATTTTAGTTAAACCCGACACTCTTAACTATAGTTTAGATCTATATCAGATTACAGATACAATAGGTTTAGGAGATTATGCTATGCTCTACCAACAATCCTACACGTAAGATTGAATCAATTTACTATCCACTACGGTTTCACAAGTAAATATGATAAATCAGAGCTTACAAACACACGCAAATGAAACGATCCATTAAACCAAGATAAAAAGCGCCGTACGCCGCCTATTTATGTTTTATTGACGGTAATATTTGTATCTGTTTTATTTATTTTAAAAAAAAGCGGACGCGAGTCAAGCGCAGACGCTCCGTCTAAATATAATCCAGCACGCGTGCTCTGAAAACAACAAATGCTCACAATATTCAGAAACGGTTGCGCCTGCGCACGCGTGTCTACCAATACCTATTTCATTCCTAGTTTTGAAGCTTAGTTATTTCCATAGTGACGAAGTCGAAGCAATGGAAAAATCAGTATCAGTAATCTGATTCATACACACAAGCAAGTGACTGTATTTGACAGTGACGAATACGTGATTGTGATAGTTAATAGAGATGTGAAAATTAACTAGCAACAGTGATTAGCAGTAAGTGATTATTTATGTAATATTTACGGAGATTAAGTTATGAATCAAGTTCTCGGTATTGGTATGCATAATGTTCACGAGTCAACTAAACAATATTAGAAAAGACAACAGTGATTGATGACAGAAAAAGTTTAGTGAAATTAGTGACGTGATGTGACAAAAAATGTTTTCCAATTTCAAATTGAATCTCAAGAAAGGGAAGGAGGAGCCTATACACTGTTACGGGAGCGTCAAAACTAAACCACCGAAAACTCCGACGCTGTCTCGAGCGAAACGACATCAAAGGCGTAAGTTTGAATATAAGCGATATTTGCGAAAATAAACACAGTTTAATGAGGTGCGGTTCCGTTTGTTTGTTCGTTTCGCAAACACTGAAATTAGATGTTTCTGCTAATGGGATGCGTCGAGAAGGCTGGGATGAAATCGTGGGGTTGTATGTACACAGACTAGCAGAGACGCCTGCAAATTGAGATGCGCGAATCCCGACTCTATCTCATAGTGTATGCAGAACAGTTACTCCATACAAGCAAACTCATTCTACCTTTCAAGTTTAATACGAGGACTGTTTATATCGTGACTACATTTACTTGTTCTTGTCATACTTCGGACACATTCGTACCTTGAGTATTATGAAACTTTCAAGCTTTAACACATACATAGAATTAATACATGATGTCATGAATATACATCATTTTGTGACCAGGGTGGGACTGTCTACTCTACAGGATTCTGTGGTCCAACAATCTAGATAGCTAAACAGTAAAACGCTACTGTTATTATTCGGGAAAACCACAACTGATAATATTAAAATATTTTTCTGTATGTTAGAGTTAGAGAGACAATAAATTTAACAAAAAGTCAAACCAACATATATTTTTTTACTAGATCATTGGTCCGGTCAACCGTATTGCGGAAGAATAAAACTCTTCCGTAGTCCGATCACTGTAATACGGTAAAGTTTTTTTTCCGTGGTCCGGTTGACCGAACAACTGAACCGGACCACGGGCAAAGAGCAAGAAAAGACTCCTTATAAAATAAACATGCTCTATCTTAGTCTGCATATGCCTCGGATCAAATCAATAAAATGTAAATAACAAAAGTTTTGACAAATTATTTACTGAGAACTTCAGAGTAATTCTTAGTGAGTCAGTTAAGTTAATTTCACTCTGTTGTATTCGATGTAAATTGCAGAGACAATCACTAGTAAAGCATTGTGTCAATTACTTCCATCGTTCCGTACTAAGTATGACCGTTAGTTATACAGATAAAACAGCCTCTGAATAACAGCATGGGGCTTTTCCCAAAACAAGTGCGGTGTGTTAGTGGTGAAAATAGGACACATTTATAAATTTGATTATGTACTGGGCCACAATTTTCTATGTAGATCTTTATTTTCCTATGATGAAAGCCCACTAGGCGGTCCCATCATCGACCAATACCATAATGTGCCACGACCAGACCGACAGCGAATACGACGGAAATGTTTGGATATTATGCGATCAAACGTGAGCGATTGGACGGAATAGCACCGTGTTCTTTTCTTTTGTGGTACTTTTATAGATATTTCATAGGATGGGCCGGTGTAGTGGGCAGAGACCTAAGATATAAATTAAAGATGAATATTCTAACGTTCATAAATCGTTTAAAGTACGCTATATAGTGGTCTCTACGCACTACACCGGTGGACTAGTGTAGTGCGTAGAAACCTCAGATATTCTAAATTAATGTTGCATTTTGTTGCGTTCATAACTCGATTTTATTATATATTGTATGTAGTGGGCAGAGACCTTAGAGATAAATATTAATGTTATGTTCTACTACCGGCTGTTAATTCAATCTTATCTCTGTGTAGCTCATGTCAGCACGCGATAATTTTTATTGGTTGATGTAAGTTGCAGCGTTGGCAAACGCGTTTGTTAATTCATTCATTGGAGAGACGTAATGTATGTTGTGTTATGTAAATAACAGTTCTGTTTGTTTTTGTTGTGTGAGGAGCGTCTTATTTTTGATTTAACTCGTAACTCTCTGGAATTTGAGAAATGCGTCTTTATAGCTGTATATATATGGGTTATTCTATATCTGCGTCTTTTACTTCTGTAAATTATAAGTATGTCCGTGGTTTTCTGTAGCCTAAGCGGCCTTAAATCACGAAAAAGTCCTAAAAACGTAGTCTTGAAATGCGTAACATCAATATTATGAAATAAAATTTGAAAAAAAAAAACAGCCTTTAGATTGCCGCGATTTAAAATGGGGTAAGCAAGTAACCTAATGACCTGGAATAATTAAAGTACGTAATAATATTATTTAGTAGAAAATTATTACTGAACATAATTTTTACAAACAGCCATACACGAGTTGCATAAGTTTTAGTTTTGAGTTAAATAATTTTGTTTGGTTCCTAATTTGAGCTATTTCCTATTCTAAGCTTGGCGTATTTACCACCTTCGACCACACCGTCACTTAGCATTAGATGAGCTGTGGTCTAAAGACCTAGCCTGTCAAACATAATAACATGTCTATACGTTTACAATACATATTACACTACGTCAATATTTCAAAAATGATTCGCAGCAAATCGCTTCACTCTAATAATATAAATGCGAAAGTTTGTATGTTTTTACCTTATCACCAAAACGGCTGAATGGATCATGCAACTTGGAAAGGAGATATATTATTTCTCCTGCTAACTTTATAATATGGTCTAATTTTTAACATCATCATCACGCAAGTGAAACCACAAGACGAAGCTAGTATACCTATGTAGTATTGTTGTATGTGACTGTACTGTATAGGCTCAGGTGTTGCCACTCCGATAGAGCATGTTTCCAATATCATCTAAAAGCAGTACTCTCTGTAAATTTTCATCAAGCCCACCTGTCAGCCATATTTTCACGCGCAACTCAATTTGTCAAACTCGATTCAAGATAATTGGGTTCTGGAAATATGGAGGGTGTTTACCCTTTTTTACTTTTTGCAGGCACCTACAAAACGAGATTGACAAAAATTTAGTTTTTTTTTTGTAAACGTTTTAGATGGTACCTTGAAATATCTGATATTAAGATAATTATAATTATAATTGAAACAATCAATTTTATTAATTTGAGTTGTCTAGTTATGAATTTGTACATTACTTGTATTTTCTACGAATATATTCTTGACTATAGACTAGAATAGCCTAATCAGTGCGCAATAGAGTGACGAGACGAGCGAGACGTTTGCCTGTTGGTAAGCATCACGCCTGCCATAACAGTAGCAGTGCCAGAATTGTGAACTTTCCAATAAAATCCTGCGCCGCACTGAACTGCGCTCATCACCCTGAGGTATTAGATGTCAAATGTCTTCATGCCCAAGTAATTTCTCTGGTAGCATTGCCCTTCAAACCTAAATACAGAGTTTTGGCGGGAACGCGAGAAAATCATGTCGATGCATTGTATTAAAAATAAAAAAAATAAAAAAATAAAAATTGGGGGGACATTTATTACACACAGCGCCATCTAGCCCCATACTATATTATTATCCAAAAGTTGTGTTTTTAAGAGTGTTAATGCATAAAAATGGTGGCGTTTTATTCAAGTGCTGATTTACGAGCAAGAGTGTGGGCAAGTGATATAATGTAGTGAAACGTGTCTTTTCGTGTTGTTTCCAAAACTCCGAAGAAGCTTGTAGTAAAGTTGCCACAACTTTACTAGGGTATGAATGGACTTGACTGTGACTTACTGTCTGTGACTTGGACTGTGACTGCGACTCATTTAACTGGAGAAAGAAGGATCGATGAAGAAAAATGTATTCGGCTGAAGGACTAGTATCCATTGCCAGGAAACATTAAAAACAACAAACCTAAATACAGTTAACTTGCTTGCCTGCACATTACTGCTTATCGGTTAAATAGCTGGCTTTTATTTTAATAGTCTACTCTAGACTGGGATTATATTCTAGGGCCTAAAGTATAGGCAAGGATATAGGCAAGGATAACGTTATCACAATCATAGGTCTAGACTATATGGGTTTAAAATATTTTCCTTTACAAAGCCAGTGATACGAAAATCCGTACACAGAGTCCAAAAAGCTCATTGGTACGGGCCCAGGGCTTGAACCCGCAAACTCGCGATTTCAACGAACGTGCCAGGTTTTACAGGTTTATGTTGTCTTCCTTTCTTCAAAGTCAGTTCCTTTAAAGATAATACTAATAAAAAAAAACGAAGGAGACTTATATTTGGATCGGTGCTGAGTATAATGATGCCTTTACATTCGTTCCCCAAAATCCGGGAAAACAGATCTCGTCTCATTTCGAGAATGTTCTTTGAACTAGTTCTCCGTAGCGTGATAGTAATAGCCACTAACTGTTAACAAAGGGTTATTAGGGCATGTACTATTTGGAGCATATTTGGGCTTTTTATCGTGCATTTCCTTACCTTGAAAGTTAAGCTTTTTAACACAAAGCAAGAATTCAATGTTGTGTATGTGAATCCACCAACCCGCAACTTGACGAGCGTGGCGTATAAGGCCCAATCACTGTTCCAGGGTTGACCTATGTCTTTCAGTGCACAAACTATAATAATAGTTGGTGCTAATTCGTGCGTGACCTGCCTGCCGGCGATACATGTTGAGGGGGACGAGGTACTCTAGATGTTAGCGGGGATTTATTTTAATCATAGGGGATTTTATTTATTTATTAGGTATTTAATTATTGGTTTATTTGGTATTTAAACGTAGATATCTATTTTTTTTGAATATTTTTGTATGAAGTGATTCCACACTTATGGTATTTCTAGGTTTATTTATTTTTCTTCCTGTTAAAGCTTTAAAAAACATAAAACGTAGATATCTATATTTCGCATGGACCTGAGTATGTCCTAAAACTGCATCCAGAACCAGGCAGCAGCGTCCTCTCGGTTAACGGTTGTGAGCATTCCGCTATCCCCTAGCAGCCTGCCAAGAGTGGGGATTATGGCAACCCTTGCCTTGAAAGAGTCATTTGTCTAGCAGTTGACGTCTTCTGGCTGATTATGTTACGTATAATGTTTATGTACCTACAAATGTTAAACAATCATTTAGATAATATTTAATGCTATAGTAAAATGTATTATTATTATTCTAACCTATCTTGTCCCATTGCTGGTAAAAGACCTCTTTTCTCTCCTTTCTTTATTATTTGTCCTTCCATAATAATGTTTCTCTCTTGACTGCTAACGTGTGGACCGATATTTATCATAAGCATCGATCCCATCTTTCCACCTTCTAGGCCATTCTGGCAGCCGTTTATCCTCCGGGACAGTCGGTATATAATTTTATGCACATAATAGTAATATTTTTCACCCAAAACGCCTTTAATTTTGAATAGACGGGAAAGATATTTGCATTATTATTAGCTTAGCATTATTTCACATTGATCCACTATCGTGATCGAGTTTTCAATTCTTGGCTCGAGCTACTCGTAGTGATGTCCTATGTGCGGCGAGGAGACTACATTAGTGTGGGGCAAGCTACTAATCGACTAGTCGTGGCTCCTTGAGTTTGTTAAAGAATGTGTTTTTCTGTATGCTGCTTACCGATTAATTCCGTAGCGTACGTGACGTCATCTGCCGGTCCCAACAGAAAACCAGCGCTGGTTGTTTATAACCAGCATCACGCTGAGTTGGGACCGGGTTCATGACGAAAATATAGATATAGATATACCTACTAATCTCTTTGTTATAATTTTTGTGTATGGAACTTATTTTTGCTTTTTATGTATGTGTATCTGTATTTTTGTTTTGAATAAATTATTTTGTATTGTATTGTCTCCCGGCCTAGAATAGGACAGCCCCTTATCTTCCCGCGGGTCGCGTATGAATCGTCTGAGGAAGAGTCACAGGTGGCCACCTCTAGCTGGAGTTGTACTCACACTGACTTAGTAACTATCAGGGAGCGTATTCCATCTTATACCCCCTTCCCGAATGGTTGCGGATAATACTTAATTGCACCAAGCTTATCGTTTACCCTGGACCTGGACATGTCCTAAAACTGCACCCAGAACCACTGGAGGACGGGCAGCAGCGTCCTCTTTGTTAACGGTGGTAAGTATTCTGCGATCCCCAAGCCTTCGTCCAGCAGTGGTCGTCTTCCGGCTGATGACGTGACGTATCGTTTACCCAAAGGTGACGTCAGGCAGACGTTATTCATTAAACCAAAGGCAAAACATCAACCGTATAAGATATTTATCTTATTCTGGCTTCGCCCTGTCGGAGTGCCAGGGACATAACTTTTATTTTCCATTTAATTTATCTGTATACTTACTAACAAAATAGTTTTTTAAACCTTTGTTACTAGCCCCTGGATCTCAGTTATCTTAATAAATAAAAATTTATTTGAATTTGAAAACTATTACACCCTGATGAGTACGAAGTGGAGAAAGGAAACTAGCTGTGCCGACCCTACCTAACACGAAGTAATAATATAAAGATAGTAATAATATATTAATATCCGATGACTTTAACATCTAGACGGAGTTTTGGCGGGAACACGGAAAAATCATGGCGTTGCATTCTATTATTTTCTTAAACTTGTGTTTTTTCGCGTATTAATGATTAAAAATGGTGGTGTTTTATTCATTAAGTGTTGAATTACATACACGAGTGGCGGCAAGAGATAAAATGTGGTGAAACATGTCTTTTCATGTTGTTTTGAAAACTCCGCAGAAGCTCCATAGTAAAGTCGCCACAACTTTACTAGGATATGACATGGACTCGACTATGACTAAATTCGTGTGACTGTGACTTCATGACATATTTGACTTAATTATACTATTAAAACTTGAAAATTTATAAACCTGACGCGGGCAGAATGCTCTACGTGCGATGCCAATAAATAAGAAAAAAAAACATATAGACACGACGTATTCTCCATCTCTTTTAACGTGAGTAATCCGTGAATAATGTCCTGTAGCAGTAGGTATAACGTCTAGATCTATAGACATTTCATTCAGCGGAGTAGTTTCACTAAATCTCTAGCGCCTATAAAAATATATCACTAGGTGGGTATCCATGACCGTCTGCCGTCCTCCCATTGAGTGTTGCCCGATATATTTAGACGTATTGCGTAAAAGTCTGACCCTAATTATGGGAGCATTGGACCGGGGCCACGGAACGGCGGAAGTCTCAGATATAACGGGTTTTTATGAAAACGTGGGCTTAGAGATTCTTGTAGATGAGTTGTGTCATGTGTTTACGAACAGATAATTTTTATTTGTACTTTCAAGGTTTTTAATTGTCATAGTTAGGTTTTAATTCAGGCAATTTCAAAGGTTAGTAAGTAGGGTTAGTCTGTAGTATCTCCTCTCACTACTCGTACTCGGGCGGTCTGCCTTCAGAGCTGTAGTGCGAGGGATCGATTCCCACCCAGGACAAGCATTTGTGACGAACGATGTTCCATTGTTCTGTGTCTGGGTGTTGTATGTAATAAAAGTATTTATATTTACAAAAACTATATATATATAGAAAAAAAAGCCTTGTTTAATAACCAGTTATGAAACAAGAAGAAAATTTCTTTTTTCGTAGCTAGTTATGAATGTGGATGAATAAGTATATAAATATTATATCAGATAGCTAGTTCTTATGGTATAAGCTGTGCTAAGTTTGGGGCTACATGGCTGTTAAAAAATGACAAAAATATTACACTATAATTTTTAAGCCATGTTATAGTCTACAAGCCGTAGTAGTCTAGTGTCTAGTCAACCACTCGACTTGAAATCGTGACATTATGGGTTCGATCCCGGGCCCGTACCAACAAAATCTTTGGATTGGATGTATAAGTATTTGGAATGTGTATGTGGTTGCCCCCGACATACGGTAAATACACAGGTACATACGGTATAATAAAACAATAAGTAAGTGCACGCATAAAAATAGCGTTTTCATCTCACAAGCTCGGAAAGATTCTGTTTGTATTTCCAAATCTGAGTGGAAAAATGCATTTTGTCCGCTAGCGTGGAAGGAGATATTAAAATTCGAACCTTTGTATTCAATAATTTTCTATACTGCTAGTCTACTGAAAATGCATAATACTAAGTAATACTTATTTCATGTCAGTGCGCCAACATCACTTTTAGAATAATCGCACTGGCCAGCTCGAAGACTGCATGAAAAAATAACTCTAGCATTTTCCTCGCTATAGTGAGGTGAAAAGTATGTGTGTTGCGCTCGGCAGCGAAGTTATTCTGCGTCTCGTACTTTTGCAACCCTCGCTACGCTCAGGATTCTATATTTGAAAATCCCAGAATCTCTTGCTCAGGTTTCATTACAAGTACTCGCGCAAAAAAAACAACTTTGCAGCCTTGCATAAGCAAATAACTATTGTTCCATCATGGAACTAGTGCGAATGAACCAATATTATTTGCATTGTAAATAGATTCGAAAACAATATAATCTTTATTTTTTTTTTTATTCTTTTTTTTGGGACTTTTGTACATGTACATGTTAGTCCCATACAATATAATAGATGACTGGATTTTTTTTATTGTCTATTTATATGTGGCCCATTAATATAGCTAATTAATGAAAACAAAATAAAAAATCTGATCAAAAATTAGCAACTTATAATCATTTTAATATCATGCTAAACAGAGAGGCGAAACAGTAAATCGTGACGTCACTTCTCTGTACGCGATATAAATTCTATTCTGACAAGTAAGGCGTGACGTAATTTTTTGTTTTGTGGGACAGAGTTGTCTCTAACAAAAACTTAAAACGCATAATTATGAGCGTTCAGAACATTATTAACCGATTTAAGTTATTTTTTCAATAAACATACTATATTTACTGGAACTCTTCATCAAAGCTATTGGTTTCAACGATATAAACATCAGTCATCTATCCTATTGGCTATGTTATGCTATTTTTCATTACAGAGTAGATTCGATATTTTTATATTTGACATTTTAATAATAACAGTGCATGCAGAGAAAATTGGAGTTTAAATATGAATTTTTATATTTTTGGTATTCCGGATACTCTTGCTTTTTCGGAATAATATATCTGCAAAAATGTTGGGATTAACTTTGCGTGAAATAGTCGGGATAATTGTTTTCATTCTGGCTGGAATATTTTGATATGTATTAAGTGTATTGCAGGTATTATTATTTAGCTTTGAGAATAGGCTAGATGACTGGTTTTTTTTTATTGTCCTATTAAAATGCGGCCCATAAATATAGCTGATTACAAACAAAATGAAAATCTGATCAAAAATATGCAACTTATAAGCATTTTAATATCATGCTAGACAGAGAGATTATGACGTCACTTCTCTGTACGCTATATAAATTCTATTCTGACAAGTAAGTATGGCGCACAGAGGCGTAACGTAATTATTATTTTTGTGGGAATGGGACAGTTTTCTCTACCAAAAATTTTAAGCCCTTATATATCAGAACATTAATAACCGATTTAAATTATTTTTTCAATAAACATAATATTTTACTCAAATTCTTCATCAAAGCTATTGGTTTCAACGATATAAACATTAGTCATCTACCCTAAACTGATATTAAAGATAAAAATGTTTTGATTTTGTACCTAACTACAATATTGTTATAATGGTGCAACTCGTATCTAAAGCCGCCATAAATGTATCAGCTATTTTCATAACTAGTTACTTAATTACAACATGCCCAAACTTGCAATTCGATGAGTCCGACACTCCGAACTTACTTACTTTTCAATTTCCAATCAAAACCAATCGGATCAACCGATCTCCGAGTCAAATCAGAAACTCGACTAAACACACACCCACTTCTGAAATTATCGAACAAGGGACTCTATTCTCGTACACTCGATATTATTTTCGACGTTGCGTCGTGTTTCTTTATTTGCAGTGCCACATGTAGGTACAGCCTACAGAAAAGACGTTCTCGATGCGTTTCCAGCTAGAAAGGTGTTTGTAAACCGACTTTTTAAACGACTGCCCAAAAAAGAGTAATGTTTTCATGGTTTATGTAAGTATCTAAATGAGTTTCTTTATTCCACCATAACTTCTAAATGCCTGAACAGATTTTGATGTATCTACGCGGTATCGTTTACATCATCCCGAGTGATAACGCCTACATTTTTTTTATCAATATGGCGGCTGAATGGCGCCATTTTAAAATTTGTTCGTGGTTTTAATTATTTTTTTATGAATTTCTTGTTTACACTGGGAAAAAAAAGGGCCGATTTATCGGCTTGGCAGAGCCGTATAAACCCGGTACTGTAGTTGCAGTCGTGTCAACACGGTAAAGTTTGTCGTGTGTCGCTAACACGGCTACGGTGACACGCGTTTCTGACACGGCTATCGCAACCAGATTTAGTTTGGCACACGGCCAGTCGTGCCGTGTTTAGGACGGCTCCGCAAACCGTTTTCGTTTAACACACGGCCCGACGAGCTTTGCCTACACCAATACGCTAACCGTGTTAGAATGTAGCCGTGTATTTTTGCACGGCTACGGTTGTGACACGGCTGTAAAATTATTTAATACAGTAAGCGTAGCCGTCTTTACCGGCTAACGCAGCAGTATAATTGGCTTACACAGCCGTGTAAAATCTCTAACCGCGTACACGGCTCTTCACACGGCTGCCAAACCTGGCTGGCACAGTCGTTTACATGGCTACAGAAACTGGAGCCGTGTTCGAAAGCTGTGTATTTTTCCCAGTGTAAAATGTTTCTTATTGTAATTTGGAGGAAAGGTGTTCGAAATGTTCAATATCCACCATCCCTATACCGATATAGTACGAACATGAAAGGATGAATTCTTACATAAACATGGAATAACTGTATGGAGTTTACTACGAGTGCTCAAGAATAGGGTTCCCAATTCGCGCGCTAAACTTATTTTCTGCACCGAAATGTTTCAGAAATTTTGTTCCGTTCAACTCGAAATTAAATTTTTTCACGACGCCGCCAATAATCAAATATATAATCCATTTAGAGTAACGCGGGTGGAACAGATAAAAAGTGAAGTTATTTAATCGTTCACCAAAAAATATATTTTTTCAAACTTATTTTCCAACAAAAATAAGAAAATAACTGAGTATAAAAGGTTATAAAATTCTAACCAGGACTGGGAACAAAGTGGCTTTGCCATCTTCCCTCCTGATTTTAGTTAGACAATTATAAGTATTATATAAAAGTAATATGTGCAATTAGATGTTAACTCAAGCTTTTGACGAACAACTAATTATTCTGATAGAGTCGGCAAAACTGCAACGATTTTTGGCGCAGATGCGAGAATGACTATTAAATGGGATTGAAGTGCTCGGAATTGGAATAATTGCTGTTGATTCGCAGTAAGCACGTTTTCGATTAAATGATATCAGGGTATTTACTTTTTTTGCCGCTAGATACGATACGACAGTTAATAAAGGAAGCAGTAGCACTTTACTCTACCTAAAATGCGACGCCGACTTCTATGTTAGCTAGTTTCCTACTAGCTACTGCACAGTACGGCGTAAATAAGATCCTTAGACTGAGTGTCCGTCCTTATTATCAGAGCCAATATACCGCATTTTATATTTATTTATTTACATAAAAGTAGGGTTACAATTCTGGCAGAAAATGTCTGGACCTGGGTATGTCCTAAAACTGCATCCAGAACCACCAGAGTACGGGAAGCAGCGTCCCTTAGCAGCGCCTCTTAGTTAACGGTGGTTATCATTCTGCGATCCCCAAGCCGCCTGCCAAGCGTGGGGATTATGGCAACACCTCCCTTTCAGGGAGAGGCCTTCGTCCAGCAGTGGACGTCTTCCGGCTGTTAATGTGAGGGTTATAATTTAAGTACCCTAGATTTCGCACTAGGTAGACCTGGTCGCGAAATCTAGTGTATTACGCTCCTATTAATACTTTTAACATTTTAGCATAGCATAAAAGTCTCTGGCATGGCTAGACGGTTGCTGTTATAGAACAAGCAACCAGCAATGACAATTCAATGTATCATCCGACCCAAGGTAGCGAGCAGATGTACATGCCGTGGTTACCCATCCAAAAACTGACCGCCTCGCCTGATACCTAACCAGAGTCTTGGATAAATTATATGTCTAGATACACTGATGGATCCTAAACGCGTCGAAAAAAATAGCGGTTAACTGTTAGCATCTTATGCACGCACACTATAACAACAACAATGGTGCAACGCGAGTGTAAGACATGGCTGTCACGCACACTAGTATAATAATGTTGGCCTGTCATTTTTCGTTCTTCATACACAGTACGAGACTCTATCTAGACATTATTTATCAAAGACCAGAGTGTTGATTTTCAAGAACTTAGACTTTCTGAAGGTCTAAGTTCAGAAACACTTGTCTGAGTGACTCCGTGAGCGCTCATAGCTCGGCTTATATATCTGTTTATATATTGTATGTGATATTTTTGATAGGCAATTGCAATCTACCCACATCTTTATTTGTAAGAAATTCTCACACTTACTGGCTTTGAAGTCTCCACGATTAAGTAACTAAAAATATATACAACTGGTCAATGTTAAAGACATCAAAAAATCCCTAGAGTACGCAGACTAATACAATTCACAGATCACGTATGAAATACTCTCAATTACGCTTGAAGGTTTTATTTTTGGAACAGAACTGCCAGACGGTCTCTGATTGGTCCGAATTGTATTTTATTTTTCTCCTATTCAGGTTCCGTCAGCGCCATTACTGGCAGGTGAGAATGGATTGAATTTTAATAAGTTTGTAAATGAGATTCTGTCAGTGACTGTACCTACGTGGATGACGTGAAAGGTTAGTAATTTTTCAGGATTTCATTAAAATTTTGATTTTTGGGATTATTTTATTTGTCGTTTATTAGGATTTTGTGTTGGTGTGTGTTGTTGAATGTAAGTTCTGCAAATACAAGAAGTAGGTACACAAGGACGGAGTGTAATCAGCGGCGGTGATAATGGAATTCATTGATAATGGGATTCATCTTATCATTGTCGCTGAGTGTCATAGTATTTTTGCAATTAGCGATGACCTTCATTTTTTGTGCCATTGTGTTGTGGTATATATATATATATATATTTGTGAAATGTGCGTAATAAAACATGTACATCTAATAACTAAATCTGAAGGTGTTCTTTTGAGTATTTTTTCTATCAAGTGAAACATTCAAATCATGTATTGAAAGATCGATTTTACTAAATAAAAAGTTTGATTAAACCGTATATATTTTTTCCGTTTGGCAAATAATAATAAAAAACTCTACTAATAAAATGTTAAATTCCAGAGCCCAGAGCTCATTTTAGGCATTATGTGAATAGGTCGGGCCTTAAGAATGTTATAGTTAATGATCCTTAAGTGTATACACTTAAGGATCATTAACTCTAACTGTAAACTCTAGTAAGAACTGATCATAAAAATTTTTGTGTGAAAAAACTAAACTCAGTTCAGAATAGTCAATAACACGGTGCAATTCCCCAAAATCCCAGCCAGCTTATTACACAAACAGCATACGGAGCCTTTCAGCGTGCGCGTCTAACCGTAAAAGAGCGGCTACATTCCTCCAGCCTGCCCTTTGACCCGTCAGTAACGTTTGATCAGGACGTGCTCGGAAAATGAAGCCCTGCAGAACTCTCGTATCACTGCTTCAGCCCGGGGTTAACTCACTTTTAGCTAGGTACCGTAACAAGTCAGTTTAACTACTAAAACATTACATTTTAATAGAAACGTTCATATTATTAAAATTGAACATTTATATTCAAGGGCATCGCTCAATTCATGGGTGCTCAAAAAATTGGTGCTCAATCGGGAATACCCCCATCGGAAAAGCACAAACGGTAATAAGGATGATCAACTCGATGGAAGTTCTTATAAAATATGATACTTACCTTCATAATAATATTGTGTTTCTCGTCTCCCAGTAAGATATTTCATAGTTAAATAATGCAATATTTACAACAATCTACACTGCGTTTTTTATCGCTAGGTGGCGCATCGTCGATGCGGCCATAGTCAACTGTCAATCTCATACATTTTGTTGTATTTTTTACAATTTAATGGTTTTATTCTTAGTAGCAAATCCCCAAGCCGCCTGCCAAGCGTGGGGATTATGGCAACTCCTTTTTTTTAAGGGGGAGGCTTTCGTCCAGTAGTAGACGTGTTCCGGCTGTTGATGATGACTCTTAGTAGACTCGGTTTACCAGGAAAAATCTTCATAATACTGGTTTGTGAAGCAATCCTTTGTCTTGCTAATTAAAGCTCTGTCCAATGTGAACAACTACCTAACCTACAAATCTATATTCAGGCTGTCAACAGCTGCATATATTCTTAAAACAAGGCATAGTACCCAGTATTTTTCCTTGGACTAGATTATCGACAGCGCTCTCATCAAGTGCAGACAGCTATACGCAACTATTATAAAGAAAACTAAATTTTCCCACATCCGGACCGCCGCTGGCGCTATCTACGAAAAGTATAATAATATAATAATTTAGAATGAATAAGGAAATACTCAAAAATCTAAATTTAAGTCGCACAAATTTGTGCTCCGCTAAATGTAATCAGCTCTAAGATAAGATATAGACATAAGACCGATAATCGAGTATAGTAACCATTTTCGTTTAACATCAAGCGAGATGGCAGTCACACGCAACCCAGTAAACCATAGAAAGCTAGATATGGCGAGGCATTTTGAGGCGAGCGCTGCATGTTGTGAAACCGCTGGACAACGTTTAAATTTTGAAATAAATTTGAATTTAATAAATAAAAGAGTTTAGTTGAAAGCTAAAATTTAGCAGGTTCTCTCTAGTATACTTAAAGCGAAATATATCCATAGTAAAAATTATATGCAAAGTTAGAAAATGTATTTTTAAATAATTCATTTCAGACTTAATTTTATCCTGTTTTCAGGATTTCATATGATCAAGTAAAGTGGATTTTATCGTGTAACAATATAGCATATTCTTTAGACAATATAAAACTCCTAACAAACACCAATTGTCCACTATTGTTGTTGTTTGTCCGCCAATTGTAACACTAGTTTTAAGTTCCTTTTTTGTGTTGTGATCACCATGACTGTTATCATTTCTTTTGGTGTGTACAATAAAGAGTTAATCTATCTATCTATCTATATATTTAAATTAGTTTAAGTATCTGTTTGTATGCCGAAAAGGCGGGACCTGGCAAACTATATTTATAAATTTATACCAGCCTTGTAACCCAGGCCCACGGGCTTAATAAATTGAAATTAAAATTGAAATATCTTTAAGTGTGTTGTGTAATATTTGTAAGACCGTTATTTAATAGTAAATACCTAAAGCATTTGATCTATCAAACCAGTCTTTCTTCGCCTGTGGTCCGCACTTCCTACTGCTAGCTAGGCATAGGCCTACTCTTGCAGAGCGCTGGGCGATATTCCACGCTGCTCTGATGCGGGTTGGCGCATTCACATACTTTTTTTTTTTTTTCTTCAGATAAATAAATATAAATATTGGGCGGACATTTATTACACACAGCGCCATCTAGCCCCATACTAAGCAAAGCTTGTATTATGGAAACCAGATAGCTGATAGAAAACTTAAATACATTTTTTTTTCGTACATAAATACTTATGATACATACTACACCCAGACACAGAACAAACATCGATGTACGTCACAAACATGTTTGTCCTGAGTGGGGATCGAACCCACGCCCTGCAGCTCTGAAGGCAGACATGCTACCAACTGAGCTATCAGGCTGTCAAATGCGGGTTTTCTTATGCATTCCTTCATGGAAAAGCCGGTAGAGGTAATTTTAAATTAACTTATTGGTTATCTTGTTCATCGTTCTTACGATAACGAAGCGCGTCTTCCTCCAATGAGCTAGCACGATTCAAAGATCTTTATAATACACCAATTCGAAACCGCTACGTGTCGGTATTTTTGCTTATAATTTTAACGATCTTTACACATATGGGTTTACGAGCTTTGGCAATTTTCGTATTCTGAGATAGTACAAGACGAGGAAACGAGATAGACAAAGGTAGATTAGAAATACCGAAGCGCATCACTTTAAATTTGGACCTAGGTATGGTCTAAAACCGCATCCAGAACCACTGGAGGATGGCCTGTAGCGTCTTTTCAGTTAAAGGTGATGAGCAATCTGCGATCCCCAAGCCGCCTACCAAGCGGGGGGATCATGGCATACTATTAAGGAGCCTCCTCCTTAATAAGTCGTCTCCTTCGTCCAGTAGTGGACGTCTTCTGGATGATAATGATTAATAAATAATCGTCTGGCTTAATCGTAGTTCTGTTTGTCACCTTAAGCACCCTGCTAGAAATCACTATGTTCCGATCGCAGTACAAGTCGGAACTATCAACTTTAATAGCGCAATTTCACAACAAACTATTAGGGCTATAAACCCATCCAAAAGCAGACAACGGCCTATAAAAATCTCCATGAATCGAACACACAAGCCATTTGTTACACACCACGATACATTCTCGACGACGGCTACAAATGCCTCGCCATTATGAACGGGCCTTTAGCGTGAGTCGTAAACGATTTTATGGGACCCATCGACACCTTGGGCGACAGATGTTCCACTACGTTTGGGCAGATCGGGAATTTCTTGGGAAATTTCACAAATATTGCATATTTTTATTATTGAGTCTGGGTTTTTAGACTGCTTGGCGGCTACTATCTGGCTTGAAGAATGTTGTCACACTTTTCTAACACTTCCCACTTTCACCTTTTGATGTGTCTTTTAGAAAATTATTACCCTATAATTATTGGACCTGGGTAGTATGTCCTAATATTGCATCCAGTACCACCGGAGGACGGCAGCAGCGTCATCTTGGTTAACGGTGGTGATTATTCTGCGACCCCCAAGCCGCCTGCCAAGCGTGGGGATTATGGCAACCCCTCCCTATTAAGGGGGAGGCCTTCGTCCAGCAGTGGACGTCTTCTGGCTGATAATGATGAATGAAGAAAACTATTAAGCATTGATAAACGCAAGACGTAATTTTTATCAGTAGGAACAGTAATATTGCTTACCACGCTCAGATGAACCATTAGATAATTTTCGAAGATGTGGGGTTTATAAAGAAATCTTCGTCGTCTGAAAATAATGGAACAAGCTTACTTCTCGGGTAAACATGCCGCATCATCGCATAAACTTGGCCCAAATGCAAAGTATCAGCTAAAAATGCGACCGGCTAAAACGACTGCTACAATTCTCATACTGTCACGGTCTGTCAAAAACTAGCAGCGAAGATAAAGGAAAGATTTAAAAAAAAAAACCTTTTTGCCAAAAATACAGAAGCTCAACATTTAGTTGTGTGTAGTGGAAAGCACGCTCCTGCTCACAACGTGCAATACAAATACAAATAGTTTATTGATAACACCAAAGTGACACGTCAAATTTCATTCAATATATCACAAAAAATAATCACTTAATAAAATTAAATAATAATTATAAAAATACGTTAATAATCTCTTACTTTAAAATAAGCTTCAATGTCATAATACAAATTCTTTTGTAACCACGCTCTGAGCTTGGTTTTGAAGCACCCGGTGGAAGGAGCATCCCGAATGGAAGCTATACGGTTGTAGATTGCGGGCCTCTCCGACTTGACGAGACGGTGCGTCGGGGTTATCAGTTGGTCTTTCTTTTTATTGCTTCGTAAATCTAACGTGCTGTGAACGCCCTTACCAATAGCGGATACACCACGGATTCGTCATGTGGGGAAGGCTTATCCCCAAAATATATAGACGGTTCTCATACAATAAATGGGAGAGTTACTGTTAAGAAATAAAAACTGCAACGTTTGTAAACAAAAAGTACACGACCGTTTGTCACACAGGATTAAACTAACAGCTTCTAATAACTCATCTTCCCCATTATAAAAAGCAAGCGGGCGTTCAGCGGCCGACTTGGGCAGTGTCCGCATTACCATAAGGCCAATTACTTAGCATTGCGAACTCGGTGCCCTAGCTTCTCGGTAATTTACTGGGTCGTTGGCTTTTCATAATACTTACATCTTTATACGTTTGTTTAGGCAAATGAGATGACGGTGTGGCGACTTCATTTTGGTCTCTAGAGTTTTGGCGCAAATTTTGGCTTGATGTACCTATTTATTTTAGGTAGGTACGATTTTTGGGATCCCGTGACTGAACAATGTTCAACAGTACTATACAGGGTTAGTTCTTATCAGTTAGCATCCTTTTAAGTGCATATTCTGTAAATCGAAACAATCAACTTTTACTATGGGGCCAACATTGAAATCGCGAAAAAAATATCAGCTGTTCCAAACAAAAACTTCCTCGACCTTGGGCTAAATGTATGGAACAGCTGTTTTTTTTGGGATTTCAATGTTGGCCACATAGTAAAAGTTGTTTGTTTTTTTGTATAGGATGCTAGCTGATTAGAATTAACCCTGTATACGAACTGACATTAAATGGGTTGTATCGCTTAAACAGCACTCATAATATGTCTAATTTTAACGACTACTTGTTATAATAACACAAATGTTCTGTGAAAAGCTCAAAAAATGCTATCGGATTCCGACGAACATACAGAGAGGTAGACGGCGCAGGATAAATAATGTCTCATTAGCTTAATGGTGTTCCGTAACCATACAAATTGAACAACGCAACGTCAGTACAACAAGGGGTTTACCAAAAACGTGAACAGCTTGCAAGTGTCAAAATCACAAGACTTATCCAGAACATTAAACCAAATTAATATTAAACTAAGAAACTAAGTCACGATTTCTTACGAGCTCGTAAAGTTCCTCAGTCGACGGTACGTATTTCTATCTGCGGTCACCGAAATACGACTGGGAGACGGAGACCATTCTAGTGATAAGGGTCCGGGAGACCCCTGGTTTGAGGTTTAGGAGTTTGAGGCAACGACTTGATACCCTGTTAGACGTTACATCAAAGTTACATGAATATAAAACTATAAACCCGTTAACGAGTTGGAGCCGCGCACTGGAGCAAGCAAACACATTAAAAAAAGTAATAGTCGTACGGTTTTGTACGACTATTAAGCTTTCTCTACACTGTGCATGGCTGGCTTGCTTACGCGATGACAGTGAGTGAGCGTGGTGGCGAGGCAGGCCAATGTAAGCACAAGTAGTCGCAGTTTCAACATGTCTTATTTAAGGCCCGCATGTAGCGAGGTACGTCCAGCTGGACCAGGTTTACCAGAGAAATTACTGGGTATGAAGATATTTAACATTTGATATCTCAGGGTGACGAGCGCAATGCAGTACGGCGCAGGATTGTATTGCACTGCTACTGTTAGTGGCAGGCGTGACGCTTACCACCAGGTGAAATTCTTGCTCGTCTCGTCACATGACCGTATAAAAAAAAGGCTGGTAAACGATAGGCACTAAATGGTAGGCGCGAGCGAGAGAGAGGAGTAGGCGCGAGCGCTTGAATTGCTAAGTTTAGTTGTTTTTTCTTTGTTTTGAAAAATATATTAAAGAAATAATGTGGTCGATACTGGCGGTTTTAGTTGACAGTTCTAAACTAACTAAAGTATTGCTGTCACTTTTTTACTAGGCATGTTAGCTAAGGACAGCAATACTTTAGTTAGTTTAGAACTGTCACCTAAAACCGCCAGAATCGACCACATTGTAATCTAAAAAATTTTTCAAACTAAATAATACATACTATATTCTATCTATTATATTTTACGAGGTTTCATAATGTTTTTTCTGAGTTTTAGCTAATCGAAATGCTGATTTAGTGTCTTTGTTTTTTTTTCTATCGATTCAAACTTTCAAAATCACGATTTCTAAAAAAGATTAAGCTAAAATATATGATCAATTTTACAAAATTACATTTTAAGAACTATTTAACCTACAAATCTATTTTCAGGCCGTCAACAGCTGCATATTATATGCTTAAAACAAGGCACATACCTAATATTTTTCCTTGGACTAGATTATCGACCGATTTGTAAGTACGATTTTTGCCAATGTGTTGACTGATTATTATATTCGTGTATATATACTGGGTGTCTATGGGATAGGGAATGGTTGTTTGAAGGCATTGGGGTCTAGGGGTCAAACTTTGTGAGTAATTAATTGAGAGATACACAGATGGAGCTATGATTTAATTGCGGATAAACAAACGATTTTAGTATTGGAACCGATTATGGGCGAGGTGGTAAGTATTCGAATATTGCGGTTTGTGATAATAATGCCGTATAGATTTGTTGTTGTAAATTCACCACAAAGTAAATTCACCACTCTTATCAGCCAGAAGACGTCCACTGCTGGACGAAGGCCTCCTCCTTAATAGAGAGGGGTTGCCACAATCCCCACGCTTGGCAAGCAGCTTGAGGATTGCAGGATGCTCAACACCGTTAACCGAGAGACCGCTGCAGACCGTCCTCCGGTGGTACTGGATGCAGTCGCTTACTTTGTTACCGTAAGCCAATCTGTCTTTGAAAACATGTCCAAGTGGTGTTATATATAATGATTACTTGTTTTTTTTTATTTTTATGAGATAGCTTTTAATTATTGCATTCTGTTTTGTATGTTTATTATATAAATAAATAAAAAAATCTCTATTATGCATAGTTGTACCGATACGCGTAAGCCTGTTAATTATCTTCGATTTTTAAAAATATTTGCTTTTTGCGATTATTCTTGTAAGTAGAATTTTATTACGATAATTTTCCGGTGTAATAATTTAATACAGAAAACAGATTGTATTTTTATGCCGGAGGATACAGTACTGCCTCGATACGTGCTTAGTAGGAAAATTAATTTTCAATTATTACGCAGCAATAATATAATAATTTTATAGCAGCATTCATCTTGAGAAAACAAATTTATAATAAATTATAACACAGTGAATATTTATTGTTCTCGGTGTAATGAGTTTATCCTTTGAAAAACCTTATTTGTATTTAACTAAAGTATATTTTTTAGTGGCAATGAGCAGGCCAGATCGCTCTAAGAACTGACAACCGATGGGGAAGAAAGGTTCTTGAGTGGCGACCGCGAACCGGAAGACGCAGCGTAGGAAGGCCTCCCACTAGGTGGACCGACTACATTTTAAAAGTCGCGGGCAACCGGTGGATGCAAATGGCAGGTTGTCGTACGGTGTGGCGGTCTAAGGGGGAGGCCTTTGTTCAGCAGTGGACGTCTCCGGGCTGATGATGATGATATTTTGATGTGATGATGAAAGTATATTTTCAACCGACTTCAAAAAAAGAGGTTCTCAATTCGACTGTTTTTTAAAAATGTATTTTACGCGATTACTCCGCCAATAATGAACTGATTTTGTTGATTCTTTTTGTTTGGTAGGTACTACTTCAAAGGTGGTCCCTTATAAATTTTATAGAAATCGGTTCAGTAGCTTGGTTTTTAAATGAAAATTACTAGAAAATATGAAGATGTCATCCAGGTATTCGAAGATGAAGTCGATTGTTTTTTTTTTTAAAGCGTATTATAGTTTAGGCAGTTTGAGATTACAGCTCATTTAAACCTACTTAGTATCTTGTACTTTATTAAAAATGTAATGGAGTACATGAAATGTTTTTTTTTTAAGCGTATTATAGTTTAGGCAATTTGAGATTACGGCTCATTTAAACCTAGTATCTTGTACTTTTTTTTAATTAATGGAGTGACAAGACGAGAGTGAGGTTCGCCTGGTAGTAAGCATCACGCCTGCCCATTATATGTAGCATTGCCAGACTTGTGTTTGCACACAAAATCCTGCGCCGCGCTGCGCTGCGCTCGTCACCCTGATATATTAAATGTACCATCCTCTTAGGCTATGGGCCGAGAGAAGTCAAATCTTGACACAAAGGTTTGAAGGTCTGGTTTGACGTTATAATATTGACAAAGTTTTTCTTTTAGTAATGCTGTGTACAATGTTTGGGTTAGCAAATTTATAACGTATTCTGTATTAGTATGTTTAAGTTTTATAAGATTTTGGTTTGCTAATTATTGTTGTACCAAAGTTAAATAAAATAAATTAATAAATAAAGCCTCACGTAAGTTCGTTATTATACCAACAAAACAATTATTTTTTTCATTGCGTACCAAATACAAATTACGTACTAAATACTAACTTGAATTCCACTTACAAAATTAATTCCCATACGCGAGTCTACTTTATCACTCTGTTTCAATGGCAGACCCTGAAACCTCTAAATCAAGACCCTTTTCACAAGGGAGGAAGGTCACACTACGCACTCACGCTAAATCTAAATACCTACCTGTAATTAATTTCCGTTGCTACCGGGAGAAATAATTACTACACTATACGATATACCAGCTTGATACTATGTAATACTGTAGCATATAAGAGATTTGCCACGGCTTTATTAGAAGCACGGCGAATGTTTCGAAGAGATCTCTGATCGCCTCTCTCGACTTTACTATAGAACAGTCTGAAACTGTATTGTGCAAAGACTCATTCACCATATATTTGTTATTCTTATAATTATGTATATGGGAACTACGTATCTGGAAGCGTATATGATTCGTTTTGTTCTTTCCTATTATTGTAAATAATGTTCTTCCTTGGAAGGCCTTTCTGCAAAAGTGCACTTGGTTCGCTGCAAGATAAATGTTAACAAAAAAATATATCTTGACGAGGTTACCACACCACTGAAGTGAGAAGTGAATAGAGCGGAAATGTGACGGGCCGCGCTAGCCGGCATCAAGTGCAAATGCGCTTAATGACAATTCTACCAATATAAATGTTTTTAAACTGAGAATACTCAAAAAGACAATCTAAATAGACCTGTAGGAAACAAAACCACATTGCATCGTAATTAGATCAAATTTAATCTGTTGCTAAATGGCATTCGTTCATTCGTTTTACTTCAAATGCACGACCAATGATTGGCATTTTTTCGTCGTAGTTTCTATACAATTATGTGTGAAACTGGCGACAGCTGTTTTCCATAAAATATTTCTTTACAAAATTGTTTTACGAGTAACAGCCGTTCTACCTAAGAAGTAGGGCTTTCTCTTTTCTGTGATACGCACCGGTAAAGCGTCTGCTGGTGTTACAGTTTTGTTGTTCTCCGTGGCAAAAATGTCATCAGAGAGTATGTTTCACTGGGATGTAAACACATCACAGTGAAACAGTGATGCGAACAGTGATGTACAGTGATGGTCAAAGTTCTCTATACTTACTCTCTGATGAAAATTTTGCCAAGTAGAAATTGTAAACCTATTTTAAGTGATAATAAGCAAGCTATCTACGGGAACCATAGATAGCTGATAAAATACATCCCTACTTTTTTTGTAAATATATATACTTTGGTATAATACAAACAACACCCAGACACAGACATGCATTTATGTTCGTCACATAAATGTTTGCCATAGATGGAATGGAACCCACGCCCTACAGCCAGCTCTTAAGGCAGACAGACTACCAACTAAGCTATAAGGCAGACAAAGTTATGGTAAAAAATAATTATTCAGCAATGTTAACACAACATTTATTGATTCTGAGGCTGGTCAGTCTGGTTATTAAAAACATATATATTATTATTCTGAAATTGGTAGGAATTTGTAGAAATTTCTCAAGAGCTTGTGAAAGCTTTAAAAATCTGTGGTCGACTAACCTCAACACTGCTCTGCCACACTGGTATGAACGTTAGGAAGACAATTTCCTAACCTTCACACTGTTTGCATAACAGTATGAAGGTTAGGAAAATAAATCTGCCATTTCCCAAAGTGTGATCGTAATAGCACTCGCAGTGCAAAACTGTAAGTAGAACTTCCAAATTTTGATTGACACTTCTTTATGGGAAATAAACATAGACATACATAGTAGGGACGGGTTGGACGCCATTTTGAAATGTCGCGCATTCGTTGGTGACAAAAAACGTATTGACACCGACGCCGGCACAGTCTGCGACGCATGTCCGATGTGATTACTTGAGTGCAAAATGCCAAACTGTGTGGTGAAGGGTTGTACGAATTACATTTCAAAGTACAGTAAAAAAGGTGGCGTTTCTTATGACCAGTACGTCAACATTTAAAGTTAAACTAAACTTGCTTTTACACAAAAACTTTAATTTTTGGGTAATAAGTAGGTAAGTCGTTTCTAGTTTCGTACAGTTTGCGATTCTTCTACAACGCCTTACTGGCGCTGCACGTAGTGAACACGAAATCTGAGAGATGGCGTTGACCTTTTGTCAATGAAAATTTAGTCTTACGATTTCTTAACTCAGGCGTATCTAGTTATAGAAATCATTGGAAATAAATCTGTGAGGTTAAACTACTAGCCTGGACAGCTCTTGTTCTAGTTAAAATTTGTTCATGTCAGATCAGACGAATATCGTTAGATCTGAGAAGCCGATCAACGCTTTTTGAACATGTAGTATGTTACGGAGAATAATTATCGTAATACATTGTAGTACTTAGAACGCACAGCGCTCTATTGTACCGGGTAGCAAATTATCCCCGATTATAAATCCACGGTTGATTTAACAGCCGTCACTAAACGCAGCGCACGCACGGTAAATCTAAATTCTGTACAATTAATTTCAAGCGCTGTATAGCGCTGTATTAGTTTACCAACAGCGCTGTATTAGCTTCCCGACAATATTGCTAATGATACCAGTGGCGGCACGTACAGCTGACGCGCAGAACATGCAGTAGGATTAGTCGACAGAAATTCTATGTAGAATCAATGAGGGTTTTGAACACAAAAATGAAAATCTATTAGAATTGGATCTTGGATAAACATTACACTAATAGTTGGATCGATCGAGGAAAGGTAAATGGAAACATATGCGTTTTATGTTTGAATTTGAATTTTTTATATTTGGTTCAACTTAACTGAGCCGTCGATCCGATCCATATGTAATTTTGCAGGCGAGTAAGTAGTACATGTAAATTTAAAAATAAAACATACTGCTGTCTTCTTCTGTGAAAGAGATGCCGTAAAGTACTTGCTTGTGTCCAGAAAAGAAATTCATGGCGAACCTTTGTGAATCCACCAAACTGCAACATGCTAGCGTGGTGGGGTAATGTGGATCAAATCGGTAGGCCTATGGGCATAGTAAGATATTAAAGACTAACGCAGTGCATGTGAATGTTTTATTAAAAAAACATGTGAAAATTATCAAAATTCGTCGTCGACTTCTCCAATAGAGACATTATCTTCGCCCGCTCAACAGTTTGTTCTAAGAACGAGTAACAAAATAACATTGATATTCCTACTGGTATTTTTTTACTGTGCTGTGGTCCGTGACGGTGACGTTCTGGCTAATCTCATTAACAAAGTACCCGGTACTACTGCACCACAGTGTAAGCTATAAACTTTACACTCAGTACCGAAGATCAACTATAATATTTAAATGTATAATGCTAACAATAAAGGTTACAAGGAATTTCGAATTTCAAATTTGAAGAGAACCCGTGGAGCATGGATCAAAGAGCGTTAACAAAAGTCCCTTATAATTATATACTCACTCATTAGCAAGCGTTCGCGCTTATTATATTAGCGTGACATGTGATAATTAGCATGAACATACCATTTCTGCCGAGTAAATATACAATTTTAATTACAAATAGGTAAGTTTTATTCGATGTTTATCACACGTTCACACCTAACTGATTCAATCGCGTAACCCTTTAACAGTCACGTGGCACGGACAGACAGACACGTTTAACGTTATGACTCACGGGACTCACGCGAGCTGTCAGCTGAGTCACGCTTGCACTAGAATTGGGGACGTCTATGTACAAAATAATAACATTTAAGCTTGCACCACGCGGTTAAATTACTGTTGCTTTTACTGAAGCAAACTAGGTGATTTCTCATCGTGTAGACAGTTTTCGAAGCAGCAAATTTCTTATAATCACGTAATTTATTCCTGCAAAGACATAATATAATGAGTATAGACATACACATACTGAGAGAGCTTTGGGTATACTAATGCCCGTTTTCAACATCAATACCTTAAATTTAGGGATCACTCAGCGGAGTTTAAGTGAACCCTTTAATACAATAATTTGGTTTTCACTAATGTTTAAGACGCTGACAATAGCTGATGCTCCGCGCGTGGTCTCTGTCTAATTACATAGGTAAAAAAGGGAAGCCGGCGCGCTTGGGCCACGTTTCGTACAGTAATTTACTTGGAAAATAATTCATTGCAATAAGTTATAGCGTAAGGAAAAAAACTAGTTCAATAGTACCTAATATAGATTAAAGTATTACTCGTAACCTTAACTAATTTTGTTTAGTGTCTTCATACAAAAATACAAAGAAAAATTGACTTACAAATTCATTGTTAGAGGTTAGTTACGATTTTTTTCTATCGAGTAAATTAATTGCATACTTATTTGTTTTCGAAACAATAACCAACTAGGAAATATGATCTAGACTAGATTAACATTAATTTTTTTTCAGTGCTGTCGAATTTGTACATTTGGCAGAACATTAACCCGAATGATTGCATTTGCCTTCGTTAGTCCAGTCCATCCAAAGATTGCCTGGAAGAAATCGCTTAAGGTGATAAGGCCGCCTCTTGTACTGCCAAATAATGTACCCTGATTAGTTGTAAGCTGTTCTATATTTCTGGTGTGCAATAAAGTTGTATTGTATTATATTGTATTGTAATGAAGCCAATATGGGTGTTTCATCCTCTTAAGTGTCACCTATGGCCACTTAAAACATAGGTGACGCCTTATCGTGAAAACCAAACTCGTTAGGGGTACCCTAAACTCCGCTAAGGGATCCCTAAATTTTGGGGGGATCCCTAAATTTAGGGAATCGATGGTGAAAATGAGCATAAGTCAAAGGGGTTCAAGAAGTACTCGTCATTGTGAACAACAATTAAACATTCTAAATATTTTGCCTGCTATGGTGCTAGAGCATGGTGATTTCAGTTATGTAACTCAGCTTTTTTTTACTAATAACTCTTCCAGTGTTACGCGCTATTTTGCATTGTTTACATAACTGGCAGGCGCTTCCGTTTTTTTTGGCGGGAATTTTTTTTTGGCGGCCCCGGACTTTTTTTTCTTCTTCTAATGTTCGTATGGACCGTGTACAGGAAACTTATAGCAATGGAACCACCTTGAATAAGGCTAACTGATTAATAAAAGAGTTAAGTAGTTTTTTGCCGCCAAATATCATGAATATAGGCATAAAGTTCAGAAAGTGTACTTTTGATACTTCCTTGAACTCCAATCACAAAAAAATATTTTAAGAAAAACCTTTAATAACTACATAAAACACTAACGAATACCATATACAAAACATCATAACTCTTTTTTTTACTTTAATAGTTCCACGTTTGGCCGCCATCTCGCCTGGTGGTAAGCGACGGTGTGGCCGAGGGTGGAACACGTCTATCTAGAAGAAATATTCACTCTGGCTTTTAAGAGGCTCAAGTTGTAAATTCTCTGGAAATAGAGAAAACGGCAATGAGTTCAATTCTTGTGAAGTACGAATCAAGAAAGTTCGATGTAGCCCATGTTTCTGCAAAATAAATATTTATATGAATTTGTTGAATTTAAAACAACTCATTAAAAAACAGATGCTTAATTATGCAGAGGACCCTGATGTTTAAAAAAAACATAATAAGCATACCTATCAAGAAAGTAAGTAAGTTCGTATAGGCTGTGGCCCTAGTGTCACCCGAAGGCATCTAGCATGGCTTGACGGTTGTTGTTATAGAAATATAGAACAAACAACCGGAACCAACAATTTAACGTGTCATCCGACCCACGGTAGAGCTCAGATGTAAATGCCACTCACGGTCACCCATCCGAAGACTGATTCCTGATCGCTAAGAACCATCTAGTCAAGCAAGGCCACGAGCACTACAGCGCTACAGCATACCTATTGTACTTAACGATATCAAAGAAAACAAAAACCCTAACTGCAATATTTTCCCCACAAAAGGGCGTTACCCGACTGTGTGTTAAGTAAATTGACAATAGCTTTCATTAATAAGATTAAACACACAGCGATAAACCTGTAATGAAGCTCTAGACACGCCAGCGTTGGTTTGTGTTGTGACTCACCTTCACTGATAGAAAGTTACGTATTAGTGTTAGTTGCAACGATTTAAATTTTATGGAGCGTGTGCCTTTGTTAACTGAAACAAAATAGGTACATACTTCATTATTTTTTATTTTTTCTGTTTTTTTAATTCTCGTCTGATGTTAAACGAAGATGCAGCCTACGATGGAGCACGCTTGCCTAGAAGATACCGATTCACTCGCGACTTGAAGACACCCAGATTATAATTATCGGGAAACACCCACTCGGGCAGCGCATTCCACTGTTCAGCAGTTCGAATAAAGAAAGTGGAATCAAACCGTTTCGTACGAGTTTTTGGTATATCAACCATGAAACGGTGTCGCTTTTTCGAGGTCCTGGCCGTCCGATAGAAGAATGGGTACTTAGGAATAAGATCATGCAAATCCTAAGCATAATCTCTGAAATGTAGGATAAAATACCGAAATCTACTTTTCGTCGATACAATTTAATTACTTAATCTATTTAACATATAACACAATAAAACACAGTTATTTTAGCTATAGACCAAAATGCTCAAGCCCGTTAACCCATTACCATTCAGTAACATATCCAGCATGCTGGCGATATTGCCACGAATTTCCGAAATGGATTAAAAAAAAGGGCTATCGTTTTATAATATTTTAAAGAATTCAAACTATATTAAAAAAAACTTCTCTCGAAGATTTTAAATGTTATCTTGTCTAGTTTTGATTTATCCAAATAACTAATAGGTTATTGTGGTATGTAAAGAAATATGTATAAAACTTATTGAATATCTAATTAAATAACTTATTAATTAAATAAGTGAATTCCAATCAGATGTAAAACACAAAACATTTATTTTATGCAATCGAGCCCGCATGTCAAGCGTAGAGATTATGGCAACCCCTCCCTATTAAGGGGGAGGGAGGCCTTCGTCCATAGTAGTGGACGTCTTCGGCTGGGCATTAAGCCTGCGCAGAATATCTGATACTGCGGTGTTACTAACTAGGCAACCTGCTGCGAAGGAGAGCACTATTAACTAGTTTTGTAGTGTAGTGCTTTATTGCAAAGTCCATCTGCGTAAGTACCACACCTTTGCCAGTTATTCAATCACCATAAGCAGGCATGTGCAAGCATTATTGTGTTTCGATTTTAGGGGAAAGTTATCAAAGAAAATACTGGACATGCAGAGATTTGTCATCTAATATCGAATGAGCATCTAGGTGATTACATTCACAGGTGTTCAAATGACAATAAAGAGTCGCTTATGATTACCCAGGTGATAGTGGAATAGACCTACCACTATCGACCTACGACGATATTAAAGCTCGTCATCGATCATAGTGACGACCGCAGTGCAGTGCGGCGCAAGATTTTGTTCGCAAGTTCATAATTCTGGCACTGCTACTGTTAAGGGCAGGCGTGACGCAATATTTCGATAAAAAAGGTAGGCATTTTTTTGGACAATAGACTTGCGATTGACTGCCATCTCACATATTTAATGCATAGATTACTCGGGCTACGTACTTCTCATTAGTCCTATTCAGTTAATATTAATATGACCATTGTCGCTTATAAATAGAATCGGGTTCTATTCACTTGCATTGTCACTTTCTAATAGTTTGCACGAATTAGTACGCTTACACAAAATGTATTAGTACTAAGCATTAGTACGATGCATTCGCTATGAAGCCCCGTGTAATCACTCACGACTACACTCACATTCAGATTATCGGTTTTGTCTTACTTAAGGCGGGCTTGTAGTGATTTATAATTTTTTTTTAATTTTGGATAAATCCAAAATGCCCGATATTGTACAAATAAATATATTTTATTAAAATTAATAGATTATTTTAGCTTTTTGTTTTTTATAAAACGTCATTTTGAATGTTTTACTCGATAGAAAAAAATTACAAAGTAGACACTAAATCGGAATTTCGATTAATTAAGACACTAGATCTAAGAAAAAACATTATGAATCCACGTAAAATTTATACTAATAGATAGAATATAGTGTTATTTAGTTTTCTGATTTTTAAGATTACATTGTGGTCGATTCTGACGGTTTGAGTTGACAGTTCTAAACTTATTAAAATATTGCTGTCACTTTTTACTAGGCATGTTAGCTAAGGACAGCAATACTTTAGTTAGTTTATTTCTGTCAACTTAAACCTTCAGAATTGACCACAGTATTTCTTTTTTATATTTTTCAAGTATTTTTTTTTCTCCAAGCGTGGAGATTATGCCCTCCCTATTAGGGGGAGGCCTTCGTCAAGCAGTGGACGTATTCCGGCTGTAGATGATGATATTTTTCAAAACAAAGAAAAACCTACTAAATTTAGCGATTCAATCGCTCGCGCCTTCTCCTCTCTCTCGCTCGCGCCTGTCGTTTACCCGCCTAGACGCACCTCGCTACAAGCGGGCTTTAAGCACCTTATACATTTCACTACTTATATTACCATTAAAAAAAGACAGAAATGATCCATGATGTCAAACACATCAATTCTCTTACCAAACAGAGAATTACGTAAATATCAAGCCGTGAGTCAAGTGAGGAGTGCACTGAATCATTTCAACAGTGAGACTACGGACTACGTGTGCTATCTTTAATTCAACAGCTCAGCGGGAATATCCACTTTTGGGAGAGGGTTCGAGGACAGGGAGCAAGCGTGTTGTAGCAAGGTAAGTCATTCCACGTGTCACATCAAAAACTGTCAAGTTTTTAATGAAAATGAATACAAAATTTATAGTTATTTTGTGGAAGCACATTTTTAATAATCTTTGCGAAAATAATGATCTAATATTTTTTGTTCAAAGTTATGTTTTTATATGACAAAAAACTGAATCTTAGTCATATTACTACTCAGTATTTTATTGATTTTGAACTTTAAAAAGCTCATGTCAAATTGTTCTTCATGTTTGATGATATTTTCAATATTTTTATTATACAAATAAACATTTTTGGTTGTATTAACCTTTAATATAATGTATTTGCTACGATGAAGGGAAGGCCTACGTCCAGCAGTGGACGTCTTCTGACTGATGATGATAAAGTATTTGGAATAGCGTCTTTATTAATTAGGACTAAAATTAGGATAAAAACATACTACAGGTTTTCAAAACTGATTGCAGCTATAATAACAATTTTTTCGTAATTTTTTAACATTGCGTTTATATTTAAACAATTAACACTGAGAGAAACGTTGACATGATAAATTTCACAGTTTTTAGTTTCTTACTAATTAAAACTTTTTTTAGCAACCGCTGTCTCTTGTAACTTATTCTTGCTGATAGATATATTTTTGTCTTCCTACTCTCGCTATTTCAATATTTCCCACACGAAACGAATTGGGATAAGTAGAGCGAGGACTAGAATCACAATTCCCCAACATTTTCTCACCATTTCTTTCATTTAGGGCAATTTTCGGAAAAGCCTCCTCAATAATTCACCTGAAACTTTTAGAATAAGATTCAATTGTTATATTTTTTGTACAGAATTTCATGGAAAAGTTAAAGCATTTTGAATTGAAGTTCTTTTACATTGATTCTAGTCGAGTTTTCTATAAGTTTCGAAGAATTTCAAATTGAATGTTGAAGGAGGGTGTTTTTTGTTTAAAGATTGCAAATAAGCAACATTTTATCTGGTGGCAATATTGCCTGAGCATTAATGGCACATTCACTATAATAATATACATATATACACATATAATATACTTAATATAATATAAAAAATGTAACGCATAGGAATAAACCTGTAAGCTGCATTTTACATGAATAAATTGAATTAAATTGAATTGAGCATTACCTTAAACCCAAATTATCTCTCTTCAGCAAAGTTTTGACTGACAAAGATATTTTAATTACGAAGCTGGTTTAATTTCGTATAATACTTTACACTTTAATCTAGTACTACACTTTTTACGTTTTTGAAAAAAATATCCTTTCTCTTTTGCGGCGCCTTGCGGTTTTGTAGAAACCATTACTTGTTCCTAGATTAAAAAAAATATTATACTCTAACCCTTACTCTATACTTTATACACGACCGAACGAACGTTTATCCATGGTTACGTGGAAGATAATTTATTTTATTTTATTTGGACAACCAACAGCCTTCTTACGGGGAAAGAACAAACATTATAATGAGCACATATAGGCCAATAAAGGTTATCACTAATACACAGTGATACTTATGCTGACATGCGACACACACACAAAAGGAAAATAAAGTAGGTAAATACAATTTATATGACGGAGGAGAAACACAAAAGCACAATCATATATAAACTAAATAATACACACATAAATATATATTTGTTAGGCATTCATTTAGATGATAATTTATTCATTGAATTGACAACTTGGAGAACCGGTTAATAGAAGAAAAAAAGATTAGGCAAACAAGCACACGTTTTCATTTTCCTTTACAATATATGAGAAAGGTATATAGAAAAAATTAATGTTACCTCATATTTATTCAGATTTTTCGGAATTATTGACTGTCATCATTTTGCTTTCTTGGCAGTTCTTTAAACATAGATTTAATAAAAATAAAATTACTCCAAACGCTTGCGAACTCAGCACGGTTAACTCTCTTACACCCAGTTAACTGTGAAATAACGTTTGAAAGAGTTTCAGAACTCGATCCTCAATGTAACAGATCACTTAGCTTGGAATCGGGGAGTGAATGGTTCTTTTGAATTAAAGATATGGCTCACGTTCCCAGCTCCTTGGATTCACTTGTATTCACCCGGAATGGGAGTTTAATTGAATACGGTTTATGTGGAATTTTAACGTTTCGTTTTACGAAGTGTGCTTCGTCTAAGATATCCACGATTTTTAACCGAATTTGAAAAGAAATATTCTCAATAAGATTCGAATATTGTATTTTATATAGGGTTAGTCGTAGTCAGCATCCCTGACTATATAGGGTTAGTGGTAGCCATCATTAACTAAGGGCATATTCTGTACGTCAAAACAAACAACTTTGACTATCGGGCCAACATATAAATCGCAAAAAAACAGCTATTCCATACATTTTGCCCAAGGTCGATGAACTGTTTGTATGGATCAGCTGATATTTTTTTCTTGATTTTAGGAGGATGCTAACTGATTACCACTACCCGTATATACCATGAAATATAATGTTCATACAATTAGAAGGACGCACGGACAGACAAACATACAACGTAGGTATAGTAATCGGGTACCATTCGGAACCATAAAAATATCTTCGAGCAAATCTAAGTCGGTAAATAGATGTGTTATAAAATATTATTTTAAAATGATCATAATTATTTCCTAAGACTTGAACTATATTGTAACATAAGATTACAAACTCTAAAAGTTAACTTTTTTTGTGGCTGACTGGCTAGGTGTTTAGCCACAGCTCATTCTACGGTCACACTTCTGAAATAATATGAGAACTATATATAGCCGATCAATTACTTCTTCAATGAAATGAAATGAAATGTATTAGATATCAACAAACGTAACTTAATCAATGGGTAAACATAATGATTTATTCTAATTTTACTTTCATAATATAATATAAGCTTTCCTACATAAATAAAAAAGCCAACTGTTTAAAAAAAAACAGATACCCCAACATAGGGGACATACCTATATCACATTATCCGTCAAAATAATTCAAATACGGTCTCCAAAATCCTCATCACTGCAGAAGGATAATTCACGTTCAATTTGATACATCCATATTAGCCCCAAATCTGTCGACACGCTGCCTCAAATATTCAAATCGAGCTGGGGTGACCACGTATACTACTGCATATCGACATTAAAAAATATTCTAATATATGTTTCTTGATTTTATACTTACTACTAGTATTATAATTATCTTTATACTTACGTACTTATTTCCTGTCAACCGATGGGGAAGAAAGGTTCTTGAGTGGCGACCGCGAACTAGACGACGCAGCGTAGGAAAGCCTCCCACTAGGTCGACCGACGACATTGTAAAAGTCGCAGGCAACCGGTGGATGCAAATGACAGGTTGTCGTACAGCGTGGCGGTCTAAGGAGGACGCCTTCGTTCAGCAGTGGACGTCTCTGGGCTGATGATGATGACTTATTTCCTTACTGGCGCAGCAACCCAAAGTGTGACGTCCAATAGTAAGACGCTATATTTTTAATTTTTTTCTTATTTTTATGTTAAACGATGTTTTTCTTTCGTTACCTAGCCATTTTTTATTTATTATAGGTGTTGAATTATCTGCGTATTTTGCCATTGTAAGAGAAAGGTCACGTTGTCATATCTTTTTTGCTCCCGGATTTCATGTTAATAAATAAAAATAAGTAGTTATTGAGTTTATTGTAAAAAAAACTATTTACTTAGCAAATTTTTCAATATTAGGTGACATTACCAAGTATTTAGTTTTTTTTTTGTGTTGATATTTTTTTGGACCGTCCAGAGTACTGTCAATTGTATTTTACTTTGGAAACCGACGTCATTTCGACACATTTTATTTATTTATACGGAAGATAAAGAAAAAAAGAGAATAGCAAGATATCAAAAATAACTTGTACACTTTATGATGATGGTAATGGTGTTAACATGGTGTTCATTCTTAAACATAAAAAAACACTTGAAAACCATCATCCTCCGACTCTTTCGAGTAGTTGAGTGACTGTATTATCCGAGAAATGTTCTACAAGATGGTAACACTACGCCACACTGCACGCATTTCCATATGAAACGATAGTCAAATGTCAGTACCTAATTATGTTGATATGCAGCTTGATAATACGCGGCCTTACCAAATGTTAGCACCGAGAGAGTTCTAGACCAAAGCTCCTAATGACTCTCTCAAACGGAATAGAAATTATAATGACTATGCTAAATTAATTGTAATAAGCCTAACGCGAACTGATTGAAGTGGACCTGCGGGTATGTCCTAAAACTACATCTAGAACCACCGGAGGACGGGCAGCAGCGTCCTCTCAGTTAAAGGTGGAGAGCATTCTGCGATCCCCAATCCACCTGATAAGCATTGTAGTTATTCCCTCGGAGCCCTCGTCGAGACCAGGGTAAACAAGCGACTGGCCATCTAATGGTAAGCTTTCATCAAAAGTATCATCATTACCACACTTAAAAATAAAATTAAACTCATATATTAGCTGTGTATAGTTTAAAACCCTCATGCAAGTATGATGTTTAATAAACAAAGGTGTACAAGTAACAAAGAGGCCGATTAAGTTTTCACGAGTTCTCACTAGACGTGAAAAGCTAATTAAGTACGTGTTCTGAACTAAACAAGAGCTTTAAAATGTTGATTCCTTTTGCAGTGTAAAGGCAAAAGGATGTTACGATTTATTTACACAGAGGTTTGTTAGTGAATCGAACGTATAGGAGTAATTTCCAGAGTCTTCGAGTCTTCGGTCAGCTGGACTTGCTCGTCAGTGGACCCGCGGGTCCACTCAAGCTAGTCTCATTTTTTATAGGTAAAGTGGACCCAGTGTCCAATTGTATTAACAGTTATGGAGTAAACCCGAATCTTTTAGTTTTATTTTTATGAATTAAAATATACCAATTTAATTCAATTAGATATTTACACTTACGCACCACATTTATTTACTAACGCTAAAACTAAATATATTTTTTTGTATTTTAAATTGTAACTTTTGTATCTGTGATTTTTAAATACTTAGTACTTATTTTTTTTATTTTCTCGTTATTAAAAGGTTTTACTAGATTTTACTTACAAGTAAATAATTTAAAAAAAATATTTGTTTGAGAATAAACGTTTAATCAATTTTTTTAGGGTATACTCTTTTATTTACATATAAATACACTAGCTTTTGCCCGCGGCTTTGCCCGCGTAGTAATGTTGAATACTGGAATTCGGTTAAATCGGGGCCCAACTCAATTGAATCACTAAAATACGTATATTATTGCATTTTTTCCAAGCCGCTTGCAAGTCTTTAAGTTTGCTTGAGGATGACCAAATTTAATATTAAAAATTAATTTAGCAGCTTAGGCTGTACAGTGTCTATAATAATTATGTCCGTCAAACAGTCGTCTGCGTGGACCTACAAAAAAATAGCCTATGTCCGTTTCCGAACCTTATGCTATAACTACCTATCCAAAAATGCAGCTCCATCTGTTCAGCCGACCAATAAATACGCCCATCCCCGTCCCCATTCCCAGCCTCATCCCTATAAGCGGCCCCTTTCCCATCCCCATCCCGATACCAAATATCATTTTAATATGAACACGCCCATCCCCGTCCCCATCCCCGTTCCCTCCCTCATCCCCATCCCGAACCCAATCCTCACCCCATCCCATCCCCACCCCCATCCCGATTTCAACTTTCATCTTAATATGGACACGCCCATCCCCGTTCCCAGCCTCATCCACATCCCATCCCCACCTGTCCCCACCAAATCCCCACCCCATCCTTACCCATCCCCACCCCATCCCCATCCCGATACCAATTGTAATCTTAATATTAACATGCCTATCTCCGTCCCGTCTCTGTTCCCAGTATCATCGCCACCCCCACCCCCACCCCCATCCCCACATCTATCCCCATCCCTATACCAAATTTCATTTTAATATGTACAGCCGTTACAAAGTTAAGGAGAAACAAACGTACTATCACTAAAACTTAGTTTTTTTTATACTAACGGGAGCTGATTTTGAAAAAACTGTGACACCCGTATCTTCTTATTTTTATAGTAGAATATGTATACCAAGTTTTGTATCAATCGAACCAGAGAATAAAAAGTTTCATACAAACTTTAACACCCCATTTAACCCCTTTCGGGGTTGATTTTCGAAAAATCCTTTCTTAGTGGGCGTTTACACCTCTCCAAAAACATACCCTCCAAATTTCAAGTCTCTACGTTTAGCGGTTTAGGCTGTACGTTGTTTATATGTCAGTCAGTCAGTCAGTCAGTCAGGACAAAGCCTTTTATAGTTATAGATTAAAAATTAATTTAGCAGCTTAGGCTGTACAGTATCTATAATAATTATGTCCGTCAAACAGTCGTCTGCGTGGACCTACAAAAAAATAGCCTATGTCCGTTTCCGAACCTTATGCTATAACTACCTATCCAAAAATGCAGCTCCTTCTGTTCAGCCGACCAATAAATACGCCCATCCCCGTCCCCATTCCTAGCCTCATCCCTATAAGCGGCCCCTTCCCCATCCCCATCCCGATACCAAATGTCATTTTAATATGAACACGCCCATCCCCGTCCCCATCCCCGTTCCCTCCCTCATCCCCATCCCGAACCCCATCCTCACCCCATCCCATCCCCACCTGTCCCCACCAAATCCCCACCCCATCCTTACCCATCCCCACCTCATCCCCATCCCCATCCCGATACCAATTGTAATCTTAATATTAACATGCCTATCTCCGTCCCGTCTCCGTTCCCAGTATCATCGCCACCCCCACCCCCACCCCCATCCCCACATCCATCCCCATCCCTATACCAAATTTCATTTTAATATGTACAGCCGTTACAAAGTTAAGGAGAAACAAACGTACTATCACTAAAACTTAGTTTTTTTTTTATACTAACGGGAGCTGATTTTGAAAAAACTGTGACACCCGTATCTTCTTATTTTTATAGTAGAATATGTATACCAAGTTTTGTATCAATCGAACCAGAGAATAAAATGTTTCATACAAACTTTAACACCCCATTTAACCCCCTTCGGGGTTGATTTTCGAAAAATCCTTTCTTAGTGGGCGTTTACACCTCTCCAAAAACATACCCTCCAAATTTCAAGTCTCTACGTTTAGCGGTTTGGGCTGTACGTTGTCTATATGTCAGTCAGTCAGTCAGTCAGGACAAAGCCTTTTATAGTTATAGATTGTGGTAAAAAAAAACTGTAGAATCTTACTACGTGGCATACCTTGGCCTTTCCATGGAGCTAGCCTGTATAGTGTAACTTCCCTTTGCAGGCTCATTTCGGGTTGGTGGATTCACATATTCACATACATCCATTGGGTTTCTTCTGGAAAAGGGTAAAGCAGCAGCAGCACACTTTAAAAAAGAAAACATAAAGGCCGAAAATAACAAAATCTAGGTTACAAAAAAAACATTTGAATGCAAATACAACCCGTCCGGCAGTACTACATGTTCTTAGGATCACTACAGCGTTTCACGTCCGAAACGACGCAATACACGCAGATAACAATATCGTTTGAACGTGGTCCAAAGTACTGTGTACTTAATGACGTGTTATAGCCTCTGTAGCGCAGTTATGGACAGCCAATGGATGATTACGCGGGCGATTGCGTCGGGTCTTTGATAGGAAAGTCAACGAAGCAGTCTAGGCTTGGATTTGAGGTGGTTTGGCAGCTTATTTAAAACTAATTCGATTTTGTTACTGATGTTAAACAATTTACTGGTATAGTTTTTAAAGATTTAGTTTATCTAATTAATTTCAATAATAATAATAGTAGATTGTATCATAAGGGAGCAAAATTTAACGTGGTGAATTTTGGGAGCAGGCCGAATTTCTTCTGTATGCGGACGAAGTCGCGGGCGACCTCTAGTTTTGGTATAAAAAGAATGATTAAAAACAATTGGTATTCCCTCGTAAGTGAATTATTTCAATTTAATAGTAGATTATGCACTAAGGGAATAAAGCAGTGTCTTACGTAGCGGGCGGCATATTGAACCCTGAGCGTAACGTTATATAGAGTCCTGAGTGAAGCAAGGGGTTCAACTGCCCAAGACGAAGACAGGCTTTATTCCAGAGGAGCATACTCTACTTTTCACACCTTTTACGAGCCAATAAAAAGCCAGGGCTTCATAAATTAAAATTCATTAACAATCACAGGACCAAACACCGTCTTTTGGTTCACATTCTTTGTAAACGCACCTTTTTTTTGAGTTCTTCTTATGGTGGCCAGTTCGATTTTCAAACAAACCTCTTTACAATGCCATATGGGCATTTTATTACTTAAAGTTTTCCACAAGTTTCCACAAGAATTTGACATTCCAAATTCAAATCAATTTATTCCTTAGGGAGTTTCATACAACTTTATACCCCTTAAGAGATAATGCTTAAACGTTGAGGTTGCATGACATGTAATTGGACATTGTCGAGCAGGTGGTGTGAAAATAATTATTATGCCCGTTTTCAAGTTATTTTTCACATTTGTAAGAGTGGCAAAACAGCAATATGTAAAATTTCCTAAATTGAAAAAAAAGCATACACCGTGGGCCATATTTTTCCAGAAAACACAATCATAAAATATTAGCATACATCGCGGAGCGGAAAGCGCGTACACACGGGAATACCCGGTCTTGATGAGGGTAGAAGGTGTTGCTTTGTTTATAACATCACACTAATGTTAGGAATTCAAGAGATTGTTTGAGCAGTGACTTTTTTGGTTACCTGCGTAATATTTTTCTTATGTATAGGCTTGCATTTAACAATAACTTAGTCGCTTGTTACACTAGTAATTGTTATGCTGTTTATTTTTCAACCAACTTCAAAGTATATTTGTATTTAGCTTTAGCTGTATTTAAGTGGTATATTTGTTTGGTTACTCCAGAGGTGGTCCCATATAAATGTTATCGAAATCGGTTCAGTAGTTAGGTTTTTAAATCAAAGTTACAAGAAAATATGAAGATATCATCCAGGTATTCGAAGTTGAAGCCGGTTGTATTTTTTTCTTAAAAGCGTATTATTGTGTAATATTTTTATTATGATGTGAACATTTGAATAGTTACTTACTCTGTGACTATCTATCTATTGGGGCAATGAAACTACGCTTAATAGGGAATATGCATGTGTTTTTTTATTGATTCACAAAGAAACTGACTGGCAACATAACAAATCATCGAAACTCAAAATTTAATATGTGCACAAATAACGAAGTTATAAACATTTTAGTTTCATGTTAGACAGGGAGGGCACTATACTAGGTTTATGACGTCAAAGTGTACGATTCCAAACAAATTCTATGTATGCACAATGCACACGTTTTGCTAGAAAGGGACAGGATAACTCCCTCCCAAATACTTTAAACCAATGATGTTATATGTATTTTACTCTATGCTTTAAACGCTTATATTTCAGAACTTTACCAGTCGATTACAATATTTTCTTCGACTGAAGCATCAGATACAGTTAAACACTCCAATTATTCTATTATTTTTAAAAATTGTAACAAATGCATATTCTCTATCGTTTTTTTTTAATTAACTTACAATTGAGTATTGAGTTTATTTTAAATTTTCTTTGCCAAAATATTGTACCTAGTTGACCCTACATAACAACAACAACAAGCTGTTGCAGTGTGCAGTTGCTGCAGCAACTGTAGTATTATGTAATTATTAGGTATAATAAATTATATGTAAGTAGATTTAATAATGAACTTGGACCTAGTATGTAGTAAAACTGCATCCAGAACCACCGGAGAACGGGCAGCGTCGTCTTAGTTAACGGTGGTAACACTCTGCGATCCCCAAGCCGCCTGCCAAGCGTGGGGTTATGGCAACCCCTCCCTATTAAAATGAAGGCCGCAGTGGACGTATTTTAGCTGATGTGTGACGCATATGAGAGATATAAAATAAGGTTGGTAGAGAAGGATGCGCTGTATATAGTTAGTGGAAATTTTGACAGATTAGACAAAGATGAAAATATTCGGAGACCATATTTTTACCATCCAGATCTTTGCACAATCTACATTTTATCGACAACACACACAAACACTTTGGTACATATTTTTGTATGATTTTATGGCGCAAATATGTTTCCTAATACCATTACTGTAGAACAGCGAGTAAAGCTACAGTACGCAGCTAGTGTATTTATATTTCCCGCTCGCAGCAGCCGGCAATTTAATTTAGTTAGCACTGGAATTAGACTCGTAAGTTTTGCTAATGTTAGTTGTAATGGAGAGGAATGGAAGGAAATGGGACTTTATTTTGTAGGTACAAGAGTTTACTTAAATTATTCTAAATGCCACGTTGCATTTTTTTGTAGGGAAATTTGGGTAATCAATTCAAATAACATTTATTTCAGATTACATAAATCCATATAGCACAAAAATTATTAATCGAAGAATGTCGTTATAAATTAAAATTAGATTAGAATACACATTGAATTGAAATTAAACAGATTGAATCGACACGACAAAACAAAAATAGTAACTAATATTAAAACAAAAATAATTAAAAATGATATCTGTTGTCCCATAAACACACCCGTCCACTTGTTCTGAATGGGACAGCCAAATCGGGCTGCAATCATCTGTAGGATACCATTGCGACTGGCTCGTATACGCTGTCGCAGGGACGCTACTTTCTTGCGAATCATCGCATGAATGTCGTCCGTGTGCGCTTCAGCAAACATCAGAGACGCGCTGCAGAAGCGAGGCAGCCGCAGCATTACCCTGAAGATGTCGTTGTACTGGATGCGTAGATCACTGACAGCCCGGCGGGTGTGGTTAAACCAGAGGCTGCAAAAGGCTGGGTAATGACATAGGACTTTTTTCATACGCAGGCGACCTAGTGGTAGGTATAATTGTTCCATACTTCCTTGTATGAACTAGGCCAAAATGTCATATGCATTTAAGATCATTGTCGCATATACAAGTCAGAAACCAACTAACAAGATAAAGTAGAAATGTTGAAACTACACCATCGTGATCATAATTATTAAGTAAGTCTATAATGTTAAATTTTCACTGTTTGATAGAGACGTCTTCTAGAGCATCACACCTGTTAATAATGTCAAGTTTTGTCAGAGTATCAATTCGTAAGTGTACCCAAATGTGATTTTTTTAATATTTTGTAAATTTGCTACAGCAATGGAGTACAATTATGTACGCTCACTTAGCTTATTCCCTTTACTTGGATTGCGGACAAAATAATTAGTGATGCTAAGAAATATATAAAAGTTCGTAAGTGCCAAAATGTACTCTACCTATTTTGAACTAGGTTACAGTAGCTTCTAATTTATCGAGTTTTTTGTGACGACAGGAGCAAAAATCCTCAAATTCAATTGTTTTTTTTTTCATTATTGCCATTGCATTTTGTGCATTTTGGCACTGTCAAGTTCTTTTTTCTTGGTCTGAGTTTCAAGCGCATACCTAAATATAATATGCATTTTTCATATTCATTTGCAAACAATTCAAAAAAAATAACACAGCCAGTTACACAAAATCAGTAATTGTGAGTTCTTACGGACTTTTGAAAACAACACGAAAATGACATGGTTCATCTCATTATAAATAAGCCTTCGTTATAACGGGTTCGTACGTTTGTTGTGTTTCTAAGATTATAAGAGCCTTGAGGTCCTGCTAGTGCCGATAATCTTGCTTAAATACGCCTTAATTTTTATTCATGTACCTACCTGATACTAACGTTGCACACTATAGAGAATTTATTTTCATACAATTACGGCGTAAATATTTCGAGCACGGCGAAAATAAAACGAGCAAAACGGCAATGAATTGCCTTATTTACGTAATATTCATGTTGGCGGAATGCCTTGCAGTTACCAGGGGCCTTATTATTGAATCGTACGCAAAGTTGCGTATGAGAGCGGAGCCGACTTTCTTTAGATGCAATTCCTAGTCCAAAAAGGGTTACAAAGTTTGCATATACCTACAGAGTGTAACGTGACTCAAGATCCTTATATATTTCTTCAATTTTAATTGATCGCAAGTGTTGACCGTCTAAAATCAAGTAAATGTAGGCAATAGACGATCGATGCCATATGTTTGCTCATCATCACTATGGATCGTTTTTTGTTGATCAATTTACCAATAATAACTTTATTTTTTTTTGGAATTGTGACGATCGACACTTTTGAACAAAATCTTATAATATTTTGTCAAGCAACAAAAGCGATTATAGGTCGACATTAAGTAAATGAGCTGATCAACAAAATAGTTTTAATTGAGATACAATTGTGACAATAACAGTACTAAAAATCAAGCAAATTTGAAATCTAGGTGACGGATTTTATTGAATAGGCTAGATGACTGATGTTTAAATCGTTGAAACCAATAGCTTTGATGAATAATTTAAGTGAATATAGTATGGTAATTGAAAACATTATTTTAATCGGTTAATAATGTTCTGATATATGAGCGTTTAAAGTTTTTGTTAGAGACAACTCTGTCCCTTTCCCACAAAACAAAAAATGACGTCACGCCTTACTTGTCAGAATAGAATTTAAATGGCGTCCTGACAAGTGACGTCACGATTTGCTGTTTCGCCTCTCTGTCTAGCATGATATTAAAATGCTTATAAGTTGCTTATTTTTGATCAGATTTTAATTTTCTTTTCATTAATCAGCTATATTTATGGGCCACATTTGAATAGGACAATAAAAAAAACCAGGCATCTAGCCTATTATTGATAAACAAAATACACCAGTAGATAAAATGGTGTAGGTATTTTGTTGGTCAATAAAATCCCTCCACCACACACTTGGGACTTTGTGCACTTCGCACTTTGGGACATGTGGGACTTGATACACATCAAAGTGATCATTCCGTATAATTTTTTGTAAAATAAGTACTTACAATAGAAAAATATCGCCAAAGAAAAAATTTCATATAACTGGTAAGTTTTCATCAAGCTGAATGACGTTCAAAGTAATGAGTAGGTACTCGTAGGTACTTTTGATTCAAACGTTCATTATAGAAAACTGGGCCAAAACCTTAAGTTTATTTTTTGATCTTGTTTAAATTGATATGTAGGTAAAACGAAAACCTACTGATAAATAATTACATTACCACTTAAGTATAAATAACATGAGATTACCCCACTTTTCGCCGAAACACTTGACGGCAATATCACTGAATGGCCTTCACAAGTGCCTTTTCATATTTACAACCAATTCCGATGCTTTTACGGCGGAACTAACGTCGTTATGACATTGTTACCCAACGATGCCGTGTTAAATCATGTAGAGACGCTTTCACCGACCGACTTCAAATTAATGAGGTTCTCAATTACTGTATGTATATTTTTTTTTTTTGTATGGTTCGCGATTACTCCATCAATTATGAGCTGATTTTGATATTTCTTTTTTTTTACCAAACAAATAAAGAATGTATTCTTCAGAGGTGGTCCCATATAAATTTTATCGAAATCGGTTTAGTAATTTGGTTTTTAAATCAAAATTACTAGAAAATATGAAGATGTCATCCAGGTATTCGAAGTTGAAGTCGGTTGTATTTTTTTTAAAGCGTATTATTAATGCAAATGGAATCACGAGACGAAGGTGGCGTTGGTCTGGTAGTAAGCGTCACGCCTGCCCATAACAGTAACACTGCAAACGTAGCACTGCGCTCGTCACCATAACTAGATACGCTTCTTCCAAAATGATAAATAGCTTTCTTGAGAAAACACCGATGGAAGAAATAGCACAAAAGAGCGACATTGTATATTTTATTCCCGCGACGCAAGACAGAAAATATATCTTCTTACTCTAAAACCTCTAGTAAAACTTCATCCCCTTTATAAAACTCAAGTAAACTACTAAGCTAATAGTCGTAAAAGTAGAGTAAACTGGATCATCATGACTCAATGCAATTCGGTAACAGTAAGTTTGGTTGTCTTTATTTTACTGCCAAACGTTTTCGAAGGAAAAGCTGTAGATCTTTCGATAAAAGTCGTACAATGTAGCACAATGTTGCTGTAAGTGATTCATGAAATTGTTTCCGTAGAATTGAAACTGGGCTGATGTCAGCACGAACCGAATTGTTACCATTTTCTTTGCAGGCAAATTAAAAGTTATATTTTGATTGGTTGCCTTGAATTGTGCATCGGTATTTAGCTCTTACTATAATGTTTCATAAAAATGCCACTATGACCGGAAGAAAATCGGCTGACCTATCACAGTGGCAATCCACTACTGGATATAACCTCTCAGGCACGCGCATTACCTACAATCTTGAGCTTGTCGCTTCCAGCCTCTTCAAATCGGGTTACGTATATTGTCACTCCATCAAGCCACAGAGCTGCTTTTGTTACGTTTGCAACATTGAGCTAATATCTATAGAGCCACAAACGTGCAAAAAACTTGCGCCGACTTTTTGAATGACTTGAACTATGATAAGACACAAGCGCTCAAGCATACGTTGAACACAATACAAGCGACATAACGTCTAAATTCTAACAATTGTGAACTATATAATGCACGTACAGGTATGTACAACGGCACTCGGACGTTATTTTTACTGTTTTAACTTAGAGATTGTGGCTCTTTAGATATTAGCTCAATGGTTTGTAATGATCTTTTTACAGCTAAATTATAACCATTATGACCTCGTGTAGACCGTTCAAAACTGAACCTTATCTCTTCTTCCTCAGGTCGATCCGAGCCCGGCATCGTTCCCTCAATAGTGGGCTTCACAAAAGACTCCGTGGCTCATGAGTGCGATCGCCTGGCTCCAGGCGACAGGATCTGCAGTGTCAACGGCATCTCAACAGCAAGGCTGACTAATGATGAAGTGCTTCGACTGCTGGACAATGTGGAGGAAAGGGCGTCGCTTGAAGTGGAGTACTATATGCCCAATTATGGTGAGTCATTACATTGTACACGTCAGTAGTCATTTATGTAGGTAGATTGTTATGTATGTTTTGTCGTGGTACGACTCCACTGCAGAGTCCGACTGGGGAAGTACCACACCTTTGTCAGTTATTCAAACGCCAAGCAGTAGTGTGCAAGCATTAATGTGTTCCGGTTTGAACGGCAATGTTTCCAAAGAAATTACTAGGTATGAGATTTAACATCTAATATCTCAGGGTGACGAGCGCAGTGCAGTGCAGCGCAGGATTGTGTTCGCAAGTTCACAATTCTGGCACTGCTACTGTTAGTGGCAGGCGTAACGCTTACCACCAGGTCAAAGTCTTGTTCGTCTTGTCACTTGAATGTATAAAAAGGTACGCCAGTGAGCTGTGTACTGAGTGAGCTTTAGCAATACAATTATTATACAAGGCGCCGTATTGTTTTTTTTTAAATTATTATTACGTAACGCGTTTGCGTTAGAGTGACTAATTTACATAAGGAATTATAACTCGTTATTCAGTAATAGTCAAAATATACCTACTATAAGGAGTTGGCGTGAGAGAGGGCGCCGATATGTTGATTTCCGTTTTGTATTTAGCGTGGCCGGTCCATCTACGTATTTTACAAATTACAAGTATACAAATCAAATTAATAACTAAATCACATTTAAGGTACAAATAAATATACCTTAATAGTACATTATGATACAAGTGTGCTATGTTGGTCATTACACTAGAGGCGGTATTATGCGCGCGAGCCGCAGGCAAGCGCGATAAGGAAGCCGAGAGTGTATTGAAACATAGCAGAAGAGTTTCATACGACTGTTTTCGTCACACTTGCGAGGAAAAAACATTTTTTTTAATAATAATCACCCACACAGAAAAAACGTCAATAAACATTTGCGGAAAATGGCGCTCAAACCAGCAATGCGCGCGCAGGTTGACATTTACTTCAGCGGCATAAGAACTCTTTGTTGGTATTACAAAAAAACTGTAAGTAAGTTTAAGTTACCTGGCTATATTAAGAGTGCTTCGTATACGTACGTCTAATTGCAGTCACTTACAAACTTGACTTTACCGGGTTATACCTATTATAGCACCATGTGCCGTAATGTAAAGTAAAAAGCACGTGTGCGTAATAGCTTGGATTATGAGCCTAAAACGATGCAATAAGATCCACTTTACGAACAAGTGTGATGAAAATTATATTATAAGTTACAAATCTTAATGTAAGTTCACTCTTCTTTGCCCACGCTCTTTTTGAACAGCCACTAACTTATATTTTGTGATTTTACACACGGCAAACGGTTTACACGACTAAAATATAGCGCTTCGCTTCATTAATTTATTACTAATTATAAGAACGCCGAGAACACTATTTATTACTACCTACGTCCTAGTCGTAATACTGTTATTTAATTCCCATGCACAAGTAACAGTTTAACTTTGAAATTAAACAGGATAACTAAAACATAAAAAAAAATATAGTAATTACTATGATGTTTACACACATCATGCATCTAGACACAAAAATACAGGCGATCAAAGAATCAGGAAAAAATCACACGTGGAATTCCAAATACTCCGAACCGTTGTCTATATTAAATTCTTCCTGCGTAACTTCCAATATGGCTTTTCTTATTTTCATCTTTAGTATCTGCGCACCTCTTTCACTCATATTCCTTAGTTCGGAAGCAACATATTCGCCAAAAATGCGGTGGTCTTCGTCAGAAGGCTTCCTTTTCTTAGGTGGGTGATAATCGCTTTCGGTAAGATATATTTCTTCAGATTTAGGAACAGTACGTCGAGGTGTGTTCGAAGATAGTCTACAGCTACCGCTGTCCGACTTCTCTTCGTCCGATTGTAGAAATTGTGTAGAATATCCTATGGATGATGTGTCTTCTGCGTTTTCCCCATAAACGTTTTTCTGTAAAAAAATATTTTTAGATTAGTATCCCATTATGAATTTGCTTTTTAACGTGGGCGTTTTTTAAATAAGTAATTATCTATGCTAATTATACTGTTTTTTTTTTATTGAATACAGCATTATGAACTATCTAAATCCAAATTTTCGTGACTAAAAGTACAAAACCAAAGGACTTTCAAACAAACGATTCCCCCCTTTTCCTTCCCTTTCGAAAATCTTTTCTTATAGTACACCCCTACGCATCGAGACGAATACACCCTCCAAATTTCAAGTCTGTACGATTAGCGGTTTGGGCTGTGCGTTGTCTGTCAGTCAGTCAGGACAGAGCCTTTTATAGTGTTGAATAATCACCCTTGGATTGCATAATCACACTATACTTATTATAATGTTGAACAAGTTAGTGAGAGCCACGTCGGAGCAGTTATGCGGTAAATTGGTAACCCAGATGGGATATCATGATTTCCCAAACGAAGTAATAGTTAAATCAATACTCACATCACGATCAAAATCATCATCGTCCTTTTGAAAGTCCTTATAATTAACCAGCAAATAGCTCAAACTTTCGAAATACTTCCAATCGCTCCCAACATCCCTTGGGTGTGCATTTAATTTCAAAGCCTTAAACTTCAACCTTCTCAACTCAGTTGTGTATTGGCATCTCAGGTTGTGGACTTTCCTTCTAATTTCGCTGATGTTTGTGTCAAATATTTCTGATAGTTTAGTGAAAGCGGTTATTTTCAACGATTTTTCCTTGTAATTGGGACTAGTTTGGTTCCAAAGCTCGGGCATTGTTTTGTATATTTCTATGAGTTTGAACATGTCTTCTGTTGACCATTCTCTTTTATCGCTATCGGATTCTGTTTTGGTGCTTACAGATAACATTTACAACAGCAGTAGGATCTGAAAAAAAAAAGTTTTTGTTGTTATCACATCAATATAATTTTGGATTTTTGGCGGGAATACGTTTTTTTTATTATTATTATAAAAAAATAGTACATAATGATACAAGTGTGCTATGTTGGTCATTACACTAAGGCGATATTATGCGCGCGAGCCGCAGCCGAGCTCGATAAGGAAGCCGAGAGTGTAATGATAACATAGCACAAGAGTTTCATACGTCTGTTTTTATCACACTTCCGAGGAAAAAACAAGCTTTTTTTGATAATAATCAACCACACGCGAAACGTCAACAAACGTCTCCATTGCATTAAAAGAAACGATGGTCACTATCATCATCATCAGCCCGGAGACGTCCACTGCTGAACGAAGGCCTCCCCCTTAGACCGGCACATTGTACGACAACCTGCCATTTGCATCCACCGGTTGCCCGCGACTTTTACAATATCATCTGTCCACCTAGTGGGAGGCCTTCCTACGCTGCGTCTTCCGGTTCGCGGTCGCCACTCAAGAACCTTTCTTCCCCATCGGTTGTCAGTTCTTCGAGCGATGTGGCCTGCCCATTGCCACTTCAACTTGCAAATCTTGCGAGCTATGTCGGTAACTTTGGTTCTTTGGCGAATATCCGCGCGAATATATTGGGATGGTCACTATAATAAGCTAGAAATGTATTGAACACGCTTTATCCTTACTTACCAAAAATAATACTTTTCAATACCTACGTCCTCAAAATAAAACTAAAAATAAAATCATAAATTATGTAGGTACAATTAAACCGTCATGACCTTCTCAACTTGGACCACACACCAACATCATCTATATTTAGCCACGCAAATAATTAATTACACCTTATTCTAAGCACTTACTTACATTAATTTGTAATAAACACAATAATTATATATTAATTGTACAGGTGAATACGTTCACAAATGTACCAATTTTTCATCAATATTCAGAAGAAAATCAATAAAAAATTCTATTAAAACACAAAATACGTGCACTCTCAAAACAAAACTCGCGAGACTGATGGAGAGACGCTTCTGCGAGAGAGAGACAACGTTAGACTGCATCTACTATCGCGAGCATTGTTCGTCTCTCTCTTTCACGTTGCCCTAGCATATTCTGTCTCGTCCCGCCATTGTAAGGGTGCTCGTACCGTGAGACGAGACTAGAGTTTAACTGTAAGAGAAAGCGAGACATTAGATATCTCGCGAGTGGCGTCGAATCATGGCCGTGACTCTCCGATAAATGAAAGAGCGCAAACAATAATAACAATTGTTCGGTAGATTTGCTCGCACCGGCTCCGGCCATAAGTTATAACATTATGACGATTGCTAGGTCGTCAAATATTTTTGTTTTATTTTAACCGTGTTATGCGTTGTAATATAGTAATTACACAATTACACAAACAATTAATAAGCCTATTATAATTAAGTAGGTACATAGAGTATTTTAATAATTACGATTTGATGTTGATTAAAGAGGACTTTTATCACTTTAAAACTAAAATAAGTTTATTCAAAAGACTAAAGCTGCGCGTCCACTGCCTCGGAATCGGCCTATACGGAGTGAAAGGAGCGTCGGCATTTGTAAAATGCCGATAGGGTTCGTCGACTGCATTCGGATTTTGCATCTGCTTTATCGACATCGATGACGTCATCAGTAGAGCAACCCAAGGATATTAGAAGCTACGCTTGCGCTAAACCTTTTTCAGAGAACAACCGGTAGGTACCTAATATCTTCTGAATGACGCGTTCGCTGCAGATGACGTCACTTCAGCGGCAGACCGCATACCGGGGTATCTGACAAGGATTTGCCGAGTCAGTGCACGCAGTCCCATATAAATCAATACAAAGTAACAAATCCGACCGCTCCGTCGCCCCGACGCCGCCGGCACAGTGGACGCGCACTTAGAACTAAGTACTTACGCATATTTGTATTGTACGCTACAATACGAATATGCAGTATATGTACGTACTCGTATATTACAGGGTTATAAGCTTGGGGTGTACTTAGATGAAAGGGGCTCGTTGTACTCATAATTATAAAAAACTTTTCCAATGGGACGACTACAAAATCACGAAAAAAAACATATATTTTGCCAAGAGTCAATTGATTTCTTTTATGAAACAGCAGTTTTTCCCCCTTTCGGCTTAGTACAGCCCAAACTGATAACCTTAACTTTAACTCTATATTTTTTTATAACACACCCAGTCATTGCTCTCTCCAGTAAATCTTCTTCGTGCTTAGGTTGTCTGGATAGGTCACTGTTATTATTAAGTAGTTTTTTTGTGAATTTATTTGTAAACAATAAACAGTTATTATAGGTAATATTATTATCCTAATGTTTACCATTCATAATTGGGGAAAATAACAAACCAAACATAAATCGCCTACGACAAAAAAACTGTGATAACTATGGTTTTTTTTAATTCGTTCAATTGACGAGACGAGCAAGACTTTCACCTGGTGGTAAGCGTCACGCCTGCCACTAACAGTAGCAGTGCCAGAATTGTGAACTTGCGAATACAATCCTGCGCTGCACTGTACTGCGCTCGTCACCCTGAGATCGTCGTCGTCGTCGTCAGTCATAAAACGTCCACTGCTGGACGAAGGCCTCCCCCTTTATAGAGGGGTGTTGCCATAATCCCCACGTTTGGCAGGCGGCTTGGGAATCGCAGTGTTACCACCGTTAACCAAGAGGACGCTGCTGCCCGTCCTCCGGTCCACCCTGAGATATTAGATGTTAAATTTCTTCATACCCAGTAATTTCTCTTGTAACATTGCCCTTTAAACCGGAATACAGTAATGCTTGCACACTACTGCTTGGCGGTTGAATAACTGGCAACGGTGTGGTACTTCCCCAGGCGGACTCTGCAGTAGAGTCCTACCACTACAAAACTACAAAAACTATTCTACAAAACCATTGTAGAATCTAAAAGCCGCGCTGTGTGCTCTTAAAGTCTACTGTTCGCAGAATTGGGTTTCAAACTGTTTACCTTTAAAATACATTTATTTTCTTCCAGCATCTCAAAACTCCTTGTACATCACGACGAAGCTAGCAGAAGTCCCGGTTGAGAAAATCAGCGGCTCCCTCGGCATCACTATCCGAGGTGGCCTTCCAGAAAACTCCGCACCGAGTGCGGATTTGGTTCTCAATAGCAGGTATTCTCCTTTCATTCCCCCTTCATTCCTTCACTCCCTTCATTCGTAACTAAAAATTCATAACTAGCTATGAAAAAATAATTTTCTTCGCTGGTTCATAACCAGTAAGTAAGTTCGTATAGGCTGAGATTGGTCGTCAGAGCTATGTGCCGCCCGAAGGGCTCTGACATGGCTGACGGTTGTTGTTATGGAAACTAGAACAAACAACCGGGACCAATAATTTAACGTGTCATCCGATCCACGGTAGCGCTCAGAAATAAATGCCACTCACGGTCACCCATCCGAAGACTGACCGGACTGTCCGTTGCTTAACATCGGTAATAAAACAAGACTTTTTTCCGTTTTTATAATTACGAATCCTTCCATTTCAACACTTTCCACTACGAACAAAGATTACGAAAGATGCGCCAACGCGTAATAAAACAACGTTTGAAAATGACCCCCGTGCCGTCATGTTATCGAGTTGCGCCGGAGTGCGAAAGAAGATAGCACTTTTATGAGAGCAAAAAGGATAGCGTGTGTCTCGCTTAGTGAGCGCAGACAGGCGAGACAGTCCTTGGGGCCGTTTCCACGGGGCCATTTAAGTGCGCGATATGACATATCTCCCTCCTTATATATATAATATCATTGACTACGAACAAAAACTTTTATTTACTGTCCCATAACCATAGATTAAGACGCTGACAATAGCTGATCCTCCGCGCGTCTGTGGTCTTTGTCTAATTATACAGGTAACAAAAGAGAAGCCGGCGCGCTTGCGCCACGTTTCGTACAGTAATTTTGTTAGAAAATAATTAATTGCAATAAAGTTTTTGCGTTAGAAAAAAAACTAGTTCAATAATAAGATAGATTAAAGTGTTACTCGTAACCTTTACAAATTTTGGTCCTGTGTCTTCATACAAAAATACAAAGAAAAAATTACTTAGATATTAATTTATGGAGGTTAATTAACTATTTTTTTCTAGCGAGTAAATTATTCGCAAACTTGTTTTCGAAACAATAGCCAACTAGGAAATATGATCTAGATTAACTCTAATTTTTTTCAGTGCTGTCGAATTTGTGCATTTGGCAAAACATTAACCCGAATGAAGTCAATTTTTGTGTAGTCACCCTCTTAAGTATGCTTGTATACTTACAGTCTTACTTAAAAAAACTTCTCAACCGTTAATCACTGTTTAAGATACTCTGACGTGAAGTGTAACATGCAAGAACAAGACAGAGAAATGACTAAGAGCATCGAGATTATTTTAGGTATGGCTGTTAATCTATGCCCATAACCAACTGATCATGGGACTGAATCAAATATTTTTATCAAAAATATTATCTATTATTTTTGTACTTCAATCGTTTTTTAAATTTCCATTCCTGGACCTGCGCGAAGGCTTCTTAAGTCCTCGAATGAAGATTAGATCTATTCTACGACGGCCAGTGACCAAATTAACGACTCATATACGTAATTTAATTTAATTTCTTTTCCGTACACAATAAAGCAGGTTTCATGAACTAACATACTTACTATGTACCTGGACCATGGACCTGGGTATATCCTAAAGCTGCATCCTGAACCACTGGAGAATGGGCAGCATCGTCCTCTCGGTTAACGGTGGTGAGGATTCTGCGATAACCAAGCCGCCTGCCAAGCGTGGGGATTATGGCAAAGAAATTAGGGAGAAGGCCTTCCTCCAGCAGTATACATCTTGTGGCTGATGATGATTCCATGGATGCCAAAAACCCCGTTAGTACAGGCTTGTGATACAGGCCACTACCTCAGAAAAGTGATACGCGTCTTCTATTAAATTGCCTAACACTAATTATACCGTGAAAACTACTCTGTACTACCACTAAAATCTGAACCGCCTGAATACAATAAACCTGGACCTGGACCTGGACCTGGGTATGTCCTTAAACTGCAACCAGACCCACTGGAGGACGGGCAGCAGCGTCCTCTTGGTTAATGGTGGTGACCATTCTGCGATCCCCAAGCCGCCTGCCAAGCGTGGCGATTATGGCAACACCCCTCTATAAAAGAGGAGGCCTTCGTCCAGCAGTGGACGTTTTATGGCTGACGACGACGACGAATACAATAAACCTAATTATACGGCCACGCGTGTTACACTAGTTCTTACGCTGTTTATTTTTGTAGTATTTGCTGTGAACAATAAAGAGTTAATCTATGTTATGTCAAACCTTACCACCATTAGAATTGTTTGGAGTACCTCTGACTATTATTTTATTATCTTTTTTCACCAGGTCTTTAGACGCGCAGCCTTTGGTGGTTACGCACGTGAGGCCTGGCGGCGCCGCGTATAGCACGTCTAGAATCAAACCTGGAGACCGACTGCTGAAGGTTGACCATGTGAGTTTCATTGAGTATTCCGTAATCGCCCCAGTGTTTGTTTGTGTACAATCTGCCATAACTTAGAATGATTTACTTAATTTTAAGTGAATCCACATACACATACACACTTAAACTAAAAATTAAGTAAATCATTTAAAAAAAACAATGTGTTTGTGTCCACCTTGGAGAATCTAGCTCTCTGGCTGGGTATATAATCAAAGATCACCACGCTTAGTCGACGCCACTGGTGACAAGAGAGCTGGCTCATTCCTCGCGCAGATAATATCTTTAGCAATTCAACGCGGTAATGTAGCCAGCGTTCTTGGGATCATACAACATGGACACCGTAATTTTTTCGATTAATAATAGATTTTTAAGTTTGTTTTAGGTAGTTTTAGTTTTTATTCAATACTCATAGTTATTTCATAAATAATTAAATAAAAAAAATAAAAAAAATTGTAAGTTAAGGATTCAACATCATTGGGGAATACAATACAACACCATCTACATCAACTAAAGTTGCCTCGGAGAGATTGCTTTTAACAATAAGGTAGTCGCTTGTTACACTAATAATTGTTATGCTGTTATTTTTAAGTGTAATATTTTTTGTATGAACATTTTGGTAGTTACTCCGTGATTCTATCTATTGGGTCGACGTAATTACGCCAAATTGAATTACTTTTCAACCGACTTCAATAAAGGAGGTTCTCCATTCGACTCTATGTTTTTTGTATGTATCTTACGTGATTACTCCGCCAAGTATGAACTGATTTTGATGATTGTTTTTTTGTTTGGTAGGTAATACTTCAGAGGTGGTTTCATATAAATTTTATCGAAATCGGTTCCGTGGTTTGGTTTTTAAATCAAAATTACTAGAAAATATGAAGATGTCATCCAGGTATTCGAAGTTGAAGTCGGTTGTATTTTTTTTTAAAGCGTATTATATTTTATATTTAATAAAATTACCTACTTACAATTAAATATTGAATCAATTTTAAATATACTTTACAAATAACTTTTTAACTAGGTATAGTTGAAACTACAGTGATAATAAATTTAGCAACTGCAGTATTAGGTAATTATTCATAATTAAATCTACTTACCTTTGGATCTGGGTATGACCTTAAACTGCAACCAGACCCACCGGAGGACGGGCAGCAGCATCCTCTTGTTTAACGGTGGTGAGCATTCTGCAATCCCCAAGCCGCCTGCCAAACGTGGAGATTATGACATCACCCCTCTATAAAGGAGGAGACCTTCGTCCAGCAGTAGACGTTTTATGGCTGACTACGACGAAATCTACTTATATTATAATTTATTAAATTTGGTCCTGGGTTGGTACTAAACTTGCATCCAGAACCACCAGAGGACGGGCAGCGCCATCCTCTCAGTTAACGGTGGTGAGCATTTTGCTATCCCCAAACCGCCTGCTAAGAGTGGAGATTATGGCAGCCCCAATTTTTTTATCAATAAACTGTGATTGTGTCTAATATTTCTCCACAGATATCTCTGACAAACAAGACTCTGTCCGAAGTCCATCAGATCCTGCAGAACTGCCCCCAAGTCACCAGCCTCACGATAGAATACGACGTGTCGATCATGGAGTCTGTCAAACTTGCCACTGGACCTTTACTTATAGGTGTGTAACAAAAACTTTCTTCTAATTGGTATGTAAGTAAGGAAATGGATTTCTTTAATAGATCTTTCTAGGTCAACGTTTTTCTTCCATGGTTACACCCAATGTTACACGGTTGGTCACTAGCAAGGAAAAATATAGAGGTATAACAATCTTGAAATAAATTTAACCAATACTTAATTTTTTTTGTCGTTAATAACATGATTTTCTAAGATATGCACGTATTGTACATACTATATTCTATACATAATGAGGTCGCGAATACAAAGCGCAGCTATCTCATTTCATCGTTAAATTCAAAAATAATAAGATATTTTTTTTAAATATCGCAGTCGATAACATTTCTGCAAAGGTAAAATTGCTGCAAAATATTACAAAGGTTCAAAATAAACATTATTTAGATCCAAAGAACATAAACTAAAAATAGATATTTATGTTTTGCCCAGCCCCCTAGCACGCGCCGAGGACTAATTGGTCTTTCCCCGCGCGGGAACGTGATTAAGCTGCTATATGGATACGCCTGTCTCTTTTTCGCGGGGAAAAAACAGTGGATAGACGTTTATCACGGCTCGCGTCCTAGGCGGGCAGTAGGTAATATTAAAACTGACAGTCAATGATAATCATCAATCTGCTTGATGGGGTATGAATGTGTGTATTTATACAATAACCATTTTAACCCAGTGATTAAGTGAGAGAGAGGAGCTAAATCCTCCAAGTTTTTAAATAAATCTTTTGATTTTCTTTGTTTATAATATTTTCTTTGGAGTAAAAACCAAAGAAACTTCTGTGGGTGTAAAAAACCTTTTAATACTTATGGCAAACTACAGTATGCATCATCATCATCAGCCCGGAGATGTTCACTGCTGAACGAAGGCCTCCCCCACCGCCACACTGTACGACAACCTGCCATTTGCATCCACCGGTTGTCCGCGACTTTTACAATGTCTTCAGTCCACCTAGTAGGAGACCTTCCTACGCCGGGTCCTCCGGTTCGCGGTCGCCACACAAGAAACTTTCTTCCCCATCGGTTGTCAGCTCTTTGAGCAATGTGGCCTGCCCATTGCCATCAACATAGCTACTCGTAACTATGCTAAATTGTTAATATTATGAAGCAAAAATGAACGTGTTAATTTTTTTTTGCCAAGTTAAACTAGGAACTCAACATCAATGGGCTCACCAACTCACTCAGTTAATAATAACCACAATTTAAATCTTATGAAGTTACTTATCAACAAATAAATCATCTTGTCCTTCCTTCTCAGAGATCGAAAGGCCATGCAACGAAGACCTAGGCCTGTTCCTGTCGAACCAGAGAGTGCCTGAGGACGTCTACAGTTCGGGATCCGACACGTATCAGAGAGTCGGGACATGCAATGCTATTTACATAGATAGCATACTGCCGGCTAGCATTAGTGATCGGTGAGTTCTCTTTTGAAGTTAGAGATTATTTAAGGGCCCTGTTTCAAAAAATCACGTGCTGTCATTATAGCAGTTTTTTGACGGTTTTTATGATTTTGTGTTTTCCCAAAAAAAAAAGTATTTATAAGATGTGAGAAGTGAACTAACGCTTTTGTAATATTTCTATAAATTATAGATAAGAAGAAAAAAATAAACAAAACACCTCTATTTTTGGTTTATTCCGAACCTAACCCGAAAACCTAACCCGGTAGCGGGTTAGGTTAGAAAAACCAAAAAGTGATAAATTTTCATTCCGAACGTAACCCTTTTCTTAACCTGACCCGAAATGGTGTTCCTAACATAACCCGAATTCAATGTTATTTTGGGTTAGGTTAAGAAGTGGGTTACGTTTGGAAACAGTATAATAAATATAATTAATTTACTGAAAACTTACTACACTGTTTAATTTTTCTTTTACTTTTTTTATTTTTCTTTAGTGTCCCCGGTTTTGGATTCTGATTAATTGTAGACCCACGGTAAAACAATTGACATTCGAAAAACAAAAGAAAGTCGAATAAGGGTCCATTACCGACTACAAGAAAAAAAAGATTTACGCGATTTAATGTTTTCAACCTTATTGACATTTTATTACTTAACTTGTTTTTTTGTTACACTCTTAGTCACTGGTCTCTAACGAGTCTAAAATGAAGGTTTTCTATAAATGACAATAAGGTCGAAAACTGCATAAACCTATTTTTTAGACTTGTAGTCGTTAATGGACTCTTTTTCGACTTTCTTTTGTTATTCGATTGTCAATTGTTTTACCGTGGGTCTACAATTAATCGAAACCCAAAACGGCCTAAAATAAAGAAACATATAACAGTATAGTAAGTGCAGTAAGTTTTTCAGTAAATTAATCATATTTATTATACTGTTTCCAAACGTAACCCTCTTCTTATCCTAACCCGAAATAACATTGAATTCGGGTTATGTTAGGAACATCATTTCGGGTCAGGTTAAGAAGAGGGTTACGTTCGGAATGAAAATTTATCACTTCTGGCTTTTCCTAACCTAACCCGCTACCGGGTTAGGTTTTCGGGTTAGGTTCGGAATAAACCCTATTTTTACACATTACAACATTTTTAATCATTCAATTTTTACAAATTTAGCGCGTAAATTTACTCATTTGTATGTAATATAATTTGTCACGAACTAACCCTCTTACTTTTGTAAAAATATTTATATTATGCTTGTAATAAATTAAAAACGGATATAAAAATCGAAAATCGAATCTTGACACGCATCTACGTAACTGCCATAATTTTGCTCTGCTAAATGTGGCCCTATCTCATTCAGCTTTAGAATAATGATTAATTGCAATAAAAAATGTGCTTGAAACATGGATGTGCGCGGCCTAGGTACTTATAAGGCGACATAAATATAATACACGCTGTGGTAGTCCAATGGGAGATTGCTCGACTCTAAATCATGAGGTCTCGAGTTCAGTTTCAGGCCCGTGACCACAGAATAAATAATAGTACTGTTGCATTGCAAAAACCTTATCATGTTTTTTGTTGCAAACCTTTGTTTTGTGTTCTTGTGTTCTTCGACGCTCAGACGTATCCTGTGGTTTTCTCCCATCAGTCGAAGGGGTTCTTCAGGCAAAGGAGTAAGAGAATCTAGAAACATTTTTGTTGTCATTTGCTTCGTATCTTCAGGAGTCCTTCCTCACTGAAGAACGCCGGTGGAACATAATAACTTGTTAAATATGATGTGGCTTATCATTTTGTGTGGGATATCACAATATTTTACACATCTTTTTATAAAACTTTCGTTTTAGAAACCCTTATGATTTTGTTTACATATCGCTTGACAGTATGACATTTGAGATGTTGACCATAGAGTAAGTAACGTAATAATGTTGACATTGACATTTCGTAGATTCCTGTAATTTTTTCATTGAGAACAGAATTCATTAGTGTCTTTCCACACGTTGCAACGCGGACAGCGTGTAAACAGCCCTCTATTGATTTATCGATTCAGAAAGGAAAGTTTTGTTTGTTTTTACGCCGGCAAGTCCTGGCAACATCCTTTTTAACTTTGGTTTTTGATGGAGTAAGCGGGCGAATAATCCGCTCCTGTGAATTAAATACCACACCGCAGAATAGTAAGTTATTTTACTTGGTTTTCAACCTGATTCGTTGCCCGCTGGAGATTGAAGCGAGGATTATCATTTTCACTGATTTCCACAGTACTTGGGATGATTGTCGTGCAGATGATGATCGCATGGCGGCCAACAATTCCATGAGGTCCAAAGCGGTGGATTGGTAAGAAACCCATCTCGTCTTGTTCCCAAATCCACGTACCTAAATTATAGTAGAATTAGAATTAACGTCGTTGTTTCATTGTTGCAGATTCCGCCGCTCTTTTGTTTTGGTTTAGTGTTTGTGCTTGTAAAGCGTCCATGTCTGCGAAATGACTCGTAGCCTACCATTTTGATTTCGACGTGAATACGTCGCAATAACATTTAGAAGCAGAAATATGTCTTGGTGAAGCTCAATTAACCAATATTAATGCCACGCGCATTTGGTATGTCAATTTTCTCTTAATTTTCTCACGTCAGTCAAGTGTCTACAACGAAGAAAGAACCTAGAATGTTTTTGAACTTTAACTAGAAATTATGTGATCAAGAATTGTAAATTTAACTTCAACGAGCAGAACTGGCCCTTCTGTCTCAATCCTTTGGTGTAACTTTAAAACTTAGAACTACAATATTAAAGGTTTAACTTATCTATACTTAACCTAGTACCTAAGTACTTAATTTTACATTGTTTAACAAATGTACTAACATAATAGAAATATCTTAAAGAATGTACCTATAACTAACAGAACCGTCATTGATGTACAATGGTAAGAAATTGAAGAACATATTTTACAATACATAAGATTTGGACGCTAATTCCTTGTCTCATTTCCCAGCATTATCGTGCTGGTGGCGCCCTTGTTAGAATTAGTTATCTCGGATAGGTAGGTCTAACCCCATCTCACCCGCCAGAGGCAGGCCCGCAGAGCGCACACAGAACCCACTACCCCTCGAGCTAGCCGTTCACCACACCGGTGACCCGGTAAGGTAGCAGTACTCAGTACAGAAAGTTAACTCGGCAAAGGAATTGAAATAAATAAGGACTCTATCTACTAGGCAATAAAGTAGCAATTCATCTCGCACAGCGCTGGATACCGCTCGCTATATTCACCTTGATATACCGCTCTCGTTCTATCACGTATGCTTAGTTACGTGCGAAGAGGCTAGCGTGCGGGCGGCGACTGACTTCTGCCTTGCATTGTCCACCATTGTTAAACTGCGGAGTGACATCCCCCTGCCGTGACTATGGTTAGGACCATATCAGGATTTGTATTTGCCTTTTCAGTGCAGATAAACTTAGTGAGAATACCTGCATACGTCCGAAGACGAAATTCAATGGCATATTACAATCTGTAACAAAAAGGTTCAACAATACTGAAAGGTATTTATGTACAACATCATTATGAACAACGAATACTACGGGGCCAACCCTAAAATCGCGACATAAATAACAGTCGTTCCATACATTTTGTCCAAGGTCAATGAACTTTTTGTATGGAACAGCTGGTATTTTTTTCGCGATTTCAGGGTTGAACCCGTAATAAAAGTTGTTCATAATGATGAGTACACATACCCTTCGGTATTGTTGAACCTTTTTTACACGTTGTATTACTAAGTGAATCCTAGCACCAACCCTAAGGCTTGTATTTTCCAAATGTGCCCCTCGAAAAAAAAACTTATTTATTTGGTCAAATTACTATATTTAAAGCCCAAAAATATAAAATGTTACAGAAAAACATCCGTCTTAGTAACTTTAGCGGTTGAAAACACGATTGATTATACTTTCCTCGATAGAAAAAAAAACCGAAACAGTATCTATTTTTAAACCTTTTCAATTGTATGTCCTAATTACAGCACATAGATACATAAAAAAATATATTAATAGAAAATAGTATCTTGGAGAGCATTCAACGGTTGAAAAGTTATTAATTTCTATACTTTTCAAGTAATCTGAGATTATCTTCAAAAATCGAAGTTTGAAACGCACGAACTGCGTAACCGCCATATTTTTACTCTGCTAAATTTGACCCTACCTGATACAGCTTTAGACTAATGAACGATCTCATTAAAAAAAGTGTTTGAAACGTGAAATTCCCGGCCTTAACTAACATGGATATGGCCTAACAGCCCTTTGAGGATACTTAAGCCGCCAAGATGTTAAAAATATCTGTAACATTTTTATACTCTAATTAACAATAAATTCAAATTGAATAAAACATTCTCAAAGGCACCTATAACATTTCAATTCTTTAATTCTATTCTACGAATCCCGAGAGGTATTCTAGTCAATTATCTCATTGTCTCTCTCAGGTCATTGTTGAGAACACTGTACACGATAACCAACTTCTTTGTAGTTTACTAAGGGAGCCATCGTCGTGTTTTCAGAACAAAACTGAAAGTATCGCCTGCTAAACTTTATTTTAATTTTTTTGCCAATTGTACGCATAACTTGGTTGCTCACCAAGTCGGCTTCTTTCATTAGAAACTAATACAATTACTGTAGTTACATTTAACTACTGTGTACTTTGACATGAATCGCTTTGAAAATGGCGCCTAAGGGAGTATTTTACTGAACAAATTGCTTAATTAAGAATACGAAATTTATGTATTACAAAATGAAAGTGGCTTCTTAGAATAATTTTGTAATACTTTTTATGTGTAATACTCTTGTCTTAGAAGATTACGCTTAGCGGCATTATCTATGGAAATGCTATCTTTATTTCGCTGCCAACGAACATTTTACGTGGATCGCAAATTTAAATATTTTTTATACTCTACTGTGAAAAAGTTTTAAATCATTGGTAACAAATCTTCAGTAGGTAATCTAGCCAATGAGTTACGTAGTGATAGAACTCGATGAATCTAACAAATATTTATATTATTTGGCCCTGGGTATGTCTTCAACTACATCCAGAACCACCGGAGGACGGGCAGCAGCGTCCTCTCGGTTACCGGTGGTGAGCATTCTGCGATCCCCAAGCCGCCTGCCAAGCGTGAGGATTATGGCAACCCCTCCCTATTATGGGGGGAAGCCTTCGTCTATCAGTTGACGTCTTCTGGATGATGATGTGACGTGATGTAGCAAATATTTTACGTACATTCAAACAGATGACTACACGCATGAGTACAGAGCTATGATTAAAGTTATACGCCTCAGTTGAGATATCAATCTTTTTCTATCTCGTACTCTATCTCGAAGCACGGAAATAAATAAAGCGAATGATTTTAATGGTAAAACTGTACAGAGTCTACAAAAGGTAATTCAACACTTATATTGCAAGCACGCCTTGAAGTACCTTTCGAAGTCATTGTCGGCTTTGAGCTAATACTTTAAGCCCACTTCAGCTGCAACTGAAGCACACTAGCGCCCCCTAGACGCAATTAATGGATTTAGTGAGGACGTTCACGCGTTTTAAATTCACAGTTGAATCTTTGTGTTATCGAAGAAAAAGTTAAAGCTTCTTGGTATATTTTATATAAGACACTATTTTAGTAGCCGCTTTTATATCTAAGTTTGTAAACAAATGTTGGAAGTTGATTTGAACCTACTTGTGTTTTTATGAAGGAAATTTATGGAAGGGTGGTCTTTTTTCCATGTTAGGATATAGTCATGGCTAATAGTACATTACGATACAAGTGTGCTAGGTTGCTCATTACACTCGAGGCAGAATTATGCACGCGAGCCGCAGTGTACACACGCGTCAATTTGTTGTATTCAACAAATTATATTAATCATCAACAATTAATATTTCGCCACAAAAAAAATGCGTTTTCGTACCGCAAACTTTTGTGCGTAAACTATAGATCGTGTTTAACAAAGATTTTCTGGTGAGAATATTTGTGTCTGGTCTAGAATATTTGTGTACTCGGAAGAATATGAGAATAACCGGAAATCTTACAATAAATTTAGAACATAGTATTCTTTTTGAAAACAAGAAACATCAGATCTACGTGCACTAATTCAATTTAAACTTCCAAGACTGGCCTTTTTCTTCTTAAATAAAAAGAGAAACTTTGCACTGTCCACATTGTTCCTTTAAAATGGTAAAGGCTTACAAAGGAAAGGCTAAGGACTTTTACAATTTAGTGTTACAAAAGAACAGTGATGAATTTTATAAAAGTCCAGTTGCTTAATATTAAGAAACTGATTAGCTGCGCCCCGCGGTTTCACCTGCTTGATGATAAAAACCGTAATCCCGTGAGTTTGGCTTCGACTTGCCCGCGGGCATTCCGTGCCCCCAGATTCAGTATGAGACAAGTACATCTAATGCCCAGTTGTAGCGAAGTACGGCAAGGCGAGTAAACGATAGGCAGTAAACGGTAGGTGCGAGCGAGAACGAAGAGAAGGCGCGACCGCTTGAATTGCTAAATTTTGTAGTTTTTTCTTTGTTTTGAAAAATATAACAAAGAAATACTGTAATCTTAAAAATCAAAATACTAAATAATACTATATTCTATATATTAGTATAAATTTTACGTGGTTTCATAATACAGTTTCTTAGTTCTAGCTAATCGAAATGCCGATTTAGTGTCTCTTTTGTTTTTTTTTTCTACCGAGCCAAACATTCAAAATCGTGATTTCTAAAAGACAAAAAGCTAAAATATATGATAAAGTTTCTGAATCTTAATGTCTTTTTTTTTGATTTAGTATCGGGCCTCTAGGATTGTTCTCATATAAAAAAAAAAAGTTCAAAATTGCTACAAGGCCGCCTTCGTCATCAGCCACAAAACGTCCACTGCTGGACGAAGGCCTCCCTCTTAAAAGAGGGGTGTTGCCATAATCCCCACGCTTGGCAGGCGGCTTGGGGATCGCAGAATGCTCACCACCGATAACCAAAAGGACGCTGCTGCCCGTCCTCCAGTGGGTCTGGTTGCAGTTTAAGGACATACCCAGGTCCAGGTACAAGGCCGCCTTAAGTATGAGTAATCTCTCCGCAGATGTGGCGCCCTCCACCCTGGTGACCAGCTTTTGGCGTTCGACGACCACGTGATCGACGGCAACAACTACACCGCCGAGGAGGTGATGTGCTACCTAGAGAACTGCGAGGGCGGGTTCACGAGGCTCCATGTTGCGCCCAGGCACGTGTTGGCGCACGCTGGGAGATATACTAGAGGTACAAAGTGGAATAATTTGTACTATTCCAAAAGCATATATCGAGATCCTATAGCCTTTTGCTATAGGATCAACACTGACATCGCAAAAAATCTACAAGAGCTCACAGTACCTACTTATCATTAAAAACAAATTTTGCTTTAGGATCAACTTCAACAAATCGCGAAAAGATTTAGGTACATGAAACTTGACAAAGAGAGTTGTTATACGTATGTCCCGTTTTAGCGGGATAAACTAGGGCTTTCCCCGTAGATCTACTGCTATGACTCACTGGTGGGACTATGGGGGCTTCTTTTTCCCCGTGGACCCACCACGCTAGAGGTGAAATTAAAAAACTAAATTTATCGTAGCACACTAGCTAATAGCACGGGGTTTCCACCCCCATAAAATGAGAGGTTTTTATTACAGAGCGTGCTAAAGAATGGGCTGAAGAACTACTTAAATAGTAAAATAAATTATTCTCCAATGTCGTAAATCTGATTTAAAAAGGCTTTACTGTTTATGCAAACGTTGTTTTCTATTCAAATCTTCATCTGGTACGGTTCCTTACATCAATTAGCCTCACGCAAAAGAAAACCCACCTACTTCCACTGATTACTGTAAATACGCTTAGTTAGGCGCATCAGAACGATGAGACAGCATCTTAATTAGAGCTTCTTAATTACCCAAATTGCTACGTCTCCAATTCAAGTTGAGTAGGTACTGGAATTAAATTATGGCTTAACAAGCATAGATGAAATAATTAGGCACTTAGTTAAATCTTGTTACCTAAATGGTGTAACTTTAATGAGTGAGTTTCGTACTACTTACTTTATTAATAATTGTTTTCACCAAAGCTTTCTCATAATTTAATACTGACAGAATTTCATTAAGGTAAGCTTGTTGTAGTGGTAGGACTCTACTGCAGAGTCCGCCTCGGGAAATACCACACCATTGCTAGTTATTCAATCGCCAAGCAGTTGTGTGCAAGCATTACTGTGTTCCGGTTTGAAGGGCAATGTTACCAGAGAAATTACTGGGTATGAAGAGATTTAACATCTAATATCTCGGGGTGACGAGCGCAGTGCGGTGCGGCGCAGGATTGTGTTCGCAAGTTCACAATTCTAGCACTGCTACTGTTAGTGGCAGGCGTGACGCTTACCATCAGGTGAAAGTTTTGCTCGTCTAGTCACTTGACTGTATAAAAAAAAACTCGATAAGTAATTTATATTCTTATATTCTGTGCAGAATCGATGGTCAATTTTTCAATCGACTTCAAAAAAGGAGGTTTTCAATTCAACTGTATCTGTTTTTTGTTTGTTCGTATTTTACGCGAATTTTGACGATATTTTTTCATTTGGTACGTCATACTCTAGTGGTGGTCCCATATAAATTTATCGATATCGGTTCAAGACTTAGTTTGGTTATTAAATCAAAATGACTGGAAAAAAGATGTCATCCAGGTAATCGTAATTTAAAAGTAAATAATAGATACAAATTTAACTGTTTTACAGGCACTTATGGCTTTACATCACCCATCATCAGCTGGAAGACGTCCACTGCTGGACGAAGACCTCCCCCTTATTAGGGAGGGGTTGCCATAATCCCCACACTTGGCAGGCAGCTTCGGGATCGACGCTACTTATAGTTTACGCTATCATTATTATCCAAGGCACCGTAACAGAATAAGAAAACACATTGGCTGTCAAACTTTTCTCGTATAACTTAAAAAGCTTACTCGCCTTAAAATTTAAGTAGTTGCTCGCGGTGCAACGTTTTCCCTAATATACAGCTCATTAAACGCTCGTATTTTCTACGTAAACTTTAAGAGCGTGCCTGCACTTACTTACTCTTACAGTTGAGAGAATGCAATTTGTATACACGTTAAGGTTTATGAGTAAAACTTAACACCGTCTTCGAAAAATCTGTTATTCTTTGGAAATGTGTAGCATTTACTGAAAGTTTTAATGATTGTTTTTGAATATGTTGTTAATGCATTGACACAGATAATATGAAAAAATAAGTCGATGGGCAGGGACTTGAACCTGTATACGAGAAATCTACCGGGTTTTCGTGCTGACTGTTTGCCAATTACGCTATAGAAGTTTCTACCCGCCATAATTCTCAAACTGTATTATGCTAATCAACTAAAGCGTTGATGTTTATGGCGCCATCTTTACATTTTTGTAAGACAAATATTATTTAAGGCAGAGCCGTTACAAGTTCCATGATTTGAAGAGAGATGTCTCTTTGGCTAAACTAGATATTATTTATTTGAAGTTTCTTCATACTTGGGTATTTTTATGTTATTAGCGTAGACTATATGAAAAATTAAGACATCTGGAATATCATACAATCAATCTATTGGGTTTTTGTTCCGACTGCTTTACCAATTAACTTTATTTGATAGTTGTATGTTTGACATGACTTTATAAGTGTTATTTATATAATTCGGCAGTCATTTGTAAATTTTAATGTAATTAATTTCCTATTGACAGTTTTACTGTAGGTACACTGAATAAACTAAAACAAGGAAAATACCTCTGATGTTAAGTAGTCCTTTTCGTGTTTCTTACCTTTCTAGTTGTAAGACAAAGTTTCCGCCAGTAACCACGTCAGTTAACTAGGCATTTAATCTCAAAGACAAGACAATACTACTCCACCTAAGTTGTACCTACACTGAATAGCGTAACATCAAACTTGGGTCGTATAACTCAAAAGGCTCAAGTTGCGATGTAACGTGCTCTGATATATAGCTCATTAAACGAAGCCCCGCGTCTCGACTCTAACTTTGAGAACTTGTGGCTCTCTAGTTAAATGTGGTTAATGTTTTTCGAACTTTGATTTTTATAACGACTGTAGGATTTTACTGGGCTTGTATTATATGCGATTTTAACTACAAAAATTTGCTGCTGAAAGTTTTATGAAACGCTACTTACATTAATTTAAAAAAAAACTTTATGATCTAAAAAACATACAGTCGAATTGAAGAACATCCTCCTTTTTTGAAGTCTGTTTATAAAACCAGGCATTTTAGTTAGTAACAATCTATACAACTTTACAGAGCTACAAAATTAAAAACTTACGAAATCTAAAAAGGATTTGTGTGACAGTCCTAATACTGTGACCTAACGTACTATAATATCTATATTTGGCTCTACTCCAAATGTATAGAAGAAGCGAAGGCCACTTTAAGGTTTGCTAGTTGATTACAAGATGAAGAAACAACAGTGTTAATTTTAATGGTATACCCATCCAAAAACTAACCAGATCGTCAGCATACACTTAATCGATCCGAGGCATGAGATTTCGCCCATAGCTCACCACATTGTGTGCCTATAGTTATAAATCTTAAGTAACAAATTAAATTTAAAACGTTGCGAAAAACCTCTCTTATACCTACTTGCCTAATTAAGGCTCGTATAATTTAAAGGAAAACCGCTGCCGCGTAAGTTTTAAACAAGAATTTGCGGAAGTTTCCCTAACTTTGCCCAGTGTAGTGTGGACCAATTAAAAATAGGTACAAACCTACACTCTTATACACACCCATAAGCCTAATGGGGACCTACACTGCGACTTTTTCCGCTAGGTGGCGCGTCGTCGATGCGGCCATAGACAACTGTCAATCTCATACATTTTGTGTTTTTATTTCTACAATTTAATGGTTTTTACTCATATTCGACTCGAATTAACAGGGAGAATCTGCATTTATAATGGTTTGTACAGCAATCCTTTGCCTTGATAATTAAACAAGACACAGTACCTACCCAGTGTTTTCCTTAGACTAGATTATTGACAACGCCCTCATCAAGAGCAAATAGATAGATTAAAGCAAATATTACGAAGAAAACTTGATTTTGCCACATCCGGACCGTTACCGCGTAAAAAATGTTGCCTGTGGTTCCACATTATTTATACAAAAACTCTAGCATTTTCCTCGCTGTAAAGTGGTGAAAAGCTGTGTGTTGAGCTCGGCAGCAAAGTTATTCTGCATCTCGTACTGTTGAAACCCTCGCTACGCTCAGGATTCAATACAAGTGCTCGCGCCAAAAAACAACCTTGCAGCCTTGTATAACCAACTTTTTACCAAATAACCATTTCTTTCCTTTTCCGTAGTTGGTACGGAACCCGTGATGCGTGCTTTCGACTCATATTGAACCTATTTTTATTCTGTACTATTTTCTAAGTATTCTTCAACAAAGCAAAATTTCATAACTGCGGGGTCAACAACCCACAAGCTCCAAGTCGACTCCTACATTGTAATAGATTGTGTTTCCATACATCCGTGAACAAACAACAAACATAATAAAGGACAAACTTTTTGTTTCAGAAAATTCAATATCAGGGACATCGACCCTCAACGCTAAGAAGCATAGGCAGAGGAATTACAGACAAAGCTCCATGCCTAAACTAGGCTCACAAGATGACTATGGTAAGAAAACAGTAACCAACTAACCGACAACACTTACACGACCCATTTTGAACTCTACCTGTCAGATTTAAGATTTGAATTTTCTTGTAAGTAGCGGTAGTTACAGCGTCTTGTGTTGAAAGGGACTTAGTTATATCGGTTGCTATTTCAGTGTGATTACACAGGGTTTACAAGTATTTACACTTATGGGAAAACTAAACTGCGAAGTGAAAAGGCTACGTAAACAACACAAAATAACTATTGGCTTACCAAAATAACTATTGGCTTCAATTTCGATAGATACCTAGAATTCATTATATATAATGCAAAATCAGGTTACTATTAAATCTTGATATTAACGGCCTTACTTAAAAAACCTTTTCAACTGTTAGTCACTGCTTAAGATGCTCTGCCATCTTCTCTCTGACCTGAAGTTGCACGTGCTAGAAAAGGACAGAGAAGTTTAAGCAGTGACTAAGAGAATCGAGATTATTTTAGGTAAGGCTGTATATTTATATTATACAGTTATGTGTAAGGTATTATTTATAGTAATTTGTTCTATGTATGAGTATTTTTATAGCAGCAAATAAATGGTACAACATCAATAGGCTAGATGACTGTTTTTTTTTTGTCCTATTAAAATGTGGCCCATAAATATAGCTGATTAATGAAAATAAAATGAAAATCTGATCAAAAATAAGCAACTTATAACTATTTTAATATCATGCTAGACAGAGAGGTGAAACAGCAAATCGTGATGTCACTTCTCTGTACGCCATATAAATTATATTCTGACAAGTAAGGCGTGACGTCATTTTTTGTTTTGTGGTAAAGAGACAATTGTCTCTAACAAAAACTTTAAACGCTCATACATCAGAACATTATTAGCCGATTTAAATATTTTTTTCAATAAAAATACTATATTAACTTAAATTATTCATCAAAGCTATTGGTTTCAGCGATATAAACATCAGTCATCTACCCTATTACATTACAATACGATTCCTTAGTCATACTCGTAACGCTTAGTTCCGTGTCATTAGTAATAATTTAATTTTATATTAATTTAATCAAAATAACAATAATATATAACTAACATTTTCTTAGTCATAAGATTATCATAAATAACAAATAATTACTGTGTTTTTAAAGCTCAAACAGGAAGGAAAATTATGAGCTCCGGCAGGACTCGAACCTGCATACGAGCAGTCTCTATGGATTTCCGTCCCAACCACTTTGATATTTTTTTGCTTTTTTTCTTTTTTTTTTTCTTCCTGTTTGAGCTTTAAAAACATAGAAATACCTTAAGTGTGGAATCCCTTCATACAAAAATATTCAATAAATAATTAAATAAATAATTTAATTTAAAATAAAATAGGTGTGCAATTTCACAAATCTGACGCTGCTAGAACATGATGCTTCCTACCAGGCGAATGTGTGGCTCTTACGTGGTGAAGATAGCATATATTTTTAAACACAACATACAAAACATGGAAGTTTCTTAAACACACTAAAAACAACAATTTAACTTAAAATTGTACATTATAGCTACTTATTTTTCTAATCGTAGACGAAAATGCCTCTAGATTATACACAGTACAGTACAATCTGTGGTGCACACAACCATAAGTTGGATCAAAACAAAGCTTCTTTATTAGAGCAAGTTTGTTTCCGGGCACGCTGTATTATCGAAGTGGGTCGACACTGTCCAGAAAAGATCAATGCTTATACTTTTCTAATAACATTACAGAAAAATTAAAGCAGTAGATTAAATCAAAACAGTGCAAAGTCACTTAATTAGTTACACTTTCATGCTGGATTTAATTTCATCTGTTTTATTTCATTTTAATTTAAACCAGTTCTCAACCGACTTCAAAAATGGAGGTTCTTAATTCGCCTGTATGTTTTTTTTTGTGTGTATGTTACGCGATTACTTCGCCAATTATGAACTGATTTTGATGATTTTTTTTTGTTTGGTAGGATTACTTCAGAGGTAATTTAAAATAAATTTTATCGAAATCGGTCAGTGGGTTGGTTTTGTAATTAAAATTATTAGAAAATATTAAGAAGTCATCCGAAGTTAAGAAGTTATTCGAAGTTGAAGTCGGTTGTATTTTTTTTAAAGCGTATTATTTTTTTATCTTATTACACTTTTGATTATTTACTGCTATAATCGTGTCACTCTTACTGTAAGCATAATTAAGACAATATCTTTTCTGTACGAAATAAGTAAGTAAGTTTGTTCCCGCTTAACACAATTTGTAATAACATTTTTTTACAAAGTTTCCCTACTGCCCGACTGTCCAGCACTGTAGCAGCATTTCACTGTAGTTAGATAAGAACGTGATCGAAAACACGCCGCCTTCCATCGGACACGCGTTCTGATCTAATTTCCTTGACGAGATCTTTTGCCAACAGTTTAAACAACAGCTACTATGCCCACGAGTATACTAAAGTGGAAACTATTATTTACTCTGTGGCCATCGATGTTGGGCCTAATTTTCTTTAATTAAACTTGAACGAGTGATGGAGTGGAGACGAAAAAGAAAGATTTAGGGAATACTTACACGATGTGACTTACAATTAGAATGATTGTTAGTTTAACGATACGATCGATTGCTCTCACAATAATGACGTGAAAACAAAATCAATTAACCGCAAATAGAATCACTTAACAAGCTATAATAGTCTGCATAAAAATAATACACTTTAAAAAAAAACATCCGTCTTCAATTTTGACTATCTGAATGACATTTTCATATTTTCCGGTTTGATTTATTCCAGTATAATTTTGATTTAAAAACCAAACTACTAAACCGATTTAGATAAAATGTTGGGACCACGTCTGAAGTATCACTTTCCATAAAAAAACATTAAAATCAATTCATAATTGGCGGAGCATTCACGTAAGTCAAATTAAGAATTTTTGAAGTCAGTCGAACACAAAAAAAGCCCGGTACATTGGCGTCACCCTAGGTAAGAAATCGTGATTCGCGGCATCGCTAGTTTGCGCGAATTTCGGACTTGCAAATCCAGAATCAAACAAGATAGGTGTCTCTATCGTCCATTGACGCGATGAATTTCAATGGATTTGCACGACGTCGCATCTGATTCTGATACGTAGCTTAATCACAATCTGTAATATACAAATCAGACTAAACGGTGCGCGTCAGAAAACGTCGAAGCGCAATAATTTATTAATCGTAATTTTTTTTAATTAATATTTCCTCAATTTTATTACTAAGTATACCTAGTATTATATCAGTTATCTGGTTCCCAATACTTCTTTTTTTTTTTTAGTGATTGTATCGCAGCGAATGTATGGATCTAGGTAGGTACTTAATATTAATGTACAAATGCACGAACACTCTTATAGGCTTTCGCTTAGCTCATGTGCCGAGGAACACAATGGCCTGCGCTCGGCTGCCGTCAAATATGACCTGTTTGGCTACTAAAGTCGTATGCGTTTGAAATCTCTTGCCAGTGTTCGCTCAATCAAAACAAGCTACATAAAAGATGTAGAAGCATGATAGTGAATGCGCATTTTTTTTCGGGCGAACTTGGTTGACTGTCTTCGCGTCGTGGGTCGCTCATGTTCCAATGGGTGCTGGCGTGCCCCGAAGCGTGCTATGCGGTCTGAATTGTACTCTATCCGCTAGCCATTTAAATGATTACACTATATCAACAATAAAGAAAACGACGTAAAAAAATTTTTTTACTACGAGTAATCTCATTATAATTAGGCCCGTGTCTAGTTCCTCTAAACTAATTCGGTTTTGGTAAACTTTCTCTCGTAATTACGAAGATGAGACCTCCAGACTGTTCTACCTATCTTGGGTTTCGCTGGAACTCTGTAAGGCCACAAGGACCGCAAATAATTATTTGGATACAGCTAATTGCAACACTGTTTAGAAATCTGAGGTTAGGAAGGGTTGGGCAGGGCCTTGTGTGCTTGTATAGGGGTCAGTGTATGCGTAGAAACGTTATATATGTAGTTTGTTTAAGAATAGTTAAGTTCTTTTTGTCTCTAGACTAGATAGTTTGGTTGTTTTGTCTGATCACTTGGTGGTCTGATTGGACCACTGAGCTTTTTTACACAACTACACAAAAAGAACCCGAGCCGCCTGCCAAGCGTGGGGATTATGGCTAAAAATAATAATAGTATAAATCCTCCCATGATTGTATATAGACAACGTAAATCTACGACCAATTTTCAACCGATAAATTTGCTTGTTCTATATTTGCTAGGTACAAGTATGTTGTAGAGGAATCACTTGCAAGAGGATATGCGTTAATTCAAATTTACCGTAAACATAACATCCTGAAAGTATGTCATATTATATAACTATAGAGTATATATACAGTTAATTAATTTGCTTCGGGAAAACATCCCTTCCGGAAAAGAATGTTTGCTTAGGATCCGGGGATAGTAAGTTGTTTAGGCTAGTTTCGGGTCGTGTGTTAGTGTAAAACATTATGCTAATCGACTCTGCTGATTGTAAACAAATCCACAAAATGAGCTTAGAGGAAATTTATTCAAAAACGTGGGTGGATTATTAGATGTACCAAACCCAGCATCAACTAGATGGCTGGTATGAGATTGCGCGAAAACTACACTTACATTGAAAGTGTAATCTTAAGGACCTTTGTATTTTGTCAACAGACAGTCAACAGAACTACTTGAGCATGGGAGTCTGTCGGACGGAAGCACTGAACATCCAGCTGGAAGTGCCTCCAGGACAAAGTAGCGGCTTGGCAGTCCACGAGGAGAACGCTGTACTGGTCATATCGCATGTCGCCTCGCAGTCACCAGCTTACAGGTCAGGCTTATGACAGTACTGCATCAAGTGCTCTCATTCACTCATCAGCCAGAACACTTCTATTGCTGAACAAAGCCCCCCCCTCCCCTCAACAGGGAGGGGTTGCCATAATCTTTACGCTTGGCAGGCGGCTTGGATATCGCAGAATGCTCACCACCACTAAACAAAAGGACGCTGCTGCCCGAATTCCAGTGGTTCTGGGTGCAGTTTTAGCACATACCCAGGTCCAGACATCAAGTGCGTTTGTTCAATACTCCACTGCGCTAGCTTGGTGTGAGTTGCAAATTCACGAGCGCCATTGAATTTTGTTTCCGGACATTATGCCGGCTTCTTCATTTGGCTTCTTCTTTTTAAATTTTCTTCAAAATTCGTACGTACTAAATTCCAAAAAAGCTAATTGTTAAGGAACTTGAACCAGGGAGGTGTCACTCTGCAGTTTAGGTATGTTCGGCCGGCGCTCCGTCCGGGAAGACATTGCAAGGCCGAAGTCAGTGGCCAGCCGCACGCTAGCCTCGCACGTAACTAAGCATACGTCCACTACTGAACGAAGGCCTCCCCCTTAATAGGGAGGGGTAGCCATAATCCCCACGCTTGGCAGGTGGCTTGGGGATCGCAGAGTGTTACCACCGTTAACCAAGAGGACGCTGCTGTCCGTCCTCTGATGGTTCTGGATGCAGTTTTAGGACATACCCAGGTCGTACTCGGGCTCGGGGCTGCTTTTACGGCTTTCACTGAAAAATAAATTGAAAAAATATCTCATGTTGCAGATCCGGTTGCCTCCAGATCAGAGACCGAGTGATGTCAATAAACGGTCACGAGAACTTGACAGTAGACGTTGCTAATGAGATACTGCAGCGGAGAAACGACTCTCATAACCACAAATATCTCACGTTGAACGTCGAGTTCAGCATGCCCAATGCCATCGAAGCTTCCAGTGGGGTGTTCAGTGTGAAGCTTGCTAAGACCACTGCTGGACTAGGTGTGACGATCACAGGTAATATTTTAAGAAAAATTACCACAACATCAAAAGAAACGCTTCAGTCTTTAACATTATGCTGGGCATAAGCTTATGTTCAGGTTCAGGTCTTCGGGCTTTCAGCTTTAAAGTTGCCTGGAAGAGGTCGCTTTTAGCGATAAGGCCGCTATGTTTGCACTAATATTTAACTTATATAATACTCTGTGTGTATTTTTCTTTAGTGTGAGCAATAAAGAGTTAATCTATCTTCTTAAAAAGTGATTGGGCTATATTCCAAATTGAGCTATTACATATTTTTTTGTATAACAAATATACAGGGTTAGTTCTAATCCTTTTAAGTGCATATTCAGCAGGTACATCAAAACAAACAACTATTAGCTGCTCCATACTTTTTGCCCAAGGTCGATGAACTTTTTGTATGGAACAGTTGTTTGTTTTTTCGCGATTTCATTGTTAGCCCCATAGTAAACGTTGTTTGTTTTGATGTGCAGACAATGCCCTTAAAAGGATGTTAACTAATTAGAAATAACCCTGTATATGATTTAACGTACGAATATATAACTCCTCCGAGTGTACGAATGAAGTAATATGATACGTATAACAAAATAATTGTCGAATTTAACGCAAATTCTTTTATCCTTACTAACACTAGATACTTCGACAGGGTGTAAGCAGAAGCTGCTAAGCAATGAAGAACCTATGGTGATATCCGACATCAAACCAGGATCTGTTGCTCATCGCAGCGGCGCCTTGGCCCCTGGAGATCAGTTACTAGCCATTAATGGGCAACCACTCCACAATTTGTCACTAGTAAGTCATGTTACTTTTGCAGACTAAGCACTAAATAAAATGCTGAGACTTATAATGTTGAGATTACAAACACGGTTTTGACTAGATATTTTTACAACGACTTAATAAATACTTTATTTAATTAAGTAATCAGTTTATTTATTTTTACTATAAAAACTTTAAAATCAATTTACGATGTTTTTTACTAATCCAATGAAGCCAATCCGACAGATTTGTTACAATAATATACGATAGTTATGATACTGTTGAGTTAATAAAAAAAAAATTAAAATATAAATGCTAGAGCTATTTTGTTGCTTAAAATATTAAAATGATATAAAGGGAGTTTTTTTTATAATTTCAGGATACAGCATTCAACATCCTCCAAAACTCACCAGACGACATAATTACTTTAAAAGTTCGAAAGCGTGACTTGACAGAGGACTGGTCTAGCATTCATCGTCAAAACGCCAAGCTCACCCTACAAAGCTTTAGTAACATAGAAATTAAGGCGGTAGTTCATAGTGGGGAAGACTCTGGTCATCATACTGAGAGTCCTAATAATAGTGCCAAAGAAAGTGAAAGAAGTCATGGAAGTGGTGAAAATGAAAACACTGCAGTGTTTACTATAGAACTGATTAAACAAGAAAATGGACCACTGGGTCTGACCATTGCTGGTAGCGAAGATGTCGCTCAACCTGTTCTATTGAGCGGACTGGTTGAAGGTAAGATTTATGTTTACCAATAAGTTAGTAATAATGTTGAGTTTTACAAATCTACCAGATTTTTTGATGTTTTTTAAGATATTTAAAATGCTAGATATAAAGTATGCAAAAGTGGCCCAAAAAGAGCTTTATAATGCTTTGATTTAAACATTACGTTAAAAGTTTTGTAGTCATTAAATGAATCATTAACTAGATATGAGGCTAAAACCTCTAAAATTTCCTGTTTAATTTATTTTAGGAGGTGTAGCAGAAAAATGTGGCAAACTGCAAATAGGTGATGAACTTCTTAGCATAAACGGTGAAAGCGTCCTGAACAAACCACTTTCTGAGGCGATAAAATTATTACAACAAAGCGGCCAGAGAGTACAGCTTCAACTTTGTCGAAAGGTTACGGGTAAGCTTTACAATCAATGTATACAAATAATTTGAAAAATCATCAAACTCATCATCACCACCATCAGCTTATTTAGTTTCTGTCTATCACTGAACGTAGACTCTCAAAAACACTTGGATTGATATTTTGTTATACACATCTAGATGTCAAGAGCCTTAAGTAAATTGTTGATCATAGGTTCTATAGAGAGTGGAGAATGCAGCGCAAGGGATTCTAGTCATTCCACGTCCAGTCCAGGACTTTCAAATGATAGCGCCGTCGAGTCTTGGGACCAGAATACGCCTGTGAGGACTAGTGCTAATTGCGGTAAGTTCTATCACATTGACAAAATGAATTAAACAAAATGCTAAATTACAGTTGTTGGTTATTTATTTATTTGTCTTATTTACAAAAAACTCGTATAACACTATATATAATAATGATTACCCTAAAAACGAATACGAATTATGCACCAAAGATAACAACAACACAGCTGATCAGATGCGAGCAACACAGCCTGGCGGATGTAATGAATAATCTTTAACTCAGATTAAAATTGTGGTTTGGTATTAAATCTAATAATGTGCAGTCTATGTGAAAATTGTATGCTTTACGTTGCAGGAACTTCTGAAGTAATAGAATATGCAGTTCCAGACAAAACAAGAATAATGGACAAGCAACCTATCTATTCCCCAACAGATGAAGACAAGTTAATGGCCTCCAACTTCAACTCCGCTGCGCCATACAGCATCAACGACTTGCCTCTGCCAAACTACTCTCTTAACAATTCATTAAAAACTTTCCACTATGAAAATACCTGCATCATTCCTGAAAACACGCTAAAAAACAAGCAAAATATTACAAGAGAAGATGATGTTCAGCAAATAGAAATTTTAACAACGAATATGAAAGATTGTCAGATACATAATATGGAAAAATCTACATGCAAATGTGATTATGTTCCAATGGGACCTTATGGTATGGTGTCACCAAAAACAAGAAGACCAAATTGGGATAATGATTATTTAAATAACGGTATCTATACGGTAACAACACCTCAAAAGTCTCCATTAAAGCCGGGCATGCCAGGAACTAGTTTCCAGTTTGCTACGAGTCCTATTTATGAAAACGATGTACCAGGTGAGAATCAAGAGAGATTTGTATTTAATAAGAAAATACAAAAACATAATTTGAAAACGCTATCTTATCTACCTTGTCTTATCTTATTATGGCTTACGCTATCTTATATATTCTGACCACACTATCATTGATTAGATTATAGACTCTTAATAATAAGTCTAACCTAAACTTATACAACGCGTTACAATAATACGATTTTTTTAATACAACCGACTTCAACTGCGATTACCTGGATGACATCTTCATTTTTTCTAGTAATATTGAGTTAAAACTAAAATACTGAACCGATTTCGATGAAATTAATATGGGACCACCTCTGAAGTATTACCTACCAAAAAAACATCATAATTGGCAGAGTAATCGCGTGACATACATACAAAAAAACATACAATCGAATTGAGAAACTCCTTCTTTGAAGTCGGTTGAAAAGGTGTAGTAATAGCTAAGGATATGTATGTAGGTACTCATAATTATTAACTTTTACTATGGGCCAACTATGAAACCACGAAAAAAAAACTTCCTTACATTTTGTCAAAGGTCAATGATTTTTGTTTTTGCAATTTTCACTTTGATTTCATACTAAAAGTTATTCATTTCGATGACTTTAATATTGCTATAGAATTTATTAATATTGCTAAAGAGTTTATTTTTAATCTGTAGAGACTTACGTATGTCTAGAATCTGAAGTCCCCAAGCTATATTACATAAAATTGTTAACAGTAATATTATTTTCGGTGCAGGTCTCTATAGCACAGAAACTGTCTCTCCTGCCCGTGGCTCCATCCACCACGTCATCCTTTATAAAGATGCCATCTACGATGACTACGGGTTCTCGGTCTCCGATGGGCTTTACGAACGAGGAGTCTACATCAATAGGATCAGAAAAGGTGGTCCGGCTGATATTGTGGGCTTATTAAGACCTTATGACAGAATTTTACAGGTAATTAAAACAGGTTACTTGTTCATAAATGTTTTGTTACATTACATAATTATTATTATAAAATTCTATAGAATATAATATTAAGGTAAAGTATTAGGTTCTAATACTTTAATACCAAGTATTATTTATTTGCTTACAAGATTTAACTGTAATGTGTTTGTACCCTAAAGTTTAGAATAGTGTAGGGTCTAAACTATTTCGTATTTTAGGTGTAAATATAAAAGTTGATTTACGTACCAAAAAACAAACTTCTATAATATTATTAAAATGAGCAACAAAACTTAGACAAGCTTTTTCTAGGTAGGTTGCTTCTAGAATCTACAAAGCTATACTGATAATTCAGAGAGCATCATTGAAAATATATATAGGAATCTAAAAACACGCAATTGGATAGTCTGTATACGTAATAAACTCACACTCCCCACACCAACACACACATACACCACCCACACCCAGCCACACCTATAATATTTATTTATACACACACACACACTAACACACACACACAAATACAAACACAAACACTCATACACATATGATATATATTATATGTATGTACAAAACCACACAAACACACATACACATACACGTACGCATGCACAAAGACTGTATTATGCATGCAAAATTGTTTGTTATTTTTCGGAATGTTGGTTTTTATAATATATTTAAGTTTTGTTTTCTCCTATTATCAAAAAACATTTCTTTTTTTCCCCTATTTATTTGTATACAAATTTGGCATTATAAAACATAAATTCTAAATTCTATAGATACAACTTAATTCGTAATTATTTACTTATAGTCTGTAATCATACCCATAGTTTTGTTTTGGCATAGCTATCTAATGTATAACTATACAGGAGAAGCCACTGGTTCCCGACACACAGTCTTTGACTAGTTTGGGAGCCTATGGGTCATAAATTTGTGAAATGATTTGTGTCAAAATAAATAATTTTGTATTTGTATTTGTATAATTGTTCTCTGAAAATGCTATTTGAATTTGTATTTTCTAAATAAATGATAGATTGTCAACTTTAATTACATTTTCACTCTCAATCTCAATCATCTCATGCTGGGTACGCTGCCGACTGGTAGTGGGTTTGAGCATTTGTCTCTAGACTTTCATCGGTCTGGATACAATCCTTTTGTTTTTTTTTGTGTATTGGGCTATGTAGTTTGTTGTATTAATCAAGGTTTATGCCTAAAAAAATATATCTCAACCTTGATAATAATTTATTAGTGTAAAAATAATTATCAAGTTCAAGATTTTGTTTTTATCGTCATCATCAGTTTTGACCTGTTCTTACCAACTGCTGAGCATAGGACTCTCTTCTTTTATGCCACTGATCCCGGTCCTGTGATAATTAAATTTAATCCAAGTTAGGACGCAATTTTTGCAATATCGTTGGCCCAACGAGCCGGTGGGCGCCCAATGATTCGCCTACCAGTACACGACCATTGTTTTACTTAAGTTTTATTTTTGCAGGTAAACGGCACAAGAACTGTAGACTATGATTGTTGTCTAACAGTCCCCCTGATTGCCGCCGCTGGTGACCGCCTTGAAATAATCGTCCAGAGGCTAGTTACTTCTAGAGTGAGTTGCATTTTTATTCACTTCATTAAAATATACATTTTATTCTTTCGGTCTCTTGTGTTTCAAGCCAGATGTTATTTGGCTATCTTTAACAGACCATCAATGTTAACAAAATAGACAAACAATAAAACATCTTCTGTAATCTGTTTACAACATCTGTTCAGTACCTATGTACCATATTTACAGAAAAAAAACCGGATTTAAATACACATATTTTTTTACATCTCATTTCTATTTCGCATTCATATTTTTGCTTAGCTTCATGTTCTCTGTCTTCTGTGAAACTTTCTTTCAGATAAATTATTAATCTAGAGATGCAAAGAAATTGTTAGACACGTTTCCAAACACTTCTATGTAATGGTTAGCTGAGAGGCTTATACATCTTGAGATGAATTGCCAGTTAAAGAACCTCGTGTGTATCCTTTAGATTTGATCATGGGGTTAACAACTCGTTTAGCCGCTTCGAGAGCGCGGCGCTGACTGCCTGTTTTGGCACGCGGTGCGCGAGCTGTCCTTCCCCGCAACACTACCCACCCCGCTAACATCTAGGCTACCTTGTACTTTAGTTGTCAAATTCTTAGACAACAACGTTAAAACCTAATATAAGAATCTCCTAGGCTCTTACTCGAAACGTAATTTTCTATCATTCGAGCTGGTGCGGTCGTAGGCCCATATTTGACAACACTTCAATATTGAAAAGCTCAAAATAAGTGTTGATTTATATTGATAAGAAGACGAATAAAAACATTATGCATGTTATATTGATACCTTACCGAATAAAGGGTCCTTTTCATGTACGACTAACTTTGACAATTTTATTTCCCTTTTCGCTTGTTCCCCTTTGTGAATCGATTCCTTTTTGACACGCGAAATTATGTTACGAGTTCCTTTCGAGCTTCGCATCTTAAGAAAACGTTAAGCAACCGTGAAAAAACCCGGAATAACAATGATATGTTGTTTTTCGAAAAAGGGAATTATTTAGGCAAAGTCGTGTTTGTTCGGAATTTGGTCGTTCGAACTTTTTGGATACTTTTGCTTTCTTTCTTACCCTGTAAAATCTTTCAATGTAATTATTGAACGTTTTTGTTTTTGTAACTGTGTGTTGAATTAATCGATCGCTTGATAAATGTGATTGATTCAGGCGTTACTTTGCGGAAGTCCATTGTTACCAAAATTTGTTGTCTAGTGTTTTTCCGCTGTAATATCGTTTCGAGTACTTATAGGATGAAGGGACACACTAAAATCTACTGTAATTATCTACTTTAATTGAAATTGAACCAAACCTGAAACAAAAAAATAATTAAACCTGAAACAAAATGTCAATTAAACCTGAAAGCAAGTTATTAATAAATTCTGAAAACAAATAATGATTTTAAGCTGTTTCAATGTAATATTTTCCTGAAACAAAATAATGATGATCAACCTGTAAATTGATAATAATTATTAACATACAAAAATAATATGATCAATAAGTAATAAAACAAAAATAATTATATCACCCTTAATCCTTTAGAAGTACCCAAATCGCTCGCTAATCGATCGCTTGATGGTAAGCGTCACCCTTTACCGCACTGAGTGTCACTACTATCAACTCCAAATTTCACTTCCACCGTTCAAAACTATTTAAGGCAATGTCTGCACTAGGTTTTTATCCATGAGATATAAGAATTAAGATTTAATTATTTTCTGATTAGTAATTCCAATAGTTTACGTAGCATATTATATCGCTTTAAGGTCAACTGCCGATAAAATTTCCCTCCCAGACTATCTCCCTCATTTTTTAATACGATCCGGTTATTCTTTCGTTATTCTCTCTGTCTGTTCGTATCGTTGCCTTAACGACCAAAACTCTGTTTTTGTCTGTAATACCAAAAGGCTACCGTTTTCTCTCTTGAGCAAGTTTATGTCAGGCATTGATTGATTTTAAGCTTCTGGAGATCTCTTGCCATTTCATCCATCTAAACTCAAAGCTACAAATCATTATCATCATCATCATCAGCTTAGTATAGTTCACTGCTGGATATCATCATCATCATCAGCCCGCAGACATCCACTGCTGAACGAAGGCGTCCCTCTTAGACCGCCACACTGTACGACAACCTGCCATTTGCATCCACCGGTTGCCCGCGACTTTTACAATGTCGTCGGTTCACCTAGTGGGAGGCCTTCCTACCGGAAGACGCAGGTCTTCCGGTTTGCGGTCGCCACTCAAGAACCTTTCTTCCCCATCGGTTGTCAGTTCTTCAAGCGATGTGGCTTGCCCTGCGCCACTTCAACTGCTGGATATAGTCTCTTCCAATGCACGTCCGACAAATAACATAACCAATCTTCGGCTTTACACAAAACGCTACACAAATCTTTATTAATAATTTCATAATAATTTATTACGTATTTTTGTTTCAGGACCTAAAAAATCGAATGGACGACAATTCTAGTGCAAGTGACAGCAGTATAGTGACAAAGACAATATAGTGTATAACACGACTTTAGTGAAATCACACCAAAGACAACGTTAGATTGTTAGAAAAGTGTAGTGTTAAGAAGTTTAAATCACTAAAGCAATAAAATAAATGACAAAAGCCGATTTAACTAATGAAGGATGTTTAAACGAAAATAATGTTTCAAAAGATATAGAAAAAATAATTTGTGATCATGCAAAATAATAACAGCAATGCTCTTGTTATGGACAGTAGCCACAGATTAAATAAATAAAAAATACTCTAAACTACTTTTTAATGTTTAACTTTTTTACTACTACTTCTTTTTTTATTGTAGTGTAATAAAATGAACTTAATACTTTTTTTTTTTGTTTTTTTTTTTTTTATTAGAATTTGTTTTTTTTTATGTTTATAAAATCAATCATACGTAAAGTATTGTTTTAGTACATTTATATTGTCAAAAAAAATTGATAACTTGTTTTATGGCCAACTTTTTTTTCCTGTTTTCACAGACTGCAAACCACACTTTTCTTATAAATCGGATATTTTTAAAACAACAGTTTAATTTATTTCGTTGTAGATATTAATTATTATTAGCAAGATTACGAAAGTAATGTAATTCTTTATACAACCTTCATTATTCTGTAGTTTTACTTGATTATGGTGCAAACAAAAAATAAAAACTGGTCAGTGTACTAGAATTAGATGAAAATGTAGATATGTTACGAATATTATTACAGAATGTTGTTAATGATTATTTGCTGAAATTATATACACATATGAAAATAGATTGCGTGAATTTAATACAATTTAGATAATTGGTGTGAATGATAAAATGTAACTTAAAGTAAATTATATTGAACAAACTTTTTGTAAGAAAAAAAACATGATTGGAAATAATGATTAAATTAAAAAAAAATACACTGTAATTATGATCATCATCATCAATTACCGTAGGATAATTATATTGTAAATACATGATATTGATGAAATACCAGTACTATATTTAAAGGTACTTAAAATAATTTTAACTAGTTATTGTATAAACCCAAAATGTGCCTCTAATTTATGTGCATAAAATTAGAATTAAAAGTTTAAAATAATTCGTCTAGTTGTTAATATTACCAAATACGTACTATCCAAAGCCAAACATTGCTACCGCTTACCAAAAATATTATCCAAAGTTTTTTTTTTTCCTGTGTGTATAGATAGTAACATAGCCAGGAAAAAAATCTCCGAAATGTACATTAAAAAATATTTAAACACAGTCAAAATATCCGAGATAAATCTTGAGAATATAATGCATTATACTAACGCAAAAAAAGGTATTACAGTAAAATTACTACAATCGCAACATAATTTGAATGATAATAATAACATTTTAGGCAAACTTAAAGAGCGGTAATTAGATAACTTATAAATAATTCATTAACGGCAAACACCTACTATAATTAGAATAATAATACAAATAAATGTACTTACATAGTTAGGGTTGTTTAGTTAGATTACAGTTAAAATCAGACTGATAGAAAAATTGTAGATACTTAGAGAAAAGTAAGGTAAAGCTACACGAATACATGTTACCTAATTATTGATGCAGTAAAAGTTATTCAAGTATCGGTTATTAAATTATGACAAATGAAAAGTAATATATTTTATTCTGAATTAATTATTTAACTGTTTCAAAAATTAATTGTTTGCTAAATTTATAAGTTGTCTTAAATCATTTTTGGTAGTACTATAATATATATTTGTCACTATGTAAACAACAATTATTAAATGAGAAATTGTTACTTATTTAAATATCGATTGGGCAGAAGTGCCAGTGAAAGATAGTAAGAAGCGTTAATTTTGTTTAGAATTTTTGTCAAAAGCGTGGCAAAATATTGCAGACCCAAATTCATAGTTTAGTTTAGTAAGTTTAGTGCAGACTAAAAGCATAACCGAAATTAACGGAACCGATGGTAGGTTACATAATTTTTCTTTAAAAAAGTGATACTTATATTATTATTTTGCCACACACCAATAGTATTTTGGGTTAGCTGTACTAAACATAAAAATTTTTTGAATTAAACCGAGCAAAATATATATTAAACTAAGTAAACTAAGTATTTATATTATACAAGCTGTTGTTTTACATTACCGCCAAATTTACAGAGGTTGTTAAACTCATCGTTATGTACAACTTTTACTATGGGGTCAACTTAGAAACTGCCAAAAAAATCTGCTGTTCCATACATTTTGTCCAAGGTCAATGAAAGTTTTGTATGCAGCTGATTTTTTTTTCGCGAATTAATGGTCATATTCCCATAGTAAAACGTTGTTCATACCAATTTGTTCATACCTCTGTAAATTTGGCGGGAATGCAAAACAATAGCTTGTAGGTACTATATTAAATACGATTTGGTTACTGTTGTTAAATTATTAGAAAAAATAACCAAACTGTTGTATTTTTACGTGTCACTATTAATTGTTTGCCAAAAAAATAAGTAGCTTACTCATTGTGGTATTTATCCGAATATTGTGTAGATAGTTTGTAATTTTTTACATTTTATTTTTGTACCCTTAAATAAAAATGATTTATATTAATTGTCAATTAATGTGTATTAATTAATTGAAAAATAGAGGAGAGCCTAGCTATCACACTCGACTTAATAAAACCGTATGCGTGATTTAACTTATTGCATTGTTTTAATTGATTGCAACCAAGGACAACTAACCTTTGTACCCATTGAGCTAATATCTATAAAGTCACAAACGTGAAAAAAATATGTCCGCGCCAAAACTCGGCGCACCCTATGCAGTGCGCTGACTTTTTGAACGTTTTGAACTACGATAAGACACAAGCGCCCAAGCATACATTGAACACTATACAAGCGACGTAACGTCTAAATTCGGCCAATTGTGAACTATAATGCACGTATAGGGAGCGATGGTGTTAATGGAATGGACGGGACAGGGCTTGCAAATCGATCAAAATTAACAAGACAACATAATCATGCATATCTAGCTAAAAGTATGCATATTACATTTGCCGGAAAATAGAGATAGCGAATCTAATTACTGCATGACAAAAAGAGAACACATGTAGATGTATGTATTAGAAGTTTGTATTGTCGTATCGTACGGCTCGCATGTCGCAAAGACAGAGTATGACTGAAGCGAGTGGAGAGACGGCGCTCAACATATAGTCATCAAAATCTGTCCGCTTATTTCCCGTCCATTCATCTTATCACTGTCGCTGCGTATAGGTATGTACAACAGCACTCGGACGTTTTTTGACTGTTTTCACGTAGATATTGTGACTCTAGATATTAGCTCAATGTTTGTACCCTAATAATATCGTATCGAAGTTCAAAATGGGCAAGCAAATAATGTTGAATATTGCGTCTTTTTACATAAACATTCTAATTATTGTATAAACAGGGTGACAATTAATTCATTGGCATTATCTTAGCGGGTCCATCGTAATTTCAACTTTAACTACAAAACCAACCCAACAATAGTGGAAATATTATCTGCGGTTTTCCATACATTTTGTCGTGCGTAATTGCATTTTTGTACGAAAAAATGCTTTGTTTTTCGCGTTATCCGAGTTGGTTTCGTGGTACAAGTTGTCCATTATGATGAATAGAATGATAGATAATGTCATTGAATTCAGTGACATCCTGTAGTGTTAACTAGTAAGTCATAAACTATTTGTCGTGGTTGGACTTTCTGGGATCGATAGCGTAACTAGAATTAAACATTAAGGGTGAGGTGTGACTTATAGGTGCCGCCAAGACTCATTTGACACGAATTAAGGTGATTCAGAGGTGGAACTGGGTGTGTCCTAAAACTGCATCCAGAACCACCGGAGGACGGGCAGCAGCGTCCTCTCTATAACAGTATTAACAGTGGCGAGCATTCTGCGATCCCCAAGCCACCTGCAAAGCGTGCAAATGATGGCAACCCCTCTAAAAACGAGCTGCACCCCGCGGTTTCACCCGTGATCCTTGTGCCTTAGCCTTTGTTTTATTCCAAGGTATAAGCTCCGTGCAACTGTTTCAGCGTGATGGAGTAACAAACACATTCACTCACACCCCCACACACACCGACAAACTTTCACATTTATACTATTAGTAGGATTAATAACTATTTTGAATAAAGGTTTTACAATTGTTTTATTGTTTGAACGTCATCACGAACGTGAATATACGATGCAGTATACGACGGAAAAAAAATATATGTAAGTATTCTGCCAGTTATCTGGTTTCCATTATACAAGCTTTGCTTAGTTTGGGGCTAGATGGGGTTGAGTGAATTATCAACCGACAATAAAAAAAAAATATAGTACGCTTGCCCAGAAGAAACTGACTTATTTGCGTCAATAAATACTAAATAAAACTACATAAATTATTGGGTAAGAAGAGATTATGACGGGGTGACGAGCGCAGTGCGGTGCGGCGCAGGATTGTGTTCGCAAGTTTACAGTTCTAGCACTGCTACTGTTAGTGGCAGGCGTGACGCTTACTACCAGACGAACGTCTTGCTCGCCTCGTCAATCGAATGTAAAAAATAAAATAAGAAACCCCTGATTGTGTCGGAGGAAACACTACTAGGAAAGTGTATTGTAGTGTAGCCAAACCATTTTAGGGTATTTAAATGTAACTTGGTATGCATAACCTAAATCTGCATCTAGAACCACCGGAAAATGGGCAGCGGCGTCCTCTCGGTTATCGGTGGTGAGCATATTGCGGCCCTTAAGCCGCCTGCCAAGTGTGAGGATTATGGCAACTCCTCCCTATTAAGGGAGAGGCCTCCGTCCAGTAGTGAACGTCTTCTGGCTCATTAGTTAGTAAGTATCTCGGATTAATTAAACCTTCTTTCGATAAATAAAGACAAAATACTGAAGCTACCGATGGGGAAGAAAGGTTCTCGAGTGGCGACCGCGAACCGGAACACGCAGCGTAGGAGGCCTCCCACTAGGTGGACCGACGAAATTGTAAAATTCGCGGGCAACCGGTGGATGCAAATGGCAGGTTGTCGTATAGAGTGGCGGTCTAAGGGGGCTGCCTTCGTTAAGCGGTGGATGTCTCCGGGCTGATGATGACTGAAGCTACTCCGCGCTATTCATAAGGTCCTGTAAGTTAGTTCTCTTAAGAGATACAGGAAAAAAAATACAAAAAAAAATGTATCGCAGTCACAGCGTCTGTTATCAGTCTATTCTGTTTAATAAGTTCCGTTATCGCGTGTCTCTATTCTAACTTGTTAGCCCACAAGTTTAGTGTTATCAGTATCAGGCAACAGTATATTTTTATATGCATTTGACTCCGGTCAACATTGAACTGATAATTATAAATGTGTCAACAGATGTTTTATGTAACATTTAATTCTAAATCTAAGTACGGAAGAGATGTTGTGGGAAATAATAGTTTTGTTAGTGATTGTTTGGTTACTGCAAAGAAGATGGCGATTAAGAAAGCAATTTGCTTTGGGAAAGCAACTGAATACAAGCTTGAAGAGTTACCCCATTATTGGACATTCTCTAATGTTTATAGGTTCTGATGAAGGTAAGAAAACTATCATTTTCGTCGTATTTTCAACCGACTTCAAAAAAGGAGGTTCTCAATTCGTCTGTATGTTTTTTTTTGTAATTTTGTATGTTATGCGATTACTCTGCCAATTATGAACTGATTTTGATGATTCTTTTTTTTATTAGAGCAGATTATATAAGTGAGTATTCCCGCATAAATAAAACAAAAATGAGTCTTTTTTTGTTTGGTAGGTAATACTTCAGAGGTGGTCCCATATACATTTTATAAAAACCGGTTCTGTAGTTTGGTTTTTAAATCAAATTACTAGAAAATATGAAGATGTCATACAGGTATTCGAAGTTGAAGTCGGTTGCATTTTTTTTTAAAGCGTTCTATCCTAAGTCAATATATTGGATGCCGACTGCGGATGCAATACCATTGACTATTCTCCTCTTTATTGTACCTTTTGATACCGACAGCTTGGTATTATTTGATTCCCGCAATCCCAAGACTGTTAGTATAGTAAGGTTTTCAAGATTTTCAAAATATACCTTTACGCCAAAATTCACTGTGCGTACATCTGAGCAAGAACCTGTAACGTATTAACCTGGAAATTGTCCATGATACCTATATACTTACTTTCTAAGGTTATTAACCGCAACTCATCTGATGTTAAACGATGGCACAATTGAAAATGGTAAACTCACCTAGCTTGTAATGAAAACTGGCTCTGTAGAGAATTTCAATCTATCGCTACACTTGACAGATTGGTTTGGATTGGTTTCCTCTCGATGGATTGAGTCGCGCTAGTTATACTGCACCGGCAGCTCAGGCTCATTATTGCATATCTAAGATTTGAACCCACGCCCGCGGATTGTAAACCTAACGCGCTGAAGACTAAGCTATCATCATGATCAATGATTCAGAGAGCAACCTGAACCAGAAAGATTCAATAATAATACATATTTTTTTTAAATACAATACAATACAATTTAAATACTGCGTCAACTTCGAATACCTGGATGACATCTTCATATTTTCTACTGATTTTTATTTAAAAACCAAACTACTAAACCGAATTCGATAAAATTTATATGGAACCACCTCTAAAATATTACCTACCAAACAAAAAAAAAATATCAAAATCAGTTCATAATTGGCGGAGTAATCGCGAAACATACATACAAAAAAAAAACATACAGTCAAATTGAGAACCTCCTTTTTTGAATTCGGTTGAAAAAGGAACGTGATACACTAGCAAGTAAATACGTCTCCTCTTTGGTCAAATAATATTTTATATAGATTTCACACCATCCATCCGCTCGACCGTGTCCCAAATAAAACTCTCCCAAGACATGATGGCTCAGCAGTTCGTCTACCATTCGGCTGCATCGTTGCAGCCAGCTGTCTTCTATAGTTCAGATCGTGACAAACACTCATCGACATTTTATTTTTAGCCTTATATTCTTACCTTAGAGTTTCTATTTGTTTGAGTAGCTAAGGAAGCGCCTATTTTTACTCAATATTTACTCAATACCAGGCCCTGAATAAATGTAATAAATAGTAACAGTTTATTGTTTTAGATCGAATGCGAACATTCGAAGTTTTTGGAAGAGAGGCTATAAAAGCAGGCGGTATAACTCAACTGTGGCAGCCAAACCAACTTTTTATATGTAAGTTAAATATTTATTTTTGACTCTATCCGACCACTCTTAACTCTTTTCCGACCACTCCTAGCAACAGGATGTATTCCGTTTTTGGTATAGGCGCCGGTTATCAGAGGCACACAAACACGCACCGACCTCTCCGGCGAGGTCGAGGACACCCCAGATCTGTCAGAAGATCGGTTAGATTCTCTCCAAATAGTCAACCGGATCAACCTTCTAGGGCCCCAGGGCATACCCCTTCTGGGGTGCCAGGGCAAGTCTGACCCCACTCCCGGCGACGGCCAAGCCGAGGTGCCCTTGAACTAGTCGCCTTTAAACTAGGCCGAGCGCCATTTGCGCTTGCCTAAAATCCGGTGACGCTGTAGAGGCCATCTGAGGCCAACAGCATAAGACATTAATAAAAAAATAAAAAAATAAATTACTCTACTTCTCATATTAATAACATTATATGAGTATTATGAAACCCTTGAGCAAAGTATGTACCAGCACATGTTGGCTGTACGTATAGTAGTAGAACTAGATAAATAAATAAATGATAACCTTGCACCCGTGAATTGGACGATAAGCACCCAAACTAGACCACTACAAGCAGTATTAATGTTGATTGAAACAAGGACAGCGAATCAGGAAATTGAACTGAACAAGACAACACAAGTGTCTTCGTTGACTATGGTCACAACGTTTTGAAGTCGTAACTGATCGTTTTTATACTCGACTGTGCAAAAGGATGGGTTATAATAAATCCGCAGTCTAAGTATATACTGCAGGAACCTTTAACATACCAATGCTTGGCATGGCTTATCCGCGAAGGGCAATTAGAAAATAGAAAAATAGAAAATTAGACTTCATCATGTTGGGCCGGTGTGGGTTCGCAAATTCACATACGCCATTGGGTTTCTGCTCTGTGCAATTATGCAGGTATCCTTATGGTGTTTTCTTTAACAAAAAAAAACCCAGTGGTATTATTTTTCCATCATTTGAGAATATTTGTATTGTACCTATGACAATATTAGTAAGGGAGTTACAATGGAACCATAGACATAATACAATTAATTATTTAATTATAAAATTAATTGCCGCGATTTTTATAAATGTGATAGTCCAATAGAAAAATACGGGCATCGGAATCATGAAATTGAGGGTTGAGGGTTTGATTCCTGGCCCGACCAATGAGTTCCAATAATAGTTTTATCCAATAATAGTTTACGCCCGAATGTTACAAAGTCAACGTGGTGAATGACGGCTTCTTCTTCTTCTTCTTCTTCTTCTTCTTCTATATTGGGTATTTACTATATATCTAGACCTGAAAATTACAAGCAATCTTTCTACAGGCAGTCTGTTGTCAGTCAGATATTTTTAGACAATATTTTTTTTGGTAGGGTAAAGTAGTCACAAAACGGTGACTGTGAAACGTAAAGCCACTATTGAGCGGACCATCAGCTTACTGGCCAGATGACATTAGGAAAGTAGTGGACGACACTATACTCAACAACCGGTGGAAATTAGTGATAATGATAAATTTACTTCAAATTTTTCGAGGTTTCGACGCCATCATACACAAATATACAAAATCTTCCAGGTGTAGCAGATCCTGCAGCGGCAGAGGTAATAATGAATCAGTGCCTTGAGAAGCATGAGATAGCTTACATAGTTCGCTTCCTCATTGGCGGAGGCAGCCTCTACGCTCCAAGTAAGTAAAGGCTGATCCACAAATCTGATTGGCGGCCGACCCACAAAGGTCACTTGGCCAGTTCCCGACTGTTTGGCAGTGAGCTGGTAAATCTTACATGATCTTGGATGGCTGGAATGCGCTTTTGACTATGGCTAATTGTTCACTCTGTTCATCTAAATAACTTAGACCCGAGGAATCTTAAGCCAAATGAAATTGAACGAAGGGATCTTGAACGAAGTTAACTTGAATCAGAAGACCTTAAACCACCTGTCCTGACCTTGGTTTGTAAGCCCAACCAAAAACGGATTGTGTAGCACAGGTATAAGCTACAGTGTAAAGCTTTCAAAGTGCTGCAAAATAATTAGTATTACAGTTGATTTTTACAGTTGTGGCAGCGAAACTTTTTTTTTGTCTTACTTAGGGTGTCTAACATGAAACGAGTTAACTCTTTCAAGCATGACCCTGATAAGTCTACGTCGTCTGTCTGTTTGTAAAAACGATGTATAATGTTTATAATAATCATAATTACAAGTAATATAAACGATTAAGATTGTGTATTAGTCCTTCCGTTTCTATGTTTTCAGTTCCGATTTGGCGTTCCCGTAGAAAATTAATAGTTCCAACTTTCAATTCAAAATACCTTAGCAAATATAGTGAAATATTTGCAAAGCAAAGTGATATAATGGCTGGTTTAATGGAGAAAGAAGTGGGAAAAGGTGCTTTTTCTTTCTGGGATTACATCAGTGATTATAATTTGGACTCTTCGTGTGGTAAGTAAAACCTAATATTATGCTATGAAATAAACTATAAAATATTATGTACTTTGACAAAATTAGAGCGTGAAAGAGAGTACTGACGACTTAAACTTACAATGGAATTATCATAGGATGTGTTGGTGTTGAAGGTCTGGATACTGAATAACTTGTGGTTAAGATTAAGGGATTTGAATCTAGTACTGAAATTTAGAACCACCATAGATTAGGCACCTAAATTCGTAATCTGAGTAGACATCTACAACATGAATTCATTTTTACAGAAACTACCATGGGCATCAGTGTAAATGCTCAGGGAGTCCCACACCATGCGCTAAAGACGGCTATTAATGAAATGTGCGAAATCGCTGCGTGGAGAATTTGCCAACCGTGGCTCCGTAGTGACTTTGTGTTTAAACTTATGCCGTGCTACGAAGTCGGTCTTAGACATAGAAGCACTGTTTGGAATTTCATTACAAAGGTAACCGCTAGCAAATGTAATCTAAAAGACGAACATTCGAAATCTACTATGTATAAATTTTTGAGATGCAAACTAGTAGTAGTATTTTGGTACTTAGTTTCCATTCCACCCAATCTAAGGATAAACAAAAAAAACACAAATTACTTATTATATGAGTAGACCGACTATTTTTATTTATCACTAATTTATCGTATTGTTGCGAAATTCGTCATTTCATAATGTTATGTTTTCTATAAAATCAATATACCGTTTTATGTTACAAAACATGTGCTCCGTTAAATGAGAACAATTGAGACGTTGTTAGTTTTTTATCTATAAATCGATTATCTTCAGATCATCAGAGAAAAGCAAAAACTAGCTGGCAAGAAAAATACGACTTGGACGTCAAATAAAGGTAAAAATATGTTTTTCTCTAAAACTTTCTTGGTTCTTTAAACAATTCTCCAGCCTGCATTACGTAGGACTTACAAATAACATTTTCAATAGCGACCCTTCTGCTTTTTTTGCAATATTGATTCAATTGTTGTATTCGCATCTTTATTCTAGATATCAAAGACAACACTTCTTCATTTCTCGATCTTCAACTAGCAGCTCCAGAAGACCAAAGACTCACAGAAAGAGAACTCTTAGAAGAGATCATAGTCCTCGTACTGGCAAGTCTTGACACATCAGCTACTGGTGCAGGATTCACTGTCCTCATGCTGAGCAGACATCCTGATGTTCAGAATAAGGTTATTGATGAGTAAGTAGAGCAGTTCTACCTAATACTGACCACAAACTATTCAAATCGATTATTAACTATAATACAGAAAATAATTTAAAAAATACTTAATTATGTTAATGGATGAATGGAATATTTTTTGATTTATCTGTTTAATATTTCATTATCAAGTGAAAAAAATACAAATTTATTTTTTTAAGGCTTATGAATAATGTGTTCTTTAGGTTTGAGCCTCTATGTATCGGGTATAAGGCCCTTGAAAATTTACTATAGCTATAATACATACATACATCAACAGCCGGAAGACGTCCACTGCTGGACAAAGGTATAGAATAGCTATAATACTAGAATAATAATATAATTAATTATTATCTGTGTTATTAACGATGTTTTCTAGAACTTGATTATAAAGGAAGATAGGAGAAAGAGAAAAATAGAATGACTGATACACAAATAAATAAGTCTCTGGTTTCAGATTACAGGAAGTGTTCGGCGATTCCAATCGTTCTATCACCCCTAAAGATTTACCTCGACTGAAATATCTAGAAGCTGTTATCAAAGAATCTCTTCGGCTATTTCCACCAGTACCTCTACTTGTAAGACGCGTCGATGAGGATGTTACATTGCGTAAGTTCGTTACATGTCAGTACATGTACCTAATCCCTAATCGTCTTATTCCTAAAAAAAATTGTGCATAAGAGTCTATGATGTCTATTTAGCAAATACAAAACATGGCAAAGTACCAACAGCAATAGACAGAGATAGAATCAAAAGATGTATTCTGTCCTAGTAAGTCAAAAAATATTATTTTGAAAGATTATGAGCAAACCGTTAAGTATCACCACTTTACAACAAAGACTAATACAAACAAAACAAGTAAAAAAACTTTACATGTTTAAATAACTGTAATGAGTTAAGATAAAAAGGCAAAAGGTAAACTATTTTTTATTTATGTTTTACTTTTCCGTGTTCTGTGTAACTGCTGTTTTGTTTATACTTTTGCCACGAATAATCTATTGTCTATTAGATACCAAAAACACGTACGAAACGGTATGATTCCACTTTTATTGAACTTCTAGTCAGTGAAATGCGTTGCCCAAGTGGGTATTTTCCGATTGTTACAATCTGGTTGTTTTCAAATCATGAGTGAATCGGTTTGTTCTAAGCAAGCGTGCTCCATCGTAGACTTCCTCATCATGTAGGATGCTTAATATCAGGCGAAATGGTAGTCAAACGTAAGCCTATAACGAATAATAAAAAAAGGCAAAGAAGCCAGCACCAACCTTGAAAAATCCTTCTTTTAAGCATGAGTCTTCACCCGTAGGGAAATTGTACTTTATCCCATCACCATTGACTGGTCTAAGACAAATTTACAAAAGTCATTAAATTTCCTCTTCGAAAATTGTGCATCATCATCAACAGCTAGGAGACGTCCACTACTGGACGAAGGCCTCTCCCTTAATAGAGAGGGGTTGCCGAACATTGTGCAAATTTGTTTAATTATGGTGTTTTCCTACGCCAAAATTCTGTGGTATGAATTCTAAATCTATTATCTACACAAAAGTCAGAACAAACACAATGAAATAGTTTGCAACGCAAGAGTTAGTGGCCCGACCTCGGTCTAAAGACGCTGATTATATTGTATCTTTTTTCAGCATCCGGTATAACCCTGGTGAAGGATTGTGGCATCTTGCTCAACGTCTGGGCAGTGCACCGCAACCCTGAGTACTGGGGCGCGGACGCGGACCAGTTCCGCCCGGAGCGGTTCCTGGACAGCACGCTCGCACACCCCGCCGCCTTCATGCCCTTCAGCTATGGGTTCAGAAACTGTATTGGTTAGTATTGATTAGTCACATGACAATGAACTTTGGATTGCATAAGTTGTTGTTTAACTAACTTTCTTCTTTTCTACGCCAGGATATCAATACGCTATGACGTCTATGAAGACCGTGATGTCTACTCTTCTGCGACGCTACAATGTGCTGACTCCACCAGGAGTTAAAAATGGAGATCCTGTGTTGACCAAATACGACCTTATGTTAAGACACGTAGACAATTTTAAGATACAGTTGGAAAGTCGAAAGTAAACAGTTTAATTCTTAGACCATAATAATATCGAATGAATAAATAGGCAAGCATACAACGCGTTTTTTATTCAATAACTGGCTTTCCCTTGTCAAAAAATGCAACCTAAGATGGAGTTAGTTACACTTGCCTAGAAGAAGCTGTTTAACTTGCGAATTGAAAACACCTAAAATGACTGTTTTTATCGCAAACCACCCACTTGGGCAGTGCATTCTAATAGTACAACGAAAGTAGAATCAAATCGCTTCACGATAAGTTAAATTGTGCAAATTAGCATAGTGCTTTGATGTCTTATATTTAAACAGCATAAAATTAATATATTAATTAACGCTTTATTTAAATAAGAAACATCAAATTTAATGTTATTCAAATATTATGTTATTCTCATCATACTTTCAGAATTCTTATCACGTTATACTCTGATGCTCTATTTTCTATCACCAGTGACAAAAGAAATCCAACCTTACATAGTTCAGATACGGTTGAGCTTGGAGTATCTGGTAGGCAGTGTTTGTGCGACGGCATATTTTGGTCTTGCGAAGGCGGGGATGCCACGGGCTGCACAAAATTTCCATTTTCCGCGCGATTTACCGCAAATTAATGCCAGAATCCGTTGGCGACGCCAATTTATACCGGGATTTGGTTGTAACCAACTTTGTGTTAGTTTGTAGGTGCTATTATTGGTGCTTGAACTTAAAGTTATTTAAGGCTTAAGAGCTCTAGAAATTCGCTTTACTTTCATATAACCTGATAAGAAACAAATTTTCTATTAGTAGAAGTTCATTAATGAAATGCTAGTAGGTACCGCGTACTATAAATACATTTTAATTAATTTCAACCCAGAATTGATTTTGTAAACCTTTTTGGACCTAAGTATGTCCTAAAACTGTATCCAGAACCACCGGAGGACGAGCAGTCAGCGTCCTCTCGGTTAACAGCTCATTTTTAATTAGATAAACTTACTGTTGTTAAATTTTTCTTATTTTTATACTTGCGAGCGTATTTTTATAATTTTTATTTCTTGGCTTATTGCACTGCGGTTCCGTGCCTTTTGTAAAAACTTTAAATGTTTGTTAACTACATTTTACACTTAATAACTTAAAAGCTAATAAAGACTTTATACAAAATGAATATACCAAAAGAACTTAACTAAGTATTACTTATAATTATTGCTAGAATTACGTATACCCCGAGCAATCTAGCCCCCGCAAGCAGCACCGACCCGTTCACGAGTTGACGCATGTGCCAGCCATCGCTCTCCCCTACTATATTGGAGGGAAGAGGGCGACCCGACACACGACGCCGCCCCAAGAAGAAGCTTTTTAGTGAGCGTGAGTGTTCTGGGTGTACACGGAATACCTACAACAGTCTGATTACTTGTCTAAAACAATCACTAGGTAGAGCCCGTCTTTGCTCTGACTCTATCAGTGGTCACTTTCATATCGTCTGCATGTCGCCTCCTCCTGACTCAGGGACTCCATTACCGATAAATTCCGTTCTTTTATTGCCATCTGCAGGTTGTACTCTTTGATGGTCTTCGGTGACGCAGCGACGCTCGCCGCGCGTAGCGAGCAAGATTGGTGCGCGCTATTTAAAGCTGATGAAACCACGCTAGTTTTCACTGCAATACACCTGAGCTGATAGAAGTTTATGTAACACTTTTATCAAGGAAAGGGAGCCGTATAAGTCAAAGATTTGCTCTAAACTCAGGGCTAACGCAGTTAGCTTGTTTAGCAAGAGCGTAAAAGTTCCTTTGCCAAGCAAAGTGCTGGAAGTGGCCATAGCTTCGAGTATATTACGTAGGTAATATATCCTCAAAGCGTTCTAGCATCAAACTTACTACTACTAAGCTTATAATATAGTAAGAGTTTTTTTTTTCGAACTGAATTTATGTAAATGAAACTTTTTAATGTGTGCTTTTCGCTTTCTCTTTTCTATATCGTGTTAAGTAGGTACTAAAATGTATGGGGAATCAAGTTAATTGTCTGTATCATAAAAATATGTATACTACCACTTACTAGTAAATAATTATGCACTTATAATAAGTAGTAGTTCGCAGCGAACTGACACCTCGCGACCCCAGTATTACTTACCGAGGCTCTGCTCTTATTCGAAATAAACTTGACAATAGGCGTGTGGCCTAATGTTTAATTTATGACAAATAACAGGCTTAGTGATGAATATAAGTAAATACATTACATGTACTAAAAAAAATAATTGTATTGGCTGATAAATCTCTGAGATATGAGCGTTTAAAGTTTTAGGTGGGGATAGAGAGGGGATGCTCTATCCCTTTCTCGCAAAGCACGTGTTAGTATAGCATTTGTAGGCCGCGCCTGAGGCTTGACGTCATAGCTCAGTATAGCGCGCTCTCTGTCTAGCTTGAAATTAAAATACTTAGAACTTATTTATTTTTGAGTTATTTTAAATTTTGTTTTCGTTGATAGGCTCTATTGATGATCAGCTTTTTTATGAGGTAATAACAAATTTTTTGTCATCATGCCTATTGTGTCAACCTACTTGCTTACATATGTCAAAGATCGGATCAACTGTTTGCAAGTTATCGTCGCATTGTCAAATCTCTTCATATCTAATAACTTTTCTGGTATTATCACCCTTCGTACCAACACACAGTCATGTTTGCGCACTACTGCTTGGCGTTTGAATAACTGTCAAAGGTGTAGTGGTACTTCCCCAGGCGGACTCTGCTAGTCCTGCTACTACTACAATAGAGTCCTACCACTACTACAATAGAGTCCTACCACTACTTCAATAAAGTCTTGCTACTACAATCATAGAGTCCTACCACTAATGCAATAGAGTCCAACCACTAATGCAATAGAGTCCAACCACTAATGCAATTGAGTCCAACCACTAATGCCTTAGAGTCCTGCTACTACTACAATAGAGTCCTGCAATAAAGTCTTGCTACTACTACACTTATAGAGTCCAACCACTAATGCAATAGAGTCCAACCACTAATGCAATAGAGTCCTGCTACTACTACAATAGAGTCCTACCACTACTTCAATAAAGTCTTGCTACTACAATCATAGAGTCCTACCACTAATGCAACAGAGTCCAATCACTAATGCAATAGAGTCCAACCACTATTGCAATAGAGTCCAACCACTAATGCAATAGAGTCCAACCACTAATGCAATAGAGTCCTGCTACTACTACAATAGAGTCCTACAATAAAGTCTTGCTACTACTACAAATATAGAGTCCTACCACTAATGCAATAGAGTCCTGCTACTACTACAATAGAGTCCTACAATAAAGTCTTGCTACTACTACAAATATAGAGTCCTACCACTAATGCAATAGAGTCTTGCAACTACTTCAATAGAGTCCTACAATAAAGTCTTGCTACTACTACAAATATAGAGTCCTACCACTAATGCAATAGAGTCCAACCACTAATGCAATAGCGTCCTGCTACTACTACAATAGAGTCCTACCACTACTTCAATAAAGTCTTGCTACTACTACAATATATAGTCCTACCACTACTACTGTCTTTACTACTGTCTTTTGCACTTCCCTTATTCTTTCAAGCGAACTAGTTCACTCTTTCCAGTGAACTAGTTCCATGTACCCGGTAAGCGGCTTAGTTTACCTGTAAGTTAGTACAAATAATTAGACGTGGAAAGGTGTGGTCTCATAATATGGAGCGCTCGATAACTCACGCGTTTACCTTGCAGCCATACTTCGAGTATTTTGAACTCTCACGTAAAGCGGTAAAGGTGAAAATGCTTTGACTATACAGGTGTCGGGATTTAAGGTGATTTCCTTAATTCGAGTATATTATTAATTGCGTAATTATGGGTTTGATCAGAGATTTTGGCTGGAAAGGTTAAGACCCTATTATCGATAATTATTAACTCATACGTATTTTAAATGTTTATGTAAAGTGATAATTGCCTTGCCAGCGTCGGGATGATGGCAACCCCTCCCTATTACGGGTGAGGCCTTCGTCTAGTAGTGGCTGTTGATGTAATAATTGCCTGGGTTGCCTTAAAAGAGGCCAATGTCTAGCAGTGGACTATGATAGTTTGATGTATGTATCAACATCAGATGATGATGATGATGAAGTCTATTATAAAAGTAGGTCACGATTAATTATTTTTTTTCATGAAACTTAACTGTAAGTAAGTACAGGTGTATCTTTTGTAAGCAAAATTTTGAACTAAATAAAGCATTTAAAGTATTTGATTAAAAAGTAGTAAGTATTTTGTAGTAGGTACCTAGCATATAATATTATGTTTATTCATGCGCTGATCTATATTATCACTTTTACTTACTCGCATTAAATCGCATTTAATAAAATATAATTACTTACTGTATTTTTTCGATATTTTATTCTTTCTTCATCTACCTTCGGCTTCGACTATAGTTATAGCAAAGACCATAAACCCTGTTGACTGATCGTCCGACTTCTCCTCATGCGAAAATTTGTAGTTTAAAAACTACTGCCAGCCCCTGCGAGTACGTCAGAATGTCATTGAATTTCATATCTCAGATTGCGTCATCCCAGTGATTGGCCAATCGCAAGCATATAACGTTACCTCGCCCCCTGCCCGCAACGGCGAGTCGTGTTTGTAGGAGAAATTACGTTCACGAGCCATCAACAGGCTATAATATGATCTGTGAGTTATGAATATCATTGGAGATGCTAATGGCAAAAATCTGCCTATACACTTTTCTGACACTTTTGCGGGGGCCCTGACAAAAAAAAAATTATATGAGCGCACACTAAAACACACTTACAACACAACACTTAGGTATAATGTTGATACTTTACATACTAAGCATAATCAGTTTTTTTATTGCCCACTGCTGGACTTAAGCCTACCCTCGAAGGGCGAATGGACCATATCCACCACGCTGGCCCAGTTGCGGGTTGGTGAATTCACATACGACTTTGAATTTCTTCTCCATCGTATGCAGTTTCCTCGCGATGTTTTTTTCTACGAAAAGCCAGTGTTATATCTGTAAATATACTCCAAAGAGCTCATTGGTACTTTACATACAAACATAATTATATTTTACATACTTTTTGGAGGTACGCCTTGGCTTGGCTTTTTTAATATGCTCGAAGGTCTTTAATGATGCGCAACTACCCATAACTTATGCCATAACGGTTTACATAAACTTCCTAATCAATTAACTTTTACAAAATAAATTATCAAACGAGTTCAAGCAGAGGATCACTAGGCATTAAGGTGCGATTCCGACAAATCCGTCATGAAATTCTCTTTTGTAGAAAATTTAACCGCGATCTCGCTGCCAGGTGATTCAATTAAAATCCATTCGATCGTATTGAACTACCTAATCCTGTTCATTTATTATTGTCGCGACGGATTCAGGAATAAAATTAGGGGGTGAGTTTTGAATCGTCAGATTAAGCAATTTATAGAAGCGAGATATACAATTATTATTATACACGAGCAATATAATTTCGTAATTCGTAATTTTTATTTGCAAGAACATAAAACTTACTAACAAAAACTGTTTTCATAGTAATATAAGTAAACACAAACAAATAAAGTTTTTGAATTACGTAACTAGGTAGTTTTAAAACTTACTGTTTTAAAAAAGGAAACACTGTTTAACAACTATGTATTATAATTTTAATTAATAAAAACAATCCAAACTAAAGAATATTTAGACAGGAAAAATGGGACGAAAATCTATCTCAGTTATTTAGATCAAGTAGTACGAGATTCTTTTTCAATTTCAACTTTTTCAATCAAATCCGATCCTATTAAAAGTTTCGCCATTTTATGTAACGAATAATAAAGCGAATGACCTATCAAAAGGAGCTGTTGTTGATTGCCTTTCGAAATTGTTATTCAACCGTAATCTCATCATTTTGGATTAAATGTAACTTTATTTAAAAAAAATATATTGTTTGAATATTTCTTCAAAGAGTTACAAAATTAACTTATGTTATATTAGGAGAGAAATAACACTTTATAGACAATCATTAATATTAATTAAGTAACAATATAAACTTACTCTTAATAAAATGTAGATTTTTAGTAAGCAGGTATCTTTACTAACATATTTTTATCTTTATTTAGGAATCATCCATAGCTATTAATATAATAGCTTTTTATATTTTATTATAGCGAGTATATAGCAATAACAAGCGTATAGCAATAAAATCGGTAAAGTGTCTCAAACATAAAAAATATATATTATATAATACTCATTTGGTTAAATTAAGTTAAATTATTGATTAGTAAACTATTAAATCAGTGGACATCTCCGGGCTGATGGTGATGATGATGAAACTATTAAATCATGAAATAAGTATTAAATAAATCCTACAGTGGGTTTAATTTTAATGATGATGACCAGTAAAAACTTTCCTATAAAATAAACTGTTGCAGTGACGTACCTATAAAATGTAGAAATATACTATTTTTAACCTCATTATATAATGAGCTAAAGTAAATATACAGGTACCTATAAATTTTACCCTTCCTCACACGCATTTTCTAATTAATCCTACTCCCGTCACTCGTCCTTGATAGGTCCCTGTGCGTAGTGAGGCGAAACCTTGGTTCGGGAGAAAATTAATCGCGCAACCAATCGTGGGCCGCGACGAATTAATTCTTAATCTGGCCCGAATGTGGCCCGAACGTTCATCGGGCACTTAACGCCCTCTTGGGCCGTTCTAATTAAAATTGCCGAAGATGCTATTTATTTACTTGTAACCAATGTTAACTGGTATCCGGTAAACGTGCCGCGGTGAACAAGGAAAACTGGCTGGTGAATAGCGAAAGGAAATTTTGATGGTAGAATGTTTCCTAGTGGTTGTAGTAGTAGAGTAGAGAGTAGTCGTTACAACCTGCCTAAGGTTGGAGTGGTAGGACACTATTGCGTGTAATGTAGTGGTAGAAGACTATTGCGTGTAAAGTAGTGGTAGAACTCCATTGCAGAGTCCGGCTGATGAAGTATCACATATTTACCAATTTTTCAACCGCCAAGCACTGGGAAGACATTGATAAAGAGATTTGATATCTAATATCTTAGACGAGCACAGTGCAGTGCGGTGCAAGATTTCGTTCGCAAGGCACTGCTAGTGTTATGGGCAAGCGTGATGCTCACCACCAGGCGAATGTTTAGCTCACTTCGTCGCTCCATTGATAAAAAAACACTCTAGTTAATAATACGCTTATTAAAAAGACTTCAACTTCGAATACCTGGATGACATCATCATATTTGGTAGTAATTTTGATTTGATAACCAAACCACTACATCGATTTCGATAAAATGTATATCAGACCACCTCTAAAGTATTACCTACCAAACAAAAAAAGAATCATCAAAATTAGTTCTTAATTGGCGGAGTAATCGCGTAACATAAACACAACAAATATATATATATATATATATACATGCAGACGAATTGATATGCTCCTTTTTTGAAGTCGGTTGAAAACTTATCGGCAAGCTTTTAATTAAATAAAAAGCACATAATGGTGTATCTGGCAGAGAATCACTTCCCATTCCAGGCTAGGTGTTAGCCCACTGCACTGCAACGTAACATTAGATTAAATTTGGTTAAGCACTAGCTTTAGCCAAGAACTCAAACTCTTATATAAGATGTCAGAATGAGCTAAATCATAGAGCTAGTAGATATCTCGTATTACTATTACCTAGTATTATTAATTAGTACCTACAACTAGCTCAATAGCTAAATCAAACATCGTGCTCACTTTTTACAATGTAAAAAACTGTTCACAAACTGGTAACTAGTTTTCTTCTAATTTATACAGGATCAACTCTAAGACACTGAAGACCCTGAAGACCTATTGCAGGCGGCTTCTATGCATTGAACCAAATTACTTTAGTACTACTACTTTTGAAAATTCACAAATAAAAATAGCTATTATATACAAAAAAAACCTTGACCTTGGACAAAATATACCAGGACAGTGGAGTGTCCAATTCAATGAACTTTATGGTTAGAACAACTGGTTATTTTTTTGTAAATTTGAGTAGGTTGTAAAACTAAAGTTGTTTGATTTAATGTAAGGAAGCTGCCTGTAAAAGGTCTTCAGTGTTTTGGAGTTGACCCTGTATATGTGTGACAATCTCGTTGGTGTGAGCTCAAAATGTTGATATAAGTTGAAAGTTTAAATGTTTTTCGCTAATTGAGATAAAAAAGATATATTTTATAAATAAACTGGTTTGAACTACAACCTAATTTTCCCCCAGATTCGTTTACCACGAGGAAAATCTCCGTTAAAAGTTAAAAACCGCCATATTTTAGCCTCGCCATCGAAGGTGCAATCCGCCCAGCAAATCTGGGAATTAAAAGAAGCGCCACCATCGTAATATATTATACAAAACTGGAAATCGTTCATAGAAAAATGTGGTTTCTCCATTTATACAAGTTCGCAGGTAAATTGGTGAATTTGTAAATAAATTGGAAGCACAGGTTAAATGATAGCTACTATGACGAGGGGTCTTGTTTAACTGGTCACTTTTGCCGGCAGATTGTAGCGCGCCTTTTAATTAGCTAAATTCTCCCGTAAATTATCATTTTTATGAGACGTAGGTGTAGCTTATTTAAAACAGAAATGAGAATATAGTGCATCAGCCTACAACATCCCACTTCTGGATATAGGCCTACCCTCAAAAGTCAATTGGGCGATACAATACATATTCCACCAAGCTGGCCCAGTGTGGGTTGCGGATTCACATACGACATTGAATTTCTTCCACGAACATACGGAGATTTTCTCACGATGTTATCCTTCACTGAACCGCCAGTGTTTTTTAAATCGTTATGTAAATTCCAAGAAAATCAGTGGTACGGGCCCGGGATCAAACCGATTACCACATTAGGTATATAATATCACCAATTAAATCTGATCGTGATTACGCCCGTACGATTAGTACTTAGTAATTAGTATTGTATTATTAGTGCTACTCTAAAAATTTACTAGGACTTCGTCTTTTGCACGACTGCCACGATGTATGTGAGTGTCTTTGTTCAACCATAACTAAATGCCTGAATAGATTTACATATAATTATGGGGTATAGTTAGAATCCTTACACCACCCCGAGTCGCAAAGGCTATAATTCAAAAAAAAAAAATCGCGGCTGTACGGCGCCATTTTCAAAACTGAAAAAAATAATATTATTTTACATACCTATCAGTTTGTTTTTGGGCATGGCAATCATGTTTTTTAATTTATAATTATTTAAAAAAAAAAAAAAAACTTTAAACTGAATTTCATCCGAAGCTGAAATTATTTAGTAGCTATAAATAGTAAAAACCTTTATTTGAGAAAAAAAAATACACAAATGAAAACAAAGATTTTTATTGTTTTTATCCATTTTAGCTACGGTAATACTGTTTTCTACCAGTTTCTTTTTCAATACCATCCCCAACCACGAAGAAATTATAGGTTTCCCTTCAATAAAAGCTAAGTGAGGAGATAAATTTCTATAAAATGACCCTAAACGGGCGCGCCCGATTTATAGCCGATTTACGCGAGCTAATGAATTAAGCGGCCTAACATTAGTAACAACGAACGGTTTTTTCTTTCGTGTTCTTTCGCAATGACTTGGAAACACAGGGGAATGGAACAAGGACGGAAACGGTAAACTAAGATTGGGTAAAGTAGGTAAGATTGGGTAAAGTAGGTAAGATTGGGTAAAGTAGGTAAGATTGGGTAAAGTAGGTAAGATTGGGTAAAGTAGGTAAGATTGGGTAAAGTAGGTAAGATTGGGTAAAAAAGGTAGGTAAAATACCAAACCATTTTAAGAAACATAGATCTAGTAAAAAAAGAGAGATGAGGTACGCTCTAATGTCAAGCAAACATAATTGGACTAAAACAAGTACAAGAATTATCGGAAGAATTAAAAAAAAAAAACATTTATTCTCATCAATAGCAAGAGACGTCCACTGCTGGACGAAGGCCTCCTCCTTAATTAGGGAGGGGTTGCCATAATCCCCACGCTTAGCAGGCGGCTTGGGGATCGCAGAATGCTCACCACCGTCAACTAAGAGGACGCTGCTGCCCGTCCTCTGGTGGTTCTGGATGCAGTTTTAGGACATACCTACCCAGATCCTAGGTTTAATGTATTACCGAGTGAGAAAAAAATCCGTGGAACTTGTTTATGGTTTTTGGACTATTTGTGCATCTTCTGAAAACACAGGAAGGTATTTTATCTGCTTATTTAGATATATCTACGATAATTAAACCTAACGTTATACACAAAGCGCCTGTTTGACTGGGAATAAAGTCAATTAGGTCCGTAGACCTAATTTGTGCGGTCCACGTCAAAGCGCGCGTCTCTCATCTCCTCTTTTTGATAGATCTATGTTAAGAAAAATGTTTATTTATGCATATCAAGAGGTACCCAGGTATTTCTAGCTGTAAACCGCGGCGTTGAAAAGGGACGATGATGATAATGAAGACGACAAATTTAACCTTGCTAAATTATTTATTATCTAGAGTTTTAGCTTTGTCTATACCGAATTCGGTAGGATAGCCAGGCAACCAGAGCTCAGGGGCTAGATCAAATGGAACGTTTACAAGAATCATTACGCTTTTAATTCTGTCGACCCGTGAAATCTAAACGTCTTCTGCATAAAACGCTAACACCTGTTTTAAACCTATTTTAATTAAAAATAGTTTTTTTTTAATTTTAATCGAATTACGATATGAGTATGAAAACAGACAAAACACTTTTGAACCAAAGTAGGTTTAAAATACGTTTTAGTGTTTTATGCATAAGACGGTTAATGTATAAAATTAAGTATGCGAAGTTAGACAAGGTGTGTACTTACCACCAAGTATGTTTTAGTCAACAAAAAATAATTTAAAAAAAAAGACCGATAAATAGGAAAAGCATGTAGGAACTTATTCAAATTCAAATTCCATTTATTTCGACATAAGTCATATCACATAGTCACATACAATAATAATTAAAAAATAAAACAATTTATAATACAATTCAAATCACAATAAAATTAAAATACAATTACACATTTAATTTTGTCGTTTGCTTATTAGTCAGTACATGAACCCTGTAATAGTGGTTCATGTACTGACAGTCAAACCTATTCGCAAATACGTTTAGGATACTGTTGGAGCTGGCCCGCAACCTGCGCACTGGGGATGTGCACCATTTCCGTATGGTTGGGTAGAAACAGCCCACGCGGGACTCGGCAAACATCCCCGACGCGCTGCAGTACCTGGACAGTCCCATCAGCATCCTAAAGGCATTATTATATTGTACACGAAGAGCGTTGTACTGTTTCTGCGTATACGTCACCCACAGGCTGCTCGTGTAGAAGGACGTACAAAATGCTCTGAAAAGAGTAATTTTGACGTCCTCCGACCAACGAGCGAACCTGCGGGCGATCATATTGGCCCTCACAGACAACGCTCTTCGCCCCTCTCTATGTCTGCATCGTCTTCCAGGTCAGAGGTTACCAAATGCCCAAGATACTTAAACTTTTCCATCCTCTTTATTTTTATTAAAACCATTTTTCATTGATTGCCACTCGTAATTTTTTTTTTTTTTTTTAAGAAACAACGGTAGCCAAGCAAATCAAATATCTGAATTCTCCGCCGCATAAGAACATCCGCAAAATTAGCCATGTTGTCACTGCACTGCCAACAAGTAAAGTAGACGTTTTATATTAAAACTCTGCGACATTCGAAGTTTTAGTTGCTAAAAGACATTCGCAGGATTAACCATTGTATTGGAAACCAAATTTCTGATCGTAATTAATAAGCCTCAATATGTATTGTATTGTGTTACCCCATTGTAACGTCGTATTTTAACTTTTTACTTATTTTCCATTAAACTTTGGATAATTTTCAGTCTTTACCGACTGGCAACATCTCCCACATATAGACCTTTTAAATTGCCTATGGTCAATGCTTAGGGCTTGCTGCATCTTTCACCTTACGATATCGATCGCGAAATTGATCGATTATTGATTTAATTACCGATTATTTGTTTTGCTTTTTTAAGACTTAAATTAGATATTTAAGATACTAAAACGATAGATTACGTAAATACTACTTAAAATACCATTGTGCTATTTCTCTTGTACCCCAGGGCATCCTCTGAGATCAATCGTATTGGCATTCATTTCGTCGTAATTATAATGTTACGATTAAACCTTCCGGCCATCGATTGTTTATTTTGCTTTTTCTGACAAGTGTCGATTTTTTCGTTTCCCACCCCTATTTCTAAGCACGGATCTTGACCTACGACAAGAGGTCGCGAATTGGCTGTTTAAAATTCGCTGGGAGACGTACGGCGCACAATTTGGGCTCCGAATGTTGGAATGTTCGCCGCAGGCGCGGGAAACCTCCTGACCCCGTAGCGAAGTGTCTTCTGACCTGATCCCAATAAAAATCTAACAAACCCATACAGGGTTTTTCCGGCTACCCCTTTACTTGGACACTGGACGGCACCTTGTTACTACCAATATTAACTTCAAGGATGCTCCAGTCACCTCTTAACCTACTACCTACCTTAACTATCTGATTCTGCTGGCTACCCCTGCAGAACCGGCTACGTAAGCATTCTACCACTACTACTACTACCAACCCGGTTAACGTCGTGTGATTTTCTCCGGGATCTATTCATCTTACCTCGTCATCTACCACGGGTTACCCCCACTGGAAGCTGAAGAGACTCCGAGCCGGTGCGCTCCGGGATAGGCTGGTAGGCTGCAGTGCAGGTACCCTTCCCCTTGTTTATTGTTTTTTCTAAATTGCTACTTCGAATCTGTTTCAAGTACTCTTTTGTTAAAAGTTTAAAATTTACATTTAATTCTTATTATATTGAACTCGACCAAACGAACCACCCGTCCCTTCTGTTATTAATAACCAACACTACTAGTATTTCAAAATTATCTTAATCTGGTTTACTAGGAACTGAAAGTGTTAATTACTTACAATAAATAATTTGCTTTATATAACCAAGGTAGCAATAAAAAGTGTTAATCAGATATTTTGTTGTTTTCTTAATACTAACCCTTTAGGATTTAGGAATTCTTAGGAAACCCTAGAAAAAGCATTACAATATGGCGCCCGAACAGGGACATTAAGGTGGTTTTCGTGCTTAATTTCTTATCAAATAAGCTATTTTCTGGTCACTTTGCTCAGAAATGGTTGGTCCAGTTCAATATTCATCTTAATACTAACCTACTTAAGTTAATATAAGGTGTTACCTTAAGTTCTACCAATACTACTGTAACGTGTGGTCGAGTTCAACCAATACTACTTTATTGTTGGGATTTTCTACTCACACTTACCCATTTACTACGTACTTACTACTATCTTACATTTCTTACTACTACCTTACTTTCTTTTCTCCATCGTCATGGAGGAGAGACCAATAGCGTTTAACCTTCTACATAAAGAAGAGTTAGAATACGAAGCGCTCATCCGTGGAGCCAAACCTACAGATACTGTGACTTCTTTGAGAGCACAGGTACGTGCTTTAAATAGGGATATTCCTTCGGATGAAATTGTCAGTTGTGAAATTGATATTTCTACAGAACTTACGGCTATACAAGAAAAGTTAAATAGCTTGGACGATTTGATACTAGGATCGACTCAAAAAGCCTGTTCTTTAAAAATCTTAAATCGAATACAAGCGTTAGCTCATCATTTATATCACCGTATTGGCAGATTGATCCCAGAGGAAGATCCTAAATTACAGTCAATAGTAGACATTTGTTATGACCGTTTAAATCGAGTCTTAGTAAAACTCGATAACCTATTTCATATATTTAAAAGTAGTTTACATACTACCCAGACTACTTCACAACCCATTCAGGTTGTCGAAGGAACAAAGGAGACTGTTGTATTTGATAAACACTCTGCTGTCCATGCCCTAAACTTGAAATTTAATGGTAAAACATGTGTTAAAGCGTTTCTTCAACGTTTAGAAGAACTGTGTTTATCTAGGCGAATTTCTGATACTAAACTATTTGATTCTGCTGCTGAACTGTTTTCAGACGAAGCTTTGTGTTGGTTTCGAGGTGTACGGAACGAAGTTCATGATTGGACTACTTTAAGAAATTTACTTGTAGAGGATTACTTACCCTATGATTATGACCCACGTTTGATGAAAGAGATTAGAGAGAGGTCACAAGGTCCCGACGAGAGTATTGTTAATTTCCTCGGTATTATGCAAAATTATTTTGACCATTTATCTAGACCTATTTCTGATGATGAAAAACTGAGCATCGTTTCGTTCAATCTTCGACCATTTTATACCACCCAATTAGCTTTGCAACCTGCTGAATCTTGGTCCGACTTGAAAAAGAAGTGTCGACTACTAGAAAACGCGAAACAACGTTCAGATCAATTCACTGAACCTCTTAAAAATAACTTCTCGTGTCTAGCTCCCGATTTATCCTACAAAGGGCAGCAACCTACTAAAGTGCATTCTGTGCAAGCTACTACTAATAAGCGTGATTTCTGTGTTCGTTGTCGTACGGATGGACATAACTTGAAGGATTGTACAGCTCCACCCTTACTAGTGTGTTTCCGTTGCGGAGAGAAAGGCGTAACCGCCATTACTTGTTCCAAGTGTGTTTCTCCTAAGACACATACACCTACTACCCCTGATACTCCTACTACGCCTCCTAAAGCGGCTCCAAAAAACTAAATTGCGTGAACCAACGAACAGATATACCTAAACATACTACCTACCCTACTAAATTTTATAAAAATACCAAATCTTACTACCCTACTACCAATACCCTACCTTACCGTACTAAAAATACTATCCCTAGAAGCAATACCTTACCTACCCCTACTACTACCGCCTCTAGTGATCGTATTAATAATGAAGAGTGGCAAACTTGGTTAAAGTTTGTACATGATTTCCATTCAACTCATAGTAAAAATGCGTTGGTTCACGAAATTACAAATGATAATAAATGTCCCTACCTTACAATTTCTGTTTTTGATCTAGAATTCAGAGGTTTATTGGATTCTGGATCAGAGATTTCTATTATTGGGGGTAATGCCCTTACCTATTTCCAAAACTCAGTGACGGTACATAAGTCATCTGATTTTCATCACATTAAGACTGCGAACGGATCTTCTTCACCTGTTATGGGCTACGTATTTTTACCCATCACAGCATTAGGAAGAACCGGTATTGTAAAATTCTATATCATACCTGATGTTATTACCGAACTATTGTTCGGCATAAACTTTTGGAAAGAGTTCCATATCGCCCCAGAAGTGTTAAGTCTATTACCCGAAGAGGCATATTTTACTACGTCGAAGCAGGTGAAAACTGTCGCCTCTTCTGACAATTTTTTACGCGATTTTGAGTCCCTTACTAACTCTGAACGAGAGCAGGCAGAGAACGTTATGAAACAGTTTGAAGAGATTTCTGCTGAGAATAAAGGATTAGGTCGTACCCATTTAGTGTCCCATAAGATTGACACTGGAGATCACACTCCTATAAAGCAGCGTTATTATCCCATGTCTCCTGAGAAGCTACTGGAGCTTAATCAACACTTAGACCTGATGTTGAACGACGATGTAGTGGAACCGAGCAACAGTGCGTGGAATAATCCCGTAACTTTGGCACCCAAGTCTGATGGTACCCGCCGATTTTGCTTAGACAGTCGTAAACTTAATGAAATTTCTAAACATGATGCCTACCCTCTTCCGTATATTAACCAAATCTTAGATAAGTTGAGGGACGCAAAGTACCTATCCTCAGTCGATTTAAAATCGGCCTACTTTCAAGTCCCGCTGGATTCTATGGAATCCCGCGAGAAAACCGCGTTCACCATACCTTCCCGCGGTCTCTTTCATTTTAAAGTCATGTGTTTCGGATTGACTTCAGCTCCGGCCACCCAGCAACGTTTAATGGATAAATTATTCGGCCCAGAGTTTGGAGACAATCTATTTATTTATTTGGATGATATTATCGCCGTAAATTCCAATTATCAGGATCATATCGACCTCCTATTGAAAATTAAAGATAAACTACATAACGCTAATCTTACTATTAATATGGGGAAGTGTCAGTTCTTCCGTAAACAACTGAAATACTTAGGTCACGTAGTGGACGAATACGGTCTGCGAACTGACCCCGAGAAAGTTAAAGCTCTCGTTGATTTTCCTACTCCTACGTCCCGTAAAGAGGTGAAGCGGTTCCTGGGAACCGCGTCTTACTATCGCCGCTTTATTCATAACTTCAGTCATCGCGCTGGACCTCTTAATTCTCTTACTTCCACTCGCAAAGGAGCACCTCCTTTCCGATGGAGTCCCGAAGCGGAATCCGCTTTTACCGATTTAAAACTTGCGTTAACCAGTGCCCCTGTGTTAGCCACTCCTGATTTTACTAAAGAATTTTCCGTACATTGCGACGCTTCCGATTTTGGCGTTGGTGCTACTCTTACCCAATCGATTGATGGCGAGGAGCATCCTATCGCTTATTACAGTCGTTCACTTACCCCTACCGAACGCAATTACTCAGCGACTGAACGAGAAGCATTAGCTGTCGTTCATGGCGTTGAACATTTCCGTCCTTATTTGGAAGGCAGTAAGCCTTTTCGCGTGGTTACAGACCACGCAAGTTTAAAGTGGTTTTTAAATCTTAAAAATCCAACTGGCCGTCTAGCCAGGTGGGGTTGTAGACTTTCCCCCTACAATTTTGTCATTGAGCACCGCAGTGGATCTAAGCATATCGTACCGGACGCGTTATCCCGATCAGTTCCCGTATTAACTATCGATACTACTCAAACTACCGATAGTTGGTATTTAAATATCGTTAAACGTTGTATCGAGAAGCCCAGAGCTTGTCCAAATTTTCAGCTTAATGGTGGTAAACTCTATCGTTATACTAAAACTTCGAATAAACTTAGTAGTGATTTTCAATGGAAAGAAGTAATACCCATTGAAGGTAGAGAACACCTTCTTAAAGTTAATCATTCTAATCCTACTGCCGCTCACCTGGGTGTAGCAAAAACGTATAAACGTTTGAAACTCCGCTATTATTGGCCCGGTATGCATACAGATACCGAGGCGTTCGTTAAAGCTTGTACTACGTGTTGTGCATGTAAGCACAGTACTCTTAAAACCCCTGGTTTTATGGGCAATCCTAAAGTTTGTTCACGCCCTTGGCAGGTAATCAGCTTGGATTTGGTTGGACCCTTTCCTAGTTCGCGTCAACAAAATACTTACCTACTGGTTGTAGTTTGCTGTTTTACCAAATACTGTATATTATTTCCTTTACGTCGAGCCACTGGCAAAGTTATTGCCCAGCGTCTCGAGGATCATGTTTTTATGGTCCATGGAATTCCTCAAACCATAATAAGTGATAATGGCCCTCAATTCGTTTGTCACGAAGTGCAGGACTTGTACCGTAGATATAACATCCCCCAGGTACATTTGGGACCTGTTTATTGTCCTCAAATGAATACGGTGGAGCGTTACAACCGTACAGTTGTTACCGCGCTGTCATCTTACATAGCTGACGATCATCGCACTTGGGATGTTAATATCTCAAAAATTGAATTTGCTCTTAATACCGCCGTAAACGAATCTACGTCGTATTCCCCTTTCATGTTAGTTCATGGCAGAGAAGCTGTGACTGATGGTACTATTTACCCTTCTCCCGAAGATGTAGACGAACTAGTTGTTACATCTCGTGATAACTATACTACTGATTTAAGTCATCTTAATGATATCTTTAAACGTGTTACTGTGATGCTGCGTAAAGCTCATGACCGTAATATAAAATACTACAATAGTAAACGCCGAGATATCTCGTTTGATGTCGGTGACTACGTATGGAAGAGAACGTATAAGCAAAGTGCCGCAGATAAATATTTCTCCGCGAAGTTAGCCCCGAAGTACGAGCGGTGCAAAGTTATTAAAAAACTATCCCCGTTGGTGTATGTACTTGAGGACGAACGTGGAAAATGCCTCGGTCGGTGGCACATTAAAGATTTTAAATAATACGTTTCTCAACATCTTATTACCTAGACTAATGTCGAATTTCCTTTAATATTTTTGATTATACTTTGACCTTTCAGTCTAGCCGATAAGCTGGAGGCCAGCTCGAATTTTCCTCGTTCCCGAGTAAAATTCCGGTGGCAAAGGGGGTCATTGTAACGTCGTATTTTAACTTTTTACTTATTTTCCATTAAACTTTGGATAATTTTCAGTCTTTACCGACTGGCAACATCTCCCACATATAGACCTTTTAAATTGCCTATGGTCAATGCTTAGGGCTTGCTGCATCTTTCACCTTACGATATCGATCGCGAAATTGATCGATTATTGATTTAATTACCGATTATTTGTTTTGCTTTTTTAAGACTTAAATTAGATATTTAAGATACTAAAACGATAGATTACGTAAATACTACTTAAAATACCATTGTGCTATTTCTCTTGTACCCCAGGGCATCCTCTGAGATCAATCGTATTGGCATTCATTTCGTCGTAATTATAATGTTACGATTAAACCTTCCGGCCATCGATTGTTTATTTTGCTTTTTCTGACAAGTGTCGATTTTTTCGTTTCCCACCCCTATTTCTAAGCACGGATCTTGACCTACGACAAGAGGTCGCGAATTGGCTGTTTAAAATTCGCTGGGAGACGTACGGCGCACAATTTGGGCTCCGAATGTTGGAATGTTCGCCGCAGGCGCGGGAAACCTCCTGACCCCGTAGCGAAGTGTCTTCTGACCTGATCCCAATAAAAATCTAACAAACCCATACAGGGTTTTTCCGGCTACCCCTTTACTTGGACACTGGACGGCACCTTGTTACTACCAATATTAACTTCAAGGATGCTCCAGTCACCTCTTAACCTACTACCTACCTTAACTATCTGATTCTGCTGGCTACCCCTGCAGAACCGGCTACGTAAGCATTCTACCACTACTACTACTACCAACCCGGTTAACGTCGTGTGATTTTCTCCGGGATCTATTCATCTTACCTCGTCATCTACCACGGGTTACCCCCACTGGAAGCTGAAGAGACTCCGAGCCGGTGCGCTCCGGGATAGGCTGGTAGGCTGCAGTGCAGGTACCCTTCCCCTTGTTTATTGTTTTTTCTAAATTGCTACTTCGAATCTGTTTCAAGTACTCTTTTGTTAAAAGTTTAAAATTTACATTTAATTCTTATTATATTGAACTCGACCAAACGAACCACCCGTCCCTTCTGTTATTAATAACCAACACTACTAGTATTTCAAAATTATCTTAATCTGGTTTACTAGGAACTGAAAGTGTTAATTACTTACAATAAATAATTTGCTTTATATAACCAAGGTAGCAATAAAAAGTGTTAATCAGATATTTTGTTGTTTTCTTAATACTAACCCTTTAGGATTTAGGAATTCTTAGGAAACCCTAGAAAAAGCATTACACCATCTAACTGCTTTCTCTCTTGAATTGCACTCTGTCTGAGATTTACTTGTATTATGGATTATTACAAGTAAATCTCAGACAGAGTTCAATTATAACCAGCTCCCGTATGTTTCCACAAGACTCTCATTTCCCCGACTCCGCGATAGACCCCCGAGCAGTAAAAGCCGTTTCTTTGTTTAATTTCGTTAAAAAGGAATTAACCCTGTTCGGGGAACTCCTTGCAGGTGTTTTTGATTGGAATAATAAAAAACAAATATTGGCTAACCGCTTCATTATAATTTTGGAGTTGGAAAGGTTCATGATTATTTTTTAGAGCTGGTAGCCGAATCGTTAAGAGATTGAAACAGATGTTTGCACTTAATGGCTTACATCAACAGCCGGAGACGTCTACTGCTGGGCGAATGCCTCATCGCTCGAAGAACTAATAACCGATGGGGAATTAAGGTTCTTGAGTGGCCACCACGTAGCCGCAGCGTAGGTAAGCCTTCCACTAGGTTCCTTCCACCGACGACATTGTAAAAGTCGCGGGCAACCAGTGGATGCAAATGGCATGTTGTCGTACAGTGTGGCGGTCTAAGGGGGAGGCCTTCGTTCAGCAGTGGACGCAGGGCTGATGATGATGACAATTATTTTAGTTTGGTCTATTGGTCTACAGCACAGAGCAGAGGTTATCTTATCTGAGATACTTTTCTGAAATAAGTTAAATTAAAACATGTGACAAGTACGATAGTTTGGTCGATTCTATGACCTAGAAATCACTGTGATCCGGTACACTATAGTACTGATGGTGACAGAATAGAGACGTCGCGTCCAATCCGTCGGTCCTCAAAAACCTAAAGTTACCACCTAAAGTAACCTTAAATCTATCTGATAGAGTTCCACACTTTCATCTTTATTTTATGGAGATAAAATCTAAAACATATTATTATGTCTACACGCGTTGAAATTGAAACCTGGCCGGCCGTAGAAGTAATTTTCCGTCTCTCCCCAAAGAAAGAAACAATATAATTGTGCTCGATGAGATAGAGTTAACAATAAAAATAAAAAAAAAATAAAAAAAATATGTCTATTGGCATAACAACGACACCTGCTTGTAATACTAAAGTTATGAACTAACAAGTTTTTTGAGTTTGTTGTATTTGATATATATGTATATACAAACATAGTATGCACTACCAGACAAACGACTGGTTCGTCACAAAAAAAACATACTTAAATGGAAAAACCCAAAGCCATTCAAAGTAATGAGCTTCCTCCAATCCAGCGTAACTTCTTCATAAAGATAACGACGGCTATGACTTGCACAGTGGGATGGATTACGTACGTCGCCGCAAATAAAATGAATGACTGGAATCAGGACTGAAATAAAATAAATTCCTCGCCTGCAATTATCTACTGACCCTGTAGTTGGACAAAAGACATCTCTGGGTGCTGGTTACACCGAAACGAGCGGTGTAGGTGTGGAGACAGGTAACCTGGTATTATTTTAATCAATACGAAAAAGTTAGTATTTTTAAAATTGATCTAGTGAATGCTTAACCACTGCTGATAATTCATATTATACGCTATTGAATTTCTTCTATGGATGTATGCAGGTTTTCTCACGATGTTTTCCTTCACCGAAAATTCAGTGGCACGGGCCTGGGCTTGAACCCATGACCTACATCAATTAAGTTCTAATAAGTTTCCAACTCGTGAGGTCTCCCGATTAGATTGCGCCAAACGTCGTCTATACTATTAGTACCACACAATTCGGTGTAACAGGAACCCCGGTTTACGTTAAATGAGATCTGTGTTTACGTAATGGAGGCCTTGCCCGCCGTAATTGATTCTGAATTAAACCGGGCAAAGTGATAAAATTCCCGTTTCGAACGGCCGAACTTGGCTGCCGGAAGAAATTGGATATAAATTCATTTTAATGCTCTCTTGAAACGGTTATAGGCGGCTGTTAGAACTCTGAGGAGTCTAACTTGGGGTACGTTTAGTGGAAGTGTTGATTTGCAGGTGGCGCTCGAAAATAAACTATGCTTTGTCTAAATTAGGTTGATAATTATGGGAGCTCACGCCCATGAAATTTCGTATTCTTCTTTCGAATAAATCTAATACAATCAATTCTTACTTCATTGACAGTACCACCCACTTAGTGAAGTGCGACGCATAACGAATAACCACATACTATCAAAAATCGGTTTTTAAATAAAGTAAATCGAATAATAAAAATTTACATTTGGGTAAATATATTATTATTTTTTGGTAATATTAAAGTTATTTGCAATTATCTATCACCCAGTTATTTAAAAAAATACTGTTGCTTACATACCTAGTGATTTCACTTTGTAACCGGTCAGACGTCACGCGTCCGGGCGCTGTGCTGTAAATGTGGCGCTATAATCGGTTTTCGTAAAATGACTAGGTTATTGAAAATGAAAATTCCGTCTCTTGCATATATATTTTTGTTTGCCATTTTTTTTGCATTTTCTAATAAAACATACTATGTTACCACACGAAATTAATTTGCAGTAAATTATTAGTTTTCTCGTCATCGTCATTCTGATCTGCGGATTCATGAGTTGAAAGGAGGGTTTTATAGTCATATTAATTAATTAATTATTAATTTAGTAGAAAAAAATCGTTTTCGAATATTCGAAATCGAATCCAAGTTTTACGAGAATAATAATCGAATAGGTTCATTACCGCTTACACACTACCTCATCCGCACTGTGAATTGTCAAAATTAACAACCTAATCTATACAAAGCATAAATATAATTTAATAAGGTATATACTTAGAACACTACGTAAAAAGTATAGTTGCATAGTACTGTAGACTTTAAGATCCCAGTCTAGCGTTAAAGGAAGATTGGATAATTTTTCTAACCATGCATAGTGCGGGTTGACGATTTTTAAAGAAAATCACTTCTATAAGCTTTTGAATTTATCTTATACAATTACTTTAGTTACTTTATAAAATTATAATTGTCTCTACACCTATCAGTCTAAGCCAACCTTATTGTTTTTGTGTATAGGAGTTAGATTTTACATGATTGTATAAGTTATTTTACCGACAAAAACAAAGAATAGTGCTATATCGCTTCATTGAATTACAATAAGTAGGTACAATGGCCCTAGATCACCATAGTAAATTTTTATTCAAACTTAAAACAAGTAATGTACATCAATATAATTTTATAGCTATTTAAACACCTACTACAAAAAAACTAAATTAAAATAAAATAATTTAAGCAATTTATAGGCAACAAAAGCTTTTATCGTCTCACTCTCGTAGATAGTGTAACGATAATCTAATCTCAGGCATAACTTAAAAAAAACAGCTCATCAAAAAAAATACCAAGAAAATCAAAAACTAATCACGAATTCATTCTCTCCTCTCACCGAACAAAGTCAAGCAATATTACCATTTGTTTTCATTAGCCAACACAATTTCCACTAAAAGTCGAATACTAATAAAATTATTACCGACCTAATCCTACATTTTCATTTCATAAAAACTAATTTCCCTTTTGTCGGTACAGGCAGCCGACGACAATTAACTCCCAAGACAAAGAAATAAGAAGAAAAGAACGTTTAAAATAATAAAAGACGAAAAAGGCGTTGCTTCTCGTCCCTTCTACAGAATAAGGAAGGGAAGATGTTTCAGCTAGAAACTACGGCTTGTGTTAGACCGTAAGCGTCTTAATTTAACCAGGCCACCTTAGTGATTTATTACCATGGCATTTCGCTAACCTATGATATCTATAATACATAAAAAAAGGAATAGTAGATTACTCACCTAGGGAGCAAAAGTAAAAAATGTCAAAGATCTCGTGTATATTGTCTCCCGAGGCGAATCTGAGGGTGACAAACATAAGATTTGAGGCTTCTTTACTTGCTCCCGTGGTGTGTATACGATTTTACGTGCCGCTGCGGGGTGGAAGTGGTTCCTTTCGCTCCGCGTAGCTAATTTAAGAAGCCACTTTAGCCCCGCAGGAACGTAAAAAAATATTCAGGTCAACTTAGTAAAGGGCGCTAAGGCGCCCTTAGGATCCAAAATATATCGCTATCTCACATTTCCCACATTTCTACAATTTTGAACATAATAAATAGTAGAATATTTCATAGTTATATATATCACGATAGGTTAACTTGCTAAGAATAACATTACAAAGGTTCAACTGAAATATAATTTCGATTTAGATTAATTATCAAACCTAACAATTTAATATTTTGTCGCTATGGGTTTTTTACGGATTATTTTTAGAAACTTTGCTTGTGTCTTAACATTTAAATTAGTCACAATTAAAAATTACATTGCATTATGTACAAGCTAGGACCTGGGTATGTCCTAAAACTGCATCTAGCACCACCGGAGGACGGGCAGCAGCGTCCTCTTAGTTAACGGTGGTAACACTCTGCGATCCCCAAGCCGCCTGCCAAGCGTGGGGATTATGGCAACCCCTCCCTATTATGGGAGAGGCTTTCGTCCAGTAGTGGACGTCTAACAGGCTGATGAAGATGTACAAGCTTGTGTTAATTTAGCTATCACTAAGTATTTTAAACGTTATTGAAATCAAGTGAATGGTGCCGTTACTGCGTGAAGTATGATTCTGAAGCCTCCAAGAACTGGTGCGATCATGGATCAAAATACATGTTAAAAAAAAAAACTCCTTAGCTAAAAAATTAACCTCTGATCAAAGATTACGAAAGATGCGCTATCGCGTAATAAAACAATGTTTGAAAATGACTCCCGTGCCGTCCTGTTTACGAGTTGCGCCGGAGTGCGATAGAAGATAGCACTTTTATGAGAGCATAAGGGATAAGGGCGTCTCGTTTAGCGAGCGCAGACAGGCGAGACAGTCCCTGGGGCCGTTTTCACTGGGCCATTTTACGGCGCGGTTTGACATATCTCCCTCCTTATATATATAATATCATTGCCTCTGATACTAATCGCGATGTAACTATAAACAATACATGGGCGCCGTAATCGAAATGGATCGCATTATGTCAAAAACTGACTGTTGGCTCGTAGCTTCTCTAGTCTGTGCTTGATGGTAAGTAAAAGCGCTGGCGACTGACGAAGGCATTATAACTGTTCTGCCGCGTGCATTATTCACTCGGCATTATGCGCGCACACGGCGCAGCGACGCGACGCCCGTAATGAAGTGGTCGCGAGAGTTGTGACGTCACTGCACACAATTCCTGCGGGTATGCACTTAAATGTTGGTCTTACACTTTAGAGTTACACATTTTGATGTGATTGGGTACTGTTTAACCTTCCTAATCACTAATCTGTACGAAGTGTATCTCTAGACGACGGACATATTCTAATAAAATTTAACTTATAAATAATTATAAGCAACCTTTGCTAGATGGACAACGCAGAAACCCAAATATAAATCTGCTGTTTTATAGAAAATGTTTATTCACCGTTGTCGACGAAATGTATGAAGCATCTGATTTTTCTTTCGCGCATTCAGGGTCGGCCCCATAGTAAAAGTTGTTCATGATGAAGAATAAAGTGATATCCTAGAATAATTATGTTCGTCCCGTGTTGTTTACACCGAACGAATATAATTATTCATGCGAATTAGTCACGCGTTATGATAAAAATAGCTCGCGAAAAATTCAGCTATTACATGTTGTGAGTGTATTCAGAAAATAAATCAAGATAAATGGAACTATCACTTTTTTCGTATTTTTTTTTTATGCAATCATGTGACGAGACGAGCAAGGCGTTCGCCTGGGGGTAAGCGTCACGCCTGCCACTAACAGTAGCAGTGCTAGAATTGTGAACTTGCAAACACAATCCTGCGCCGCACTGCACTGCGCTCGTCACCCTGAGATAAAGAGAGTTAAATCTCTTCATACCCAGTTATTTCTCTGGTAACATTGCCCTTCAAACCGGAACACAGTAATGCTTGCACACTACTGCTTGGCCATTGAATAACTGGCAACTGTGCTACTTTCCCAGGCGGACACTACAGTAGAGGTCTACCACTATAAATAATCAGTGTAATACTGTGTTACAAAAAAATATTCACGAAATAAAACAGTTTTTCAGATTCAGTTTTTTACAACTAACTTTTAATCTTCGTAATCACTAAAATTATTATTACGTATTATGAAAAAAAAACGGCTAATCCAAAAATCTGTCAATCATCCTGGACAAAATATTTATATGGAACAGCTAACTTTTTTTCGCGGATTCTAGGTTGGTCCCCAAAAAAAAAGACGAGTTTGTTCTTTAACAAAAAAAGATATAGAGGATGATCAGAAGAAAGACAAAGCAAGACGATTAATTAAATTAAATAAATAAATAATAAATTAATTAAATTAACAACAAATTTTTTGACGATTCGAGCAGTTACAGCAAGCAACAAAGATAATGAATTATCTCTAATTATCATTATTTTGCGCACATTCAATTTCCTCGAATTGTCATTATTTTTTTACCAGGCCGCATTAAAATCGTTATGGCGTCCAATTATGTCTATTTTCAACCGACTTCAAAAAAGGAGGTTCTCAATTCTGGTTTTTTTTTATTTGTATGTATGTTACGCGATTTCTCCGCCAATTATGAACTGATTTTGATGTTTTTGTTTTTGTTTTGTTGGTAATACTTCAGAGGTGGTTGCATATAAATTTTATTGAAATCGGTTCAGTACTTTGGTTTTTAAATCTAAATTACTAGAAAATATGAAGATTTCATCCAGGTATTCGAAGCTGAAGTCGGTTGTATTTTTTTTAAGCTTTATTATTATCTCTTATCAAGAAGTTTTAATGACTCTTCTTTAAAAATAATCTTAATTGTATCTTTCTTGTTAAATCTCCTGATTGCTTTTAGAGATTAAAGTGCTGAGATATTGCACAAATTAAATACTTCCTAGAGTTAAAAAAGGCTCGATTTTTTCATAGCGGATTTTATTAACGGAGTCTAAAATTGATGAAGATTCTCAATGCATGTGTTTTGGTTATTAAAAATTAAATAAATGGAGAGTTTTCTAATGATCGTCGAAAAAATATTTAAAATCTGCCGGTAAAGTCCTGAAATATAAGCGTTCAATGTATTTGGGAGGGACTAATCTGTCCCTTTGTAGCAAAACATAGGTATACATACACGTAGGTAAGCTTTCTTGAAACCTTCTCGCCTTCATTAATCTTAGATGAATCCAAATCGTAGGATCGTATAGTAATGAGACGAGCTAATCCAGAATGCTTTATGAAGCACATTAGTACTGAAGCACCTCAGTTTACTCGAGTTAATGATTCACGGAGCTAGACTTGATATTGAATTGAGCTGGAATGGCCTTCTCAAGGTTGGACTGAAATGAAATGAATCATACTTATACATTATACCGTCTTATGCATAAAACACTAAAGCCAATTTTAGACCAATTTTAGTTAAAAAGTTTTTTGTCTTCTTTTTTCAAACTAAATTAACAAAAATTAAAAAGAAACTAAATTTAAAAGAAATTGACAGTACACTTTTAACTAAAATAGGTTCAAAATTGTTAAGTAATGCATGAGAGGGATAAGCTATATTCATGTACAATTATAGTATAGGCTATATTTATATACCATATTTTTTTTTCCTCATCCTATAGAAGTACTTATTCTACATTATGTGGGGACGATAGTGACGCACTGATGTTCTGGAATGTCGTATCAATTCCTCACGAACAAACGGAGATGAGTGACAGAGCGGCAATTGATATTTTGTTGGCTTGTCTCCGGCCGCGAGGTTCGATCGCGTAGTTCGATCGAACCACGAGGATTTTGACGTTGGGATTTTAAAGGCTCAAAACAAGGTAAGCTTTAGCTTTCGTTTAAATCGGTTTCGTTTATGGTAGGTACGTAAAAAATATTATTTTGAAAAGTCGTCAATTCAAAGTTGTCATTGTGATGGCAAAAAAGTGCCTGGACGCGGTGGTCTGTTAATTAAAAATTACCTTGTATATTAGCTTTTTTTAATTTTGTACTATCACAAATAGTAAATATTTATAATTATGTACCTACATTTCATAAAATTTTCAATTCAAAAATTTGAAGTAACTCTTTCAATTCAATTCAATTTATTTAATTCAATTGGGTACATTTAACAGTACACTTATGAATGGTCACATTGATGATAACAATAAAAAATATAAAATGAATACATAAAAAAAACGTTAAATAAATTTTTTCAAACAACAAACATGCAACATAATGTTTTTTGAATTGTTTTACAGGAACAAATGATTCTTAAAAAAATTACAAATAATATTGCGGTCATAATTAAATACTTATACATACTTTACAGTAATACAGTATGTATACATTCATATCAAATTCCTTTAATAAATATAATAATAAGTAGATAAGCTAAGTGAAAAGGCAGTAAACACAGTCCCTATTATCCATGAACATTATCAGCTTTCACAAGCCAACGCTTTCGGGATGACCTCGTAACACACCGCGGTCATAACAAAAGAAGACTTCCATCATGAGAGTGACCCCTGAAAAAAATGTTAGTTAAGAGTGTGCCACAGTGACGGTGATAATGGAATGGACGGGCTCAGCGCTTGCATATTGTTCAAAATTAACAAGCCAATGAGCTATCAAAGCAACAATCGTTACTTTAAGTATCGTGTAATGAGTGACCATTATTTCACCTTGAACATCTTAAAATAAAGACAATAAAATTGATTAAAATTATGCTATTGTGATCATTTGCGTCTGTTGCATTTAAAACATTGGCATCATCTTTCAATATCTCCACCAAATAAATCAATTTCTTTTATATTCAGATTTTTGTACTACTACGTTAGTTTCATAGTGAAAGAAAGGGTTTAGAATAAATAACTTTCACAGAAACTCCCACAAAGAGCTGATTGGAATCATTATGAATCCCTTCACCAAAATCTCCATAGATACGTGTAATTTACTAATTGGTGAAATTTATAATTACCGCCGAAGCGGCTTTGAAGTTGCGTTCAATGCTGATTCCACCTTGGAACTTTACAATAAGCAATTTGTAGATAACGTCGAGATGAACGCAATTATTATAATGGTTTTGAAGAGAAGCGGAAATCAGGGCACTGTTTTGTGCCTTATGTAGAGCGAGATTATTATTATTAGTGCTTTTAGGCAAATTAGAGGTAAAGACGGGTCATAGCGCACGGTACGGTGACACAGAATAACACATACTTTGTACACATACAATACACGCCCACATATATAATACCACTGCTCGCTTTTCAGTAATTGTAATTGAAAAGGATAAGCGCATAAAAGCCTGGCTTCAAATTTGAATGTCTTTATTAGTTAGCTCTATAATTTTTGAGTTGCCATAACATACAGAATTTGCATTGCCTTACAAACCAACCGACAATTTAGCCATTTCAATCGACTTCAAAAAAGGAGGTTCTCAATTCGACTGAATGTTTTTTTTTGTATATTTATGTTACGTGATTACTCCGCCAATTATGAATTGAAGTGATGGTATTTTTTTTTGGTAGGTAATACTTCGGAGGTGGTCCCATATAAATTTTATCGGAATCGGTTTAGTAGTTTGATTTTGAAATCAAAATTACTAGAAAATACGAAGATGTCATCCAGGTATTCGAAGTTGAAGTCGGTTGTTTTTTTTAAAGCGTTTTATTCATTCTGTATGTTGAAGTTTTACTCAACTAATTAAAATCAAAAATAATTAAAAGTCAGAATAGCGAGCTTATTACCCGGAATACAAATTATAGGCTACTTTTTATCATCATCATCGTTATCTCAGTTTTTTAACATTACGCAGGTAAAGCCGCGGAGCGTAACTACGGCCTTACTTAAAAAAACTTTTCAACCGTTAGTCACTGCTTAAGATGCTTTGCCATCTTCTCTCTGACGTGAAGTTGCACGTGCTAGAAAAGGACAGAGAAGTTTAAGCAGTGACTTTAGGATTTTAGGATTTGATTTTAGGTAAGGCTGTTTGTATCTTATATTCAGGAATTTCACTGAAAAGGCCTACCCATGACCATTCTAGCAGTACGTGGTGCTTTATGTAACAACGACGCCCACCGGCCATCGCTGCAACATCGCTATAGTAGATTATTTACCTAGGGAGCAAAAGTAAAGAATGTCTCAGATCTCATGTGCTTTAAGCACATGATCAGAGACGAAGCCGAGGGCGACAAACGTGAGATCTGTGGCTTCTTTACTTGCTCCCGTATACGATTTTACGTGCCGTTGCGGGGAGGAAGTGGTCCCTTTCGGTCCGCATAGCGGGGCTAAAGTGGCCACTTTAGCCCTGCAGGCCCTGAAACTACTTTTAGACATTTCATGGTGAACATCATTAGCCATGTAATGTCGCTACTTCTTTCTTATATTTTAATTGAAACAAAACCGATTCAGCTATTAAATTATGTTATTCTATCTCACAAATCAAGAGGCAGTATTACTTTTATACAAGTTTTCTAATCTTTTCACTGTACCCATCAATAGAAATTAAGACATAAAACATTACTTAATTAGACTAGTTTCATACAAAGCGAATTGCTATGATTTCAGAGTTTCTATTCCTATCAAGCAATAAGCAGTCAACAAACATGCAAAACTCTCTTCCGTTATCAGTCGCAAGTTTATGCAAACGTATTGTTTGGCAGTTTCCATTGTCATGTGCAGGGTCACAGAAAAAAATCTTTGTAACAATCGGACAGTAGAAAAATCAGGGGACTTGAAAAGGATTTTTTCTTTCAATAACTACAAAACCGATCACAAAGGACGTATTTTTTGCTTAGAACCAAAAAAGGTCAGTAATGTTATATGAAATCTCATGATTGTTATGGTGTTGCATGGTTGTTGCATAGTTATTCATTCATGCACAATATTTTTTTTTTATTTAGAAATTTACCACAGAGGTTTAATGTCTCCCATTAAGTTTAATATAAAATGTATACATTAGATTAGATCAAAAAGATACTAGCTGTAAATAAAAATCAGCGGAATAAAACCGACTTGGTGAAAATAATTGTAGTAAGTTTTAAATGTTTGAGGAGAAGATTAATTAACTTATATAATAACGTTGTTTTCATTAACTTGAGTTTTTATTTTGAGTAGGTATATTTTATCACGGTTGGTAGATTGCTAGTTGAAAGAAAAGTAGATTACACATCTTGCTAAAGTGAGTAATTAAAGCACACGTGTTGATTTAGTGCCCTCGCATGCGCTCTCGGTGCAACAATCTACAATTTTGAGATTTATTCAAACTGTAACAAAAAGGAGTGATAATTCTGAGGTGTATTACATACATACCCGCAAGAGGGAAAAAAAAGAACAAGAAAAAAAAAAAAATAAACAAAAACAAAAAAATTATAATAATATATATATATATATATATTTAAAAAACTACTGTTTTACTGCTATTTTTAATTACTGAGGTGTACTTGTTTTAATAATAATTTAAAAAAGGTGATTGTTTGCCGAAAATAAATTGTTAAATTACAGTAAACAGCGTAAGCAATGTTTAGTCTAACAATGTCTCCGACTTGTGTCGGAGGAAGTATAGATGGAACAACAAAAAAAAAATTACATACATACCCATCATTATAAACAACTTGACAGCCTTATAGCTCAGTTGGTAGCATGTCTGCCTTCAGAGCTGTAGGGCGTGGGTTCGATCCCCACTCTGGGCAAACATTTGTGTGACGAACATAGATGTTTGTTCTGTGTTTGGGTGTAGTATGTACCATAAGTATGTATTTACGAAAAAAAAATATGTATATAAGTATTCTATCAGCTATCTGGTTTCCATAATACAAGCTTTGCTTAGTATGGGGCTAGATGGCGCTGTGTGTAAAATGTCCCCCAATATTTATTTATTTATTATTATTTATACCTTTTATTATGGGGCCAACCGTGAAATCGAGAAAAAGTCATAGAAAGTCAGTTTTCATAGAAAAAGTTAATTACCCTTGGACAAAATGTATCGCAAAGTAAAGGTAATCAAACATACCTGACTCTCGTATTTACAATACTCGTCTTATATTGGGACTGTCGAAGTATGTAATACCACAGAATAAATAGAAGTAGTGTCGATACCTAAAACAAAGCTACCTGCAGATTTAAGCTCCCCTGTGCCCCAATCAGGATCGCTGCTAATTCCACGCCATTGGGGGCGCCTGAGGGGGCCTGCCAGTGATCTGAACGTGTCAGTTGTCAAGAGACCGTGAGTTGGTTTACCTTATTTCAGAGCATTTGGAATTCAGGTGAAATCTTTTTCATGATTGTCGATGCTGGAAATATTTTGATTTAAAAAACAAGGCGGATTTTTATGCAGTTTGAAGGGCAATGTTGTCGAAGAATAGAGTAGATGACTGATGTTTATATCGTTGAAACCAATAGCTTTGATGAAGAATTTAAGTGAATATAGCATAGAGTAAAATACAGAATATAGTATGTTTATTGAAAAAATAATTTAAATTGGTTATTAATGTTCTGATATATAAGCGTTTAAAGTTTTTATTCGAGACAACTCTGTCCCTTTCCCACAAAACATAAAATTACGTCACGCCTTACTTGTCAGAATATAATTTATATGGCGTACTGAGAAGTGACGTCACGATTTGCTGTTTCGCCTCTCTGTCTAGCATGATATTAAAATGCTTATAAGTTGCTTATTTTTGATCAGATTTAATTTTTTTTTCATTAATCAGCTATATTTATGGGCCACATTTTAATAGGACAATAAAAAACAACCAGTCATCTAGCCTATTTACTGGGCATGACGAGATTTGATATATGTAGCAGTGCATTGCGGCGCAGATTTTTTTTCGCAAGTTCACAATAATTGTGGTGCTGCTACTGCTGTAGGCAGGCGTGATGCTTACCATCAGATGAAAGACTCGCTCGTGTCGTCACTCCATTGCATAAAAAAAGATTCGAAAAAAATATTCATTGCAATATAAGGCCGGCCGCAAATTATGAGACACGACTTTCCTGCGCGCGCAGGACCGACCACCACATACTACGTACAATAACAGTGGTGCGAGCGAGACGACCCTCACCGAGAAATTTCTAACGGTGTGCGGGACCACTGAAGAGAGAAGTAAATAGAACGGAAATGAGACGGGCCGCGCTAGCCGGCATTAGGTGCAAATGCGCTTAATGACAATTCTACCAATATACATGTTTGTTAACTGAGAATGCTCAAAAAGACAATTTAAATAGACGCGTAGGAACCAAACCACATTGTATCGTAATTAGATCAGCTTTAATCTGTTGCAAATTGGCATTTCGAGCGTTTTACTACAAATGCGCGACCAATTATTGGCATTTTTTCGTCGTACGTTTTATACAAATAAGTGTGAAACTGGCGACAGTGGTTTTCCATACAATTGCTTAAGAACATTGTTTTAACAGCCGTTCTACTAAGAACTACTTCTTAAAACTCCCATATAATACTTAGGTACACGCTATCTACTTGCAAATTATACAGGCGACACCGCTGTGAGCGAAACAGCTAAGCTGGCCCCGGCTTTATACAGGGTTATTATTATTGGTGACTACTTAGCTAAAAACCTTAGTATCTGTATCCTTCTGTATGGTATAAAAAACAACTTTTATTTTAAGAATTCTCGAATTTTCGTATTTTATAAATTTTCCAAAAAAAACGTTTTACATAGTACAGCTGTTTTTTTTCTGTGTAAATATTTCGGAAAAAATTACATTAGCACAAAAGTTGTTTGTTGTGCTGTACAGGTGCTGTTGTGTTGTTAACTGGTAACCAGTGTCTCTGTTACATACATAAAGATACCGTTAAGAGTTCGCGATGCGTCCAGATTCCGGAACTATCGTAATTAACCGTTGTTCCTTAATTTGTTCGTGTCGCCACATCCCCCTGGTGTCAGTCACTGGTCATTAGAAAATACCAACTTGCACTTACATCCTTTACAAACAACTTTGAATTTTAAAGCAGTGGCGTTAGGATAGAAGCAAAGAAAGGTAGGAAGTAGTAAAAGTGGTGAGGCTTTAAGACTGAAATACGCGACGGCAACAGAGCGTAGTGACAAGTTTCTAGTTAGACGAGTCTTTTTTATCTTTTTTTCTCTGCTTGTGCTTTGTATTCAGTTAAATTTTTACATAACTACGTTTTTTTTTTAAGTTTTGGTTTCAACTGTAGGAGACGCTCGTATTTTCCAAAACTAGTTATTTTAATTATCTTCAGTTATTTTTTAGTCATATAATAGTCACTAAGTAAATCAATATATATAAAAGGTTCTGTCCTGACTGACTGATTGACAGACAGCGCACAGTCGAAACCGCTGGTCGTACAGACAGACTTGAAATTTGGAGAGTGTATTCGTCTTGATGCATAGGGGTGTACTAAGAAAGGATTTATCGAAATTAGACCCTAATTATGTTGTATGGAAAGTTCTTTGTTTTTGAAGTTATAGCGATGAAAATAGCGATATTTGGGTAGTTTATTCAAAGGGGTAGGTGGAAGGAGGGCGCGGGTGGTGGGGGAGTTGGTAGATTCGGTAGAGTCGGTAGAGTTAAAAAATTGCCGGTATCGGATAGATTTAACCGGTATTTTGAATAACAAAGAACAAAGTCTATGAATAACACAATAAAACACAAATTCTAACGTTCCTAATTGATATTTAACATAAATCAACACCTAAACACAACTTCCTGTTGCATAAATGTAAAATTGAAAATCCTGAACATGGTTTTCCCATCCGAGCTTTTATTTAATTATCTCGTCACAAGGACTTCACTTTGAGTTTGTTTACAATATAACACGAGAAAACAGATAAAGTAAATGACATTAATCTTCTGACATTTTTAATCAGATCACACTATATAATGTTATTCATACGAAAGTTTATCGATGTGTGTATGTTTGTTACTCCTGCACGCTGAAACGGCCGAACGGATTTGGATTCAATATAGAGGTAGCTTATGCCTTGGAATAAAACATACGCTACTTTTTATTCCAGGTATAGCGCAAAACCGCGGGGAGCAGCGAGTCTGACATAAGAGTGTAATGTTTACTAACTTAATGTATTAAAATATGTGTGTCGTTTATTTACCTCTATTCACGTTTACGATAGACGTTCTCGATGCCCTGGACATCAAGTCATACGTTTCTAATGACATTAATACCCACGATTATGACGTTAAGCCTAGGATATGACGTAAATGGCTGTGATTATGGCGTTAATAGAATAATCACCAGCATTAGCTATATATCGTGAATGATGAGCAATCTCCCGATTATATTATACTTCTATATAATAGGCTAGATGACTGATGTTTAAATCGTTGAAACCAATAGCTTTGATTAAGAATTTAAGTAAATATAGTATGGTAATTGAACACATTATTTATATCGGTTAATAATGCTTTGATATATGAGCGTTTAAAGTTTTTGTTAGAGACAACTCTGTCCCTTTCCCACAAAACAAAAAATGACGTCACGCCTTACTTGTCAGAATATAATTTATATGGCGTCCTGACAAGTGACGTCACGTTTTGCTGTTTCGCCTCTCTGTCTAGCATGATATTAAAATGCTTATAAGTTGCTTATTTTTGATCAAATTTTAATTTTCTTTTCATTAATCAGGTATATTTATGGGCCACATCTGAATAGGACAGTTAAAAAAAACAGTCATCTAGCCTATTATAGTTTATCTGATATCTCCCTGCTAACAACATTTTTATAATGTACATATATAAAATAACTGAAATGTATAAGGAATGTATTGTACTGGACCTGGGTATGTCCTAAAACTGCAACCAAAACCACCGGAGGATAGGCAGCAGCGTCCTCTCCGTTAACTGTGGTGAACATTATGTGATCCTCAAGCCGCCTGCCAAGCGTGGGGATTATGGCAACACCTCCCTATTAAAGAGGAGACCTTCGTCCAGCAGTGGACGTTTCTGGCTGATGGGTGGGTATTGTACTGTTGTAAGGACCTGGGTATGACCTAAAACTGCATCCAGAATCACCAGAGGACGGGCAGCAGCGTCATCTCAGTCAGTCAGGAATTTGGAAGTAAACCAGAGTTTGTTAGATATCCAATGTCGGTTTTCTGTTTGGACAGACAAGACAATGAGAGGACCTTATCTTATTCGTTTCTCTAAGGAAATGACATAATTGTTTTGTTGTTTTTAATAATTCCTGGCCTTGGATACAAGGCCTTCAGCCGCGTACATTTTTCTTCATCGATCTTTCTTCCTGTTATTTATTCTTTCTCTTCAGTCATAAATGTCCTATTTACAGTAATTTTTAGGTAATGTTTAAATAGTGCTAAATATAGTTGAGTTTAATTATTATCTCATTTCAGCCCCCATTTTCTAGGCCCAGTCGAATCGAATTGATTGTAAACTGCTCTACTAGTCTTCGTCATCTGCATTAAGGATGACAGAGACGGATAGTGTGAGTTCCGTGCGCCGTCCTTCCGAAATGTGGTAGCTGTTCTTTCAGTTCAGTGCATGTTTCGATATTTTTATTTTTAATGTTTTTTGTATTTCTCATTCCTTTATATTTTTTTTCGTAATGTTGTACAGATATTATTTTACATAGTTTTAATTTTAAAACGTTTCGCTGTTTTAAGCCTTTCGTGGCCTCATTTCAATCGGCCTCAACGGAAGATCAGCGCTGTTTGATAAACAGCATTACGCTGAGTTGAAGCCATTTTTGTGACATCACTTTTAATTTTATTTTATTTGTAATTAACTTTACTTAGTTATATTAGTACCTACGTTAATGATGTTACAAAATAAATCATTTTTCTTTCTTTCATCTCAATTAACGGTGGTGAGCATTTTGCGATCTCCAAGCCGCCTGCCAAGCGTAGGGATTGTGGCAATTCCGCCGTTTTAAGGGGGAGACCTTCGTTCAGCAGTGGACGTCTTCGGCTGATGTGTGTATAAGGACTGTAACTATTAAATCTGTAACTTTACACGGTTAAACTTTACGGTTGTTATAAGTACGTGTCACGAAGATATTCTGCGATGTCGTTATTATCAGTAAGCAAACCCACCATTAAAACAACTTCCAGTTAAAACGCCTTCAAGGTTCTTTTAGCCCTTACCAACCAACATCGCTAGCCTCACTATATTACACTAAAATTATAAATTCGAAAGATTGTCGGTATGTGTGTGTGTTTGTTATCTCCTCGCGCCAAACGGCTGAACAGATTTGAATAAAACTCAGAACAGAGATAGCGTATTTCCCGGAATAACAGATGGCTACTTTTCATCATTACCATAATCACGCGGGTGAAACGGCGGGGCACAGCTAGTAATATTAAATGTGGTACTCCCTGGCAGAACCAGTTTCATTTTACTAGATAAAAATGACATAAAGTAAATAAGTTCGTATAGGCTGAGTGGTCAGCGCTAGTGTCAGAGTTAATGTGCCGCCCGAAGGCCTCTGACATGGCAGACGGTTGTTGATAAAAAAAAGTATACATAATTAAAATTCATATAGCATGTATATTTTGTAGTCTTATTTTTTTTTTAAATGCTAGTTTCGTAGAAAACTTCAATTTAAAATGGTCCTGCTGGGGAGTATGCTCTCTGGCAGCACCACATTGCTTGGTGCTGAACTATTTATTTTTACTAGATAAAAAATATGCCATAAAACTGTAGGGAAAATGTATATTAATGCGAAAGTGTATTTTGGTGGTTTGATAGTCTGTTTGTCCTTCTTTCACGCTACAACAGAACAATAATAATTGATCGACGTAAATAGTTCTTTTGGGAAATACGCGTGGAGCCGCGGGTAAAAGTTTGTCTTTAATACATCTCCCTTAGTAATAAAATCCAAGAATGTGGGCCGGCACTGGATTGCTTTCAAAGCACGGTGTAATGGTTATTTGATGGGTCTCCCGCTGTCGCTGTTGATACAAGATTGATGCTTTCAAAAATTACGACGGGTCAGGAATGTTGGGCAGTTGCGTAGTTGCATATTATAGGCATAGTGCTATCAGATGTAGGTAATGTGTTTTTGTAGAACTTGAGCAGAAATAACTTTCGAGGGATTTGAGGGCACTGCTGAGCAAGGTTTTACACTGCACCTTTTTAGGTTCCGTACCCAAAGAGTGTCCGACGGAACCCTGTTTTAAAGCAATGTTGACATAACACACAATTTTATTATGTAGTGTTAGGACTCTACTGCAAAGTCCGCCTGGGGAAGTACCACACCTCTGCCAGTTATTCAACCGCCAAGCAAGTGCCGCCGCCAAGTAGTGTGCAAGCATACCGCATAGTTCCGGTTTGAAGGGCAATGTTACCAGAGAAATGACTAGGTATGAAGAGATTTAACATGATGTGGCGACCTTATTCGCCACATAAAATATTCAAGAGAAGTCATTATTGAAAAGAAATAAAAGAACATCAAAAATATATAAAAACTAAAAACATCTCTAAGAAGTATTTATGTTTAATATCTCAGGATGACGAGCGCAGTGCAGTGCGACACAGGATTGTGTTCATCATCATCATCAGCCCGGAGATAAACAGATAAACATATTTATTAATAATTATTAAATTACAAGTCAATATTAATAAAAGTCATTCCAATATTAATTAATTAGTAGTTCATAGTAATAAAAAATTCACTAATTTTTCTATGATAAAAATAAACAATTCATCAATAAAATTTATATAAATAAGTACCTACAATTTTGTGCTCATAAAAAACTCGTCAAGTGAATAAAAAGTCCTTTGAACGAGCCAGTTCTTTAGTTTTATTTTAAATACATTATCGCTGGTAGAACTAGTGATATCCTTCGGCAACCAGACGACGTCCACTGCTGAACGAAGGCCTCCCCCTTAGACCGCCACACTGTACGACAACCTGTCATTTGCATCCACCGGTTGCCCGCAACTTTTACAATCTCGTCGGCCCAAACAGTGGGAGGCCTTCCTTTGAGGATTGGGTTCGCAAGTTCACAATTCTGGCACTGCTACTGTTATATAGTGGCAGGCGTGACGCTTATCACCAGGCGAACGTCTAGCACGTCTCGTCACTTGATTGCTCAAAAAAAATCACACAGGTCACGTGTAAAGTCATTGTCAATTTCGGCAGTTAATCTGCTGGAAGGAATATTCACTTACATTTTTTTATTTATGATTCTAAACACAGACAAATAGCCTAGAAGATGCTATTCGTCTGTGCTCTCAATACTTTTCTTATAATACTCCAAAGCTTTTGAATTTATTGTCTCCTGGAAACTGCTATTGAAGCTAACGCTGGTTTGCGCGCCATTTTTCGCAAATATTGATTGTCTTTTTCGCAAAATTGTGGTTAGTTTTGTGGTTGATTATTATCAAAAAAAGTTTGTTTTTCTTCGCAAGTGTGATGAAAATTGTCATATGGAACGCGTGTGCTATTGGTAATTAAACTCTTGGCTCCCTTATCATAATACTGCCTCAATTGTAATGACCAACATATAACACTTGAATCTTAATGTACTATTAATGCAATGTACCTTTTCCAATTTGTAAGATCAGAGATGGGACCAATGCAGCTTTTTTATTATCTAGGTCTTTTCAAGCTCAGAGCGAATAGGGATCTTCTAAGTCTGCTTGCTTTGTCTTCGACCATATCGTTTGCTAATAGAAGTGTTGGAGGCCAAACGCAGAATGTTAGAGAATATAAAAAATGCAATTAGGTATTATGTATCTCACTCTCACTCACTCATCAGCCAGAAGACGTCCACTGCTGGACGAAAGCCTCAATAGGGAGGGGTTGCCATAATCCCCACGCTTGGCAGGCGGCTTGGGGATCGCAGAGTGTTACCACCGTTAACTAAGAGAAAGCTGCTGCCCGTCCTCCGGTGGTTCTGGATGCAATTTTTCCGAGAGTCCTCTTTGTTAACGGTGGTGAGCATTCTGCGATCCCCAAGCCGCCTGCCAAACGTGGGGATTATGGCAACACCCCTCTATTAAGGGAGAGGCCTTCGTCCAGCAGGGGAAGTTTTATGGCTGATGACGAAACTTAAATATTCAATTCAATTTTGCATCGCAATTTTAGGATAAGCTTTATGTCTGTGGTCGAAAATGATACCGAGCGCACTCGTCCACTGATCCGATAATTTGTGGTAATCGGATTCATTGCTTATTTTATTTCATTGCGTTATTTATTCAGTAATCATGATTGAGTGCATAAATTATTGTTAATGTTAATTCACTGCAAAGGTTTGCTTTTTGTTCATGTCAAAAATTAAATAGGTACTTAAGCAAATGTGCCTAAACATGGCTAAATATTATTATCACAACATAATCACGGTAAATATCCCGTAAATAATAATAATAGAAATGTACGAATAACCCTGATAGTTTAAAACAGTGTTTATTGATAACTCTCCTTATCTCAGTGTAATTTTTTTTATGACGAGACGAGCGTGACGGCCGCCTGGTGGCAATTAAGGATCACGCCTGCGCATAACAGTAGCAGTGCTAGAATTATGAACTTGCGAATTAAATCCTGCGCCGCACTACACTGCGCACGTCACCCTGAGATATTAGATGTGAAATCTCTTTATTCCCAGTAATTTCTCTGGTAACATTGCCCTTCAAACTGAAACACAGTAATGCATGCACACTACTGCTTGGCGGTTGAATAACTGGCAAAGGTGTGGTACTTCCCCAGTCGGACTCTGCAATAGACTCCTACCACTACCAAACCATTTTGTGCTCTAAAACTTTTAGAATTCACAAAAAAAACGGGTAAGTATTTTTTTCATTTTGCTGATAACATCGTGTAAGAAAAAAACGCGATACTTACTCATTTTATAATAATAAAATGATAATAATATAATAATATTTGTAGCAGAGAAGTTGTTTGTTTATTACATTTCTACTATTATTTACGGGATATTTACCGTGATACACACACATTCATTCGTCATCCACAACATAACCAGGGTCATGATCCCGTAAATAATAATAATATAACTGTAGTGATAAAATAAAATAAATTATATTTCTTTCTTTCTTTCTTTCTACAACCGCGATAGTTTAAAACAGTGTTGTTTGTTTATATATGCTCAATATTTAAATAAATCGTTTTTTTTTGTTAGTTACCAATATTACGCAGATAACATAATGTTACTACGTACCAATAACCCGGTAAGCCAGGTGTACTTAAAAATACGTATAATAAAAAAAATACTGTAGCCATTGTCTTTTTTTCTTGAAGCAAAAATACAAAGGATTGCTTTAACTTCCTTCGCGAAGTGTGACCCTTTCAAAAAGTTTGGTTACCGTGCAGTTTTCAAAAGACCAATTGCGACGGTCTTGTTAGTGGAACCGGAATTCTTCCTGGAGCACTTTTCTAACTCGAGCACTTTTCGTAGCTCCTGCACTTCTCGTAGCTACGGCAGAGCATACCTATAGCTACGGTGTTTCGTAGCTGTGGTACTTTTTGGTAACTGAGTGAGACGCTTTTACATTTTGTCGGGTTTTCATAAAATACATAGAACAGGTAAAGTTAAAATATTCAAAATAACAGTTTAATTTAATTTTCATAGTAAGGCTTGACAAAGTTTTTGTAAACAGAAGATGTTAAAGTTCTGCCCAACTTTAACATCTTCTGGTTTTATCGAGGCAACATGAAAATACTCTATCAATAAAACTTGGAAGAACTCAGAAAATCCATTTTACGAAAGTTAGCATTTTCTTTGTACCTATGTTTTTTCAACTTATTTTCTTAGCTACTTCAAATTATAGAAGCAACAGAAATAAGGATATGCAGATTCAATTGTATACTCTAGAGTTGGGCTAAAATTTTGAACGGTTTTGTCAGTAGATTAATACAATGGCTGTAAAATATTGCTTTGCCGGTATACATTATTTGCATGAACTTTTTGCCAATACAACTTCATAAAAATATTTATGGGTCCTAGTCAATAGCTGGTCATTATTGTTGGAAGTTACTAGTATGATAAATCAAACTCCATCAATTTCTTGTGTAGTTATAATCGTTAATTCTTACACAGTGCATTTAAATATTCAGCTTTATACATTGCCAACATTACAATATCAATAATTTGCGTTTATTTGGCTCAACGCATAAGCATTGCCATCCAGCGTGGCAATGCCGCCAGCATGCTGGGTACGCTGCCGACTGGTAGTGGGTTTGAGCATTTGGATTGTCTCTAGACTTTCATCGGTCTGGATACAATCCTTTTGTTTTTTGTTGTGTAGTAAGCTAAGTAGTCATTGTAGTTTGTTGTAGTTAATAAAGGCTTATGCCTAGAAAAAAATTATAATTTGCTGTCTACCAATCACTAATATGTTTTCGATCTCAGACAGAAGAGACAATCGAGAATGCCATGACAAGATCATTTTTCACTCCACCTTCATTCGCTTCCTTTACCATATTATAATTGACCATAGATACTGGGCGGGAAACATTCTGATTGGCTAAAATAGCGGCGCGTCATCTTCGCTGCCTTTCGATTGGCTGATTGTATCAAAGTATAAGTATTGCCATAGCAAGGAAATATGATGCTACTTATTACAGATTTCAAAAATATACTATTTATTAACTTTACTTAGTTATATTAGTAATGGTGTTACAAAATAAATCATTTTTCTTTCTTTCTTTCTTTCTTTCTTTCTATAGACTAAATATGAGTCACAGAAAATCATAACAATAGTTATAGTTTTTAATTGGATCAAGTGTTTTTTTAAATTAATTGCCATTGTAACATAGTTTTTACAAAGTTTCCAATTTAGATGCTTTTAATTTATTTTTTGTCTTTTTTATTTGAGTCCAAGCTGTTATCGCAAAATTAAATTTGTTATCGCCTCTTTTTGAGACTATTTCAATGATCTTTATTAACTCTCACCAGGTTAAGGTCCGTTTAACACTTTGTCACAAAAAACTTTCGTCTTTATTTCGCGATAAAGCCATCAAGTGTCGTTAAGATGAAGTCGTTCCATCCCCAAGTCGACAGTTAAAGAGGGCAATCTAAATTAGAAAGAGTAATTTAAAATGATTTATTAAGATAGCTAAGTGAGAAGCAAAAAGTTAAGTAGGGAATACTCCGCCGGTTTTAGACTTTGGTAAGATACGTTAATTACCAGCTGTTTTATTAGTTTTTTTTAGTAATGATAGGCTAATGAGAAAACCAAGCTGACGTACTGCCTGATGGTATACAAACAACACCTAGCACCAGCTACAATATTTTTTAAAGATAGGCAACACTTGTGAAATATGTCTTCATCAGCCAGGAGACGTCCATTGTTGGACGAAGGCTTAAGGCTAAGGGGTTTGTTAAATGTGTAACTGATCTTAATTGCTGTCAATTCAAACATATTACTTAATGGCTGCGTCCCGTGGTTTCACTCAAATGTAGTCCAGTTAGTTAATTCTTCGACTCTCCTAGATACTTAGCGTGGCGATAATGACAGCTCAGCTAAACAAACAAACTCACAAAACCACAAACATTACCTCTTTATAATGTTAGTGAAGACGTAGACTACCCATTAACCACTTTACTTAATTTGTTTTGGGACTTTGCGCGATACAGTCCGGAACGAGGATATTCCCCAAAGAATCAAAGTCACTGACATAGCTCTCAGGGTTTGCACGTTGATGTGGCAAAGCGCAGGCCACACCGTTCGCAGTACCGATGGGGAAGAACGGTGGCATCCACGAACCGGAAGACTCAGCGTAGGCCTCCACTAGGTGGACCGACGACATTGTGACTTGCGGGTAGTGCTGGATGCAAATGGCAGGTAGTCGTACAGTGTGGAGGTCTAAAAGGGAGGCCTTCGTTCAGCATGAACGCCTCCGGGCAGATGACTAACCACTTAACAAAACCACTTTTAAGGTTAGAAGTAGACGCTCTATAAAAATATTATTACTTATCCTAAATTAACGAACCAGCTGTCTGGACGTAGGTACGCCCACTTACCCAAGCGTTTACAAATTAAAATACAACAAAAATAAAATACATATTGGTCAGTTCGTATAACCGGATCCTTTCCAGGTAGAGTTCCGTGTTTTCCAGTGCGTAAACCGTTTCTTTATCTGGCGAACCCTAAGGCAAACTTTACGCATAATCATGGTATCTCATTTAAATAATTTCCTACGTACAACCATTGATTAATAAAGAATAGAAACGTCACGTAATTAGCATTGGGCATAGCACTTTACCCAGAGGTGTGAACCACTTACATTTCTACTAATAAATTACATTTCTTTCTTTCTTTCACGTTAAGACCCAAAACAGTATTTTTTTTCAAATCTTAATGTTATTATTGTTTTTTTTATATCCGTAGTAGATATCGTTTTGTTATTAAGATTACATTGTGTGATCTTGGAGGACTCAGACTTATAATGCCACAAGAAAGCTCTGCTGTCTTATTCACTAGAAATTAGAATTATTTAATACTTTTCCTGACCATTTTGAGATTTTTTCAAAAAATACAATTGTAATAAAATACTTCTCATATTTTAAAACGTAATTTTTTGAATTGAGAGTCTTCGGTCAGCTGGACTCGGTCGCCAGTGGGCCCGCAGGTCTATGAATGTTTTATGACCTATCTATTTATTTATAACTCAAGGCACAAAAGTTTCGGGTCTAATTATGATAATAAGATATTATGTTACCACCTGACTGAAAGGAAACCTGTGGCGAAAAGATTTAAAAACAGGATAAATTCTAATAAATACCCACAATAGTCTCTAGCTTCACCGTAGCCGTAATTCCACGGAAAGTAGGAGACAACTTGAAAAGTGTGGTAGAAGCCGTGGAAAACCGTAAGTAATTTATAAGTTTGTTCAGAATCCTGCTAGTTCTATTTGTATATTAATTATGAACTGTTGTCTGCCTTCCAACAACACCTCCCTTTAAGGGAGAGGCCTTCGTCCAGCAGTGAACGTCTTCCGGCTGTTGATGTGCGTGTGTGTGTCTGCCTTATAGCTCGTTTGGCAGCTTTGATAAATTTTGTGATTATGGAGGGCTTAGAGTATCCATAACCAGCAGGTAACTCTGAGATGGAGGGTATAAACAAATATATATATAAACTATACTATTTGCTCCAATGATTTCTATGTCTAGATACGTCTGAGTTAAGAAATCGTAAGACTAACTTCTCTTTGACAAAAGGTCAACGCCATCTCTCGGATTTCGCGGTCACTACGTGCAGCGCCAGTAAGCCGTGGTAGAAGAAGCGCAAACTGATCGAAACTAGAAACGACTTACATATTACCTAAAATGTAAGTTTTTGTGTAAAAGCAAGTTTAGATTAACTTAAAATGTTGAGTTACCGGTCATAAGATCCGCCACCTTTTTTTTACTGCACTTTGTAGTGTAATTCGTACAACGCTTCACCACACAGTTTGGCATTTTGCACTCAAGTAATCACGTCGGACGTGCGTCGCAGACTGTGCCCGCATCGGTGTCAATGTGTTTCTTTGACACCGACGAATGGGCGACATTTCAAAATGGCGTCCAACCCGTCCCTACTATGTATGTCTATGATTTTCTCCCAGTATTTGGTCACTGCATCCCGCAAGGCGAGGCCTTCTAAAGTGCAGGAACTTGGGCACCGAGGACACGACAAGCCGTATGTGCGACATGGTCTGCGCAGGGGCTCCGCAATCGCACTGTGCTCTCTCGGCGTCCAAGTATGCCCACTTGACCAAGTTACTCCTGCAGCGGCTCGGGCTCGGAGTCGATTTAACGACTTCCACGTGGGCCACGGGACCGCCTTCTTCCCTGAACATGATTCAAGCAATGATTCATATCACGCTAATAAAATAAAGCTCTCGAGCTAACTCGTAACTCATAAAGAGTGTCTTACGAGACACTCAAATTATTACGCTTCAGATTGTAAATCACCGTATGTCTGTAATTACACTGTAATTACTAAATTTACAGCGGTATAATAACGGTATAGCTTGTAACGAGGGGCCGCGTAGTGACTGTCTTTTATTCTGTCTCAACACACTCGGAGTTTTTTTTTTCTACTTTTTTTATGACACGATTGACAAGACTATGTCACGCCTGCCCTTAACAGTAGCAGTGCCAAAATTGAGAACTAGCGAACAAAATCCTACGCCGCACTGCAGTGCGCGCTCACCCCGCGCGAGATTAGATGTCAAATCTCTAATAATTTTCCTGCCAAATTAGCCTATCAAATAATAAAAAAATACTATCGAAAGTAAGTAGCTTATCTAGTAAATAACATTAATAATCACTGTTTGTAATACTGGTTATACATTCATAATGGTCAATAATAATTCATATGTTAATGGTCAATAAAGAATCTGGATCTGAGTCTGAATCATTTTTTAATATATAAATTGAAACAGTGTTATTCACATCCGCATTTCCATTCTACATTTGAAATTCTGAAATATTTAATTACTACCCTCAATGGCCCGTACCCTCCAGCGACCCAATTTAAGTTCCCCAAGGGTTTGTTTTCGAGATTCCGAATCGTATCTGACAAACATCCAAAAGTTATTAAGCCCTTAAACACTTCCAAACACACTTTCTCGGACAAACTCGATCCGTTTTGTGGACCTAAAGGATAACTTCCACTGAATTTGTTGGGCTTTAATACACACAGACAATAATAGTCTCACATAACTTACTTTAAATTCGCAAATACCGTTTTAGTTGTTTGCAAAAACCAAAAACCAAACCAAAAACATGAACGAAACGATTTGATTCCACTTTTATTGTGCGAACTGCTAAACAGTGGAATGAGCTTCCTGAGTGGGTATTACCCGAGGCATTATAATCTGGGTGTCTTCAAGTCACGAGTGAATCACACGGTCACACGGTTTCTTCTAGGCAAGCGTGCTCTTTCGTAGTGCGCATCGTCGCTTCAAATCAGGCGAGTTAGCGGACAAACGCAATCTTATAAATGTATTTAAAAAATGAAAAAAACTACTAACTTAGTTAGTTATTTGACATAACTAAAAAATTAATTATGTGCCACCAAAAACGAATAAAAAAATGCGTTCTTTGGTTCTCTCACTGGTGAAGAATATCCTAGATAATTCGCTTTTAAAAAAAATACAACGGACTTTTCAAATACCTGGATGACATCTTCATATTTTCTAGTAATATTAATTATAAAAACAAACTACTGAACCGATATTGATGAAATTTATATGGGACCACCTCTGAAGAATTATCAAATTCAGTTCGTAATTGGGCGAAGTAATCGCGTAACATAAATACAAAAAAAAACAGTCGGATTGAAGTCCTCCTTTTTTGAAGTCGGTTGAAAAACCACTGAGTCCACTGAGTCAGGACCATATGCGTGGAGTATATTTCGGTGGGACTATAGAAATTATAATGGGTACTGACTAAGTACTATAGATAAGTAAATGTCTACTTATATCCACAACTACAGAACAACGATCAAAACTTGAAAACATAGCTTCAAACAACATTTATACGAATAGCTTCTGAACAACTTTGATAACGTCTTGCATGTGCCACAAACTTTATCTTAACTGTATATAGAAAATTCATATTCCTCTTGGATTCTATTGGTTTTTGTTGTACCTTTTTCTTTTGCAGCTATCCGTTTTCCTACAAGCTTTGCTTAGTTTGGGGCTAGATGGCGCTGTGTGAAAAATGCTTACCGTTTTTTTTATAGATTTTCTTATTTACCACAATATCCTGCCTGATGGTAAGTAACAATGTGGTCTAGGATGGAGCACGCTTACCTAGAAAGAACCTATACTCTGAATTTGATGACACCCAAATTGTAGGTACTTTTATTTTATTTGATTGTATTTTTTTGGTGAGTTTCAGAGTTTCTATATAACTATCTATTCCTAAATATCCTGTATGCCAATGAATACACAATTTGTAGCAGTTATTTATTGTATAGTATACATTCAGACTTAGGACACTAATAAAGTTTATATTAAAGTTTGTATATTTTATTTTTCTGTGGGAAATTGGCTGTTAATTTATATGATTATTTTTCTTTTGTTATTTTTTGTTACTTCGTGGGAATACTTATGACGCCTTCAATTCTTATTTTAAATACGCTGAAGTAAAATAAAATGATACTTGTTTATACCTAGATACTAGATACCTACAACTTTAATGTTTCTATAGTGTATAACAATAGTCCAAGCACGCGAAGCAGCGGGCAATAACTTGTGTAAAGTAAATGTGTTACCTACTAATTCTTAGCACGTACCACGGCAACTTAATAGGCAATATTTGGCTTAATTTGGGTTCAGAGTTCCTCAAACAAAACGCTCAGTAAGCGACTACGTGACAATTCACTCCTGACTCTTGAGCATTGTTTGGCTTATACAAAAGGATGCGCGCAGAATAGGGTAAACGAGTATGCATGTGTTTTTTTTGTATTGACTCTCAAAAAAGCTGACTGGCAACAAAAAAAATCATCGAAAGTAAAATTTTCATAATTCTGTGAACAAATAACGAAGTTATAAACATTTTACTGTCATGTTAGACAGGCAGGGCACTATACCAGGTATATGACGTCAAAGTTCACGATTCCAATTAAATTCTATACTATGCACGTGTTTTGCTAAAAAGGGATAGATGACTCCCTCCCAAATATTTTAACCGCTTATATTTCAGAACCGATGGGGAAAAAAGGCTCTTGAGTGGCGACCGCGAACCGGGAGACGCAGCGTAGGCGCGGCCTCCTACTAGGTGGACCGACGACATTGTAAAAGTCGCGGGCAACCGGTGGGTGCAAATGGCAGGTTGTCGAACAGTGTGGCGGTCTAAGGAAAAGAAAGAAAGTTTTTTTTAATTCGAGACAAAAAAAATAGACCCACACACAAAAGTTCATACAAAAGAAAGAAATTTAAAAAAATATAATAATAGTGAGCACCTATATTCATTGTCACGAAACCGATCCCAACTCAGCGCAATGCTGGTTGGTAAGGGGGAGGCCTTCGTTCAGCAGCGGACGTCTCCGGGCTGATGATGATGATATTTCAGAAGTTCACCAGCCGATTACAATTATTTTTTCAGGTTTAGTTAAACTCTCCATTTATCCTATTATTTTTAATAACTGAAACATGCAAGTAATGTAAGTAATGTAATTCCCTATTAACGGGCTACCAGGCGAACGTCTCGCTCGTCTCGTCATCCTTGACATAAAAAAAACTAGATAGAAAACTGACGTAATTCTGACACAGTGCGGCGCAGGACGCAGCCGCATGCGCATTGGGCTCTGTTTTCACTCTTTGTAAAAGGTCACCGGATGTGATCGAAACTATAGTCGTACTATCCGATTTAATTAAACGTGATAATATCCCGTATAAATGCAACAAAAATCGAGATAGATAGAAAATAGAGCTAAAATATACATTGAAACGGTTATAATGTTTTAATGCCGCCAGCATGCTGGGTTAGCTGCCGACTGGTAGTGGGTTTGAGTTAGATTGTCTCTCTAGACTTTTAGCGCTCGTGGCGTAGCTTGTGTAGGTGATTCTAAACGATTACCGATATTAAGCAACGGATGGTCCGGTCAGTCTTCGGATAGGTGACCGTGAGCGGCATTTAATTCTGAGCGCTACAGTGGGTCGGATGATACGTTAAATTGTTGTTCCTGGTTGTTTGTTCTAATTTCTATAACAACAACCGTCAGCCATGTCAGAGGCCTCCGGGCGGCACATTAACTCTGACACTAGGGCTGGCCACTCAGCCTATACGACCTTACTTTTACAAACCTTTTGTTTTTTGTGTAGTAGGCTAAGTAGTTTAAGTAGTAATTGTATTTTGTTGAAGTTTATAAAGGCTAATGCCAGAAAAAATATTGAAACGAGAATGATTTAGATTACGTATCAAGTGACAATACATCGAGAAATAATATCTCACACGAGAAACATAGCGTGTTCATCTGAGAGACATTCGATACATTCTTTATCCAGCACTCCGCTGCTGATCAGGTATTCATTGGAATCGAGTGCCGGGCTACACATAAATACGAATAGGACACCTTGTATGTCGTATACAGAGTGTCTTTTATTCGATTATGGAGTAAATAGCATGTATCGTGTGTCGTACATCGTGTTATAGATTCTACAGATAACTAAACTCATCGACATAGCATTTTTTAATCACTTCTTCGCACTTTGTGCACTCAGCCAGAGTCAAGTATTATGAATTTTCAAGTTTATATAGTATCAAGTCAGTTTATAAGTATATATGTCATCAAATCACAGTTCGTCGTCAGCCATAAAACGTCCACTGCTGGACGAAGGCCTCCCCCTTTATAGAGGGGTGTTAACATAATCCTCACGCTCGGCAGGCGGCTTGGGGATCGCAGAATGGTTACCACCGTTAACCAAGAGGACGCTGCTGCCCGTCCTCCGGTGGGTCTGGTTGCAGTTTAAGGACATACCCAGGTCCCAGTTCAGTTCAAATCACAGTTAGTCACATGAAATTAGTCACAGTCGAGTCTAAGTCATACCCTAATCATGCCCTAGGAAAGTTGTGGCGACTTTTCTATTCCTTTTACGGAGTTTTGAAAACAACACGAGAAGACACGTTTCACCACATTACATCACTTGCCCACACTTGTTTATGTAATTCAACACTCAACGAATAAAACACCACCATTTTTATAATTATTTCGCGAAAAAACAAAAGTTAAAGAAAATATAGAATGCAGCGGCATGATATTTCCGTGTTCCCGCCAAAAAACTCCAACGTAGCATTAGTAATCTGAAGCGGCAGTGAGCTTGTCCTATCTATCACAGAACTGATAACCGCTGGGGTAGACGTGTTCTAGAGTGGCGACCATGAATCGGAAAACGTAGTGTAGGAGGCCCTGAGAATCGATGCAGTGACTATTTACATAGGACAGCTGACAGTGGTTGGAAGGCGATAGCTTAGAGCGGACTTAGTGTCGTGCCTTGGAAGAGGTTTTTTTTTATTACGCAATCGATTGACGAGACTGGAGAGGACGTTCACTTGGTGGTAAGCGTCACGCCTGCCCATAACAGTAGCAGTACCATCTCGTCACCCTGAGATATTAGATGTCAAATCTCTTCATACCCAGTACTTTCTCTGGTAACAACGCCTTTCAAACCGAAACACTGTAATGCATGCACACTACTGCTTGGCGGTTGAATGACTAGCAAATATTTAATATATTTATTTGTAAAAAAAACATTTTTTTTTTAACATAAGTATGTTCCAATTTACTCTCTTTTTTTATCAAGTAATTTGTTCTTTAGCAAACTTAATATTTTTAACTTAGCAAACTTCTTATTATTGCTTATTTTTTGTCTGTTGTATATTGATTGTTTAGACTGTTTATTTATGTGTGAGTCCGTCTTTTTACAGTGTTACTTCTCTATTCTAAATAAATAAATAAATAAATATTGTGGGACATTTTACACACAGCGCCATCTAGCCCCATACTAAGCAAAGCTTGTATTATGGAAACCAGATAGCTGATAGAATACTTATATACAATTTTTTTTTCGTAAATACATACTACACCCAGACACAGATCAAACATCTATGTTCGTCACATATTTTTTTGTCCTGGGTGGGGATCGAACCCACGCCCTACAGCTTTGAAAGCAGACATGCTACCAACTGAGCTATAAGGCTGTTCTTCCTGTTATCTGTGAACATTTTTAACTGGCTTTCTATTCTTATTTATTCTTTACTAATTATGTACCTAGCTGTAAATTTTCCTAAGAAAAAAAATATGTTTGGACTTCCTCAGATAGACTCTGCAGTAGAGTCCTACCACTACAAAATGCATATGTCAGTATATAAGGCATAATTATGTCGAGTAGTGGACTACGATAGGCTGATTATGATGACGGTGAGATTAAATTAGGAATCGCACGGGTTATGTTTTTTAAATGATGTGAATAGCAGCATCTCGCAGTGTCACGCTATGTACTACGGGAACCGGATACTTTTTTCTGAATGAAAATAGACTCAGGTATAAACTATCTGCATTTCAGTCGACACAGCCTGTAGAAGTAGGTAACAATCATTCATTTCACACACTCACTCACAATATTTTGCGTTTATAACTTAACTGTGGCTAGTTGCGTAGTGTTTAACATTATGTACGGATTTTAAGAATCATACTAGTTACTGGGTTTTATGCAAAAAAGTGCTGTTTATTCGGAGTTTTTTTTTAATAGCATTTTTGAATCAATTAATTCTAACCGGGATTGTGAGTTGAAATTGACCTCATCATCATCAGCCCGGAGACGTCCACTGCTGAACGAAGGCCTCCCCCTTAGACCGCCACACTGTACGACAACATGCCATTTGCATCCACCGGTTGCCCGCGACTTTTACAATGTCGTCGGTCCACCTAGTGGGAGGCCGCGCCTACGCTGCATCTTCCGGTTCGCGGTCGCCACTCAAGAACCTTTCTTCCCCATCGGTTGTCAGTTCTTCGAGCGATGTTGCCTGCCCATTGCCACTTCAACTTGCAAACCCTGCGAGCTATGTCGGTGACTTTGGTGAATATCCTCGTTCCGGATTTTATCGCGCAAAGTAACTCCGAGCATAGCTCTCTCCATTGCCCGTTGCGTGACTCTGAGTTTCTCCAAAAGGCCAGCAGTTAATGACCACGTTTCAGTTCCATTTGTAATTGACCTAATCACTGCTTACTCTTCGAGTAGGTCTATGTCCAGATAACTATCTAAACAATACTTTAAATTACAAGCTACAAATAAAAATGTAGTACATTTTTAGTGCTCTCATTTTATGTACCAAATTTTTCTCTCTCAAGAGACATTCGGGAAAAAAAACAGAATAAATAATAGTTCCAGGGCACTAAGCTCATCTTGATTTACGTGGTTTGATCGGCTACTTCCCCTGGGTACCTAACTCTCCGCAATCGGACGTTTGGGGTAAGGATAAAACGTCCCAATGTTTACTAACTTGAATGAGCTGCTACATAATCATTATTGGCTGAACAGTTAGATTACGGACGGTTTTTAAATATTATTCAGGCATTTATTTTCCTACATACATTTAAATTTTTCAACCGACTTCAAAAAAGGAGGTTCTTAACGCGACTGTATTGTTTTTTTTTTGTATGTATGTTACGCGATTATTTCGCCAATTATGAATTGATTTGAATAGCACTAGTGCTGTAAAGTAACAAGCACGCGTGTGTAATATCTTCGATTATAAATAAATAAATATTGGGAGATGCATTTATTACACACAGCGCCATCTAGCCCCATACTAAGCAAAGCTTGTATTATGGAAACCAGATAGCTGATAGAATACTTATAATACCATACTACACCCAGACACAGAACAAACATCGATGTACGTCACAAACATTTTTGTCCTGGGTGGGGATCGAACCCACGCCCTACAGCTCTGAAGGCAGACATGCTACCAACTGAGCTATCAGGTTGTCAATCATTTTGAGCATAAGATCCATGTAATAAGATCCACATTACGAGCAAGTGCGATAAAAATTATCTTATAACTCTTTAGGCGGTATGTTCTACAGGATATAAACCAACTTACCCTTCTGTTTCAAATCCGGAGTAATCCCATCTTAAAATCGTAAATAAACACAATCCCTACATCATTTCGCCGATAAACCCTTTCATAAAAGACGAATAATTAAATACTTACCAATGATTTTAACTCTAGATTTGCATCAAGTACTCACTATGCTAGGAAACATGACGTGTACGAGCATCTATAAAACAATACGTTTTTTTTAAATACAACCGACATCAACTTCGAATACCTGGATGACATCTTCATATTTTCTAGTAATATTGATTTAAAAACCAAACTACTAAACCGATATTGATACAATTTATATAAGCCACCTCTGAACTATTACCTACCAAACAAGAATCATCAAAATCAGTTCATAATTGGCGGAGAAATCGCGTAACAAACATACAAAAAGAAATCGTGCAGTCGAATTGAGAACCTCCTTTTTTGAAGTCGGTTGAAAATAAAGAGTACCTCTCCAAGAATAATACATAGGTACATGCTTCACGTAACGACAAGTCTCGCCAACTGTAATACCATACTAGATGCTCCCCGCGGTCTAATCCGCGATTCCTGAAACAAAAACCAGCCTATGTTTTTTCCAAGGTATATTAAGCTATCTATGCGGAATTTCACCCAAATCGGTTTCAGCGTGAAGGAGTACAAAACATGCACACTGATAAACTTTCTTATTTACAATATTAGTGTGATACCACAGATACTAAATAGATAATGACTAACGGGGATGAAAGAAACAGTGTATGTTTTTTTTAATTCTTACCTTAGATACCAAAAAGAACTCTCGGTACAGGCCCGAATCGAATGCGCTACTATAATGACATTACTATAATAAAGAGTCGTGTCTTCCTCCCAATATAACATGAGTTTTGAAGCGTTGGTGCGTATAGTTGGTGCGAAAGTCCTAGTTCTTAACAATAATTAATTTTATTATTATTCTACACGTGGATTTTATTAGTAGCTTACTCACCAAATTTTTTTAAATAATAGTTCTATTATTTCTGTTTTATTTATACGGGTATACTCACGTTTAATTAAATCGGATACTCCGACTATAGTTTCGATCACATCCGGTGACCTTTAACCTTTGACCTTTTGGTGACGGGTTTCATTAAACGTGAGTATTCCCGTATAAATAAAACAGAAATGTGTCAAAACCACGTCAGTTATCATAATAAAATAGTTCTATTATTATTTACGGAATATTTACCGTGATTATGTTGTGAAATGAGCTCCCGATATTGCACCATATGAGTGCACGCAAATTAGTCAGTTCACCTTGCCAATTAATTAATTAATAACTTTCAATGAAAATAGCAAAAACTATCAACAAAAAAATTAACAATAACGTAACAATAACAATTTTTCAGAATTTCAACAAAATGTTAGAAGAAACTTTGGACCTGGGTATGTCCTAAAACTGCAACCAGAACCGCCGGAAGATGGGCAGCAGCGTCCTCTCCGTTAACGGCGTTGAACATTCTGCGTTCCCCAAGCCGCCTGCCAAGCGTGGGGATTATGGCAACACAGGGGAGGCCTTCGTCCAGCTGTGGACGTTTTCTGGCTGATGGGTGGGTTGGCATGCACCATGTTCACGGACAGACAACAACACGGCAACGGCACGGGCGTGAAAATAGGCATGTGGCCTAATGTTTAATTTATGACAAATAACAGGCTTAGTGATAAATATAACTAAATACATTACACATACTGAAAAAATAAATGTATTGGCTGATAAATCTCTGAGATATAAGCGTTTAAAGTTTTAGGTGGGGATAGAGAGGGGATGCTCTATCCCTTTCTCACAAAGCACGTGTTAGTATAGCGTTTGTATGCCGCGCCTGAGGCTTGACGTCATAGCTCAGTATAGCGCGCTCTCTGTCTAGCTTGAAATTTAAATACTTATAACTTATTTATTTTTGAATTATTTTAAATTTTGTTTTCGTTGATATGCTCTATTGATTATCAGCTATTTTATGAGGTAATAAAAAAATTGTAGTCATCATGCCTATTGTGCATACAACTGTGACGAAATATCGGGAGCTCATTTCACAACACCCTGATACCCTGGTTTGTACCCTGATTAGTGGTAAGTTGTTCTATATTTCTGGCGTGCAATAAAGTTGTATTGTATTGTATTGTAATATAATCACGGTAAATATCCTGTAAATAATAATAGAATAGGCTAGATGACTGGTTTTTTTTATTGTCCTATTAAAATGTGGCCCATAAATATAGCTGATTAATGACACAAATGGAAATCTGATCAAAAATAAGCAACTTATAAGCATTTTAATATCATGCTAGACAGAGAGGCGAAACAGCAAATCGTGACGTCACTTCTCAGTACGCCATATAAATTATATTCTGACAAGTAAGGCGTGACGTAGTTTTTTGTTTTGTGGGAAAGGGACAGAATTGGCTTTACCAAAAATTTTAAACGCTCATATATCGGAACATTATTAACCGATATAAATTATTTTTTCAATAAACATACTATATTTACTTAAATTCTTCATCAAAGCTATTGGTTTCGACGATTTAAACATCAATCATCTACCCTATTGTAGTGAATAACTGTGATAGTTTAAAACAGTGTTTTGTTATAAGTCATCTGATCAGAACCATCATCTGAGAAAGTAAATATTTTTGATGCTTAATTTTTCGTATAAATAACCAATCTTTGATATTTATTATTAACGATATCAATGGTTCAAAGGAAAATCTCTGAAACGAAGCTTCAAAGAGGCGCGATGATATGATTAAAATCCTTTGTTTTAACATTAAGCGTGTTTATTAGAGACACTTTTGCTTGTGACGGTACCTTTTTGATTAATTTTATTTTGATATGGCTTTAATTGGATTGCTTGTTTCTGATTCTCGCTTTGAAAATTTAGGTCGAATCGAGTTACACTCATCATAAAATAAGTTATGTAAAAAACAAATTTATCATGATTTACAAAGCTATTTTACACGTAAGTGTGTTTACTTGTTATCTATGAACAAAATTTTCATTTGAGTGTTTTTTTTTTGGTTAAAGGATAAGTCGATTTGAGTCGAGTTGATGATATGGGTGAGTACAATACAATTTTTTTTTTATTCGAGACAAAAAAATAGATACCCACAAAATTTAATAGAAAAAAAAGTATGTAATTTAAATTATTTAATAAATAGTGAGCACCCATAATTGTGCCATGAAACCAATCCCAACTTAGCGTAATGCTGGTTGCTAACAACCAGCGCTGGTTTTCTGTTGAGTATAATTTAGTACAAAATTAAATATTTTTTTTTCTTTTGTATTTCTCCGCCCGTGGCGTACCACGAGGGCTACGTTCCATACATACAATTCGGCACGTATGTATAACGCATGTAACTTTGTGTAAAACCTTATACGAACGGTGCGTTTCAGGTTACTTAAATAGTCTGCACTGTGTACAAAAACGCGGAGTCCGTACGAGGCTACGCGTAGTACGCATGAGAGGCAACGCGAGCCAGCAGCGCCAGTACCGTTCTTAACAATCGATAAATTTGACATTTAAATAGGTAAAATCGATAAAAATCGGTATTTTCCCAAATTCGACAAATAAATCAGTTATACCGACACGTCAAATAAGCGATATACAGAACGGTACTCGCCATGCTGGCTCGCTACGATACGCCGGCAGTTGGTTTTTAAAACCCCCCAAAGCCCCCTTTTTTAAAAAGACCCCATACACATGATCACAGAATAAACAATTTTTTTCTTTCTTTCATGATTGGGACAGCAAAACGATGCATCTGGTTTCGCCGATTAAAAATGTAGGTACAAAGTAAATTTAAAATTTGCATAACCACGGCCTTGACAGCTGGCCGCTTCACCTCGCGTTGCCTCGAAGGAATCCTTCAAGCGTAATAATGTTGAACATGCGTATCTAGATGTACGCGTGTATAACGAAGATAAGAAAAATCCCTGGAAAGAAAAGCCCTGAAATCGCGGGGGAAAGTCAGCTGTTCCATATATTTTACCAAGAGTCAATAAACTTTTCCCACGAAACAGGTTTTTTTCGTTATATCTGCGTTGGCTCTGTAGTAAAAGTTGTTCACAATAATAGTACACACTAACAGCCTTACCTACAATAATCTCGATTCTCTTAATCACTGCTTAAACTTCTCTGTCTTGTTCTTGCATGTTACACTTCACGTCAGAGAGAAGATGGCAGAGCAGTGACTAACGGTTGAGAAGATATTTTAACTAACACTTTTTATACGCTTACAACCCAATAATAAAGGCAGTTACGGACTGCACGATCCAGAGTATACGCATCTAGATCTGTTGTACACGCGTACAGATAGACACGCGTGTTTAACATGACTACGCTTATTGGATTCCCGTGAATAACCACGTATAACCTTAGCCTATAACCTGAAAAATAGATGAATTGAAAAAATATACCGTGGGTATGTCACGTGCGGCGATACTTATTTTTTGCACGAGACGCGCGCGCGGCGAGTAGAGATTAATTCTCGAATAGTTGGCGACACGGCGCGCGCGTGACCTCCATTCATTATTTTATTATTGTGATTCCCCGCAGAACATTATCATTCTACGGGAGTTCTCGCTGGCTCGTCTATTATGGTAAAGACGTAAAAGTATTCGTTGCTCTCCGTGGTAATTTTGTTGTTACAAAAGATTATCACGAAACCTGCAACTGGGTCAGCGTGTTAGAACCCATTCGTCTTTCGAGGGTAGGCTTGCAGCAGTGGGCTATTAAAATTATTAGTATTCCTTTATTTATTATTAAAAGCAATAAAAGTATTCTATCAGCTATCTAAATTACTATATAAATTACTGGGTATGAAGAGATTTAACATCTAATATCTCAGGGTGACGAGCACAGTGCCGTGCGGCGCAGGATTTTGTTCGCAAGTTCACAATTCTAGCACTACTACTGTTAATGGCAGGCGTGATGCTTACCACCAGGTGAAAGTCTTGCTCGTCTCGTCACTTGAATGAATATAAAAAATATATATTTATTTCGCTTTTATGTGAATAATAAAGCAAACATGAGTTTATCATATAAGTTTTTAAACATCCCGAAATTATATTTCTGGGAATTATGAATGTAGTTTCGAGACCGTGCGCTTAATTAAAATACAAAAATGTAGTGTTTGGGATTTTTTTATTTTTCTGTAAAAGCAATCGTTTACATTTTTAAGCCGTATAAAATTTTAAACCAACAACACACTTACTTTTAAAGGATAAAAAAAATCCTTACACAGTTAACGAAAACGACAGAAGATCAAAATAATTACAGGAATGTCTCACTTGTTGAAAACTAGACACAAAGAATGCAAATGCATGTTGAAACCTATACCTATTTAGATACAAAGATAAAATCCTCTTCACAAAGATATTCCATCTAAAACAGATAAAAAACCTACACTTTAAAAAAAATATACATGCTGGTATATAGATAATTTAAAAAGCAAACGTAAAAACGCACCAGAGGTTAATATAAAACATGATTCACAAACGCAGCCGCAAACCGCTACGAGTGAAATAATCTTTTGTGCAATCGTCCAGAAAATTGCAGGAAATTCTCAAAGGATTAAAAAAAACTGTTAAAACAGTGGTACTGTTGTGTACCAGTTGTGGAGTGTACCGCTATTCACACCGGCATTGTTACAGGAAAAAAGTGCAGCGAGCTTCAACTATATTACTTTCCGTTTTCAAAGTTGAAACGGTGAAACGAACTTTTCAGAAAGTAGCCGGAATTGAGGTACCAGTATTTCCTCACACAACTCTCGCGAACAGACGAGCTTTGTGAATCTGTATCAATCTCTACTTTTGTATGCATTAGCTACACGAAGAGTCTAATATCAGGGCACTAACTGACCCGCCCTGACTTCGCACGAAGGCAAAAACCACTTTTTAACCGACTTCAAAACAGGAAGGTTATCAATTCGAAACGACGTGTGTATGTAATATTACTGTAACTGCAAAAATATATTCACATAAGTTTGAACTAAAGATAGATGGACTGTTTTTTGTTAAAAAAAAAAACAATAACAGTATTTTAGAAAATCGATACCAAATAAAAAAACATAAACCGAACTAATAATTGATACAGTTAAAGTTTTTTGTAGTGTCAGGGCTCTATCGCAGAGGCCCCCTGGGGATGTACAACACCTTTGCCAGTAATTCCATCACCATGCAGTAGCAAGCATCACTGTGCTTTGGTTTATAGGGCAATGTTACCAGAGGAATTACAGGGCATGAAGAGATTTGACATCTAATATCTCAGAGTGACGAGCGCAGTGCAGTGCAGCGCAGGATTTTGTTCCCAAGTTTACAATTCTGGCACTGCAACTGTTATGGGCAGACGTGATGTTTACTACCGGGTGCACGTTTCGTTCTCGTCATTCCAGCAGTGTACCTAGGAATAGTGTAGGCTGTGGGTGAGAACCAATGATGATATAAACAATATTAACTAGTGGGACATAATAAACTCTTCGCTCACCAAACATATATGAGCTAGAACATGCTCGTGCAAGTTCTGCTGTCAATTCGTCTTTGTTAAGGATCAATTTGAAGTTATTCAGGCCAATCACAGACAAGCCGAGGTAACCTTATTGGAAGACCGCTTGACTTGCATCGTGAGGTCGCGGGTTCAAAACTTAAATGTTCCAAATTAGCTTTTTGGATTTTATGTATGGCTTTTCATACCACCGTCTTTTCGGAGCGTAGGTGAATCCACCAACCCACAACTGGACAAGCGTTGTGGATATGGCCCAATTGCCCTTCGAGCGTAGGCCTTTTTCCAGCTTTGGACTACTTACGGGCTTATGTTTGTCATAGATGTCATCAGCTTGAATGAACGTTATTCTGACCAATGATAAACTAAAGTACTCACTAGTAAAGTACACGAACCAAACAATTTTTTCCATAGCCAATCTAATTTGGCCTCTAACTACAACGACACAAGCGCTAAATAAGTTGATCCATCGTGAACTTGGAACATTACCCATAGTCGCACTCAATTGGGCCGATCTAAAAACTTCAGCAACGTTATGAGTGAGTACACTAGAGAACAAATAGAGCCAGTTGGGTCACAGTAGGAATAAACAGATGACCACGTTTCACGGAAAGTCATTGTCGTGACTTATCAGTACAATAATTGAATCCCAGCCAGGACAAAAGATTATGTGAGGAACATAATAGTAGATTATGCACTAAGGGAATAAAGTAGTGTCTTACGTCGCGGGCGGCATATTGAACCCAGAGCGTAACGAGGGAGTCTAGAGTTATATAGAGTCCTGAGTGAAGCGAGGGGTTTAAGCTGCCCAAGACGAAAACAAGCTTTATTCCAGAGGAGCATACTCTATTTTTCACACCTTCTGCGAGACAATAAAAAGCCAGGGCTCCATAAATTAAAATTCACTGACAATAACAGGACCAAACACCGTCTTTTGTTTCACATTATCTGTAAACGCACCTTTTTTTTAAGTTTTGCTTATGGTAGCCAGTTTGAATTTTGAACAAACCTCTTTACAATGCCATATGGACATTTTTTACTTAGAGTTTTCCACGAGTTTCCACACGAATTTGACGTTCCAAATTCAAATCACTTTATTCCTTAGTGCATGCAACTTTATATCCCTTAAGAGATAATGCTTTACTTTACGTTGAGGTTGCATGGTGTGTAATTGGATATTGTCGTGCAGGTGGTGTGAAAATAAGTAAGTATTTACAATAAACCTGGGTATGTCCTAAAACTGCATCCAGAACTACTGGAGGATGGACAGCAACGTCCTCTCAGTTACGAGTGGTGAGTATTCTGCGCTCTGGATTCTGAATTATGACAACTCGCTTCTTTTATTAAGGGGGTTTTTTTTAATTCTTTGTACAGCAGTGGACGTATCGTGGCTGATATTGATTTACAAAAAAAAAGTGTGTATTGTAGCTATCTGATTCCTATTATTACGTTATATTATTTTCCAATTTTTTTTTCTTTCTTTTTTTCTATTACAGTGCAAGCGTGGCTTAATTTGGGGCTAGCTGGGGGTGTGTGAAGTGACCAACAATATTTATTATTTAAATCTGATTTATTTACATACTCGTAATGTCGTTGGTATTGATTCTTACTTTTTTAGCTAAGAACGCACATAAAACGTAAGATCATTCTGGTGTTTTCCCCAATTCTTTCCTGATTTATCCTTCTTCCTTGTCCCAGTCTGTTGAGTTGGGAACTCTTTAGAGCCATTACAAGCAGTTCGACAACTCGTTACGGGCCCAACTACGCCGGATGCATGAACGGTGGGAAAAAGTTTCCCGAACGCAGGTTTTCTGTTTACTTTTAGTCTCAACCGGAAAATCCATTAGTGAAATAGGCTTTCATTTTGTTATGTAGACTATTGTTGTAGGTACACCTGTTTGCATTTCTTTTCCTTTTCAACAAGTAGCCAAACATAGATTTTTGGACTACATTTGGTACTCTTATGTGGAAAATACTTTAATTATTTAAAGATTTTAATTATTTTCCTGGTAGCGGGAGTAAATATAAATGTATGTACCAAATTTCACCATTTTTACCTAAATAGATCAACAATATATTACAATTAATAAGAATTTATATATATTTTTTTGTTTAATTTATTTATTGGATCTTAAAATCTATCATACAATATATTTTCTATTGTCTAAAAATCTACTTTAAGTTTGTGTAGACAATTATGTTTGCTAAGAGCAACCTCAAAAATATAATTCCTCCCACCCCTCACGATGATGGAATGTTGGAATTCTTATACCTAGTTTATCACCATCATCGACAAACCTCTAAACAATGCAATTTAAAAGACTCTATCAGCAATTCAAACCTATCTATAAAATCAAGTCTATTTTATCAGTGTTTAAACAAAACTTTTAATTAGTTAACCGTATTGGAAAACGTTATATTAACACCGCGTGCCAAATATTTGCCGTTCCATCGTTATTGATGATGCTGATGTTATCATTCCACATACGGTTGAACACAAATATGCTTTGGACGCTAAGCTTCGATAGTATTAATTTTGAGTTGACTGAATTATAAGTGGGTCGAACCTGGACGCGATAGGCGCGTGACCGAGGCACATGGATCTGCAAGATCGATGATCGATCGAGATCTGTATGTAATAGTATAGAGACTGTTGATGATGAACATAATGAGAAGACAACGACGACGGTGATGATATCGATGTTGATGCTGATCATGATATTGACGAAAATTATGCAGACTAAATTTAACTTCAGTTGTATTTAAAAATTGTACTTTTGTTTGGAGAAGCATCTACTCGTTTGTATAAACAAACTTACCGTACGAGTATCATAAATAACTATTTCCGTTTAATTTAATTCGTAATGAGACGAGTAGTTTGGCAAACATAATTAATTTCACAGGTAAATATCGGCAACATCAAAGGCTCGATTTGTGGAATCGAGCCGTGATTATGACGTGTAGGAGAGGGGCTTTCTGCAGACAATATTATATAGACATTATTAGCAAATGTGAATGTTCAATTATCAAAGAAAATTAATTAGTATTTTCACTATTGTATTAGAAATTCAACAAGTTATTTATAAAATAACCCTACCGTCTCACCTCTGTAAACACCACTACACACAAGTCACACGAAATACGCAATTTCGTTTACTTGGAGTTTTTATGTTTACCAATTATTTGGATTTAAAAACCAAACTAACGAACTATTTTTCGAATCTAAACCATTTAATAGAAAAGTATTTTTTCAAATTGGTTTATAAATTGCGTAGTTCTAAAGTAACAAACATTTTAAAAAAATACAACCTCCTCAGAATTAAGATAGAAACTACGATGTATAATAAAATGAACGAAACAACCATGAACCTATAAAAAAAGTCGGACGGAACTCCCGCACAGACAACATTGTGTCACCGTAATGGCGGCGGCTATCTATGTGTGAATGAATTTAGGGTTGCCATAATTCCCAAAAAAATAACCTTGTATTATCTAGACAAATACAGGTCGGCAGACAAGTTTATTGAAACTAGATTTTGGCCGCAATTTCGTTCACTTGAACTACAATAAGGCAACCATTTTAAATTACCTCCCTAAAGTATGGAAGCTCTAAATAAAAAAAGTATCAAGAGCTGTATCTCCGGTTCTACCCATCGGAATTAGATTAAACATGGCTTAGATTTTAAGTTGGAGTATGACCCTATAGTATACCCATACCCATAACCCTAGGTATCAACCTGTAAAAATCCCATCAAAATCCGTTCAGCGGTTTTTGCGTCATGTAGGCAGTAAATACCGTACTATTTTAAAAGGTTAATGGTGGCAAAATGTACTTGAATAGGTGACCGCCTGTGAATATCGCGTAATGTTGTCTTGTTTGCAGTGAATTTCTAATCCCGAACTGAAACCCCATCATTTTTTGTTACAGAACACTCGGTGCGCGAGTCCGACTCTCACTTGGACAGTTTTTTAAAATTATAACTATAGAATTAATTAAAAAAGTCCCATTATTTCAGGTCATATCATCATGTCTGTGTATCCCCGAAGGGGTAGGCAGAAGTGTCAGAACACCCATATATTTCGGGTAATTTGTACATGAATATTGGTAACACTGGTATTCTGACGAATTATTTTGTTCTGTCGCATGAATATTGGTTTTAATGTATAAAATCGGGAACTAAGTGATTGAATTATTCATTTACCTATGAAACGTGATTCCTGGTTTTTTTTTATTTTGGTCACTACGGTTTTTACACCACTTTACCACACAAGACATTCAAATTTTTTCGCAGCGTAGCCGTGCCGACTTTGTTGCGTTTGCCCGCGTAATGGCTGACTCTTGTGTGAATGTGTGCGTGCGGGCCTGTACGTACAGTAAACTGGCCGACCTGAGTGACACAGTATGTTGTTAGCGAGAATCTGTCCGACTTTTTTTCTAGGTTCATGGAAACAACGTGACATTTCTACGAGCAAGGAAACGGTAGATATCGTAGGCCGTAGAAGCAATTCAAAACAAGACAAAAATAAAATAAAAATACTCGACAATTTAAAAAAAAAAACAAAAAAATTATGCTTCGGGATAATCTAAGGGTTCTAACGATGATTGACTGACTGACTGACTGACTGACAACGCACACCCCAAACCACTGGTCGTACAGACTTGAAATTTGGAGAGTATTCGTCTCGATGCGTAGGGGTGTACTAAGAAAAGATCTTTCGAAATTAAACCCCTAAGAGGGGGAAAAGGGGGGAAACGTTTGTATGAAAGTCCTTTGTTTTTGGATTTTTAGTCACAAAAATTTGGATTTGGATAGTTCATCTAAAATAAAAAATGCTGTTGAATTTTTTTTGTAGGCGGACTATTTAAGGGGAAAAGGGACAGGCTATAGAGATAGATAGGGAAGTTATAGTGATGAAAATTGATACTTGGGTAGTTCATTCAAGGGGGGATTGAGAGGGGGTTTGAGGGGGTTTGATATATATAGTTATATATAGTTTGTTACCCCCCGGTGGGGTAAAAAGGTGGTGAATTCTGGGAGCAGGCCGAATTTCTTCCGTACGTTTAAAATAGTTAGTCCCGCGACTTAACATCAGTGGTCGAAGATGGTAAGCACACTTAGCCTTGAATGAACCCTCATTCCAGGGTTAGCTACCAGCCGGTAACTAGCCTAGATTACTAGACATTATCCTACCACCAAGCTTTGTCTTCTTCACGACATTTTCCTTCTCTCAATCTCACTGTTGGGATAACAACCCAACCCTTTTGACGTGCGATCCTAGTACGATACGATTACTTCAAAAGTTAAAAAAAACTATTACTTAAATAAGTAAGTATACTTTGGGACCTGGGTATGTCCTTAAACTGCAGCCAGACCCACCGGAGGACGGGCAGCAGCGACCTCTTGGTCGGTGGTGACCATTCTGCGATCTAAGAGTGGGGATTCTAGCAACACCACTCTATTAAGGGAGAGGTCTTCGTCCAGCAGTGGACGTTATATGGCTGACGACTTGGGTTTTACTTGTCGCAAAGTTTGGAGGTTAATCTCCTTGTAAAGATTTTTGCACAGACGTATTATCATTTACTACACTTACTACTGTGTTATTCTATTCGACGCAAAATGACTCGAGTACGAATAAACTTATGTGATGACGTAGACTCAAGGCCTAATTCGGTCTAATTCATAATTAAGTTTGATTAAAATTTTCTGAATACGGTTAACCAACGTTTGATCAACAACTTATCAAAGCGTATTTAAAGTTATGATTGAACTTTTATTTTCGAAAATTTGGTGTAATTTCAACTTGCTCGGCTAACGCTGCGTTCGGAAACTTTAAATTGGAATAAAACTCAATTCCAATTTCATGAGCTGTACATTTCACAACTGGATTTCACTTTGGGATCCTTTTAGCTTCTTCGCAGTACTTGTTTTAACACTAAGGGACTCGTATTGGATTTTGATTGCAGTAAAAGAAAATTCACAACGTCTTGGATCGACACCTCCAAAGAATGTATTTTTAGGTTATAAATGAATGAACAGTGAAACGATCGAATGAACACAAAACAGATACAAAAAATTAACATTATTCACACATTCGCTTAGACATACCGCCCACCAAGGACGAATAGTCCTTGAACTACTAAAATTAATAACACGTTTTCACAACCAAGAAAATTACTTTTTATAATAGCTTCTATACAATAGATAAGTTTTAACAACTTTTGTGGACTGTAAACACATAGTTAGATTTTTGAACTAAACTAACATTAATTTTTTATTTTTCCTCTTGTTTGACTAACGCCATCGTAATCTCTTATACTAAGAATATAACAAACATACTAAACTTTTGAAATCTAATCATTACAATTTATAGGTAAGGAACAAAGCTTGGAAATTGGACGCTGAATTAGAGAACCTTTGTATCGCAACGTCACAACCCGCGTAATTTTGTCCTTGCCGGGATGCAAATCTACCACTAAACCGTAAAGCCATTTGGTAGGAGGTAAGTTATCTTCTCTTACTAGCACAACATCACCTATCCTCACCTCGGGAGATTGGTTTTTCCATTTGTATCTCTGGAAGAAATATGTCAAATATTCTTGAGACCAACGTCTCCAAAATTGCTGCACCATTCTTTGTGTTACTTGCCAGCGACGTAAGCTACCTGGTTGCAATTGTTCATAATTATGATCAGGTGCAATTAACAAAGGTTCACCTATTAAAAAGTGACCGGGCGTCAGAGGTACAAGATCGTCTGGATCTGTACTGATCTGAGATAGCGGCCGTGAATTGAGGCAGGCCTCGATTTGGGCTAAGACGGTGCAGAGCTCTTCGTAAGTGAGGGTGGAATCACCGATCACTCGCTTTAGGTGATGCTTAGTGCTTTTTATCCCTGCCTCCCACAGTCCGCCGAAATTCGGACTTTGGGGAGGGATAAATCGCCATTCCGTTCCATTATTGGCCAGTGCAGTAGCTACTTCACTTGGAAATGAAGAAGTCTCACTGGTCAATAAGGTTTTTAGTTCTCTGGCAGCTCCAACGAAATTTGTCCCGTTGTCGCTCCAGAGTTGAACACAGCGCCCTCGTCGAGCCACGAAGCGTTTAAACGCTGATAAGAAGCCTTCCGACGTAAGGCTAGAGACTACTTCCAGGTGTATCCCACGGGTAGCCATACACACAAAAAGGCATATATAGCCCTTATAAGACTTATTTCCCCGCCCTTTAGATACTCTTACGTTGACAGGTCCGGCATAATCGACGCCCGAATATAAAAATGGCTTATTCGGGGTTGCACGACAGGTTGGCAACTGACCCATCAACTGAGTTCGAGTTTTGGCAGCGTTTCGAATGCAAGGTACGCATTGGTGGATATGAAATCGTACTAAATTCTTCAATTTAGTCACCCAATACCTTGTCCGAATATAATTACAGGTTACCTGCTGTCCACCGTGCAACGTTTTTTCGTGCGCATCAGCTACCAGAAGTTTAGCAAGATGAGAGTCTCCGGCCAGAATGATGGGATGTTTGCTGCAATACGGTAAGTCAGAATTTTCGATTCTTCCTCCCACTCGTAACATTCCCTGTTCATCCATGAATGGGTTCAATGTAGATATTTTACTTTTCTTACTAACCTCTTTCTGTTTCAGGATGCTGGCGATGTCTTCGTGCAACGAGTGCTGCTGGTGCTGTTTAATACAACAGGTAAGTGCTTCTCTTATTTCAGGTGCAGTAAGATAAGGTAAGGGTCTTTCCGTTGCAGTAACAGGATGCCTTAACCGAAGAACCCTTCTGCAATACGCTACAACTCTGATGAGCTTTCTAAGCGAGGAAAACTTCGACCACAACGTCGCTTCGGGATTACTATCAATCGTTGAGGTATGTACTTTTAGCTCTTTAACTTCTAGGTCTGTTTTTGTGCGTATTGACTGCGGTTTTGCGTAATCGATGTCTTCTTTTCGCAGCCATTCAGGACCATGCTTCCACAGAGCATGGTCAATAAGCTCCCAAGCTGGGATCCCGCGGGAAGCACAGTCTGCTGGATTCTCTCCAGATCGTACGTAACCAAATTGCGACGCGTCCAGTAAGCTTAGGATCTCGGAGGCCCGATTTGCAACAAACGTCTTCCACCTGCTTGGATGGTCACTTAGCCAAGCCAAGACGACGGTCGAGTCTGTCCATGCATGTAGGTGAGACTTAGGGACATTTAGAACCTCAGCTACTTCTCGCAGCAGCTTTGTGACTAGCAGTGCTCCACATAACTCCAATCGCGGGATCGACACCTGCTTGATTGGGGCCACTTTAGTTTTTGATGTTACTAGGTGAGTATTTATGGTACCATCCGCGGAGATGCAACGAATATAGACCGCTGCAGCATAAGCTGCATTAGAAGCATCTCCGAACCCATGTAACGACACTTGCTCGTCACCTTCAGATCTTTGCACCCATCGAGGTATGTGAAAGTTGAGTAGTTTGGCTAACTCCTCTCGATACAGTACCCATTCTTTCAAAAGATCCTCTGGCAAACGATCGTCCCAGTCAAGACCCGTGATCCATAATTTTTGGATAAAGATTTTGGCGCGGATAATACACGGCGATATCCATCCTAGAGGATCGTACAGACGACAGATTTCCGAAATTATTTCACGTTTAGTTGTAGGAATTAAAGCGTTCGATAAAATGACGCTATAGTCAAATTCGTCTGTCCGCCGATTCCAAGCCAGGCCCACAACTTTAGTCACATCGTCTTCCTTTAATTCTCGGTTCAATCCCGTGTTGTCAGTTCCAGTTTCCATTAAGCCAGTTTTGTTACTGGCCCACTTCTGCAACTCAAAACCGCCTTTCTCTAGCAAAGCGTTCATTTCTTCGTAGAGTTTAAGTGCTTCGGTTTCAGATTCACACCCCGTGAGAAGGTCATCCATGTAAAAGTCCCTAGGAACTCTACTAGCAGCTAGCGGAAAATTATGACCTTCATCCAGCGCGACTTGTTGCAGGGCCTTGACAGCCAAGTACGGCGCGCAAGACGTACCGAACGTAACCGTCAACAAGCGGTAATCTTTTATATCATCGTTGGCGCCTTCTCTCCAAACGATCCTCTGATAATCCACATGCTTCTCAGAAACTCTTACCATTCTATACATTTTTACAATGTCTGCTATGAGGCATATGGGATGTAGTCGCCAACGCATAATAGTATGTCGTAACTCCGGTTGTAAGGTTGGACCAACCATTAAAACGGAATTTAAAGAAACTCCATTTGCCGTTTTATCTGAAGCATTGAAAACCACTCTGGTTTTAGTTGTACTTTTGTCCATTCTAACGACGGCATGATGCGGAAGCCAAACCTTTTCGTCATTTTGCCGCGAATCTTGGTTCACCTTTTCCATGTGACCTAGAGTAAGATATTCCTGCAGAACCTGGGAATAATCCCTTTTCAGTTCAGGGTTCTTTATAAGTCTCTTCTCTAGACCGAGCAGCCGTTTAACCGCTACCGCCTTCGTATCCCCAAAGTTCTGTTCCTTATCTGGACGAAAAGGAAGCTCCACCACATAACGACCAGCTTCATCTCTTCGGGTCGTCGCCTTAAAATGGTCTTCGCAAGCTTGCTCTTCTGGAGTCAACCTCTTTTCAGTTACTGAACCGGGTTCAGACTCTAGCTCCCAAAACTTTTTAAGGAGCTCATTTTCATCTACCCTGATGTGTAAATTCAAGATAGCATTATGGCAATTTTGCTTATTGCCTCCGCGGCCGTCCACCTGGCCCGACAATACCCATCCAAGATATGTATCTTGAGCAATTGTACAACCCGCAGGACTTCGTAACAAGCCCTGTTTCAAGATAGCGCAATATACCTCAGAACCTAGTAAAACATCTATTTTATTAGGCGTATTATATTGTGGATCAGCCAATTGGACACGACCGAGTTCCGCCCACTTAGGCAGAACGAATTTTCTTTCAGGTAAAAGTGACGTCACAGTGTTGAGAACATGCGCTTTTACTTGAAGAGTGAAGTTAGGATCATAGAGAGACTGAATATTGACCATCACTATAGCCTTCGAAATTATATCGCTCTTAGTGCCTCCTAACCCTGATATAGAGCTTTTAGCTGCTATCTTCCTCAGCCTTAATAGCTGTACCGCTGCCTCCGAGATAAAAGACGCCTCTGAGCCTTGGTCTAGCAAGGCTCTCAGTAACAACTTAGACCCATCTTTGGACTCAGCTTTAATCAAAGCTGTAGCCAGTAACGTCTGGCTTTGCCCTGTCGCAAAGTGGTTTTTAATATTTGTGGTGTCTTTCGTCTCTGAGGTGGATGATTCGGGATGTTTCTCTACTTCATGTGCTGAAGCTGTAGCTGTAGCTTCAGGTTTCGGTTTACCATGAAGCAGGGTATGGTGTCTTCCGCTGCAAATTCGACATTTCGTTGTGACACGACACGATTTACCAAAGTGATTGCTTCCTAGGCAATTATAGCAAAGCTGAAGAGACTTAACTATTTCCTGACGATTAGGTACGTCTTCTTTGGCAAATTTACTACAAGAGTACAGTTTGTGACTATCGTTGCAATGAGGACAAGTGATATTGTAATTGCCTGTAGTGTGCAAGACTTTGGTAGTGTTATTTGTTTTAGGTTTACCTTTAAGAGGCTCAACATACTCAAGCGCACGGAAACGAGCTTCTAAGAAATCTTTGAACAAAGTTAAAGACGGTAATTCGTCCCCTGATTGAGTTACGTGCAACTCCCACTGCTTTCTTGTTTCAGGGTCCAACTTTTGGCTTACGACATAAATTATCATTATATCCCAAGAATCTACCTCAATGCCTAAATTCTTAAGTTCATGCATGCAATCTGACGTGGTGTCCAAAAGTTCTTTTAGTGCCTGAGCAGACTCCCCATTCATAGTACGTAGTCCGAACAAACGTTTCAGTATACAATTAGACATGAAACGCTTGTTGTCGTATCTGTTCATTAATAATTGCCAACATTTATTGTAATTAGAGCTAGTAATGGGAATATGCTTTATCAACTGCTCAGCTTCGCCTTTTAATTGAGTTTTGAGATAATGTAACTTTTGGACATCGTCAAGCGAAGTGTTGCTATGAATTAACGAAGTAAATAAGTCTTTGAACGATAAAAATTCCGAATATTTCCCACTGAAGGTAGGTATTGTGATTTTTGGTAGTTTTCCCACTGAATTCGTCGAATGTCCGCTCATCTCCTTGCTGCTTGCTGATGTCTGCGTCATTGATGCTAGCTTTGCCTTTAACTCCCCTTTGTACGACAGATAGCCTTCAAAACACGCGTCAAACGTTCCATTTCTTACATAATTGCTTGTATCTAAATCCTTTACACTATAAGAGGCAATCAGGTTTTCATGTTTTTTGAGAAACTGAGAAATTAACAGCTCAAGGCCCTCTAATCTTGCAGCAATATATGCCGTATTCAATCTATCCTTCGGGGTCTTGCGGAAGTTAGCTCTGCTTTTATCAATCTGGTTACTTAAGTCTTCTAGCACTCTTATTTCACTCTCCATCTTTAATGACAATCAGTTCTCGAACGTTTTTCACTATTTTGAATTTTGTCAAAATAAAACGACAAAACAAAAACCCTGACAGTTTTATAATAGCAATTTCCAACTCGCTTGCACCTTTTGTAGTTGTCAAAATCACTAGTCCAAATGTCACTTGCCCTTATGGAGTCTTTCGACGTGTGGCGCCATCTATGATTTTGTCACCAGCAACTTCTTTCCTTCTCCAATTCAGTCGTTTAAAAAGTTGCCACCCTTGAAGATCCCAATTGTATTTTCTTGTTTTTTATTCGACTCGATGGAACTTGTACATTTCACAACTGGATTTCACTTTGGGATCCTTTTAGCTTCTTCGCAGTACTTGTTTTAACACTAAGGGACTCGTATTGGATTTTGATTGCAGTAAAAGAAAATTCACAACGTCTTGGATCGACACCTCCAAAGAATGTATTTTTAGGTTATAAATGAATGAACAGTGAAACGATCGAATGAACACAAAACAGATACAAAAAATTAACATTATTCACACATTCGCTTAGACATGAGCTTTTTATAGTTTTGAGGTGCATACTGCGGTCTTAACCGCTGTTAGGTACTAGAGTTTTAATGTTATCTAATTGTAAGTAATTCATTGTCCTTACCTTCATCATAAAATGTCGCCCAACGTCAGATAATTAGCATGAAAATAATTTTGTTTTCACGCGGGTTCTAAGGAATTTTTAAGGTTCTGTTTGCAGTCGTAGATAATTTAGCCCAAAATATTCCGTTGAGACGATTTTGAACTTACCTGCTTTTGACAGGCTACTGAGCAAATAATATAACGTGGAATGCCTTTATTGCCCGTGTTACTACCAGTCTTACTACCAGTAGTACCACGGGTAAAAAAAATACCCCGTAGTACTACCAAGCGATCCAGTAGTACCGCGAGAAGATTTTTTACCGTGCTACTTCCACAGGATGTTGTTGAATTTCTGTTTCGGATAAAGTTATGCAGGTTTTTTGTATTTCTTTGTCAAAATATTAGTAGTAATTTTACCTGTAATTTTTGAAACTTAACTAACTAAGCTAGGCTTTCTGTAATATTAATGTTCCAATAGAAAATCTCTTGTATCAATATTGTTGGTTTACGTCATGTCACATTCTATTTATCTCATACTTGTATTTTAATCCTTCGAACTCTTGGAAGGTCTCGCTGTCGCTCTCTCTCTCTCTCTCTCTCTCTCTCTCTTTCTCTCTCACGAACAGGAATTTGTTTTATTAGTGTGAAAGTTTACTTGAAAGTGTGCCATACGTGTTTACCTCGAAGATTTAACCGCGTTTTTGGCAGAAATTGTGTTTTCAAATACTTTGACTCTTATAATAAAGTAAACAAGTAACTTAAATAAAACTGACTTTGACTATCACCTCGAGAGAATAACCTATCAAACAAAAAAAAACGAAATCGGTCCACATTTAACGTAGATATCAGTAAGATAAATTAACAAAAATAAAACATATTGTCGAACATAGAACCACCTCGTTTTTCGTTAAAAAGTAGGTAAGTAAAAGTACTAGTATGTAGTGTATTCTATTAACATTGGTACAAGTATATTAAGCGATAGAAAGGTACATTACAAAGGTAAATAGACCTCAGATCTCGGTAATGTGGGTCCCTAATAACTCTTCCCAAACAAATTTTCATCCTAATTATGTATTCCATACCGTTTTAAGTCCTAATAATCAGTCATCCTAATGGTAATCTCCATAACATCACTGCTCCTAATATTCATCATTGGATATAAAACTTTACTCCTAACAATGTCTAATCCTACAGTAAATTAACATATCAGCTATTCATCCTAATATAAAATCATCCAAAAAAATTCAAGTCGCATCATTTCTACTCCTCACCTAACCTATCCGAGTCAAATCTGTCAGTGAGCTTTAATATACATAGTGTACCAGGAGCAGTGAGTATTTCTGGGATGAAATAACAAAAAAGCTAAGGCGGAAAAAGGACTTAGATAGAGAGAGAGAGAGAGAGAGAGAGAGAGAGACTGGAACCTCTCCCTGAAAGAGGAGGAATGTGGTAACCTATAGTTTTCGAGAAAAAATAAGAATTTTGAGGTTAAGTATGGAAAAAATGTTTAGAAATGTACTTTATCAACATTGATGTAACTTTGATATAACTCGAGTCAGGATGCTCCTAGTCGGATCTGTCACTCATTTCGAACCTAACCAACTCAAATTCGACTCCAGGTGGGTTCCCGCCAGAAGCTCTTGCGGTCGTCCCTGTGTGTCCCTTCGCCAACCTCGGTCTTCGCTTTGCTACAGAGGTCGCTGGCTCGCTTCGTTCGCCACCGGGCCCCTTCGCTCCACTCGGCTTCGTATGGCTCGCTCCTTTCAGGACCTCCTTTGAGCTTCTGGCTCCTGCGCTTTTTATATACACTCTAGGGGTAGGGACCACAAGTCGTGGTGCTGTGATTCGGATCTGTGACCTATTTCGAACGTAACCAACACAAGTTGAGGTGCACCATGGAGGTGTAATTACGCTTAGATTTAATATACCTACGGTGTTGCACGAGTAATGAGGATTTTTGGATTAAAATAAAAAAACCTTCGCTTCGCTCCCGCCTTAGCCTAACCTATCTGAGTCAGATCTGTATGATACAGATATATATCTATATATGATATATCTCACCGGGATACAGTATGTTATATTTTCCATTACACCACTAACTGAGCAAATTAACAAAAAAAATTAACCAAAAAGGATAATAGTACTAATCATTCTTAGGAACAATAACTCTATGAGTAAAGAAATTAGTAACATTACTTTTTATGTCTACTAATTTTAGGATGTATATTGTATATTGTATTATGTCACACTACTATTAGGATCGACAAACAAAAGGACTAAAAATAATTATACCGGTAAAAAATTATGTGCCTGTATGTATGACTACAGTAGTTTATGACTAGATGCGTATGACTAATGACAATAGGACAAAAATCAGTATGTCTATTCTTAGGACCCCCGGTAATGTCAGTATTCGCCTGTCACTCTGCCAACGTTTCAAGAGAGCTTTGCGGAATGTCTATATCACCATCGTCTATGTCTACTCAGAGGACATTGTACGAGGAACGATATTATAACGATATCCTATTATTTTATACGTCAAGTACTAGCCGGGCTACAGTGCTTACGGAGTAGCGTTGAGATATTGACAAAATAGTATAAAGTCCGTTGAGAGAGAGAAAAAGATTTACGTCTTTTATAACGTCTTATTGTCATTTTGATTTCATTACAATAGAAAATCAGTTATTTGTGGCAAATAATAAATAAACACTGATAACAATAATACAACGGTTAAAAACATACAAAGATATTAAGTGGATCATTAATTTCTGCCACAAAACGGACCCGACTCTGCATGGTACCGGTTGCAAGCAACCGGCGCCGCTGGTCTTAAACTGATCTGACAACGGATACCTAAACGTTCCGTTAGACCCGGCAGGTGACGTTACCATTAAACTACTATTACTAGTTTAAAAGTAACTTTTCAACTAGCTTAGTACTAAGTATTTATTATCTTTGATGTTTCATATTTCCAGCAATTCAAAAGTGGTGAACATCCAAGTATGTCAGTTGTTTAGAGCAGTTATAGTCACTTTCTTAATTTTGAGGACCTACTGTCCGCCATCTTGTTTTTTCTTCAAAATAGCGGCCACTCATAAACCTTTATGAATCGATAACTGACACTAACGCAAACAAGGTTTGTTATGAGACATAATAACCTCCAGCGTCACGTTTCCAAGATATACCTACGCTTTCAAAGTTACACTGGTGGCGCCGCCGGTAAGTAAGTATGGTCAACTTTTTAGAGACGAAAAATACAAATTATTTTATGTCAGCGTAAATGGCACAAATCGTGTGTCTCCAAAAAGTAAAGACTGCTTATTCTTGTTGGCAAACAAAATTATCACCTCTTTTTGGTTTCAATTTGTCAATTTGTTACAATCAATACTATAGACTGAAGCCGTTAATTTGTATAATAGTATAGTCATTTTCTTGCCAACATATTAAACAAGTACACAAACACATAATCCAAAAAAAACCTCAAAATAGCACGCAAATCTATTTTTTTTTATCTTACCTTTATTATGTTATCTTAGTTTCTTTTTTTATTTAATCTAGTCACAAGACGAGTAAGCCGCTCGCCTGGTGGTAAGCGTCACGCCTGCCACTGGCAATAGCTGTGCCAGAATTGTGAACTTGCGAACACAATCCTGCGCCGCACTGCACTGCGCTCGTCACCCTGAGATATTAGATGTTAAATCTCTTCATACCCTGTAATTTCTCTGGTAACATTGCCCTTCAAACCGGAACACAGTAATGCTAGCTCACTACTGCTTTGCGGTTGATAACTGGCAAAGGTGTGGTACTTCCCCAAGCGGACTCTGCAGTAGAGTCCTACCATTACAACAATTATTTTATATGTGGTACCGGTTATTAATTTATTTTAACGAATTCTTACAAGCTGTTTGCTAAAATTCTTATTCTTTCTTCGTTCCTCGTCATAACACCGTTGTTTTCGTCGCATCGATGCCAAAGATTTAATATCGTTGCGAAGCCCCGAGCGATCGAGTAACGTCGGCTGAATTATTCATTGCACTATGGAGGTGATTTTAAAACTATATTTACACTTCAAGTTACTTCTCATTTTGCAGCGTAATGCACTTTCTATTCAACGGTAGATTGGTTTTGAAATAAAGTTGCAAGACTTGCAAGAAATATTATAGAGTTACGTTTTATTCTTTACAAGGTAAAAATAAGACAGTATGTAATCTTTGAAGCTCTTAACGTTGATCAATTCTAAGTCCATAGGTACACGGGATAGCTTATTAAAATTTTGTATATTATGTTTGGCAAAGCATCGCGTAAACAAACCGACAGAAACACTTTCCTTTTAATATCTCAGTGGATGTTTTCGGCAAATTTCGTATAATATTTCCACCTCGACGATAGGCGAGGAAGAGCTAATAATTCTATTGAAATAACATACAGTGTGAATATGGTAAGGGCATTTTGTAGAACTGAAATAGTAGCAAATTATAATACTTAACTTAGTTCGTGGGAACTTACTGCCATAGGCATTGAGCTAATATCTAAAGAGTCACAATCTCTGAGTGAAAAAAGTCAAAAAACTTTCGACTGACGTTGTACATACCTGCGTGCATTATATAGTTCACAATTGTTCGAATTTAGACGTTATGTCGCTTGTTTTTAGTGTTCCATGTACGCTTGAGCGCTTGTGTCTTATCGTAGTTCAAGTCGGTCAAAAGTCAGCGCACTGCATAGCGTGCGCCGCGTTTTGGCTCGGACATTTTTTTGCACGATTGTGACTCTATAGATATTAGCTCAATGGCCATAAGTTAAAACGGTGCTTAAACTTAAATGACAGTATGCGCACTAAAGTTTCGAATTGCGCAGAAATGACGTTTGTTAAGTTCAGCTAGGTTTTTAAGTAAGGTTCTAGTAGTATTTATCATTGAAAGCTATTTTTGCAAAGAAGGCCGAAATAAATATATGCTGCATTGTAGGTAGGTACCAGATTAGTTTTTAAGATCTACTTCTGGTGTATAATAAAGATGTATTGTACCAAGCCGCCTGCCAAGCGTGGGGATTATGGCAACACCTCCCTTTAAGGGAGAGGCTTTCATCCAGCAGTGGACGTCTTCCGGCTGTTGATGTGATGTGTGATGTGTATCGTGTTGTGTTATCGTGGACCTGGGTATTTCCTAAAACTGCACCCAGAACCACAGGAGGACGGGCAGCAGCGTCTTCTCGGTTAACAGTGGTGAGTATTCTGCGATTCCCAAACGCCTGTCAAGCGTAGGGATTATGGTAACCCCTTCGAATTAAAAGGGAGGCCTTCGTCCTGAGGTGGCCTTCTGGCTGATGATGCGTGGGTGTGTCTGTGTGTCTGTGTATCGTGTTTTGTATTATAGTGTAGTGTCGTTTCATGTCGACGTGTTTTTACGTATATTGTATCTATGTTCCATGGGTCTTACTTAAAAGACACTTCTCATTCCAAGCTAGATGTGTTTGTCACCTTCTACCTCACTGTCACATAAAATTGGATGAGCAAATGTGACAATACCGTAAAATCTTGCTTAAGAACAGGCAGGTTGTCTGTGGTCTAACGAAAACTTATTCTATATTAAAAACTGTAGAGGTCTCTTACTGCTTCCTAGTTGTAGCTGCGGACGGAAGGGTTCGAACATCCGCATTATAATTTGGTTACGGAGCTGTTTGATGTAGATGCGAAAGGAGACTGTTTTACAAAAATAGACCTTCCAATATCGAGCCATCTGTACGTTTTCGGATAAACACGATTATCAATCTAAATTCAACTGTCTTGTGTAGCTTTATACAAAGGGTTGATTACCAATAACTACTGATTTTTAACTCGGTTGGTAGTATGTCTGTTTGGTGTCTGGTGCATATTTTCGTATTTTTCTTGACTGACTAGGTATTTGATCACAGCTCACTTGGTATTAAAAATAGCAGTGTAGCTAGTGTAGTGTGTAGCAGTGTGTGTGATGGTAAAAGCAGCTAGCTTGGAATAAAAGTTATCACTCAAGTGAGGTTGAAACCTCACTTGAGAGATAACTTTTTTTTTTTTTTACCCTGAATGGTAATGCGATGAAATAGAACATCTCCCCCAGATCTAGGTGTTAGTTACCTTTATCTTTTTTGTGTAACCTGGTATACCTGATATAGGAAACCTTGAAATTAAATATACATTTTGAAATTAATACTACAATATGAAATTACACTAATAGCGTGACATTGACAGCCTTGTAGCTCAGTTGGTAGCATGTCTGCCTTGAGAGCTGTAGGGCGTGGGTTCGATACCCACCCAGGACAAACATTTGTGTGATGAACGTAGATTATTGTTCTGTGTCTGTGTGTTTTATGTATTATAAGTATGTATTTACATAAATATATATAAATATTCTATGTGTTAGCTGGTTCCCATTAGTACAAGCTTTGCTTAGTTTGGGGCTAGATGGCGCTGTGTGAAATTTCCAACAATATTTATATCTATTTATTTATATTTATTATTATAATCGTGCAATTTGTACTTTACTGCTGACTCATAGCTTAGAGCAAACAAAGACATTTGAAAATAAAATATCGTGGCATATTTTTTTTAAGGAAAATCGCGTTCTTGATTATTTAAAGTCATTACCAGCTTTCTGTTTCCATCAACCAACAGCAGTAATTTAAAAATTAAAATTTTTTTTTTTTTTTAATTTAAGTTAAATAAAAAAAATTCAGTACCTACCTAAAAAGAAAAAAAAACTAAATTTTCCTTTAGAAAATTTAATTAAAATATTTCAGTCTGATTTACTTTATTTTTATATTTATTTACGCCTTTATTGAACCTGATCATGTTTTGATTTATGCCATCGGTAATTATAAATTCACATCGGTCGGAAGCACAAGGATGTGCGACGTCCAGTTGCCGCTTCACAGGTCTTACCAGCCGATACAGTTACCGCATCGGGCCAGGCACAGCCGTCACCAGCGTCTCACCAATGGCCTCTGGAAAGGCTAGTTAATTTGAGAGGGCGTGTTCCAGTCCTTCGGCACGTCCCTAAGGGGGCGCGAAACCAGGCGGCCGGGAAGCTGTGCGACATTATCGACACGTGTGTCGATTGCAACGGAGTGGAGGACTGGAGTACACTCCTCTCTTTTGCGTATGTTGCTCTGAGGGTGCCGGCAAAAGACCTACCCGGAAATGTAACAGCTAAGGTGAAAGCTAACATCATGTCTTCTGGATCTAATCATGTCGACGAGTTTGGCAGTGGGTCGGCAAAGCCCGGATTGCGCTCCACTAAGAGAATTATAGAGTCAAAAGTTTTTGAGGGTGATTTGAGGGGGGCTGTTCGACTACTGATGTCTGATGACACTTATGCGGAACACGGTCCTGAGACTTTAGCGGCCTTGGGGTTAAAGCACCCAGCCCCGTTCCGTCCTCTCAATTTTCCCTCTGACCCTGATTTGTCTTTTACTGCGCTAACAGTCACTGTGGAGGACGTCGTATCCGGGCTTAGCTCTTTTTACAGCGGGTCTGCTGCAGGTCTTGATGGGTTACGCCCTGGGCACCTAAAAGAGTTAACATCGGTATCGGCTGGGGAAAATGGTCGGCGTCTTTTGGGATGTCTGACTAGACTTGTAAATTATTTGCTCAGCGGGCAATTGAACCCCTTGGTGTGTCCATATCTGTACGGTGCATCGCTCTGCGCATTGGCCAAAAAGGATGGTGGTATGAGGCCGATTGCTGTCGGTAGCATTTTTCGTCGTTTGACAGCCAAATTAGCTTGCCGCGCCGTTAAAGACGATATGGCCAGATACTTGCAGCCACACCAATTGGGGTTTGGTACGCGCCTTGGCTGTGAAGCGGCTATTCACGCCACGCGAATGTTTGTCATGAATCCGGAGAACGCAGACGGCATTTTGCTAAAACTGGATATTCGCAACGCTTTCAACAGTTTAGAAAGAGACGTTCTATTGAGTGAGGTTAAGGAAAATATCCCATCTCTCTATCCCTTTCTTCACCAAGTTTACAGATATCCTTCTAACCTCTTTTTTAACGATAAACTCATTCTTTCGCAAGTGGGAGCCCAGCAGGGGGATCCGCTCGGGCCACTGGTATTTGGCTTGGCCATTCATAAAATACTTCTTGAAATCAAGTCATCCTTGAACGTGTGGTGAACCTCGATGATGGCACCATCGGGGGAAAGCCGGATGACGTTTTACAGGATATTGAGGCCCTCATTCCTCGCCTCAAAGACCTGGGTCTGGAGGTGAATCCCTCGAAGTGCGAATTTTTCCCCTGCAGTAATGGGTCTCGCATACACTTCACACGTTTTAGCGCTCTTCTTCCTGGCCTTAAGGAAATTTCTACTTCTGATTTCATTCTTTTAGGGTCTCCCATTTTTCTCAGAGCGGTTCCTGAGGCCGTCACCTCTCGAAAGCAGCTTCTCCTTACCGCTCACGAACGTCTTAAAGACCTTTCTGCACACGTTGCGATTGTCTTGTTGCGCATGTGCTTCGCCGTACCTAAAATCAACTACCTGCTACGAACTACCCCGACCTGGCTTTGTCCAGAGGAAGTCTCCTCGTTTGACATTGCCCTAAAAGCGGTGGTGGAGTCGGTGATTAATGTCTCATTGGAGGAGCACCAATGGGATCAGGCGAGTCTGCCTATCCGGTATGGGGGTCTGGGGGTACGTCGTGCACGTGATGTGGGCCTGCCAGCTTTTCTGGCGTCTGCACATGGGGTTGAAAACCTTGTCACTCTTTTACTCAGTTCCAATGGTGGCGAGGCGTGTATACCGTTTGTGTCGGACGCTCGGTCAGCGTGGTTGGCCCTCAACTCGGGGGCGACAATCCCAGAAAAGACACACGTTCAGCGGGCGTGGGATGAAGTGGGGGCAGAGCGGTTCCAAGAGCAATTATTGGAGGGTGCCACGGGAGCCGATATGGCCAGACTGCGGGCTGTGTCGCAACCAGAATCCGGGGCGTGGTTGCATGCGTTGCCTTCGCCTCACCTGGGCACTTTACTGGACGATGACTCTTTGCGTGTGGCAGTGGCCCTCCGCCTGGGCTGCAAAGTGTGTGAATCACACAAATGCACCTGCGGCTCCTTGGTGGAGGCCGATGGCCATCACGCACTGAGTTGTCGTCGTTGTACAGGGAGGTTTCCGCGACATCATGCCCTCAACGACATTGTCCGTAGAGCCCTTGTGTCGGCGAACGTCCCCTGTGTACTTGAGCCTCCGGGTCTATGCAGGTCTGACGGTAAGAGGCCGGACGGGCTGACTTTGGTGCCATGGAAGAACGGCAAGTGCCTAGTTTGGGATGCTACTTGCGTCAGCACTGTGGCCACCAGCCACCTGAGTCGCACCGTCCACTCCCCGTCAGCCGCCGCGGAAGACGCCAGTAGAAAAAAGAGGTTAAAGTACGCCGCCATGGAACCGCTTTACCACTTCGTGCCTATAGCTGTGGAGACCATGGGTTGTTGGGGCATGGACGCTAAGTCGCTTATTAGAGAAATAGGGCAAAGACTCATAGATAGGACAGGTGACTCTCGCTCCGGTTCGTTCCTGGTGCAGAGGATGGCCATTGCCATTCAACGTGGGAACGCGGCGAGTGTGATGGGCACTTTTGCACCGGGAACGGTCAGGGGCGGGTTATTTGATTAGTTATTTTAAGGTTATTTTTAAGTTTTGACTTTGTTTATATTCATCCGTTTATTAAAAATATATTAACTACCCAAATATAATGTAGAATACTAATTTAAAAAATTTAAACTATAATATATTTTTAACCTTGCTATATTTTTGGACCTGGGTATGTCCTTAAACTGCAACCAGACCCACCGGAGGACGGGCAGCAGCGTCGTCTTAGTTAACGGTGGTGAGCATTCTGCGATCCCTAAGCCGCCTGCCAAGCGTGGGGATTATGGCAACACCCATCTATAAAGGGAGAGGCATTTTTAACAGTTTCAATGTTTAAATGAATGCATACACCTTTAGTACTGCGCTTTTAAACTTTTAATTAGATAGTTGAGTTGAAAAGTTGAGTTTAGTTAGTACTTTATGTTAAATTGTATTCTCGTACAATGATATCTCGTATAAATTCAGTCACCTCAATGTTAGCTGAAAAGAGAACGCAGGGTTGTGAACACAGTGTCTCCTATGACATGATGTACGATGTGCATCTGTTGAGAATCTAGGGTAACCCGGTCTTCGTTGCATATACAATTTCAAAGGTATTTTTCTATGTATTCTATGTATTGTAAAATCTTTGCTATTAAAATAAACCTTGGTACCTTTAAGCAAGAAAATACAAAAGATCTCGTTGCCAGCCTTTGCTAGGACTTTTCTGTGACTTGCTAGAAATTCTCTTATTTTTTGAGATAAGAACATATTCAATTAATTAACTTTCGAAAAAGTTCAACACTTTCAGAACTAGTTTTATAAGGATATTTTCTTCAACCTCGCCAGCAATGAGACCAAAAGAGGAACAATTACTTACTGCGCTTTTATTCTGGACAATTATATATTTAAAAACAACATGAAATTGTGCCAAAGGGAGAAAACTGTCAACAAGACCCCAAGCTGTAACAAGAAAATGTAGAAATGTAATAATGTAATGTAGAAATCACACTAACATCAACTAATGTAATAATAATAATAAAAGCGACTTAGCTACGAACTTACTTATTTTATAAACTAACCGTCAAATATGCATAAAACGCTAAAACGTATTTCAAACCTATTAACCGACTTCAAAAAGAAGGAGATTCTCAATTAGACTGTGTTAGGAGATTCTCACTTTTTAAGTTAAAAAGTGATTTGACAAATTTCTTTCGACGTACGATTTGAGTTTGAAAATGACACTTTAACAAAAATTGGTTTGAAATACTTTTTAGTGTTTTATTCTTATGACGATAATATCATCGTCATCATATCATATCATCATACATTTATTTGTTCATAATTACAGTTTTATGATTATTTCCGGGATATTTACCGTGATTATGTTGTTAAACGAGCTCCACATATTTAGACGCAGTTGCATGCAATATATATAGTAATGGACGACATTCTTAAAGCGGGCAACCGGTGGATGCAAATGGCAGGTTGTCGTACAGTGTGGCGGTCTAAGGGGGAGGTCTTCGTTCAGCAGTGGACGTCTCCGGGCTGATGATGATGTGATGATGATGATAGTAATGGGCAAACATATTCGGTGCTTATTTCATAACCCGTATATAAATATCGTAGATCTGTAATGCGCCATAATTGTTGAAAACAGTGTTTTGTTCCTAATTATTACTCTGTATCTCTTTTTTCTGAGTTTGTATATTTTATTTTTGTATATATGATGATTTTACTTATAAAAATATTTATCTGCTCTGTGTGAGGTTTTGTGAGTCCGTTACTTGGTGTGTATTCAATGCCATCCACACACACAGGACAGGACAGGACAGGACAGGATTGGTTTGGTTTCAGATTCAGATTCAGATATTTATTGCCATTCCGTTCAGTTTGGTTTTGGTTTTCTTTGGTTGTTTTTTTTTACGGGCTATGAGTGTGAAGAGATGTTTATTATAATTAACAACCTATACCTATATATGTCCTGGTCCTGGTGGACCTGGGTATGTCCTTAAACTGCAACCAGACCCACCGGAGGACGGGCAGCAGCGTCCTCTTGGTTAACTGTGGCGAGCTCTGCGATCCCCAAGCCGCCTGCCAAGCGTGGGGATTATGGTAACACCCCTTTATTAAGGGGGAGGCCTTCGTCCAGCAGTGGTCGTTTTATGGCTGATGACGTGACGTGACCTATATATACTACAGAGTATCTCTTAACGTCAAACCAGCGAGAATACACGAACACCCTATTTTGAGATACTGAAATCGCTCAAGTAACAATTTTTCATATTTATGAACGAATTCTTGTCTGTGAATGAATTAGTTTCTTTTCAAAAGGTATAACCAAAGGTATACATCGTTTCTGAGTATTAGTCGGTTAGATACCGTGTATAATAAGAGAAGCTATCATACACTTCAGTAGGTATTTTAAACAGTCTCATTTTCCCAGTGGTTTTACAAAATTTCTCTTCCACAACGAATTCATCCGGCGAACTAAATGGAGAGATAAGGGTTGAATTACATTTTACAGTCTGAATATTTAAATAATATTCTCGCGGGATAATTTTATAAAAGTTAATTTATAATAGCAGGTGTACTTGTCGAAATGCTTTTTGTATAATTTGACGTAAAATATTTTTTTTATCTTAAATCAAACTTAGTAGTATATTTAATTATATTACCTACATAATTTCGTAAAGACTTTGTAAAGAAACAGAACATTTTCAATAGCATCGACTGAGTGTGAACACGTATGTACCTCTCTAGTGTAACCACCAAACAGTAGTGTGCAAGCATTACTGTGTTTTGGTTGGAAGGGTTAAGTCACCAGAGAAATCTCTGGGCATGAAGAAATTTAATATCTGAGAGCACAGTGCAGTGCGGCGCAGGATTTTATTAGAAAGTTCACAATTATGGCAGCATTTTTTTTATTATTTTTATTATTTATAGGATTGCCTTTGACTGCCATCTCGTCTGATGTTAAACGAAGATGCAGTCTACGATGGAGCACGCTTGCTTAGAAGAAACCGATTCACTCGCGACTTGAAGACACTCAGATTATAATTATCGGGAAACACCCACTCGGGCAGCGCATTCCACTGTTCAGCAGTTCGAATAAATAAAGTGGAATCAAACCGTTTCGTACGAGTTTTTGGTATATCAACCATGAAACTGGCATGAACTGTTATGGGCAGGCATGATGCTTACCACCAGGTGAACGGCTAGTCTTACCACTCCATTGCATTAAAAAAGTATGGATTCGCATGCTAGCATCTTCGATGAGCGCTCGCCGTACGGAGATGTAGTTAGATAACTTCGATTTTGTGATCGAAAGTAGCAACTAGTGGACATTTTGAAGACGAACAATTTTTTCATATTGGAACGCAAAGACCCAGATAGGTGTTATTTTTTTTTATATACTAATTCTTGTGCAACCATTCACAATTTGATTGGTAATTTTATAAAACAATATTACGTTCTGTTCGGACCACAGTTCGTTTTTTTCCGAACCACTGAGTTGAGTTCGGTCTACCATTTGTACAACTTCTATTGTGTTACTGTATGTCACTTATACTGTTATACTGTTAGCTATGTATTATATAATATCCTAAAATATCTTTTAGTTCTTTTATAAGATAATATACTAGCCTTAAGATCCGTCGCTCTAGTTTCAGTACATCAGCACTCAGATCCCATTACAATATTCCTGTAGTATCATCCCATTTTACTTTCATACCTCGCTGCGATATTTCATGAAAATTTAAATTCATTGAATAATTCGTTAGTATTTTCTTTGAGTTTGACAACGTAATTGAGAATGATTGACTTGAGAAGTATATTGCCGAAGGTCTAAAGTCTCCTTTCTAGCTTTATCGAGGAACAGGTAGCGCTGCGCCTGAGGGTTGATTCACACGTACCACAACCACACCACAACCACAACCACAACACGTGGTCGGGCGCATATTTACACGTACCACATTTTACCGTCACTATCGACCGCATGGATGAAACCGACCACATCGCAACCACCAGCGACACCGTGAAATAGCCGCCGGCCACATCGCAGATACAACGTTGCGTCGATGCAACGACAGTGCGCGTTTTATGAAAGCCGGAGTCGAACTGTGTCTGCATACGACGCCACCACATCACAACTGCTAGCGACAACGCAACCACATCGACATTTTGTCGGTACCTCAACGCAACTGCAAAAATCTGCAGCGACACTATTCACACGTAGCCACTGCGTCACCACATTTGTCGCTGCGATGTGGTGTGGTTGTGGTACGTGTGGGTTGACCCTAAGTGACTCTTCGTTTGAGACACAAGTTCAAGCGGTCACGGATGTGGTCAAGTGAAATCGAATGATTCTTTTTTTAATATGTAGGCTTGCGTTTGACAACCATCTCGTCTGATGTTTAGATCATAATCCCCACACTTGGCAGGTGGTTTCGGGATCGCAGAATGCTCATCACCGTTGACCGAGAGGACGCTGCTGCCCGTCCTCCGGTGGCCTGGGTGCAATTTTAGGACACACCTAAGACCATTTATTTCATTTCATGCTATTAGCAGGGGGGTGTCACTCCGCAGTTTAGGTATGTTCGGCCGGCGCTCCGTCCGGGTGGACAATGCAAGGCAGAAGTTAGTCGCCGCCCGCACGCTAGCCTCGTCGCACGTAACTAAGCATACGTGATAGAAAGAGAGCGGTATATCTAGGTTAATAAAGCGAGCGGTATCCAGCGCTGTGCGAGTTGAATTGCTACTTTATTACCTAGTAAATAGAGTCCTTATTTATTTCAATTCCTTGGCGGAGTTAACTTTCTGTGCGTAGTACTATTATTTATTCTGTGCTATTAGTGTAATTTCATATTGTAGTAGGTACCTAATAATTTCAAAATGTATATTTTTATGTTTAAGGTTTCCTTTATCAGGTACACCAGGTTACACAAAAAGATACGGGCAACTAACACCTAGATCTGGGGGAGATGTTCAATTTCATCACTAACGGTATTACCCTGAAACCTCACTTGAGAGATAATTTTAATGCGTTTACCATCTTAGTCTACACTGCTATTTTTAATACCAGGTGAGCTGTGGTCAAATACCTAAATGTGTTAAAATTACGTACAGTTTTCACAATAATATTTACTTAAATCTCCTAAAGCTTATGCCTTAACTCGTTTCAAATCGAGCGGGAACTTTGAAAATAATCCGGCACGACTTTGAAAATTCGAGACAAACGAGTGCTTACTTTATACTTGCGAAGTCAAGTTTACCGTTCAGGAGAAAGTGAGCGGCTGTCGTGATTTAACTTCACCCCGTCAACGTTTCAAGATACTCATGGCTTTGCCGGTTTACGCGCAATAATGTTCTAATTCAGAGATTATTAGGACAAAAAGTAGCCTATGTTTTATTCTAAGGTATAAACTACTTGTAAACCAAATTTCATCTAAATCCGTTTAGCCGTTTCAGCGTGAAAGAGTAACAAACAGTCATAATTCCATACATACAAACTTTCGCGTGTAAAATATTAGTATGATACTACTAGAGGCCCGCGACTTCGTCCGCGTACGGAAGAAATTCGGCTCACTCCCAAAATTCACCATTTTAAATCATCCCAAACATTTTTTTTAGCTTTTTTCGTACATTTTCAAGTATTTTACGTACCTACTGCTTATTTCTCAATAAGTTGTTTGATTGATGTAAACTCGAATCAAGCGCTTTATGTGTTTTTTTTTCTATGTAAGCATCCAAGCTTCTGTAATGGCAGGGCTCTATTGCAAAGTCCGCCTGGGGAAGTACCACACATTTGTCAGTTAGGTATTTAACCGCCAAGCAGTAGTGTGCAAGCATTGCTGTGTTTCGTTTTGAAGGGCAATGTTACCAGAGAAATTACTGAGCATTGCATTACAAGAATTTGGCAAGTACACATAAAAATAATTCACTGCTAACTGGTATGGTATGTGACGCTTACCACCAGGCAAATGTCTCGCTTATTCGTCAACAAATCCTAAAAAAATGCTACAAAGAAGACCATAGTAAATCATCATTAAAAAATCGGGGAAATGGCGGTCAAACGTAATGCGTGTGGCATAATCAAGAAACTTATACCCACAATGGAGATTACATTCAGAACATTCAATTGAATGTTTTTAAGGCTTAAACAGTAAGTAAAATTATGACTTCTGGCAGGTCTTGAACCTGCATACAATCAATTAGAGCAATCTAATACCCAAAGGTATTAAGGTGTCAGGACACTCTTTATGTAAAATATTCATTCCTTTGAAGCCAAAAAAAAATTACCTTGAACGATGACCTTTTGGCCTTTTGTCTGATATCTGCTGTCTCACTCATTCTATAACTTTAAGCGCTTTATTCACGAAACAGCAGACATCAGAGACGTCATTCAAGGTATTTTTTTTTGGCTTCTGAAGAATGTTCTTAATGCAATCTCGATTTTTGTGGCTATAAGCTTCTTGGGCATAGACAATAATGGATTATTTTCAGAGAAATTTACTATATTATTTTGAAACGTGAAATATACCTATAATATTAGAGTCCCTTTGCGGGAGAATAACCTTACTCTAAGGTTAAAATAAGGTCAAATTTTCTACCAAAAAGCTTCTACATTTCTGCGCTATCTCCAAGGAATAATTCAGTGTTAAGGGTTTGACGTTAATTCCACTTTTACTTTTATCTATTAGCTAAGCAATGTGTAAAGATAAGGCCGCTGAAACATTATGATAGAAAATAAGTTTATATCGTACAATACCGGCTTAGGTACCTCTTAAGTAGAAACATTGTGAATTAATATCATAGACCTTAAATAGCCCATCTTAACATTTGGATTGATGACATATGGAACTGAAACTGGTCTTTAACGGCTGGCCTTTTGGAGAAACTCAGAGTCACGAAACGGGCAATGGAGAGGAGCTATGCTCGGAGTTACTTTGCGCGATAAAATCCGGAACGAAGTTATTTGCCAAAGAACCTAAGGCACCGACATAGCTCGCAGGGTTTGCAAGTTGAAGTGGCAATGGGCAGGCCACATCGCTCGAAGAACTGATAACCGATGGGGAAGAATGGTTTTTGAGTGGCGACCGCGAACCGGAAGACGCCGCGTAGGGAGGCCTCCCACTAGGGGGACCAACGACATTGTAAAAGTCGCGGGCAACCAGTGGGTGCAAATGGCAGGTTGTTGTACAGTGTGGCGGTCTAAGGGGGAGGCCTTCGTACAGCAGTGGACGTCTCCGGCTGATGATGAACATTTGGATTGTCCCATTTTGTATCGATGACAGCTCAAGTGTTAGCGCATTCATTTGAACGCACGTCACGGGATCAGTCAATCAGTATCAGTTATAATCGTATCTATAACTATGTAATTAATATGGACGTCTCCGGGCTCTTTATAATAAAAATGTTAATATACAATGAAATTTTTATTGATGTTACTCGTGAATTTATTTTGATATCTCTATAATAATATTGTAACTAAGTATTATACTGTAGGACCATTTTCTAAAAGTTCCGCCAGTGTGTAGCCAAATTAAAACTCGCTTCGTTATTTTCACACGGATTTTGTTCATTATGAAGTTGGGAGCTTTTCATAGCGATTTCAGCGCGTGCCCTCATGTCAAAAGGAATATGGCTTGAAAATAACTTGGTAAATTGAATGCTTTGAAGTATATTGAAGTCATTCTGAGTTGTTCTATACTTGTGCTTTGCAATGACATTAAATACGAAATTGAGTTCTTCTTGCAAATGTAAACTCGTTGTTTGGTTCGTAATTATGAATGAGGTTTCAATTTTAGTTAAGTTATGGTGGAAGGTGGAACTCACATACAGACATACAGACATGCATAGATAATACATGAACCTTGAAAACATTACACTCCTTTTTCTGGCAGGCGTATAAAAATCGAGTAAATCCTTTAGTTAGTAGACTCCTTTAAACGTGAGTAATCATCTAATCACACCTACGGTTTGCAGATGACATTGTCATAATGGCTGAATCGCTGGAGGACCTTCAATGGATGCTGGACGGTCTGGCTAGTTCTTCTCAACGCATCGGTCTCCGGATGAACTTGGATAAAACCAAGGTCATGTTCAACGAGTACGTTGTTCCGGGACCGGTTGCCGTAAATGGCTTCACTCTAGAGATAGTTCAAAAATATATTTACCTAGGGCAGACACTCGAACTAGGTAAAAACTATTTTGAGAGTGAAGCCAAAAGAAGAATTCAGCTGGGCTGGGCAGCATTCGGGAAACTACGTCAAGTCTTCTCGTCACCCATCCCACAAAGTCTCAAGACGAAAGTTTTCAATCAGTGCGTTCTACCCGTTATGACCTACGGCGCTGAAACATGGACACTCACAGTTGGATCGGTCCACAAGTTTAAAGTCGCTCAGCGAGCTATGGAAAGAGCTATGCTCGGTGTTTCTCTGAGGGATCGTATCCGGAACGAAGTAATTCGCCAGAGAACTAAGGTTACCGACATAGCTCAGCGTATTAGTAAACTGAAATGGCAGGTCATATCTGTCGCAGAACCGATAACCGCTGGGGTAGACGTGTTCTAGAGTGGAGGCCACGTATCGGCAAACGTAGGGTAGGACGTCCTGAGACTCGATAGAGTGACGATATGCGTAGGACAGCTGGCAGTGGTTGGAAGCGGATAGCTGAAGATCGGGCTGAGTGGCGTGCCTTGGGAGAGGCCTATGTCCAGCAGTGGACTATGACAGGCTGATTATAATGAATCTTCTAATACCTACTATAAGAATCACTGTCCTGACTGTATGACTGACTGACTGATTGGCCGACAGACAACGCACAGCCTGAAACGCTGGTTGTACAGACTTAAACTTTGGTGTATTTGTCTAGATGGTATTTGGTAGAGGTGTACTAAGAAAGGATTTTTCGAAATTCAACCGTTATTTGAATAGCTGTTGATGTAAAATAAAAAAGGCTGTTTTCAATATTTTTTCACAGAAATGACTTAAGAGGGTAAAATGGGGGATGATTAATGTTGTATCGAGAGTTCTTTGTTTTTGAAATTATTGTGATGAACGTTAGTATTTAAATAGTTCATTTAAAAATAAAATATGGTATTTGTAATATTTTTTGACGGGGATGACTTGGGTGGGTGAAACTTTGTATGGAAATTTGTAGTTATAGTGATGTTGTTGGTATTTTGATAGACTTGTTAAAACAAAAACAATAATAGTTTTTCCTAGGGTTGATCTAAAGTGGTGAATATGGGGAGGAAACATATTAGTAATTAACCCAGCGGTATGGTAGATATTTTGGTGCGGAGCTAATTTCTTCCGTACGCGGACGTAGTCACGGGAGACCTCTAGTTCTGTTTTTTTTTTAGGCGTAAGCCTTTATTAACTACAACAAACTACAAAGACTACTTAGCCTACTACACAAAAAAAAACAAAAGGATTGTATCTAGACCGATGAAAGTTTAGAGACAATCCAAATGCTCATACCCACTACCAGTCGGCAGCGTACCCAGCATGCTGGCGGCATTGCCACGCTGAATGGCAATGCTTATGCGTTGGGCCAAATAAACGCCAGTATTTTGATCACGCGTCGCGTCGACCAGGCGCTCGGATATTTTTTTGAAAAGATGATGAGCACCCGGTCCCCACGGACCCAATGTCTCAACACCAAACGGCTCAAATATGTAACCTCTGCCGAGGTTAGCATATTTGCGCCGCTTGTGCTGCTCCGCCGCCCTACTCTGTGTCCCAGGAAGATGAGACAGTGCCAAAGTATCAACGCAAGTTGCGTCCCATACAAGGGGCCGTCCCAACTTCTAAGGCACAAGTGTCATACCGTCAGGTCTTTTGCCATCGTCACGCCCAAGGCCGCTTGGTTCGAGCACAGCTGCAACATTGGCGGTGGAAAAAGCGTATGATATCATTTAGGCTAGCGTGACAGCCGAAAAAATCTTTAAAAAATAACAATATTATATAATGAACTTGCTCATGCCGTGACGAACAAATGTCTCCAATAATATAAACGTATAATGCAGAACTAAAATAATCTAGACACGTAATGAAATTCTGGAAATCTGAAATTAAAAATACATCGCTCCTCGCTTGAGGTTCTAGACGATAATTATTTGCCTGACGCTTTTATGATAATGAAAAGATCGAAACGTTGAACATGTCTTAGCTTTGATCGTCAAATTTTCAAATACTATCAAAGCGTCTTTAATGTAATTTAATACAAAGTGTTGAAAGTCAAAGCCCGACTCATTCGAAGCCCTATGCAAAATTTAAATTGCGAATGTAAAACGAAATATTGTCTAAGTCACCTTTGCACTAACTTTATAAAGGTGAACATTATTTACTCATAGTTTTGGGGGCTCGATACCGCTGTAAGGGGGTGTGCAAGAACAGAAACCATAACAGTACTATGAGCAGGTGATAAGTATCTATAACAAGTACTTAAAAAAAACTAATTTTGATGAAATTTCTCATCGGACCCATCTGAAAGTATACTCTTTGAAATAAATAATTTTCCAAGTCTGTTCATAAATAACAGAGCTCTGAGGTAACAACAAAATAACATTATAATTACAACCGAATTGAGAACCTCCTCCTTTTTGAAGTCGGTTAAAAACTAGACTTTTCTACTTTTTTATACAAACAGGAACTTTTTTCTTCTTCTTGGTGTCGCATTCAATGCATTCTGCCAGTTTCAACGTTATTTATTTATCAACGAAAGAATCTGGTGACCGATTCTCCATACAAACATATTTTCGTATTTTCTTCGTGGGTAATGCCTCTAGAGCAATATTATTTTTTTATAAATTCTAGGTCTACTGTAGACACGTCTCTGTCGGTATTTTTTTAGCAACTAATTGCTAAAGAAAATATAACCCTCCAAAGATTACTATGAAAATATTTAAAGGGCTATATTTCTTTGAGCAATTAGTTGCTGAAAAAGGGAAAAAATAGAGACCGCAGACCTAGACTTTATAAAAAAAACTCTAGAGGGATTATCCAGGAAGAAAATAAGGGAATATGTTTGTATGGAAAATCGCTCACCGGATTCCTTCTTAAATTATAAAATAGAGAAAAATAGGTAGTTACTTACAATCCAACCACACAATTTAGTCTTCATTAGAAAAACTCGCTGCCAAAACGAGCTCCACAAACTAGTTAACAGCATGAGAGGTCACACTCACAAACTTTAGTTGTTTATAACATCCCTAAAGAGCAGTGATTGCTGTTACATACTTCATTGACGAGACATATTTCGGAAACAAAATACGCTGTTACCAACCATAACGCCTCCAACTTTAGAACTGTATCAGATGTAGAGACAAGTTGGTATTGCAGTAGGCAGTTAACCATTCCATCCAGGCACGATTTGCTCGGAACACGGGTAATAATGGGAAGGAGCCTAGAGCTGTAAAATGTGAAAGCTATTGATTGTGATTTTTCTTTTTATTAATTGTTCTTATTCTTTACCTATATATTGTGCAGCTACTATGTAATACAAATACTTTTTAATTTCAGTATTCCGTACAATAATGTAGTAGTCATCACTTTAGCTCGCAAGGTTTGCAAGTTGAAGTGGCAATGGGCAGGCCACATCGCTCGAAGAACTGACAACCGATGGGGAAGAAAGGTTCTTGAGTGGCGACCGCGAACCGGAAGACGCAGCGTAGGAAGCCTCCCACTAGGTGGACCGACGACATTGTAAAAGTCGCGGGCAACCGGTGGATGCAAATGGCAGGTTGTCGTACAGCGTGGCGGTCTAAGGGGGAGGCCTTCGTTCAGCAGTGGACGTCTCCGGGCTGATGATGATGAATCAGTTTAGGTTCCAAAATAAATTTTCTCCATTAGTTGGGTATTTAAGTAACCTTCTCCGTCACAAGTTGATTGTTTAATTTAGATACAGTTTTTAGTTAGTAAGTAAGTGGTTTAAATATATCCTCACCTATAGCGCCAGTTTTTGTGCTTATAGGTTACATAACCCACCCGCAGGAAGAAGTTAGCTCCCGAGATACAGAATTTTCTTGTTCGGGTGCTAACACTACCATCGAAATCATTTCGGCGTTACTTACTAATTTTAATATATACGTATTTATTATATATCTCAATAAGTTTCTATTATTAATTAGCCATTATAACATGTATGCACTGTATTCAATATTGTATGCCATTTGTGTGTCAATAAATGATTTATTTATTTAATATTATTATTATTGTGAATCGATAACCACTATTAACCACACTGATATTATAAATTCATGTGAATGTTTAAAAGCCGTCATTGAAAGATACGAGCTTCTTATTCGGCTAAATTACGGATTAAAAAAAACATAGCACTGACTTTTAGATGAAAGAAAACATTTGCAAAAAAGCTTTGCTTAGTTCGGGGCTAGATGGCGCTGTGTGAAATATTACCACCGTTTTTTTTTTGTTATAAATATATATATATATATATATATATCTGTGGAAATTTTGACACAGCGCCATCTAGCACCAAACTAAGCAAAGCTTGTAATATGGAAACTAGATAGCTGATAGAATACTTATTATACTTTTTTTTGTAAATAAATACTTATAATACATACTACACCCAGACACAGAACAAACATCTATGTTCGTCACACAAATGTTTGCTCTGGGTGGGGATCGAACCCACGCCCTACAGCTCTGAAGGCAGACATTCTACCAACTGAGCTATAAGGCAGTCAATATATCGAGGAATCCTGTATATCTTAAGTAATATGACGTAAGAGAAGAAATCTAATAGAGAATACATGTGAGTTCGTCAGCCTACAGTATATACTTATACTTAAGTACTTAGTTGTGATTTTTCTGTTAAACATAAAGAAAGGAATGCACACTACTGCTTCGCGGTTGAATAACTGGCACAGGTCAATGTCAACCATACAAGATACAGACATAATTTCACAAAAGAAAAGAGAAGTAGGTGCACTTATCTAACAAATTATCAAACAAGAGTACCTCAATAACGCCTATTTATTCTAAAATTTTAATTTTCTCTAACTCATTTTTTAATTCGTATCTAATCTTTTCTTAATAATCTAGTACCTTGGCGAAAGAGCTTTTCTCGGTATTTTTGCGTTTTTACTGGAAATACAAACTGTAAGTACCTACTTAAAGATAAACTTACAAAGCTACAAAATTAATTCCAAATGAGCATTCATCTATGGTGAGCATTCTGCGATCCACAAGCCGCCTGCCAAGCGTGGGGATTATGGCAACACCTTAAGGGTGGGCGTTTTATCGCTGATGACGAATACGAGAATTGCTTGTTTAAAGTTATTAGATTAGATTTTAAATTATTATCTTAATACACCAAAAACAGTCCATAGACCTATGAATACCTATTAATTATATTTTTTGCCATCTATAGCAACTCATCAGAACTAAATTCTCGAGGTGAGACAATCTAGTTTGAAAATTAATTCAGTTCCTTACATCGGTAGTAGATGGCGTTAAATTACAACTGTTTGCATTTTATTTTTATTGACTCGATTTGAAAGAATTTTATTTGAAAATATTGCATATCTACATTTACATTATTATATAGGTAAAATGTAAACAAAAATAATTCAATTAAATGTTTTAGCTGCGTCCATCAGTTTCTACGTCAACTAAGCGTTGCGTTGGGGTAAAAAATACGAACTATCACGTCACGTGTCATCGTTTTTACAATTGTAATGTAATGCAATTATACTTTTAATAAATACTTAATATAATGTATGTTCCCTATGGATATTTAAATAGGATCTAAATTAAATGATTTGATTTGATTTTGATTTGAATGTAGATTTTTTGTATTAGCCAGGTCCCTACCTGCCTACATAAAATTGTGATCATATTTTTCAAAAGCAACCTATTCAAAAAAAACCAATCACAACGTTATTGCTGTACCTATAGCCAATAAAACTTTATGATAGGCGTTATAGTTATTAGATTTTGTTTATCAAAACAAAGATAATTGCTACCGGTGCAACATACCTACGTATAATATAAAGGAAAGGTAAAGACGTTTGTTTATGTGTATGCATACAGGTTTATTTTGACTAAATAAATTAAACCAATCAATAATATACACCATTGTATATTATAAATCGACAAGTGATTTGGTTACAAAGGGGACTCTTTAAAAGTACCTACCTACATTAGTGAAATTGCTGTCGAAATCCGTAATGACCTTTTACTTATTTATTGATATTTGTTAAATTTGTATTTGTATAGTAATATTCGACGATACATATTTTTACGAAATGTTGTTTTTCAAGTAAAAATGTGTAAATTGTCTGTCAGTGAAATGACAGAATACATAATGGGAAGTTTTCAGTTTTCTAAACGCAGTTCTATAGCCAAAGGATAGATGGCGCTTAACAAGACATGATTCCCTTTTTTTCGCATTTGTTTAATGAAAAAACTAACACACTACTTATTACTAATCCACACTTACTAATTTGTGTTCTGGAAGAACAAAAGCATAGGAAATACCATGGGCAAGTACTTTGTTAGACAAACAATAACCACAAAAAAAGTATGACATTACAGCAGAGGTATTCACAACGCAATCAGAAAGGTTTCCGTTCGGATCAACATTATCCGTCCCAGTCCTCTACATTCCGGATGACAGAGACGCAGAATGTGGATCCGAAGGGAAACTTTTCCGATTGAGTTGTGATTACCCCTGCTAACGTAAATTAAATATAAGCTTATTATAATTTTTTGGCCTTTTGACCTTGCTTCATTTGTTCAAAATCTTCAGAACCACAGACTAAGACATACTATTCAGACCCATAATATCACGTCAACGCCATCTGACGGATTTTATGAACTATTTTTTTATTTTTTTTATTGCTTGTCTGTAAGCCGGCCATTGTGACAATATTATTTAAATTATATAGTCCATTCAGTATAAAACCAGAGCAGTTCGCTAGTTAAGATTTTATTACAGTAAAGTATCGATAGGTCTTCTCGATCGATATTATGTCTTATGACGCACGTCCCAAATTCGATATTTATGTAGGTACCTAGATGAAAGGCCGTCATACAAGTTGAATATGCTACTATATAACGTTTCAAAGTTCCAGTTATCGGTTTACTAAACAGAAGCTATACCAGTGGAATTTTGACGCTATTTAAAAATCAAAATAACGGTGGATTGGAGCTTATAGAATGAAAAAAAACGTTAAAATTGTGATATTTTTGGAGTTATCATTTTAAATAATTAATTTTTTTATTGTCTTATTTAATACCTGAAATATAAAAAACCTTTATTTTCAGTAGTTTTCAAATAAGCTAAAATTAAAGTGCATTCTTAAAATAATTTAAAATATAATGTTGCTTCAAATATTTTTTACTGTGATACTGGTCTATATTTTGTCTTTGCTCTGGTCGTTCAGAAAAATGTATGGACTTCATAGGAAGCTTAAAAGCGAGATATGGAGTTTTCCCCTTATAGGAAACTATCAGTTTTGCATCGGGAGCGATGAAGGTAATTTTTACATTAATTTTATTACAATAATCTTTAGAAATTATAACGTGATTAAATTCAGTGTTCTATTTCCTTGATTAGTCTCAATCATTGACTTAACTTTGTAAGGACAGTCTCATAGAGCAGAGTAATATACTGGCCAGTCTCTTGGAAACACTAAACTTGTGATTGTGTGTTCATAATTATTTCCTTGTCTATGGTATATTAATTTTCAAACGACTTCAAAAAAGGAGGTTCTTAATTCGTCTGAGTTTTTTTTTTGTTTGATTTTACGCTTTTACTCTGCCAATTATAAACTGATTTTGATGATAATTTTTTTGTTTGGTAGGTAGATAATACTTCAGAGGTGGTCCCTGTTGGCAACCCAACAAACATTCTTTCTAAGGTTGTCCAAATTGTACATTATACAACTTCACGCATGACCATTGGCGCTTGTGTTCGTAGGGGTTGGCCACTTTTTCACTTTTTCTTTGTACCTTATACGTCATCCATCTTGTACTACAAATTAATTACATAAATACAGTTGCTCAGTGTTTAACAAGTGCATTATTACCATGAACCTAGAAAAAAAGTCGGACAGATTCTCACTAACAACATACTGTGTCACTCAGAGTCGGCCAGCTTTACTGTACGTACAGGCCGGCACGCAGACATTCACACAAGAGTCAGCCATTACGCGGGCAAACGCAACAGAGTCGGCACGGCTACGCTACGAAAAAAATAGAATGTCTTGTGTGGTAAAGTGGTGTAAAAACCGTAGTGATCAATAGAAAAAAAACCAGGAATCACGTTTCATAGGTAAATGAATAATTCAATCACTTAGTTCCCGATTTTATACATTATAACCAATATTCATGGGACAGAACAAAATAATTCGTCAGAATACCAGTGTTGCCAATATTCATTTGTGCAAATTACCCGAAATATATGGGTGTTCCGACACTTCTGCCTACCCCTTCGGGGATACACAGACTTGATGATATGACCTGAAATAATACGACTTTTTTAATTAATTCTATAGTTATAATTAAAAAACCGGCCAAGTGTGAGTCAGACTCGGGCACCAAGGGTCCCGTAACAAAAAATTATCGGGTTTCAGTTCGAGATTAGAAATTCACTGCTAAAAAGACAACATTACGCGATATTCACAGGCGGTCACCCATTCAAGTACAGACCGCGCCCGTCGTTGCTTAATTTCGGTGATCTTGCGAGGCTTTTTAATCCAGCCCACCGACTCGCACATGGCTGGTTTTTAGTTGCTATAGCGGTAACAGAAACACATCATCACACAACATCAACACACAAAACATCAACAACATCAACATCATCTGTGAAAATTTCAACTTTCTAACTATCACGCGGGTTGGTGGATTCACATACGCCATTGAATTTCTTCTCTGAACATATGCCGGTTTTCTCACGATGTTTTCCTTCACCGAAAAGCCAAGTAGTGTTAAATACGTACATAAATTCTAAAGACCCATTGGTACGAGCCGACGGGATTCGACCACCCGCATGAGCATCTATTGGTCTCCCAAATAAGCCAACACGGCCTTGATAAGGACTTATTCGCGTAACATTTAAATTTTATTTCATGTACTTTGTACTAGATTTCCTAAAGAAAACGAAGCATGGAGAAATGATTGGATCCAAATAATTACAAATTGTAACGGTGAAAACAATTGGAATCCAAACAAATACTTACAGCGTGATTTGCAGTTTGCATTTTGACGCTAATGTCTTATACACAACTAAAGGAGGCCTCAGGCGTGTTGTTACATATGCAGTACCTCATAAGGTAAATTAAATATTTACGCTTACATGGCATTTATTTTGAACTACTTACCTACTATTCAAACTTTTCCTCGTATTTTGTTTTACCAAATCTACCTATCTTTTTACCTATTAGTGTTGATGCATTCAAAAATGTTGTTCCAAAATGACATTCAATCTCCAGTACGTTATTTGTTTATAGGTTTTATTTGAGCTAACACAAATGGCAGAGAAACTTTTTTTATTTAGAGCTTCCATACTTTAGGGAGGTAATTTAAAATGGTTGCCTTATGTTAGTTCAAGTGGACGAAATTGCGGCCAAAATCTAGTTTCAATAAACTTGTCTGCTGACCTGTATTTGTCTAGATAATACAAGGTATTTTTTTTGGGAATTACGGCAACCCTAAATTCATTCGCACATAGATGAAATGAAATGAAATGAAATGAAAATATCTTTATTACAGCATAAACTTATTAAAATAACAGCAACAACAGTATTGCTGCGTGTCATTTCTAGATTATAGTTATAGGTACAAGTTTATGCAGAGTTTCTTTCTATTAATCATAATGGTATTTCTAATGATCCTCACACTAGGCTAAGCCTGTATCGTGAGGATCTGGATACGATTTAAACAGAATGTTCGTAATAATAGATAGCCGCCGCCATTACGGTGACACGGTGTTGTCTTTGCGGGAGTTCCGTCCGACTTTTTTTATAGGTTCATGATTATTACTTTAAATATCCCGCCTACTCCATCGCAGATAAAATACAGTCCACTAAGCTCCCAACTGAGACCCCAACAGTCCCATATATAATTTATCGAAATCGGTTAAGTAGTTTGGTTTTTAAATCAACTAGAAAGTTAAGAAAGTAGTTTTTACTAGAAAATATGAAGATGTCATCTAGGTATTCGAAGTTGAAGTCGTTTGTATATTTATTTTTTATAAAGCGTATATTGTTATAAATCTGTTCGGGATTTTTTTTTACAACACATTAGCTCGAAAAATGCAGTTACGAAGCCTGTATACATCGTTCGAAAGTTGAACATTACGCATCATACACATAGGCGTGCGGTAAAATAGTTATGCGTGCGGTAAATCTATTTTACCGCACGCCTAGTTGATTGGCGCCGTGCGTATCCTTTACGGTATTAGTTGTATAGTGCCGTGACTATACAACTAGGCATGCGGTAAAATAGGTTTACCGCACGCCTAGCTAATAGTACCTATTTTACCGCACGCCTAGTTGTATGGTGTGTAATTTTCAACTTTCGAACGATGCGTAAAGGATTCGTACATGCATTTTTCGAGCATATGTGTTGTAAAATAGGTTTACCGCACGCCTAGCTATGAGTACCTATTTTACCGCATGCTCCGTTGTATGGTGCGTAATTTTCAACTTTCGAACAATGTATACAGACTGCTTCGTAAATGCATTTATCGAGCAAATGTGTTGTTTTAGTTCATTATGATACAAGTGTGCTATGTTGGTCATTACACTAGAAGCGATAAGGAAGCCGAGAGTGTATTGAAACATAGCACAAGAGTTTCATACTACTGTTTTCGTCACACTTGCGAGGAATAAATTTTTTTTTTGATGATAATCAACCACACAGCGAATACGTCAACAAAACATTTGCGGAAAATGGCGCCCAAACCAGCAATGCGCGCGCAGGTTGACATTTACTTCAGCGGCATAAGAACTCTTTGTTGGTATTACAAAAAAACTGTAAGTGTTACCCGGCTATATTAAGAGTGCTTCGTATACGTACGTCTAATTGCAGTTACGTACAAACTTGACTTTACCGGGTTATACCTATTATAGCACCATGTGCCGTAATGTAAAGTAAAAAGCATGCGTGCGTAATAGCTTGGATTATGAGCCTACAACCGATGCAATAAGATCCACTTTACGAGCAATTGTGATGAAAAATAATTTACATAATTATGTAAAGTATTACCACATTTATTGCTGTAGCAGATTTGAAATCTGCTAAAACCTGATGTGTTTAGTAAAATTTTACTTATGGCGTAACTTTTTTGATTTCAGCTCGAATGGAAATGCTGATGCGGTTCGGGCGAATTTCTATCAAACAGGGAGGTATGACTAGCCTCTGGATCGGACCCAGATTTTTTTTAGGTAAATTTTGGTGATCACAATAATGTAAAATACGACGTTCCAATGACATATACAGGGTTTCATGGTACTGTTGTACTATGCCGGCAGGAGTCATTGTACTAGTAATTTAGTTTTTATTTTATCTGGAGCCAACTGTAAAATTTCGAATTATATATCAGCTGTTCCATTTAGAAACTCATTCGCCCTCGACATAATGCATGGAATAGCTTACAGGTAGTACAGTGTAAAGGAGGCTACTTTCCACTTAGTACTACCCTTCCACGTATAACCCTGTATAATGTTACTTGTATGCTTCGTGATGTCAAGGTAAAAACATAATAGGGTAGATGACTGATGTTTATATCGTTGTAACTAATAGCTTTGATGAAGAATTTAAGTAAATATAGTATGGTTGTTGAAAAATTATTTCAATCGGTTAATAATGTTCTGATATATGAGCGTTTAAAGTTTTTGTTAGAGAGAACTCTGTCCCTTTCCCACAAAACAAAAAATGACGTCACGCCTTACTTGTCAGAATAGAATTTATATGGCGTACTGAGAAGTGACGTCACGATTTGCTGTTTCGCCTCTCTGTCTAGCATGATATTAAAATGCTTATAATTTGCTTATTTTTGATCAGTTTATCGTTTTCTTTTCATTAATCACCTATATTTATGGGCCACATTTAAAGAGGACAATAAAAAAAACCAGTCATCTAGCCTATTACCAACAAAAATTCTAAAATAAAGGCAAACATTCAGACATCAGTATTTATCAGTGAATCGGGGAAGTTGGATCAAATATTCTAAATTTTATATTTGTATAAAACCCTAACAATTTTTCAGTCGTTTCCGATGCCGACGTCATTGAAGTTATGCTAAAAACGTGTCTCGCTAAAGGAGATATAATGAATATTGCCCGTGAACTTCTTGGGAACGGCAGTATATTTGCTCCAGGTGAGTATTTTTACTTTGAACGTTACATTTTGAGATGTCACATCCTTTTCCTTGTTTTAGCTACAGCGCTGATGGTAGCAGAGTCGATACTTCTTATAGTACTTAACTGGCTCGGTAAAAAAAGGCAAGTTAGAAATCCAAGCACAATGGTATCAGGTATTCTGCTGTGAAGTAGTAGTAGTGTGGAAACATTACTGTGTTCCAGTTTGAAGGGAACTGTAGCCAACGAAATGACTGGCTGATAAGACTCAACATCGAATGTCTTTAACTAATGTAATAGACATGATGACTACAATTTTTTTATTACCTCACAAAAAAGCTGATCATCAATAGAGCCTATCAACGAAAGCAAAATTTAAAATAACTCAAAAATAAATAAGTTCTAAGTATTTTAATTTATAGCTAGACAGAGAGCGCGCTATACTGAGCTATGACGTCAAGCCTCAGGCGCGGCATACAAATGCTATACTAACACGTGCTTTGCGAGAAAGGGATAGAGCATCCCCTCTCTATCCCCACCTAAAACTTTAAACGCTCATATCTCAGAGATTTATCAGCCAATACAATTTATTTTTACAGTATGTGTAATGTATTTAGTTATATTCATCACTAAGCCTGTTATTTGTCATAAATTAAACATTAGGCCACACGCCTATTAGGGCCGTAACCAGGAATGCATATTGTCGAGCTCTGGATCAGAGACATTAAGCAACAACTTTATTTAAAACTAGAGGTGGCCCCGCGACTGCGTCCGCGAATGGAAGAGAAATTATATTTTTGATGACAAAAGCGGGAGCGGCGAAAATGGCGCCTTTAACCATGGCAATTGTAATTTTGTAATTTGTAGTTTCATCCCCCATTTCATTCCCATAAGTCATCTTAGTGAAAAATATTGATGACACCATGATCATCAGCCATAAAACGTGCACTATTGGAGTTGTTTTGGAATTGGATATGATGTTGACACGGATTACCTATGGGGGTGAAATGGGGTTTAAACCCCCAAACCACCCCACCCCTGCCTACGGCCTTGAATATCTTGAACTTCGTTGTTTCTCAAACTTCTGGCTATCGCTGCAATAGTCTTAGGCAGACTCTTACTATCAGCAGAGTGTCTAGCGCGTCTTCTTACCTATTCGTGTAAAACAATCTTCAACCACATCGACACTTGATATCAATTGAAGCTACGAAAAAACTCCTGGCTCTGGGCATAAAGCAATAAAAGAAACTGGCGCCTGCGGGCTAAAAGTTCTTCTTCGCTTTTGCATGGAGCAACACTGAATTACAGGACATGAAGAGATTTGACATCTAATATCTCAGGGTGACTAGTGCAGTGCAGGATTTTGTTAATCATCAGCCAGAAGACGGCCACTGCTGAACGAAGGGGTTGCCATAATCTCAACGCTTGGCAGCCACGCTTGGCAGGCTTGGCTTGGCAGGCTTGGCTTGGCAAGATATTGTTTACAAGTTCACAATTCTGCACTTCTACTGTTATGGGAAGGCGTGATGCGTACCACCAAGCGAATGTCTCGCTCGTTTCGTTAATCCATAGAATAAAAAAGCACGTTTGCTTGACAAACCAAATCACTTGCGTCTTTAAAACATCCTATCTGTTCTATCAAAGATCCAGCACGAAGCACAACTGTCTAGTGAGTCGCACAAGGAAAAGAGAATCAAAATGCTTGGAACACCAATCATGACACGATGTTGCTTTCTCAAGCTCATCACACGATATTTGAACTTCCTTTTCAGTTCCAATATGGCGTCCCCGGAGAAAAGTTCTAGCTCCAACATTCAGTATGAAGAACCTGAACCAGTTCGTGGAGGTGTTCAATCGGCAGAGCAGCGTCATGGTTGAACAGCTGAAAGGAGCAGTGGGGAAGGGAACCTTCTCTGTGTGGAAGTACCTTACTACATATACTATGGATTCTGTTTGTGGTAAGTTCTGATATTTTCCTTAAGTCCCCACTAGATTCATCAGTGATATCTGACATAGTGGCGGTCTGAGGGGGAGGCCTTCGTTCACCAGTCGATGTCTACGGGCTATGATGATGATGAAATAAATGTCTGACTAAACAGTCAAACACGTTACCAGTTATTAGGTACCAAATTAGATGCAATCTCACGGTTAATATGAGGACCCAAAGAAGCCAGAGTCCGGATGCGCAAGAGTTTTCGGAATTGCTATTAAATATTTAATTGGAGTAAGTCGTTTTTTTTGCGTAATGAAAATCCTATTGTGGTTTGGTGTTCATTGCTGGACTTACGTCTATACTCGAAAGGCGAATAAGACACTACGCTGGCCCAGTTGCGGGTTAGTGGATTCACATAATATACATTAACATTAACGCCAAAGAGATCATTTAGTACGGGCCCGGGATTTGAACTCGCAAGCTCACGATTTGAATTTCAGCGGTCCCGAATTAGACTACTTGGCTTATTAGGCTACTTGGCTAATTAAGCTCTGCGGTCACATCATGACGAATTGCAAATCGTGATACCTCTTGGTTGCTTGCGCGGGCCATTTATCGCCATGGAACCAACACGAATATCCCATCTACCCGACCTAGAATACTGATTATCTAGAAAATACAACATAAGACTGCATTCCGTCATAAAGAAAGTATCTATCTTTAGAGAGGTCCCAGTGTAAGATGGTGCGAGATACAACATAATTATTATTATGCACGAAGATATCGTTACAAATGATCAGCCGAATAACCCCCTACTAGCTTCTTAAACGTTACTTTGTTATTTAAGTAAAATAAGGTCATGCGCATAAAATAATTTGGTCCACGCGCGCGATGCCGCAGGTACAGCTAGTCATATATAATGTTTAAAAATATTTAGGCAATGTATGAAAGAAACCTGTAATTTTCCTTTCAAGGTGCATAAATAATCCCGGAAACCGCAGGACATTGCTATTATACAGTATCTAACTAATAAATAACACACCAAAACCCACCACTTAAAACGTATTAACGCACCGATAACGCCCATATTCTGTTACCAAAGAATTCTCCATCACCCATTACCCTCTTAAATCTAAGGTATGACGTCCTACAGAGTCGACGCTAGGTGTAAATGTGGACGCACAACGTCAGCCCGAACATCCGTTCCTGCAAGCATTCGACCAGCACTGCCAGATGGGAGCCGCTAGGATGATGCACCCACATTTTGTACACACAGTGTACAAATGTCTACCGATCTACAAAAACTACCTAAAGCCGATACATTACATGTGGAATTTCGTTGAAAACGTAAGTTCCTATCATTTTAATAACGAAATAACCAAGGGAAGATGTTTTGAATTAAAACATACGAGTAGGTCGAACAATTTACTACCTACTTGATTATACTGCGCTGCCCAAGTGGATGTTTCCCGATAAATAAAATTAATATCTAAATGTCGTTAGCGAATCTATTAATTTCTTCTGGAAAAGCGTGTTCCATCCTAGACCACACCTTTGCTTTTAAAATCAGGCGAGCTTGCGGCAGAATTAACGTTTATTACCCAATGAATTTAAATCTAGAATTTTATTTTCTTCGATAAATAATATGCTCTACTTGTATAATAGAGGTCAGTGTCGTTGATGTTGCAAATTGTAGAGTTACACTCTAAGAGTTTTTAGGTATATGTATAAAAACTCATTGGTTACTCTTTGGCTATATCTGCGCGGTAAACCATGTACAGCTGTACCGGAAAGAGTAGAAATTAAATAAAATGGAACTAAAAGTTTTCAATACAAAATATTATTCAGTGTTGGCAAGTTATAAGTCATTTTGAAGAGTTTGTATAGAAAGTAGCGCCCCCTTTTTTTCTACTCTTTCTGGTACAGCTTAAATGTGGTTGAGCCAAGTTTTGGCAGGAGCGTGAAAAAAACATATCGCTGCATTGTATTATTTTCCAAAACTTGTGTTTTTTCTAGTGTTCAATTAATGCATAGAAACGGTGTTTTTTTTATTCATAAAGCGCTGACTTACGCGCACGAGTGTGGGCAAGTGATATAAAATGTAGTGAAACGTGTCTTTTTGTGTTATTTATTAAACTCCGAAGAAGCTTTTGTAGTAAAGTTGCCACGACTTTACTAGCACATGACTGGACTTGGCTGTGAGTTACTGACTTTGACTGACTAACTTGACTTAACTTGAAACTCATCAAAAACTTGATATTATTTATAAATGCTTGACACTGGCAAATACACAAAGTGCGACGCCATAATCCTCCTACGAGGAAAGAAGAAGAGGTGGTTGAGCCCTAAAGAGAGCGTACCTCTACTTGACGTATGAATGAAAACTATTACTATAGAATAATGTAATAATAAATAATAGATGTTATAGAACATAATATCTAAAACTATATTAAAGGGTTGTGTTTGCTTGTTAAATAATATAAACAACCTAAAACCATAATAACATTTAAGGTCATGTGCACGCCACTGCTATACACACCTAGTTATAGCTATAGACAAGCTATACAAAGCTACATGCGAGGCGAGGCGACGCAAGCGCCGCCACCGCCAGTTCGAAATAGGTCATCGCGCGTGCAACACGTAACAATTCAACTGTCAATACGTCATACATTCTGCACACCGCCATTACCGGTACCGGTCGCGCGACACCACCAAAAATTTACCTAATAACAAGAAGCAAACCCAAAATACAAGAATACGACGTGAGTACGGCCGAAGCAGGCCCCAACAGTCATGAAAAGAAATGTTATTATTATTAAAAACGTCTATTAACTATTAAATATAATTGTCCTTATAAAGGTTTTAAGACGATTTCATAATAATTGATGTTTATGCCATTACGAGCAGAACCTGTAATAACGCCTGATAAAATATAACTACTATAATTTACAATCAGACTGAATAATTAATACTTCACTTCACTTCAACAGCCGGAAAACATCCACTGCTGGACGAAACATCCCCCCCTTAATAGGGAGGGTAATTAACACAAATGGAACTAATAAAATAAAACCGCTAGATGGTTTTGTATTTTTTTCATCACACTTGCTCGTAAAGTGGATCTTATTGCATCGGTTTTAGGTTCATAATCCAAGCTATTATGCACGCGTGCTTTTTACTTTACATTACGGCACTTGTGCTATAATAGGTATAACCCGGTAAAGTCCAGTTTGTACGTGACTGCGATTAGACGTATGTACACGAAGCACTCTTAATATAGCCGGATAATACTTACAGTTTTTTTGTAATACCAACAAAGAGCTCTTATGCCGCTGAACTAAATGACAACCTGCGCGCGCATTGCTGGTTTGGGCGCCATTTTCCGCAACTGTTTGTTGACGTTTTCGATGTGTGGTTGATTATTATCAAAACAAGTTTGTTTTTTCCTCGCAAGTGTGATGAAAACAGTCGTATGGAACTCTTGTGCTATTAGTAATTACGCTCTCGGATTCCTTATCGCGCTTGCCTGCGGCTCGCGCGCATAATACCGCCTCTAGTGTAATGAAACATAGCACACTTGTATCATAATGTACTATTGCGTGTGACTGCACATTATCCACAAATTTTGGAGTATCTGTATATGGCCAAATGCGTGTTGACCAACTGCGACTTAGACGAAATGAGTACTATTAGATCCTTCATTCATAATACGTTCTCGAAGATTTGACTGACGAAACGAAGCTCTTAAATAATATTAAATTATTTAAATTTTAAAAGTTTACTTTACCGTCTTACAGATTGTAAAAGATAAGAGAAAAGAATTGTTCGATAAAGAAAATAAATCACTGGAAAACAGTCAGGGTATGTATAACTCTTATACCAATAGTATACTAGATAACTAATAACTATGCTTGGAGTGTTATTTACTACTCTGTCCATACCACAGAAAAGCGAAAGCTCTATTTCTTAGGTTAGAACGGCTGTCAAAACAATGTTCTAAAGCAATTGTATGGAAAACCGCTGTCGCCAGTTTCACACTTATTTGTATAGAAACTACATCGAAAAAATGCCAATAATTGGTGCGCATTTAAAGTAAAGCGCTCGAAATGCCATTTTGCAACAGAATAAAATTTATCTAATTACGATGCAATGTGCTTTGGTTTCCTACGCGTCTATTTAAATTGTCTTTTTGAGTATTCTCAGACTAAAAACATGTATACTGGTAGAATTGTCATCAATTGCATTTGCACTTGATACCGGCTAGCGCGGCCCGTCACATTTCCGTTCTATTCACTTCTCTCTTCAGTGGTCCATTATGTTAATCGCATTTTGACAGCACATGCAAAGTTGACGATAAATGTTTGTAAAGCGTCTTTTTTTTATGCAATCGAGTGACTAGACTAGCGAGACGTTCGCCTGGTGGTAAGCGTCACGCCTGCCCATAACAGTAGTAGTGCTAGAATTGTGAACTTGCGAATACAATCCTGCGCCGCACTGTACTGCGCTCGTCACCCTGAGATATTAGATGTTGACTCTCTTCATATGCCCAGCAATTTGTCTGGTAACATTGACCTTCAAACTGAAACACAGTAATGCATGCACACTACTGCTTGGCGATTGAATAATTAGCAAAGGTGTGGTACTTCCCCAGGCGGACTCTGCACTGTCTAGCAAATTTAATCCCATAGAAATATGGACAGTAGAGTAATATGGAAATATTTTTTGGTTTGTGGTTTGCAAGTTGAAGTGGCGCAGGGCAGGCCACATCGGTCGAAGAACTGATAACCGATGGGGAAGAAAGGTTCTTGAGCGGCGACTGCGAACCGGAAGACGCAGCGTAGGAAGGCCTCCCACTAGGTGGACCGACGACATTGTAAAAGTCGCGAGCAACCGGTGGATGCAAATGGCAGGCTGTCGTACAGTGTGGCGGTCTAAGGGGGAGGCCTTCGCTCAGCAGTGGACGTCTCCGGGCTGATGATGAATATGGAAATATGGGATATAATTTGCAAGAAGCTGTACAATGTTATGTTTTCAACTTTTCAAGCTAGATCTGTCAAAAAGCGATTAACATATTGGTTATAATATTTCTTCGACAGAACGAAAGCCAAAAACAAAATTTAAGATTCACGAGTTTTTAGTTTTATTAAAATGGCTATAGCCTTTTTATAGTACAGAATTTTAAGGCATACTTAAATAAAATTTTGACTTATAGTCGAAACAAATAGGTATGGGAAATTGTTGTACCTCTAGGCGTTTGCGAAATGTCATTTTACTTTAGCTAAAATATAAATGATCTTTTAGACAAATAAAATTCCTTATTCTTTGTGATCATAATGATGAAATAATGCAGTTTACACAGTTACGTCGTTTTAAAATTCTATCACTTTATGTGATGCACAGAAAATGATAAAATGGTAAATTTTCTCAATAAGTAATCGATGACCGCCAATGCAGTATGCGGTGCCTTGTATTTTATTTAGTTTGTCAAAGTTCTGTGTACCGCAATGGTTATTGATTTTGGGCAGGCGTTATCTCTCTCCGTAGCAAGAGCTGAAACTTGTGTTTTGTCATTACTAAACTTGATGCCAAAATAAACCATTCAATCATATTGATCCGACTAAGCCAAACAAGCATCATAACAATTTGTGTCAATTAATCACGTGTTTTTTTCATTTACAGGTGATGCAAAGGAGTTATCACGACGAAACACCTTCTTAGAACTCTTAATAGAGTCATCAGGAGGAGCGTTAGGGTTCACAGATCTGGAATTACGAGAGGAAACTTTAGTGCTGGTGTTGGCTGGTACAGACACGTCGGCCGTGGGATCCGCTTTCACTTGTCTGATGCTGGCAAGGCATCCGGATGTACAGGAGAAGGTTTATGAAGAGTACGTAAACCAGCTTTTAAAGCAGCGACAATGATAAAGTGAATGGACGAAATAAGCGCACGAATTTTGAAGAATTTATGTTAAGCGCCAGCTCTCCTTTCGCGTCAGTCATACTCTGTCTTTGCGACATGCGAGTACGATACGACAATACAAACTTCTAATACATGTACATGTGTTATCTTTTTGTCATGCAGTAATTAGATTCGCTATCTCGTTTTTCTGGCAAATGTAATGTGCATACTTTTAGCTAGGTATGCGCTTGATTGTGTTGTCTTGTTAATTTTGAACGATTTGCAAGCGCTGGGCCCGTCCATTCCATTATCACTGTCACTGTTATAAAGTATATTTTGCCATTTGCTTCCATTACGCCTTTAATTACAACTCTTGGGTCGAGCCCCCGTATTCTAGACCCAATCAAATCGGATTTGATTTGAAAATGACTTTCACCATCTTCGTCTTCTGCATAATAATAGTTTTATTATTATTATTATTATTTCTTGGCTTGCAATTTGACTGCCATCTCGTCTGATGTTAAACGAAGATGCAGTCTACCATGGATTACAAGAAGCTTTGTAGCTAAAGCTTAGTACCTTAGTACTTTTTACCTTTCGTGTAAACGCTCTAATTATATTTAACACACCCAGACACAAAACAAACTTCTACGTTCGTCACATAAATGTTTGCTCAGGGTGGGGATCGAACCCACGCCCTACAGCTCTGAAGGCAGACATGCTACCAACTGAGCTATAAGGCAGTCGATTCCCTTTCACTTGTGACCATTGTACCTGCAATCTGGGATGTCACTTAACCTATGTACTTTAAATGCATGTATCGATTAAAATAATTAATATGTAGTTCGTTTGAAGGTAATAATTTAAAAACCAACCATTCTAAATTCCGAATAACCTTAGGCATTCATCGAACTCGTTTATATTTTTTTAACAGATTAAAGGAAGTGCTCGGCGAGTCAGATAAACCCATTACTGCGAACGATCTGCCCAAACTGAAGTACCTTGAGGCTGTAGTTAAGGAGTCCATGCGACTGTACCCACCAGTGCCGATCATAGTTAGAAATGTGGAACAAGACTTCCAGCTACGTGAGTATACTGAGTTTTGTGTATACGTGAGTGTACACAAAACGTTTAATTGAAATGTTATGGTTTTTAAGGTTTTTTGAAAAAGTAATAATAGGAAAGCTCATACATATACAAGACATAAGTGCAATAATGAAAATTCTAACAAGAAAAAATAATAACAAGAAAAATACATCTAGAACACGTCTGTCGCGCTCGCTCTTTCTTTCCTTACTGCGCCACTTCTCTCTTTTCTAAAACCTAAATTGGCAGTTACGATACCCATTTTATGCATCCCGAAACCCATTCTTCTTAATTCAAAAGTCATTACACTCGTACACGAATTCTCGTGGTTTTGGGGCAAATTTGAAGCGTGACTTCATTGGTAAGCGGTGGACGTCTCCGGCTGATGATGATGCGATGCTCTGATGCTCATATCTTGATAATAATACTACACAGTTGAATTATAAGAAAATTTAAATGAAAAAATTATGTATAAAAGCAGTCTATTTACCAATGTCACGCTTAAAATCTGCCCCAAAAGCGCGAGTAGCCGTGTAGGACAAAACAATGACTTTTGAAAGGAAGACTGGGTTTCGAGTTGCATGTAATGGGTATCATAAATTCCAATTTAGGTTTTAGAAGAGATCCCAATCAGAGAAGTGGCTCAATAGGGAACTGAACCGTGCTATTTATAAAAAGTCTAAAATTCCCAGACCACCAGACTTATTTCCAGAATTTATGATGAAAAGGTCAACAACATGGTGACTTACAAGAAAAAGAACGTGGAACAACTCTACCAAGAACAAATGAGAGGCACACATACCTATTGTCAAAAAACTGACTTTGTAACATAAGAAGTGTTGTTTGTTTTGTAACTATAAGATATACGAAAACACTCAAAATGGCTAGCAAATCGTATAATCGGCGATGGAATATGAACAGCACAAGAAATAGAAGTTAGCCGATTTGTTTAATACCATCTCTGGCTGCTCGCAACCAGCATTATGCTTAGTTGAAACCGTGTTTGTGGCGAAAAACTACATTGTACCAATCGTCGAATTGAACCTTGTGTACAAAGATTTTTCCACAAATAAAATCGGCTCATGCTATTTTCGTCCCGAGAAAGTTCGTCCCACATTAAAAAATTTGCTTTCGTCCCACTTTGTACGCCGTGTTCGGCCCAACATACATTTTAATTTAAAAATTCTCATTTCCTCCCACTTTTCTGCTCTACATTTGGCCCAAGTTTTTTTCTATAGGTAAATTATGATTATTTCAGTCAGTCTTTCTCTATATTGCGTTTTTCTTCGATTCTCTACACTTTTTTTTTTACATCTTGATTTTCTTCACAGCTTCAGGCCTGACTATTGTGAAAGGGACGGACGTGATCATCAGCATCTGGGCCGTGCACCGCAACCCTCAGTACTGGGGCGAGGATGCTGAGCAGTTCCGGCCTGAACGCTTCCTCGGGTCCTCTCAGCTCCACACGGCGGCCTACATTCCCTTCTCGCATGGACCCAGGTCTTGTTTAGGTATATCACCTCTTTGTTTTACTAAATCTATATTAATAGATATTCACCAAATTGAGTAGGTAATAATGGTGATGGAAGTACCACAGCGTTGTCAGGTATTCAACCGCCAAACAGTCGTGGGCATTAGTAAAGTTTACTAGCATTTGCGTTATTATTATTATACAGTGTTTCGGTTGATAATGTTACCAGATAAATTACTGGGCATGCACAAATTTGACATGTGAATGTGACGAGCGCAATGCGGTGCGGTGCACGAGGCGTAGCTTGACTAGGTGGTTCTAAACGATCACTGATATTAAGCAACGCTCAGTTACGCAGGTAGTGTGAGATAATCTTGCATTATTTCAGGCTATCAATACGCGATGATGTCCATGAAGACTGCCATGGCCAACCTGATCCGGCGCTACCGCATCCTGCCGCCGGCGCCGGCCCGAGACAAGGACGCGCCCCTGCGGGTCAAGTTCGACGTTATGATGAAACACGTGGAAAACTTCGAGCTGCAGATAGAAACTAGAAAATAATAAAAATTATGCTTATTTGAAACTTCTACAAGGCTTATGAAGTATACAAACATTTCTAAAAATAAATCCTTTTGAGTAAGTATAGGTAGTACAGTAATGAATCTATTTGAGTAGGTAGGACTAGTATATAGTAGTAGTCCGCCTGGGGAAGTACCACACCTTTCCCAGTTATACAGTTCTGGCACTCCTACTGTTTTGGGCAGGAATGAGCGTGAGGCTTACCATCAGGCGAACGTCTCGCTCGTCTCGTCACATCAGTAAAATAATGGTTACTATATTATAATTAATTTATTTTATTTTTGCCGAACATTATTTTGTCGGATATTGTAATTTGCTGAATTTGAGTGTATGTTATTTTTAAACATTTTTTTATATATTTTATGTTACGTTTACGAATAACACACGCTAACACGTGCTTTATGCAATAAAAAATATGGGATATTTACAATCACTGTACAATGCAATAACACTTTATTGACACCATAGAAAGGACATTACAAACATAACACTCTACAGATAGGCACAAAAAGCGGTCATATTGCTAAAATCGATCTCTTCCAGACAACCCTCGGATGAGTAGAAAAAGTTAATATGTGAAATAGGGACGGTCGTAGTGTAAGTTACGCTCTTTAGAGCGTACTGTACATCCCTCTACACGAGTAGCCTGTGGGCTGACTATACTAAAAGAAGGTACAGTGACCTCCGCGTCCTGTATAACAATGCATTTAGGAAGTTGTTGGGGCTGCCCCGTCTGCAGCGCCTCAGGCATGTTCGCGGACGCACACACCGCCTGTTTTCACGCAACAATGCGGGCGCGCGCTTCATCCTTGGTGCGCAGGGTTCGGGACAGCTCCAATACTGTCCTGGAAATGATTGCGGCCAGATTTGACTGTACTTACCTCCGGCATTGCTGCGAGTACCATGTACCAGTACCAGTGCCGGAGAAAAAATACTAGATTGTACTTGACTTTTCATTTTATATTTCAACTTACTGTGACATTAAATCAATTTAAATTACTTTTATTCTTTTTTATCAATTTTATCTTTTAAATTTTGAGATTATGGAATTTTTATGTATGTGACTAATGACTTGTATAAAAACTTTGATATGGATTTTATTTGGCCAATTTTTCTTGTATTTTTATAATAATGTGTATTTTTAACTTTTTAATTATATGCATAATTATGGGTACCTTAACCTGAAATAAATAAATTTTGAATTTTGAATTTTTTGAATTTTTTTAGTACAAAAACAAAAAAGGGGATGAATGAATACTAAAATAACAAGACTGTACCAGTACATTATGGAACTTTACGATCTAGTTCAATCGCAAACGACGTCGCAAAAAAAATTTTGATTTGCCTAACATAATGCGCAGAGAAAACGACATCATTATTTAAAATTATTGAAAGTATGAGCGATAGCGCGACTACCGTAAAACCTCATTAAATTATTTACGCTCTGCTGAAGCATTCACTATTCAGCTTACAAAAACTAGAACTTCATAATTGACTGACAAAACTTCATAATTCATAATACCTACTTTGTATTCATAATTGTATGTATACAAAGTAGGTATTTTTTAAATATAGCCTGTGTTGAAGTTACCTAAGAGCCTATGCTGAAAAATTGTTGCAGCATTAATTATTACTTTTTACTAGAGTGCATTAATTCCATCTTGTTTAACTGTACACGTTTGGTTATAGCCTTTTCTCAAGGTAGCCCTACATAGAATTTGCTCGATAAAATGAGGATATAAATTACAGGTCGCGGTGTTAAATTAAGGAGATCCATCCTGCGATTCGTGGCTTCCCGCTAGGTGGCGCATCGTCGACCCGGCCTTAGTCAACTGTCAATCTCATACATTTTGAAGCTTTTTTCTACAATTTAATGGTTTTACGAAGGCCTCCCCTTTAATAGGAAAGGGTTGCCATAATCCCCACGCTTGGCAGGCGGCTTGGGGATCGCATAATGTTTACCACCGTTAACCGAGAGGACGCTGTTGCCCGTCCTCCGGTGGGACTGGATGCAGTTTGAGGACATACCCAGGTTCAAAAATAAATTATAGCGTCATCTCAAAAGTTTTATTTTATTGTTTTGTTTTAATATCCGAGTTACGTAACCTCCTGGTTACCTTAGTATTATGGTTATCTTTTTATTTTTATATTTCACCTACTACTTTTGTGTTGAGGTTAGGACATTTGTCTTAGGTATGTGGCTTTTTGACGAAATTTCATAAACGAGTAATATCAACTTTTACTGCTGGGGAAATGACCTAAGCTCTTTAGTAGTAGCACTTATATTTTTAATTGTAACACATAATTTTACTACATCACCGCTGACAGACGCTGCCTTTTGCAACACAGTTATTACTAACGCAAAAGGCAGAGCCAAACTTTTACTATTACCAAATTTTTCTGCAATAAATTAAGTGTATTTAAAAAAAAAAAGTATCGCAGTTTTTCATTATAGTTCTATTATTATTTATGGGATATTTTCCGTGATTATGTTCTGAAAGGAGCTCCCGATATTTTGGCGCAGACACGCGCCACACATTATCACGAGAGCTATACAAATTATCACGGTAAATATGCCATATAATATTTTTTATGGCAATTAATATTTAAGATATTAGAGATAGTACAAAAAACAAGCATTTTTAATTAGTATTTATTTAACCTGTTTTGTACGGCACCTTCAGATTCGAGTCCTAAAAACGAAGTTTTTATTCGAACCCGAGAACGCGCGCTCATTGACAATCAAGCTGTTGCCAAAAACGGGTGTCGCGCGATGATTTTAATTTTTGTAACATTTTTGGTGGTTTTGCTCTGTGGCCTTCGGTGGCAAAGAAGGAAAAAGATTCAGTGCGTAAAGCAATTTAGAAACGATCTTAAGTCAATACCCTTTCTTGGACATGTGCCGTTTTTACTTGGAAATGGAGAAGGTAAATAACTATTTTTTATCAGCATTAGACATATTTTAAAATATTGCTCCAGAAATAAGGAAAGATATGTGTAGTTTTGACCTGCAATATTAGAATAAAAATGAACATTGTTAAAATAGCTTATATATTAGACTAGCTGACCCGTCCCGGCTTCGCACGGGGGTAAATACCCGACCGACAAAGGAAGTTATTAATTCGACAAATAAGTATGTAATATTAGCTGTGCCCCGTGGTTCCACCCGCGTGATGACGAAAAACGGCAAAAATTATAATAAAAAAATTGCCCATAATGTTGCCATCACTATTCCTTTAAAAACTAACTACTTCCCATACAAAGTTTCATCCCACTTTACCCCCTTAAATTATCTTTTTATTGTGCCGTTTTAGTTAAACAAAGAATTAAAAAAAAAAAAAAACCCCGTCAAAAAATATCAAAATATGTTTATTATAAATATCATATTTTATTTTGTATGAATTACTCAAATACTACTATTTGGGTAGTTAGTACGGGAGTTTTCATCACTATAACTTCAAAAACAAAGGACTTTCCATGTAAAGTTATGTCCCCCGTTCCACCCCCTTAATTCAGCTCTGTCGCAAAATCCTAAATAAACTACCTACCTGCCAAATTTCAGCTTCAGGGATCAAGTAGTTTTCGAGATTTCGTGTTTAGTCAGTGAATATAATATATATATTTATATATATGAGTGAGCGATTTTCGCTTTAATATATATATATATATTTATATTAATGAATGTTCCACATAATTTGACACTCGCACACCTAGGGCTTACATTTTTAATCATACCAACAAGTTTTCGTATACGAATATTATGATCAAATTTCAAGCAATATCCTTAGAAACTTTGTCTTATTGGTATGGGACAGCCATATACAAGTCTAACCTCTAGTTATACCCCTGAGCTAGTTACTGAAACAATAGCCATACTCAGATTTGATACGGCATAGTTGTTACTCTAGTCTATACACACAAGGTAACATCGTCATAGTTGAAGAAGGTAGAAATAAACAGATACATTATAAATTATTAGACAATCAGATATATCATATTATGCAGACAGACATCAGTAGCTTTCTCCATGAACCCAATGAATCTGTCACCTGTCTCAGCGAGCTTGTTTTTATGCGTGTTTCACTAGTCCTGTTGTTTTGTATCGTTTTGTAATTTTGTTGTTGTCTTTAATTCTTCTTTGTTTTGTTGTGCATGTCTGTGTTGTCCTTTATCTTATTTGTAAAGGTTGTCTTTCTGCTGAATATAGATGTAGAGTTTAACGCACTTAGTATGGTTTGCGGAAATTCAGTAATGTTAAAAATAACTCTAGACATTAATTCCACAACACATCACGTCACGTTCACGTTCACGTTGTGGTAGTGGGTTTGAGACCTGGGTATGTCCTTAAACCAGACCCACCGGAGGACGGGCAGCAGAGTCCTCTTGGTTAACGGTGGTGACCATTCTGCGATCCCCAAGCCGCCTGCCGAGCGTGGGAATTATGGCAACACCCCACTATAAAGGGGGAGCCTTCGGGGGGGCCTTTGTCCAGTAGTGGACGTTTTATGGCTGACAACATCACGTCTCATCTTCCTGAGACACATAGTAGGGCTGGTGCGGCGGCAAATTCGGCGGAACGGCACAAGCGGCGCAAATATGCTAACCTCGGCAGAGGTTACATACTTGAGCCGATTGGTGTTGAGACATTGGGTCCGTGGGGACCGGGAGCTCATCATCTTTTCAAAAACATATCCGAGCGCCTGGTCGACGCGACGCGTGATCAAAATGCTGGCGTTTATTTGGCTCAACACATAAGTATTGCCATCCAGCGTGGCAATGCCGCCAGCATGCTGGGTACGCTGCCGACTGGTAGTGGGTTTGAGCATTGGGATTGTCTCTAGACTTTCATCGGTCTGGATACAATCCTTTTGTTTTTTGTTGTGTAGTAGGCTAAGTAGTATTTGTAGTTTGTTGTAGTTAATAAAGGCTTATGCCATTCCACAACTGACAAAGAATTGGAAAAATTTAATTAATTAAAATGACGCCAACACAAGCTCATAGAAGTTAACTGGCCAACCCTGATCTCAAAGTTATTAGCACGAACTTTTCTAGGATGGATAATAAATAAAATGGTTTTTTTATCACATACCTAACCTTGAAGGAGTCGTCTCTTTTACTAAATCAAAGGCATTTAATAATACGTATAGATAGCACACAAAATTATTAAAGTTTAAATTTTGCAGTCTATATACCTATCTGTTTTGTATGCTCAAGGTTATATCTCAACGTGTACAAGATTGCCTTCCTCTTAATTATTGTAGAAACGATATTTTTATTCAACTGATTGACGTCGATTAAACTAATGGTTAGCACCAAGTCTACCCGAAACAATTCAACGCCACTCACAATTTTGACATCGACAGTTCGATCACCTGTCCGGATGTCACTGTTTTATTATCCGGGAAACAATATTATTTGCACACTACTACTGCGGCAACCAAACCGCAACCAAATATATGTTACCTGAAAAAGTTTCAAGTAGTTATAGTATTAGAATCGTTCTCCAATAAATGATTCAGAATTACCTTACAGCTTCACCTTTCTTTTACAGATAAAAGAAGGGTATTCCAAGCTTTCGGCCGGGAAGCACTCAAGCAAGGAGGCATGACACATCTGAGTGGCTGGGCCTTGAACCAGTTTTACATAGGTAAGGAATGGCTAAGACAAAAAAAGCTGAAAATGTAGATAAGTATTCATAATAAAAAATAATAAAAAAAACAAAAAAAAAGAAGAAAAGATTAAGAATAACTGTGTTTTTTTTGTTCAAAGTAAAAAAAAGAAGACTAAGAAGAAAAGATTAAGAATAACTGTGCTGTAAGCTCCTCGCCTTCTCCCGCACCACCAATCTAACATGATGCCCCTCGTTATCGCATCAAAGTTATAAGTTATCAAAGTAAAAGTGTGTCTAGACTGAATGAATTGACGCAAAACATAATTAAAGAAACCGTATAATAATATTAATCAACTCACTCAACAACACAACATATTAAAGATTTTTTTGTTTAGAATAAGCTTGCGGTTGACCACGTCCTGATTTTAAGGAACGATGCGGTCTAGGATGGAGCACGCTAAGAAGGAACTTGTTTACTAGACTTGAAGAAACCCATATAGTAGTTAGCAACTTAGATAACACATAAATAACAAACATAAGATAAATATATTACAGATTCAATGTTTTAGATTATTGAGTCGCTCGAAGAACTGACAACCGATGGGGAAGAAAGGTTCTTGATTAGTGACCGCGAACCGGAAGACGCAGCGTAGGAAGGCCTCCCACTAGGTGGACCGACGACATTGTAAAAGTCGCAGGCAATCGGTGGATGCAAATGGCAGGTTGTCTTACAGTTTGGCGGTCTAAGGGGGAGGCCTTCGTTCAGCAGTGGACGTCTCCGGGCTGATGATGATGATGATGATGAGATTATTGAGTCATCGTCAAATTCATTAGGTTATTGCAGCCCGCTGCAGAACGTAAGACTTTCAATATACGCAATAGAGCTCGCGTGGCAGTACTTTACATCCAGTTTTTGAACTACTTTATGCAGATTTACACTCCATGGCTGCAGGAAATCCAGAGAGATAAAAAAGCCATTAGCATTGTGCCTTTGGATTGTTAATTGTTATCGATGCAATATGTAAACTTGTTTTTCTATTTTCAGTCGTGGCTGACCCTGTGGTCGCAGACTTGGTGTTTAAGAACTGCCTCGAGAAGGATGACACCATGAAGCTCTTCGGGAAGTTCTTTCGTGAAAGCTTGCCGGTGGTCCCTGGTATGTAAAGAGAAAGAGGTGATAGAGAAGTTTTATTACTTGCTATAGTTACCCTACTTTATAAAAATAAATACAGGATTCCTCTCCCGATACAAACTACAAAATAATTAATCTTGATTACTAGTGTACTCTTACCCAAATTGGTATTTTTTTTTGTATGACAATATCAATGGATACGCGATATCAATTATAAAAGATGTCCAAAGACAATATAATACTATACTTACTAGTAATTAGTACTGTAGTACGGTACGACCACGGTACCACTAAGCCGAAATGATCTCATTGGACCCAACAATGCGGACATATTTTTATCTATAGAACTGACCCTGAAACCGTGGTCGGTGGACAACGGGTATAATTGGAAATAAGTCAGCAGTTAAAATATCCAACCATTTTAAAAGAAACTCACATACATACATAGATACATACATGAACCCTGAAAACATTACACTCCTTTTTTGTAAAGTCGTGTATAAAAGGAAAAGTACCATCTGCAATATCAGTTCACACACTCACTGCCGGCCCTCATGTTCAAAGGATGCCTTGCGTGCATTTAACTTTCTCCTTGCATTTCGTTTTAATGTAGGTTATCTTAAACCGCATTTGTGGTGCCCAAAATGCGGGACTTTCGAATTTAAAAATGCACTACAGTTGAGAATATGTAGGTTGTGGTGATCACGCATGCACTGCGAATGAACACGCCAGAATGCAATATTATCACAGTTTTGATGTTGTGATGTGACGATAGTAATATTTTTTGTATACGGTTTTAAGACTGCGTGATATTAATGAAGGTTAAAAAGTAACAGGCACAGTGCAAAAACCGTTTGTCGTCGAGTTACTAATAATATTTTTAATCTAATTACTCTATTGCGACTCTATATAGTAAAACTCAAAAACCATGTGAAACCCTCGACATAATATCTACTTTATTAGTGTAATTCATCATCAGCCCGGAGACGTCCACCGCTGAACAAAGGCCTCCCCTTTAGACCGCCACCTATACGACAACCTGCCATTTGCACCTAGTGGGAGGCCTTCCTACGCTGTATCTTCCGGGTCGCGGTCACCGGTGGTATACTTACCCAGGTTAAAATGCTTGTGTTAGTTCAATGAAACAATACGATGCAAAAGAAAGGAAACCAGTATTAACATACTATACAGGGTTACGCGGGAAAGGAGGTCATAGCGTTCATCATTGTAAGCAATATTTACTTTGGGGGTAGCCCTGAATTCGTGAAAACAATATCAGCTTTTACATAGAAAATGCTATTCACCCTCGTCGAAATGTGTGAAACAGATTGTTTTTTGTAAATTCAGGGCTGGCTTCATAGTAAAAGTTGTTTGGTCACAATGATGAACACAAGGATCTCCGAACTTTCGGCTTAGTTATACAAATACGTTTAACCTTGTATAGAGAAGATCAACATTTATTTTTTGTAAAGTTCTATTATTATTAACGGGATATTTACCGTGATTATGTTGTGTGGACCTGGGTATGTCTTAAAACTGCATCCAGACCCACCGGAGGACGGGCAGCAGCGTCTTCTTGGTTAACGGTGGTGAACATTCTGCGATCCCCAAGCCGCCTGCCAAGCGTGAGGATTATGGCAACCCCTCCCTTTTAAGGGGGAGGCCTTCGTCCAGCAGTGGACGCCTTCTGGGTGATGCTTGGGTATTGTACTGTTGTACCTGGGTATGACCTAAAACTGGATGCAGTTTTAGGTCATACCCAGGTCCTTACATACACACACACATCATCATGTGTGTGTGTATGTTGTGTAATAGAACTTTAATAAACAACCGTGATAGTTTAAAACAGTGATTTATTTTTGAAAATCTAAAACAGATACGCTAATGCTATGATAAATATTGTTTTTTTAATTGTGAATTTTAATATTTCAATTTTGTGGGTAGGTTGACTTGATGTTATGTAATGTGTAATTTTTTTCTCGTACGGCCAAAAGAAAATATAATTTACATTATGTGTAATTTGATTTATTTTTGCTCCTAGGTATGATCTTACTGCATTCTGTACCACCGAAGGACGGGCGGCAGCGTCCTCTCGATTAACGGCTTGTTTTATAACTGGAACAGCGACGAAAAATTTTTTTTTCGTAGCTAGTTACGAATTCTTGTTACAAGTGTGGATGAAGGGGAGCATTCTGCGATTCCCAAGCCGTCTGCAAAGCGTGGGGATTATGGCAACGCCCACCTTATTAAGGGGGAGGTTTTCGTCCAGCAGTGGACTTCTTCTAGCTGATGATGATGAATTAGAACTTATTTACCTGCTTGACTTGTAAATTATCCTTTTACCAATAAATAATTATGAATTATTAGTCGATACGGTCAAACGATATATTTTTAATGACATACTTATGAATGCTAAATATAACTGTTCATTATTTTCAGTACAACAATGGCGACCGCGACGAAAATTTCTCAATCCGGTCTTTGCAATGAAGCATCTGAACCAATATTTTGAGACATTTCGCGACAAAGGCGTCATTTTAGCTGAAAAGCTAAAGAATGAGACAGGAAAAGGACCGTTTTCAATATACGAATACATGTCTGCGAACTCGTTTGATGTTGTGTGTGGTATGTATCACCAAATCTGCTGCAAAGCAAATCTGCAAAGCTGATCAAACCCTTTCCTGGGCTTGAAACTACCTATGTAACGTGACACATGATCTGGCAAATCTACATAATTTATTATAAACGTGTGACGAGAAAACTCGTCAGACCACGTGACATAGTCATTATATTCAGGTGGGTTTTATGCCTAAACGTGTCATCCGTAACCAACTGGTATCAGCCACCCAGAAAGCCTCACAAGAAATAATGCGATAAATTGTACACAATAGGCTAGATGACTGGTTCTTTTATTGTCCTATTAAAATATGGCCCATAGATACAGCTGATTAATGAAAATAAAATGAAAATCTGATCAAAAATAAGCAACTTATAAGTATTTTAATATCATGCTAGACAGAGGCGAAACGGCAAATCTTGACGTCACTTCTCTGTACGCCATATTATTATAAGTTCTATTCTGACAAGTAAGGTTTGTTATTAATATTCATACGCAATTTTGGCAATAGACGCACAATTTTGTATCTACCAACCTGTACACCTAAAACTTATGAATAAATAAATGATATGATATGATATGTGCCGTCATTTTTTGTTTTCTGGGAAAGGGACAGAGTTGTCTCTACCAAAAACTTTAAACGCTTATATATCAGAACATAAATAACCGATTTAAATTATGTTTTCAATAAACATATTATATTTACTTAAATCTTTAAACATCATTCATCTACCCTATTGCTCGAAGCTGTTCGCCTTACTGTGTCTTCACGTCCTTTGTAATTATTATCTTCACAACCTTCGATCTTCTGCTCGATTTTCACTACTCAATAATCGATTTGATTTATAATCGAAAAGGAAAGGACACTCCTATAAAATTTCGAAAAGATCAGCTCACGGATCACAAGTTATGGCAGAACAAATAGTAGAAGGTACACACAAATGCCGATTCATCCAGTAAACTAGTACACTTACTCATCTTCCGTGTGCATATAAAAATGTGGTATCGTAGTAAGTTAGTACTCAAGTGGAAAATATGAACCCCTTCGATCTAGACTTTGCCAAAGATTGTATATAATACTATTTAAGTACTGGTAGGACTCTGTTGCTGAGTCCCCCTGGGACAGTACCACACCTTTGCCAGTTATTCAATCACCAATCAGTAGTGCGCAAGTATTACTGTGTTCCGGTTTCAAGGACAATTCTACCAGAGAAATTACTGGGTATGAAGAGATTTAACATCTGATATCTCAGGGTGACGAGCGCAGTGCGCTGCGGCGCAGGATTTTATTTGGAAGTTCACAATTCTGCAACTGCTACTTTTATGGGCAGGCCTGATGCTTACCCCAGGCGAACGTCTCACAGGTCTTCTCATCCCATTTCATAAAAAAAACAATATAATTAACTCTGGTGATTTTCAGTCTATATAGATTAAACAATACATACTTATCTTACAGAATCCACCTTAGGCATAAAGAGCACAGCACAAGAGAACGTGAATCTCGAGCTGACAGGTCTAAAGAAGTTATGTCGGCTGATAGCGGACCGAATGACGCAGCCTCTGCTCCACAACCAGACGGTGTATGAGATGACGTCGATGTACGTGCGTCTGAAGGAAGTTACCGATAACCTGTGGAGGTTCATAGACGAGGTACCTACTTTAAACTAACCTGTTTTTTTAATATTAGTAGGCCATGTTCAAGCGGACTTGGAAATTCCCAAAAACTGCAACCAGAACTACCGGAGTAGGTTCCGGGTGCAGTTTTAAGACATACTAAAGTGCAGCAGCATCCTCTCGGTTAACAGTGGTGAGCATTATGTGATCCCCAAGCCACTTGCCAAGCGTGGAGATTATGGGAACCCTCTGCCGCTTTATAAAGGGTGAGGCTTTCAACCAGCAGTTGACGTCTACAGTGATGATTACAAGTTCAAGTTTCAAACTTTGGTGTAGGGTGAAGGTCACGCCTAGTATTATACAAAGAACCGGCTTAGGATGGAGACCGATTGCCTAGAAGAACCCAATTCACTCGCGACTTACAGACACTGAGATTCAGCTGATTTTTTGCCGTGGTTTCAGGCTTGGTCCCTATGTAAAAGTTGTTCACAGTCATGAGTACGGTTTTTAGGTAGTTTTCGAGTTAATACAACTTTAAGCGTAGCCCCGTAGAGATAAAACATCGTCGAGTGTTTATGGCTATTTGCCTCAGTCCTTTCATTGCTCCATTGTCCGAAGACATTTACGAGTGTAGGTAAGTATCTACAAAGATCGCAGGTCGTACAACCATGGCTCACAATCGGACCAAGGAGTGTATAGAAAATAAGCAATCACGGGCTAAGAATGCGCATATTCCAATTATATGGTATGTTAAGGCGTAGTCTGATTTTACAAATATATTATATTTGAAAGTAACCTTGAAAGACTCAGGCAAATAACGTAGTGCCGCGAAATATAATTAACACGAAAACATATTTAAAAAAAATAAGTGTAGAGAATATGTCTCTATACCAACTCTATATAGAATTGTATTTAGGCTTGAAAATATCAGGATTTTCAGCATTTAAAATAAGTTATAACCAATACGATTATATTGATTCTATAATATTCATTTTGAATGTTTATTGTGGTCCGGTGGTATAACACATATTATGCAAAAATAAGAATTTTAATACTATAAAATCGGTACTGCATTCTTAAGAGTGCGACTAATGCCAGAAAAATATCAGATTTCACCCGCGCGTCTTGCATTAGTTTAGAGTCGAAAATATTATGATAAAATTAATAATGATGATGGCTTTGAGCAATTTAGGTGGAATTTTATTTAATTATTCAAAATGTAGACATGAAATAAAAAAAATAAAAGGCTACTGTACTAAAACATTAGTTTGGTTATGTAATTCGTAAAAAAATAATGTGGTGCTGTCGCTGATAATTTAGAGCATTTGAATTAAAACAGTTTTTTTTTTGTTGGTAATTTGTATTTTTTTATTAAAATTAACCAGATTATTTTCCAAAATTCTATTCGGTTACTCGGCTTCTTTAGGTTTTTCGCCTACCTGTAGTATTTTTTTAATCTGCATATTTGCGTTATTTATCATTAAACTATGTGTTTAAAAATACACTTTTTACTTACTTTTGGCATTAGTCGCCCCCTTAATGCCAATTAGCCTTGCAAAACAAACAAAAACAAAAACAAAACAAACAAAAAACACCTGCTCGTACTTTACAAAGTCGCTTGTTTTAATACCTCAGTAAAGATACTATTTACATTATATTTATTTAAGCCGAAAATTTTAATCTTCACCGTGATTCTCAAAGTTCTGATGAGAGGGTTTGCAATAATATTACCCTTAAAACTATTATGACTTGTGTTTCTCCATATTTTCAGAGTATTGCGAAGGGGTACGAGAAATACACAAAGGTCAAATCTGTCTTAACCCAAGAGAGCGGTATTCAAAACAACGGTATGTACACCTACACTTCTAAAAAGTAGGTAATTAGTAAATATTTTGTACAAGACTTGCATGCATTGGAAACCTGAATACCTAGACGACAAATATTTGCAACACAAATATTTTTATCTGGCTTTGACCTTTATGTAAAATATTATAATTTTAAATCGTGTTTCTTAATCTAAGGAGGTCATAAAAGTCAGGCCCGGCTTAGAACGGTCTAGAAACAATCCAAATACTCAAGCAAACACTAACCATTCGGCAGCATGCCCAGTATGGCAATATTAACAATTTGAATGCTAATGCTTACGCGTTGAGCCAAATAAACTCCACATTTTGATGACACCCGTCGCGTCCACCAGGCGCTCGGATAAATATTTTCAAATTTATCATTAGGAGCCTGTAATATGGACCTATTACAGAATAATTAAATAAGTTTACTCGATCCCCAAGCCGCCTGCCAAGCGTGGGGATTATGGCAACACCCCTCTATTAAGGGGGAGGCCTTCGTCCAGCAGTGGACGTTTTATGGCTGATGACAAATAGAGACCTGTCCCTACAGACCCCAAAGAGTAAATTTTATTCACGGACCCAATGTCTCAACATCAAACGGCAAAAACCACTGCCCAGATTAGTATATTTGCGCCGCTTGTGCTTGTGGATCACCGAATTTGTCGCCGCCGCAGTCTTTCTATACGAAAATTGTTTCGCTTTCAGTAGTTTATAGCATAGATCAGCTTTATTAGAATAAATCTTTGCAAAATCCTACTGACTAACTACATACGCATGCTCGTTCACAACACACACGCATAAACGCACGCACCCCAACAGACTCGAGGATTTATTTCGTTGGCTATTAAATTTAAGTATTCGATAACTATTCGATCAACGCCACGAGTAATGCAATTCTATGAAGTGTATCATAATATTTCATTTCAGAAATAAAAGCGACTCCATCAATCCTCGAGCTTCTCTTGGAGGCGAATCAGGGGGACCACAAACGCCTCAACGAAGACGTTATGGCTATGGTCTTTGCTGGAACAGATACCTCTTCAGTCACCTTGTCCTTCACTTGCCTCATGCTGGCGAAATATCCTGAAGTTCAGGAAAAGATGTTCCAAGAGTAAGTAATACATACGATCAAGGATAGTAAAGTATCTTGAATACCAGGTACCACAAAACAATGTACAGAATCAAGTAAATAAAGTTCACTGCTGGTCCTATCTTTAACTAACCGCTTCCTACCACTCACAGCTGTCCGGCGTGTATCGACACTCCATCGTCTCCATGAGTCTCGGTGTGTCCTACGTTTGCGGACTCGTGGTCTCCTCTCTAGAACATGAACCCCAGCGGTTATTGATTCTACGTCATATATATAATGACGATATCCCACTGCCCAAAGCTTTGGTGCCTGAACTTATTACAGTATGAAAACATGAAAATGTTCTTACATAGTTTTGATATACATTTACAGGCTTCAAGAAGTTTTTGGAGACTCCAAAAGACCCATAGAACATGACGACCTTCCTAAGCTTAAATACACAGAAGCTGTGTTAAGGGAAACGTTGAGAGTGTACTCGCCTGGTTTGCTGCTACTTCGGAAGATAGACAAGGATCTGGTTCTGCGTATGTTTTTTTAATTTTAACTGTTTACTCGTTTTCTTTACAGCCTTTTGCAAGCAGACTTTTTATATCGTCCGAAAGTCGTACTTTTTTGTGAATTTCAATCTTGCGTTTGACTGTCTCTCATCTGATTTACGACTTGCTACGCATAACTAAATGTGGAGTACATTTAGTTATCTACGTATAATGCAGCTCGAGTCTCAGAGAGACATCCTGAATGACAAGCTGCATTTTCCAATTTAAAACACGTAAAGTATGAGCCCATTGTCATCATTGTTATTTTTTGTTACGCCAATACTATTGAGCTTTCTAACACAAAACACAGTGATTCCAATTAGCTCTTCTCTGGCTCTAAATTAATAAAATTATGGTGAATTTCCAAGTGACATGGAATTTAAAATGTCATTGTAATAGCAATGGCTCTAAACATTGTGAATCAAACAAAATCAACGCATCGGGGCACTTCGTTATAACCCAGACACCAAATAACTTAATTCTACTTCCAGCGTCAGGACAGACACTGGTGAAAGGTACGAGTGCCATGATCCACGCGTGGGCCATCCATCGTCACCCGCAGTACTGGGGCGAGGACGCGGAGCAGTTTCGGCCGGAACGGTTCTTCGACGCTCCACCGAAGCACCCTGCTGCCTTCCTGCCCTTCAGCTATGGACCTAGGAATTGCATTGGTGAGACTGTTGGAAAATTGTTGTAACCAGTACCTACTCTCCACGTGTTGAATCCTTGGAGAGTGCCGAGTACATCCAGTAAAAGTAAAATTATACAAAGGAAGTTCTCTTCACATTGCGCTCCAAGGCGAGTTTGCTATTAAATTAATAGTAGGTAACTTCTTTATAGTTAGTTCTGAGTCATTGAGGTTAAGTCTGGGGAGATGAAAGTTTCATTGAATTTATTTATTTATGATACACAAAACAGAGAACAATCGATTTCTTACTAAATAAATGTAAACAACAATCTGAACTGGATTGAAACCCAAAGTATGTGTACACAGAAAAAATTAATAAGAAGACGCACGCCATGAGAGAAAGAACAGCAGCAGCTGCTGTATTTTGCAGAAGATTTGCTTAGATGATTCGAACAGCACCGTAGGATCAGATATTTTGCTGATAAACAGTAGTGTGTAATCATGTTCAGAGCGCATACTGTGTTCTAATTCAAAGAGTCCTAGCAGGACTATAATGTTTTTCCGTCGAATGTCCCTAAATAATGAGCGCCAATGTCTTGGACTAAGTATGTTTTGTTATTCAAAGTTCTGGGTACCCGCGCAATTGTCATATTCAGGCATCTCTTACCATCATTCAGAATAACGTCGATTTCATCGTAAAATGTTTAACTTAATAACACGTAAAAGCAAAGCATCTCGATATTCATTTTTATACACACTTGATGTATACGGTTTAAAACAGTCTATATCCTGTAAGTCGAAAAATAAGTCATCGTCGAAAATCAACAACATAGAAAACATTTTTATTTATATAATCATTAAACACTGGCTGTCAACGTGGCAATGCCGCCAGCATGCTGGGTACGCTGCCGACTGGTTTTGGATTTGAGCATTTGGATTGTCTCTAGACTTACATCGGTCTGGATACAATCATTTTGTTTCACTGCGATACGTAATCCCGTTATAGGTTATAAGGCGTATTAGTATAAGTAGCCTATGTAGTTTGTTGTAGTTCATAAAGTTTGTTAAAGGGTTATCTGTAATATAATGTATGTGTGAGTGTGTGTGTGTGTATTTAATTTAATGTGTAATTTTAAAACTATTTTGATTTAGTGATGAGTATTATTTGACGAAATTAATTCCGGACATGCTGTGCTGATGATTATTATTATTTTGACTCACTGACATTTTTGTACCGATATATTAAGTATTTTTTTAATTATAATTGGAAAAAAAATAAAAAAATGTTATTATAATGTAAATTTAATGTGAATCTTATTACGGACTAAGTTTGAAAAAATATATATTTGTTTTGTATTTAATATAATTTAAAAATATGTTATTAACAATTAATCATTATCTCCAGGATATCAATTCGCCATAATGTCCATGAAGACCGCTCTGGCATCCCTGGTCCGCCGCCATCGACTGCTGCCAGCCAGCGAGGACGATGTCGGCAGTATAAACAAACGGGAAGACATGCGGACCACCTTCGATATACTCATCAGAGATGTTCACCAATTCCCAGTCAGAATAGAGGCTAGAAAATAAATAATAGTTACTTATAAGGTATAGTTAACACTATTTATATTTTGGTACTAAACACTAGGCAAACTTAATTAAAATTTGGCAGGTCTAAAATGTATCTCACGTATCTTTATATTTTTATATGAATATATAATTCTTTTGTACGTGCATGTGTTGTGTATGTATTGAGTAGTTCAGTAACCAGCTGAGACTTTTTTTTTTGTATTTGCGTTCGAGTCAGATTTCAGGATCTATTATTATTTTTCACTACAGAAGTCTGCCAGGTCCGCTTGTTTGATTAATATATAAGAGAAAGAGACGCAGATGTAGTAGAGATGCGTATAAGATTAGTCCTGTAAATTTAGTTTATAGCTAGTCCAAGAAACCTATGTAAGTATTCGTTAGAAAATAAAGCTATTATTATAGATACTGGACTTAAGATAACGAATGAAAAAAAAAAAAAATATATAGTCATGTGGAAGTACCTATGTCTTGAATTCGGTCTGATATTATGTATGATGTTACAGTTTAAATCAATTTACTATCGATCACTTACCAAGAGTTTTTTCGATAGCGTTTGCAATATGTATGGATTCCAAAAGACATTTATTTTATGTTCTATAATGAAATTGATTGAATGGTTAAAATACCGATATGTGAAGAGTTTTAATGCGTGTATAAATAGTTATACGCGCAGATCATAATATGGATTAAAACTTATGAACAAGAAGAATGAAGTTTTTTGGTTGACCAACAAGTTTAGTATTGAAAATAGAAACGATGTTTTATTTCATACCAACACTCGTTAAAATCTAGACAATACATGCATACATGGGAGGGTAATTTTCCAATTCCGATTTGTTTTTTGCAAATAATTAATTGTTGATAATATGAATGTATGTATATTGTATAAGTTGTTATTTTTCTCATAATAAAACATTATTTTTACTTTTTTATTTTCATTGTCTCTGTACTTATTTTTGTAGAATTTTCTGCTGGTCTCTTTTTTAATACTGCATATAAGAAAGGTTAAAAATAGCTCGTTTGAAGACATTGCGCGTCTTATATCAAGTTGAACTAACTGGCTCTCATCTCAAGTTAGGTTTCCGGAACACTTTCTAGGTGCTTGGCAATAGATGTTTAGCTTTAGGGTAGTAGCTAGCCAGTCGAGTACTATATATTACCTACTCTACTACTGTGTTACGCGATTCTCACGGTGTCTTTCTTCACTAGCAGCTCAAGCTGATAGTCAATAAAAATTTAGCTCGGGTGCCCCATACTTTTTTTTCTTTTTATTGACATCGCACGTTGTGCATTCTGCCAGTGTCAAAATAATGAATTTTCAAGTTTGTTTTTTTAAATCATTTCAAATATGTCATCATCACAGTCAGTCACACAAAATTAGTCATAGTCGAGTCCAAGTCATGCCCTATAGTAAAGTTGTGGCGACTTTACTCTCCATTGCGTTTTTTGTTTTTTGAGCTTCTACTGAGTATTGAAAACAACACGAAAAGACATGTTCCACCACATTATATCACTTGCCCACACACGTGCACGTAATTCAACACTCAATGAATAAAACACCACCATTTTTAATCATTAATTCGCAAAAAAAACACATGAAAATAATACAATGCAACGACATGATTTTTTCGTGTTCCCGCCATAACTCCAAAACCCCATACTTGCGTGTGTGGTGCGTGGGTCGACGGATGCGGTTAGCATGGGTTAAGCTGCATCAAGTGCGTGGGGTGGAGGCCTCGCCACCACCCCCTAACGAAAACCTCAGGCGTGCCCTAGTCGATGCGGAAGTGCCTTGCACTTTAGAGCCCCCGGTCTGTCTCGTTCCGACGGCAAACGCCCAGACGGTCTTACGCTGATTCCCTGCCGGAGAGGACGTTGCTTGGTGTGGGACGCTGCTTGCCATCTGTCCACTTCTCAGCAAGTAGCAGGTGCGGGAGCTGAGGCGGTAACAAAGGCAAAACGCCTCAAATACGCTTACTTGGAATCGGCGCACGAGTTCGTACCGTTTGCCGTCGGAACTGCGGTCGGGATCCGCTGCCATAAAATTTGTGGCCGCAATTAGGGCGTCGGCTGAGAGAGAAGGGTAGGGACCCCCGGACGGGGCAGTATTTAGCCCAATGTATCTCGCTTGCTATCCAGCGGGGACATGCCGCCAGATTGATGTGCAGCGGGCTCGTTCATGATGGGCTTTTGTTTAGTTTTTAAGTATTTGAAGAGTGCTTCTGTACTGTAATTTTTAAATTTTATTGATTGGGATTAAAATTAAATATTTAAATATAAATATCGGTGGAAATTTTTCACACGCCATCTAGCCCCAAACTAAGCTAGTACAATGAAAACCAGATAGCTGATACAATACTTTTTTTTTGTAAATACATACTTATGATACATACTGCACCCAGACACAGAACAAACATCTATGTTCGTCACGTACGATTTTGTCCCAAAAATCCCATCTTTTTCATTTTGACCATAAATTGGCGTTTTAATATTTAGACTAGCTGATACCCGCTAATTCGTACGCGTAGAGCTCTGCCCTCGGCCTCGCTACTATGACCCGCTCCAGGAACACAAAATTTCATCCAAATCGGTCCAGCCGTTTACTCGCCGTTTAAACCTTCCCTGGACTACGGCAAACTTTTCATAACCAAATACAGCTATATCGGCCCAGCCGTTCTCGAGTTTTAGCGAGACAAACGAACAGCAATTGATTTATATGTATATATATATATAAATAGATAGATAGATAGATAGACTCTAGAAGATATCTCACACTTCAAAAAGTTTCACTGCTAAATTTATCCAAGATCATTAAACATAACACCATAACAAGTAATCTGATTTAATCATGAGCCTCCTCAAGCGAACTAGCAAAAAACTTGCAGCGGACAGTGCAGTTTTGAAGGCGTTATTGCAATAGATTAAGGTGCATATTTCTCGCTGGTGGTCGATGGTCAAATGATAGCTTCCGGAAATCGGGATCCAGTAGTTCCCGACCAGACTGGTTGCCGTTTCATTATTTACAGAGGTATTAAACAGTTAAACAATTTCTTAATTAGAAAATATATAGCTAATATTTAGTTGATAAAATTATTGGCGAACACTTACAAACAAACTTAGTACCTAACCGTAATTATATGCCGAGGATATGCCCGACCCGCACTTGGAAAGTTTTTATGTAAAGATACTAATTTATAAATTACGTTTCTTATACGATGACCCTTAGGTACTTGTAAAGAAATCTCTCCCGGTAACACAAGGTACATTACAGTACATAACCCATAGCCATAACCCGGGTTACAAGGTTGGTAACAAAATAGTAGATTGTTTACCAAGGGAGGAAACAACTATTTTTAAGGCGAGAGTGTTTCGCTGCGCTCAGGATTCAAAGTAATCGAGCTTAAAAATAGTGTTGATCCCGAGGTGGACACTCTGCATTTATCACCCTCTATGAGAAAATAAGTATAAGTGCAACTTATGGATAAGAATAGTACCTACGTTTATTTCATTCTTACTTCTCACTTTTTATTGAGGAAAATACACTGAGTTAAAATAAAACAAAGTAAAATCCGAATTTGAGTAAACAATTACGAATATTAGTGGTTGATCTCTTTGGTGATTGGAACTTTTTCTAACAATATCCACATTCCAAATTCAAATCACCGCCCGGAGGAAAATAACTTTTTTTCCCTCTGCGCGGAAAATAGCTAGTTTCTGCCCTGTTTGCGAGGTTCAAAGGAGGTCTTTTTAAATAGATGTGATAAAAAAATATAGTTCTCCAGGTCCCACCTTATCTAAAACAGGTTTTTACTTAGCTAACCTTCTAAAGTAACCTAAAGTTTTCTAATATTCTATATGCAAAAGAGTATATGGATACCTCAGTTCTAAAAGAGGTTAATTCATTGGATAGTGACATTTCTCACAAATCACCTAGAAGCATATTCAAAAGTTCAGTCATTTACACCTTTTTCTTATTTCGAATTTTGTTATCTAATCAAATATCGGTCAATGCAAAACCTATCAGGTAAAGTTTTTGAATTAGTCCAAAAAACCACTCGCTGGTTTTCCCAGGACATAGACTAATAATCGTTGGACATAGTTACGTTCGAACATAAATCATCAGCACTTAGTTACTTTGTCCCTGAATTTGCGGCTTATTTTGGATTTAATTACTTGCAAATTATAAAAGTTTATAGACATAATTTATTTTTTTCTTGAAATTTACCATGTTGAGGACTAAGTTACTAACTTTATGAATTGGGAAAACCCCACTTGCAGTAATTTCGGAGGAAAAGGAGTCAAACCAATCGAAAGAAAACAAATGGACTTTATGTCAAAAAGTAGAGTTAGTGACTTTTAGAACTAAGTTATCCGCCATTGGCAACGACTGTCTAGTTCGGACCAAGCTACAAAGCCTCGAACATCGTCAAAAAGTAGCTAGCCTATCGGTATTTTATCGGATACATTCGGAGAGTGTGCTTCGGATTTGCATGATCTTATTCCCCCCTGCCCATTCTTCTATCGGACGGCCAGGACCTCGAAAAAGCGACACCGTTTCATGGTTGATATACCAAAAACTCGTACGAAACGGTTTGATTCCACTTTCTTTATTCGAACTGCTAAACAGTGGAATGCGCTGCCCGAGTGGGTGTTTCCCGATAATTATAATCTGGGTGTCTTCAAGTCGCGAGTGAATCGGTTTCTTCTAGGCAAGCGTGCTCCATCGTAGACTGCATCTTCGTTTATCATCTGACGAGATGGCAGTCAAACGCAAGCCTATAAACAAATTTAAAAAAAAACATATTTACTTTGTTGATTTCAAAGTTGGTTTCATTTTACTTCTTTTACTCAGTAACAGAGCGAAGGATTGACCTGATGAAACAAGAAATACAATGATACTTATTACGGAAAACAAACGAAGCCTGTGGGACCGTTGCAGCGGGCAAACCCATGCATAGCTAGTTTTAAATTTAGAAAATAGACAAATTGTAAACGAAGTGCGGTACACCTGCAGTTCAGATGGGTTCAGTCAACCTTCCCGCCGCCGGCTGCCGATGGGCTCAGTAGAGCCCGTGACGTGAACTCAATACCAAGATTCCAAGGTAAGACGCTTCTCGGCTTTTAGCTTTGCTATCGGTGCTACTTTTCAACCGACTTCAAAAAAAGTGGATCTCAATTCGACAGTATGTTTTTTTAGACATACTGTCGAATGTCTTACTCGATTACTCCGCCAATTATAAATTGATTTTGATGATACTTTTTTTGGTACTTTTTCAGAGGTACTATAAAATTTATTTTATTATTTTTTACTATACATTTTATAGAAATCGGGTTTGTAGTTTAGTTTTTAAATCAAAATTACTGGAATAAATCAATATAACTGGAAAATATGAAGATGTCATCCATGAAGTCGGTTTTTTTAAGCGTGATATTATTATTTTGTTGTTGACATATTTATTGTAATTTGAATGACATTGTGGTCAATTCTGAAAGTTTAAGTTGACAGAACTAAACTAACTAAAGTATTGCTGTCCTTAGCTAACATGTCTAGTAAAAAAGTGACAGCAATATTTTAATTAGTTTAGAACTGTCAACTAAAACCGTCAGAATCGGCCACATTGTATTTAATTTGTGATTATCCCACAGAAAAGCGAAAGCCCTACTTTTTAGGTTAGAACGGCTGTCAAAACAATGTTCTAAAGCAATTGTATGGAAAACCGCTGTCACCAGTTTCACACTTATTTGTATTGAAACTACGACGAAAAAACGCACGAAATGGCATTTCGCAACAGATTAAACTTGATCTAATTACGATGCAATGTGGTTTGGCTTCGTACGCGTCTATTTAAATTGTCTTTTTGCGTATTCTCAGTTTAAAAACATGTATATTGGTAGAATTGTCATCAAGCGCATTTGCACTTAATGCCGGCTAGCTGGGCCCGTCACATTTCCGTTCTATTCACTTCTCTCTTCAGTGGATGTACCTACCTATTGAAATTATCTTTTGTGCTGTATTTGTTTCAAGTCAATGAATCTTATTAACGTGCGTGTCAGTTCATCCTACATATTTTATTTCTATTATGAGTGTATTTATCAGAATTTGTTTTGACTACTTCAACATTAAGATATTTCTATCTACAAACAAATATTTTAATGTAACGGTTCCCATAGAATAATGAGAGAAATTGCGTGTATACAGGGTTTCAAGTTATTGAATTCAAGAGCAATATCTTAGGGGGTCGTTAAACTCATCATATTGGGCAACTTGTACTATGAAAATAACACAGAAAACGAGAAAAAGCAAGAGCAAAGAATGCTGACTCTACCCAGCATCTATATACAAATACAAATAGTTTATTGATAACACCAAAGTTACACGTCAAATTTCATTAAGTATGTCATAATAAAATGAAATAATAATTATAAAAAATATTTTGAATATTTTTGTATGAAGTGATTCCACACTTATGGTTTTCAGGTTCGAGTCCTGCCGGAGGTCATAATTTTTCTTCCTGTTTAAGCTTTAAAAATATAAAAAATATGTTAATAATCTCATATAACCTTATCATCATAATAATATCTAATAATATACTAGAAGCGGTAACGTTTGTAAGAAAACACACATTTATCACCACTACAAACGCCCGAAGACTAAACCAGCTCGTGGCACCGGAACCGCTACTAGAAATTGTTAGAAAGGGACCGGAATACATGCTAATAAAAATATATAACAAACTACCAAAAGAAATTAGAAACGAGACTACAGAATCAGTTTTTAAAATAAAAGTTATAAATATCTTAATAACTAACTGTTATTACAGTATTAAAGATTACTTAGCCGAAAAAACGTTTCAAACTCTTTAACAGAAATATTGTTTATTTAACATGTACCTACCTAGCCAGTTAAGACTTATTTTGCCACACCCTTACAGGGTCCATGTATTGTTAGTTCTGTACTAGACTAAGATGCTTGGTACAATAAAGATACTGAATACTGAAAAAAAACGGCTGTCCCACACAAAAAATTCAATAACGTACAACGAAATGTATAGAGCAGCTGTTTTAATTGTTAAACTTTCCGCTTTGATTTCATAGTAAAAGTTGTTCATTATGATGACTTCAATGAACCCCTGCGACATTGCTCATGAATTCAATAACGTGTAACACGCTTATCTAATTATTAATTATAATTTTTTTATAGGTTTTATGTTCTGTATTATTATTTTTTTTTTCATATATTTTTTAATACTCCATCCATAATTAATCGGTTCTTGACAAGTTAGCGAAATACCATTGTAAATCGTCTAGCAAATTATATACCGTACAAATAAATACGTTTGATCTAGCATTACCCTTTACAAGGTTGCGTCGACAGTTGACATAACTGTAAGGAGTTAATACTGGACCAACCGAATTTATTTATATGGAATAGACGCTACAAAGTTATGTCTTCAACTTTGAATGAGTTCTCAAAAAGCGATTACCATAATGGCAGTAAAACAAAATTAAAACACAATGTATGAGCTGGATTCCCTTGCCGTACACTGGTTATAATTAGCACAGTCATTCTTTGTGCATTTAAAAAGATACTCATGGGTTTTTGTCTGTCAATTTACGGACAAAAAATGCAAACTACTTTAAAAATGTCCATACAACAGGTTGCAACGGCATACTATGGACTATGCGACGGGCATACTTATGCATAATTATTATGATTGATCTTGTCAAGCCGGTCAAACAAATTGCATTCTTGTATTGTATATACTTTATTTCTTAAGCAATTCTTAATATAATGCGTAAATTTTATTTTTATCAAGAAGTACTTACAATCGTTTCCATGTTTTGCTAGGAACAACGCTTCACGTATTTTAATTCTAAACTCTGTTTTTAAATAACATTACCTGGGTTTCGAATACACGACCTGACGTTCATCGTTCTGGGTCAGTGGAACAAAATTACTTTAACAGTGCGCCTGTGCGTCGGCCGATAGATATCAGACAATCTACTCTCTGCACGTTCTCTTGTACTTTCATTTTCTGATAAGATTGTACTGTAACAAAAAATCCATAAAATTTGAGTTGATTTAAATTTGGTTTATTTTGCCTTACAGATGCACTGCTTTATCTGCGTGACGTATATGATCATCTTGACCAGCGCGAACCCGATCACGACACGTGAGATTGGCGCAAAACATGAAAAAAGATCCCTGTTTCGTGACGTCATAGAATCTTTGAGGATCCGTTCGCAAATACCAGAAAATTTCAAGCAACATGATGACAATAACCTATCTCATAACTATGATAAATATGGATACGAAAATGAACCGCTTCAGCTACCGAGTGATGCTGACTTCATTCCTAGAAGAAACGATAGAATCGAAATGCCATCTCTCAAATACCGTTTCCCGAAAAGTCTAGAGCTCAACGACACCGACCAAAAGAGCAATGGTCCGCCAAAAGAGGAAGTAGTCATTTACATCGATACTCATGAGACGTCACCAGCACCAAAACCTACGTCGACCCAGAAATCTCCGAAGAAGCGGCCTCAAGTGAATAAAAACAAGCAAAACAAAAACAAGGAAAGTGAAGATTCGCAGTCGACAGAAAATTACATGCCACAGACTAATAATATGAGTGGACTAAGTCAAATTGGGGATCGCGAATTGCAAACTGTTGTTAAACCTACAGTTATAGTCAATATTCGCGGCACGGTCAGTCATCATGATAGTGAAATTAGACTCGAAAAAATTAATCGTAATGATACATTAGAAAATTTAGGTCTTCCCCATAACATTTCAATATTAATCAAGAAGTAAATCTAGACAGAGAATATGGGAAGACGCCTAATAAAATAAAGGCAGATATAAACGTTGCCGCAAGAGACAGCGCAAAAATTGAAGAAGACTTGATGATGTGTGAAACTTCTCATAAAACTTCTGAAAGAAGAAATTATGAACAAAATCGCAAGTTTGAAAATGTATTACAGATATTGTTTTCCATTTGAAAACATTTACCTTTTACTGTAATTTGTTTTGATAACAATTATTTTTAATTTAATTAGATCTAATATATTTTTTGCCATGGATCTAAGAAAGTATAATAATTTAGTCTTATGAATGTTTTAAAACATAAATCATAACAACGAAACCACATTTCATAACAATTAAAATGTTATAAAATATAGCATTTTTTTACTTACTATATTATAACAGATTACAGATCTAACAGATATTAACATTATGGCACAGTATCAGATGAAAACAACAATACGTGTACTATCTACAACAAAAAAAAAAATTCGGCATAATAACATTTATCATTTAGGACCACGCAAAAGTTATGCGATGGTATAGTGGTTACTGTTAAAAAATAAAAATAGACTGTTAAAAGCCTAATATAGCCCTAATACCGTTATGTCCCAATGGGCCCACGCTATTGCTAAATTCGTAAAAAGTAACGTTAAATTCATCAAAACCACAATAGTAAACATTTCATTACTTGGTCCGAATAGAGATGATGAATTAGATAATTTTGGAATTTCAGATTGAAACATAAATCTTGTTACAATGGTAGGTTCAAATATATTGATTAGTATCACAAAAACCTCGCATCTCATTTAGGCGATAACTTAAAATTCTAATTTAGGTACTGCCAATAGAAATTTTATGTGTTTTTTATATTCTAATGGTGGGAGTTATTAATAGATATTGAAGACACAAATTTTAGAATATGGTTTAACTATCATACCAATAAATTAGATTAGCATGACAAGAATATATTTACAAAAAAAGTATGTAAGTGTTCTATCAGCTATCTGGTTTTCATAGTACAAGGTCCCGGTCCAATTGTTGGTCCCGGTTGTTTGTTCTAGTTTCTATAACAACAACCGTCAGCCATGTCAGAGGCCTTCGGGCGGCACATTAACTCTGACACTCTGGCTGGCCACTCAGCCTATACGAACTTACTTACTTTAGTACAAGGTTTGGTTAGTTTGGAGCTAGATGGCGCTGTGTGAAATGTCCACCGATATTTATTAATATTACTATGAAAACTGACGTGGTTTTGACACATTTTTGTTTTATTTACAGGATTACTCACCGGTCATCGCATGTGATCGAAATTATATAGATTCGGAGTGTCCGACTTAATCAAACGTGATCAATCCCATAAAAATAAAACAAAAACATGTCAATTTTATTTAGCATTATTATTTTACGTTGGTGCCATGATTTTTGGAGGCACCCTGGCAACAAATAATAATTATAATGTTGATGATTCCACAACCAATGATTCATTGGTTCATTAAATCCTAATGGACCTGGGTATGTCCTAAAACTGCATCCAGAACCGCCGAAGGACTTTTTTTTTAATTTCTGATGCTGTTGGCCTCAGATGGCATCTACAGCGTCACCGGACTTTAGGCAAGCGCAAACGGCGCTCGGCCTAGGTTTAGGTTAAAGGCGACTAGCTCAAGGGCACCTCAGACGGTACGAACCTCGGCTTGGCCGTCGCCGGGAGTGGGGTCAAACTTGCCCTGGCACCCCAGAAGGGGTATGCCCTGGGGCCCTAGTAGGTTGATCTGGTTGACTGTTTGGAGAAAATCTAACCAATCTTCTGACAGATCTGGGGAGTCCTCGACCTCGCCGGCGAGGTCGGTGCGTGTTTGTGTGCCTCTGGTAACCGAGGCCTATACCAAAAACGGAATACTTCCGTTGCTAGGAGTGGTCGGATCGGGCGAGCCCAGCGCCGCCGAGATGATGACGGCGATGGGGTCGTCCGGGTCGCCCAAGACGTCAAGGGCGTCTACGGAAGGGATGTGGGTCTGTCGCGTCTGTCGTATAGTTCGAGGCTTGGACTGTGAGTGGATTGGGATGGTGAGGGGCCGCATCGAAATAGCGGCGCGAAGCGTACTTAATGTACTGACGGATGGAGCGCCGGAGGACGGGCAGCATCGTCCTATTAGTTAACGTTGGTAACATTCTGCGATCCCTAAGCCGCCTGCCAAGCGGGGGGATTATGGCAACCCCTCCCTGTTAAGGGAGAGGCCTTCGTCCAGTAGTAGACGCCTTCGGGCTGATGAGTGATATTAAATCCTGGCTGTCGTATTTTCAATATTGAATTTATATTCCAAGAAGCCCTTGATCTACAAGTGACTGCCTAATCGATCGATTAGGATAACGATACTATGTTGCCTACAATAAGCAAAATTAAATGCCATCGTGTTTCGATTTTATACAATCTCTTTACAAGGTCATCTGTCAACAAAGGATTTGATTACCAAAACTAATGCATGTTCACTTTATTCTTTTACCACTTAGAACTATATCGTGCTAAGTAATCTAATATGTAGTGGAGAAGATCTACAGTAGTAGAAATCCGTTCATTGTGATTAAGTTGTTCATTTTATGTATTTTTTTACAACGTAAGTATATCTAGTGCTCTATATTGACGCTTCCTTATCGTAACTATGTGCTTACAAACTAGTAATTAGATCCTGCTTAGGAGGGTATGATCCCGATTATTTCTAAAAAACCAAGTTGATTGTTCAAGGAGTTGTTTTGAGAAGTAGGCAGCAGCACTTCTAATGTTTTTTCTTAATCATTAATATTTAGTTATTTCAGATTTTACGTAGGATAAGGATTAGATCTGAGAAGATATTTATCAGATCTGACAAGTATTTTCTTAAAATTTAATTACTATGCTTGTTCACTTTTTTTTAGAATTCAAGGAACATTTTCATACAAAAACCAGTCAAATTCGAATGTGTCTCAACCATCAAGGGTTCCGTATCACCAAACATTGGGCGATTATCCACTTGCCGGCACGGTGCCGATGCTCAGCACGGGGTCTGTTCTCTACTGGGCCGGTGCCGGTCCCGAGAGATCGCGTCCCGCATATCCACCCCACGTACACGGCTACAATACGTACACAATACACATGCAGTTTTACCAGCCGGCACCGGACCGAGTTCTTGCTATGTCTGCGCTTGCGACGGCACCGGTCAGCACCGGGAGTCAACGCCATGCCGTCGCCGGTGCCGATAAATGGGAAAACATGCCATTTCATACATTTTTGCTTCCCCACCGTGCTGGTGCCGTGCCGGCGAGTGAAAAAATGCCCAATGAGCTTCCGTATTTTATATCTTACAGATTTGCAGTTTTCAAGCCTGATTTTTGCATGATTGTATTTATTACTTTGTCGTTATCGTCGTCAGCTATAAGACGTCTACTGCTGGACGAAGGCCTCCCAATACAAGGGTGTTGCCATAATATCCACGCTTGGCAGGCGGATTGGGGATCGCCGAGTGCTCACCGCCATTAATCAGGAAGACGCCCGCCGCTGCCCGTCCTCCGGAAGGTCTGGTTGCAATTTAAGGACATACCCAGGACCATTTTATTACTTTGCTGATCTGTTAAAGATAAAAATCCGTCATAAATTTTCTGAACGTTATAGATAAAAAATACTTAACGGTAGGACGGACGGGTATATTAGATTCTTAATAATAGGACCCTAATATTAATACTAGATTCACTGATACTTTTTAAACGAGAAACCCTAAAAAACTATCAAAAGGCCAATATAATTGCTAGTCAACTAATTTAAACATTGTCTATTGAAAAAACTAAATGTTAAACTAATAAAATACCTGGAAGGCTCTTGATCTTTCGGTTGATTGTAATTTACAATTAAATTACAATTTTACTACAAAGCTTGCTGGGACTAGAATCAGGTAGGATACCATTAGGTATCTAGTCAGTATTTTTTACTCTATGACTAGGTATGAGTAGCTAATGTAAATTCACTAGGTACAAGCTCTTACCAAAATAGCTATTTAAATTCTGTTCAATACAAAAACCTACAGTGCAATACCACAGATAATAATAATACCATAGAAACTTACGTCGTTGAACCTATAGCGGCGTTTCCTACATTTTCAGCGACAATACGATTAATAGAATTATTATCTATAATTCCGAAACATTTTAATTAAAAACGGCAGAAGTACGTAGCCATGGGGCCGCATTACTTTTTCGTTCCCATCGCGGTTGAGACGATGGGTTGCTGGGGCGTTGAGTCCAAAACTCTGGTCGGTGAAATAGGGCGTAGATTAAGGTACACAACCAGGGTTTCCCGCTCCGGCTCATACCTGGTGCAAAGGTGCAATTGCCATTGCAATCCAGCGCGGGAAAGCAGCCAGCGTTCTGGGCACCTTTGCACCAGGTACTGTTAGGGGTGGGTTATTTGATTGAGACTTCAATCAAACCAATCAAATCATTTATTTGCGGAGCACAGGTAAAGGTAAAGGTGTACATTTTATTGACAATATAATATTATGTTTCACTGTACTTAACCCAGATTGGGTGACTTGTGACAATTATTAATCTGTATAAGTACCTAATATGCCGATTATTGAATACATTGTTTTCAATATACTCGTTTAAATATATAGTAGTTAAATTAAATAAGTAATAAATGTAATCTTATAACTGTTCTCACAATAAAACTGACTATTACTAAACGTATTCAAAACATTCCAATTTCAAAACATCTTTAATAAAATATATCTCTAAAATCTTCTTATTTAGAAAGTGTATTAACTAATAACAAATTATTACAATCAAAACCTTACATTTTAGAAACACATTTTTCCTGACTGCACTAATTTTCTACACTATAAAAATAATAATACTTATAATTTAAATCAACATTAAACTGAATTCCTATCCTAAACTATCCAAAACTATAAACTACAGGTAAAAAAAACTGCTTTAAGGTCACTGTCTTCGGGTAGGGTACCTAAAAAGCTAGCGACATTACCACGCTGAATATGGCCACACTTATTCTTTGGCCAAGGTAAGCGGCAGCTCTCTGATCATCATCATCATCATATCATTTTAATAAAATATGTAATAAAATTAAACTAAAAAAACAACTAAGTAATAATGAGTATGATATTATCCCCAGCAGAAAAACGTATCAAAAAAATGTTAGTATCACGAATAGAAAAACGTAAGAAAAAATATTCTTAAACGTATTCCGTATTTCGTATGTAAATAGAAACTTATTTCATAAATGCTAGTCGTTTAGGCAGTATGTTATTTTTGTTGTTTCTGTGCTAGGCGTATTATACAAACTAGTCTACCTTGACGTGGGTTCAACGTCAACAAGTGCGATGATCTGATATCCAATAATATGAAGATCAATAACCATAAACATAACGGTATTCAGAAATAAAACTTAGATAATAAAATTTCAAAGGTAACGAACGCGTTGATGTCTTTTACTCGAGTAATATTAAAATTAGGCTTACACCGCACTACTGATTGTTAAAGAAGATATAATATATTTATTATTGTATAATATTTTCATTATTCTAATGACCAATTTTTTTTTAATTGATACACAAGACAGTACATAGTCACAACATAATTTAGTAGATACAATTTCGAGCCAGACTATATGCCTAAACACGTGTACAACACTTGACACAACAGCATGAATTAATATAATTTCGAAGCAGTGGTTATCAATATTTAAAATTTAAAATATTTTACACAATATTGTTTTGTTTAATGCAATGAAGTAACGAGACAAGCAAGACGTTCGCCTGATTGTAAGCATTACGCCTGCCCACAACAGTAGCAGTGCCATAATAACTAACTTGCGAAAAAAACCTGCGCCGCACTGCACTGCGCTCGTCACCATTATGATGAAAAAATCTCTTCATGCCCAATAATTTCCCAGGTAACATTGCCATTCAAACCAAAATACAGTAAAGCTTGCACACTACCGGTTAGAGGTTGAATAACTGGCAAAGGTGTAATACTTCCCAAGGCGGACTCTGCAATAAAGTCCTACCACTACAATAAGGTATTTCATCAGACACCACATCAGACGCGTTACATTCAATAACGACTCCTTTTTTATGACATCAGCAAAACATACGAGTAGCACAACCATCACGCCCCGGCTTCGCGCAGGTGAAATGAAACAGGTAAGAAACTAAGAAGTAAACTTTTAACTGAGCAACTTTTAAAAAATTTCGTACTGTGAACTGACTTCTCCAATGTAAACACAATATTATGAGTATTGAGATTATTACAAACATTAAGAAAAATATCCAAATAGGTAAAGCCGTTTTCAAATGATACGCTCAGCAAAGAAGATTAATAAAGAGAGAATCTTTGGAGCGATTCTCCATACAAACCTATTCCTCTGTTTTCTTCCTGAATAATGCCTCTAGATCCATCTTTTTCTTAAAATAAATTCTACTGTAGAAAAGTATCTGTCTGTTTAATTTTTCAGCAACTAATTTCTAAATAAAATATAACCTTCCAAAATACTTAACTTAATACTTGCTAACTTACTACTAAAATACTTACTTCTAAATACAATAAAATATTCTATCGGGAGCTCGTTTCACAACATAATCACGTTAAATATCCCGTAGAATACATCATCGTCAGCCATAAGACGTCCACTACTGGACGTAGGCCTCCCCTTTAATAAAGAGTTGCCATAATCTCCACGCTTGGCAGGCGGCTTGGAGATTGCAGTGTTACCACCGTTAACCAAGAGGACGCTGCAGCCCGTCCTCCGGTAGTTCTGGATGCAGTTTAGGACATATCCAGGTCAAAGAAATACATTTACATTTTATAGTGATATTCTTTATTTGCAAATAAAATACAATTATACACTAAAATTAAATTATAACTAACTAACAACTAAATAAACCCTACCTAGTAAAAACAAACCCTACATAATAAAAAATACAAAACTTAAAATTTAAACTAAAAGCCCCGTATATGGCGTATATTTTGGTCAAAAACTTAGCATTGCCATCCAACGTGCCAATGCCGCCAGCATTTTGGCCACCTTTCCATCATTTACATTTTATTAAATAATATTTTTGGTTTTATTCAAATTTGTTGTTGTATCAATTGTTTTAGGTAAATTCCATTGAAATACAAGTAAGTAATGTTAAAAAACACGTTTTAACCTCATTACCCACTCTGTTAGTATGGGCGCTAATAATTGCAATTTTATTATAACAGTGTTTAATAACATGAATGGCTTTTGAAAATGATTGGCAGACGTTTTAATGTGTGCATCAGTTCAAATTATGTACCTACCATGGAAGAAGCGGTACCATAATTATATCTTTCATATGCTACATCATTATTATGCTATAGTCCGAATTTATTGTAGGAACAAAAGAATAAAATATATTGAAAATAGTAGTAGTTCGCAGTAAACTGAGACCTCGTGACCAAACCCAAACCCCTTGGCCAATTCATCTTTAGTAGCTTACAAAAATCTCAATTCTTAAATCTACTTGCTCAAAAGATTAAATTAACTTTTGGCAAGTGATCCTTGAACAAATAAACAAACAAACATAATATATAAACGCCGACTTTCCCATTAGACACAGAGACCTTCGCTTCGCTTGGTCAGTATAATATTTCATACGTATAATTATTAATTTATGTAAAATAACATCTAACCATATTTTTTCCGGGGTTAGAAACGCTAAAAAGAAAGCTTAGGTACTCCTTCAAGGTTTAACAAAAATAATTCTTTTTAGAGGTTTTAGAAAACTACCGTTTTGTACGTTATAACAATCCGGGATTAAAAATATTGTAATGATTGATCCCTGTTTGTTATACATGCAATGAAACGAAAAAAAAAGATTTTTATTAAAATGAAAAAAAACATTGTCTAAAATTACCACTAAAATACGAGTACAATAAGAATTAAATTAAATACGAAACAGAATCATTATAAGTGTATCACGGTCCTCTGCTGGCAGGTATCCCCAAAGGCAGAGACAATACAAGGTACTCGTACATACGGTACCTAAGATTAAGCAACTGAGATTTACGACGCATTTTTTTAAATATTTGTATCTAATTATATAGCAAATATCAAAATAGACATTAATTACAAATAATAACATACATTTAATTATATATTTCGACCACGAAAGCATATAATAGATATGATTTACTATCAAACCAGTTCAGTACACAAGTGTAATAAAACTATAACACGATCTTTCTGTCATTTACATTTGAACATAACCCATTACGTTTTATGGTATTATAAATATTTCAGATTTATTGCTCTCGAAATGTAATGATCATTGAAAACTTATAGCACAAACTTTTGATTTAGATTTAAATTTAAAGTTATTACTCTATTTACCATTGAATTTAATCATTTTATAATCGAATGCTCAGAAATGTGTAATAGCCTCAGAATGTTTATTTACTTTTCATCACACTTGCTCGTAAAGTGGATCTTATTATATCGGTTTTAGGCTCATAATCCAAGCTATTACGCACGCGTGCTTTTTACTTTACATTACGGCACTTGTGCTATAATAGGTATAACCCGGTAAAGTCAAGTTTGTACGTGACTGAAATTAGACGTATGTATACGAAGCACTCTTAATATAGCCGGGTAATACTTAAGTTTTTTTGTAATACCAACAAAGAGTTCTTATGCCGCTGAAGTAAATCTCAACCTGCGCGCGCATTGCTGGTTTGGGCGCCATTTTCCGCAAATGTTTGTTGACGTTTTCGCTGTGTGGTTAATTATTATCAAAAAAAGTTTGTTTTTTCCTCGCAAGTGTGATGAAAACAGTCGTATGAAACTCTTGTGCTATGTTTCAATACACTCTCGGCTTCCTTATCGCGCTCGCCTGCGGCTCGCACGCATAATACCGCCTCTAGTGTAATGACCAACATAGCACACTTGTATCATAATGTACTATTGAACACGAGTAGAAACACGCGTTAGATGATAGTGTACTTGTACTTAATATTGTCATCTATAAAGAGGCGTACAAATCAGAGGCGTTTTGCAGTACTATCGTTGTTGTTAAAAATAAGAGTACGTACGGGTATATGTCAGATGTATGTGAGAGTTGGGTATCAAATTTGTCTGTTCCTATGTCACCTTCTATTTCTTTACTATTCTTACTAATATCATAAATTTGAAAGCATTGTTGGTTTGTTTGTCCTTTCACACAACAACGTTTTAATGGATTGATCTTTTTTAGCTTTGAAATAGAGCTAATCTTTGACTTAAATGAATGGGTCCAAGATAAGATTTCATCTACCTACAAGGCGCACATAGTTTTCGTGTAATTTCACCTTTGTAAGCCATTTGTTGTCGCTAGATTTTAGAGTTGGTTTATAAACTTAGATATTTTATTATAAAAACTGACGTAGTTTTGACACATTTGTTTTATTTATGAGAGAATACTCACTCGTGACTTATTGGATACTCGGGGGGGTATCCGATTTAATTAAACGTGAGTAAGTATTCCCGTATAAATAAAACAAAAAACTTAGATATGTATCATAAAAAATCTTCTTTCTCTATAGCGACAAGCATAGAGCATAGATAGATTGGGGTGGGAAGCTGAAGTGTGGGCTTGGTGGAATCTTAGCTTGGTGAGGCTAAATTACCTATAAAGTGCCAAATATCCAATTGCTACCTGTGAATGGCGTAATACGGTGTTAGCAAAATTCAGCCAGTCCGCGTCATCCACGTCCCCATCGTCCACCTCGGGACCTTCTGCAACCGCGCCGCCGCGCCTCCGCCACACAAAGCGTTGCAGTTGCTAACGGATGCAGGGCAAGGGCGAGTACTCTGCGCCTCAAAACAGAATCAAATCACCAGGGAGGATACCCGATGAAAACCGAGCTAGTCTACGAGCTCTAAGGTGGCAGCCCTACCAGTAGGCTAGGGCACTGTGGGCTAATCCCCTGCATGCCACAAAATACCTAGATTACTGAAACAGATACATTATTAAACCGGACCGATTTTTCTGCCCTCTGTCCCCACATCGGGGTGTGGGGACTTAGGAAAAGAAGAGAGAGGAGAGGTATTCCCGTATAAATAAAACAAAAAACTTAGATATTTATCATAAAAAATCATCTTCTATAGCGACAAGCAGAACAAGAAAAACTTGAAAGAAATAATGAGAAACACACACGTAAATATACATTCCAGTTTGATATTTAGGGCACAAGTACAAATTACTTAAAGTCCATGGTCAAGTTCAAGACCGCTCTAGTGATTGTCCAGAACTTTATTTGAACACAGACGTGTAGTGTAGACGTTCGATGCAAATTGACAAGTATCGTAAATGATATCGATATTTTTAATTGTATTCTATAACAGAATAATTATACTTTAAGATTTTAATCAAATGTACAGAACTGAAATTAAATATTTTACTTAAAAGTTTTTCTAGTCTAGTTTTTCAATTTTATTTTTAAGGTTTACTTGCAAATTATATAAAGCCACTCTTGTTTTTATGCAGAATGGTTACAAAGAAGATAAAAAACTAATATATTTTCATTAGTATTTTTAACCTATATTTGTAATTTTTGTACTATTAGATAAATATATTATTGTAGCAAAGGTGCAGGCATTAGCAGTTGCTTGTTAAAAACCGTATAATTACGGATTGGTCAAAAAACTTGAATATAAAATTAATGTGCCCTCTCACTAATGAGTTCTTTATTATGATGATAATTTAAATTTTGATTGAACACGTTATATTATTTTAAAAGCTATTAATTATATCACGAACTCCACTTTCACATTTTGCATCCCCGCTTTGGTACTATTAACACTCGAAACTAGCTTTTCAGATTAGACAAGTAATTCTATTGTTTTATTTATACGGGAATACTCACGTTTAATCAAATCGAATACTTCGACTATAGTTTCGATCACATCCGGTGACCTTTTTCAAAGAGTGAAAACAGAGCCTGACGCGCGTGCAGCTGCGTCCTGCTTAGCAATCAAAAAACAAAAAAAAATGAACTAAACAATCTTCATACTCGGTAATTTATCTGGTAACATTTCCCTTCAAACCGGAACACAGATTATTATTACCGGGATTATTGTTATCTTTTGTAATATTTCATACACAGATATATTTATTTATCTAACAGTAATAATTATACGCTGCAGCTCTCACTAATCAGTACCTACCCATAGAAATGTTTTACTGGTCACCATAAAAGTAGTAGTATATATTATCTAGAATTCATCTTTTCGGTCATAAAAACAATGAATCCTAGAATAGACATCTCTACCAAACCGACCACTTTCGAGAAAGCTTCCACTAGTAAGGGTAAGACGCCGTTTAGCAAAAACTGACGAGATGCGAACAGGCTCTTGATTCTAGAGTCGACCGCGACACTGGGCGCACGTTGGACTGTGTCTATTTATCGATATTTATACTTCACTTCCTGGAGGAAGTGACAAGGATTACATCGATAGAAAATTGAATCAAGAAGAAATGGCGCATCATATTCTTCTGGGATTATTTGTGAGTACCTTTTATTGTGTTTGCTTTAAAAAAAAAGGTTTTTTAAATCTTTTCATTTTATTAAAGATTATAAATGACAGTACCGCAACAAATAGTATGTTTATATGGTAAAATTAAAATGATACACCTATTAGCACAATTTAAGCTTTCCTGACAAAAATAATCAGTTGTATGACATAAATGCAAAAGTTTACGACTAAGTGTGTTATAAAATTTCTTCCCGATTTTTTTTTTTTTTGTTTGACTACTGAAAAGATTAATATAAATGGTGGTACGAAGGTAGCTTATACCTTAAATTAACATTGTGCGCTATATTTTATGTAAAATAAAGGTTAGTAGTAATAAAAAATAAATAAAGGTTGTAGGATGACCGGCATAGCCTGCGTTGCTCTGGCAACTCCCAACTTATATTTGGCTGACACTATTATTATTTATTTATTTATTTATTTGCAACTAAGTGTACAGAGGTCTTAAATTAAATATATTATGCACTTACAATACAATACAATACAATACAACTTTATTGCACGCCAGAAATATAGAACAACTTACAACTAATCAGGGTACAATATTTGGCAGTACAAGGGGCGGCCTTATCACCTTAAGCGATTTCTTCCAGGCAACCTTTCAGACTTTCAGACTTAGTTGCCCTTGTCGGGCATTGCAAAACATAGATACGAGGGCGCTTAATATAACAAATAATTTTACAACTTTACTGAAAGATAAAATGTATATTACGTATAAATAGATAAATGTAATTAATTATATAAGATTAAATGTATATTACAAAAGATCAATGATGTCCAGCCTAAATAACAATAACGGGCTATTCAGAATACCAAGACTGTCAGATTTGCATAATCTCATCCATCAATTTAAGAAACAGGCCTCATCCGTCACCTGTACAACATAATACTGATAGAAATACTCGAACTCTTCTATCTAAATAACTATAACACATCAAACAATAGAATAGATTTTATAGAGATCATCAGACAATAGAATAAATATTTTTTGATGATCATTTTTCATTTATTCTAGTCACTAGGTCTTTTTTATTTAATTTTTTCTACTTTGAAGTTCTTCAAGTTTTTTGTAGTTTCCAGGTGAACGTCCCGCTAGTCTCATTTCAAGTGACGAAACTAGCGGGGCGTTTGCCTGGTAGTAAGCGTCACGCCTGCCCATAATATAATTGTGAACTTGCGAACACAATCCTGCGCCGCACTGCACAGCGCTCGTCACTCTGAGATATTAGATGTTAAATATCTTCATATCTTCATGTTCCAGTCTGAAGAACAATCTTACCAGAGAAATTACTGTGGTAAGATTGTTCTTCAGACTGGAACACAGTAATGTTTGCTCTACTGCTTGGCAGTTGAATCACTGGCAAAGGTGTGGCACTTCCCCAGGCGGACTCTGCAGTAGAGTCCTACCACTAGGTGTAGTACTATTATTTTGTATGTAATCTATCTCAGACACTCTGTACTCTGCGCTACAAAATATATTCTGCTTTATCATTGAACAGTGAACACCATTCACTACCTAAGCTTTCAAACATGCACGGTACTTATAAACTTTGCTGATGAATTATAATTGTCGACTATCCTTTTGTACGTAGTTAGTTATTGCCCTTATTAAAACACGTACTTGTAAATCTAGATAGAATACGTATTAAAAAACTTTATAAAGCTATAGGTGCAATAAATTGACAGTTAAAACTGTACCAAGCAAAGTAATTAAGATAAAAATGTTTTATACGTTCTGCAGTTCTGCAGTACAACGCGCCAGAAAATAAACGAAGCTGAAGAAAAGGAATTTGCTGCTCCATTTTTAGTTGTTTTTCGAGAGATTCATAATTAACTAATTATACATTGTTATTTAATAACATTTATATCACACATAATCATAATTACGTTTCGTCCACGCTCGTGGCAAGATAAGGCTGTTCTGGAGCCTCAGAAGCTGTCAATTTTTATGCAGAAGTATTGCAATGTACCTAATTATTATCTTTTCATTATGGTAAACGCCTTTGAACGCTCATACAAAGTTGAATATATAACTTTGTAAAGCGTCTAGCTAATTAAATCCCTTAAAAATAAATAAGTTTAATCTAGGTTTACCTCTTTACAATGTTACGTCGCCAGTTGACTTAACCTTGTATAGAGGTAATGCTAGATCCATTATTTTTTATATGGGTTAAAATTAGCTAGAAGCTTTACAATGTTATGTCGTCAACTTTTTAAGAGCTGTCAAAAAGCGATTAATATAATGGACAGAGTATAACTGTCTAAACTAAGATGTCTAATCATTTTTTTTTTTTTTGCACATTTTGTGTGTTTGCTCTCTTGGTTTGTGAACTAGGAGTTGCAAGGTTTGCGGTTAATATATAACTAATATAAAAGATACTACCCAGAAATTTCCTCCAAAGGTCAGAAAATAAGCTTATTCAGTAACGTAAAATTAAACGATTTCATCTAATCTGTTACCAGATCATTGTACTCAAATAAGGGCAAATCGAAATAATATGTCGGTCTCAAAATTTTGCTTAGAGGAAAGTTAGGAATTTATAAGTTCGTCATATACAAAGTTACCTACTCAACCCAAGCTTGGTTGGAATTTCTACATTTATTTTCGAGTCCACAAAGTGAATCAATAAACCACAAACTTCTTTTTTTTTTCTGATAAATATTTACTCGTGTCTAATACGTCAACGTAAACACAAAGGTCAGTCCCCTTTATGGGTAATTCTTTGACAGATGATGTTAAAATGTTGAGTTCAAGGGCAGAGTACAATTTTTTGTTAAATAATTCTCTTTTGCACCAAAAATCTAATCGTAATTAAAGTAAGTGACGAGTTCTAGAGTGGAGACCGCGTTTAGTTAGGTAAACGTAGTGTAGGACACCCTGCAGCTAGGTGGAGCGACGACCTGCGTAAAGAGGCAGGCAAAAACGAGCTGCCGACCGAGCTCAGTGGCGTACATTGGGAGAGGCCTATGTCCAGCAGTCGACAATAAAGGGCTGATGATGATGAATTAAAAGTAAAATTTCATGGTTTTCACTTCTATGATTATTAACGGAATTCTTTTTAAATGTTTCATCGGCTTTATTCTTAACATTTACACGGTAAATATATCTTAAATAATCATAGAACATTTTGTGATAGTTCAAAACAGTGTTTACTTGCGTCTGTAAATGACATTCACTAAACACAACCATAATATCAAAAGAACACTAATAGTGTACGAAGTTACATTAACATTGATCGAAAATTTTATTTTAAATCAGGCATTGTGCAATTTGTATTAACTCGGTATAATAATTAATTATGATCGTAGCAAAAGATGATTTGAAATACCTAATTGAACCGTTTCTTTCGTTGCTAAAACACGAATATCCCACCCTTCCATTCCAGGAACATCCTACAGTTCCACTGTTTATAAAGTGGATGTCGTGGAAAATATGTATAGTTGGGTTTCGTTAACATATACTTAACTATAATTATTGCCTTCGGGGAAGCTTGTACTTGGAGGTACCGCTCTAGGAGACTTTCCATGTTCTAAATAAATACAGAGCCTTCTTCAAAGCAAAACCCACAAATCGCTATAATAAAAACTTATTATCTTTAACAACTTTATAAAAAGAAGAATGCGAAATATATCTATCGCTGGCTGAGTATAAGTCATACGACAGAGTAATGACGTTCTAAATTTTTTTAGACTTTATGGAACTGCACTTTTTTCTGAATTTCATAAATTATGTTCCTACTTATGTTTATATTTTCTTGTCGTTGCTATTTCAATCATACCTCCAAAATCTTTAAGTCTTTTTTACTTACGTTCTAATTTACGATCCTACAAAATGAGAAACTCAATGCACCTTACTTTTTTTTCATAGTTATTGGCATCGCACTTTGTGCATTCTGCCAGTGTCAAATTTATGAATTTTCAAGTTTAAGTTATAGTATCATGAAGTCAAACATGTCATGAAATCACAGTTAGTCACGCGAAATTAGTCATAGTCGAATCCAAGTCATGCCGTAGTAAAGTTGTGGCGACTTTACTATGAGCTTTTACGGAGTTTTGAAAACCACACAAAAAGACTCGTTTCACCTCACTTCTATCACATATATCACTTGCCCACACTCGCGCATGTACTTCAACACTCAATGAATAAAACACCACCATTTTTATCATTAAGTCGCGAAAAAACACAAGTTTAAGAAAATTCATAGAATGCAGCGACATGATTTTTCCGTGTTCCCGCCAAATCTTCCTTACTTCTTATGTTTTTATAGTTTTCATTGTTCAGGGCTTACTTCTTTTTTGCCCTGAACAATGACAACTTTAAAAACATGATGAAAATTCATAAACACGTCCGGACCAACAGTTGGCCCCAAGTTTGGCTTTGCAAGGTACCGAGGTACCGAGGTAGGCTTACCTGGTGTTGTTTATAGACCAGCTGACATCAACCTACTTTCCCGACAAAGAAAGCCCAGCATTGAGATGAGAGAGAGATAAACATTAGACATGCATAGAAATTAAACTTAACTCGATGCCCTTTTATGTACTATCACAGTCATTATAATTTTCTATTGTTAGACTGAATTACCTTAAGTCTAAAATAGTAAAATAGAAGTAATCAGTATAAAAAAGGATTATACTCAATAAAGGAAATTAAGTTAAGTATAATTTTTTTTTGTTGTCTAATTGCCGTAAATATATATTTGAATTAGTATTTTATTTCTTGGCTTATTTGGTCATACAAGGACTACAGTCCCTAGCCTCCTTATATAGCGTGGCGTTACTGTCCGACATGCCCACCGGAGGACGGGCAGCAGCGTCCTCTTAATTGACGGTGGTGAGCATTGTGCGATCCCCAAGCTGCCTGCCAAGAGTGAGGATTATGGCAAACCCCCCTGGCACCTCCCTATTAAGGGGGAGGCTTTCGTCCAGCAGTGGGCGTCTTCTGGCTGTTGATGATGATGAACCATAACAACAATGTAAAAAATCGCGAAAAAAAACATCTGATGTTCCATAGATTTTGTCTAACGTCGATGAACTTTTTGTATGGAATGGAATATCAGTTTTTTTTATGGTTACTGATCATTAACCCTACACGTGTCTTAATTGAATGTCGGCACAGTAGCGCCATGCTGTATACAATTTGGTGATCAAATTGTAAACTGATGCTTCGAAATGTTTAATTTTAGTATTCGGAATGTGACTCTCTCGCTCTAGTTCGTGAAGCTTTAATGTTGGTCTAATATAGTATTTAAAACATAACCAGATGAAAGTCACGGGCAACCGGTGGATGCAAATGTTAGGTTCTCGTACAGTGTGGCGGTCTTGGAGGATTTAGCTCTCTCTCGTCTAAGGGTGAGGCCTTTATTCACGAGTGGACAACTTCGGGCTGCTGATGATGAAAACATTATATTATCCGTTATAATTATCAGTACACATACTTTAAGAAAATGGAATATATTAAAACAATTTTACCATAATGACAGTCGTCATGTCGACAGTGTGTGTGTGACTAGTGTGGTCTTAAAAAGTCTATGGTATGATCGCACTGAGATTTGTCAGCAAGGTCAATGTCAGGACATCGATGATTACGGTACTGTTAAGTTTATTATGATTATGAAGAGAGATAAACGAGTATAGGCTCCTATTTGTCTCCTCTTTAAACCTAATTACATTTTTGTAATGAATAACAGGTAGTGTTTCATCATAACTGACATGATGCTAAATGTCGTTGTGGAGATTGTAACAACATCTGGCTAAAATGGCTAGTTATCATAAGCTCTTACAAATGCGAATAATAAAACATTATACTAAAAAAGCTTTTAAAAGATCAATCAGATCAGATACGAGTACTTCTTAAAATTATCACACCTAGTCAAATTTATTCTAATTCGCTAATTAGATCAGACTAAAGAGGCGAACCTTCGCCCTTTGAGGGTAGGCCTATATAGTCCAGCAGCAGTTTTTGTTTTAAAAATGTCTGATTATTCTTTCTTAATGACGTGAACCAGCAACTTTGAAAATTTTATCGTTTCCTATAAAAGAACATAGCTTAAATATCATCTAAGTTTTTTAAATTGTGTACAGATGACGCTATTCCAATTTAAAATTCGAGTAGATTATTTCATCAAAATGATTCCCTTGATATTTCTTCAAGATTTTAGCAATATGTGTTGTCCCTAGGATCGTAATTTATTTCCAATATCTTAACGATACAAAACTACTTTATTAGTGTACAGAATGTAAAGGTCAAACTAGTATTACTGTGGTTGAGCTGAGGATCTGAATAAAGCAACGGCCTCATCAAATGTCAATCTTTATTTTTTGATCAGAGTAGATTCTAGAATATTTGATTCAAACTTACCGTATTCAGCTTGTGAAATTTGCTTTGTATGCCAGTTACATACTCAATTTCACAGAATTGTATTGCATTTGAACGGTTCTTATAATAGGTATATTAGTAGGTATTTATGTGTCCTACAATTTTAAACTTACTTAGTTTCGTTTTTAAATGGTCTCTTGACTATTTTCTAGTTTTCGAGAGCTCAACTTTTATAGAGGGTTACACGTAACGGCATTACTGTGTATAAAGGAGGTAATTTTACTCATCGTTGTGAACATCATATCATGTGTAAATCATATTGTCTAATATTTCAAATCATTATCTTCTTAACGATATAAATGTATCATGTTATGTGGAATCATAATACCATTTTAAAATTTTATTTTAATTAGCAAAGGTCAATGAACAGTGGCCACATGTAAATTAAATAGTCATTCTTTATCGATTGGAAATTAATGTTTTGTGAGGCAATAATTGTAACGGAAATTTTAAATAAGATACATTTTCAAGGATTTAATTTAAAAAAACGAAATTGAGTCAATAAACCGGATTTAATTAAACTCAGTTTGTTGGCCAATAATCTTTCCTTTTCAATTTTTTGAGCCGTTAAATCGTCATCATAGAAAATAATAAATAGTCCAATCAGGTAGGTTTAAAGCAGCCGTAACGTACCTTATGGTTCTAGTTGTGTAACTGCTTCTACGTATATACTACGATGGTAATATGATGTATTAAACAGCCTTGTAGCTCAGTTGGTAGCATGTCTGCTTTCAGAGCTGTAGGGCGTGGGTTCGATCCCAGGACAAAAATTTATGTGACGAACATAGATGTTTGTTCTGTGTCTGGGTGTATATAGTATGTATTATAAGTTTGTAGTTAAGGAAAAAAATGTATATAAGTATTCTATCAGCTATCTGGTATCCATAATACAGTAGTATGGGGCTAGATGCCGCTGTGTGTAAAATGTCCCTCAATATTTATTATTATTTATTTATTAACATGACAGATGGTGCCATTTACGCTTTGATTGGCTAAAAAGACATAATTTGCGGTAGGCAGGAAGCCGCAGTAGTAAGAGCAATGAAAGAATGAGTGCCAAAACTGGGGTTCCAGATTAGAAAAATGTGGTGGTGAGCTTTTTGACGTTAATGAAAAATGCGGTGACTTAGTAGTAGTATTTAACTTTCGTTATAGGACCAAGCCAACACTGTAATAACGAAAAACAAATTTGCTGTCCCTAAGAAAAAAATCATTCACCGACAAAATTTAGGGAACATCAATTATTTTTGCTATTTCATAGCACATACTAAGAAATAAATTCAGCTGTTTTGACACCCTTTCGGCTTAGCACTGTCTTTAACCGTAACTCTGTAGACACAAGAAAGCATAGATGTTTTTAGAGAAAATACTCGCATTTTAGCATGGTAGTGGGATTTCTCTACTTCACTACACACTAAATTAAATTCAGTGTAATCAACACTGAATTTAGTTTACGAGTACTAGCCCATCACCCAGAACAGATATTTGCCGTCCAAACAAGTGGCAATAACGGTCCATACTTTCATCACTCCACTGTGGTCGATAAACACACGTTTTGTGACCTACAAATTTTGCTTTCGTCGTGGCATACAGTTTGAATACTTTTTGTACCGCCTGCCAAGTGCATAGCCCAGTTGTTCGAAGCAAGTTGCCAATCTGGTCATTTCTCTTTCACTTGAGTTATTTCCGGTTAGTTATTTTTGTCAATAATTTTGTTAATAGCTCCGTGAAATCACGTAAAATGTATGAAATCGTTATTTATAGAAATCTATGGTATATCGATTTTCTTCTTCGTCGTGTCGATATAGATTAAACTTTTTCAGACCAGTAGTCTGCAACGGCTACCCCACGAGGGGAGGCCTCCATCAGGTCACTCAGTGTGCAGTTATTAGGACAATGTGGGCAGGGAAGCAGATATCTCAATTAATTATTGCGATTTTTAAATTGTAAGAGTAAAGAACTTGCCAAAGAATTGTAGCAGACCTTTTTGTTGGGCATAGCCTACCCTCGAAATATTGTTTTGGGCAAAACGCCCAGTGTCACAATACTCAATTGAATTTCTTCTCAAGAATAGCCAGAAGTATGATTTATATTTTTCTATGTTTTCTTCGTAGGGGGAGGCCTTCGTTCAGCAGTGGACGTCTCCGGGCTGATGATGATGATGATGATGACGATTTCTAACGTCTGTTCGATAATTCCATACAACCCATTAGTACGGACTCAGGTTCAAACCCATGACCAAAAGATTGAGGTGTATCATCTTCCAATCAGATTACCACGACTTTAGACATAGAGACACCCATTGAAAATGTGTTGTGCCTTTAGCCTGAATTTTATCATGACAATAAAATTCTAATGAAACAAGAATCGAACATCTGTTTTATATCAACAAAATATTCACTGTCAATGCCAAGGTAGACCACTTTAGCTTGTATATCAAGTTTTACAAATATAAATAATATGCAATTTGTTAATTTGGATGATGCGTCGGCGCACAGTTGCCGACCAATTTATACTCGTACAGAATAACACTCTACCTATACTTATAGGTAGCTCTACCATGTTCTTTATAGGCATCAGCTTCTTTTGGGCAAGCTGGCGTAGACCGTATCTTTGGTTAACAACAGGAGAGTTAGCGGTCAAACGCAAGCTTAACTTGACAACCAAATGAAAAAATATAAATTAGACAAGTGTGTGTTGCGCATTTTTTATTGTAATTAGATTACATGTTGTGTACACATTGTGTCGTGCTACGGAATCCTCGATACGCTATTTTGACTTGCACTTGAATGGTTATTCGACTGTGTCATCATGCATCAAGTTAATAGGAAATATCATACAAATTAAATATACTAGCATCTCATGACAGAGTTTTTTGTATATGTGTACTTATTTGTATTTTTCAGGTGCTGGTTTCGTGCTCTTTACTAGAGGCTCTACCACGTCCAACACTTAATGAGTGAGTCAAATATTTATGTGTATGTAACGAAAAATTGAACTAATCATCTTAACTTCCTGAAATATCATTAAGGAACTTTTTAACTGTAACTTTTTTAACTTAAACTATATGGCTATATTGAAACTATTAATCATTCTGATAGTCCTTAATGATGTTAATACGCGTTATATGCAGTTACTTAATTTTGTCGTCGCGATATTTTATTAATACGGTTATTACGAATGAGTTTATGTTTTAGAGAATGATAAATAATGGTGATGAATTCGGCTTAGGGGCTAAAGTTATTAAAACTTTTCTAATTAAACCACGTATAAATAATGCACAAAAAGCACAACTAACAAAAGTAGAACACAAGCTTTAAAATAGTGAAGCTAGAAGAACTGCCGCAATGGGTAAGGTATGATGTAATTTTCTATTTCATTTATGCTTCAATACTGCTTTAATATGTTAAATACGCCGTAGATATGCTTGTGGGCAAGGACATTTAATTTTTTAACTTTAACATAATGTCAACAGTTAACTCACACCAATTGTATTTTTCAGGGAAACTACAATCTTTCCGATTGAGTTGACAACTGACGTAGAAGAAGAACTCTTAAAAGATAAAGAAGAAAGGTCTTTGATGTATGAAGAAGGAATAGATTCACATGAAAGTACCAAGGAAATAGTGGATAAAATAAAAGCTATAAACGATGCTATAAAGAAACCTAATAAGAGACCACAACTTAATTGGAATACACAGCCACAGACTGGTGGTTCATATATAATGGACAAAGATGTGTTAGAAAAACTACAGCAAATCATCGCTTCAGGAAAACTTCATTCTCACAAAAATAATGTCAAGTTACAAGATGACAATACAGTATCTGAAATAGAAGATTTGAGGCATTCAAGACAAGTGGCTGCTCAGCTTCCAGTAAACCCAGGATTGTCAATGTCATCACCGTACTTAACTAGCATTCCTGTTCTTGTCGTCCCATCTTCAGTACCGTCAATGCTTGGTTACAATGCTATGAACCCCATGCAGTTAAGACAGCCTGACATGAGCAATGTTTTAAATTCTATGTATCGTCAACCATCTTACCAAACTAGACAAGACGTCGACGGTACGTCTCCATTTCAGTTCCAATGGCCTTTTGCGTCATTATTCCCTATTTTAATTAGAGATCCGCTTTTAAGCATAATGAATGGAGGAGGCTGGAGCCATTTCATGCAATTTGGTCAAGAGGCCGATATATGCAGAAGACAAAAATCTGCCGAAGATGAAGATATTCGGAACAATATTATAGATCCCAACGAAGTTTTGAACAGTATTAACGCAAGACAGAGCCGAGCTATCAAAAAACGTACAGTGTCACATCAAACTAGACTTCAAGAAGTGGACAATACAAAGAAATCGAAGAAAATATTTTCAACAAAACCGCTCACTACTCGAAAACCTGTAAAACAGGATTACACTGAGCAAGATACAAAAACTGTTGATGAGGGAGATCTGCGCTTCCCGTTTGGAGATTTTACCTTGTTTGGAAACCGGAAACCTGTAGCCCCTAGTCCAGGGTTCTTTATAAATAGATTGAAAGTAAGAAGAGGAGGCGTGGCGATAGCTGGTCCAGGAGGTGTGGCGACTGCAGGCAGGGGAGGAACCGCTATAGTAGGACCTGGCGGACTGGCGTATACACAACCTGGAGGACTCGCCATCGCCGGTCCAGCTGCTCGTGTCGTGGCCCTCGCTCCAGATGCTGACCTGTCTTCTATCATCGCCAAGCTCCAAGCACAAGATGGTTCTGTACCTCGATCATTACAACCTATAACCGAAGGAAAAGTAGTTGCTACCGGTCCTGTTATTTACTACCACCCTAACCCTTCGTAGTTTCTTCTAACCCTAACCTGGCTTCTACTCATTCTCTCTATAATAATGATCTCATTTCTTTCTCTACTAGATACGACCGAAGAACCGGAGGCTTTGGAAGAAGAGACGGAGGAGGGTCAGATGTATTTCAATTCGACGGAGTGAGATTTGGAAAAGATTTATTGAAGACTGAAGAGCCCATGTTCCAGTTGTTCGTGAAACCAATAGCACACGCTTTGAGCCCGAAAGGGATAGCTATTGCTAATCCTATCTCTAATATCATAATTGCTCGCAATATGACAGGATCAATAGTACACGCACCTTTAGCATCCGCTATTGCTGGACCAGGTGGCATAGCTCATGCTCAATCTGATCTGAACCTTTATGAATATGTAGCTTATTAAGTTGTTTTAATTGTAATCCAAAATGTAAATATGTATTTCGGAAAATAATTTCGACTGCTTACTTGAAATTACTTTTCGGTCTTTGTTGTACATTGTAAGTTGTATGGTTAAAATATAACTTGAAAAACATTTTAATTTGTTTTATTTATTTGAATCATTAAAGCGTAATATTATTTACAACACATTTGCTCAAAAAGTGCATTTACGAAGCCTGTAATCGTTCGAAAGTTAAACATTACGCACCATATAACGGAGCGTGCGGAAAAGCTATTACCGCACGCTCAGTTGCATGGCGCTATACAATGCGTAAACTTTGCGGTTTTTTTTTTATTTCCATAAAATATATAAAAATTCCACTAAAGAGTTTCTCACATTGCGTGAATAAATAAGCTAAATGATCGAACCTCCTTGGAAGCGCTTTTGCTCAATACGTTTATCTCACTTTAATACTAAATAGAAAATAAATATTATAATAGAAAATGAGACAAAACATGTAGTTCTAATTTTCACCACGCGCACGTAGCGCCATTTGTTAATTCGCGCCATTTCATCTTTCCTCCTAGGAGGATTATGGCGTCGCACTTGCCAGTGTCAAGTATTTAATTGTATCAAGTTTTTGATAATTTTCAAGTCGAATGAGTCTAAGCCATAGCCAAAGTCACAGTCAAGTCTAGTCATGCCCTAGTAAAGTCGTGGCAACTTTACTACTAACTTCTTCGGTGTTTTGGAAACAACACGAAAAGACACTCATTCAAGAAACGTTTTAACGAAGACGAATTTAGAACGAAGTTTTTATTCTTCTTTCCTCCTAGGAGGATTATGGCATCGCACTTTGTGCATTTGCCAGTGTCAAGTATTTAGTTGCTACTTTCCGACTGATATTTATATAAACAAAATAATAGAGTTTGTTTCATTATCAGTTATACTATTGTTATCTGTTTTCTTGCAAATGTGTTGTAAAACGTTGTATGGCACACGTGCGGAATTCTATTCCCTGTATGCTACTACTATTTTAGTGCTTTACTAGTGCTGTTGCAATATTTTTATTATTAGTTCAGTCTGTTCAGGCTGTTGGTAACAAAGGTGAATAATTTTATTTAGTGAATAATTTGAAGGTAAACCACATAACTTAAAATACCAGCACCTACGAACGCATTAAATATCTCTATTATAGGACTATAACTTATTTGATAATATGTCTACTAATACAAATATTATAGCTTCGCAAAAACTTGTTATTGAATATTAATACAACCTTTTTAAGTCTATAAGAAAGATAAATAATGTCACTAGACTAAGGCCAGGGAATATAATATTGATACCATCATCCTCCAGGTAACTTTAGAATAAACTTTTTTGAAAAAACAGTTACTTTATCAATATTAAATATATTATTTTAACTTAAAATTGCTTTTATAATATTGATGTTAATTTAGATTTTACTAAAAAGAGTTTTAAAGTTTATTTCCTTATTTATTGTAGGGCGTCAACACAGTACCTGCCTTTCTACGGCGGTGCCAAAGGCCAATACCTAGAAATTAAGAAAGATACTGCTGGATCAATAACAAGCGAAAAAATCGTATCAGAGGACAAAATAAGCAATGATAGTATATTTAAGAACAATGAAGATAGTCTATTATCAAAAGTTCTAGCGGCCAACTTACAAAGATTGCGCAGTATTTCTAGTAACATACTTAAGTTACACTCTTTGGGAAGAAAGACTGGCCGTTTAGGAAATACAGAGAAGAATAGATTTAAATCTCAGCTGGCGGCTTTAGGAGATGCTGCTTCGAACACAATTAAACTTATTGAAGAAATAGGAGACAATGTCGATGTACTCTACACGAAGAATGCTACTACTACTACGAGGAAGTACGGGGGTCTGGATAGTGAAGAAGACAACGATGATGTAAGTAACTCCAATAAAATTAGAAGTGACAAAATTCTAAGTACTTTATAAGTAAAAATTAATGAAGTAACAACTAATTAGCTCGAATAGTTTGGAAGCCTGCTAGTTAAAATGTTAACATACCTAATTACTGCACTGTGTCGGCTACCAAAACCCAGTAGTACCCTGGCGCTAACTGAGCCCTTTGCACGACAGGGACCAAAAACACATAAACTTTTATTTTCTTCGGCAAATCCAAGTTTTACCAAAATTTTCAAACCATGTTGACATGCTAGATTAACAGTCCTGTGCCCACTTTTTGGGGAATTCTGACTATTACTCTGACTCTACGATTATTTATGAATTAGTTATCTAATTACAAGAACGTGCAAATAAGCGAACAAGCAAAGGCACAGCTGTAATGCCCTTATTGGGTAAAATATTCCAGGTTGGCGAAGAAGGTGTTGGTGTGGACGCAGATGGGTCTACAGCTAACATGGAATACACTGACGATGAAAAAAGTATCATTGCTGAAGCTAAGCCTATTGGTAAGTTTTAAAGAGTTTGAGACAAATTAGTCAAATGCTAGTAACACAAATAATATAGTTTATTGTTTTGAACAAAAAAATCGGATTCGAGGGATTCAAATGAAATGAAATGTGGTTTCGGCTCAAGTTGAAGTTATTTCATGACCAACCCATTTGACTGCTTTACACTATCATTAAATGTATAATAATATAGCCAAAAAAAACACGGAACCCTTTTTGTGTGGCGATTCTTCTTAAATATGTTTGACATTGATACTGATGTAAATAGATTCAGATATTCAGCAAAAGTTGTATATACATTGTAGATATACCAAAATCACTCTATATAATATTATAATTGCGAAAATTCATCGGTGTGTGTGTGTGTGTGAGTATGTTTGTTATGTTCATGCTGAAATGGCTAAACAGATTTGAATGAAATTCGGTATAGAGGTAGCATATACCTTGGAAAAAACATAGGCTACTTTTTATTCGTTTTTGGGTGAAACCGCGGGGTGCAGCTAGATAAAAAATAGCTACAAACCCATCTTTAAAGTTTATAGTAATGTTTCTACATGGTGGATCGAATTTCAGGCTTAGCAGTAATCGGTGAACACGGGCTGGCTGCATCCAGGCCTATTGGTACAGCGATTGCAAAAAAGGGCGTGGCCCTAGCACGACCTATCGCCACCGCCATAGCAGGGATTGATCCCACTCAATTGGGAATCAGTTTCCAAATAAATCACTCTTAATAATATGATAAAATGGGTTTCAAAGTTAGGTGCAGATGTGGTAAAAAAAACATCGATTGTAATGTAGGCTTAAAATCTAAAGGCATATGTTATTTTGGCCTTTTTATACAAGGTAGTATGGGTAGTTTGTACCACCATGCCACCTTCGTATGGGAAATGTCCTTAGCCTTTAGTCCTAACTTCAGTGTGGTAGGTATGGGTAAAGGCAATGCGCCAGACATCAGTTTTTACGGTTTTAATATCCCTTTACGATAATATTAACCATTAGCCTCATAATTCACGAAAATGTAAAGCAATGTTTAATTAGTTCTTAACCAATAATAATCTAGTTAAATGATCAAATGAGATTGAAAATCGATGGGTAAAATCACAAAAAGACTTGATTTCAAGTAATTTTCGAACTAGTGAAATTGATAATATTTCAGATAGTTACGAATAGCGTTTTAATTCTCATATATCTTAAGTTCGACGTGTAGTTACAATATTTTTAGTTTTTCAGGATTGAAATCGTTACGAAAAACATACATATATGTATGTTTTTACGTAACGATCTAGGAGGTTCTATGTTAGACGGTATACCATCGAATAGAATCTCCTCCTTTTTTGAATTCGTTTAAAAAAAATACAAGATTGGTGTTCCCTTATCGAAGAAAAACATTTTAGAACTCATCTTGTCATAATTATAGCTAAACTGAGAGGCTGAGTTGAAAATAGACCGAATGAATGCACATTATATTATGATCAGTTCAATACTTAACGGTGTTCTGATCAAGACTTTTTAGCCCATAAGTTGACGTCAACGTTTTTTTGTACACATCCAATTAACCATATGTTATATATTGTTAGTAAAACGCATTTATCTATTTCAGACAACAAGATAAATTATTGTTATTTCAGAGATGATGCGAAACGTATTAACAGTAGTAAAATCAATGGTAACTAAATCATCTGTTTTAGCACTTTTAAGTCATTATGACCAGCTATTTTAATTAACCTTTAGATGAACCGAAATTTCATCAAAAAAAAATTTGGTTCTATCTCCATATCATTTTATTTTCTCTTTGCACCTATCAATAAGACGCATCCTAGAGTTTTGCAGTAACAAAATGAGTGTTCTAAACTTTATCACCTGTTCTTTTCATGATTAACATCACGAGCTGGTATTTTTGTCCTTAACGTTTAAAGATTAGGGTTCATCACAATTTACTTAACTTGCAATTAGTAATGCCTTGTTATTTAGGTTTCACAGTTTTCTTAAGCGCCTGAATGTTTTGTGCTTCTGTTCTGTCAGTTGTGATAATTTAATTTTCTTCCTTACTTTCTGAATTACTTTTAACTGGATATTCATAAACAGCTCATCTACTCATAAATCGATTTGCACATAATAATAGTTATAATTATTAGAAATAAGTTCACTCCTATTATTACAAACTAGGCTAGATAATTTGTGCTGCAATATATTTGAATCAGTTGTGATTGTGAGAGAAAATGTTGTGATAACTAAAGTCTTAAAGACGAATAAAATATTTATTAAACTTTTAAAATGGATAACCCTGAAATTGAAGTTTTATTTGTCGTCCTTATTAGTATGAGTTCCTTCGTGTTAGTATTAGTTGATACTCAAGGTCCAGCTAATACTAACACGAGGGACCTGGGTATGTTTTAAAACTGCCTCCAGAACCACCGGAGGACTGGCAGCAGCGTCCTATTGGTTAACGGTGGTAACATTCTGCGATCCCCAAGCCGCCTGCCAAGCGTGAGGATTATGGCAACCCCTCCCTATTAAGGGGGAGGCTTTCGTCCAGCAGTGACGTCTTCGGGCTGATGAGTGAGTGATACTCAAGATACCAATAAAAATGTAACTGGCAGTTTTAAAATCTTAAATGGGGTAACCCCTTTAGTATAACAAACATGGAATATCCTTGGAATGGTTAGCGCGTGTTTTGTCTATCCCTTTCTTTAATTTTTTGTGTATTGGTAAAGAAAGACAAATGACGGATTTATAGTTTCGAGGCTACTCCACGTTTATCAATAAAGCGGTTATTAGTTAGTTTGGCAAAGCTCTGTATTATTGTCCTATACTTTTTGTTTCAAGTACTGATGTGTATAGATGGTTGAATTTTACTAATAATTAAATTAACTATTTGCTTATGAGCATTAGCAAGACAGATAGTGCTGTAACGTGTCTTTTCATATTGCCACCAAAACTCCATAGGAGCTACTAGTAAAGTCACCAACAGAACGCTTTACTGAGGCATGACTTAGACTTGACTAAGACTGATGTTGTTTGACTTTGACTTCGACGGTGACACTTTTCAACCGATTTCAAACGAGGAGGTTCTCAATTCGACTGTATGTTTTTTTTGTATGTATGTTACGCGATTACTCCGCCAATTATGAATAGATTTAGATGATTCTTTTTTTGCTTGGTAGGTGATACTTCAGAGGTGGTTCCATATGAATTTTATAGAAATCGGTTTAGTAGTTTGGTTTTTAAATCAAAATTACTGGAATAAATCAAAATATCTGGAAAATATGAAGATGTCATCCAGGTAGGAGAAATTGAAGTCGGTTGTATTTAAAATGTGATGTGAAACCTTCTTTTGACTTATAAACTTGGAAATTAATAAAACTTGACCTGCAGTAAGCCCAATAAGCAATGCCAAAACTTAAGAAAAAATATATAAATATACGCTTTTTTTTTAAAAACAACCTACTTCATCTTCGAATACCTGGATGACATCTTCATATTTTCTAGTAATTTTGATTTAAAAACCAAACTACTAAACCGATTTTGATAAAATTTATACGGGATCATTTATATAGTATTACCTACCAAACAAAAAAAGAATCATCAAAATCAGTTCATAATTAGCGGAGTAACCGCGTAACATACATACAAAAAAAAAACATACACTTGAATTGAGAACCTCCTTTTTTGAAGTCGGTTGAAAAAGAAGAACATTTGTTGGTCCTTTAATATCATCTAAGTAGGTTCGGCTTAAGTATGGAGGTACCATTCTTTATACCATTCAAAACTCTTTTGTCCTATTCGCTGTGGTTCATCTCACACAATACCCTGATGGTACAGATTCGATAGTATCTAGTTAGACCATTATCTACTAAATTACCATATTCTACCGTACCGGTCTATTTTCCCATCTAAGCCATATTTTGTTATGCAAAGTATGCAGACGCAGTAGATAAGATCACACACTTACATTACACGGCGCTGGTGAGACGTGATTCGAAATATATTAAAAGTTAGAGCTATTTACTGTTAGACTATTATTGTGTGTCAAATCTATGAATCTATGATTGGTATCACAGTGTGGCGGTCTAAGGGGGATGCCTTCGTTCAGCAGTGGACGTCTCCGGGCTGATGATGATGATGAATTTGCCTTTTGATAGTCCACTGCTACATATAGGGTCTACCCTTGAAGGGTGATATGAAATAGACCAATAGCGACATAGTCGTATGACGAAATGGACAATGTAAGAAATAGACCAATAGCGTCATAGTCGTATGACGAAATGGACAATGTAAGAAATAGACCAATAGCGACATAGTCGTATGACGAAATGGACAATGTAAGAAATAGACCAATAGCGTCATAGTCGTATGACGAAATGGACAATGTAAGAAATAGACCAATAGCGACATAGTCGTATGACGAAATGGACAATGTAAGAAATAGACCAATAACGAAATTTTCGTATCGCGAAATGGGCAATACAAGAAATAGACTAATAGCTATATAGCTGAATAGCTACTTAGTCTAAACGCTTATTTGAAATGGCAGTTAGGCACAACGCGAATAAGGCACACTGCGTTTTAGGTACGCAGCGAGCAAACGATAGGGTCACATCTGCCACGCTGGCTCAGTTGTGGGTTGGCGATTCACAGATGCTATTGGATTTCTCCTCCGGACGCTTTTCCTTATGATGATTTCTTTAATTGAAAATCCAATGTGAAAATTCGTACTTAAACTCCAAAGAGCTCATTGGTCTGGGATTTGAGCCTCACGACGTCACATCGGCACTAATCAATCAATACCAGGTTTATCACACATCAAAATTAATACACACTAAATCAATATACTATAACTAGAGGTCGCCCGCGCCTTCGTCCGCGTACGGAAGAAATTCGGCCCGCTCCCAAAATTCACCACTTTAAATCATCCCGACCATTTTTTTGCCTCCCACTAGGTGGACCGACGACATTGTAAAAGTCGCGGGCAACCGGTGGATGCAAATGGCAGGTTGTCGTACAGTGTGACGGTCTAAGAGGGAGGCCTTCGTTCAGCAGTGGACGTCTCCGGGATGATGATGATGATGACCTATATTGTCATTTTGAAATAATTACTAAATATAATATGTATAAATAGTTTAATCATACATTTATAACTTAGTCATGATCATTAACCCCTTGAAAGGGATTTTCCATACAACACTGATGATTGTACGCGAACAGGTTGGTTGTACCTACCAAATTTCAAACCGCAAATTGCAGTAAAGTTACTCATGAATTCCCGGTACAGTTACATGCGTTTTTATAATGGTTTTACGGAAAATTAGGTTAGTAATAAATAAATTACACACATTAGTTGGTGGACATTTGACGCACCGCCATCCAGCCCCATACTAAGCAAAGCTTGTATTATAGAAGCCAGATAGGTGATAGAATACTGTGTACAATTTTTTCGTAAATACATAGGTGCTTGTAATGCATAATACACCCAGACACAGAACAAACATGTAGGTTCGTCACATTTTTTTTGTCCTGGGTTAAACCCACGCCCTACAGCTCTGAAGGCTGACATCACAGAGTAATGGCTGACATGCTACCAACTGAGCTATAAGGCAATCATATTTGCTTTTCTTTCCTCCAATGTAATAGTGGTAAAAAATAGACCTTTCTTCACTTTAGTGAGATTAACGATCAATCATTATTTTCAGCCTGGAATCGCCCAGTGCTAATCATCGGCTTCTCTTCTTGCACGCCCGGTCTTGTGCTTATCTTATCCAGGTTTAACCGGGTACCTTCTAGGAACCGGGCGTGTTTCATCGTAATCTACAGCTTTGCCAAGCCTATCCTTTATAACAAACATTTCACACTGTCTTTTTAGGTGACAAATCGTCGGTTTAGTAGTGCACGATGTGACGTAGTTAGTGGTCTTTTTGACAGATGGCACTAGTAGTTAGTAGGCATGGGTACTGAAATTCATAATGATTGAATGCCATGTCGTTGTTTTTAAAATCTTTGACTCTAACGCATAGGTCAACCTGTCTTTTATAGATTTTATCATAATAAGTATATTATTTACTATTACTTAAACCACGTGTATCAAGGATTACCATACGAATGTATCAATAACCATTTATGTTTATCTCTATGTAAGTACCTTGTCGAAGTAAATTAGTAAGTATAAATCTTTGAGTTTTTTCAACGATTATTAAATTTTTATTATGAAACAGTACCAACTTTGATCTACAACTGAATCGCTATTGATACGTAAAACTGAGTCATTGCTGCACTTTTATCTTGAATCCCTACTAATACATGATTTATTTATTTATTTCCTAATAAGGCTAGTACTTACAATAAAATAATGACAATGTTTTATGTTTTTTTTAAATATAATTATGAAATCAAACAATTTAGGAAGATATTTTGAAATTAATCAATAAGATTTTTTTTGTAAGTTTATTTAAAATCTATATTTATTAATTATGGCTATTCGCATCAGCTACCTATCCTACAGGTGCTATTATTTTTTTAGACAAAGTTACATTATCATTTTGCGTAGTAACTGTGTACTCGTACTTAGGTCTCTATTATTTTATTGATGTGCATATAAATCTTAAGTTCTAGGTAAGTAAACATCAAAAGCTAAGAAACAAAGTCTGCGGCTTTGTTTCTCTGAAACGATGCAGTCAGTTAAGCACTATTACTTTAGTCTACTTCACAGAATTGAATGCATCCTTAATTTATTCTGTGAAATAATATATCAGGATAAACTTTGCTTAAAGTAACAAACACACAGCACACACACAGCACTTACACACAGCAATCCAATACAATAGTTTATTTATAATTATAAAGCATCTCACAAAAAATAATAACTTAATAAAATTACTAGTATAGTATTATATTGTGGTCAATTTTGAAGGCTTTTGTTGTCAGTATCTAAACTGATTAAAATATTGCAGTCACTTTTTAACCAGGCATGTTAGCTAAGGACAGCAGTACTTTAGTTAGTTTAGTTTTGTCAACTAAAACCTACAAAATCGACCACATTATCTTTGATAAAATGAAATAATAATACAAAAAATACCTTAATAATCTTTTATTTAAAAATAAGCTTCAACGTCATAGAACAAATTGGAGAGCGTTGGAATGTTGTAGAGAACAATATAACGACGTAGTTAGAGAAGATTTAGACAGATATATTTGTAAGTATATAAATTTTGGGACGCTATGTTTGAAAGGACGTAAAACCTTAGTACTAATACTACTTGGTATAGTATTATATTATCTTTGGTTCTAAGTTATTTACTTACAAACTACAAAGGCTTTCTTACACCAAGCACCGGAAAGAAATGACAAACTAAATTACAGAAACATTTGGCCTCGTGCCCAGTTAATGTTTCTAAACAATAAGCTCTCGGAAACGTGGAATACTGTCTAAATGACATGCTAAGTCTTCCTAGCTTCCTATATGCAAAACTTGCCTATCGATAGTCATAATTATGTATTTATTACCTTTTGTAGTCATTCTCTACGACTAGTATAATGAGGAAATTTAATAAGGAATATTCCTAAATGTTTGCGAGTTTAAGATGAAAGTGACTGGAATCCGATGATTGGGCCGAGTAGAGTGAAGTAAGTCTAACAGTGGGCTAAGGTAAATAATTGAGTTAAAGAATTATTATCTCTCTATAAAAAATTAATGCTGTTCATTGGTAAGCGCATCACTTGAGAACTCTGGACCGATTTGACTATTTTTGGTTTAATAATGTTTGTAATTGTTTAAAAGGACAAGGATCAGGTATGTAATAAAACATTTTTTGTCTGTATGATTTTTATATGAACTTCAGACCTTTCAAACGATAGATATGCGTAATTACTTTTTTCTTTATGACAGGACAACGTCTGTCGGCTCTACTTAATAATAATAATTATATACATACATAATATAAGTTACCTAATAATCATGCTTTTAGCCTTAGAATTTGGTATGTACTTTTTTTTTGGGTAAAAATTATTCCACACTGACTGACCTATTGATGTAGAAATATATCGTGAAAAATTCTGCTATAAACGTCCGGAGAAGAAAATCTGCAACTCGACTTGCCAATCCGCAACGGACCGGCTTCGTGGCATATGGCCTAACTACGATTTGAGTGTATTAGAATTAATCGTTAAACTGCATCCAGCACCACCGGAGGACGGGCAGCAGCGTCCTCTTAGTTAACGGTGGTAACACTCTGCGATCCCCAAGCCGCCTGCCAAGCGTGGGGATTATGGCAACCCCTCCCTATTAAGGGAGAGGGTTTCGTCCAGTAGTGGACGTTTCCTGGCTGATAATGGAGTGTTAAATTAACATTAGTACTAAGGCAAAACGATCATTGTGTTGTGTGTGTGACCTCAATAAGAAAAACTTATACGATCGAATCGATTCTGAAATAGTAACAAAAAATCAGAAGTTAATGAAATTTTACATTTTTCTTTTGTAATTGGTACAATTAATTTTTGCGATGTCTAAGTTGGTTCTATAGTAAAAGTAGTTCATAGTGATAATAACAATGAGCTTCTTTTAGTTATTACTACCATTCTGCGTGATCCTGTGTAGTTAGCTCTCTAGCCTATGCCCAGAAGAGGCTGAAGCGATGCAATTTAAAAGTAAAGATAAAAAAAGACACACGAGGACCCGTAAAGTAAGTTAGTTAGTATCATGCATCTGTAAATGGTTTTCCACCCCTGCTAGTGAAGCGAGGGTTACTCACTCATACCCTGAACGTCGCGTAACGGTGAATATAAGGATGCGCACGCGACGCTCGCACCATTTCCTTCACGGATATTGTGGTGTTAGTGCGAGATGGCCGGCTTTGTCGTGAGTTGTTTACCTTTGTTATTTTGCTTGTAACGTTTACGGTTAGGATTTACTTACTAATTAGTTAATGGGTACGGTTAAGATTTCGACATAGTGGCTCTGATTCCAAATTACATTATTTGTGAGGGGAAGTGAATTTTGGCCTTTGTGATACAGTCATATAGATTAACATTAAATTTTTATCGGTATCGCATGCAATAGGCCAGGGTGCAAATGAAATCGGGGGCAAAAACCCATTTTATATTGATTTTTATTTTAAATTTAGTTAAATTACATTATTAAAATATATTAACTAATACACATTCAAGTTAAAATAATATTATTTACGCTTGCTTTTCTATGCAAATGTTTTGATGTGATAGTTACTCTTTGAGCCTTTCCAGACGACTAGAGTTCACAAAGAAGGCTCTTCAATTAAATATTTGTTTTTGGTATCCAAATGATTCCTTCATTCTAATTATTGGTGTCAGGTATGGAATACGTCAGGTAATTTCCCTTTAGTTATTTAGTTGTTAAACTGTTACAGATACCTAAAATATATACATCAAACATAGTAGTTACTTGACTAATTTCATCACATCAAGTTCAGCTTACGAAATCATCAGTTTTAATTTTGTAAAAGTGTTTTATTTTGTTATACGGGGTTTAAAATGTCCATACACTCTCTGGGTGTTTATAAAAACATATTTTTTTAGTTCACTCGCCCCGTTATGACCACGTTTGACTGTCAATTTATTACAAAAGGTACATTCAGTATAGGCAACTTGAATTATCTAGGTACTAGGTCGATCGTCACAGTAGTTTGTAAATACTATTTGTGCCGGTTTAAAGGGTGCTAACGGGTGATTGCTAGCGAAATGATAATAACATGGCTGATGAGATTTATCATCGAATGTCTAAAAGTCATCATCATCATAATACACTGATTCGCTGCTGTCTAGTATACTGAGCGTATTATCCGAGCGGTGGGACTCGCCGATGTTTAGGAGGTGGATGCAGCTGCACGCCAGCGGTCCCTCATATATATAAGTAGGTACCTATTATAATAATTGCTAATTTCAATTTAATATCTATTTAATTTTTTGATATAATTTTTAATTTTAATTTTTGTTTTGTGTTTTTGTGTTTTATATGGATTTTTTTTAATTAATATCTGAAATAAATGAATTATTATTATTATTATTATAATCAGCCTGTCATAGTCCACTGCTGGACATAGGCCTCTCCCAAGGCACGCCACTCAGCCCGATCTTCCGCTATCCGCTTCCAACCACTGCCAGCTAGCACGCGCCGTGGACTAATTGGTCTTTCCTCGCGCGGGAAAGTGACAAAGCTAGAATATGGATACGTGTGTCTCGTTTTCGCGGAGAAAAAAGAGTAGATAGACGTTTATCACGGCTAGCGTGCTAGGCGGGCTGCAGGCCTAGCATCCGGCCCGTGACAAAATCTTCTCTATTCTTACTGTTATGATATAATAAGCAAATAAAAAAATAACAACCTACTTCAACTTCAAGTACCTGGATAATATGAAGTTGTCAACTTCATATTTTCCCGTTATTTTGATTTAAAAACCAAACTACATAGTAACCGATTTCGATAAAATAATATGGGACCACCTCCGAAGTTTCTTACCAAACAAAAAAAGTATCATCAAAAACAATTCATAAATGGCGGAGTAATCGCGTAACAAACATACAAAAAAAAGTACAGTTGAATTGAGAACATCTTTTTTTGAAGTCGGTTGAAAACAGGACAAGACTACGACATCTCACTTGGCTCATCACTCCATTAAAAACAAAAAACCTAAAAAAAACACCTGGTTATTTTTTGCGTATTGTTTGCTCTTGTAACAACTTCCTCAAGCTTATTCTGTAATAGACAGAATCCAGGTCATTTCTGTGGTGTATAACATTACGGCATGAACGCACCAGTAGCGAGTACTATTAAGTCCACATCCCCAGCAATTACGGCAAAATTACACTTTTGCAACTAAAACGTTGTCACTTGCCGTCAAGCGGTTAGTATGTGACAGTTTCATTGTGTTGCAACAGCTAGCAGGCTGGACAGTGGAGGAAGTTGCAAGATTTAACTAGCGGGTGGTAGCCGTTTGTGTAACGTTTGAGAAGAGTGCTTAGTCCTAAGTACTTAGTGGAATTCAACCGATAGGAAAAATATTTGCTCCAAGAGACTACTAATAATAATCGGCGTGTGTTTTCTACTTTATTTTGCGAAGCTTTGTGGCCAATTAGTTTATTTTCATTATCACAATTTAAATCAATGAAAAATCTGTCAAAAGGTGTCGGCGATTTATACCTTCGCTATGAATTTCGACACCATTTATTTTAAATTTTATTCTCTATTTAAATCCCTGTCTTTTTCTCTCATTTTCTCAAACACTTTTTATTTTACTATATCATCGTCATTATATCGCTCTCTCTTTCTCTCGAACACTTTTTCTTTCACTATCTTATCATCATTTAGCACTGCTAGGCCTCAACCCGTCTCCTTCTTTCACCAATCATCTCTGTTAAGCGGTAATATTGTCCAGATGCTTACACAGTACTTTCTTTGTCTACCACACTAGTTTTCTATCTTACCTTTTACTTAGTCTTCTTTTCTGTTTCTTACAGAGGCCTTCGGGCGGCACATTAACTCTGACACTAGGGTTGGCCACTCAGCCTATACGAACTTACTTACTTACTGTGGGAATTATTTCAAAAACATTGTTCCATATGAAAAAAGGCCTTCAATCCTTCCATTTCTTCAATTAACTTAACCTTTGTACAATGTAATGAAATCGAAAATGATTTACTGATAGCTAACAAAGACGTGAACAAATCGTTATGTAATTTTCCCACGCCTCTATCAAAACACAAAGTACTGACTTGACAATTTCAGAAATGTTTCAACATACGTTTTATGGTGTTTGTAACTGGTTTGTGTGCAGGAACATTACTGACCATATTAGGATTTCTTGCTAAGATAGTGAAACAAGAAATTTGAAGAACGCTTACAACGATGCTTTAAGATGTTACAAAATATTTATCAAACTAGTCATAAATGTCTTGGCAGAAGATTAAAAAACTGACCAAATCTTCATCCGTCAGTTCAGTCTGTAAGGTGTTAGCCCTCTTAACTTTACCATTAATACCAAAGCCACAATAAAAAGCATTCTGACAGCGCAAAAACATTACATGATCTGAATAAAAAAATATTTTCTTTAGTATTTCAAGATTCATATTCAGATTCTTTATATCTTTATATTGGGGCTAGATGTGTGTAAAATGTCCCCCAATATTTATTTATTTTATTCTGAGGATATGCATGGCCCAATCGCCCTTCAAGATTACGCCTATAATTATTCAGTAGCTGACTATTTAGATTAGTATGCTAGCAAATAAGCCTGGACCGGACATGCGTGATGGAATATTAGCCATATGACCCTTCGATGGCATTCAATCTTTTTACTTCGATGGTACAAAGGTTAAGATTCACATACGCTGTTGAATTTTTCTCCGGACGTATGCAGATTTCCTCTGTAACATGGGTATGTCCTAAAACTGCATCCTGAACCACCGGAGGACGGGTAGGAGCGTCCTTTTGGTTAACGGTGGTGAGCATTATGCGATCCGCCTGCCAAGCGTGGGGATTATGGCAACCCCTCCCTCTTAAGGGAGAGTCCATCGTCCAGCAGTAGACGTCTTTGGGCTGATGATGATGATGCAGATTTCCTCGCGATGTTTTTCTTCGCTAGTGGTATGAAAATCCGCCTATAAACTCTAATGACGTATAAATAAAACAAAAACTCCAAAGAGCTTCTTGATACTAGCCCGGGATTTGAACCCGTGTCCTCACAATTTCAAGTCAATCAGCCTCTCAATACTAATGAAAAGCTAGTGATATGTTTTTTTATCCGTTCGCTTTTTTTAAATCCACACCACGGGCCATTTACCTCAACGCGTGCCAATGAAAGCCAGACTAAACATCACCTTCTTTTTAATCACCATGATGTAACAATGACGTGACATATCTGACAACTCACATCTGGGTGAAGGTCCTACGACTACCACATACTAACTATAACTAAACTTGGGCTTGAGTTAAATTAAACCTATGTGCCGAGCTAATCATGAGAATTCTAAAAGTCCATGACAATGATACATTATTAATAATTAAAATTTAAAAAATGGTGGACATTTCACACAGCGCCATCTAGCCCCAATCTAAGCAAAGCTTGTACTAGGTATGGGAACCAGATAACTACTCGTAGTACAATATTTGTATACTTTTTTAAATACATACTTATAATAAATGGGTGTTGTACCCAGACACGGAACAAACATCTATGCTCGTCACATAAATATTTGTCCTGGGTGAGAATCAAACCCACGCCCTACAGCTCTGAAGGCAGACATGCTATCGATTGAGCTGTAGCCATAAATGTTTTATATTTTGATTCACAAAAAAATCTGCTGAAAAGATCCAGTATGACACATGCTAATCTAGAAAGATCTTAATGTAGAGTTGTAATTTATCGGTAAAGTAAAAAAAATACGTAACTTTCGTAGTAGGTGTTTTCTAAAAGTACCGGAATTGGAAAAATAAAGTCTAGGTCAACGTAAAATAACTTTAAATTATTTAAAAATGGAATCCTTTGATTATATACTGCTAGTTCCTCCGAGATGGAATCGAACCTTAAAATACTATATTCTCCAAAAAAAATTACGGATTTTTTAATTACAGAGAGAATTGAGTTTTGTGTGGCGGTCTAAGAGGGAAGACCTTTGTTCAGCAGTGGACGTCTCCGGGCTGATGATGATGATGAGTTATAAAATATGTGCACTTAATTACTTTACTTTACTTTTCTTTATTTTTTTTACTTTACTTTTTTTTTTCTTTACGTTTTTTTTTTTAACTTTATTACTTAATTATTATCTGACAAATAACTTCTGAAGGTACTTAGAGGGAATCTGGTCAGCGATTCTCCTTACAAGTGTTTGCGCCTATTATCTATGAAGTTGCTGAAAAAAAGGAAATGACAGAGACATTTGTCTACAGTAGACCAAGATTTTATTTAAAAAAAAATGGTTGCTCTAGAGACATTATCCAGAAAGAAAATACAGGAATACATTTCTATGGATAACAGACTGGATTATCCATACAAATAAAGATAAATGATATTTCTTTACGATATAAAAATCAAATGACTGTAGTTAAGCAGGTTCTTAACATTAACTAACATACGGTTAGCCACTTCCTTCCTTTGTATTAAGGACAGGTTAAATTGACCGAAGACAGCAATCATGAATCAGCCAAGATTAACAGGGTTACGCATAACTGTATAACTAAACCGAAAGGAGATCCATGTAGTCATCATCGTGAACAACATTCAAGACAAACGACTTTGCAGAATGCTTTTGTAGCAGAAAGACAAACCGTGAAAATGTAGGTACTGTAGTGGTAGGTCTCTAGTCTTCCGCCTGGGGAAGTACCACACCTTTGCCAGTTATTTAACCGCCAAGCAGTAGTGTGCAGGCATTACTGTGTTTGGTTTGAAAGTTTACCAGAGAACCGGGTATAAATAGATTTAACATCTAATATCTCAGGGTGACGAGCACAGTACAGTGAGGCGCAGGCAGATTTTATTCGCAAGTTCACAATTCTGGCACTGCCACTGTTATGGGCAGGCGTTTCGCTTATCACCAGGCGAACGTCCCGCTCGTTTCGTCACTCGAGAGTATAAAATATACCGAGTGTTAGTTTGAATACCGTTATCGTTCTAGGACATCATTGTACTCATCATTATGAACAACTTTTACTATGGGGCTAACCGTGAAATCACGAAAAAAAACAGCTGTTCCATACATTTTGTCCAAGATCGATGAACCTTTACGAACCTTCTGTTTTTTTTCGTGATTTCAGGGTTAGCCCCATAGTAAAAGTTGTTCATAATGATGAGTACAATGATATCCTAGAACGATAACGGTGTTCAAACGAACACCCTGTATAATATATTAATAATATCTAGATCAGATTTCTGAGCATAGGAACTACACTTGACTTGAAGTTAATAATAACTGGCAAGCATATTAGGTAAATGCTTACCTTGACCTGCTTTTTTTGTATCATAGCATACCTGATAATAAAGTTACAACATAAGGCCAACATTTCCTTCAAAAGGCTAGACCAGGTTCAATAAACTTTTAATGTCACATAAGTCATAACCAAATATCTCACAACAATAGACAAGGTATCTTTTCAGAAAAATAGCAGTCAACACATGCAAGATTTGCATACAAAACAATAATTTAAGACTAAATCATCGTAAACAATAGAGCAGTCTGTTAACATAGCGGTTTCCGATGAAATAGGAATTTAGGATACTAATATTTCATTTATTTTGTGTTCAAGCTACGGACTTTCGATCTAGGCATCATTTATGAAAGACAAAGAACCAGGCAGTTCTATGGAACTAACCTAAGTAGGCACCTACTAGTCGCTTTCTATTTAAATGTATCCGGCAATTTTTATGGTTTTAGGAGCTAGCTCTCTTCTCGTCATTCATTAACAGCCAGAAGAAGTTCACTGGTAGACGAAGGTCTCCCCCTTAAAAGGGAGGAGTTGCCATAGTCTCCACGCCAACGTGGCTTGGTGCAGGTGGCTTGGGGATCGCAGAATGCTCACCACCGTTAACAGAGAGAAGAGAACGCTGCTGCCCGTCCTCCGGTGGTTCTGGGTGCAGTTTTAGAACAAACCATGTTCCACTCTTCCCATCATTATTTGGCGCTAATTTCGAATATTCATCAGTGAAGTCATGGTAAAGTAAAATACTCTTTACCCTGTCGACTCCAATACTTACATAATAGTAGTTCACCGTGAACTGAGACCTCATGAGACCTGATGAAGACATGGGGATGTCTTCCAAACCCCTCGATCAATTGGCTCATATTTGAACTTTATATAATTATTTCAAGATATTGGCGAACTACTTGCGTACAAAATTTCCTAAAGATCGGATCAACTCCGACTGGGACAAGTTAGACTCAGAAACCGCTTCGCTTTGATTGGATAATTACTGGCTAGTTATAGGCCTTTGAAAATAAACACAAAAGCCTTCCCTTGCTTACATTTATAACTAATTTGAAACTGAAAGAATATTTCGTAAGACTCATACACACGACATAATATTATTGAGCATTGAGGCATTATATTCTGGAAAACTCTATACAATGGATGTTAGTTAACTGGACAGAGTAACGATTCATAAAGGGTTCAACTCAAAGGACTGTCTTTCCCAATGCCTCCACTTTAGAAACAAGACTTGTGACATCAAGTCAAGAAAAGTTTTAAAGTAAGTAATTCAAGCATGACTAACGTGCTGTCGTCAACAACAATTAAAAATATATCTCAACCGCGTTAGAATTGCAGACGAGCGGTGCGGACAAACACATTTAGCATTCAAGCGCGTGTTAATAATATGCCAACAAATACCTATGGTAATGGATACCTGTCATAGTTTATCGTATACACGAGTCTTATCAAATAACAAAGAGTTATCTGTAGTCAGTAGAGCCCTTTGAAAAGTGTTGTACCATTTCTTAGGCAAGACCTCTGGCTCCTAAATCAATGTCATCCATTTCTTCTTCACCAAATGTAAAAAGATATTGTAGTTATTTTAGCTATGTTAGGTTAGTTTTTTGAATAGTAGTGTAATGGACCGATACTCTTGTATGATTTTTTGATCTTGTATAAAAAAACGCAATGATGACAGTATTACAGTTATAGGATCATTTACTGGAATTTTACCGGATTATATTATGAAATGAGTTCACTGTGAACATGGTGCATGCAACTGCGCCGAACAGACGGTTTAAGGGTACCAGATATATTTTTTATACAGTCAAGTGCCGAGACGAGCAAGACGTTCGCTTGGTGGTAAGCATCACGCCTGCCAATAACAGTAGCAGTGCTAGAACTGTGAACTTGCGAAAACAATAATTTGAATGAAGTAAACTTCCGTCACCTAGGTTGTTAATATAATTACTCATACGTGATCAAAGGACACCAACTACTCTGAGTTTTTGCTCATTTTATATTATATTTTTTATATTTTTACTATAATTATTGTTGTGTTTATATTAAAATGGCCGTGTAAATCCCGTGAGGAAAAAATGCGATTTTCAAATAGTGATTGGAGTCGTTTTAAAAACTCTTCAGGCAAATATCAAACTCAATTATTATGTCAACATTGCTTTGCTATGGTGCTGCTATCTAAATAAAAGGTAATATAATAGGTACCTACAGGAGCCTTCATAACCCATGGCAGTATTCTTTGAAAAAAAAACAGAGCTGACTACAAGGATGGACTTTGCCAACACTAACATTCCATCGACAATACCAATGAATAGCTTATTTTATGCAATTGATTGACGAGATGAACGAGTCATTCGCCTGGTGGTAAGCGTCACGCCTGCCTATAACAGTAGCAGTGCCAGAATTGTAAGCTTGCGAACAAAATCCTGCGCCGCACTGCGGTCGTCACCCTGAGATGACAGATATAATATCCCCAGATATTTCGTTAGTAACATTGCCTTTCAAACCAAAACGTTTGAATAACTGGCAAAGGTGTGCTACTTCTGCAGGCGTTTCTGTTTATATCTCAAACGAGAGAGAGGGGGTGCCACTACCAAGTTTCTGCCCCGGTTTGAAAAAATCGTAGATCCGATGCTGCGGTATACCATACTCATATATACAATGATTTCAGTGTCTAGATACGCCTGATTTAAGAAATTGTAAGACTAATTCTCTTTGACAAAAGGTCAACGCCATCTCTCGGATTTCGCGGTCACTACGTGCATCGCCAGTAAGGTGTGGTAGAAGCGCAAACTGCACGAAACTAGATACGACTTACCTATTACCTAAAAATAAAAGTTTTTTGTAAACTATAGTTTATTTTAACTTTAAATGTTGACTGACCGGTCATAAGAAACGCCATTTTTTATGCCACCTTTTTTTTAATGCAGTTTGAAATGTGAGTCGTACAACCCTTCACCACACAGTTTGGCATTTTGCACTCAAGTAATCACGTCGAACGTGCGTCGCAGACTGTGCCAGCATCGGTGTCAATGCATTTCTTTGACACCGACGAATGAGCGACATTTCAAAATGGCGTCCAACCCGTCCCTACTATGTATGTATAAGCAATTATGCATATATAACTACTTTGTGTTAATCAGCTCTCATATCACCAATACCTGATAAGAACTAATGGACCCTGTAAGCTAACAACGTTTATAGATGAGCCCTTTAAAAAAATGTGGCTTATAAAAATATGCTTAGTTATCGATATCTGATTTTAAATTTCTCTGTTGTTATTTATTACCTGCCTGACGTATCTTACTTGTGCGGGCAAAGGCTTCCCTACCGTCCTGCCAGACAGTTTTATTTTTGGTTTTAAAGCTTCAGTGCTAGTCGTTTGAATCCAGTTCGTCACCACTTTCGTCTGGACCAACGCTGAAGTTGTTTTGTTAGATTTTGGGACCAATTAACAAACAAAATTACTACGTAACAATTTAATCTTGAAATTCGGTTTTTACTTACTCCTAATTTACCTATCGATTAGAAACTTTGGATGTAAATGTATTATGACAATACAATAACTTGATACCATCGAAGTGATCTGACGATGAAATGATGGGGTGTGCTTAATAGAACTTCTCAAAGGCTAATAGTAAAACCATCGCGTTTAGCCTCGTTTGCTTTGTTTGAACGAGTCCCATTAGTGACGATGGTCTGATAATGGAACCGGGAGGTGGATAGTGTAACTTCTCGGGTTTGAGCTAATTTTTTTGACGAGACCCAAAGATACGTAACACTATGACAATTGTGGTTTTTTTACTATGATAAAATGATTATTATAACGTATCTCTGTAACGTATGACTTATTCTGTGTTTATATGTCAGTGTATATTATGACGTACAGCTGACTCTAGTACCACGATAACGATCATAATTCGCAAGCCGCAGCACGCAGTTGCATAACGCTACCCTACCGCCATAACAATGACTGGCCTCTTGAAGACCTCATCCAAGGTGCTCTGAGGTCGCCCCTAGCATTGTAATCAGCCAATTGAGATGCCTGTAGGTGCGAGATTCAGGCGACTTAGTCATTTGTGGAGTAGAAATTGATTAGACTTCGCCGTGGTGTTTCTTAACTCAGGCAAAACATGCGAGGGAAATTTTCAGTTTTGCTTTTGGGATAAGTACTCTCAATTGTTTGTTAAAAAATATATTTGAAAAGTTTTATCGCAAGCCATTACGAGGTTGCGTCACTGCACTGCACTCATCGCTCTATATAAGATTAAGATGGAAATCTTCATGTCCAGTATTTTTTCTGATAACATTGCCCTTCAAACCTAAACAGTAGAATAACTGACAAAGATGTGATATTTTCCCAGGCGGACTCTGCAATAGTCTAGATTCATACCATTTTTTTTTTACAAACCAGCTACTACGTGGCAAAATTGGTGTTTGATGTTTCTCAAAGATTATAAATCCTGTTGACTGATCGTTCGACTTCCCCTCACACGACAATTAGTAGTTTAAAAACCACTGCTAGCCACTGCGAGTAGGTCATAATCACATTGTATTTCATATCTCAGATTGCGTCGTCCCAGTGATTGGCCAATCGCAAGCATAGAACGTTACCTCGCCCCCTGGCCGCAACAGTGAGTTGTGATTGTAGGAGAAATTATGTTCACGAGCCATCAACAGGCTATATGATCTGTGGTTTTTCTACATCAGTATACATCATTACACACATCATCAACCAGAAAACGTCTACTGCTAGATGAAGACCCTTAATAGGGGTTTTATAGTGGTAGGACTCTAATGTAGAGTCCGCCTGGGGAAGTACCACACCTTTGCCAGTTATTCAACCGCCAAGCGGTATTGTGCATTACTGTGTTCCGGTTTGAAGGGCAATGTTACCAGAGAAATTACTGGGTATGAAGAGATTTAACACCTAATATCTCAGGGTGACGAGCACAGTACAGTGCGGCGCAGGATTGTGTTCGCAAGTTCACAACTCGTCTCGTCACTTAAATGTATAAAAAAATAAAATTAAAAAGGAGGGCGGGAGTTCCCTCAATCGCCACGTTTGGCAGGCGGCTTGGGGATTGCAGAATTTTTACCACCGTCCACCGAGAGGACGCTACTGCCCGTCCTCCGGTAGATCTGGGTGCGGTTTTATGACATACCCTGGTCCTGATCTTGTTATAAATTATATAGAATATTCGTGTGTTTCCAGTTAGTGTTCGCGTGCGTGTGCATGTGCGTGGCGGTGCGTGCGGCCCCGCCAGCCACGCCTCGTCTCTACCAGCAGGCACAGCTCCAGCAGATCAACCCGTAAGAGTTGCTCAGTTTTAAACTCATTCCTTGACCACTTTAACTCTTGGAGTACTTTGGCAACAACCCTTTACGTCTTTTACTAATTACGTTGATGTAAATTTAAGTAGGTATTGATATATGTATCAATACCTGCCTATACTAACTGTATTATTATGTTAATTGTGGTATTGATTATTTAATTGTTTAAATAAACGTAATTTTATCCTTACTTTTTATCCTTACCAACCAAAAATATTGAACGCCCGCAATGGATAAACTCTACTGTTGATACTAATAATCATTATTTCATAGGACCCTTTTTTTACAAAATTAAAGTTAAGTCAAGGGGTTTATCTACTACCATAGATCATTTAAACTGAGGAATATTTTACCATAAATCAACACAGGCTACTTTTATTCCGAATATAAAGGGTTCACCTAGGATCCATACAGATTAAATTGCGGAGTGGTGCTGGTTTGTCATAATTATTTGCAATTAATTTATATTGTCACAAAATGTTTCAGTTTGGACTACTACCTCGATCACTCAGAGCTTCACAACTACTATAATGAACAACAACAGCAACAAAAACAAGGTAACATAATACATTGATTCAATTTATGTATAGTAAAGAGAGTTATAAAATAAATAATAACTAACTAAACTACTTATAACTAAACTAAAATGAAAGTTAGTCTGTGAAAGGTGAATGTGTTTTCCTTCCCACTCAACTGAACGCTGCAATAAACTGATCGAACCTCATGAACATCTCGTTGAACCCTTATACATAGTTACATCTATGTATTAATTTAATAAACATAATGCAATAATTTAAGGCTATCTCACACACATCACATGACATTAGTATTTGCAGCCGCGAGCCAGAACCCGTCGTCCCGCCTGGAGACCCTGGAGCCAGACAGCGAGGTGGAGCTGATACCAGGCGCGCAGCAGCCGCAGCAGCCTCCACAACAGGTATCTATTCCTTATACGACACCTTAGGACCAAACCAGCGGAAAACAGCGGACGTAAGAATCAAACATGTCGCGGATACAATGATTTTTCAAACCAAATGTAGAGAAAAGACACGAAACAAAACATACGGAAGGGACGGGGCGCGCCCCGTTATTTGTATGTCCACGACGTGTCCGAGTCTCACTTCCGTTGTCTAGTAAAAAATATTCAGTCTTGAAATAAAAATACAATTATTTATTACATTTTACTGCATTTATATTCCTAAATTCTTGGCACACTTACGCGAAGGCGTGTGGCAAGCTATCACAATACAATATAATAATAAAACAATAAGTTTTAAATTTCATCCAAAAGTAATTCAAATAAAAACAGGGGCCTTATTTTTGAATCGTGCGCAAAGTTGCGCATGCGAAAGGAGCCGACTTTCAAACGATATTGAACCTTATTCCAAACATTATCGTTCGAAGGTCAGCTCACTTCGCATGCGCTATGCTTGCGTACGATTCAAAAATAAGGCCCCTGGTGGGTATAATTACAGTAATAAAATTATAAAGACCTTTGTTGATTTTTTACATAATCTCACTGCTTATAGTTACATTGTAAAATAATTTAAGATTCACATTCGTACATTTGCGTGACTAGTTTAAATTAGTATAAACGCCTGATCAAACTACAATAACAATGATGTAGATGCTCGAATGCGCGAGCTATTCTCAATCTTTGTGTTGCGCGTTGAGCCAAATGAACGCCAGCATTTTGATCACACGTGGCCACGACTAAAACCTTAAAGATAATTAGTAAATAACTTTAATGTATTATTTACAGCCACCTCAGAATATTCCTGGACTAATACCTGGACAGAGAGTTTTCATTATACACATGCCCATCCCCGGATTAAGGTAAATAGAATAATTGCGCACTATAGTTGAGCTTAGAAAGGAAATTTAGGATGGAAAATTTACGGACATTCAAAAGAAGCTTATTTCGCCAGACCCTACTTAAACCTACTAATGGTGTAATCCAGGGAATGAAACGGTTTCTTCTGAGTAAACGTTCTCCATTGAAGAGCGCATCTATGCTCATATCAGGCACGATGGTGGTCAAACGCATGCCCGCCGTTAAAGACAAGAAAACTCGTAAATAAATGCACTTAACGAAGAAGAGTACCTAGTAATGGTAAGACTCTTCTGCAAACTGCAGAAGAAAGTGCCATGATCTATCATTGAATAGTCAAGTAATCGTTTGCAAGCATTACGAATCGAATGCTTCGGTGAAATTACTGAGATATACACATAGAGATAGTAAGCACATCTTAATAATATCACGGTGACGAGCATAATGGGCCCGCTGAGTTTTATTATTCTGAGAAGAACAGAACTGGTTCATGCAAGCATGATCCCACTAGACGAATTACTAGTCAGCTAAAACCCTCATTTGCATACTTTCCTAACTACAACACTATAATAATTACTTACTCTACATCACTGTTTTTCAATCTGTGGGTCACGACCCCTAGGGGGGTCGCAAAGCTTTAATTGGGGGGTCGCGTGCAGTAAGAAAAAGGCATCCAAGTCAAAGTCGCGGGTAATCTTTACCAACTTACCTCGTACTTACTTTCAAAACTCGCGGCTTCTTGCAGAGTGTAAGGTCCTAATAATGAATAAATGTTTCAAAATATGTAAAATCTTTAACGCATATAGTCTTCTAATTTAATTATTTCTTTGTACATTGTAAGGGGGTCGCCAGAATTTTTCAACCTGTAAAGGGGTCGCAAAATCAAAAAGATTGAGAAACACTGCTCTACATCATCTCAATAACGTTTCACATATTTTTAAAGCATTGACAGTAAGGAAAAATATGACCTCTGGCAGGACTTGATTCTGCATACTAGCAATCTCTGGGTTTCCATCCCAACTGCATGGCCTGTTAAGCTACAGAAGTATCGTCTTACCCGTCATAATTTTCAAACTGTTTAAGCTATCACCTAAAGCGTTTATGGCGCCATCTGTACATTTTTGTTACACAAGTATTTTCATGTGTTATTCAGGCCGGGAACGATTGGAGGCTACCAGCCCGTGTACATAGTTGCTGCTGGACCGCAAGGAAACCCAGCTGGATTCCCAGGCAATGGTAAATTGATTGATAATAAATAATCCACTAGTCGAGTGCCCTTAGCAGAATCAAATAGCGTGCTTTTATAAACCACAACAAAATGCATGCAATACTCAATACTCAATATTTTAAAAGCAAAGCATGCAAAGTTCAGAGACAATCAAAATCCTCTAACTCAGTACCAAGAGCCAGTTTGGCGAATCTGTATAAGATTGGCAATGGCGAAAGAATTTTTTTATGCCATAGGTGGCAAACAAGCGGACTGGTTGCCTGACCGTAAGAAATCACCGTTGCCTATAGATATGTGTATTGCTAGGGGCACCACAAATATGTTGCCGACCTTTCAAGACTTTGTTAACACGCCTTTTGAAGAACCCAACGTTATAGCAAATAGTAAATCCGTAATTCCAGCTTGATGGAGTAAAACAATTTGGTGGTTAACTTTTGATGATGAATATCCCATCACTACGTTGGAGGCTACTGACCGCTTTCGCTACCGACGACATTATGAAAAATGTGGACAACTGGTGGTTGCAAATAGCAGGTTGTCGTACTATGTGGCGGTCTAAAAGGGAAGCCTGTGCTGTGTAGTTCAGCAGTGGACGTCTCCGGGCATAAATAATGATGGTGATGATGATGATCTTGGAGGAGTCATCTCTTCATAATCAAATAACGTTACATTCAAAATCGAGATCTAGACTAGGCACGCGTGACTACGCGTCGCGCAATATAACAACGACTAGTCAGCTTTGTATAACTATGGTTTAGGTAATGTTTTTCTTTTCTTATAAAAGGGTTTTACACAGGTTACCAAAACGCCGTACTTCTCAACCCATCCAATCAAGTAGTGACGCCGCTGGGCTACCCTGGGGGCGTGGTGCAGGGGCACCACCCCGGCCTGATGCAAGGCAATCCGTTGATCTTTGGCCATCCACAACAGATCAACAGGCCTTTTGACTTAATCTACCAAGATCCCGCTGCGGCTTACCAGTAAGTTTGACTTTATCTACCAATATCCCGCTGCGGCTTACTAATAAGTTGTGACTCCATCTACCAAGATTCCGCTGCGGCTTACCAGTAAGTTGTGACTTGATCTACCAAGATCCGGCTGCGGCTTACCAGTAAGCTATGACTTGATCTAACAAAAACCCGCTGCGGCTTACCAGTAAGTTGTGACTTCATCTACCAAAATCCCGCTGTGGCTTGCTAGTAAGTTGTGACTCCATCTACCAAGATTCCGCTGCGGCTTACTAGTAAGTTGTAACTCCATCTACCAAGATCCCGCTGCGGCTTACCAGTAAGTTGTGACTTGATCTACCAAGATCCAGTTGCGGCGTACCAGTAAGTTGTGACTTGATCTAACAAAAACCCGCTGCGCCTTACCAGTAAGTTGTGACTTGATCCACTAAGATGCCACCACCCACTGCGTTTAAACTTCGTTATTAACAAATAACTTATCGTTACTTTTGTGGAAATAAATCAATGTTGACTGTATGCATAGGAATTAAAGTTAAAAATGATCACAGTGTATTCACTATATTATATACTTATACTTAAAAAATCACGTTTCGAATGTCCATCATATCTATTTATGTCTATTCTAATTCACGTCCAAAGCAAACACCTCGTAACCCACAAAATCTCGTACGTTACTTACAACTACTATAATTAGGATAATGACAAAAGATATGCTCCAATAAGTTCTTATTTCGTCTAAAAGTCCCTTAAAATACTTAATTAGGTTATAATTTATCCTTCCAGACGAGTAGTACCAGCAGGTCAGCAGGGTCCTGATAACCAGAGCCCTGTTCGACTGGCCCAGCTGGTCAACCTGCAGACACAGCCAGCCAGTTCACAAGCCTCAGGTTAGTAACCACTACCAAAATCCTAGCTCCGGTTTTCACCAGTCTAACAAAAATGTTACTTTTGTAACGGTTGTGTGTTGATTTTATAGCAATTTGTGTTTGTACTCGTATGTATGTAATGTTCATGTGTACATCCTCGTATCTATTAAACTGTAATTCATAATATAACAAAATACTGTGATTTGTATCTTATAGTATTTTCATTGTTACCTGACGTCTTAGCTAATCTAATATGGCATTTTTTTTTGTACCCATACAAGTACCCAAAGTATTTTTTTTTCTCAAATAAAAGGCTTTGTCGCTAATGCGACCATGCCGCCCTGGTAATATAAACATTATTTATTTAAACTTAATTTCTATTTGCTAGCCTGTAAAGCATTCTGGCCGAATCTGAAAGAGGTTCGGCCAGAACACTGTTACAGTAGCCCACTTTTTGACCTGTCGCCCGTTGGTTCAAAACTACACTTCTAATGGATTCGTTCCGAGCACACTCCATTATAATGTGGTATATGTCATCTAATTTGTTACAGACGGGACAGATTGGTGAAGTTGTTTTTCCCATTAAATATGAAAATTTATTGCAAGGAGTGTGCCCGGTACGAAATCTTAATGCTACTACAGTGCTTTGTCTATCCAATACATTGTTGTCTATCCAAGGGTGCCTTAATGGGTGGGGCTGGATCGTTCGGTACCAGATACCGCTAGACCTAGACCTGATATCAAAATATTCTATTATATTGACTACAGCAATGTGATTTTAATAAAGAATTGTAATTCGTAAAATAAGGTGGGAAGTTTATATGTATACCATCAACAGAGGCCTGTTTTGCTAAACTATCAACCTTCTCATTCCCATCGAGACCAATGTGGGATGGAATCCATTGTAGAACAATAGTTCTATTTTCATTCTGAAATTTGTTGATCATTTCTAGAATAGTATAGGCTATCGGTGTTCCTCGAAACGTCGAGGTACACCGAGCCACATGCTGTAACGCGCTTCTCGAGTCAGATAAGATTACAACATTATTGAGGTTGGTAGAAGCAATATATGACCAAGCCTCTGTAATAGCAATGAGCTCGACCTCCATAATAGAAACTTTAGTTATAATTTTGAAACACATGCTTACTTGGTATTGAGGGTCATAGAAAGCAGCTCCAATATCACCCTAAGTGTTAAAAATGGTAAATTATAACAATTGCAGATGTACATACATAAAGTTCGAATACAGAACCTCCTTATTTTGAAGTTGAAAAATTATTGCATAAAGTATGGCAGTTTTCGTTTTTCAACACATACGTTTCTTACTCACAACGTCTCTGCGTCTTGGCCTCGAATACAAGATAACGCCGTTGACTCCGGTCTCATACGCTGTGTTTCGCCAGTTTCTCAGTTTCTCACCCTTCGAGGTTAGATCTATGCTCAGCAGTTGGGTTTTAAAGATAGAGTTGGGTGGTAAAGATGACAAAGGCTATGGTGTATATCTTCTTCTACTTCCTGCAAATCTTATTAGCTTTATTTTATACAGAAGCAGCGTCAGCCGAGCCAAAGCAGCAGAACCAAGCCCCTACCGAATCTAAAGAAGCCCGGAACCTTCGGCTAACATCCGCGCACGCGCAAGCAAGACCAAAGTCTAACTAGACTACGAATGACCAAACCTGTTCAACCCCTTCTTTCTACCTTTCCTCGAAATAGGAATCACAAGTAAAGGTTTTTGAAAGTATGTGATTCAAACGCGCAATTTTTTAGATTAAAAACATTCACCTTTTCATTAATACTTTTGTTGACAACGCTCAAACCGTGGTTCCAAAGCAAAGGGAATTTTCATTCTTCTCATACAAACGTGCACTAAGTATTTATTTCTTTGGAAGACTAGTCGAATTCTAAAGAAACGTGTAGTGTGCAAAATGGATGCTTTTGATGATTTATAGATATACTTTTTTCAACGCTCCTAGTATTAATTGTAATAACTTTTAATGAGTCATTTAATTAAAGCATACTCGTAAAGCTATTGATTTTCTCTATTATAGTTTATTATAATTGTATCGTATTAAAAATCAGTTCCAATAATATTTTACGATTTGTTTCAAAGAAATAACTAGTGGGTATATCTAATAAATATTTAAAACAAAGTCGGGTTAGTTCTACAGTCTATAACTCGAGAATGGCTGAACCGAATCATTTCGATTTATTTTTATGATCTTTGATTTGTTGGATTTATCTCCGCCCCGAAAAGCAAAATAATTAAAAAAGGGAAAATTATAGACGGTACAAAGTTTGCCGGGTCAGTGTAGGGTAGTACCTACTGTATTAAAGAAATTACTTGTATGAATGAAAGTCCTATATCGCACAACTTGGTATTTGGGTAACCCTACCCAGATCAGGGCCTGTCTATTACGAGAAACAGAGGCTCTTTGCTAGCATTAAGTATCCTAAATTCCGACCCCTGAATAACTGTAGTGTTCAGGGTTTGATTACTAAAGCTTCGGAGAACCGGGATTTTTTCTTTCGTGCCTTCTTATTTCTATTTTCTTAATATTGACTTTTACCTTACAGTTACCATTATTGTGATAAATATGCGTAGGTCGCAATTGTTGTATAAATTGTTAGTAAAATAAATAATTATTTTTGTAAGTTGTCTTTAAATTTGTTTTTGCAATGGAAGGACGAAACGAGCGTAACTTTGGGGGTAAGTATCACGCCTGCCCATAAAAGCCGTCATCATCCTCATCATCATCAGCCTGGAGACGTCCACTGCTGATGACGCTGTAGAGGCCATCTGAAGCCAACTGCATCAGTCATTCATAAAAAAAAAAAAAAAAAAAAGAACAAAATCCTGCGCCGCACTGCACTACGCTCGTCACACTGAGCTAGATGTCAAATCTCTTCAACCCCGTAATTTATCTGGTATCATTAACCTTCAAATCGAAACACATTAATGCCTGCACACTACTGCTTGGCGAATGAATAACTTGCAAAGATTTGGTACTTCCCCAGGCAAACTCTGCAATAGATTCCCACCACTATTATTATGTAAGACTACCCGTAGTTTCAGATTATCTAATTATTGTTAATATAGACCCCTAATATGGTTTTACTGGTGCCTGGGTGGACTGTAATATGCTGAGTATGAGTAATATCTAAAGAAAATTAGAAATTCTGGCTAAAATCCTGGCTTAAAGTACCACACAAAGAGAGAAAAAATAGAATATACAATCTGTATCAAAAACGTTCAACAATACTGAAGGGTATGTATGCACTCATCATTATGAACAACTTTTACTATAGGGCCAACCCTGAAATCGCGATATCGATATCGCGATATCGCGAATATATCAGCTGTTCCATACAAAAAGTTCACTGACCTTGGACAAAATGTAAGGAACGGCTGTTTTTTTTCGCGATTTCGTGGTTGGCCCTATAGTAAAAGTTGTTCATAATGATGAGTACATACATACCCTTTAGTATTGTTGAACCTTGTTACACATTGTATAAACTCTAAAACTTAGCTAACCACAAGATCTTATTCAGGCCACCGAAGATTTCAGTGAGTCGTAATAAACGTAATGCCGTTTACCATCATCATCATCATCAGCCCGGAGACTTCCACTGCTGAACGAAGTACGACAACCTGCCATTTACCAAATTTGCTTAATTACACTGATGGAGTCGAAGATTGTGAGTATTTGTGAATAAAACTCTTAAGTACGTACCCGAACTGATTCAGTATCATTTCTCCTGTGACATTTAAGTGCAAAAACTAGGCCCCCTATTGCTTAGAGGTACGGGTAAATCCAGGCCCTTTAGACATGGAGCGATATCTCAGACCGGATGAAACGAGGCTGCTTTCTACGACCAACGACCTAAGTACTTACAGGTTTGTTAGATATAAAGTATATAAAAGTACCTGATTAATGATCATTTAAGTATAGGTACTAAAAAAACTATAAATACCAACAAATGCACTTTCGCATCTATAATGTTACTAACACTAAAGTTTATACAAATTTATCGTAACCGACTAACGAAAAAATGCGTAAAAAGCGGCCTTTATTTTTTAAATTCGTGACTGAATAAATTTACAATCCCTGTTATTGTATCTAAATACAACTAGAGAACAGTATAGGTACGTGAAATTTATAGCAGAATATTGGAAAGAAGATTTGTTGGCGGAAAACACACCTGAACACCTGAAATCATGCAGAAAACGTCCACTGCTGGATGAAAGCCTCCACCTTAACAGCGAAAGGAACACCTACACAGTAAATTTGTCTATTATCTACAGATAGCGCTCGTGGCGTAGCTTGTCTAGGTGATTCTAAACGATCACCGATGTTAAGCAACGGACGGTCCGGTCAGTCTTCGGATGGGTGACCTTGAGTGGCATTTATTTCTGAGCGCTACCGTGGGTCGGATGACACGTAAAATTGTTGGTCCCGGTTGTTTGTTCTAGTTTCTATAACAACAACAGTCAGCCATGTCAGAGGCCTTCAGCGGCACATTAACTCTAGGGCTGGCCACTCAGCCTATACGAAGTTACTTTATCTATTAGTTAAAGACCATACTTCTACCATTGATATGCTTAGCTAGAAATATGACATTTAGAGGTCCTGAGTGTTTTAGGAGTCTTATGTCTCTTAAAGGAACCCGAGGTCAAAAGCTGAATTCGATGCCGAACCCTACATCGCAGGAATCAACCAATTAATTATTATTAGTTAACATTAATGAGCCTATGGTTAAATACCAAATTACATTGAAGGAAATACAAAGAAAGTATCACCTAGATTCTAGATAGATGTTTGGGTAGATCTACCTTAGACATTGTCTACTCTTTGGTGTGGTAAGACTAAAGATAACCCAATCTATATAAAAAAAAATGTGAACCTTCAAAGACAGAAAAATAAAATACGTCAAATACGTTGATATAGTAGATTGTTTACCAAGGGAGCAAACAACTATTTTTAAGGCGAGAGTGTTTCTTTGTATCCAGAGCGTAGCGAAGGATTCTAGAGTAGAATCCTAAGCGCAGCGAGGGATTCAAAGTAAAGCTTAAAATAGTGTTGACCCCGAGGTGGACGCTCTACTTTTGATCACCCTCTATGAGATAATAAGTAAGTGCTACTTATAAATAAGAATAGTACCTACGTTTATTTCATTCTCTCTACTCACACTCACTTTTAATTGATGAAGATACACTGAGTTAAAATAAAACAAAGTATTTTTTTTTTTTCACCGGTTTTTATTTTTATTTTTTCGCGCGCCTTCCTTTTCAAATAGCCCGTTACTTATTATTTTTTTTATTTTTTTATTCTCAGTTACATTACAATGAAGGTTTCGGTAACTAGCACCTACTAAACCTCGCAGAGGTTTGTCTTAGGGCTAGGCCCTCTGCTAGTAAACAAAAAGCATATAATATAAGTAAACACAATAAAATTATAATTATAAGCATGATTACAATGAATATGTTAATATGAACTGAGCGCGCGGCCGTCCACTGGCGCTCGCCATGCTTATCGCTCGTACCTACTTCCACTTGTTCATACAATGTCCATGGTTGATCTCTTTGGTGATTGGAACTTTTAATAACAATATCAACAATCCAAGTTCAAATCACTTTTTCGGCTGGAAGGCAGGGCAGGAAAGAGATCTTTTCTGTCCTGTTTGGGAGGAACAAAATAGGTTTTTTTGTATAGATGTGATAAAAAGTATTTTTAACATACCTTATGATGTGTCCCCGGAGCCAACGAATATAGATAAGCTTGGAAGTACTCGTATAGAAAATATAATAAACATCAGGAAACTGCAAATCTAATACCGTATCCCACAGCATCGTAACTTAGTTTTATCTGCCACACCGTTACCTCAGGCTATACTTTACCACCCGGAATAGATCGTGAACGTAACGGACCTTCATCCTGAGCCATCTCACCTCTCCGTCACCTCAAACCTTTAAACAAATCTAATGTGACTTTAAGAGGTAAGGGGATAAGATTGAAAATTGAAGTGCGGTTAGTTTTTGAACTGGCATTAGGGCTTGGTGAAGTTGCAAAAGTTGCCAGTGTCATGTGCAGAGAAGCTTGCCTCATAATCCTGTCTGATCATATTAATAGTTATGGCGGGGTTAATTAAAGTAAATAATTAATCATAAGTAATTATAATGACTGCCATAAAGCTCAGTTGGTAGTATGTCGGCCTTCAGATCTGTAGAGCGTGGGCTGGATTCCCACCCAGGATAAGAATTTATTTGACAAGCATAGATAACTGTTCCGCTTTTGGGTGTTGTATGGATAGTAAGAAGGTACTTACAATAATAAACTCTTTGTTTAACAACCGACTTCAATTTCGACATTTTGATATATTCCAGTAATTTTGATTTAAAAACCAAACGAGTAAACCGATTTCGATAAAAGTTACATGGGTCCCATGTACACCTCTGAAGTATCTCTATCAAACAAAAAAAGAATCATCAAAATCAATTCATACTTGGCGGAGTAATACAAAAAAAACATACAGTCGAATTGAGAACCTCCTTTTATGAAGTTGGTTGAAAAAGTATTATCAGCTATCTGGTTCCCATATACAATCTTAGTTTAGTTTGAGACTAGATGGCGCTGTGTAAAAGCCCATATGTATTATCTTCGAACTCATCGTCACTTAATATGGGATGACGATTGGTCAAACACCTCGACACCTTACAAAAATTCAACTGTGACAGGCCAATACTTCTGGCAAAACTTGGCTACCATATATTTAGTCTTTCTTTTCTCCATTAACTTCTCGCAGGCAATTTGCAACATGATTATTTTGAAGTCTTAAAACTTTTTGACAAGCTTTCAGCTATCGCGTTTCGGAAAAAATGTTCAGACTATTATTAGCAATTCGTTCTCGCAATTTGACCACAATTCAAAGCTAATTTAAATTCAACATGCAAACAAAAGAAGAATCAGTAATCCTACAAACCGCGTTTTATTTTTTTTCTACTGACCCGCATTATCATGGCCTTGATACTGCATCATTATTTTACCATCAATCATTTACTTTCTTGATTGATGGTTGTTACAATAATTTAAAAATCAAATATGGTTTCGCTAGTAGGTGTTAGTATTTTCCAATATTAAACTCAGCTCTATCTCCTCGAGTTAAACGTCAATCGAACTGCATGTGCCTTGCACTTTTGCATCTCGTCCGTTTCAACCACTCGATAATAGCTCATATCAGCCAGTGAATCTTGAGCTCCCACGATTATGTCTATCTTCCCGATCGAAGTTCCCCAAATTCTGGGTGTTGAAGATGACGCATCCAAATTAAGATAGCATCGCTTTCCAAAGGAAAGGTGTCGTGCAATTATCTGTAGTAGCAACGTGAGGCAATTATGATCTTTTTATCAAGGCCCGTTAGCTTAGGCTAGATGTATAGGGGCAAAAAGTGCGGTGCTCAGTGCAGGCTCTCTCGCGATTCCGCGCGGACGTCCCTTAACATGTCTCGAGTGCTGCTGGTAGTAGTCGCAGTAGCCTGCGTGCAGCAGGCAGCGGCCCGGCCTGTCAAGAAAACTCTAAACTTCAACATGTTCGTGCTGCGACCGCGCCAAGACACACCCGAGCGTGTTCTCCTCACCACCGATGGAGTATCCAGGTTCGGACCGCTGCTCGAGTACTTAGTGCAGCGCTTCCAAGGGCTAATGTCAGTTCGACTGCCTCAAGACCCAGAAGACAAGATAGATACAGTTGCGATACCCCAAGTGATGTCTCCAGTGACCGTTCCTGTCGCTGATGCATCGGAGAACGAAGTGGATGCAGCTCCAGATTCGAGAACCCCTGGTGTCGTTGTGAGGCCTTCAGTAGACAAACCCGGGACCTTTGAAGTGGAAATCAACGTGGTCGTGGACGACGGTCAACCGGACAACAAAAACAAAGAAAATAAATACTAAATAGAGACTACTAGTGAAGTGATAAAGCATTTACTAACCGTAATTTAGAATTAAGTTTATTTATTTATTTACTTTTTTATTCTTGCCATAAAGTCAAGTTAAATAATTTGTGTATTTTCTTGTAAAAAGGGTAAACAAAAGGCAGGGAAAGTTTATGTAAACTGATAAATTTAAATTCAGTGAAAGTAGTAGCCGTTACAGAAAGGACGAAGCTGCGGAACCGGCTTCTTACGTCAATATTTTAGAATGAACGTAATTTTAGTGACGAGCCGCATATCGATACAATGAGATAAGAATAGAGTCGAGTAAAGTAACGAGTATTTTCATATTGTCTAAAACGATTTTATCTAATTAACTTCTACCGATACGATGATACGATGTTCAGTTGGACAATTTTAATAAGTTTTTTCCTGAATCAATGTAAACTGTATCAACTCCATAGTTTGTAATTTGTTTGTCAGATTTACATTATACTCTCTTACTACCAACAAACATCAATAAGTACTACAATTACTGTGATGACGCTACGAATTTACGCAAGCTAATGAAGTATAAATGGCAATAAAATAACTTAATCATCAATCATCATCAGCCCGGAGACGTGCTGAACGAAGGAATCCCCCCTAAGGGGCGGTCTAAACCACCACACTGTACGACAACCTGCCATTTGCATCCACCGGTTGCCCGCGACTTTTACAATGTCGTCGGTCCACCTAGTGGGAGGCCGCGCCTACGCTGCGTCTTTCGGTTCGCGGTCGCCACTCAAGAACCTTTCTTCCCCATCGGTTATCAGGTCGTCGAGCGATGTGTCCTGCCCATTACCACTTCAACTTGCAAACCCTGCGAGCTATGTAGGTGACTTTGGTTCTTTGGCGAATATCCTCGTTCCGGATTTTATCGCGCAAAGCGTATTGGTTGAATTACCTATGCTTGAATGATGGTATTCTCAAAGGATGTTTTAATGTTATGTTCGACTACACATAGTATTACAATCTATATTATATAACAGGCTCTGTTCTGGCTGATTGACTGACTGACTGACTGACAACTCACAGCCCAAACCGCTGGTCGTACAGACTTGAGATTTGGAGGGTGTATTCGTCTTGATGCGTAGGGTTATTAAGAAAGGATTTTTCGAAATTCGAGCCCTAAGGGGGGCGGGGACGTTTGTATGAAAGTCCTTTGTTTTTGTAATTTTGTTTTTTGGGGGGGAATTTGCTCGGTTGGGGGGTTGGCAATTTTGGTTTTATCTATCTTCTTTTTAGAAAAAAGGAACTTTTATTACTTTTAGTACTTGTATTTTTACGTGCCTGCAGGGCTACAGTGGATACTTACGGCCTTACTTAAAAAAACTTTTCAACCGTTAGTCACTGCTTAAGATGCTCTGCCATCTTCTCTCTGACGCGAAGTTGCACGTGCTAGAAAAGGACAGAGAAGTTTAAGCAGTGACTAAGGGAATCGAGATTATTTTAGGTAAGGCCGTTAAGCCCCACTACGCGGAGCGAAAGGAACCACTTCCTCCCCGCAGCAACACGTAAAATCGTATAGTATATTCCTACACACCACGAGAGCAAGTAAAAAAGCCTCAGATCTCATGTTTGCATGTACATGCGGTCTGAGTTTTTTTTTACTTTTGCTCCCTAGATGAGTAATAATTATACTATTTAATTTTAAACCATCTATTTGACCGCTGCCTCGTCTGATCTTAAGCGAAGATGCAGTCTACGGTGTTACACGCTTGCCTAGAAGAAACCGAATCACTCGCGACTTTAAGAATGAATCGCGTTCTACTGTTTAGCAATTTGCAAAATAAAGGTGGAATCGAACCGTTTCGTGCGTGTTTTTGGAATATCATCATGAAGTGGGCCGCTTTTTAGAGCTCGCTGACCGTCCGATATTAGAATGGACAGGGTGGAATCAGATCATGCAGCACCAAAACATACTCTCCGAAATGTATACGATAATAAACCGATAGACAGCAACTTTGCGTCGTTGTTCAAGGCTTTGGAGCTAGCCTGAACAAAGGAGTCATAGCGTACGATTTTCTTGGCGCGTTTTTCAATGGACTCTAATGCCTCGAGCTGGTCGCCTTGGCCGATCCATCCCAGAGGTGCGTGCAGTAATCCTTGTACGACCGTGAACTTGTGCTTGATATAATTTGAGCAACTGTTCTGGCGTGAAGTGCCGTCGCACCTTAGAGAGGCCCTTTTTTTGGTCCTTTTGCTTTTTAGCAGCCAATAGAGCCTTTGACTCAATATTGGATCCAAAGTTGAGGGTTGGAGTCAATTAATGTCCAGTGGCTTTAACCCTCTGATATCGACACGGATACTCATTTCGGAAAGTAGGAGCCAGATCGAATAGTCTCTTTTTGGCAGAAAAAAGACACGCCTGGGTCTTAGCTGCATTGAATTTGACCAGGTTGGCATCGCCCCGATCCAAGACTGATTAATCGCACTGGATTTCTAGCCCACTGGTTTGTACATCGGATACGTAGCTCTCTACAATGCTATCGTGTACCCAAAGGTGCCTACCGTGCTTTAGCAGATTAATGTGCAGCAGGAATAGAGTCGTAGAGAGCAAAGACCCCTGAGGAACACCGGCATTATAATAATAATTAGAACTGGCATTGAATGCCATTTTTTCGGATGAGCGACCAAAAACGACCACTCAGATCGATCGGTCCATCAGGAAATACGAAATCCAATCAATGAAACCAGTGGACAAGCCATATGAGGAGAGCTTGCTAATTAAGCTTAGACGTTGTTAGCTTCTAGGTATGCCAGGAGCCCATGTAGGTTGTTCCCCCCCCCCCTCTCTCCCCCCCCCCCCCCCCCCGTATCCGCGCCTGGATGCCTGGATGATTTATAGTGGTGAATTTTGAGAGCGGCGCGAATTTCTTCCGTACGCGGACAAAGACGAAGACGCGGGGGACCTCTGGTGTCATATATGCGAAATGTAGCTCATATGATGAGTTGCAGTCAAATAGCGTCGCTGCAAATTGCAGTTACATCGTTTACGGGAGTCCGTTTATTCCATGTACCGACATAACTGGTCTGCGCCCGATGCTGCAGCCATTCTGGGAATTGCTGCTAAGCTGATTTACTGTTTAGTGACCTTTATGTGCAACTGACTGATGAGACGAGCCTTGCCTGATGATAAGCTATTACTAGCTACTAATCGTTTTTTTTTATACATTTACTATTATTTACGGTATATTCACCGTGATTATGTTGAGAAATGAGCGCTGTAGTGAACAACCGTGAGTTTAAAACAGAGTTTTTTTCATATTATTTATTTAACTTTTTATTTCACACATACATAAATGTACAAAAGAAGGACTAAATCACTTTGAACACCGCGGCAGTCATAGAGAGACTTGTAAACCTGATTTACATGGGCGTATATACAGGGTTAGTCCAGTTAGCATCCAGCAAGAACTATTTATTTTGCATATTTTCACTCGCTCTTAACATAATTATGGAATACTCTTTTGGGGATTATTTCTGTAGTGGTAGGACTCTACTGCGGAGTCCGCCTGGGGAAGTACCACACCTTTGCCAGTTATCCGCCAAGCAGTAGTGTGCAAGCATTACTGTGTTCCAGTTTGAAGGGCAATGTTACCAGAGAAATTACTGGGTATGAAGAGATTTAACATCTAATATATCAGGGTGACGAACGCAGTGCAGTGCGGTGCAGGGTTGTGTTCGCAAGTGCACAATTCTGGCACTGCTACTACTGTTAGTGGCAGGCGTGACGCTTACCACCAGGCGAACGTCTTGCTCGTCTCGACACTTGAACGTATAAAATAAAGCTGCTGAATGTCATACCAAAATAATATTCATTCTACAGAAACGAGCTGTGCGTTATATTTCCTAGAAAGGATTAGGTATGTATAGGCGTAATTCTAAGTAAGTGCCGTTGCTTACCATTTTGGGTATTGTCAAACGCAAACCTATTCAGGATAATAATACGCTTTTATAAAAAAAAATACAACCGACTTCAACTTCAACTTTTATCTTCATATTTCCTATTAATTTTGATTTAAAAACCAAACTGCTGAACCGATTTCGATAAAATGTATATGGGCCACCTCTAAAAATCACCTACCAATCAAAAAAAGAATCATCTAAATCAGTTCAAAGTTGGCGGAGTAATCGCGTAACATACATATACAAAAAAAAACATACAGTCGAATTAAAAAAGTAAGTAACTAAGTTCGTATGGGCTGAGTGGGCAGCCCTAGCGTCAGAGTTAATGTGCCGCCCGAAGGCCTCTGACATGGCTGACGGTTGTTGTTATAGAAACTAGAACAAAAAACCGGGACCAACAATTTAACGTGTCATCCGATCCACGGTAGCGCTCAGAAATAAATGCCACTCACGGTCACCCATCCAAAGACTGACTGGACCATCCGTTGCTTAACATCTTAAGTCGAATTGAGAAACTTCTTTTTTGAAGTCGGTTGAAAGAGATAAAGTAATATAACATTTACTTTTTTTTTACTTTTATGGTACCTACTTATTATAATAAAATATTACGAGCTATGACAAAACTACGATCGGCATTTTTTTATATAACTTTGCTAAACGCCTACGTAGGTAGTAGGTACGTAGAGGCATAAAGTAGAGATCCTCCAAGCATGAAGTAAAAACATAACATACATTATGATTAATTCCAAGTAATAATAATATTTTTTTTTAAACAGTATTACAATAGAGTCAATAGAAATTACATTCATTGTTTTTCATTCAAGTTCATAACGATATTCTTACAGTCTTTGTTAACAATTTTCTCGACTTTTCATAAATACGCTTTTAGTACAAGAACGAATAACTCAATAATAATGTTCACTAGGTGACCTGGCGAGTCGTACCGTATATAGTATTTTTTTGTTTATTTTTCCAATGTTTTAATGGTTGTAGGATTCTATAGTTTTTTTTTAACATAAATAATTAAATATCGGTGGACATTTTATACAGCGCCATCTAGCCCAAAGTAAGCAAACCTTATAATATGGAAACCAGGCCCCCTAGCACGCGCCGAGGACTAATTGGTATTTCCCCACGCGGGAAAGTGATAAAGCTAGAATATGGATACGTTTGTATCGTTTTCGCGGGGAAAAAAGGGTAGATAGGCGTTTATCACGGCTCGCGTGCTAGGCGGGCAGATGGCTGATAGAATACTTTTTTTTTTGTAAATACATACTTATAATACATACTAAACCCAGACACAGAACAAACATCTATGTTCGTCACATAAATGTTTGCCCTGGATGGGATCGAACACACGCCCTACAGCAGCTCTGAAGGCAGTCATTTTATTTTAATCGGGAAACTAACAGCAACATAATAACTTAATTACTAAACATTTAGAAACTATGCGCCATTTAAGAGTTTCATGCAACCAACTGAGACGTATAGGGCAGTAAAAAAAAAGATTTTCGTTTGGCCACCAACTCGCCTGGTGGTGAGCTACGGTGTGGCCGAGGGTAGACCACGTCTATCTAGAGGAAATCTATTCACGCTAGCCTTGAAGAGGCCCAGATCTCTGGAAATAGGGAAGACGGCACAGAGTTCCGTTCTTGTTAAGTGCGAATCAAGAAAGTGGAGCCAAACCGTTGCGTTTTTGGAACGTTCACAAGGAACGGGTGGTAGTGTGCCGTTCTATGCTATATAATTATAAGTAATAAACGTACACATTACTGAGTGGCTGAGTTCTTACAAATACAAATAGTTTATTGATAACACCAAAGTTACACGTCAAATTTAATTAAGTATGTTACAATAAATAATCACTTAATAAAATGAAATAATAATTATAAAAATACGTAAATAATCTTATTTTTTGTTAAAATCTCTTCTTCTTCTCTTAATCTCTTATTCTTAGTGCAAAGTTGATTTTGTGGTTGGAGCACAGGTAATTTTTTACACAGTACTGTTTGGCGACAGAATATCTGATAATTATGGTTAGAGTGAATGCGTATCTTCTAAGTGATTTGTCTTCTACGACATTGTCGGTTACCTACACATTAGTTAAGAGGTCTAAAGCAGACTTTAAAATAAAACTAACCATGTGACCTACTGGAAGTTAAATATGAGCAACACAGTTTGGTTAATAACTAGTCTTTGTTTCTTCATATAATGCTTTAAAAAAATATTTTCGGCAGACGCGACATTTCTATAAAGACTTGGTGGCTCTGGCGGATAGCTTGAACTTAGCTTTCTATTAAAATCTAAGGTCAGACAAAATGGAATGGGCACAAGCACAAGGAAATAATGGAAAACATAATGGAATGGAAAGAGAGGACGAAAGCATAAGAAAATAATGGAAAGCATAATGGAATAGAAGGAAAAGAGGAAAGCATAAGGAAATAGAACGAAGGAAGGGATGTCTTTGCCCTGAAATGGGACAGTGCAAGCTAATAAAATATAAATATATTAAAACAGAGCAAAAAATACGTTAGTCCTTTTTTTTAGGTACGGCACCTTTAAGTTATCGTTTATTCCTAATTTTTACGCGTTCTCTACAAACTTGCATTAGCCATTGAAGAAATTAACTTATGGCACCCGCCTACTTTCTAATGATTTTCACTGCTTCTAGGCAATTCAACCTCTTTATCCACACCTCTATAAACGCTGGATATTGAATAGATGCCATTTATTTTACCGTGTTACCTTAATTGCGGAGTAAACTAACTACGTACAGCAGCAGAGTTTTACGACTATTTTCACAAGGTTAGTAATTAAATATTATGTTCATAGTTCCCTGATACTTGTGACTCGTTAAACTTGCTGGTGTTATACTTGTATGGACCAGCTTTATGTGTTAACGTACAAAAAAAAGTTAAAAAAAATGAGTACTCGCTTAAAATTTAAGTTTTTTTTTTGTTAGTTGCTTTTAAAAATAGTACGAAGTATCTAATAATACATATTCAGCCTTACCTAAAATAATCTCGATTCTCTTAGTCACTGCTTAAACTTCTCTGTCTTGTTCTTGCATGTTACACTTCACGTCAGAGAGAAGATGGCAGAGCATCTTAACGGTTGAGAAGTTTTTTTAAGTAAGGCCGATTAAGTATAACTTAAGAAATGTTTCAAGCAATGAATCCAGCTTCTACTTTGAAGTCGGTTAAAAAAGATACAGATGGCCAAATTTATTAGTTAGCCTAATATAACGGACAAACGGAAAAACGATTTGTCTAGAAATTTGGTCAAATGGAACAAATAATGACTTTCACATAAACTAATAATAACTTTTATTTTAATTGTTAAAGACAAAAGGAATAAAAACATTAAACAGAGATCAAAAGTATGATGAAATTAGGTTAATAAATACCTACTCATTAAACCTCACAGAACAAAATAAATCTCAGGGAACACCACTGATACGTTGATGGTCGTAGTGAAAACGGGTGAAAAAAAAACTTCGCGTGGTACTACTGGATCGCTTGGTAGTACTACGGGGTATTTTTACCCGTGGCACTACTGGTAGTAATACGGGTAAGTAGTGCCACGGGCTACAAACGCAAATTAATGAGGAAGTGTACTATCACGTCGTGGAAGCAATAAAGTAATTATGATTGCTCAGTAATAACAGAGAAAACATTTTAAGAACAAAAACTGGTAATTACAGACAACTTGAGAATTTTAATTACACTAATTAGCATGTTCATAACCTGCGAGAAATCCTTTAATCTTAGAATTTTTATTTTCCTGCATAAAAACACAAAATTTCTCATGGCCAAAAAAGTAAGATAGAAAGCCGCAGGTCAGGACTCCAGTCAGTAGGCCAGAGCCGTCATCAGCTCTGAATAACAATGTGGTGCGCACGCGCCTTGCTTTACTTCCTGCCAGTCGAATGTGATGTGTGGACACATCCTATCAATACAACCGATATTAAAAATTGATAAAATTGATTATATGATTTGTGAGTGCTCTAAAAAAAATTTTATGACAGCATTTTTTTTGAATGCTTGTTTTTGAAAAATACCAGTGTTTAAATTCAAAAATATGTGTTGATTGCCATCAAAAAGGAATGTCCGAAAATATTAAAAGCGTAGAGAAATTATTAGATAAGTATAATGTACAATAATCGATATTTTAATGAAAATATACAACAAAAATAATTTAAAATCGTAATAACGTGGTTATAAAGTGAAACAAAAACAAAACAAAAAAAAAGTGAGACTCAAACATGGAAATGTTTCAAAAAATATTGTTGATGACGATCTTGAAACTTTCAACAACAAATGCAATGCCGTTGCAGTTTCCATTGCTGCAACCTTTGCCTGGCACTCTGCAGCAGCAGCAACTGGCGCTGCAAGAGCAGATGTTAGCTATTCAACAGTTTCAAGCTCTGCAGCCCTTCAATGTGATGCCTTCTCCGCTAGCAATGTAAGTATCAAACACAATGTACCTTATTTGTCTAACCTTCTAATAACTTCCATTAGCGCATATCAAATAAATTTTCCTCAATTTTTAATTACAATGAGACGCTTACAGGCTTACTTACAAATCCTTATACTGAGAAATGTTTCATAAAGTTCTACGTTAATCAACAATTAAGTGCGCAATTCAAATTGACGCCACTAAACATTTTAATTTAAAAGAATAAGAAAAAAATTTGTTTAAACTAATGTTGTCTTAAAATCTTACTTAAAGTAAAAATCGTGCAATATTATTTTCAATAATTCCTAGTAACGTTTTAAAGTGTTTAATTAATATTACCAAATTTCTGCTTTTTAGGAATCCACAACAACCTTTGTTGGTGCTCCTTCCCAACGAACCGTTGAACATGGAAAAAGACGAATATACGAAACTAAACGACAACTTCCTTACAAGAAACAAACCAATCAAAGAAATCGAAAACGACGAATCTGACTCAATCTCTATTGACGCAGAACCTGAAACTACCTTACCAGCTAATAGCAAACCACCAATACGAGCAGTGCTTCTCCTACCTAATACCGCAAGGTTCTCTATTGGTGGTTTCATTTCAAGCTTACCATTCTTACCTATCGAGATTAACGTCCCAGATTCGATATCTTGGATTTATGATGGCATATCCGGTATCATATCTGGGATAGGACAGAGCTGGCCTTTCAATAGGCCACAAACAGGTGAGGGTCAAAATGAGAATACAAAGGCTATTTGGAAGGATCTGAAGACTAAGAATATAATGCCTATTGTAGTAATGCCGCTGGGACAACCGATGTTGCCGATGCAATTGTGAGTTTGAAGAATTCTAAGTTACCTATACTTTTAAAACTATAGAACTAAGCTCTAGTGATTTGTGTATAACAAATAGAAAATTATGTAGTAAGTAGGCTAAATCATGTAAGTGCAATTAACTTTCATAATAATGTAAATCTGGACCTGGGTATGTCCTTAAACTGCAACCAGACCCACCGGAGGATGGGCAGCAGCGCCCTCTTGTTTAACGGTGCTGAGCATTCTGCGATCCCCAAGCCGCCTGCCAAGCGTGGGGATTATGGCAACACTCCTCTATTAAGGGGGAGGCCTTCGTCCAGCAGTGGGCGTTTTATGGCTGACGACGAATAATGTAAATCAGATATGACGTACTTTAAGGATGAAGGGTAACAGTAATATGATTTGATAAGAATAATGTGGTTAATGTATATTAATGTTTGGTCCTGATGCTTACTAATTAGGGTAAAAAAACATCGTGTTTAGAAAAGGCAATAAGCTTTATTATCAATAAAAAATAATAACCACTATTGCTATCACTGGCTACGGGTTCTTAGACTACTATACATTCGCTATAAAAATTGTATGTGCAATAAAGTTTTTACAAGGTCGATAACATTATTTTATATCCAAATTTCAAAACGTGTCTAAAATTATAAGTTCAAATTTTATTCAAAACACGTTATCTAAATTTAAATATACCTACATCGCGAGACCGGGTTCAAGAGTTTAACCAGAAATATGAAATTTTTGATAATTTTTATAAATTTAATTAATTTCCAAATCGTTAGACTTTCAAACACCGATCCTGCTTTGATTTTAATTGTTTATCCGTATTTGCAACGATACAGTTTAGAAAATATTACTGCGGTAAAACTTTCAAACGAATATTGTATAAACTACACGTACTTACATACAGATAAATGACTTAATTACCCTATTTCTATTTAAAATGGCAACGATAATTACCCTACCTGCCACAGCATAAACATTAATAATAGATAATAGTTTGCAAGTGCACAGAAACACTATACACATACAAATGGTCTCATTAGACTGTGGACAGCTAAAAATGATCACACACAACTATTTCGATGACCGTTTACACCTACTGAACTACTAGGAGAAATCTGGTGTACAATGTCTTATAAGGACTTACAGATAGCAATGAAAACTTTCTAGCAAATTCCTAGTCACTTTGTCGTATTCGTATCAAAATAATTGATATGAGTAACATTCTATAGCATAATTTTATAGATAATTCCGTGACAGAGGAGAGTTGGAAGTGTTGTAAGTAACAAATGCTCTGTGAATACTACTCTGTTACGTAGTTTATTCATGAAATTGCTTATTTTTTCGTCTGGCCTTGGGCAAAAGTGTCGTCGTCTAATGGGTAGCCAGGGTAGTTAGCACCTTGTTGGCTCTTGGGTACGATGATGGAGACTGGGTAATCGAAACTGAAGAAGAATCCTTTGGGAGGGCCCTGTAAGACAATATAAATGAATATTAGAAAAAAATCTGTTGTAAAGTAGTTGCTACTTAATTAATTTAGAGCTTGTAGCAATTAGTTTTGATTCTAAAGAACAAAACGATCGCTATTGTAGATTTCTTTCGCAAAACAGTTTTACTTGTATGTATAAAGGCTCTAATTAAGTAACTACTCATTTTTGTTCTGTGGCTATAGAAATTTGCGATATTTGAGTGAACGATAGAAATATGTAGGTACGAAAATTGTGGCACGGCCTTGTTGTCTTAAATGATATACCGGGTGTTAGTTTGAACACCGTTACCCTTCTAGTATATCATTGTACTCATCATTATGAACAACTTTTACTATGGGGCCAACCCAGAAATCACGAAAAAAAAACAGCTGTTCCATACATTATAAACTATGGAGGTTTAGCAGATCGGATAAATCTTATCAAGCATTTTCTGATCTTAGAGCTTCTCTAAAAAAGCGTATTACAGCTGCCCACGACTCTTACCTCAAAGATATGGAGGATAATATATCAGCTAACCCCAGGGGTTTTTGGCAACATGTATCGAGTTTACGATCCAAGGGAGGGTTCGAGCCGTGCGTTACTTACAACGGAGAATCGTTTAACGGTGTTCAAGCCTCGGAGGCCTTTGCTCAGTTCTTCTCTAGTGTCTTCTTACCTGATGTACCTCAACTAGATGCAGAACGTATAAACGAAGCAGACAAAAGTCGCTCTAGTAGGTACATTAACATCCTTAGAGTAAAACCTCAGGATGTAGCCTCAGGTATAAAATCTTTAAAGCCTAGTAGGTCTGTCGGCCCAGATTGCATTCCTCCGTGGTTCCTGAAACAAGGTCTAAATTTCTTGGTTCAACCATTGTGCCATATTTTCAATATAGCTTTGACCGCAGGTATCTATCCTACACAATGGAAGTTGTCTAGGGTAACGCCCATTCCCAAGAGCACCAATAAGCAACCTGTTGAGGAATATAGACCTATTGCAATCCTCTCAACACCAGCAAAAGTTTTTGAAAGAATAATACACAAAGAGGTCTACAGACAGGCGGAGCAGTACTTGGCCAGCGAGCAGCATGGTTTTAGAAAAAAAAGGTCAGTCGACACGAATCTTTTGGAGGTTACCGACTTCATTTCGGCTTGCCTAGATCGAGGTAGCCAAGTCGATGTCCTATATTTTGATTTTCGTAAAGCATTCGACCGAATCAACAATGATATCTTACTCACCAAACTAAATGATATAGGCTTTGCTCCAGGATTGCTTAGGTTCACCGCAGACTACCTTAAAGGTCGTCAGCAGTTTGTTAGGTTGGGGGTGTACGACTCTTCTCCTTACTATACAGGATCTGGAGTCAGCCAAGGGTCAATCTACGGCCCTCTTCTTTTTGTCTTTATGATCAATGATCTCCCTGATGTCATCAAATATTCTAAATGTCTTTTGTACGCTGATGATCTGAAGTTGTTCATTGAAGTAAAGTCTGAAGAGGACTGCTTGAAGCTCCAGCGCGATGTGGAGGCTGTCGATGCATGGAGTGTCGCAAACCAAATGGAACTTAATCCATTGAAATGCCATGCTATGACTTTCTCTCGGAGGTTGCACCCAATTCAATACAAATATCAGTTGGACTCTCATGAAATCGCTAGATCAACTACGATAAAAGACTTGGGTGTCACTTTCGATCGAAAGCTTACTTTCAATGACCACATAGCTGCCGTCGCCAAGGAGTCTTATCGAAGACTAGGATTTGTGATGAGGAACTCTAAGGACTTTCAAGGGACCTATGTCATTCGGCTACTCTTTGAAGCACTTGTTCGTAGCAAACTCGAAGCCAGCTCGTGTGTTTGGAATCCACATGAACAAACTTACACTACTATGCTTGAAAAGGTACAAAAGTCATTCCTTCGTTGCCTTTACAAACGTAACTATGGATATTATCCCTATATGTACCCGACTAACTTTCTCCTTGGATGCTTAGGCTACAATTCCTTAGAAGTTCGCCGTGAGTGTAACCAAATGGTAGTCATGTGCAAGGTTCTTCATAACAAGATTGACGCACCCAACCTACTAGACAAGTTGTCGCGTCTTTTTGTCCCTGATCCTGACAGCTGCCCTCGTCGAGGGATTCATCCTCTGTTTTCTGTCCCTCCGGGGCGAACTATTGCACACGGCCATTCCCCTATACAGCACACTCTCGCTGCTTTTAATCGCCTCCTGGCCAGGACGCCTGAATGTGATGTGCTTGCGGATGACTGGAATTGTGTTTTGTCGATGTGTCTGGCGTACTGTGAGGAGAAGGCGCGCAAGGTGAAGGATGTGGAAGATGAGGAATCAGAAAATGACTTTTTGTATTAATACGTGATACTGTGTTTTTCTGTCATGAGTATTTTTAAGACAATATTTTAAATTTAGTTTGTAGTTTATAGTCTGTAAGTATTATTATTTCTCCATTTTGACATTTAATGACTACAAGATTATTTAAATTTATTTATCTTGACGTAATTTGATATTGATGAAATTATTATACATGACATTGACATTGATGACATTATTATATTTACAAATGACATTAGATTTGTTGATTTATATAATTTAATTAACTAATGTTATTGGCTATAGCCGTTTTAGTTGATAAACAAATAAATAAATAAATACATTTTGTCCAAGATCGATGAACCTGTTTGTATGGAACAGCTGTTTTTTTTTCGTGATTTCAGGGTTGCCCCCATAGTAAATGTTGTTCATAATGGTGAGTACAATGATATCCTAGAAGGATAACGGTGTTCAAACTAACACCAGGTACACTTTTATACTTTTTATTACCATGTACCTACAGAGGGTACAAGGTATATTTTCATAAAGTTTTAAGCGTGGGAGAGAAACAACAAGACAACCAATTTAAAAAAAAAACTGCCCTGCCAAAAAATAATTGCTAGTGTCACTATGTAGAGTTGATGTAAGGATTCTAACGATACCCCATACACCCAAATCTATTCAGACGTTTAGAAGTTATGGTGGAATAAAGAAACTCACATACATATATACGTACACGCATACATATATACTTACATACATTTATTAACTACAACAAACTACAAAGACTACTTAGCCTACTACACAATAAAAAACATAAGGATTGTATCCAGACCGATGAAAGTCTAGAGACAATCCAAATGCTCAAACCCACTACCAGTAGGCAGCGTACCCAGCATGCTGGCGGCATTGCCACGCTGGATGACAATGCTTATGCGTTGGGCCAAATAAACGCCAGCATTTTGATCACGCGTCGCGTCGACCAGGCGCTCGGATATGTTTTTGAAAAGACGATGAGCTCCCGGTCCCCACGGACCCAATGTCTCAACACCAAACGGCTCAAATATGTCTGCCGAGGTTAGCATATTTGCGCCGCTTGTGCTGCTCCGCCGAATTTGCCGCCGGACCAGCCCTACTCTGTATCTCAGGAAGAACATACATACTACACACGCACATTCATACATACATACATACACATACTTGAACCTTGAAAACATTACACTCCTTATTTTGGGCAGTCTAGTCGTGTAAAAATATGCACCTGTACCTGTATCTCTGTCCATGGCTGCGATTCTCAAAGGGGTCAACAAGTTATTTAGTTTAGTTTAGTTGTTTGTTAAGTTTATGATTGTTTGATAAGGCGATGGTGACCTTTCGTTTTCCTAAAACTTACAGTCGGGTCAGGTGATGGTGTAGTTGTCGTTGTGGTGGTGCTAGGGTAATTCAGGTTCTCATACTGGTTGTATTGTCCTTGGTATTGGGCCTGTCTGGTTCGGCGAAGCTGACTGGGAGGAAGAGCGAAGGCGTTGTATTGCCCTGATGCGCCGCCTTGGATGTCGTAGCCGGGGTTGTAGTTCTGGAAGTTGTAGTTGTTCTGGGGAACTCCTTGGTTAGCGGCAGCATTGGCGGCAGCAGCACTGTAATATAAAGGAGTTAAATCAAACTGAAGGCGGTCACCGAACAGAGGCCTTATTTTTGAATTGTACGCAAAGTTGTGCATGCGAGCGGAGCCGACTTTTTACGAAATTGAACCTTATTTCAAACAATATCGTTCGAAGGTCAGTTCAGCTCGCATGCGCAACTCTTGCGTACGATTCAAAAATAACGCTCAAGACCACCAGCTCGCTGCCTGGCTGACGTTGTTAAAGCGGAAAGAAAGCAGTGAACGAGTCTGGCCCCGTAAAATATGGAGTGCGATGCTTTATCACACCATATTTCACTAGAGCAGCTAAAGTGAGACCACTGCGCAGTAGCGTAGTGGCCACAGTGGTTCGAAAGCGGTTGATGATGAAAATAAATAAATTCGTATGAGTATAAATAAAAGCTTTGGACATTTCTAACACGCATGTTGCTAGAAGTAACAAATTTTCATACTTCCATGTACAAACTAAAATTTAAACTGTATTTCTGATATTTTGTTTCGTTCCTCGATCGAGATTCTGTGAACCCCTTTTTCATTTTGATTCTTATTTGAAAGGATCCTATGTCGAAAGCATCTCTTATGTTTCATGATGGCATTTAGTCTTTAGTCATTTGAATCTAAATAATTTCAAGAGGTTTAAATAATAAAAATTTCAGAATAATTACTAGCTATTCCACAACACCACTAGGTGGACCGACGACATTGTAAAAGTCGCGAGCAACCGGTGGATGCAAATGGCAGGTTGTCGTACAGTGTGGCGGTCTAAGGGGGAGGCCTTCGTTCAGCAGTGGACGTCTCCGGGCTGATGATGATGGTGATGATGATGGTTCCACAACACTAGATAGCCGCTGGGAACTAAGGAAACATCGGCATCTTTGCAAACTGTAGATCATTACTGGTTGCTTACCCAGGGTGAAGATTAGCGTAAGCAGCCTCTTTCCACGCCTTCTCGTGGGCAAGACGAGCAGCTTTCACTTCAGGAGCCTCTTCTACTTGCTTGGGAACGTATTTGGGGATGTTGTCTTCTTGGTGGAAGCCTTGGCTGTCAGCCCAGTAGCGGACCTATAACCACAAGATGACGTCTTAACACAAAACAAGGAAGGTATCATAAGACTGTTACTCACTGATAATAATAGGCTAGATGACTGGGTTTTTTTATTGTCTTATTAAAATGTGGCCCATAAATATAGCTGATTAATGAAAAGAAAACGAAAATCCGATCAAAAATAAGCAACTTATAAGCATTTTAAAATCATGCTAGACAGAGAGGCGAAACAGCAAATCGTGACGTCACTTCTCAGAACGCCATATAAATTATATTCTGACAAGTAAGGCGTGACGTCATTTTTTGTTTTGTGGGAAAGGGACAAAGTTGTCTCTAACAAAAACTTTAAACGCTCATATATCAGAACATTATTAACCGATTTAAATTATTTTTTCAATAAACATATTATATTTACTTAAATTCTTCATCAAAGCTATTGGTTTCAACGATATAAACATCAGTCATCTAGCCTATTACCTCACTTACATACTCATTACGTCTTTGACCACCTATCATTACTACTTATCTATGACCATGCTTAGATACTAAAAACTACATTACTTAGAATGTATTGGAACTATTATTTTGGAGAGGCAGGTTAAACATTTGAACACAGTTCACAAGCTAAAGCGTGAGTTTCACACAGTATGAAAACATTGGTATTTTGATCTTAATTTATGTTGGTCTTTCTACTGTTGAGAAAGCAAGTTAAGTTCAATCGAGAAAGTTCGACACTGTTTTTAAGTAGCATAATGTTTAAAAGCTTGGAGGACCTATCAAGATTGAGGATAAAATGTCTTGTTTAGTGCCTCCTGCAAGCCAGGCAATGTTCCTATAATATTATCGTCAGGCGCTTTGCAATATAAATAACAATAAATGTCATATGATTTTTCCGCGATGTTATTTGATTTGTGCGCGTTACACTTGAAAGTAGTATAAAGGTCATAGCCAGGAGAGCCAAGAACCGAATCCTGCCGCCTTATTATGATCTTGTTGCGTACGTTTACTGTGTAATAACTTACTTTGATTAAGTTGTTGCTGCTGCCAGCTTTGTATGTGTAGGCTCCTTGTACGTCGCCAGACCTCTGCTTTGCTTCAGCCTTTGAGGATTCGGGAGTTTCATAGCCGTACGCGTAAGCGCCTAGACCATCCTGTCCGTGGTACTGACGAGCATTGTAGACCTGAGGAGAACAGAGTAATGAAAGTTATTATTTGTAAAATGAGCTAATGTTGTTATGCCCGTGGGTTTGCAGGATTAAGTTTTGGAACTGAAGAATTTGGGACTTTTTCATGAGCAAAACACAGCTTGAAACTATAGTAGTTCTTCGTTAAGTTTAATGCAGGAATTGCTCATACATTTCGTCTGACGTAAGCTTTAACATAGATTAGCACGAATTATGAAAATATTTTTGATTTTGCTTCTAAGGGAGTCTAATTCTTTGTCCTCTTTTTGAGATGCATAATTATTCATTCATATTTTATAAGGGCCAGTTAAAAGATAAATACGTTTAATTTAAGGAATATAGGTATGGCATACGTAACCAAAAACTATGCCATTTGGAAGAACCTTGAGTCGAGCTTTGGAATAATGTAGGCTGATTATAATGATGATGCAACATTTAATGTTACTAAACTGACTGGTTTAAGCTGGGTTTTTACAGCCACCCCTCAGCTGGTAGTATTGATAATGTTTAATGGTAATTTTGGTATAATAAAGTATCGGTCGTGTATACCTCCTCGACGTAATCGTCGGGGTTTTCGATCTCCTTTCCGTTCTTCCAGTAGTGTCCGAGAGTAGGTCCGGCCTCTGCAGTGCGAAACCTGGGGTCGTTGTATCTCACCTGGAATTAGGAACGAACATACGTCAACAACCAAAACCTACTGAAAAGTTTGGCCACTGACATCCTTCCCTTCTTATGTGAGCCTCGTCCATTGCATCATTGGAAAATCATTTGAATAATGATAACTTATACTCAGCAGTGACGGATTGATTAGAAGAGTGATTCGCCAACTGGACGCGAGGGCCTATTCTAGCGTGTCCAGATGGCGAAATTACAACTGATACCACTTCAGAGTTTCACCATCTGGACACGCCCCTCGGGTCCACTTGGTGAATAACTCGATTAAAAATATAAATTGACTACTGACAAATCATACGCCTGATGGTAAGTTGGGATACTTGCCCCGGGCCCCAACTAAGGAAGAAGGAAACGGTGCCAATGCCAAAATGAACCAAGCCAAAACTTTGATTGGTGCTGTTTTGGGAATGCTAAATGCTAGCAGTCTTACCTAAAATAATCTCGATTCTCTTAGTCACTGCTTAAACTTCTCTGTCTTGTTCTTGCATGTTACACTTCACGTCAGAGAGAAGATGGCAGAGCATCTTAAGCAGTGATTAACGGTTGAGAAGTTTTTTGAGAAGACTGTAGGTGCTCATTTCATGGATGCTCAAAAAAATTGGTGCTCAATAGGGCATACCCCAAATTCTTGTCTCGAAAAAATCATGGATTCGAGGTTATGTGTGAGCCTAATGTTGATTTAAATTCAATCAATATATAAATAGGCTAAGATTCCTTACCAAAGGCAAGACATTAGTGCGTGGAGCGAGCTGAGGGTCTACGAAGGGAGGACTGCTGATGTACTTGGCAGCTTCCTCGGGGTCCAAGTTAGTTTGGTAGACGTTGTATAACTGACGCTCCGCTATAGCTAGAGCCAGCTGGAATAGAAAGAATGTTCTTTATAACCATACCACAATCATAGCCTATGTTCTCAGGATGATGGAGTTTATAAACTCAATCAATGACTAAAGTCTACAAATTTACTGTGGGTCTTTTGTATCCAATTTTAGATACTCAAAAATCATCCAATATATCTCAGGTAGAATAAAAAATTATTGCGCATTTGCATAACGACCGCTCATTAAGCTCATTTTCTATTTTCCATATACCTATTTCAATAAACAATCGATGCTTAACGCTTAATAGATATCCCCGGTACGACATCATCAATAATTTACTGGTCGGAGTTGAATCATCGTATAAGGTCAAGATCAAAATATATTTTCATTCAAAACCGGACTTCACCTTTATTTGGATATTCATGTTGCGTCATAGTGCGACGAACGTTTAGATTAGTCGAGCTTTATATTTTTTTATTAATAACATGATAAATATCATAGTTTAATTATGAAACAGCTTAAAAACGCCACTTTCCTCTGCAACAGAAAGTTTATCTGCTTGCCGGAAATTTTGAAGATTGCATGCGTGATTATAAATATCCGAAGAAAAAATATTAATAATAGATACTGAAAAACGATATAACGAATATAAACCTACATTCTGAATTGCGTGCTGTTTTAGATGAAATTTTTATTATATAGTATATAGTGTATAGTGTACCTCTACACTCGGGCAGAAACTGACGAAAACTTGTTTTTTTTATAGGTGCTTTCCAAAACTTTTGAAGAACTTGAATAATTTATGGGAAAGTAAAAAAAACATATAGTCTGTTAAAACCGGATGAGCAGATACTTAAATAATAATCATTTTGCTAATAAAACTTCAAATTTCACATGTAGCCATACATGTGTAGCTTCGTTTTCAATTTTTTTTACCTGAGATCTTTTTTATTTTTGGCTTTTATCAGCTGTGCTCAGAACCCCGCTATTATTTTCTTTTGCGACATATTAATTATATTTAAATGCTACTTATTAAGTAAATCTAAAATTGTAGAGTAGTTAAAAGTCATGGATCATATTGTGTCACAATCAAGTTCATGACTTTTTTTGCTTAGTCTATAGCGAACTATAGATTTACAGCAAAGATTGAAATCATAATCACGAATAGCCGTCTATAAAACTTAGTAAACACTATTTACCCACGTTGTTACTGAGTAACCCCTCACATGCAATACCTATATTCTTCAAACAATACTCCCATTACTCTAATCCGTAAAGTCGACTTCAACACACGATCTGATGTTTTCAAGAAACGCAACATGAATAGTTAGCTTAACATTCGAACAAAACCTATAACATTATCGCTATACGTAATGCACTTAAACCTTGTGTAACTACGAGTATTACTTAATTCATAAAATAGTGTACTTAGTCACGTCTTTTACTCGATACCAGCCAGTATGTCTACATTTAGTACATACTACTAACTATTATGTTTCTTTCCTATGTTTGGATTGAATAAAATGTTTTTCATTTGTTAATAAAATTATTATTATTAATAAAATTCAACATATACAACATAGTGTTATGTTTGCATTCTGCGATCCCTAAGCCACCTGCCAAGCGTGGGGATTATGGCAACACTCCTCTATTAAGGGAGAGGCCTTCGTCCAGCAGTGGGTGTTTTATGGCTGATGATGATGTTAGTATTATAAAATATGACCGTAATAAGCATAATCATTCTTTTTTAAGTATCCACTGCTGGACTTGGCCTACCCTCGAAGGGCGAATGGGCCATATTCACCACGCTGGCCCAGTTGCGGGTTGGTGAATTCACAGTTTCACAAACGCCATTAAATTTCTTCTCCAGACGTAAGCAGGCTTCCTCAAGATGTTTCCTTCACCGAAAAGCATGTGGTATAAATATCCGTACATAAAATCCAAAGAGCTCATTGGGTGGCCTGGCCTGGGTTTGAACCTGCGACCTCACGATTACAAGTCAAGCGGTCTCCCGATTAGGCTACCACGGCTAAAATATGACGAAGTATAGATAAACACTACAGAATCCTATCCTACTAACATTATAAATGCGAAAGTTTGTCGGTGCGTGTTTATGTGTGTGTATGTTTGCTACTCCATCAAGCTGAACGACTGAACATATTTCGATGACATTTGGTATAGAGGTAGCTTATACCTTGGAATAACTCATAGTACTAGCTTCAATCTTAACCAGCCTAGATCGTACAAGGCTACTAGCTAAGTATATTATAAATCGTGACGTTTTCACATGTGCTATTTGAAGACAACCACGTCATTCTCAAGCGCAACTGTACAAGGCGATTTACTATTTTAGAATGAAACTGTTTATCTAATTTCATCACATTTTTAATGAAACAATTTGAATCAACATTTTTCACTCTTTGCACTGGCTCTCCGCTAGGATTCGGATGTCAGAGATGTCTTGGAAAACACAAAACATCGACTACTGACACCAACATGTACAGAACAAATATATTTTAATGACATATTTTTTTCTTTATTTGAGCAATAAATGATGTGAAACCATTTTAGAATTTGAAACGTGGATCTCACATTAGTAGAGTCCTGTGTCGGGCTCGAGAATAAATATTCTCTACCAATATTTTCCTTAGGGGGTGATATTATAGTTACCTAGAGATAATGATATTATAATAAGCCAATATTTAAATTTAAAACGAAAAAAATATATAAATATAAAATAAAAAAAATATAAATAAAAAAATATAAAATAAACCCCAAAAAAATTAACAGTAAATATAAACATTTTTATTTATTTTATTTTATTTTATAATAATGTATTTATCTAGAGGACTATATTCCGATATTTCTGATTCATCGGCTCTATTGGAAATAGTGCCCGGGTTCACAGTATCCTTTAATTATATACGAGAGAGAGAGCTAGATCCTCCAAGACAGGATCACCATCACTCAGCAACAGACAATATAACAGTACTCACTGAGTCAAATTATAATAGATCGGGGAAGGTGGGTATCAACAAAAATTATATATATGTACTATATTAGGTAAATTAGAACGTCGAAAGAATAAATTGACAATACATGAATTTGGTTTAAGTATAGAATAAGGGTCGACGAGTGATATAAACAAGGTTTTATCATGTATTATCAACTCTTTTCTTCGCAACGCAGGTAAAACCGCTGGACGTAACTACGCTTACGATAATAATATTAAAATAATCACTAATTGATTTAAAAATAATCAAGTAAATTGATAGCACGCCACTTTTTGTACGAGAATGCATATTAAAAATAAAAGGTGCACTTGACTCTTTTGACCTGTGGTATATCTGGTTAAGGCTTGTGTTTTATTAAATAATATCTCTTGAAACTTTTTATAATAGGTATTATTAGCCTTAAGTATTGTTTAGTATGTAGTACATGTTTTTTTTCATGATTTGTTATTGAAGGATACTTAATAATTATAAAGGAGTTCTGGGGGCGTTGATAGTTACTATCAAGAGTTTAATAAAAGCATATACATTTTGATATATTGAGTGAATAGCGTAGGCTTGGCACAGGGCATACGAAGTTTTGGGAATTGCACCGAATTTATATGAACAAGCGTGACGCATCACAGATCGTTGCTTATTTTTTTTTTTTGTTTACTGTCATGTGACGAGACGAGCAAGACTTTCGCCTGGTGGTAAGCTTCACGCCTGCCACTAACAGTAGCAGTACCAGAATTGTGAACTAGCGAACACAATCCTGCGCCGCACTGCACTGCGCTCGTCACCCTGAGATATTAGATGTTAAATCTCTTCATACCCAGTAATTTATCTGGTAACATTGCCCTTTAAACCGGAACACGGTAATGCTTGCACACTACTACGTGGCGGTTGAATAACTAGCAAAACTGTGGTACTTCCCCAGGCTGACTCCACAGTAGAGTCCTACCACTACTTAACTATTATACTATCATACTGAGAGACTTCGTCGGTCAGTTTAAAGACAAAAAAAACGAATGATTCATGAAAATGATCGCCATGACACTTTAACAGCATAGATCAGTGTGAAGGTTAGTCGGCCCCGATAAAAATACGTGCAGAAGAAATTCATAAATGTTCGAGCAAAATAATTAACGTCATCGCGATTATTAAGATATTGGAGGTTGGTTTTTTAAGAATACACTTTTTGCAGTTCAATTAAAAATAGAAAACAACAAAGTTAACCGACAAGCGTATTGTATGTTTTTGCAGAATAAAGATATCCGTTTCAATAATAACACCAGTAATAATGATTAGGAAATTATTACTGGTTTTATAGGTATAGGTAGCTACGCAATTATTAAGCAATTTGTTATACACGTGGCGTGCCTCTTGGAGGATTTAGCTGGCTCTCTCGGCGTGGCTTCAATCGTGAAAATCGGGAATACTATTGAAATTCATGCCGTAGTTTCTGAGTTTATCCCAGATAAACAGACTGACAGACAGACAGACAAAAATTTTAAAAACTGTATTTTTGTATTCTGTTGCTCTCATACACTCCTAAACAAATTGATTTTTAAGTATTCAATGCACAGTAATCGGCTCGTTACAGTTTTATTATATGTATAGATAGATGACATCGCGTTAGCAATTTAGTACGGTCACTATGTCACTATATCACTTCTACTAGTACTCACGATAAATATCAAGTTTGAGACACGTAATGTGTCATGAAAAAAAAATATTTAAGGCACCTAATACAACACTGGTCATAACACTGGTCTGTGGAATTCACACTGGAAAGGAATTTATGGATAGTGAGTCAACACTCAGCACCATTGAGAACGTTTGATAAGCCATGTCCTTACAAATTAGGTACAAGTCAATGGTTATTATTGTTTTTTTATCGGTTATCAGCAATTACGATTTATAATAATAGGCGCGAACTTTGACTGAGGACCAATGAATTTACAATTTGCAATATTCGCCCAACTAAATAGGTGTTTCAATAACAACTAATCAGCTTGTAAACAAGGAAATACACAATAAACACGATGCGAAGGCCTTGTCGGCGAATATTGTCTAAGAAGACTACAGATTAGTTATTAACTCTATACGAGTATATTTAGATCTAACCATGAATAATTGTCTATACATATTGTCAAACAGTTACTATTAATGTTATTGCCTGCTTGTTGTAAATATACCATGTATATTTTCAATTTTAATTAGGTATTGAACAGAATGACAGCAAAGTGAGAAATGTAATTACACATCTCTAGGTAAAGAATTTGTAAAAGTACGAATCTGAAACAAAACGTTAATAAGTGTCAAGAAAGTCATTTCCATATAAACTCTCTATAAACTGCAGCGCGACTACCTTTCATAACGATCGACATTATTTGACATTTCAATCGGTAAAATTCGATAAAATATAGTATTTTCTCAAATTCGACAAAGAAATCAGCTATACCGATACGTCAAACTAGCGACATACAGGACGGTAGGTACTCGCACTGCTGGACGGATATAAATGCAATTATAAATAGAAACAGCTTGCACCTCGGACACCCCATGAATTACTTCTCCATATTTTTGCTATACTTAGATGCGTTTGTTCTCTTTACGTTTGGAACTCTACGAGTTGTGTGAGTTTAATCAACAACAACAAACAAACATGCATTATAACTTTTATGAAATACGAAAACTATGTGCCAGGCTAGGTGCGTTAACCATCTTCGATAACGCCATTCTGTCGTCAAACAGATATCAAACATAAGAAAATCGTTTAACTTTAAATGGTTTTTTAAATAAGGTTCATCACCATCAGCCCCATCACAACCATCATGTTTAAAAAAATACTAAAAAACTTTTTGATGGAAAAGGCTTATTATGCTATTAAGGATTTTTTAAATGACAAAGACTCTCTCCGCAATCTGTGTTCAATATGTGAAAACGATTAATGATATTATTGTTATTTTGTGTTATTTATTGTTATTTTGTTGAAATTTATGTTATTAATCAAATTAATGTGAAATTGTATTGTCTCAACTTGACGTTCATAAGTGTACACTGATGTACCCATATTTGAAAATAAATGAATTGAATTGAATTGAGCCCGGAGACGTCCACTGCTGAACGAAGGCCTCCCCCTTAGTCCGCCACAGTGTACGACAACCTGCCATTTGCATCCACCGGTTGCCCGCGACTTTTACAATGTCGTCGGTCCACCTAGTGGGAGGCCTTATACGGAGTACTATTATTTATTCTATGGCCTTACTACGCTGCATCTTCCGGTTCGCGGTCGCAACTCAAGAACTTTTCTTCCCCATCGGCTATTAGTTCTTTGAGCGATGTGTCCTGCTCATTGCCACTTCAACTTGCAAACCCTGCGAGCTATGTCGGTGACTTTGGTTCTTTGGCGAATATCCTCGTTCCGGATTTTATCGCGCAAAGTAACACTCTCTACTCTAGCTCTCTCCATTGCCTGTTGTGTGACTCTGACTCTTTTAAGTAAGGTTCTCTAGGTAGGTATACTGCGGCTTCAATATTTTTAATCCCAAGGAAATCTCGTTCCTTAATAAGTAGTATATCCAAAAATAAGAATTTGGTATCGGGCATCCCAAACTGGTGTAGCCAGGGTTAGGTTGTCACATAAAATCAGAGTTTATCACTATCCAAACACATGGTAGGTACTTGGGGTCGATTTAAATTATGTTTTAATTTTATTTTTGTTCGAGAATGTAGAATCGTTTTTGTTTGTTATTATGTTTTAGTTCGTATTTATAAAGCACATTAGTTTATTTTATTTTTTTGGTTGACGTAATTTCCAAAAATAGCTGGTGGGATCATCAGATACGGACTTAGTTTTGGGGTAACTGGTAAAAAATATATGGGTAGTTAAAATTATTTAAGCGATCGCATAACACTTGGCGAAGTTCTCGACAATCAATAAATCATATCTTTTAAAAGCTTCCAAAAGAAATGAGACTATAATTGCAACCATATATATATATCACCATCCATTAACTGCAAGGATATTTAGAAGGTCGGCAGGAACGCAGACAATAATAAAATAATTACGGCGATGAATATGAATGAAAGCCGAGATAAATTGCCTTCACATTTCCCTATAGCATTCTTACACGCAAGTAAAGACTTAATTTATAAGAACCATTGACTTGTATTTTACTATTAAGGATAAGGAAAATTAAACATGGTTACTATATCATCAGACTTGCTACTTGTACTTTAATATATTCCTAAGCTGATGCTTTGTCTGATTGTTATATTTTACGAAATATTTACACATGGGACACACTCCACTGCCACAAGACGCCTGAATCTAGTAGTGGATTCTGATAGGCGAAATAGCGCACGACAGCGAATTCTACCATGACTGCGAGGCGCGTTCATATAAAATGTATAAAAACTGATAAACAATACAGACGCAAGAAAAGTAGGAACTCTTAAAGCACTATTTTGCATCGTCAAAATGATCGTAAACTGGAAAACCCCAGAACAAGATATCAACCACCTAATTAGGTAATAATTCGACCAGAAATCACAACAGCCTTGGATTAAAGAATGTGAAGATCTTAAATTAAGGAGATGAAAAAACTGTTGACTGAAGGAATTTTAGTGCTCCGTCCAAGGCCGTATAAAGAGACGAAATTCTTTGAATATATTATTGACCTCAAATGTACATGCCTACTTGATAGAAGCTACGATTCATTTGCTCTACGTATCTCAAATGTGATTGTACCTATCATTTATGTAAGATTCGCGTATTCTAAAATAACGCCGAGCTAGTATAAGTACCTTTTCGATAGATATACTTCACGTTTTGTTACAATATTTAAAAAAACTGTGGTGGTAGCCTCGTGCGTGAGGCTTGGAGGATCTAGCTCTGGTTGGGTACCGTGAGGGCGGGTTTAAAACCAGCCCCGTACCTTCCAGCTCTTTTATGTTTGTGTGCGGTTTTTATACCACTGGCATTTGCCCGGAATCATAGAATCTGCATATATCCGTTAACAAATTCAATGGCGTAAATTATGACCCATACCTGGGTCAGTGTGGTGGATATGACTCAATCGCCCTTCGAGACAGTATGTCTAAAATGTTTGTTCAAAACCAAAAATTGTGTAATTTTTTCAGTTAGTTTTTGCCCAAGCTTTACACTATCATTTAGAAAACTCGATGCTTAGCCAGCGTCGGTTGCTAGCTTTTCCTAACATTGTGAAATGGAAGGCAAAACACCGTGGTGAAGATCTACTTGTAAACAAGCAGAATAAACCGACAGAGACCTTTTCTCAATAGTTTGACTAAAAGACATTGAGGTGAAGCGATGAACGTATGGTGCTGTACTATGAAATCAAAATACAATGCATAAAAATAACGCGAGTTAGCACCTAAGTTACCTTCAACTAAAAACGGCCTCGGCTTGCAGCTAGTAAACAAAACGTAGTAAACGTGGAATGATATTGTCACATTGTATTTAAACCAGAATATTAAATGGAAAACTCGTTTCAAGAGGAAAATGTTAGCCTTTTCAGCGTATTATTGCAGGGTCATTCTGTGAGTACACAATTAAGGGGATCATATAGGTACAAATAAAATTGTGTATGTAAATGTTTCTTCAACCAACCGGGCAAGCCGGCCGGTGCGGCCGGGAGTCGCGGGCAACCGGTGGATGCAAATGGCAGGTTGTCGTACAGTGTGGCGGTCTAAGGGGGAGGCCTTCGTTCAGCAGTGGACGTCTCCGGGCTGATGATGATGATGATGAAATGTTTCTTCTGTTTCTAGTTGTATTATAAGTAAGTATTTACAAAAAAAAAAAAAAAGTATTCCTTAATACAAAATATGGTTAGTTTGGGGCTAGATGGTGCTGTGTGAAATTTTGACTAATATTGATTTATAGTGATTGGGAAATATCTACCACGTTAGCCCAGTTGATTGGTGGATACACATACGCTATTGAATTGCTTCTCCGGACGTATGCAGGTTTCCTCAAGATGTTTTCTTTACCGAAAGCCAGTGGCATGTAAATTTGAACATAATTATTTTAATTATTGAATGTAGCGACGAAAGCGATTACTGGGTTTGTTACGTTAGTTTTGCAAGCCATATTCAAGGGTCCAAGGGTTCTAAAGCCAAAAATGCACATGACTGCATCTTCGTTTATCATCAGACGAGATGGCAGTCAAACGCAAGCCTACAACATATTTAAAAAAAATGTGCTTGAGCAGCCGGTGAAAGAAAATGACGTACTAAAACCATAGCATTAATGGTGGAGACTTTCTAGTACTTACTCAGTTAGCTAGCTAACCTTGCCTTATCTTCCACCCTCGAGTCAAGATCTGTCCAAAAGCAGTTAAAGGTGATGTCCGGCGGCCTGACTATTAGAGATCCAAATCCCATCCCTACATTGTAGATCCATCGTGGATCTGGCTCCTGTATCTACTGAGATTGATCCATTTTTATAAACCATCTTCAACCGCATCGTCGTCGCATGAAGTAACTTGTTTGTTAGATACTTTTTTAATTAAATAAAGAAATCTTATGTAAAAATGGCGTTTAACACAAAAACATTTCATTTGCTTGACATTTGTCAATTTTCTAACCAAAATGTCAAATTACAAAATTACTGTGAATTATTAGAATTACATAATTGTTTATTAATTCAGCCTAAATTTAGTTTTTTTGGTGTCTGATATTCCAGTCATGTAAGTACACTTTTAATGTAGATTTAATGAAACAACAGTTCAGTTAGAAAGCCCTTGACTCCACTTGGATGGATCCTCTCACTTGGATCAATGAGATCTAATAATTTTAACTTACCAATCGCCTACCGAGTTACCAAGAACTCTCGAACTCTACCAAGCTATGATCTAGTTATTGTTTCAGTACTACCGATAGTACTTCCGTACTAGCCGATATGACTCTTTAGTCATATCGACTTGGTAGTACAGCCGATATGACTCTTTAGTCATATCGGCTTGGTAGTACAGCCGATATGACTCTTTAGTCATATCGACTTGGTAGTACAGCCGATATGACTCTTTAGTCATATCGGCTTGGTAGTACAGCCGATATGACTGTACACATAAATAATATATTTAAAAGTGTATTTTTATCAGTGGCACTAGGGTGTTACAGTACCTAGAGAGCTGCCGGTAGCGGTGTAGAACCCAAGCTACCGATGTGCAGTGGTCAAGACATTGCGTTATTTTATTTCGGGTTATTTCTTTATTAAATCACTGATAATTATCACAAATTACATAGTATACTGGTATATAGGATGCACAAGGCGACCTTACAGCCTTGTGTTATATGTTCTTAAAAACTAATAGGTACTAAGTATCAATAAATATAATGTGATTAAAGTCTGTTTCTAAAAGTGCGCAGTTTGATTTGTGAGGTCTATCAAAATTATAAAATAAGTCGAGACTAGAGATCAATAAATCAACAAATTTAAAAAAAAACGCAAATAAAATTAAATGTCGCGTCGCGACCTATATCCATGTATCATTTTGTTGAAAATAAAATTATTTATTTATTATAATAACACAATAAAATATTGTTATCCAGGTGGCGTGACCTTTCATTAGCTGAATCTTTAATAAACTAGAAGTACCTAAATGAAACGTTGGGGTTTTGGTGATGTTGAAACATTAAATAAATAAAAAATATGCTCGACATTCCTGTGGAATAGCAGGTGAACCGATTGCTTCTATTTTATAGTTCCATATAATTTTAGTGATATCCGGCAAATAAGAAAATTATCAAAATGATTAAAGTAAATAATAACTTAACTTTAGTAAACAACCGTGATAGTTCAAAACAGCATTTAATGAAAATTATACTAAGTTTTACTTGTTTTTTTTCCTTCAAGGTTAAAAGTAATCCATGCGACTCTCTGACCATATCCATGTTAAAATTACTTTTACTACTTTAATTATTAATTAGTATATTGAAATGAACAAATCAACAAATTCAATCTTAAGATGATTTCAACTGTTAGTCGTCAAAAGGCAACAAAAATTTCCATAGAGATTCCTTTACGCTCATTAGTAAACTTTACTAATGTATACTATATAAATGCATAAGAAATCCTTTAGTTTTATTCATTCAACTATATTTCAATAAATTACATTTATTTTAATAGGGCAAAAAAGGGAGATTTTATCGTGTTAGAGAGGAACCACTATTAATGCTAGTACGCCACAAATTTGCGTTATATTGCACAAATATGAAATATATTGCACAAATATGCGTTATATAATATGCGTTCCAGAACCGCCGGAGGACGCAAAAGACGACCAAAACTTATCATTATGTTGGTGTTTAAAATTATTTTTTCTTTCTTGTTTTATATCTTTACAATAAGTAAGTACATACCACACCAAACAAAGTCACAAAACGCAGCATTTTCTTTTCACCGGCTAATATAACAACACAGTTTTCTCACGTTTCTCAAAATACTATTTTGACGTCGTATGCGCATCTCCTATATACCTTCGCAGGCGATGACGTCATCACCCCGCCGACCCCGGCCATCTAAGAACCCGTTTTGATGCTCATCTTCACGACTTTTGACCTTCATTCAATATACATCGACGTCTTCTAGAAGCTAACGCGTAATAGATCTTTTTACAGGCAGAAATGTATGCTCTACAAACTTACATGCGATTGATTAGGTTCGCTATTTTAGGGTGGTCGCACAGCTAGATTAGTACGCTATGCTAAGCTTTGATAAGCTTTCAGATGCGCGATACGCTCGCTAGCTTCGGTTGTTTTCGGTTTATCCTGATTCGCGTTTTCTAGATTCTCGGGATATCCTTAAATGGTCCCTGATAGGACTAGCACTGCGTAATACATGATAAACGGGATAGCAACGTTTACTTGTCTGTTTTACTACTAGAAGCTTTTTTATTAGCATGTATTCTGCAAGTAGTTTGGACACTTACCTTAACACCGACAGTGTCGTAAAACGTAAAAGATTGCTCAATTGTCGGTAGTACTTCCTAATCAATTTTTTTATGATAAACGAATAATTTACTCTGCCTGTTTGTCTAGTTATTACGGACCTGGGTATGTCCTGAAACTGCATCCAGAACCACCGGAGGACGGGCAGCAGCGTCCTCTTAGTTAACGGTGGTGAGCATTCTGCGATCCCCAAGCCGCCTGCCAAGCGTGGGGATTATGGCAACCCTTCCCTATTAAGGGGGAGGCCTTCGTCCAGCAGTGGACGTCTTCCGGCTGTTGATGTTGTTGTTGTTGTAAACTTTTTGCTCAATGGCTGGACCGATCTTGAAGAAATTTGTGTTTTTAGCACGATGATAGGTAGTAATATTATCTTAGAGAAGGATATTTAAAAAAACCCTCGAAAGTTCGGAAAAAAATTGTGTCGAAATTCAAGAGCTGGAGCAATAAGGTTTATAATATAACTAATAAATGTTGATTAGTTGTGTGCTTAGCATTGACTCGACGTAAATTAGTTAACTATTTATTTTAGTTGGTTTTATCATCTCTCTATCTATGTTTTTTAAGCCATAACTCATCCTTCTGAAAAGTTTTCTAGGCCAATCAGAAGTAAGACAAGCCTATTCCGTTTCTTCAATAAGAGCTTATTCCATCCTAGACCACATTATCGGTTAACATCAAATGTGATGTCAGTCAAACGTAACCTCGTTTTTGGTACAAAAATTATGTTTTATCTTGTCTTTGGTTCGCTGCCTTTAAACAAACTAATCTTTGATAAGCTTAGCTCACTACATAAGTCTGTAGTATTGTCAGAAGCAACCGGTTAATTATTTGCTTAGTCCATTCTCAACTAATGTTTAAATATAAAATTTGCGCCATATCTGTTACGGTTCTCATTATTTACATCGAAGCCTTGACTTTGTCTCGTCATAGTATTGCGGCTACGCTGTTTTCGATTTCAGTTTTTTAGAACGAATTTCCGGTAATATTTCTCTGAATAATCGATTAACATTAGGTTGTGACAGCACCTGTTGTAACTTCCTTGACTATGTTTCCAAATCCTTTGATCTTCCGACAATCGAATCTAATATAATATAAAGGGCAATGTTACCAGATAAATTACTGGCCATGAAGAGATTGGACATCTCAAGGTCAAGATCGCAGTGCCACTGCACTGCGTTCTTCACCGCAGGATTTTGTTCGCAAGTTCACAATTCTGGCACTGCTACTGTTATGGGCTGGCGTGATGTCAATACCACCAGTCGAACGTTTCTCTCCGTAACTCCATAGCAAAAAAATACTACTTTGAACTTTACTTTGCTCTAGCGGCAGTAGAGAAAATGAGACAACTTTCAATTTAACATCACAATAAGTTTTTTAGTAAAGCTGTGGTACTTAACCTGCTGATTATAGTAAACCCTCCATGGTTACCGACAAGACAAGACCGACTTGATGTTAAACCAAATTGTTTTATTGGCTTATCTAATTTATCTCCGTACCTACTTAAGGAATAGCTAATTGATTTTAATTTATTTAATATCACTTACTGAAATCTGAATCTATCACAGTTGTTTCATTACAGTTATATTAGCGATATATCGGGAGCTCGTTTCACAACATAATCACGGTAAATACCCGTGAATAATCGTAGTCGTCGTCAGCCATAAGACGCCCACTGCTGGACGAAGGCCTCCCAATAGAGGGGTGTTGCCATAATCCCCACGCTTGGCAGGCGGCTTGGGGATCGCAAAATGCTCACCACCGTTAACCAAGAGGACGCTGCTGCCCGTCCACCGGTGGGGCTGATTGCAGTTTAAGGACATATCCAGGTCCATCGTAGTACTGAAAAGTAATTCTCTCAGACAGAGAGAGATTTTGTCTCTCTGTCTTTTAGTAACTATTTGCAGTCGAGCGCGATTTTGATAAAATTCGATATAGAGTACGCTGAATTTTTTTTAAACGGATTTAGAAAATCTAACATTTTTTCGTCATCATTTAATGGCGTAGTTACCCACGCAAGACTAGTAATTCATATTAAAGTATGTAATTAAAGGTTTCTATTAAATGGATAAAGTACAAGACATAATAAAAATACAACAATGATAAACCTAGGTTCAATTCAACTGAGTAATCATCGCAATTATCTGGTCAGAGAATCATCATGAGGTGTCAAAAGCGCAAGCAACAAAGCTTCCGCCATAAGCATGCAGATAGTGAATTAAATCGAGTAGGTAAATCAAAAAGATAGAATGATTTAATATTTTATCGTGAATGCGGATAGAGATGAGTCATAACAGCATAAATACTATTAGTCTAATGTTGACTCTACTATCTATAAATTATAATTAGGTTCTTATGACAGCTGGAAGAAATTTAGAGATACCTTTGCCCAGCAGTGGGCCAACACAGGTTAAACAAAAAAAATATACTAGTGCGGTAAGTTAAGGTTAAGGTAAGCCCTCAACTTCGTCTCGGGCGAGTTACGAGTTTGTAAAAACCAATTCCGCACGTGTGCCATACAACGTTTTACAACACATTAGCGAGAAAACAGATAACAGAAGTAAAACAGATAATGAAACATACTGAAACAACAAAGCTTCCGCCACAAGCATGCAGATAGTTAATTAAATAGACTAAGTAAATCAAAAAGATAGAATTATTTGATATTTTATCGTGAATGCGGCAAGAGATGAGTCAATAACAGCATAAATGCTATTAGTCTAATGATGACTCTACTATGTATAACTTATAATTAGGTTCTTATGATGTTATTGTTAACCAACTATTAAAACTATTACCTAGTTAAATCATAGATTTACCAATATTATAACGACTTTTTTTTCATTGATTGTATTTTTTCACCCAAAATATGCGCTGCTCGGTAACATTTACCATAATTATCTAATAATATTGGGGGACATTTTACACACAGCGCCATCTAGCCCCATACTAAGCAAATCTTGTATTATGGAAACCAGATAGCTTACATACATTTTTTTTCGTAAATATATACTAATAATACATACTACACCCAGACATAGAACAAACATCTATGTTCGTCACATATTTTTTTGTCCTGGGTGGGGATCGAACCCACGCCCTACAGCTCTGAAGGCATTGACATAGTTGTGCCGCACCCTCTAGGTACCCACGTTAAACAGGTGCGAAAACGTAATAACTTCCATTTTACAATAGGCTAGATGACTAGTATTTTTTTATTGTCCTATTCAAATGTCGCCCATAAATATAGCTGATTAATGAAAAGATAATTAAAATCTGATCAAAAATAAGCAACTTATAAGCATTTTAATATCATGCTAGACAGAGAGGCTAAACAGCAAATCGTGACGTCACTTCTCAGTACGCCATATAAATTCTATTCTGACAAGTAAGGCGTGACGTCATTTTTTGTTTTGTGGGAAAGGGACAGAGTTGTCTGTAATAAAAACTTTAAACGCTCATATATCAGAACATTATTAACCGATTTAAATAATGTTTTCAATAAACATACTATATTTACTTAAATTCTTCATCAAAGCTATTAGTTTCAACGATTTAAACATCAGTCATCTAGCCTATTAAAATACTTCGAGACTATCTGAACTTTGAAAGAACTTTGTTAATTTAATTCCATCTGAATTTTAACAAGGTGTATACTTAATTTGATATTCTCTAAAAAAAAAAGAAACAAAATTTCACATCCTAGTGGCAATTAATGGTTTGTTTCAGACAAGACCTCAGAAGTATATGAAAAATAAAGAAAAATTTTAAAATACGAAGTAAACACTTTACGGCGGACTTTAATTTTTATAAACAAGGGCTAATTAATGGTTTGTGGACTGGTAAGTGTCATTTGCAAGTTTTTATAGCTATTGGATAAATGATAAGCACAATTTTATCTACATATTGGTGATACATTAGGATAAATAATACTTCACGGCTATCCAATGAATCAAAAGCTCAAAAAGGAATTTTGGTGTTTAGGTTTTTTTAATATCTCATATATTCTGAGACTCGACGAAGTGACGCTATACGTAGGATAGTTTGCAACGGGATACGGGGTTGGGGGAGGGTTGTTGCGGGGTTGGGGGGGGGGGGGGGGTGAATTTTGGGAGCGGGCCGAATTTATTCCGTACGCGGAAGAAGTCGCGGGCGACCTCTAGTGATATAATATAGGACTAAAACCGAAGGCCAAGCCGTCCTCGATACCCCCAGTGGAGATCTACCTCTACCTCTACCTGCAGCCTCTGCCTAACTTTGAAATTAGAGTCAATACGCGTCTTGCTTAATCCTTAATCCACGTAACCAAGGGCTGGTTTTTAACTTGATATTTTAAAACTTAGACGTACTTAACTATTTAAGTTTTAAAATTCAACCGCCAAGCAGTAGTGTGCAAGCTTTACTGTGTTTAGGCTTAAAAGGAACCAGAGAAATTACTGGGCATGAAGAGATTTGACATCTATTTAATATCTAATGGTATGGTGACGAGCGCAGTGCAGCGCAGGATTTTGTTACCAAGTTCACAATTCACTAACACGTGGAGAGAAATATAATGTGGGTATTTGTAACAGTATCTTGGCTTCACCTGGCTCTGAGGAGGCCAAGATACTGATACAAATATACTTTGCATTCAAGAACTTTGACTGCCAATGTGGGGTGTGTGTTAGTGTAAATATAAAAATACTAAAGTGTTATTAGGCTAGCTTTAGACTTACGGGGTGACATTGTCATTGCATGACAAAACCCCATTAAAAATAAAGATTAAATAAAAACAAAAAAGTTCTTAATTTTGACACTGCTACTGTTTTTTTTTTTTCTTAGTTCTTGGCATCGCACGTTGTGCATTCTGCCAGTGTCAAGTTTATGATTTTTTCAAGTATTTATATGAAAATCAAGTCAAATATGACATGATATCACAGTCAGTCACACGAAATTAGTCATAGTCGAGTCCAAGTCATGCCCTTGTAAAGTTGTGGCGACTTTACTATGAGCTTCTACGGAGTTTTGAAAACAACACGAAAAGACATGTTTCACCACATTATATCACTTGCCCACACTCGTGCATCTAATTCAACACTCAATGAATAAAACACCACCATTTTTAATCATTAATTCGCGAAAAAACACAAGTTTAAAAAAATAATAGAATGCAACGACATGATTTTTCCGTGTTCCCGCCAAAACTCCCGCTGCTACTGTTATGGGCAGGCGTGATTCTTGCCTCCAGGCGAATGTCTCGCTGGTCACGTCACTCCTTTGCGTAAAAAAAGTATGTGACTGAATAACAAGAAAGAAAGAGAGAGGTTATAATTGCCCTCCACTTTTTTCTTTGGTCCGTCGTAGCTGAGAGTCTGTCATCGTTATCTTCCTGCCCTTACTCCACTAGCTGGGGTCGGCACAGCATGTTTCCTTTCTCCACTCCACTCTATCATTTGTCATCTCTGCGTTCACTCACTTTACACGCATATCATCTTCTACTCAGCTCTTCTTTTTAGGGAGCCCCCGTCCGGTGGCGTCTGTAAAATCTGTAATTGAGTCTGGTAAGAATCGTGCCCGCGCCATTTTCATCTATTTCAGATAAACTGGCAGCTTAACCCTGTATAAGTGTCTACTAGTAATCTACCATTATCCATGAGGTTACAGTATCCCGCTGCCCATCTCTTTAATAGATCTCATACATCTTTATGTCACATCCGCTCACCGTAACTAACAATGTTTGCCAACGTGACAAAAATTACGCGAAGGTTCTGTACATTTTTTTTTTATTTGTACGGAATTAATCACGTGTCACGCGTCGAGCTCTAATTACACTCCTTGAAAATGATATCTGACTTAATTGAATGTGAGTGATAAATAAAACAAAAATGTTTCAAAAACAAGTTAGTTTTTTTTAGTAAATGTAGTAAATGTAGATTTATTTAAGATTTATACTTAAAGATTGCTTAAAACTTTTGTACGAAGATATTTTTCCTACTATAGGTAAGTATAACTTGCCACTGATTGTCGGTAATGTCTTGTATTCTGGTTTAATATAATAATATTACTTAGTATTCTGACAGTTCGTATAAAAGCTTGGGTTTCCCGGATGTCTCAAAAATATTGACGTAACAAGCAATGCCTCACGGATTTACCCAATTTCTTAAAAAAGTACATAATTTTCGTAACACATGTTGCCCAGCTACAAAGGCTGGGTGATCAATCCTAATACAGTCGGAAGGTCTCGTGACATGGATTTAAAATTTGCTATTTTTTTGTCACAAATTGATCGAATGGCCACCAACTCACTTGGCGGTAAGCGACGTAACAATTTATTTTTGTCAATGGTAATCCTTGATGGATACTACCCGACCCTGGTATGCAGAGTCATCATCAGCTGGAGACATCATAGGGAGGGATTGCCATAATCCTCACGCTTGGTAGGCGGTTTGGGGATCGCAGAATGCTCACCATCGTTAACTAAGCAAACGCTGCTGCCCGTCCTCTGGCGGTTCTGGATGCAGTTTCAGGACATACCCAAGTACAAACAGGTCCAGGTATGCAGAGTAGTTATGTGGGATTCTCCGTCCTAATTAAGATAGATAAATTAAGATAAATTTATTTTATAAAAAACTTAAACGCTAAATAAAAACACCTTAGCAGTAACTAGGTACTACACAGAAATATATGGAAAAACCATAGATGATCTGTCGGTGTGCACTGGATCCCACACTAGGGCGACCTGTGTCGTGGGCTCCAGGCTCTTCCTTTTTGAAGTTAGAAGGAAATTAGGTAAGTTAATAATTGAATGACAAATAAGCACAAGTAAACTTAAGGACGACGGCCTATCCACTAAAAACTAGTAACTACTCTGTCTCCGTAAAGGCTGATTATGCTTATTACCTATACGCACAAAAAAACTTTCCATTTTGTAATGTTTGTTGTGATATTTTGTGTATCGCGATAAATAAAAATAAGGTAACCTATAATATAGGTGATATTAATTTTACCGGCACTCGTTCAATTATGATTGTTTTATTGGAAAACAAAGCGGCTCAATTTATTAGGTAGGTACATCATAAAAATTGCTATTTTAATGTTATGGTTCACTAAAGTTCGATAAACCCAAATCCTTGAGGATTCTTGTTATTTTATTTAATTACCCATATAAAATAAGTTGTTACTATATGTGACTAAATAAATAAAAACGAAAATAACTAAAAGTAGATATGAGTACTTACCTGATCTAAAGTCAAAACTAACATTGTAATATGTTTGCCTTTTCCATGCTTTGCGTAATTTTAAGCTTAATTTTATGGAGTAATTTTTCACGTCTTTTGAATTAATCAGCAAGACGTCAAAATTTAATCATCATGAATTCTTCATCAACATCTGCCGCGTTTATATCCCTCATCTTCAGTCAGAAGACGTCCACTGCTGGACGTAGGCCTCCCACTTAATAGGGAAGGGTTGTCATAATCCCCACGCTTGATAGGTGGCTTAGGGATCGCAGAATGCCCAATGGGTGCTCACCACCGTTAACCGAGAGGATGCTGCTGCCCGTACTCCGGTGGTTCTGGGTGCAGTTTAAAGACATACCCATGTCCCGCTTATATACCACTACTGGCTAAAGGTCTCTTTCTTTCCTAAATCTCCCCCTCTACCTCTCTTCTGTGTCATCTTCCTTTATGTACGACATGCGCCAATCCTATTCTGGTTCTAGATTGAACCAATACACGCATTCCGTAACCTAAGCTTGAATAAATTGAACTTGTGTTTGGTCGTACTATTTTTTTGTGGTTTGAACCCTATAATAGAAAATGCATGCTAATATTATTCCACGGATTACGATAGCAAACCGTCACCGGTCGTGCTTAGCGGACTAACTTCTCTTTATACCAACTTGCCATAGTTCAAGGTTATATCTGAGGATGACCACGCGTCTAGTGATTTTATTATGGGTAGGTATATCACAGACTTGGAAAGGGCAGATGGATATATAGGTATCCAGAGAGACAACAAAAACTGGTATTCCTTGAATATGAAGACGAAACAGCAGAACGAGTACCGTTCTATGTCGTAAAATTTTACGTGTCGGTATAGCAGATATTTTGACGAATTTGAATATACCAATTTTTATCGATTTTCACCGAATTAAATGTCAAATATAACGATCGTTAGGAAAGGTACTCGCGCTGCTGAATTGTAAATGCCATTAACATTTTCGACAAACATAATTATTTAAAGACTGGCCGGAATGTTCATAGTCCCAGCGACAAAGATAAGATGAATGGATGGAAAATAAGCGCGACTATATGTTGAGCGCCGGCTCTCCACTCGCTTCAGTCTTGCTCTGCGTTTGCGACATGCGAGCCGTACGACAATATAAACTTCTAATACATGTAGGTACATGACTGTGTTCTCTTTTTGTCATGCAGTTATTAGATTCGCTAGTACTATTTTCCGGCAAATGTAATATGCATACTTTAAGCTAGGTATGCTTGATTGTGTTGTCTTGTTAATTTTGATCGATTTGCAAGCGCTGGGCCCGTCCATTCCATTATCACCGTCCCTGCATTGTCCAACATAAATAGGGCCTTTTTGCGAAGGCACGATTTACTTTCTCGTATTTTGATATCAATTCATAGTGATAGGTATATCTTAGGCATCTGGTCATATTTAATCGTAAATTTAATTTTAGTAAAAGGTGAACAGAATACGAAGATTTTTTATTGTTGATAGCTAGGCTAGATATTATATGACTTTTGTGAGCTATCATCAGATTTATTATAGGGGAATAAAAATAACATTCGACGTAGGTAATAATTAGTAAGAAAACCTACCTAAGTATACTTAATCGCTCAAAAGTCATTAAAACAATTAAACAATTATTTTGAGCAAAATTTATACAAATCGTTATAAATGATTAGGTATAACTGTCCTTTCCAGACTAATTTCACAAATTCGAAAGCATCATTGCTGCATTCAAAGTTGGCTTTTTTTATAGTTCACAGACCAACCAATAATGGCGAGGATTCACGTGATTTTTGCACAGGAATTATTGGAGTGCCGGAGAGTGAACAGTGAACGCTTGTCTTGCTCCGGCATAACACGATTTCCATTGACTTGTGTATTTACTTCGTAATGATTGGACGAACGAACCATTTTCACTGACTGCTGATGACAGTAGTGTGTAAAAATATTATATTCCTGTCCAGTGAGAATATAATCGTATGCCGATCGATCTGCTGCTGATGATGATGGCGATCGGTGTATTTAAGAGCGATGGAATATAGGCAGTACCTAACTATCTTTTATTTATTAAGTAGTCGTCAAACTGGAATGAAACAAAGTTCGAAGAAGCAAACACAGATCTTAGACCAGTGGTTCTTAACCTTTTAGTGATGAGAGACCATTCAAGTTTTTTTTTTGTCTTGCCATGGTCCACTTACTGTTTGGAGATAAATACAGTAAATAAAAATTTATAAATGATTGTTCTATCTGTAAATAAAACAAGCAAACAACTGATTATTTTTTGACAGATATTTAACATTACAGAGATAGTACCTATGCGATAGATGATTTATGCCATATTCGTCCCGAGTCTTCGGCCCACGACATTAAAAAGCATTTTATTCGTCCCGCATGATAATATTTGCCTTTGTTCGTCCCGAAAACTAAAATTATTGTTTGTACAGTTAGCAACAAAAGTATAATTTATTATCACAACCACAACTGTTACTGTGGTCATCAGCCATCATCATTGCATTATTTTTATTAGCTTCTGAATCTTTGGTTCCGTCCTACTCAAAGCCAAACGCATGTTAGCACTTCATAGCATCCAACCGATTTCGGTGCTTATTTATCACTTATTTAATACTTTCCGATGACTTCTCGGACCACCGGTTAAGAACCACTGTCCTAGAAAAAGACATGTAAGTGAAACAACAAAACGCAACTAAACAATTCCTATAAAATAAGAGCAAACAGGCAAAAGATTACTAAATAAACAAATAAAGTGGTCACTATTTCACATTAATTCCTGCCGCCACCTGACTAATCCTTTGACAAACAGGTTGGTCAGGGAGTTCTCCGAATCTGCCACACCTTTGACCTTTGATAACGAAGCCTGAGCTTACATCGAATGCGTAATTTCTTAACACGTTTGTAACTTCCTTGTTCCTCTAATATTACAAGACTTCTTAGTTACGGAGTGTTTTGAATTATCATGGTTGTTCATTACCAATTGTTTTCAACCGACTTCAAAAAAGGAGGTTCTCAATTCGACTGTTTTTTTTTTTGTGTGTATGTTACGCGATTACTCCACCAATTATGAACTGATTTTGATGTTTTTTTTTTGGTAGGTGGTTCAGAGGTGAACCCGTATAAATTTTATCGAAATCGGTTTAGTAGTTTGGTTTTAAAATCAAAATTACTAGTAAATATGAAATCCAGGTATTCGAAGTTGAAGACGGTTGTTTTTTTTAAAGTATTTTATTTACATTATATAATCACGGTAAATATCCCATAAATAATCATAACACCTCTAAGTTGTTTGTGTTGCCTTAGAATAAGTATGATACAGAATGATTCAGTTGATGTGAAAAGCGTGAAATCCCAATTCATTTAGCAATCAAAATCGTCTGTAGGTAAAAAAATAAATTGTGTTGTTATTAGGAAATGAAACCAAAAATTAAGTCTAGAGATTTCATTGTCTTGTTCACAATTAAATGTTATCCATAATAACAGCAATTGTATCAGTGATTCAGCGACCAATAATATTCCCAAATCTTTATGACACTGAAGAAGGCCATGACACTCTATTAGAACATTGCAATAGCTACTAGTGTCCTCAAGTGCGAATATCCTAAGTACGTAATATAGTAAACACAAAACAACTTAGTTAGGTACATTTTATTCTAGCTAGACTAAACGATAGACAAGTGCTAATTTGTTAAGAGCCTGCCATCTCGCTATCATGAATAGTAATGTTCCGAATCTTCTTCTTTAAGTAATTGAGTTGACATTTCAATAAGTCGATACCCGACAACGGCCGTGACCATAATATCCTCACATCTTTAAGCCTACGGCTGGGTATATAATCAAAAATAAACCTACCCATCTACCTATATGTATATCAGGACAGCTGTGCTGTTAGATAATTATCTAATCTAATACAATAAGAATCAATGTCCTAACTCACTCACTGACAGACAACGCACAGCCTAAACCGCTCTGGTCGTAGACTTGACATTTGGAGAGTGTATTTATATGTCTTGATGCGTGTAGTGTACCTACTAAGAAAGGTTTCTTGAAATTCAACCCCTAAGGAGATAAAAATGGGTGAATATTTTTGTATGAAACTCCTTTGTTTTTGAACTTATAGTCAGTATTTAGACAGGCCATAAAAAAATGCTATTTTCGATATTTTTTTGCACGGATAACTTATAGGGGTGAAATGGGGTATGGAACTTTGCATGAAAATTACTTTATTATTGAAGTTATAGTGATGAAAATTGGCCAACTTTGATAGACTTTTTAAACAAAACTGGGTAAAATAAAAATGGTAGATTTAGTTATGGGCGCGGGGCGAATTTCTTCCGTACGTGGACGAAGTCGCAGGCGGACTCTAGTTTTCGATACATTCGAAAACGGTATGCATTTTTGGGAGGAACATTATGATAATACTTAATAAGGTCTACCTATCCAAATTTGAGTGTAATAAAAGATGAATCATTGATATGGGTATTACTTATTAAACTTGTTTTACATACACCTGGTGCCACGTTTAGATGCTTAAAACCGGACTCTCTTGTGCGTATTTTAAGTATTATACTTTTTCTGGACTGTCTTTGGAATGTCGTCAGTTAAGAAGCCTAAATTTGCGTACGCACGTTCGTCGTAACATAGAAAACTTAAATAGGTAGTGTATACGTAGTCGTACGATCAATCGTACAGTCGTTTTGTCTTTGACAAATCCTGAGCATGATTTACAATAAGGTCGAAGGGACGCCTATATATATTATGGTTAAGTCACGCTAAACGTTTTCTTCTAATTTTCCGAATGTCGAGGTAACTTTGTAACTACTTCTCTTATTTGTCTAGATAAAACACCCCCAAAGTTATCATTTATATATTATAATTACATCATATCTTATATAAACATGAATTTTAGCCAAATTATCATTAACTGGAGGTGTTTTGGTTTTCAATATAGCTTCAATTTTATTATAGACAGCCTTGATGCTGTTTAATAATATTTTAAAAGTATTTTGAATGATTTGGTCCATTAAAGCACTATCCAAGTCAATGCAGTCATTTATACGTATTATATTTGTTTATTGCGTTTGTACCTATTTAACATTTTGTAAAAGAGGGCAGGTACCTAAACAAAGTTTATTATTAGAACTCACTATTCTAATCGTCTGTAAACTTAAAAGATTTTAGCGCAAACCATTTTTTCTTGTCAATATTATAAATTGATCAAACGAGTTGTTATTCTAGAGTTTTAAAAAACCGGCTTCGGTTGTTTACTTCCGAAGATGCGTTTTCGCTTTAGGTGGGTATATGGAATAAATTTGTATGGACTGAGATGATTGATGTGGTCCCGCCCTAAACTTTTAGTGTTAATACAAAATGGTTCCCTCGGGCCCACTCGAGTGGCTCTACCTGGGAACTTCAGCGTCCCATTCATTGATCTATATATTTTTTCCTGAAGACAGGACAAATAGAAAATTCCTTAAGAGTAGACAAGTTGGTCACTTCTCCATAGAAACGCGGTAGTATTACTACTCCACTATGTAATTTTGTAGGTCCAAGACTAAGTATTGTATCGATTAATCTCTTCATTATCTAGAATTGTAAATTATTACGAAAGTAAAAAGTTAATAAACATGAAAGTTATGAGCCAGGAAACATCTTGTATTTTAGCTCAATTTTAACGCCACATTGGACGTAAATAAATAACATAAGGAATACGAAAACTCTAAAACAATTTATCAAGCGGCATAGTTTAGTCCATAAACATTTCAAATAACTTAAGTTAGAATAAATTAACTCAGAGTTTATTCAACCACATTACTGCAGCCAAATGTCGACAAAAAAATATTGCGCGCTCATTTATCTTTCTTTCTCCGTTTCCCACAGTTTGTTTGATGAAGAGAGCATGCTTTTTAGCCACGCCCACCGATGAGTTTGAGCCGTCAACTTGTCGATCCTTAAGTGGCACCGGTTCGGTAGTATGGTCGGCTTTTGAGCGTAGGCCTATGTCCAGCAGTGGACTATTAAAAAAGCTGATTATGCAGTGGTGTGGTAAGTAGATAATTTAATATTCTTCTCCGGTGTGAAATCAGCCGTACGCTGATTCGTTGGTCTTCATACTGAGTGAGAGCCATATCTATAGTAAATAGAGAATGACGCGGTTTGGGTTGGTAGGGATTTAGATAGACGGCGCAAATTATTTCAAGCTTTGGACTTATTAGTTCGAACCCAGTGGATCGTATATGGTAGAGTCGTCGTCAGCCATAAAACGTCCACTGCTGGACGAAAGCCTCCCCCTTTATAGAAGGGTGTTGCCATAATCCCCACGCTTGGCAGGCGACTTGGGGATCGCAGAATGGTCACCACCGTTAACCAGGAGGACGCTGCTGCCCGTCCTCCGGTGGGTCTGGTTGCAGTTTAAGGACATACCCAGGTCCACCCAGGTCCAGGTCCAGGTCCATATGGTAGAGTATGCGTGTCTTATTTATCTTGTACAAAATAAAGAACCCCTTGGTAAATTCAATTCATTTATTTTTCTAATATAGGTACACCAGTGTACACTTATGAACGTCAAATATACCGAGAAGCATAATTATTTTCGGATAGGCATTTCCTTACATTTATGGTCTTTGGTCCTATTGCGTCATCAGGTAATGATAGAGCCTGTGATGTAAAGATATATGTCGTGGTTCTGTAGATAGTTGCGTCATCAATTTGGAGAAATGTGTAATATTTGTTCAACTTAAGTACCTACCTATGTAGGTAAAACTTCATTATTTTAAGTATGTAGGTACCTAAATATACTGCTATATATAAATATATGCTACCTGGACCTGGGTATGTTTTCAAAGCTGCCGGAGGACGGACAGCAGATGTCTTTCGGTTTCGGAGCATTCTGCGATCCCCAAGCCGCCTGCGTTTTTGTAACCAAAAGTATTCGTGTAAGTATTCCTTTTTGTAGTGTTAGGACTCTATTGCAGTCCGTCTAGGTTATAATACCACAGCATTGCCAGATAATCAGCCGCTAGCAGTAGTGCACCGGCTTACTGTGTTTCGGTTTGAAGGGTAATGTTGTTTCAGTAAACAAGCCTGAGCATGGGCAGCAACAACTCCGTGCGAGCGACGCATTTCCAGCGGCCGCCGGCGCCGGCGCCGCCTGCCGAAGACGACACCGTCCCAGAGACGTCTGACGACAACCACATCAGCATCTCCAACAAAATGGTTAGACAAATGTACCTAGTGCCTAACAATGACATGGACTGCAGCGACAGACGTGGTGGTAGCCGCAAATTTAGCCACTGCCGCAAAAAAACTATCTTACAAAACAATAGTACTACGTACCGAAGACTAAATCCGCATAGAAAACGCTTAAATAGGTGTTTCCGCGGTTACACGGAAAATTACCTACTCTCGTGAATCATATTCAATATAAGCTAATTTTTACGCTATACCTATCGAAGTATGGCGATATTCTGCTGAGCCGCTTGGCTTGATGACGTCACACTGCCGACGGCGCTGCCCCGGCCAACTGGCGCAAGCAGGTTGCAGGTATTATTTTCTAAGCTTCCTACAACATATTACACATAATTACTATTAATCCTACACATAATTATAGGAAGCTTAGAAAATAATACCTGCAACCTGCTTGCGCCAGTTGGCCGGGGCACGACGACTCACAAGCCGTCCCGTGTGGGACCTAATGTTTTTATTTCCACTTACTGTGTGGGACAGGTTTCGCTGTTGGCTATACCACGCCCACCCCCACAGGCCGTGGCAGTGTGGACACTGGTGCTGCATTTTTTTCTCGTTTCCCACACCGCTTCTGGCTGAATCAGGTTTAGTCAATGATATTATATAAGGAGGGAGATATGTCATAGCGCGCCTTCAAATGGCCCCATGAAAACGGCCCTAGGGACTGTCTCGCCTGTTTGCGCTCACTAAGCGAGACCCGCGCTATCCTTTTTGCTATCATAAAAGTGCTATAAGCACTCGTAAGCAAGACGGTACGGGAGTCATTTTCAAACGTTTTATTCCGCGATGGCGCATCTTTCGTAACCTTTTTTGGTATATAGGCTGTGGACAAGAAATCGACACTTTATCCTCGAACCGTTTGCTTTTCACCTTTTAAGCCTGTAATACCTAGTAGTTCAGTCCACAGGTTCAGTCAATAGAAAAAGCTTTTGAACATAGAAAAATATACTAGTCAATACTTGTAGGTGGAAAGGCTGGTTGAGGATGCAACACTCGCGGGCGGCGCGGCGGTGGAACAGACCCCCACCCCACGCGGGGACTACAAGGACAAAATCTTCATGGAGAAACTCAAGTGTATGGACGATAGCCACTCCGAGAGATCTGGGTATGTAGAATTTATTGGCGTGTTAAACCACGCTATAAAGCCTTAGCTCAAAACCAATATTTTTCAGTGTTGTTAGACTTTGGCCGTTGTACCAAATGTTGTGGCTGCGTCAAGGATAATTGAGGCTATTTAATTTTCAAAATAAATGGCATAATTGTGTGGCAAGCTTTACATCAGTTATGCTCTACAGTAGAACTAATGTACCTAGTAGTAGTACCTAGTGTATAGTAACATATTTTAACTTGTTAATATAAATATTATTACCTGTAGTAGATAGATAGATTAACTCTTTATTGGTCACACCAAAGAAACATACATACAAAGGATTAAATAAACTAGTGCACAAATGGCGGCCTTATCGCTAAAAGCGATCTCTTCCAAGCAACCTTAGGATGGAGGAAAATTATGAACACGAAAATACGGGGTGTGCTTTAAAGAAGGAGTTCCTACAAATCATAAACATACTAGTAGTTACATTGCAGTTTTGGCAATAAAAAGTTATTTTCATCTGTTATTGGTAATATTTATTTTTTCTCTTGTAGGTACCTACTACGTTTAACATGTTGCTGATGATTGAAGCGCAGTCTTTGGGCCTCTCTCCTAGTTTTAGTCTCTCGATTCATCCAACCAGAATAGGTAGGAAGGAAGGGGGGGGGGGGGGGGGGGTTAGAGATAAAAAACAAAGCTAATTCCATTCCAAGTATTCCGCGCTGCATCGTCTATTCTCTATTGGTAAGGCGGAGCGAGCGGGACAATGCAGGCTTTTCCCATCCGTATATCAACTAAATAAATAAATAATACTATCTACTCCCCCCCCCCCCCTGGGCCATAGGCTGGCGACGTCCATGGGTACTTCCATTGCTGAACAAAGGCCTCCCCCTTGAACCGCCATACTGTACGATTATCAGCCATTTGCATCAACCAGCTGTCCGCGACTTTCAGAATGTCGTCGACCACTTACCGGGAGACCTGCCTGTACGCTGAGTATTCCAGTTCGTGGATCAAGAACTTTTCTTCTCCATCGGTTATTTGTTCTTCAAGCGATGAACTTAGTCTTCCGATTGGACAGTACCTAACTAATAATAATTTTATGAACCGATTCTTCCCGTCCCACGTTCCAGTTTGACGATCTCCGACATAAACAACCTGGCGAACCGCATAGACTACCGCACCGCCAACATGGTGAGCGCGGAGCCGGTCTGCGCCGACTACAAGGCCAAGGTGATCGAGTGCTACAACACGTACGACCTGCCCGAGGACAACATTAAGTGCTGGGACACTGTCGGTCAGTTACACTCTCATACGGTACTAGGCTAGCTCAAGACACCTTCTTCCTTCACGAATAGCTTGGCAAAAAAGTCTTTACATGCTAAGCTTATAAGTGTCCACGTTTCGGCTCCATCGTAGGCGATAGCAGGGGGTCTAAAATGGCCGCATTAAGCAATTACCCTAAAAACAGTTCGTCTTATGAATTCTTAGCAGAATGAAGAGTAAAAAGTTGCTCTCGAGTAACTTCAAACGAATCTGCAAGTTGATTTTATGCAATTCATCTTTCATCGACCGTTTTACGACTTTCTATAGAATACTGTCAAACTAATGAATTCCGTAATAGAATAATTTGCAAACTCATAGTATGAATTGGCGCTTAAGTGACCGTTTTACGATATGCGAAATTAATGATCATAAGATCATATGCAGAATTGCTAAACGTGACCATTTTAGCCCCCCCAGTTGGATTCGTCACTGTTGAATCTCGTGCTGTTGAATTTCTGAAATGTTTAATCTCAGAACGTTGCATTCTCATAATGTTGAAATAGCAATAATCATAATCAAAATTTATTAATAACAAATTGTTACAAATCAAGAGAATATCAATAGAATAATATACCTACGTTCTAATAAGAGTACGAACGAATTATATACGTAATTTAATAATGTCAGTTTAAACAATTATAATTATACAATATCAAAATAATTCATAGGTATTCATAGAAATTAAATTAATAAATTTAAATCAAACTGTGTAGCTTTAGAACGTATGCTCGAGAAGACACCGTTTGAGTCTTGGCTTAAAACTGGCCAGAGAAGGCGCCGAGGTGATGTGCTCCGGCAGCTTGTTGTAAACTGTGGGGCCCATAGCACGCGTAGACTTGGTCGACCTCTCCGGCGCGCGGGGCACCTCCGCGAGCCTGTTCCTGATGCGCCTGCTGCAGTTTTGTAAGAGGCCTGGTTTAATCGGACATATAACGCGACTTAGTATATTACCAGTGCAGGCAATGTCATGAATCAAAACATTGTTTTGTTGTTCCATTGATAAGAGACTAACTATGCCAATCTGCGGAGGTTACGCCATACATTTTTAAGTTCTCAGCAAACATCCGCAAATATAATTAACAATCAGTGTTCCCCAGAATCGAGATTAGCATATCGCCCAACCGAGAATCACGATTCGCATTTAACAATAATAGCCAACAAAGGCATTATGCACACTATGAATAATGAGATCGTACCATATCTTATGATATTAGATTAGATACAGGTCTTAATTTTTGGTGTTATCGACCAGGATGTTTTCTGAAGTCATCGGCGGCGGCGGCAGTCTGAGCGGCTCAAGTATTTGACCGTAAAGGTCAAAAGCATACTTAATTAGGTATAGGTAGGCAATTTGTATCATATGCCAAGAACTATACATTATACAAGTTATTTTTTTATTATTATTTTTGAGTTTTTTCGAAATACGAAAAATGGTTTGAAACTTTTGAAAGATTTGAAATTACCTGTTTTGTACCCAAGTTGCGGATTTCTGTAAGTTGTCTGAGACTCGGTGGAGGGACGAAGGACGTAGGTCAGCTGGCAGGCAGCTGGAAGCGGATACCGCAGAGTACATACAGCAGTAGACTATAACAGGCTGATTATGATGATGATGATGATTATCTTGCTCGCGAAATTGCATATTTTAGAAGATATAAAAACAGTGAATATAATTTAGTTACGCACTAGATAGCGGCGCTTAGTTTTTTCGACCTTGATTGTCCAGACCAGAAGGCAATTTTTACTTAAAACTTTTATTTAAACAGATTGCAATTCAATTCTAAGTGGATCGAAATAATGACCATCATGGTACTGGTACAGTGATAGTAAATCTAATACTATAAGAATCTCTTTCCTGACATAATGACTGACAGACAACGCACAGCCTAAACCGCTGCTCGTAGATTTGAAATTTGGACGGTGAATATTGATGGATATTATTTTGACACAGCGCCATCTAGCACCAAACTAAGCAAAGCTTGTACTATGGGCACCAGATAACTGATAGATAATAATTACATACTTGTATTTTTATTTGTAAATTCATACTTATTATAAGTATACAAAATACAATTAAATTGTTCATTGATAACACCACAGTTACACGTCAAATTTCAATAAGTACTTGTTTTATGTCTCAAAAAATAATGACTTAATCAAATGAAGTAATTATTAAAAAAAAATTACGTACCACTTCCAGACACAGAACAAACATTATTGTTATTATGTTCGTTACATACATTTTTGTTCTGGGTGGGAATGGAATCCACGCCCTAACACTAAGCAGACATACTATCAGCTGAGCTATACCTAAGGCAATCATATCACACTTAATTTTTTTTGTACTTCGAACATTATAATAGGTCTTTACCTAAGAAATTGCCGTTCTTCAGTACTTACTGGTCATTTGAAATAGAAAAAAAGTTTGGAATGGCTTTGTATTATGATATCAAATTAATTTTGTCTTAAAAACATGACATTATTTTTACAAACTCAGTCTTTTGTTTATTGATTAGCGTTGTATTTTCATTACATTTGAACATTTTTCGTCATAATGGATACTTTAAAAATTCGTGTAATTATGGAATATGAGTTCCGTCGTGGCACCAACGGCACGTAACACCAAAAACGTTTACGGAGAGAACTGTACTAACAAACGCACAACCCGTTATTGGTTTTCCCCGTACCGTTCTGGAAATTTTGACTTGAATAATGAAGCTCGTGGTCTTTGGTCAACAATGATGAATTAAAGGCGATTGTGGAAGCTGACGAAACTCAATCTACAGCTGAGCTAGCAGCAGCTTTTGATGTTAGCATCAAAACAATTTTGATCCATTTGCGACAAATAGGCAAGCTAAAAAAACTTGATAGATGGGTGCCCCACGAACTTAACGATCGCCAGCGCAACGTACGCGTCGAGACCTGCCTCGCGCCGCAGCTACAGACAGTCTCCAAGCTGCAAGAGCTGGGGTTAGAAGCTCTCCCTCATCCACCATACTCACCAGACCTTGCACCTACCGACTATTACTTTTTCCAAAATTTAGTTTTTGTGTCCCACTTTCCCACTTTTCACAGTCCCACTTTTTAGTGGGTAAAAAATTCAATTCCCGAGAGGCAGTACAAAATGCCTTTGAAGAGTTTGTTGCCTCCCCGTCCAGCTAATTTTTACAAGAGGGGCATCAATAAACTGCCAATTCGTTGGCAAAGATGCGTCGATTGCATGGGTGATTACTTTGAATAACAGAAATAAAAAAGTTTAAAAAAATAAGTACTTTCACTTATTCTATACAAAACGGCAATTTCATAGGTAAAGACCTAATATTAGCTAAATTCGTATTTTACGCAGCGCAGCACATAATAGCACGAATATGGCTCATAATTATCAAAATGGGCAATTAACAATCACTGTACCGGTACAGATCTACTTTTAAGAGTAAACAAGCCGGTCACTTCTGCATAGATACGGGGAAGTAATATTACTCCACCATGTAATGTTTTAGGTTCAAGACTAAGTATTATATCGATTTGTCTCTTCATCATCTAGGATTGTATATTGATAAGATAAACATGAAAATTGTGAGCCAGGAAACATCTTATATTTTAGCTCAACATTGACGCCACTTTGGACGTAAATAAATAACATAAGGAGTACGAAAACTGTAAAAATAATGTATCTAGCGGCATAGTTTAGTCCATCAAAATTTCAAATAACTTTATTTGGAATAAATAGTATTAGCATAGATTAATTGTTAGTATACTTAATCTATGGTATTAGTTAAGTATAAATAGTGTTAATTAGTTCAGTAGTTTATTCATCACAATCCTGCAGCCAAAGGTCGACATGTAAAGTTTGCGCACTCATTTCTTTTCTTTCTCCTTTTCCTACACTTTGTTTGATGAAGTGAGCATGCTTTTTAGCCACGCCCACCGATGAGTTCGAGCCGTCGGGCGATGCATCCTTAAATTGAATTGCAATCTACGTCGTAAAAAAAATATTTTCAATAAAAATTACTCAGGCGCCCTCTTTTGGCAAAGCTGGGCCGGTTCATCTCCTAAAACATCCAATGTTTCGGCATGGCGCAGGTGAGTTCACGGCGTGCGTGTCCGCGGCGGGCGCGTCGCGGCTGCGCGCGCGCACGGCGCGGGAGGCGCGCGAGCTTGCGCGCCGCACGCGACACATGCAGCTCGCGCGCCAGCACGAGCTGCGGGACCTCGGCCCCGGCCCCAGGGAGGAGACCACCGCCGCTTAGCACCGCACGACACAAGTTCACGGCGTGCGTGTCCGCGGCGGGCGCGTCGCGGCTGCGCGCGCGCACGGCGCGGGTGGCGCGCGAGCTGGCGCGCCGCACGCGACACATGCAGCTCGCGCGCCAGCACGAGCTGCGGGACCTCGGCCCCGGCCCCAGGGAGGAGACCACCGCCGCTTAGCACCGCACGACACAAGTTCACGGCGTGCGTGTCCGCGGCGGGCGCGTCGCGGCTGCGCGCGCGCACGGCGCGGGAGGCGCGCGAGCTGGCGCGCCGCACGCGACACATGCAGCTCGCGCGCCAGCACGAGCTGCGGGACCTCGGCCCCGGCCCCAGGGAGGAGACCACCGCCGCTTAGCACCGCACGACACAAGTTCACGGCGTGCGTGTCCGCGGCGGGCGCGTCGCGGCTGCGCGCGCGCACGGCGCGGGAGGCGCGCGAGCTGGCGCGCCGCACGCGACACATGCAGCTCGCGCGCCAGCACGAGCTGCGGGACCTCGGCCCCGGCCCCAGGGAGGAGACCACCGCCGCTTAGCACCGCACGACACAAGTTCACGGCGTGCGTGTCCGCGGCGGGCGCGTCGCGGCTGCGCGCGCGCACGGCGCGGGAGGCGCGCGAGCTGGCGCGCCGCACGCGACACATGCAGCTCGCGCGCCAGCACGAGCTGCGGGACCTCGGCCCCGGCCCCAGGGAGGAGACCACCGCCGCTTAGCACCGCACGACACAAGTTCACGGCGTGCGTGTCCGCGGCGGGCGCGTCGCGGCTGCGCGCGCGCACGGCGCGGGAGGCGCGCGAGCTGGCGCGCCGCACGCGACACATGCAGCTCGCGCGCCAGCACGAGCTGCGGGACCTCGGCCCCGGCCCCAGGGAGGAGACCACCGCCGCTTAGCACCGCACGACACAAGTTCACGGCGTGCGTGTCCGCGGCGGGCGCGTCGCGGCTGCGCGCGCGCACGGCGCGGGAGGCGCGCGAGCTGGCGCGCCGCACGCGACACATGCAGCTCGCGCGCCAGCACGAGCTGCGGGACCTCGGCCCCGGCCCCAGGGAGGAGACCACCGCCGCTTAGCACCGCACGACACAATATAACATCTTCAAGCCTAGAATTAATAAGTTTCTAGGTCTGCGTGTTCCATTGTCGTTTTCCCCCAGGCTAGCTGACAGATGTGGCGTGGCGTTTGACAGGTCTAAATTAACATTATAGAGATTATAGGCAAGACGGTGTGCGGCCGAACCGACACCATTGTATATTTTTATCTTTTCTCTTCTCTTCCCATATCTTTTCTCTGCCTTGAGGTATTTATCGAATAGGTACACAAATATTTTTTCAAGTGTAATATTAAACCTACTAGTTACTTTTTAAACAAATAGATTGATTGATTAATGTTTTTAATAAAGGAGTGTGTGTTTTTAGGCAATTTATAATGAAATAGTATTTAGAATCACGAAACAATGTAAAAATGTATAACTATGTATTTCGAAGAAACTTTGTGCTCTGGGAGGTGTTGTTTTTAAGTTTTATCATTTGTTTCACTTGTTCTTTCTTCTATTAAATAAATGTGTAGTTACCTACTCACATTAAAAAAACTTAGTAAAATAAATTCTTTACAATTATTACAATGTACTTTATTTCTAATGTACATTTCCCTGACGTTAAATTTTATAAAAGTACCTACATTAATGGGATTAGTAATAAAGACTTACAAAATGTGTGTTTGTGTGTAACGTCAAAACGGCTTAACGGAATGGATGAATATTATTTCAGGAGTAGCATAGAGGGTACTTTTTATGTTCATCACCACACCGTTTTTCATCATCACGCGGGTGAAACCGCGAGGCGCAGCTAGTAACGCATAAACGCAGAAAATAAATCGGCTGTAATATGACTACATAACGTTAACAATTTTAGGTAGAGGTGCTTTATGCATTTTCCGCAAAGGAGTTTTGGGAGGAGTGCTCTCTTTTTTAACAGACTTCAAAAAAGGAGGTTCTCAATTCGGTTGTGTTTGTTACCTCATAACTCCTTTATTAATGAACAAAAAATACTTTTTATTGCAAAGGATATACTTTCAGATCGGTCCCTAGATATTTCATCTTAATCGGTTCAGTAATTTGGTTTTTAAATCAAAATAACTGGAAAAAAGATATCATTCAAGTATACGGAATGGCGAATTTTGCTTTGAAGACGGTTGTTTTATTATATTAATTAGCTTGTTACAATGAAACATTTTAATCTCGCTTATTACAACATTTAATCAATTAAAAGATACTTTTTTCTTAACATCATCTACTGTGAGTTTCTTCGTATGTAGTGGCACGGCAAGTTCGACCTTGCTGCTATCTTGGGTGGTGTCGTTTTTGTTTGGCGGTGTTATGGAGTAGTGCGCGCCGCCCGCGCTGGCGAGCGCGAGCTTCCTGCGCAGCTCGCGCACCTGCGCGCCCGACGCCAGCTGCGCCGCGCCCCGCGACAGCACCTCGGCCCGCAGCCGCTCGCACTCCGACCTGGAATATGGTGACAAGCTTTATTTACTCGAATATTAATACAAATACAAATAAATTGATTACCGTAAAATAAAGTAAGTACAAGTTCATTTTACAACACAAGGTACAGTAAAACAAGGCAGAAAAATGCATACAATAATACGTGTGCCTACCCAACAAAGTGGGTTTTTTGTGGGTGGGTGAACCCCAAACTAGAAACTTAAACAAGAAATATTAAACATTTACTGGGCCTCATGGTCCAATAAAACAAGGTCTGCTACTCCGGGAGTGACACTAGCTTACGTCACTCCAGTCACCTTACGGCAACAAAATTGGAAAATTGGGAACCAAATCTGTTAATAATTTATTAATTATAAAATACACAAATCATTTCAATATTTTTTAGTTTATTTAATTTTTATAATTTTTTTTAATAATATTTTACCATTTTTTTTTCCGTGTTTAATCTCAATAAATACAATTTAATTTAATTTTTTTTTTTTATTTCAGTGGTCATTTCGTGTCCGCTCAAGCGAAATGATTCAAGTGAAACACGAATTAACATAGTTTCAACCAAAATCACATAGTTTTATCGGATTAATATACGGAGGACGGGGAGTTATGATTTCACGCTACTGGTCATTTCACGTCGATGACGTAGGCTTGTGTCACCCACGTGACCCTTTGTCACTCAAAATAGCATACCTGGCGGAGTATATTATTATACCATGCTAGGCCTGAAGAGATTTGACATCTATCTCAGGGTGACGAACGCACACTACGGCGCAGGATTTTGTTTGTTCACTGCTAAAGCTGGGTTTCACTCCGCAGTTTAGGTACGTTCGGCCGGCGCGCCTATCGGATAGGCGTATGGCAGGGCTGAGGTCAGTTGCCGCCCGTACGCTAGCCACGTCGCGCGTAATTAAGCATCTTTTCTGTAATTTTTGCAACAAACAATGACTTCTAAACGATCTAATCCGTATAAAAGATACTGTTGTGCTTAGCGTGTTTAAATAAATGAAAGAAGAATTAATAGTTTTTTTTTTTTGGAAGATATTGACAGGTAAACTATTTTATTGTATTTAAGCCGCAACATAAATACTCTGTTCTGGAGTAGATGCATAATGAGAACAAGTTTGTTATACATAGGCATAGGTGAGCATTTTAGGGTGACTAAAGGAATGAATAGCTGCGCAAAATACTATTAATTTAGGCACCTAAGTATTTAGTTCATTCAGCAGTAGACGTCTCCGGGCTGATGATTCTGTATAAATATCAAAAAGACAACCCTAACGTTACACGTGCCGCGTCAGGAGAGACAGAGCTACGTGATAGAAAGAGAGCGCATATCTAGGTGCATATAGCAAGCGGTATCCAGCGCTGTGCGGGTTGAATTGCTACTTTATTGCCTCGTAGATAGAGTCCTCATTTATTTAAATTTCTTTGAGGAGTGAACTTTGTGTATGTAGGTACTACTATTATTTCTTATGTGCTGTTATACGCAGGCGTGATGCTTACCACCAGGCGAACGTCTGGCTCGTCTCGTCACTCCAGTTGCATTAAAAAAACGATTGTAAATTTCACTGTCTAACAACTCACTTCAAATGGTCGAGGACTCCCGGTAGCCAGCCGTTCGTAGAAGGGTCGCTGAGTTTCCCGAACCACCTCGCCAGCTCTCGCCGCTGCCGTTCGCATAGTCCTTCGAGTTGAGTGATGCGCTCTTCGTAGTTTTCTGCAACAAAATGTTTTGTTAAGTATCTTCTTTTATACCCAAGTATGCAAATGTGTGTAGTCATGGTTAGCCCGTGGTAGCTTATGAGGTGAAGTCCTGCCCAAGGGCGCAAGGTAATAGCTATAACTATGACCTCGTACCTAAACTTCACAGCATGCCAGTCTGGTATACTTGGTACTTGGTGCGCGGGCTATTTCTGCAGAACATGCCCCTCATGAGCTCTCCGGTGCAGCTAGTCAGCTAAATAACCATATCTTTAACAGCAACAACACTCGCAGCAAGAAACACATGTTCAGAGATTATAGCACAAATGGAACAGACAGAAAATCAAAATGGCAGCGATTGCACAAAATGTTGCAAACCTCGGCTGTGTTTCCAGTCTAAGAAAAATAACTGCTCGAAAAAACTTCCTTTATGATATGTTTAAAAAAAATATTTTATAAAAATTTAAAATAACAATTTTGCAAAAACACACCTTTCTAGTTTTGTAAATAAATCAAGTTTATCATGTTTTGAGTGTTTGGTCATCTGGGCCTGCCCGCCAGTGGACCCGTGGTTTATTTTAAAATCAATGAATAATAATGTCTATCAGCAAATTGTGGATTGTACAGTTTAATATCAATTTTATCATTCTATCTACTTCTTCTTTAAACATTTTTGATCTTTAATTATGAATATAGTGGCTATTCAAGAACATCAAAATTGTACGTTTCTCACCAATAAGTTCCCTGTCGTAATGTGCGGTGGCCCCGGCCTGCTGCTCCCAGATGGTCTGCTTCTCGTGTATGAGAGCGTCTAGCTCTGCTTGCTTGTTGGCTAGCTCTCGGCGAAGCTGGAATTGATCAATTGTTACTTTAATCTGTATAGATGTATGGCGAATAGAAAGGCACATCCACATTGTAGCAATGCATTCTTGATTAGCAATTCTAAAAGATAACATTGAATGAGTAACTTAATTTTATCATGTTGACAGGTAAGTCGTTTCACCACACGGTTCAGATGAGAGCTAGTTGTGTTTTTTTATTTTTATTTGTCAAGTTTATTTTTAACGATAGACGTTTATTTTTTCTTTTATTTGGTCCTCCATCAGATCAGCTCAAATGTACTATAAATGTCTATCAACAAAATACATTATTATTTGAGGTATTCTGTTTTGTGTTTCAACCTATGTATTTATTGCACTTACTCTAGAATTGGTTTGTTTCATTTGTATCAGATTCTTGGCCATCTCCTGTCTTTTGTCTTCTACTTCAGCAAAGATCGAGTTTCCTTTGGCAGCTGCAGACAAAAATAAAAAGGCATATTTCATAAGTATAATTTTAATAAACTTAGCTAAACATAATAAAAAAGAACACTTTTGAATTCAAATTATGATGCAACATTTGTATTAATCAAACAATAACAGAAGCAGTTAAAAAACAATTTAAAATACCTACCCAATTGCAAACACAGAGAATATTTTTTCCGATACCATTTAAATTCAATTCAATGCCTCAACTTCATCTGTTTTCTGTGTTCTAATTACATAAAAAGAAGGAATACCGCTACCCTTCTTAACAACACTATTGCTAGTCTCACCGTGAGGTTGAAGGTCCTGCGAGTCAGCCGTGTATTGATGAAGCATGGCCCTCGCTTCCGCCAGCTCTGCTAGGGCTGTTGCTTCTCTATCACTTGCTGCTCGCATTTCTTCTCGTCTTAAATCAGCTGCAATACGCATTTCACCTGCTTCAGACACCAATTCTTCTGTTTTCATCCTCCACGACACTACTTCCATCTTTAACTCTTCAAGCCCAGCTTTCGCGATTGCAGCTTCTTCTAACGCCGCGTTCACAGCTGCTCTTGCTTCTTCTAACTCGGAGTTGTCACTCACTGGACTTTCCCGGGCTTTTATAGCTTGTTCCTCTTTTAAATTCTGGATCTGATCTACGAACTTTTTGATTTCGGAAGCGTGGCGATCAAGAGTTTCGGAACGCTCTTCTCTGAGTTGTGATATCTCTTCTTGAAGAGATGTGATGCGATTGTTCACCTCGCATTTCTTTTTCTCTTGGTCAGCTTGTAGAGACTCTAATTCGGCGCTAAGGTGACTCTGCACATCCAAAGCTGTTTGGTAGCTTCGTTTAGTATCGTGGAGCTCCTGCTTTGTTGTTTCATAGCTATGAGATAGGTTGTCGAATTGTTTTTTCAGCAAATAGTATCGCTCGCTGAGTTCGCCGTTTGTAAGTTCTTCAGTTTCAGTATAATTGGTCTTATTACTAATTGTAGAGTAATCCATTTTTATGCTGCATGCACAAAATAACTATTTGAATGTTTTTTAAGTCTTACACATTGATTTTAAATCTATTTTATTGTCCTAAAAACTGAATAAAAATATCGTTTTTCACAGATTCAAACCAAACCGCAAACAAAGAGAATTTAAATAAATTATACTGCGTTTGACGTTCTGCCGTTCGGTCTGCCCATAGAGGGATTAAAATGTTCTGCCTAAAACTCAGAATAGCCGAAAACATGATTTTTTGTTTATTTTGGACATGGCCTTTAAGGTCATACAGCCATGTATTAATTTTTCATCGGTCTGGATATTTGATTATACAGAGAGAGAGAGAGAGAGCTAGATCCTCCAAGGTCTGGATACAATCCGTTTGTTATTGTGTAGTAGAGTTCGGTTCGGCTGCTCTAGGGTCGTATTCTCCGTCTCTGTCATCCTGAATGTAGAAGACTGGAACGACTGTGTTGTGAATTAATACAATAATTTTATTTTATCATGTTGTTTTCTTTTTCCTTTATTCCTGTTGGTTTTTGTATTTTTAGAATCATATAAGGACAAGGAAGGTAATGAATCTTACAGCACAGGACTCACCTAGTGTGAGATTCAGGGTCCACCACTGCGTAGTCAAGGGCGGATCCAGGGGGGGGGTCATGACCTGCACTAACCCCCCCCCCCCGGGATGGGTGTAGGTCGACTACTGATAACTTTTGTAGTTGTAATTGAATTGGACCCTGACTGCTAACTAGACCTCGACTCGACTATATGACCCCCCTCTGACTTAAAAGCTGGATCCGCCTACCTACCTACCCTCTAAAAAAAAATGTGTACTTGTTAGTTACGATCTTGTACAAACTTACTCCATCGTTGTAAACTGTTCAAATCAAAGAATACTAAACTTGGTTGGGTATAATCAGAGAAATTGGGTATAATAATATATTATTATACCCCTCCCTCCAAACATCAAAATAGTTTTGGCGGGAACACGGAAAAATCATGTCGTTGCATTCTATTATTATCTTAAATTTGTGCTTTTTCGCGAATTAATGATTAAAAATGGTGGTGTTTTATTCATTGAGTGTTGAATTACATGCACGCGTGTGGACAAGTGATATAATTTGGTGAAACATGTATTTTCGTGTTGTTTTCAAAACTCCATAGAAACTCATAGTAAAGTCGCCACAACTTCACTAGGGTATGACTTGGACTCGACTATGACTAATTTCGTGTGACTTACTGTGACCTCATGACTTATTTGACTTGATGATAATAAATAAATGTGATAATTCATAAACTTGACACTGGCAGAATGCACAACGTGCGATGCCAATAACTAAGAGAAAAAAAAACAAATAGAAAAAAAAAACATTGACTTTGACATTCTAGCCTACGATGACAGCAATGACATCAAATAAATGTTGACAGCTGAGTAGGGCGTTTGCTTAGTGTTGTATAACTATCGATAGTTGCACTATCGGTCTTAAACTTTTCATAATAACAATAATAATGATGTTTTTGCTTTAAACAATATTTGCTGACTACTAGTGGTTGGAGTCTCCTTTTTGAAGTGTAAAATGCTTATGAATTAAAAAGATTACTGATAAAATTTGTTGGATAGTATTATACATACAAAACTATACGTTTTATGTAAACGTAATAAGTTTATTAAAATTGAATTAAATGAAATTTCCTTCAAACTTAATTCCAGGCTTAAGACTGGCTAAAACTTAGTTGTAATTAGTAAAAATACGGAAGACTTTCTTTCACGCCCGTTCGAAAAACTCCCAGAAACTGCACATTGAATATGAACTGATTCAGTGAATAAAGTGTGATATAATCTTGTACCTTGACTTGCGTTTTACAAAAAACAAATGTTTCAGTAGTTAGTGTAATAATAATTGTCATGTTTATTTTTACTTTTGGCGCTCTAGTCACATCTCGGCCTTGGAGAGTACGATTACGTTCGGAATATTACGAATAAACTCGGGCACATCACGTCGGCTGCGAAACGACGATCGGTATCGTCCATCGCCCGTCGGTACTCGGCACGCGCAAGTATTGGCAGGGGGTGTCACTTCACAGTTTAGGTATGTTCGGCCAGCGCTTCGTCCGGACAAGGAAATTGCAAGGCTGAAGTCAGTGGCCGCTCGCACGCTAGCCTCGTCGCACGTAAGCGTACGTGATAGAAAGAGAGTGGTATATCTAGGTGAATATAGTGAGCGGTATCCAGCGCTGTGTGACTTGAATTGCTACTTTATTGCCTAGTAGATAGAGTCCTTATTTATTTCAATTCCTTTGCGGAGTGAACTTTCTGTACGTAGTTCTATTATTTATTCTATGGTATTGGTTCCCGCTCGTTACGACGACTGGTAGACGGTTCGCGTTTTCGCCAATACCTAGTTTCTCACAACACCCAGTTATTGAAACTCCGAGTACCCGGTATTTGGGTATTGCATTGATAACTGGGTGTTGAAACTGTTTACGGTTTTCACCAACCACCTCTATTTAATACCGAAGATATTTTTTGTTCACGAGATTTTGTGTAGGACTTACGGAAGATATCAATTTTATTATACGGATTTCATTTGTGCCCAATTAGACCAATGATTGTTATCACCTGCTGTGAGAGTTATAGTACTGGTATGGTGGTAACTTCATCTTGTGATTAATAATGTGTGTTTAATACGAGTCGTATTAAACACGAAAATCATTCGAAACTCGAAACTCACTCAGTCAATCAGTCGTATTATACGACTGATTTTCGAGTTTTCGAATTCACGATACTATCGACTATCGATAAACTAACTATTATTGTCTTATCGATACAACACAACACTACTTGGTCTTTTTCTCTGTTTTGTATGATATGATATTGTTTATTTTTTGTTTAATTTTAAATAAACAAGGAAAATTTACTAAAATTCTGGATTACTAACAACATTGATACCACGATGTCCTCCCCGCCTCCCACAAAACCACCTCGTGGAGTCAAACAAGGAAAAGAAACAGTAAGTTGCACAGTTTCAGTGCAATCATGTCATCCAAATCTAATGTAATTACTTTCAAAATAATAGATTTCTCGCTGTTTCACGCTTCCTTTCAGCGAATGTACATTATCTTATGAATCCTCAACAGAAACAAAAACTTGTATTGGAGTTTTTTTTTACTAAAATTGCTCTCTGTAATATATTTTCGGTCTTTCAGAGTGGTCTGCTCATGTCGGTGATTCGGACGTTATCGGCCAGCGAAACTAATGAGCAACGTGAGAAGGAGCGTGCGAAACTTGAGAAGGAGTACAAGAAGAGCGATGCAAGACTTGATGAACTGGTGGCTGCGCATGCACAGGAAATAATGGATGTCATGCAGGTTTGTAGCCTATTCGGGAGACTGGGTCGCGGAACACGTACGATGGAGCTCTTTGGAGTTTATGTATGGATTTTCATACCACCAGGGGGGTGTCACTCAGCAGCTTAGGTAAGTTCGGCCAGCGCTCCGCTCCGAGAAGACAATGCAAAGCTGAGGTCAGTGGCCGCCCGCACGCTAGCCTCGTCGCACGTAACTAAGCATACGTGATAGAAAGAGAGCGGTATATCTAGGTGAATATAGCGAGCGGTATCCAGAGCTGTGTGAGTTGAATTGCTACTTTATTGCCTAGTAGATAGAGTCCTTATTTATTTCAATTCCGTTGCGGAGTGAACTATCTGTACGTAGTACTATTATTTATTCTGTGATACCACTAGCTTTTCAGTGGAGGAAAAAATCATGAGGAAACCTGCATAAGTCTAAAGAAGACATTTAATGGCGTATGTGAGTCCACCAACTCGCAGCTAGGACAGCATGGTGGACATGGCTCAACTGCACTTTATGGGGTGCAGCCACTGACCTCTATTATACAAGTACGCTAGAGTTCATATTGTCGATAGCAAATTAAAGCTATTTGATATTCGCCATTTTGGCTTGGATAGTAACATGAAACATCAAAAAAAAACCTCTTTCAGAAGTTCAGTGCAGTAAATGCATCGCTGACATCATGGGGCCAGCACTGTGATGCCGTAACAGCCCGGCTGGCCGCCTGCCGCGGCCTGCTGCGTCTCCGGCGAGATGATCTCAAGAGGCTCTGGATGACTTCACGCACACATCACTATGCTTTGCAGATGTTGACCGACATGTATGTATTCACAGTTCATTTCAAATGACTTTTATATTTTTAATATCAGTTTTTAATACATTCAGTGGCGAGACGAGCATGACGATCGCCTGGTGGTAAGCGTCACGCCTGCCAGTAACAGTAGCAGTGCCAGAATTGTGAACTTGCAAATACAATCCTGCACCGCACTGCACTGCGCTCGTCAACCTGAGATATTAGATGTTAAATCTCTTCATACCCAGTAATTTATCCGGTAACATTGCCCTTCAAACCGGAACACAGTAATGCTTGCTTGCTGCTTGGCGCTTGAATAACTGGCAAAGGTGTGGTATTTCCCCAGGCGGACTCCACAGTAGAGTCCTACCACTACAAATCAGTGTAATGATTAAGATTTTGCTCCTTGTTTGTTTCTTTGAAACATATGAAAATTCTTGGTTTGTTTGAAAGGGTATGCTCTCGAGGTGGTCCCATAATGTCCCACGTTTTTAGGTAATTTAAATTTTATAAAAAAAAAGTGTCTGTACTTGTTAACAATGTTGTCTGCCCAAAGAAACTCACCTCTGTGTTTCTCTGGGCAGACAGCAGGGGGGCTAAAATGGTCGCGTTTAACAATTCTGCTTATGATCCTATGATGATTCATTTCGAAAATCGTAAAACGGTCACTTAGCGCCAATTCATACTATGATTTTGCAAATGATTCTATTACGGAATTCATTCGTTTGACAGTTTTCTATAGAAAGTCGTAAAATGGTTGATGAAATCATAAAGTCAACTAGCAGATTCGTTAGAAGTTACCGAGAGCAATTTTTTACAATTCATAAGATGAGCTGCTTTTAGGGGAATTGCTTAATTTAGACCATTTTAGACCCCCAGATCTGTTGTGTTTGTTGTCATACGAGTTGTTTTCCAGCGAGCGAGTGGTGGTGTCCGAGCGCGAGGCCCGCGAGTACATAGCGGCGGGGCGCGTGCTTGCGTGCGCGCACACGCTCAACTCGGCGCTGGCGACCGCCTCCACCACGCTCTCGCACGTGGACGCGCTCAACGCGACCCGACACCACTTGGAGGTGAGCACGAGGAGGAGTCACACAGCACCATCTAGTCCCGAACTAAACAAAACTTGTTTTATGGGCCGCTGCCAAAAGATGGCGCTAGAATAATTTTATTCGAAAATATATGTTTACGTGGTAAATAGCAATACAATTTTATAAGGAGGATGGGCCAGCCCAAAACTGCTCAAAGATAGCACCAGAATAATTTAATTTGATGAGTTTTTTTACTACTACGCATTTAACGGTTTTGCAGATATTAACACATATTAAAAAATCCACTGCAGGCTAAGAAACGTGCGCTAGTGGACGTGATCGTCAAGCGAGTGAGCGACGCCGTGTACCGCGGGGAGCGCGCGCCTCTCACGCGCTCCGTGTCCGCACGCCGCCGGACCGCGCTGCTGCTCGCAGGTGACCCCATCCTACCACGTCACACTACTCCATCCTACCACGTCACACTACTCCATCCTACCACGTCACACTACTCCATCCTACCACGTCACACTACTCCATCCTACCACGTCACACTACTCCATCCTACCACGTCACACTACTCCATCCTACCACGTCACACTACTCCATCCTACCACGTCACACTACTCCATCCTACCACGTCACACTACTCCATCCTACCACGTCACACTACTCCATCCTACCACGTCACACTACTCCATCCTACCACGTCACACTACTACATCCTACCACGTCACACTACTCCATCCTACCACGTCACACTACTCCATCCTACCACGTCACACTACTCCATCCTACCACGTCACACTACTCCATCCTACCACGTCACACTACTCCATCGTACCACGTCACACTACTCCATCCTACCACGTCACACTACTACATCCTACCACGTCACACTACTCCATCCTACCACGTCACACTACTCCATCCTACCACGTCACACTACTCCATCCTACCACGTCACACTACTCCATCCTACCACGTCACACTACTCCATCCTACCACGTCACACTACTCCATCCTACCACGTCACACTACTCCATCCTACCACGTCATACTACTCCATCCTACCACGTCACACTACTCCATCCTACCACGTCACACTACTCCATCCTACCACGTCACACTACTCCATCCTACCACGTCACACTACTCCATCCTACCACGTCATACTACTCCATCCTACCACGTCATACTACTCCATCCTACCACGTCATACTACTCCATCCTACCACGTCACACTACTCCATCCTACCACGTCACACTACTCCATCCTACCACGTCACACTACTCCATTCTACCACGGGTTGGAATTGAGGAACAACTATTCCTTCTGCCTTCACTTTGCCGTGCAGAGTGGATGGAGGCAAGACGTAACAGCCGGGTTCAGATTCAGACTGACCGAGCACGTCGTGAGTCTCGCTTCTGTCTCGCTTTGGCAGACTTGCAAGCATTACTAACCTACCCTAACCTAACCAGAGAAATTACTGGTAATGAAGACAATTATTTGAGATTTTTGACGATTTTTGATATTTTTTATTAAAAAAATATATAATAGGCTTGTGTTTGACCACATCCTGCCTGATGTTAAGCAACAATGCGGTCTAGGGTGGAACACGCTTAAAAGGAACCTGTTCATTTTGGATTTGAAAACACCCATACTGTACTTTAAGGTAAACACAGACTCTGGTATAGAGTTCCACAACCTCGCTGTGAAAATAAAAATGTGGAATCGAAGCGCTTAGTGCGTACGTGTGGAAGATCCACCGTGAACGGATGGCGATTAGGTCGCATTTGTCGTTAGGCTGTTGTTGTTAGGTTGTGTTGCGTGTTTAGCTGTCCGGTAAAAAAAAGGGGCAGGTGGTGACGAGCGCAGTGTATATAGTGCGGCGCATGATTTTAATCGCAAGTTCACAATAGGGAATATGCATGTGTTTCAATTATAATAATAATACCCTTTAAAAAAAATTACATTCCACTTCAACTTCGAATACCTGGATGACATCTTCATATTTTCAAACTAGTGAACCGATTCCGATACAATTTATATGGGACCACCTCTGAAGAACCTACCTACCAAACAAAAAAAAACATTAATATCAGTTCATAATTGGGGGAGTAATCGCGTAACATACATACAAAAAAACATACTACTGTCGAATTGAGAACCTCCTTTTTTGAAGTCGGTTGAAAAATTATTGAAATCGGCTGGTAAAGTTCTGAAATATGAGCGTTCAAAGTATTTGTCAGGGAGTCATCCGGTTGTCCCTTTCTAGCAAAACACGTGCATAGTATAGAATTTGTTTGGAATCGTGAACTTTGACGTCATAAACTTACTATAGTGCCCTCACTCTCCTGTCTAACATGAAACTAAAATGTTTATAACTTCGTTATTTGTGCACATATAAAAAATTTACTTTCGATAATTGGTATGTTGGCAGTCAGCTTTTTTCTGAGTCAATAAAAAAACACATGCATATTCCCTATTCCGGCACTGCTACTTTTATGGGTGGGCGTGATTCTTGCCACCAGGTGAACACAAGATCGCATATTACCATATCATAAGCTAGAAAACGTCCACTATTGGATGAAGGCCTCCCTCATAATAAGGAGGAGTTGCCATAATCCCCACGCTTGGCAGGCGGCTCGGGGATCGCAGAATGCTCGCCACCGTTAACCGAGAGGACGCTGCTGCCCAGCCTACGGTGGGTCTGGATGCAGTTTTAGGACATACCCAGGTCCATACAAGATCTCACTGCCGTCTATTTTGACAGAACTGACAAAGAGCGAGGAAGTGACAGACGCGTACTTACAAGACGTAACGGACGAGTTCGAGGCGTCGCTGACGGAGGAGGACCGCACCTTCGAAACTACCGTCATAATATCACTCGAGGCCCTCGGGGTGCTTGACCAACTCAAGGAAGCTACCGAGGTAAACAGATCGACATTTTGTTTTTATCGACTATCGATATAGTATCGACTATCGATATAGTATCGAGTATCGATACCTTAGTCTCTATAATAGCATCTTAATAACGATATAGTATCGACTATCGATAATTGACACGACAACACTACTAGTTTAATATTACATAGGATATCAGGATATCATAACATCGACTATCGATAATCGACAGAACACTATAATATATACTAGGCTAAATATCAAGTAGGTTAGTTATGTTTGGAGTTAATTAGATAATTTTCAAGCGAGATGGCACACAGAGCCCTACAATCTAATTTAAAAAATCTTTGGTCCTACCCATGTTTCAATTGTATAACTTGCTTTTTTTTTCTTTTTTGTACAGAAATTCAAATGTCAGATCCAAAACGAACTTCTGGAAGTGATCGACTCTGTTTCCCGCCGGATCATAGAGGAGGGCGACGTGGAGCCCGAGGCCGAGAGCGACGAGGACGAAGAGATACCTGAGGACGAGAGCGTGACAGAGACGGGACGACCGCTCGCTAAACTTATCACGATATTGGGCGAGGAGTTTCGAGCGTGCGCTGCTAGGAACAAGAGGTGAGATAGTTGGACGTCTATTACTGTAAGTCAGGGCCGTAGCCAGTGGGGGCGCATTGAGGGGCAATGCTCTACCTTAAAATACCAATGCCCTACCTTAAAATACCAATGCCCTACCTTAAAATACCAATGCCCTACCTTAAAATACCAATGCCCTACCTTAAAATACCAATGCCCTACCTTAAAATACCAATGCCCTACCTTAAAATACCAATGCCCTACCTTAAAATACCAATGCACTACCTTAAAATACCAATGCCCTACCTTAAAATACCAATGCCCTACCTTAAAATACCAATGCCCTACCTTAAAATACCAATGCCCTACCTTAAAATAAGCAAAGTACTGTGAAGCGCCCTACCTGTAACAACAGCTGCCCTACCTTAAATTCAGGTCTAGCGACGCTCTGGCTACTGGCCCAGCTGTAAGTGTGAAAAAGGCGGCACGAGTATTATCGATTCGACATTGCATAATGCCAAAACTGGCACATTTATACTGCACAAAAATCAGTGTTATAATTTTAGCAGTCCATGTAAATTTTGCAGTGGTAGGACTCTAATGAGTCCGCTTGGAGAAGTACCACACGTTTGCCATTCAAGCGCCAAGCAGTTGTGTGTAGTGTTCGCAAATTCACAATTCTAGCAATACCACTGTTAGTGGCAGGCGTGACGCTTGCCACCAAGTGAAGTCTTGCTCGTCTCGTCACTTGAACGTATAAAAAAAAATATTGGCGGATTTTACCTAAAAAACAAAAAACCTAACATTAAAATCGGATCATTGGATCTCGTTTTAAAAAATCTATTATGCTGTGTTTGCTATCAAATAATAGAACTCTATAATCATATACCAAATATGTATGTGAAACCTGTATCTATCTTGTCAGAATCAAACAGTAAAAATAAATAAATCATAATAAGCATTTTTAATTGTCCACAGTTGGACTTAGGCGTTCTCGATGGGCGAAATCGTTTTGACAAATGTTAACCTTTTGACCACCACAGCATAATTAGCAGCATAAATCACAGCATAATTAACAGCATAATTAACACAGCATAATTAACTCAGCATAATTAACAGCATAATTAACACAGCATAATTAACACAGCATAATTAACAGCATAATTAACACAGCATAATTAACACAGCATAATTAACAGCATAATTAACAGCATAATTAACAGCATAATTAACACAGCATAATTAACACAGCATAATTAACAGCATAATTAACACAGCATAATTAACACAGCATAATTAACAGCATAATTAACACAGCATAATTAACACAGCATAATTAACACAGCATAATTAACACAGCATAATTAACAGCATAATTAACACAGCATAATTAACAGCATAATTAACACAGCATAATTAACAGCATAATTAACACAGCATAATTAACACAGCATAACTCGCGGCATAATGTTATTGTACGTCTAGACACCAAAAAACTTACCTAATGATAAACTTAAAAAAATAGAAACATACCAAAATTAATGGATGGTGATAATACTCAATACTCAATCATATATTGCAACATATGTGGCTACATGCAGGTCTTAAGTAACATGTTTATATTACAGTAATACATATGACCCTTGTCAGGGTATGGCAACATTTGGTGCAGAACGCTCTATTTTACTAGTTGATATTAGAATTTTGTGGTAGATAGATGGATAGTGTTTTTTAGAAAATGCTTTAGTATTAAGTCCTCCTTTTGTACATTAATGTATTTATGTGTGCAATAAAGAATTAAATTCAATTAAACGTTTAATAAAGTCGTGGCGCTGTGGGCACAAACATCTCGCACTTCTATAGGTGTTCGTTGCGGTGAAAAGGTTGAAAAGTGTGGTCAAACGAGAAATCGAAAGGAAAAAAAGATAAGAATAAAGTTGTAATCACCCGTTGCAGGTTGTTGCAGCTCTGGCGCGCGGCGTTGCAGAAACACAAGCTGTCGGACTCGTGTCTGCACACCGAGCAACAGTACTGGAGCGCTGTGCAACAAGTTGTAAGTACATTCTGGGGTTCCACCCTTCGATAGAAGAGCCAAGCTTTAAAAACAATTAAAAAAAAGTTTTGCGCTTGACCGCCATCTCGTTTGATGTTAAACGAAGATGCAGCCTACGATGGAGCACGCTTGCCTAGACGAAACCGATTCACTCGCGACTTGAAGACACCCAGATTTTAATTATCGCGAAACACCCACTCAGGCAGCGCTACCCACTGTACAGCAGTTCGAATAAATCAAGTAGAATCAAACCGTTTCGTATGAGTTTTTGGTATATCACTGGTATATACTGGAAGCTTTAACGAGGATTTTTACGAGGATATTCGCCAAAGAACCAAAGTTACCGACATAGCTCGCAAGGTTTGCAAGTTGAAGTGGCTGTGGGCAGGACACATCGCTCGAAGAACTGACAACCGATGGGGAAGAAAGGTTCTTGAGTGGCGACCGCGAACCGGAAGACGCAGCGTAGGAAGGCCTCCCACTATATATAGGTGGACCGACGACATTGTAAAGGTCGCGGGCAACCGGTAGATGCAAATGGCAGGTTGTCGTACAGTGTAGCGGTCTAAGGGGGTGGCCTTCGTTCAGCAGTGGACGTCTCCGGGCTGATGATGATACTGGAAGCTTTTGCTTCGTCCGCCCGACAACACCTGAAACTACTCCAAGACGCACCGACATGCAATTCGGGCAAGTTCGGCTGTCGTTTGGACTCTTACTTTGTGTTTCAGCTTTTTCATAATAGCTTAGAGCTGCATTTTGTTTGAGTAGCTAAAATGTGCTTAATTACGTATCACACATACGGCACACACACACATCACGCACACACACACACACACACACGCACATCACACATCTACGGCATGCGAAGGTTCCACCCGATGGTTGTCTATCTCTGGGATGATCATCTCTCTGATGGACCTCTATGTTATTAATGTTCCGTAATGCGCTAAAAGTGATAATATCGCGAATCCGGCCAAAGTGACAATTATTACTCGATCAAATCAAAGCCCTGATATTTTGTGACTTTTAAATTTGGACGGATTCGCGATGTTATCGCTTTTAGCGCATTACGGAACGCAGCATTTATCTGTCCATCCATATATCCATTTTACCCTTATTGTCTGTTTCTTTTCAATTTTGATGGCCTATGGCCAGTGTATTTAGTTTGGTCCAAAACAAGAAATAAAATACGCTTTAAAAAAAATGTACAACCGACTTGAACTTCGAATACCTGGATGACATCTTCTTTTCTAGTAATTTTGATTTAAAAACCAAACTCATAAACCGATTTTGATAAAATTTATATGGGACCACCTCTGAAGTATTACCTACCAAACAAAATCTCGTAAAATACATTTTAAAAAAATACAGTCGAATTGAGAACCTCCTTTTTTGAAGTCGGTTGAAAATAAGGGAATAAGTACTTGAAATTGAAACATGTTTTTTATTTTCTTATTTATGTAGTTGTATTCTTCTCTAACCTGGACCTGGGTATGTCCTAAAACTGCATCCGTTGCCACCGGAGGACGGGCAGCAGCGTCCTCTCTGTTAACGGTGGTGAACATTCTGCAATCCCCAAGCGTGGGGATTATGGCAACCCCTCCCTATTAGGGAGAGGCTTTCGCCCGGCAGTGGACGTTTAATGGCTGATAATGATTCAAACTTGCCTATAGGGCAAACTCTAAATACAAATAACAAAAAAAAAAAGAAACAACAACAACACTAGTAAGGTGATTGTACTCATCATTTTGAATACTTTGACAAAGGGGCAGATTCTGAAACCGCGAACAAAAACGTGTTACATACATTTTGTCGAAGGTGAACGTAATTTTTTTACAGAGCAGTGGATTTTTTCATTGTCATGTTACGCTTAATTAAAAAAAACTCAAAACTACTAATACAACGACCGCCTTTCAGCTTAGTAATGCCATTCCGTGTAGCCCCGTTTTTATGTTTTTTTTACATCATTTTCAGTTGCAACTTCTCCTGACGGAGTACCTAGAGATCGAGAGCGTGACGATGGCGGGCGCGCGAAGCACGGCAGCGTCCGCGGCCTTCCCGGAAGCGCTGCGTATCTCCGACTACTTCGGCAAGAAGCGCCCGCAGAGGCGGCGCACCGAACTGTTCAAACTGTCAGGTAACTATAGCTCATGGCTATGATACATTTTTTTCCTATTATGGCATAGCACTTTGTGCATTTGCCAGTGACAGCGAGTATTTTAATATTTCAAGTTTTAAAGAATTTCATTCAAGTGAGTCTTAGTCAAAGTCACACAATAAGTCATCATCATCATCAATAAGTCATGGTAAATAATTTTTTTGACTACATTATATTTCTGTCCCACACTCATACACCATTTTTATTCATTAACCCTCGAAAAAACAAAAGATTTGGAAAATAATAAGAATTCGGTGACAAAATTTTGACGAGGCGTGAGGGACTGATGATTACCACTGTCTCAGTGATGATGTTAATCTAATGTTGTTGCATATTACTAGCCTTTTGTGTTCCACTACTACGGGCTTTGGCTGAAATGTCTGTAATGCTGCTTTGTAGTGGCCGACCGCGACTTTGGTAATTTGTTATTTGTTGTTTTGTTATGATCGTTTAATTTGTTAAAAAAAAAATTTTCGCCCCAAAAACTTCATTTTTAAACTTGATAATATTAGTTATGCTATTGTGGGAGGATAACACGACTATTAAAGCGCATTGAAACCACGTTGAAACTACATTGTCAAACCACAATGAAATCACATTGAAACCACATTGTTAAAGGACCGCCGGCGGCGCGCGCGAGCGGCGCGGCGCGGCGGCACCAGTACCCGCTGGTGTGCCGGCCCGACCCCGCGCACCTGCACGCCGTGCTGCCCGCGCTGCACGCGCTCTGCGCCGACATCGAGCCCGCCACGCAGTAAGCGCACCCTTATATCTGCCGGCGGCACCAGTACCCGCTGGTGGGCCGGCCCGCCCCCGCGCACCTGCACGCCGTGCTGCCCGCGCTGCACGCGCTCTGCGCCGACATCGAGCCCGCCACGCAGTAAGCGCACCCTTATATCTGCCGGCGGCACCAGTACCCGCTGGTGTGCCGGCCCGACCCCGCGCACCTGCACGCCGTGCTGCCCGCGCTGCACGCGCTCTGCGCCGACATCGAGCCCGCCACGCAGTAAGCGCACCCTTATATCTGCCGGCGGCACCAGTACCCGCTGGTGTGCCGGCCCGACCCCGCGCACCTGCACGCCGTGCTGCCCGCGCTGCACGCGCTCTGCGCCGACATCGAGCCCGCCACGCAGTAAGCGCACCCTTATATCTGCCGGCGGCACCAGTACCCGCTGGTGTGCCGGCCCGACCCCGCGCACCTGCACGCCGTGCTGCCCGCGCTGCACGCGCTCTGCGCCGACATCGAGCCCGCCACGCAGTAAGCGCACCCTTATATCTGCCGGCGGCACCAGTACCCGCTGGTGTGCCGGCCCGACCCCGCGCACCTGCACGCCGTGCTGCCCGCGCTGCACGCGCTCTGCGCCGACATCGAGCCCGCCACGCAGTAAGCGCACCCTTATATCTGCCGGCGGCACCAGTACCCGCTGGTGTGCCGGCCCGACCCCGCGCACCTGCACGCCGTGCTGCCCGCGCTGCACGCGCTCTGCGCCGACATCGAGCCCGCCACGCAGTAAGCGCACCCTTATATCTGCCGGCGGCACCAGTACCCGCTGGTGTGCCGGCCCGACCCCGCGCACCTGCACGCCGTGCTGCCCGCGCTGCACGCGCTCTGCGCCGACATCGAGCCCGCCACGCAGTAAGCGCACCCTTATATCTGCCGGCGGCACCAGTACCCGCTGGTGTGCCGGCCCGACCCCGCGCACCTGCACGCCGTGCTGCCCGCGCTGCACGCGCTCTGCGCCGACATCGAGCCCGCCACGCAGTAAGCGCACCCTTATATCTGCCGGCGGCACCAGTACCCGCTGGTGTGCCGGCCCGACCCCGCGCACCTGCACGCCGTGCTGCCCGCGCTGCACGCGCTCTGCGCCGACATCGAGCCCGCCACGCAGTAAGCGCACCCTTATATCTGCCGGCGGCACCAGTACCCGCTGGTGTGCCGGCCCGACCCCGCGCACCTGCACGCCGTGCTGCCCGCGCTGCACGCGCTCTGCGCCGACATCGAGCCCGCCACGCAGTAAGCGCACCCTTATATCTGCCGGCGGCACCAGTACCCGCTGGTGTGCCGGCCCGACCCCGCGCACCTGCACGCCGTGCTGCCCGCGCTGCACGCGCTCTGCGCCGACATCGAGCCCGCCACGCAGTAAGCGCACCCTTATATCTGCCGGCGGCACCAGTACCCGCTGGTGTGCCGGCCCGACCCCGCGCACCTGCACGCCGTGCTGCCCGCGCTGCACGCGCTCTGCGCCGACATCGAGCCCGCCACGCAGTAAGCGCACCCTTATACCCGCCGGCGGTGCGCGCGAGCGGCGAGCGATCGCAGAATGCTCACCACGTTAACCGAGAGGACGCTGCTGCCCATTCCTTGGGTGGTTCTAGATCTGGATGATGTTTTAGGACATAACCACATCGCATTGTACATACGTGCAAATACGAGTAAATTTTACGTTAGATATTGTTCTTAAATCGTGTTCGGTTTGTGTGCCCGCAGCGGCAGCGAGTGTTCGCTGCGCGCCTTCCTGACGGACTACGTGCGCAGCGGCGAGAGCGAGCGCCTGGCGCGCGCCGCCCGCGCCGCCATCAACGAGGCCATGCACGCGCCCAGCGCCTGGCGCGAGCGCACCGACGTGCTGCTACCCGACGGGTCAGTACTACGGGCTTGCTTTTTCAGTGTGTGTCTAATCGAATACTTAAAACAAAAATGTGTCAAAACCACGTCAGTTTTCATAATAAAATATAATCGAATACTCTTATAAATTATAGTGATGTATTTTATTTTTATAATTATTATCAACGTTTGCGTAGATCTCGCGGGCGCGTGGTGTTCGCGTGCTGCGTGCAGGCGTGGCAGGGCGTGAGCGGCGCCGCGCTGGCGGCTCGTCGCTGCGGCCGCTGCGGCGGGCCGGACGCACTGCGCGCTACTAGCGCCGCACTCGCCGCGCTAGGTACACTGCTCTCTATGGTAGTGTAACACGCCGGTGTCGCGTGGCAGGGCGGGAGCGGCGCCGCGCTGGCGGCTCGTCGCTGCGGCCGCTGCGGCGGGCCGGACGCACTGCGCGCTACTAGCGCCGCACTCGCCGCGCTAGGTACACTGCTCTCTATGGTAGTGTAACACGCCGGTGTCGCGTGGCAGGGCGGGAGCGGCGCCGCGCTGGCGGCTCGTCGCTGCGGCCGCTGCGGCGGGCCGGACGCACTGCGCGCTACTAGCGCCGCACTCGCCGCGCTAGGTACACTGCTCTCTATGGTAGTGTAACACGCCGGTGTCGCGTGGCAGGGCGGGAGCGGCGCCGCGCTGGCGGCTCGTCGCTGCGGCCGCTGCGGCGGGCCGGACGCACTGCGCGCTACTAGCGCCGCACTCGCCGCGCTAGGTACACTGCTCTCTATGGTAGTGTAACACGCCGGTGTCGCGTGGCAGGGCGGGAGCGGCGCCGCGCTGGCGGCTCGTCGCTGCGGCCGCTGCGGCGGGCCGGACGCACTGCGCGCTACTAGCGCCGCACTCGCCGCGCTAGGTACACTGCTCTCTATGGTAGTATAACACGCCGGTGTCGCGTGGCAGGGCGGGAGCGGCGCCGCGCTGGCGGCTCGTCGCTGCGGCCGCTGCGGCGGGCCGGACGCACTGCGCGCTACTAGCGCCGCACTCGCCGCGCTAGGTACACTGCTCTCTATGGTAGTGTAACACGCCGGTGTCGCGTGGCAGGGCGGGAGCGGCGCCGCGCTGGCGGCTCGTCGCTGCGGCCGCTGCGGCGGGCCGGACGCACTGCGCGCTACTAGCGCCGCACTCGCCGCGCTAGGTACACTGCTCTCTATGGTAGTGTAACACGCCGGTGTCGCGTGGCAGGGCGGGAGCGGCGCCGCGCTGGCGGCTCGTCGCTGCGGCCGCTGCGGCGGGCCGGACGCACTGCGCGCTACTAGCGCCGCACTCGCCGCGCTAGGTACACTGCTCTCTATGGTAGTATAACACGCCGGTGTCGCGTGGCAGGGCGGGAGCGGCGCCGCGCTGGCGGCTCGTCGCTGCGGCCGCTGCGGCGGGCCGGACGCACTGCGCGCTACTAGCGCCGCACTCGCCGCGCTAGGTACACTGCTCTCTATGGTAGTGTAACACGCCGGTGTCGCGTGGCAGGGCGGGAGCGGCGCCGCGCTGGCGGCTCGTCGCTGCGGCCGCTGCGGCGGGCCGGACGCACTGCGCGCTACTAGCGCCGCACTCGCCGCGCTAGGTACACTGCTCTCTATGGTAGTGTAACACGCCGGTGTCGCGTGGCAGGGCGGGAGCGGCGCCGCGCTGGCGGCTCGTCGCTGCGGCCGCTGCGGCGGGCCGGACGCACTGCGCGCTACTAGCGCCGCACTCGCCGCGCTAGGTACACTGCTCTCTATGGTAGTGTAACACGCCGGTGTCGCGTGGCAGGGCGGGAGCGGCGCCGCGCTGGCGGCTCGTCGCTGCGGCCGCTGCGGCGGGCCGGACGCACTGCGCGCTACTAGCGCCGCACTCGCCGCGCTAGGTACACTGCTCTCTATGGTAGTGTAACACGCCGGTGTCGCGTGGCAGGGCGGGAGCGGCGCCGCGCTGGCGGCTCGTCGCTGCGGCCGCTGCGGCGGGCCGGACGCACTGCGCGCTACTAGCGCCGCACTCGCCGCGCTAGGTACACTGCTCTCTATGGTAGTGTAACACGCCGGTGTCGCGTGGCAGGGCGGGAGCGGCGCCGCGCTGGCGGCTCGTCGCTGCGGCCGCTGCGGCGGGCCGGACGCACTGCGCGCTACTAGCGCCGCACTCGCCGCGCTAGGTACACTGCTCTCTATGGTAGTGTAACACGCCGGTGTCGCGTGGCAGGGCGGGAGCGGCGCCGCGCTGGCGGCTCGTCGCTGCGGCCGCTGCGGCGGGCCGGACGCACTGCGCGCTACTAGCGCCGCACTCGCCGCGCTAGGTACACTGCTCTCTATGGTAGTGTAACACGCCGGTGTCGCGTGGCAGGGCGGGAGCGGCGCCGCGCTGGCGGCTCGTCGCTGCGGCCGCTGCGGCGGGCCGGACGCACTGCGCGCTACTAGCGCCGCACTCGCCGCGCTAGGTACACTGCTCTCTATGGTAGTGTAACACGCCGGTGTCGCGTGGCAGGGCGGGAGCGGCGCCGCGCTGGCGGCTCGTCGCTGCGGCCGCTGCGGCGGGCCGGACGCACTGCGCGCTACTAGCGCCGCACTCGCCGCGCTAGGTACACTGCTCTCTATGGTAGTGTAACACGCCGGTGTCGCGTGGCAGGGCGGGAGCGGCGCCGCGCTGGCGGCTCGTCGCTGCGGCCGCTGCGGCGGGCCGGACGCACTGCGCGCTACTAGCGCCGCACTCGCCGCGCTAGGTACACTGCTCTCTATGGTAGTATAACACGCCGGTGTCGCGTGGCAGGGCGGGAGCGGCGCCGCGCTGGCGGCTCGTCGCTGCGGCCGCTGCGGCGGGCCGGACGCACTGCGCGCTACTAGCGCCGCACTCGCCGCGCTAGGTACACTGCTCTCTATGGTAGTGTAACACGCCGGTGTCGCGTGGCAGGGCGGGAGCGGCGCCGCGCTGGCGGCTCGTCGCTGCGGCCGCTGCGGCGGGCCGGACGCACTGCGCGCTACTAGCGCCGCACTCGCCGCGCTAGGTACACTGCTCTCTATGGTAGTGTAACACGCCGGTGTCGCGTGGCAGGGCGGGAGCGGCGCCGCGCTGGCGGCTCGTCGCTGCGGCCGCTGCGGCGGGCCGGACGCACTGCGCGCTACTAGCGCCGCACTCGCCGCGCTAGGTACACTGCTCTCTATGGTAGTGTAACACGCCGGTGTCGCGTGGCAGGGCGGGAGCGGCGCCGCGCTGGCGGCTCGTCGCTGCGGCCGCTGCGGCGGGCCGGACGCACTGCGCGCTACTAGCGCCGCACTCGCCGCGCTAGGTACACTGCTCTCTATGGTAGTGTAACACGCCGGTGTCGCGTGGCAGGGCGGGAGCGGCGCCGCGCTGGCGGCTCGTCGCTGCGGCCGCTGCGGCGGGCCGGACGCACTGCGCGCTACTAGCGCCGCACTCGCCGCGCTAGGTACACTGCTCTCTATGGTAGTGTAACACGCCGGTGTCGCGTGGCAGGGCGGGAGCGGCGCCGCGCTGGCGGCTCGTCGCTGCGGCCGCTGCGGCGGGCCGGACGCACTGCGCGCTACTAGCGCCGCACTCGCCGCGCTAGGTACACTGCTCTCTATGGTAGTGTAACACGCCGGTGTCGCGTGGCAGGGCGGGAGCGGCGCCGCGCTGGCGGCTCGTCGCTGCGGCCGCTGCGGCGGGCCGGACGCACTGCGCGCTACTAGCGCCGCACTCGCCGCGCTAGGTACACTGCTCTCTATGGTAGTGTAACACGCCGGTGTCGCGTGGCAGGGCGGGAGCGGCGCCGCGCTGGCGGCTCGTCGCTGCGGCCGCTGCGGCGGGCCGGACGCACTGCGCGCTACTAGCGCCGCACTCGCCGCGCTAGGTACACTGCTCTCTATGGTAGTGTAACACGCCGGTGTCGCGTGGCAGGGCGGGAGCGGCGCCGCGCTGGCGGCTCGTCGCTGCGGCCGCTGCGGCGGGCCGGACGCACTGCGCGCTACTAGCGCCGCACTCGCCGCGCTAGGTACACTGCTCTCTATGGTAGTGTAACACGCCGGTGTCGCGTGGCAGGGCGGGAGCGGCGCCGCGCTGGCGGCTCGTCGCTGCGGCCGCTGCGGCGGGCCGGACGCACTGCGCGCTACTAGCGCCGCACTCGCCGCGCTAGGTACACTGCTCTCTATGGTAGTGTAACACGCCGGTGTCGCGTGGCAGGGCGGGAGCGGCGCCGCGCTGGCGGCTCGTCGCTGCGGCCGCTGCGGCGGGCCGGACGCACTGCGCGCTACTAGCGCCGCACTCGCCGCGCTAGGTACACTGCTCTCTATGGTAGTGTAACACGCCGGTGTCGCGTGGCAGGGCGGGAGCGGCGCCGCGCTGGCGGCTCGTCGCTGCGGCCGCTGCGGCGGGCCGGACGCACTGCGCGCTACTAGCGCCGCACTCGCCGCGCTAGGTACACTGCTCTCTATGGTAGTGTAACACGCCGGTGTCGCGTGGCAGGGCGGGAGCGGCGCCGCGCTGGCGGCTCGTCGCTGCGGCCGCTGCGGCGGGCCGGACGCACTGCGCGCTACTAGCGCCGCACTCGCCGCGCTAGGTACACTGCTCTCTATGGTAGTGTAACACGCCGGTGTCGCGTGGCAGGGCGGGAGCGGCGCCGCGCTGGCGGCTCGTCGCTGCGGCCGATGCGGCGGGCCGGACGCACTGCGCGCTACTAGCGCCGCACTCGCCGCGCTAGGTACACTGCTCTCTATGGTAGTGTAACACGCCGGTGTCGCGTGGCAGGGCGGGAGCGGCGCCGCGCTGGCGGCTCGTCGCTGCGGCCGCTGCGGCGGGCCGGACGCACTGCGCGCTACTAGCGCCGCACTCGCCGCGCTAGGTACACTGCTCTCTATGGTAGTGTAACACGCCGGTGTCGCGTGGCAGGGCGAGAGCGGCGCTGCGCTGGTCTCCCGTCGGGCCCGGCGCCGCGCTGGTCTCCCGTCGGGCCCGGCGCCGCGCTGGTCTCCCGTCGGGCCCGGCGCCGCGCTGGTCTCCCGTCGGGCCCGGCGCCGCGCTGGTCTCCCGTCGGGCCCGGCGCCGCGCTGGTCTCCCGTCGGGCCCGGCGCCGCGCTGGTCTCCCGTCGGGCCCGGCGCCGCGCTGGTCTCCCGTCGGGCCCGGCGGCGCCGGCCCCACTGACGCCACGCTATAATATAACTGTACGTGTGCAGCGACGCACTGCCGCGCGGCGCACGCGAGGCTGGCGGCGCCCGCGTCGCGCGCGCACCGCTGGTTGGCGGATGACGACATCGTGCGCTTCCTGCAGGCGCTGCCCAACTGGGTCGCCGTCACGCGACCCAACAGCTCGGACAAACTCAACGCGCAAGTCAGTCACAACCAGAACATTATTTACCCGATTTGCCATGTCTCACATATATAACCAGACTTATCCATTTTTGAGCTATATTAGACTACATCTAAATGTTGCGTTCGCCAACATTTTAAGCATTTTAATATCATGCTAGACATAGAGAAAAAACAGCAAATCGTGACGTCACTTCTCTGTACGCCATATAAATTCTATTCTGACAAGTAAGGCGTGACGGCATTTTTTGTTTTGTGGGAAAGGGACAGAGATGTCTCTAACAATAACTTTAAACGCTCATATATCAGAACATTATTAACCGATTTAAATTATTTTTTCAATAAACATACTATATTTACTTAAATTCTTCATCAAAGCTATTGGTTTGAACGATTTAAACATCAGTAATCTACCCTATTGGCGAGTTAGTTCTACGGAGGTTATTGTTTATGGTACAGGAGTTGAAGCAGGCGTACTCGCGCGAGGCCGAGATCCTCGGCTCGAGCCTGGGCGACGGCGCCGTCACCAGGAAGGAGATCATCGCCGACGTGAACGCGCTCGCCGACCTGGCCGTGCTCTGCGAGTCTATGGTGAGCAAGGGCGGAGCCAGCCTTTACGTCAGGGGGGGGTCATATAGTCGAGGCGTGGTCTAGTTAGCAGTCAGGCTCCATTTCCATTACATCTAGAAAAGCTATTAGTAGTCGACCTACACCCATCCCAGGGGGGGCATGACCCATGACCTACAGGCTGGTGCTAGCCTAATGGCGGCTGTGAACTGCGCTGCAAGCGAAACTTTGCGATTGTACGCACACCGCTACTGCGCAGCGTCTCGCGCCTAACTTCACAGCCGCCATTAAGTTTGGATCAGTCTGTAGCCGACAATAGCATTATCATTCGTAATAGATTGATTTTTGCTACAATATTCCGTCATTAAATATTGTAGCAAAATCATTCCATTTCACTCTAACATATTTAGTGAACGAGTCTTTAATTATACACTATTCACAATAAACTAATCAGTCCTATAATTGTTTAAAGGAGAGCGTAGATGTTATTATCAAGTCTTATTATTATTTTTGCAAAAAGCAGTTTGTTACTAAAGTAAAAAAAAGTGCACAAAAATTTGTTTAGGGTGCATGATTCCTAAATAGTGAACCTTATTTTGAATTTTCTTATTTTTAATATTACTGCAGGCGAGCCGCCTGCCGCCTGCCTGGGCGTAAGGATTGTGGCAATCCCTCCTTATTAACCTTTTGACCGCCATAATTGGACCAAAAACTACCTAAAAAACATAAATTTCAAAATCAGATATGTTTTTATTTTTTTCTTTGCCATATTTTTGTCAACTACAGACGTCGTTGGCGTACAGCGCTAGATAAATAATGGTGAAATTGGTGCTCAAAAGGCTAAGGGGGTAGCCTTCGTCTACCAGTGGACGTCTTCTGGGTGATGATGGTTGTACAAGACGCTGTGGGAAATGTCTACCAATATACAACTTTATTTGTTAGTATAGTGCAAACCTGAAAGTAGTTTGTTCAGAATCACTAGGAGAATCGATTGGTATAGTTTTTACACCACGTTACATTTTGTCCTAAAAATATTTAAAAAACAGTGCAATTTGGACACAGTTAGTAAAGCAAATTAATAGATCGCCGCTGCGGCGGCAACCCTTTGATGCGACGACGGCGCATCCCCGCCGTGCGAAAACAAACAGCTTGGGTTACGGTGACCATGATTTTGTGGGAACAACAGGCCAACTTAGCAATAGCGTAACTTTGCGAACTTTAAATACTTTTGACTTATTTTTTTATACTATTTTTCTTTGAAATATAAACTTTTTGGGGTGTTTCGGCTTTTCTCTATACTAATAATAACGTTGTATAATAATCATTTATATTTATCTCTCACGCTCGCGTGCACATACCCTAATGCATAATTATTAAGTCGGTGAACATAAGTTCAAATGTATTATGTTTATAAGTTAGTAGTACTTTTTGGATTATTTTGTGTAGTGTAATGTAGCGATTGTCGTTATTTTTGTATAAGTTAAATTCATAAAATGTAAATTCTTTATTGGCTGTCAGTTTCACTTTTAGTCTCATTGTATTATTTTTAAGAGCTGTGGATTTTGTCGTCGTCAGCCATAAAACGTCCACTGCTGGACGAAGGCCTCCCCCTTGATAGAGGGGTGTTGCCATAATCCCCACGCTCGGCAGGCGGCTTGGGGATCGCAGAATCCTCACCACCGTTTACCAAGAGGACGCTGCTGCCCGGCTTCCGGTGGGTTGCAGTTTAAGGACATACCCAGGTGTGGATTATGTAAATAAATAAATTGATGGTTGCGCGTGTGCAGGAGTGGCTGGCGGGCAACACCCTCGGCGTGCCGGCGCTGGTGGCGGGCGGCGGCGTGCGCGCGCCCGACAGGTTCGCGCCCGACACGGCCGGCGCCGCGCTCATATTCACGGAGGTCGCGCACAAGTGCCTGCTGCTGCTGCACCTGGAGGTAACTCGCACCACGCTGCCATTTGTTAACCGACTTCTAAACAGGAGGACGTTCTGTGTTCGACGGTATGAATGTTTTTTTTTTAAGTACAACCGATTTCTCTGTCAATTGTGGACCGATTTTGAATTATTATTTTTATATGAAAGGGTATACTCCCGATGTGGTCCCATATTAATTTGAAGTCGGTTCTTATTCTTATTCAACGTGGGGGCGATAAGTCCTGCACTGACGTCCCGCTAGGGGTGTATTGTGCATTTCCCCCGCCAGCGTCTACCCGAGCCATCCCAGCTCCTTGAAATAACGGAGCGAGGCTCTGGGCCGCTGGCATAGTAACTCCAGTTTGAAGTCGGTAGTTATTTTTTTTAAAGTTACTTGTATTTTGTTGTGTCATCGATTTAAGATAATATGCTTTTAAAAAAAATACAATCATCTTCACCTTCGAATAACTGGATGACATCTTCATATTTTCTAGTAATTCTAATTTAAAATTCAAACTGCTGAACCGATTTCGATACAATTTATATGGGACTATCTCTGAAGTATTAGCTACCAAACAAAAAAAAAACATCAGAATCATATCATAATTGGCAGAGTAATAGCGTAACAAACATACAAGAAAAAATAAATACACATACACATGGAAAAGAATGGTTTTGGTAATATTAAAATTCCTGTCACAGTGCCTAAAGCGACGAAGCTACCATACTGGGCATATGCTCATATCCTTCCACGTAATGACTTTTATTGACCCATACATTTACATTTTATTATACCTAAGTATGTTATGTAAGTTACACGATTTGAATAAAATATTATTATTATTTATTTATTATCATACAGATGCGCATAGAATGTTTCCACTACCTCGGCCAAGAGGAAAAAGAGGGAGAAGACGACGAGAACTCGGAGTCGGGCGGCGGCGCGGGCAGGCTTGCGCACGCGCTGCTCGCCTTCCACGAGCACGCGGCGAGCGTGCTGGCGACGCACAGGCTCGCGGTGAGTGACGCGTGCGGTCTATGGGCCTTGTTTCTGGCCTCGTGGCTTTAATCATACGCTTAAGTTTTCCAATATAACCAACTTTGAACCTACCAGCGATAATAAGAAACAATTTTTTTTTGGCATATATATCATTTACTAATGGTAATGGTAACTATCACGCTATGAGAACGTTTTAACGCGCGTCGACATATTTATGTTTAAAATGCCGGACACCAATTAGTAGGGGTCAACCTGCTAAAATAGATAATCTAACCTTCATCAACTCGCTGAAATCTGTCAAATAAAAATTTCAACGGAACTCACGGAACGGACTTCATATTGTCTATAGCAAATTGAAGCCATTCGATTTTCGTCATTTTGGCGCGGATAGCCAACAGAGAGCAGTGTGCGAGCATCCATGGAACTAATATTTCGTAATACACAAATTTCAATTTAAGTACCGGAGATGATCGACAGTGCGCTTCAAATCGGCACAAAAATACTGTCATTTCCTAGACAATATTGAGTCCAGCGTACTTGTATAATAGGGGTCAGTGACGGAACCACATAAAAGCGAAATCCCTACTCCTTAGCTCTCTTCAGTGGACAGAACCGTTTGTTGTTTTGATGTGTAACGCATTTGGTCACTACATATCGTCAGTACATAATGGAGGGGATCGGCGAGATGATGTCGGCGGCGGTGGTGTGGCGCTGGCGCGGCAGCGCGGGCGGCAGTGCCGGCGGCGCGGGCGGCAGTGCCGGCGGCGCGGGCGGCAGTGCCGCGCGGCTGGCGGCGCTGCGGCACTGCCTGGCCGCGCTGCACCTGCCGCACGACGGGTTGCACCGCGCGCACGCCTACCTGTACCTGCTCACCTGCCATCCGGAGGTACCTATCAAACTTTTTAATTTCCCGAAAGTATAAATATAGATTTTTTTTTCTTAAAAAATATGTTTTGTTTCATTACGTGTGACATGCAGAGCTAGGATGCGCACCGCGAGATAATTTTGTCGTGTCTTTATGTCGTGCGAAAACGAGACAGACTTATACAGAGTCGTAGCCTTGTCCTGTTTTTAAGAATCGAGAAAATTTTCTCACGGTGCGCATCCTAGCCTTGCTGCAGTTTTAGGACATACCCAGGGTATGTCCTAAAACTTCATCCAGAATCACTGAGGACAGCCAGGACGGGCAGCAGCGTCCTCTCGGTTAACGTTGGTGAGCATTCTACGATCCCCAAGCCGCCTGCCAAGCGTGGGGATTAATTAAAGGAGTCCTCCCCTTCTTCGTCAAGCACTGAACGTCTTCTGGTTGATGATGATGACATTACGCGATGGTCGTGTCAAGTATTTAAAACTAAAAATGTCACAGAACTTCACTATGTAAACTGATATGGCTAATGCCGCGGCCACACATTCGATTCAGCTTATCGTCCAAGCTTGGCTCCAATATAATATGGCAAATATTGAACCCAACCACTACACCACAAATTGGCTTCAATACTTACGTAGCCATACAATGGAAATTGACAAGCAACGACTCCATTTTACTTTATAATTTTGCGATATTAACACCACCTACAAACCTACACTAAATAAACGCGGTGCCCATTCTATCCCATGCATCTGCTAAAACATATCTATTTCTGAGATGTTTGTTGGTGGAATTCCACAAAGCTGGCCACTTTGTTACAATTCGATAAACTCCAATACATCTGCATTCGACCATTCAGTCGTGGTCGTTGTCATTTCGAATATAATTACAAATAAAAAACATGTTTGAACAGGAGCTGCAATTCGCGACTCATAATAGACCAATGAGAGGCGCGCGCAACATTTTGTTCTAGATGACTGCGCGCTCTCCCCACGCGCTGTCATTCCCCTCGCCTTTGAACTTGTTTCAAAAACCCACTCGGTGCTGTCGGTATTGGACATTGAACGGTGATTGAATCCAATGTTTACATTGTGTACATTAACTGATCGACACATTGGTGTATTTGTTCTCAATACGTTAGATACATAAGTAATGTGTGGCCGCGGCTTTAGACACAATTTCAGGGTTCCATACCCGAAGGGCATTCAACAGGACTCTATTGCTAAGCCTATGTCGTCTATGTCTGTTCGTCCGTCCGACCTATTAAGACCAATATTTCCCGAACCCTAATTAGTTATCGTTTGTATCTGTTACAGGAAATAATAACCTCGGTTAGAGAGAAAGGCGCCCAGTTTTCTGAGCTAGAATACCTGAACGCGTTCAAAGTGATCGGGGCCAAGCGCGGCGTCTCACAGAACGACATGAAGCAACACCTGAAACAGCTGTCCGCTGCCCTGGGACATGTCGGGGTCACTGTCTGAATCCTGCCCTGGGACATGTCGGGGTCACTGTATGAACCCTACCCCGGAGACTCCTATACACACACTTGATTGTCACATAGTTAATATAGGGGTGCTCCAATGCAGCGTTGCCAAGAGATTGTGCTAGAATCGTTTTTCATCACACTTGCTCCTAAAGTGGATCTTATTGGATCGATTTTAGACTCATAATCCAAGACATTACACACGCGTACTTTTTACTTTACATTACAACACTAGTGTTATAATAGGTATAACCGGGTTAAGCTTTGTACCTCACTGCAAGTTATAATGTACGTATAGTAAAAAAAAGCATTCTTAATATAGTTGGGTAATACATTTTTTTATTTATAATACAAAGAGTTTTTTGCGCGCATTTTTTGCAAATATTTGTTGACGTTTTCGCTGTGTAATTGATTATCAAAACGAGTTGTTTTTTTTTCTCGCAAGTGTGATGAAAAACGTCGAATGGAACGCGTGTGCCACTGGTGATTACACTCTTGGCTCGCGCACATAATACCGCCTCGAGTGTAATGACCAACATAGCACACTTGTATCATAATATACCTACTATGTTTGTTTTTTTCATTGCTTGAAATTCAAATTAAAGTAAAACTTGGATTGTGATTATGTACTGGTACAGTGATTTTAAAACCATAATATTTTTGGTTTTGTGACGAAAATATTTTAGCATTTCCAAGAGATGGCGCTAGAACCATTTTTATATTTAACTATTACTCTGCCCATTATCTTAATCGCTTTTTGACAGCTCATGAAAAGTTGACGACTTAACATTATAAATCGTCTAGCAAATTAAATCCCATAGAAAAGCAAGAGCAAGATCGTTTGATCTAGTATTACCTCTTTACAAGGTTATGTCAGCTATCGATGTAACATTGTAAAGTGATAATGCTACATGAAACTTTTTTTTAATCGGATTTATTTTGCTAGACGCTTTACAATGTTATGTCGTCAACTTTGCATGAGCTGTCAAAAAGCGAATAACATAATGGACAGATTATAATGTTCTTAAAACAATTCTAACGCCATCTATTGTCAAAGTTTCATTGGAGCACGCCCCAACAGCGCAACTGTCAAGTTGTATATAATTTTTTTTTCATCACACTTGCTCGTAAAGTAGATCTTATTACATCGCTTTTAGGCTCATAATCCAAGCTATTACACACGCGTGCTTTTTACTTTACATTACGGCACTTGTACTATAATAGGTATAACCCGGTAAAGTCAAGTTTGTACGTGACTACAATTAGACGTACGTATACGTAGCACTCTTAATATAGCCGGGTAATACTTACAGTTTTTTTGTAATACCAACAAAGAGTTCTTATGCCGCTGAAGTACATGTCAACCTGCGCGCGCATTACTGATTTCGGCGCCATTTTCCGCAAATGTTTGTTGACGTTTTCCCTGTGTGGTTGATTATTATCACAAAAAATTTGTCTTTTCCTCGCAAGTGTGACGAAAACAGTCGTATGGAACTCTTGTGCTATTAGACATTACGCTCTCGGCTTCCTTATCGCGCTCGCCTGCGGCTCGCGCGCATAACACCGCCTCTAGTGTAATGACCAACATAGCACACTCGTATCATAATGTACTATTAAACTACTGTCATTTGCGTATGGAATATAATTATATTATGTAAGCAAATTATGTATATGTATTGAGTTTTGGCGCCCTGCGCACGCCGACTAAGTAGCTGTAAGTTTTAGTTTAATCTGTAGGTTGCGCGCACAACACTAGTGGAATCGACTGTGTACGCGCGACCCATCACTAGGCTGTCACGGCTCTATGACAGATGACAGCCCGCGAAGAATCCTATATGCGGTGTACTCTATCATCCGTTGTTTTCCAGAAGATAATGTTATTTGCTACGAAAGACAACCAGCATTTCATTACGGTACCGTAGAAGCTGTGTCTTAGCATAAGCCGAGTGATTTGTACATTAACAGCCAAAGAGTCGTAGCATGAGTAGCAGCTTTATCACTATCGTATTGTATTGTATCAAGCTAAACTTACAAGAATCTATTTATTGTTATGATTATCCATATTAAATTATTTACTCAATAATTGTTTCTTTCTTTTTTGCCAAGAATCGGACTAAGTGGCATGCCGTGGGAGAGGCTTATAATGTCTAGCAGCCTTGGGGAATGGAGAAGCCATTGATACAATCAATGGCTATAATCTGCCTACATCATTTTCTGCTACTTTTCCAGGCCGAGGTAAACACGCATGGCACACATTCAAGTAAACTTTCACACTAATGAAACAAATTCCAGTTTGCATGTACGCACACTAAAACAGACAAATACATCGTCGCTTACCAACAAGCGAGTTGGTGATCAAACGCGACTAAGGCTGTCCACTAATAGACGAAGGCCTCCCCTTTAGAGGAGAGGTTGCCGTAATCCATAGAGCAGAGTAATCCCCACGCTTGGCAGGATGCAACATAATTATAATTAATTAATAATGGAATAATGTCAAAACAAGAAAATATATTTTGACAGCTAGTTATTTAATCTGACACTGACATCTGTTCTGTTGATGACATGACACACCTATGCTGCGTTCCGTAATGCGCTAAAAGTGATAATATCGCGAATACGACCAAAAAGAATAGTCACAAAATCAAATCAAAGCCCATATATTTTGTGACTATTCAATTTGGTCGGACTCGCGATATTATCACTTTTAGCGCATTACGGAACGCAGCACAAACGTAGTGTAAAATCTCTTTGGACACACCAACAACCACAACAACTAACAACTCGGAGGAGTTTTGGCGGGAACACGTGATATAATGTAGTGAAACGTGTCTTTTCGTGTTGTTTCCAAAACTCCGAAGAAGCTTGTAGTAAAGTTGCCACGACTTTACTAGGGCATGATTGGACTCGACTATGACTAATTTCGTGTGACTGACTGTGATATCATGACATATTTGACTTGATTAAAATATAAATACTTGAAAAAAATCATAAACTTGACACTGGCAGAATGCACAACGTGCGATGCCAAGAACTAAGAAAAAAAAACAACACTTTAATGGCGGTTAAAATAAAAATAACTTTATTAAAAGTCTAAATCTAACTAAAATACGAATTATCGTGCCAGTGCCAGGAAAATAGCTAAATCTGTAGTATTTAGCCTTGATCTTATAATGGCAGACTCGGATCTAGCAGAACTCAGAAAACAGTGCGTAACAAGTTTGTATTTGTGTACTGAAAATATATCCAAGTATTTGGATAGTGAGAAAGACGCCGAGTTTGATAAATTGAAGTCCTACGTACAGGCATATTGCACGCTAGAAGCAGAAGAAGATGTTGCTATACAGGCATTGGAAAAAGCGAAAGTAAGAATGTTCTCAACTGAGATTATTTTGGGGTTATGTTATTGTTTTGTAAACTTACTTTGTGACTGTGGGTTCCTGTAAAAATACCTAGTATGAACAAAATATTATCCAATGACCGATTGAGCATCCTTCGTTGGGAGCTGCAACAATCTTTTACCTCAGCTTTAAACTTTGTACAACATGAAAGTCGTAAGATCAGCATCAGAATAAGTTTTATTTTTAGCTATTTGTAAATGTATGTACCTGGGAACCACCGGGAGATGGGCAGCAGTGTCCTCTCTGTTAACGGTGGTGAACATTCTGCGATCCCCAAGCCGCTTGCCAAGCGTGGGGATTATGGCAATCCCTCCCTATTAAGGGTGAGGCCTTCGTCCAGCAGTAGATTTTTTCTAGCTGATGGGTGTAAATGTAGTTTAAAAATGCTAGGATAATATCCGCGTATCTGTTATAGAGATTCAATATTAAATTAAGTTTGATAAGTATTATTTATTAACCTTTTGACGATAATTACTTTGCTATGCCATGACCATGTCGCACTATCTACTGGTACCACAGAAAAGGAAAAGCCCTGCTTCTTAGGTAGAACGGCTGTCAAAACAATGTCGTAAAGCAATCGTATGGAAAACCGCTGTTGCCAGTTTCACACATAATTGTATAGAAACTAAGATGAAAAAACGTCAAGCATTGGTCGCGCATTTGTAGTCAAATGCTCGAAATGCCATTTTGCAACAGATTAAAATTGATCTAATTTAAATTAAATTAAAATTAAAATTCATTTATTTCAAGTAACATGACTCATATACAACACAATAGATAATTTAAATAGGTAGGTACATCAATAAAAGATAGTCACAATTGTCAATAGTCAATAATGTCGATGCAATGTAGTTTGGTTTCCTTGTGTCTATTTAAAATTGTCTTTTTGAGTATTTGCAGTTTAAAAACATGTATATTGGTAGAATTGTCATTAAGCGCATTTACACTTAATGCTGGCTAGCGCGGCTCGTCACATTTCCAGTCTATTCACTTCTCTCAACAGTGACTGGATACTTACCGAAATTTGATAATTTCAGAGAGAGACAGATGCAACAAACGTAGACTCGTTGGAAGCAAGATTTAAGGCCCATCTCGGATCTATGGCAGGGAAACGCTTGAATGTGAACAATCATCCTTACATGAAGGAATTTAGTAAGAAGGTGGAAAAGGGGCTGCAGAAAACTAGAGGTGAGTATTGAGTCTTCAGCTAGATAAGTTGTGCATTTTTTGTACATTAATGCTATCTGTACTGTATGGACCTGGGTATGTCCTTAAACTACAACCAGACCCACCAGAGGACGGGCAGCAGCATCCTCTTGGTTAACGGTGGTGGCCATTCTGCAATCCCCAAGCCGCCTGCCAAGCGTGGGGATTATGGACATTCTAATATTTACTCTAATATTTTATTTTGGAACCGGGTAACCCTGGTGCATGCTCTAGCTGTAATGATTTATAACTAGTCATATTGTCACTAGTAATTCTTTTTTTTTTACTAGCAGTGGCTAGCGGTTTCACTCACTATTCTACGGCACCTGTTGAATATACACTGATAAATGGAAATCAATGTGTTAATCCTCTTTATAAGCTTTCCGCTTCCAAATTACACTTTTAGTTGGGTGATTAGTGTGAAAACATTACATAAATACATCTACAAACTTTAACATATTTGATAAATAATAATAATTAGTGTGATGTTAGGGCCTTATCACACTAGCGGTTTGCGAGCGTTTTCAAAGCGGAGCGGACACGCAGCGAAAACGTCGCGAACACGTCGCGGCTGCACAGCAAACACGTCGCGGAGACGCGATTACGCAACGTTTTCGTCGCCAGTCCGCGGCGAGTTCACGACTTACAATACACTCAGTAACAGAATGGATTCCGACGAGGAAACACTTCTGTTGGCTTTGTTACTTCGAAGACGCAGAAAACGAAAGCATTCAAGCACGAAAGAGTTTTGTACGAGAATGTACAAAATGCCGTTCGTGGTGTGTTCGTTGCGCGTCCGCCACATATTCGCGGCGCGCCCGCTCCGTTTTGAAAACGCTCGCAAATTGCTAGTGTGATAGCAGCCTTAAGTGTGATTTACATTTACATATCTTTTTGATTTATGGTTCTGTTAAAATACATTAATATCAAGTCAAAAGAATTTACTTCAGACAACAGAAAGTCATTTATAGTAAAGTAAATGCCAATATATAGCTTTATATAATTTTACTTTGGTTACAGAAAATTTGGATGAGTCTGACTTAGCTATCACAGAATCACAGGAGCAATATGTAAGTACACTGCCTCTCTTACAGATAAATCATTCTGTAGTGAGCATTATCCAAGCAATTATATTGATGGGCATCACATGAATAAATAATTCAATTATATAATATTTATTTTATTTTATTAGAAGTGTTTATTTTTTACCTGGACCTGGGTGTCTTAAAACTGCATCCAGAACCGCCGGAGGACGGGCAGCAGCGTCCTCTTAGTTAACGGTGGTAACACTGCGATCACCAAGCCGCCTGCCATGCGTGGGGATTAAGGCAACCCCTCCCTATTAGGGGGAGGCCTTCGTCCAGCAGTGGACGTCTTCCGGCTGTTGATGATAATGATGATGATGATTATTTTTTGTGACTTGTAACTTTGGTGTTATCAATAAACTATTGTATTGTATAGATAATGAGCCCCATAAATTCTTGTTAAGCTACGCCAAGGGTAACTACTGCGAAACACAATGTGTGGAACTTGTTAAAACAACAAACAACAACAACAACATAACAAATATATAGTAAACATAAATAAACTGTCAAAACGTTCTAGGGGAGCTCCTAAATATTATTCTGTAGCCTGAATAGTGGGAAAGATTTGTGTGATGTCATTACATTGTCTCACAATAGGGCAGATGACTGATGTTTAAATCGTTGAAACCAATAGCTTTGATGAAGAATTTAAGTAAATATAGTATGTTTATTGAAAAAATAATTTAAATCGGTTATTCATATCTGATATATAAGCGTTTAAAGTTTTTGCTAGAGCCAACTCTGTCCCTTTCCCACAAAATAAAAAATGACGTCACGCCTTACTTATCAGAAAATAATTTATATGGCGTACAGAGACGTGCGTCACGATTTGCTGTTTCGCCTCTGTCTAGCATGATATTAAAATGCTTAAATAAGTTGCTTATTTTTGATCAGATTTTCATTTTCTTTTCATTAATCAGCTATATTTATGGGCCACATTTTAATAGGACAGTAAAAAAAATACCAGTCATCTAGCCTATTATGTTTGAAACTCAGAGTAAAAGATACCTACTCTAGACCAAACAATAAAATAAATATAATTTAAGCCTGCGGAGCAAAAATAACCACTTCCTCCCCGCAGCGGCACGTAAAATCGTATACACACCACGGGAGCAAATAAAGGAGCCACAGATCTCATGTTTGTCACATGAGACAATATACATGAGATCAGAAATTCTTTACTTTTGCTCCCTAGGTGAGTAATCTACTATTGAAATTAATTGGTTTGTAGATCGATCCGATAACAAAGAAGCCCATACAAGATCCAGTAAAGAACACTGTGTGCGGACATATTTATGAGAAGGAAGCCATTTTGAACTTGATCAGGATAAAGGAGAGGACGAAATGCCCAGGTAATTTATTTTTTATAGAAAGAGGTCTAATCAGATGTTCGCCTCATCATCATCATTATCAGCCAGAAGGCATCCACTACTGGACGAAGGCCTCTCCCTTAATAGGGAGGAGTTGCCATAATCCCCACGCTCGGCAGGCGACTTGGGGATCGCAGTGTGTTACCACCTGTTCGCCTAATGGTAAGTAAAATGTGTGCCTATGGGAGTATATAATGAGTATTTTTTTACACTACACACACTAGTGTTTTTATGGCGTACATTAGGAGAGGCCTACAATCTACATCCAGCGGACTATTAAAGGCTGATGATGATGATGAGCATTTGTTTATGATAACAAGAATGAGATGTTTTTCTTTTATTTATACGAGAATACTCACGTTTAATAAAATCGGATACTCCGACTATAGTTTCGATCACATCCGGTGACCTTTTTCAAAGAGTCCTGCTTAGCTGTGCTTAGCACAGCGCAGCCGCACGCGCGTCGGCTCTGTTTTCACTCTTTGAAAAAGGTCACCGGATGTCATCGAAACTATACTCGGAGTATCCGATTTTATTAAACGTGAGTATTCTCGTATAAATAAAACAAAAATGTGTCAAAACCACGTCAGTTTTCATAATAATAATGAGATGGATGATACAATTAAATATGATAGTAAGAGAACGGCAGCCCATGATCAGTGCACCAGTACTCAGAAGTTAGACTGCTTAGCTAAACAAACCCCAGGGCAACAGTGCGTTGGTTTTTATTACTTGGTGTCATTAGATGGTTATACTGTGTCGTGGGCCGAAAACTCAGGACGAATACCTATGGCATGAGAATTAAATGAAAATGAAAATAATTTTATTGACAAGTTACTTATCTATCAAACAACAATATATCTTATGGTTGCCTTACTAGACAAAGCCTGTATCAAGGCAACCTGTTTTCCTGATTACAGTAAACACATTAAACCTCAGTAGCAAGACAGTATATTTGATTAAAATCAATAAATTATTTATCTATAAATTCTAGACTGATACACTGGTTACTGGTTCTTTGATACATGTACTATTGTTTACTTTGTATTTTATATGATTATAAAACTATTACAGCATTTTTTTTCTATTAAAAGTACCAGTTAATCTAGATTAGCGTGATATATAAATCTATTAAATCCTTCTCAAAATATCTTCAGTTTCGTCATATGGTAGCGATTTTAGCCATTTAACTATAATTTGTTTAGCCTCATTTACTTTATAAAATCTACATAAATCTCAGTTTCACATTGGAACTTATGAAGTATTCAAAATATCAGTAGCCTTTAAAAAAACAGTTATAATGATGTGCTACACCAATAATCGGTGAGGTAATTACTAAACAGCCATTGATTTGTATCAAATCGATTATGGATATCATTTATAATTTGATTATTTAGCTTTTTCTGAGTTTTGAACAATGTTACTGCAACTATGTGTGGACCTGGGTATGTCCTTAAACTGCAACCAGACCCACCGGAGGCCGGGCAGCAGCGTCCTCTAGGTTAACGGTGGTGACCATTCTGCGATCCCCAAGCCGCCTGCCAAGCGTGGGGATTATGGCAACACCCCTCTATAAAGGGGGAGGCCTTCGTCCAGCAGTGGGCGTTTTATGGCTGACGACGACTGCAACTATCTGTAATATTGGTATTGTATTTTTTTTTAATCAATCTTTTTATATTATTTCAGTGGCGGGTTGCGGTAACCGCGGTCCCATACGAGCTCAGGATCTCCTGTCCGACGATGAACTGAAGTTCCGGATGACCATCACCACCCATTCCACAATGATCCATGAGCGATCGTACACAAATCTCGACGACACACAATAATGACCACTATTAACCCACTTTGTCCAGCAAGACAAAAGAAGTCTTGGCCTTTGATGCTAATGCCGAGGCCACACATTGCTATATTTGCCGAATAAAAAGGGACGCATCTATGTAGCCTGTATACGTGCATCCCTTTTTATTCGGCAAAATAGCCAATGTGTGGCCTCGGCATAGGAATCATACTTTTCTATCTTTGGCAAATGTGTTTTTTTTACAATCACGTGACGATACTAGCGAGACGTTAGCCTGGTGGTAAGCGTCACGCCTGCCACTATCAGTAGCAGTGCCAGAATTGTGAACTGCGAACACAATCCTGCGCCGCACTGCACTGCGCTCGTCACCCTGAGATATTAGATGTTAAATCTCTTCATACCCAGTAATTTCTCTGGTCTTCTCTGATAGTTACTAGATATTACTAGCTCTCTGCTAGATAGAGAGGAGATTTTGACGTCATTTCTCTGTACGCCATATAAATTATATTCTGATAAGTATGGCGCACAGAGGCGTGACGTCATTTTTTGGTTTGTGGGAAAGGGACAGAGTTGTCTCTACCAAAAACGTTAAACGCTTATATATCAGAACATTAATAGCCGATTTAAATTATTTTTCCAATAAACATTAATAGGTTTATTGAAAAAAAAATTCAATAATTTTTTCATCTAAGCTTGGTTTTAACTATATAAACATCAGTCATCTACCCTATTTGGGTGTTTTCAAGTCGCGAGTGAATCGGTTTCGTCTAGGCAAGCGTGCTCCATCGCAGGCTGCATCTTCGTTTAACATCAAACGAGATGGCAGTCAAATGGTGCCTGAAACGATGGTTGCCCGGAAAAGATTGCTTTGAGCAACAAGACCGCCAGTTGTTCCACTAGTTAAGTTTATAAAATTATTTCTGTTTAATTCTTGGGATGAAAAATAAAAGAGTCAATCAATCAAACGCAAGTCTATAATACATTTAAAAAAAACTACTAAAGATACTTGAAATAAATAAATTCTTGCATTGCCAAATCCCCAAAGTTCGCCGCTGTAATCCTCTTAGGAGGAATGGCCGTACATGCAATAGGGTAGATGACTGATGTTTATATCGTTGAAACCAATAACTTTGATGAAGAATTTAAGTAAATATAGTATGTTTATTGAAATTATAATTTAAATCGGTTCATAAAGTTCTGATTAAAGTTTTTTTTGCGGAGTGCTAGTAAGCGGAAGATATTGCTAGGTAATAAATATATATATATACACTAAATACCTATATTTTGTTATATAAATACCGTATTTTTTTTAATAGGCCTCGCAAACTTTTACTTTTGCATGATTGTTATTTGAAACAAATTCACAATAAGCGTTAGTTTTTTTTGTTCAGGTATCAAATATCATTCCAATAGTAATAGGTAATTATTTATTCTGTGGTAAGACGCAGTCGTCGCTGATACATGAACCTCTCTTTATTTGATTAAAGCCAAAAGCAATAGATTCATCCGCAGAGCAGTCGGTGCTAGCTGGTTCATGCGAAACTCCGACCTGCACTGCGATCTCGAACTCCCCTCCATCCGTCAGTACATTAAGTACGCCTCGCGCCGCTATTTCGATGCGGCCCCTCACCATCCCAACCCCCTCATAGTCCAAGCCTCCAACTATACGACAGACACGACAGACCCACCCCCCTTCCGTAGACGCCCCAGACACGTCTTGGGCGACCCGGACGACCCCATCGCCGTCATCACCTCGGCGGCGCTGGGCTCGCCTGATCCGACCATTCCTAGCAACAGGAAGTAATCCGTTTTTGGTATAGGCGCCGGTTACCAGAGGCACACAAACACGCACCGACCTCGCCGGCAAGGTCGAGGACTCCCCAGATCTGTCAGAAGATCGGTTAGATTATCTCCAAATAGTCAACCAGATCAACCTACTAGGGCCCCAGGGCACACCCCTGCTGGGGTGCCAGGGCAAGTCTGACCCCACTCCCGGCGACGCCCAAGCCGAGGTTCGTACCGTCTGAGGTGCCCTTGAGCTAGTCGCCTTTAACCTAAACTAGGCCGAGCGCCGTTTGCGCTTGCCTTAAGTCCGGTGACGCTGTAGAGGCCATCTGAGGCCAACAGCATCAGTCATACAAAAAGATTAAAGCAAATAAGTATGGTAACATTTTACATCATAGTATAATAATTAAGGCTACTGATTTTAAGATTTAATTTTGATTTCTATGGTATGACCGAATTTTGTGTTTTGTCTTGCTAAGGAGATAAAGGCTGAACCGGAGGACGGTCGAATCAGTCAGTAAGATAACTGAACAGGTGATAAAGTTACTGTACATTGACTTTATACTGTGATAAATAAAAAAAAGACAAAGAAAACAATATTTTTTATTTTAGAATATATTTTGATTTCAGCAGGAATCTATAATACACGAATTACTTAATAATTAACATTGTGTTGAGATACATTCATGTACAGATTGCTTTGCGGCTACATAATTTTGGGTGCAAGATTTTGTGGCGAAAATAATTTACAATTTGCATTTGACCTTAAAACATTTGTATTGTGAGCGTGCGCGACACGGTTAATCCTTGGGAAAATGTTAGAAAAACATTTCAATGGTCCGAGTAAGCATTGCCAGCCGGGTGTCACTCCGCAGTTTTGGTATGTTCAGGCGGCGCTCCGTCCGGGAGGACAATGCAGGGCTGAGGTGAGCTCGTCGCACGTAACTAAGCATACGTGATAGAAAGAGAGCGGTATATCTAGGTGAATATAGCGAGCGGCATCCAGCGCTGTGCGAGTCGAGTTGCTACTTTATTGCCTAGTAGATAGAGTCCTTATATATTTCAATTCCTTTGCGGTGTGAACTTTCTGTACGTAGTACTATTATTTATTCTGTAGCATTGCTCTAATTTAAGCACCTGGGGTTTTATTTTTGAATAGTACGTGAACTTGCGCATGCGAGCGATCCCGACTTGAACGACATTGAACCTTATTTCAAACAATATAGTGCGAAGTTCGGCTCCGCTCGCATGCGCAACTCCTGCGTACGATTCAAAAATAAGGCTCTGAGCTACCATCGCATCGCGTCCTTGTGGCTCCCTGACGCGACTTCTCAATAGCCTCAGCGTTGGTAGCTCTTAACTGTATTTTTTGCTTTACACTTAAAAACTGCGTGGCTTTAAAATATCTTCAAATATTGCGTTACTCGGGAATTGTACCCGGATCATTGCGCAGATTAGAATCGTGCTGACCAGTTTGCACCAATAAAGCACCTACAAATAGGTACTTTAAAATCTTTCCGTAAGTTGCAATTATTTAGTAATCAACATTGGTCCTTTAAAAATATGATAAACAGAAACGCATCAGTGTTGCTACTGCTAGGCCAGCTTGTGTGTATCTGCACTCTTTATTAAAAGCTCGCTCTTATCTCACACTAATACAGTACAGATGGATTAACAAAAAGCGCACACTAGTACACCCTACGCACACTAATTCACATCTGCTTCTAGCCAGCGACAATGATAAGATGAATGGACGGGAAATAAGCGTACGGATTTTAAAGGCTATATGTTGAGCGCCGGCTCTCCACTCCAGTCATACTCTGCCTTTGCGACATGCGAGCAGTACGATACGACATTATAAACTTCTAATACATGTACGTGTGTTCTCTTTTTGTCATGCAGTAATTACATTCGCTATCTCTATTTTCCAGAAAATGTAATATGCATACTTTTAGCTAGGTATGCTTGATTGTGTTGTCTTGTTAATTTTGATTGATTTGCAAGCGCTGGGCCCGTCCATTCCATTATCACCGTCGCTGGCTTCTAGCAATATAATCTGGCGATATGTTAATACATTTTTCATCTTTGTCTCGTGTTGGGGTGCTTATCTGGAAAGACAGGCAATTCATACATGGTACGATACGACAGGTTTTAAAATGGGTTCCGACAAGTCTTATGACTTACGGCGGGTTCCAATATTCGATCCTAGGTCGAAAGATCGGATCAATCCAAGATAAAATGCGATCTCCTGATCGACTTATATGAATTGGAATTGTCAAAGTTAAAGTAAGCTGTTTGGTGAAATCAAATTGAAATTCCGACCTGGGGCCTCATTAATTTATCGTACGCAAAGTAGCGCATGCGAAAGGAGCCGACCTTCCTAACGATATTGAACCTTATTCCAAACAATGTCGTTCGAAGGTCGGCTCCTCAAATCCATCCATTCAAAAATGAGGCCCCTGACTGAACTCTTCTTTGTGTTCAAGTACCATCAGATACGTAGGTTACTACAATGAGAATATGCCAAAGCCAATATGCGTAAACGTCACTGAGTCGATGCCAGTGAAAATGCTCCATACGCCCTGTCCTTACACAGTAATGTATAAGTCAATGGATACCAGTTTTTATCAATCCATGTGTACAATCTAAAATATTTACATAAGTAGTCATTGATATGAAAAAATATAAATCTAGCAATACTAAGAAATAGCTTACTTACATCAAAATACGAAATAACTAGAAAATGATAAGTTTAGTACATAATAATAATTATATACAGTGTGTAACAAAAAGGTTCAACTATACTGAAATATGTATGTACTCATCATTAAAAACAACTTTTACTACGGATCCAACCCTGAGTTCTCGAAAAAAAAACAGCTGTTCCATACATTTTGTCCAAGGTTAATGAACTTTTTGTATGGAACAGCTGTGTTTTTTACGCGATTTCGATGTTGGCCCCATAGTAAAAGTTGTTCATAATGATGAGTACATACATACCCTTCAGTATTGTTAAACCTTTTTGTTACACATTGTATAAATACTTGACACAGCCTGAATAACATGTAAGTAGTTATTTTGAAAACTTTTAAGCGTTATTTAAATCTATCAGTAAGTGCACTATCGGATTTTAATATAACTTCAAAACAGTGTCAGGAAAAGAAATTCACTTAAAACGATGATGGTCTCGTGTCTCCCCTGTTCCTCCCTGGGCCTGGGCGAGACATCAGGATTTTTCAGTCCAGCAGGGCTAACATGCGCACCGAGAGAAAATTTTGTCGTGTCTTTATGTCGTGCGAAAACGAGACAAACTTATACAGATTCGTAGCCATGTCCTGTTTTGTACAATCGAGAAAATTTTCTCGCGGTGCGCATGTTAGGCCTGCTGGTGTCTCCCCCAGGCCGGGGTAGAGTACTAAAAATATTATTTTAAAAGTTTTTATATCTCCCCGGCCGGGGGAGACACCAGGACTAAAAAATCCTGATGTCTTCCTCAGGGGAGACACGAGACCGTCACCCTTAAAACAACTATTGTGTAGAATTACATGAAATTCAGCAATTATTTTAACAACCTTTTTTTAGTACTGTATTTCAACATCAAAATACGTTATCTGTATTTTATTTAATCATTGAATAGGTAAATGATTTGTTATCTTACTACCGTTACATATTTATAAATTATAACAACAATTTTCTCAAGGAATAAATAATAATTATTTATATAGTTTGGCAAAAATGAGAACTAAACCATTACTTATCGCAAATAAATAAATATTGGGGGGACATTTATTACACACAGCGCCATCTAGCCCCATACTAAGCAAAGCTTGTATTATGGAAACCAGATAGCTGATAGAATACTTATATACATATTTTTTTCGTAAATACATACTACACCCAGACACAGAACAAACATCCTTGTACGTTACATACATTTTTGTCCTGGGTGGGGATCGAACCCACGCCCTACAGCTCTGAAGGCAGACATGCTACCAACTGAGCTATAAGGCTGTCAAATAGTTCTGAATGCGAGTTTTAGCGGGAACGCAAAAAAACATGTTGCTGCATTGTATTTTTTTCCAAAACTTTTGTTCTTTCGAGTGTTAATGCATAAAATGGTGGCGTTTTATTCATTAAGTGCTGATTTACGGGCAAGTGATATAATGTATTGAAACGTGTCTTTTCGTGTTGTTTCCAAAACTGACAAGACTGCCCAAAAAAAGGCGTGTAATGTTTACAGGGTTCATAATGTATGTGTGTTACTTTATTTTATCATAACTTCTAAAAGCCTGAATATATTTGGATGTATGGGGTATCGATAGAATCCTTACATCGTCCCGAGTGAATAGACTATTTAAAAAAAAAAGAAAAAGTGTTTTGGCAGTGCAGCTGTTTTTTTTTTATTATGGCATGTTTGTCAAACAATACGTAAAGCAACAATACCGAAAAGTGAACTTCATTAAGTGATAACATTATTAAGTCATAATGGAAGCATCTATGATCGATGTGTCTACTTAGTATTTTTTTAAACCGACGTCAAAAAAGGAGGAGGTTCGACGGTATGTATGTTTTTTTTAATGTATGTTCGCCGATTTCTCCGTCATTTGTGGACCGATTTTGAAAATGCTTTTTTTATTTGGATGGGTATACTCCCGAGGTGGTCCCATATTAATTTAAAGCCGGTTGTTCTTTTTTTTTTTTTTTTTTTAAAGTTAGTTGTTTAAACAATATTAACGGGGAGACAACGCAAAATCTAATAAGAAGCATGATTTTTTCTTAATGAACAATAGTTGAGAAGTCTATTAAAAATATTTATAAAGAATAGATAAGCCTAATAATACGCTTAAAAAAACCGACTTCAATTTTGACTTTCTGGATGACATCTTAATATTTTGGGCCTGGTACACCTATCCCTACCAAGGTATCCCTCCCGGTAGGGATAGGTGGAAAAAAAACAATTAGATCTACCGGTGGCGATAAATACAAAAGTTTGTTAGTCTACTTATCCCTACTAAATAAAAATAAAAATAATGTTTCCAGTAATTTTGATTTAAAAACCAAACTAGCGAAACGATTTCGATAAAATCTATATGGGACAATCTTTGAAGTATCACCTACCAAACAAAAAAAACATAAAAATCAATTCATAATAGGCGGAGTAATCGCGAAACTTAGATTTAAAAAAAAATTAAAAAATTGAGAACCTCCTTTTATGAAGTCAGTTAAAAAAAACAACTTCTCATCCCCATGAAATAACACTGAAGATCGCAGGCGCAGGTGTAAAATATATTTACTTATAAAAATTTCATGTAATTCTTCACCACTTATCTAAATTTTTATACAAACTATGTATTTTACAATAAATAGTAACAATCTGGCGGAATATGAAATATCATTCTAGGTATATTTTTTTATTTAATTCACAAGGCATGTGAAGCTACGTTGTACTTTGAGTATTCAAATATTGCTATTATTTTGTATGTACGATAGGTTTTATCACATCTCCATAGGTTTACAAGACGTTAATAAACAAAGACCCAAATATACACCACGACTCTGGATTATAGGGATGGGGTGTAATTAGAAAGGGGAAAATTATTTTTACTAGTGGGTCCCATCCACCCCATGGCCCCTGCCCCGGTACCGAGGCAGATGGGAAGTGTTTCATGCACCTGGTGTACCCGGTGTCTGCGCTTAAGGCTGGGCGCAAACTACGAGAAAAACCGTCCGGTTTCGCCCGAAGGCGCTCCGTGCATACATTTTGTACTACGTCCCGCACACTGTAAGAAATTTCTCGAGACGCCCGTCTCGCTCGCACCAGTTAATTGTGCGTAGTGTGTTACGGTCGTACGGCGCCGGACCGGTGCCTGACGGAAGCCGTGCCGAATGCGTGTGCGGACAGGCTTACGGACACATCAAGTGTCATCTACCCCGGTATCTAACCAAAAAATAGTATCCCTGTTTATGCTGAACGATAGTACTAAATCTAAAAAGACGTTATTGCACTCATTATTGTGACAAACTTTTACCACAAGGCCGGCCGGTCGCGAAAACGCGAAAAAAAAGTGTTGCCCCTTAGAAAGATGTCATTCATCCTCTACAAGATGTATGAAACAGCTGACACTTTTTCCGCGTTTTCAGTGTTGGTCCCATAGTAAATGTTCATAATGGTCAATGTAATCCCGTATATTCTCTTTGAATATCTATTTTTCACGGTACAATAGGGTAGATGACTGATGTTTATATCGTTGAAACCAATAGCTTTGATGAAGCATTTAAGTAAATATAGTATGTTTATTGAAATAAATAAAAAATCGGTTAATAATGTTCTGATATATGAGCTTATAAAGTTTTTGTTAGATACAACTCTGTCTCTTTCCCTCAAAACAAAAAATTACGTCACGCCTTACTTGTCAGAATAGAATTTATATGGCGTACAGAGAAGTGACGTCACGATTTGCTGTTTCGCCTCTCTGTCTAGCATGTTATTAAAATGCTAATAAGTTGCTTATATTTAATCAGATTTTCATTTTCTTTTCATTAATCAGTTATATTTATGGGCCACATTTTAATAGGACAATAAAAAAATACCAGTCATCTAGACTATTGATGTTGGAGTCCCGTTTTCAAACTTTATACAAGCCAGAATATGGATGGGACGGGCGAGGGGACCACTTTTTGCACAGGATATTGTTGTAAATCTATGGAGACCTATTAAAGTGTATTATTTAGATTATATTATTACAACCATGGAAAGTACATTTTTATGTAGTCAATAGGAAGTTGTAACAAGAAATGTACTGAAATAGGGTTTATTACAAAAATAAGCAAAAATAGTATGCAATAGACAATTGTAGGTAAAGAGTTTATAGAAATGTTAAAGGTAACGTTAATCGAAAAAATTGGAATGTAAAAATCCAAGATAACAAATTATAACTATATCTCATTTGTCTAATAGTAAATGTTATTATAAATAGCACAATAACTGCATGAAAATCCCTAGAATATTCAAAATAGGTGAAGTCAATACAACTATGACTAGACATAACTTTTTTTGTAAAGTGTTATTTTATGTAAGAGTAAATGCTTAGCTGTTGCAGAACAAACGAACCGTTCACAGGGTTAGACAGATTTGCTATGCTAAGCTGAAAGGGAATCATTCTGAATACCATATACTAGGGAACGAAACTTGATATCACGAAAAAAAAACAGTTGCTCAATAATAACTAACCCCTTCCGGCTTAGCGAAGTACTCTTATCTAGACTTACATACGAAAAAATGGAACTTTGTAACAACGCTAGAAGCGAAATTAAACAAAGTCCAGCAAGTTTCAAAATCGCGTGACAAAACACTTTAAAGTGGCGACAAAATCAACGAAAACTATCTCACTCGTGCAATAATCGACTTTAGGCCGTAGACAATAAAGAGCACCTTTTAATCTCCGTCTGAAATAGCTTTCATAACGCCCATAACGCAAGCTTTCATGTCACCGCTCAAATCGTTTCGAGATTCGGCGAATTTTTTCAACGACTCGTAAACTTTCTCCTGTTTATATTCTGTCGCGATCTCGTTTTTCTTCGAAGTTATATCCAAGAAGGCTAATAAATTCTCCGCTTCCTCGATGGGCATTTTAGCACAGTTTGTGTCAACCAAGACAGTTATGTGCTTACCGATTTCCGACTTTATTAACTGCGCGGTAAAGCTCTGTTCGTAGTCGAAGTCCGGTTGTTCGGAGTCGGGAGACAGTTTCTTGAGAGATTGGATGGCAAGGAGAGTGAGAGCGAGGATCGCCTCGTTCTGCATGAGAGAGTGAGAGGCGAGCAGCATGTTGACTAAGCTGGATATGCATCCGTCCACCTGTAATAAGGTATACAGACTGATTCAAACTTAATGGCAGCTGTGAAGTGCGCTTCAAGCGACACTTTGCGATCGTACGCACACCGCACGCCTAATACTTGCTACTACGCAGCGTCTCGCGCATCTTCACAGCCGCCACTAAGTTTGAATCAGCCTGTACTAAACATAATATCACATTACGATGCCCAGAAAAGCAAATGTTGAAGTAATTTATTTTTCATCACACTTGCTCGTAAAGTAGATCTTATTACATCGCTTTTAGGCTCATAATCCAAGCTATTATACACGCGTGCTTTTTACTTTACATTACGGCACTTGTACTATAATAGGTATAACCCGGTAAAGTCAAGTTTGTACGTGACTGCAATTAGACGTACGTGTACGAAGCACTCTTAAATAGCCGGGTAATACTTACAGTTTTTTTGTAATACCAACAAAGAGTTCTTATGCCGCTGAAGTAAATGTGAACCTGCGCGCGCATTACTGATTTGGGCGCCATTTTCCGCAAATGTTTGTTGACGTTTTCGCTGTGTGGTTGATTATTATCAAAAAAAAATTGTTTTTTCCTCGCAAGTGTGACGAAAACAGTCGTATGGAACTTTTGTGCTATTAGTCATTACGCTCTCGGCTTTCTTATCGCGCTCGCCTGCGGCTCGCGCGCATAATACCGCCTCTAGTGTAATGACCAACATAGCACACTCGTATCATAATGTACTATATTCGTTCTAGATGTGGTTAACATTTCAAGTCTTAAATATTACATAAAACCTTTCAAGCAATCATTTGTAGGCTTTTAAAACATTGTTAATCACTATTTCAGGTTACAAAAGATACTAGTCGACCCTGCACTAGGAGAGAAGTAAGTGAGAGTATCCAGTTCCAGTTATTTTGATAAACCAAACTATTGAACCGATTTCGATAAATAACCACCTCTGAAGTATCACCTACCAAACAAAATAATCATCAAAATCAATTCATAATTGGCGGAATAATTGAGCAACATATATTTAAAAAAATAAGTTTTTTTAAGTTGGTTGAAAATAGGCTTATTAATTGCTTTATGCATAATACGATAAGTCGGTGCACGATGGTGGTACAGCCGTGTCCTCACCCGCACGACGTGCGTCCAGTGCGGCGAGTGGCGCAGCTGCTTCACGCACCAGGCGAGCAGGCGCGGCGCCTCGCCCGCTGCGCCCGCGCACTCCCCCGCGTGCCCCCACCGCGCCACCGCGCGCAGCGCCGCCTCGTGCCGCGCCAGCGCGCCCGCCACGCCCTCTACACGACACGAACACAAAATAAAATTTTATATATTTATTTTTTTATCTTTACTTTTACAAGTTAGGGCTAGATTTTCGTAACACGCTTATCAGATACTGGACATAGGGCTACCCTCGAAGGGTCACATCATCACATCATCAGCCGGCAGACGTCCACTGCTGGACGAAGGCCTCCAAATAATAGGGAAGGTACCTTGTCCGTCGAGCAGCAACCTGTAGGTGGCGAGCAGCTTGTACGCGACGTGGTGCGAGTGCACGTGCTATGGCGCGGCGGCGAGCAGCGGCGCCGCGCGGCCGGCCGCCGCCGCCGCGCGCTTGTTGCCGCGCGGCACGGACAGGTTGTAAGGTACCTTGTCCGTCGAGCAGCATCCTGTAGGTGGCGAGCAGCTTGTACGCGACGTGGTGCGAGTGCACGTGCGGCAGCGCGGCGGCGAGCAGCGGCGCCGCGCGGCCGGCCGCCGCCGCGCGCTTGTTGCCGCGCGGCACGGACAGGTTGTAAGGTACCTTGTCCGTCGAGCAGCATCCTGTAGGTGGCGAGCAGCTTGTACGCGACGTGGTGCGAGTGCACGTGCGGCAGCGCGGCGGCGAGCAGCGGCGCCGCGCGGCCGGCCGCCGCCGCGCGCTTGTTGCCGCGCGGCACGGACAGGTTGTAAGGTACCTTGTCCGTCGAGCAGCATCCTGTAGGTGGCGAGCAGCTTGTACGCGACGTGGTGCGAGTGCACGTGCGGCAGCGCGGCGGCGAGCAGCGGCGCCGCGCGGCCGGCCGCCGCCGCCGCGCGCTTGTTGCCGCGCGGCACGGACAGGTTGTAAGGTACCTTGTCCGTCGAGCAGCATCCTGTAGGTGGCGAGCAGCTTGTACGCGACGTGGTGCGAGTGCACGTGCGGCAGCGCGGCGGCGAGCAGCGGCGCCGCGCGGCCGGCCGCCGCCGCCGCGCGCTTGTTGCCGCGCGGCACGGACAGGTTGCGCAGCGCTGACGTCACGCCGTGCTGGATCTTGGTCACCGTGACGCTGTCCAGCGGGTGCTGCTGCTCCGGCTCCGCTTGCATCCGGACAGAGAACTTGTGGTACGTCTCGAATATATCTGGAACGCATTCATTCATTCAAATAAATAGATACTTCAATTGTGGCGCAGAATAGCCAGAGGTAGAGAAGGCCTATGTCCAGGGAGGACAACATAATTGTGAAACCTAGGCTGGTGTTGCAAACTGACGGCCTTAATTAAAAAAAAAAATTCAACCGTTAGTCACTACTTAAGATACTCTGCCATCTTCTCTCTGACGTGAAGTTGCACGTGCTAGAAAAGGACAGAGAAGTTTAAGCAGTGACTAAGAGAATCGATATTATTTTAGGTAAGGCCGTACATTTGTAGGATTAAGTTTTTAAGTACTGTAGTAGTTAATATAAGAGAATAAAATCATGTTTTTTTAACTGTAATTTTTTTTTTTAGGATGCACACAATGTTCACTTCAAGTATGTAATGAGACATCGCGCCTATTTTGAAATGATTCGTAACAGTGATATTCATCAGCCCGGCACTGCTTCCAACAAATGCCTCCCCCTTAGACCACCACACTGTACGACAACCAGCCATTTCCATCGGTTGCCCGCGAGTTTCACAATGTCGTCGGTCCACCTAGTGGGAGGCCTATCTACACTGCGCTTCCGGTTCGTGTTCGCCAGGTAAAAACCTTCCTTTCTGATCGGTTATCAGTTCTTCGAGCGATGAGGCCTGCCCATTGCCGCTTCAAACGGGAATAATCGCTTCATACATAAGTGTTCATTCATAATTTCACTTTAATATCAAATATTACCAATCGTTAAGGTTAAGAGCTTCGGACATAATTAGATCTAAAATTAATCCTTGTAAGGCTTATAGTAACATACCGAGTAGTTTATCATAGATGTGATCCTGCATCATCTGCACACAATAGTCATCCTTTCTTGCAAAGTTCCCGATAGCGAGCACAGCTGTAGAGAGCAGGTGGGGGTTCGGGGAGTCCAGCCAGCGCACAACTGTCAGGTAAACGGGACCAAGACCATTGTTGTACAGCTTATGCATCGCTTCATCTGTGGACAGAAAGGTCTTTCTTATTTACCATGGTAAAGGCTTAGAACAATTCCTATATGCAGGTGGCTTAGTACAGTATTAGATACTAGTGCATATAATACATTTTTCATCACACTTGCTCGTAGAGTGGATCTTATTAAATCGGTTTTAGGCTCATAATCCAAGCTATTACGCACGCGTATTTTTACTTTACATTACGGCACTAGTGCTATAATTGGTATAACCAGGTAAAGTCAAGTTTGTATGTGACTGCAATTAGATGAATGTATATGAAGCATTCTTAACATAGCCAGGTAATACTTACAGTTCTTTTTTGTAATACCAACAAAGAGTTTTTATGCGGCTGAAGTAAATGTCAACCTGCGCGCGCATTGCTGGTTTGGGCGCCATTTTCCGCATATATTTGTTGACGTTTTCGCTATTTTGTTTTTTCCTCGCAAGTATGATGAAAACAGTCGTATGAAACGCTTGTGCTATGTATCATACACACTTGTATCATAATGTACTAATTTAATATTTGTTTTATTACTCTATAACATCAGCACTAGTTAGTTTGCTCAAACAACCCATCAGGTTGTCCTCCCTGGACATAGACTTTTATATAGTTGGATTTAATTATACCTCCTAGTATTGAATTATTAACATCTAGAAAGCTAGTAGTTTAGTTGCGTCACCTCCAGTTAGCACAATGATGATGAGGTCACACGCCTGCTTCACGATGGTCTCGATCTCTGCGTCATCTGCACTCACGTCTCCTGCCTCGTGTCTCGACATCAGCTGTTCCAGCCGGGAACACACCAGTTGGACGCCACCTTCGTTCGCTAGCAGGGATTTTACTGAATCTGGAAACAGAAGTGAGATAAAATATATTATATGTATTTGAGAAGAATGTCTCTTCAAGTTTTTTTTCAGTCTCTTTAGTAAAGTAAGTATTCATGTATAGGCTGAGTGACCAGCCCTAGTGTCTGAGTTGATTCTTACACTAGGATCTCTTCATTGTAGAGGTGATTTTCATTTTGATCCATTTTCCCACTGATTACTCCTAAATTCGTAGGCATGTTTTTTTTATTGATATGGAGGGTATACTCCCAATGTGGTCCTTTTATTAATCTCATTAACTTTCATTCAGATAATTTACTACTTTCTCCAAATATATGGAAGACCTCGCACAAAAGAGACGAGATTGTCGCAGCTCTGTTTATAAGGCAGTTATGAACTTTGAAGAGCGTCGATTGCAAGACCTCGATGCGAAGCGCCTTATCATTAAGACCCGCCCAAAGCCTTCCTATATTTACACCTACAATGCAGACGGTCAACTGCACTGTGCGCTTTTCAGTAGGACCTTTAAAAGTGAATTTGGTTTTGCCAGCCGCCTGCGTGCTCAAGCTTGTGGCACAAGAGCTAGCTAGGTTCACCATTGACGGACATGTCAAGGAGGACGATATGGATAATTTTGTTCAGGCTCCTACTGATTTTTGACCGTAGCAATTTACATATCTAATAATTTGTAATAAAACAATGTGCATCAAAACTAAACCAAGTTTAATTTGGTGCACATTCTTAATTTCCAGTTATATTATAGTCATAAGTTTGGATACTGTACTTGTTGAAGTAATAGCCTACCAATTCATCATGTCAATCAGACACAGATCATATTAAGGAGTCCGAAACATCCAACATTTTTTACTTTACATACTCTCTCTAAGCTTAGCTTACCATGTTCTGCCTGGGCATGTAAGTGGTCCAAGCAGAGCTCCGAAATTTCCATATTGGTCGTCTCCTGCAGTATTTTCAACACATTCTTATTAATGTCATCAGAGAACAGGAATTCTGGAGAGTTATCATTAATAACACTCATTGAAACTAATACTGTCGAAATCATATCATCATCTGGATCTTCTTTCTCTATTTCAGACCTTAATATCTTATGTAATAAGTCTAAAATGTTAACTTCAATAATCGCATCACAGAACTCTTGTCCGCCAATAATAAAGTTCAGTAGTGTTTTGATTCCCAGCAATGTAATTTCATTATGCTTATCAAAACTCTTTTCTAGTAACTTTTTAAAAGTCAATACTCCATTGCAATCTATAATGATCTTTCTAGACGTGTCACAGTCGCAGCATAAGTTGCCCAGTGCTCTACAACTTTGTTTGATCACCTCAAATCTCTCTGGAGTTACTTCATTTTGTACTATTCCCAAAATGGGTTCTATTATGTCTTTCTGAGCGTAAGTTTCACGTTTTTCTTCACATTTTGCTAGTTCTGAGATAGCCTGAACACTCAGTACTACAATTTCCTGGTCGCTGTTGTTTAACAAAGATTTAATGCAAGATGAGACATCAAACTCGTAGTCTTTGCCGGTTTTTATGATCTCATTCAATTTGGCCTTTAAATCGTTTACGTTGCTAATGGTCTGAATTACTAACGTCTCCAGGGATATTGATTTCTTTGCTGAAGATCCTGAAATTGTAAAAATGCAGTAATAAAAGGAAATAAACGTAATATTTATGAGGAAGTTTTATTGTACCTACTTACCTTCCATTTTACTTAGCAGTAGAGGTCACAAAGTTGAGTAACGTGGTTACTGTAATAGTAGCCCGAGATAAGTAATCAATGTCGATCAATATTCATATTATTGAAACTAAACCAAACAGCACAGAATTTTATAGTTTTAGTGAAAAACTTCTAAAATAGGCTCCTTGAAGTAGGTAATTGGCGAATTTTCAGATCGATTGATATGACACATGACATGACAGTAGCATCATTTGACAATGACAGTGTCAAGATATTGTCTTTTTTCTTTATTATTGGCATCGCACGTTGTGCATTCTGCCAGAGTCAAGTATATGAATGTTTAAGTTTATGTAGTATTATCAAGTCAAATATGTCATTAAATCACATTTAGTCCCACGAAATTAGTTAAAATCGATTCCAAGTCATGCCCTAGTAAAGTTGTGGCGACTTTACTATGAGCTTTTACGAAGTTTTGAAAACAACACAAAAAGACACGTTTCACCACATTATATCGCTTGCTCACACACGTGTGTGTAATTCAACACTCAATGAAAAAAACAACACCACCATTTTTAAACATTAATTCGCAAAAAAACACTAGTTTAAGAAAATAATAGAATGCAACGACATGATTTTTCCGTGTTCCCGCCAAAACTCCTTTCTTGGCATTGCACTGTGTGCATTCTCGTGGCATTGGCCGGTTTTACGAAAATATCGTTTCAGCACCTCTATTCACAACTCCATCGGAAAGGTTTCCGTTCGGATCCACACTATCCGTCCCACTCAGCTACATTCAGGATTACAATGATGGAGGAAGCGAAATTCGAATCGGAAGTTTCCGACGCCATTCTGAATAGGGGTGCTGCACCCTTATCATGGACGTTCGTGATTCTGATTGCGAGCGTGCGCGAGCAGGAGGGCGCATGGCGCGAGTGGCTTGGTACGAGCAGGATGGCATGCTATCGCAATCGGAATCGCGAACGTCCATGATAAGGGTGCAGATCAGTGTGAAAGCGCCCATTCTCATACCGCGAGGCAGTGGCCATAACCAAAGATAGATAGATGTTGTGCATTCTGCCAGTTTCAATGTTTTTTTAAATCTAGTGTTATAAAAGTGGAAACAATAATAAGACGTGTAAACAGTTAGGTATGTTATGTTTTATGTAATTTGATGTGAGAAAAATGAATATAGAATTATAAACATCTGAATCTAGGGTAGCAAGTATACTGAAGAGAGAAGTAAAAGTAGTGCCTTCGCTTTTCTTTGAGCAAGTAAGCTCGAAATATTTGTGAGGAAAGGAACCATAGGTTTTCTCGTTGGTTTGATCTTTTTGAATTTTTGGCATCACCCTTTGTGCATTATACCATTGTCAATTATTATTAAGTTTCTGATAATGATTATGTTAAAAGTTTCGAAAAGTAGCCTGAGTCAACCCCAAGTCATACTTTAGCAAAGTATACGGTGACTTAATAGTTCTAGTAGTAGTAGAAGCTTCTAAGGAGTTTTGAAAACATCGCCAAAAGACACGTTATACGCCTATAACGGTTCAGGACATTCCCCTTAAGCAGATGGCCTATTACAATTTTCTCATACTTCCTTTTATGAACTTAGCCAATATGACACATGCCTTTACACCACATTTTTATCACTTGCCCGCATTCACGCGGATCGTTTGTCACCTATAGGTGTGTACACCTCGAAAAAATGCTTGCAAATCGATCAAAATTAACAAGACAACCCAATCAAGCATACCTACCTAGGTAAAAGTATGCATATTATATTTGCCGGAAAATAGAGATCGCGAATCTAATTACTGCATGACAAAAAGAGAACATAATTATGTACATGTATTATAGAAGTTTGTATTGCCGTATCGTACGGCTCGCATGTCGCAAAGGCAGAGTATGACTGAAGCGACTGGAGAGCCGGCGCTCAACATAATTATATTCTTCAAAATCAGGCGCCTATTTCCCATCCATTCATGTTATCATTGTCGCTGGTGTACACATATTGTTATGTCACGCCCTATAATAACGTTCCTAGTGAACGATTTCTATACCTACTAGGTAAGATAAAATAATATTTTATAGGTAGGCTACTTTTAGTTCTTTTCAGGCTCTTCGTTTTGATATAACTACCAAAAAACGATTAATTATCAGTAGGTAAGTACTTATTATAAGGGGGAGGCCTTCGTTCAGCAGTGGACGTCTCCGGGCTGATGATGACGATGAAGTACTTATATTGATTTCCAGGCTTTTCACAGAGAGCTTCGAATAGCTTTTTCAAAAGTTCTTATTCCCCGTTTAAGTGATTTTTTGTAGGTTCATCGACCTAACTTACCTGCCATTAATTAATATATGCCTTTATTTATAATTTTTTCCCCTTTTTTTTGCGTTATTATGTATTTAATTTGACAAACTATTTGGTTATAAATCTAACTACTAAAATCTAGATAAGCTTGCTCAAGGTAGTACTACTTCTGAGTACTATTATTTATTCTGTGGCCCTACCATGATGTTTTTATAGCCACATAGGTCGAACCTAACGTATAAAATTTATAACTTCCATTCTGTGGAAACTCGTAGGCGTGCAGATGTAAAAAACTCGTAAAAATACCTGCCGCTGCATATTGGTTTCATAAAAAAAACCACAGACGGCCTCAATAATTTACAATGGATTCATGTTTTTCCCATAAACAACGTACAAGTCTGAATTTTTCATAAATCGCCCTGAAACATTGGGTAGGATGAAGTTATTTTTAGAAGTAATCGTGCTGTGCTGCGCAATGGGATTAACTAGAACTAACCAGACTTTCGAGTATGAAAAATTACATGATTTTGGTATAGGTAGACGTGCTATGTAAGTACCTAACGTGTACCTATTTTTAAATGTAAACTTAGTCTTACGTATTCAAGGTACCATTATACTCTGTAACATCTCTATGTACCTACACAGTGTAACAATAAAGATATTCTATTCTATTCTAAAAAAAAGAAGGTGTTGCGTATATTGAAAGGCTTACCTACCTTATCTTGTTCGTTACTCTATAAGCTTATACCTATACCTACGTACTTACCTACGGAAAGCGTGGGGATTATGGGGATTAAACCCCCCCGAAATACCTTGGCATCCCACCTACAAATTTACTCACATAACCCCCAACTAAGGGGGCAAACCCCCCTGGCAAAATAGGGAGGCAAATATATATTTTTCCATACGCGGACGGCCGGCGTCGCGCGGCCTCTCTAGTTTTAAATAAAGTTGTATCTTATTGTCTCTGGTCCAGAGCTCGAGCCCCAACGAAGTGAATTCCTAGCCCTGGCTACGGCTGTGGGTGTAGGTGTTGTTCCTCCCAAGTCTAAGATTTGCGAAAGGCCAGACAGATAAGGATGTGGATGCAGAGAAAATATTTATATTTGACCACGATAGGGTGTGCGCTATGCTACTGATTTGTGAGGCTAAGCTTACCCAGGCGAAAGTGGCACGTCTCGTCATTCAAAAAAAAACAAATTTTTTTGTTATCGAAATCGTACAATTATGTATTTAGAACGTGATGAAATCTATTGAAAAGTCAGGAAAAAATTTACCTACTAACATAAGTAGGTATCTACTTATACCTTATACAACGTGTTATAAAAATGTTCAACAATACTGAAGAGAAGGGTATGTGTACTCGTCATTATGAAAAACTTTTACTATGGGGCCAACCCTGAAATCGCGAAAAAAACAGCTGTTCCATAAATTTATTCCAATTAATGTATGGAAGAGCCGATTTTTTTTCGCGAATTCAAGGTTGACCCGTTAGTAAAACTTGTTCATTCTGATGAGTACATACATATAAGTACCCTTCAGTAATTTAAATAATTTAAGAAATTACAAAGAAAGAAAACCTATTTAAGTAAATAAAACATGTAATACTAATAACCTGTAATAGGCTAAGCTTAGTCAAATATATATATATATATTTATTATTATTATTGTTGAACCTTTTTGTTCCAGGTTGTAAAAACGGTATGAAATTTTGAAGTCCCTAAATCTCTTATTATTAACGAATTTACAGAGATTTAACTAATGTAAACCTTAGAAGTAAACTAAGGAAATCATGAAACTCACAAGTAAAATATTGATTGACATTATTATTATTGACTTAGGCAGCTCTGTATAGACGGTATTCTAATATATTATTATTATTATTATGGGATTACTCAAGTTACTGTTTATAATTCTAGTCCAAACTTCAGAAGAATGGCCTATGAAAAACCAGAACCTTTGCCCTCGACCGCTATGCCTGACAGTGCGTTGGTCAGAGGCCCATTTCCCCGGGTTTACCAAGGAATCCGAAGAAGAACATTGGACAGGAGGGTGTTCAAAAAGGATTTTGATTACGCTGCAACAGATAATGGCCACAGAATTGTTTGTGAAAGCATGGTGGAGTGCGTAGTACGTAAATACTTATTAAAATGACGTAGATCATTGCTTAGTTTATAATTGCTTTATTCATAAGCTTGTTTAGAGCGTTTTTAGCATTTTTACCGATTGCGAAGCATGCATCTTCGCTTAACCTCAGGTGGAATTGCAATCAACCGCAACGAAGGCTTTTTAAGGCATTTCCACAAACGCTAGACATAAAGGCCGATTATTTATTCTTTAAAGCTTTTCCGGAAACCGGCTTGTTCGGGAGGATGGAAATCATCAAACCTGCGTTGGAGACGTTTCGTAATGAGATATGTGATTGAATCAGGCGTTACTTAGCGGAAGTTCACCTTAATCCAACTGTTGAATACTGTCGTCGTCGTCGTCGTCAGCCATAAGACGTCCACTGCTGGACGAAGGCCTCCCAATAGAGTGTTGAATACTGTATCTCTAGTGTATTTCCGCTGTACTATCGTATCGAGTACTATAATAAGAATAGGGAGCTAATAATCCACAATATAATCTGTAATAAAAAGTTATTAAGGCTAAACCAAAGAATCAATTAAATCTGAAAGAAAACGTTTGTTTAATCTGAAAAAGTAACAAAAAACCTAACCTGAAATAAAAATTTATTAAGCCTGAGACAATTAATTGATTTAATCTGAAATAAATCATATATATTTAATCTGAAAACAAATAATTAATATTGGCTGAAACAACACACACACAGCGGAAACACACTAGAGATACAGTATTCAACAGTTGGGTTTCGTAATGACTCTCGAGAACAGCTTGTACTCAATCATGGCTCAGGAGAGTTGAGTAGCGACCGCGAACCGCAAGACACAGCGTAGGAAGGCCTCCTACTAGGTGGACCGACGACATTGTAAAAGTCGCGGGTAACTGGTGGATGCAAATGGCAGGTTGCCGTACAGTGTGGTGGTATAATGGGGAGGCCTTCGTTCAGCAGTGGACGTCTCCGGGCTGATGATGATATAATCTTAAAAAACCGAGAGCCAGTTATGACGTTCCGAATTATGCAGTAAGCAGTTATGTCCTTCTATTTCAGATAACCCACATAGCGATAGAAACTGAGGAGGGCATCCCTATCTTATTACGTGGGGGAGTGGGCTACCGGCATTTTACCGTCGTAGTACGAGCCAAGCCTGGGGACCCCGTACGGGGCAGTATTAAGGTCTATTGCAACAAGAACCCGGACGAAGTTTAGTCAATAATATTGCGAGGGTGAGGGGAGGTTACGGTTACTGATTTCTCGACCTTTTTTTATTCTCGAGTATGGAGAATTCACGAGGCCGATTTTTCGAGTCTTCTCGGTACTCGAGTCTTTTAAAAAAACATAAAATTTTGTTGATAATTAATTTAAAAAAGCATTTTTGCATCAATATTTTTTATTTCACGCGTATTTAGTATTTGGTAGGTACTTCTTATTTAGGCACAGAATTACAAATCAAAAATGAAAATCTTCTTATATAAGAACATTTTCATACTTTACTCTACTAAATGAACAGACGACTATGTGCACGCGAGCTAACAACATTTGGGGCATTATTATTTTACATATTATATTAGGTGTAATTTTTTATTTTTCATCACACTTGCTCGTAAAGTGGATCTTATTGCATCGGTTTTAGGCCCATAATCCAAGCTATTACGCACCCGTGCTTTTTACTTTACATTACGGTATACTTGTGCTATAATAGGTATAACCCGGTAAAGTCAAGTTTGTACGTGACTGCAATAAGACGTATGTATACGAAGCACTCTTAATATAGCCGGGTAATACTTACAGTTTTTTGTAATACCAACAAAGAGTTCTTATGCCGCTGAAGTAAATGTCAACTTACGCGCGCATTGCTGGTTTGGGCGCCATTTTCCGCAAATGTTTGTTGACGTTTTCTTTGTGTGGTTGATTATTATCAAAAAAAGTTTGATTTTTCCTCGCAAGTGTGATGAAAATAGTCGTATGAAACTCTTGTGCTATGTTTCAATACACTCTCGGCTTCCTTATCGCCATAATACCGCCTCATATCATAAAATGATCTATGTAAAAAACAAATCTTAGTCCTGGATCATGCGTCACGCTGCGCCTCCTCAATTTTAATACCTGATAAGGAAGGTTTCTCTGTTTGCCCCGTCATGGAGTACTTCCGCGGTCCCTGGGTTCCGTGCACTGCATCCTTACGGAATTCGTGGCCGTAAACAAGCAAAATTGCCGGATTTGGTCTGACGAAAATCTACGGTAGATTCAGGTGCATTTTCCATAAAAATTGTTGATAATCGTCCCTTATTCTTTCGATGATGCGCAGTCAACGGTGACCGATATCAGACAATGATAACAAACTTTTTGTGGCTATGTAGCATGGACGGTTCCAACAGGATAGCGCCACTTGCCATACTGCAGAGGATAAATATTGAATTGATTGGTTGAGAAGTTATCTAGCTCGCCTATTTCCTGTGGGGTTTCGTGATGCCCTAGTAAAGTTGTGGCAATATGATAGTTTCTTAGGCTCTTGCGCGTAGGGTTAATTACCGTTTTAATCATTTTTAATACTAAAACTAGGAACCTAAGTACTTATTATTGAACTCAGAATCATTTCATTTACAAAAAAAATGCGATAGTGGCAAATATTTCCAAGTACATTATGATACAAAGTGTGCTATGTTGGTCATTGCACGCGAGGCGGTATTAGGTATATGCGCGCAAACCGCAGGCGGGCGCAATAAAGGAGCTGAGAGTGTAATTACCAAATGGACACGCGTTCTATACGATGTTTTTCATCACACTTGCGAGGGTTTGGTTTGAAAACCAAACCTGTATTGTTACTTATTAACTTTTTGATGTATTAAGCCACACACCGAAAACGTCACCAAATATTTGTGGAAAATGGTGCGCATCGCTGATGGCTTGCCTTGCGCGCTCGGGGGACATTTTATTTAATCGCATAAAAACTCTTTGTTGGTGTTGCAAACAAATACAAAGATAGGGGGCGTGACCACAGAAAAGCGAAGGCCCTAATCTTAGGTATCTTCAGTGAGCGTGCGACCCGCGGTCTGGCCTCTTACTAACACAGCAAATCTCGCTAGCCAGCCATACATCTTGGCAACGCTGCCAGCCTTATCGGTACGTTTGTTGGTTTGTTTGTGTGGACGAGTGGTAAACGAGTGTAGCTTACTTTTTGTTCTTGTTTATTTAATTGTATTTACTTGTCATTTTAATTAGTGACGTATGTTAGTTGATAAAAACAAAATTAACGCTTCGAGCGTAATGACCAACATAGCACAATTGTATCACTTGTAGTATTGTTGAATGTTTTCATCGTCGTATCTAATTATCTTCATAATTAAGTAATAAGCTTATAATATTTACGTGGAGATGACCCCCAGACTGTGACATAACGGCTAAATGTGATTGTATTAAATAATCAGCAATGTACAGCGAGTTCAGAAAAAAATAAGTGTACACGTGGTCTAGCTCCTTCATTGTCGGCCTACATTATTTTTCTTTTTCTTCGTTTTTGGCTTCGCACTTTGTGCATTCAGCCAGTGTCAAGTCTAATCACTGCTAGAATCATCGACATACCTGTGTCGATGTATATCATTGGCTAGAACCTAGAGAACTAATCCGGCGATTCATCCAAATCTCTCAAAATTCAATTAAAATAGAATAGAAACTTTATTCTGTATACCAGAAAAAAATACAATGAGAACATTATGAACTAGAGTCACAAGTAGCTTGTAGTGGAAAGTTACCGCTAAAAGCTATCTCTTCCAGGTGACCATAGGATGCAAAGAATTCCCAAGGACGGGAGGACGCTATAAATAATTTACGGCATAGCTTGACTAATAATTATTTTGTTTATACCTCGATTTTTTAAACAAATAGCTACTAGGTACCTACTGCAATTATTTCTTTCGCTAATTGGAACCTATTCTAAGGTTAGACATCTAACGGAAAACCTTAATTGGACCTTAATTAACAAATGACAGAACATTCCATTCGACCACATATCCGACCACCTCAGCCCACATAATTATAGGTAAATACTTCTTGATAAGTACCCTGCGAACTAAACTACACAGCGACCAACTTTCCTGAAGAGCTGGTCAAATGTAAGAACTAAAGTTTTGCATGGAAGACAATCGGTTTTGTTTAGAAATTACGATGATCGCTCCCTCATTAAACTTTACAGTTAGATTGGTCGCTCTAGGTACAGATCGAAGTGGGCCGAGAATCGTAAACAATTAAACGGGTTCGGATCCCGCAGGATCGAGGCGGTTTTAACCCATTCATCGGATGTACAGTGTGTTGGGACAATCAACCAAAGACGTCACGTTAACGTCACATTTAGCTAAGTTTACACAAGTATACCTAAGCTTATATACATCTGTACCAAATTTCGTCCAAATTCGTTCAGCGTGAACGAGTTAGAAATTATACAGGGTTAGTTCTAATCAGTGAGGAACTCCCCCCAGGCCATACTGAGCCATGGCCCATCTGGAAAACCCTGAACCGATTGCGGTCCCAGGTGGGCCGAAGTCGGGATAACTTGGCAAAGTGGGGCTATATCAAAGATACCGACACCCAATGCCTCTGTGGTGTGTTCCCGCAAACAATGTCACATCTTCTGGAGTGTGCGGCGTGCCCTGCAATCTGCTCCCTTAACGACCTACATAAAGCGACGGATAGTGCCATAGAGGTGGCCGAGTTTTGGTCGAAACACTTGATATAGCTACGAAAACGAAACATCGACTCGAAAAGAAGAAGTTAGCATCCTTTCAATTGCATTATACAATACGATATAACTTTATTGCTTTATACCAGAAATATAAAACAACTTACAAATAATCAGGGTACAATAACATTATTTGGCAGTACAAGGGGGATTATGTGGTCGATTCTGACGGTTTTAGTTGACAGTTCTAAACTAATTAAAATATTGCTGTCACTTCTTTACTAGGCATGTTAGCTAAGGACAGCAATACTTTAGTTAGTTTAGAACTGTCAACTAAAACCGTCAGAATCAACACCATTCTGTACATTAAAAAAAACTTTTACTATCAAGCCAACATTGATATCTCGAAAAAATTATCAGTGCTGTTCCATACATAAAGTTTATCGATCTTGGGCAAAATGTATGGAACAGCTGTTTTTTTATTTGCGTTTTCTATGTTGGTCTCTTAGTTAAAAGTTGTTTGTTTTGATGTACAGAATATGCCCTTAAAAGGATGCTAACTGATTAGAACTAACCCTGTTTAATATTATTATGATATTTTTAGTAAGAAGCAGGAAAAGTTGTTTTGTTAATATCGTACAGTTATAAATGTAAATGTTTGGTTGTTTAAAAAGTTAATTCTCCGAACCTGCTTAGGTGTAATATACCTAACCTAACTATAACTATATAGGTGCCTAAGTAAGTTAGGCAAGAGAAAAATAGTGTGATCGTTAGCTATAAAACTGAAATAATACAATCATTTAGATAAGTTACCGACCTAACTGATAGAATAACTAGTTCTTTGTGCGTCTATGTAACGTGTCAGTGAAGTGCCCGATGCCATAATAATTACTTATTTTCCAAACACCCTCTACATGTACTGTTTAACTGCGCTTTATTAAAACAAACAAGCAATTCTGTTCTTGCGACCAACAATGTCATTGCGTTTCGTTTCGACCGATACCCTCTTATTCTATTTGTTTTACAACGTGATTGTTCTGCTATGCACTACGGTATAGAACTAAAGAAAAGATATTGGGAAGTTGAAGAGAAGCTTAAGAGATTAGGTGGACTAATTGTTTAGTGAGTGGACTAAATTAAGGTGCACTTTTTTTAGTTTTAAATAGTTTTTTGGCATAATGTATATGTGCGGGATGTCAGCCTTTTTTATGAGGCATCGACCGCTGATTGAGAGGGTGAGTTTTACTTAATTTTTATAAAAAAAACCTTAGGTATATTTATTGGAATACTCACAAACCAGGGGGTTATTACTTAGGTAAATGTTCAATATTTAACATTGAACTGGAATTATAAAACTGTAAAGTGTACACTAATAAGTGTACATATTTTTTTGTTTTAATATTAATTAAAACAAAGTTTAATATTAAGTATGTCAGTACTAGAGCATTAAAAATTACTGCAGGGCGAAATCGATACTTTAATACTTAGGTAGGTACTTTTAAATACGGATTTCAGTCATAAAATACTATTAAATTAATACAAAGGTAGGTCTTTGTTTCATGATGACGACGATGATAGTCTAGTCTAGACGTCTAGCCTTCATAAGGAAAAGTTATGCATAATAATTTAAAGCTTACGAAAAATTGTGATTGTTACATATAAAAGTTTTTGGTGGAACAAAATCATTTGCACTTAACAAAATATTATGGATAAGCTGTTTCTTTTTGCGATTTAGTATTCAGATTTATTTTCTGAAAAAACGCATGAAAAGAAATAAGCTGTTACAAGTTTTTTTCCCTGCTCATCTTAAAACTTTTCTAATGGCGATTTCAATTTTATCATTTCTCTAATTCTCTAAGCATACTTAACTATGTAATTTGTACAAATCAACATGTAGGTACCTGGTAAAAGAGGCTGCTACATGGTCTGGCACTGGGCTTTACCAGGCCAACATGAGCTAGGTCTGAGTTGGTTTGTTTAGACCGCTGTCTATACGGTCCAATCGGTCGGCGACAGACCAAGTTACCTCAGCCTGATATAGGCCCCCAGTACCGGACCGTAAGTTGGCAGGGCGCGGTTGGGCGTCCGCCCTAGGGCGCCAGACCGGGGCGCCAATTGAGTTTTGAGTTACCTGCTAAAGCCATTTTCTACCTCTTAAGAGATTTTGTAACCTATACAGAGACAACATCGAATAATTTACAATCTAAAATCTATCGTTTCGTTAGGACCGGCGAATAATGCGTTATTTTATAGGAAATGAAACTTGCCCACTTGTGACTCCATCCGCGTTCGATCAAATCTATATCTATATACATATAATAAAACTGTAACGAGGCGATTACTGTACATTGAAGATATATTTAAAAATCATTTTTTTAGGAGTGTATGAGAGCAACAGAAACCAAAAATAAAGTTTTAAATTTTTTTGTCTGTCTGTCTGTCCGGGATAAACTCGAAAACTACGGCACGAATTTAAATGCAATTTCTTTATATATGATCTATGAAGTGCGGCGCTTCACATAGGCTATGTTTTATCAAAATCGGCCCAGGAATATAGAAGTTATGAAACAATTAATGAAAAAATATACTTACCCCCAAACATACCGAGCCCCTAAGGTCTGAGGATCAGCCTATACTGGTCAATGTTTATCTTGAGAGTTTGGAGTAAGGAAGACAAATGGATTACATGCGATTTTCTAAAAATGTTCTGTGGTGTCCTAAGCTACTTTACACCGCACAGCACAGTAGGTACGCCTCCTCCTAGGTGGACCGACGACATTGTAAAAGTCGCGGGCAACGGGTGGATGCAAATGGCAGGGTATCGTACAGTTTGGCGGTCTGAGGGGGAGGCCTTCGTCCACTGATAAAAATTTGATGATTAAAGTAAACGATTGTGGTGTAAAACCCATTGTATTTTTTTTTTAAACGGCGACGCCGGCGCTTTTAGGGATCTCGCCGAAGGGTGCTGGTAATATTAAAACCGGCTCTGAATCACCTTCTCTGCGAGTGGTTATTCCCTGAATCAAATGCAAATAACGCAATAAATACAATTTCAAACCAAACATTCGGATGTCTTTACGAGGTTCAAGTTCTAGCAATTAAAATAGATCGAATAAAAATAAAACTCACGAAAATAGCTAAACTAACTGCCTAGTTTACAGTAATTTACGTGAAGATGGAAATAGAATAGAAAACTAAATGCGCTTCTTGGTCTCATATTTTTCAGTTTATTTTACAGTTTTATATTTTTCTCACATTTCTCGAGAAGCTTATAGGTAGATAGATATAGATAGAATATAAACTCTTTACGCACTAAAAGAAATGAAAAGCAGTCAGCACAACAGAAAAATGAACTTAGAACTAGTGTAGCAGTTGGCGCCCTTATCGCTAAAAGCGATTTCTTCCAGGATTCCTTTCAACTTTGAAAGGTAGTGCGTAGAATCATCTAAAATAAGTACTTAGACTTCACCTGACTCATCATTAGCCCGGAGACGTCCACTGCTGAACGAAGGCCTCCCCCTGAGACCGCCACACTGTACGACAACCTGCCATTTGCATCCACCGGTTGCCCGCGACTTTTACAATGTCGTCGGTCCACCTAGTGGGAGGCCGCGCCTACGCTGCGTTTTCCGGTTCGCGGTCGCCACTCAAGAACCTTTCTTCCCCATCGGTTATCAGTTCTTCGAGCGATGTGGCCTGCCCATTGCCACTTCAACTTGCAAGCTCTGCGAGCTATGTCGGTGACTTTGGTTCTTTGGCGAATATCCTCGTTCCGGATTTTATAGCGCAAAGTAACTCCGAGCATACCTCTCTCCATTGCCCGTTGCGTGACTCTGAGTTTCTCCAAAAGGTCAGCAGTTAAAGACAACGTTTCAGTTCCATATGTCATCACTGGCCACACATACTGGTTAACACAACTTCACCTGACTAGTGGATTCAAATCCCGGTTTCGTACTAATGTGCTTTTTGGAACGTATGTATGGATTTTCATGCCACTGGCTTTACGGTGAAGGAAAACATCGTGAGGAAACCTATAATACGCCTGGAAAATAAAATGGCGTATGTGAATTTTACATATAAGGTATAATATGTTTTTCATCACGCTTGCTCGTAAAGTGGATCTTATTGCTTCGGTTTTAGGCTCACAATCCAAGCTATTACGCACGCATGCTATTTAATTTACATTGCGGCACTTGTGCTATAATAGGTATAACCCGGTAAAGTCAAGTTTGTACGTGACTGCAATTAGACGTATGTATACGAAGCACTCTTAATATAGCCGGGTAATACTTACAGTTTTTTTGTAATACCAACAAAGAGTTCTTATGCCGCTGAAGTAAATGTCAATCTGCGCGCGCATTGCTTGTTTGGGCGCCATTTTCCGCAAATGTTTGTTGACGTTTTCTCTGTTTAGTTGATTATTATCAAAAAAAGATTGTTTTTTCCTCGCAAATGTGATGAAAACAGTCGTATGAAACTCTTGTGCTATGTTTCAATACACTCTCGGCTTTCTTATCGCGCTCGCCTGCGGCTCGCGCGCTTAATACTGCCTCTAGTGTAATTACCAACATAGCATACTTGTATCATAATGTACTATTATAGGTATGTCAAGTTTTAATAAAATCCAACGAGCGTAGTTTATTTCAGTCAAACATAAATATTAGTATCGTGTACTTACAAATAGTGTCCACAAACTACTTAATTATAGTCAAAGAGCTAGGTCGTTTAGTTACGTGTCGTTTAGTTAATACGTGTAACTCCTTTTTACTGTTATCTGTTTATCCGCCTCCAAAATTATATACCTATGTTTCTGGGAGTATATTTTTTATCGAATACGTAGCATCTGCTTGTTTTTCGATAGGATCCCAATCACGTTACTTAGTTCATCACATCACTTGCTTTTACATAATCAAAAATTTCTCAGCTATAGTGATTTATTTTTAAGTGCAAGGTGTGTTGTTTAACTTATATTACAGTTGAAAAATCAAACGTATCTTCAAAATGTAAAAGTAATCACTTTTTACTAACGTGTTATTACATTACGTTACGTTTTTTATTGTTTTCGTTTTAATAATATTACCTAGTGCATGACCTTTGTGTGTGGCGGGGTGGATACCCCCGAAAGAGCTCATGTCCAAAGAGGAATATTGTCTGGCGGGTGGCCAGTCACCAAAATGGAACCAAAATACTATTTGGTAAACAAGCATTGCTGACCTCGTATTAATTCTAGTACAGTTGGATACCTAGATGTATAAGGAGCTCTTAATTATTTCACACTTCCTATTTATATAGTCTTCCTAACGTTTTAAATGTGCTAACTAAAGAAGTGCAAACAAAGATGGAAAAAGTCAGCATAGGTGCGTAGGCATCCTATAAAATTGATTACATTATAAATCTGATTTTGTTTTCATATACATAAAATTACTAAAAACATAAACGCAAGCGAAAAACATAACAAACTTTTACGCGCCGCCTCTCACACTATCCTACGCATCGCGCGATCCAATTTTAAATGTCAGATAGATAATTGTGCAACATTTTGGCGACCGATCAACGCGCTTCGGTAGACCTGTCTCCCAACAGCTGAAACACTCCAGTCTCTTTACGCCTACTGCTGTAACAAGCATGCAAACGCGTCGCGCCTCTTTACACGAAAGCGAAACTACTTGCGCCAAATCCTAAAAAAAAATAAAGATTTAAGTATTGTCTCGGTTCTTCTCGCGCGTTTTCCGATAAATAAACTTGTGTTTTTCTTCAAAAGTGATAATGATTTTAAAATAGACGTTCCTGTTTTCGTTTAGTGGTTTAATTGGATTTTATCGTGAAAATGGAAAGGAAAAGGTGATATATATGGCAGAGATTAATTGAGAGCTTTCAATTCAAATTAAGACGACACTTATAAAATTTACGTTGCACTACTTTTAGGTTAAAGTATCACGTCATATTTCGTATAAAAAATAAATAAATAAATATTAGATATCGCTATCATAATTAAAGCTTATCGCTTAATAATATTACCTATTAAGTATATATATTTAGCTACGTCCATTTTACCTCTAAATTAACTTAATAAGTTTAATAGGAAATTGGAATTACTAATAGGAATTACTTAGGTTATCATCCATAATACCTATCCAAAATTGGTCATTTGTCCATAATACCTATCCGAAATTGGTCATTTGTCCATAAAACCTATCCAAAATTGGTCATTTGTCCATAATACCTATCCAAAATTGGTCATTTGTCCATAATACCTATCCGAAATTGGTCATTTGTCCATAAAACCTATCCAAAATTGGTCATTTGTCCATAATACCTATCCAAAATTGGTCATTTGAGAGGACAGATAATTCATATAAGTTTATTTGAGCTAATACTGTCAAGGTTGTTTTATAACTACTAGTAGTATCTAAGTAAATACTCCTTAGCTACTTACAAATATTTATTGAATTCATTGCCATGAGTAAGCACGTTAGTCTAGAGTAGTGGGATTCCTTCATTACAAAGCCACTGAGCAAAAATAAATCCAAATTGGCATTAACTAACATTGCACGAAAGTAGTCAAAACATAGTTAACACTCAGTGTTTGGCAAGACGCATAATGTTGTTTTCATGTTCTACAACATCACCTTATTTTAAATGACTTAATTGTGCGTGCATTGTGCGTGCCTGTCGTATCGTATTACAATTTATTACATAATGTATTTATTGTGGATGTAATTGATATACCTACCTACTTGCGTAATTACGATGTTTCAATAACAACAGTGACTACGTCTTAGGACATTTCTCATACGAAGTTCGCTTAGTGGTACCTACTTTCCCATTCCTCCTTGTATGACCTAGGCTAAAATGTCACATGCCTTAGTAAACCTTTTTGGCTAAAAAAAGACTTCAAAAAAGGCGGAGGTTCTATGTTCGACAGTATGTAAGTATGTTTTTTTTATGTAAGTATGTTCATCGATTTCTCCGTCAATTGTGGACCGAAATTGGAAATTCTTTTTTTATTTGAAAGCGTAGGTATACTCCCGAGGTGGTCCCATATTAACTAGTTTTTTTAAAAAGGTTACTTGTACGTGTAGGCACTTAGCATAAGATGGGTAGGTACAGCTTCATTAAATGCATGTTACATTTAGGCCTATACTTCATTTAAGGAGTTATGAAAAATATATAACTACCACTAGGACATCTGCACATGGGAAAAGTCCTTAGCTTTTTAGAATCACTGACAATAGACAATACACAATCGAGCCATCTATTTATAACGAAATATTTGATCCAAGGTGCATGGGAATTCATATAATTTTTTTATTTTATTTGTATCGCGATACGGAATACTCACGTTCTTTCCAGGTTTTTTTTTGTCTTTCATTTATTTTTAGTAAGTACATAATATTAAATGTTCTTACCTGCCTAATCTTGTACCATGAACGTACATAATTGAAGAGTTAGATACCTTCACTGATAATGTACATATACATTATACATACCATAACATCAACAAATATGATTTTAATAAAAGGGCAGCATCTCGTTTTTACAATGTATGCCCGTATAGGGTTTATTGACTGGTGCAGATATCACAATCTTTTTAATTTAATCAAATCACCTTTTCAAATGACCACTAATTATTATTTTTTAATCCAGCGGATGATCAACCATTCCGAACAAAGGATAATTATTCCATCATTGCGCTAGAAGCTTCACGAGTAGCATCATCGCCTAACATAACTTTAAACACAAACAATCGTGTCATCTACTTTAAACTGGAACTTTGGAGGTCTAGAACAGAAAATAAAGCTATTGCCTTTAAATTATATTACACGAGCCTTCGCTCCAATTGATCGTCAGCTCAGAAAACCAATAGAGATTAGGACATTGGTGTCCTTAAATTAAAGCTCATTTTCAAAATGTTTCGGCCGACATTCTTTCGGAAATTGAGCCTCGACTCGGCTGATATCTCGGGCTATGGACTTGACAGGAGCCGTCGGGCCTCGCTCTCGGCAGAGCAGCGGAGGAAGCTCAGCATGCTGAGGACGTCCAGTATCCCCACGCCACTGACTCCGGTGAGCCACATATACCATTTGGTAACCTGCCCGAGAAAATGCTGTCACCAGGTACCCACTCTTTACCCCTTTCGCTGCGAGCGCCACGTGGAATATGCTGATTTCTTTTGGTATTTTGGCTGGCCTCTCGGCCTAGACGAATTTGCTTAATTTTAGTATTTTTTGATAATCTTTTATTGTAGCTAATAAGCTATTGACTAGGTACATCTCATCTGACGTTAAGTGACGGTGTGCTCAAAATGACAAACACAGAATAGTTATTGGGAGTAGGAAAAGGGGCCTTATTTTTGAATCGTACGCAAGAGTTGCACATGCGAGCGGAGCCGACTTTCGAACGATATTGAACCTTATTTCAAACAACATCGTTCAGTCAGTCAAAAGGTCGGCTCCGCTCGCTTGCGTACGATTCAAAAATAAAGCCTTGGCGTCCAAGTAAAGCCAATGAAAAACATCGTTGGGTGTTTGGAGATGGACCTTCGGTTGTCAATAGCTATCCAGCCCAGTATACTAGAAAGTACCCCAAGTAGGTACCATTAAGCTATCGTTTCCTCATGTTTTTTCCTTCTCCACGCCTTCAAGCTCATCTTGGGTTATGGGGCCACCCATGAGGCCCGGTGGTTTGCGCTCAAACAAAAAACTTTTCCAAATACGTTTATGATCTCAGTATATTGAACGTGGTTCTATTGTGCGGCATTCTGTGTTGCTTTAACTAATATCACCTAACAGTCAAGTATTTTTTTCATAATTTTGTATCTAATTTGTCTACAGTTATCTTGACTGTAAATACTTTAAAGATGTATGTAATGATAACTACGTGTCGCTTACAACATTTATGTCAAACACTGTCTTAATCTATCACAGTTGTCTGTCCGTGAACTGCATCGTAATAATATAAATAATAATATTACGCTCGATTCATAACATAATGGCCGATTTTCTGACAGCCAATTGAACAAAAAATATAGTTCCTAAAAATCCGATAGACAGCGACGAAGAGACATGGCCTTGAACTGTTTCACCATCTAGTCTGTGGTTCTGAACATTTTGATCGAATGAAGCAAAGTAAAAATGTTAAAACATAGAAAGTAACCTTATTTCATTTATATCAGTTCTGTCATGCGTTGTTTGTGGTTATTGTTTGTCTAACAAAGTATTTTCCCATAGAATTTTTAAGCATTCGTTATTCCACGCAAATTAGTAAGTGCGCCTTGCCAAATAATTAGTTAATTACTATCAATAAAAATAACAATAACTATAAACAAAAAATAATAGCCACAACGTAACGTAAACATAACAATTTATCAGAATTTCAATAAAATGATACAAGAAAACTTGGCCTTGTCTCGCCAGCGCGACCTATCCTTTGGCTGTAGAACTACGTTCTGACAGCTGTCAGAAAACTTCACATTACGGTAAATATCCCGTATATAATCATAGATCATCATCAGTTACTTATAAATGTTCTTAAGCTTTTACCAAATAGTTGTAAGTGGTCAAATAATGAAAATAAATATTTATGAATAGGTATTGGGATTTAGGGAAAAGTTTTCATCACACATGCTCGTAAAGTAGAGTAGTTATATCGGTTTTAGGCGCGTAATCCAAGATATTTATTACACACGCGTGCTTTTTACTATAGGTAATAGGTATTATATAACCCGGTTATGTTTGTACCTGACTGCAAGTTATAATTCTAAATATGGCCGGGTAACAAAGTATTTTTTTAATAATACTTACATATAAAGAGATTATATGCGACTAAAGCAAATGTCACCTTCACGCACATGGCTGGTTTTTCGCGCCATTTTCCGTAAATATTTGATGACGTTTTCGGGTTGTGATTGATTATTATTAAAAAGTTTGTTTTTTCCTCGCAAGTTTGATGAAAATCGTCGTATGAAATGCGTGTATTATTGGTGATTATACTCTCGGCTCCCTTATCGTGAGCATGATACCACCTCGAGAGTGTAATGACCACCATAGCACACTTGTATCATAATGTACTTATTATTTTCAGTGTCATGATCTAAAATGGCGTTAGGTATAGATAGATAGATTAACTCTTTATTGCTCACACCATAGAGACATACACACAAAGGATTAAATAAATTAAATACGAGTGCACAAATGGCGGCCTTATCGCTAAAAACGATCTTTTCCAGGCAACCTTAGAATGGAGAAAAATTTACGGTGGTGTTGATTGAAGCACTGAATTTATTACTTATAATATAAGTATTATAGTCTACGCTGTGAGTATAACTTTGTTGTTTATTTGCAACGCACTGTGTGAAATATTAGCAGCGAAAGAAACGATTTTAAAGCTTTTTAGGTACCTAATGGGTGGACATGCATCTTTAATGAATTTAAATTAAGGAGGAATTTCAATTTGTTAAAGTGTTCTAAAATTATGTCTCACAATCAACTTATTATAATATAGTAAAGCTACACATATATATTCTACAGTATACACTAACTATTGTAAACTATACTCTGTCCATTATTATAATTGCTTTTTGACAGCTCATGCAAAGTTGGCGACATAACTTTGTAAAGCGTCTAGCAAAATACCCCACACAAATAAATTCGTTTTATCTAGTACCTATTACTCTTTAGAAGGTTATGTCAACTGTCGACGTTATAATACGACGATATAATAAATGTTAGACGCTTTGCAATGTTATGTCGTCAACTTTGTATGAGCTGTCAAAAAGCAATTAACATTATGGACAGAGTTATGTTGTAGGTTGTGCTTTTGCGCTTTTTCACCCCCGTAGCAAATGGTGATTATGATGACGACCAAACTGTTGCAAAGTTTTTTACTTATCAAAATTAAGATTTCTCTACAATTTTTTATAAAGATATGTACTATATTACCTTGTTATAGTTATAAAATACAACGTACCGGTTTTTTACTTTTCCACAGACCTACTTAAGTGTAGAAGTTTACATATTTATTTCTTACTTTTGTCTAAAATAAATATCATTCATTAGTAGCTGTCAAAACAACCATTCAAATTTAAAACGCTATCTTTCTCCACCTAGTTAAATAGCACGAAAATTGGTTGAACGATTGGCAGCTGTCAAACCGCGTTGTATCGAATCAATGGAATTTTATCGATCTAATGGCGTTTAACCCAAATATCGGTTGATCGAGACTAAACATTTTAACAGAGGTTTATGCAGCTATAATAAGACTAGTGAGTGCAGGTGCACAATGCATTGACGCCGATGGCAGTTTGCCATGGGACGTGAATTGACACCTTTTGTTTTAATGCGACGCAGGTGTTAAATACTTATTCGTAAAGATAAATAATATTTTTTCGCCGATTATTTTCTCGTAAAATCGATTCAAAATTCAAGTAACTCGTTTCTTTACGCAATGGAGTGACAAGACGAGCGAGACGTTCGCCTGGTTGTAGCATCATGTCTGCTCATTAACAGTTAGGTACTTATCAGTGCCATAATTTTGAACTTGCGAACAAAATCTTGCGCCGCAATGCACTACGCTCGTAACCCGTAGATATTAGATGTCAAATCTCTTCATACACAGTAATTTCTCTGGTAACATCATCAGCCAGAAGACGACGAAGGCCTTCAATAGGGAGGGTATATATGCCATTAATCACCACGCAGCAGGCAGCATGGGGTTCTCTGGTAACATTGCCCTTCAAATAGAAACACAATGCTTGGACGGCTTGCGGACTTTGTAACAGAATCTTAATTACCACTACAAAAGTATAAGGATAAAGGTAAGAATAGATGACAATGATGCGTAAAAGAAAATATGGCGCTTCCTCACTAAACCTGATAGATCACATGCACACCAATTTGCGCCCTCTCAGAATTGGTTGTTGTTACTTTTGGCATCCATATGGCATTCAATTTATTACAAGTTTTTATCAGCTCAACTGATAACGAGGCCATTAATTTTCCTTCGACACGACTACTAGATTGAATGCGCAGGCTGTGAGATTGATAGATTTTCTGATTGCGTTATCTTGTAAACATTCTTACTACGCACTGAATTAAAAAAATACAAAAGAAGCCAGGAAGTACGGCATTTGCTTTTCTGTGGCTATTAGCTGATGCCTGAGACTTTCAGCTCTGAAAGTGTAGAGCTTGGAACCAAGAGCAAGCCTTCAAGTTCTTCAAGTTCATCATCATCAACAACAGCTGGAAGACGTCCACTGCTGGGCGAAGGCCTCTTCCTTAAAGGGAGGTGTTGCCGTAATCCCCACGCTTGGCAGGCGGCTTGGGGATCGCAGAATGGTTTCCACCGTTAACCGAGAGGACGCTGCTGCCCGTCCTCCGGTGGGTCTGGATGCAGCTTTAGGACATACCTAGGTCTAAAAGTATCGAAATACGTAGTAAATATTTTTATTTTCATCTTTATCCATTCCACCCTCGGATCATATATATCTGTTACGACATCTTTTCAAAACTTTGTGTAAGTATGATTCGCTAGGTAAAGTTAGATAAGGGAAGAACTAAAGTATCTACAGTGCTACGCGAATGATTTGTTACATTTGTATTTATGACTCTTGCTGTTGGCCTCAGCCGGCCTCTACAGCGTCACCGGACGTTTGGTAAGCGCTGATGGCGCTAGACCTAGGTTAGTTTTTATAAGCAACTAGCACAACTTTTACTTCACACGGTAAGGACCACGTCCCCGGGAATGGGGTCAGACTTGCCCTAGCAACCCTGAAGAGGTAAACCTGGGCCCTAGTAGGTTGATCTGATCGAACGATTTAAACAATCTGTAACAAAAAGGTTCAACAATACTGAAAGGTGTATGTACTCATCATTATCATCATTACTATGGGCCAACTTTGAAACGGGAATAAAAATCAGCTGTTCCATTCAAAAAGTTCACTGACCTTGGACACGAAGGAACAGCTAATATTTTTTTCACGATTTCGAGGTTGGCCAATAGTAAAACTTGTTTATAATGATGAGTACATACATACCCTTCAGTATTGTTGAACCTTTTTGTTACACATTGCATATATAGGTACGTATCTATAACAAATAGGTAGTAAAAGTTGTTTACAGCGATGATTACAATGATTTTGAATTTACAAACACAAGAAACGCTACTTTAATGTGTGGATATATTTTATGAACAACGTTTAAGTACATTCTATCAAAATAAATCTTCTGTAATACCTTCTTGTGTATGACGTTGTACTATTCAATTTTTAGTTCCGAGCCAGACTAATAAACGCCAGTTTTCGTTCCGCGTCCTATTTATGATCTGAACATTTTGCAGTATATTCGCTTGTCGCAAAATTTAGCCCGCTCACGGATTACGCTATGAAAATAACAAACCTACAAAATATTAAATTATGGAACAGTTTAGAAGATTGTTTATATTTGTGTAGATTCTTAAGCGCTTTGAGAATCGGTATCGGCTTTTTTGCAATTTCATGTTTGATCTCATGAAGTAAAAGTTGATGATAACCACCTTGCGGCTTATTACTACCTTTCGGTGTAATATTGTATAGTATACGACGTATATATTTCATCAAGATTAACAAAACACATGGGTGTTGATCTAGATCTACCCATCAGTGGATAACATTATAACAATAGGTCGATTTATTTAAAAAAACTTATAAAATTACCTGTCACATGATCTTTTTTGTATTAAGTAAGTTGCCCAATGGCAAGATTTTTACAATCCACGCGAAATTTAATAAACTCATTGTTATGGCTCAGGAAAATTCCGATTGTAACGCATCAGAGAAATTCTGTTAAACCTACTTTTATGACTCCGGGAAATTCTGCTTAACTTATTGTTACGACTGCAGGAAATTCTGTTAAAGCTATTATTACGACTCCAGAAAATTTCGTTATACATATTGATACGACTCCAGAAAATTTCGTTATACCTATTGTTACGACTCCAGAAAATTCCGTTATACCTGTTGTTACGACTCCGGAAAATTCCGTTATACCTATTGTTACGACTCCAGAAAATTCCGTTATACCTGTTGTTACGACTCCGGAAAATTCCGTTATACCTATTGTTACGACTCCAGAAAATTCCGTTATACCTGTTGTTACGACTCCGGAAAATTCCGTTATACCTATTGTTACGACTCCAGAAAATTCCGTTATACCTATTATTACGACTCCAGACAATTCCGTTATACATATTGATACGACTCCAGAAAATTTCGTTATACCTATTGTTACGACTCCAGAAAATTCCGTTATACCTGTTGTTACGACTCCGGAAAATTCCGTCATACCTATTATTAGGACTCCAGAAAATTCCGTTATACATATTGGTACGACTCCAGAAAATTTCGTTATACCTATTGTTACGACTCCAGAAAAATCCGTTAAACCTATTGTTACGACTCTAGAAAATTCCGTTATACCTATTGTTACGACTCCAGAAAATTCCGTAAATAACTATTGTTTCGATTACGATTGGGAAATTCTATTAAACCTATTGTTAAAGCTTAAGGCTTCGGGAAATCCCTTAAACCTATTGTTACGATGGAACAACATCCTGACGAATATGGGAGGCACGTGCTCTAATAACTAGGCTACTACGACTGACCACTTCTGATTTTACTCCGGATATTAATTTCTGACTTTATCGTATTAACGACCTCAGTCCCTGCATTTCTCGCCGGTAGTAATCTGCGCCATCCTAATTCACAGTTTATAGTGTATGAATCAGATTTGTAGAACAATGTGTTTGTCGCGACACATTTAGAGTAGTCAGGGTCTGTGTTGACGTCAAGCGACCTCTCTCGTAAACAGCGGTTTATTATTGGTTGCAATTGTGAAAATATACGAGCCGATTTGTGTGCTTTGACAGCCGGAAAAGTGTGGAGAGGTGGATTGGTGCTAGCTAGCGGCTTTGTTCCTATTAGCTTCTAATATTAGCCTGTTATATTAGCCTGTTGTATCAGCCTTTAAGAGTAAACAAGCCAGTCACTTCTCCATAGAAACGGGGAAGAAATATGTACTATGTAATGTTGTAGGTCCAAGACTAAGTATAATATCAATGTGTCTCTTCATCATCTAGGATTGTATATTGATAAGAAAGTAAAAAGTTAATAAATATGAAAGTTGTGAGTCAGGAAACATCTTATGCCGCGTCTTTTAGCTCAACTTTAACGCCAATTTGGACGTAAATAAATAAAGTAAGAAGTACGAAAACTCTAAAATAATGTATCTAGCGGCATAGTTTAGTCCATCAAAATTTCAAATAACTTTAGTTAGAATAAATTAGTTCAGTAATTTATTCATCACAATCCTGCAGCCAAAGGTCTACATGAAAAAATTTGCGCGCTCATTTCTCTTTCTTTCTCCCTTTCCCACACTTTGTTTGATGAAGAGAGCATGCTTTTTAGCCGCGCCTACCGATGAGATCGAGCCGTCGGGCGGTGTATCCTTATCACCTCACTACTAGACAGGCCTACTCTCAAAGAGCAAAATTGTATAATAGCAGCGTTTTACCTGAAATAAAACGCATATTAAAATACTTACCTAACTGGAAGCTTTATATAGAGAGTGTGTTTCCGGTTCCGTCGAGTATTCAAGCGTTTTCGTACTTTTATTCACCTTGTAACAGGAAGCTAGGTGGCGCCACTGGGCAGTTTTGCGCCATTTTGTTTTCTTGAGAAAACTGGGCGCTTTTTAGAATCATTGGCTCAGTTTCCACCAGGCAGGAATTAAAGGGAAAGCTTCCAGTTAGGTAAGTATTTTAATATGCGTTTTATTTCAGGTAAAACGCTGCTATTAAATAACTTGACCGTAACTGGAAGCTTTATATAGAGAGCCTGTTTGTTTTCGCCTGGTGGCGTCACCTAGATTAGGGTCATATATTAATCTAAGGCACAGACTTTGTGTACTATAGTAAAAAGTCTGATTTAACGCCAATGTGAGCTGTAATGTATCATAATATAAGAACGGTAAAATAAAATAATTGTCTTACTCGAATATAACATCTAAATTTTAATAATACAGAATCAAGGCAATTATAATCATTCACATAACGTAATTTAACAAATTATGATTAATTCCTGTTCATGAACTTGAGTAATATTCATCTTAACTTAAATCAAGATACTGGTTCAAATAATCGTGTCATGTTCTGCGAGTCAACGTTTTTTACCACTTCGCGTCTGTAGTATTTGTGAAACGTGTTTGCTGATCGCCAATTACCTCGCGCCAGGATGTCTTCGATCGAGGCATTATCTAGCCAGTTCTTTGAAGCTACCGCTGACCGGACACTTCCAGGTGGAGCAGTGATATCAGCTTCTTTAAAAATAGTTTTCATCCAGCCTGCTATTACCGTGCGTGAGGCGGGTTTAGCAGCTCCTTTCACTGTGATGAAGAGATTAAAAGATTTTGAAGCACTACGTCTTTTATTTAATAACGACACAGTTTTATCTATCCAAAATGTAGGGTTTAGGTTATTATTATTCGAGTTGGGAAGAAATTTCCAACTCGATTGTCTGTAGTTACTAGTATCAGTTTTAGAACCAAATTCAGGTAAAAGTACTATAGTATCATCTATCTTTCTAAAGTGATTGGGATCTACTCTTAGTAATGTCAAGTCATGTATGCGTCTTCCAGAGCACAATAATAACAATACTGCTGTGTGACGAGATGTCTGAAATAAATTATTCGAATCTACATTGTAAGCAGCTAGAAATGAGCTTAATTTACTAACGTCCCAAATAGGAGCTTTAGTGATCTTTGGATTTTTCAGAGCTATCGACTTTAGAATGTGCTTAACAAGTACATGTGAGCTTAACCGGCCCGATGTCTCAGAATTACATAGGGTAGAAACTACTGACTTATGTAAGAGTATAGTATTGTACGATAGCTTATAAACCAAATATAAATCTGATAAAAATTGGGCTAATTGAGAACCAGTAGGATTTTTTGGGTTAGTGTGTTTATTTTCACACCATGAAATCCAACGTTTCCAAGCTATTTCGTATGTTTTCAAGGTAGACTTACGCCAAGAACTTTTCAGTAAGGATAATTGTTCAGTATTCCATGTTTCTACCGCCTCGGTCCACCCCCACATTTCCAAACCTCGAGAATGATGTCTTGGACTTGTGGTGGCGGATGTCCCGTCACCGTGTCTATTAGATGTTTCTGTAATTTGTTCAGAGTTAACGGCGCTTCGAGCGCTCGGGCTTTCAAATCTGCTCGCCAGAAGACCCTCTCCCAGCGGGGGACTATTACTAGATATATGCCTGATGACTGATTCAGATGAGCCAGCACTCTGGGAATGAGAAATGGCGGCGGAAATATCCACGCTAGCCGGAAGTGCCATGGAATACTGAACGCGTCGTGAAACAAGGCTTGTCGGTCTCTCAAATCTCGAGATACATAATTGTATACCACATGAGCCGTCTCCGATGCAAACAAGTCTATCACTGGGGTTCCCCACTTTGCAAACACCATTTCCACACAGGACGGTAGCAGGTGCCACTCCGGGGGCTGACGATGGCGCGATAGATGATCGGCTTGATTGTTGTACTTGCCCGGGATATGGTGTATGCTGAAGTGTATTTGGTATTGATCTAATAATGATAGAATCTGATAAGTTATGTTCATTAGAGATATTGATTTCGTACCTCCTTCTTTGCGTAATTGAGCTACCGCTGTCTTGCTGTCGCATTGTATCAGGATCGAGCTGCCTTGAAGCGAGCGAGCCTGGTTCTGGATAGCGTGTAGTATAGCTAGCATCTCTTTCCGATTGCAATGTAGGTGTAATTCTTCTGGGGACCAATTGCCAGAGAGAGTTTTGTCGTTCAGTTGCGCTCCCCACGCTAGATCCGACGCATCGGTTGCTAGAAAGTGTACTGGAGGTGGGTAATGCAAGGGTGTTGATAATTGGCAGTTCTGAATCCACCAAGTTAAATCGTTGCAGACACTTTGTGTCAGTGGATAGGCTTTCAATGACAGTTGTGGTAGCGAGTTCAAAAACATTAGCGCATGCCGATGATTGAGTCGACCTCGCGGAACGACAAAACTGGCAAAATTTATGAGGCCTATTACTCTTTGCAACTCTTTTACCGTCGCTTTTCTGTTTTCGAGTACGCGATTTACTTTTTCTTTTATGGTGCTTATCTTTTCGTTTGGCAGGGTTTTCAAATTTGTCCATGGTCTCCAAAGAATTCCTAGGTAATTTATGCTTTTTTGAGGAGCCAGAATTGATTTTGCGGAATTTATCTGCCACCCTAGTTTTTGCAATGTCTGGATTGTGATTCTGACGTGATTGATAAGCGTCTGCGCATTCTGATTTACTATTAGGTAATCGTCTAAATAAACTATGATCCTTATCTGCCATTTTTCTCTTAATATTTGAGCTATCCAATTCGTGAGCATTGAAAAGGTCTTTGGGGCGGTGCTCAACCCGAATGGCAGGCATGTCATTTGTAGCATTTCTTTGTTGTATATGAGACGTAGGAAACATCTCTGGGATTTCCTTATCTTCAGATGAAAATAGGCCTGGTACAAATCTATTTTGCACATCCAGTCTTTTGGTTGAAGGAAGTCTGGTATTTTGTACATGTTTATTAGGTGAAAAGGCTTGGTCAGTACAAACTTGTTGAGCGCTTTGAGGTTGAATATAGGACGGGCTGATCCGTCGGGCTTGGGCACTAGAAATAGAGGGGAAATGAAACTTGGTGTGTGCGGTGCTGATTCTAGAATGCCGTGAATTTTCATTTTGCGCACTACTGCAGACATTTCTTCCGAGACAGGAGTTTGAAAAGGGTTTTGAACCAAGTTTGGATAAGCAAGAGGGGGTTTTTGAAAAAATGGTATCTGGTACCCTTGAATTAATTTTAATAGGATTTTTGGTGCTCCCATTTCTTTCCATTGCTGGTAATGTTGCGCTAACTGACCTGCTCGAAATCGCTTCGAGTCATTGTTTTCTATTATAATTTTGCCCTCCTCTGAAAGCTCTTCGAGCATTTCCACGGCCTCTGTTATTTCCACGGTTAGGTCTCGAGCCTCTGTTCTGAAATGACTTTCTCTCAATGTAGTGGTCAACAAAGGGCGCTTGATCTTGAGAAAGGTTGCTAGTCAAGTGATCTGCACCCCTCGAGAGTGGATCGTTGCAAGGATGCATGTGCATTCTGCATTGACTGCTTGGTTCAAATCTAAAGCAGGGAGTTCCACGCGATGGAACTGTTGCATTTAGTCCACCTTTCCCCCTCGAGAGGCGGTGGTTTGATTGGTTAGCCCTTACATTGGAGGCCCCTTGAGATTTTGGGGGCCAAAAGGATTTACGGACTCCACCACACTTTTCTAGTGTTGACATAAAGGGTTCCGAATCAAAGATATGTGTCACCGATGGTGGAATTTTATTAAGCGATGCTTTAACTAAAGGGTCACGAACTTGTTTTATAATATTATCGCGCCGCATTTCAATACTTTCGGCCCTATGACCACATGCTAATTGCAAAAGATCAGAGGAAATTTTGAAAAAATCGCCCTTCAAAAACAACTCTTCAACTTTGCCACTTAAATTCTCAGCATTAACATCAGTATTCTTTGCCCAAGAGAGAAGGTTGCGAATACTTTCTTGCAGTACGACCTTTTGTTTTAATATGCAAAATGTTATGGCAGCATAGGACTTGTCAGCGTTGGAAATATGACGTAAGGTATCATATATTTTTACTTCTTCGTTCGCTTCCAAGTCTGTGAAACCCGGAGTATGATTGTAAAGTTTCTGGGTTTCAGCGTATCTAATTTCAGACCATGAGCTACTGCCTAAATGCTGAACATCTGACAACATTTTCAAAAAACTATCCGGGGTTTTAGGAACAGATGGTTCCTTTAACTTTGTTTCAATTGCGAAAGCGAAAGTGTCGCTATTTTGTCTTTCATGCTCAAGATTAGTTTGTTCGTAAAACTCGTCGTCTGGATAAATCGACAAACAGTCATCGTAAGAGTCACAATTTTTGTTTGAACTATTAATAATAGCTTTGAGGTCGCCTACTTCCTTCATAAGTTTGTCCATTTTGGAATTGGAACGCTTAGCACGCTTATTCTTGTGCTTGCGACGAGATTTCCGGTTGCCAGCTGAAGAGGATGAACTCGAGGAGCTGCTACTAGTGCTGTCACTAGAGCTGCTTCTTTTCCGCTTTCGCGCCTCTCTACTAGGACCGGCCACGGCCCTTGGCTCGCAAGCCGAGGCTTTCTCACTCATCAGGAAATAAATCGATGTTAAAAGGGTACTTTACGAAAAACGCCAAGGCGTATTTGAAACGCCTCCTTAATTCGAATCGAACGGTAAAAACCGTTTAAATATGTGTTTTAACACTCGTGGTGCAAGAATAATGTGGGTACTTACTGCGAAATTTTTTATCGTTCACACTGAAGTTATTTTAAGAAATAATATCACCACTTATATCACCACTTAATATGCAACAGACGTCGACCAGCTAGGACAGCTAACGACGGGTTGCCTCGACGAAAACTCAAACGCCAATGATTCTAAAAAGCGCCCAGTTTTCTCAAGAAAACAAAATGGCGCAAAACTGCCCAGTGGCGCCACCTAGCTTCCTGTTACAAGGTGAATAAAAGTACGAAAACGCTTGAATACTCGACGGAACCGGAAACACACTCTCTATATAAAGCTTCCAGTTACGGTCAAGTTATTTAATGATAGAATATCTTATAATGCTCGTAAATAAGAGTTACATTCTTGAGTCAGTAGAGTTAGTGCCCTATGCAATACAATATAAGTAAAAATTATATAATTATGTCAAAACCTTATAAATTAGCATCAGAGGTTCAACGTCCGAAATGCGGAAATTCACACAGCATATTTCGTTGAAGTAATTAATACATAATAGCTGTAGCAATTATTTAATTGATTAGATAGTAAGAACGTGTCTTAAAAAGCTACAGTCCGCAAATTAATCAACCTGTATTTTAGAAACCTATTTACAGAACAAACAAACACATGTACCTACACACATTGTGTACACACTTAGATTACAACAAAGAAACACTTGTTGTTTTTCGCTATGACAATAATAATAAGAAATATTTAAAATACGCATCATTAGATCGGTAGCCGAAAAATAAAAATTACTAAAACGACAGGAGAATTAACTGTTGACGGATTACACATTCAAGTCTCGTTTTAAAACGATCGAGTGTTGACGGAGATCGTTATGCAAGGCGATGTGACGTCTGTTCATTGAGGCTACCAACGGTTAGAATAAAAATATATCATTAAGCATGGCATTCAAAATCATCAGCCCGGAGACGTCCACTGCTGAACGAAGGCTTCCCCCTTAGACCGCCACACTGTACGACAACCTGCCATTTGCATCCACCGGTTGCCCGCGACTTTTACAATGTCGTCGGTCCAGCTAGTGGGAGGTCTTCCTCCGCTGCGTCTTCCGGTTCGCGGTCACCAGTCGAGAACCTTTCTTTCCCATCGGTTGTCAGTTCTTAGAGCGATGTGGCCTGCCCATTGCCACTTCAACTTGCAAACGTTGCGAGCAAAGCATAGCATTATGGGCTACTAATTAAGAGGGAATCTGATCTGCGATTCTACATGCAAACGTATTCCCCTATTTCCTGCCTGGGTAATGCCTCTAGAGCAATGAGTTTGTTTTAGTCTAGGTCAGCCAGCAATAGGCACGTCCCTGCGTTTTATATTAGCTTAGTTTAGCTAGCTTATATTAGCTCTTATATATTTGACTCGCTAATTACCATACCATACAATTGAGGGTTCAGATAAAGTTTCACTATATACCTACTTAACTATATACCCTTTTACTCGTACTTACAAGAACATGAAAGAAAGAAAAACCTCAAAATTTCGCTTACGATATTTTGAAAACGAGTTTGAAATATACTGGGCTTTAGGATGTCACATAGATTTATGTATTTATGCCCTACTCACTTGTTCACCCCAAAAAACATTATTACTTACCTACCGACAATTTGTATCAGGCAGTAGCGTGAAAAAATGAAACGCTGAAAGAAAATATAGAGTTATAGAATTCAAGTTTGTTCTATAACTTCAATATTCACTTATTATTTTAAAACACAACTCTATAATTAAATGAAAAAAAAATAAAAATCAGCGGATGCACATCTGATTAGTGATTTCCGTTTGTTTGAAAGGATTTCCTCCATTTTTCCTCCAATTATCGTCTGCAAACAAGATATTCTTGTACGAGTTTATTTCCATTTCGAACGTCTTCTCTCGCAGAACTTGAACTTGGCACGCGTTGTTGACTAGGTGTTGAATGGCCTGGAAATGGCGACAGAGAAACAACACTGTAACGAGATTGTTGTTACAATAAAATTATGTTCTAACATGTTTGAAGAAACCTAACTGTGACTATTTTGATTAATTTTCAGTGAATTTTTATTGTAGTACTAAATAATATTCAAAGATTATGATATAGGAAAAGATACTTCTGTATGGAATAATCCTTATAAAAAGAATATGAATATCATTAAATCGATCAGAATCAGTATCGTTTATTACTCTTCTTTATCCCCTGCCTTATGAAAGGAATATCAGAAGGGGAAAAGTAGAGTGATAAACAATGCCGATTAAATTGTTTAGTGTCGAAGAGTTAATACTTGGCTTAAAACTTCTTATACAGACGTGCCAATGATCAAAACTCGTACTGTACTTACTACTTTGTAATGTCGTACTCTCAACAAATGACTGCAATACAGTGAAACTAGCCCGAATAATAATAGCTCCTATATTATTTCGTATGTTTTCTTTACCATCAGATATAATATAGATAGATTAAATCTTTATTGCTTACCCCACCAAAATATAGACACGAAGAATTAAATAAGTTTTAGCAAAGTTACTATCCGTTATCGTAAGTTTCTCTTTGTTTAAGTGCGTAGGTACAATCTGACATTCAGTGCGTTGAGTACGCTAGTGTATATTATAATATTTTCATCACACTTGCTCGTAAAGTAGATCTTATTACATCGCTTTTAGGCTCATAATCCAAGCTATTACACACGCGTGCTTTTTACTTTACATTACGGCACTTGTACTATAATAGGTATAACCCGGTAAAGTCAAGTTTGTACGCGACTGCAATTAAACGTACGTATACGAAGCACTCTTAATATAGCCGGGTAATATTTACAGTTTTTTTGTAATACCAACAAAGAGTTCTTATGCCGCTGACGTAAATGTCAACCTGCTCGCGCATTACTGATTTGGGCGCCATTTTCCGCAAATGTTTGTTGACGTTTTCGCTGTGTGGTTGATTATCATCAAAAAAAATTTGTTTTTTTCTCGCAAGTGTGACGAAAACAGTCGTATGAAACTCTTGTGCTATTAGTCATTACGCTCTCGGCTTCCTTATCGCGCTCGCCTGCGGCTCGCGCGCATAATACCGCCTCTAGTGTAATGACCAACATAGCACACTCGTATCATAATGTACTATTAAGTTGTAAACAATGATAATGTGTACTATTACATTTATTTAGTCATTTCTATTTTTGAATGCCGTCTTTTTTATATTTTCTCTTTTATTTCTTCTGCTGTTCATATAGTGTCTATTATTACGCTTTTTAAAATAACTCCACGAATTCAGTGGTAACGTTCACGTCTGCGTACAGTCTGACATTGGCTATCCGCGTGTTTGTTTGCGGACAGTGCACTGGGTCTTCAAAAAGAAACGATGTTTTGATGTGCCATTACTATTGTGTTCATTGTCTTTTATGGGATGATGCGACCGAGTGTTCAACACGCTTCAATATGTTTCCTAAAAATAATTTTATAAAAAATAAAATGAAATTCATTGATTGAATAGAAAAATTGTATATAAGTATTCTATCTGGTTTCCATAATACAAGCTTGCTTAGTATGGGGCTAGATGGCGTTATGTGTAAAATGTCCTCCAATATTTATTTATTAATATTATTTATTTGTTTATTTGTTTTGTATTCTGGTCTCCGCAATACAGGGAATCCTAGTGCGGAGACAAGCGGACGACGAATCTTTGGGCATATTTTAATTTCTTTTATATATGTTGTGGGAGATCTTAAGTTTTTGGTCAATAAAAAATGTTTATTATTTTATTATTATTTGTTATTCTTTGTAAATTATAATAAATAAATACTTAATTAATATTGGGGGACATTTTACACACAGCGCCATCTAGCCCCATATAAAGCAAAGCTTGTATTATGGAAACCAGATAGCTGATAGAATACTTATATTATATATGTTTTTTCATAAATCACTACATCAGCCATAAAACGTCCACTGCTGGACGAACCCTTAAAAGAGCGGTGTTGCCATAATCACCACGCTTGGCAGGCGGCTTGGGCGGGGATTTTTCATAAATATATACTTATAATAATACTACACCCAAACACGGAACAAACATCTATGTTGGTTACATAAATTTTGGTCCTGTGTGGGGATCGAACCCACGCCCTACAGCTCTGAAGGCAGACATGTTACCAACTGAGCTATAAGGCTATAAATTATTCACTAACAATTACATACAATATAAATACAATAACAACTGTATTGTTTTCTTATTAAAGAATATCAGACGGCTCAGACATTTTTAAATCTGTTTCTATTGTATTGGGTCGAGGAATTATGCGCCCTAATCCGGAAAATATAGTCTCAAACATATATAGAAAATGAAATGACGTTAGAGTTGCGCCAATGAAAAAGTGCGGAGGCAAATAAAATAATAGGAGTATCCTTAGTTGTTATTTATGTATTTACCTGAATGTGCGGTTTATCATCTTTGTGAACATCTGTTTACTATGGCCACGGTAGTTATGAACGTTCCTGGCAAACCGTAAACATTTTTATCGGAGAAATATGTGCGTTAAATATGATTAATCGCCATACTCGGTTTACCTCAATGCATCTTGTACTAGCGAGCTGGGTTAACACCCAGCTCGTAAATCATCCCTGATTTACTCGTAGCAGGATCTCTGTAAAAGGCTAGATGACTGGTATTTTTTTATTGTCCTATTCAAATGTGGCCCATAAATATAGCTGATTAATGAAAAGAAAATTAAAATCTGATCAAAAATAAGCAACTTATAAGCATTTTAATATCATGCTAGGCAGAGAGGCGAAACAGCAAATCGTGACGTCACTTCTCAGTACGCCATATAAATTCTATTCTGACAAGTAAGGCGTGACGTAATTTTTTGTTTTGTGGGAAAGGGACAGAGTTGTCTCTAACAAAAACTTTAAACGCTCATATATCAGAACATTATTAACCGATTTAAATAATGTTTTCAATTACCATATTATATTTTCTTAAATTCTTCATCAAAGCTATTGGTTTCAACGATTTAAACATCAGTCATCTAGCCTATTAGGCTAGATGACTGATGTTTATTTTTCAACCGACTTAAAAAAAAGGTTCTCAATTCGACTGTATGTTTTTTTTAAACCCTGCGTTGTCTGTCAGTCAGTCACGACTGAGCCTTTTATATATATGTATTGATTGATTGATATAGAAATACATTGATATTGAAATACTATTATCTACTACTAATACCACTAACTATATATATAGTCACTTATGCAATCATGGGTGCCTACACTGGCATGTCAACTGTAACGAGGCGCAAGCGCATCGAATTGAATAATGGCTTGCAAACGCTACAATTCACTCTATTTATAGCCACACATGTTATATGAGTAGTACCTACCCGATATAATAGGAGAGAGGGGGTAATGGTTAATATTATAACCCCTCCTAACAAGCAACCGTGGCCTTTTATGTCAACTACATACTTAATTAGAAAACAAAAACATCCAGAATGTCATTTAACTGTAAGTATAGGTACTAGATATATAGTACAGTATATAGAAGTACACGAATACGAGAAAGAAACAATTTTGTTATTTAATAGACAAAAACGCGATGTAAAAGTGACTTCTCACTGAAATGAAGCCTGAATACGATATAGTTAAATTTCCGTCATTTCCGTCAAGATTTAAAATGTCTAAATGAGATAAAGAGGTAATTTCAGTAACTGCCAAGAGAGTTATGTTCTAGCTCGTATATTCTCTCTGTGGCTACCTTGGTCCTTAATTTAAAATGTATATAATATAAAATGTATACAATGTTTCACAAAAAGGTTCAACAATACTTAACAATATGTATGTGCTCATCATTATGAACAACTTTTACTATACAAAAAGTTTATTGACCTTGAAAAAAATAAATGGAACAGCTGATTTTTTTTTCGCGATATCAGTGTTGGCCCCATAGTACAAGTTGTTCATAATGATGAGTACAAACATACCCTTCAGTATTGTTGAACCCGTTTGTTACAAATTGTATATAAACAGTTTCTATCGAGCTAATTCTTTACTTTCAGTTTCTTACTTTTACTGCATTTATCCTGAAATTTAAATCAAAATTATTAAAGTAATTAGGAGACATACTGATATCCATGTTATTATATTTCCATTCCACTCTGAAACAAAAATAAACGAAATTGTCAAAGCGTAGGTAGAGGTGAGTGAAAAGTACCTACTGCTGAATATTTTTGCGTAAGCTTGCAATAATTCTGAGTGTGCACGGCAGATATTTTTATAATTGCCATTCAAATCAATTTGAACGATTCCCTGGGAAGTAGGTTTCCCTTCTTGATTAGGTGTTTGCCGGTCCGATCCTATGAATATACCACATGGGATCTGCTTTATTTAGTTTTTTTAAATTGAAAAATATATTTTAATACACTATGTTATTATATACAGGGTTAGTTCTAAACAGTTAGCATCCTTTTAAGGGCATATTCTGTACACCAAAACAAACATCTTTTACTATGGGGCCAACATTGAAATCGCGAATAAATATCAGCTGTTCCATACGAAAAGTTCATCGACCTTGGGAAAAATTTATGGAACAGCTGATATTTATTCGCGATTTCAATGTTGGCCCCATAGTAAAAGATGTTTGTTTTGGTGTACAGAATATGCCCTTAAAAGGATGCTAACTGATTAGAACTAATCCTGTATATATTACATTTTGTTGAAAAAGTGGGATACATACACAAAAAACAATATACTTAGTGAGACGCTATACAAAATTCGAATGAGCAACCAATAATAGTTAATCTACATGTATATGAATCCACAATAGCTAGTCTTTTATAACTACAGCCAAAATGTAAAAAATAAATAAAAAAAAATATCGAGTGGACATTTTACACAGCACCATCTATCCCGACAAACTAAGTAAAACTTATTCATTTCTTTGTGTATGATATAATATAATAATACTTGTTGTATAGTTTAAATTTTTTCCCGGACTTAAGCAGACTCACGTCTTGAATGAGAAGCCAGTGATATTATTATGATATATTTAGTTTGCTATCACAATTTTCAAGCTAGCTGCTATCTCAATGAAATCATGTCATCTCCTAGAAGCTTCAGGTCTATCCACTTAAATTACAACACACAATAACATCCTCGCTGGAAATGTACCTACCTCCTTGCATAAAGGCAATTACTGTGCCTCCTGCGAAGTCCTGTGCGCAATAGCTATATAATCTGTGATGCTATTGCTAAAAATAGCATCTTTATGCGTCGCATGGAGCCATTCACAGTGAGATAATCAGCGGAAGATAAGGCGAGCCCCCAGCTGTAAACGTAGGAGGCAAATAATAGGAGAGTAGGTCATCTCGTCTGTGAGATATGCGATCTGCCTGAGATCTTTATACAAGGCTACAACTTTTGATGCTTACAATGTGAGCAGAGTTCTTTTGTCCATTTTTGTCTTTGGTATTTCATTTGCAATGTAGTGACGAGACGAGCAAGACTGGAGGTCAGCATCACGTCTGCATATATCAGTAGCAGTGCGAGAATTGTTAATTTGCGAATGAAGCAAAATCCTGTGCCGCATTGCACTTAGCTCGTCACCCTGAGATATTAGCAGCCTTACCTAAAATAATCTCGATTCTCTTAGTCACTGCTTAAACTTCTGCGTCTTGTTCTTGCATGTTACACTTCACGTCAGAGACAAGATGGCAGAGCATCCTAAGCAGTGATTAACGGTTGAGAAGTTTTTTAAGTAAGACTGTTAATGTTAAATGACAGCCTTATAGCTCAGTTGGTAGCATGTCTGCCTTCAAAGCTGTAGGGCGTGGGTTCGATCCCCACCCAGGGCAAATATTTATGTGCCGAACATAGATGTTTGATCTGTGTCTGGGTGTAGTATGTATTTACGAAATAAATAAATTATATATTAGTATTCTATCAGCTATCTGGTTTCCATAATACAAGCTTTGCTTAGTATGGGGCTAGATGGCGCTGTGTGTAAAATGTCCCCCAATTTTTATATTTATAATTTATTTATTTATAATCTCTTTATGCCCAGTAATTTCACTGGTAACATTGCCTTTCAAACGAAACACAGTAATGCTTGTACTCTACTGCTTGGCGGTCGAATAACTGGCAAATGAGGTACTTCCCCAGGCATTCTGCAATAGAGCCCTACCACTACAGTATTACAGTTATTCATAACTACAGGGATGGCTATCAACAACCATCTTGTTTTGTCGTATAAGCCTCCACAATATGCAGTCTGTTCCTACTTGTTCCATTAATAGAACTTAATGGTTTTTTTGTCAAGTTGGTAGTTCCATTACTTTCTGTGCCTTGAAGAATGAACTAACTCTCGTTAGTTCATTCTTCAATCTTCATCAATCTTCAATTCATCTTCATTTCTTCTAATTAGTTGCAGTCAGTGACGAACAGATGTCATAAGCTGAATAGAATAGAAAAATAATAGAATAGTTGTTTTTCCAATAAATAAATAGAACAGAATCAGACATTTTCGTTTTACGAAGGCATCACCAAGCGAACGTCTCGCTCGTTACTTCAATCCATTGCATTACAGGCAGCAACACACTTGCAATGAATTTATCAACAAATACACCAGAAGTTTACATAACAATAATACGCTTTTAAAAAAAATACAACCGACTTCAACTTCGAATACCTAGATGACATCTTCAAATTTTCTAGTAATTTTGATTTAAAAACCAAACTACTGAACTGATTTGAATAAAAATTATTGGTCCACCTCTGAAGTATTACACTACCAAATAAAAAAATTAAGAATAAGCAAAATCAGTTCATAATTGGCGGTGTAATCGCGTACAAACAAAAAACAATTTAAAAAAAGTACAGTCGAATTGAAAACCTCCTTTTTTGAAGTCGGTTGAAAATGAGTCTAAAAGCACTTGGGAATGTCCGAAAAAAACAGTGTTCCGTGTTTTTGAGTTTGATGACAACTCGTTTGTTTATAAATAAGTGGCGGCGCCGCCGCCGCACGGTCTGCGGGAGAACTATCACGAGATATTTCAGTCGCGGTTCCAGTGTGGTTCAGTATTCCTTCAGCTGACTTGGTTTTCGTTTCAGCGAGTTTCCGTTCAGTCAATGAGATGGCGTTGATGTACAAAGTTAGAAAAATATATACAAAAAAACACGTAAAAAGGAATGACATAAAACAAAAACAAACTGGGAATAAATGTTTTTTCCTAACCGCTGCGTTTCAATAGTAAATTATTCCGTAAAACATCTGAAAATATTTATATGACATGTTAAAAATATGTACTTTACCATTACTTTACTTGAAATATCATTGAAATATGTCTGTTTTTGGGGAAAGTCATAGAGTAAGTAAATACTACGTAATAGGGAAAGTGTCTTTTTAACTACAACAAATAAAATAGGCACAAAGTATCACAAAAAGAGGATTGTATCCAAACCAAAAAAAGTCTAGAGACAATCCAAGTGCTGAAGCCCACCTTTGAACAGCGTACTCAGCAGGCTGGCGGCATTGCCATTTGGCAATGCTTATGCGTTGGCAAAATAAACACGAACATGTTGTTCTCTTTCCGGTTTTGTATTTAAGTATATTATATTATAATCTTAAATATATTTATATTATTTACTATCAATTTATTTATTGGGCCGTAGTTTAGTTATTAATAGGTTATTTCAACTTCCTTGACTTTAAAAGTTTGTTATGAGTGTGAGGTGCCATCTGACTCGAAAATCTTTTAAGTCAATTCATACTGTAGGGAAATAGTGAGAGGTTACTTTTTTTGAAATACGTAATAATTTTAGCAATTAAATTAATAACTAAAATTACGAATATATTATAGTTTTTATTTTAGCAAATGAGATGAAATTTCTGGACACGGGTGGCCGGAGATATTAGGAACAAACTATATTTCAAACTAAAAACACAAGCATAAACAAAATGTTTCATACGAAAAAAGATTGCGAGATTGTTATATGCATAACATAGAGAAGCCGTAGGAAACTCAATTGTTTTTTCATTATTTATTTATGTAAACACTTTACATTCCACGTACACAATGGCTAGCATATTGAATTCCCTTCTTTTTGATCCCATCCAATATTTTCTCTTGCAAGTCTCTTGCAATGTATCTCATGTAGTAGATACTACGCAGCGAGGAAGTATCGCAATTACAGCGACCCAATTAACTTCCGCAATTAAGAGCTCTAGGTCTCATTGAAGGGTCCTACTCTGACTTGTGTTTCTATCGATCTTGAATTCCCTGTAGGGAAATAATAATGAAAGAAAAGAAGTTTGGAGAGGAAGAAATAGAAGGTATACTCACCAAATTGGATGAATTATTTGCTCACTAAGTTTTAGAAACGCATCAAATGTTTTTTTCGATTGAAGTAAGACGTAATTATGTGCTCAAATCCACTGGTATTTATCCTGTATAAATTGGTTCCTGCTTGGCAGAGGGCTAGCCAAACTGTAAATTTGAGGGGGTGTTCCAAACCGCCTGCCAAGTATGGGGATTATGGCAACCCCATTGTGGAGGATACAGAATCAGAATCTCAGAATCTCTAAGAATAACTAACTACGTAGCTATAATTTTGATATCAAGCCCTTTGGAAACATTTTTATTTTGATAAGATGACCCACTGAATGAAATAATTGAATGATTTTTTGGCAGGTGTGGTAGGTGTGGTGGTGTGTAGCAGTCAAAATTAAAAAAAAAGGGTGATAAAATATAGAGACCGTATATAGTATATAAATATAACACAAATAAATACAAATACCTACTAGGCATTCTTCGATAAAAGCAGATAAATTGATTTATCGCGCTAATTGCATTGCCCTGAATGTTCACTATAAGTAGAGAGAAATTTCTGGGTTTGAAGAGATTTATTAACATCTAATATCTCAGGGTGACGAGCGCAGGATTGTGTTCGTAAGTACACAATTCTGGCACTGCTACTGTTATGGGCAGCCGTGAAGCTTACCACCAGGCGAACGTCCCGCTAGTCTCGTCACTTGAACGTAGACAAAAGAAAGACAACTTCTGCCTATCTTCATAAACTTTGCAACAAAGTAGTACGAGTCTCTCTAGATTAGTAGGTCTTATTTTCTCGAGAAGTACCTAGTAGTAACTAAGTACTATAATAAATAATTATGCAGTGATGTTTTGGGATTACTTCCATGACAAATCACGCTATTTTTGAAATTACTAATTCATCACTAAATCTTACTTCCTTAATTAGGTTTCAATGGAAATTGAGTATTTTTTGTCTGTTTGTGTTGCCTTTCATAAAGCAACGGAAGAATAAAGAATTGAAGACACATTTTTTTTGCATGCGAAGGTCTTAACGAAATGGAAAGGTATTACATACAACTTTTACTAAAGGGCTAACCCTTAATACTCGGAAAAAACAGCTTTTCCGGAGAAAAATTACATTCTTCAAGTTCTTCCTCGACAAAATGTACCTTTGTTTCTGTTTTTTTGACTGTGTCTACACCATTATCTAAGGGTTTCTCAAAAAAAATTCAAAAATCTGCATATAATGACATGGATATAAATTAGGTAAATACCCTCAGGGAACAATAAAGAAAATTACGCCAGTGGATCTAAGTTATTACTTGGTAATGGCGGAAAAAAATATACTAGTCGGTATCCACATGATTGTACATAAATTAGGTAATGCAGCAATCTATAGCATTACATTTTGTACCTACCATAGGAGTAGAATAAACAATACTTGATAATAGCACTTATCTATCTTGCTAAAATGAATACTAAAGTGGAATCTGTATCACAAATAACTTTACCACCTTTTTACCACCTCGTTATTGCACTCTATTTTCGGATAATAGTTTAACATGTAATGGTTTACGTAAACAAATAGTTTAGCAGACTTGTTTTTACAATTTTTTGTGTTACCTACGTGACCTGCTATTGAGTTTTCCACTTACGAGCCATGTGTATACTTTTACTTATGGGTGTTTTTAGGGTCGCCGCACACTGGAGTTCGTTCGACGAGCGTTTTGTAAAATTACTTCTAGTTTTAACTAAAGTCCGCATTACTTTAATATTCTTGGACATGAAGGCAAAGTACTAATCTAGATTAAATAACCATAAGTATGACTTTCCTCACCGATGATAAAATTTTAATTTCGTATAAATTCAATAAAATAAAATTTCAGTAAATAAAATTTAATGTAATTTAATGTTTTTTTTTGGGTAGTAGGCTAAGTGGTCTATGTAGTCTTTGTAGTTAATAAAGGCTTATGCCAATTAAAAAAAAACACTCATAAGTATTACAAGTACTTTTTTATTTTATTTTGTATACAATGGAGGGTTGAGACAAGCGAGACGTTCGCCTGGTGGTAAGCACTGCGAATACCATAACTATAGCAGTGTGAGAGTTGTGAACTTGCGAACAAAATTTTGGACCACAATGCACTACGCTCGTCATTCTGAGATACTCTCTTCATGCCCAGTGTAATTTATAAGTTTTTCTAGTTTTTAAGTACCAAGAAATTGGATTTTATATGCTATTTACAGTTGTGATGGTTAAAATATAAACTTAACGCAAAAAATGTAGAGTTTCCAACTGTAGCAAACAATGAATAAATAAAATAAATATCAATGGACATTTCACACAGCGCCATCTAGCTCCAAAATAAGCAAAGCTTGCACTATGGAACCTGGGTAAGTCCTGAAACTGCATCCAGAACCACCGGAGGACGGGCAGCAGCGTCCTCTTAGTTAACGGTGGTAACACTCTGCGATCCCCAAGCCGCCTGCCAGGCGTGGGGATTATGGCAACCCCTCCCTGTTAAGGGGGAGGCCTTCGTCCAGCAGAGGACGTCTTCTGGCTGATGAGTGAGTGAGTGTACTATGGAAACCAGATAGCTGATAGAATACTTATACACAAACATGCCAGAAGAACATTTCCTCTCAAAAATGTCTCTTCCTTTAGCCTTTAATTTTATGTCAAAGCAAATAATCGCGTCAAAATCGCCGCGCGCCGCCCGCCCAGTTTGTCCAACGCTCTATGCGTCCCGCCTTCTTTATACGGCTTCTCCCACAGTAAGAATCCTCACTGCACTCCCGGCGCTCCCGGCCCGAGCTCGTGTGATACCGCGGTACACTACTACTCCTCAAACTTATATTGTACAGCTGCTTTATTACTATAAACAACTTTGTAGTGCGTGAAGATGGCGGATACTGACGAAAAGGGGGCGCAGGTATGTTTAGTACTAAGTTTTATTGTATTTAATTAAAACATTCCTTTGTATACAAAGCAAGGTTAACTAATGAACTAGTTTTGGTTTGTTGTGATATTGATATTATGTACCGTATGAAGTGGACGCGTTTTCGTGAGGTTATTTATTTGAAATAATATGTTGGGCTTACTTTATAGGTCATTTTAGCTATATATGTGTAAAGTTGGTAGGTACGATATAGTTCATTAAAACAAACACCACTATAACTACAACCTAAGACAATTTAAATTATATTAGCTTGTTAAGTATTTCTAACTATCACACACGTCTTTGCTCACGTTGGTGTTCATTATTTTTATTAACCTTGTGAGTTTTCTCACAGCCCTTATTGTATGGAAATTTTTGGCCAGCGTGATAATTTGACGTAAACTTAGTAAGAGGCCGAAAAAGGAAAGCTAGGGAAGTGATATCCTAGATGGGAGAAGACGTTTTTCACGTTCTTGAGAACGTACTCGTAGGTTCGATGCCGGACCCGTATCAATAGACGTTTTTGAATTCACGTACGGATTTTGAAAGCTCTACAAATAATACGTTGTACTGGAATGGTATCAGAATGCCTACCAATATAGGGCCGGCGCCACGTGGTGGAGTATATGGCCCTATCAACCTTCGGGGTAGACTATAATTATGTCAGTGCCTTTAGGAATGAAAATCCTATGTTTATGTACTGTACTTTTACGTACAAACCCATTTATCTCTACATACGTTAAAAAGAAGATTAAACTAGCTAAGTACATCAGTAATCATAAACCAAACGAATAACGAAACGCTCGTCTTAGTAAGTCGGGTAAAAAGTAACGAGTAACTTTGCGGATTTACCAAGAGTCCAAACTTGTAAAAATTCAGTTGAGCTGCTTTTCCCAAACTATCGGAGGTAAGCGCCCGCATTTGCCCCGTAAACTACTGAGTCCAGTCTGGAAGAAGACATGAAGAGGTTTTTGTAGAATTTTGAATTTTGGGATATGCTGTTATTTTTCGTATATATATTTCGGACTGGGATTTTACTACAACTGTTTTTTGCAAATCGATATTTTATGATTTTTAATTTATTTATTTTCTACCTAACACGCCAAGCTATACCTACATTCAAACTTGACTTGTGATTATTTCTGGAAAGATCAGTAATAAATTATTTAAAGCACCTAACACGTTAGATCATAGGCTTCACCCAAAAACTCAAATTCCTTGAAAAGGTAAACTCATTTTAAATATTTTTTTGGATTTTGTATGATAGAAAGCATTGCGAATTTAATTGTTATGAAGGGAAGCTTGGAGAGACCTGCTTGTGAGACATTTTGCGTCAACTATTACTCTGGCCCCTAATCTCTTTTTGTCAGCTCATAGAAAGTTGACGACATAACATTGTAAAGCGTCTAGCAAATTTTAACTATCGCATACAATTAAATCCTTTCAATCTAGCACTAACCCTTAACAAGGTTTACGTCGACAAAGAGGTAATGCTAGATCAATAAACGATAGTATTTGTATGGGATATAATTTGCTAGACGCTTTTACAAAGCTATGTCGTCAGCTTTCTAAAAGCGATTATAGACAGAAGTTACTAATGATATTAATGTGGAAGTCTGGATGAAAATCCACTAAAAAGTTGTATTTCAGAACTCTCTTGCACACCGTCTAGCAAAAATAGAAACAAGTAAAATTATAACGGTCTATTTGTTTTAGAAATACGAGTGTGCTGAAAAAGCAATAAAACGGTAGTTACATCATAGAATAAATAGCGTAGCAAGCAGTAAGTACATATATATTATATAGGTACATAGCTTCGCGGAGTTCGCTTCATAACATCTCAATTCCGACCGGATATGGCCGAGGAATGATCGGTTAGTCACGTAACCGGAAAACGGGAGAAAAATTGATACTTGTGTAGTAGTCCTACTTACGTAAAATACTATGGATCTATCTGCAACTGGACCCAAGGCCGTAGCCAGGAGTTCATTTCGGGGGGGGGGGGGGGGGGGTGAGCTCATTTCGGGGGGGGGGGTCGAGCTCTGGACCAGTGACAATAAGTAACAACTTTAAGACGACTACGATCTATACGTAAGTAGCCCGTTGTACCCCCCCCCCCCCCCCACAAAGTGGATATGTGGTCCAATCGTCTTTCGAGGTTAGGCCTAATATTCTACTTAGGTATAGTGCCTTGGTAGCTATGTTACCAATATAATTATGTGAAACAGATTGCTGGTTTGATTCCCGCTACTGGGAAAAAATTGTGTGTGTTTTTTTAAATTATTGTATCGTATCGAGCCAAAACAAAAAAGAAACAAAATAGTACATTATGATACAAGTGTGCTATGTTGGTCATTACACTAGAGGCGGTATTATGCGCGCGAGCCGCAGGCGAGCGCGATAAGGAAGCCGAGAGCGTAATGACTAACATAGCACAAGAGTTCCATACGACTGTTTTCATCACACTTGCGAAGAAAAAACAAACTTTTTTGATAATATAATCAACCACACTGCGAAAACGTCAACAAACATTTGTGGAAAATGGCGCTCAAACCTGCAATGCGCGCGCAGGTTGACATTTACTTCAGCGGCATAAGAACTCTTTGTTGGTATTACAAAAAAACTGCAAGTATTACCCGGCTATATTAAGAGTGCTTTGTATACATACGTCTAATTGCAGTCACTTACAAACTTGACTTTACCGGGTTATACCTATTATAGCACAAGTGCCGTAATGTAAAGTAAAAAGCACGTGTGCGTAATAGTTTGGATTATGAGCCTAAAACCGATGTAATAAGATCCACTTTACGAGCAAGTGTGACGAAAATGTATATTACACAATACGTTATTGGAGTCTTATATCAGGTACGTGTAATAAGAAAAAGGGAAGCGGGACGCTACCAAGTGACCATGCTCTGAATATAGCGGTCCCTAAAAAAGGGAGGTGCAAATAAGCCTTTCGATTCAGATTCAGATATTTATTGCTTCCATAGTATACACAGATATCATCAAAAAGAAGTTTCAAATGGACCCTGTCGGGCGCAGCAATAGTAAAAAAGAGGAGGACGACTTCATTCTACAATAAGATGCTTGTTAAATAGACGTATTTTAGGAGGTTCGTCATTAATTTAAACCTGATATCAGTACCACCTAAGTACTTGAAATATGCGTGTACAAACAGAACATTTCTAAGTTTACAGTACTTTTACTTTCTATTAGTACCCTAGTACCACAGCAAGTGGACGGGCCGGAATGGCCTAATTGACCCCGTGAGCCAACGGATCGTTTGGCCCCACTCCGGCCTTATTACACAGGTATATGTAAAAGGTATAGACACGTGTCTATGGGTAGATATTTATGTGATACTATGATACTACATCTAGCGATTCTACCGTATTTTTTTCTCTGCTTTTTTGAATGAAAACCTTTACCCAGCGTGAGTATAGTATACATTTTCACAATATTTGAAAATTGAACGTATTTGATTTTGTAGTTTGGTTTTGATTATATACCAACTACCTACTCTAGAATTCCCAGCAAACGTGATACTGTAAGCAAGTAATTATATGTGGAAGATGTGTGTGATGCACTTAGTAAGTTCGCAAGTTTAATATTAGTGGGAAGGTTGTGGATGATTATGATGAATGGTTAAATATTTCCGAATCTATTAGGATCAATTATTATTGTAAACATAATATCATTTGGACTTATATTATTTTAAAGTTAAACTTTTCATTCCAATAATTTTAAGCTAGCTATTACAATACGATAAATTACGAAATAACTTAGAAGATGTGCCCCAGGTAAGCAGAAAGGCATTTTACTAAAGCACTTGTAATTTTTTTAACAACATTGCTTAAACTTGGGTTAAACTGGAACTGTGCATTTGCGTCACAATGATTTATTTTGGAAGTGGGTTGAAGCTGCAGCTCCAAATGAAGTTTCTAAATTAGCTAAGCGTTCTAGCCAAACATAAACCTCAGCCAGTTCTTCAGTACTGTGCTAATTTGATTAGTTTTGCTCTATATCGTTTATCGGTGGTTTATCGTAGTAGTTAGAACGCACGTTAAGTTCTTGTACGTGAATAAAAAAACTGACGGCAATAGCGCAATTATATTTAGAAGATTCCATAACTTTTAGGGTTATAAAATTACCATAAATAGAAAGGTCTTCTCATTGTAACCAAAGGTAACATCACAAAAAGGTATTTCCCTTGAAATACGTAATTCTATGCTCAATCATTTCAAGTTCATAAAAGTATACAGACTACATAATAGGACTCTAGTCGTAGATTTGGTTTGTTTTGTCCTCAATCTATGGGTACAACTTTCACAAGCTAATTAGAGACCTTTCACATATGTTTTTACGTTATAAACTTGAATGGTGGAACAAGTTATTATCTCTACAGTCTAAGAAGTTAGAGCTGGTATTCAACTGAGCTGCGCTTAATAAACTAATATAGTAATAATTTCTGGCTACATCAAGAATAGCAAGGACTTATGGTTGATAAAAAAAGAAGCAGAATCTAAAATAAATCTAACCTCACTCTAAGTAGATTTAGGAGAGACCATGTACAGGAAACCCGGTATATGGTTCCTAACTGCCGGAGGCTGTTAGTAGTATAGTGCCTGCTGACAGTCGCCTCTACGATAGTACATTTGGCCTTGTCTGGATTATGAATAGCTCACATAACAGTTATGTGGCATTCACCTATGTAACATTCTTTATGTTATAATTTTTTTTTATACGTCTCTAATATTTTTGTATATTAGTGAAAGGAACTTCGACAAAATGAAAGAAATATAGATGTGAAGTAAGTAGGTACCTGATTATTCGAGTAATAATGTTTTTGTACAATTAGACTTTTCTCATCGTCATTGTATTTGACCTACATGCATGGGTTTGTCGTAGAACTGCATCCAGAACTACAGGAGGACGGGTAGTTGACGTTTAACGTGGGTTTAACGGTCTTGAGCATTCTGCGATCCCTGAGCCGCCTGCCAAGCGTGGCAGTCGAGCAGTGGATGTCCTCTGGCTCGTGTGTGTGTGTGTGTGTGTGTATATTGCACAGTATATTACCTTATGTTTGGTCAATACAGGTACACAGGGTTTGAATTACCTGCGTTATGAAATTACTTAGAGATTTAGATTTGGGTCAAGTCACAGAGAAACGTTAGCAATACTTTAAAACATTTGAGTAATCGGCTGGCTGGTTTGCTCAATAATCAAAGACTAAAATACTTGTCTATGGGTCATGCACACGCTGGTAAGGCTATCCACAATTTACTCCGAGCTCAAAATTAAAATTATTGCAGGTTACATTTAAGTTTTTGTTCTTTCTATAGGTGCATATATCATAAAATGTTATCACTAATAGTCAGAAACGGTGATTATAGCCTTGACTCGGAATAGTAGGTAATCCGACTTTTATCTTTGAGTTTCTTTCGTAACTCAGTCAACAAACATTAAAAGACGGATTAATTATTTTGAAGCTACTTGGCGTTCTCAATAAGGCCTTGCATAAGACAACTTATAGTGGCAAAACCACCATCTAATGACTAAATGTTCTAACACTAGTTTTGTAGCTGTTTACGTTGCCTTGATATTAACGAATGAAAATTCGCGTAGTTGTTCCAGATCATTTATAACAAGATACTTTAACAAATCGGTAGTAGGTTTACCATTATGCAATGACGCAAATATTCTAGCATTAGTTTGGTAACTGTTTTCGTTTTCGAGATATTAGCTAATTAAATAGTCCACCCTATCTCACCTATCTATTAGGTTGCTAGACATAGGCTGATTTTTTTAAACTAAAAATGTGGCAATGAAAACTAGCGTATCAACGTCAGTTTCTTCACATTGAACGCTCTTTACCAGATAGCGAATGTTTGTAAACAGTTCCTATTTCGGGAACGGCCGCAATAATCTGTTACTTTGGAAGATTTCGCAAAACACCTTTACGAAATGTTGATTAACAGTGCCGATGACCCGACACATAAATATTTATGTTCATTGTAACATTAAATTGGGAAAAGGTTATACTCACATATTTGTTAAACAATTCATATTTAGTAGGTAACATTTTCATCATCATCATAGTTAGCCTGTCGTAATCATCTGGTGGACATAGGCTTCTCTCACGGCACGCCATTCAACCTGAACTTCGGCTTTCCGCTTCCAAACACAGCCAGCTCTCTTAGTTCTACGTATATCTTCTCTACAATTATGCTCAGGGCTTCGTACGCTAGGTTGCCGATTGGCTTGGTGTCCCCACTCTCGAACACTTCTATCCCGCTGGTAATCAGTTCTGCGACAGACATGACTACGCCACTGCCACTTCAGCTTTACCTACGTGAACTATTTCGGACCTGGGTATGGCCTTAAACTGCATCCAGAACCATCGGCGGACGGCCAGCAGCGTCCTCTCGGTTAACGGTAGTGAGCATTTTGCGATCCCCAAGCCGCCTGCCAAGCGTGGGCATAATGGCATCCGATCTCTATTAAGGGTCCTCTCCCTTCGTCCAGCAGTGGACGTCTTCTGTCTGATGAGTGAACTATTTCGGTGAGTTTTATTACGTATTTCATCGTTCCCGAAGTGCTCCCCAAGCCCTGTATTTTGTTCTAACGCTATTTATTTGAATTGAAAACCATTCGTGAACTTTTTGCCAACATTAGACATTTTGAGAATAGTATGCCAAAACTTGCCGAGAATGATAGCAAAAAAATATTACTGAAGAGATATTCAGCTCAGTCCATGTACTTGTGCGCGTTAGTACTGTTGGTGATGGTGAACCTAAAATTCAATCATACCTATAGTACAGTCGAGTAATAGAGGTAGAGTGCCTTTGGTTCCGGTTGATTGATTTATTGAAGAGGTGGGTAAGGGTAAACTGGAGTGCATTATTTAATGGATTTAGAAGTAACGCTGGAGAAATGGTCCGTTGGGTTATTTTTGCTCTTACGGACTGTTGAAAACCAGGCATCGATCTTAACCAGAAATGTTTAGTCCTTTTGTATAACGAACCGATATTACTTTTTTACCTGCCATAAAGCTACTAAAACTATTCAATAAAGAAGTTTATTATTCGTTAGTTATTATTTTTTGTTGTTTATTAAAAAATAAAAAATAAAGTTTTGCATAAAATGTGTATAAATATAAGACGCGTAGATTATTTTATTCCTATCTGATTATTTTAGTTTAAAAGGCTAACATTTAACAGAATCGACACCATTTTTAACTAGGTACTATTATTTTATCCCTCCTCCATAGAAATTATTCTTTATCTTTATTTGCTACAACTGTTTATAAATTCCCTCGAATACAAGTATTTTGTTTGAATTGATATAATGCCATTCAATTAGCTTCCACCTGCGCCACCTATCTCTACTATAAGCAGGTAGATATATAGGTGGTCGGTAAACTTCATTCTACCCGACTCATTAACAAGATTTAAGAAGCTTTACTTAAACTGCTGACCCAATTACCTCCGTCGATCTATAAAATAGATCTAGTTTTTAACCAAACAAGGTGTGAACTTTATTTTACGATATTTAAAGAATCACTTGTCAAGCTTGCCGCCACCCTCTTGTCATAACAATATATGCTACTAAGACCTCTGCAGGGTGAAATATGACTGGCTTATACAAAGTTATACTCTTCGGTTCCGTGTAGCTGTGAGATGAAATTTATACTTAATATTATTATATAAGTTGCTATATCGTTTCAAGTTTTTTTTACAGAATCCTTACCCTGAACAGTTAGGTGACACATTGACAATGTTCCTACATAGTGTTCTACATACCAATTGGTAGCTCATTTGGAGTATTTTGTGCTTTCCCACCAACCAGCATACCTACACCAGTTGAGCTCCTCTTCAACGGAGCACGGCCTTGAGTCGCTGGGTCTCGAGGTTCTAGCTAGGTCTCTTGTCCCCCGCTTTTTCGGTCGCTGACATATAATTTTGATTCACCTGGTAGTTCTTGTATTGCAGTAGTTATCTGGCTTGTCTGTTCGCCCTTCTACTTATTTATAAAATAGTCATTTTTTTAGTAGGAATAGGACTCTAGTGTAGAGTCCACCTGGGGAAGTACCTTTTGCTAGTTATTCAATCGCCAAGCAGTAGTGTGCAAGCATTACTTTTACTGTGTTTCGGTTTGAATAAATTATTTGATTTGATTTGAAAGGTACGTAATGTTACCAGATAAATTACAGGGCATGAAGAGAATTGACATCTAATATTGCAGTGCAGTGCAGCGCACGGCTTTGTTCGCAAGTTCACAATAGGGTAGATGACTGATGTTTATATCGTTGAAACCAATAGCTTTGATGAAGAATTTAAGTAAATATAATATGTTTATTGAAGAAATAATTTAAATCGGTTAATAATGTTCTGATATATGAGCGTTTAAAGTTTTTGTTCGAGACAACTCTGTCCCTTTCCCACAAAACAAAAAAATTACGTCACGCCTAACTTGTCAGAATAGAATTTATATGGCGTACAGAGAAGTGACGTCACGATTTGCTGTTTCTTCTCTCTGTCTAGCATGATATTAAAATGCTTATAAGTTGCTTATTTTTGATCAGATTTTCATTTTCTTTTCATTAATCAGCTATATTTATGGGCCACATTTTAATAGGACATTAAAAATAAACCAGTCATCTAGCCTATTCTAGCACTGCCACTGTCAACGGCAGGCGTGATGTTTACCACCAGACAAGCGTCTGGCGCGCCTTGACACTCTTATTAAAAAACTTGAAATAAACTTTACTACAAGATGTGGCTGAAGTAGAGAAACATTCCTTTTGGTTAAAACAGTCACTAAAGTCACGTACCAACTCTACTCGTAGCAACACTTGACAAGGGTATGCATTTCCGCCTAATAAGGAAAACGTGTTGTTCTCTGTTCTCAGGAAGTAACACGAGCCAGATTATTGTTACAATTCAATATATTCCGGTATGATTGATTCTCTACAATTCGGTCCTTTACCTGAAGTGCGAGGGTGATAAGGGTCAACCCTTTATCCAATGTCCGGTCCAGGTTTACGGATAAAAAGCGAGCTCGGCTGATTTCCCAGGAGTTACTTTCAAATGTCTTTATTGGCTTTCAAATGTAACGTTTGAGAAATCAAGTATTTTCAATCGACTTCAAAAAAGAAGGTTCTCGATTCGTTTTGTTGCATATTATTCCGCCAATTATAAATTGATTTTGATGATTATTTTTTTGTTTGGTAAGTGATACTTCAGAGGTAATTTCATAAAAAAATTATAGAAATCGGTTCAGCAGTTTGGTTTTAAACCAAAATTGCTGGATTAATTCAAAATAACAGAAAAAATTAAGAGAAGAAATTTAAGTCGGTTGTATTTTTTTTTAAGTGTATTATTATTTCTATGATATAATAGACAAAATGAGCGAGCCATTTGCCTGGTGGTATTCGTCTTACTTGTTAATATAAGTGTGGGTGGTAAGTAAGTTGCCATTTAGCAGTACAATATTTCTAATTATAGCCGCAGAAACCTAAAATAAGTGCAACTTGCCATGTTTATACCTGCGAATATGCTTCTGCTTTCGTTTCATCCACATTGCACTCTAAGTAACACTCAATAATCAGATATTAAACCTTTAAAATGTTGTCACATAAGAACCTTCATCATTATCTATTTTATTCGACACGGAAAACCTTCTCGTTTGTAGAAGTTGAATTACTTACTTAATACGTGATGGGGCCGGTCGGTCGTATTTATTCGGGGATTATCCGTAATAAAGCACATTAGAAATAATACCAAATAAAAAACTGGCTTCGTAATACCTTAATAAATAATCTTATTATAACATTAACACGTTTTTACACGCGAAAGGAATCTAAAGTGCTAAATGAATAATTATGGACGGAATTTCATTAAACATAATAAATTCGTTTTATTACAATGTTATTAGCCTTTATAATAGGTAACGTATCGTACAATAAATCTAAATGTGGATATCCTAATCTACAGCTTGATTACTTTAGCTGTAAGTTGCAATCGCAAGCGTACTATACATATCCCAATCCCGCACTTGGGTACGTCGCTGTTACGATCGCGATGCGACTGACTGGCATGTGATGGTTATTCAATAAATATGGTTATTCAAAGTACACTAGAGCTTCATATATAGTACCATAAGGGAGCAATATAATGACGCATTTCGCATCCTTATGAAGAAGTCTAGATTTTGCAGCGGTCCGGGGATGTTCTCTGGTTCCCGATTTCTTTACAGTTATTCGATCTCGTATCGCGTCCTTTTGGTATAGGATACGGAGATCGTATAACAGCATACTGCAGTGCCTGTCCAACAACCTGTTATGTCCAATTTATAGATTCCGGATATGTGTCTATCAGAGCGAAAACCGAAAATAGCCTATTGACCTATTTAATTTATTTTTAAATAGCTGACTACTTTATTTATTTAATATAAATTTTAATGTTTTAACTTTGCTTTTATTATTATTTTATATTACCTATTACCTATGGGTTATGTGCCTGAAATATACGTTTTTATTATTATTATTATAATATTATCCAAGAAGCGAAGCCACCAGTTGAGGGGATGCTCTGTTAACCAGTTCATCGACGAAAGTCTGCAAAAATAATAATTAATACATTGACGTTTCAATGAAAGCAGAAATGGAGTCACAATCACTGAAAAGTTTTAGGTTTTATATTATAGATTTTAATTTCAAAGTGCATTGGATTTTATCCATCTAATTCATTAGGAAAATCAGTTATATGAAATCTTAAGGTTTATAATGGAATTTTAAATCAGGTGAATATTAATATATGGGACATAATCAAATAACGAAGAAGTAAGGCTTTTTCAGATCATAATAATATTATTATTGTTTTTTTTTTAATTGAGCTCATTTCACAACCTAATCACGGTAAATATCCCGTTATTAATAATAGAACTTTAGTAAACAACCGTGATAGTTTAAAACAGTGTTTTTCAGATCATGTTCTACCAAATACTTTATTTTTATTTTTATTAAATAAGGTAAATATTTAGAGTGAGGGAGACGGTACCAGGGGGGTGTCACTCCACAGTTTAGGTATGTTCGGCTGGCTCTCCGGCCGGGTGGACAATGCAAGGCAGAAGTCAGTCGCCGCCCGCACGCTAGCCTCGTCGCACGTAACTAAGCATACGTGATGGAAAGAGAGCGGTATATCTAGGTGAATACAGCGAGCGGTATCCAGCGCTGTGCGAGTTGAATTGCTACTTTATTGCTTAGTAGATAGAGTCCTTATTTATTTCAATTCCTTTGCGGAGTTAACTTTCTGTACGTAGTACTATTATTTATTCTGTAACGGTACGTCGTACACCAAGTGAGATTGCACTTTGATAGTTTTCGCAATACCTACATATACTAAAGAATACTTACGGTAGTTTCGTAATTATCTGTGGTGGTTTCTGCTAGTGATTCTGTAGTTAATTCGTTGTATTCATTTACATTATCTGGTGCGTTATCATCGAGATCACTGAATTTGCTTATTAACTGTTCCTTTTGTTTTAAACCGCTTGGACGTTTTACGCCTTGGATAATGTTGCTATGCTCAGTTTTTTCATCTTGGTTTGTAATTATGGGTAGGTTTTGATTTATTTTAAATTCATCTTTGTTTAACCCAAACTTATCATTTATCGGTTGCTGTTCTTTTTTGGACTTTTCATCGGCCGAATGTTTCTTACCAAACACGTTCAAATGCGAACTTTTAATAGGACTGAAAATTATATAAAATATACAAATCATTATTTTATTACGAGTTTACCGCGCATTGTTACTAGAATGTATTTATATTAGTTAATTTTTCTTACTATTTTAATATTCACCATCAGCCAGAAGGCGTCCACTGCTGGACGAAGGCCTCACCCTTAATAGGTTTGGTAGGGCGGTACCTAGTAGGTATAATGTATAGGTACATAGGTACCTAATACAATACACACACATCAGTCAAAAGATGTCCACTGCTGGACGAAGGCCTCCCCCTTTATAGGTTTGGTAGGGTGGTACCTAATTGGTATAATGTATAGGTACATAGGTACCTAATACAATACACACACATCAGCCAAAAGATGTCCACTGCTGGACGAAGGCCTCCCTCTCAATAGGTTTGGTAGGGTGGTACCTAATTGGTATAATGTATAGGTACATAGGTACCTAATACAATACACACACATCAGCCAAAAGATGTCCACTGCTGGACGAAGGCCTCCCTCTCAATAGGTTTGGTAGGGTGGTACCTAATAGGTATAATGTATAGGTACATAGGTACCTAATACAATACACACGCATCAGCCAAAAGATGTCCACTGCTGAACGAAGGCCTCACCCTTAATAAGGATGTTGCCATAATCGCCACGCTTGGCAGGCGGCTTGGGGACCGCGCTGTCCGTCTTCTGATGGTTTTAGATTAAGTTTTAGGACATGACCAGGTCCAACTCTTTAATATTAAAGTTCATTGAATGCTTACCTTGCAACCTTGATGTCTGGTAAGATAGCTAAAGATCCTTCATTACTGTTCCATGATACAATTTTCGGTATCGAGAGTCCTTGAGAAAAGAAACCTTGTGGCATAGAGTATCCAGCTTGTATTAATATGTTTACAAACAACATGAACAGATTCTGAAATTCAACAAATACTTATCAGTCTTAATAAGTTTGCATCATCACTTTACACTTATAGTTATGTTTGTAAATTAGGGTGACGAAAATCTCTTACACTATTCCGATTTTTATAGGAAAACGCTTAGCGTTATTCTTGACAAAGCGCAGGCAAAGTCACGGTTTAAAGCTAGTTGCGTAATAAATAGTTAAATCATTAGCCTTATACTATTATTTTTTTATGTCCACTGGTTTAGTTTAGACTTCTTTTCTTGTATGCCACTCGTCCCGGTCCTATGCCGATCCTATGCACATTCGGTCTGCAATTTTTACAATCAACGTCTACCAACAAGCTAGCGGATGTTTAATAACACGATATAAAACTAAACATTGTGTTGTTATTTTGAATATAATATTCACAATTCACAACCCATAATGATACATCAGTTAAGTATGTCATTATTAAAGTTAAAAGTTGCAAGCTAAATAACACTGGTTTGAATTATTTGTTTAACTACCTTTTTAACTACTTAATTAAATCATAATTTCTTCTTTATTGAGCTGCTATCGGTGCCATGATGTGTATACATGTTTTGGGATATAGTTTAGTTCGTAGCTGTTATCTTTATTTAATTCTGTTTCTTTTAGGACTGTATTCTGTTTTGTGTACCTTATTAAATAGATAAATAAAAAACGCTACAACCTCATAAAATATGCATAATCTAAACTCACTTTGAATTTGTTATTCATTATTATGATTTTCCTCTCAATATGACAATCACAAAACCATCAACGTTCAACAAAGCACAATAATTATTAACACTGGTTAAAAATGCGAGTGTACTTGAACAGCTTTCGAAAACACAAGCTTTATACCATGCAACGTGACTCAAACTGGCTTCCAAGATCACGAATAAGCCTCTACTTCCCGTTCGGTTGTTTCGTAGAAACATAATAGCACTTACAGTTTGCTTTTTGTGATTTACATCATTATTATACACCGCAAATACTTACGACAAGTGTGTGCTAAGAAAAAAATTACTTGTCCCGTCTGCTTAGTAAAATCAGAGATGACGTCGATTATGTTGATCAACTTATCCTTTACGTAATTTTACGCTGATCTAGAATTATCTTTTTTTTCAGTATGATAGACAAGGTCAACAGTATTTTTAGTCCTGTTAAAGAGTGTAAATAACGGTACGTTTATTGGGGAAAAAATCAAGTGTACGTCGTGAAACGCTCATGGTAGAGTTCCGTACGTATAGTAATGATTAGATATTTAATTTTTGATTAATAAAACATGTTTTCTTCGAAGCATTTTTCATTTAGGATAATACGTCTATATATATTCATAAAATGTCAATATTTTTTTCTATAGTTATCGAGTGTAATTATTTAGACTCGTAAATTTAGACCTGTAATAGATCTAGTTGTATCTTAGTAGATTTTTTATGGACTTATTATAGCGTTCGTGGCGTACCTACGGATGATCCTGACCGGACCGTCTTCGGATGGGTGACCATGAGTGGCATTTATTTCAGAGCGCTATCGTGGGTCGGATGGCATGTTAAATTGTTAGTCCCGGTTTTATGTTCGACATTTATATTTATTAATATCAACCATGTCAGACCTTCCTGGACCTGGATTGTGTGGTCTTCGTGCGGCACATCATGAGGAGGGGACCGGGGGGGGGGGGGGGGGGGGGGTAGATCTGTTCAGTGATCTGGTCAGAAAATATAACCCTCCAAAAATCACTTTAAAGATTTTTAAAGGGTTATATTATTTAGTTAAAGCAATCGGTTGCTGAAAAACTGACAGATACAGTAGACCTTATATTAAAAAAAAATACTCTGTCAGAGTCTAGGCTTTGCCACTCAGCCTATACTAACTTACTTACTTTGCGCACGGCCAAACTACTTAGTTGTTCCATTACTGCTACAAATATTTAATTGATTTATTGCGTATTTGTATTCGGGAATAAGCCTGAAGATATAAATATTATATATTTTCGTTTAATAATTATATTTATATGGGATTATGTTGGATATTCCAGTACCTAACCCTTTGAGGTGAAGTGCGACGCAGAAAGCGGCCGCACGCGTGTTGAGCTCTGTTTTAATTTCTTGAAAATGGTCACCACCAGGAAGTAAATAACACAAAACAGTGGTAAAACCACGTCAGTTCTATAGTAAGATATTACTATAATATATCTGTATTAGTAATATATATATTACTACTAGAGGTCCCCCGCGACTTCGTCCGCGTGCGGAAGAATTTCGGTCGGCTCCCAAAATTCTCCACTTTAAATCATTCTGAGCAAAACTCTACCAACTCCCCCCCCCCCCCAACTTATCTTTGTATGAACTACCCGAATATCAACTTTCATCACTATAACTTCAAAAACAAAGAACTTTCCATACAACATTCCACCTCCTCTTTCCCCCCCTTAAATTGTCCCCGTAAAAATAATAATCAAAAACAGCATTATTTTATATTAAATTAACTACCCAAATCCAAATTTTCGTGATAAAAAGTCCAAAAACGAAGGACTTTCATACAAACTGTTCCCCGCTTTTCCCCCCTTATAGGGGTCGAATACGCATCAAGACGAAAACATCCTCCAAATTTCAAGTCTCTACGACGGTTTTTGGCTGTGCGTTGTCTGTCAGTCAGTCAGTCAATCAGTCGGGACAGAGCCTTTTATATATATACTAGCTTTTGCCCGCGGCTTTGCCCGCGTAGTAATGTTGAATACTGGAATTCGGTTAAATCGGGGCCCAACTCAATTGAATCACTAAAATACGTATATTATTGCATTTTTTCCAAGCTGCTTGCAAGTCTTTAAGTTTGCTTGAGGATGACCAAATTTGGCATGTCGCGTTTGCAATACTTACTTCAAAACAAAGCCGTCTTGTTGAATTTTAAACAGACAGACCGATGGACATGACAAACTTATAAGAATTCCTCGTAGTACTACGGAACCCTAAAAATTTCTGCTAATGACGATATAGTTGCCGGGGCCTTTGCCCCGACAGATTACAATATTTCTTTGTAGACAACGTTTTTGACTTTTTTGTTGGAATGTGCTAAAATAGCCAGGCTTTTAGGGGAGCTAACTCGCGAGCAAGCCACTTAGAACTGACCATGCGAAAAATAGTCCTGCCTTAAATCAATACCAGCGTATTTTAAAGTTTGACCCTGAGCCTTATTGATGGTCATGGCAAAACAAACTTTTAGGGGAAATTGAAGCCTTTTGAAGTCATAAGGTAAGTCACTGGGAATCATGGGAATACGCGGCACAAACACTGTTTCGCCATGGGCACACCCAGTCAAAATGATGGCCTCAACCAGATTACGATGCAGCATTTTTACTTGTAACCTGATTCCATTACACAATTTGGGTGGTCTTAAATTCCGAAGGAGCATGACGGGTGTACCTTTCTTCAGGATAAGCCCCGCGATATGGTAGCCCCGCTGGTCTTAATGAATTTAAAAACTCAACTGGATAGTTTACAGCATCATCATTATTGCATACCGTATCAACAGAGTCGTAAACCATTTCTTCCCCGTCAATTGATTTCAGATTGAAATTAATTTATCAGACTGAGCCGTAAATGTTGGTGAATTCAGTTCAGAAAAATATCGGGCTGAAGAAGTTTGGACGGTATGAGTTGAAGACGTTTTGTAATTATTTTTGGGCATCTCTACAGCTAAAGAATCAAAGTACAAAGGCAAAGTAGAAGTTGCGTCAGAACTTATATCTTCTGTTTGAATGCAACTTGGAGATGTAGGAACCTCAACACGTCGCTTAGTTATTTTTTTCGCTACTACTGGAACACGTGGAGTGCCGTTAGAAATTATATCTATGTCTTCTAACAGATACGCATCAAAATGATTTCCCGTAAATCGTAGCCGCTTTATAGGTCTTCCTGATGTACCAAACTTTGCATACAATTTGCCATTTTCATAAACTTCAAACTCAAACTCATATATTTGTCCTGCAGCGGCTAGTTCACACGCAGTGCCCCAACTCGACTGCCGTGACATGTCATCAAAGTATGCAGTCGCAGTGGTGTAGTTGTCGCCGTTCGAATCATGAGCCATGATTTCAAACTCCTCCCAATTAGCTACTACATGAGTAACGATGTTTTTTCGCAGCTCAATTGGCTTTTCTTGGGTACCGTGCATTAAAAAAGAAAGCGCACGAAAAAGACACGCTCCATCACCAACGATGGGAACAACATAGTGTTTTACCTTCGCTCCATGAATGAAGAGAAGTTCACTAAGCATTTTAAATAACAAACTAAATAACAATATCAACAGTAACAATATAAAAAACCTAATAACAAACAATGTAAACTAAAATAAAATAAAAATACGAATAACAAACTAAATAGCAATCTAAACAAATAAAGGAACAAATAACGATGATTATACGAAATCTAAATAACAAATGAAATGAAATAAGCTTAAGCAGAAAAAGTATGATAACAAAAAACGCATAAAGATCACCAAAATATCGCAAGAATTACGAAACTTCGATAAAATACAGTGCTGCACTGATCGCTTAGATAGACTCGGTGTGGGTTGGAGTGGGGCGCGCTCGAGGTACAGCGCGTCATTAAACTCGGGCTTTAACGTATCTGAGCTGACGCGGGATAGACGTTTCGAAAGCGCTGTGCTTGGTGCGTGCACCGGATCAAGTACATGTGTTTAAAACATTTATCTTCTTACGCATAAACACTCGATTAGCTAATCTATAAATATAACATTTTTTTTTCAAATGAAAAACTGACCCGTGGCCTTCCAGTTTTGAAATTGTTTGATAATTCTGAAACATGTTTATGTTTATTTTATCTTATCTCTTAAGTCAAAAAACTTAACAGCCTTAAATGAATGGTTTCGGCAAAATGGTATTTTAATGATACATGGAACCCCTTGCGAATTTTTCAAAATCCTTGCTGAGTGTGCGTTTCTCTGCATCAGCCCTTAACACTAATGGTATATCGGCCTACCCTGATTGGGCCATATTCACTACGCTGGCCCAGTGCAGGTTGGCGGATTCAGATACACTATCGTATTTCTTCTCCGGAAATATGTAGGTTTCCTCATGATGTTTTCCTTCACCGAAAAGCCAGTGATATTATCCATGCGTAAGTTTCAAAGAACTAATTGGAACGGGCTCGCCCGAGTTCGAACCCGCGACCCCAAGAATGTGAGTCGAGCTTGATCTCACTGAAGCTACCACAGCTTGAGCTGAGTGTAAGTTTACACCACTAAAAATTTAGTTTAGGCATTTAAAAGTAAGTTAATTTAATATTAAAAATTAATTTAGCAGCTTAGGCTGTACAGTATCTATAATAATTATGTCCGTCAAACAGTCGTCTGCGTGGACCTACAAAAAAATTGCCTATGTCCGTTTCCGAACCTTATGCTATAACTACCTATCCAAAAATGCAGCTCCATCTGTTCAGCCGACCAATAAATACGCCCATCCCCGTCCCCATTCCCAGCCTCATCCCTATAAGCGCCCCCTTCCCCATCCCCATCCCGATACCAAATGTCATTTTAATATGAACACGCCCATCCCCGTCCCCATCCCCGTTCCCTCCCTCATCCCCATCCCGAACCCCATCCTCACCCCATCCCATCCCCACCCCATCCCGATTTCAACTTTCATCTTAATATGGACACGCCCATCCCCGTTCCCAGCCTCATTCACATCCACATCCCATCCCCACCTGTCCCCACCAAATCCCCACCCCATCCTCACCCATCCCCATCCCCATCCCGATACCAATTGTAATCTTAGTATTAACATGCCTATCTCCGCCCCGTCTCCGTTCCCAGAATCATCCCCCCCCCACCCCCATCCCCACATCTATCCCCATCCCTATACCAAATTTCATTTTAATATGTACAGCCGTTAAGTTAAGGAGAAACAAACGTACTATCACTAAAACTTAGTTTTTTTTTATACTAACGGGAGCTGATTTTGAAAAAAACTGTGACACCCGTATCTTCTTATTTTTATAGTAGAATATGTACACCAAGTTTTGTATCAATCGGACCAGAGAATAAAAAGTTTCATACAATTTTTAACACCCCATTTAACCCCCTTCGGGGTTGATTTTCGAAAAATCCTTTCTTAGTGGGCGTTTACACATCTCCAAAAACATACCCTCCAAATTTCAAGTCTCTACGTTTAGCGGTTTGGGCTGTACGTTGTCTATATGTCAGTCAGTCAGTCAGTCAGTCAGGACAAAGCCTTTTATAGTTATTTTAATATGAACACGCCCATCCCCGTCCCCATCCCCGTTCCCTCCCTCATCCCCATCCCGAACCCCATCCCACCCCCATCCCGATTTCAACTTTCATCTTAATATGGACACGCCCATCCCCGTTCCCAGCCTCATCCACATCCACATCCCATCCCCACCTGTCCCCACCAAATCCCCAGCCCATCCCTACCCCATCCCCATCCCATCCCCCACCCCATCCCATCCCGATACCAATTGTAATCTTAATATTAACATGCCTATCTCCGTCCCGTCTCCGTTCCCAGAATCATCGCCACCCCCACCCCCACCCCCATCCCCACATCTATCCCCATCCCTTTACCAAATTTCATTTTAATATGTACAGCCGTTACAAAGTTAAGGAGAAACAAACGTACTATCACTAAAACTTAGTTTTTTTTTTATACTAACGGGAGCTGATTTTGAAAAAACTGTGTCACCTGTATCTTCTTATTTTTATAGTAGAATATGTCTACCAAGTTTTGTATCAATCGAACCAGAGAATAAAAAGTTTCATACAAACTTTAACACCCCATTTAACCCCCTTCGGGGTTGATTTTCGAAAAATCCTTTCTTAGTGGGCGTTTACACCTCTCCAAAAACATACCCTCCAAATTTCAAGTAAGTCTCTACGTTTAGCGGTTTGGGCTGTACGTTGTCTATATGTCAGTCAGTCAGTCAGTCAGTCAGGACAAAGCCTTTTATAGTTATAGATAGATAGATAGATACAATAAATATAAATATTATCTAAATCTGAAGATACGTACCTATTATAATGATTATGTATAGTTTACCTAGAAAATATTTATCGCTTGGCATTTATAAATGTTGCGGTACCTACTGCATGCAATCACGATTGATCAAGAAAAAAGTTTGCTCATCAGCCTAAAAAAACAGTATAATTAAAACATGCACAGAACAGACAAAAACAATGAAGCGTTTTTATACCTGCATTTACAAGAAATATTAAGGATATAAACGTTATTTCAATGGCATATTCTTTATGTAATCATCTAAATATAGGTGCATCCCTGCAATACGTTGGTTTATTCCACATGGTGGTAAAATCACCCAGGTGAACAAAGTGGAAATTAAAGTCTCTTCATATCCCCTCAGACTCATTGCACCTAGGTGATATCACCTGGATGATTTGTTTTTTACTTAATATTTCTAATAACCAACTTAACATTGCACTATCAGATGTTTATTAAGGATTATTGTGCAAACAAAATATGGAGTATTACTACCAAAATTTGTTTTAATTTCTAGTGTTTTTCCGCCTTAATCCTTTAGAAGTAAGCCCAGCCAAGCGCTTGAGGAGTCAACACGTCCTGAGGATGCCTCGTGCAGAGGTGAAACACGTGTCGACAACCGAGTACTTCTAAAGGATTAAGGCGGAAAAACACTAGAAATTAAAACAAATTTTGGTAACAATGGACTTCCGCAAAGTAACGCCTGAATCAATCACATATGGAGTATTATATTATATAGCGTACTTATAGAGTTCTTAAGGTTGTCGTACAGTGTGGCGGTCTAAGGGGGAGGCCTTCGTTCAACAGTAGACGTCTCCGGGTGATGATGATGATAGAGTTCTTAATCTATTATAACTAACTTAAGTATTATCGTAATATAGATTAGTTAATCTATTTTACTTGCGATAACCCAAAGACTCACAGCGAGACTATGTATAATACGCACGACTTGGAGGAATTAGCTCTTGACTCATGACGTAGATGTGTAATCTCATTATAAACCTTATAAACCTAATAGGTTGCGGTTATACGCAAACTTAATTGAACTTATAAAAGAGTTTATGCGCTTTATTATAGCCGTGGATGGTGAGCAAAATATCTTCACAAGAGAATTTCATAGCAACGTTCCGTAGCACGTAAAACTGGTTTTCTATACCTACAGTTTGGTATTTATCTTAATACACTAGTGTTTTAATATTCTAAACATAGCATAACTCACATATTATTGAGAAGGAAAACACGGTTCACTATAATTACAAATAAGAGAGGTAGTTACTTGGCCGCATCAACTACAGATTTGTCTGTGATTTGTTTATAACTACCATAATAGCATCAGCGAAATCTTAGAAAATGTTAATAACAGTCATGCGTTTGTTCGTCTTTTTTGTCCTCTATTTTTTATGAGTGGTAGTCGATATCATTAGGCACCTTCCAAGTCAAACAGACGACCCTCAAAGTATTATGTACCACAAAAGTCTAAACAATACAAAGACGAAGAAACAAAATAGGATTAATATTTCATATTTCTGCTATACAAAGGCACACGCACGAGGTACACAAAAGGAAAATATTATGTATAGGCTCTTGCAAAAAATGTTTACTCAACTAAACAAAAATGTACTAGCAAAAAAAACATTGTCATGGTATTAACAAACAAAAAAGTGGATCTTAAATTTTCCTCATGTGTATAAGAACAGCGTTGATAAAGAATAGTGAATACGTTATAGAATAAAAAACTATCTTAACAGAAAAACTTTCAAATGATTGCAACGAAAGAGTTTTATTCATGTCGATAGGTAATATTATGGCAAAAAATAACATTGAGGCAAAAAGAGGCCCTTGACAGAGACCCCACTTGTGATCGGGACTTATTTATTCCAAATGTCCCCAACATTATGACTAATAGTAGATTATGCACTAAGGGAATAAAGCAGTGTCTTACGTCGCGGGCGGCATATTAAACCCTGAGCGTAACGAGGGCGTCTAGAGGGCGTTATATAGAATCCTGAGTGAAGCGAGGGGTTCCAGCTGCCCAAGACGAAGTCAGGCTTTATTCCAGAGGAGCATAGTCTACTTTTCACACCTTCTGCGAGACAATAAAAACCAGGGCATAGTGTAAGTAAATTCCATAAATTAAAATTAGCTGGCAATCACAGGACCAAACACCGTCTTTTGTTTCAGATTGTTTGCAAACACACCTTTTTTTTTAAAGTTTTACTTATGGTGGCCAGTTCGGTTTTCGTACAAACCTCTTTAAAATGCCATATGGATGGGCATTTTTTTAACTTGGAGTTTTCCACGAAGTTTTCACACGAATTTGACGTTCCAAATTAAAATCACTTTATTCCTTAGGGAGTTTTATACAACTTTATATTCCTTAAGAGATAATGCTTTACTTTAGGTTGAGGTTGCATGATATGTAATGGGAAGTTTTCTGATTGCTGTCAGAATAGTAAAACATTGTCTCTAACTCATTGCTGGTCTCTCACTTTCTGAGTCACTTTTCTTGGTCCTTGGCTAATCGAGTCCTGCTTTTACCTGATAGTCTAGCAATTTCGCCAGTCTTGTCGACCTAGCTCACTACCAGATGATACACTCTCTTAACCTTGGCCGTTATGATATTGCTAGCCGGCACTTGGTTTAACAGATGTAATGCCAATCAGAATTGATATGCTACTAAACTACGTTTACGTCAGCAAATTCCAATTCGATAAATCGGATGCAAATCGTAAACAAATCACAATGCCGTTGAGTTGGGCATTGGCCGTCAAGCATCAGTTTTAGAGATGAAGTTTTCAGATATCACAGTGTAAATAAGCTTTTTATTTCTGCAATATTGGGTGTTATTAAGAAGAATATGGCAGTGGTAGCCTAAACCCGTAGACTTGAAATTGTAAGGTTGTGGGTTCAAACCCAGGGAACCAATGAGCTCTTTGAAGTTTATGTAGGTTTAAACGAATTTTCATACCACTGACTTTAAGATGAAAAAAAACATCGTGAGGAAACCTAGATACGTCCGGGGAAGCAATTCGAAGGCGTATGGGAATCCACCAACCCGCATCTGGGCCAGCGTGGTGGATAAGGCCCAAATGCCCAGCAAAGGTTGGCCTATGTCCGGCAGTGGACTATTAAATGACGGATTATGCTACGCTTTGGTACAAGTGATAATCTGAGCAATATACTTGCCGGATTATAAATGTCACGCTTGCTATAACGTGAAGGCGCTATCTAAGATTTTTAACTTCAGTAGTTCTGAACTTTGTGCAGTAATGCACCGACATTTTTAAAGATTCGTAAACGTTTTCTTTTGCAACAAGTTCACGTCGACATGGTGGGAGGTACTGCATAGTGAAAATACCAAATGCTGTTGTTCTTCGCGTAGAATCTGTTAACTGTCCTACAAATTATTTTGTAATGAAAATGCAACACTAAATTAAGGTTTTTGGCTGACCATAATAAATCAGAAAAAAAATTTGCCCTAATCGTAAAAGCCACATCGGACGGAACTTAGGCTCGAAGGCAAAATTGCTGCTTTTAAACGGGAATACCCTAAATTAGTATTTAAATGTTTCTTCATCGAAACCGATTAACAAGTATAAATGTAGAACGAGAGAGATTTATCGATGCGGGCCGAGGGTTATTCGCCAACTGGACGCGAGGGGCTGGACACACGTGTGTCCAGCTAGTGAACCTCAAAATTGGTATCACCTATTATTTCGTCATATGGACACGCTTGAATTTTCAAGCATGTCCAGATAGAAACTACGAATAAATAAAATAATAGAAAATCATAAGTAAACGAAAACAAAAAAAAACTAAATAGCTAACATAAAACATAACATAAGCAAATACCAAAAAAAACGACTGACGTCAATCGACCTGCTCTTCGATAAATAGGGACGACTACTACGAGTACTTGTGTGCTTAGTGAAACCCAATCAATGAACACTCAGCTCGATTAATTAATTAGGCAAATTAAGCTTTTAAACTAATTAGGTTGGCACAGAATATTGTACTTAGTCTACCCGCGATTAGGAAAATTTTGCTAGAGGCATAAGTAGTGCGGTACACTATATTTAGGGATGTAGCTTCGTTTTTGTCACCAGCCTACCGACGCTCGTAAGTTTTGATTCAAGCCTTTTCAACCGACTTCAAAAAAGGAGGTTCTCAATTCGACTGATGTTTTTTTAATGTTTGTTACGTGATTACTCCGCCTATTATGAATTGATTTTGATGTTTTTTTGTTTGTGTGGCAAAAATCTGCTGTTTCATACAAAAATTTCATTGACCTTGGACAAAATGTATGGAACAGCAGATTTTTTCGTAATTTCACGGTTTGCCCCATAGTAAAAGTTGTTCATAATTATGAGTACCCTTCAGTATTATTACACCTTCTTTAGCATGTTACGCCTTACTTAAAAACGCAAACGTCATTTAACTTATGCGCGCGCGCTTATAAAAATGAAACGCGCAGTACCTACAGCAAACGTTGCAGCGTTTTTAAAAAAAAACATAAGTCTCTAGTGTAACGGTTGAATCAAATACACGCATAAAACTAACTTTTTCAACTGGTAGATTTTATCTGTATTATGTGGGATATGCTCGTAGTAGAGTTTAGAGCGGGGTCTATTTCTGTCTGCGCTGCTGTAAACAGAATTATTGGTGGTGTTGTTTACTAACGGCCGCAGGGTAACGGCGCTGTTATGAGTGCGCCGAGGCCGAGCCCAACGAGTTTTCAATGCGTTCTCCAACACTAGCTACCACTCTTGACTAAAATGTAGTCTTTCTAACACTTTAGGAAGCAAATTTATAGTTTGGTAATCCAATTTCGCTACCTTAACTACTAAATAGGTGTACCTACTGATGTCGATTCTGCTGCACCGCTCACTAAACTAAACTAATCTGACAGGACTAAAATTATATGGTCTCATTTCATTTCAGTGTGTTAGAAAAGAATGTCAACAGGTTTCGTCCTGTCAAATTAAGTTTAGTTTAGTGAGCAGTGCAACAGAATCGACACCACTATTGTCTTTTCTGTGCTCTAATGGACCAGCAACTCGTTTGTTGCAACGATGTGGTCGAAGATGAAGCCCGCAGACTCAGAAGATACCTGTTCACCCAATAAAAAAACTTCCTAACAAATATTATTAAGGTCATGTGTATCTCTAATGAAACTATCTATTTCTGTGAATTGTTCTATTTGAATTTGAAGGCTAGAATGAACCTGTTAGTTTTATTTTGAAAAAGTCACTCCCATGCGCAATTTTTTTATTTAAGGTGGTCGCAATTTACGTCAATCTAGTAAGCTTCCGTCCATTACTGTTGTTTTTACAATATTGTCTCGTCACTGCATTCACTTTTTCGCCCTCATTGTACGGCCTTATTACGATGCGGATATCCTTACGTGACTCTAATTTACGATTGCTTGCCATGACATTTGCACTACAATAAATGTTATGTAATAAAGCTTTCTGGAGTCTGGAGTACTAATAAATCGTTGTTACATCGTCTGATTGATTTGTACGTAGTCAGTGCGCACGAACTCAATGTAGCTAAAATTTCCGAGGATTGTACCGAGAGTGTACCGAGAGTATACCGAGAGTGTACCGAAGTGAACGCAGTGTTTTGGTAATAAGCGCTGAGCCCAAGTCGTCACGCCGACACCTTGTTAACGTCAGAATGACGGGGTAACCCCATTCCTTGGACTACGTCTCCATTCGGGACTAGTAACTTTTTTATTTTATTGTATATTGGGCAAGTACCGTTAGGTTACGTTGCTTTGTAATTTATTCTGTGCAGTCTTTACAATTTACTGACAAGACTCACGACTCACGGCTGTATTTTTATATGTGCTTAAAGGTTTGAGTTAACTGCTTACACCTATCGGTCTAAATTGAATCTTTAAGTCCTTATTTTTGCGCGATAAAAATTATCCTTTGTCCTTGTCTTTTTTTATAGTCAACAGTGAATACTTAGCAACCGTCTATAATAAGTACCTAGTTGTGAAAGGTTAACAATTAAACAGAGATAATTAAGGTAGGTAGTGGTGTACTTAATTTTGTACAATTACTATTTTTATTTTATTTGACATTATCATTTTACTTCTCGATTTTGAAATATCAGTTTTTTTAGTAAAAGCAAGCTACTTAAAATGAAATAAAGCAAGCAAAGTGAGGCTCAAAAATAAGCAATGTTTTTAAAGCATTAAACGCAAGCATATTTATGGGTAAGGGGTAGAAGGTTTAAATTAATATCCACTACCAGACCGTATGCTAATCAATAAAACCTAAACTAACCAACACCATTTTTGTGATCTATTCAATACCTAAGAAGTAGGGCTTTCACTTTTCTGTGTATTCAATCGAACCCCGGAAACAAGACTCAACGCTTTGCCCAAACACTGTAACCGTTGGACAAATATTTACAAACATTAGTTTGCTAAACACGACTATGGGTGTTGACGTGACCAATGTAGATTTAGGATGGTGGAACCACTCTTGTCAACACTTTTCTCAACGCTAGTTGCCAACGAAAGTTGAACGAGTATGGAAAAAAAAAAACTCGCATCAAGTGTTAGTCTAATTTAGCAAATTACAAATTGCTTTAGCAATTAGTTAGAAAATTGTCTAGTATAGTATTATATTATAATCTGTAGTATTGTTTAACTATGCTTATTCTTTCTATGGTATGTAATGCGTAATTAATATTTTTTATGAGTGGAACATATAAAAGTACAAGCTTAAGGTATTGTCCAAATAGGTATAAATAATGCCTGTTAATTTACAACAATTTTTTCAGCTGATAGCTTCACACCTCTTCGTGTACCTTACTGAAACATTTTTGGGGGGAAAGTATGAAAATAAATATGTATTTGTTAAATGTACAAATAGAACCATTCTCTGTCATAAATTATTGAAACTTTTTCTAGGCATTTATTTTCACACGGATCTTTTCACATTTCGTAACATTTCTATAAATTACCTACAGAGCAATTTATAGCAACTTAAATAAAGACTTCTACAAGGCAAGACTTTTGATTATATATGTGTCATTACAAAACAAACAGGCTCCTATAAAAATCAGTGCAAAGCTCACCTCTAATAGAAGTAGAATCGCAGTTGATCAGGATGATTTCACAGATGGATAAACTTGTCAAGAAAAGCTTCTTTACTCGTTTCCTAACATTGTTTCATACGTTGTTCGGCTATCTCCTCAAATGGGTATTTGGTAGTGTAGTTTTTGTTCGCATTACTCTTAATGTGACTTTTGGAGGAATTTAGTTAACCTTGGAGCATCTTTCGGGTTTAGTGAATGTGAAAGTTTTTCAATCTTACCTAAACTTGCACGTCATTCGATTAATTATCTTTTCCTTCTAACATTACCAAAGTCGATGTTATGCTGAAATTATACATAGTTTGTTTATTTTTCCTAAACTGGCTTTTACTACTTACTTTTTAATTGATTGAAATATCAATTATTTAAAAGGTGACAGATTTCTAAGTCAAATTTACTTTTAATTTCTATACGATCTATATCTGTAACACAATTTGTCACACGAAAAATTTAACAGTTCTCTAGATTAAATTATGTCTCTTTTGTTCCAGAAATACGTAGTCAGTACTGATCGGAGTGGAGACATCCACGTGCATGTTCAAGTAAGTACCTAGAGTTCAACCATTTGCCTAAAGTATACAAGCAAAGAGTAAATGCTTTCCTAAAAAATACATTTTCAAAGATATGGGTCACAGTGCACTGCCCTGCGCCACTCCGCGTGCCGAGCGCGTTAGAGCGATGAACAATAAGTGCTTGCAAATGCCAAGATAACAAATTACACAAGTAAAAGTGTGACATTTTAATCATGAGACTCAATTCCTCGGCAAATGGCAATCGGCGTCGTCCCGAGTCTCATTGCCCTGGGGTGAATTAGCTGTCTGCTGGAATAAGTGGGTCAGTTTTATATATTTTCTTAACATTACAGAAATTTCAATTTTTAGAGTGTTTATTGCTCTGTTTTATTTGATTCGATTGTGTTATAAAAACGGAAGTATAGTTTCAACAAAAAGTTCATCTATATATATATATATATATATAAATGAACTTTTTGTTGATTGAAAATAACTATATATATATATATATATATGTAAATATATAGTTATTTTCAATCAACTGCGTCTTATACTCAGGTTCACACCATCAACTGGAACAAAATTACTCACCAGTTTAAATCATCTCATACTTAAAACAGACAGCACTTGTATATTTTGGCTTTCCTCAAAACATGATTGATGATCACAAAGTAATAACACTTGAAATAAACGATCTATTTTGATTCTGATAACCACGAGATAGAAGCTAAAAACGGGTATCGTTACAACGAGATGCAAGATTTTTATTGATTTTTACATACTAAAAAGTCGTTAATTTACCGACTTATCGATACTCAAATATTCAAGGAGTTATCACGATAAGGTAGGTCTAGTTCAGTGTATGCAATAAAGTAGATACAATATATGCGTTTATTATAGTTGAAACAAAAATATAACCGGAGAAAATAGAGATCCTTGTGAAATACCGGGAATTAATCTTAAATTTGATCAAAGCCCCCCTCAGCATCACAAAATTAAATCTAAATCACGATTGCACTATCATTATAATATGCGAATGTACAATTTTTTTCTAGGAGCTGCAGCACGAGCACCGTCCTATGTCGCTAAATTTGACGAGTCGGTATAGCAGATTTACTAAGACGAATTTGAGAATATACTTACCGATATTTTTCGAATTATACCGATCTAAATGTCAAATATACGATTTAAATGTCAAATATACGATTTAAATGTCAAATATACGATTTAAATGTCAAATATAACGATCGTCAAGAACTGTACTCGCGCTGCTGTGCTATGAAATTTGGCATGATGATACGATGCATCACAAAAATGGGCACAAAACTGTGTGGTAAAAATTTATGTTTTTGAAACGCAATCCCATACTTTGCATTTTACCGCTGCTTTTAAAGTCAGAGACTTTCTATTCTGAGATCTCGAATTTGAAAGTATTATTTTTATGTTTAAACTTAAATATTTTGTCTAAATTGTTAGATTCATCCATAAACCCAATGCCCAATCTTCTGATGCATCTAATAATAATAGAAATGTTTACACACAATTTAGAATTGGCTATTTCTCTTTTCCGTTTCTATAATATCTATGTCTAACTTTAATTCCATGCTGCTTTGTTCAGGGGATAGTACCTCGATACGCACAGGTAAGTAAAATGTAGCTCAAATTATGCTAAGTATCTTTTATATTTTATGGCATTGTGATTGAAATGTACTTTTATTTTATAGATGAAGAAACGAAAATCAATCTGCATGGTGAGATGATAAGTCAAACAAACTTTATCTATAGTGACGCCCGCTAATCTATAGAAAAGAGCTATTAGGATGGCTAGTTTTTAAATATTGTGGAAATGTTGTTTAGATACTATGGCTCGATTCTACTGAGACTCATGAGATATAGGTCATCTCGTAACTACAGACTGAGACATAGTGACGTTTCCGTTGCAACATACATCCTGCAACCCTACTTTATCTTCACTTTCCTGAAGGAACTGGGATATTTTCAATACATAAGATATGCCAGTGTCCATTCCAGTCCATTCTATACCTATTAGATTAATTAATAATCAGAACTTTTCCCTAGTTTTTTGTTTTAGATAACATAGGTACTTCCAAATCTTTAGAAATACGTATCTAAGAAAAATTGCGTGGTACCTAATATTATAATTTTCTGACTAAAATGTTTAGGCGCTAATAAAAAATATCCCTGCAGTGAGAAACAAACGTACATAAACCTGAATTCGATTTTTACGATCGCTGTAAAAAAAAACTCGTAATATACAGGGTTAGTTCTAATCAGTTAGCATCCTTTTAAGGGCATATTCTGTACATCAAAACAAACAACTTTTACTATGGGACCAACAACGAAATCGTGAAAAAAAACAACTGTTCCATACATTTTGCCCAAGGTTGATGAACTTTATGTATGGAACAATTGATATATTTTTCGCGATTACAATGTTGGCCCCATAGTAAAAGTTGTTTGTTTTGGTGTACACAAAATGCCCTTAAAAGGATGCCAACTGATTAGAACTTGCCCTGTATAACGTATTATTTAGATTATCGCATGTTTAGTATTTTCATAAAGGTGTACAATGTGTGAAGCTCGGATAAAATGTAGAGTTGGTGTGTACTTGTGCAATTTTTTGTGTCGTTAAGTAAATATGTATTATAATAATGATCAATAGAATTAATTAGAACCACTTCAACTGCTAGAACTTGAATAATATTATTTCGACTCAAATGTTTAATTTTGAAAATTACAGGGAGACCTGAGCCAGCAAGACAAGCGATGCGTGTTCTTGACCGTTCACGATCTTGGGACCAATCGTAAGTCGAATGTTATTCCCAGCGTCCCTACTGGCGCGTATCAGTGGGGATTTTAGAAATACTGCTAACTACTACTACTACTACCACTAAACCGTAAATATACTGGAGATCTGTCTGGCTGTTCTAGAAAATGCGATAAGTAATGTATTTGTCCGTTTTGCTGTTGCTCTTACGATACCTAGTTTAGTTTAGAGCAATTATAAACCAAAATAATATTACAGGTACTAGAATAGCTCGATAGGTTTTAATATTTTGGCCTAGTATTAAAAATAATAATAATACTTTACTTCATTTCTCAGACTCGGCACTGGTTGACTACGTGAACTGTCCAGCTATGTCGGAGATTAAGGAACGTTCGTGCTTCATTCACGTCGACGTACCAGGCCACGAAGAGAATTCACCAGATTTGCCAGATTCGTGAGTTATTGCTTATTTAGACATCTATTTAAAATTGTTAAGTTGCCTAGTAGATTACCTACGTGACAAGAAAAACCTTTAAATTATTATGAGTGCGAATGAGTGGGCCAGAGAAATATCTCAACTCTTATAAAATACTAGGCTTTGCATTTGTAGGTGTATAAAGGGTTCGGGCTTTGGCCTCACAAAAAGCTATTTTAGTGCCTATGAAAGAAGAAAGCTTAATAAGAAAGTTTTGTGTAAACCAGCTTAATGTATATTTATGATTTACCAGTGCAAACCCACAAATCTCATCTACAGTTTTGTGCGTTATCTGTGTTCTCTTACTAGATTGCTATTGTTCTGGTTACCTAAAATCAACAAATTCTTATCCACAGCTACCAATTCCCTTCCCTCCAGACCCTTGGAGAAGACCTCATCACAGTATTAGACTTCCTTCACGTGCGCTATGCCGTCGGCCTCGGCGAGGGCGCTGGTGCGAACGTACTCGCGCGGTGTGGGCTGGCCCATCCTCGCAGGTTGCTCGGCCTGATCCTCGTCAACTGTACAGCCTCCACCTCCTCAGTGGCAGACGCATTCAGAAGCCGCTTCTCCCGTTGGAAAGGCGCTGACATCTCCCAGTCAGAGGAAGACTTCCTTATCTACCACAAGTTTGGACACGTGAGTTCTCAGCAAGAGCAAATTGATTACCGCTACCAGGTACTCTTCCTTTCTGTTTTCGTTACTAACAACACTAATGATCAGCTGTGCAGCTGTCTACGAAAGGTAAATGCCATGTTCAGATGTATCATCATCTGGCTAGTTACTACTAAGTTTGGTTTTGATTGAAACAACAAAAAATCTGCCATTTTAACTTAATTGGCACTGGTGTCAATTCTGTTGCACTGCTCACTAAACTAAACTTAATTTGACAGGACGAAACCTGTTGACATCCTTTTTTAACATATTGAAATGAAATGAGACGCGTATAATTTTAGTCCTGGCAGATTAATTTAGTTTAGTGAGCAGTGCAACAGAGTGAGGGGTGCAACAAAATCGCCATCAATATCTGCCATTTTAGTTGGTACTTTTAAATTGAAATTCTTTTAGAAAAGTCAGTCTTTTTAGACTTGACTAAACCTATAGTTATGTGAGTTTTTTGCATGTAGTGGCATTAATTTCTTCTCTTTATAACTAACACACTAACATTTGTAGTATTAGTTTGCTTTTAGTGCTTGTTTGAGTATTATAACGCAACGCTCCTGTATATTGTAATAAACTACTTGACCTCTTTTTAGTGTGTGCTAACAGTACTATGTATGATAATAATAGTAACATTAAATGCTTGATTTTCCAAAGGAAACATTAATACGTGTCTATTTGTCTATCTGTCTGTGTCGTTTGCCTTATATTCTAGTATAGATTGGTATCTATTTTGACCTAATGCCATATTAGCTAAGTCTTGCAATAAGTTCCTACGCCGTTCCCATTTTACAAAAACAGCAAAGAATAGAATATCATCATTATTAATAATACGCTTGACTGCTATCAGCAGGAGCTAGTCTTTTTTTATGCATCGGAGTGACGAGGCGAGTGAGAAGTGCACCTGGTGGTATGCATCACGCCTGCCCATAACAGTGCCAAAGTTGTGAACTTACGAACATAATCCTGCGCTGCACTGCACTGCGTTTGTCACTCTGATACTCTTCATGCGCAGTAATTTACACAGTTTCCACAGTGATCACTTTAACATCCACATCTGGTAACAGTCTTCCTGAGCCTCATAGTTTTCAGAAAATTACGTCAAACTAAAGAAACCTCTTAGTTGAAATCTGTTAACAACTAACTTACTCTAAGTTACTAATTGCAGCAAATCTCATGCGAGTCATGCGAGGGCGGAGAGCGCGAGCGCACGCTGGCCGATTACCGCTCGCGGCTGCGCGGGAACCTCAACACGCACAACATCAAGCAATACGTGAGAGCGTTCATCAAGTGAGTTTACATGCCTCAAGTTCCGCTGAGACACAACCGCCCGTAGCTCAAGAAGTTGGGGTTTTGTAACGCAATACATATAATGTTTTGATGGAGGCATCTCCTTTCGGGGAAGCCGTCGCCGTCTAAAAATGTGTAATGAACCATCGACAAGATGAAGAAGAAGATGGGAATATTTAAATTCACTAAGTGTAACTGACATCTTCAAGGCTATCTATAATAATATGGATAAATATAAGTAAGGCATAGTTCATAAATATACAACTAAGTAGATAAAAAATGAACGGAACGAGGATATTCGCCAAAGAACCAAAGTTACCGACATAGCTCGCAAGGTTTGCAAGTTGAAGTGGCAATGGGCAGGCTACATCACTCGAAGAACTGACAACCGATGGGGAAGAAAGGTTATAGTGGGAGGCCTTCCTGCGCTGCGTCTTCCGGTTCGCGGTCGCCACTCAAGAACCTTTCTTATATATATATAGGTGGACCGACGACATTGTAAAAGTCGCGGGCAACCGGTGGATGCAAATGGCAGGTTGTCGTACAGTGTGGCGGTCTAAGGGGGAGGCCTTCGTTCAGCAGTGGACGTCTCCGGGCTGATGATGATGAAGATGAGATAAAAAATAGTAAACTATAACCGGCTCTTACATTGTGTTTTGCCCTGTAGAGAGAAGTGAAGTAGGGCTTTCGCTTTTCTGTGGTGTTATGTAATGTGTGTATCCTATTAAATGACGGTATTATTTTACACGGGCAACAAAACAAAATTAAACTGCAGCGCCATCAGATAATTCGTTCAGAAATTACTTTACTACAATCAGCGAAATGTTAGTCCAAGAGGGAAATCCTTCCTCCGAGACTACAATCATTGAAATCGAAGGTGTTAATCGTTGGGAACAAACCAATTTACGTACGCACAACATAATATGTATTGTATTTCGTCATAAAAAAAGTCTATAGACTATTTGAGGCCCATGGTAGCATCAACAGAAAAGCGAAAGCACATATTAGCATCCCAGAACGTTTAACAAAATGTATTATAATATTTTTCGCTATGAATCCAGCTGCTATCTTTGCTGAAATATTGCGATTCTTGATTGTAGGCTTTATTGCTTGCCTCACATTAACTATTTTTATTTCTTATTCCAGCCGCAAAGACCTGGTCCTCCGCGGCTGCCAGCCCGACATCCTGCTGATCACGGGCATGCTGAGCCCCTACCAGGGTGTCGTCGAGAAGATGTACCGTGAGCTAGACAAGGATAAAGTCACCATGTTAAAAGTGGATCGAGCGGGAGACGTACTGGCTGAAACGGTGAGTTTTTATAGCAGGATCTTTGGTTGACAGAGAGTTTACTTGCTGCCACAAGATGGCAATGCCACAAGAACTAATGGCAAGTGTGAGTCATCTCGTCTCCGTACTAGACGACGAGATAACTATTTTTTTTATATTATGTTTTCAGTTGAGGTACGGGCGCGAGACTCAGTTTGGAGGGTAAATTTCAACTTTTGGAAAAAAAAATTGATACGCTCATCGTGGTTTCTTAAATTGTTTAAATTGTTTCTAGAATGAATAAAATAAAAAAGATTGGTCGATATTTGACAAAGCGCTATCTGGCCCCAAGTTTGCACAATGGCAACTAGATAGCCGAATAAGATAGGTTTAAAAAATATAATAAGTATGTATAAGCGTAGTAAAGCAAAGTCCATCCAGCAGTTCATTAATTTTACACATAGGTAGGTAAACATTATACAAATGAATATCGCAGGAGCCGTCTTTAAGCGACATATAAAACACAATTAAAGTAATATTTGTATCTACCACACAGTTATTTTAGTTTTATAAACAAATGAAGATGCAAAACCATAGGAGACAGCAGCGTATTTTCTAAAAAAAATGCGACTTTGCCACGTGAACCGGCAAACACGTCAAAATGTTGGTCGCCGGTTACTTGATTGTGAACGCTGCACTAGTAGGTATAACTATTAAATTCCACTAATAACTGCCAACTAAAAAAAACAAATTCTTTATGGAAAGTGACTGTCAGTGGAAGAATTCGTGCAAATGTTATAAGTTAAGAGATATATGTGAGATATGTGCTGCGGAATTGGAATTGTTGAAAAAAAGTTTTATGTAAATATGCAAGTAATAATTAAAAAGCAGTATAATGCAAATGTATTCATCGCTTTAAAATTATAAAATTGCAGATAAAATCGGTTATTGTTTGATGCTTTACACATAAAATTTCCATATCAAAGAGTATTATTTATGTCAAGCTTTGCAACTGTATTTTGTAACTATAGAAATATAGGTTCGAGTGGCGCCATCATTCGCATAACCACTGTCATTATGCAATCACCTACGATTCTGTGGCCCACATACAATGTTAAGCTGTACTATATTAGTGACTCTCGCATTATAGTTAGCCTGTATTTTAAGGCTACCCAAAGGCATTGCAATAAAAAGTTGTTTTTATTCTAGTGCTTTTAGTCTAGTAGTTCCGGTTTTATTATCAAACCATGATAGCGTCCTTTTTATAATACCATTTGCCCTACCCCAACCAGAGACTATCGGGTGTTGCTTCAGTTCAGTGATCTGTCACGACCAGTTAGTTGACCGACGCTGTATGCGCTACTTAGTTAAATCACAGAATAAATAATAGTACTAAGTACGGTTAAATTATCTACTATAGTGTGGAAGTACGCAGTAGGTTTACTACCCCACCATTGCACCGAAGAATTGCCAAATGCAATCAGCCGCCCTTGCACATCGAAAGTAAAAGTACGGTTAACGTTCGCTCAAGCCGACGCGTTCAGTCATTCCCATTACGTTAAGACATAAATCACTAGCAAATTTTAAACAAACATAAAAACTAGTGCGCTAATACGATGATCTGAAGTTACGAAAATAGGAAACTAAAATGTCGTGGATTTTGCTAATCGTGGAGATAATCATTATTGGAGGCATGCTTGTAGGATTGTACCAGAAGAATACAAACCAATTTTGTAAATCCAAAAAGAGGTACGATGGAAAAACGGTGTTAGTGACTGGAGGCACGATGGGAATGGGTTTGGAGATAGCTGCGGATTTTGCCCACCGTGGTGCTAAAGTAATAGTGGCGTGTCCCTTTGAAGATGAAGGTCAACACGGCAAGAAGCTCATAGAAAGAAGTTCCGGTAGCGATAAAGTAATTTTCAAGCTGTTAGATCTAGCCTCTTTTAAATCGGTGCGCAAGTTTGCCGCAGACATTCTCGAAACGGAAGACAGACTGGACATTTTAGTGAACAATGCTGGCGTCGGAACAGCCGGCGACTTCCAAACTACTGACGGCCTTAACTTCATAATGCAAGTCAACTACTTTGGCACATTTCTGCTGACAATGTTACTCCTACCGCTTTTGAAGAAGACGGGCCAGCCGCCGGAACCGAGTAGAATAGTGAATACATCGTCGATCATGCATAAGATTGGGAGCATTGACTTAGAGAATATGAACAAGACCGGTTATTGGTACAAAATGCAGCTGTACGGGAACAGCAAACTGTGTCTTGTTATTTTCGCTCGACAACTAGCGAAGAAGTTAAAACGTGCGCATGTCGTCATAAATGTAGTTGATCCGGGCGCTGTCGGGACCAAAATCTTCAAGTGCGTAGGAGATTCTCTCGGCAATTTCGCTAGTTTTATTTTTGGGATACTTTTCAAGCATCCATACGAGGGCGCTCAGACTGCTCTGTACGTAGCCACGAGCAATAGAGGTGGGAAAATGAGTGGAGAGTATTTCAAAAACTGTAAGTTGTCTAGAGCTTCAGAAACTAGTTATGACGATGATTTGGGAGCAAAGGTTTGGAATGAGTCTATTAAACTATCGCAGTTGAGTGACGAGGAATTGCAGAAATGCTTTGTCCTGTGAAATAAGATAATTGTGAGTAAAACATCTTAAACTTCTGTATATCAATGATGTGTGTAAGAAAGAATAGTTTTTCCCAATCAAGCTTACTTGGCTTATTTAATGGTTGTATAGTCGTATTAGCACCTAGTCAACCAGATCAACCTACTAGTGCCCCAGGGCATACCCCCTTCTGGGGTGCCAGGGCAAGTCTGACCCCACTCCCGGCGACGGCCAAGCCGAGGTTCGTACCGTCTGAGGTGCCCTTGAGCTAGTCGCCTTTAATCTAAACTAGGCCGAGCGCCATTTGCGCTTGCCTAAAGTCCGGTGACGCTGTAGAGGCCATCTGAGGCCAACAGCATCAGACATTCATAAAAAAAAAAAAAAAAAATTGCACCCAAATGAAAGAATGTTTTAATATCACAATGCGAGGTTGGACTGCTGGTTGCAGTTACGCTCTATCGATCACTCGGGCAGTAGTCATTAAAATACAATATGTTCATGAGTAGTGATCGATATTATAAAATTTTATCAAAACAGGCATCCATAAGAACATAAATATCACCTCTCGATTAAGTGCAATGTAAACAGAGTTTTTAAGTCTGAGATCGCTTTTGCGATCTTTCACTTGTGGTCTTAACATGTAAGTTCTGTAAATATTTTATTCCGTAAGTATTTCTTCTGCATAGTTATCTTAAGATATATTAAAAGAACAACGTAGAACTTTCTATACTATTGATCTACATACATCTCCAATATCTTTCATGAAGATTAATATGCGGGTAGTCTAGAAAATATAGAGTTGCCTGATGGTAAGCTCAACTGCTACATTGGCATTGTCAATGCGTTACCAGTTCGAAAGATGTTTGCAGACGCCCTTAAAACGCTCTGTGTACAAATTCTGCGGTAATATCTGTGTACCTAATACCTTCTCGAGAACTAGACATTCCACATTTTGAAAGTGCGCGAAAGGAATGAGCGCCAGAACCAAACGGTACGTGATTTATAGATTTGCTAAATTTGGGGGACCTTATGTAAAATCCTTTTAATTATGACACAATAGTAGAGGTCATGATTGGTAATGGGGTCAAAAGTAGACAAAAGTTTATCAATAATTCAACACACTTTCCAATTAAAATGTATCAGCTCCAGGCTGAAGAAACTTACACAACAAAACAAGGTTACGATATCCTTCCTTAAACAACTGCAGCGCAAGAATAATTTTACAACGGGTATCAGTAATTGGCAGGTAATTAGCTAAGGCGTTCAAAGTCCTTGATTATATATGAAACTAGTAGAATAGCAAAATGAATCAAAGAAAAGACAATTATGATTAATTTACGACCAAATTTCACATTGAAATCATCTACACCTGTAAAAATTAAGCATGTAATTTAATTATGTCATTAGGGCCGCACACTGGCAACTATCTAAATATAGCACGTTAAATGTCTGCCCAATAACCAAAAGGTTCAGCTACTAAGGAAAAAACAAATACCACATTATTGAGTACTTCCGCTTTCGTATTTATAATATTAGTGTTAATTAGTTGGTACGTGATAAGTACGTTGCTAAGTGATAAAAAAAATGCTGGCTCAGCTTTTATCATCACCTTCTGGTGCGCCCAGAAGTTTAGTGTGCTCCCTCAAAATGCGGTGAAACTTATGTAGGTTTTCTCATGATATTTTCCTTCGTCAAAAAAATATTGCCATTGGTAGGATATTTTGAGTGAGTTTTTAAGCCCGTACGTAAATGCCAAAAAACTCATTGGGTATATGACCAAGATCTAATTCACAACCTCATAAATATGAGGCGCGTCTTCTCCAAACTGAACTACTAGAACATAATGATAACTAGAACTGTTTCCTTTTCCAGCCGGCCAAGGTAGCCCAGTCCCTCCTCCTGTTCTGCCAGGGCCAGGGCCTGCTCACGTCGCTGCCGCCTCCCGGCGTGGAGCGCCGCATGTCGCGCGCCATGTCCATGGAAGAGTACGACAAGCCCAACATCCGCCGCCTCTCCCTCACGCCGAGCGTGGCCGAGTCGCCGCCGAGGAGGATGTAGCTGGCCGACGCCGGCTCCTTGGCGGAGGAAGACTCTGCCTGATTATGGTGCCCTGGTATCTAACGAGTCTTATAGGTGATGCCTTATTGCATCTGTATTGTCCTCGTAGCTTTTAGAAATTCCGGCGTGATACGGTGCCCTTGTATTTTAAGCTGTAATGCTGTTTTGTATTGTAGGTTAGAATTCTTTGAAATTTGTATTATAGCTTAGAAGCGTTATTTATTATGGTGCCTGGGTAAGTTTTTTATTATGCTTTGATGCGTACTGGCGTGATAAATCTCGGGTATATAATTATATATTAACATCGAAGGATCAGAGTAGTTTAGAATTAGAAGCATACACCTCCACTAGGGCATGATAGGACATGGATATGTCCTATGGACCTGGGTATGTCCTTAAACTGCAACTAACACCCACCGGAGGACGGGCAGCAGCGTCCTCTTGGTTAACGGTGGTGACCATTCTGCGATCCCCAAGCCGCCTGCCAAGCGTGGGGATTATGGCAACACCCCTCTATAAAGGGGGAGGCCTTCGTCCGGCAGTGGACGTTTTATGTCTGACGACGACCTCCACTAGGTGCCCTGGTTTCTAGGCACCCTCGACCAAAGAAACAAGCTATTTCTTTGGTCGCAGAAGGGGCTAAGCTTGTTTTTCATTCATGCAAATGTTATCCTTAGTCATAGACTGTCAGCATCGTTTTTGTTCCACAAAAGAGCCGGAATTGTAATTTTAAAGACAAGGGGTGTAAAATGATGCTTTAGAAATCTCGTAGCTTCGAAAACTTCGCGTAATATTTGTAACTTGTCCTGGTAATTTGTATTGTAGCTTTATGTGCTGCAATTTTACTTTCAGCATAATAAGAAACTATGTTTTGGATGTGTGATTGATTCAGGCGTTACTTTGCGGAAGTCTCTTTTTACCAAAATTGATATAACTGTTTATTTCTAGTGTATTTCCGCTCTACGTTGCGCTGTGTAGACCGGAGATACACTAGAATGATACAGTTATATCAATTTTGGCTATGTTTTGGTTTTATTTGTGTAATTATTGTTCTATAGATTTAAAGCTGGCTTTTTTATAAGATATCAATACGTAGTTACATTGCAACATAGACATAGAGTAAATTGAACGGTGAACGGTGTTTAGACAATGAGAAATATAAAGTTAAAAGTATTTATACTTACTTTCTCATGGAAATATCTGTTTTTGTAAGTGTTTGTTCATGATTAAATATGTCTATTAAAATTAGAGTAGGTGAGTATTATTAAAATTATCAAGAATACTTTTTAAATGGAAAGTTTTGCATATCTTTAAAGATTGCGCAGCAAAAATCGTTGCATATTTTATAGGAAACATATTTATCTTACTTAGGTATATATTTACAAAATAAATAAGATTAATATATAACTTCTGTATCAATGTGAATTATATCTACATTTACTGTGACTATAACAGTTTTATTACACTTACAATGACAATTATACATGTAGTATGTAGTAATTAAAAAAAGAACATAAGAGTATGTACCGTTACCTATACGAACATATATATATGTAAATTAATCAAGATTGGGCTTGTAATGGACCAATATTGTAAGTGTTTAGGTACCTACGTATAGCATTCGATAAAAATGTGTTTTTTAAAACAACTTACAATCTTACTTTATTGATGAAACCTTGCTATCTTAATTAAATTTTGTGTAGGTCGATTAAAAATCTTTTGCGTGCCTGCGGGGCTAAAGTGGCTACTTTAGCACCGCTACGCGAAGCGAAAAGAACAGCTTCCTTCCCGCAGCGGCACGTAAAATCGTATACACACCAACGAGAGCAAGTAAAGGAGCCTCAGATCTCATATTTGTCACCCTCGGCATCGCCTCGGGAGACAATATACATGAGATCTGAAACATTCTTTACTTTTTCTCCATAAATTCTTAATTGGATTTTATCATTACATTCTCAGTTTGATTCATTCAGCGGATAGAGCCGCTCAAATATAAAATGATTAATTTATCTTAGTGTTTATAATCTATTGCTATTGTAGATAACTGTTTTCTATTTTGTTTTTAAGTTATTTGTTAAGTTTGCGATTAAGTTGTTTATTTGTAATGTATGCATATTCTATCATATCTTGGTATACCTAATGATTGTTTAAATTTTTACCAAAATAAACCTTTTCAGGCAAATAAAGTTATCATATACTCGTAGAGGGTAATTTTTATTCAAAGTTGTAATACCTAGTTATCTTTTAAACTAACTAAAACACAGTCAAAAAAATAAGAATGAAAGAAAGAAAATAACTGATTCTGTAACATCAGTGCAAAAAAACTAAGAGTAGTTTGTAGTGGACCTGGGTATGTCCTAAAACTGCATCCGAAACCACCGGAGGACGGGCAGCAGCGTCCTCTTAGTTAACGGTGGTAACACTGCGATCCCCAAGCCGCCTGCCAAGCGTGGGGATTATGGCAACCCCTCCCTATTAAGGGGGAGGCCTTCGTCTAGCAGTGGACGTCTTCTGGCTGATGAGTGAGTGAGTGAGTTTGCAGTGGTAGGACTCTACTGCAGAGTCCGCCTGGGGAAGTTATCACTTTTTCAGTTATTCAACGCCAAGCAGTAGGTATAGGCGTTAGACGTACTGTGTTTCGGCTTGAAGGGCAATGTTACTAGAGTAATTACTGGATATGAAGAGATTTAACATCTAATATCTCAGTGTGACGAGCGCAGTGCAGTGCGGCGCACGATTGAGTTCGCAAGTTCACAATTCTGGCACCGCTACTGTTAGTGGCAGGCGTGACGCTTACAACCAGGCGAACGTTACAACTCGTGCATGACTGGGCAACCTCTGCGAAAATAGAATAGCCAAAAGGTACTTCTTAAACTTATACAGACTATTATTAAAGATATCTACTTCATTTTTGTGGCTAGCACTACGGTACACGCGCCCATTTTTTTCACACGAATACACGCATGGCTTACTATGGTAGGCCACATAAAAATGACAATATATTGAATATTTCGTATTATCTGATTAAAACCACGAATACAATGGAAAGCCTATTTATTTTACTTTGTTTTACAAACCTTAAACATTAGAATAATTATGAAGAATACTAAACAATCGTCAATTACGTAAATATCTAAGAAAAAGTAACAAAAATGGCACTTCTGAGATCAACATGTTTTTTTATAACTTAAAACTAAACTTAGCCACCTAATTGTTTGTTTTCGTAGCATTCGGGACACAATATTGCTTGGTGATCGGGACAAATCCATTTATTGCAACACTTGCACCACCTTTTTGTTGACCGATTTCGGGCTCTCGAGCACAGCGCACATCGACCAACTCGTCCCATCTTTGAAGTCAAATCGTGTTGGGACTCTTGAGGTTCTTGTTCGACATTGCCTATTAGTGCTTCTATCCTAAATTTGAGTTGTCGGGGAAGTGTGTCTATGGTTGCCCGGCGAATCAAAAGCGGTTTTATCAAATTGAAAGACAATTCGTGCAAAAAGTTTCGCCTGATAATTTTTTCGGTGGGTGCATTCATTTGGTTGATCACTAGAGCGTTGAGTCCCACAATGTTCATGAAATTGAAGAATATTGTAAGCGGCCATCGCCGGCTATTACGTAGAACACTATATTGCTTGCACATTTTGTCAAGAATGTCTACGCCACATTTAGTGTGGTTGTAAAATGTCACTATCTCCGGCTTCTTTTCTTCGTTGGTTTCGGCATCGATAGCTGCATCGTAATGCATTGTAGACAGTAAGTTAACTGCTTTATTCTTTTTTGGAACGTAAGATACCAGTGTAGCGTCTTTTTGAAATCCAAAAAGAGAACTCTTGTTAGTCCTAGACTTCGAAGCTTTGAACTCCTTAGGAATTTCTGGTCTGTTTGCTTTCATAGTTCCAACAATCGTGATTTTTTTCTGCAATAGTTCCATAGCCAGAGGTAGATTTGTAAAATAATTATCCATTGTTACATTGCAGCCCAAGTTATAGAGAGGATCTAGCACTCTATGAACGACATCGTTAACCTTGTTGGACTTTTGAAATGGACCGTCTGGTTGAGCTCCAACATAAATCTCATAATTGTAGACATAAGGAAACTTTGTATCCACCACCATGAAAATCTTGATTCCGAATTTGTCTGGCTTGTTTGGTATGTACATTATGAAACTACAACGTCCTCGGAACCCGACTAGTTGTTCATCTAGTGTCAAATAATCACTAGGTACGTAGTTTTTACGACAATTGTTTGTGACCAGCTCAACAACTTGTCGAATTGGTGCCAGTTTATCAAGCTCCCGGCGCTGTTCTCTGTCAGTAACATCGTCAAATCTCAGGGCACGTATCAAAAATTTAAAGCGGTTTATCGACATTGTTGCATATACAATTTCCAGCCCAGTACCACGAGAGTTGTCCCAAAAATCTTTTGTGTTACGCCGTCCATTTCGCGACACTCCCATGATGTATAATATTCCCAGAAAAGCCCTCATTTCCACTATATCAGTGGGCTTTGCATCCCTGTTTCTTTGGTAGTGGTCTTTTATTTTATCAATATATATATTAGTGCACTTTACCAGAATGTTCAAAATCTCTTGCGTGAAAAACAACTGAAAACAGGACATCGGATCCTTGGCATTCCTAGCTGCTTCTCCTTTTGGACCTGGTGGTCTTATCCTGATGTTTTGGGGCCGAGTTCGCGTTGCTGGTGGAACATTTTTTTGCCAAATTGTTCCGTTGGTCGACTTGTAGGCTTCACCGCGTCTTCCGGTTGCTAGTTCTGACAGAGGAACTTCTGATTCTGATTCGGATGAGTCATCGGTTTCGCCCAATCTTTCGTCTTCATCTTCTCTGAGTTCTGACTCCTGGACAAGAGCCTGAAAATTTTGCTCTGGCTGTGCTTCATCATCTTCACTCTCAATCACTTCTTCATCTTCAGTATCCAGCTCTTGGAGCCACCTTTCTATTTGTGAATCATCCATGACCAAAATCTGTGAAAAAATAAATAAAATATGAAAAATACAACATATTTTGAAGTTAGCTATAGATATTACAATAAATTGCAACTATATACACATAATAATACACTAAACACCAGTTTAATAGCGTTACAAATCAATAGTACATAAAAAATTACATACCTGAATTTGGTACACCAATACACGCGCGGACTACTTTAGTAGGCCCACGCTTTTGGCGCCAAACTGCAGATGCGTGCGCATGCGCTGGGGTTGTGCGGGGTACTGAGGTCGCGACAAATATATCGGACTAGGATTACATGGAGTCACAAGTTTCTAGCGCGCTTAGCAAAAAAGTTATTCCAAAAAAAGTTACCCTGGTCTACTATAGTAGGCCGCGCGTGTACCGTAGTGCTAGACGAGATTTCATTGTACTGGCGACACATACGGACTAATGGATTGTAAAACGATATTTTAATTAGATGTTAAATCTCTTCATATCCAGTAATTTCTCTGGTAACATTGCCCTTCACACCAAAACATAGTAATGCTTGCACACTACTGCTTGGTGGTTGAATAACTGGCAAAGGTGTGGTACATCCCCAGGCGGACTCTGCAGTACAGTCCTACCACTACAAAAATCGTATCGTATATACCTATATGTATCGTCTTCAGAACCGCCTTAAAAGGCGGCTCTTGAAGCCGTCACACACGATGAAGATGCTATAATATTTCATGTTAGCTTAGAACACATTTAAATATCGCTAATCATACAAAACAAATGAACAAGTGACGAAGATAATTTTTATATTTCAAAAATGTACGGTGAGCGATACTATTATAGCATCTTCGTCGTCTGTGAGGGCTTTTATACCTACTTTCATATCTATGGAGGTTTGTTTCTCTATCGTGTTCTCTCGTTTATACTGAACGTTTTAGAATATCAGAGAAATTTATAGAATATTGTAGGACTAGTTTAAGAAAGACGCAGCGTAGGCAGGCCTCCACTATGATGACATTGTGAAAGTTGCGGGCAACCGGTGGATGCAAATGGCAGGTTGTCGTACACTGTGGCGGTCTAAGGGGGAGGCCTTTGTTTAGCAGTGGACGACATTGTGCGAAAGGGACATTTTGCGAAAGGGACATTTTGCGAAAGGGACATTTTGCGAAAGGGACATTTTGCGACTGGGACATTCGCGTGCAGTAGACATTTTAGGAAAGGGACATACGACGGAGCCCTTGGATCTATCTGGTTCTACTATCGCCATCTTTTTTCCTAACAAGTTGAGAAGTAAATAAAAACAGTTTTCAAATATATCGGACATTTTATTAAACAAGGACATGAGACGGTACAATGTGGGTTTTTAAACTGCTTTACAACACAAGACAGCCACAAATACTAGACATTACACTTACGATATAGGCGCCATCTCTGCGCACTACAAAACTACTCGTAAAAGTATCCAAAATTTTGCAAAAAACTTTAAAAAAAATTAAAGTGTAAAAGATAAATCATTTCTCTGTTTAATATTTGCATTGCAATTTTGAAAAAAAAATATACCTAAAAAATAAAATATCCGTCGCAAGACTACTGAACAGAGAAATTTACACAACAGGGTTCAATTTGAGGGAGATGCATTTCATTGAATGGAATAGGCAAAAATGAAAAAGTTAAGCGTTCATTATAAATGGTTTTAAAATGAGCCAAATATGTAATTATTATGTACACAAGACAATTGCCTGCACTGCTTATTACAAATGTTTAGGGAGGCAACTCGAACATCACCCGACCTCAGCGGACATTTTCGAACCTTTAATTAATTTCTCGCAAGTTCTGCCATATTCAATATCATAAACGAGCGGCCGCGATTTTGGGGCGTCCGCCTCGGCGACGATGCACGACCACCAACGTCAAACTACACGCACAACTCGATCTGAGCAAAAAGAAAAACTAATCAAACTTCCATCGAAAACTTTCAAAGTTTAGAAGACAAAAATCTTCTATTTTGAACCTCTTTGCCACAAAAAAAAGGTTAAGCGATCTCAAAGACCCGAAGAATAAAAATGTAGTTTTGGATTTAGAAGATCCACTCGAGTTAATTGCCGAGGACCGACCGCGTCAGAGCCTAGCGAAATCCAAAAATGCGTAGCTCCCTCGGCAGTCTCCCAAGCGTCTCGAATGTTCTTCCCGGTTCGGTTCGAGTAGCTGTGCATGCGTTTATGGCATCGCATCGTTGCTGCACTGGCGTCCGGACTAGCATCAAGCCACCAGCAGGCCCCGGCCCCGGCCCCGGCCCCGGCCCCGGGGGCCGCCAGCCATGATGATGCGAGGGTTGAGAGTGCGAGCGGAGAGGGCGCGTGACGTCACTCGCGTGCCCGGCGTCTCCGGAAGGTCAGAGCTCGTCGTCTCCGGGAGGCATATCGGAGGTCTCGATGGCAACTTCGTCGTAGTCCCGCTCCAGCGCCGCGAGGTCCTCGCGCGCTTCTGAGAACTCTCCTTCTTCCATACCCTCGCCCACGTACCTGTTACAAGAGAGATGGTTTAAAGTAGGTCATTAAACCAAAAGATTTGTATAAGAACAACCTGATGATCATAATGCTATAAGACAAAATGCAGCAATTATGATACATTCATGGAGGTTTGCTCTCATGAATTCTTAGAGCTATCCAAGGAAGGCCCGCAGAGAGCTGATGATGCACGGCCCGTACATATGAAAGATTTTGAGTCACTATCCTAAAAGTACAAGGTGAACGTTTATACACGTACACGTCCAAGTTGATTTATTTTCCATGTGGTAAACATGTTATGTTCTAAAACTGCAGACACAGAGGACACAGAGGACGGGCAGCTGCACCCTCTAGGCTCGAACAGTTTTTTCACGACAAATCCACGGCGATATTTTTAGCTTATTATAATTAAGACGTCCATTCTAGCAACCAAATTATAGATTCATACAGGTAGCTCGTGAATTTACCGACTCAATTAGAGTTGGTGGATCTATATAATTATACAATTTACGATGAACAACGAATCCAATCGAACGTTTTCACGTCAGACGTTTAGTAAAATGAAGATCCAGTACAGACTAACTGATAATTCCATCAGTGTATATAATATCTTACGAGCTTTTCGTATGGTAATAAAGCGAAACTAATTAGTGGGGTTGAGGCTTTCCACTGACCAGTGTACGAACGCCCGCTTGGAGTACATGAGGTCGAACTTGTGGTCGAGCTTGCCCCAGGCCTCCGCGATGGCGGTGGTGTTGGACAGCATGGAGGCGGCGCGCTTCACCTGCGCCAGGTCGCCGCCCACCACCACCGACGGCGGCTGGTAGTTGATGCCCACCTGGGGATTCGGGATCAACCTTATTGCAGGATCAGCACTTGATGTTTCATCATCATTGCGTGCCAAGTTAGAAGGTAAGTGGGGTAACTACTACTAGAAAGTCCTAAAACTTTATTTAGTTCAATTTCAGAAAAAAAAATAGATATGGACTTTGGTTCGAGGTAAATCATTAAAGGTTACCTTATCAAGGTAAATGTTGTGATAGATTTAATTCAAGTGAAATTATTTGAGGGATATGTTAAAATGAGACGAATCCGCAAACTTAGCGTAGAACCGACTCAGTGGATTGAAGATATACGACAGCAGGGAATGGCTGGAAACACGAAGCTTGACTCAGTTCCGTGCCTTAGCCAAGCCTAGATCCATTAGTGGACTGTAATCATCGACTGATATAGTACTGAAGGGGTGATATTGGAATACCACACCAATACCAAAGACCAAAATCCAAAGAAGACCCAATCCAAAGACGTTACCTTAAAGCCAGTGGGACACCAGTCCACGAACCGGATCCCGGCGCGTCCTTTCATGGCGGCGATGGCGGCGTTCACGTCCTTGGGCACGACGTCCCCGCGGTACAGCAAGCAGCACGCCATGTACTTGCCGTCTCGCGGGTCGCACTTCACCATCTGGTTCTGCGGCTCGAACAGCTCCGCCGTGATCTCAGATACCGACATGCCTTCGTGGTAAGCCTGGGGGGACATAAACAATAAATTTGCTACATTTTAGTTCACCGTATAAAATTTGTATGTGCCACGCTTCGGGTTCGGCGCATTTGTTCTTAGCACAGCCGGTCACAACTGCAAACTGACCATGATGCATTCTATGTAAATTAAACCGACTGCATATTAAACGCGCGAGCTGCGAATACTTGTCTAAGTCTCTCGAAAGAATGTACACAAGGACAGATGTGATAGCACGTCTGTTTTAAGAGCCGAACGTATCAGGCCAAACTAGACATGAATTTTGGAGCGTGTTATATCGTGCTATTTCTAATACGGTTTCGACCGTAACTACTACGCGCTACTAAGCTTGACTGTAATTTTAACAAGATACAAGCGGTAAACGTGTATACGTTAATGTTTTTTTATAATACTCATCATCCGGTCACCCATCCATAGGCTGATAGGATCACATCTGAGATTTAAGGAACACCTAGTCCAGCTACGCCACGAATAGCACATTTAGCAATACACTGCTAAATGTGCTATTTGCATCGCCATTACCCTCTCAGAATCAAAGAAGAGCTTTAAAGGCAAAACTATTGCTGGAGCTTGCCTTGTCTGCTGAGACGACGGGCGCGTACGCGGCGAGCGGGAAGTGTATCCGCGGGTAGGGCACCAGGTTGGTCTGGAACTCTGTTAAGTCCACGTTGAGCGCGCCGTCGAACCGCAGTGACGCTGTGATCGACGACACCACCTGAAGCACCACGGCAACAAAATATACTATGTGAGATGTTGTGTGCGAGGTTCCGGGTGTGGTTCTGAAATATAAGCGTTAGTGTTGGAAGGAAATATTCTGTATAGAATTTGTGTGGAATCGTGTACTCTGACGTCATTAGACACGATAGTTCGCTCATTGTCTATTATTAAAAGAAAATGTAAAATAGCTTCGTTATTTGTGCACATGTTTAAATTTTGTTTTCGATTGGTTTATTTGCAATCCATCTTTATATGGAGAGCCAATAAAAATATATCCCTATTTAGTTACCTACCTTTTTGTAGTGCCGGAGTCCGCCTGAGGAAGTAGCACACCTTTGCCAGTTATTCAACTGCCAAGCAGTAGTGTTACTGTGTTCCGGTTTGAAGGGCAATGTTACCAGAGAAATTACTGGGTATGAAGAGATTTAACATCTAATATCTCAGGGTAACGAGCGCAGTACAGTGCGGTGCAGGATTGTATTTGCAAGTTCACAATTCTGGCACTGCTACTGTTATGGACAGGCGTGACGCTTACCACCAGGCGAATGTCTTGCTAATCTCGTCACTTCATTGTATAAAGAAAATCTACATATACGTACAAACCAGTAGCAAAACATCCGGCAGCTAAGGTCATCGTGGCTTCGGTAAGCCAAATCGCTGGGCTTGCCGGCAACGTTTAATTGCAATAGAAAAACTGTTGAAACAAGCTCGACAGAGCAAACCTCACCTGTGAGATGAGCCTGTTGAGATTGGCGTAGGAAGGCCTCTCGATGGAGAGCCTTCGCCTGCAGATGTCGTAAATGGCCTCGTTGTCCACCATGAAGGCGCAGTCCGAATGCGCGATGGTGGCGTGCGTCGTCAGCACCGCGTTGTATGGTTCCACCACTGCCGTCGACACCTGCTCGTCCACCATCTCACTTGTAAGGCCTCAATTCCTAATGCTGATGTCGGTGACTGAGGTCGGTTGCACGTATGAATTATACGTAGGTTCAATAGCCACACTGCGAGTGACTTCAACGGCACGTATATTCGTAAGTGCGACCAACGGCGACGTCAGAGGCTAATGTTACCGTGAGAAGTTATTTTTTTAAAATACTACTATAGAACGGAATTGCCTTAAATTAGTACCTAGGTTACATATTTTTAAAACATACCTTTTTGCAATTACTTCTTGTGCCTACTGAGCGTTTCTAAAAAGCGTATTTATAAAATAAGTGGCTTTTGAGATCGGGATGAGAATTGCCTTCACCTGATAAAAATGTGCCTAACAGCAACATAATATAATAATAACAACAACCGTCAGCCATGTCAGAGGCCTCCGGGCGGCACATTAACTCTGACACTAGGGCCGGCCACTCAGCCTATACGAACTTATTTTTAGTCAAAATAAGCAAATTAAGCGTTAAAACGTATCGTAATGTTAGACCAATCCTACATACAAAAGAACGTATTAGGGTAAACGTACAATATATCCATATTGAATGGCATAATATACAATACACAATATTCCTGAACCTAATCCTGGACCTGGATATGTTCTAAAACTACATCCAGAGCCACCAGAGGACAGGCAGCCCCGTCATCTTGGAGGTGGTGAGCATTATACCATCTCCAAGCCGCCTGCCACGCGTGGGGACTATGACAACCCCTCTTTATTAAGAGGAGGCCTTCGTCTTGCAATGGACGTCTTCTCGTTGAACATGATAATACAAAATATTATGCATGACATTAAACAGTGAACTCCTCACTTGTGGTGCGGGGTAGATGGCGAACTCGAGCTTGCTCTTCTTGCCGAACTCCTCGGAGAGCTTCTCCATCAGCAGCGACGTGAACCCAGAGCCCGTTCCACCACCGAACGAGTGGAACACGAAGAAACCCTGCAAGGGTCAGTCCAGTCATTTAAAACACAAAATAGAAACGTGCAAATGAAAATGTGGTAAAATACAATATCATTGAAAAGGTTTCAAGGTAATAAATATAATACGAAAACTGACGTGGTTTTGAAACATTTTTATTTTATTTATACGGGATTCATCATCACCAGCTAGACGTCCAGTCCTGGAAAAAGGCCTACCCTTTAATAGCTAAGGGTTGTCATAATCCCCACGCATGGCAGGCGGCTTGCATGGGGATCGCAGGATCCTCACCACCGTTCACCGAGAGGACGCTGCTGCCCATCTTCCGGTGTTACTGGATGCAGTTTTAGGACATACCCAGATCCCGTGTATCAAAGTGGATGTAGCTAATTCATAATAAGGAAAGGAAAAAACAAGGCCCCCCAATAAGCAAACCATTTTCGGTAAAGGCATATGATATTTAAGCCTAGTTCATACAAGGCGGTATGGTAAATTTGTACCAGCACCACCACTTTTTTATGGGAAATATATGTCTTAAGCTAGCTTTGTTTATTTTATAGACTTTCAAAGAGGTGGAAAGTTCTTAATTCGACCAGTATTATTCTAAACTGCCAAACCAAGCTACATATCTGTATCGAATATCCTGCTGGGTGTATCTCACAAGGGACAAACACCGCCTTGCTCCTTACCTGTAGGCCAGTGCACTGGTCAGACAGCTTTCTCACTCGCTCCATCACCGGGCCCAGCACCTCTCGGCCGGTGGAGTAGTGTCCCCGTGCGTAGTTGTTGGCCGCGTCTTCCTTGCCTGTGATCAGCTGTTCCGGGTGGTACAGCTGACGGTACTCTCCTGAACGGACCTCGTCTGTAATATTCGTATTTTAAGGGTTTTCAGCAGTTCAACAGTTTCCATATTCTAGCAGATCTCATAAATCTATAAACTTCGAGTACATATATCAGGATACGTTATGCTGTAGAACAAACAATTATTATAGCCAAGGTTGGTTTTCCAATTAAGGCTTGTGGCTTGTTTATGTGGCTCCGCACAAAATACACTCATTTTGAGCTGCATTTCTTGAAGATCATATCACATGGAACTAGATTTCGCATTGTGCTCTCGGATGTTATAGTTAGTATAAGATGTTACAGGTTGTTAATTTGGCGAGAAAGGTGACCGTCAGGCCTGAAGTCACAGATCAGAAAACAACAGGCAGAACTTACAGCGTCAACTCACTTACCAACCAATGAACCAACGATTCACCAACTCACCAAACCAAACACACCAACACACCACACCATTCGAACTCACAAATGATTCAATATCCACTTTTACGTATTGAGGCACCGTTCTTGTCTCTGTAAGTCTCCGCGAAACAAGCGTTGAAACCAGAACCAGAACCAGCAAAAGCTTCGACTCATCGATACCTATCTTGACTGCTAGTCGGCACTCGGCATAAATGATCGTTGAAGCAGGAATCAGCAGCATCAATGGCTAACCAATCATTGTGGTCTCAAGGTCTACCAAACGACCCACTTCTGCTTTCTAATAAACACGTGTTGAAGCAGGGTCAAAACAGTAAAACGAATCATCAATGTAAGTCGTAAACAAGTAGACTCCCAAAATAATTTTCGCAAAATAAAACTCACCAATGACAGTAGCCTCTAGGTCCACCATCACAACTCGAGGCACCATTTTGCCCCTGTCAGCCTCCGAGAAGAAGGTATTGAAGCATGAGTCGGAGGCGGTGGGTGCAGACGGCAGCGTGCCGTCGGGCCGGATGCCGTGCTCCAGGCAGTAGAGCTGCCAGCACGCCGCCCCCATCTGCACGCCCGCTTGTCCCACGTGAATCGATATGCACTCCCTCTGCTCGCGTACAAACAGGTTACACGTTAACTTGTGATTTTAAAATGGCAAAAACGAAAGCAATTTTTTTAGTAAGGACATTGCATTTGAAAAAACCGTTTCTGTTACTGTATGTGTACTACCACTGTGTAAGCGTGTATGTGTGAAAAGCGACAGTTTCATGGTTGATTTACCAAAAGCTCGTATAAAACGGTTTGATTTAACTTTCATTGTTCGAACTGCTAAACAGTGGAATGCGTTGCCCGTGTGGATGTTTCTCAATAGTTACAATCCGTTCAAGGTCTTCAGGTTGAGAGTGAATCTGTTTTTTCTAGGCAAGCATACTCCATTGTAGACTGTATCTTCACTTAACACCCGGCGAGATTTCTGCGCCATCTATCAATATCTCCGCGAACTACATCGCATCGCTCCGGTGTTATGACACTGCTCACCAATCTCAGCGATTGAGTTCACAGTTAATACTGGAGAAGAATAATATTGTGCACACCACTGAGTCGGTATCATTAAGAAATTATTTATTTGCCCTATCTTTATTGAGTAATACAAGTCAATGCATTAGTAGTGTAAGCTTGTGGTAGGCACCATGAAAACTAAAATAAACTTTTTAATCAATAATTTTCACTGTAGAGAAATGATGTCACTGTGCTGTCATTTTGACATTTTGATGTTTCCAAAATGGAAAATAAAGAACATGTCTGGAAATATAGGTCGCACAATAAATTTATGAAGATCAATGCAACTATGGTCCTAATTGAAATAAAGGCAAAATACCTTATGGCGCATTATACAAACAAATGCAAACACTTTTTTAGATACAAACACCAATATATTTGATAATGTTTCTCCTCCTTAAGCCACTAAAGTAAACACTAGCAGTTCACTAACCTCAGCACGTCACGTCACGTCATCAGCCACAAAACGCCTACTGCTGGACGAAGGCCTCCCTCTTAAAAGAGGGGTGTTGCCATAATCCCCACGCTTGGCAGGCGGCTTGGGGATCGCAGAATGCTCACCACCGTTAACCAAAAGTACGCTGCTGCCCGTCCTCCGGTGGGTCTGGTTGCAGTTTAAGGACATACCCAGGTCCAGCACACATCACATCTGTGGTTAAATCACAAAATTTAAAAGAAAATGCAGTAAAGAAACTTACCATAATGAAAACTAATAATTTTGGTAAAATCCGTGTAAAAATTCTATAAAAAATAACAAAAACTGATTAGGGAACAAAAATTTTGGTCTAGACTGAAATTTTGAAAAAAATTGCGAATCACGCCCGTCCGAGGGGCCTTCTTGATCTGTTTTCTTTTGTTTTCTTTTAGAATGTCTACATGGTTTTTGAAAATTTTGACAACCGGTGCAACGTAGGAGTAAAACAAGATCTTGCATTTCTTCAAAAAAAGGTTTGATAGGTACTTACGAATATTATTATTTCTTTAAGTTCTTCAAAAAGTTAATCATTTAATTTTTGGTTACCTTATCCCGATTTTATTGAATGTAAAACATCAAATAAACATATCAGCTTCTTTCGTAACGCAAGTAAAAACATTTGACGAAACTCAATTGAAAACTTTTTGTTCATGACTTGCAGTGATTCAACCTCTCTGTTTTCAACCTCATTTCAAATAACTTTAGTTCAAAAAACTTGCTATACTTTTCAAGGGTAGCAAGTAGAGACGTAGTATGGGGGAGGACCCCATAACTTGGAACTATTAAGAGGACAATGGTAGATCGATGGACCCCACGACTGGGCTTGGGGTCGAAAGCACCCTACTTTTATATAGACGCAGTCGGTGTAAGTTAATTTGCATTTTTGACGCTCGTTAGCAAAACGTTAGAATTATAGAGCAACTAAAGATTACCTTCCTAGAAATAACATGTTATCCATCAAGAAAAAAATAACAATATTGTATGTATAATTATTTTTCTCCACAATAAAGCTAAATATTAATTAAATCGAGTAAGATTTTATAAGATTATTTTATAACGTATTCATTTATCACTAATATGTGTTTTTTTTAATGTGCTATATGCTTGTGTTTATTTCGTAGCCCTCCATCATCGTTGACTATAGCGTAGTAGAATCAAGTCAAAAATAAATGCTTATCTCCTAAGACCGCCAAATACCTTTTTTATTCTTGGTAGACTAGGTGTGTGACCACATTGGCGTTAAGTGGCTGAGCGCATTAAAATAAAACTTTGCATATAGATAAAGTAAAGGCTAACCTTATGTCTCTACTTTATTTTGCAGTAAACTTTATCACTTTTTACCAGAATGTTATGCCCATAAAGGATTAATGAAAGTTACCATTGCAGTCACCACCCGTTACAATCGATTCGCCAGCAGCGCAAGCGTCGCTTATTTAAACAAACCATAACAATGATACAATTAAACATTCAAAACTTATGGAACACTCCAAAGGGATGATTTTGCATATGAATACGTGTTTATAAGGATAAAACATTTGCCAAGGAGCGTGACATCAGTGGGCTAGTGGAGAGACAAAGGTTTTGATTTATGTCGACTTTGCTTCGGTTATTTTTAATTAGCAGGGTAAATATTGTAAACTGCATTGGATTGGAAGTGTGAATGGGTGAGTAAAATGTTTGTTTAGATACTGTTGCGGTAGTAGGGTTTTTGGAAAGTATAGACTATATACGTCCAATAAGTATCTAGTATGCAAATATTATTGATTTCCTGGTTTTATAATTAGGAATACATACTTAATTATACCTAAGTTTTGTCTCCAACTCATCTGTTAGCGACACCACCTAAATGTAGCAAGATAATGTACTTAGAAAAATCCATTCCCGAAACGCAAAATTGCAGTTTTCTATAGAAATAGCGACAGACAAGCTGGCGGATCGTCTGATGATAACTTATCGCCGCCTGACAAAATGAAATGAAAGAGATACATTCCAAGAGAGAAATTCTTCCTCCGAGGATACATTAGTTCTCCAAAAACAAGAAAGACTCCAGCGCAGTTGTTTTGCGTCGATCGCGGTGTAGCACCAACGTCTTTACAACAAGGGAGAATAAGAAAGGTATTTTCCATCTCTGTTGCACTAGTTTAGTCTGCTCTTGTATAATATATATTGGAGCTCTGTGTGAGTCTGCCAAATTTACAATTGCCTACACTACGAGAGAGCTAGATCCTACCCAGCCTACAACACTATGAAGAGAAACAAAATATAGAAAAATGAGGTATTTCATGGTAACAGTACGTAGTACTATTATTTTATCTGTTGTAACAGGTATTGAGATAACGATATACGCTCTCGTGGTGGTATGAGATAACTGCCATGGACACATGGCAGCGGTAACCAGAACTTTGAGTAGCAAAACAAAGTCCAGATACCACTACTAAGTATTCTGTTCAGCATTCTACTTCGAACACTACTAAAACCCTGACAAATAACTGTCACTATGGCTGTGGGGTAGATCTCAGTAGATAGCTGTAATCCGAGATACAACTGTGAGATACTCGCTAATGTACCGAGATAGCATCTGTGGGGGAAGGTGTGCAGATTTGTTTTTATTTTTATGACGGCCTGCATTGGCGCTGCAGGGTCTTTGGTAAAAACTAAGGCAAACCAAAACGAATCTAGTTTTCGGAAGCCATATTTTTCAATATATTATGCCAATTAGAGACGAGACCCGCAGAATTTTGAATATTTCGGAAACCTGAGATATTAATCTTTTTAGTAATTTCGTTAAGCACTATCTTACTTTTAATCTGAAATACACTAAGTAACATTTAAGATTTAAGAACACAAAACCATTTTGCTCTTACATTTTTGGAAATCAGTTAAAAAAACTTAAATTAAATTTTAGCATAAATAATTCAAAAATATAAGAACAGTTCGTGGTGGAATCAGATTAGAAAATTACTGGTGAGTAATTAATAATTATTTAATAACCTAAGGGAGCTACTTAGTTCCTCCAAGTGAATAACGCAACTGTTGCTATAATATTGCCATCTAATAACTATCACATATTTTATGGTAGAGAACCAAATTAGAATCATCCAGTCCGATGACAACCGACAATCAACAAAAGACCGAGGTGTGGCCCAAATAAAAAATCCCATTTTGGGCACGAAGGCGGAATAATTACCGCTTTTTACCGGTATAATCCGGATCAGATAACTGGGGAACCCTACGGAGCCCTGCAGGACCCTAGCAGGGCCCTAATGCGATGCCCGTTTGATATTCATGGTGATTCCCTGCGGATCTCGGGGATTTGAAGGATCAAAGCGAATGTATGTGATATTTGGTTACATTTGACGGTGGAATGGATTTAGATGGACTTTATTGAATGATTTTCAACATCTTTTGGAATTGAGTTATATTTTATAAGCACTTAAAATTATGTTATTGGCAAAACTTTTCTTTTGCCCAGGAAAAATCCTTATCTTTATCCTTATTGTCCGGGTGATCAGGGTGGTTATGTGGGACTCTCCGCCAGAATGGCACTCTACCCACTAAAAACCATGTTCCATATTGGTGCAGTGGGCACACTTGCGCATTCATCTTCGACCAACCTAACCTAACCATAATAGGCTAGATGACTGGTTTTTTTTTATTGTCCTATTAAAATGTGGCCCATAAATATATATGATTAAAGAAAAGAAAATGAAGATCTGATCAAAAATAAGTAGCTTATAAGCATTTTAATATCATGCTAGACAGAGAGAAGAAACAGCAAATCGTGACGTCACTTCTCTGTACGCCATATGAATTCTAATCTGACAAGTAAGGCGTGACGTCATTTTTTGTTTTGTGGGAAACTGACAGAGACTTTAACAAAAACTTTAAACGCTCATATATCAGAACATTATTAACAGATTTAAATTATTTTTTCAATAAACATACTATATTTACTTAAATTCTTCACCAAAGCTATTGGTTTCAACGATATAAACATCAGTCATCTACCCTACCGTACCCTATTGGAAACACTAAACAAATGCGTTTCAAGAATAATACGTATTGTGTCAAAGGAAAAAGACTTTAATTTTTCTTAGGTTCGTATACGAACCTGTCGGAATACTCATTTCATTCGTGTTTTTGGCAATAAATATATTCTTATTCTTATTCTCACGCTGTTTTTCTTATCGGCGACTCATTTCAAGAACTTGAACCGACGCCGACACTTTGGCGCAAGCGAATAAATCATCGCTACAAATTTGAAGGACCAGGGACCGTACCGTGAACTGCTTATAGCAGGGCCGAATACGCTCAGCTGCCGACGCTGCGCGACTGTGAATTTTATCGCCTGTCAATAAGGTTTGCGGTCGCGCAGTGTCGGCAGCTGAACCTATTCGGTCCCGCTATAAGCAGTTCACGGTACGGACCCTGGGGTGGGTATGTCCTAAAACTCCAACCCGAACTATAGAAGGACGGGCAGCAACGTCTGCGATCCCCAATCCCCCGAAACTGCCTACCAAGCATGCAGATTTTGGCAACCCCCCTATTAAAGGGGAGGCCTGAACTTTATAGGCTAACGCAAGCAATAAAAAGCAAGTAATAAAATTAAAAAAAGTCCTTCGTCCAGCAGTGGACATCTGGCTGATGATGATAATGACAATTTTTAAGTAATTCCCTACTTCAGTAAAAAGCTCTACGTGCTATATAATATATAATTAGTAAAACCAACCATTCAGTAAATATTTGCCATTTACAACTTCATCCCCAATCAATAAATTCATGCCACGATCACTACATTCGACCATCATCGCGAGTCCCGAAATAATAAAAGCAAACAGTAGCGCTGCGCTAACCGGCGGTTACTATAAAGGCCAGTAATTAAATCTTAAGAAGGGTGGTGGAACAGGGTGGAACGCGGGGGATGAGATGAGCATATAAATACGAAATAGGTTCTGTATAAACTTACGTTTAAATCTCAAATGGCATCGCAGACATTACGAAAACATGGTACCTAGCTGATTTGGGTCCACAAAATCTATTACCTAATCAATTAATTTCCTGATTTCACTGTCTACACTGACTAAACATGATAAAATCAATGAAATGAGAATTTCCATGATTTTCACAAGACATACCATCGATTTTCTCAAACTATTGAGCGTGAATACAGATCAGTGATCAGTGATCAGTAATCTACTTTGAGTTCTGAGACATGGCCACGAGCAAGAGTTACCTTGGAATAAAAAAAATATTTACGTCTCGTTTATGGAACCCCAAAAATAAGGGAGGGTCCACACACATCACAACACAAGCGCTGGTGCGTCCGTTGTAGCCAGGTGCGGTGTATGTTAGCGTACAAAAGAATTATTTGACTTCATTTCATTTGTGATTTTACCGATTCTAAGCAGAAGTATAAACTTGAATGGTTTAGGCGAAATAAGCTGGAAGGATTAATATTTCAGTAAAGTATTGTTCAAAGCTCATTATGATGCTGGTTATTTGTTTTTTGAAATTTTGTACATACCTATATCTGCGTTCAGTAAAATGAATACTGCCCTTTCGCTACGTTAACGTCACACAACATTTTGTTTTTAAAAGCTTTAATTATACCTACTTTACAACGTTATACTTCACTGTTGGTATATTTAACTTTATTAAACTTTATACTTAACACCAGAGTAATACAAATTTTACTTTAGGAAGTAGAGTTCTTCGCTTTTCTGTGAATATTATCAAGATGATACTTACGGCCTTATCTAAAATAATCTCGTTTCTCTTAGTCACAGCTTAAACTTCTCTGTCCTTTTCAAGCACGTGCAACTTCACATCAGAGAGAAGATAGCAGAGCATCTTAAGCAGTGACTAACGGTTGAAAAGTTTTTTTAGGTAAGGCCGTAAAGAGATAGGCTAGGTTTTGATTACTATCTATTCCACTGATCTAAGAACGATAGCCAGACAAGATAGTGTAGTAGGTAGGTACTATCTTTTGGCTAATGGTAGAGTCAGTTTTCAATGCAAATAATAGAATACTTAAAAAAAACTTTCAAAATATAATAATAAGTTTATCGATTTTTCTATAGTAGGTATAATTCAATTCAAATCATTTATTTCAGATCCTATAAAAAGATCCATAAAGAACATACAGTCATTATTACATAAAATTATTGAAAAAAAAAATTACGATTAAAACTATGTCAATTGAAATTAATTAATTCATTACATTATTAAACATTTATATCAATTGTACAACATACACAACAATAACATAAAATAAATAAATAAATTCCTATCTTATTCTATATTTAGTATAAAAAATAATCATTTAAATTTTGCTCCCCACATCACCGATTAAGCCCAACACCAATTTCCCCCAAACCATGTTTTTGGGTTGAAATCCATTTTTTCGATAAAAAGTGCATGAATAGAACGCATTGTTGTATTCCAGCGGTGCATTGCGACAGATGGGATGTACAGCCGATATACTGCAAGCTCGGGAACAAAAGATAAGGGTAAACGGTTTGACACCGCGCCAATCGGTCAAATAGTGATTGGCGGTGATTTTGAATCACCAAAATATGAAGGAATAGTTAAAATACAGATGATGCAAACTAAAAAGCATTTATTCCAGCTATTCTACATTTTTCGAAATACAATATACATAGAATAAAAACTATTTAAAAAAAAACCAGTCGAAATGAGATTCCTAACCATTTAGCAAATAGGAAATATGCATGTATTTTGATTACGTATATTAAAAATAATAAGATATGTGGAGAGTTTAACTGAATCTGAAACTTACATCGAAAAAAATATTGATTTCGGCTGATAATGTCCTGTAATATAAATAAGCGTTCAAATTATTTGGGAGGTATCTGTCCCTTTCTAGCAAAACACGTACTAGTATAGAATTTGTTTCGAATAGTGGATGACGTAATTTGCTAGCATATATTGCCCTGTCTAACATAAAACTAAAATTTTCATTTATTTATTATTTATTTATTTCAATTAGTACAGGTACGGCCTTAGCCAATTACACTAATGATATAACTTCGTTACAAAATACAAATACAAATAGTTTATCGATAACACCAAAGTTACACGTCTAATTTCATTAAGTATGTCACAATAAAAATAAATAATAATTATAAAAAATATGTTAATAATCTCTAAAATATGTTATTAGTGCACATATTTAAAATTTATTTTCCATGAGTTGTTATGTTGCCAGTCGGCTCTTTTGTGAGTCATTAAAAAAATCCTATGCATATTCCTTATAGATTTGGTATTGAGAACCAAAGATAATATTACTATTATACTAGTCTGAGAACAAACCATTCAGTCCGTACAAACGGGTTCTTCAGAACCTGTTGGTACGGATTTCAATGGTATGGTCTTCGGTGGAAGAAAACCATTATGAAGAAACCTGCCCCTCTAGCACGTGCCGAGGACTAATTGGTCTTTCCCCGCGCGGGAACGTGATAAAGCTATGGTAATAATCAAATCTCAAGAAGTAATTCAGTAAGTCGTCGTTAGCCATAAAACGTCCAGTGCTGGACGAAGGCCTCCCCTTTTATAGAGGGGTGTTGCCATAATCCCCACGCTTGGCAGGCGGCTTGGGGATCGCAGAATGCTCACCACCGTTAACCAAGAGGTTGCTGCTCCGGTGGGTCTGGTTGCAGTTTAAGGACATACCCAGGTCCAGTCCAATTCAATCCAGGTCCAATTCAGTAAGTAGCGTATGTGAATACGCTAGTTGCCAACCTGCCGTGGGCATGCTTGGTAGAATATTATAGAACCATCACATTTCGAAAAATAAAGAAGTTTATAAAGGCTTAGGACATTTCCCACAAGGAGGTGGCCTAGTGGTACAAATTCCCATAATTCTTTGTATGAACTAGGTCAAAATGTCACATGCCTTTATAGGTCTACTGTAGACATGTCTCTGTAATTTTCCTTTATATAAGCAACTAATTGGTAAAGAAAAAATAACCCTCCAAAGATTACTATGATAATATTTAAAGGGTTATATATTATTTTATTTAGCAATTAGTTGCTGAAAAAATAAATGACAGAGACTGTCTACAGTAGAATTACTAGAGATTATTTAAAAAAAATTGCTCTAGAGGCATTCTCCAGGAAGCCAATTTTATGGAGCCGTTTGCATGGAGAATCGCTCACTGGATTCCCTCTTAATATTGTATTTGGTTATTGACAATAATTATCATCATCCGCATCCTTCCTCATTCCGTTGCTGGGTGGGGATTCTCTTTCTTGCCATCTGCCTCGGTCAGGGGGTTTTCATTATGTCGTCAACCTACTAGCTGCTGGACCATCATCTATCTATTCTAACTACATTATTTATCCAATTATAAAATGATGATAAAATTCAAATAGTTCACAATACCGATGTCTAAATTACGAACTGTGTGTATGGTTCTCCCATTCATCCTATTAGCTGTGAAAGCCGTGAAATCAGCGTGATATTGATACATTCGCCACGCGTGGGAGTGTGGTCTTCAGGCGGAGACAATTTGACGCTTGTTAAAACATTTTTAGTGGAAACTATTATTTGGTGTATACAGGCTTGCGTTCGGTCGCCAAGTGTGGTCTATGACGTGAGTGCTTGATTGTAGAAAAAAATAATTCACACGCGACTTGAGCTCAAGTTTATCTATGGATAAACCTACGTGATTCTGGAATAAGCGAGGTCTTTAAAGTTGGTCAAACATACTTGTACGTGCAATGATCCCAAGCTCCATAAGCTCCATAATTATCTTTATTATGATGGACTGATAATGATGATCATAGAAACGAATAACCTACAGATTTTAAAACTGATTTGTTTTTTAAAATAATAACAATATTAAATGTGTTGTCAAAGTTTTACTTAGGTTTTATTTTATATTTAACCATCAGATTCATCATACAGGTAGTATTATATTATTTATTTGAGATAACTATTATTTATGTTATATAACTTCTAAATCATTGTAAATGTAATAACACACTACATTAAATTCATTACAATGAACTAGCTCAGTTTTAACAAATAATGCAGCAACGTGCTAGAATATTAAAATTGTACCAGTTGGGTATCATACCTACTCATTATATGGATGGATACCCTCTCAGCCATGTGGCACCACTCAACCACTTCTAACACCACTAATTTGTTACCAATCTCCGTATCATAACACCATGATGGCACCACTGGCCGACGTCCACGGCACGCGCGTGCCACGCTCGCGAACTTTACGCCACGTGACCAAAACGTGCCGACACTTATGCAGTGGTTAAACACTAATATTTTCATGATAATAGTCTGTTAAATTGTAATTGAATTAAATATTCACTGGTGACAATATTATTAGGCATTTATATATTAAAAAAACTTAGTAAATCGTTCATAATTTTTGCTATCAGTTGCCAGCACACCAGTAATGACGTTGTGAAAGTAACAAAGTGAGATAAGATGCTGCCCGTCCTTCGATAGTTCTGGATACAGGTTTAGGTTAGGTTAGTGTGTACCTATAAGTTAACATACATATTGAGTTATAAGTTTACTTATCGCTAAAATGTCAATACCTATACTCCTACATACTCGTAGTAAATAGTAATGAATATGAGAGTCGATGTCTGCCTACAAACTACTATGCAGTTTGGCAGAGTTAAATTGAGCTATGTAATGAATTCTCTAAGACTAAAATAAACAAAATAAAAACACATTCCCAGGACCAAACCTTGCAAGTGAAAACTAGAAAATACAATACTTGGCAGACCATTCTCGCAGGCGTAGTTATTCTACCTTATTTTATCTATCTTCCATCTCCCAAAGCTATTGTCCTAGGCAGAAGAATGTGACAAAAAAAACTGCCTTTCCATAATAACCGTGATGTTGAATTTTGAATAATATACTCAATAATTCCATGAGAAAAAAAGATATTATCGTATATTTTTCTCTGCTTTGAATCTATTTAAAAAGTGTGGGAATAGTTTTTAAGTAGGCAGGCTACGAGTAGTTAGGAAAAATTTTAAATACAAGGGGTCAAATGTGCCAAAAATAACGATAATGACAACACACACCATGACCTAAATCCACACTTCATGTTATTACCAAAAAGTGTCCCGATTGTTGCCTCTACTTTTTGCCACTAAAAATGACACGCACGGTTTCAAGTGGGATCATTATCATTATAACATTTTAGTCCATATTTAAAGAACTATTTGCGTTTTGTCATTGAGAGGGTTAATTTTTGTACAATGGAACGTGTGAAAGTTTGTCAGTTGCCATGTTATTGAAGTACTTGGAGATCATTACAGATTGTTGATTTTAGAGTGGTGTGATAAGTCGTTTGGTATCAAAGTGTTAATTATCGTGTGAAAATGAAGTTATAAGTACAGTTAGTTAGTAATTATTGGATTTATAATAAAATTATGTATAGTCTTTATCCCATACTGATGGAGAACCTAAGGGATAAAAACTCTTGTTATGTGCTTTATTTTATTATTATAATTCAGGTAAGCTATTTGAAAACGATGCTTTCGCTGGCCCCACAATTAGACAATTGGAGATAATGGTAATAAAATAACTACAAGTAGATCTATGGGTATCACTGAGTAAATCTGATGAATGGCTGGGACTATGGACTATCTATACTCTGTTCGCTGAGAATGTCTAATATAGGGCGCTCTCTCTTGCACAATTGTATGTAAGTGAAAAGAACGGTATGTGATATATGACAGTAATAACTATGTTCGTTATCTGCGACCAATGCCGTTTTGATTAGATCAGAGAGAACTATTTCCCTATTAGACGTTCTCGGAGAACAGCGTATAAAGTTAAATGGTACAGTCACCGAATGTGCAGCGCAAGTGCCATTTTGTATGTCGCTAAATTTGATTTGAATTTGATTTATTTGACGTATTTGAGAAAATAGGTACCGATTTTTATCGAATAGAATTTTACCGATATAAATGTAAAATTTACTAAGAACGGTGCTGCGCTCGCACCGCGATGCTGAAATCTTTAAATTAACGAAACTCTTTTAAATTCAAATAATAAAGGTCGTTTTCAATTATTTTTTAAATATTGCAATGCATCGGCTAGGTTTACGAGATTACTCACAATTGTGGGACTAATATTTTTTGTATTGAGTTTGTATCCGCAACTCATCACTTGCTGTTCTTGCTAAAACCATTCGATATTTTAACATGAATGTAATAATAAAACTGGCTACACATGCGCACTGTATTCAACTCCGATAGCGTAACCTCTATTATTTCTATAAACAAACAGACAAAGATACGGTTAGTTTTCAATCAACTTCAAGTAGTTGAGGGTTGCAGCGTTGAGTGTACCAAATGTTACAATAACTAACAACCCTGATATAACTACTTGAAAGTTCAACCATTTTAGTTTGAGGCAACGGTGCTTTCATCTCTCCTATTCTTGTACATAAATAGGTACCTAGTTATCAGTATTTGTTTTAGCATAAATATATCTTTTTGCTGTTTCTTCGATTTCTTTTAGAAATAGTAGCTGGAACTTAGTCAGTTTTAAGCAAAGAATCACATCACGCGTTGATGTCTTTTATATGAGACTAATTCTTTGCTATTCATACCAGTTATTTATTGTTATTTTGGTTTGTTTGTGACTTTCATCATCATCATCAGCCAGAAGACGTCCACTGTTAGACGATGACCTCCCTCTTAAGGGAGGGGTTGCCATAATCCCCACGCTTGGCAGGCGGCTTGGGGATCGCAGAGTGTTATCACCGTTAACTAAGAGGATGCTGCTGCCCGTCCTCCGGTGGTTCTGGATGCAGTTTTAGGACACACCCAGGTCTATTATTCATACCAGTGTGACTTTGGTTTTAATAAAATAATTATTTTGATTTTGAGTAGGTATATTGTAAAAAAGGCTCAATACGTTCCTCCTTCCCATGTAAAATCACTCGTCTACCTATAACACAGGCACGTCCTAGGCCAATACGTCTTATGATAGTCTTTAAGTATTTTTGAATTTGAAATATTTTTAGTTTCAATAATTCTAGAGATACGAGCAGATGGTGAATCACTGACTAGTATTTTGTCAATGAATTCACACTGTCATAATCTGTGATATAGCACGTAATGACCACTTTAGCAAGACCTCTGTATAACTATAGATCTCTGTTGTGTGAGGTCTTTTAAGTCTGGTTAAAGACCACCACTGATACTTTGTCCTGGCGAGGGAATAACCTATTCGTTTGCTGCAAATATAAAATGTAAGTAAATAAAGTTTATTATCAGATGTGGGCCCAATTTGTGGTGATGCCAATTCATCTCGGAATCAACTGTGGAAAATGACAGGATTCTATTAGCTTAAGTATTTATGAGAGTTGGGGTCCAGGGGCACAAAATAGGGCTGTAAAAGTAAACACCACAGAAATATATTTTTCTTATTATTTTATTTCATGGATTAACAACGCTAAATGCAATAACAATATTTCTCATGTACCTAACAACTAGCATATGAATAATATAAATACATTCATCATCATCATCAGCCCGGAGATGTTCACTGCCGAACGAAGGCCTCTCCCTTAGAACGCCACACTGTACGACAACCTGCCATTTGCATCCACCGGATGCCCGCGACTTTTACAATGTCGTCGGTCTACCTAGTGGGAGGCCTTCCTATACGCTGCGTCTTCTGGTTCGCGGTCGCCACTCAAGAACCTTTCTTCCCCATCTGCTAATAGAAATTAAAAAAAAATGGGAGTTAATTTATAACTTATGATTTGTGTACTATTGTCTCAGTAAAATCTAAATTTTTCCGTAATTGTATGATTTAGAACTAGCGGATCGATGTGTCAGTTCCTAGATTATTATTGCAACCCAATGATTCGAATAACAGCAAAATAAATAGTCTTTTTAATAAAAATGTTGGCCCTAAATATGCTGCCCCTAAAATCTTCCGCCCTAGGCTCCAGCCTTCCCAGCCTTCTGGTAAATCCGCCACTGCCTATCTCTAGCAGTGGACAATTAGTAGGCTAATTATGATGATGACGTGGGTATATAAAGCAATTCTGCGACTTCTACGACTTCGCAGTCACAAATTTAATTTCGTAATAAGCTTGGAGGAGTCGGTTCTTTAGTAATAAGCGAACTTGGTCTAGAAAAAAGCTTTTTCGTTCTAATACAGGGAATAATGTCTTTTGGCTATATCTGACATCGGAATAACGAACAATAGACAGGCCTTTGTCGTTGAGCCCACAGCGAATATTAGCGCCACACGAAGAAAATGACCGTTGGGACTGCAGCGATGCCACTGCAGGTTGAAGGGATAATACTATTCGAGTTCCTTCCCATAGATATTTATTATACTTGAATATACGCAGTCAATAAAACTTAATTTAAAACTACCAAATAAAAAACTCATAAAAGGGTCGAACAACTCAATCTCTTTAAAAAAGTAAAGCAAACATACAATATTAGCTCAGCGGACTATACAAACACGCTGCCCCAGGCGTCGCCTGTCATTGTAGATGAATATTAAACAGCACTTGGTAAAAATCGGTCAAGTGCGAGTTTCATTTTTGTAGAAGAGGTTCGCTTATTTATGTAAAACAAACGCGTTTGTACAAAGAAATTGAAATATTAATTTTATTATAAGTACATAATATTGCAGATTCCTATACAACAATAGTTTGTGATTCTCTGTATAGCAGTTCTACTGATTTGAACCTTAGAACTAAGAAACTGAATATTTTCAGTCAAAATAAAAACTGAGACAAAATATAAAAAGTACCAACACCAGAATCAATTCTGAACCAGTTTCGTCTTAGAGTATGCATAACCTAGCCAGATTATCACTTTTTTATGTATTCTCAATGAAAAGTTTGGTGGACCATAGTGTTCTGAGTAGAACTTTGATACTCGTACCTGAGAGGGGTTAGAAATTCAGTTCCTCGTGTAGGAAGTATATCTGACGTATTTTCTGCAGATAGTAATTTAAAAACAAAAACTTTGACCACGTAGTACCTACGTAAAATTTATATAAGTATACTTAATAATCTATAGATTATTATATACATAATTATATCAACTAGGTATGCGAGGTTTATTTAAGTTCTTTCATAGTTTTTATATCTTTTTTACTGCTAGAGATAATCTACAAAATTTGCTCAAATGGAGAGAATCATTCATATATTCATGATTTCAGAGGCTCGTTTTTCTCATTCGTCTAGCACTGGAACCCTAAATCGGTAAAAGTAAACCATACAGACAAACAATGGACCAATTAGCCCGCGGACAGGATTCTGGACGTGCAATGAGTAATGGGCATTTGGAGCATGTGGTGCTTGTTTAATCAGGTTGGAAGTGGTAGTAATAGTAGTGGTTTGTGTAGATGTTTTTTGGTCAGTTGTCAAAATCTGGAACTTAGTTCATGACTAGCGGTGCCTGCGATAAAGCGGCGATGAATATGACAAAAGCTTATGTTCGTTTTCAGAATTTCAGATATCTCTACGGCATTTATCATTGGCCAAGCGGTTTGATAGTTAAAAGGTGTTAAACAGACAGAAGGTTACCCACAGTTTTACCTAGTTACTTTCGAATTGAATTTATAATATCAGTGAATATTTAAGTACTTGGAGGATTTATAGTTCTCTCTTTTAATCAAAGGGTAGGTAGGTATGAAGGACAGGTAAGTACTAACGGGGTAACGATTACCAATTGCGCGTTTGTTCTGGACAAATCAAAAACTCGCTCGAAATACTCTAAATTATATTGTAATAATATTATTCTAGTAGGTATCTGTACCTAGAAATGTTAAAGTTGAAAGACGCGCCGAATAAATAAATAAACAATATTCAATGTTTTCTACTTATCATAAGAATAAAATGTGAAATGCTTGTGAGAGAGATTTATAAAGGAAACGTGAATCCAGGTGGTTTATCGTAGATCCTTCTTGCAATAAGACCGCTAGTTGATACACAAATATTAAATTTGTTTTTGAAAATTATGTAGTGCAGCATAGGCTAGAGTTGGCTCGTCACACGCCTTGGCGTAGCTATAACTGTGACAAGCAATTGATAATAAATAAATAGGTGCATTATTTTACAAAATATTTTACCGATATAGAGCCGAAATTTTCACCAAAGTTGGCTAGAACTCACCAAATATAAGGGATTAATGTGGTTACGCGAAGGGTAGGAAATATAAGGGTTGGTGACTAGTTGACTGTACATTCCACCGGATTAGTGGGGAGATTCGATAACTGACGAACATAATGAATTTGCTATTCATTTAGGGCATTGATCACGAGTCAGTGCTTTTAATTGGTGGAACCAAAGATAATAATTATAATACTATACCTACTAGTAGTTGGAACTGTGATAATACGTTTTAATTTAATTTTAATAATTAGCAGCATCAATTAAAATATTTTCTAATCCACAAATAGGTACCTACATATTTTCATTCGAACATCGAGGATCTGGAAATATCTGCAGCAAGCAGCGATTAAGTAAGAGAGCTGAATTTCCCAAGGCAGCGAGATTCCGATGTGTACAGTTTGTGTTTAATAAAATAAATAAGCATGCCATAGACCACAGTGTGGTCAAACACAAACCTATATTGATACACTACAATTAATATAAGCATGTAATAGTCGCGAGGTGAATTGTAGGGAAATAGGTTCCTTGTAGGCGTGCATCGTAGGTAGTTTGCATCTTCGCGAGCTACCAGTCAATGGCAAGCCCTTTTTTATAAGTAGCTTATGTGAAATGTTTGCCTCTAGGCTACATGCTTATAAAGCTTTTCACATTATTTCAAAATAGCGTCTTCATTTTGCACTCATCATCATGTAAGTACCTACTGACTTTCCTACGTATATTTTGTATCTGTTGGTTATGAAACATCATCTATTCCAGCTTCAATTTTCTATTATTTTAGCATACCAAAGGTTTTCAGGCGGTTAATTATCTCTGACACACTGACACTGGTTGTGCTGTAGTAATACATTAATCTATCTGGGGGACATTGTCGATGGTCACGCTGCGTTCTGTAGTAGCAGCCGCAGGAGACACTACGTTATAACATTTCATGTATGATGTAAAAACATAGACAACCATTTTGTTTTCTTTTTGGCGTTTACCTTGGTTCTTGAGAAACTATAATGTAGACATTGTGTCTGTAGAGATGTGTAAATATATAAGAGAAATGCTGAGCATAGTTCTTTCCATAGTACGCTGAGTGACTTTGAACTTGTGAACCGAACCAACTAGTGATGGGTTCTTCACACATTTTGAAAGAGGATGAGGGAGGATGCCTCAATGACAAATGAAGGCTTCGTCCCTCACCCCTCAAATGAGGTGAGGTACGTTGCTTCAGATCACCGCAACAAACGGCTCGCTCCTCAAGCGACGCTCCCTCGCTGCGGCACTGTCGCTCGGCTTGATTTGGTACTAAGCAAGAAAAGGAGTGCCTCATAGTGCACCTGCTAGGTGGCACCACGCACAGGGTTTTACTTTTACGCTTTTTTTATTGTCAACAAAACAGTGTCGACGGAGTATGGTCCTATTATTATAGCGATAGAGATCAAATCACTTTTTAAATCATTATATAGAAGTGAAACCATTCTCCCTCATTCGAAATGAATAAATTATATTTCTTTTTAAAGAAACAATATTTTATGTTGCCTACGCGAGTGAATGACGCACCGACACAGCAAAGCATTCGTGTCGCGATTTATGAAGTGAGGGAAAGAAGATGTGAGGTCCTCCAATGATTTTGTACGAGTACCTCACTCATTTCGATATTTGAGGGCCTCGAACGAGGTAACTCACGACTGAGGAACCCATCACTAGATCCAACTGTTAGTTTGGGTTCACCGTACGTAAGTATTACCTACTTGAAATCGATCCCCGCTTAAAATAAAGCGTGCTCAATAAACCGTGTCGAAAGCTCAGATTTGGTCGGTAATTACAATAATTTCGCCCACTGCGACAGTTGTTCTACCAGGTGCCGCTGTTTCCTGTTCAACGGATTTGTTTTGTTTTGTACTGATTGACTTTTTTCGTGCAGTGAGCGTTAGGAATTAAATTCTTACTGGTTCAAAACTTCGATGTTTTTTTTGCTGGTTTTACAGATGAATAATTAAGAAGGTAGTTGAATCTACTGTAACTAGTGCTTAAATTGGATGAGCTGCTAATTAGTGAGTAATTTTTGTATGGATTTTGTATTTAGCTTACCGGTTACTTAATTTATTTATTTAAGTTTTTGTAGAGCGGAGTGGCGTGCATTGGAAGAGGCAAAAGTCCAGCAGTGGACTAAGGTATGATGATGGGCTTTTAATGGTTATCAGGTTAGGTGTTTGACAACAGCTCGTGACGGTGTATTCGCAGATGGTAAATCTATCCTGCAATAGAGAATTACTGGAATTGTGATTAGAACTTAATAATAAATTAATAATAATAACTTTATATTAATCAAAATAATAATATCGGTGGACATTAATTTCACACAGCGCCATCTAGCTCCAAACTAAGCAAAGCTTGTAATATGGAAACCAGATAGCTGATATAATACTTATATACTTTTTGTTTTGTAAATACATACTTATAATACATACTACATCCAGACACAGAACAAACATCTATGTTCGCCACATAAATGTTTGCCCTTGGTGGGGATCGAACCCACCAATAATAATAAAAAATAATAAATAATAATAGAACTTAAGTTCAATTGTTGACTTTTTCTGTAACTATAAATAATTAAAATAATACATGAAACATTGTTTGCCTAGCAAACCAACGTAATTAAAAAATTCACTGCTGTTAAATTATTAGCATTGTTTTTTATACACTTCCTGTGTATAAAATTTGTAACATCATATAAAAGATTTAAGCATCTTATCAATCGAAATCATTTTATGTGTAAGTACGTACGTACCTAAGTATTGATAGATCGCTCGGGTCAAGCTGCGTGCAAATCTGTACAAAATTTATGACACCCGAATAATTGGAGCAAACAGTGATCTACAACAATACACCCGTAACGAATTTCCAGAGCAAACATTAGTTTTCGACGTTTTCGTAACTCGATATAAACGGGTGCCCCTATAATTTTGCCAGGTTTATTATTTTAGCTATATGAACTTCGCAGTTATTTTCGTGTAGTTAAAGTTGAGAATGGGTTGGTGGGGTGAATAATATTTTTCAAAATGAGGACAAAGGCTTTTCGCTTAGGGTGCGCAAAAGCATTCACAACTTTTCGCTGTTTAGCGACTATTGTTCCTATTTGATTTATATTCATGGTTCTTGTCTGTATTATTACTCTGTACTCAATCATGCGCATATTTCTGTCTTTCTTTTTTAATTGGCGTCAAAGAGTTCTTTTAATTTTGATTCTCCCTCATTTTAGGGCTTGGAGAATTTAGCTCATCTCCCTTAATCACTGTTTGAGGGTAATAAAATAGCACAAATAAAAAGAAATATTTTATTTTACAAAAATGACTAGCGATAGACTATTACAGCATTAACTTAAAATATTTTTTACTTATTGTCTCCGATTTATTTTTAATGTATACAATTTAAAAATACTATGCCCTTTTATTCAAAAAACATTACCTATCATTATTTATTTTATATACAAATGACTAGATGTTATTATATTTGAGCGTTTAACGTGGACCGGTTATAAAAACTTCTATAACATCTTTGGTCATTATAATAATAGTTTGGTGAATAATTGCTACTTTCACTGCTATAGTAGTTCATCTCATTATAACCGTAAGTAGGACTAGTGTATTTCTCGTGGCCAGAATAATCTTCAGTCTTCGGGAACTTTCGGTTCTTCGCATTTTCGAAAGCGTTTTTGAAAAGCTCGTAGTTATTGTGATTGAAATACTCATCCGTTGTCCCATTCAGTTCATATCCATGCCCATTGAAACCGTTACGTGGCGTGTAAGGTCCTTGATATAACAGGTTTTGTTGAGTTAAATCTTCTCCAAAGGTTGATGGGTGAGTGAAAAAGCCACTGCCTGTTGTTGAAGTGATACAATTTCCACCTTTATTGTTAACTGATACGGTTACATTTCCAACGTTGATTAGCACTCCTTCGGACGTCTGCATAAAGTTGGACCCATTTGGAAAAGGTTTGCTAAACCCTTGGAAATTTCGGTAACTACCTTCTCCGTTCAATTCTTCCGTTTTGCTTGGCAATACAAACATTTCTCTAAAGGCGTCTTTAGCTATCTTTTCACTTGCGACAGAATAGCTCTGTATCTTTTCATGATTTATGATTTCTTTTGGTGGCATTTGTCCCGAGTTGATGTTGTCCAAGGATTCTAAAGTTTGACTAAGAGCAAAAATGTAGTTATGAGCAAATCTGAGAGTTTCAATCTTCGTTAATTTAGTGTCTTCGGGAAATGTTGGTAAAACACATCGCAAACTATCTAGTGCCTCGTTCAGCATATGCATTCGGTTCCGTTCTCTGTCGTTTGCTTTCATTCTTCTGTTCCTTTTAATTTTCATTATCTGCGTCGGGGACTTACATCTTGTTACTCTGTTCTTTCCGTTAGCGTATTTTCTTTTTGGTTTGTTTGGATCTTTTGGCTTTCTCTCTTTTTTGATTGGTGTAGAAATATTGCTTGCTTCGAGATTACCTTCAAAAGCTTTAATATCTTCGACTGTACCTTGAAACGGATTTTCATAATCAGCGCTGAATAGTTTTCTCCTTACGCTTGTTTCTTTAGTAGGGGTGAGAGATATGCCCAAGTCTGCTGATGAGTCGTGTTTTAACGGGGTGCTGGAAGCAGGTGTGGCCAAGTCCACATAAGACCTTTCAAAGCCGGAATCGTTGCTGCAGATGCTGTCAGTGAAGTCGCAATAATCTTCAAAACTTGTGCTGAACATCTTTCAAATCTGCAACAAAAGTAAACGGAAAAATTAAAGCTTTAATTTTTTTTAATAAAAATTCACAGTAATCGACCGTCTATCTGCTGAACAGACTATGATAAGTGATTGAAAAATTAAACGATTCAAAAACTACGAGTAATGGCTACGAGTTGTGGTTGAATTTATACTCTAAAAATACATTGAATTTGTTTTTTTAATACGTATTTAACGTCAATCCCAGCGACAGGTGTTCACCCTAACACCATAAGGTCGTGCTGATCGCGTGACCAGTTGCCGCGGAAAGTCAGCTCAATTTTATCGCTTCCGACTTCCGTCGGTAGTTCCGATTGTTTTAAGGGCATAATTATTATGATTCTAGTTTTTTTTTATACAATCTGTGAGCTTGCGAATACAATCCTGCGCCGTACTGTACTGCGCTCATCACCCTGTGATATTAGATGTTAAATCTCTTTATACCCAGTAACTTCTCTGGTAGCATTGCTTTTTAATCCGAAACACAGTAATGCTTGCACACTACTGCTTGGCGGTTGAATTACTGGCAAAGGCGTGGTACTTCTCCAGGTGGACTCTGCAGTAGAGTCCTACCACTACAGTAGGTACTACAATTTAAGAATAATTAACAGAATGCAAAGATTCTTAAAAAATAAAAAATCTTGTTACATGTATCACCGTACCCTATGCATGCCCTATGCATTTACGACGTGACACATGTAGAAAATAATACTGCTATTTTCTTTTACATTCTATTGCAGTTAGTTATGCCGAAACAAATTATAAGCCAATCTGATTCTATTGGACGAAAATAAAATAAAAATTAGAAAATAAACAATATTTATGACAATTTAGTCATAATTATAGTCATAAATAAATAGTTGTTAGTCTCGCAATAACTCGAAAATGTCTCGACCGATTAGATTTTTTTTCCTCAATATTTGGGGTAGTTTAGTACGTACCTACGTATAGATAACTGGGTCATCTAATAAAAATTAATCTCAATAATTACAAACTGGTACCCGAGATAAGTATCATAAGGAAGGCAGGAAAGTAAAGATGGAAAGAGAAAGAAGGAAGTGCATATCAAAAGATTTCCCACCTTCTAATTCGCAGACGACTAAAAAAACACTTGCAAAATGTGGAATGTCCTCCCCGCGAAGGTCTTTCCGAGGAATTACAATATGGAGCGTTTTAAAAAAGGCATCTACTCACATCTCTCTGGGTTGGCAACGCATCGACAACATTTCTAATGTTGCAGGTGTCCATAGGCGGCGGTGAGCTTACCATCAGGCAAGCCGCTTGCTTGTATGCCTATATATTATATATTAAAAAAAAAAAAAAAAAACGAGTCACAATGACTCTACTATACCAACTCTAGGACTCAAGGCTACGAAAACTATTGACACATTTTGCGCATCAGGTCAGGTCTGTTTTCACTCATTGAAAAAGTTCACCGGATCAGATACTATGTGATCCGAGCTTGCGACATAATAATTAAGCGTGAATAATCCCTATTATTAAAACAAAAATACCCCAACGCTAGGACACGTGCGTATGAGGAATGCTCTTTGGTATTTGTGTTTTACATTTAGACATCTTAATCGACCCCTGAATCAACTTGTTACCATACCGCCTACCACCTGCGCGAAGCACGCGTACAGCGCGCGGCGACACGCGACCGACGACGCGAGCGACGCGGCGACGCGTGGGTGTAGAGGCGGTCGTACGGTGGTGGGTGTAATGGTGACCACAGACGCGTGACTTGATTGTAACCCTAATTTTATTGCGTTTTAATTGATTTGTGAGATCGCATTAGCATCGTAAAACTGTTTTTATTATAGTGGATAGGTATGGTATCTATACAACAAAAAATATATATATACTAGAGTAAGTAAACAATTATAGGTACTTACGATAAATTTTAGTTAAAACTTTGTTTCACTAATCACTAGCAATCAAAGTAAGAAATCACCCTTGTACATTCAAACTTAGAATTAACTAAAACTGAGAAAATGACTAGAAAAATCTATTGGCACTAAACTAAAAAAACTGGCCTAAAAATTAACACTAAATGCTGTCCAATAAGTATTTCTTAATTTTCCTGTCCATGACTTAGTGCCCTGGACCACTGTGCGCGGGCGCGGGCGTCACAACACTATGGGCAGCGCGCAGGGCTACCCTACTTTATGGAGATATAGGCTGGCCGGAGTGGGACACGCCTACTACTTAGCTACTTAGCGAGGGGTTCTGAAGACCATACTATTAAGCAATTTCTTATAAAAAATAAATTAACGGCAAAAATTTTGAGTAAGTTCTACGGGAAATGTTAACCCTATGTTAAACCACTTGAAAAAGTAAAGATTTCTAAAATATATAGTTTTAATTTTGAAATCACAAACTTTTTTAGGTACTTACCTTTTTTTTTTTTTTTTTTCTTAGTTCTTGGCATCGCACGTTGTGCATTCTGCCAGTGTCAAGTTTATGATTTTTTCAAATATTTATATGTAAATCAAGTCAAATATGTAATGATATCACAGTCAGTCACACGAAATTAGTCATAGTCGAGTCCAAGTCATGCCCTAGTAAAGTTGTGGCGACTTTACTATGAGCTTCTACGGAGTTTTGAAAACAACACAAAAAGACATGTTTCACCACATTATATCACTTGCCCACACTCGTGCATGTAATTCAACACTCAATGAACAAAACACCACCATTTTTAATCATTAATTCGCGAAAATACACATGTTTAAGAAAATAATAGAATGCAACGACATGATTTTTCCGTGTTCCCGCCAAAACTCAGGTACTTACCTTAGTTACTAGGTTACTCGTAAATAGGTGAATTGGTACCTACGTTATTTGTAAAATATTTAAACACACTTAGGTATAGTAGATGATAGTAATTATTATAAAAAGTGAAAGTGTATATTATATTATTATAAAAGATAATGTTCTACACAATTTTATAATTCATGAATATAATCATTTTCTTGCAAGCGATGCAGACCCGAGAGCTGACAATTTTTATACACAAATAGTATGATTTTATTACTGTTGACACGGTTTAATTTAGTTAAAATAATTTAATAGTGCGTGCAATCTGTATCATTTTTACGCGTAACCCTTTGACAGTATCGACATGCAATAAATTACACCAATATTTGATCAGACACGCGTTTGAGGGTTAATGCATAGAGCCAGTTACCGTAATAATTTTGCTTGTTATTTTTGCTACGTTTTAGAAAAGTTATGATGTATAAACTTTTTTTTATTATATGATTTTGCAGCGATAAATATTTATTGATGCCACTTTTGCTGCATAATAACTAAATAAATATCTATTCTTACCAAAATTATTATTTACAATTTTGTGAATATAAATGACCTTTAAGTTATTATTTTTTCAACAAATAAATTTTCACTTATTTATAGGAGCTGACAATGAATACTTCCGTTATAGATACTCGCGTATGCGTATTTACAAACAGTAATGGATGTATTAAATCATTAACAGTTAAATTATTACCTCAATCTAAAATTATTGCGAGTGTTTGAAACTACATTGTGAACTTTTTTGAATATTTTTGTATGAAGCGATTCCACACTTATGGTTACCAACGCTTTAGTTGGTAGCTTATAACAGGTTCGGAAATTTGGCATCTCAGGCAGAGACTTCTGTAGCTTAATTGGCAAAGCAGTTGGAACGGAAACCCATAGCGACTCGAGCAGTCGAGTAAAATGCAGGTTCGAGTCCTGCCGGAGGTCATAATTTTTCTTCCTGTTTAAGCTTTAAAAACATACATTGTGAACTGTTTTTATTACAGTAAAATATAATATCAAACATATTAAATAGTTATTAATATTTACAAAGCAATCACACAGTAGCTCAAATCACAACTTTTGTTGACGCAAAAAGATATTGCTTTCAAATCTGTTATATTGCAAAAAAAATATATGGGTAGGTCTTATCTGTCACTGTGTCACATGTTTTCTAGATACATTTTCTCACGGCTTTGTTGACTCATATTCGTAATATTTTTAATGAAAAGGGCTGTGATTCCATCGAAATTAAAAGCCAAATATCATATTTGACCGATATCATTATCAAAATGTGTTTTCGTTCGAAATTATTAATATATGTGTCAAGTTTTGATGGCTTGTCAATCATGTCAAGATAATGTCACTTGCTTACAACAAAACTTGCAGTGAACGCAGTCGCTTTCACCTGCACCAATTTACGATGTGCATCTCTTAAAAAAACAAAGATAGGTACACTATTATTTTTATATTTTGAAACTACCCAATACTTAAATCAAATTTCTAAATGTATTGAGCCAACACTATCAAATGCCGTAGTATAAACCTTGGCAAAAAGTTGCTGAAAATTACCGCATAATTAAAATTAATTTGTAAAAATCTCTCTAGCTAGCCAAGTTAATGCACAGAATCGATTAAATATTGATAGAATAATTTGAAATATTAACTTTTTTTTAGGGTACCGTCGAAATGAAATTGGAAATTGCAACCTTTCCGAACAGGGGCCGTACTGTGACCTGCTTATAGCGGGACCGAATACGCTCAGCTGCCGACGCTGCGCGACTGTGAATTTTATCGCCTCGCATTAAGGTTCGCGGTCGCGCAGTGTCGGCAGCTGAACCTATTCGGTCCCGCTATAAGCAGTTCACGGTACGGCCCCTGAGCGCGTTTTTCTCGCCCACATTTTTTGAAAACACTCGTAGGGTCCCCCTCGCACCCTCAGACGACCGTTTAGTTCTCTATAAAGACTTGCACCGTCATTATTTACAACCCTTCCGATAAGCCCTTGACAACAAAGCTTTTTAACATTTTAAAACTTCCACATACAATAGATGATGCATTGATTTTTTTAACCAGAAAGGATTACGAACGCAACTTGGCTCAATAAATGTTTTAATATTTAAAAGATTAACGTCATGTTGCTTCGTATGAGTGTACGTAAATATTTTTGTAATTTAAAATGTTTCTATTTGTTGTACAGATTTTTATAAAATGTATTAGGTAGAGATAGGTAGTATGTGATTATTATTTAATAAGATAATTTTAGGAACATGTCAGTGGATTTTTTGTAATTATAAGTAGCCTAATCAAATTCTCAATAAATATTTGTAGTTATTTCACATTCCTTTACGCCTTCGCTTTTCTGTGGGTATTTATCATACTAAGTAGGTGCCTTATATGGTGCGTGGAGTGCTCACTCTGCTAAGACCCGTCGATAGACAATTAGTCACGTCACTGTTGGTGTGTGGAGAAAAGCTGTACATAATTTATTACCTAGTATATCTAGAGAAGCATTTATTTTGTAGTATTTTATGTAACCAAATTTAATTTCACAAACTGTTTACACGCATAAAAACTACTTGAACTACTTCTATAATAGCTACAGGATCCTCTCCACATCAAACACTTCCACCACGAAAAAAAAACGCTCAGACATAATAATAATTAAGAAATTGGATTTATTGCTAGGCAAATACGTGGGTGGCCAGTAGTAGGTAAAAAGCCGTAGTAGCCTAATTGAGAGACCGCTTGACTTGTAATCGTGAGGTCGCGGGTTCAAACCCAATGAGTTCTTTGGAGTTTATGTACGGATACTCATACCACAGGCTTTTCGGTGAAAGAAAACATCATGACGAAACCTGCATACGTCCGGAGAAGAAATTAAATGGCGTATGTGAATTCACCAACCCGCAACTGGGCCAGCGTGGTGAATACGGCCTATTCGCCCTTCGAGGTTAGTCCAGCAGTGGACGATAAAAAAAAGGCTGATTTGCTTTTTATTATCAACCGACTTAGAAAAAGAAGGTTCTTAATTCGACTGTTTTTAGGGTTCCGTACATCTAAAGGAAAAAAGGAACCCTTATAGGATCACTCCGTTGTCCGTCTGTCTGTCTGTCTGTCAAGGCCCTTTTACTCGGAAACGAGTGGAGGTATCAAGTTGAAATTAATTTCGAATGTGTAAGTCTACGGTCCTTTGGAGCAATAAAAAAATCAAGCTTTTAACTACAGGCATTTTTCTAGTGTTATGGTGTTTTTTTTGACTCGCAAGTAAATCAAAATTCATAGGGTAGTTCCCGTTGACGTAGAATCACGAAATTTGGCAAGAAGCAAGATCAGATAACACTGGCTATGGAAAGAACCTGAAAAGTGATAATTTGTAGATATAATATCGTCATTTCTCAAGCCAAAACTAATAATTATTCCGTTCGGTTGGCTTCCGTTCTTTAGTTCCCAAAAACTGAACTAGATGGCGCCACAGAGAAAATTGGCCCGCACCACTCTTTTATCGCAACTGTTTCGTTCGTCCGAAACGTGGTTTCTCTTACCTGAGACTGACATCAATGAGAAACCCTAGCACAGTCATGGACAGACAGAAAAACACAGAAACAGAAAAAGACGGAGTATGTAAACGATAGTTTTTTTTCAAAATGAAACATCTTGTCGAACGTAAATTGAAACTCCTTTTTCGGGTTCCTTACCCAAAAGGGTGTTCAACTGTACTCTATGACTAAGCAATCCGTCTTTGTTTGTTTATAAATATGTTAGTTAACATACATAAAAAAAAACCGTCGAATTGAGTACCTCCTTTTTTAAAGTTGGTTGATAACTGTACCTACTAAATTACAAATAAACATGCACATCCTTGGATAGATAGACATTTCATAATTAGATATATATTTACCTATTTTATTTATTCTTCTTTAAAAAAAAGTAGAAACAAATATTTTTTTATTTTCATGAAAAATTATTTTAATTCCTCAATCAGTCATCTCGAGATAACTAAGCCGAAAACAAGCAAATAATTACAATGCACGGGTTAAGTCCGCAGAATTATGCTTGGTGGTGGGCCGTTTGGATTTAGGGGCGCGCGTGAGGGTTAATCGTATAGAGATGGAAAAACTAGTTACGTAGATACCGAATCGATTATAAATATTTCTACGAAGATTGAGAAAGCCCTACTTACATAATTATAAATCAAAATTAGGTTCTTGTAGGCGAGTAAAACTTTTTAGTGTTTAAGGATCAGTGACAGAATAAAATACACGTACCTAGAGGAAATTAATATTTTGTAGCTAAGTAATTTTACTTAGAAAATAGAATAGTAAATTGTTAATGTATCTTACTTATATTTTTTTCTGAGTAATATACTTACATTTTATTATTAAACTAGACATTAGTTATTTAACGTGTAATTAACTGGTGTCTAGTAGAACTTATGCAATGCCTACTAATTTGATAGGTACTAAATACTTCATTTCACTTCATTTGTGCACTTCATTTACAGATAGGAAAATAATGAAAGCACAGACATCTCTATTTTTTACCCTTACGCACCATAAAACATCATAATGCATTAATGGTGTCTCAACCATGGTGACGGCAAAGTAACTGAATAACTTTAGCTTAGTTTTATTATTATGTATTAGGGGCCATCCATAAAGTACGTCACACGAATTTCATGATTTTTAGACCCCTCCTCCCTCCTTGTCACAGGTGGTCACATTTGTGAGACCCCCCCTCCCTGGTGTGACGTCACAAATTTGCAATTTTACATCTAAAAATTTTTCATTAAAACAGAAGTTCCACAATCAGTTTCATTTCCATTCAAATTACTTTTTTTTTGTGAAATCAACATCAAATATTTGAAAAAATAACAAATTAATAAACTATTAATTGAAGAAAAAGAAAGGAACTTAGTTGTCTTCAGTCCATGGACTCTGAATCCATTCCTTCAAATTATTTATAATTGGCATAGAAGTCAGTTCGTTCTCATTGGAGTTGTTAACGTCAGCAACATTTGTGGTGTCTACATCTTCTTCATCCAACCATATGGCATCATCATTTATATCATCCAAACAAAGAATTTCTCTGGCACGTCTAGCTTAACAATTTAATAATAATTTAAATAATTTAATATTTCAAATTTTGCGATTCAATTTATTAAATTTGAAATGTGATGTCACAAAACTAGGACCCCCCCCCCCCCCCACCCCTTGTCACACCATGTCACATTTCGTCGACCCCCTCCCCCCCCTTTACTTGTGACGTACTTTATGGATGGCCCCTTAGGTATAAAGCACAGCCTGATAGCTCAGTTGGTAGCATGTCTGCCTTCAGAGCTGCAGGGCGTGGGTTCGATCCCCACCCAGGACAAAAATGTTTGTGACGTACATACATCGATGTTTGTTCTGTGTCTGGGTGTAGTATGTATCATAAGTATGTATTTACGAAAAAAATATGTATATAAGTATTCTATCAGCTATCTGGTTTCCATAATACAAGCTTTACTTAGTATGGGGCTAGATGGCGCTGTGTGTAATAAATGTCCGCCCAATATTTATAATTAAAAAGTATAAACTATAATTCTAGAATCGTCGCTTACCAACAGGCAAGTTGATGGTCTAATTCAGACTTATACTCGTACATAAGCGATAATTACAGGTAGGCACATGTAGGTACATAAATGTTTTTCTGTGCAATGGCGGATCCAGCTTTTAAGTCAGGGGGGGGGGGGGTTCATATAGTCGAGTCGAGGTCTAGAAAAGCTATCAGTAGTCGACCTACACCCATCCCAGGGGTCATGACTCCCATGACACCCGCCCCCCCTTCCACCCTTGGTTCTGTGTCTGGTTGTTGTTCGTATTGTAAGCAGCGACAATGATAAAATGAATGGACGGGAAATAAGCGCACGGATTTTGAACACTAAATGTTGAGCGCCGGCTCTCCTCTCGCGTCAGTCATACTCTGTCTTTGCGACATACGAGCAGTACGATACGACAATACAAACTTCTAATACATGTACATGTGTTCTCTTTATGTCATGCAGTAGTTTATTTACAGATTCGCTTCTCTGTTTTCTGGAAATGTAATATGCATACTTTTAGCTAGGTATGCTTGATTGTGTTGACTTGTTAATTTTGAACGATTTGCTGGGCCCGTCCATTCTATTATCACTGTCGCTGATTGTAAGTATATTTTTATAAAAATAAATTATAAGTATCCATTCAGCTATCTGGTTCCCAAAGTACAAACTTTGCTTAGTTTGGGGCTAGATGGCGCTGTGTCAAGTGTCCATCGATATTTATTATTATTATTATTATATAGATAATACCTTCTTAGATCATTATTTTTATAACAAAACATTAATAGGCAGGCTAACAAAAAAGTTACTTATTTAGTTTGTGTTACGGCCACTGTTTTGAAATCGGGCTTGTGTTTTAATTGACAATGGGAAAACTTTTTGTACACGAGGACGTTAAACCTATTTTGCACTACACGCGTATTGTTTAACCCTTAAGCTAAGTATACCTACCACGGTGCGTGGCGTGACGCAGTTATAGTCGTAATTTTATAAGAAATCGCTATTGAACCATGACGAGGGACATTTGTCGAAGTTAACTGTTAAAACGATTGCTTTGTGTGTTTATTCGACAACCAATCAAGCGGAAAGCAAGTCCAATCTGTCCAATGCCCAACGTAGGGTTAAGTTTGTTGAAAAAGTGCGACGAATTGTAAATTTAAGAACGTAAGGAAGGGATACTTCTAAAATGCTTACGTACGTTGTAGTTACGACACTTTACTGGTACACTGTAACTGTTCTACACATACTTAGCATTTTTTAATGTGATTAGTTTTCGATCATTATGGTTGACGAATGTTCAGTTAAAAAGACAATCAATTTAAAATACGTTTTTTTACCTACAACTTAAATTCCTCGCGCGGAGTAATAATCACTCCACTAGTGCGCTGCACTGTCGGCGTTGCGCGCTATGAAATATCCGCGAGTGACGTCACACCTTGCGTACGTTTTCACATAATGCCGAGCAAAACACGTGCAAACCCTTCGGTAATAAAACTAAAAAATAGGCCTATCAATAAATAAATACCAAAAATGATACTTTTATTTGTACAATTGTTGGCGCCGTCCCCGTATCGCAACTAATAGCCGATCTAAAATAATTCCAGACTATAATAAAATTGATAATCGAGCTAATCCTTATTTGCACTGATGCCTGGTCAAGTGGGTGACTGATAAGAAAGCAGGTAAAATAAAACAGGATTTTCTGTTGGTAATTTTTTGCGATCATATCGGGGCATAAAATCGCTCGATTTTGCGTTTTAACTCGGCGATAGTTGTTTTTGATACAAAGTTTTTAATTATAAAAAACATTATTATGTAAATTTTTTTATTTTTGTTAGTTTCATTTTATTCAGAATACAAAATATACTATTATAGTAAACAATCGATATAATTAGGTGTCGCGCGCACCGCAGGGTTAAAAAGGACGCGCTCTATTAAATTCATTATATACTATCTACATACTTGTTTTAAGTTCTCGATACAAAGTCCTTACAGCTTTTTTTTTAATACTTATGGCTTATTTTTGAAGAACTACTGCATCCAAAAAAAATGCCATGAAAAAGCCTTCGATTCAATCGAGACCTGGGCGGTGTTGCAGTCCCTCCAGCGATGTCATATCGACTATAGGTATATCGAAGCGCTGAAGTGTTTGTATAGAAACGCCACAATGTCAATCCGGTTGCAGGACGAGAGCACGAAACCAATCCAATTGCAGAAAGGCGTGAGACAGGGAGACGTTATTTCTCCGAAACTGTTCACGAACGCATTGGAGGACGTTTTCAAGCTCTTGGACTGGAACGGATCCGGCATCAACATTAATGGCGAATACATCACTCACCTTCGCATTGCCGATGATATAGTCATCATGGCAGAGTCGCTGAAGGACCTCAATATTATGCTCAGCGACCTCAGTAATGTTTCCCAACAGGTGGGTCTTAAAATGAACATGGACAAGACAAAGATCATGTCCAATGTCCATTGTGCCCGTACCGGTTGTCGTTGGGAACGATACTCTCAAAGTTGTTGACCACTACAACTATCTTGGACAGATTGTTCAGTTAGGTAGGTCCAACTTCGACAAAGAGGTTGCCCGAAGAATCCAACTCGGATGGGCAGCGTTCGGGAAATTGCGTAATATCTTCTCGTCCAAAATCCCTCAGTGTCTGAAGACAAGGGTCTACGACCAGTGTGTGTTGCCAGTGATGACATATGGAACTGAAACGTGGTCTTTAACTGCTGGCCTTTTGGAGAAACTCAGAGTCACGCAACGGGCAATGGAGAGAGCTATGCTCGGAGTTACTTTGCGCGATAGAATCCGGAACGAGGATATTCGCCAAAGAACCAAAGTTACCGACATAGCTCGCAAGGTTTGCAAGTTGAAGTGGCGCAGGGCAGGCCACATCACTCGAAGAACTGACCATCGGTTGTCAGTTCTTCGAGTGATGTGGCCTGCCCTTGCTTTGGGAAGAAAGGTTCTTGAGTGGCGACCGCGAACCGGAAGACGCAGCGTAGGAAGGCCTCCCACTTGGTGGACCGACGACATTGTAAAGGTCGCGGGCAACCGGTGGATGCAAGTGGCAGGTTGTCGTACAGTGTGGCGGTCTAAGGGGGAGGCCTTCGTTCAGCAGTGGACGTCTCCGGGCTGATGATGACTGCATCCAAAATGCTACTTTCGTCACCATCATAAATTAATTATGGATTAGATTATCATGGATACCAACCTACTCAAAAATACATACGTAGGTACCTATCTACCTATCTCCACAAAGACTTGTGTGAAATCCATCTGTAATACATTTATCTATGGCTGCAAAAGTTGAAACCATGTTGAAAAGTTAAACGCACAGGTCTTTGACATATTTTGCTATATAATGGCATAGGTTGGTACCTACGTATACTTACCCACGGAAGAGATAACCTATGAAGTAGGGCTTTCGCTTTTCTCTGTACCCTACCTAATATTTCTACAGGATAGAGATTATTTTATATTTCACTCTGCTTCAAAATAGCACGGTTGTTAACTAAAGTTATTATGATAATGAAAACTTGGAAAACATTATCACGGTAAATGTTGTATATTTTATGATTATTATTAGTATATTATTCCGGACCTGGGTATCTCGTAAAACTGCATCCAGTACCACCTGAGGACGGGCAGCAGCGTCCTCTTAGTTAACGGTGGTAACACTGCGATCCCCAAGCCGCCTGCCAAGCGTGGGGATTATGGCAACCCCTCCCTATTAAGGGGGAGGCTTTCGTCCAGCAGTGGACGTCTTCCGGCTGTTGATATATATAATTATACATATAAGTATTCTATCAGCTATCTGGTTTCCATATTACAAGTTTTGCTTAGTTTGGGGCTAGATGGCGCTGTGTAAAAATGTCCAGCGATATTTATTTATTTACAGTAGAATTACTTATTAAAATTAAGTTTTTTTTTATTACAATCAATTCAAAAATAGTTATGTTATTCGTAAGCAGGGACTAAAATAGCTCTTTAGTCCATAGGAGGCCCTACAAGTGAATTGAATTTGGAATGCGGATATTCAAAGAGATCAATCACGAAACCTAAGAAGTACCTAGGGCTTTCGCTTTTCTGTGATAACGAACATTGTATAAACAACAAACACACAGTATGTTATAGTAAAGCGCACGAGCCCGAGCCTAATAAAAAAAAAGTTTGCAAACAAATGAAAAACTTGCGTGATTTAGGTAAACTGTCTTATAAACGTTTAATAGAACAACTTTTTTTAATTTTGGACAATTTTTTTCAACACTATCATTATTGAGTAACCATGAAATATTTCTGACGTTTTCAGCTGTACATTTAGTAAAGTTTTAGCAATTTTACTATTTTCTACATAATACGCATTTTTTATGCGCCATCTGGTGAAACAGTCGTTTTGTCCCGTTTATTCATTTGGTTTCTGTCTGTCTGTCTGACAGGGATAAACTAGAAAACTACTGAACAGATCTTTACGCGGTTTCTATAAATATGTGTAGAAAAGGTCTGGTCAACACATAGATTATAACAATTGCTGAAAATATAGATCTCATATCGGAAAAAAATAAAATTTAAATAAACGCCATCTAGGCTCTTTTCAGGAACTATAGTTGTCGATGATAAAAACAACTTGGCCTGTTGATGGAACTAAATATTTTCAACAAATAGCTGACATTTATGCAGAAAAAATACGATGGCAGCTCCCTCATTTAATTCTGCAAATGATTTGGTCGTACTTTCTACTATTTTAGGATATCGTGACAAAATAAAAAATCCCTGAATCCTGTTGTACTGATCGTCAGTACGTCGCAGTAGTAAATATTTCATTATTATATAATTTGTAACAAAAAGGTTTTACTATACTAAAGGGTATCCTAATCATTATGAACAAATTTTACTATGCGGCAAAACCGTGTTCCATACAAAAAAATCATCGACCTGACACAAATCGTATGGAACATATGATATTTCTTCGTGTTTTCGGTGCTGGGCCTATAGTAAGAGTTGGTTAACATATATATCTGCACCAATAGAATAAAGAGGAAAGATTTGTATTTTTGTATGTTTGTAACAAATAAACTCAAAAACTAGTGGACCGATTTCAAAAATTCGTTCACTATTAGAATGCTACATTATCCTTGAGTAACATGGCTATATTTATTACTAAAAAAATAGAGGTCCCTACGAAAACGTCAATAATGTAACCCAAGGTGTAATTTTTCTGCCATACAATTTATTACATCGCATGCGCTGCGGAAACTATTGAAGATAGAAGAAAAACTTGTTCTACAATATTAAAGAACATATCAATATCTACAAAAAACGTCGCAATACCATATGTCTAACTATTGTAGTTGTCACTATAACTACTTTTTACATCTTAAAAGTTGATAGAAATGCCGACCAAAATCAGACCACGTTATTCATACCTTTGTATGAACCCTTATCCAAATAAATCATTTCGTATTCAAGACTGTTTCAATACTTGTCCATTACTTTTTGAATTATCCAAATGGGACGTTCTATTCAAAAGATATTACGAATTTAAAAATATAAACAAAATACTAGAAAAATAAACACCACCGAGCCGTGGCCCCGCTCAGCACAGCGCGGGCAACGCGGCGAGGGGCACCGGAGTGCGGGAGACGGGCGTGCTCATCTATGAAATGGTTTCTTACTCGTGGTCCACGTAGGTACGTGTTCTATGGATACCTTTTTATGCCCTTAGCCTACCCAATAGGTGAACCACGTGTAAATATACGGCCTTACTTAAAAACGCCGGTCAAACTTAGTCACTGCTTAAGATGCTAAGTCAACTTCTCTTTGACGTGAAGTGTCACGTGCACGAACAAGACAGAAGTTTAAGCAGTGACTAAGTTTGAGCAGCGTTTTTAAGTAAGGCCGATAATAAGTAGTGCCCTTGGTTCACCCAACAGGTGAACTAAGAGCAAATATAAAAAAGAGAGTTTTGGCGGGAACACGGAAAAATCATGTCGTTGCATTCTATTATTTTCTTAAACTTGTGTTATTTCGCGAATTAATGATTAAAAATGGTGGTGTTTTATTCATTGAGTGTTGAATTACATGCACGAGTGTGGGCAAGTGATATTGTGGAGGATTCAAATGAAAACACGGTGCGTATGGCAAAAACAGAGACGGAGGGCGCTTCCAAATTGCAATAATGTATGTGAAAAGTAGTTTGTAGATTGTACGATGAAATTATGTAGAAAAACTAGCTCTCAGCTATGTCGGGCTGTCGTCAATGAATCCATTTACGATACTAAAAACGTATGACAATTTAGAACCACCCTCCAAATCTTAACTTTATTAAGAAAAATAATACCTGCGACTACCTACAAAATGTAGTTCCAATTTATGTCGCCTGGTGGCGTACTAGGTAAGAAAATGCACATAGGTAATTATAAAAATATTCGTGCGTCGCTAACAATATCCGCCCCTTAGTGCTGAACTGAACTGACAAACAAATTAAAACAAAATAAACAACATTTCAACAATAATAAAGGTTTAGATCAGCACTAACATTCCGCTGGTGAGAGTAAAGCGACGCGCGTGGCTGGCCGGCGCACTACACCGGTGCGCGTGCGCACGTCTACCACTCGGACGCGACCATCGTCACCACCATGGGTCCCACTCACTACTCCGTGGCGCCAGGAGCCACGATCTAAATTTGGTTCTATTAATAACACAAAGTCTCCATCTCGCAACGCTCTCTGCTCTTTGTTCCATTTGTGCCTTGGTAGTAAAGTAGGCAAATATTCTTTAACCCACCGGGCCCAAAACATATCGGTTAAACGTTGCGCGATGCGCCATTGTTTGCGAAGGCAAAAATCTTTATTATCGTACCTGCCTAAAGCTGGACCGTTAGATGACGTGCCTATCAAAAAATGATTAGGCGTTAAAGCCTCGGGAAAATTGGGGTCACAAGACACGTAAGTTATAGGGCGACTATTTACTAACGCTTCCACTTCCGCGAATAAAGTAGCTAACGTCTCGGGGTGAGGAGCGCGCTCCTTAAGCACGACCTTAAGGGCCGTTTTCACGGAAAAAATTAGACGTTCCCAGGCACCTCCCATTTCCGGAGCTCCAGGTGGAATGAACCTCCATTCGATACCACGCACTTGTCCATCTTCGCGGAGTTTACTCTCGTTGAGTTCGCTTACACTCCGCTTTAACTCATTATCCGCCCCTCTTAGGTTAGTTCCATTATCAGAGTAGATAATAACTGGAGTCGCTCGCCGGGCTATCATACGCCTCAGCGCCATGATCGCAGAGTCAGTAGTTAAATGTTCAGTTATTTCTAAATGTATTGCACGAATCGTCAAACATGTAAAAATAACTCCGTATCTCTTTTCTCTTCTACGGCCTACTGTGACCTCTATTGGCCCGAAAAAATCAATTCCCGTAAAAGAGAAAGGTCTACGGTGGTGCTGCAAGCGTACAGCTGGAAGGTCTGCCATTCGCTGCGGCTGCGGAGCCGCGCGGCGGTATCGGCAGAACAAACAACGGGAAGCTACGGCGCGCACAGTCGGCCGCAGCTTTATAATCCAGTATCGCTGCCGTAATTCATTTACGACCAGTTCGTGCGCTCCGTGAAGCGCCTTTCTGTGGTAGTATTCTACCAACAGTCTGGTAATTTTGTGGTGACCATCAAGAATCGCAGGTCTCTTAGTTGATTGTTCAACATTTTGAACTTTATCAATTCGACCTTGAACACGCAAAATTCCATCAGAGTCGATATAAGGTGTCAAAGTTAACAAGCGACTAGTAGTCAACAAAGGCTTGTTTTGCTTGAGTTGCTCGATATCTTGAATAAACGAGTCTTGTTGACATTTCTTGAGCAGTAATTTTTCTGCTTCATTCAGTAATTCAACATTAAGTTGAGCCTCAGTGCGTCGACATCGTTTTACAAACAATAAGACACGAGCGGTAGCTCGAACGAGTCTTATCCATGAAGAGAAACGCTCTTCGTTAGGTAAAGAATGTTCGATGACGTGTGACGTCATAACATTAATGCTCCTTGCCTCACAGTCTGCATCTTGAGATTTCTTGGTACTCTTGAGATCTTTAGGCCAAGTATTCTCTGGTTGCCGTAAAAACTCCGGTCCTTGAAACCAAATATGGTTATATACAAGTGGTGGTGACTCTTCTTTTGTAGCAATATCTGCTATATTAAGCTTGCTAGGTACGTATCGCCACTCTGACGTCATCGTTAACTCGTCAATCTCGCCGAGTCGGAATGCAACAAATGGTTTGTAGTTTCTAGGGTCACTACGGATCCATTGTAAGACCGTATGTGAGTCAGTCCAAAAATAACGCTTATCAGGCTTCATATCTTTATGTTCTCGCTGAAGAGTATCAGCGAGGCGTGAAGCAATAAGGCCACTTGACAGTTCGAGCCTCGGAATTGATACCGGGCGAAGTGGAGTCACCTTACTCTTCGCGGCTGCAAAACACACCAGTACGCTCCCATCGCCACGCGTTAAACGCCAATATATTACTGTGGCCATGGATTTAAGAGAAGCGTCGCAAAAAATATGCATTTCTCTGTTAATAATTGTGTTTGCACATTGAGTCCCTGCTGTAATCGTAGCTGGGTAACATTGAGTCCATGTACCAGCATTTAAATACCAACGGGGTATTCGTAGCAGTTCCAGCTGTTTGAGTTCGTCGAGCCATTTTACCCACTTAACGTGCTCGGCGGGCATGATTTGAGTTAGCCAGTCAACACCGGACCTGTGTACGTCTTGAAAAACAATTTTACTTTTTATCAGAAACGGTGATAAAAAGCCATGGATGTCATAAACTGACATAATAATGCATAACATCTTAGCTTTAGTAGGTGATACAATTCCGTCTAAGATATCTTTAGGTATTCGAGATAAATTAATCGCAAATCCGAATGAGTCATCAGCGGGGTGCCAGATCAAGCCTAACGTGCGCTCAATTGTGTCGTTTACACCATCTTTAAATTGCAACGCTGTGTGCGCTAACGCATCCGTAGGTATAGAATCTAATACCTGTTTGCTATTACTCGACCAACCTCTTATCTCGAATCCGCCCTTCTTGTGAATAGAAGTTATATCGTGTACTAATTTAATGGCATTATTTACGTCATAAGTTGAGTATAAACAATCGTCCATAAAATGATGGTTTATTATGACGTCAACAGCTTCAGAATTAATGTCGTCATATTTAAGCGCATTTTTATTTTTAATATACTGCGCTATGAAAGGTGAGCATGTTGCACCGAATATTAAACTTTGCATTGCACAAATTTTAATCGGGCTATCATTAGATTCTTGCCACAAGAATCTAAGCACATGCTGATCTTTCGGGTTTATTTTAATTCGAAGAAACATATCACGAATGTCGCCAATTATAACTATAGGATTCTCGCGAAATCTAAGCATAATACCGAACAATGAATTGTATAAGTCTGGGCCTGTCAACAAATAATCATTTAGGCTAGTTCCCTGAACTTTCGCAGCGGCGTCGTACACGAGACGCAATTTACCTACTTTATTAGGATTTTGAACACCAAAGTGGGGCAAGTACCATACGTGATCAGCTGACAGTTCCGTAACATCTAATTCGCGAGCGTAACCATTATCAAATAGCTTGGTTATTTCCTGCTTATATCTAACTGCATATGTGTTATCTTTAGAAAATCTTCGTAATAATAACTGCTGTCGAGAGTAGGCATTACGATAAGAGTCGGGCATCGTAAACTCGTCCTTTTTAAACGGTAATCCAACTTCCCATTGCGTACCTATCTGACAAGAAGTTTTATCTAATATTTCAATTGCCCTCACGTGATCCTTATTCTCACGACATAAGGTCGATATTCCTATCGAATCAAGGCTAAATGAGTTCTTAATTAGGTCATTCAGTTCACAAAATTTATGCATATCATCACTATCATCAGAGCGAGCGAGATGGAAAACATTAAGTTCACTTACCGAGGAGTGAGTACGACCTTTGTGGTAGCCGTGGATGGTCCATCCCAGTCTGCAGCGTGACGCATACAAAGAGTTCTTATCTCCGTGAACAATCTCGAGCGGAGCAATAAGAAAATAATTATCTTCGCCTAATAATACACGGGGCACTACACGTTTTGCACAAATAAATTGCTTTAAGTGAGCTAAATGCGAACAATCAATTTTGTTTATGACTGACAAATTTTGAGCGCATAATTTTAGCTTATCACATTTACGTAAATTAATATCATAAAAAGAATTGTCCTGTCCAGATATCTGCACTTTCACTTTCGGTACTTCCGATTGATATACTTCTATACCGAACGCGTCAATAAACTTAATCGCACACGGATTTTCGGATTTTAAACCTAAGCTATTCGCTAATTCCGAATCTATCATAGATACCGCGGCGCCTTCATCTAAAAGCGCATATGTATTTACTACACCTTTAGGTCCGCGTAATTGTATGGCAATCACTTTCAACAGCGTGAAGTCATCCGTTGTCGGCGTCGTGGTAGAACTAGAAGAACGTTCGCCAACATCATTCCGTGCGACATGAGCTATCGATGTCTCGCCGTCGGCCGTAGGCAAAACTGGTTCCGGGCCGTCTTGGCTTATCGCATCAGCTGGGTGTGACGTCACAGTAGGCTTCGTCCAGTGCAATAATCGGTGATGCGCCATACCACAGTTATCTACGTCACACACAGGTGCAGGACACAAGTTACTATTGTGTTGTTTTGTAGATAAACAGGAATAGCATAATCTGTGCTTTTTCACAAATCTCCATCTATCTCTTCGCATTGCACGTTTAAATATACGACACTCGGGCAATACGTGATTGCCTTTCTCACAAAAAATACATTTCTTTTCTTCGGTCACTGTAGCAGTGTAAACAGAGCGATTACGTAACTTATCGTTAGTACGATTTACTCCGGCGTCTACCGGCTTCTTAGTCGTACATTCTCTGGGCTGAATACATCCAACGATTGATAACATCTCAGCTTCCAGCTTCAAAAATGTAGCTAGCAGTTCCAGCTTCGATCTCCCGTCACGTAGACGACTGTAGGCAAAATCAGTCCATTTAGCAATCAGAGTGCTCGGCAACTTTAACACAACAGCTGCAGCGAGCTCGGGGCTTCGTAGGTAGTCGTCCTGATCTAATGCACGTATTGCTGCTACGCAATTATTGACCTTCACAGCGAAAGACGTCAAGTCTTGTTGATAATTATTAGGTAACGGTGGTAACTTCCTCAACTGCACCGTTAGGCTCTGAATAATAATATCAGCTCGACCAAATCTCAATTCGAGAGCTTCTAATATTGCTGAAGGTGGAGTGTTACCAATCAGTAAGTCCGTGACAGCTTCCTTGGCCTCACCTCGTAATGCACGGCGAAGTCTCCACAGGTTTTCTGAGTCACTGAACCTGCACACCATAGTTGAGTCATTGTATGCATTTTTAAAATGCAGCCACTCGAAACAATCACCACTAAAAACAGGCAGATCGCGCGGTGTGCCGAGCCGGCTGAGCAGGCGATCTTCGCGATCTGAAGGAGTCTGCTTGATCAGATCCTTCATCGTATGCGCGAGTTGAAGGATGCTGTCATCGTGGATCTTTGGAGGCTGAATAGGGGTACAGCTGTGTTCCAGCCATTTCTCCACGCCGTTACGTGTCCGTTTCGGTAACGAAGACACATTGTTTTTCGTGCCAAGATCTGCATCATCAGAAGCATCATCAGTGCTGACGTGGTTTGCACTTTCAGCGTCGGCTTTGGCAAGGTCAACTTGCAGCTTCTTGTCGATTAACTCCATTTGTATCTTGGCTTTAGCTTCGGCAGCTTCCAGCTCAAGCTGTTTCCGTCGTGCTACCGAAGACGCTTTAGATTTCTTCGTACAAACTGTTGTTACGGAGGCACACGTCGATTGCTGCACGGTACCGCTCGGCGATGACTTGCACGGCACTGGCGTGTCATATACACTTTGTTCCCGTGACGTTGTTGGAAAATTGCTGCCATGGGAAGTAGTATCTTCTTTCGCACTTTTCACAGGTGTACTATCCAATTTTGTTGCGGCCATTATCTTCTTACTCCGTCGCGTCATCATTTGCGATGACGGAGTTTCGGCTATTACGCGTCACTCATTCACTAATTCGTGCTCGAAGACCAGATTGTGGAGGATTCAAATGAAAACACGGTGCGTATGGCAAAAACAGAGACGGAGGGCGCTTCCAAATTGCAATAATGTATGTGAAAAGTAGTTTGTAGATTGTACGATGAAATTATGTAGAAAAACTAGCTCTCAGCTATGTCGGGCTGTCGTCAATGAATCCATTTACGATACTAAAAACGTATGACAATTTAGAACCACCCTCCAAATCTTAACTTTATTAAGAAAAATAATACCTGCGACTACCTACAAAATGTAGTTCCAATTTATGTCGCCTGGTGGCGTACTAGGTAAGAAAATGCACATAGGTAATTATAAAAATATTCGTGCGTCGCTAACAGATATAATGTGGTGAAACGTGTCTTTTCGTGTTGTTTTCAAAACTCCGTAGAAGCTCATAGTAAATATAAGTCACCACAACTTTACTGGGGTATGACTTGGACTCGACTATGACTAATTTCATGTGACTTACTGTGATTTTATGACTTATATGACTTGATGATAACAAATAAATGTAAAAATTCATAAACTTGACACTGGCAGAATGCACAACGTGCGATGCCAAAAACTAAGAAAGAAAAAAAATATAAAAAAAAATGTGCCCTTGGTGCACTTAATAGGTGCGAACCACGGGTAAACCATTAAACAAATAGCTGCACCCCGCGGTTTAACGCGATTCTTGGGATAAAAGTAGCCATGTTTTATTCTAGGGTAAAAAGTACCTACCTCTATACCAAATTTCATCCTAATCCGTTCAGCCGTTTCAGCGTGATGGAGTACAAACATACACACCCACACCGCACACTGACAAACTTTCGCATTTATAAGTGTTTTTGCTCGCGGCGGAAGATAGAACCTTTACAAATCGATAGAGCATAAAAATGCAATGCCTAAATGTTCTAGCACTAACCCTGTATCCGTTTCCGTTTCCGAGATATTGTCGAATTAAAATGCACTATTTGTGCCCACACTCGTGCATGTAATTCAACACTCAATGAATAACACACCACTGTTTTTAATCACGCGAAAAACACATGTTTAGGAAAATAATTAGAATGCAGTGACACGATTTTCCCGTGTTCCCGCCAAAACTCCTGTTTCGATTGTTAAAATCGATTAACCAATTTTACTTTTTACTTAGTTATTGGCATCGCACTTCGTGCATATTACCAGTGTCAAGTTTATAAATTTTCAAGTATATAATATTATCAAGTCAAATATGTCATGAAATCACAGTTAGCCACACGAAATTACTCATACTCGAGTCCAAGTCATGCCCTATAGTAAAGCTATGGCGACTTTACTATGAGCTTTTACGGAGTTTCGAGAACAAAACGAAAAGACACGTTTCAACACATTATCACTTGCCCACACTCGTGCATGTAATTCAACACTCGATGAATTAAACACCACCAGTTTTAATCATTAACTCGCGACAAAACACAAGTTTAAGAAAATAATAGAATGCAGCGACATGTTTTTCCGTGTTCCCGGCAAAACAATCAGAACATCCCCATTGGGCGTGTGGCCTAATGTTTAATTTATGACAAATAACAGGCTTAGTGATTAATATAACAAAATACATTACACATACTGAAAAAATAATTTGTATTGGCTGATAAATCTCTGAGATATGAGCGTTTAAAGTTTTAGGTGGGGATAGAGAGCGGATGCTTTATCCCTTTCTCGCAAAGCACGTGTTAGTATAGCATTTGTATGCCGCGCCTGAGGCTTGACGTCATAGCTCAGTATAGCGCGCTCTCTGTCTAGCTTGAAATTAAAATACTTAGAACTTAATTGTTTTTGTATTATTTTAAATTTTACTTTCGTTGTTAGGCTCTATTGATAATCAGCTTTTTTATGAGGTAATAAAAAAATAGTAGTCATCATGCCTATTAGCGATGGGTCAAGTCAACTCGAGTTAACTCGAGTTGAGGGTATTTCGACTCAAATCGAGTTTACTTTGTTACGGCCTCACTTAAAAAAAACTTTTCAACCTTTAGTCACTGCTTAAGATGCTCTGCCATCTTGTCTCTGACGTAAAGTTGCACGTGCTAGAATACAGTTGTCTCTGACGTAAAGTTGCACGTGCTAGAAAAGGACAGATAAGTTTAAGCAGCGACTAAGAGAAATGAGATTATTTTAGGTAAGGCCGTTAGAGCTTGAGTAAACTCAAGTTGCCTTCGCGCGGCGGCTGGAGGGGCTGGCGCTCAGCATTATTCGGGATATCCCGGACTCGGGTCATTCTTCAAACCGACCAATCACAGCGCAATGCGCACGACGATGGTAAACCATGGTAGTATACAATAAATTGTATTATCCAATCATAATATTGTCGTTGCAATTTTGTGTTTTTTTAATTAAAAACCTGCTACACTCGGTAAGTATAACTTATCTTTTTATTCATTTAAAAATGAGACTGATTAAAATTAGCGTGTTTTATCAACCGACTTCAAAAAAGGAGGCCTCAATTCGAATATATGTATGTTACGCGATTACTCCGCCAATTATGAATTTATTTTAATGATTCTTTTTCCTTTGGAAGGTGATACTTCAGAGGTGGTTCCATATAAATTTTATCGAAATCGGTTTAGTAGTTTGGTTTTTAAATCACAATTACTGGAACAAATCGAAAAATCTGGAATATATGAAGATGACCTGCATGACCCAGGTAGTCGAAATTGACGTCAATTGTATTTAAAAAAATAAGCGTATTATTATTAAAGTGTTTTATTGGATGCCTGGCATATAATTTGAAATCTCAGTAACGAATAGCAATAACTGGCCGTATGAACAGTGCACCAGGCATGAAATTCCTCGATATCGATATTTCATGGCGGTACAGCACACTAAGCCCTTTTATTTATGTCGGCACTACTGGTTGTTTACATAATAGTACCAACTGCAATTGCTTTGCCAAACGTGACGTTGACATTTTATGTAAACAATTTATTAAATCCGTTTTTTTTTTTTTTTTTTTTTTTCTTAGTTCTTGGCATCGCACGTTGTGCATTCTGCCAGTGTCAAGTTTATGATTTTTTCAAGTATTTATATGTAAATCAAGTCAAATATGTAATGATATCACAGTCAGTCACACGAAATTAGTCATAGTCGAGTCCAAGTCATGCCCTAGTAAAGTTGTGGCGACTTTACTATGAGCTTATACGGAGTTTTGAAAACAACACAAAAATACATGTTTCACCACATTATATCACTTGCCCACACTCGTGCATGTAATTCAACACTCAATGAATAAAACACCACCATTTTTAATCATTAATTCGCGAAAATACACAAGTTTAAGAAAATAATATAATGCAACGACATGATTTTTCCGTGTTCCCGCCAAAACTCTAAATCCGTTTTGGCAACGCTGGACAAACAGGGAGGCAATAATGTACGACACAGATAATGTACGGCATGATATTGTACGGCATAATAATGCACAGCATGATAATTGGTGTACATGTACATCGAATATCATGCTGTGCAATATCGTGTCGTGCATTGTCTGTGTCGTACATTATTGCCTCCCTGTTTGTCCAGCGTTGCCAAAACGGATTTAATCAATTGTCTACATAAAATGTCAACGTCACGTTTGGCAAAGCAATTGCAGTTGGCACTATTATGTAAACAACCAGTAGTGCCGACATGAATAAAAGGGCTTAGTGCTGTACCGCCATGAAATATAAATATCGAGGAATTTCATGCCTGGCGCACTGTTCATACGGCCAGTTATTGCTATTTGTTACTGAGATTTCAAATTATATGCCAGGCATCCAATAAAACACTTTAATAATAATACGCTTTTTTTTTAAATACAGTTGACTTCAATTTCGTTGACATTTTATGTAAACAATTTATTAAATCCGTTTTGGCAACGCTGGACAAACAGGGAGGCAATAATGTACGACACAGATAATGTACGGCATGATATTGTACAGCATAATAATGCACAGCATGATAATTGGTGTACATGTACATCGAATATCATGCTGTGCAATATCGTGTCGTGCAATATCATGCCGTACATTATCGGCTCGGCTCAATAATGCACATCCCGATTTTGTACAGACTAATATTTGATGTACAAGTACACAAATTCCTTATTTGTATAGCAGTTAGGTTCAGGTTATTTTTTTATGTCTATATGAGAAATGTACTCGGATTATTGGCTGTACAATATAGGGCCGTACTTTATAGACACGAGCCGATAATGGACGGCCAGTATTAGGTGCGTTCGGATAGCCTATGGTGGAATTATTAGCATTGATATTGTCAAAATTGGTGTTGACGTAAAGCTTTCGGTTTGAAAATTTTGCCATGTTTGTCACTTTTGTCCCCTACCCAAAACGAACTGTACAGTCACTAGGGTCTAGCAGTGATGTCAAACAAATGTCACAGGGACAGCACTTGAAAAACAACACTCCAAAACACCACGAAAACCAAACGTCAAAATCTTAATGTCAAAAAACGATCACAACGATCCCATGTCGCGAGGTGGGTCAAAAGTGGTAGATTACGATGGCATTATTAGCTGTTTTTGACCTATCCGAACGGTGAGCGAAAACAGATAATAATGCAACTTTTGCACACACATTCCCAAAACGAACGCTACATGTGATCATTATTGGCGTTTGTAACAGTTATTTTTGCTACCAAGGGGCTATACGAACGCACCTATTGTACGACACGGCTTGTACAGCATGATATTCGATGTACATGTACACCAATTATCATGCTGTGCATTATTATGCCGTACATTATCGTGTCGGCAAATGTCATGTTGTACATTATACAGGGTGTCCCAGAACTCAACGTCAAGCGGGCACGGGGCAAGAGGGGGGGTCATACCAGTTCCAGGAAAAATAAATATAAAATTCCATATATTTTTTTTCCTGAAGCATCAAAGTTAGGTGATATTATTTTTTCAACCACAAATCAAAGAAAACGCGATAGTTTTAACAAACATAGCAATTATTTTTGTTTGATTTGTGATTGCAATTGATAGCATGTTTATTAAAGACTATGTTAGTTAAAAAAAACACTGTATAATAATTAAATTTGAGGTCAGAATAACTAAAGATATGAATAAAGGTGTCGATTTTCCTCTTTTTCATGAATTCACCAATTATAACTTAACCAACTGATGTGGAATTTTATATTTATTTTTCCTGGAACTGGTATGACCCCCCCTCTTGCCCCGTGCCCGCTTGACGTTGAGTTCTGGGACACCCTGTATACACCCGACAAACAAACTAGTTAACTACCTAGTTTTGGAGGGAACACGGAAAAATCATGTCGTTGCATTCTCTTATTTTCTTAAACTGGTGTTTTTTCGCGAATTAATGGTTAAAAATGGTGGCATTTATTCATTGAGTGTTGAATTACATGCACGAGTGTGGGCAAGTGATATAATGTGGTGAAACATGTCTTTTCGTGTTGTTTTCAAAACTCCGTAGAAGCTCATAGTAAAGTCGCCACAACTTTACTAGGGCATGACTTGGACTTGACTATGACTGGTTTCGTGTGACTGACTGTGTTTTAATGACATATTTGATTTTATTTTAATAAAAGGAACCTCCATATTCATAAACTTGACACTGGCAGAATGCACAACGTGCGATGCCAATAACTAAGAAAAAAAAACAAAAAAAAAACAAAACTACCTACCTAACGTTATTTATTTTTCAATCAAATCAAAATAGTTAAATGCTCAATGATCAAAACTATGTACCTATAAAAGTAGGCCGATCCTATTTTCAGGCAGTAACGTTCGTTCAATCATTCGTTCAATCGTTCATTCTTTGTTCATTCAGCACCACAGATAATAAAATCATTCATTCTCTAAGGTTCAGTATTGCCATTGTGAGGACTGAAAATTCATCGATATTCTGATGATATGATGAGCGTGAATAGGTTCCTTTAATAAGATAGATGAGAGTTTTGGCAGGAACGCGAAAAAACCATGTCGCTACGTTGTATTATTTTCCTAAACTTGTGTTTTAGCATATTCATGGTGGTGTTTTATTAATTATGCTGTGATTTACGCGCAAGAGTGTAGGCAAGTGATATAATGTAGTGAAACCTGTCTTTTCGTGTTGTTTCCAAACCTCCGAAGAAGCTTGTAGTAAAGTTTCTACGACTTTACTAGGGCATGCCTGGACTTGGCTGTGACTAACTTGACTTGCTTGAAAATCATCAAAAACTTGTTATTTAAAAATACTTGACACTGGTAAATGCACAAAGTGCGACGCCATAATTCTCCTAGGAGGAAAAATGTGAAAAAAACATAGATGTCAATGTCACTGTCAGTAGTCAAAGTCAAAATCGGAAGTCTGAGTCGACTGGACTTAACCAACAGGATTGCCAGTTCAGAATTTTATTTGCTAAAATTAGCTATCTTTATTTGTATGGACGAATCTGGATAAGATACTGATACGAGATAAGATAGACTGTTATAAGATACTACAAACAATATCCGTTAAATTATACATCTAAATAGATTTAATTTAATTTTAAGAAGTTTTCACAATGTTCAAGTGCGGTACCTTATTTTAATATTAAAATTGTAAATTGCATTGAATTTGACTTATGTAAGTTTATTACATATTTATAAAATGTCTGCGTTCAATATATAATTGTTACAATACTAGCTGCTCTCCGTATTTTCGCCCGCGTGATGATAATGATGATGATGACGATACAAAATAACTTGTAAAATTTGTAGTTCCGAGAAATAAGCTATCTCCATCCAAATTGCCATTACCACGATTAAGATATAGTCGAAAAATATTATAAAGTCGTATAAGATAACTTGAACTTTGACCAAAAAACAAATAGAAAAGCTGAGAATATTTCAGAGAGGAATAGAGAGGAGTTATATAAACGTGAAACTAAAATACCGAGTTTAAATCGCACACATTAGAAAGAAAACAAAAGGCAAAGATGTCATGAAAGATATTTTAAAACTAAAATGGAAGTGGGCTGGCCACATACACAGGCTAGACGGAAATAGATGGGCACAGATATCAACTAACCCCTAGAGATAAAAAAACGCAAGAGAGGCAGACCAATCCATAGATGGAATAAAGACATCATACAAATCGCGGGAAAACTTTGGACTAGAACTGCCAGAAACAGGCAAGAATGTAAACAGCTGGAGGAGGATTTTAGCGCTATAGGCGGATTTTATACAGATACATTATAATAACAAATAAAATAAAAACAACTATAACTACTATAATATACTAACAAATTTTTAATAGATATCTCATACTAACCCTACTAAAATAATATCAATATCAAACTCTGTTTTAAATTGTATATACCCGCTTGGGTGTGACATTAAAATAAAACGATTCATTACGATATAGGATGAAGATGATGATGATGGTGAGTGCACGCCCTTGTCTACACTGCTCGGCCTGGCGCCTATCAGCTAATCAAAATATCCTAAGCAGCTTAGCATATTTTATAGTAGTTCATCTTAGCCTAAGCAATTGTGTTTTTTTTAATGACTACCAGCTTAGCATATTTTATAGTAGCCGAGAAGGCAACACTGTGTCGATCCTTTTGCTGCGTTCCGTAATGCGCTAAAAGTGATAATATCGCGAATCCGACCAAATTTAATAGTCACAAAATATAAGGGCTTTGATTTGGTTGAGTAATACTTCTGACTTTGGTCGGATTCGCGATATTATCACTTTTAGCGCATTACGGAACGCAGCATTTGTCTCGTCCTTGCCTTAATTTGTTTTGCTTTTGTTTGATTTTCTATAATTTTGTAGATTTATTGAGTTGAATTTTAGGATGATGGTGTTGCTGATTCAATATGTGGCTTATGAGTGGATCGGAAAATCGCAGGCTATCATAGAAATGTTCCGGAGAAATTATAACCTATGGAGTCCTCCATCATCATGAGTAAAGGAGATCAAGGAGATCAGGAGTAAAATATTTGCTTATTTGTGTACCTCCACCGCATAAATGCTTCTTTATTGTTTTATTTATGATGCCGGTGCTCAGCCCAGGTAAATGAGAAAACAAACAACAATTCTGATACCTAGGGAGGTTCACAACTGCCGACAAAGCTGATGTATCTCACTGAATAATGTAATGACTTACATAAGCATTTAAAACGTTTTTATATTAAAAACTTCTGTTACCTACCTGGACTGACAGTTACTCATAGTTTTAGTTATGTCTCTTACATGAATAATAATAAAATCATATTATTAATAAAACTTGTTTTTATTTATATAAATTACCTACTATGAACTGGCTTACTGATACCACCAATTACCAATTGTTATTACCAATTATTGAATAAGAAATTGCCAAGTGCAAGACATGTTCAGCTAGGTTACTTTTAAGAACAAACTGTGTTGTGGTCAGTGCTGTAAATAGCCTTTCATGTGCCCGGTGCGAGCAGCCTATAATTGCATCCTTGAAAAGAAAAATATTCAAAACTTGTTCCTACTCTGGTAATTTTTGCGCCCCCTCAGGACCAGTGCCCTGTGCCTGGGCACTGCTGTCACGCCCTATTTACGGCACTAGTTGTGGTGTATGGCATGGACCCATCCAACTCGATCATTCAACATTGTTTGTTATTTGATGTAAAATAAGACATTAATTATATAACACATCTTTTGTTCTGTGATCTTCCTGTACTAGTCTACTACATAGTAACTAAATTCTACCTAAAGTACTTAGTATATTATTATATTATCTTTGACCTAAAGAAAGTAATTAAAAGTGACCGAAGCTAAATGTAAAATTTAGTATTTAGGCACAGCCTGTATATCCATAATACAAGTGATCCACGGGAAGAAAATATTACCCCTGGTACTGCCAGGTGAACTAAGGTGGACCATGAGAAGAAATAAAAGACCCTGGTACACCTAGTTATCTTGAGGTGGACCACGGAAAGAAAAAATGCCCCTGGTACAGCCAGGTGAACAGTGTAGGTGGACCACGGGCAGGGACCGATTCAGTTCAAGCAGTTTTGCTCCGGGCCCCAAAACAAGATAATAAAGGCCGATTTGTTTGGTTCCCAAACGCACCATATTCTTCTTAGAGGTGGTTGTGCAAAGCTATAATTACAAATGGGGTAGGTACTCTAAAGTTGTGACCGTTCTTCAATGTCCTGCCAATGGAACCGCTTATAAAAATTTGGAAGAAAGAGAAAGAACGAAAATACATTCCATATTGATATAATTAGATACAACACAAATTATTAGTGCTAGTGCTTTGACACACTTCTTCGATTGATCTGGCCACTGGTCTATTGCCGCATGCTTTATTTTCACAGGTATTGAAGCCACTGCTGCCACAATATCTAAATCTTCAAAGCAGGCTTTCACATCTAAATCTTCCCATAGTCTGTAGTTCAATAGGTGGAGGTTGACACTATCGGAGGGCTAATGTTAATGTAAGGCCATAAAATTGGGTCAATTGTCCTTTCCAACATTCCATGCACGTTCTCGCTTTGTGTGGAATGGTCCAGTTGGAATATTCAAAGCTTTTGGTAAAATAAAGTTTGGCTCGGTAGCAACAGTCTCCATATGATCATCGTGGTGCTTTGAGACCACCTTGTCTAACAACACCCCACCATACAACTATGACTGTGGCCGGATGATGGCCTCTTTCCCTGATGATGGCACCTTCTCAGAAGCTTCTTTGAACTTCTTTTCTACAGTTAAGATTTTCTCATTCGTAAGTATGATTTGCTATTATACATCCTTTGCGTGCTGCTGCCACAACTTCTTCGCTCTGGTCGCTCTAATGCGGTGCAGAGCTGCTGTATGCTGTAAAAGGGACTTCAGCAAGTTGATTTCGACTGGTCTTTTTCGTGCCTTGTGATTTTGATGGCGTTTTGTTTTGCTGTTTAAATGTTGACTTATGGGTCATAAGAAACACCACCTTTTGTTTACTGCACTTTGAAATGTAATTCGTACCTACAGCCCTTCACCCAATGATATTATAGGAGGGAGATATGAGTAGGTAGAATTTTGAAATACTTATTCGACTAGGTACTTATTTCAAAAGTTAAGGAATAGGCTTTGATTAGGTATATTGGAATAGGAATATGTAGTAGGTATTGACTAGACTTCTGTAAAGGTAGGTAGGTAGGTATCATGGGTATTTAGAGTTCCTACCTCTATTAGTAGGTATGTTATTTAAATTTATTATGTAGGTAAAGTACCTAACCTCATAGAGAAAAGTACATAATAAAATAAAATTACGCTTTTTTAGGGTTTCGCACCCGAAGTGTCTATTAAGCTACCTACTATACCCATCTTACTAGCTGATCCGCCCCGGTTTCACACGGCGGTAAATAAACCGACACGTTTGTATGTACCTAATATCAGCGACGGGATAATGGAATGGACGGGCCCAGCGCTTGCAAATCGATCATAATTACCAAGACAACACAATCAAGCATACCTAGCTAAAAGTATGCATAGGTAAAACATTTGTCGGAAAATAGAGATGTCGAATCTAATTACTGCATGACGAAAAGAGGACATGTACCTACATGTATTAGAAGTTTGTATTGTCGTATCGTACAGCTCGCAAGTCGCAAAGTCAGAGTATGACTGAAGCGAGTGGAGAGCCGGCGCTCAAGATAATTATAGTCTTCAAAATCCGTGCGCTTATTTCCCGTCCATTCATCTTATCATTGTCGCTGTGTAATAGCTGTGCCACGCGGTTCCACAGCGTAATGATGAAAAATGGCGAAGATGAGTAGGTATTAAAAAAATGCTATAATGTTGTTATAATGTTATCCCCGTTATGTCCCGGCATATGAGTTACTTATCTCCAATCCAAGTTTCATTAAAATCCGTTCAGACATTTGGCATGAAGAAGAAACAAACATACCTACACACAGATAAACTTTCGTAGGTATTTATAATATTAGTGTCATATCCATCCCCTGTTTCACCCCAAAAAGCATTTCTATAAAAAAAATTGAAACATACTTTTTTATTATGAATGAACTATGTATCTAAATATCAATTTTCATCATTGAACTTGAAAGTAGTAATTTGTTCATGACAAAAAATCTTAACAGCTTCGCGCTCGCTACGCTCACGTGTGTGTTGACTTATGGTTTACCTATTATTTACAAACGACGTGAAATCCGCTCTAATTCGTCTTTTGACTCACTTCGGTCGCGCAATATTGATGCATTCTTATCAAGCGCCGTGTAATAAACAGCAGAAGTAGGTACTTTAGGATCTAGGATGCCGGGTGGAGGCCTAGTATCCACTTGATATAATGTTGATGAGGTGACAGCAGGCGGAGTAAAACACAGTCTGTACGGTTCACCTCAGACGTATATTTCAGTGGCTGGTAATGTACAAATCACTCTACTTATGTTAAGAGTTAAGACACAGCTTCTACGATGCCGTAATGAAATGCTGGTTGTCTTTTGTAGCGATTAACAAGCTTCCCGGAAAACCACGGATGGTAGGGTCTACCGGCCAGAGCTCTGGCGGGCTGTCACTGTCATAGAGCCGTGACATACTAGTGATGGGGTCGCGCGTATACCGTCGATTCCACTAGTGTTGTGCGCGCAACCTACGACGCCACACCACCCCCCCACGGAGAAGGGAAACCTATGCCAAATATTAACGAGGCTTACAATGATTGATCTTATATACTATTTACAAAAGCGATAGGCTTAGAGATCTAGTATCTCTCTAAACTTGACTTTTCTACCGGTTCTGGTAACGGTGGGTGTCGGCGCGGGAGCAGAAGGTTCTGGAGCTGACACTGAAGGTGCCGGAGCTAAACCAGGGCGTGGATTGGAAGAGACAGGAAGAGGTGTCGTCGGAGACTCGCTTGGAATAGAGTGTTCTAAAAATGCGGGTTTTACTCGGTCAATACTAACAGTCACGTGCCTACCTTTTACGTCCAGAGTCATAGTTTTCCCGTCGTCGGCTCGATTTATGACCCGGTATGGCCCTGTATAGGGTGGTTGTAAAGGGCGTCTGACGGCATCATCCCGTAAAAAGACATGAGTCGCCGACGACAGCTCTTTGAAGATAAATGTTGCAGGTTTGCAGTGGCGGGACGCAGGAGCTGGACGCACGGTGGACATTTTCTGGCGCAGTTGTTCTACGAAGTCGGCGGGATCAGTTTTGTTGCTTTGATCAGAGTTACAATTGAGTAATTCCCCGGGCAACCGGAGCGCTTCCCCATAAACCAGCTCGGCACTCGTGGCCTTTAGGTCTTCCTTAAAGGCAGAACGCATCCCGAGGAGAACAATTGGTAGTGACCGGCTCCAGGTATCACCGTGGCACATGAGAGCTGCTTTGAGCTGCCGATGTACACGTTCGATCATCCCGTTTGCACAGGGATGGTAAGGGGTAGTTCTTACCCGTTTAGTGGCGCAAACGTTCATTAGTCGTTGGAATAGCGCAGACTCAAACTGGCGTCCTTGATCGGTAGTAATAATGTTGGGCACCCCAAAACGTGCGATCCAGCCGGCTACAAACGTGTCCGCGACTTCTTCCGCCGTTATCGTGACCATTGGCCATACTTCTGGCCAACGGGTAAACCTGTCAATGGCAGTAAGACAGTAGTTATACCCGTTGGAATGCGGTAAAGGGCCTATAATGTCCATGTGAACATGCTGAAATCTGCCTGTTGGGATATCAAAGTGGCCAAGAGGCGCCGAGATATGCCGGGTCACCTTGTTACGCTGACAATGTAAGCAAGAGCGGGCCCACTGGCGACAATCGGCATTGATCCTTGGCCATACGTAGCGTTCAGTCACTAGACGAACAGTTGCCCGTATGCCAGGGTGACTGAGATTATGGCATTGGTTGAAAGCAGCTCGACGGAATGGCAATGTGAGGTAAGGACGAGGCTTTCCAGTTGAAATATCGCATGTGACAGTAACATCCGTTCCAGGCATGATGACATTTGTCAACTGTAGACCGGAGCCCTGTTGTCGTAAGGTGGATAATTCTTGATCTGTCACCTGGGATTCTGCAAGAGCCTCGTAGTTCTGCTCCAGAGAGATGGCCTCAACTCGCGACATTGCATCGGCCACAATATTGTCCTCCCCCTTTATATATTTAATGTCGGTTGTAAACTGGCTAATAAAGGACAGCTGGTTCAGTTGGGCAGGTGGGAGTCGTTCCCGACGCTGTACAAATGCGTACAATAGCGGCTTGTGGTCGGTGAAAATGGTCACGTGTTGAACCTCAAGAATATGCCGGAAATGTTGCACGCTTTCGTACACCGCTAAAAGCTCACGGTAGTAAGCTGGCCACTGCGTTTGCTTGGTGGTCAACTTTCTGCTGAAAAAGGCTATAGGGAACCAGTTGTCATCTACTTGCTGTTGCAAACAGGAACCGATATGGACGCTAGAAGCATCAGTAAAGAGGGCTAAACTAGCATTGCAGGCCGGATGCTGTAGAAGCGTCGCACTGGATAGACTCTTTTTGCAAGCCTCAAATTTTTCGAGCAGATCCGGTGTCCACGGGTATGGTTTAGCACCTTTGCTGTTGGTTGACGCCAACGTATCTATCAATGGGGCCTGATACTGGGCAGCACGCGGGATAAAACGCCGATAATAGTTCAGCATGCCGAGAAATCGGCGCATGCCTTGAACTGTTTTCGGGGGAGGGAAGTCCAGTAAGGCTTGGATGCGATCTGCTGGAGGTTGTGTGCCTTCTGGGCTAATGTGATAGCCCAGAAAAGTGGTCTCTCGTACTCCGAGAATACACTTGGTAGGGTTTACTACCACGCCATAGTCTCTTAAGCGACCGAAAAGGATCCGAAGATGCTCTCTATGAAGAGCCTCGTCAGGCGAGTGAACGAGGATATCATCCACATAGGGAAAGCAGAAATCGAGACCCCGTGTAACCTCATCAATGAAACGCTGAAACGTTTGACCCGCGTTCCGGAGGCCGAAAGTCATGAACGGGAATTCGAAGAGGCCAAACGGGGTGACGATGGCGGTCTTCGGCACGTCCTCTTCGGCCACGGGGATTTGATGGTAGGCCTTAACTAAGTCTATGGTACTAAAAATTTTTGCACCAGTGAGATTGTGCGCGAAGTCGTTTATGTGCCGGACGGGATACCTGTCCGGTACAGTTCTTGCGTTCAAGGCACGATAATCTCCGCATGGGCGCCAGGTGTCATCTTTTTTTATTGCCATGTGCAGGGGAGAAGACCAGGCGCTTTTAGATGGGCGTGCAGTGCCAGAATGCACCATGTCCTCGAACTCCTTTTTGGCCGAAACCAGCTTTTGGGGAGCCAACCGGCGAGGACGGCACGAAATAGGAGGCCCGTCTGTGGTTTTTATGAAATGCACGGTATCGTGCTTAATCACCCTTGGCAACCCAGGGGGGCGAGTAATTTCGGGGAATTCTGCTAGTACTTGTGCAAAAGCAGAATTCGACGAAGCCACCGATTTGACGCTCGGTTGGTCCGAAGCTATGGAAGCGGCGGCTGCTGACAAGTTGGTTAGGCCATCAACTAATTTCTTTGCTCGGCAATCCGGTAACAAATGGTAGTAGGATAGAAAATCCGAGCCAATGATGGCAGTAGTAACGTCAGCCACAACGAAAGACCAAATGAATTGTCGCCGGAGACCAAAGTCGAGGGTCAGATTAATATTTCCGTATGTCTTGATGCTGCTACCATTTGCAGCACTGAGCTCGTAGTCGGAAATTTTTCTCCGGTCTGACAACCAGCAGCGAGGGTAGCAACACAGGTCCGAGCCGGTGTCAACTAAGAATTGTCGTTTAGTGACTCGGTCGGTGACGAAGAGACGACGGCTTGATTGTTGGTTGTAGTCGCAATCAGTTGCCGCCGCTACTGACTGCGCGTTTCGTTTTCCGTCTTCCAGTTGCAGGGCGGAATACATTTGAAGGCCTTGGCACCATACGTTCTGTGGTACCAGCAGCGCTTACCGGAACGACTAGGACTGGAGGGGCGCGGCGACTGACTTGTGGATTGCGCATGTTTCCCAAAGCGGTTGGTAACTGATGACAGGGCGGCAATTTGTTTGCTGAGTTCTTCAATCCGCTCCATCATTGGTTCCCCAGGGGTTGCAGAAGCAGCGAAGATGTTGGCCGGTCCTGGTTGGGCCTCAACGATTTTGTCAGCCAGGTCAGCTATCTTTTCTAGCGAGAGATCGGCATGGGCTGCTAGAATGCCTTGTACGTGCTGGGGTAAGCGACGAAGCCATAGTTGGCGGAGGATGTTATCGTCAGAAAGTGAAGTCCCTGCAAGTGCTCGAAGGTGTCGGAGAAACTGGGACGGTTTCCGATCACCGAGTTCATTTTCCCCGAGAAGCTGTCTTACCCGTTGTTCTTCGGATGGAGAAAATCGCTTGATGAGGGTGTCTTTCAACTTCTGGTACTTCCCTTCTGCTGGAGGGTTTATGATAATGTCCTCGATTTCACCTGCTACCTTGTGATCAATCTGGCTCAAAACATAGCTATATTTGGTTTCGTCGGTGTTAATGCCGGCAAGATGGAATTGTGCTTCAGCTTGGGCAAACCACACTGTAACCCTATCGGGCCACAGGGGTGGCAATTTGACCGCTACACGGCATATAGCAGGTGAATCTATAATTTCTGGTTTGGGCCGGGGAACATTCTGTACCTGCCGTGCCCGCAAGGCTATATTTTCAGCCTCTAGGGTAGCCAGACGCGCTTGTAGCTCCTTGTCCATGATGTGGGGGCTGATGAGGGTGGATAATAATAATAATAATAATAAGCACACACACAGAAACACCTCAGATACCACACCCAACTCCACCGATACCAGAAAAATTAAATTTTTAGAAAAGTCCAGGTATGTAAGCAGACCATTAAACAATATGACACATTTCAAATAAGTACAGTTAATACACCACAATAATCAAGAACGAAAATTCCGAAAAGCTAGTACAAGCACACACAAAAATATAAATTATGTTTTTGTCAGAGTCGGTACAACACAACAAAAAGTCAAATAAAAACAATATTAATAGGTCACTATTAATTTTAGACTGTTATGTTGTATTATATATATATTGTGGGTGCACTTTTTTTTTATGTGTACACTAATTTAATACCGACTGTGACAAATCGTTGAACACATACACCAAATTGGATTATCTTGTACCGACTGAGTTAATCAATGAACTCTCAAGTATGGTTTAGTAAGGGAATGCAGTTTTGAAATATGGAATGTTTGGTTAGAGTTAGGTTAATCAAATGTAAGGATAAGGTAAGGATAAACATGTAAAATTAAGTTAGGTTACTGTTATTATCAAAAAATAATTATTGTCCAGAAATAGTCAGCCAAAACTCTCACCAAATGTCAATGAATACTTGCGTGATCCAGAATGTAGTAGCACATGCACAGGTATGAGCGCAATACTATCAATCCAAGAGTCAATGTTGATGTCATTGACAGCTTACAAGCAGCAGGTATTAGTAGATGAAATCTAGCATTTTCACCGAGCTCAACAACCCAATGGGTACACGTTTATGATGCAACTGATTGTGAAATGTAGCTTGTATTGTTAATGATGTCCGAGCTTGTTAGGAGAGAAAAAAATTAACTCTTGTTTCCACTGAATTATCACAATAGCCGCCGTTACACTACACTGTCATTGCACAGGAAAATGTAAAGAAAATACATCCAATTTGTCACAGAGTCTTCGCAGTCGGCAGATCAGTGTTTTCATGTCCGTGTTTCGTAAAATTGATGGCGTCAGCCTGCGTAGTGTAGCTCTGCTATGCAATGCAACTAGCGAATCTTCCGTCCGGGTTGACTCGTATTGGCTGGCAGCTAACGATGTTTTTTGGTTTGTCACCTCAAGCGTAGTATTCATGTACGCGTCTAGGGTCACCACTTTAGGATCTAGGATGCCGGGTGGAGGCCTAGTATCCACTTGATATAATGTTGATGAGGTGACAGCAGGCGGAGTAAAACACAGTCTGTACGGTTCACCTCAGACGTATATTTCAGTGGCTGGTAATGTACAAATCACTCTACTTATGTTAAGAGTTAAGACACAGCTTCTACGATGCCGTAATGAAATGCTGGTTGTCTTTTGTAGCGATTAACAAGCTTCCCGGAAAACCACGGATGGTAGGGTCTACCGGCCAGAGCTCTGGCGGGCTGTCACTGTCATAGAGCCGTGACATACTAGTGATGGGGTCGCGCGTACACCGTCGATTCCACTAGTGTTGTGCGCGCAACCTACGACGCCACAGTACCTATCATAAAATCATCCTTAACTTGGTCTGCTCAGAGTATAGACGAAGAGCTAGGTATAAGTAGAATAAAAATCCTCAGTAGGTATATTGTACATTCCTTTTGTAAAGCACGGACCTCGGAGCAACCAACAATAGATAAAATATCTTTCATTATTCATGTAATTATTGTCTAGGTCCGTCGTGGATATGCCACCCCCCTACCCCTCTAGAATTAAGTCTTGACACGTGCAAGGGACTTAAATATACAGCTACCCTTATATTTATATTTTTTTAGGTATCAGCCATGATAATGGATACGTGACCCGCTTATCAAAATAAAATGATCTAAACTATGATAAAATGTTTTTTTTTAATTAATAATATAGTTATTACTTATAAGTATAAATATTTTTAATCCTTGTATAATTAATTATACACTTACACTTAAATAATTTAAAAAATAATTAATAATACATTTTATCATAATTTAGATCATGTTATTTTGGTAAGCGGATCACGTATCCATTATATATATATATATATATATATATATCGTCTGTCCGTTCGATCGTCCGATTTAAAAATATATATACTTATAAGTATATACATATATATATATAAAGGTATAAATAATTATTTATATAGATGACCCACGTAGACTTAGTTACGGTGCGGGGGACCCTAAAAAACGATGCCTACAATCCATGGAGGTACCAAATCCTATGTTAAATGCCCAATTGCCTACATTATTAAAAAATATATCATACCTACATAAAACTTTATTTTTTAAATATTAATTCGTAAGCTTCAATCTGCCTGTTACAATACGGTTCACAATATTCAACAGGGGTATTCACATCACCATCGGAAAGATTTCCGTTCCCTGGATTACCCCTTCAAGTCACAGCTGTGATAGGATGGTCAGGGAACCCGTAAGTACCTCTAATATTAATATGGCTTTTTTTTCTGCCTCCTTATCCCTATCTTGTTGTTATTTTTCTGTGCTCCCTAATGTGTTTGCCTACGGAATCCTAAACGTCATACTATGACACGCACTTGGCGTCTTGGCAATAATATGTATGGAATTTATAAGAAGAAAAAAATACATCAAAATAAATCATATAATGTACTAAAAAATACTGCAATTTATTAACGTAGGTACATACGTGAAAGATTTTAACATTAATTATCATAAAAAAATATCCGGTTATCTGTTTTCCTTCGTAGTTGGGAACGTAATAATATCTGTGTACATTGCCTTGTAATCATAGAACACATAGAAACATGAAGACAAAACCACACCTTTATTCACTTGCGCACGGCACAGTAAGCTTTATTATTAGTGTAATATGGATGCATTCACAGCACGACGTAAGATGGTACTGAGTGGAAATAGCCAAAACAAACCCCGATGACGTCCACGCACTACTAACACAAAGACAAAAACAACAACACATTCAAAATTTACTTGCACACATGCACAAAGACCTGACAGCACACTTACATCCGAAATCCTTAGAATTGCCAGTAAAAACAAAAACCGCAAGGTACATATTTCGTAACTTTTAAAGTTGACATACAAAGCTAGCTATTCATGGTCAAAACATATTTTATTTTTAATGTAAGCACAAAGAGAACAAATATTAGCAATTTACTGTCAAAAGTTACAGATATGTCAATGTCACTGTCAGCTGTCACTGTCATTTTTGACTCTAGACTGAGTATGAATAGCAGTTGCGATAAAAGTATTTTATTTGCGTCAGATTTCATTATCAAAGAACTTATAAAACAAAAACGAACATCGATGATATCCAGATGTTATCATTTTATCGCTGAGACGGAAGACGGTAACAGTCCAAGTTCAAAGTACAATAATGTTTGTCATTAGAAAAGTAGTATTTCCCCATTCACTCGTCACTAAGATAATGTTATTGCAAAATAAATTATTTTCGGGTTCATTAAACGCTTTGGTAAGTTAAATGTGTTTTGTTTAACATGTACTTACCTACATAATCAAAGCTTTCTGTAACTTTTCCTATGCTTTTCCCGACGTAATTTAAAAATATGTTTACCTTCCGAATGGGAAATTTTATGTTTTTTTTCTATTATTTTACTATCACAATACAACTGGTACCTACTGGTAGTTATTATGTTTCTGATAGTACTTTCCTAGTAGCCAGTATCGTATAACGAAGAATTTTTCTGCTACCGTAACTGGTTACGAGTCTTCCGTTTCGTACGCGGCCGAAGGGGTACCTACAATATAATATTTTATACGGTAGACTCGGACCATCTTGGTCTGAGACGGTAGTAGAGAAAAAAAAGCATGATGTTCATATTTTTCAGTTTGAATTTCTTGTTTTTTTTTAATCCTAGCTTTAAGTGGTAATTTTTTTACAATGAGATAATGTAGGTAGGTACCTTATATCATTGTAATTTTGTTATAATTGACTAATATAATTTTAATATTCCCCTAAAATTTTCAGGAGAATCCGATAGTGTCAGTATGTCAAGGCAAGTTGAAGGGAGCTACAAAGAAACTCTTTGATGGAACTCCATATTACAGCTTCAAAGGGATCCCTTACGCTCAACCACCTGTTGGTGAACTCCGGTTCAAGGTATCATTTTTTCATATTGTAAAGACTAAAATAATACTAGTTTGCCTGAACCCAAATCTTGTGGCATCTAATCTCCACAATCCCATTTGGTTCATATTTGAACGTGAAATTTATATATGCCTAATCAATTTCCTTACAAAATTTTCATAAAGATAAATCATAGAATAAATGGTTTTAGCTTATCACGGTATCTACTAATATGCATGCAAAGATACAAACAACTAACTCCAAGTAAATAAACTATTGTAAAAAATAGCACCATGTATTAAATAGTTGCAAACTGTGTTACAGGCACCACTTCCAGCGAAACCTTGGTCCGGAGTGCGAGATGCTTTAAAACATGGGGCAGTTTGCCCTCAGTATGATATCTTTGATACTACAGTTAAAAAAGGAGATGAAGATTGTCTATTCCTTAATGTCTACACCAAATCTCTAGAACCCTCGTCTAAACTCCCCGTTATGGTCTACATACACGGAGGAGCTTTCATGTCAGGTTGTGGAAACTCGGAATCTTACGGACCACAATATCTTTGCAAAGAAGATGTTATCTTAGTTACTATGAACTACAGGTTGGAGGCACTAGGATTTCTCTGCTTGGATACACCAGATGTTCCCGGAAATGCTGGGTTTAAAGACCAAGTATTCGCTCTGAGATGGATTAAAGAAAACATTGAGAAATTTGGTGGAGATCCAAATAATGTGACGTTGTTTGGAGAGAGTGCTGGAGCAGCGGCCGTTAACCTACACATGCTTTCTCCTATGTCCCATGGATTATTTCATAAAGCCATAGCTCAGAGTGGGACATGTATACAAGATTGGTCGATCGGCACCAATCCAAAAAAACGAGCTTTCCGTGCAGGAAAAGTGTTAGGAAAAGACACCAACAATACAACCGACTTAGTAAACTATTTGAGAAGTCTACCAGCTATTAATTTTGCTAGGATAACGCTTCGCACGAGAAGCGACGACGAGAAACTCCGAGGCTTACCAATCCACTTCAATGCAGTCATAGAAAAGAAATTTGAAAACGTCGAGAGCTTTCTGACTGAGGATCCTTTAGATATATTACTAGCACAGAAAGTGCCTCCAATGCCTTTTATTACAGGCTACAATTCTGGTGAAGGCTTCGTTCCACTTGTGGATATATTAAAAAAGACCGATGTATTTAATAGAAACCCATCTCATTTGTTACCAAAAGAAATTTTTCACAAATTGCCCGAGGACAAAGCATCAGAATTGGGTGCAAGACTGATACAATATTACTTAGGTGGTAAAGAAATAAGTCCACAAACAGCTCAAGAAGTAACAGACATGCAGACAGACAGACAGTTCGCCTATAATTGCCATAGGTTCGCTCATTTCTACAGCTCTATCAACAAGTCACTGTATATGTACAAGTTTGACTTGACAACAGATTTAAACATACTTAAGAAACTGTTGGGATATGAATCTTTGAAGGGCGTCTGTCACGCAGACGAGTTGTTCTATATATTTGACACTCCAATCACCAGAGACATGTATAAACAACAAGAGAAAATCAGAGATGCAGTTCACAATGTGACTAAGCTTTGGACAGATTTTGCTAAGACCGGGTAAGTGTTTTTCAAACGAGCAATTACATTTTTTCAACCGACTTCATAAAAGGAGGTTCTCAATTCGATTGCACATATTTTTTTTGATTTTTTTTTTCACGCGATTACTCCGCCAATTATAAACTGATTTTGATAATTCCTATTTTTGTTTAGTAGGTAATACTTCAGAGGTGGTCCCATATAAATTTTATCGAAATCGGTTCAGTAGTTTGGTTTTAAATCAAAATTATTAGAAAATATGAATAAGTCATCCAAGTATTCGAAGTTGAAGTCGGTTTTTTTTAAAAGCGTTAAATTATTGTTGTTAGTGCCTACACTAAATCATTGTAAATGCTGTTCATATTAATGAGTACAATTAAGCTCCTTCACATAAACATGAACACCAATTGGTTTCCATAGCCTAGCATTATTATGTTAGACCTTCACTTTGCTCAACCAGTCACATATCCTACTAGTATTATAAATGCGAGATTTTGTTGTTGTGTGTGTTACTCCTTCACACTGAAACGGATGAACGGATTTGGATGAAATTTGGTATAGAAGTAGTTACCTTGGATTAACAGATAGGCTAATTTTAATGCCAACAATCGAGGGTGAAACCGCGGGGCGCAGCAAACTTGCAGCAAAATTTAGTTTTTAGGACTATGACGTTATTTGGGTGTAAAGTCCACAGTATAAAGTCCGCAGTACAAAGTCCACAGTATAAAGTCCACAGTACAAAGACCACAGTACAAAGATCACTGTACAAAGTCCATAGTTCTAGTGTCATAGATAGATAGATAACATATCATCAACAAATAGTCAGTATGTTTTTAATTACATAAATGAAAATGTTTTGTTATCAGGGCGGCATGTTCGCATTAGCGACAAAGCCCTTTATAATAATAATCTGTTTATTTGGAACAATAACATAAATAATCACAAACAATGAAGATTGATGACACCTGCAGAAGTATAAAACTGTCGCAGATGTCAACGCCCTCCTCCAAAAAATTCACAAGTTCCGTAATAAAAGCCAATTACAATTCAAGTTTAGAGTAAGAAAAACTATAAAAATTAAGCGAAATATAAATAAATAAAAGTAACTGTTGAACTATATAAAAACATGAAAACTAAATAAATAGAATGCTAAATGCGAATTTGGGATGAAAAACAAGGTTATTTAAGATTAAAACAAAAAGACCTTTTTTTTTAAAATATACTTTCAAGTGACGATAATAGCCAGACGTTCGCCCGGTGGTAAGCGTCACGCCTGCCCATAACAGTAGCAGTGCCAGAATTGTGAACTTGTGAATACAATCCTGCGCTGCACTGTACTGTGCTCGTCAGCCTGAGATATTAGATGTTAAACCTCTTCATACGCAGTAATGTATCTGATTTATAACCAACTTATCATTAAGATGAGACTGTCTGGGCATCATAAGTAGCAGGAAGTCTCATGTGAAACTAAACTAAGGTAAAATCTTATAATTACTGTTTTTTTTTACCATGAATAAGTTCCCTTTGGCCTTGCGTCACTGAAGCGTAGACAAGTTCCAGTTAACACGTTTGCTCAGAAGATAACTAACTATCCACTCTTTGTTTGAAAATCCTCAGGTTGTATGTATGAGCTTAGAAATAATGTTGTTGTTTTTATTTTTAACCGACTTCAAAAAAGGAGGAGGTTCTATGTTCGATGCTATGTATGTTTTTTTTAAATGTATGTTCACCGATTTCTCCTGCAGTTGTGGATCGAATTTGAAATTTTTTTTTTATTTCAAAGGGTATACTTACTCCCGAGTTGGTCCCATATTAATATGAAGTTTGTTGTTTTTTTTTCAAAAGTTACTTGTTAAAGGCTTACGTTTGACGTAAGACTTTTGTGAGAATCCGTTTAATACAACTTTGCTTATAACCTACAATAAAGGTAACCAAACCATCCTATGAAAGTAAACCCGACCGAATTTAACTTCATCCGGTTAGCACGCCATAGGTCTTACTTAAGAGGGAATCTGGTGAACGATTTTCCATACAAACGTACTCCCCTATTTTCTTCCTGGATAATGCCTCTAGAGCAATAGTTTTTTTATACTGTCTTAAGTCTACTGTAGACATGTCTCTGTGTTTTCCTTATATTCAGCAACTAATTTCTAAAAGAAATATAACCCTTTAAATATTTTCATAGTAATCTTTGGAGGGTTATATTTTTTAGGTCCCTTAATAGGGTAGATGACTGATGTTTATATCGTTGAAACCAATAGGTTTGATGAAGAATTTAAGTAAATATAGTATGTTTATTGATAAAATAATTTAAATCGGTTAATAATGTTCTGATATATGAGCGTTTAAAGTTTTTGTTAGAGACAACTCTGTCCCTTTCCCACAAAACAAAAAATGACGTCACGCCTTACTTGTCAGAACAGAATTTATATGGCGTACAGAGAAGTGACGTGTTTCTTCTCTCTGTCTAGCATGATATTAAAATGCGTGAAAGAAGTGAACTTGCTTATTTTTATTCAGATTTTCATTTTCTTTTCATTAATCAGCTATATTTATGGGCCACATTGTAATAGGACAATAAAAAAAACCAGTCATCTAGCCTAATGTAATTTGGTTCTTATATCAAAATAGCTGGAAAAAAGATGTCACTCAGGTAATCGAAATGGAACACGCTTGTTTTTTTTTAAGTATTATTATATCGTCTTGTTTTTCTCGACAGGAACCCAACGCCAGTGACGTCACTGTGGAGGCCGTATACGCCATCTGGCGGAGAATATCTGTACATCGGCGATGACGTCACGGCGCGCGCGCACGCCGACCGCGAGCGCATCGCCTTTTGGAACAAACTGTACGCAGAAGCTGGCTTGCCTTGTATTGTGGAGAGTAGCTTGTAGAATGCACAACTCACACATTACTCCCTCCCTATAGGTTCCCCGTTCATATCATACAGGGTTAGTCTTAATCAGTTAGCATCCTTTTAAGGGCATATTCTGTGCATCAAAACAAACAACTTTGACTGTGGGGCCAACATTGAATTCGCATTAAAATTATCTTCCATACAAAAAGTTAATCTACCTTGGGATTTATGCAACAGCTGTTTTTTTTCGATTTCTATGTTGGCCCCATAGTATGTTGTTTGTTGAACCACGGACAGGTAGAACTACGGCAACAGAAATTGCCCGTGGTCCTACTGGTAGGACTACGCAGAACCACGGGCAATAAACGGTTCTGACGTACAGAATATGCCTTTAAAAGGAAGCTAATTGATTAGGACTAACCCTGTATATATTATAAGCTACCAATTCGCGTTATGCCAGCGGTTTCGCGGGTCATTGCTAGCTTATATTTTCAGGATAACGAATGAGTATACCTGCTCGAATAATACTCAACAAGCGCCATCATAAAAGATCAGATTCGAAAAAAAGTACCCTGGATCAGCTATCCCCGTCTCCCTTTCTCTCCTGCACAGTTCCTGCCTCCCGCCTACTAAGTCTGTCGTCTGTAGTGGTCAGAAATTATAAGTATTTATATTGTATTTAATAGAGGCTATTTAAAGTATTATAATTATAAGTTATAGTTACGCTTTACAGTATCCCGCATTTTTTCGGGAGCGCGCAGGCTTCACCGCTAAACAAACTAACTAACCTTACTCAATACTGCCTTTACCGTCAGGGCACATGGGCCCTGTGCCTAGGGCCCCCATCCCCAGGGGCCCCGAAGGACCGACAATTTCTCTCACAACACAACAGTGAGCACACACCCTGGTTGAAAATAAACTTGCATTTGTCTTAAAATTTAAGTCAAAATTATGTCGATTTTATTTAACCATATTAAGACAAAATCAAGTCAACCTTTGCCTTTTTTCTTTTAGAAGTATAAAAAATCCATAACATTTGTCTGGATTTTGACGTATTTGGCTTAGTAAGGCTCGATTTAAGACAAAAAAAAAACAAAAATGTTAGTATAATTCGCTTTCTTTACTTTCCAAAAGGGCCCCAATTTCTTGTGTGCCCCAGGGCCCCAGCATAGCTTAAGACGGCCTTGACCTTCCTATCTTACGATCATCGGGCTGGTTAGTTCGATTCATAGTTTAGTTAGTTAGCGGTGTGAATTGCTCTTCGAGCACATACCATTGGAGATGCCGAAGGCGATAATTTGCCTATATAATTTTCTACTTCATTTGCGGGGGACGAGATACACACGCATTGCACTATAGACACTGATCGAAATATATGACACGAGTGTATGTACTTCGCGTGCCAAAAGTAACGTTGGAACGAGAGCTTCGACGGTATTTTATTTAGCCTGTGCTCCCAGAGCCGGATTAAGTGTCGACAGCATCAGCGCTCCTCTGGAGTCTGGCGGCCTTATATTGTCTTTATAAATTGTTACAAGGAAAAAAAGACTTAACATTATGTATGTGTAATTAAAAAAAAAAAAGTCGTCAGCCATAAAACGTCCACTGCTGGACGAAGATCTCCCCCTTTATAGAGGGGTGTTGCCATAATCCCCACGCTTGGCAGGCGGCTTGGGGATAGCAGAATGAAAAAAAAGTAAAAAAAAAAAGTAGGACAAATCAATTGCGTTGCTATCACTTTGTTAACTCCTACTCAAAATAATTTAAATAAGTACAAAAAATATTGGTTAAATCATTTGGAGTAGGAGTTAACAACAATGATAGCAACGCAATTGATATGTATGCCTCTTATCTGTCTCTTTAATTGTTATTAAATCATACTCAAAATAATTTAAACATTATCTTTGTGTAATTTAAATAGAAACATTTATAAAATCTTTATGCTATAGTAACATGCTAACATTTATCCGCCTAAAATGCCTTTTACTATGGGACAGCTGAAATCAGCTGTTCCACACAAACATGGCTTGTTTTTTAGTGTGACTGCCGTATAGCTCAGTCTATAGTATGTCTGCCTTTAGAGCTGTAGGGAGTGGGTTCGATTCTCTCTCGAGACGAACATTTATGTGGCGAACTAAGATGTTTGTTATGTGCCTAGGTGTTGTATGCATTACAAGTACGTATAAACAAAAATGATATATAAGTATTCTATCGACAATTTGGTTTCCATAGTACAAGCTTTACTTAGTTTGTGGCTAGATGGCGCTGTGTGAAATGTCCATTTATTTTCACTGAACAGAATGTATGAAACGGCAGATTTTTTCTCGTTTAGTTTCGTTTAGTACCTTTCCGCGTTACCCGGTATAGGCACATCTTAGCCTGTTAAGTGTATAAAAATTTTTATTATTTGTTTTTAAGTAAAATGTATAAATATTTATTTTCGTTGTTTTCTTGAGTTTTAGTGTTTATGTATTTCTTTTGTAGAATATTAGACTAGAACGCTTATAAATGTAAGCACTGCTTGATAGGCAAGAGTAGGAATCAATAGGGGCGCCACTATCGCAAATATTTCTAAAAACTAGCAATAGCAACCCACTACCTACCTACATCTGAGGACGATAATAATTGGACGAAATTCTCGCACTGACGTGTTTCCACGGTAATGGCAGGAGACAAAAGTATTTTTTGCCCAGCTATTTAAGTATTGGTTCTTTGAAGGTTCTTTGCCATTGGTTTGTTATTATCATTCTATAAAGTATTTTATTAATTAGCCCTTTTTGATGCATGGCGTGTCATGGACGATCTTTGCTCTGCTAATTTTGACAGGCGTTTATTTTATGTCGATTGTTTTAGATATTTTACCGATAGCCAATCATTGCAAATATTTACATTTATAGCATCATTTGTAATTCTACAATTATTAAAAGTTACTCAGTCACCTAGTCACCTCAGAAAATAAACTATATCTTAACTATGCTATAAATGTTGTACATCTAAACCTCAATTTGGAACAAACCAACCAAAGAAGAGTACAGAGTATAGCGACGGAAAGAGACGAACATAACATGATATGCAAAGTAAAAGTTACCTATACGTCAAAATCAAAATAGATTATAAAACTACAAAACAATTTTATATTAAATAAGTTGTAAACAATGAAAAAACAGATATTCATAAAAAAGTAACAACGTATCTAAAATTACTGTGAAATTCAACGATGTGTGTTAATCAGTTTCTTAATTAAAAGTGCCTGTTGAAAAGTGAAATACGATTCTAAAAGAAATTTGAATTTAATTAATTACTTATTTTATCAGAATGGTATGTACAGAATACAGAACGACAAAATTAGCTGTAAATTTAGATGAGAGAGCCACTGTCGTATTTTGTGAGCAAATTGATACTTACCCTAGAGAAATATCTTAGTTCTCGATGTCGACATGTGGATAAATAAGTTAGTTGCGTAGTACTTTGTTGACCTTTGAAGTTTGAATTGCCATGACATGATTTATCGTTCGGCGGGAAACGTTTGAATGTGATAAGACGTTCTCACGACCGCCTATGAAGGTTTGTCGTGGTGTCATGGTTTGCGGACATATTTGGCCGAGCGAAGCGACGTCGCAAAACCTACAAAACGTTTATTGCGTGTGTATATATACGATGACGATCGACCATAGGATCCAATTTTCATATTATGACGTGAGAAGTAGCTTATTACAGTTACAGGTGTATATTTTTAATGGTTTAGAGGTTAAGGGTTCAAAGATGTAGGCTTTTGAAGTCATCGACAAATATTAACAACTAATTTAGGTCGTCGTCGTCAGCTATAAGACGTCCACTGCTGGACGTTATTGTCGTGCTTATCACAGTAGGTCTATATTTTTAGTGGTTTAGATTCGGTTTAGGGTTCAAAGATGTAGGGTTTTGAAGTCATCGACAAAGCTTAACAACTAATTTAGGTCGTCGTCGTCAGCTATAAGACGTCCACTGCTGGACCAAGGCCTCCCAATAGAGTAATAATTAGTACCAGTAGTAATTAATAGAGTAATAACAAATAAATAATAGTATGCCCGCAATAAGGGTTCATGGTACGCTGGCTGGACTTTTTGTTAACCATCGTTCTGTTCTGGGTACCGTCATGCAGGCCGTTATTTTAGGACAGTTTTCTCAAAACAGTTTTTTTACACTTTTCGTGTTCGACTTATAACTGGTCATAAAACTATAATACTAGTTTATACGGAAGACTAGCTGATACTCCCTACTCCGTACGCGTAGAGCTCGGCTTTCGATACTCTGACCCGCTCCAGGAACACAAAATTTCATCCAAATCGGTCTAGCCGTTTACCCACCGTTCAAACCTTCCCTGGACTACGATAATCATTTCAAAACCAAAATCAGCTAAGTCGGCCCAGCCGTTCTCGAGATTTAGCGAGACAAACGTACAGCAATTGGTTTTTACATATAATAATTATTATTATAGATGGAAGGCTTCTTACGGCCTTACCTAAAATAATCTCGATTCTCTTAGTCACTGCTTAAACTTCTCTGTCCTTTTCTAGCACGTGCAATTTCACGTCAGAGAGAAGATGGCAGAGCATCTTAAGCAGTGACTAACGGTTGAAAAGTTTTTTTAAGTAAGGCCGTTATTGTTCACCTCAGACCTGCATAATACCATCTACCGCTTATTTTGTTAATAATAAAAATGTATGTAAAAATTATACTAATTTCGCCTACATTTTGTAAACATTTTCAGGCAAGTCCCGTCGTTTCTGTCAAGGAAGGCAAGTTGAGAGGAAGTATTGAAACGCTGCTAGATGGAGGCCGGTACTACAGCTTCAAAGGGATACCGTACGCCGCGCCACCTGTCGGCGAATTGCGGTTTAAGGTATTTGGAAGTTGTTCCATATTACCTAATTGACTCTCGCTTAATCTAGACATTTGAAAAGCGTTGGCCAAAGTTAACACCAAAGTGCAAGCCTAGGGTATTATTACAGTATAGTGTAAATATACTAGCCAATTCAATTCATTGATTGACTTAAATTAATATCAAAGCACAGAAAATATGTAGGTACCTAGTAATACGTAAAGAAGACTCACTCGCATACAAAACGCGACTTATAATTCGTTCAACTAACTTGAAATATATCTTTAATTACTTATTATTACGTAAGTTCCTACATATTACATTCAGTGCAAGCTAATTTGTAAGTATTCTATTTGTAAAGAACAGTATCGATATTTAACTGTAGTGCTGAGGTGCGTGCGCAGCCGGCGGGAGCCGTTTGTCCTCAACGAGCCAAGGGCTACAGTGGTAAATCTATACTTTGTTAACGAAATAAAGTACAAATTAGCTTGCACTAAATATCAGTTTAAGGTATAACTACGTTCAGACGCGTGTTCTATGGCAGTAAGTGCCCTGATCCAAATTCAAGCTCCTATCAGGTTAATATTAGGTACCCGTTCCACGTAACTCATTATAAGTTGTGCCAAGAGTATGAAAATATTGTATTGATATGACTTTGAAAATTTTCGGCCGACGCCGACCATTAAATTACGAAACGCAATCCTACGACCATTTCTTTTCTCTCTCAAGAAACGTACAAGAGGATGTTGATTCAGTGTCAGTAAATAAAAGAGATCCACATTTGAATAGTTGATCGCTGACTGTTCACTGCCGGCGAGAACTCTCCGCTAGTTGTTGTCAGCGTCTATAGCTATTGGAGATAAAACTCGTTCAGCGATGCTCGCTTGCGGAGCAGAACACTTCAGTCTAGCCAAGTGTAAGCCTATATAGCAAGTTTATCCGCAAGCCTAGCGAATGAAATCTCTAGAAGCTAGAGCTACAGATTCGCATGGTGCATAAAGACGCATACCGTAGCAAGTAAGCGGTGCAAGTTTTTTTACGTGCCTGCGGGGCTAAAGTGGCTACTACTTTAGCCCCGCTACGCGGAGCGAAAGGAACCACTTCCTCCCCACAGCAACACGTAAAATCGTATATACACAACGGGAGCAAGTATAGAAGCCCCAGGTGTCTATACAGGTGTCTCATGTCATTACATGAGATCTGAAGCATTTTTTACTTTTGTTCCCTAGGTGAGTAATCTACTATTAATGCAATAGACGTTCGCCTGGTGGTAAGCATCATGCTTGCCCATAACAGTACCAGAATTGTGAATTATGAACAAAATCCTGCGCCGCGCTGCACTGCGCTCGTCACCCTGAGATATTAGATGTGAAATCTCTTCTTATGCCCAGTAATTTCTCTGGTAACTTTGCCCTTCGAACCGAAACACAGTAGTGCTTGGCGGTTGAATAACTGGCAAAAGTCCTGGCTGGTGTACTTCCCCAGATGGACTCAGCAATATAGTCCTACCACTACACTAAGTATATAAACTATTAAAACATGACTTCAACAATGACATGAATGGATAAGGTTAGAGGAAGCCTGTGCCGACTGGCAAACAGATCTACAGAAAATAAACAAAATACAAATATCTACGAGATTAGAATAAGTTTTAATAGAAAATCGTGTACTTACTTATAAGTGTAATAGAATACTAAGTAAGATCTGAATAAAGGGCTTATATTATTATTATTACTACACTAAGTAATCGCCTGTCGCGCTCGCGTAGTCGCTCATAGTCATAGAACAACGACAAAAATCACAAGTTCGTTGCGCGCCAACTCGTTTCTAGTCGAGCTAGCTTTATTGCCAATCTTCGGCGGTGGAACATGTGCCTAATTCTTGCTGCATGTTGGTCCCAGGCGCCGGTCCCGGGCGGCCGCTGGGCGGGCGTGCGGGACGCCTCCGCGCACGGCGCCGTGTGTCCGCAATTCGACATGACCTCCATGCAGCTCAACGAGGGCAGCGAGGACTGCCTCTACCTCAACGTGTACTCCAAGGTACATTCAATAAAATCAAGTAAATTTTTGATAAGTAAAAATATTTTTTGTCTTTATTTTTCTATTTTTTTTTGTGTCGGTTTCGTTCGCAGACATGTTAGTAACAAAACTTAAAATAGTAAAACTGGTTACATTGATACATTTGACGAGTTGTTTGCCTCGAATCCTGTCTAGGATATGCACGCAAAGGCTACGCACGTTAGTTGCGTGGGAACATTGTTCTGCCTACGACAGAATAATTATACACTGCACAGATTTTGAGCCAACACACGTTGCCGCGCCGAGGCTATAGGCCTCGGCTGTATTAAAAAAAAAGCGCCACACGTATAACGTGCGTTGCGATGAGGTGCGTGGGCGAAGTATTCGAGGAGACCACGTGTTTTGGTGACGTAACCCACGCATCTGTAAGTAGCAGCGTGGCCACGGTCCTAGAACCCAGTGGATTGGTTTGTCTACTATTTCATTCTCATAGAAAGCTAAGCTAACTAACCGTGCGTTTAACTGACTTTTCGTGCAATTTATGTCTAGGAAAAAATATGTTTGTTTTATTTATACGGAAATACTCACGTTTAATTAAATCGGATACTCCGACTATGGACTTTAAACGTGAGTATTCCCGTATAAATAAAACAAAAATGTTGTGTCAAAACCACATCAGTTTTCATAATAGGAAAAAATAGTTTTCAACCGACTTCAATAAAGGAGGTTCTCAATTTTTGCAACTACAAAATTATGTATTTATTTGACAGCGCGATGTGATTAATGCCGAGACAAACCGCGGTGGTTTTTCGGTACTACTTATGATGTAATAATGTACGTACAAATTGTAATGAATGAATAAAATAAAAAAACTGTTTTTTAAAGTATGATATGCGATTACTCCGCCAATATTATGAACTAATTTTGATGATTCGTTTTTGTTTGGTAGATGACACTTCATAGGTGGTCCCATATAAATTTTATCTAAATCTGGTCAGTAGTTTGGTTTTTAAATCAAAATTACCGGAATAAATAAAAAAAAGTCATATAGGTAGTCGAAATTAAAATCGGTTGTTTTAAAAAAAAAATGCGAATTATTGATTGTAATAGGCATGATGATTACAATTCGTTTATTACCTCATAAAATAGCTGATCATCAATAGAGCCTATCAACGAACACAAAATTTAAAATAACTCAAAAATAAATAAGTTCTAAGTATTTTAATTTGAAGCTAGACAGAGAGCGCGCTATACTGAGCTATGACGTACAGCCTCAGGCGCGGCCTACAAATGCTATACTAACACGTGCTATGCGAGAAAGGGATAGAACATCCCCCCTCTATCCCCACCTAAAACTTTAAGCACTCATATCTCGGAGATTTATCAGCCAATACGATTTATTTTTTCAGTATGTGTAATGTATTTAGTTATATTCATCGCTAAGCCTGTTATTTGCCATAAATGAAACATTAGGCCACACGCCTATTGCAGGATCTAAGCTCCAAGTCCCCGGCGATGGTGTTCATCCACGGCGGCGCGTTCATGTCCGGGTCCGGCGACGACGCGCAGTACGGGCCGCTGTTCCTGCTGGCGCACGACGCCGTGCTCGTCACCGTCAACTACAGGCTCGAAGTGTTCGGCTTCCTGGCGCTGGACACGCCCGAGGTGACTACATGCTCATCGTGGCTCACCGCCACCGTCAACGTTAATAGGCTAGATTACTGTTTTTTATTGTCCTATTAAAATGTGGCCCATAAATATAGCTGATTAGTAAAAAAAATATTAAAATCTGTTCAAAAATAAGCAACTTATAAGCATTTAAATATCATGCTAGGCAGAGAGGCGAAACAGCAAATCGTGACGTTAGTTCTCAGTACGCCATATAATTTCCAATCTGACAAGTAAGGCGTGACGTCATTTTTGTTTTGTGGGAAAGGGACAGAGTTGTCTCTACCAAAAACTTTAAACGGTTATATATCAGAACATTAATCACCGATTTAAATTATTTTTTCAAGAAACATACTATATTTACTTAAATTCTTCATCAAAGCTATTGGTTTCAACGATTTAAACATCAGTCATCTACCTGCCAGTTATTCAATCGCCAAGCAGTAAGTGTGCGAGTATTACTGTGTTTCAGTATGAAGACAATGTTACCAGAGTAATTACTGGGTATGAAGACATTTAACATCTAATATCTCAGGGTGACGAGCGCAGCACAGTGCGGCGCAGGATTGTGTTCGTAGTTCACAATTCTGGCACTGCTACTGATAGTGGCAGGCGTGTCGCTTACCATCAGGTGAAAGTCTTGCTCGTCTCGTCACTTGACAATATAAAAAAAAAAAAAAACTAGAAAAAAACGTAGTTTGCTTTCTAGTTTTGTGGGTAGTTTTTTTATTTTAGTTATAATTATAAAATACAATTATTACCATTTTCAATACCTACAGGTACCTGGTAACGCTGGATTGAAGGACCAACTCCTCGCTCTGAAATGGGTCAAAGATAACATAGAACAGTTCGGTGGGGACCCAAACAATGTGACCATTTTCGGAGAGAGTGCCGGCTCTGTGTCAGTCACTTATCACATGCTGTCTCCTTTATCGAGAGGATTATTCCACAGAGCCATTGCCCAAAGCGGAACTTGTCTGAATGACTGGGCGATAGCTAGTGAACCAAAAGCTAGAGCATTTCGTATCGCCAAAGTATTAGGAAAAGATATAACTGATACAAATGAACTGCTAAAGTTTTTACAGAGCGTCCCAGCCGTCGATCTTGTGAAAATGACGTTTAAAACGGCAACAGATGACGAAAAACTACGAACTTTGCCGATGCACTTCGTGCCAAATGTAGAGAAAACGTTCCCAAATGTCGAAGCTTTCATATCTGAAAATCCAACCGAACTGTTATTGGCGAATAAAGTTAACAGAGTGCCTCTCGTGATCGGGTACAATTCAGCCGAAGGTCTGCTGAGTTTCGAAGCCATTTTACGTAAAATTAAACATCTTAACGAGAACCCATCTTATTTGGTCCCTAGAGACATCGCTAGAAGAGTTTCTGAAAGCAAAATGAGAGAATTCGGTGAACGAATAATCAAATTTTACACAAACAGTAAAGGATTCAGTAATGACACCGTGGATGGTTTAGTTAATATGTCGACAGACGTCAACTTTAGTTATCAAACACACAGATTTACACATTTCTACAACAAATGTGATATTCCTATTTATATGTATAGATTTGAATTTGAAACTGAATTGAATATGATCAAACATTTGCTGGGGCTGAGCGAGATGAAAGGCGCGTGTCACGCGGACGATCTCTTCTATTTGTTCAGTGGCGTTTTGAACAAAGATGTCTACGACGAACACAAGGACAAATTGAAACCGATTGTTCATAGTTTGACAAAGATGTGGACCGATTTTGCAAAGACTGGGTAAGTTTGGTAATTTTTCTTTTACGTTCTCCATACTATTCCCCAGGGACCGCGGAACTACTCCAGCCCGCCTAGCACGCGAGCCGTGATAAACGTCTATCCACTCTTTTTTCCCCGCGAAAACGAGACAGTCGTACCATATAGGCTAGATGACTAGTTTTCTTGTTTTATTGTCCTATTAAAATGTGGCCCATAAATATAGCGGATTAATGACCAGTAAATTAAAATCTGATCAAGAATAAGGAACTTATAAGCATTTTAATATCACGCTAGACAGAGAGGCGAAACAGCAAATCGTGACGTCACTTCTCAGTACGCCATATAAATTCTATTCTGACAAGTAAGGCGTGACGTCATTTTTTGTTTTGTGGGAAAGGGACAGAGTTGTCTCTAACAAAAACTTTAGACGCTCATATATCAGAACATTATTAACCGATAAATATTTTTGTTCAATAAACATACTATATTTACTTAAATTCTTCGTCAAAGCTATTGGTTTCTACGATATAAACATCAGCCATCTACCCTATTCTAGCTTTATCACGTTCCCGTGCGGGGAACGACCAATTAGTCTTCGGCGCGTGCTAGGGGGCTAGGACGGCCAAAGTCACATAATAATTGAATTGAAAAAATATTAATAATATTAATATTATTAACAAATATTAATATAATTTATTCCAAGGTGTAAGTACTTATATACCAAATTTCACTTGTTATGGTGTACTTATATACCAGCCTTTTCAGCGTGAAGAAATAACAAACACAAACAAACAAACACACGCACACACCGACAAACTTTCGCCAAACAAACTGTCAAGTGACGAGACGAGCAAGACTTTCACCTGGTTGTAAGCGTCACGCCTGCCACTAACAGTAGCAGTGCCAGAATTGTGAACTTGCGAACATAATCCTGCGCCACACTGCACCGACTATGTAGTAGGATTAACCGGTTATAATCTTAGCACCCGTGGTAGCCTAATCAGGAGACCGCTCGACTTGTGATCGTGAGGTCGCGGGTTCAAACCAGCCCGTACCAATGAGCTCTTTGGAGGTTATGTACGGGTATTCATACCACTGGCTTTTCGATGAAGGAAAACATAGGGAGCAAACCTGCGTACGTCCAGAGAAAAAAAAACAATGGCAACTGTTCGAGCGAGGTGGGTATGGCCCACTGAAGTGAGAAGTAAATAGAACGGAAATGTGACGGGCCGCGCTAGCCGGCAATAAGTGCAAATGCGCTTGATGACAATTCTACCAATATACATGTTTTTAAACTGAGAATACTCAAAAAGACAATACTTATAAAAACGACGCGTAGGAAACCAAACCACGTTGCATCGTAATTAGATCAATTTTAATCTGTTGCAAAATGGCATTTCGAGCGTTTTACTTCAAATGCGCGACCAATGATTGTAATTTTTTCGTCGTAGTTTCTATACAATTATGTGTGAAACTGGCGACAGCGGTTTTCCGTACAATTGCTTTACAACATTGTTTTGACAGCCGTTCTACCTAAGAAGTAGGGCTTTCGCTTTTCTGTGGTATGGCAGTGTACTACAGGCTGATTATGCATCATTTGTAACTTGTTTAGCAACCCGACTCCCCAAGTGAGCGGCTCGAGCGTCCGCTGGGGTCGGTTCACAGCCCTGCACCGGGAGCACCTGACCCTGGCCGAGCCCATGGCCATGAGCAGCCGCTGTGACCACGAGCGCGTGGCCTTCTGGAACCAGCTGTACCGGGAGGCGGGGATACCTACCATCACTAGGAGTAGCTTGTAACTCCCTCTGTACTATATGTAAGTCATTTTTGACCTTAGCGAAGCGAAGGTCTCTGGGTCTCAGGGGGTCAGGGGGTCTGGGTCTCAGGGGGTAAGTCGATATATAATTAGGTATGTTTGTATGTATTTTGTACCACATCACTCAAGGATTGTTGATTGGTCACAATAGTCTATTAAATGTAGCTAGACTGAAATGACGTATGTCAAAAGCCTCGAATAGGATTGGGATAATTCGGTTCAAATCGTGAATATATTTTTTTTGTTTCATTTTGGCATCGCACTTTGTGCATTCTGCAAGTGTCAAGTATAATATTATTGATTTTCAAGTTAGGAGTACAAAATCAAACAATATGTTCATGCCCAAGTAAAGTTGTGGCGACTTTACTATATTACTTTATAATTAACATCAGCAACTCTATACGCAACTCATACTTGCGACACTGGCATTAGCCGCCACCATGTTGATTTTCTACAAAAAACGTAATCATTTTTAAACTTTACTATAGCAACAGAAATTATTAGAAATGAAAACACGTATCAAGGCGCTCGTACTCTAAAATCAAATCACTAGAACAAACAAGATGGCGGAACCAGGGATGTCAGACGTAAAAATAAGAAAATAGTATACCACCTGTAAAAAAATGCGTATATTTGGGACTTTAACAAACAAAAGCAACAGCTTGGCAAAAAAGTCTTGAAAATAATGGGGACGCCACTATCGCAAATAAGATGCACACTAAAACTACTCGTAATTGTTGATTATTTATTCTTAGTATTCAAAACACAAAACATTTATTAATATAAATATTTTTGGATTTTCCTCTGACATTTGACATACAAAAATACTAGTTCCATTTCAAGACTGTTGCCAAGCTGTAGGTACATCGGACATCACGACGGAACACTGCTTATTTTTTAAACATAGTATTCACAGAACTTTGGCATTAGCAAAATAAAACGATCGATTTTATGTTTATCGATTTACCACATCCCTAGAATTTTATTCATTTTGACGTAACCTTACTATGTCAGAATGGAAAAATATGTATTTTTTTCTTATTTATTGGCATCGCACGTTGTGCATTCTGCCAGTGTCAAGTTTGTGAATTTGCACGTTTTTTTAATTAAAATCAAGTCAAATATGTCATGAAATCACAGTTAGTCACACGAAATTGGTCATAGTCGAGTCCATGCCCTAGTAAAGTTATGGCAACTTTACTATGAGCTTCTACGGAGTTTTGAAAACAACACGAAAAGCCATGTTTCACCACATTATATCACTTGCCCACACTTGTGCACGTAATTCAACACTCAATGAATAAAACACCACCATTTTTAATCATTAATTCGCGAAAAAACCCAATTTTAAGTAAATAATAGAATGCAACTACATGATTTATCCGTGTTCCCGCCAAAACTCCAAAAAAATAAAATATGGTTATTGTTCTGTAATAATCCACGCTAAATGCAGTTTCGTTTTATAGTTAAAATATAGTTTTACTATTTATATGTACAGCACTTGTAATTCATAGTTGTTTTACGCGTGGAAAGCCAGTGATCTCTGTGTTACAAATAAATGTGATTTGCCAGACGTTAAACGTTGTGTAAATCTAAATTCCATAAGTTGCCAAATCGGTCAAGCTACATTTAATAGAGTATAGCGGCCCGTACGAGCCAGCTAATTTCGCGCGCGCGTCTGCTAATTTTAGCAACCTACATTTTAAGTTTTATGATGTTGTATATTTTTTGTAATTATAGTTATTTTAAATACTACTGGAAAATAAATAATTAAAACAAAACCATTTGAAATTCATCTTTTTATTGACCAAGGGAAGCGAAAGTCTCCGAGTCTAAGGGGCCAAATCGGGTTTATATAATTTATACTAAAGGTCCCCCGCGACTTCGTCCGCGCATGGAAGAAATTCGGCCCGCTCCCAAATACTCGTATCTTTCATACCGCTAATTATTTTCCTTCCTATATTCACCACTTTATATCGTCCGATATTTTTACTCCCGGCAACCCCAACCAACATACACCACCCCCACCCCCACAGCTTTGATTTTGTTCGATGATAACATGTGAACCGTGATATTTTGTAAGCAAGTAGTTCATGCAAATACAATTATCAAATATGAGCCAAAATGTTCAACGAACTTGGAAGACTGCGGGTCGCGAGGTTTCATTTCGCTGCGAACTACTTACTAGTGAATCAATCGTCTTTAGTAATTTACTCCCGCCGTTCCAACCGTATCTCGTAGTTGTCGACGTGTCTCAGCAACATGTCGAACTGGGTCCGCAGCGGCTCCCCCTGCGCCACTCCCGGCGGCGCGAGCACCCGGTAGCGCCGCAGGAGACTCGACAACACGGTCTTCAGCAGTAGCATGGCGTATTTGAACCCTGAGGAACCAGTTTTAAGGATCAAAACTAAAATTCCGACTATTCGCTTAAGCCGCTGCTTAAGCGACAGCTTTTCATCATTATCATCATCATAATAGACTTCCATCTAACCCACTGGAGCTACTATGCCAGAAGCCCAGAGCGCAGACCCAGAGCCAGCTCCTTGGGCTTTGGGCCCAAGGAGCTGGGTTGGCTGGGGTAGGCGCTGGCGATACATGCACAATACACCCCGAGCAGGACGTCAGTGCATGACTTATATATCGCCCCCACATTGAATAAGAACTACACAATTTTTTATCTGTCTGGCATCATAGCTCCCGAACGTAAGAACCGATTTTGGTTTAGTTTTATTTAAAAGGTGACGTTCATAGCTTACGGAAGATAGGCGAGTTAAGGTGTGTCAGATTGGTAGAGCTGGGTATGTCCTAAAACAGCACCAGAGCCACCGGAGCACGGGCAGCAGCGTCCTCTCCGTTAATGGAGGTGAACATCATGCGATCCCCAAGCCGCCAAGCGTGGGAATTATGGCAACACCTCCCTATTAATGAGGCCTTCGTCCAGCAGTGGACGTTTTCTGGCTGAGTGGAGATTGGCGGCTCAGGCGAGGTAAGTGGAGAATTTACTTATACATAACTGATTTACTCTACCAATATTGATCTCGTTGATCGTCGCGGGTCGAACCTGAACCAGATAGCAGATCACCGAGGCAGATAAACCAAGGTATACCAAGAAAGGTATATGCCCAGCAGTGGGATAAGAAAGACTCTGGGTTGCTGATGATGGTGAAGAAACAAATACATAACTCCTGCGATAATTAACATACTTTTCATGGATTGCGTTTGGCTCCCATTTCTCGCCTGATCCAGTCTACGACGGAGAACACTTATCTATAAAAAACCGATTCGCTTGCGTCTTAAAGACACCCAGATTGTACCTAACTATCGGGAAACACCTACTCGGGCAACGTATTCCACTGTTAAGAAGTACCTAATTATCAGAAACACCCACTCGGGCAACGCATTGCACTGTTAAGAAGTACCTAATTATCAGAAACACCCACTCGGGCAACGCATTCCACTGTTAAGAAGTACCTAATTATCAGAAACACCCACTCGGGCAACGCATTCCACTGTTAAGAAGTACCTAATTATCAGAAACACCCACTCGGGCAACGCATTGCACTGTTAAGAAGTACCTAATTATCAGAAACACCCACTCGGGCAACGCATTCCACTGTTAAGAAGTACCTAATTATCAGAAACACCCACTCGGGCAACGCATTCCACTGTTAAGAAGTACCTAATTATCAGAAACACCCACTCGGGCAACGCATTCCACTGTTAAGAAGTACCTAATTATCAGAAACACCCACTCGGGCAACGCATTCCACTGTTAAGAAGTACCTAATTATCAGAAACACCCACTCGGGCAACGCATTCCACTGTTAAGAAGTACCTAATTAACAGAAACACCCATTCGGGGAACGCATTCCACTGTTTAGAAGTACCTACTATCGGGAAACACCCTCTCAGGCAACGCATTCCACTGTTTAGAAGTACCTAATTATCGGGAAACACCCACTCGGGCAACGCATTCCACTGTTTAGAAGTACCTTACTATCGGGACACACCCACTCGGGCAACGCAATCCACTGTTTAGAAAAACCTACGCACAGAGAAAGTGGAATCAAACCGCATCGTACGGGTTTTTGAGATATCATTAACATTCATGGTATATCATTTAGCAGGCGGCATATTTTACTCACCGACGCAGTTTCTCGGTCCATAGCTGAAGGGCATGAAGGCGGCGGGGTGTGCGAGCGTGCTGTCCAGGAACCGCTCCGGGCGGAACTGGTCCGCGTCCGCGCCCCAGTACGCGGGGTTGCGGTGCATTGCCCAGATGTTGACCATCACGCCGCACCCCTTCACGAGGGTTATACCAGATGCTGAAATTTTATACTGCACTATACTTACATATCGAATGTATGGTTTTTTTTTGTAAATAATTTGATTCAAAAAAGTTGAAATAGTAGATTGCTGCACCGAGCGAAAAGTGAGTTATTAATGCACGAGTGTTATTCAGTTCAATTTATTTCGACCTATGTCATATACACATAACATACAATTAATTAGAAATATGAAACAATTAAAATACAATTCAAAAATTTATATAGGTACTTATTTAAAATTAAACTAGAGGTCGCCCGCGACTTCGACCGCGTACGGAAGAAATTCGGCCCGCTCCCAAAATTCACCACTATTTTTAAATAATTTCAATATCAATATTCATCACTAACTTCAAAAACAAAGAACTTTCCATACACAATTCCTCTTAAATCGTCCCTGTCAAAAAAATTGAATTAATTTAATTGACTTTTTGTTTCTGGTTTTTTTTTTAAATTTAATTGACTTTTTGTTTCAGGTACCTATATAATATTTTTTTTTGTTTTTTTTATGTTTTATTTTTTTTGGGTATTTTTTTCCCTTAGGGTTCGAATTTCGAAAAATCCTTTCTTAGTACACCCCTACGCATCGAGATGAATACACCCTCCAAACTTCAAGTCTACGACCAGCGGTTTGGGCTGTGCGTTGTCTGTCACTCAGTCAGTCAGTCAATCAGTCAGGACAGAGCCTTTTATATACAGGTTGGGCCATGAATTCGTTAACATTTCAATCTAACTTCCCGAGCGAACACAAGCCGTGCGGGGTGCGGGGAAGGATCTTACCGTTAGCTCGTTTGTCGGAAATTTAGTTACAATGGATCGCTTCACGGGACCGCAGCGTGCTTTTTGTGTAAAACTATTTTATTTAAACAATAGTTCGCTCATTACTGTGAGACGCCTATTTCGCATTGAATACTATTTACATGACTTGAATCATTGTCCGAGTGCTTCTTTGATATAGGAATGGGTAAATAAGTTCGAAGAGACGGGATCGACACTAAATGTGAAACAAACCGGCGGCCCATGGACTTCTCAGAGAGAAGGGACCTTACATAAAGTTTCCGCTTCAGTTCGGCGTGATCCAGATTTATCGACGCGCAAACGTTCGGCTGAATTAGGTTTATCCCGCACGTATTTTGAAATCAGATATAAAATTACATCCATATAAGATTCAAATAGTGCAGGAACTAAAACCTAATGATTTAAATTTACGCAAATCGTATGCCGAAACAATGTTGCATCAATTCAGTAATTTTGACAACGTCTTGTTTTCTGTCGAAGCCTATTTTCACCTGAACGGTCATGTTAACAAACAGAATTGCAGATATTGGAGCAGTGAAAATACCAGAGCTAAACATGAAAGTCCACTTCATTCACCTAAAGTAACTGGGCAAGTATTAATGGGCTTTAATTTCAACAAAAGGAGTCATTGGCCCTTACTTTTTCGAAGATTCTCGCGGCCTTACTGTTAACTCTGGTGAGTATGTGAAAATGTTACGGGAGTTTTTGGCACCACAGATACTGCAATTTGCTGGCTACTATCGTAACACGTGGATTCAGCAAGAAGGAACCACCTGCCACACATCTAACGAGTCCCAGTAGGTGGTCAAAGAAATGTTTCCAGAAAAGCTGATTTCCAGGAGAGGCGACGTCCCATGGCCTCCTAGGAGTCCAGATTTATTCCATGCCGACTTATTTTTATGGGGTTATTTAAAGAGCCGTGTTTACATAAATAAACCAAAGACACTAAACTAAGAGACTCAACTAGAAGAAAAAAAACAACGAAGAAATGTCTGCGATCTCACGGTCTCTGCCGACAAGTATTCGAAAATTTCGGTACTCGTTTAGAAGAATGCAAAAGTCAAAACGGTGGTCATTTAGATGATGTTATTTAAAAAAAGTAAATTACAATGAATAAGCTATCTCGTAAATAAATAAAAAATTACAAAATGTCAAATAGCTGAATCGCCAAGGAATTGCGCTGGGCGAGAAAATGACCAGAACGTGGGTCTCGCCCTTTCTTCCCTTTCCCTCAAACGACGACCTATTTCGGCTACCAATTTCTTGGCGTCGGAGCCCCACGATCCCGCGGCCTCCACGGCGAACGGAACGAACTCGTACTGCGTCTCCAGGCTGGCATACTTGTGCCGCTTAGCTCTGGCCGCCGCCTCCGCCCCGGCGCCAGCCGCCTGCTGGGTAGCGGCAAGATGGCAAGACGCAGCAAAGGTGCTAACGCAGGTGGCGTCCCAAATCAGGCAGCGGCCCCTACGCCACGGAATCAATGTGAGTCCGTCCGGTCGCTTACCATCGGAACGCGACAGACCAGACAGTAATGTTATTGGCTATAGCCATTTTAGTTGAAAACAAATAAACCAGGAGGCTCCAGCGCACAAGGAATCTCCGCATCTACCAGGGCTCGTCTCAGTATTTCATTAAGGGCATGGTGTCTGCGTCTACGCCCCGCGCATTTAATACAACTCGGGCCATGGTAGCCGTCTGACTCGACCCTCGCACCACACGCACGTGTGGGGAACGCAAATAGAACAACCTAACTGAAGACCAACTGCTACCCGAAGATAATCAGTGTCTAGGAGCATGCCCCAATGAGGAGAGGGCAGGGCATGCAACCAGGCGTCCTATTCTGGCTTGCAGGCAGCATTAAGGCGAGCCAAGTCGACCCCTGAACTTAAATTCTGGAGCTGACTAAGAACATTCTTGGACGTAATATCATCCCAACCCCTCTGCGACTCAAATTTCTCCGGGGGGTCAGAACCAGGGCAAAGAGACAACCACACGCTACGGGCCTCCGACTCAAAGGGGATGCGAACGATGTCACCGTTGTTTGGCACTATGTGAGTGACAAGATTCGCAACCCCATGCGCGGAGGACAAGAAAGCAATGGGACCAGACTCCTGCAACCGACACACACCCAGACCTCCATGCCGAATGGGTAAACTCGCTTGCGTCCATTGCGTTCCACTGAGACGAACATTGACTATTTCCTCCAAGGTTAGCTTCAGCAAGTCCTCAAATCGTAGCACTTCATCAGGGCACTTCCATGTCAGAACCGTTATAACTACGTACGTTAATTTTGCCATCGCGAAGCAGCTCCTGAGAAGCGTCAACGACACGTGCGCCGGAAGGTGCCTAAAGTGAACCGTCAGGGAGGAAAAGATATGTCCGTGTTGGAGATCAAGCAGTCCGACACGCCCTCAAAAAAAAGAGATATCTATATAATGTTGTAGAGTGAGAAATGACACTGTTGAATGTGGCAAAGAAAGATTTAGGCACAAAGCGTGTCTGAATAGCTGATGCAAGGATTTCAACTCAAAACAATCATCATAGAGTGTACGAGTGTACTTACGCAATTCGACGTCATTGTCGGCTTCTCTGCCAATAACTGGCACTACCGGGTAGAGACGCATCGTTTCCTTGATGACTGCCCCTAGGTATGTAAGTTGATGCAGGTCTTCGTAAGTAACCCCTCGATCAGAATCGCCGAACACTCCCTGAAGTCTGCAAATAATGATATCGAGAGAAATTTACGTTTTTTTTTAAACTATCAAGTGACGAGACGAACAAGACGTTTGCCTGGTAGTAAGCGTCATGCCTGCCACTAACAGTAGCAGTGCTGGAATTGTGAACTATCGAACACAATCCTGCGCCGCGTTGCACTGCGCTCGTCACCCTGATAGATAGATATTAGATGTTAAATCTCGTCATACCCAGTAATTTCTCTGGTAACTACTAGTACTACGTACTTGTCGAAAGTATATATCGAATCGAAACACTACCTAATAGTACATTGTTATAAAGGGGCTAAAATAACCCATTATATACGAGGAAGTTTTAAGTTTATTTTTGTCTGTTACACCAACAAGCCTACAAAAACGTTTTTTTTTATTAGTGTTAGTAGTCAACAAATTATAAATTTCCCATTATTCCTACGGTCTTGATTTCATTTTATACAATCGGGGGGCACGGCAGTGCCACCGCCAAGTCGAGCGTGAAGCAAACATTGCCGTACCATCCTTTACTGGTTATATTTAACGCTTACAAAACCCATGTAGCTGTGTACCTCTAACTAGCAAGGTCTCTGAAATATAGAGAAAATACACTTTTCCCAGTTTTTTTGATTTAAAATCCAAACTACCTACTGAATTGATTTCGCTTATATGTATATTGAACCACCTGAAGAAATTGATGAAGTATGACCTACCAAACAAAATAATAATCGGTGGAGTAATCGCGTAACAAACACAGTAAACTCATTTTTAGAAGTCGGTTAAAAATTAAAAACAAACGAATCAATTAATCTAAATTTAAAATCGATACGATATAGTAGATCTTGCTAGATCTTTATCGACCACTTAATTTTTTGCATACAATTTGGAACTACCTACGTGAGATTCTTTGATTAACGTACTAACCTACAGTAGTTACAGAGAATATCTGAAAACAAATCGTGTATAATGATTGGTCATGGAGTAACTTAGAGACCCCTACGTTTATACGTATAATATCATGCACGTGGTTCATGTTACGCTGGTTGCCTTCAGATTTTTCTAAGCGCTCTAGTAACGAAGGTCGCAGAGCGATTTTGGTGAAAACTTGGAATTAAGATCGCTGTACCATTTCCTACAATATCTCAAAAATTTACCGCTAGAAAAATCAATTTTCGAGCAAACGACGTAATACCAGGGGCGTCCAATAAAAAGTGAGAATGAGTATGTTGCCGGTAACTTTTATTAAATGTTATTTTATTTTTCGATATAGTCGCCTATTAGCGTTATACAATTGTTTTTTTTCTAACCTTAAAATTCCTATCAAAAAGCTCTTCATCCTGAGCACCTAAAAACTCCTGTACTGCAGCGACTACTGCTTCATCATTTTCGAACCTCTGTCCTCTCAGAGACTCCTTCAACCTCGGAAATAGATAGAAATCTAGGGGCAAGGTCGGGTGAATATGGAGGATGCCCAAGTATTTCGAAGCCAGCATCACGAATTGTAGCCATAGCAACGACGGACTTGTGAGCCGGGGCATTATCTTGATGGAACAAAACAATCTTTGGTGGATGTTCTTCCACGTTTAAATTCGGCACACCAACGAGCAACTGTAGAATAAGGTGGTGTATTTGCTCCTAAAATATCCTGCAAGTCTTGGTTAGTTCGTTCCGTAGTGAAATTTTTGCGCACGCAATTATATTTTTTCCATTTTCGACAACACGCTACGACAGACTGCAAACAAAAACTTATTTTTTTTTAAAACGAAACATATTCTTTTTTAAAATCTTATGTTTATTCCAGGTTTACCAGCCAGTATTTACTTTTTTCGGTTCCAAAGAGTTTCTACCTCATTCTCACTTTATAATGAACGCCCTACGTATTTTCCAAATTACTTAGAGCTCTCCGCTAGAGTAAAGATTAAAAGTGCGCGTCTCTCATAAGCCTGGCTTAGGGTTTCTTCTAATCGCTCTAGAAACGAAAGCTTCAGAGCTAAAAAAGTGAAAACCAGGATTTAAGGCCATGCTTAATGCATGGTTATAGGACCTTAAACCATGCATTAAGCATGGTTATAAGACCTTAAACACATCAAATAATCAGGACCGTATGATTTTTTAATGAAAATACCATACTAACGAAAGTTTCTTTCCCGGAGTATATTCATAGGTAGAATAGGTAATATTATTATTAATATAGGTATAAATAAAGACACGATTTAAATACGTTTATAATTAAAAAAAAACACATTTTATTTTTGAAAATGGAACTAAAAGCGGCAATCTCTTTGGTAGAGTGCGTGCATTGCGTTGCGGCTACAGAAGAAATTACAAAAGAAAGCATTGGCGCGAAATCTTTATCATAATTAAAAAATTATCCGTAAATATTTATTTTACAATAGTGAAAATGTCATTGTCTAGTAAGAATGGAGTTATTGGAGACCCTAATATGCAGATGGAAGAGAAAGGAAAGGAAATAATTATCAATCTCAAGCCATAAAGCATTAAAATAATAATATATAATATAATATTACATCATTTTCGGAAATATCGCAATCGTAGGGAAAAGTAAAGTGTAACATACGGCGCTTAAACCCTCGTAAAATACCTCGTATATAATGGGTAATACTACCAAAAAATCTACTAAAACGCTCGCAAACCGCTAGTATGATAAGGCCCTAACAATCTACTATCTTGTAGAAGTAAGACTGTCAACCTGGGGAAGTATTACTCCTTTGCAAGTTATTCAACCGCCAAGCGGCGGTATGCAAGCAATACCTACTGTGTTTCTGTTTGAAGGGCAATGTTACCAGAAAAAAATCTGGCCATGAAAAGATTTGGCATCTAATACTATCTACAGTGACGAACGCAGTGAAGTGCGGCGCAGGATTTGGTTCGCAATATATACATTCTGGCACTGCTATTGCTATGGGCAATGGGCAGGCGTGATGCTTACCACCAGGCGAACGTCTAGCTTGTTTCGTTACACTAAAAAAATGGATGTGATGCCCTGAACTTTCGTTTGCTATTCAAATTCTGGTTTACCGCTGTAATGGTTATTCTTACGCATTATTTTTCACCATCAAAAAAGCGTCTGGCTAGTCTTTTACCCTTTCTTCTCAATAATAGTAATAATATATATATTACTTGTAGGGTAAATCACCTAAATTTGCAATAGCCAATTCCTAACAGAGTTCAGAGTTCAGAGTTCTTGGTTCTTGGTTCTTTCTAATTAAATTTCTAGGCCAGAATTATAACGTTTGACATCGATTGCACCTGTTCGTAAGGTGCATTGATTGAACGAGTTTTTGGAGAGAATCAGCAGGCTCATCATGTAACTGTTCGGGATCGCGATTCGGATACGAGTTGTAAAATTGTCACTTGTCACTGTCACAGCTCCACGGTATCACGGAGGGATTTCTCTCGCTATCGTTATCGAACGAATGCATTGATTTCCTTAATTAAGATTATTATTGTATTTTATTTTCTTGAATTTATTGATGTAATGTTTTTAGTATGAATCTTATTATGGACTAAGTCTGAAAATAAATTATTTGAATTTGAATTAAAAAAAAATGTATATCGACAGTTTCCCAGAAAACATTGATTCAAAATGGTCTTGCTGGAGAGCATGCTCTCTGGCAGGACCACATTGTTTGGCGCTGAACTAGTATTATTGTAATGTGACATTTTTATTTTATTTTATTGTTTTGTTTTTTTATAATTTTGTATAATTTTAAGGAATGTTTTAATAAATTAGTTTACAAAAATATAATTATGTAATATCATAAGTGTAATTGGCCTTAAGCCTAACAAATTAAAATAAAATAGGTAACCGACTTCAAAAAGAGAAGGTTCGCAATTAGACTGTCGGTTGATCCGTCGTTTGTTCCTCTTAATATGTTGAGGAAGCTCTCGTATATTGATCTCACAATTTTTTATTAACTTTGGTGGCAGGTAATTTTTTTACCGATATTTATCTTGAAAACTATTTGACTAAAGTTAATTTGGATATTATGTAAAGCTATATTTACCATCAAATCCCAAATAGTAACAATGACAAGCGGGTCACGGATCAGGCGGGGTATTAACCCGCCACCGGTGACCGGTGGCAATAACATAGGTTTAATATAAATCACAGCACGATTATTACTTATTAAACGAGTAAACTTCAGATCACTAAAATGACTGTATTTTCCACCTACATTTTTCAAACCTTAAAAACTCTTAATCATCTTACTTTTTTTTAAACTAATTTAGCCTTGGTCAGTTTTATAGCACTAAGAACATTAAAAAAATGAACAAAAAAGTTATTCTCTAGCAAAAAAAAAACCATACCATAATAGCATGACCATTTTACTAACGTAAACGGTGACCCCGGTCTCACGCACCGGGCAGTGCACCTACGTCACCGCTGTAGAAGAGGCCATCCGTGGCGGGAGTAAAATAAGGCAGCTATTCGAAATCACAACTTGATTTGATGGCGGATTGAAAAGTTAAACTGGTTCTAACTGGTTCGAAATAACCTTCAAAGTTTTAAATAAAAATACATCAGCTCCCCACGGTTAACCCCACGTAGACATATTATGCGTCTGGCATATTACGTAGATCTTTTTATAATTAATATTATATTTTCGTACAATTCAATAGTATTTATAAATGCGTCAATGTTAATTTTATTTAAAAAAAAGCTAAGTTTAAGCAAATCCGTCGGTCTTTTGGCGTTTCATCCTGCCCTGCAGGGTCAAATGAGTTTTGGCAGTGACAGTGACAAGTGTCAATTTCTGACAACTCGTATCCGAATCGCGATCCTGAAAAGTTACATAATAGCCCCGCTGCGTCAGCGATTCTCCATAAAAAGTGTTCCCATATTTTCTTCCTGGATAATGCGTCTAGAGGTTTTTTTTATAAAGTAGTGGTCTATCAAGATAAGATTGTGAATAATGCTCACTCTTCGTACACCTTGTCTTGAACGTCGTGATGTCTGCCCATTAACAGAGCAAAAATTCCCGCGGCGGTAGCTGTAGTGTCGTATCCAGCCACTAGAAGCATTAAGGTCTCTTCCAGTAGTTCTTCTTGCGAATACTTTTGTTTGCTTTCATCAGAGACGCCATCCTCTAGCTGTAGGTCGAGAAATGATAGCACCTTGTTTTTCTCTGCTGAAAATGTAATTTTATAAGTTTTTTTTTACATTATTATGTAGATAAATATAATACCCAGTACAAAAAATACTGTACAAACTTAGAAGCCACTGGCAGCGTGGCAGGGCTTAAGCTGTCGGTGATGGCAGCAGAGCATTGAGCTTTAATAACAATAGAGTCACAAACGTGCAAAAAAATAATGTCTGCGTCAAAACTCGGCGCACGCATACAATGCGCCGACTTTTTGATCGACTTCAACTACGAAAATACACAAGCGCTCAAGCATACATTGAACACTATACAAGCGATAATATAACGTCTAAATTCGAACAATTGTGAACTATATAATGCACGTATAGGTATGTACAACGGCACTCGAACGGTTTTGATTGTTTTCACTTAGAGATTGTAACTCTTTAGATATTAACTCAATGAAGCAGACTGAGGAATCTCCTAACGATGCGTGCAGTGTTAAGGATCACGTTCGTTTGGCAGATCCTTGACCTAACCGCCTCGCGTGAGCCTCTTAAGGCGTTGGTCGAGGCTCTTCGTTATAAGACCGTTTACCGTGACGACAATCGGGACTATGATCGTCTAGTCAACATTCCATGTAGCGGTTTTCTTGTGAGCCAAGTCAAACCTAAATTTGGCTTACAACAAGCTTTTATTATTACGCGAGTTTATTTATTGGTGGCGTAAACAATTAGATAATGAACTAGCATACTTAATTAGTTTACTTACTTTTGGATGCTGTTTTATGCGATGTCCCATTAATTTCCTTTTCTTTATCATTGATAATCTAAAAAATACAATTCGTTTAAGTATCCAATTAGTTATTAGATTCAGTAAGAATAACGAAATTACGCATAGTATGTTAGAAGAGCCTAAATCATCAGCACAAATATTGATCTCGTGAAAAGGGCGGTCTCAGTAGATAGGGAGTCGCCAGTCAAACTCAAGTGGCGATGAGCATTATAGAGGAACAAAATAGGAATCCAAGTATTCTTCATGTGCTACTAAACATTAAAATTTATATAAGTAAATACAGTATAATAATTATACATCAGAGAGAGAGAACAAGATTATGCCTGTTTCATTGTATATGAGTATAACTAAATAATAGTAGATTGTTTACCGAGGGAGCAAACAACTATTTTGAGTAGAATCCCGAGCGTAGCGAGGGATTTTACTCAAAATAGTTGTTTGACAGGCTTAATACTAGAATTTTTCGCTCCGCTCTGGATTCAAAGAAACACTCTCGGCTTAAAAATAGTTGTTTGCTCCCTGGTAAACAATGTACTTATTTTAAGGCTGCGCTCATCTATGTATCGAGCACATTTTTTACTGCGATCAATCATTATTCTAAAGCTGAATGAGATAGGGCCACATTAAGCGGAGCAAAAATATGGCAGTTACGGAGATTCGTGCGTGTCAAGTTTAGATTTTTGAGGTTTCAGACACATTTTTAATTTATTACAAGCATAATATAAATATTTTTTCAAAACTAAGAGCTACAAATCGTGACAAACTGGGTTCTTCCTCGTGGTCAAACTAGATAGTCTAACTGATTTGTCCAACAGGAAAAAAAAGTAAATTTTCGAGCTAAATTTGTAAAAATGTAATGATTAAAACTGTTGTAATGTGTAAAATTGAGTTGTTTTGTCAATATTTTTTCACCTTATCTGAAATTTTTAGAAACATTACAAAAGCGTAACCTCACTTCTCACATCTTTTAGATCCGAATATATTTTATTTCATTTGTTTCAAAGATGATCGAGAGAGTTTTCAAAACAAGAGAGTAGGGAGTTTTTGAAATTTTATTTTCACTTGTTTGAATTTTTTTGCGGTACCTGTCAACAATGTGTATACCTACTGTAATGTGTAATTTTACCTTTGTAATGAAGTCATGAACAGTACGCTTTTGCTCTAAGACGCTGTTATAGCTCGGCATGCATCGAAACGCAAATTGGTTTCGGAACCAGGGATGACATACTATGTACGCGGCGGTCGCCCATAAATCGTCAACGGCTTTTATAAAATGACTTCCGTTGAACTTTATTTTAACGCCCATAGTAGTTTCTGTGGGGACAGGTAATGCATTTCGTTAACGGCTTATTTTCAGACAAGTTTGGCCAACCAAACCTGCCAAAGCACGCAGTTTTAGCATTCCGAAATGCTCACACTCACACGAGGGTGACGGTCTCGTGTCTCCCCTGATGTCCCCCCTGGGGGAGACATCAGGATTTTTTCAGTCTTGGTGACTCCCCCAGGCCGGGGAGATATAATAACTTACTTATAAAATAATATTTTGAGTACTCCTGTACTCCCCTGTCAAGCATTACATTTAATGAAACCATAAAAATAATTCTATATTCAAGAAACACGTACCTACTTACTACCTAAATATTCACTTTTGTCGCGTCATCGTCAGCATTTCAGCCATAAGACATCCACTCCACCAGTGGATGTATTATGAGAAATCCATGTCTCCCCCAGGGGGGAATCATGGGAGACACGAGACTGTCACCCACACGATCACTAAAGAGAACACAAAAGAGAGGGAAGTAAATCCTTTCTTTCTGTAATAATGTTAGATTCCGCGATATTCTAGATCTGTAATTTTTAATTATTTTTTACTCTGGCTGTTTTTTTCTCGGGTGATGTGGCGACTCCATTCGCCACATAAATACTTTTTAGAGATATTTTTAGTTTTATATACCACGACTTTATTTAAGTTAGCTTAATTTTAACACACGATTTATACCTATACATACATCGTAAATACGCTGCCAGTACACCTCTATATGCCATAGAGCTTCAGTTATAACGAGTTTATAATTACAAATATCCTGCCACAAATTATGAACACCATATTATGATAGCACAATCAAAATACTTCGTCACCGTTTTTCAATGAACGCGCTCATTCCTTCTCTTACGTTTATACCCCATTTCACTCGGACCGCCTCACACGCCTCTTCACGCCGCAATGATTGATGTGTCAAATCATAATAGTGTAAGCGTGGGTGGTAGCTTTGTAGGCATGTTATTACAAATGCCGCGAAATCACTATCAGGTATTGATAATAATGATGAACCGACCTTATTGTGTTCCAGAAATCACTATTTTCCACGCACAGTACTGGCTGATGAAACTGGCGAGCAGCGTCGTTGGTGCTTCTCCGAGGGTCTTCCTCGAAGTACGCTAGCACGTCGTCGTAAACATTTTGGGACAATGCGGGTCTCCCCCGTCCCCAGGCATGAGACGGGATGTGAAAAGACCCGTGGTCCAGCAACCGCTGATACGCACTCACAATCGTTATTCGGGTCAGCTGACGCACAGAGTAATAGAAGCAGAGATGTGATCAAAGGATTTTTCCTTAGAAAGACGCGTGACTGTGCGGGGAGGTGTAGGGTCGCGGGAGGAGTGGCAAATTGTACTGCCATCTAACGGATGTCAGGAAAAGTTTTTGAGAATCGAACTAGTGAACTAACAATTAGCTGACTTAACACTTAATTTCTTAATACCACGCTAGATGTCGCGTTTTTAAATTTTATAGAACGGATCACTTAATATAGAAATAAAATGACTTACGATTTAAATTAGATGCCAATCATGTCATCTGAATTTTTCCCTCGGTCATTTTTACATAAAGACACAGCAACATATTTAATTTTTACTGTTACTGGGTACACAAATTAAAAATCGTACGTCGAATATGTAAGTTTGAATGACCGTTACGCGTGGCGGACGTTAGCAGACTGAGCAAATAAGTATGACGTCACACACTCCGTCCGCAAAATAGGATCTGCGGCTGCAAGTCGCTCATCGCAACTCCTTATCCTCCATGAGCTGACGAGAGCCCGGGTACAGCTCACGATACATTTGCACGGCTGCAGTGGCATTTTCGTTACACATAAAATATGCACGTAACATTAAAGTGTATTCACGAGCACTGTATTGATACACCATTATCAAAATAGCGCATCGACGATGCGGCGCGAAAGGTCGCTGCAACCGGTGTTACCTTGACCGCAATTAGACGACTAACGCGACTAACGACACTACGTTGGTGTCGTGGCGGCTTCGTTTGAATCGCCCGCCTTTCGGCGCCTTTGATTACAGCCGCCCGCCGCCGTCGGCGCAGAATTGAGCGAAGAGAGGGACGCACTGCTTTATGAATGACTTCAATCAGCTGACGCACATAGTAATAGAGTAAATTGCGTGAATGGTTGTGTTGCATATTTAGTGTCCAATAATAACCAAATTTTCGAGACATTTTTTTTACCTCATATTTTCAGTTTTTTTCTTCAGGAATGTGTTCAGTATCGGAAATAGATAACGCTGTTAAAATTAAGCTAACTTAAAAACAGTAGTGGTGTATAAAACACTGTTTTAAACTATCACGGTTGTTTACTAAAGTTATATTATTATTAACGGGATATTTACCGTGATTATGTTGTGAAATGAGCTCCCGATATTTCGGCGCAGTTGCATGCACCATGTTCACGAGTAGACAACAACACATAACATAACAATAACAACAACAACAACAACAACATAATCACGGTAAATATCCCGTTAATAATAATATAACTTTAGTAGTGGTGTATATTTTTGATATTTTTTATTTCTTTTCAAAATGACTTCTCTCGGTAATTTTTCACGCACCGCATTTCATGTTATATTTTGTTGTAAATAATTTGATTAAATATCTTCTGCACTCGGCCAGAAGATGTCCGCTGCTGGACAAAGGCCTGCCCCTTATTAGGGAGAGGTTGCCATAATCCCCACGCTTGGTAGGTAGCTTGGGGAATGCTAACCGTTAACCGAGAGGACGCTGCTGCCCGTCTTCCGGTGGTTCTGGACGCAGTTTTAGGACACACCCAGGTCCAAACCAAACTTGAAGTACCTACATATGTGTTTTATTAAAATTAATGTATCACTCCATTAATTGTAGCAAATGAATGCAAACATATTGTAAGTATGTAATTCTTACCACACACAGTATTCATACTGTAAATTACTATATACTCCCAAAAAGAGAAAGTTCCCTTGTTTGCTTCTTTCTCCAAGAGGTCGACCATTACGATGCTTTGCTCATAGAAAGTCTCAACAAACTGCTTAAGTTTCTTAAACTTGAAAAGTGGTGCATCTATTTTTCGACGATGACGCCAAATAGGAACTGAAATTTCGGAGAAGCTTATTAAATTGTGAATAAGTAGGTACATAAATAAAATAATAACAAATAATAATATGGTTAATAATAACAGATAATTATTACCTGCTATTATATTTTATCTGTTATATGCTCGTGATTGGGCAACCCACAAAAGAATTTTCTTGTAGTGTGAAAAACAAGAAAGCTCTGATATTTATAATCTACTTTCTACATAATATGTGATAGTTTATCTTTCTACTTGACAGTGCCTAACTGAACTGTGACACGTACCTATACCTATTCAATAATCGAATTCTTGGAGGATCTAGCTACTACTAGAAGTTACTCGTTATTTACTTACATCACACAAATTATACTTGGCGTGACGTTGTAAGCAGTTGTAAGGCATATATTGACATTGAAATTTAGGCTCTAGGAGATATATTTGAAGTACTAGAACCTAAAAACCTTGTTTTACGAATATATTTTTTTCTTCCAAACGGTGTTGTTTTTTCGGATTCTGTTTACACAAACATTATAAACAAATTGATAGCAATATGTGTAAATAAAATCATAACTGTGCGCCTAACCGTTTACGAAATCCAGCAAATGCGCAAACGTTCCCCCAGCAAAAACTTGAATATCTCGGAGGTCTTATGACAAACAAATTCCATTCTAGCACAAACATTTACGAACAAATTTGATCTAATTCGTGGCATACTTTTTTTTCTCGAAAGACCTTTCTTTAGAAAAAAGTGCCGCTGGGGGAACGTACCCCTGGCGGAATCTCTATTTTACAAATATCTCAAAAATGGCTGGATGACAAATTTCAAATTACCACAAACATTTACACGACGTCATGATCTAATTATTTGCCATAACCAAAATTAGATTTTCGATACTTTTCCGCCAGGAGTACGCACACACGCTAGCCCTAATGGAACGTCACCAGGTTTGCTTTGGTCGGTCCTGCTTTCTTTTGCTTCGAGGGTTCCAGTCCAATGCCTGCTTAAGGATATGGCCCGGGTTCCTACGCGGCTAACGCAGCGTGTGGCCGATCCAATTCCATTTAAGGCGCGACCTAATTTACATGGCATTTCTGGAGGCTTTATTGGAGATTTTGTCCGGCTTGAAAATCTTTAGTACTTATTTGGCGAAGACATCGCTTGACACAAACCTGGAGCTTTTACATACATGAGATCTTTCGTCACTTTCCACGTCTCTCAAGTCGTAGAGCAGTACAGTTTTGACGTTGCATCGGATTATCTTAAGTTTAATCAGTTTAAGTAGTCAGTTTCCGCTACTACCCATAAGAGGCGGATATGCGCGAAAATAGCTCTAGCTTTGGTTGTTCTCGAAGTGTATTTTTCTGTTCCTCTAGTAACTCCAGTAGTTTTATGTTTCCGACACGATATTACCAAGACAGGTGAACCTGTGAACTCATTCCACCTGCTCTTAGCCATTGGGTAGGGGTGTTACATTTTTCCATTTACGTCTATTTGTATAGTGTTTTCAGTGTTTATTTTCAGTCCAGCCGCTGCGGCTTTTTTTTGAGGTCGTCTAGTTTAGCTTGTATGTCTACAAACATATTATGGCTAAGAAAACAAATATCGTCGGCGTAATCCAAGTATTGAATATGAAAGTCGATGTCTGCCTACAAACTGCTATGCAGGTTGGCAGAGTTATAAATTGAGCTATGTAATTAATTATCTAAGACAAGTATACATAAAAAAAAAAACACTATTCCGCGACACTTGTTGTACTTCACTCGATTCATGAGATATAAGTCCATCATGATTGACTTGACAGGAGCATTGTGCGTAGTTGATGATCTTATGTGGAACCCTGAGCTCGGCTAGACATGCCCACATTGCAGTCCATTGCAATTTGCACAGCATCCAAGGCTTTTTCAAAGCCTACAAAAGTAAAGTAAATTTTCCTTTGCCACTCTAATGCCTCTTCAACTACTATGCGGACTATGTTGATTTGATCTGTGCAAGACCTGTTTGCGCGGAAGCTGTTAGGAATACATACTCCTTGTTATAAAGCCCATAGAGCACACGGCCTGGCTGTTACCGTGGTTACCAGCTATTGATAAAGTAACGTCACTCGTTTTATAAATGTGAAAAGAAAATGAATATATTTAGATCTCTATTTTACTAATGCGGTTTATGTTGTTTACTCAATCCTTACATACTTCCACGCTAATTGCCTTACTTTAACAGAAGCCTGCTTGCTCTTTACGTAGTAAGTGATCTGTTGCTTTACACCATTGAGATAAATACATAGAGGCAATGATGTTATATGTTTCACTCTATGCATAGAGGGATAAACGTAATATGATCGGGCTAAAAAAAATGGAGCCGTTTTTTCAAAAGTTTTTATTTTATTTTGTCGTTGGCCAGTTTTCGCGCAAACTCGATATCGAAATGGATGTTGCATACCTGATGAAAATTTTCCCTAAAACTAACAAAATAAAAATACATTTTGAAGGTTAGTACAATAACAAGATTCAAATTTATTATGGATCATCAATGTTAAAAAAATTAACAAACAACAACACATTTTCAGTTTACAAAATAGTTTCAGTACATACCATAAAGTCAAAATATATTCATCGTCAGCCATAAAACGTCCACTGCTGAACGAAGACCTCCTTAATAGAAGGGTGTTGCCATAATCCCCACGCTTGGCAGGCGGCTTGGGGATCGGAATGGTCACCACCGATAACCAAGAGGACGCTGCTGCCCGTCCTCCGGTGGGTCTGGTTGCAGTTTAAGGACATACAGGTCAAAATGTATGTATGTAATGTGACCGATCACCATTTTACTACCTCAACAAGATTTACAGCCAAAAAACATCATAAGGGCGAATATCGACGGTTCGCAAGCTATCATCGAACAAATTAATATACATTATTATGATCATCATCATCATGATGTCATCGAACAACTTAATACAAACAAACATAATTTACATACATACAAATGCCTCATCGTTCAAGTAGAGTCGGAGACTTTCCTATTGTTCATTAGGGAATATGCATGTGTTCCTATTTTAATAAAATTGCATTTATTAAAAATAATAACATAAGTGGAGAGTTAAGCTGAATCTGAACATCGAAAAAATAATTAAAATCATCTGGTTTTTCCAAAATATAAGCACTAAATGTATTGATTTTACTGGAATGAACTCGAATTCAATAGGTTTTGACTTTAAAATACTTGCGAAGAAAGGCTACACCACTTATTATACATCACTTTGATTTAAAAGGTTAACCAATTAAGAAGGTAATTTAAGCAAATAAAAATAAAATAAATCTCCCACATATATGGGGAAAACCAAAAAAGGGTTTCCTGGCAGCACCGAAAGCAAAATGATATGACATTATAATTTCGAAAATATTTTTACGAAAATTTGCAATAATTTACAGTAAAATACGGACATTAATTGAAAATAACATGTGAAAAGTGAATGTGAAATTCCATGGCATCTTTTGTGTGTTCGAAGCACAAGTCACAGTTATTTACGACACATTTACTAATTTTTTATATTTTTATATTTTAGACATATTAACCGAATTCATCGGCAATAGAGAATGATAGACGTCAAAGCTCGAATTAGTTCTCAAGCATATTTCAGGCGAGGCCTGCTTGAAGCGGAACATTCAGATCTAGTGAAACATATAATATTATTGCTTTACACAGCCTATCCATGATCACTTTGCTAAGGACTTTTGAAGGGACGGATAGTTGTGGAATACGTCGTCAATTGATTGAAACCCTTCTTAGGTACAGACATAGGGTACAGACTATGGACCAATATCCCTTTGTTCCAATCATCTGGAAAAAATTCCGAAGTCCAGTCTTTTTGTATTAGTGGAGTAAGAGCTTCAACTGCAGAAGTTACTAGGTCAGCCTTTTTTTTTATTCTGTCAAGTGAAGAGACGAGCAAGACTTTCACCTGATGGTAAGCGTCACGCCTGCCACTAACAGTAGCAGTAACAGTAGCTTCCGAACACAATCCTGCGCCGCACTGCACTGCGCTCGTCACCCTGAGATATTAGATGTTAAATCTCTTCATACCCAGTAATTTATCTGGTAACATTGCCCTTCAAATCGGAACACAGTAATGCTTGCACACTACTGCTTGGCGGTAAAATAACTTGCAAAGGTGTGGTACTTCCCCAGGCGGACTGCAGTAGAGTCCTACTACTACAAAAACACAGCCTGCAGCATTTCAGCTTACTAAGACTGAAGCTAGGTAATTTACCGGCGTTGAGAGGAAATAGCTTTCGCGACTTCCTCTTTGGTTGGTGGATCTTGACTCATATGATATTATTATAATCATATGCAATGATATTATTATCAAGGTTATCAACTTGGACAAGAGGAATTTCAAATGTATGGGAGTCGGTTGGGTTATGGTGACAGACAGACATATTCAAAGTGCTCAGCTGCAATGATGCAGTACCGACCTGCAGCGACAAAGTCACCCTTCATATGTTGTAATGTGGGAATTTCGTCACATGAGACTTTTCAGTTAGGGTCTTAGTCGCTTTGTAGTGTGTTTCACGGCAGATGAAGCAGCAGAAGGCTGTTAATGCTGGTAATCAGGGTATGATGTATGATTCAATGCGCGAATGAATCGGTTTCTTCTAGGCAAGCGTGCTCCATCGTAGTCCGCATCTTCGCTTAACATCAGGCGAGTTAGTGGACAAATGCAAGCCACACGGAGGCGGATAATCGTATAAAAAAATAAAAGCAAACGGTATTCGAATAATTCGAATACTTCCAGTTAAAAAAGCGAATATTCGAATATCTAGTATCTTTGAATATTTGGAAGCCCTAGTTGGGACCTTATATGTCATCACGTCTAGCTCGATATGATTTTCATCATCATCAGCCCGGAGACGTCCACTTCTGAACGAAGGCCTTCCCCTTGCACCGCCTCACTGTACGACAACCTGCCATTTGGCATCCAGCGGTTGCTTTTACAATGTCATCGGTCCACGTAGTGGGTGAGCCGCCTACGCTGCGTCTTCCTGTTCGCGGTCGCCACTCAAGAACCTTTATTCCCCATCGGTCATCAGTTCTTCGAGCGATGTGGCCTACTCGTTGCCACTTCAACTTGCAAACCCTGCGAGCTATGGCAGTGACTTTGGACGATATTATTTTGATTAATTCATATTGTTTTATAAGCACCGACTCCGATGCGATGGTGGTGTTGATAACCGCTACGCATTATTATCTAAAGCCTGGTTTACTAGGTACCTGGTGCCATGATGCTAGCGTTCCCAATAACAATGTTCAGCACTTTCATCAGGTGGTGTTTCCCGAGACACTGGCTCAGCACCACTTCTGCTACTGCGGGGTCTGCCACACCTAAATTTATTGATACATTTGATGAGAATGTTTTTTTATAGTAACAAGGTAATGAGAGGGATGAGACGCGGCCCCCGTAATGTGGTAAAAAGGGGGGGGGGTAAACCCCTGTACACGCTGGCGACGGCGACGCCCATGCAGTGATGGCGATAAAATTAAAATTCCATTATAAATCAGATCTTTCGATCGGCCACTAGCATAGAATTATTTGCTTTTTTAACTAGATCCACGACCAAAAGTCTAATTAAGTATTAGTGTATCTCCAATGGCCCTCTCAAACGTCCGCTGCGGCTAAGTGAGCGGTATGAAAAGAAACCCTGCGTTTGATCTCTTATACTAGAACCAAAACCAAATAATGCTATATTATTTTAATTATTATAAACTTACTTATATTCACATGGTTAAAATGTAAGATCTTAGATACACCGCCAGCTTCGATAGCGTCTCTTCCAAAAGCTTGGAAAGCTTTCATTCGATCTGAAAATTGTTGAACAAAGTAGGTAAATAAGCACAAGTAATCCGGGTCCAGATTTGTGTAATATAATGTACTAGAGGTAGCCCGCGACTTCGCCCGCGTACGGAAGAAATTCACTACGTACTTAAATCGACCCAGTTTTTTTTTTAAATAGCATTTTTTATTTTAAATGAACTATCCAAATCCAAATTTTCGTGACTAAAAGTACAAAAACAAAGGACTTTCATACAAACTCCCCCCTTTCCCCCCTTGGGGTTCGAATTTCGTAAAAATCTTTCTTAGGACACCCCTCCGCATTGAGACGAATACACCCTACAAATTTCAAGTCTGTACGACCAGTGGTTTGGGCTATGCGTTGTATGTCAGTCAGTCAGTCAGTCAATCAATCAATATGTCAGGACAGAGCCTTTTATTATGTAGGTAGATCTTTGTATAGATAGATGATAGATTAACTCTTTATTGTTCACTCCAAGAATTAGGTACTTACACAGAAATAATTTTAAAAACTTAAATATGGCGACTTGACAAGTGGCGGCCTTATTGCTAAAAGCAATCTCTTCCAGGCAACAACTTTTGGAAAAATTAAAAATACGTATTTCTCTGAAGATTATTTGTGCCGAGTTTTGAGTAAATCGAACCAAGGAATCGAACCGGAATGAAAAAAACCACTAAAACTTTAGAACCCTCTGGCACCTTCCCTAGGAGAAGTTTTGGAAAAAGAAAAAATAGGTATTTTATTATTTACTCTAAAGTTAATTTTAACTGAGGAAAATTGAAAATTGGAGGGTGTGTTCGTCTCGATGCGTAGCGGTGTACTAAGAATGGATTTTTTGAAATAGGGGGAAACTTATTTTTTTTAATGAGTCCTTTGTTTTTGGACACGAAAGTCACGAAAATTTGGGTTTGGATAGTTCATTCAAAATAAAATATTTGGGTAGTTCATTCGAATCAATGTTTTTGAGTGCATTCCACCACTTCCGTGTTTCGTTTGCAATTAGTAATTCCCACTACAGATATTCTAATGTCGAATATTTTGGCATCTCGCGCAAAATCTGCTTAGTTTGTGAAGATCATGTCTTTGGCATACTAACACCATTGAGCTAATATCTATAGAGTCACAAACGTGCAAAAAAAATGTCCGTGTCAAAACTCGGCGCACGCTATGCAGTGCGCCGACTTTTTGAACGACTTGAACTACGATTAGACACAAGCGCTCAGGCATACATTGAACACTATACAAGCGATATAAGGTCTAAATTCGTGAACTATGTAATGCACGAATAGGTATGTACAACGGCACTCGGACGTTTTCACTTAGAGATTGTGACTCTTTAGATATTAGCTCAATGACTAACACACACAAATAATGACACTCCATTTTAATGATAAGTACCTCTCATAATTGCTTTAGGTGTTGAAAACATGGGTAAACTTTAATTTACACCCTCGGCAATACTAAGTAGTTATGGCGCCGCAATAATATTTTGCGAAGAAAGGCTCCGTTGCTGAATGTCCCTTTCCTAAAATATCTACTGCACGCAAAACGTCCCATTCGCAAAATGTCACAATTGTGAGAAAGGGACATTGTGCGAATACGTGACGTGACAATAAATAATCAAAAGTTGAAATATTTAATTATAATTAAATCAAAATGAAAACCAAATTATTAAATGTCAAATAAAATATTTTTTAATTAATAATCATATAGCTAATTATTAAATATCAGTGAGCTATGTATAATTAAATTAATTTATCCTACCTATCCTACTGTATTTTTTATATTGCATCGCAAGTACACCGCGTGTTTACCTGGCTACAAGGATCTTTTGATTTATAAAATCTTGAAAAATTACTTACCATGTTTCACGTACAAGTTTTTTATGCGCCTTTCGACAAAATTTTCGTTTATGCGATTTATTATTCATTTTCAACAATATTACTAATAAACAACACAAATTAATTAAACGTTGTTAGGTAGATACTAAATCTACATCATTGCTCTAAAATATTCTATAACTATAATTAAAACAAATATTTACAATATTGTGCTATAAATCTAATAACATGTGGGTAATAACAAGTCGTACAGCAAGGGGGAATTTTCGTGGAGCAAACGGCACGCGTCCGACCTCCAAGACGTCCAGACGAGTACTAAACGGTAGGCGCGAGCGCTTGAATTGCTAAATTTAGTAGGTTTTTCTTTGTTTTGAAAAATATAAAAAAGAAATACTGTAATATTAAATGTCCAAGACCTATATAATACTATATTCTATCTATTAGTATAAATTTCAAGTGGTTTCATAGTGTATTTTCGTAGTTCTAGCTAATCGAAATTCCGATTTAGTGTCTACTTTGATTTTTTTTTCTATCGAGCCAAACATTCGAAATCACGTTTTCTAAATGTTGAAGACCAAAAATATATGATCAATTTAAATCAAATATATTTTTTTTATTTAATATCGGGGATTTTGGATTTTTCCCACAAATGAAAAAAAAAAGAAAAGAAGTTCAAAATGTCTACAAGCCTGCCTTAAGAAACATCTTAAGTATGTAATAAACCTACTATTATAATTATAGGTAGGTAGGTAGGTACTAACTCGATTTCTGAAGCTATCATTGACACTTAAATAATTTATTTTATACCATTCCCCTTCAAAAAGCACTTTTAATCATAGAAAAGCGAAGGCCCTAACTTCTCTCTTCAGTGCTTTTAATCACTATTTTGGTGTTTGAATTTAGAACGCACCAATATTTCGACCTCCATCTCAATACTAAAAAACCTCCTTGCGCAAAAAATACTCGATACAAACTTCTTGTGCATGTGCAAATAACTATTTTCGCTTAAATCTTTCTTTTTTCGTAGTCATGGATAAAGTATAGTATGCAACTCTTGATTAAAAAAAAGGAATAATTTCGAGGGCCATGAATCAGTAGCGTCGTTCAGGATTGCAACACTTGATTTACTCCCTACCCTACGATAGTGATTCAGTCGCTAGAATCCTTCACTTTGTTCACTAACTGCTTAATATACAATTTTATCACATCTATTGAAAAATACCGATTTGTTCGTTCATATCATATCATATCATACATTTATTCACGACTCTTCCTTTGGGAGGAAGGGAACAAAATAGCGCTTTTTTGCCCTAGGGACGAAAAGTGATCTGAAATTGAAATGTGGATATTGTTACTACAAGTTCCAATCACCAAAGAGGTCAACCACGAACATTGTATGCACAAGTAACAAGCTGTATGAAAAAGGGAGGCGCGCAACAAAATTAAAAAAAAAGTTCGTGAAAAAATGTAAAACCCGCGAAATGCATTCCGCCTTCGTTCCTAATTGTTTACATTCGTCATTTTTTTCATCACTAATAAAAAGTAGTGTCCACCTCGGGATCAACACTATTTTTAAGCTCGAGTGGCGTACTTTAGAATCCCGAGCGCAGCGAGGGACTCTGTTTCTCTCTGCTCTAGATTGAAAGAAACACTTTCGCCTTGTGTCTCAAAAATTGTTGTTTGCTCCCTTGGTACACAATCTACTATTAAACATGTCTATTCCTCCCTACTCGTCCTCTCGTCCATTATACGTGCAGAGCTTAATTATAAAGATATCGTATGGGATTTTATTCTTCGGATATTTAAGTAGTAGGAGATATAAGCAGACAAATATTTTTTTCTTAAAAGAATTAGGGAGATAGGTAATTTCACAAACGAAATACGAGTACAGTACTTTTGAATAGCTTACTTTCTGTCATCACAGCGGGTTCGACGCATATAACCAAAAACATACAAGGCCAACAAGCTGTCTTCTCCAATAAACTTTCAAATGTAATTTAAAATATTACACCTGCGTCAATCACATTAATATTGCAATAATGTTCATATAATAGAGGTTAGTATTGAATAAAGACTCAACGATATTTATAAGTTGTATTACAACTAACAACTTATTGTTGTTGTTTTTTATTTGTAACTTACAACTTACTTTTTATTTGTTCTACATTTCTGGTTTGCAATAAAGATATATTGTATTGTATTGTATATTTATGTTTAAAAGACATAATAAGAGTTACGAGCAAGTGTCATGAAAAGCAAATGGTAAGTCGGTGACCGAAGAAGATGGTTACAAGCTTTATTATCGGACGCGTCCGGGAACAGCGGCTCTCGAACGCGATCTAGTCCGTGTCGATATTATTATAATTATTTATTTATGACAAATTTAAACAACAAACTGCACTTCACACTAGTAGAAGAAGGCGAATAATTTTTAACTATTTTTATAAATCTCTCATTAAAGCATAACTAACTTATCTCAATTTTAAATTATTTACCTATTTACCTGATGTTTATAAGTACATTTCCGAAAGAAGAAAAATTAAAAAGATATGGATAAAGGCGCTGCATAAAGATAAATGAAAGCTATCGTGACATTCTCGTCTGTGTTCAAAACATTTCATACTTCAATCTTACCTAGAAGGCAAGGAGCGGAAAATGGAAAAGCTAATCTGGCGTTACGATATTATAGGTACTTCTTTATGCAACTGTAAATATTATTATGATGTGTACATAATTATTTTGTTTAATTTCCTCTATATAGTATATATTACACAGAACAGCCCTTTTGTACGCTCTGTTTCACGTTGACTGGCTCGCAAAAATCACATGAACATGAACATTCATGTGATTTGAGTTTGAATTTATGGTTTTAAGTAAGGAATATCAATACCAAATTGTATCAAGATCAAGCTCTTGATTTGAAAAGGTAGCAAATAAAGTTACTTTAAAAATTGTAATACTTGTAAGGATTACTTGACATAGGAACGAAAGCAAAAGTAAATAAGAGCTAAAAAATGGGTACATTTGGGTTTGAACGCCAAGTCGATTACAGCTAGCTCTTTTTATCTTAGTAGCGCGTGTATTTGACAAAATAGTACCACTACATTTGAAAACTTCAATTCATTGCTACTCTTCCAGTCCAAGAGGGAAATCCTTCCTCCGAGTATTAAAATATCGCTGTCACTTTTTAATCAGACATGTTAGCTAAGGACAGCAATACTTTAGTTAGTTTAGTCTGTCAAGGTTTAAACCTTCATAATCGGTGCCTATAATTGTATCAGCATCTAGTTTATTTTTACTTTCATGTGTTATTGATAATGTGTTGATGTATGGTATGTTGGTACCCAATAAATAAATAAATGAATAATCGACCACATTTGCTTTGTAATTTTGCAGTTTTGCCTTTAAAAATAATATAACAGAAACTTAATAGCCAAAGGTAACGTGGTACCTAACTTACCAAATTTCGTTTGATCGCAAAATTGTAGCAGAGTTTTTTTAAGGCTCGCTTTTGTGATATGATTTAGTATTTATAGTATTGATTGGGCTTACTTATCACGTGGTTTGGATCTTGAATCTCACCTTCATCGTTGCCTACGAACATTAACGAATGTCCGAAGATGGGATAGGTCTTCAGTTTCGTCTTCAGCTGCTTCGCGAGAGCTGCCTGTCTCCTCGTCAGCCATCGCCGCTGCAGCATCCACACTACTGTCACTAACAACAAGAATACCCACAACATTTCAATTTATTGAAGACAGATCAAATAAATTAAGAATAATTTAATGGGTCTGAACAGTGATTATATTCAGACAAGTGATACCGTGGTAATAAACTAATATTTCTTTAGATCGAGCATATATATGGTGCCTAAGTATAACATATGCAAATAAATACATTACCTAGATTCGATAGTAAAGCCTGTAATTCCTAATGAGCATTGTTATGAACGTTGAGAAGCGGAAGTATAAATACTTGTTATGCATTAACCAAAATTAAATATTGTGTGCTTTTTTGGTGTTTAATTTGCTAAAACCTACTGGTGATGGAAAAGAACAAAATTAATGCAATTTCCACCACCGGCGGGTGCGGGGTGGTCTTGGATATTTTCTGCAGCGAGTATTTTAGCGGGGCGGGGCGAGACAGGAAATCTGAAGGCCAGGAGTGGGTGATACTTCGTAAGAAATTACGACGAAATGTAAATGTCGCAGCCAAATTGCAGAATACGCCGTATTACATAACAACTAGCCATTTTAAAAAACAGCGCCGTTATATAAAGCGGCGTATTAAAGTTTAGCCAAGCTATAATAATGTTCCAATAGATATTAAATGTTTACATGGCAATAAATTTAAGAATTGTTTAAAAAAATGGCTCATAAATAAGGTATTTTACGATCTAAATGAATATTTTGACTGTACAAGTCCGTTTAATCACTTGTTTATGTAATGCGCAAATTAGCTTTTAATTATTGTACGTCCTTAAGGATAATAACCGTTGATACCCAAATTAACTTTAAGACCTTGTAAGCACAGTTATGAACAATAAAATTTTATTCTATTCTATTCTATTCTATTCCAAATTGAATTACGGATGAAAGTAAGGTCGCCGCATTGTATGTGGGCTTCGCGTTCTACAACACGGCTAGCCATAATGTACTTGAGAGGGTCATGATCCGCCGCTTTGGCAATCTTTAGTTAAAATTTTCGACACTCGCGGCAGTTTGGCGCTTTGTTAACTTAAGTGTGACCTTTTCATTCGGTTAAAACATTTGTTTGCCCGCTACTTAAATACCAAGTGTACTTTTTTGTCATAAATTTTTTATTTTGATTCTTTTTCTACATAGACACTGTATTTTGTTAGTATGATAACTATTTTGCATTGAAGGTATCTTGATTACAATGTGGCTAAACATAGGCTGCCTTATTGTAGAACGTATCGCAATGACACTCCAGCTGAACGTTGATCCGCCGTTTTACAAAACGGCACTGTTTTTTAAAATGGCTAGCCATTATGTAAAACGGCGAATTCTATAATTGGGCTGCGACATACACACCAATCAGCAAGATACCACGGGCGGTCCAGGGAGAGAGCACAATGGCGGCGTGGCCAGCACAACTCGAACGATAGAAAATCCGTAGGAAACACTCCCGAGTACGTTTCAGGAAGCACTTGCGACTAATAGACCTGGTTAATGCAATATTTTTGGATGCGGCGTGCATCGTCATTGTTACGATAGAAGAAGAAGTTGGAAAACTAAACTTCGCGAGCTTGCTTCTTGCTAATTGCGGAATGTGGCGCCACGCTCGATATTTCAATCGTGTAAATTCACGTTTGAATATCGTACATAATTCAAATAAAGCCGTCAAACTCGTACCCACGAGTCATCTTACGACTAATTATGATGGTTTATAGAAAACCGGAGTTACATATTTTACAAAATAGTTTTGTTATTATTTAAACCTTGTTTATCTGTTCTTGTTGATAATACCAGTACAACTGGTTTAAGACTAATGATAGTAATATAATAGCTTTTTAAGATGTTTAATCTGAAAAAGCTCTCTCTAGATGGTTGAGTCAAGAACCAGATCGAAAAGTCGGTGATCTTTGATACCGCACGCATTGCCAGGACGTTCTTGGCTCTGCTGCAGTAACCACCGGCAGCTTGAGCTTTGTCCTACTGCCGGCGGCACCCTATTCTTACGTTTTTTAATTACATTTGTATGCCTACATAATTATAAACTAATAAATAAAATAAATGAGTGATTAAATTGGTATAGGTTTGTAGCATTTAAACCATAAGCTTAACGTAATAATAACGTTAATGCTTAATGTTTTCGAGAGCCACGGGCCACGAGCCAAGGAGTTTTTTTGTACATGTTTCATAACAAATGACGCCCTCAGCTTAAAACTCCCGAGTTCAAGCTTAACTCCAATACCTTGAACACCGACGAAAAGTTGCTAGTCTATCGGTTTTTTGACAGTTACATTTCAGATGTTCTTCAGGCCTACATAATCTAGTTCCCCTCTGCCCATTCTACTATTGGACAATCAGTAACCCACACAACCACCCCAAAAACTGACATTGTTTCATGATTGATGTTTCAAAAACTCTAACTTGTTTCACTTTCATTGTGAGAACCACTTAACAGTAGAATTCGGTTCCCGAGTGGGTGTTACCCGATAAATACAATCTACATGTCTTCAAGTCGCAAATTAATCTGTTTTTTCTAGGAAAACATGTTCCTACGATACATCAGGCTTGACAAACAACAACAAAAAAATAAGCATACTGGTCATTAGCGCTTTCATGTTTTCAAAAGATGGCCACATTCTGTTTTCTATTGTGATGGGGTAGCAGAATCCCAAATATCAATGTTAGATAGATAGATAGATAGAAACTCTTTATTGTGCACACCAAAAAAATACAATAGAGAAAGATACACCTTATGAGCTAGTGCCACAATTGGCGGCCTTATCGCTAAAAGAGATCTCTTCCAGGCAACCATAAAGAAGAATATACACATTGTAATGAAGTGCAGTTTTAAAATAAAAGAAAGTATAGGTTATAAGAATTTTAATCTCTCTCTTGTTGTAAAATAGATGTCCTACCTAGTGTTTTTAAAGAATTTGCCTATACTGATAACTTCCCATATGGAAGTGGTACCTTACGGATCCCTAATATTGAAAGTCAAAAGAAGAATATTTTATTAGAGAAATCTAGCCACCATGAAGACTTCCGCAGTAGAGATTGCTTGAAGCTTCCAGAAGCCGACACGTTCACTGGAGAGCTTCTGTACCAGATGCGGACACAACCATGGGACACCAGATTTACTTGTAATTCTCGCAACCAGAAGTAGGCACGACATAGGACACCAGGGTTGCTCGGAGTTTCAGCTCCCCGAAGCAGGAATACGGGTCTTGGGGCAGAGTTCCCCAAGAACTGGAGCTGGCAACCGTCTAGGGAATCTGAAATAATTTGTGGTGAGAAAAGAAAAGGAACAATGAAGGGCCTAAGGTTTGCCTAGTAAAAGATCAAATCGGACCAACTCGTCCAAAATTAAGACTGGGCTAAATTTAATCACGATAACCCCTAGGGCATAAGTATCATTGATCTCAGTAGTAGTTGTAGAATCAGAATCCAAAAACAGAATCCCCACCAGGGATGGAAGTCTCCCTTATATACGGATTTTGAAAGTATTCTAGAGCCATTTCTAAAATTCTCTGCAGCCTGAAATTTTGTTCACAGAGCGGAGAGGTCCTATTAATAATATAAAAGACCTTACCCAAAAATACTCCATGTAGTCGAGATTTCCAGGCAAACCTCTACTCACGAAACTACATGGAGACTACAGACGGTCAAATTTGACAACTGTCAAGATTGACAGCGCTTTGTTTACCTAATTTTAAACCAATATTCAAGCAAAACCAATAAGTTATTTCACAATCTAACTACACCAGAAGAATCACAAAAATTCGCTCTCCGATCGATGTAAGTTTCATGCAGATCGAAGAGGTACCAGGAAAATTTATTATTTCCAAAATTAATCCGAAAGCGTCGATCCCGGCACTAGAAGAGCATGAAAGATTCAGCATACGGACCCAAAGAACGCCCGTATGCCGACAAATCAGGAAAACATTGGTTCCTAGCAGGAGAAATCGTGTGAACACGAAAGAAGGAAAATTATAACAGCTTGCCCTAAACATACAAGGTAAAAGAAGGCACCTAACTTTCCACAAGGGCCTATTCTAAGACGAACAACATGCCTCAAAAACGAGATGTGAGAAACATTATCCAAATAAAGAAAAGTAATACATAAAAGTGTGTTATTCAAGCATGTTCAGCTATTAGGAAGCTAAACACAGGAATTACCTATAAAATAGTAAGTCAATAGGTACCCGTAAGGAAGCATATCCTTACATTTCCCCAAAAACCCCGGTAAAAAAAATTAAAATATCTAAGTATTTTAATTTTTTTTTAAACCGCTTTTGAGAAGTTAGGCACGCAACGATAAAGCGAGAAAACCGAAGAGAAAATCCTAAATTAAGTTACTAAGATAATCAAAGAACCAATTGAATCACTAGTCAGAATAGTCAAAAGCATGTTTTTAGTTCATGCAAACAAGTTTTGGAAACGAACAATCGATATGACATGTTAATAGCACAATGTAGGCATTCTTCCATGAAAAACCTATCATTCATATAATTTAAAAATATTAATATATATTTACTATATTCTTTCATACTTCCACACTCATACGGTACCCCAACAGGAAGGCTGAAAAGTTAAAACTTTAACCCCCAATCATGCTAAAACCATTTTGCATAATCCGATAGTCGATATCCATGACAATTTGTAAGATAAGATAAGATTACAAGTAAGTAAGTATTGAAGATAAGAAGATAAGCAGATAAGCAGGAATAATAAAACCTAACACCTATCCTAATATTAACAATAATATCTACCACTAAATCTAAGTCTTAAGGTATAACTAAATTAACATTAATAAGAAAAAATATAATAACAAATACTAATAGTATTATATAATAATATAATACTTTAGTAGAAGATAATAACAAACATGTAGACATAGTAAAGAGTAAAAATAATCATAATTCTGATTGGATAAAGAAAACCCTTCATTGTGTAAGTATTTTTTTTTTTGGAATTTAGAGACAAGAAAGAGAGTAAAATTTGTGGATTTTTGTTGGGCGCCAAAAACTGTAATGAAGTGCAGTTTTACATAAAAGTAAGTATAGGTTATAAGAATTTTAATCTCTCTCTTGTTGTAAAATAGATGTCCTACCTAGTGTTTTTAAAGAATTTGCCTATACTGATAACTTCCCATATGGAAGTGGTACCTTACGGATCCCTAATATTGAAAGTCAAAAGAAGAATATTTTATTAGAGAAATCTAGCCACCATGAAGACTTCCGCAGTAGAGATTGCTTGAAGCTTCCAGAAGCCGACACGTTCACTGGAGAGCTTCTGTACCAGATGCGGACACAACCATGGGACACCAGATTTACTTGTAATTCTCGCAAACAGAAGTAGGCACGACATAGGACACCAGGGTTGCTCGGAGTTTCAGCTCCCCGAAGCAGGAATACGGGTCTTGGGGCAGAGTTCCCCAAGAACTGGAGCTGGCAACCGTCTAGGGAATCTGAAATAATTTGTGGTGAGAAAAGAAAAGGAACAATGAAGGGCCTAAGGTTTGCCTAGTAAAAGATCAAATCGGACCAACTCGTCCAAAATTAAGACTGGGCTAAATTTAATCACGATAACCCCTAGGGCATAAGTATCATTGATCTCAGTAGTAGTTGTAGAATCAGAATCCAAAAACAGAATCCCCACCAGGGATGGAAGTCTCCCTTATATACGGATTTTGAAAGTATTCTAGAGCCATTTCTAAAATTCTCTGCAGCCTGAAATTTTGTTCACAGAGCGGAGAGGTCCTATTAATAATATAAAAGACCTTACCCAAAAATACTCCATGTAGTCGAGATTTCCAGGCAAACCTCTACTCACGAAACTACATGGAGACTACAGACGGTCAAATTTGACAACTGTCAAGATTGACAGCGCTTTGTTTACCTAATTTTAAACCAATATTCAAGCAAAACCAATAAGTTATTTCACAATCTAACTACACCAGAAGAATCACAAAAATTCGCTCTCCGATCGATGTAAGTTTCATGCAGATCGAAGAGGTACCAGGAAAATTTATTATTTCCAAAATTAATCCGAAAGCGTCGATCCCGGCACTAGAAGAGCATGAAAGATTCAGCATACGGACCCAAAGAACGCCCGTATGCCGACAAATCAGGAAAACATTGGTTCCTAGCAGGAGAAATCGTGTGAACACGAAAGAAGGAAAATTATAACAGCTTGCCCTAAACATACAAGGTAAAAGAAGGCACCTAACTTTCCACAAGGGCCTATTCTAAGACGAACAACATGCCTCAAAAACGAGATGTGAGAAACATTATCCAAATAAAGAAAAGTAATACATAAAAGTGTGTTATTCAAGCATGTTCAGCTATTAGGAAGCTAAACACAGGAATTACCTATAAAATAGTAAGTCAATAGGTACCCGTAAGGAAGCATATCCTTACAACATGAAAAAAGACGGGAGATGCTACAAACACTTTTAAATTATGAATATAATCTACATATTTATATATACATATACACATTTACTTATATATATATATATAAACTTACTACCTAAATAAATAAGTAATACATAATACACAATACAAATAGATACATGAAAATATACAATTTATTGCAAACACACATGTCAAATGATGCAATAACGAACGTAGAGATAGATATTTATAAAGTACCTAACAAATTAAAGCTCACTTCAATCTCTTCCAGCAGAGTACAACTTAACACTGTGCTGTGATAGATAGTGTTCCTTCACATGACGTTTGAAAATATTCAGTGACTGCGATTGCCTGACAACGACCGGAAGAGAATTCCATAAGCGAATGGCTTTCACAGAAAACGAATCCTCGTAGAAGATGCTAGCATGTTTTGGGGTAACAAGCAAGAGATGGGTCGACTGCCTCAAAGAACGGGAATGAGTAGTCAATGTTATTCGTGATCAAGGTGATAAATTATTTTACATGATTTAAAAAACTTTTAGCTGTAATTATATAAGCAACGACTCATCATTTATTTACGACGACATGATAAAAATAATGAATCACAATTTGACAGTTTTTTCCCTAAAGACCACCTGAGTAATTCCAATTCGTAAAGGCATGTTTCGTTTTCGTAGTTCATACAAGGTAGGATGGAAATTTGTACCACAAAATATTCCTGCTTATGCTTAAACTTAAACTTAAATATTGGAACAAATGGCGGCCTTATTGCTAAAAGAAATCTCTTTCAGGCATCCTTTGGATGGAGAAGATTTATAGAATGCATAGAAGACGGGGTTTTCGCTATGTGTGGTTGATTATTATCAAAAAGAGATTGTTTTTTCCTCGCAAGTGTGATGAAAACCGTCGTATGGAACGCGTGCTCTGTTGGTAATTACACTCTTGGCTCCTTTATCGCACTCGCCTGCGGCTCGTGCGCATAATACTGCCTCGATTGTAATGACACTTTTATCATAATGTTATATTTCATTACACTTGCTCGTAGGTCGGATCTTATTACATCGGTTTTAGGCTCATAATTCATGATATAACATTGAAAAAATAATTGAAACAGGCTGGTAAAGTTTTCAGAAATATAAGCGTTCAAAGTATTTGGGAGGGAGTCATTAGTCCCTTTCTAGTTCTAGTAGTTTTATGACTTTATAGCATTTTACGAACTGTACAATATTATTATGTACTTAATGGCCTAATGGTAAATTAAGTTAATTAAAATTATTATTTCCATCATACTCAATTATACCCAATAGTAATAATACAATTTACTTTGTTGTATCTCATAGTTTTTGTTATCTAATAAAATAACGGTAGGTAAACAATTACGCTAACACCCTGTACAGATATTTAAACACTACAGGACCTGTTAATTTTTCCGGGTTAAAAAAAGAATCATATGTGTCAATCCAGGACATAAGCTAACTCCATTCTAAATGTCATAGTGTCTTGATCTCCGTTACTGAAGTATACGACGTGGCTGGCGAGCGAAAGACGTGCGCGCGGCGCATCGCTCACAACTTTAAAATCGCGTAAATGAATACGTTGCGCTCCTAAAAAGTGCGGCCTGAGATAGCGTAAAATACCTAAAGTTCCTGGTAAGCCTCGCCTTAATGATTTTCATGCCACTAGCTTTTGGCCGTGAAACCTGCGTACGTCGGGAGAAGAAATTCAATGTTGTATGTGAATCTACCAGTCCGCAACTGGACCAGCGTAGTAAGACACAATTATGAATTAGTCGACCTTCGAGGATAGCCTTATTTCCAGCAGTGGAGTAACGCTAATTTATGCCTAGGCCATGCATTCATAATTTTTTGACATTCGATGGTGCATGAGACTCATTTGCTCTGTAATTTTGCACTGTTGCCCTATAATAATAATAATAATCATCAAGTATCATAGACTCATACATCATTCATTTTATAGTGGTAGCAGTCACATTAATAAATTACAATATTTAAGTTACCACTGTAAGGACTTACAATAAGATACCTACCTAAGGTAGTATACCTACTTTTTTTAGACGACTTGAAGCAAGCTATTTAAAATATCGCTGAGTAAGTGTGTGCTTAGGAGTGCTGAGGTAACAAGCATTAAAAAATTCAACCGAATTAAGAACCTCCTCCTTTTTTGAAGTCTGTTAAAAAGGAAGGACATGGGAGTGAACGAGTAAATAATAGGTAGTTTACGGGTACATTGAATTACGCATAGTCCGAATTGAGAACCTCCTCCTTTTTTGAAGTCGGAAAAAAGGAAGAAAAGGGTGAACGAGTAAACAATGGGTATTCTACGAGTACATTGAATTACGCATAGGACACCTGGGTGTTCCACGAGTATACTCTTAATTCAGTGTACTCGTGGAACACGGATACAAAAAGGTATCCGTGGAACACCTAGGTGAACCTTTAAGGCCGGGCGCATACGACGAGAAAAAAACGTATAAAAACCGTCCGGTTACGCCCGAAGGCGCTCCGTGCATACATATTGTACTAGGTCCCGCACACGGCAAGAAATTTCTCACGGCGTCCGTCCGGTGCCGATGCGCGCCGGATCGCACCTCAACCGAACGCGAGACGTTTTTCTCGAGATACCCGCCCGCATCCCGTCGGCAATTCGCGTCAGTTCGGAAGACGGCGCCGTACGGTGCACACGCGTTCCTCGATCCAAAATGCCCGATATTCATATTTTATTTATTTATCCAAATTACAACTATTATTACAGGCATTCCCTAATTAAATAGTGTAAGTCAACTTCATTATTTTAAAGAGAATAGTTAATAATTAGACCCTAATAAGTCTTTACCTACATAAATATAATAATAATAATTTACCTACCTACGTAAAAGTTAAAGCACATAATAATTTAAGTATTAAGTTCCATTGTAATATATTATTTATTTTCTTACGCATTTGAAGTCATAGCGAATAATAATAATGCAAGGTTTGATAGCAGAGGTGGAAAAATTTCTGTGTATATGAAATTCGGAAATCGAAAATCATCAAAATTAATTACAGCTGGACATAGCCAAGCCAAGCTTCTTCTTTATTACACTAAACAATAGTGCTAATAGTAATAGCGTGTCGTCATCCATAATATCGCTGTGGGAGCATAGAAAGGCGGAAAGGTGCGTCCTGGCGGAGCGGTCAGACGCGAATGGCCGTGCCGGATAGATGTGCGTGGTGAGTAACGAACGGTACGGCGCCGGAATGGTACCTGACGGAAGACGTGCCGAATGCGTGTGCAGACAGGCTACCGCGGGCTAGGCTTGGCATACCACGGGTAAGAAACCCTATGACATAGGTAGCCTCGAACGCGCGGTCGGACATTGAATATTTTGGTTTTTTTTCATAGCACATTTTTTGTTCTAGTTATAAAGTTATTTTCAGAACTACTTATAAATTATTTTACTAAACTTTTACTGTTTAATTTTTATAGTATTCTCACAGTTTCTGTATGGTAAGTACTTATTCATCAAAAGTTATTTTCAATGTCCTGCTTAAAGATACTTACTAAATGTTTAAAAAATAATAGTCCACCCGTGCGAAGCCGGGCGGGCCGCTAGTATATAATAATCAGCAAGATATTTAGGTGGATAAAACATTGCATGCGTTGCTTACGGTTTTAAAAGCCATAGTTCCAAGAAATCCGACGAAGATGTGAACTTTCATTTCACAGGTTTGTGTTTTGACTTAAAGGATCTAGCTCAGTGTTTTGACGAACTTTTAATTCTTATTTTTGCGAATTTCTGATAAATATTGCACTATGCTATATTTCTTTAGCTATACTGGCCGTTGTAGCGTGTTGGTAACAATTTAGTGGCTTTTTATCACGGAAATATGAAAAAATGTGACCAATAATGTTGTGGACATGTTGTGCAGTGGTGTTATTTTTATCGATAATTTCGAATACCCTTAACGGAATTCGGTATGTAAACTAATATGTCTGTCAGGGCTTAAACCTTCATAATCGGTGCCTATAATTGTATCATCATCTAGTTTATTTTTACTTTCATGTGTTATTGATAATGTGTTGATGTATGGTATGTTGGTACCCAATAAATAAATAAATTAATAACTAAATAATCGACCACATTTGCTCTGTAATTTTGCAGTTTTGCCATTAAAAAGAATATTACAGAAACTTAATAGCCAAAGGTAACGTGGTAACTTACCAAATTTCATTTGATCACAAAATTGTGGCAAAGTTTTTTTAAGGCTAGCTTTTGTGTTATGGATGAGTATTTTATAGTATTGATTAGAATTAACTTGTCACGAGGTTTGGATCTTGAATTTCACCTTCATCGTTGCCTACTAACATTAATGAATGCCCAAGGATGGGATAGGCCTTGAGTTTCGTCTGCAGCTGCTTCGCGAGAGCTGCCTGTCTCCTCGTCAGCCATCGCCGCTGCAGCATCCACACTACTGTCACTAACAAAAAGAATACCCGCAACATTTCAATTTATTGAAGATAGATCAAATAAATTAAGAATAATTTAATGGGTCTGAACAGTAATTATATGCAGACAAGTGATACCGTGGTTATAAACTAATATTTCTTTAGATCGAGCATATAATAGGTATTTACCTATGAAATTGCCGTTCTTCGGTACTGGTCATTTCAAATAGAAAAAAAGGTTGGAATGGCTTTGTATTCTGAATTCAAATTAATTTTGTCTTAAAAACATGACATTCTTTTTACAAACGCAGTCTTTTGTTTATTGTTTAGCGTTGTATTTTCATTACATTTGAAAATAAATACATTACCTAGATTCGATAGTAAAACCTGTAATTCCTAATGAGCATTGTTATGAACGTTGAGAAGCGGAAGTATAAATACTTGTTATGTATTAACCAAAATTAAATATTGTGTGCTTTTTTGGTGTTTAATTTGCTACGTTATACGTAATATATTTTTTGCATATTATTAATGAGCATTGTTATGAACAATGAGAAGCGGAAGTGGTAATACTTGTTAAGCCTTAACAAAAAGTGAATTTACGAAGCCTGTACATCGTTAGAAAGTTAAACATTACGCACCATACAACGGAGCGTGCGGAAAAGCCTTTACCGCACACTTCCTTGTATAGCGCCGAGCGTAAACTTTACGGTATTGACGTAACTCAAAAAGCTGCCATGCTAAAGTGGGACTGGACAGGACACGAACAAAAAGGAGTGGCCCACCATAGCACTAAATAGAGAAAAATGGAAAGAGGGAAGAGAGGCCTTTGCCCAGCAATAGGAGCAAAACAGGCTAGTAAAATAAAAAAAAATAAAAAAAAATTTTAAGAACTCCACCAAAGAGTTTCACATTACGAAAATAAATAAGCTGAATGATCGAAACTCCTTTGAAACGCTTTTGCTCAATACGTTTGTCTTACTTTCATATTAAACAGAAAATGTAACGAAATAAATTCTCACCAATGCTTTTTTTTTTCTAATTTTCACCACGCGCACTTAGCGCCATTTGTTAATTCGCGCTTATTTCATCTTACCTCCTAGGAGGATTATGGCGTCGCACTTTGTTCATTTGCCAGTGTCAAGTATTTATTTGTATCAAGTTTTTGATAATTTTCATGTCGAATGAGTCTAAGTCACAGTCAAAGTGATGTCACACTTAGTAAGTCATGCCCTAGTAAAGTCGTGGCAACTTTACTATAAGCTTCTTTGGAGTTTTGGAAACACGAAAAGACAATTAGAAACGTTTTAACGAAGACGAACTTTAGAACGAAGTTTTTTTTTCTTCTTTCCCCCTAGGAAGGTTATGGCATCGCACTTTGAGCATTTGCCAGTGTCAAGTAGGAATTTAGGTGCGACTTTCCGTCCGATATAATAAAAACAAAATAATAAAGTTTGGCTCATTATCTGTTGTAAGTACTTCTGTTATCTGTTTTCTCGCAAATAAGTAGTAAAACGTTGTATGGCACTCATGCGGTATTGGTTTTTACAAAGGAGTAGACGAATGTAAGCCCGAGACGAAGTTGAGGGCTTACCATAGTCACGAGTTTACGCACTTACGAACTTTTAAGAAGCTACCGCACTAGTATCATCAATAACTAATTTCGGTTAATGCTTAACAAGTGTTAACAAGTATTACCACTTCTGCAAGTGGTAATACTTGTTAAGCATTAACCAAATTGATAGAAAATAAACTGTCCGATGGAAACGTTTGAGGCGCAGCGGAACTCCTTTTTTGCAGCGACTCCCTTGCCACGGACTCTGCCGAGACTTATTCTGCTCTTTGCCAGAATCACCCTGCACAGTCTACCTCCATCCAGTTTTCGGTTTCACCGTCTCTGTCATCTGTAAGGCCTCTTAACATCGACGAGGAAGCCACACTGCAGGCCATTCGATCATTTCCGAATGGTTCTGCAGGTGGTTTAGACGGAATAACACCACAGTACCTGAAAGACCTTACAGACCCTCTAATCGGAGAAGCGGGTAAGGATCTTCTCCGGAACTTGACCTCACTAGCGAATTTTATGCTGGATGGTCATGTTCCGGGGAATATTTTACCCATTCTGTATGGAGCAAACCTAATAGCCTTAGCCAAAAAAGTTTTTACAAAAATTGACGTAAAAAACGTCGTGGTCCGTCGACCCCAAAAAATTGGAAAGAATCGGAATCGAATTAAACTTGTTTGTTTGCCAGTCAACTCTTTTTCAAGATATTGTTATATTTTTTAGTAAATATTTCTGAACATTATTGTCGCATTTTTATTTTCTTTATTAATTTAATTACATTCTGAAATTAGAAGACAAACAAGTATAGGTATTGAAACTTAGGTTACTTTTTTATTGGGCCAGTTAAAAACGATAACGATAGTGTTAATTATTTCCCATCACTAGTCATGACCAACTAACAGACTTCAGCAGGCCTAACATGCGCACCGCGAGAAAAAATTCTCGATTCTACAAAACAGGACAAGGCTACGAATCTGTATAAGTTTGTCTCGTTTTCGCACGACATAAAGACACGACAAAATTTTCTCGCGGCGCGCATGTTAGCCCTGCAGGATCGAATTTTTTCGTTGGCCGCAGTATAGTCGGGTTTGTTTTTTTAAGTTTTTTTCCAATACGTAATGACGTACATAATTATCTTATACTTAGGTACCATATATAAGCTCGGTCTAAAGAAATATTTGTTTATTACGACGGTATCACTTGTCTGCATAAATACTGTTCAGACCCATTAAATGACCTATTCTACATTTATTTGGTCAGTCTTCAATAAATTGAAATGTTGTGGGTATTCTTGTTGTTAGTGACAGTAGTGTGGATGCTGCAGCGGCGATGGCTGACGAGGAGACAGGCAGCTCTCGCGAAGCAGCTGAAGACGAAACTGAAGACCTATCCCATCCTTGGACATTCGTTAATGGGCGTAGGCAACGATGAAGGTGAGATTTAAGGTCCAAACCTCGTGACAAGTAAGCCCAATCAATACTATAAATACTAAATCATAACACAAAGTCAAGCCTTTAAAAAAAATCTTGTTTAAATTTTGTGACCAACGAAATTTGGTACCTAAGCCAGCGACAATGATAAGATGAAGGGACGGGAAATAAGCGCACGGATTTTGAAGACTAAGTATATGTTGAGCGCCGGCTCACTTCAGTCATACTCTGCCGAGTCGTTCGATACGACAATACCATCTTCTAATACATGTACAATTGTACATGTGTTCTTTTTTTGTCATGCAGTAATTCGATTCGCTATGTCTATTTTCCGGCAAATGTAATATGCATACTTTTAGCTAGGTATGCTTAATTGTGTTGTCTTGTTAATTTTGATCGATTGTCAAGCGCTGGGCCCGTCTCGTTGTTAATAAATAAATAAAAATACTTAACAAATATGCAAAGTTACTCTCTCTCTTTAAGAAAAATATTTACTAAGTACATACAAACTTTAACGGACCATTTCACCTCTTTAAAGATCGAATTTCGATAAATAAATAAATCACTTGTTTGTTTTTAAATGCTTCGTGTTAATACAGATTTTTATCACCAAAATTGTTTTTTCTGTTAATTTCTAGTGTTTTTCCGCTGTAATATCGTTTCGAGTACTTATAGGATGAAAGGACAAACTGAAATCTACTGTAATTATCAACGTAAATTGAAATTGAACCTAACCTGAAACAAAAAATTAATTAAACCTGAAACAAAAAGTCAATTAAACCTGAAAGTAATTATTAATAAATTCTGAAAACAAATAATGATTTTAAGCTGTTACAATGTAATATTTTTCTGAAACAACATAATGATTAATCATCATTATTTTGCAGCTGTAAATTGATAATAATTATTAACATACAAAAATAATGCGATCAATAAGTAATAAAACAAAAACAAATATATCACCCTTAATCCTTTAGAAGTACTCGGTTGCCGAAACGTGTTTCACCTCTGCACGAGGCATCCTCAGGACGTGTTGACTCCTCAAGCGCTTGGCCGGGAATCAACACACAGTACACAGTACAACAGACACAGACAGTAGACACAGTAGATTTCAGTTTGTCCCTTCATCCTATAAGTACTCGAAACGATATTACAGCGGAAAAACACTAGAAATTAACAGAAAAAACAATTTTGGTAACAATGGACTTCCGCAAAGTAACGCCTGTCAAATCACATATACTGATTTTTATTATTCTAGCTTTCAGAATTACCAAGTATAGTCACTATAGCTTTTATAAAAAATCTTTCACTTTAACACCCCTTTTTTCCTCGTTAGGCGATGAATTTCGAAAAACCGTGAATATTAGTGTCTTGGTTTCTTTAGTTTAGTATATTTACCAACTTTCATCATCGTCAAAAAAATAAATTCAACGCCCTTGATTTTCAAAAAAACACAAATTTATATATTATTTAGTTATAAGTTTATTTACAAATAAAATACAATTATACACTAATATTAAACTATAACTAACTAACAACTAAATAAAACCTACCTAGTAAAAACAAACCCTACATAATAAAAATACAAAACTTAAAATTTAAACTAAAAGCCCCGTATATGATGGAAAGGTGGCCAGAATATTATTTAGTTATATTTGCTCAGAATACTCACAAAATTTCAGCGCCGTGGCACTGAACTTTTTTTTATCATTATGACCTTCATGACCATCATCCCCAGTAAAGCATCCTTAGGGGATGAATTTCGAAAAATCCTTAGACACGCCTTTCTTTATTTTTGATGTCAAATATACAAACCGAGTCTGAACGATGTAGCTTGAATTTAATTTTTATTTCTTTACAAAGTTTAGGGGTCAATTTCACCCCCTTAGAGGTCGAATTTTGTAAAATCCGTTCTTATTGTATACCTAGACCATTTCAGAAATTTTGGGTCCAAATTCCACATCTCTACAATAAGCGGTGTAGCCTGGGCAATGATTCCTAAGAAAAGGGCTTTTTTATATATAGACTAGAGGTCCCCGCGACTACGTCCGCCTGTGGAAGAAATTCGGACCGCCCCCAAAATTTTACACTTTAAAGCATTCCGAGCAAACTCTAGCGACTCTACCGACTCCACCGACTCTTCCGTCTCCACCAACTCTACCGACTCTCTACCGACTCTACCGACTCTACCAACTCTACCGATTCGACCGACTCGACCTACTCTACCCCCCCCCCCCCCCCCCCCAACTTCCCTTCGTTTGAATGAACTACCCAAATATCAATTTTTATCACTATAACTTCAAAAACAAAGAACTTTCCATACAACATTCCACCCCCCACCCCATTTTGAAAACAGTAACTAAAACATTTTTTAACAAATTTTCGTGACTAAAAGTCCAAAAACATAGGACTTTCATTCAAACTTCCCCCCCTTGGGGGTCGAATTTTGAAAAATCCTTTCTTAGTACACCCCTCCGCATCGAGACGAATACACCCTCCAAATTTCAAGTCTGTACGACCAGCGGTTTGGGCTGTGCGTTGTCTGTCAGTCAGTCAGTCAGTCGGCCAGTCAGGACAAAGCCTTTTATAGTATTAGATTGCGAAACTACTAACCCAGGCATCACTATAACAAGCTGTCAAAAAAAAAAAAAAAAACGTAGAAATTAGTAACTAACGTAATTAACGTAGTGATGTCACTTTGACCACGGCTGACACACAACCGAATGATGTAAGCAAACAAACTGTCAATTAGTATTGCTAGAAGTATAATTTATTTCCAATCTCTGTTTAAAAGTGGTACTAGCTAATTTAGTAATTTTCTTGTAACGGCCAATGTTACCCCTAGAGTCCTAAGTTGGAGGGTAAGGGAAGGGGAAGGTTCACGGTAGTGTTTACTTAGATAATGAAGATAATTAAATTCTAATCTGTTCAAATAGGCAATCCTATGAGTAATTCCTGACATTATTGATAGACGAATATAAGTATACTAGCTGACCCGTCCCGGCTTCATCATCATCATCATCCCAGAGACGTCCATTGCTGAACGAAGGCCTCCCTCTTAGACCACCATACTGTACGACAACCTGCCATTTGCATCCACCGGTTGCCCGCGACTTTTACATTGTCGTCAGTCCACCAGTGGGAGGCCTTCCTACGCTGCGTCTTCCGGTTTGCGGTCACCACTCAAGAACCTTTCTTCACCATCGGTTGTCAGTTCTTCGAGCGATGTGGCCTGCCCATTGCCACCTCATGTTGCAAACCCTGCAAGCTGTGTCGGTGACTTTGGTTCTTTGGCGAATATGCTCGTTTCGGGTTTTATCGCGCAAAGTAATTCCGAGCATAGCTCTCTCCATTGCCCGTTGCGTGACTCTGAGTTTCTCCAAAAGGCCAGCAGTTAAAGACCACGTTTCAGTTCCATATGTCATCACTGGTAACACACAATGGTTGAAGACCCTTGTTTTCGGACACTGCGTGATTTTGAACGAGAAGATATTACGCAATTTCCTTAACGCGGGCAGCGTCCGAGTTGGATTCTTCGGGCGACCTCTTTGGCGAAGATGTATTTGCCATTAATGTTGATGCCAAATCCGTTCCAGTCCATGACAGGAACACGAACCCACACGAACACCAAGCAACCGCCAACCACGTCCACGTCTTCCAATGCGTTCGTGAACAGTTTCGGAGGAATAACGTCTCCCTGTCTCACGCCTTTCTACAGTTGGATTGGTTTTGTGCACTTGTCCTGCAACCGGATTGACATAGTGGCGTATCTATACAAACACTTCAGCGCTTCAATATACTTATAGTCGATATGACATCGCTGGAGGGACTGCAGTACCGCCCAGGTCTCGATAAAATAGATACTAGATAATCGAAGACTTTTTCAAAGTCTACATACGCTAGACATAACGGCCGATTATACTCCTCAGTCTTCTGTATAATCTGGCGGACTGTGTGGATGTGGTATATGGTCCCAAAGTCTTTCCGGAAACCGGCTTGGTCGGGAGGCTGAAAGTCATCAAACCTGCTATCGAGTCGGTTCGTAATGACTCTCGAGAACAGCTTGTACACATGGCTCAGAAGTGAGATGGGCCTGTAGTTCTTCAATAAGGTGTTATCTCCTTTCTTGAAGAACAGCACCACCACACTCCTGAGCCATGCTTCAGGCGTAGTACCTTCGTGAATGACAGAATTAAATAACTTCTGGAGGACTAAAAGTACCGGTTTCCCACCCGCTCTCAGTAGTTCTGTTGTTATTCCGTCATCACCCGGCGCCTTGTTGTTCTTAAAATGCCTGAGAGCCATTCTTATCTCATACAAGCAGACGTCTGGGATGTCCTCAGTGTAGTTTCGGGTCAGTTTAGCTCTTGTGTCCCGAGCATTACTGACAATGTGTTGCCGTGTTGAGGTGTACAACTGTCCATAAAACCTCTCGAACTCTTTCAGAATCTGTGGCTTCGACGAAATGATACTGCCATCTTCGATCTTCAGCTTCGTCATTTGGCTTTGCTCAATAGACGAATTCCACGAACCCTTTCAAGCCCTGGTTCCGCTCAATTGCGTCCTTAATTCACACTGTATTATAGAGACGCAAGTCGTGTCGCAAAGATTTCGAGATTCGTCTATTGGACATATCAGCTGAATATTGCAGTCTCATTTCTGTCTGATCTTGCATTAGCTTTAGAGTTCTGTCTGAGAGTATCTGAGGCTTCTTCCGGTGTGGGGCTTTAAAGAAGTTGGACCCCACTATTGCCGTTGCCATAATCCCCACGCTTGGCAGGCGACTTGGGGAACGCAGATAATCTATACCTATGGGGAACCTATAGATAAAGATGGGTCCAGATAAGTGTAACGTGTACAATGTAGCGTGAAATGTAACGCGATATCTACGCGTGGATAGCACCACGAACATTTTATGATAGTGATCGTGCAGATCCATCGGCTTTAAGTTTTTAGCGCGAACAGAAAAGTGCTCTCTGTGCTTTTAGGTACACAGTACACACTATTCGTAGGCTTAGAGTAACGAAATACTCTAAGTTCGTAGATATACATTATATTACACAAATCTGGGCCCGGATTAATGTACTTATTTACCTACTTTGTTCAACAATTTTCAGATCGAATGAAAGCTTTCCAAGCTTTTGGGAGAGACGCTATCGAAGCTGGCGGTGTATCTAAGATCTTATATTTTAACAATCTGTTTATATGTAAGTTTATAACAATTAATATAAAATAGCATTATTTGCTTTTAGTTGTAGTCGTCGTTAGCCATAAAACTTCCACTGCTGGACGAAGGCCTCCCCCTTTATAGAGGGGTGTTGCCGCTTGGCAGGCGGCTTGGGGATCGCTGTGTTACCACCGTTAACCAAGAGGACGCTGCTGCCCGACCTCCGGTGGGTCTGGTTTCAGTTTAAGGACATACCCAGGTCCCTAGTTCTAGTATAAGAAATCAAACGCAGGGTTTCTTTTAATACCGCTCACTTAGCCGCAGCGAACGTTTGAGAGGGCCATTGGAGATACACTAATAATTAGACTATTGGTCGTGGATCTAGTTAATAAAGCAAATAGTTCTATGCTAGCGGCCGATCGAATGATCTGATTTATTCCAATAACATAAATCTAACCTTTATTTTTTTTGTTTGCCTATAGAATTGCCTATCGCCTTTTCTAAGCTGTGTTCAAGAAGCCACTTGGATCCGTGAAGGAATAATAAATTACTGTGTTCAGCAGCCTAATCATGTAACTGTTCAGGATTGCTATTCGGATCGCGATTTGTCATAAATGTCACTTGTCACTGTCACAGCTTCACAGTATCACGGAGGGATTTCTCTCGCTATCGTTATCGAACGAATGCATTGATTTCCTTAATTAAGTTAAGCAAATCCGTCGGTCTTTTGGCGTTTCATCCTGCCCTGCAGGGTCAAATAAGTTTTGGCAGTGACAGTGACAAGTGTCTATTTTTGACAACTCGTATCCGAATCGCGATTCCGAAAAGTTACATGATGCCCCGCTGGTTTGGAGACTGTAGTTAGCAAGATTACAGGGCTATTAATGGGACACACTATCGAATGTCTCATAGAAATGAGCGCCATGTCTAATACCTTGGACGTAGTGTTTATTATCTTGGTACTCAAAGTAATGGGCATCACTGCAAAGGGCAGGCGTTATTCCTTATCATGGGAACCGCGTTGACGCGTTGCGTCATGCCTCTCATAACTTTAAAATTACATTCTCATCAAATGTATCAATAAATTTAGGTGTGGCAGACCCCGCAGTAGCAGAAGTGGTGCTGAGCCAGTGTCTCGAGAAACACCACCTGATAAAAGTGATGGACATTGTTGTTGGGAACGCTAGCATCATTGCACCAGGTACTACACCAGACTTTAGATAATAATGCGTAGCTGTTATCATTACCACCGTCAGCGTCGTAGTATTTTTCAACAATATGAATGAATTAAAATCATATCAAACTCGATGTGACCTGCACCGTCTACATCGTCTACACTTCCACAGGGATCTAGGACCATTGCTTTTTGTATTATTTGTAAATGGAGCAACGCTTATTTGTAATAGTTTTTAAACAGACAAGTGAAATTTATGTAGGTACCTCTAGGTATTATAAGGGGTTCACCAGAATTCACCTATTTGAATAAAAATATTTATATAAAAAATAAATCATCCATTGACGCCCTCGTTTACCGAAGTCATCCAAAGTGCAGGCTTTGGGAGATACTGTGTGTCATTCTTTGAAGATTCACGCCATCGAAACCACTCAGTTCTGTTGAGTGCGAACATTTCGGAGGCCTGCAAAAACGGGCGCAAAAATACATAGACAAAAATAAAGACGTCGCTTCTACTTGACTCAAGTCTAATTCGATCCTTGCCGTCCTTGACTAAGGAGAGAGAGAGCTAGATCCTCCAAGAATTCGATTCTAGATTTAATTATGTATGGCTTTTATGAAGACTTTTCACAGTTCAGTTAGGCACTGTCAAGTAGAAACATAGACTATCAAATATATTCAGTAGTTTACAAATATCGGAGGGTTTTTGTTTTTCACACTACTACATGAAAATTGTTTCAAGTGACTACAAAACTAGCACAAGCATATAACAGACTAGCGGCCCGTCCCGGCTTCGCAGGGGTGGACTATTATTTTTTAAACATTTTGGGATTAAACGTAGAGTAAGTATCTTTAAGCAAGACATTGAAAATAACTTTTGATCAATACTTACTACAGAAAAACTGTGAGAATACTATAAAAATGAAACAATTAAGGTTTAGTAAAATAATTTACAAATAGTACTGAAAAGAACATTTTAACTGGAACAAAAAATGTGCTATGAAAAAAGTCAAAATAATCAATGTCCGACCGCGCGTTCGAGCCTACTTATTTCATAGGGTTTCTTATGTGTGGTCCACATTTAATATGTGAACCTTTTATGTGGCCGTTTGTACCGTTTGTACCGTTTATGTGTATACCTTTTTGTATCCGTGTTACACGAGTACACTGAATTAGGAGTGTACTCGTGGAACACCCAGGTGTACTATGCGTGTTTCAATGCACCCGTAGAACACCCATTTGCTTACTCGTTCACTCCCATGTCCTTCCTTTTTATCCGACTTCAAAAAAGGAGGACTATGCGTAATTCAATGTACCCGCAGAATACCCATTGTTTACTCGTTCTCTGATATGTCCTTCCTTTTTATCACACTTAAAAAAAGGAGGAGGTTCTCAATTCGGACTATGCGTAATTCAATGTACCCGTAGACTATCTATTGTTTACTCGTTCACTCCCATGTCCTTCCTTTTTAACCGTCTTCAAAAAAGGAGTAAGTTCTTAATTCGGACTTTGTCTAATTTAATGTACCCGTAGAATACCCATTGTCTACTCGTTCACTACTATGTCCTTCTTTTTTAACCGACGTCAAAGAAGGAGGAGGTTCTCAATTCGGTTTTTTTTAATGCTTGTTACCTCGGTACTCCTAAGCACACACTTACTCAGCGATATTTTAAATAGCTTAGTTCAAGACGTCTAAAAAAGAGTAGGTATACTACCTTAGGTATCTTATTGTAAGTCTAAGGCCACAAAAAGTTATCCGTGGAACACGTACGTGGACCACGCGGGTAAGAAACCGTTTCATACATGTGCACGCCCCTTTCCCGCACTTCGGTGCCCTTCCCTCGCCGCGTTGCCCGCGCTGCGCTGAGCGGGGCCGCACGGCCACGGTGCGGCGGCATTTATTTTTCTAGTATTTTGTTTCGATTTTTAAATTCTTAATATCTTTTGAATGGAATGTCCGATTTGGATAATTCAAAAATTAATGGGCAGGTATTGAACCAGTCTTGAATACGATTTCTTTGGATAAACGTTCATACAAAGGTATGGATAACGTGGTCTGATTTTGGTCGGCATTTCTATCAACTTTTAAGATGTCAAAAAGTCGATATAGTAACATAATTACAATAGTTGCACATTTTGTATCGTGAAGTTTTTTGTAGATATTGATGTGTTCTTTAATAATGTAGTTTTTTTTTCTGTCTTCTATAGTTTCCGCAGCGCAAGCGATGAAAGAATTTTTTATGGCAAAAAAATTACACCTTGGGTTACATTATTGAAGTTTTAGTAGGGATCCCTATTTTTTCTAGTAATAAATATAGCCTATGTTACTTAGGGATAATGTAGCATTCTAATAGTGAAAGTTTTTTTTTAATCGGTCCAGTAGTTTTTGAGTTTATTCATTACAAACATACAAAAATACAAATCTTTCCTCTTTATTATATTGGTGTTGAGGTGTAGATGGTGTAGATAAAATAAGTATAATAAGCAGGTAATAAATAATAACAGATTACTATCTGTTATTATCAATCATATTATAAATATCTGTTATTATTTTATTTAAGTACTTACTTACCTACTTATTCACATTCACAATTTAATAAGTTTCTCCAAAATTTCAGTCCCTATTTGGCGTCATCGTCGAAAAATAAATGCACCACTTTTCAATTTGAAGAAACTTAAGCACTTCGTTGAAACTTTCTATGAGCAAAGCATCGTAATGGTCGATCTGTTGGAGAAAGAAGCAAACAAGGGAACTTTCTCTTTTTGGGATTATATAGTAGTCTACAGCATGAATACTGTGTGTGGTAAGAATAACATACGTACTCACAATATGTTTATATTCCTTTGCTATCTATACTTATATTTAATGAAGTGATACAATATTAATTTAAAAAAAAAACACTTAGTAACTTAAGTTTGGTTTGGACCATACCCAGTATGTCTTAACACTGCATCCAGAAACACCGGAACTCGGGCAGCAGCGTCCTCTTGGTTAACGGTGAACATTCTGCGATCCCAAGCCGCCTGCCAAGCTTGGAGATTATGGCAACCTCTCCCTATTGAGGGGGAGGCCTCCGTCCAGCAGAGGACATCTTCTGGCAGATGATGCATGTAATAATAAATTTCATTATGAGAGGAAGAAAGCATTATTGGAGAAAAAAAGGATTTAATTCCCTAGCTTTTGTTATCTTTACAGCTCGTGTGAGTGTCAGCATTCCGAAATGCTGAAATTGCGTACTTTTTGTAGGCTTGTTGACTAAACTTGTCTACAACATAAGCCCTTACGTTGTATTACATTTTCCCACAGAAACTACTATGGGCGTTAAAATAAACTTCAAAGGAAGCGATTTTTTAAAAGCCGTTGACGAGTTATGGGAGACCGCCGCATACGTAGTATGCCACCCCTGGTTACGAAACAAATTTGCACTTCGATGCATGCCGAGCTACAACACCATCTTAGAGCAAAAGCGTACTCTTCATGACTTCATGATAAAGGTAAAATACAGATTGTCAATATCGACAGATACTGCAAACAAAAAACAAGTGAAAATAAAATTGAAAAACCTCAAATAAAACAGAGAGATAACACTCCAAAATTACACCCGCCAGCCAACTAGCTTAACTGACAATAACATTCCTGTTTGCATCGGAGGTTAAATATACTCAATATATTATAAACTCATATGCTTAAGCCGCGTTGACACCATCCAAGTCAGCTCGGTCCGATCGCACTCGTACGAGTAAGCTTCATCATACGAGTGTACTAGGATTGCTGTTGACATTAGGTAGATAGTTCACTCGGATCATTTTGTTCGTTATTTTCGTTGTTGTCACTGTCAAACCACTTTGGTTTTCGGTTTTCTAATATCCGCCATTTTATTTTACTACTCGTATACGAGGTAGCTCGGAAATGTAGAGCGCGGTCCAAGTCTACTAAGATCGGTCAACATCATCCGAGTGCGCTCGGATTCTCGGTTGCCATAATACGAGTGGCGTCCGAGTAGGTATCCAAGTGGGATCGGACCGAGCTGACTCGGATCCTGTCAACGCAGTATTAGGTACAATGAAACAGGAATCAGTCAGCGTTATCTTGCGCTCTCTAACGTAGTTAGGTAAAATATACTGTATTTCCTTATATTGTATTGTAGTCAGTCAGTGGTAGGACTCTATTGCAGAATGCAGAGTCCGCCTGGGAAAGTACCTACCACACCTTTGCCAATTATTCAATCGCCAAGCAGTAGTGTGCAAGCATCACTGTGTTTCGGTTGGTAGGGCAATGTTACCAGATAAATTACTCGGGCATAAAGAGATTTCACATAGTTTAATATCTCAGAATGACGATCGATTGAATGGGGACAGCGTCAATGGGACAACGGGAATACACCATCGCAGCACCGTGCGACGCAGGATATTGGTCGCAAGTTCACAATTCTAGCACTGCTACCGTTATTATGGGCAAGCGTGATGCTTACCACCAAGTGAACGTCTAGCTCGTCTCGCCAATTAATACCATAAAAAAACAACTAAAGTTTAGTATCACAAGAAGATTAGGTACTTACCTGGATAGGCACGTCGTGTTTTTGTTCTTCTGTAATGCTCATCGCTTGAGTTTGACTGGCGACAGCCTTAGCCTACTATGACCGCTTTTTACACGAAGTCTAATATTTCTGCTGATTTTATTTAGGTTCATTAAACGTAATGTGGAATTTCGTTGTTCTTATTGAATCCATTAATAGGATACATTTATTGTATTTTTTAGATAATCAATGAAAAAGAAAAACAAATTAATGGGGAATCTCACCAAACAGCATCCAAAAGTAAGTAAAGGTTCATTATCAAATTGTTTACGCCACGAATAAATAAAGTCGTATAATAATAAAAGCTTAATATGAGCTACGTTTGAGTTGGCTTACGAGCAAACAGTAATAATCTCTATCTCTACATATAATTGACATATAATAAAAGTGGAGATCGAGGACTGTAGTATAAGATTCCTACCTAACGTAAAAGTAAAATCTGGTATTGGTGAATCAAGAATTAAAAATGTTGCTTGCGCGATTTAGGTAAACTGTCTTATAAACCTTTAATAGAGCAACTTTTTTTATTTTTAAACAATTTTTTTTCAACACTCACTATTGTAGTATTGTAGCACTGGTAACCATGAAATATTTCTGACGTTTTCAGCTGTACATTTAGTAAAGTTTTAGCAATTTTACAATTTTCTACATAATACGCATTTTTTATGCGCCATCTGGTGAAACGGTAGTTTTGTCCCGTTTATTCATTTGTTTTCTGTCTGTCTGTCTGTCTGTCCGGGATAAAATAGAAAACTACTGAACAGTTCTTTACGCGGTTTCTATAATTACGTGTAGAAAAGGTCTGGTCAACACATAGGGTATAGCAATTGCTGAAAATATAGATCTCATATCGGAAAAAAATAAAATTTAAATAAACGTCATCTAGGCTCTTTTCAGGAACTTTTTTTTCTCTTTTCATTATCTTTTTTTCTCTTGTTGTCAATGATAAAAACAACGTGGCCTGTTGAAGGAACTAAAAATTTTCAACAAATAGGACAAATAACAATAGCAAAATAGCATATTTATGTACAAAAAATACGATGGCAGCATTTAATTCTGCAAATCATTTGATTGTACTTGCTACTATTTTAGGATATCGTGACAAAATAAAAAAACCCTGAATCCTGTTGTACTGATCGTCAGTAAGTCACAGGGGGCTTACCGTGACCTCTTATAACGCGACAGAATAGGGCCTAAACTGACTCGCGCGTCAAAATCGTACCGTGGTGTCAGTTTTAGCCATTCAGTTTAGGTTGCCGCCATCTTTTTCTGGTAAAACCTAAACATTATCGCAAATGTATCGGAAAGCGTGATATCGTGCATTCCATTCGTACCGTGAACTCTTATTTGACGTTATTAAGATCATAACAGTCTCGCTAAACTGCCAAAATTTACGATTCATTATAAGTTACTATTTCAAACCCAAATTTCGCCTGCTAACTTAGAAATTGTTAATTTATTGGTGTTCTGCGTACCTAATAATAAATGCTGAAGAAAACGAAACGAATACTGAGGATTGCGAGTATTTGAGAAGTAGAAGCTTGTATTAGAACATCTATAAGGCAAAAAGGGCAAAGCCCATTGATAAAACTCAAAGACCCTGAATTTACGTCCTCTGAAGTCAAAGGAATGTAAGCTGCAAGGTAGGTTATTGTTTTCATTAATAATTTATAGTAACATAGGTAATAAATACGTTTTTATATAGAGAATACTAAACATACTTACTTAAACCTATAATCTTGGAATTAATCATTACATTTAATGGAAAAGAAAGCTGCATTGCTGGTATATAAGTTCATAAACCTTGTAATGTTATTACGTTCCATCGTCTTATGTATTTAGTCATTACACATATAACATCATTGTATTTAGTCAAAAAATATATCACATTACAAGTACCAATAAAATTCATAATTATTTATTTGTTACAGCTCTGAAGGAGAATCTTACGGTGATTAACTAATAGGATTTGTAAAAGGGATGCACATATACAGGGAGGGGTACATTTATGTGTAGTCAAGACTTGAATAATACCCGAGCATAATGTTCGACATACATTTTATGCCGTAACTGCCACTTGTGAAATGGAAGTGAACCTTTCAATGTGAAGATTGTGCAGCACACATTAGGTAGGTGTTAATTTTATAATGTTTAGATTAGAAGTTTTAACAGGATACAGTGTAATATCTAAGAGATCTAATATCAAGGAAATTTGAATGTCAAGAGGACAGAAGAAAAAGATTCTTCTGGTACAAGTTCGGGTATGTAAGCAAACAAGTACCTATAAAGTCACTATAGTCAAGACCATTGGTCTATTTAATCGGGAGGCTTGGTAGCGGACCCTGGTGTACACCTCTGCTTTTTCGAAGTCATGTGTGTGGTATCACACACTAACAGTGAAGGAATACATTGTAAGGCAATCTGCATACCCGAACACATCAAAAATAATTGATATGCTGTGCGAAGTCTGCCTACCTACAATAAGCCTACATAGTGGAGAACAGCCTAAACCATTATCATGAAGAGGCTTGTGGCTAGCTGTGGGACTGTTATAATAGAGCTGTCATTATATACCTAGCTATTAATCTTTCTAATCAAAATTGTTTTATCTGTTAATTTCTAGTCCGCTTTGTGTTTTTTTGTGTGTATTCTAGTAAAAAAAACATTTATTTTTCAGGATATCAAACAGTTGGAGTAAAACTGCCAGAAACTAGCGAGCCGAAAGCAAATAAATAAGTTCAAGCATTTGTAGCACCCAAATATCTAGTGCCACATCTGTTGAAAGTTGGGACTAATATAAAATCAAGTCCTTCTGTGTCCGGCCTCAGTAAAATTACAAGAAATTTTGTGATTGAAGAAGAGCACTCTTGACTGTGATATTCTGTTCTAATCATCGTTAATTACCAACAGTCGCTCACCATCAGTGCATTAATCATCTGCTGAGTAAATTTAATATGCTTAAACCATTTTTATGTATTAATTTTAAATTTGTAAAAATACTCTGACATAATAATCATAGCATGTGCTTTAATTTATTTTCAAGATTCTATATTAAAATAAAACCAATGAAATTGTGAAGATTGTTTTTATTTAAATAAATAATAATAAAGTTCTACAGTTTTCCTACTATCCTACTAATAATATAAATGCAAAAGTTTGTCCGTTTGTGTTTGTATATGTTTGTTACTCGTTCATGCTGAAACGGCTTAACTCATGTGGATGATATTTGGTATAGAGGTAGCCTATATAACTTGGAATAATACATTTTCCATTCACATTTTTTAAATAATTTGTCATTTGGTTATATTCAAGACAGTAGCACTATGATAATCTACACAAAAAACATTGTTTTATTTTTCAAAGTACATTTGAGCTGCATTTAGACTTAATATTTCTCTGTAGGTTGTCCAATTATAATTTTTGTATGTCTTTGCATTAATAAGTCACATGATTTCTATTATGCCATCTGAAGCGTTTTGATTTCTTCCAATAACATTCCACCGAAGCGCATGATAGTTCCCCACTTCGGCGATGAAGTCTTGATATTGTACAGAGATTTTGGCATCATCTTCTTCGTCGACAAGGCAGTGATATAAATTAGCATATACTTTGTGCTCTGAACATGTATTATTTAGCACTTTAAAGTACCTACGTACATAATTTACTGTCAAGCTTAAGCTGCACATAACTTAAGGTATCATTCGTATAAAGCTGTCTCCATAAAAGGCTCGCGAGGACCTGAAATTAAGTTTCTTAATTAGCACTTGTTACTTCGTAAATCTAACATCTAAATCAGTATCAAATAACTTGTAATAGGTAGGTATATGCTTTACACTTGTGTATACTTACATCGAAGTTTTAACATTTCGGAATTCCCATGGAGCTTTAAGTAATACGCTTCACAGTATAATACAGTCCATATCAATTGGAATTCCGATCCGACTCTTTGTTTGATCTTTGACTAAAATCTGCCAAGCTTTTATGAGCACTATATGGGGGAAATGCTGCTGTTGCTGTTTGCTTTGGAATATCCTAATCCCATGATTTAATCATTTATAACTGTTTTCGAAGATAAAGTGAAAGGAACCTTTTGTTTTGTGTTCAACGAAATACGATAAATAAAATGTCATCAGTCATGTCAACAACAGTGGGGAAAAAATGCGTTCGAAAACTAAGTAATTGTTATTTTCACACCGTTCAGACTAACATATTTTTTTATAAATCAACTATCAAAGCATATCAAGGGCAAATCATAAAAGCCTATGTCATTTGTGACTACGTTTTACCGTGTTTTAGTACATATTCAGTAACATTTCGCCTTAAAACACGTTATTTACATTTTTTATGATAACCGGTACTTTCCGACAATGATAATGCACTTGACTTTTAGAACGCACTAATGCACGAGACCGTAAATATACTTTTCCTCCTCCCTCTATGATAGTTTTGTATAGCGTTGTCCTTTTCTGTCTTAGCAGGACAGTACTAGATCCAGAGACAAGTTTTCTGAAGTTTTGTTCATTCTATAGTGTCTAGCTGCTAGTGGAGTCTAGCGATTCAAATACGATCGTGTTAAAATGAGTTCATGGAACGAAAAGAAGCGAGTCAATTGCGGCAATTGCATCGCAATTTAAATGGCTCGCTAGTCAAAAGATCACGGTACGCCCCCTGTACGGTATCCTTATCATTATGAACAAATTTTACTATGGGAGCAAACCTGATATCGCGAAAAAAAATCTGCTGTTCCATACAAAAAGTTCATCGACCTGACACAAATCGTATAGAACACATGATATTTCTTCGTGTTTTCGGTGTTGGGCCCATAGTAAGAGTTGGTTAACATACACATTGTAGATAAAATACTGGACCAAGTTTTACACATTCATCATCATCTTCATCATTGGCCCGTTTTTATCTTAAAGTACAAGAGATGATTCATGGAGCGTCCAAAGTTAATTTGCACTTATGGCAAAAAATGCCTGTTCAGGAGTCAAATAGATCCGGTCATATCAGGATCACACAAGATGGCATCTGGTTTTCAGACCAAATGTGTCTTTTCACACGTTTGTGAGCTAACCCGTAAATCAAGGCTTTGTCTTGAACAGAATATAACCTTCAGTAGTCACTTTTGTCCATCGATTATTATGATCCTTTGCAACTGGCTCCCAGCTTCCTAATTCCTTCATTAATTATTAATCGCAAAAATAAATTATGATGTAAATCATGATAATATTATTATTTATTACTAACATAGTTACGGAACCCTCCAAAGTGTATCATAACGTGCTTTTGAAACGCATTTGACATTTTTCTTTTTGTTTTTTAATTGTGTCCTGTCTTGACCAGTGTCAAATGATTATATATGACAGGAAGGAAGCGGTAACTTACCAGTATAAAACTTCCTTGCATAGCACGATGGCAGTCAGAATCCCGCTTTTTTATCGTATCCGTGAAATTTATTTAAAACACCAAATTAAGTTTAAGGTTCGTTATAACACACAAACACACAGCTTACTGAAGTTACGCTTAAAGGTTTGACGTTACCACGACCTAAACAAATCAGATAATTTTTGAGATATTCACACATCATCATCACACATCGTCTCTTACCATCAGGTGAGCTGTGGAGAAACACCCATTTTTTTATTGAAAAAAACCCCGTATTTCTTTAATTTTATGGTATCCGAATATCTGTTTTCTTTAGGTACATTTCATATGGTCTATTTAAGTTGTTAGTTCCTATGGGTTAACGTCGTAGCCGTAGGGTAGTAAGAAATGGCATAAATCGGTGTTCCACTCGCAAGCATTTTTCAGTAGTAGGTTTGCGCACGAAGTCGCGGGTAACATTGATAACCTCCCCTTTTTTGAAGTCGGTTTAAGTGGTTTTTTGTCCCCGTGCGAAGCCGGGATGGGTCAGCTAGTTGCTAATAAAACCTCAATGCGGGTTGTTGACTGGACGATCATTATTGTCCCGAAAATCGTCACGGTAAACGGTCGTTATAAACGAAGAGCCTCGAGGAGCTCTCGCTAGGCGGCTATGGGGAAGATCCAAGAGAACGTGATCTTTGACACTGCACGCATTGTAAGAAGGTTCTTCGGTTTGCTGCTTAAATCACCGTCAGATTGGCTCCTAAGTTTAGACAGTATGTTTTGTACTCAGTTGTATGTTTATCTACATATCGGAAAAAGATAAAAAATGTTTGTAAAATAACATTTCAGCAGACAAAAACAAGATGCCATCATTCCTCGACCTCCAACTAAAGAATGGCGTCTCTGATGAGAGTAAACGAAATTATTCGCATGAAGAACTTCTGGAAGAGAGCTTACAGCTTCTAGTGGCTGGGTACGACACTACAGCTACCACCGCGGCTCTTTTTGCTCTGTTGATGGGCAGACATCCCGACGTTCAAGACAAGGTGTACAAAGAGTGAGCATTATTTACGGATGTTATCTTGTAGCTATATTCTATTCATTTTGTTATAAGCTTGAATATGCATGAGGTATTAGCTGTTAGGGCGCGGACGTATCATGAGCTCAGAAACATCAAATAAACATAAAAATATAATACCCAGAATGAAATATCATTTCTATTTTAGGTACAATTAATTTAATTATTTTATTTTATTTTATTTATTGATACACAAAACAGAACATAGTCAAAACATATACATTATTAACTAGTTACAATTACAATTTCGAGCCAGACTATGTGCTTAAGCATATTGTGTAAATAGCATGAGTAATTAATGAAACATTTATAATTTCGAAGTAGTGGTTACCAATATTTAAAATCTAGAGTGGTATAATGAATACAAAGCTATCAAAAAAGTTAAACCTATAAACAAATACTTACAACTATCAAGTTACATTATTTGTATTTGTATAGGTTACATATGTACGTATACAATTTTACTAATATCAATTTAGGTAATTTTTTATCAAAAATATCAAGTAATTTATAGTGTTATTTTAAAGTTTCGTTGTATTGGCGCCGGGTCCCTAATAATTCCCATACAAATTTTCATCCTAATTATGTATAGGACTTAAAACGGTATGGTACCGTTTAAGTCCTTATAATCACTCATCCTAATGGTAAATCTACATAACATACCATCACTGCTCCTAATACTAATTGGATATAATATTTAAAAGCCACACATTTTTTACTCCTAACAATATCTAATCCTACTGTAAATGAACATAACCGCTACTCATCTAATATAAAATCATCCAAAAAATTTAAAGTCGCGTCATTTCTACTACTCACCTAACCTGTCCGAGTCGGATCTGTCAGCGAGATTTAATATACAACATGCATGATTTAATGTGTAACATGAGTAGTGAGGATTTCTGGATTGAAATAACAAAAATGCTACGGCGGGAAAAGGGCTTTCCAATACAACAATACAATCTCTCAATCAATCTGTGTAATTAGACAGAGACAGAGACAGAGAGAGAGAGAGAGAGAGAGAGAGAGAGAGAGAGAGAGACGGGAACCTCTCGCTGAAATACGGGAATACGAGTGCGGAATCCTATATTTTCTTGAGAAAACAATAAAATGAACTTTAAGATTAATTATGGAAAAAATGTTTAGGAATGTACTTTATCGTCTGATTTCTTGATGTAACTTTGATATAACTCGAGTCAGGATGCTCCGAGTCGGATCTGTCCACTCATTTCGAACCTAACCAACTCAAATTCGACTCCGGGTGGGTGACTCCCTCCAGAATCTCTTGCGCTTTTTATATACACTCTAGGGGTAGGGACCACAGGCTTGACCCTTCGCTCCGCATCGCCGCGCTGTGCGGACGTCTCCGCTCGCTACTCGCTGCTCGCTTTCCGCTCCAGTCCGCTGGAGGCTCTGCCCCGCCACCGGACTCACTCCACTCCACTTGGCTCAACCGCGCCTCCGCCGCCACCGAAGCCGCCGCCACGCAGCTTCAAGTTGTAACACCCGTTACCTTGACCACGTGGTTTTTGCATTAATTTATTAACGTAAATTCTAACGAGTCGAGTGTGTGATTATTAGTGCAGGGCTCGCACTGCTCCGCAGCCGGCCGGGCCGGCTGCCTTCGTTCAAACCGCTCTTTTCAGATCGAACCACTCTTAGTGTTTTGCTCAAATCCACGTGGGTGGTCGATCGACTGACACTTAACGGTACGGTTTATAAGAATTTTGTTATTTATACAACTATTCAGTATTCACTACTTTTATAGTTTAGCACGTAACAACCTGTACATATTTTTTATATCAGAGTTTTAAGTATTTTTATTTTTCTTGAAGTACTTGTCATTTAGATATGTACGTTGTATTTATTTTGCTATTTTGTATACTTTCTGGCCTCGTTAATGGCACATTCAGTATAATAATATAATATACTTAATCATCATCATCATTGGCCCTTTTCCATCTACAAGAGATGATTTATGTAGCGTCCAAAGTAGTGCAGCCTTGCGCTAATATGACGGTCTTTTTCGCGGTTATGGACATATTAAACATCGCACACGCTGCCGCAAATCTGTTCAAGATATCTTGCAAAGGAGAAGTGGCAACAAAGGCTGCATCGTCGGCAAAGAGAAGGCTGTCAATAAACTGGTCTTGACGGTGCCGTTTAGACTTGAGAAGAGAGATGTTATAAAGTTTACCGTCTTCTCTCGTATGCTGGTGTATCCCTTGTTTGGTTTCGCCGAAGACTACTTTTATAAGAAGCGAAAAAAGTATGACAAACAAAGTTGGTGCCATGACGCAACCCTGTCGCACTCCTCTATTATATATAGAAGGGGTCCGATGTTTCTCCATTATAAATGACTGAGCCTTGCATATTGTGATGGAAAGATTTTATAAGTGAGAGAAGTGTAGGTGGACATCCTATTTTTTCCAATATCAGGTAGAGACCTTCTCTGCTGACAGTATCGAATGCTTTATTTATAGATCAACAAATGCAACGTACAGGAGACTGTTGTTCTCGGCTCTTTTCTTGCAATTGGCGGAGGGTAAAAATCATATCTGTCGTGGAACGTTGGGCACGAAATCCGCATTAGGCCTCCGGGTAAACTTGATCTGCCAGTTTTTGTAGCTTTGCCAAAATTATTCGGCTGAATAATTTGCCAGCTATGCTGAGAAGGGAAATACCACGGTAGTTATTGCAGTCACCGCGATCACTTTTTCCCTTATATAGCGTGATAATATTAGCATCACGCATCCTGAGGCACACTACCTTCGGCCCATAGCTTAGTGTATAGGTTTATCAAAATAGGCTATGCATCGGAGTTTGACAATTTCGGGTATAATATTATCAGCGCCTGGGCGTTTGCCACGCTTGAGTTGATTGACAGCGGTTTGAAATTCTTCCGAAGTAGGCACTTCATCGAGCTCCTCCCAAAGAGGCAGTTCTGGAATTAAGTGTAGAGCCTCAGGAGAGATGTTAGCCGGTTGGGAGTAGAGCTCGATGTAGTGCTCTACCCAACGGCGAATCTGTCGACTGCTCCCCGTTGCTCTCTGCTGCTCCGTTGCGTTGCTCTCCCTAAAAAGTCAGTCAGACAGTATCGTCTGCCTTTTTGAGAGGTGTCTCAAAGAGGCAGACGGTACTGTCTGACTGACTTTTTAGGGATCGGCCCAAGTGCTTTTTTGATGCAGGCGTACATCCCGCCGAAATTACCTGTAGATGCACATGATTGGATGCTTTTACAAATTTCAGACCAATACAAGTTTGCAAAGTAGCGAGCATTGCGCTGGAGCACTGCTTTTGCTTTTGTGAACTCATTACGTGAGCCTATGGATGGATCCAGGCGATGTCGCAGAGCTGCTTGACGTTTTTCAATAGTAAAACATGACGGTAACACGATGGTAGTAAGGATTTCGATAGTAAAACACAATCGAGCGGTACAAAGACTAATGTATTTTCCATACATGAGGGTGGATGTACAAAACTATATTTAGGATTACCTACAAATACCCAACACCTCCTTATCTAATTTACACTAGTTATGACTAATTAACAAAATAATAAGTTTCTTTTTACATATCATTTAAGCGTAAGGTTAAATCATGTATAACGTAAGATCCTCTAAACAAAGATCCTCTAGATCTAAAAATACTTTTTATAAGACGGTATTTGCTGGTGCGGGCGCAAGCGCAAGCGAGACGACGGCTGAGGAGGCGCTGGTGCGGGAGAGGAGCGAGCCATATCAAACTGATCGTCCTCAAGCGAGGCGACACCCTCACCGACAGCACCAGACATAGGGCTAGTAACAACACTGCTCGAGCTCGGCACAGCACCGTCTGTTATATCATTATTTACAGTAATAGTTTGACTACCGCCTGCCTCTACAGTAGGGGTAGCCGATAGTGAAAACCGTTTCCCAACTGGTTTAGGTATCAGCATTTGATCAATATGACGTCTAGTGACTTTCGAGTTGGGTAACGAAACTGAGAAAGAATTGGGCCCTACACAGTTCTGTATCTGCCCTTCCACCCATTTATCGCTATTCTTGCCGTAATTTCTAATATAGACCATGTCCCCCGGGTGCGCCTCACGGTGCGTGCCACCCGCGCGCTCCGCCTGCTTGCGCTGCTTGTCGCGCACGCGCGCCTCCGTGCTCGGCCGCAGCACGTCGAGCCGCCCGCGTAGCCGCCGCCCCAGTAACGCTACTGCCGGTGCAACCCCCGTGGTGGCGTGCTCGCAATTCCTATATTGAAAAAGCATTTAGCTGACTGCCTGTGCTACATCGACCCCCTCGGAATAAGCTTTTTTAATGCAGTTTTTGACAGTGCGCACCGCGTTCTCCGCGGCTCCGTTCCCTTTAGGTCTGTAGACGCTCGTTCGCGAGTGTACAACCGCATTCTTATCGAAATATAATTTTCATTCTTGTGACGCGAAAGGTGGGCCCCCATCTGTCACTAACTGCAACGGAAGACCGAAACGAGCAAACTACTCTCTTAGCACACTAATGACAGCTTTCGCAGTCGTACTATTCATTTCTACGACCTCGATCCACTTACTATGCGCATCGACCACGACTAGGTAATGTTTCCCCCTGTACTCGGCGAAGTCAGCGTGCAGGCGCTGCCACGGGCGCGAGGGGTACTGCCGCGGGGTGAGGGGCGCATGCGGCGGCGAGTCCCGCTGCTGGCGGCTCGTCTCGCACGCCCTGCACAGCTGTTCGATGTCCGCGTCCAGCCCGGGCCAGAATACGTAATTATGGGCCGTATTTTTCATTTTTACGATACCCAAATGACCTTCGTGCAATTCGCGAAGTATGTACTGCCTGAACTTCGGCGGCACGATAATTCGATAATTGTATACGATACAGTCTTGTTCTATAAATAGCTCATTCCTACGATTATAATACGGCTTTTCTTGTGCCACGTCCGTATGGTCCGGCCAACCGAATAATATATTTGTATATATCATAACGCTGTCCATTCTCGTTTAACTTACCGACGCCATGTTCACCAAGACAATCTGGCCAAGAGATAAAATCCTGCCCAACTCGAGCGCTAAAGTCACCAATAATTAGCAGCCGGTCACCTGAACGCACTCCACGCACCGTTTCTGCAAGTTGACTGTAGAATTGATCATTCGCTCTATCGAGGATGACAGTCGAGTTCAGGCGTCAGTTTGCAAGCCGAAGCTGCCTGCCCTCGTGGGGTTTTGGGACGGACGTTTTTCAGTTGTCAGCTCCAAGAAGGGTGAAAAACGCACCGCCACCACCGCTTCTCTCCCTCCTCCTCCCAAGGCCCCTTATCCCACTTCAGGGACTAAGCCTGCCTCCGACTCCGCACAATCGGACTCCGCTTCGATAGTCGCCCCCGCTGCCTAATGCCGCTGCACCGGTACCATTGTTGTCCGCAACCGGGAACTATGGGAACTCGACTGCCGCAATCTCTGGGACCTACCGGTACAGTTTTCCGCCAAATCCCACATAGACGGCATTATGGTCTGTTTCCCCTCCCCCGACGACTACCGCAGTGCCAATACCTACCTCCGGGGCTAGGGTATTAATTTAGTTCTATCACTGCGTATTTGTGTCGGTTTCCATTAGCACCATCTTCCGCAGCCGCTCCCGGTGAGTGGACCGAGTGGCTAAAGTGGCTGGCAGCGACAGTGCTGACACATGAGGTGTTCCTCACCAAGCATTTGCCGCTTTTCTAAGGTGGCAGAGTCAGCCCGTTCGGCCTCTTACCATCGGTTCTACTAAGGCCCGGTGACTTGCCCGATAAGCTGGAGCATGCAAGGAACATTTGCCGAGCCAAAAGCTCTGCGACCTACGTTGTAAAACATGATGTCGCGAAAACCTACCTGTGCAACAGCGAGATCTCTAAGCGTGATGACCATCAGCTTCCACCATGTACCTGAGGTTCACCCACCTTGCAGCTCAGGTGGAGAGCTACACGCACACAGAGAGTCATCGTCCTGTAAAGTGAGGCCACAGAAGACCCTTCAACCATGCCCAGGATTCTAATCTACGCCGGCAGCATTGTCCGAAATTCCTTTATGCTTAGCACCCACGTCATCCCAAGCACGCTGGGCATGCGGAGCTGCGGGACACAAAGCGCCAGAATTTAGGCTCGACTACGCTGCAAAAGCGTCGGACACATACGGAATACTCACTGTCACCATAGAGGCGAAAAATAAAGAGTGACAAAGTTTGCAACCGCATGTGCCAGCGCGAGGAAACCTGGCATGGCAATATCACGCACGCGCTTCATTCCAAGGTCCTCGCGCCGAATCGGTTGAACCGCCTACCTCGCCTGCAACTCTACTCAAGAAGTCAAGCAGACATTCAGTTTCGACTTTGGTTGATTTCAAAGTGTCGTCAATATACCAAATCACCTAAAACACCCTAAAACCGTTTAAAACAAATTTGTTTCAATTACCGGGATTCCGGTATTGAGACCCAACACCGTAGCACAGTGTTGGAATTCTAAACCTTCCGATATTACAAGCCCTGGCGGCGACCTATCGGTTTTGGTGGGTGTTGCATACGGGCATTATACAGGTTACATTTTTTTTTTTAATTTTTTTATTTAATTTGGGACTTTTGCCAACGCTGGCATGTCAGTCCCATCGTGACTTAATTAAGTATATACAAAAAAAATGCAATATTATGAACAACTACCTTGCCTTGGGTTCAGGCATTGGTCAACCTCATCTTTGAGCAATACATAAGGACAGAACGCCGTCGATCCGTTTCAGTGGGCATATTAAAGCGTATCATTTTGCTTTTGGTGCCTGATTGCTACGTTTCTAGCACGGTCATGGTGCGGTACGACATAGTAGGCAGACTCCTTTAATGCTTGCATACTACTTACTTCGCGGTTGAATAACTTTCAATGGTACTATGTGAAAAGGGTAACGGTGCAATAGAGTCTTATCTCTACAAAAAAATATTGTACTTTGTGTTTCGATTCGAGATTCACTTTCGACAAGAACGTAAACTTTTGCCGATATCATAATTTGCAGACTACAGGGAGTGTACGGCGATTCCGATCGAGCGGTTACCTACGAAGACCTGCATCAACTAACATACCTAAGCGCAGTCATCAAGGAAACGATGCGCCTCTACCCGGTAGCGCCAATTATCGCAAGACAAGTCGACAATGACGTCGCATTGCGTAAGTACACTCGAACGCTCTTATGGTGATTTTATTGAGTTGAAATCCTTGCATGAGTTATTTAGGGACTTTTTCACCTTATAAATCTGTCTTTGCTATATTATGTACTAGCTGTACCCGTAGCTTCGCTCGCGTGGACGGAATTATTTAATGCGCGTAACCTCTTTTAGGTGTATATATTAGATTAAATTATAGGTTATTTATTCTTAGGTATATATTATAACAAAGTAAAGTTAAGGAGGATCTAAATTCGGCTGTTCATTTGTGTGTTTCAAGTTTTTATTGTATCTCGCACTGCCTTTCGGGCCATCTCTAAAGATATAATTACTATAAGGGGATGCAGTTTTTTATAGGTATTTATTATTTACAAAACGACATCACCTTCAATCGAATGCCGTTATAGAATTTTGGCAGGCTTACAGGTCCCACAATAACATTTAGGCCACATCTTGTTTGATTAGTATTTTATGCATTTAAGGTCTGTGGGTCACACTAACATTTAATTTTATTTTGTTGGCAAGATGTCCGGGCACAGCCAAGAAGTTGAGGAATTTAACAGGGTAGGTATACACTTAAGGTCCCTGTGACTGCACGATTACTTGTTTTTTTTTCGTTCCGTGGCGATCTAGAAGTACGCCACGATAAGTCACGATTTGCTATTTTAGATAAATAGATTAACTCTTTATTGCTCACACCAATGAAACATACAAAGGAGTTTTGTGCACTAAGGGCTCTTTATATTTCGGGGTAAAATTAATAGTGCACCCACTACACATATAGGTATATATTTTTTTTTATTGCGTCATAAATTGGCATCCCTGAATCGATTTTGATAATATGCAGTTATTGTAGTGTTGATTAAAAGTGAAATGTAGTTTTGATTAAATGTTAAAGCACCGGATTCTACAGACCGTTTTTTTAATGTTTGCCGTTGTTTTTGAATTTATCCCGGACAAACAGACAAACAGACAAACATTTTAAAGACTTACATTTTAAAGAAACAACTAAAATAATTATTCTAATATAATTGATGAGACTGACGTTAATAAAGTAAGAAAAATAAAGTGTATGCTCTTGCTTATATAGCCATTCATAGGTTACACCTACCACACGAGAAGTACGAAGCCGTACTTCTCGTTAGCTAGTACGAATCGGTTAATATTAATATGACACTTGTCGCTTAGTAAATAGGATCGGGCTCTATTCACTTCCAATGTCAGTACGTTTACACGAAAGGTAGGTATTACGGGTACGGGTTTACGGGTAAGGTATAAAATAAGCATTATTATAAAGGCGAACGAAGCATTAGATACGAAGCCCCGTGCGTGTAATCCAGTCATTGGGCGTTTTTCCACTTACCGGCACGGCATCGGCACGGCGCGGCGTCGCCGTTGGCGGTGCGGGGCTCTGTTTTTACAAAGTGCCTGTGTCGGTGCTGGCCTACAGTCCCGCGTTACGTCCCTGCTCGGCGCACACACAAACAAGCACAGTCGCACACGGTTACAATACGTAATAGTGGTTCATATCTCTACTCTTTCATTATGAATGATAGCTTGAATTACCAAGTATAGGTATAGTAAGGTACGTACCAAACTATCATAGTTTGGAGTTAATGGGAGAAATGGCACTGCTAAGCTATTACTAAGGCGCCGATTTTATCGGATAAAGAATGAGCCTTAAAAAGCTTATATGTTGTCACGCCTATGTGTTTGTTTTTTTTTTTTTTTTAGTACAAAGATAAGTGGTTATTTAATATAAGTTTAATATACAGGTAGGTGAGCACATCAAATTTGTAAGGGTGTGGGTGTACGACCGATCCGACTGTGCCGCTTTAGGTTACTCCCCTGGTTCCAATTGCCGATGGTAGAAGATGGCCTTTGTCCTGGGGATTTGCCACATCTAGTCTTCCGAAGAGATTTTCGTCCTGGGGTGTAGACGTGGTAAGGTACTAATTACCGGAGGCATAGAAGACCCTGGAAGCGATAAAACCAATCTATTACGATTTGGTTTATCAAATTCCGATCTGGCTGACCACCGACGACATGAAATGACAATGGAAATAGGTGCCTGCCTATCTTTTATGCTAGATTGTCGTGGTGGTGAGCAACCAGAACGGAGTTTACAACAATTATTTAGCAATTGAAGTACGTAGCACAGTTCGCCATTAACAATAAATAAGCAAACCAAGTACATAATGGATATTGGGTTTTGAAATTTCTTTTACATTGGAATTTAGAGATTAGAACAAAAGCAAGTAAAAAGGAAACAATTATTATGTATGTAGGTAGGCAGTCGGAAAGTTAAATGCAGCAATTGACTGAAGATGTAATAGTTTTAGTTACTACTGGTGGACAAAGCTGAAAATTATCTATACATATAATAAAACTGTAACGAGGCGATTACTGTACATTGAAGATATATTTAAAAAAAAGTTTTTTAAGTGTGTGTGAGAGCATCAGAACCCAAAAATACAGTTTTTAAAATTTTTGTCTGTCCATCTGTCTGTCCGGGATAAACTCAGGAACTAAGGCACGAATTTGAATGCAATTTCTTAAAATATGATCTATGAAGTCCGGCGCTTCACATAGGCTATGTTTTATCAAAATCGGCCCAGGAATATAGAAGTTATGACGCAATTTATGGAAAAAAAAAGAAATCCACTATAACTTGAACCCCCGAACATACCGAGCCCTTAAGGTCCGAGGATCAGCTTATACTGGGTAAGGTTTATCTTGAGAGTTTGCGAGTAAGGAAGAATGGAATGACATGCGATTTTCTAAAAATGTTATCATAAGCTACTTAACACCGCACACCACAGTAGGTAGGCCTCCTCCTAGGTGGACCGACGACATTGTAAAAATCGTGGACAACCGGTGGATGCAAATGGCAGGTTGTAATACAGAGTGGCGGTCTAAGGGGGAGGCCTTCGTTCACCAGTGGATGTCTACGGGCTGGTGATGATGATGATGATAGTAGTCGCGGGCAACCGGTGGATGCAAATGGCAAGTTGTCGTACAGAGTGGCGGTCTAAGGGGGAGCCCCCCCCCCCCCCCCCTTTCGCCTTCGAGTCAGGATGCACAAGAGTTTTCCGAATTGCTGTTAAATATTTCATTTGAGAAGGTCGTTTTTTTTTTGAGGAACGAAAATTTTATATTTGTTTGTCTATACTCGAAAGGCGAATAAACCACTACAGGCCCATGTGCGAGTTCACACAATATACATAAACAGCCAAAGAGATCATTTAGTACGGGCCCAGGTTTTGCACTCGTGACCTCATGATTTGAAGTTCAGCGGTCCCGAATTGGCTACTTGGCTTATTAGGCTCTGCGGTCACATTGATGAATTGCAAATCGTGATACCTCTTGGTTGCGTGCGCGGGCCATTTGTCGCCACGGAACCAACACGAATATCCCATCTACCCGACCTAGAATACTGATTATTTAGAAAATACAACATAAGACTGCATTCCTTCATAATGAAAGTATCTATCTTTAGAGAGGCGCAAGTTTAAGATGGTGCGAGATACAACATTGTTATTATGCACGAAGATATCGTTACAAAATGATCAGCCGAATTTAAACCCTCTTAAACGTTACTTTGTTATTTAATTCCAAGTCCATGGTGAACAAATGGCACCAATGACGAAACAAAATCATTTAGGTGAAAATCAGTAGGTGAAATGATTCCGAGGTGAAATGAAGATACCATGAGTTCCACTTTGTTTTCCTAGGTTATTTTACCCAGGTGAAATTAGTGGAATAAACTGACTTACAGCCCAGTCGAGTAGCATTGAACCCCGAAAAAATTCTAGGCCAATTTTTTTATATTTTTAGGGTTACGTACCTCAAAAGGAAAAAAGGAACCCTTATAGGATCACTTCGTTGTCCGTCTGTCCATCTGTCTGTCTATCTGTCTGTCTGTCTGTCAAGACCCTTTTTCTCTCAAACGCGTCTAGTAGTTCGTAGCGTAGTTCTAGTTCTCTAGTTACTACTAGACTATTCAAATCCTACAACATGGACATAGGCGTCTCTCTAAAACCGCCAGCCCGCCTAGCACGCGAGCCGCGATAAAAGTCTATCCACTCTATTTTCCCCGCGAAAACGAGACAGACGTATCCATATTCTAGGTTTATCACGTCCCCGCGCGGGGAAAGACCAATAAGTCCTCGGCGCGTGGTAGGCGGGCAGTAGTAGGTACTACAGTAGGTACTACAACCTGCCTTTTGCATCCACTGGTTGCCCGCAACTTTCACAAGTTTTAGGAGGAGTTCGCCGTAAAGCAAATAAAAGGTTCACCTGGATCATTGAACAGTACCGAATAATGGCGATCGACGAATGTTTCAATTTTATTTAACTTCTTTTTCTTACATTCGATATGTATCTGAACACAAGTGCTGTATACAATTTCAGCATCTGGTATAACCCTCGTGAAGGGGTGCGGCGTGATGCTCAACATCTGGGCAGTGCACCGCAACCCCGCGTACTGGGGCGCGGACGCGGACCAGTTCCGCCCGGAGCGGTTCCTGGACAGCACGCTCGCACACCCCGCCGCCTTCATGCCCTTCAGCTATGGACCGAGAAACTGCATCGGTGAGTAAAACATCATCAGTCAGGAGATGTCAACTTGCCCGAGTGTGTGTTTCCCGATAGTTACAATATCTTCAAGTCTTCAAGTCGCGAGTGAGTCGGTTTCTTCTATATAGACAGCATCTTCGCTTTACATCAGGCGAGATAGCAGTCAAACGCAATCCATAAAAAACCCATTCAATTATCAGTTACCTAAAATTGTACGTATGTACCTATTTGTTTCTTCATCATCAACAGTATATTATGCCTCTCTCTTGATTTATCTTGGATTATCTGCCTCGGCCTGCGCTATCTGGTTCAGGTTCGAGCCGCCACGGTGATCGTTAAAATCGATATAGTAGAGTACTTCTATCTATTTATCTATAAATGCTTCGCTTACCTCGCCACCGATCTGACACCACCCATGATCCAATAACACAAGATCTGCTACTCCGGGAGTGACACTTGCCTACGTCACTCCAGTTGCCATTATAATTATGTCAACAAAATTTAAAAATTGGGAATCAAATCTGTTAATAATTTATTAATTATAAAATACACAAATCATTTCAATTGTCATTTTGTATCCGCTCAAGCGAAATGATTCAAGTGAAACACGAATTAACATAGTTTCAACCAAAATCACATAGTTTTATGGGATTCCCACAGGTAATAAGGAGAACGGGGAGTTATGATTTCAAGCTACTGGTCATTTCACGTCGATGACGTAGGCTTGTGTCACCCACGTGACCTTTGTCACTCGGGAGTGTCATACCTGGCGGAGTATATTATTATACCATGACACCACCTAACTTCCCAACGGGAACACTACGCCATGAGTTGTAGCTATAACCTATGAAAGTCACCTTTAAAAAAACGTATAATTCAAAATCGATTCATTCGTTTGGGAATTTTGATGCCACAGATAGGTACACAATAGTAGATTGTTTACCAAGGGAGCAAACAACAATTTTTAACGCGAGAGTGTTTCTTTGAATCAAGAGCGAAGGATTCTAAAGTAGATCGAGCTTAAAATGTTGACCGAGCTTAATGTGTTGATCCCGAGGTGAACACTCTACTTTTGATCACCCTCTATGAGAAAATAAGTAAGTGCAACTTATGAATAAGAATAGTACCTACGTTTACTTCATACTCACTTCTCACTTTTTTAAATAATACAAAGTGAAATACGAATTTGTTCGCGTGTTTTTGTTTTTTTCACAAACGTCTTTTTTTGGCGCCTTCCTTTTTCAAACAGCCTGTTACTTGATGTCCGTGGTTGATCTCTTTTACTAACAATATCCACATTCCAAATTCAAATCACTTTTCCTCCCTCCCTGTTTGCGAGGAACAAAGTAGGTATTTTTGAAAAGATGTCGTCGTCAGCCATAAAACGTCCACTGCTCCTGCTAGACGAAGGCCTCGCCCTGTTATATACTCGTCAGGGTTTACAAATTGAATTGAATTAAAACAGAAATGCAGTGTAATTAAATAATAAATACCCTTACCTATCTCTAAACGCTGTATAGAGGCAGAAAAACTTTAAGCTGTAAATGGGCTTTGTCATTAACTGTTTAAAAATAAGTATAAAATTGTAAAAATCGAATTAGTCTAGATGGGATGAAAAGCATGATGCGCCGTGGTTAAGCGAATAGTCGGAATTTTAGTTTTGAATTTTATAACTGGTTCCTCAGGGTTCAAATACGCCATGCTACTGCTGAAGACCGTGTTGTCGAGTCTCCTGCGGCGCTACCGGGTGCTTGCGCCGCCGGGAGTGGCGCAGGGGGAGCCGCTGCGGACCCAGTTCGACATCTTGCTGAGGCACGTCGACAACTACGAGATACGGTTGGAACGGCGGAACTAAAAGACGATTATTATAAGTTATTATTATTATTCACATATTCATTTTTTTCTTAAAGAATTATGGCCAAAACGTACCTAACAAAATAGCGAGAGTGTACTCGTATAAGCTCGGTTTACGCACAGAAAAAAAAAAACTATTTGCTTATTTAAATAAACCAAACAACACAGAAAAAAATAAATATTCATATTTTTTACTCAACAATTTCTATTGAATTGGACTGGTGGATATCTTTTCCTGGATATATTAAAAAAACGTGGCCTTAAAGAAAAATACCTAAATATAAAGGGACTTTCTACACATAAAAACCTAACGATTAAATCATATATATTAACTATACGTACATCTTTATCAGAGTCAGGTCCACGACTCTATGAAATGGCCATCGTTCTTTAAGTTTTCTACAATAAAAATACAAAAACATAATTATTATAAAAAACCTAAACCTAGAGTGCCGCCAGCAGCAGGGCAGGACTCGAGCTCGAGTGAGGAACCTTAATGATAGTAATAAAATAATTTTGGATTTTAAATCAAAATAACTGGGAATAAAATATTAGTATTATTATAATAATAACAATAGGCGGCACCCTGTTTAAGCAATTTTCATGCATAAGACCGTAATATTATAAAGAGGAAACTTAAGTTTGTATGTTTGTTTGTTTGGGGTAATCTCCAAAACTACCAGACCGATTCTAAAAATTCTTTCACTAATAGAAAGCTACATTATCCCCGAATGCTACAGGCTATATTTTATTCATATAAATAGAAGTTCACATCACAAAATAACAGTTTTTGCAAGACAAGATGGAAGAGAAATGGTGTAATGGCTGCTTTAGTGGCTTACGCTGGCTAAACGGTTACATTAATGTTGATGTAATGTTAAAGAAAAATGTAAAGCTAAAGTAGTTCTACAAAAGTCCGCGACACCATATATCTATCTTTTGTATTGGAGCCACAACAACAGTTTTTTGGTAAAATTTACGTAATAAAAATGTAGCACTATCTTTAGATGTAATTATGTAATAGTACATTATGGTACGAGTGTGCTATGTTGGTCATTACACTAGAGGCGGTATTATGCTTATTATGATAAGAAAGCCGAGAGCGTAATGACTAATAGCACAAGAGTTCCATACAACTGTTTTCGTCACACTTGCGAGGAAAAAACCATTTTTTTTTAATAATAATCAACCACACAGCGAAAACGTCAACAAACATTTGCGGAAAATGGCGCCCAAATCAGTAATGCGCGCGCAGGTTGACATTTACTTCAGCGGCACAAGAACTCTTTGTTGGTATTACAAAAAAAACTGTAAGTATTACCCGGCTATATTAAGAGTGCTTCGTACACGTACGTCTAATTGCAGTCACGTACAAACTTGACTTTACCGGGTTATACCTATTATAGTACAAGTGCCGTAATGTAAAGTAAAAAGCACGCGTGTATAATAGCTTGGATTATGAGCCTAAAAGCGATGTAATAAGATCTACTTTACGAGCAAGTGTGATGAAAAGATGTTATGAATCCTTATCAATATAAATCATTTCATTACCACAAATATATTACGAAGAAAATGTTTGCCTTTTACAGTACATTATTTGGTTGTATAGTTTTAGAGAAACAAAATAGTTTTAATTATAATTAAATTTTTTCGACTATTGATTATTTATTGATTGACATTGACACCACCGAATTTTAAATCTTGTATTTTTTGTTTTATGTGTAATTTGTGTATATGGATGTAATTGGTCTGAAATAAAAATTTATTATTATTATTCACATATTTATTTTCTTTCTTAAATCTAAGTTTTTTACAATATAAATTTAAAAACATAAATATTATAAAAAACCTAAACCTAGAGTACCGCCAGCAGCGGGGCAGGGCTCAAGCTGCCGGTGGTTAGGGCTGCAGAGTGAGGAACCTCCTGACAATGCGCGCCGTGTCAAGTACCACTGCCTTTTGTATCTGGCCCTTGACCCAACCGTCTAGCGAGAGCCTCTTGAGGTATTGGTCGAGGCTCTTCGCTATGAGATCGTTTGCCGAAACGACTATCGGGACAATGATCGTCGAGTCAACATCCCACATGGCGGTTATCTCGAAGGCCAAGTCAAGGTACTTGCTGAGTTTGTCCTTCTCGGCCTTTACGAGATTCTCGTCATGTGGGATGGTGAAGTTCGACGAGCACTGCCCGGCGCTGGGACCGATCCACCATCACGATATCAGGCTTATTGGCAACAATAGTCCTGTCCGTGATGATGGAGCGGTCCCAGTAGAGCAAAGCACGACCATTTTCGAGAACTGGAGCTGGTGCGTACTTGTAGTACGGTACCTCTGACTCGACAAGGCCGTATTGAAGAGCAAGTTGCTGGTGGATGATCCTGGCCACTTGGTTATGCCTGTGCAAATACTCGCCGTTAGAAAGATGCGAATAACCGGAAATTATATGTCGGAGAGATTCCCCGGGACGGTGGCATGCCCGATAGATGTCGACCGTACCGTCCTTCATGATATATTTCCGGTAGTTGTTCGTCTTGATAACTTCATCCGCAATTGCACAGGCAAACCCCTCAGTTTCCCCAAAGAGGTCCCCGAAGCGTAACCAGTTCACCGACGCGAGCAAGTCCACATCGGGGCCCGATAGGGCCCGATAGAACCGTCCGTGCAGCTCCTTGCTCTTCCATACTTCCTTGTGGTCGTCGATGCTTAGCACAGATGGTCTGTGCCAGTTCTCGTTTGCCAAGGAGAGCGGCGTGAGCCCCTTGTCAACTGTCACTACATCGCGATGTATCCCACACTCATTGTTAAGGAAATAACCCCTAAGACTGCACACTTCACGATTGTGGAGGTTTTTGGCGTTTAAAAAGCCACGACCCCCCCACTTCCGTGGAATGTACAGTCTCATAACAGATGAGCGTGGGTGTAGCATGCGATGCGCAGTGAGCAGTTGACGGACTCTTCTATCCAGGGCGTCCAGCTCAGTCTTAATCCACCTAAGTATGCCAAAAGAGTATATCAGTAGAGGCATCACCCAACCATTAAAGGCGCGCGCCTTGTTGCCGCCAGACAAAAGACTGTTGAGAACTTTTGTCAGCCGACAAAAGAAGCGCTCCTTCACTGATTTTTTGATGTCCACTACTAATATACCCAACGACTCTGACATACCTAGATACTTGTAGGTCTCGGCCTCAGAGAGAGATCTGAGAGTCATTATCTCAGAAAGTTGTACATCCGGAGAATTTACAACTTTCCCCCGCTGCACACGCATGACCGCACACTTGTCAACACCAAATTCCATCCTGATGGCGCTGCTAAAAACCTGTGTGGTTTTTAGTAACTCCAACAAGTCTTGGTGTTTTGGTGCAAACAGCTTAAGATCATCCATGTACAGAAAGTGAGAATTGACTTCACTCCCCCTTCGAAGCCGATAGCCACCACGATGGACTCAGACTATCACCCTGGAAGATGCCTCGCTCAATCCTTATTAAGTCCTGCGGATCAGACGAGTCATTTCCACCACCTGGCTGACGAAGGACTGTGGTCCATTGCCTCATGCATGCGCTTAAGAATGATTTTAGAGTTGTATCAATTTTATATAACTCCAAAATCCTCTCTAGCCATGAATGAGGCACTGAATCATAGGCCTCCTTATAGTCGATCCAGGCAGTGGAAAGGGCTCCTTTGTTCCGCCGAACTTATTGGCTAATGGCCATGTCGATGAGGAGGAGCTCCTTAGTACCATGGGACCCAACCCTACATCCATTCTGAGCGGGGGCCAAAACGTTGTTCGCAACAATGTGCGTGCTAATTTTAGTGCTCAGAATAGATGTAAGGAGCTTGTAGATGGTAGGCAAGCAGGTGATGGGTCTGTAATTTTTGGGTTCCGTGGTACTACCGGACTTATGGAGCAGGAAGGTGACACCGGTGGTCATGAAACTAGGGAGGGAGCCGAGCTCGAGAGCTTCTTGAAATTGTGTCGCCAAACGGTCATGCGAGCACCGAAACCATTTTATTATTATTATTATAAAACTCGGGAAGAATAAATTATTGAGTTCTTTGCTTCTTTTGTTCTTTTTTTTTTCTTTTGTTCTTGCTTCTTTCGTGTAGAGTTACGATCAAGTGCTAACAGATGGCGCTGCTTAATAATCAGCGATTCCTGAATTGCGATGACGAGATTCTCCGGATTTTAGTAAGAAGCATTTTGTTATCTTCATGGGGCTATCGATTCTGAACTGACAAAGTTTTGTATACTGAAAAAGCGATCCGTTGAGTTGTCTGGCCGATAAGGTCAGTGGTCTCGAACCTGCTAATTTAGGTTTAGGGCCTGTCCTACCGATAAGCCGAAATAGACTGATTTTCTGTCGATTATTTAAAATACCTTAGTAGGAAAAATGTACTGATTTATTTTGCATTTTTTTCTGATTAGGTGATGGACGGCAGTTTTTAAATTGATGGTGGTAGCCGATTACCTACTCTAAAGTCAACGTCGACATTTCAACATTTCCTAACGATGTTTCGTTCACACGCAGCGCGAGCTCATTGGCAGGATTTGAGCCCGCGCCGTACAGCGTGTGGTCCGAACTCGCTAACCACTAACGCTGCACACGCGTGCTACGCACTCATTACACTATCTTGGAGAGTACTATTGGTGACTTATTGCTACTAATAAAATTATGCACGCGGGTGAAACCGCGGAGGTCAGCTAGTATAGATATATATAGGTACAATGTGTAACAAAAAGGTTCAACAATACTGAAGGGTATGTATGTACTCATCATTATGAACAACTTTTAATATGGGGCCAACCCATAAACAAATAATAATTATTATTATTTTGATTTACTAGTATTTTGCAGCGAACTGAGACCTCGCGACTTCTTTCGCGAGTCTTCTAAATTCCTTGACCAATTTGGCTCATATTAAATATAAATAAATAAATATTGGGTTTACATCTATCCCCAAACTAAGCAAAGCTTGTACTACAGGAGTCATTAACAGCTGATAGAATACTTAAATACTTGTAACTTTGTTTGAGATATACAATAAGTTTTGTTTAGTTATTCACAAAAAAAATATTTTTTCAGAGTGTCGACTTCACCAGAATCGGCCCAAACTTACTTAAATTACATTAAAATACTTTTTTTTTGTAAAAACATGCTTACAACACCCAGACACAGAACAAACATATAGGTTCGTCACAAAAAATGTTTGGCCTACGTGGGAATCGAAACCCACTCTCTACAGCTCTGAACGCAGACATATACCACCAACTGAGCTTTAAGGTAGCCAAAAAAATATTCGCCCAAACTACTTGCTTACAAAATTTCATGAAGATCGGATCTAGGGTTCGCAGGTTATCATCGAACAAATATACACAAACGCCAATTTGTCTCCTTAGACTCGGAGAGTTTCGCTTAGGTTTAGGTTTAAAGATTTTTATTATCATCAAAGACGAATTGTCACTTACGTGATAACATTGTTACAACAAAATTTTGAGGCGTTCGTCGCCGCATATAACACAACAACAAAAAATTATATTCCGTTCTGGTTTAACAGAAATTAACAAAATTAAAAACAAACATATTCAATGGACCCACTTCACGCATTTGATTTAACTGCTAGGATATGTTGAACAATTTGTTTTTTAAATGCGTGCAGTGAGTTTACATTTTTTATATTTGAAGGTAGTTGGTTGTATAGTCGCGCTCCTTCAACAGTTAGCATTGTCTTGCCGTAATTTGTTCGATGCTTGGGTATGACAAGGTAGCTAGCTCGCCGTGTTCGGCGATCGACAACATTTTTACGTTTAGTGAACGTTATGTTAGTGTGGATATTCCTATTTAAAGTTTTACGAATAAAAATACATATGTTGTATCTATGAAGTTGTGTAAGATTCATTATTTTTGTTTCATGGTAAATTTGTTTAGTTGGTGTTAAAAAGTGATAGTTGAATAGTACTTTGATAATTTTATTTTGCAATCTTTGAAGTTTATCTAATCTTATTTTTGCGGCATTTCCCCATACTACCCCATATTCGCTTCGCTTGGTCAATAACATTTTTTTTGTAACTATACATTTTTCTTATTATAACTTAAGTGTACATAGTTAAGGTTATATTTAAATTGGACGTAGTTGAGCAAAAAGGATCCAATCCACAAAATTGCTAAAATCGAGTTAAAGTGGACCAATCGGTTCCTGGGGTAGACTTTTATAACCTGTAAAAAAAACCTAGCGAAAACTCACGGCAACACATGTTTTATCCACCTAGGGTGAGTCTTGGCGGGAACGCGAGAAAATCATGTCGCTGCATTGTATTATTTTCCAAAACTTGTGTTTTTTCGAGTGTTAATGCATAAAAATGGTGGCGTTTTATTCATTAAGTGCTGATTTACGAGTACTACACATTACAAATGTTTATTTACACAAGTAGGTACATAGTGACGGACAAATAAAAGGATAATTTCAAATGGTTTTATGTTTATTTATTTTTTCCAATAGTATTTAAAATTACAAATTATAGGTACTATAAACATTCTGCAAAAATTTCTAACATTAGCACACGTGCTAGACCGGTAAATTCCGCTAGTATAATATTATTATAGTCATCAGATAGATATTAAAAGTTGTTCATAATGATGAGTACATACGTATCCTTCAGTATTGTTGAACCTTTTTGTAACACGTTGTATATATGTATATATATATAGGATCAATTCATCATTATGAACAACATTTAGTATGGGGCTAACCTTGAAATCGCGAATAAAAAACAGCTGTTCCAAACATTTTGTCGATGAACCTTTTTGTATGGATCAGCTGTTTTTTTTAAATTGTTTTTTTGTATGTAAACCGAGCTTATACACTCTCGCTATTTTGTTAGGTAAGTATTGGCCATCATTCATTAAGAAAAAATATATCTGAATAATAATTATAACTTATAATCGTCCTTTAGTTCCGCCGTTCCAACCGTATCTCGTAGTTGCCGACGTGTCTCAGCAACATGTCGAACTGGGTCCGCAGTGGCTCCCCCTGCGCCACTCCCGGCGGCGCGAGCACCCGGTAGCGCCGCAGGAGAGTTGACAACACGGTCTGCAGCAGTAGCATGGCGTAGCGAAACCCTAGGAACAATATAAGGTTAAAAACTAAAATTCCGACTATTAGCTTAAACCACGACACATCATGCTTTTCATCCCATCTAGACTAATTCGATTTTTATAATTTTATACTTTTTTTTAAACAGTTAATGACAAAGCCCATTTACAGCTTATAAAATTTCTGCCTCTATACAGCGTTTAGAGATAGGTATAGGTATTTATTATATCACAACTGTCATAACTTTTTTCACAATAAATTCTTATCTACCTTACTTAAACTGTTTCATACTTTATCAAGAGTTTTTGAAGCACGCAAACAAAACAAGTTGGAAGATAGTCACACTTGAATCTGCTTGAATTGTCTATTGTTTATTGTCTACTTGATTGACATTGACACAGGAGACAGCACTCGGAAGCAGTACCAACCTAACAACTGCGAATAATTACGTTCCCAATTACGCATAAAGGGTATAGTTGCCACATCATGGATACCAAAGGAATGTCAGAGGAAACGTTACAACTTTTTCAAATGATGAAAATGGAATTAGAAAAACAAACTACAACTATTACACAGAATGTAACTGCTACTTTGATGAACGCTATAGAGGATAAAATACAACCAATACTAGAAGAAAATAAAGCTTTAAAAATAGAAGTAGAAACACTAGACAAAAAAATCAAGCATTTGGATAATCTGAACAGGAAAAATAATATTATATTACACAGGGTCAAGGAAACAGAGAATAACTATGAAGATTTATTTAATATAATAAGAAATATTTTACAACAACAGTTGAATGTCATTATCGAAAAAATGGAAATAAATAAATATTATAGGTTGGGACGTTAACAAGATGAGGTAAAGACGAGGCCAATACTAATATCCTTGAATTCATATCAAAAGAAATCAGAAATACTGAAAAAAAAATGCCTGAAGAAACTTATCTTACGGAAGATTTCTCAAAAGAAACATTGGAAATTTGCAAAAATCTGCAACAACAACTGAAACAAGAACGAAAAAAGGAAACGAAGCCTTTATTAAGAATAATAAACTTATTATAAAAGGAAATGCAGAAGTTGAAAAAAGGAAAAGAGAATCTTCTTTGTCCCCCGTGAACATACAAACAACACCAAGTTCTGCAGGGGGAGGGAAAAATATTATAGCTCCATCCAAGTTGCACAAAACAGATGCATTTGCTTATATGAGAGCCAGATCCCATTCACTATCAGAGAACCACACCCAACAGTGTAAAACATAGGAATTATTTGACACCGGAAACGCGAAAACAGAAAAGATTACTCAATTACCATTAAATAAAAACAAACAAATCCCCAATACGGCTGGTCACCGCGGGGTGATAGACCATACCCCCAAGAGCTTACGAAAGATAAGTGCAAAAAAACTCAACCTGAAAAACAATACTCTGTAAATATAAAACAAAAAACCAGGAATAAACTTAATATAGCTACACTTAATACAAGATCATTAAAGTCACAAGAACCTCTACTAGAACTAGAACATGCATTGAGTACTGTAAACTGGGATATTATAGGCTTGAGTGATGTGCGAAGAGTGGACGAGAAAACTGAAGAACATGAAAAATATATACTATACTACCAAAATGAAACGGCTGGGTTATTCGGAGTAGGTTTTATGGTCAAAAAACATCTTTAAAATGAAATAATAAAATTCCGAGGATTATCAGACAGGATCACCATCCTGAATATCAAACTTCCAGGCCATAAACAACCAACTTCGATTGTACAAATATATGCCCTACTGAGGTCACCAAGAAAGAAATAAAAGAAGAATTTTACAACAAACTCAACCAAATTATGTCAAATACGTTTAGTTCAGTAATTATAATGGGAGACTTTAACAGTCAAATAGGAAAGAGAAAAAACAACGAAGACAATATACTTGGACAACGGACAAAGGTTTCTAAACTTTGCATTGGAAAATAGCTTACACGTAATGAATAGTTACTACGATAAAAAACATAATAGAAAATGGACATAGCTGTCACCTAATGGGATGGTAAAAAACTAAATAGATTAAATCATTACAAATAAACCAAGATGGTTCTCAAATATTGAGATGGTTAACCAACTTAACTACAGCAGAGATCACAGAATGCTTAGAGGGCAAATGTACACAATAGAACCGAAAACATCAAGGAAAAACATACAAAATATGAAAAAACCAATACCTTTACCACTCAACAAAAACATTCTAGAATCTTTAGATACCAAATTATAAAGAATAAGCAACGACCAAGAAGTCCCAGAAAAATACAATGCCCTAGAAAAATAACTAAAAACAGCCGAAAACTTGGATAAAATAAATAAGGACAGTAAAGATAAATTAGGGCCGTAAGCTAGGAGTTTGATTAGGCAAAGAAAAGCCTTATTTCAAGATAGAAAAAACATTAAAAATAATATAATAAGTATGAGTAAAGAAATAAGTTTGCAAATCAGAAAACATAGACAGAAAACCAGAAACGATATAATAAATTATCACATAGGAAATTCAGGAGGTGTAAAAAAAGCATGGGACGAGCTATGGGAGAGCATTAACTGGATTGACAACATGACACACCACAAGAATAAGATAAACAAGACAAATAGAATCGAAATATTAGAAGTAGCCATAGATTATTACCGCGAGCTGTATAGCGATGATAACAAGATATTAGGTGAACATGGTCAAATACTTGAACACTATACAAATTGCAAAGTGGAGGTTCCCAGTATACTAAGAGAAGAAGTTAACAAGGCTATCAAATCACAAAAAAATGGATAAGCACCGAGTGAAGACGGCATATCTAACGAACTTCTAATAGGTACATCCGAAATAATATTAGATTATATTACAGACCTCTTCAATGAAATATTAGACACAGAATATATACCTCATCGGTGGACCTCATCAACAATCATACTACTTCATAAAAAAGGAAAGAAGGATGATATAACAAACTATAGACCCATAAGCCTAATGTCTAACCTGTATACAATATTTTCGAAGGTACTGCTAAACCGTTTAACAAGGATTCTAGATGAAAGCCAACCCAAAGAACAAGCGGGTTTTCGAAGTGATTTTTCAACAATTGATCACATACACACCATAAAACAAGTTATTCAGAAATGTAACGAATACGGTATTACCTACTACTTAGCATTCATCTATCTATCTATATATAAAAGCAAGTCCCTTTTTCTTAGCAATCATCGCCCAGGCTACACCGCTTATTGTAGAGATGTGGAATTTGGACCCAATATTCCTCAAACGGTCTGGGTGTACAATAAGAACGGATTTTTCAAAATTCAACCTCTAAGGGGTGAATTAAGGTTTAAATTAAAATTAACCTTTTTCCAAAGGTAGTGTTTTCTATAAGAAACTTTTAGCGGGCAGTAATGAGTTTTTAAATCCTCTTTATAAGTGCGCCGCAATTATCTTTGCCGCATACTTTTTGAAATCCTCTTTATAAGTGCACCGCAATTATCTTTGCCGCGCACTTTTTGAATTTGGAACATCTTAGTGTTCAGCGCCAAAGAAATCGAACGCAAATATTGTTTGAATAAAGACTGGCTGGTACGACGGCCCAAAGACGCGCCGCCAGCTGAATAAAAAAAAATCTAATTAAAAACGCGCGAACTACGCTCGCGTTTTCGTCAATTTTCACGGATTGTTAGAAATTCATGGTTTTGTTTTGAAAAATGAGTTCTTTAAGTGACAGTGAATAAAATATGAGACGCCTTTTATATTCTCATACTTAGTGTTTTGATGAAAAGTAGAGTGTATCACTCGGGCGCAAAATATATTTTTGACTCGGGCGACGTACTTTGAACCGCTCGCTACGTTCAGGATTCTAGAGTAGAGTAGAGTAAAATCCGTTCAGGATTCTACTCTAGAATCCTTCACTTCACTCTGCATTAAAAAATCGCCTTCGCCGTAAAAATATTATTTTGCTCCCTTATGATACAATCTACTATTAAACTCCCGACGCAACTCTTCCCGTCTTACCACAAAAGATTTAGGCAAGCTTTAGACACGTGTTGAACAGATGTTTTACGAATATCGCACAAGTTTGCGCGTAACACTCGTCTAATGATAAACATGCCTTAGCCACACCTTCTAATTTAAACAGTGCCCTAACCATGGTGTAAGACGTATCTAACTCATTTTTGTGATTTTACGTCAATCAGTTTTGCTTGTGAAATTGATTTAACAACACATACTAAACATGGTTTTGTGCTATGAGAAATAAAACATCCGTTTAAACGGTATCTAGCTTTAAGACAATGTCTAGCTAAACAGGTGTCTAAGCGTTGCTTTAAATATTTTTTGTGGTAAGACAGAAGTTATAAGTTTAATAAATAACGTGCATAATATAATATTTTTTATCACATCTTTTCACCCCTCTATAAAGGGCGAGGCCTTCGTCTAGCAGTGGACGTTTTATGGCTGACGACGACACCTTTTCAAAAATACCTACTTTGTTCCTCGCAAACAGGGAGGGAGGAAAAGTGATTTGAATTTGGAATGTTGATATTGTTAGTAAAAGATATTCAACCACGGACAACAAGTAACAGGCTGTTTGAAAAAGGAAGGCGCCAAAAAAAGACGTTTGTGAAAAAAAACAAAAACACGCGAACAAATTCGTATTTCACTTTGTATTATTTAAAAAAAGTGAGAAGTGAGTATGAAGTAAACGTAGGTACTATTCTTATTCATAAGTTGCACTTACTTATTTTCTCATAGAGGGAAAAGTATCAAAAGTAGAGTGTTCACCTCGGGATCAACACATTAAGCTCGGTCAACATTTTAAGCTCGATCTACTTTAGAATCCTTCGCTCTTGATTCAAAGAAACACTTTCGCGTTAAAAATTGTGGTTTGCTCCCTTGGTAAACAATCTACTATTGTGTACCTGTTTGTGGCATCAAAGCTCCCAAACGAATGAATCGATTTTGAATTATACGTTTTTTTAAAGGTGACTTTCATAGGTCATAGCTACAATTCATAGCGTAGTGTTCGCGTTGGGAAGTTAGGTGGTGTCATGGTATAATAATATACTCCGCCAGGTATGACCCTCCCGAGTGACAAAGGTCACGTGGGTAACACAAGCCTACGCCATCGACGTGAAATGACCAGTAGCGTGAAATCATAACTCCCCGTTCTCCTTTTATTACCTGCGGGAATCCCATAAAACTATGTGATTTTGGTTGAAACTATGTTAATTCGTGTTTCACTTGAATCATTTTACTTGAGCGGGTACGAAATGACAATTGAAATGATTTGTGTATTTTAAAATTAATAAATTATTAACAGATTTGATACCCAATTTTTAAATTTTGTTGACATAATTATAATGGCAACTGGAGTGACGTAGGCAAGTGTCACTCCCGGAGTAGCAGACCTTGTGTTATTGATCGGTGGCGAGGTAAGCGAAGCATTTATAGATAAATAGATAGAAGTACTCTACTATATCGATTTTAACGATCACCGTGGCGGCTCGAACCTGAACCAGATAGCGCAGGCCGAGGCAGATAATCCAAGATAAATCAAGAGAGAGGCATAATATACTGTTGATGATGAAGAAACAAATAGGTACATACGTACAATTTTAGGTAACTGATAATTAAATGGGTTTTGTATGGATTGCGTTTGACTGCTATCTCGCCTGATGTAAAGCGAAGGTGCTGTCTATATAGGAGAAACCGACTCACTCGCGACTTGAAGATATTGTAACTATCGGGAAACACACACTCGGGCAACGCAATCCACTGCTTAGCATAGCAGTATGCACAAAGAAAGTGGTTTCAAACCGCTTCGTACGGGTTTTGGGCAGGTATATCATAGTATATCATTTAACAGGCAGTATACTTTTCTCTAGTGGACCTCGCTATAACCTAAAAATGCATCGAAATAGAGCTCAAATCCTCCAAGATCCAAAACTACCAGAGGACGAGCAGCAATATCCTCTCGGTTAACGTGGTCAGCATTCTGCGATCACCAAGCCGCCTGCCAAGCGTGGGGATTATCACAACTCTTCCCTTGTAATAGGGAGGCTTTCGTCCAGAAGTTAAACGCTAAAGCTACATGGACAGCCATAAAAAATGTTACAAAATGTAACTCTAAAAAAAATTGTGAAGTAGATGACAAACACTTGCTCAAGCTTAAAAATAGTCCTGTCAACTCTCTCAACTACATTAACACCTACTTTGCTAATGTGGAAAAGTCGTTAGCGGATACCATTCTAACGAGTAGCCAAACGAATACTACTCGCATTCCCTCAACGTCAACTACGTGTAACTCTTTTGTACTCTGAGACACAGACAGTAGTGAGGTAGAATCTACGATTATGAGTCTTGAAACAGACTGTGCAGTTGGACATGATGGTGTCCCCACAAAAGCTTTTAAGTTGGCAAAAGACCAAATTGTACCTGCTATTGTACACATTGTCAACCTCAGTTTTAGCACGGGTATTTTTCCGAGTCTTTGCAAGACTGCACTAATAAAACCTATTCACAAGGGAGGGGATAGAGACCGTATAAACAATTATCGTCCTATTTCACTATTAACATCTTTATCCAAAATTATTGAACGACTTTTAAATAAACGACTCACTTTATATCTAACAAAATTTAATATTTTATCAAAAAATCAATTTGGGCTTACAGCAGGAAGATCTACTGAACAAGCAGTAAATGAACTTGCTGATTTTATTACTAGCCAATTGGACAAAAACAATAAATGTATTGGTATTTTCCTTGATTTGGCGAAAGCTTTTGATACTGTCTCTGTCCCCATCCTAGTGAAGAAGTTAGAGAGGGCTGGAATTAGAGGTGTGGCCTTGAGACTTCTGTCAAATTACCTATCAAACAGAAAACAAAGAACCAGAATTGATGACATCATTAGTGATGAAGCTAGTGCTGAATATGGTGTTCCCCAGGGTAGTGTACTGGGCCCTGTCCTCTTCTTAGTATACGTCAATGATTTGTGTAACATTGAATTAAACGGTGGCAAAGTTGTAGCTTTTGCAGATGACACCGCACTTGTTTTCTCAGCATCGTCTTGGGTTGAGACTAAATCTAAAGCGGAAATCGGATTAGGTAAAGTAATGTCTTGGCTCAAAGTAAATCTCCTTACCTAAACGTAGGCAAAACAAAGTTTTTAACTTTTTCCAAGTCCTCAATAGGGCAACCAAATGAAGAGGTCACTAAAATTCTAGCGCATGTTTGCCCTAACCAAAAGGTAGATACATTTTGTACATGTGTTAAACTTGAAAGAGTATCTACAATAAAGTATTTGGGAATACTTGTGGATAACTTGCTCTCCTGGCAGAATCATATCCTGGCGCTAGAAGGAAGAACTCGTAAACTAATGTCAATTTTTAAAAGATTAAGACACATAGTTGACTAACCATTGATTAAAAATGTGTATTTCGCTCTTTGTCAGTCTTTACTAACATACTGCGCCCTGGTTTGGGGTGGTACATACAAAAGCTACCTACTCAGAGTTGAAGTAGCACAAAGAGCGGTTCTCAAAGTAATGCTTAACAAACCTTTTAGATATTCAACAAACGAGTTATATGCAGATTTAAAAATATTAAAAGTCAGACAAATATTTATTTTGAAAACAATTCTGCATACTCACACAACCTCAATCATATTCAATAAACCCCATGATAGTCGTCGAGAACATAGACCAATATTACAACCTAAAAAATTTAACTCTCAACTGGCAAAAAGGCACAATTGTTTCCTAGGGCCTTTTCTATACAACAGACTAAATCAACATCTAAATTTAACCAGTCTAACAACTACAATGTGCAAGAAAACAGTAACCAAAGACCTACTTATATTAACATACCAAGAGACCGAAGATCTTTTATATATACCAGAATATGAACCTTACAAACCACAAAAATGAAAAAGAACACAAACAATATACTAAAAACAGACACACACACACGCATACACACACACACACATACACACACACACACACATACTTACTAATCAGCATGCTGCATGCCTAAAACCGCTAATATGTATATTATACACATTATCAAATAAATTAATAAATAATGTTTATAAAGTAGTAAATTCTGTTATGCAGAAATCACTCAAATACCAGATATTAATAACCGTATATATTTTTTTTTATTTTTTTTAGTAATATATGCAAAATAATAAGCATAAAAATATTCACAATGCAATAACGAACATCACTTATTATTTATTTATTATACCTGCAATAGTAATCAAAACTCTAATATAGTTAAACTAACAAAACATTTAATATCTCGAGTACTCTCTCTGCCTGATAACGTAATGGTATCAATGCCAAACTTATTCTTGGACCACTCACCATAACACTGTACCCTTGCTGCACCTACCCACATAATATGTCATTAAAATTACTGTCAAAAATAACAATGTAAAAATTATAAAACTATTAAAATTTATAAATACGAGTAGATCCAATTTCCTAGCATAAGTCCAGAGATACTTTAATACTTATAACTGTTATTTATAACAACGCTCTTATAACTATTGTTTCCCCTACCTTGTTTTTGTTTACCTTTTGTTTCTTGTGTTGTTTGGGATGTGCCAGGCGATTCTTATTATATTTTATGTAAAAAATTATGCCAAAAATAACTTTATATCATTTTAGGGACATAAGCCGGAGGTAGAATTGTGGTAGCTGTAATACAGGGTTACCTAGTACAGCTGCCAACGAAATTCCTAACATGTCTATGTAATTTTATTGTGTTTACTATATTATTTGAGATATATTGTGTTATGGAAAAAAAAAGTGTTAGTTAAGTTTTTTTGGTAATAAATAAATTGAATTGAATTGAAGTTGACATCTCCTGACTGATGATGTTTTACTCACCGATGCAGTTTCTCGGTCCATAGCTGAAGGGCATAAAGGCGGCGGGGTGTGCGAGCGTGCTGTCCAGGAACCGCTCCGGGCGGAACTGGTCCGCGTCCGCGCCCCAGTACGCGGGGTTGCGGTGCATTGCCCAGATGTTGACTATCACGCCGCACCCCTTCACGAGGGTTATACCAGATGCTGAAATTGTATACGGCACTTGTGTTCAGATACATATCGAATGTAAGAAAAAGTTGTTAAATAAAATTGAAACATTCGTCGATCGCCATTATTCGGTACTGTTCAATGATCCAGGTGAACCTTTTATTTGCTTTACGGCGAACTCCTCCTAAAACTTGTGAAAGTTGCGGGCAACCGGTGGATGCAAAAGGCAGGTTGTAGTACCTACTGTAGTACCTACTACTGCCCGCCTAGCACGCGCCGAAGACTTATTGGTCTTTCCCCGCGCGGGGACGTGATAAACCTAGAAAAAGGATACGTCTGTCTCGTTTTCGCGGGGAAAATAGAGTGTATAGACTTTTATCGCGGCTCGCGTGCTAGGCGGGCTGGCGGTCTTAGATAGACGCCTATGTCTAGCAGTGGACTATTCAAATCCTACAACCTTACTTAAATATAGTGGCCATCCCCAGTTTCAGAGTCAATAAACAAATCCCCAGCTTTTAATTGTAGAGTTACAGTTTCATGCCTTTATTTGCGTTGCTTTTGTCAAAAGATTCATTTTTTTAAAGTTTTTTTTTAAATGTCTTTTGCTGTTGGCCTCAGATGGCCTCTACAACGTCATCGGACTTTAGGCAAGCGCAAATGGCGCTAGGCCTAGTTGCAAATGGCGCTAGGCCTATGTGGATGTGGCCTGCCCATTGCCACTTCAACTTGCAAACGCTGCGAGCTATATCGGTGACTTTGGTTCTTTGGCGAATATCCTCGTTCCAGATTTTATCGCGCAAAATAACTCCGAGCACAGCTCTCTCCATTGCCCGTTGTGCGATTCTGAACCTCTCCAAATGGCCAGCAGTTAAAGACCACGTTTCAGTTCCATATGTATCACTGGCAACACACACTGGTTGAAGACCTTTATCTTCAGACACTGCGGGATTTTGGACGAGAAGATATTACGCAATTTCCCGAACGCTGCCCATCCGAGTTGGATTCTTCGGGCGACCTCTTTGTCGAAGTTGGACCTACCTAACTGAACAATCTGTCCAAGGTAGTTGTAGTGGTCAACAACTTCAAGAGTATCGTTCCCAACCGGTACGGGTACAACATGGACATTGGACATGATCTTTGTCTTGTCCATGTTCATTTTAAGACCCACCTGTTGGGAAACGTTACTGAGGTCGCTGAGCATGGTATTGCGGTCCTTCAGCGCCTCTGCCATTATGACTATATCATCGGCAAAGCGAAGGTGAGTGATGTATTCGCCAATAATGTTGATGCCGAATCTGTTCCAGTCCAAGAGCTGAAAACGTCCTCCAATGCGTTCGTGAACAGTTTCGGAGAAATAACGTCTCTCCTGTCTCACGCCTTTCTGCAATTAGATTAGTTTCGTGATCTCGTCCTGCAACCGGATTGACATGGTGATGTTTCTATACAAATACTTCAGCGCTTGGATATACCTATAGTCGATATGACATCGCTGGAGGGACTGCAATACCGCCCAGGTCTCGATTGAACCGAAGGCATTTTCATAGTCCACAAACGCTAGACATAACGGCCAATTATATTGCTCAGTCTTCTGTATAATCTGGCGGAGTGTGTGGATGTGGTCTATGGTGCCAAAGCCTTTCCGGAAACCGGCTTATTCGGGAGGCTGGAAGTCATTAAACCTGCGTTCGAGACGGTTCGCAATGACTCTCGAGAACAGCTTGTACACATGGCTTAGAAGTGAGATGGGCCTGTAGTTCTTAAATAAGGTGTTATCTCCTTTCTTGAAGAACAGCACCACCACACTCCTGTGCCATGCTTCAGGCGTAGTGCCTTCGTGAATGACGGAATCGAATAACTTCTGGAGGACTAAAAGTACCGGTTTACCACCCGCTCTCAGTAGTTCTGTCGTTATTCCGTCATCCCCCGGTTCCTTGTTGTTCTTAAGCTGTCTGAGAGCCATTTTAATCTCGTACAGGCTGACGTCTGGGACGTCTGGGTGTCGTCCTCAGCAGTGTCGGGTCAGTTTAGCTCTTGTGTCCCGAGCATTACTGACAATGAATTGCTGTGTTGAGGTGTACAACTGTCCATAAAACCTCTCGAGCTCTCTCAGAATCTGTGGCTTCGACGAAATGATACTGCCATCTTCGATCTTCAGCTTCGTCATTTGGCTTTGCCCAATAGACGAATTCCTTGCGAACACTTTCGAGCCCTGGTTCCGCTCAATTGCGTCCTTAATACACACTGTATTATAGGAACTCAGGTCGTGGCGCAAAGATTTCGAGATTCATCTATTAAGCTTGCCATATTCCGACATATCAGCTGAAGATTGCAGTCTCATTTCTTCCGGTCTTCCATGAGCTTTATAGATCTGTCTGAGAGCTTCTGAGGCTTCTTCCGGCGTGGGGCCTTCCAGGCAGTGGGGTCCAAGAACTTGGACCCCACTGCCTGGACAGTTTCCACGAACCCATTGTTGATCTCGTCTACAGTTTCGCATTCGGCTAGGCTCTGGAAGCGATTATGCAGTTCGAGTTGAAAGTTTTCGGGGTTCTAGATTTGGGCAGGGCCAGGACGGAGCGTAGACTTCAACAGACGTGACCTTTTAAACTTGACATTGATATTCAATGTGCCTCGGACAATGCGGTGATCGCTACCGGTTTTCACCTTGCCGATCACGGAGACATCATTGAATATTCGCTTCTTGGTCGTCATGAATATTGTACACAACTTAAAAAATAAAAAAACTGCTGGTTACGACCAAATACCCATGCAAGTAATAAAAAAGAGTATTTACGTTATTCTTGAACCGCTTGTTCATATTATTAACCTCTCTTTATCTTCTGGATGTTTTCCACAAAACCTTAAACTAGCTCTAATCAAACCAATTCATAAAAAAGGGCAAAAAGATGACCCAAACAATTTCAGACCCATTGCGCTTCTGCCTTGCTTCTCAAAAATATTTGAAAAAGTAATCTACAAAAGATTTTATAAGTTTTTTAGTCAAAATAGTCAAAATAATATAATAAATAATAACCAATTTGGTTTTCAAGAAGGTAAGAACTCCACGTTAGCCATTTTTAAAATGCTTAAGCGAGTAGGTGAAAGTATAAATAAAAAGGAACCTGGTGTCGCTTTGTTCTTAGATTTATCCAAAGCTTTCGATTGTGTAGTGCACAGCTTATTATTAAATAAGCTAGAACAGGTAGGTATTAGAGGGCCAGCTCTTAAACTCGTCGAATCCTACTTAAAAAATAGATCCCAAAAAGTAGTTTTAGACGTGTATAACAGATCCACAAAAACCGTTGAAAGAGTGCTCTCTGATCCAGAAAATGTTAAATTAGGTGTTCCGCAAGGAAGTATTCTTGGTCCTTTGTTATTTTTAATTTATGTCAACGATTAACCCAAATAACTGAACACCTATGTGTTATGTTCGCAGATGATGCTACCATCTACATTCCAAAACATAATTTAAGTAGCCCTGTATATGAAACATTAGTAAATAACACTATAAAAGCTATTGGTGATTGGTTAGACAATATAAACTTAAAATTAAATGTCGACAAAACCAAATTAATCAATTTTAGGAACTATAAACAACCTCCTGTTCATATCAACATTTCATAAAAAGATAGACAAATAAAGACAGTGCAAGAAACCAATTTTTTAGGCGTCAATATAGATACATACCTCAATTGGAAATCTCATGTAAGGTAAATAAACAGCAAACTCTCACAGTATTGTTACGTTTTATCTATACTATCTAATATCTCTTCAAGAAAAATTGCTATAAACGCTTACTATGGTTACGTTTATCCTCAGTTAACCTATGGAGTGATATTTTGGGGAAGCTCTGTGGAGGTGAATTCGACATTTATAATGCAAAAAAGATGCTTAAGAACTATTTTTAATTTAGATAGCACCGACAGTCTCCGTGGCGTCTTCAAAACCAACAATCTTCTGACACTTACTGGTATTTATATATTCGAATCTTGCACATTTGTTAAAAATAATATGAGCTTTTTTAGTGAAATAAAGTCAAATCGAACTGTAATTAAGAGATCTAGGCATAGGTACGATATTTGTATACCACAGATCAACAACAGTATGTTCTCTAAAAGTGTATTTGCTATGGTAATTAAAATCTATAACTGTTTACCCCTAGACATAAAAATATTAGAAAGTGGTACATTTAAAACAAAATTAAAGGCGTGGCTAATTTCTAAATCTTTCTATACAATTCAAGAATATTTTAATGATCACAAATTGATTGCATATAATATAATTAACGTGTAAGTGAAACCGACTGTGTGTATGGAGTTTAGATACCTACTAATAAGAAAATTATTTTATTGTTAAATGCTAACATTTAATTTTAATATTGTACGCTCGAAATGGGCACGCTGTTGATACCATTATACTCTGTAACATCTCTATGTACCTACACAGTGAAACAATAAAGATATTCTATTCTATTCTATTCTATTCATATGATGAAGTCAATCTCATTTCTGGTTGAACCATCGGGGCTTAACCACGTCCACTTCCTGGAAGGTCGTTTCTCGAAGAAGGAGTTCATCATAAAGTCCCTCCCTCTCCATGAAGTCCACCAACCGCTGACCCCTCTGGTTCCGCTGTCCATATCCATGCGATCCCACTCTCAACTCGTCGACATTCCGTGAGCCCACCTTGGCGTTGAAATCCCCCATAACAATGGTGAAGTAAGTTTCGGAGACATGTATGGCCTTGGATATCTCCACATACAATGCCTCTACTTCATCATCAGGGTGTGCCGTGGTCGGCGCATATACCTGTATGAGCTTCAGCGAATACCGGTCGGTGATTCCGAGTATAAGGTACGCTACCCTGCACGACACACTATCGACTTCTACTACGTTGTTGATTAGAGACTTACGGACGAGAAACCCGACACCACTCTGGGATTTACGCTCTCCTTCCCGGAAGAAGTGCATGTTGCCGGACTCCAGGGTTATGGTATCCTGTCCCTCCCTTCGGATTTCCGATAATCCCATGATATCTCATCGCATCTTGCTCAATTCTTCTTCCAGCTCGACAATCTTCTCGTTGGTCCTCAGCGTGCGAATGTTATGTTTTGCCAGGGCCAAAGTCTTATGTTGGTGGAGGTGGTAGCGGGGCGTCTTCCGGTGATTCTTAGCACCCCTTGCTCCTCCGTCACCTGACCTGCTACCTAGGTCAGGAATAGAGGAGCTGCCGGGGACTGGGGGTCATGGTTGTTGGTTGGCTGTCATATTTTGGGGGGGTTTGGAGTTGCTATAATCCCCACGCTTGGCAGGCGGCTTGGGGATCACAGAGTGTTACCATCGTTAACTAAGAAGACGCTGCTGCCCGTCCTCCGGTGGTGCTGGATTGCAGTTTTACGACATGCCCAATGTTAGAACTCATTGTAGGTATATCTATTTACCAAAATGTTTGTACCAAGTAAAAACTCAAAGTACATAACGGAATGCAACGAAACTTCGCAAAATAAACATTCAAAATAATGGATTAACATTGTAACGGAATGTTACATGACTTCATCTTGTCTTGTTAACGGTTACGAATACGGAACCCTAATAATCTTAATAATACCCGCATTTACATACTTATATCTACCATAGCAATTATTTTAGTAATATCGTTAGTATCATAAATATTGATTATTTATTTATGGTACTAATGAATGTTAAATTAAAACATGTAATATTTATTAATACTTATTCGCTACTAAAATTAAAGTTCGATCGCGCGACTTGTCATTGAACGAAACATTTCTAATATGCAAATCTACAATGCAGTTTTCCTAACGGTTGTACGATAGCGCTAGAACAATAGACGGGAGCGAGAGGTAAGATGCGCTGGAGCAGGCCGACAAGCGGCCGCCGCCGCTCGTCAGTCGCAGCTTGGTTAGATCAGTGGACGGTTCACGTCACTCGTCTCAATTTTCTACATTCCAAACGGCTGCGCGATCTATGATTTAATAAAATAATAAGTTTGTTTTGGTCTTAACAATACCATAATAGTGTGGTGACGTCTCACCATCTAAATAACTACTTCTAGTACCGGATTTGACCCCGCTTTAGGGTAAGTTTTGAATAGCACACACACAAACAGTTAGGTATTTTACTCATTTCTTATTCACAATTAGCACTCATTCTTGCTTAAATTTCATTGTTTTAAATTATATTTAAAACTAGATGTACCTGCGGCTTCGCTCGCGTGGATCAAATAGTTTTATGCGCATGACCTTATTTTACTTTAAATAACAAAGTAACGTTTAAGAGGGTTTAAATTCGGTTGATCATTTTGTAACGATATCTTCGTGCATAATAACAATGTTGTATCTCGCGCCATCTTACACTTGCGCCTCTCTAAAGATAGATACTTTCATTATGAAGGAATGCAGTCTTATGTTGTATTTTCTAGATTCTAGGTCGGGTAGATGGGATATTCGTGTTGGTTCCATGGCGACAAATGGCCCGCGCACGCAACCAAGAGGTATCACGATTTGCAGTTCATCAATGTGACCGCAAAGCCTAATAAGCCAAGTAGCCAATTCGGGACCGCGGAATTTTAAATCATGAGGTTACGAGTGCAAAACCCGGGCCCGTACTAAATGATCTCTTTGGCTGTTAATGTATATTGTGTGAACCCGCAAATGGGCCTGTAGTGGCTTATTCGCCTTTCGAGTATAGACAAACAAATATAAAATTTTCATTACCTACTCAAAAAAAAACGATCTTCTCAAATTAAATATTTAACAGCAATTCGGAAAACTCTTGTGCATCCTGACTCGAAAGCGAAAAGGGGGGGGGGGGGGGCTCCCCCTCCCCGTATGTACTCTGTATGACAACCTGCCATTTGCATCCACCCGTTGCTCGCGACTACCATAATTATCATCATCATCAGCAGCCCGTAGACATCCACTGGTGACCGAAGGCCTCTGTCGCGAAGTATCGCGATGACGCTAAAATAAAATAATCTATAGACACATAGGCTTCTGTGGCCTTTTCGTCGCGAGTCGGGTGTGTCGTGAAGTCTCACGATGTCAGTAACTTCCGGGTATCTAATTCACGGCGGACATTATAGGTGGTGTAGAAAGAATCGATACCAATGACACCACTTGTATGGTGCCATTGGCTCGTCATCCTACCCAGCCATGCCGGCCAGGACAGATCCCGCCGCTAATACCATCAACCCGATATGCAGTTATAAAATGAGCAGAGGACCAATAGATCTAGTATACATCTTTATGACATGTTAATAACTCCATGAGATTAATCATTATTCAGTTTGACCCCGTTACAGTTCTTAGGCTATCCCTTTAGTAACTCGTTGAAGATTATTATTATTTATATTTATATATACATGGGAAAACACAATGATATGACATGGTCAGTAAGTCAGCCAAAACATCTATTTGTTATGTCAAAGTAATTGTCTAGTCATGTCCCACCGGACCAGTACGGTATAATTACGTCAGCATGATATATCAGCTCAGATCCCAACGGACCTACGGACCAGTATGTGAGATGTCAACATGATGTATCAGCTCAGACTCTCCCTTCCTTGAAGAAGGGCAGAGATCTGTGTGAAGTTAGATTCCGCGGAATTAGGGCGCGACCCGTCTTCCCTTTAGGCCATCACTCCCCTCTCACGGAGGGGATCAATGATTAAGACTACGTCTGAGGGCCCACTCCCACCCCGCAGGTTGGGCAGCGATATGCATACATAGAAGTTATCGGAATCAGGGGCTTCACTTCTCCCCTTTAGGCCATCACTCCCCTCTCAAGGATCAATGATTAAGACTACGGGCCCGCACCCTTCCCCCAGGAAGGGCAGCGCTATAGGTGCATATAAATTACGGGGATCAGGGGCGCTACCCATCACACCGTTAGGCCATCACTCCCCTCTCGCAGAGGGGTTCCATGGTCAAGACTACGGGCCCGCTCCCTTCCCGCAGGAAGGGCAGCGATATGCGTGCATTTAAATTGCCGGGATCAAGGCAGGCTCTCATGGAGGGGATCAATGATTAAGGCTACGGGCCCGCTCCCTTCCCGCAGGAAGGGCAGCAATATGCGTGCTTCCAGTTCGTCATCAGGATCGTCATAGTGGATCAGTCCGTCAACAATAAGGAGTAATTGAGTCATATACATCAAGAGAGCAAATTTGAATATCGAACCCCTTGGCCTAGTTCATAAGTCTATATCAGCTAGGAGGAATCTTAATACGAGTGTCAGAAATACAAACTACCCACATGAAAGTAATAATAGATATATAATTATATTGGCTTAGGAATAGACCATGAAACTCCACGGCCACGTGGTTCAATCGCAACTAAGTTAGATAGTCACACATTATAGAAATACATCATGAAATATATATTTAATCAAAGATCTGTGAGCAGACCGCTCTGCCATCGCCCCTACACTTACAAGTCGGCATACGTTAATCTACTATAAGAAAATTCCTGAGCCTCCCAGTGAAATAAAGTGTTCGCCGTATAATTGTAAGCAAGAAGCAAGTATGCCGCAAAATGGTTATACGTAAGAACTCTGCACGTGGTAAAAATAATATACGAACAAATATAAAGTTGATAGAAATTTGCCTAGGGACTTAGCTTTCATTCCGCCGGTCTCCCGCTCTAACTGGTACTTCACAATATCACTTCCATTTAAATCACTATGCACCACAATATGACTTCACTCGCTCATTGCTTATCTAAGACTGACCGCCCGTTATGGTGTTAACTATAGGTAGCACATAGTCAATTCGTTGCCTCAGTGCTGCCACCTATAATGTCCGCCGTGAATTAGATACCCGGAAGTTACTGACATCGTGAAACTTCACGACAGCCTCCCCCTTAGACCGCCACTCTGTACGACAACTTGCCATTTGCATCCACCGGTTGCCCGCGATTACCATCATCATCATCATCATCACCAGCCCGTAGATATCCACTGGTGAACGAAGGCCTCCCCCTTAGACCGACACTCTGTATTATAACCTGCCATTTGCATCCACCGGTTGTCCACGATTTTTACAATATCGTTGGTCCACCTAGGAGGAGGCCTACCTACTGTGCTGTGCGGTGTTAAGTAGCTTATGATAACACAGAACATTTTTAGAAAATCGCATGTCAATCCATTCTTCCTTACTCGCAAACTCTCAAGATAAACATTAACCAGTATAGTAATGTGTCGTTGCGGTTTTTTCAAATAACGCAACGAAACCGTTGTTCGTTGGCCAACAACGTTTATATAACTATCTGTTTCTAGCAACTATCTATTTCCAAATTTTTAAATGCGATACGTTATGGTTTAACGTAAATGCGTTTACCAAACGATGATCATCCTAAAAACATTGGGAATAAGTCACATTTTCGCAATCTCTAAATTCAACTCGGCCCAACGTGTATAGCTATCCTACTCGCACGCATGGTAACGCTCCATCTGGCTTATTCGCTCCAACCCGCTATGTCGATAACTTCATGTACGCTATAGTTTGCGCGAATTTAGAGCGTTGTGAAAATAACGTTGGTTTCGTTTCATACATAACAAGCCATGTTTGTGAAACAACTCGTTATTGAAATAACTAGTTTTGCTATGGTTGGACAACGAGTGATCGTTGTTTAGCGCGATAGATAGTTGTACAACTATCTACGTTGGACAACGCTCACCACTAACCAGTATAAGCTGATCCTCGGACCTTAGGGGCTCGGTATGATCGGGGGTTCAAGTTATAGTAGATAACTATATTTTTCCATAAATTGCGCCATAACTTCTATATTCCTGGGCCGATTTTGATAAAACATAGCCTATGTGAAGCGCCAGACTTCATAGATCATATTTCAAGAAACTGCATTCAAATTCGTGCCGTAGTTTCTGAGTTTATCTCGGACAGACAGACAGACAGGCAAAAAATTTAAAAACTATATTTTTGGGTTCTGTTGCTCTCATACACTCTTAAAAAAAATATTTTTAAATATATCTTCAATGTACAGTAATCGCCTCGTTACAGTTTTATTAGTATAGATCATTTTCAGCTTTGTCCACCAGTAGTAACTAAAACTATTACATCTTCAGTCAATTGCTGCATTTAACTTTCCGACTGCCTACCTACATACATAATAATTGTTTCCTTTTTACTTGCTTTTGTTCTAATCTCTAAATTCCAATGTAAAAGACATTTCCAAACCCATATATCCATTATGTACTTGGTTTGCTTATTTATTGTTAATGGAGAACTGTGCTACGTACTTCAATTGCTAAATAATTGTTGTAAACTCCGTTCTGGTTGCTCACCACCACGACAATCTAGCATAAAAGATAGGCAGCCACCTACTTCCATTGTCATTTCATGTCGTCGGTGGTCAGTCAGATCGGAATTTGATAAACCAAATCGTAATAGATTGGTTTTATCGCTTCCAGGGTCTTCTATGCCTCCGGTAATTAGTTCCTTACGACGTCTACACCCCAGGACGAAAATCTCTTCGGAAGACTAGATGTGACAAATCCCCAGGACAAAGGCCATCTTCGACCATCGGCAATTGGAACCAGGGGAGTAACCTAAAGCGGCAAAGTCGGATCGGTCGTACACCAACACCCTTACAAATTTGATGTGCTCACCTACCTGTATTATTAAACCTTATATTAAATAACCACTTATTTTTGTACTACCGGTTTTATTATTGAAAAAATCAAACACATAGGCGTGACAACATATAAGCTACTTTGTAAGGCTCATTCTTTATCCGATAAAATCGGCGCCTTAGTAATAGCTTAGCAGTGCCATCTCTCCCATTAACTCCAAACTATGATAGTTTGGTACCTACCTTACTATACCTATACTTGGTAATTCAAGCTATCATTCATAATGAAAGAGTAGAGATATTAACCACTATTACGTATTGTAACCGTGTGCGACTGTGCGGGTGGGTGTGTGCGCGCAGGGACGCAACGCGGGACTGTAGGCCGGCACCGACACAGGCACTTTGTAAAAACAGAGCCCCGCACCGCCAACGGCGACGCCGCGCCGTGCTGATGCCGTGCCGGCAAATGGAAAAACGCCCAATGACTGGATTACACGCACGGGGCTTCGTATCTAATGCTTCGTTCGCCTTAATAATAATGCTTATTTTATACCTTACCCGCGTAAACCCGTACCCGTAATACCTACCTTTCGTGTAAACGTACTGACATTGGAAGTGAATAGAGCCCGATCCTATTTACTAAGCGACAAGTGTCATATTAATATTAACCGATTCGTACTACCTATCGAGAAGTACGAAGTCGGTGTAACCTATGAGATTTATACCTATACATACATCGTAAATACGCTGTCAGTACACCTCTATATGCCATAGAGCTTCATTTATAACAAGTTTATAATTACAAATATCCTGCCACAAATTATGAACACCATATTATGATAGTACAATCAAAATACTACGTCACCGTTTATCAATGAACGCGTTCATTCCTTCTCTTACGTGCGAGTGAAATTTATATAATATAATAATTTATTTAAATCAAAAGCTTAATATTTAGACACTAATAACGAAAAATCTAAACATAAGCTGTTAATAAACGCGGAATATCATCCGGATCGGATGCGAAGAAACATCCGTCTCTTGTCAATAAGCAACAAGTTAAAAATTTGAAAGAAAGGAAACGACAACAGACAGATTAGCCGCACCGAAGACAATCCACGTTCAAACAAGGGGCTAAATTATTATCTAATTGAGCATTTAAATTTTAAAACATTTAAAGTTACTACAAAATAAAGTCTAAACAATTGAAAAGAAGTTTGTCTATTGGTTTCCTCACTAGGCAAGCCTGTATCGAGGAAACCGGGTTATCCGGAAACAATAATATTTAATAAAGCCTCATTGACAAAACAGCAAACAAAAAGAGATAAATTATTCTAATGAAACAAAATTGATTCGGTTAGTACAAACCTTAAAATAATTAATTACAAAAAGAATCAAAAAGGTAATATTTTAACTAATAATATTTTGGTCTAAGATATAATTTTTATGATATTCTCTGTTTTTTCATATGTTAACGTTTTAAGCCATTTCCGAACGATGTATTTTACTTCATTAACCCTTTTCTTTTTAATGTCACAGCACTTTGACACTGCGTTATATACAAATGTTCTAGCGAAATCTCCAAAACGATGAGCAAAAGAAGTGTTAACTGCACATAATGGTATTTTATATACCCGGCGGTTAACTAAGGATTCGTATTCTGGAGAGGCTAACAGATACTTATGGGCATTCAGTGTGGTACTTAAAATGAATTGTTGGCGTACACTCAGAACATCTGCTTCTTCATACAATTTAGAAGTTGGGTACCTGAAGGGTTTCCGAAGCATCACTTTTAAAACGGACCGCTGTGCTACTTCAACTTGTATCAAGTGTGTTTTTGCGGCACTGCCCCAACATGTGATGCAATATGTTATCAAAGAATGGCATAATGCATAGTAAACCTCGGTTAGGGTTTCCTTGCAGGCAACCATACGCAAATTTCGCATTATGTTTATAATTTTTCTTATACGTGCCGATAGGATGCTGATATGTGATTTAAATCTAAGATTTTCATCAATGTGAACTCCAAGATATTTAAAAACTTTAGTACGGGCTAGCGGGTCACAGGGACATGACGAATTCATCTTGCACATGCTGTCGTGAATTTTAATACTAGTAGCTAACTTAGGGGCTGAGGCAGCAGTCTTATGAAAACATATGTATATTGTTTTTTTAGTATTCAATGTAAGTAGATTCTGCTGCAGCCAACGAGAAATCAGGGCCATACCCTGTTCAGCAGAGGAACATACTTCGGGCCATGAGGGGCCGTGAAATACAATTACCGTATCATCCGCGTAGCAGAGAATTTCTGCATTTTTAACTGACACATTGTGTATATCGTTGATATACAAGATGAACAGCGTGGGCCCAAGTATGCTGCCTTGCGGGACACCAAAATGAATAAACTGTGGGTTGCTGATAGTCTGGAAAATCCTTGTACACTGTCTCCGTTCCGTTAGATAGCTTTTAAACCAGTCTGATGCAATACCTCGAACCCCCATACCTTCTAACTTTCTCAAGAGAATAGGAACAGAGACAGTGTCAAAGGCCTTTGCAAGATCTAGGAAGATACCAACACAGTGCTCTTGGTTATCTAAATGCGACGATACGACATTTGTAAGAAGTGTCACAGCATCTTCAGTGCTTTTTCCCTTTCGAAAGCCAAATTGTTTCGATGAGATCAAATTGTTTGATTCCAAGTAATTTACAAGACGTTTATTAACAATTTTTTCTAGTAATTTGGAAAAGACCCCTAAGAGTGATATAGGTCTATAATTGTCTAGTGAGTACTTGGATCCACTTTTATGAATGGGACATATTGAAGCGATTTTCCAATCATGTGGAAAGGTTCCACTCGCGAGACTTAAATTAAAAATGTACGTGAGTGGTATTATTATTTCATTTTTGACATATTTTATAAGAGAATTGCTGAAACCATCAATACCAGGGGCTTTATCGTTCCGCAGGTTTAATATTAAAGTTTCGAGTTCTTCGTGGTCAGTTGGAGAAAGAAAAAAAGAATTCGAAGGGGACTTGGTAATACGGACTGATTTTGCTAAGTCGGTTTCATCTCTACGAAGACCAGAGATAATTTTAGCTGCCAATCTTTGGCCGACGGTGGAAAAGTGATCATTTGTCAGTGAAATTGATTGTTCAACGTTGTCGCATCCTTCTAAGTTAAGCAATTCTGAAGATTCTTTGTTGATATTATTTAGATGACAAATATTTTTTATCGAACGCCAAAGCTTCTTTGGATTCTTTCTATTTTCTTTTAACTCTTCTTCTTCGTGATTATTTTTTACTTTCCTTAATAAATCTACAAAAAAATTTTGATATCTTTTATAAGAAATCTGAAGAACTATGTTATCCGGTTCATTTTTTGCACGTTTGTGAAGACGATCCCGATGACGCATGCATCGCATTAACCCCGGAGTTATCCAAGGTTTTAAGTTGTACCTAGTTCTGCTGATTTTGATACGATTACTATGTCTATTTATAACTTCCGTGAGTTGTTTTGTGAAATCTTTAACAGCAATGTTAATATTATTCATATCACAAATAACAGACCAGTCGAGTTTCGCTAGATCGGCCTTAATCGCCTCAAAATCCCTTTTTATTGTAAAACGAGTTGGCCTGGGAGGTTTTGGAGAAGTGAAACATGCACCAACTATGACCGGGTAATGATCTGTAATTACAGATTGACAGACTATTCCAAGTAGAGTTTCAATGTTAATTATGTTCTTTACATAAATGTGATCGAGACAGGACGATTTTCTGGTAAGTTGTGTAATAACTGGTAAAAGTCCATGCTCACCCATGAAACACTGATACTCAAGGCTTGTCTCGTCACCTGCATTATCCATTATATTAACATTAAGATCACCAGCCATTATGAACGGCAGCCTATTTATTTTAGCCAAGAAAATTTCTAGAGAAGAAAGAAAAGATTCTATTTTCTTAAAAGATGGCGAACGGTAAACTCCAAGGATATTGATAGTATTAGCAATCTGAATGTACAAACAGTTTGCCTCACTCAAGGCTGGTTCAGAGGCAACCACTGACCAAACATCCCTGACATACGCAACTACTCCTCCATTTTGGTTGATATTATTTTCCGTTTTGAATGAATTGTAGCCTTGTAATTGCGGGATAATCGTAGAATCAGTCAGCCAGCACTCTGTTAAAATCAAAACATCCATCGGCACGCTAAGACGCGCTAAGGCAACAAGCAGCTTGTTAAAGTTACACTGAATGCTCCTAATGTTTAGTGAGAGTAACTTAAAGTTATGACTCGGTGCAAAGATCTGTTTACAAGTATCCAAGTCATTTAAAGACAAGCACTTGACATTAATAGCGTCTAACTCTGATCCCAAATCGTCGGCGAACATCATTTCCATGTGGCAATTTTATCCAAAATATAAATACCTAATGCTGATACACGAACTAGATCATACAACAATAAAAACATCAGGACCCTATAATATTTAGCCAAGAGTTTACAGAAATTTTTAGGTGCATAGTTAATAGATTTCGCTATAAAAATTTCGAAACAATTGTACGGTTTGATATGAGTGTGAGGTGCTATAATAATTGACTGTTTTACAAAAACAGGGTTAGCTCGTGAAAGCAAGTGCAATAAGATCTGGTTATAATGACATACAAAATTAAGGCTTAAGTTGCAGTTGATAAATGTAACGGATGTGGCTTTGTTTACGTTATAATATGTAAACCCAAAAGTTAAAATACAATAAAAACTATAGATAGCTTTGCAAAAACAGAAATCATATCTATGTTCCGGCGGTATCCGAGGTGGGGAGTAGACGTTCCAAATCCTTGTGAGATTGTATGAGCAAGGACGCTTTCCCTTCGCGCTGCCGGACGTAGATTTTGCCCTGGTTACACCAGCAAAAGGCATATCCAAGTTGCTTTGCTTGACCTCGCGTGTCACGAAACAAAATTCTGTTTTCCTTGGTTAATCTTTCGTTAAAAAAGACTTTACGATCAACACCGGGTACCTCTAGATCTGCGCTGCTAAGATTTTTCCTTGATTTGGCGGCCTTTACGAATATATCGCGCTTGGTGCGACGGAGGAGACGAACAACTATCGTTCGAGGCATTTTATCACCATCCTCTGGCAGATTCATTGTTATAGGCGGGCGGCGTGGACCCACACGGGCCACCCAATCTATGTCCGTGTCTGCTAGCTCAATGCCTATCTTCTTCGCAGCTACTAAGACGGTATGATATAAATTTTCCGAAACATTTTCAGAAATACCCGCTATTTCAAATTCATTTCTTAAATTGTATTGCGTTTGAGTTTTTATTTCGTTTTGTAGCTGCATCACCGTAGCTTGTAAGGTATTAACCTCCTTATCTCTCTTCTCCAAATAGTTTAAACGCTCATCCACAGCGTCCCACTTCAGCATCATTTCATCTAATTTCTCGTTATTGTAGGAAAGAGACTGAGTCACGTCGTCCAGCTTAGACACGACCGCAGAAAATCGAAGAGTCAATGCTCGCAGCTGCTCTGTAAGTTGGATCGCATCGCTATCTGTCGAGTCCGACTTTTTACGGTTGCTACCATTCTCTGGGGCACTCCGTACCGGTGTGAGACTGTTGTCTCCACCTTTTTTCTGAGTGGCACAGCATTCAGGACACATCCACACCTTTTTTCGTTCTGGGGTAAGAGAGCTAACGTTTATACATTGGGAACAGAAAGATTTATCACAAGCGGCTGATGAGCATTTAACGCTGGTTGACTCTTTCGCGAATTTCATGCACCCGGCACACTTAGTTGGTGGCATGATGATGATGATGACAGTTGAGAAAAATTTACAACTTAACTATCAAAAAACTTTGCCTCCCAGAGACAACCTTAGTATACGACGACCCAGTGGCACTTCTGTAGCGTTAGACTTGGGCAACACGTCACAAAGATGCTTCGCAACCGTTTAACTCCAGGCGCAAGCGATTCTCGCGGTTATGTGCAGAGCGCAACCGCGAAAATACTGTGCACGTTTGCGGTAACTCCTGTAGCAACTTCACACTGATAGATTCGTGGCAGAAATTATTTACTATGTTTTTACCAAAATTATCGCACTGAATTTATACACAGAGTTTAGATACAAATAGGTTGATTGTAGCACAATACACTTACAAACTTTTATACCTATCAGATCAATATTGAACTTATAATTGAAAATTCTGTACGGAGTATTGATACAAGATGTTTACTGTATTGACGAGGCGTCAAAGATGCGATGTCATTTCAATGGGTTATCATTTCACTTTCACCGCACAAGGCTATTCACCCCGCAATGATTGATGTCTCAAATCATAATGGAGTAGCGTGGGGGCAGCTTTAGAGGCATTTTATTACAAATGTCGCGAAATCACTTTCAGGTATTTATAATAATGATGAACCGACCTTATTGTGTTCCAGAAACAATACCTACTACTACTACTGTAGCTTAGTTTGTCTCGGAAACGATTTTAAATACATTTCGATTCCAACTTTCACTTCATACTTTTACGGGCTTAGGACTGGCAAAATTACTTTAATTTTGTGACTGATTAAGTATTTTTTTTATTAAACACTTTGAAATTTAAGTTAAATGTTGCAAGAAAAATTTGGTAATTTTGGCGTATTTAAAAAGTTGGAATCAACTTTACAGTGATTGGTAATTAAAAAGATTTAAAAACACTTACATTACAGGTATTTTAATAATTGTTCGAAATGTCCACCTCCACTGTTAATGCACACTCTAGCACGGTTCACTAAATTGCTCTTTAGAGAGTTCAAAACGTTAACTTCACATCTCACTTCATCAAAAGCGCCTATGATGCGCTGTTTTAATAATTCGACGGTGTCCGGTTCACCAAAATACACTCGGCGTTTAATTTCATTCCACAGATATTCGGGTCGGCTGACGAGAGTCCGGGTACAGCTCACGGTACATTTGCACGGCTGCAGTGGCATTTTCGTTACACATAAAATATGCACGTAACATTAAAGTGTATTCAGGAGCACTGTATTGATACGCCATTATCAAAATAGCGCATCGACGACGCGGCGCGAAAGTTCACTGCAACCCGTGTTACCTTGACCGCAATTAGCACGCGACTAATGCCGTTACCTTGGTGTCGTGGCGGCTGCCTTTGAATTTCGGCGGCCTTGCGGTGACCGGAGTCAAACGAAGCCGCCGCTTACGATGACTTTGATTACAACCGCCCGCCGGCGTCGGCGCAGAATTGAGCGAAGAGAGGGACGCACTGCTTATGAATGACTTCAATCAGCTGACGCACATAGTAATAGAGTAAATTGCGTAAATGGTTGTGTTGCATATTTAGTGTCCAATAATTACCAAATTTTCGAGACATTTTTTTTACCTCATATTTTCAGTTTTTTCTTCAGGAATGTGTTCAGTATCGGAAATAGATAACGCTGTTAAAATTAAGCTAACTTAAAAAAAGTTGTGGTGTATAAGCAAGAGCATACACATTATTTTTCTTACTTTCTTTAACGTCAGTCTCATCAATTATCTTAGAATAATTATTTTAGTTGTTTCTTTAAAATGTTTGTCTGTTTGTATGTCTGTCCGGGATAAACTCAAAAACAACGGCAAACATTAAAAAAACGGTCTGTAGAATCCGGTGCTTTAACATTTAATCAACACTACATTTCACTTTTAATCAACACTACAATCACAACATTTAATCAAAATCGATTCAGGGATGCCAATTTATGACGCAAATTAAAAAAAATATATACCTATGTGTGTAGTGGGTGCACTATTAATTTAACCCCGAAATATAAAGAGCCCTTAGTGCACAAAACTCATGTATGTTTCATTGGTGTGAGCAATAAAGAGTTAATCTATCTATCTAAAACCCAGCTGTAACCCCAGTCGACGTCGTACCTTCGTCAGCCGTGGACGTCATCTGGCTGATGATGTTATTGAATATCTTGTTCGGAATGTAGGTAGTTTCATCTAGGAAACCGAAAAGCATGAAACAACACATGGTATGGGCCTGGAATTAGAACTCGCGTCTCGTGCGCTCACAATATCAAGCTGAGCGTACTCAAAATTAAGCTAACATGGCTTATTAGGCTCTGCGGTGTCCTTGATCATATAGCAAATCGTGACTTATCGTGGCGTACTTCTAGATCGCCACGGAACGAAAAAAAACAAGTAATCGTGCATTCACAGGGACCTTAAGTGTATACCTACCCTGTTAAATTCCTCAACTTCTTGGCTGTGCCCGGACATCTTGCCAACAAAATAAAATTAAATGTTAGTGTGGCCCACAGACCTTAAATGCATAAAATACTATTCAAACAAAATGTAGCCTAAATGTTATTGTGGGACCTGTAAGCCTGCCAAAGTTCTATAACGGCATTCGATTGAAGGTGATGTCGTTTTGTACATAATAAATACCTATAAAAAACTGCATCCCCTTATAGTAATTATATCTTTAGAGATGGCCCAATGAAAGACAGTGCGAGATACAATAAAAACTTGAAACACGCAAATGAACAGCCGAATTTAGATCCTCCTTAACTTTACTTTGTTATAATATACACCTAAGAATAAATAACCTATAATTTAATCTAAGATATACCTACAATGAGGTTACGCGCATAAAATAATTCCGTCCACGCAAGCGAAGCTACGGGTACAGCTAGTACATAATATAGCAAAGACAGATTTATAAGGTGAAAAAGTCCCTGAATAACTCATGCAAGGATTTCAACTCAATACAATCACCGTGTGTAGAACGTTCGAGTGTACTTACGCAATGCGACGTCATTGTCGACTTGTCTTGCGATAATTGGCACTACCGGGTAGAGGCGCATCGTTTCCTTGATGACTGCGCTTAGGTATGTTAGTTGATGCAGGTCTTCGTAGGTAACCGCTCGATCGGAATCACCGTACACTCCCTGTAGTCTGCAAATTATGATATCGGCAAAAATTTACGTTCTTGTCGAAAGTGAATCTCGAATCGAAACACAACGTACAATATTTTTTTGTAGAGATAGGACTCTATTGCACCGTTACCCTTTTCACATAGTACCTTTGAAAGTTATTCAACCGCGAAGTAAATAGTATACAAGCATTAATAGAGTCTGCCTACCATGTCGTACCGCACCATGACCATGCTAGAAACGTAGCTATCAGGCACCAAAAGCAAAATGATACGCTTTAATATGCCCACTGAAACAGATCTAACTGACGGCGTTCTGTGTCCTTATGTATTGCTCTAAGATGAGGTTGACCAATGCCAGAACCCAAGGCAAGGTTGTTGTTAATAATATTGCATTTTTTTTTATATATACTTAATTAAGTCACGATGGGACTGACATGCCAGCGTTGGCAAAAGTCCCAAATTAAATAAAGAATTAAAAAAAATAACCCTGTATAATGCCCGTATGCAACACCCACCAAAACCGATAGGTCGCCGCCAGGGCTTGTAATATCAGAAGGTTTTGAATTCCAACACTGTGCTACGGTGTTGGGTCTCAATACCGGAATCCCGGTAATTGAAACAAATTAGTTTTAAAGGGTTTTAGGGTGTTTTAGGTGATTTGGTATATTGACGACACTTTGAAATCAACCGAAGTCGAAACTGAATGTCTGCTTGACTTCTTGAGTAGAGTTGCAGGTGAGGTAGGCGGTTCAACCGATTCGGCACGAGGACCTTGGAATGAGGCGCGTGCGTGATATTGCCATGCCAGGTTTCCTCGCGCTGGCACATGCGGTTGCAAACTTTGTCACTCTTTATTTTTCGCCTCTATGGTGACAGTGAGTATTCCGTATGTGTCCGACGCTTTTGCAGCGTAGTCGAGCCTAAATTCTGGCGCTTTGTGTCCCGCAGCTCCGCATGCCCAGCGTGCTTGGGATGACGTGGGTGCTAAGCATAAAGGAATTTCAGACAATGCTGCCGGCGTAGATTAGAATCCTGGGCAGGGTCTTCTGTGGCCTCACTTTACAGGACGATGACTCTCTGTGTGCGTGTAGCTCTCCACCTGAGCTGCAAGGTGGGTGAACCTCAGATACACCCATGGTTTCATGGTGGAAGCTGATGGTCATCACTCTTTGAGATGTCGCTGTTGCACAGGTAGGTTTTCGCGACATAATGCTTTACAACGTAGGTCGCAGAGCTTTTGGCTCGGCAAATGTTCCTTGCATGCTCCAGCTTATCGGGCAAGTCACCGCGCCTTAGTAGAACCGATGGTAAGAAGAACGGGCTGACTCTGGCGCCTTAGAAAAGCGGCAAATGCTTGGTGAGGAACACCTCATGCGTCAGCACTGTCGCTGCCAGCCACTTTAGCCACTCGGTCCACTCACCGGGAGCGGCTGCGGAAGATGGTGCTAATGTAAACCGGCACAAATACGCAGTGATGGAACTAAATTAATACCCTAGCCCCGGAGGTAGGTATTGGCACTGCGGTAGTCGTCGGGGGAGGGGAAACAGACCACAATGCCGTCTATGTGGGATTTGGCGGAAAACTGCACCGGTAGGTCCCAGAGATTGCGGCAGTCGAGTTCCCATAGTTCCCGGTTGCGGACAACAATGGTACCGGTGCAGCGGCATTGGGCAGCGGGGGCGACTATCGAAGCGGAGTCCGATTGTGCGGAGTCGGAGGCAGGCTTAGTCCCTGAAGTTGGATAAGGGGCCTTGGGAGGAGGAGGGAGAGAAGCGATGGTGGCGGTGCGTTTTTCACCCTTCTTGGAGCCGACAACTGTAAAGCCGTCGTTCTGGGTAGGCGTGTCCATGTATGGAATATCGGGGTTGGGAAGGTCGGGACTGTCCAAAATGGACGGATGAAGTGGACGGGGGAGAGGGGAGCGCGAGCGTCCTCCGAGAGAGTGGCGTCTGCGAGGAGAGCGCCTTCTCAGCGGGGATTGGCTCCTTGCTGGAGCGCGACCCCTTGGCCGTGAGTGGCTCCCGTCGCGGGCGGAGGCTTTCGGTGGAGGCGGATGCTTGGGAGCCGAGGGGTATGGCGCCGAAAAATTGGGTGTCAGTTTGCAGGCCGAAGCTGCCTGCCCTCGTGGGGTTTTGGGACGGACGGGAGACCTTTGCGCGTAGGTCTGGGGAGCGCGAGTGAACTCCTACATTTCGGAGGGATTAGCCATCAGGTGGTCTAACAAAGTTTTCGCGACGAAGTCAATGGCTTCGTCGAAATCCTTTGGCAAGACCATCATGTAGCGGGAGAGTTACGGAGGTTGGGGGAGGAGGTTCCCAACGGGAGGAGAAAGTGTGTGATCCTTCTGCCGGAGTTAGGCTGAAGGTTGCGTACCTAGGTGTCCTACTTAGAAGGTGTCCCAGCTGCCGGTGTTATTTTATTGTGCAGCTGGTTGTGTGCCTGAGATATCTGGTGTCGACTAGGGCGTCCCCAAGGCCGGTGGTTCCAGACCCAGCCGGATACCGTTGTTCCCCAGAAGGGGGAAAAACAGGCGCTCTGGGGCTACGCCCGATCGGTTTCGTTCTCACCGTTCAATTTCAATTTCGATTTCAATTTATTCATTTAAAATGCAGCTTACAGGTTTATTCCTATGCGTTACATTCTTTATATTATATTGTAGCCCGTGGGGTACCGGCGGAGTAGAATAGTACCTCCCTCTAGTACCAGGTGTCGTAGGAGCCGACTAAGGTACTTGATGGTGTTGTAGATCTCATACTGCAGTGCTATCACGATCAGAGAAGGACAACTCGGAACAAACCCGGAACGATACCTCCGCAAGGTACGGTCAAAAAAGGACAATTTGGAACAAACCCGGAACGGTACCTCCGTAGGTTTGAGCCAGGTCCTGCAACCGACCCGGCACCACACGTAGTGACCCGTCACTCCGTTGGGTTCTGCCGGTTAGGTCGAGAGGGTGGCGTAGGCTCTGGGCATGAATACGTTACTTTAATCGCGTCCCAGGCGATGTAGCGTCCGTGAAGAGGCCACTTCACCCACTACAGCTATGCTGAGTGGAAAACAACACGGGGAGTGGCAGTTACCGGTTATAAGTCCACGCAGATAGGCGAAAGCGCATCGCCAGGGGTCACTTTCGACAGTGAGAAGGTCCATTGCAGGCCCATTGATATGCTACCGCCCGCTTCAAACCGGGCAGCCCCCGGCCAGTAAGGTGCATATCCGCCTCGGTGCTGTCTTGTCTCCTTGGAGTGAAGGGGACACTGGCTACTAACCAGACAGGCGGTGTCGTTATGTATTTCACATGCAGTTACAAGATATTTTAATAATAAAAACAATAAAAACCACTCAGCCATGCGCATTGGAACATGGAATGTCCGCACTATGCAGACAAGCTTCCCGATCACCTGTGGAAGCTTAAACAACAACCAACCGCTTCGCAAGACATCCGTAATAGATATGGAATTATTAAGATTGAATATGTGGATTGTAGCACTACAAGAGACTAGGCTGGCATATGAAGGTTCCCTACGCGGATCTGACTACACATTTTACTGGAAAGGCAAAAGTTCATCTGAAGTTCGACAGCATGTAGTAGGATTTGCTATAAAAAACGATCTTCTTAATGCCGTTGAAGCGCCTAGAGGCATTTTAGAACGCATTATGATCATGCGCTTAAACACCGATGGTGGCTACATAACATTAATTTCCGCATATGCTCCAACTCTGTCATCCTCGATAGAGCGAAAGATCAATTCTACAGTCAACTTGCAAAAACGGTGCGTGGAGTGCGTTCAGGTGACCGGCTGCTAATAGGCGTGTGGCCTAAAGTTTAATTTATGCCAAATAACAGGCTTAGTGATGAATATATCTATATACATTACACATACTGAAAAAAATAATTTTATTGGCTGATAAATCTCTGAGATATGAGCGTTTAAAGTTTTAGGTGGGGATAGAGAGGGGATGCTCTATCCCTTTCTCGCAAAGCACGTGTTAGTATAGCATTTGTATGCCGCGCCCGAGGCTTGACGTCATAGCTCAGTATAGCGCGCTCTCTGTCTAGCTTGAAATTGAAATACCTAGACCTTATTTATTTTTGAATTATTTTAAATTTTGTTTTCGTTGATAGGCTCTATTGATGATCAGCTTTTTTATGAGGTAATAAAAAAATTGTAGTCATCATGCCTATTCTTGGTGACTTTGACGCTCGAGTTGGGCAGGATTTTATCTCTTGGCCAGATTGTCTCGGTGAACATGGCGTCGGTAAATTAAACGAGAATGGACAGCGTCTCCTAAAATTTTGCTCTCAAAGCCAGCTTTGTGTCACCAACACTTTCTTTAAAGGCAAACTCGTGCGCAGAGTTTCCTGGATGCATCCCAGATCAAACTGGCATCAACTAGACTTTATCCTCTATCGAAAAAAGGACCTGCGAGAAATTTTACACACACGTACTTTCCACAGTGCTGACTGTGACACCGATCATTCTCGTCACAACTGTTCGCTTCAACCCAAAACGCATCCATCATGCACGTCCTGTCCGTAAGAAGAAGTTAAACCCTCCAGGATCACAACACAACCCATCCATTGAAACATATGAGAAGTTAGTTCGTACCGAAATTGCCTCCTGGGATAGTAATGTGCCAACAAGCATGGAATGGGCACGGGTGAAAAAACTTCTCACAGATACAGCTGCTAAAGCTTTTGGTTTTCAATCAAACTCCAATCAAGACTGGTTTAAAGCAAACAGTGACCACCTTCAACCACATCTTGACGAAAAACGTCAAGCAGCTCTGCGACATCGCCTGGATCCATCCATAGGCTCACGTAATGAGTTCACAAAAGCAAAAGCAGTGCTCCAGCGCAATGCTCGCTACTTTGCAAACTTGTATTGGTCTGAAATTTGTAAAAGCATCCAATCATGTGCATCTACAGGTAATTTCGGCGGGATGTACGCATGCATCAAAAAAGCACTTGGGCCGATCCCTAAAAAGTCAGTCAGACAGTACCGTCTGCCTTTTTGAGAGGTGTCTCAAAGAGGCAGACGGTACTTTCATTACGGAGAGCAGTCGACAGATTCGCCGTTGGGTAGAGCACTACAGCGAGCTCTACTCCCAACCGGCTTACATCTCTCCTGAGGCTCTACACTTAATTCCAGAACTGCCTCTTTGGGAGGAGCTCGATGAAGTGCCTACTTCGGAAGAATTTCAAACCGCTGTCAATCAACTCAAGCGTGGCAAAAGCCCAGTCGCTAATAATATTATACCCGAAATTGTCAAACTCCGATGCATAGCCTATTTTGATAAACCTATACACTAAGCTATGGGCCGAAGGTAGTGTGCCTCAAGATGCGTGATGCTAATATTATCACGCTATATAAGGGAAAAAGTGATCGCGGTGACTGCAATAACTACCGTGGTATTTCCCTTCTCAGCATAGCCGGCAAATTATTCGGCTGAATAATTTTGGCAAAGCTACAAAAACTGGCAGATCAAGTTTACCCGGAGGCCTAATGCGGATTTCGTGCCCAACGTTCCACGACAGATATGATTTTACCCTCCAATTGCCAATTGCAAGAAAAGAGCCGAGAACAACAGTCTCCCCTGTACGTTGCATTTGTTGATCTATAAATAAAGCATTCGATACTGTCAGCAGAGAAGGTCTCTACCTGATATTGGAAAAAATAGGATGTCCACCTACACTTCTCTCACTTATAAAATCTTTCCATCACAATATGCAAGGCTCAGTCATTTATAATGGAGAAACATCGAATCCCTTCTATATATAATAGAGGAGTGCGACAGGGTTGCGTCATGGCACCAACTTTGTTTGGCATACTTTTTTCGCTTCTTATAAAAGTAGTCTTCGGCGAAACCAAACAAGGGATACACCTGCATACGAGAGAAGACGGTAAACTTTATAACATCTCTCTTCTCAAGTCTAAACGGCAAGACCAGTTTATTGACAGCCTTCTCTTTGCCGACGATGCAGCCTTTGTTGCCACTTCTCCTTTGCAAGATATCGTGAACAGATTTGCGGCAGCGTGTGCGATGTTTAATATGTCCATAACCGCGAAACAGACCGTCATATTAGCGCAAGGCTGCACTACTTTGGACGCTACATAAATCATCTCTTGTAGATGGAAAAGGGCCAATGATGATGATGATTAAGTATATTATATTATTATACTGAATGTGCCATTAACGAGGCCAGAAAGTATACAAAATAGCAAAATAAATACAACGTACATATCTAAATGACTAGTACTTCAAGAAAAATAAATTACTTAAAACTGATATAAAAAATATGTACAGGTATAAAAGTATAAAACTATAAAAGTAGTGAATACTGAATAGTTGTATAAATAACAAAATTCTTATAAACCGTACCGTTAAGTGTCAGCCGATCGACCACTCACGTGGATTTGAGCAAAACACTAGGAGTGGTTCGATCTGAAAAGAGCGGTTTGAACGAAGGCAGCCGGCCCGGCCGGCTGCGGAGCGGTGCGAGCCCTGCACTAATAATCACACACTCGACTCGTTAGAATTTACGTTAATAAATTAATGCAAAAACCACGTGGCCGAGGTAACGCGGCGGCGGCGGAGGCGCGGTTGAGCCAAGTGGAGTGGAGTGAGTCCGGTGGCGGGGCAGAGCCTCCAGCGGACTGGAGCGGAAAGCGAGCAGCGAGTAGCGAGCGGAGACGTCCCTTACAGCGCGGCGATGAGGAGCGAAGGGTCAAGCCTGTGGTCCCTACCCCTAGAGTGTATATAAAAAGCGCAAGAGATTCTGGAGGGAGTCACCCACCCGGAGTCGAATTTGAGTTGGTTAGGTTTGAAATGAGTGGACAGATCCGACTCGGAGCATCCTGACTCGAGTTATATCAAAGTTACATCAAGAAATCAGACGATAAAGTACATTCCTAAACATTTTTTCCATAATTAATCTCAAAATTCATTTTATTGTTTTCTCAAGAAAATAAAGGATTCGGCACTCGTATTCCCGTATTTCAGGGAGAGGTTCCCGCCTCTCTCTCTCTATCTCTCTCTTTCTAATTACACATATTGGAAAGCCCTTTTCCCGCCTTAGCATTTTTGTTATTTCAATCTAGAAATCCTCACTTCTCATGTTACACTATGTATATTAAATCTCGCTGACAGATCCGACTCGGACAGGTTAGGTGAGTAGTAGAAATGACACGACTTTTATTTTTTTGGATGATTTTATATTAGGATGAGTAGCTGTTATGTTCATTTATTGTAGGATTAGATATTGTTAGGAGTAAAAAATGTATGGCTTTTAAATATTATATCCAATTAATATTAGGAGCAGTGATGGTATGTTATGTAGATTTACCATTAGGATGAGTGATTAATAGGTCTGTTGTTGTTGTCATGTTTTTAAGACAAAATTAATTTGATATCAGAATACAAAGCCATTCCAAACTTTTTTTCTATTTTAAATTACCAGTACTGAAGAACGGCAATTTCATAGGTAAAGACCTAATATTAGGACTTAAACAGTACCATGCCGTTTTAAGTCCTATACATAATTAGGATGAAAATTTGTATGGGAATTATTAGGGACCCGGCGCCAATACAACGAAACTTTAAAATAACACTATAAATTACTTGATATTTTTGATAAAAAATTACTTAAATTGATATTAGTAAAATTGTATACGTACATATGTAACCTATACAAATATAAATAATGTAACTTGATAGTTGTAAGTATTTGTTTATAGGTTTAACTTTTTTGATAGCTTTGTATTAATTATACCACTCTAGATTTTAAATATTGGTAACCACTACTTCGAAATTATAAATGTTTCATTAATTAATCATGCTATTTACACAATATGCTTAAGCACATAGTCTGGCTCGAAATTGTAATTGTAACTAGTTAATAATGTATATGTTTTGACTATGTTCTGTTTTGTGTATCAATAAATAAAAGAAAAGAAAATAATTAAATTAATTGTACCGAAAATAGAAATGATATTTCATTCTGGGTATTATATTTTTATGTTTATTTGATGTTTCTGAGCTCATGATACGTCCGCGCCCTAACAGCTAATACCTCATGCATATTCAAGCTTATAACAAAATGAATAGAATATAGCTACAAGATAACATCCGTAAATAACTCACTCTTCGTACACCTTGTCTTGAACGTCGTGATGTCTGCCCATCAACAGAGCAAAAAGAGCCGCGGTGGTAGCTGTAGTGTCGTACCCAGCCACTAGAACCAGTAAGCTCTCTTCCAGAAGTTCTTCATGCGAATAATTTTGTTTACTCTCATCAGAGACGCCATTCTCTAGTTGGAGGTCGAGGAATGATGGCATCTTGTTTTTGTCTGCTGAAATGTTATTTTAAAAACATTTTTTATCTTTTTCCGATATGTAGATAAACACTGAGTACAAAACATACTGTCTAAACTTAGGAGCCAATCTGACGGTGATTTAAGCAGCAAACCGAATAACCTTCTTACAATGCGTGCAGTGTCAAAGATCACGTTCTCTTGGATCTTCCCCAGCCGCCTAGCGAGAGCCCCTTAAGACGTTGGTCAAGGCTCTTCGTTTATAACGACCGTTTACCGTGACGATTTTCGGGACAATAATGATCGTCCAGTCGACAACCCTCATTGAGGATTTATTAGCAACTAGCTGACCCGTCCCGCCTTCGCACGGGGATAAAAAACCACTTTAAACCGACTTCAAAAAAAGGGAGGTTATCAATGTTACCCGCGACTTCGTGCGCAAACCTACTACTGAAAAATGCTTGCGAGTGGAACACCAATTTATGTCATTTCTTACTACCCTACGGCTACGACGTTAACCCATAGGAACTAACAACTCAAGTAGACCATATGAAATGTACCTAAAGAAAACAGATATTCGGATACCATAAAATTAAAGAAATACGGGGTTTTTTTCAATTAAAAAATGGGTGTTTCTCCACAACTCACCTGATGGTAAGAGACGATGTGTGATGATGATGTGTGAATACCTCAAAAACTATCTGATTTGTTTAGGTCGTGGTAACGTTAAACCTTTAAGCGTAACTTCAGTAAGCTGTGTGTTTGTGTGTTATAACGAAGCTTAAACTTTATTTGGTGTTTTAAATAAATTTCACGGATACGATAAAAAAGCGGGATTCTGTTCTGACTGCCATCGTGCTATGCAAGGAAGTTTTATACTGGTAGGTTACCGCTTCCTTGCTGTCGTATATAATCATTTGACACTGGTCAAGACAGGACACAATTAAAAAGCAAAATGAAAAATGTCAAATGCGCTTCAAAAACACGTTATGATACACTTTGGAGGGTTCCGTAACTATGTTAGTAATAAATAATAATATTATCATAATTTTCATCATAATTTATTTTTGTGATTAATAATTAATGAAGGAATTAGAAAGCTGGGAGCCAGTTGCAAAGGATCATAATAATCGATGGACAAAAGTGACTGCTGAAGGTTATATTCTGTTCAAGACAAAGCCTAGATTTACGGGTTAGCCCACAAACGTGTGAAAAGACACAGTTGGTCTGAAAACCAGGTGCCATCTTGTGTGATCCTGATATGACCGGATCTATTTGACTCCCGAACAGGCATTTTTTGCCATAAGTGCAAATTAACTTTCGACGCTCCATGAATCATCTCTTGTACTTTAAGATAAAAACGGGCCAATGATGAAGATGATGATGAATGTTTCTTTCTGACTTACTCACCAACCCCATTCGATCTAGTAAGAAGCTTCTTCTTAGCACCCCTAGCCACTCTACCTCATTTGTTAGTGACTCGTTTCGTGTAGTTGCAGTGCGCCTATGGAATGAGCTCCCTATCCAAATTCGGCAAGCGCCGTCGAAACTAGTCTAACGAGTTGTGCGTGAACATTATTTAAAATCAGCTCTAGTTTTGTAACCATTTGATCACTCGTATTTATTTATTTATTTATTGCATAAATATTTGTTTTTCATATTATATATTGTATATATTTTTGGTTTATTTTATTATCTAATTAATTATTTGTATTTAATTTTATTTATTGGTCATTTAAATTTATAATCAATTGTCGAAATGAGGAGCGCCGATCGGAGTGTCTTCACTTGTGTATTGTCTACCTTCGTTCACCTCTTAAGTTTAATGCACTTGAGAATTTCTTGAATAATTCTAATCATGTTATTGAGGTAAATAATATTAAAAATGAAATATTTCTTGGAGACTTCAACCTCTCATGCATATCTTGGTGTGCTGATGCAAGCACTCAGTCGCTTACTAGCATTCCCTGCATAAATGTACTTGCAAACATGCTGCTCGATTTCTGCAGATTGAATGACCTTCAACAATATAACCACACTCTCAACAAGAACGGCAAAATTTTAGATTTAGTTCTTAGTAACAAGCCTTGTATCACTAATTTGCATATTAATACTAGTCCACTTTCTATAGTTGATGATTACCATCCGCCCGTTAGCTTCAATATATCCTTCTATGCTCAATTGAATAATTTAAAGCCTAATAGTGCTCATCACTTTTGCTTTCATAAGGCTGACTATGTCAATATAATAAGTGAACTTAATAGCATTGACTGGGATGAGATATTTGCTGATTGTACGACTGTCAATGATATGCTTTCGCTATTCTATAAGCAGCTACGAGAGTTAATTGAAAAGTATGTTCCGAAATCAAGACCGAGGGCAAAAAAGTATCCCATTTGGTTTTCTCGTGACCTTATTTACTTACTTAAAGAAAAGCTTAAATATAGAAATAAACTTCAAAATTTTTATAATAACCCTCTTGACAAGTTTAGTTATCTTACGATTTGCATAAGACGCGCTCTGAGCGTCTCATGACTCATTGTTACAATACCTATATTGCCCGTCTTGAATCTAATTTGCGTTCGAACCCGAAGCTTTTTTGGTATTTTATTAAGAGTAAGAAAGAAATACAAAGCCATTACCCAGCTCAAATGACCTTAGGCAACAAGCGTGCATCTAACGGAAAAGACATATGTAATCTCTTTGTCGATAATTTTTCTTCGTATATAAGTATTATAATCACACCGCCTATAGCCAGATACCTTATGGTAATGATCATGTTCCCAAGTCGACTAATAATTATTTAACAACAATCCAATTCAAGGATGATCAAGTTTTAAAAGTGTTAAAAAGACTTGATATGAGTAAGGGAGCTGGATCAGATGGTATTCCGGCAGTCTTTGCATTTAAATGTGCTCCAGCACTTGCGCGTCCTCTGTGCTTAATATTTAATAAATCAATGACTACTGGTGTATTTCCTTCAGACTGGAAAGTAGCGCTGGTTGTACCCTTGCACAAAGACGGCCCTAAGGATCTTATTAATAATTATAGACCTATTTCTATACTACCTGTCTTTGCTAAGATCTTTGAGCAAATGATACATCCTTTTTTAGCATGGCACTTTAAACGCATAATAAGTCCTCGCCAACACGACTTTACGAAGGATAGGTCGACTGTAACTAACTTGGTGTCTTTTATTAACGCTATTTCTTTAGAGGTGGACAAAAATTTGACTGTTGATGCAATATACACAGACTTCAGCAAGGCTTTTGATCGCGTAAATCATCAGATATTACTTAATAAATTATCCGCAAATGGCATCGCCGAACCCGTGTTGAGTTGGTGTGCTTCATATTTGTCTGCCAGGGAATCGGTAGTTGTGGCTAGTGGCTTTTCATCTGACTCTTTTCCGGTGCTTTCTGGGGTTCCTCAGGGTTCCCACTTGGGTCCGCTATTTTTTAACATTTTCATAAATGATATTGGGGATTGTTTTCATCATTGTGATTACTACTTGTTCGCGGACGACCTTAAATTGTTCAAAGCTGTTGATAGCGAATCCGACGCGGAACTTCTGCAGGCTGATCTTGACCGTCTCGCATCGTGGTGCCAATCTAATAGAATGGACTTGAATGGAACCAAGTGCTATTTAATTCATTTCTCCAGAAAAACAAAAGGTAGCTACCATAAATACAAAATTAATAACGTTGTGATAAACGAACCAGATCGCGTTAGAGATTTGGGGGTAATACTTGATAGTAAACTGAGACTAAATTCGCACATTGACAGTATATGCTCTAGGGCTTTCAGGTCCTTGGGTTTCGTACTCTGTAACTGTAGGGACTTCAAAAGCCCTAGTACTAAAATCGTTATTTACAACTCTCTGGTTCGCAGTTGCTTGGAGTACTGTAGTGTAGCGTGGAATCCTTTCTATGAAATCTATGTTAAAAGACTCGAAAGCGTCCAAAAACGGTTCTTGTGGCATTTAGCTTATTCATGTAATATAGCTAAGTCCGTCAGAAGCTATGAAAACAGGTTAAAATACTTTCATATGGACTCTCTCTCTAGTCGAAGACGTATGCAATGATCTCCAGTTCCTATACAAACTTGCTAATGGGTTACTTGATACTCCTGACTTGTTAGGCCTTTTGAACTTCTCTGCGCCATCTAGATCGATCAGAGCTTGTCGCTTTAAATTACTAAACTTTTCCAATTGGAAGACGAACCTCGGTATGAATGCTCCCATCAACAGACTAGTAAGGGAGTTTAACGCTTTCTCCAAGGACGACGTTGTCGACCTTTTCGCGGGTGGTGGGGACAAGTTCAAATCGTCAATCCGTTCCAATCTCCCTATTATTCCGAAAAAATTGCATTTTATTTTATTTGGATTGCTGTATCTGCTTAATTAATTCTGCCATATAGTTGCAATTTATTCCACTTAGGAGACCTATCTGCAAAATTTTTGATAAGTTATATTAATTCGCTTAATTCACTATGTTAACTTCTATCACTAACAATCTTATCTTGACTTGTTATTTTAATAAACCCATGTAGTCTGCACCTATAATTGTGGTGACGTTTAGCTAGTAAATATCATACCATGTATCAGATGTGGGAAATGACGTCCATCATGTTGGTGTTCTTAATAAATAAATAAATAAATAAGTACAGATATTTTTAGTTATTAGTTAATTGAAATGTAATTACTGTATTTGCTCTTAACAATAATTTATTTTGTGCTCCTACATCCCCATCTCTTTAACCGCGGGGATGACTGGTAGAAAATGCTTAAGCATTAAGTCCTCCTTTTGTACATTAATGTATTTATGTGTGCAATAAAGAATTAAATGAAATGAATGAATGAGTAAAACTTGGTCCACTAATTTATCTACAATGTGTATGTTAACCAACTCTTACTATGGGCCCAACACCGAAAACACGAAGAAATATCATGTGTTCCATACGATTTGTGTCAGGTCGTTGAACTTTTTGTATGGAACAGCAGATTTTTTTGCGCGATTTCAGGTTTGGCCCCATAGTAAAATTTGTTCATAATGATTAGGATACCCTACAGTATTGTTGAACCTTTTTGTTACAAATTATATGATAATGAAATATTGACTACTGTGACTTACTGACGATCAGTACAACAGGATCCAGGGTTTTTTTATTTTGTCACGATAACCTTTAATAGTAGAAAGTACAACCAAATGATATGCCATCGTATTTTTTGTACATATATTTCAGCTATTTGTTGAAAATTTTTAGTTCCATCAACAGGCCAAGTTGTTTTTATCATTGACAACAAGAGAAAAAAAGAGAAAGAAAAGAGAAAAAAAAGTTCCTGAAAAGAGCCTAGATGATGTTTATTTAAATTTTATGTTTTTCCGATATGAGATCTATATTTTCAGCTATTGCTATACCCTATGTGTTGACCAGACCTTTTCTACACGTAATTATAGAAACCGCGTAAAAAACTGTTCAGTACTTTTCTAGTCTATCCCGGACAGACAGACAGACAGACAGAAAACAAATGAATAAACGGGACAAAACGAACGTTTCACCAGATGGCGCATAAAAAATGCGTATTATGTAGAAAATAGTAAAATTGCTAAAACTTTACTAAATGTACAGCTGAAAACGTCAGAAATATTTCATGGGTACTATAATGATAGTGTTGAAAAAAAATTGTGCAAAAATAAAAAAAGTTGCTCTATTAAAGGTTTATAAGACAGTTTACCTAAATCGCGCAGGCAACATTTTTAATTCTTGATTCACCAATACCAGATTTTACTTTTACGTTAGGTAGGAATCTTATACTACAGGCCTCGATCTCCACTTTTATTATATGTCAATTATATGTAGAGATAGAGATAGAGATTATTACTGTTTGCTCGTAAGCCAACTCAAAGGTCATATTAAGCTTTTATTATTATACAACTTTATTTATTCGTGGCGTAAACAATTTGATAATGAACCTTTACTTACTTTTGGATGCTGTTTGCTGAGATTCCCCATTAATTTGTTTTTGTTTTTCATTGATAATCTAAAAAATACAATAAATATGGTATTAATTGGCGAGACGAGCTAGACGTTCACCTGGTGGTAAGTATCACGCTTGCCCATAATAACGGTAGCAGTGCTACAATTGTGAACTTGCGACCAATATCCTGCGTCTCACGGTGCTGCGATGGTGTATTCCCGTTGTCCCATTGACGCTGTCCCCATTCAATCGATCGTCATTCTGAGATATTAAACTATGTGAAATCTCTTTATGCCCGAGTCATTTCTCTGGTAACATTGCCCTACCAACCGAAACACAGTGATGCTTGCACACTACTGCTTGGCGATTAAATAATTGGCAAAGGTGTGGTAGGTACTTTCCCAGGCGGACTCTGCATTCTGCAATAGAGTCCTACCACTGACTGACTACAATACAATATAAGGAAATACAGTATATTATACCTAACTACGTTAGAGAGCGCAAGATAACGCTGACTGATTCCTGTTTCATTCTACCTAATGCTGCGTTGACAGGATCCGAGTCAGCTCGGTCCGATCCCACTTGCATACCTACTCGGACGCCACTTATATTGTGGCAACCGAGAATCCTAGCGCACTCGGATGATGTTGACAGATCTTAGTAGACTTGGACCGCGCTCTACTTTTCCGAGCTACCTCGTATACGAGTTGTAAAATAAAATGGCGGATATTAGAAAACCGAAAACCAAAGTGGTTTGACAGTGACACTAGATTTGACAGTGAGCAACAACGAAAATAATGAAGAAAACGATCCGAGTGAACTATCTACCTAATGTCAACAGCAATCCTAGTACACTCGTATGAAGCTTATACGTACGAGTGCGATCGGACCGAGCTGACTCGGATGGTGTCAACGCGGCTTAAGTATATGAGTTTATAATATATTAAGTATATTTAACCTCCGATGCAAACAGGACTGTTATTGTCAGTTAAGCTAGTTGGTTGGCGGGTGTAATTTTGGAGTGTTATCTCTCTGTTTTACTTGAGTAATTTCAATTTTATTTTCACTTGTTTTTTGTTTGCAGTATCTGTCGGTTGACAATCTGTATTTTACCTTTATCATGAAGTCATAAAGAGTACGCTTTTGCTCTAAGGCGGTGTTGTAGCTCGGCATGCATCGAAGTGCAAATTTGTTTCGTAACCAGGGGTGGCATACTACGTACGCGGCGGACTCCCATAACTCGTCAACGGCTTTTAAAAAGTCGCTTCCTTTGAAGTTTATTTTAACGCCCATAGTAGTTTCTGTGGGAAAATGTAATACAACGTAAGGGCTTATGTTGTAGACAAGTTTGGTCAACAAGCCTGCAAAAAGTACGCAATTTCAGCATTCCGGAATGCTGACACTCACACGAGCACTAAAGATAACAAAAGCTAGGGAATTAAATCCTTTTTTTCTCTAATAATGCTTTCTTCCTCTCATAATGAAATTTAATATTATATGCATCATCTGCCAGAAGATGTCCGCTGCTGGACGGAGGCCTCCCCCTTAATAGGGAGAGGTTGCCATAATCTCCAAGCTTGGCAGGCGGCTTGGGGATCGCAGAATGTTCACCGTTAACCGAGAGGACGCTGCTGCCCGAGTTCCGGTGTTTCTGGATGCAGTGTTAAGACATAGGTACTGGGTATGGTCCAAACCAAACTTAAGTTACTAAGTGTTTTTTTTTAAATTAATATTGTATCACTTCATATGTAAGTATAGGTAGCAAAGGAATATAAACATATTGTGAGTACGTATGTTATTCTTACCACACACAGTATTCATGCTGTAGACTAGTATATACTCCCAAAAAGAGAAAGTTCCCTTGTTTGCTTCTTTCTCCAACAGGTCGACCATTACGATGCTTTGCTCATAGAAAGTTTCAACGAAGTGCTTAAGATTCTTCAAATTGAAAAGTGGTGCATTTATTTTTCGACGATGACGCCATATAGGGACTGAAATTTTGGAGAAGCTTATTAAATTGTAAATGTAAATAAGTAGGTAAGTACTTAAATAAAATAATAACAGATATTAATAATATGTTTGATAATAACAGATAGTAATCTGTTATTATTACCTGCTTATTATACTTATTTTATCTACACCATCTACACCTCAACACCAATATAATAAAGAGGAAAGATTTGTATTTTTGTATGTTTGTAATGAATAAACTCAAAAACTACTAGACCGATAAAAAAAAATCTTTAACTATTAGAATGCTACATTATCCCTAAGTAACATAGGCTATATTTATTACTAGAAAAAATAGGGATCCCTACTAAAACTTCAATAATGTAACCCAAGGTGTAATTTTTTTGCCATAAAAAAATATTTCATCGCTTGCGCAGCGGAAACTAAAGAAGATAGAAAAAAAAACTACAGTATTAAAGAACACATCAATATCTACATAAAACTTTGCGATACCATATGTCCGACTACTGTAATTATGTTACTATATCGACTTTTTGACATCTTAAAAGTTGATAGAAATGCCGACCAAAATGTGACCACGTTATCGATACCTTTGTATGAACCCTTATTCAAAGAAATCGTATTCAAAACTGTTTCAATAACTGCCCATTAATTTTTGAATTATCCAAATCGGACATTCCATTCAAAAGATATTAAGAATTTAAAAATCTAAACAAAATACTAGAAAAATAAACGCCGCCGCACCGTGGCCGTGCGGCCCCGCTCAGCGCAGCGCGGGCAACGCGGCGAGGGAAGAGCACCGAAGTGCGGGAAAGGAGCGTGCACATGTATGAAATGGTTTCTTACCCGCGTGGTCCACGTACGTGTTCCACGGATAACTTTTTGTGGCCTTAGACTGCCCAATAGGTAAACCACGTGTAAATATAATAATATGTAGTGCCCTTGGTTCACCCAAGGTGAACCACGGGTAAATCATTAAACAACTCGCTGCACCCCGCGGTTTTACGCGATTTTTGGGATTAAAAGTAGCCATGTTTTATTCTAAGCACAGAATAAATAATAGTACTACGTACTAAGGTAAAAAGTACCTATATACCGAATTTCATCCATACCCGTTCAGCCGTTTCAGCGGTGTGCGTACTCCTGGCGGAAAAGTATCGAAAATCTAATTTTGGTTATGGCAAATAATTAGATCATGACGTCGTGTAAATGTTTGTGGTGATTTAAAATTTGTTCATCCAGCCATTTTTGAGATATCTGCAAAATAGAGATTCCGCCAGGGGAACGTTCCCCCAGCGGCACTTTTTTCTAAAGAAAGGACTTTCGAGAAAAAAAAGTATGCCACGAATTAGATCAAATTTGTTCGTAAATGTTAGTGCTAGAATGGAATTTGTTTGTCATAAGACCTCCGAGATATTCAAGTTTTTGCTGGGGGAACGTTTGCGCATTTGCTGGATTTCGTAAACGGTTGGGCGCACAGTTATGATTTTATTTACACATATTGCTATCAATTTGTTTATAATGTTTGTGCAAACAGAATTCGAAAAAACAAAACCGTTTCGAAGAAAAAATATATTCGTAAAACAAGATTTTTAGGTTCTAGTACTTAAAATATATGTCCTAGAGTCTACATTTTAATGTCAATATATGCCTTACAACTGCTTACAACGTCACGCCAAGTATCATTTGTGTGATGTAAGTAATAAACGAGTTATTATGAGTTAAGTGAAAAAAAAACATGACTAAATCATGACAGTTTTCGTCATTGGATTGCACAAGTTCCTTATGTACTGACAACCTAAAAGTAACGCAATAGTTAGATCATTTTTTCAATTATCTACCTGCCAAATTTTAGCTTGATGCACTCGATAATTAAAGAGATATTAATCTAAACCTAACAAGACTTCAAATGGTCGATAAACCGGCCAAGTATTAAAGGTCACCAAAAAGCGGCCGCACGCTATATAGTGCTAGCCTTCTAAAATCTATAGAGTTGTACCGATACTTTTGTACATGTGAGCACACAATCATGATCGAGTGACAAAAAACAACGACGGTTTAGTTTATAATCAATAGAATTTGTTTGTTTATTTACATATTTTTTTGAATTGACAAATAACTATAACATATGATATTTGTTTCCTTGTAACCCATACGAATTGGACTCGATTCGAAAACTTTATCTTGCCATCTCTCTCTGTCTTAAGCATGAAGAATGACAGAGACAGATAGTGAGTGGTTTCTGAATCAACCTTTCCGATTGGGCTTAGAATTCGGAGGCAAGAGCGCGGGACGTAGGTACCTTGGCAATTTATTTTGTGTCATTAACTTCCGGAACGAGATTCAAGATTGCATTAGGTACTTAAAAAAAATCCCACCATTCAACCATGAACCTAGAAAAAAAGTCGGACAGATTCTCGCTAACAACATACTGTGTCACTCAGAGTCGGCTAGCTTACTGTACGTACAGGCCGGCACGCACACATACACATGAGTCAGCCATTACGCGGGCAAACGTAACACAGTCGGCACGGCTACGCTGCGAAAAAATCAGAGTGTCTTGTGTGGTAAATTGGTGTAAAAACCGTAGTGACCAAAAGAAAAAAAAAACAGGTATCACGTTTCATAGGTAAATTAATAATTTAATCACTTGGTTCCCGATTTTATACATTAAAATCAATATTCATGCGACAGAACAAAATAATTCGTCAGAATACCAGTGTTGCCAATATTCATTTGTGCAAATTACCCGAAATATATGGGTGTTCTGAAACTTCTGCCTACCCCTTCGGGGATACACAGACGTTATGATATGACCTGAAATAATGGGACTTTTTTAAATTAATTCTATAGTTATAATTTAAAAAAAACTGTCTAAATGTGAGTCGGACTCGCGCACCGAAGGTTCCGTAACAAAAATGATGGGGTTTCAGTTTGGGATTAGAAATTCACTGCAAACAAGACAACATTACGCGATATTCACAGGCGGTCACCCATTCAAGTACATTTTGCCACCATTACCTTTTAAAATAGTACGGTATTTACTGCCTACATGACGCAAAAACCGCTCAACAGATTTTGATGGGATTTTTACAGTTTGATATTTAGGGTTATGGGTATGAATATACTATAGGGTCATACTCCAACTTAAAATCTAAGCCATGTTTCATCTAATTCATCTCATCTAATTGGGTAGAACCGGAGATACAGCTTGACCTCTTGATACTTTTTTTATTTAGAGCTTCCATACTTTAGGGAGGTAATTTAAAATGGTTGCCTTATTGTAGTACAAGTGGACGAAATTGCGGCCAAAATCTAGTTTCAATAAACTTGTCTGACTGTATTTGTCTAGATAATACAAGGTATTTTTTTTGGGAATTACGGCAACCCTAAACTCATTCGCACATAGATAGCCGCCGCCATTACGGTGACACAGTGTTGTCTTTGCGGGAGTTCCGTCCGACTTTTTTTATAGGTTCATGAGTTCAACTAATCGAAACATCGGAGCAAAATATTGACATTGCCATCGCTCAAATATCATCAAATATTCTAGGGTTGTATAGTAGCCGGCAAACAACTTGAGCCAACCTTGGCGCGCGTAACAATTTTACGGTCTCTTTGGCGGATCGAAGGGTGTGCGAGGAGAGTTCCGACGCCACGCGTCCACGCGATTGTCCGATCAGCCGGCCGGAAGCAGTGCCATGGCTCCCGTGTTCCGCCCGCGTCCCGCTAGCATCTGACTACACTTGTGTTTTTATATTTTTTTTATATTGTTTTTTTGTTTAAATGTTGTAATTGTTATGTTGTATTTCTGTTTGTTTGTATTTTTGTTATTACTTATTTGTGTTATATTACCAAACATTTTGTAGACAATGCCGCGCAAAAGTAACATAGTTCTAAAGAGACCAGCGAAAAAATTGGTGTATGATGTGTACTTTATATGAAGCAAGGATAAGGATAAAAAAGATCGCAGATGCAAACAAAAACGTCACAGTGTTGAAACAAAACATAACACTCGCGCGTCTGTCCGTCGCGGTGCTTCAAAGCGCACTCCTGTGTCACTTTAATGTACTCCGTACAATAATGTTCATGCATAATCGAAGCAGTCACCGTGTCGTCGTCAGCCATAAGACGTCTACTGCTGGACGTAGGCCTCTCCCTTAATAGAGGGGTGTTGCCATAATTCCCACGCTTGGCAGGCGGCTTGGCAGTTCATGCATAAACTTTGTATTAAATGATTAAAATAATAATAAATTCAACTTGAAAAAACTAACATGACACACTGGCATGTAAAGCTAATTTTCTTATATAGATAGGCTGATTAGGTCATCAGTCTGTCTATAATACAATCTGTAACAAAAAGGTTCAACAATACTGAAGGGTACGTATGTACTCATCATTATGAACAACTTTTACTATCGGCCAACCCTGAAATTGCGGAAAATAAAACAGCTGTTCCATCCATTTTGTCCAAGGTCAATGAACTTTTTGTATGGAACAGTTGAGCTGAGCTAAGTTAACATAATGTGTAGCGCGTGTAGCAAACGTTGTCGGGGACTTACACATAAATACTTACTTAAACTTGTTTTATTCTTATAGTATGAATAAAAACGTACATAAGAAACCAAGTAAACGATTTTCTACGAACATGTACCACCCAGATAAAGGTACAATGCCACCAATTTTAGAAGGCCAGCACTGTATACCGCGCGGCCGCTTTTTGGTGACCTTTGATACTTGGCCGGTTTATCGACCATTTGAAGTCTTGTTAGGTTTAGATTAATATCTCTTTAATTATCAAGTACATCGAGCTAAAATTTGGCAGGTAGATAAATGAAAGAATGATCTAATTATTGCGTTACTTTTAGGTTGTCAGTACATAAGGATCTCGTGCAATCCAATGGCGAAAACTGTAATGATTTAGTCATGTTTTTTTTTCACTTAACTCAAAATAACTCTTTAATTACTTACATCACACAAATGATACTTGGCGTGACGTTGTAAGCAGTTGTAAGGCATATATTGACATTGAAATGTAGACTCTAGGACATATATTTTAAGTACTAGAACCTAAAAACCTTGTTTTACGAATATATTTTATCTTTGAAACGTGTTTTTTCGGATTCTGTTTGCACAATCATTATAAACAAATTGATAGCAATATGTGTAAATAAAATCATAACTGTGCGCCTAACCGTTTACAAAATCCAGCAAATGCGCAAACGTTCCCCCAGCAAAAACTTGTATATCTCGGAGGTCTTATGACAAACAAATTCCATTCTAGCACAAACATTTACGAACAAATTTGATCTAATTCGTGGCATACCTATTATTCTCGAAAGTCCTTTCTTTAGAAAAAAGTGCCGCTGGGGGACGTTCCCCTGGCGGAATCTCTATTTTGCAGATATCTCAAAAATGGCTGGATGCACAAATTTCAAATTACCACAAACATTTACACGACGTCATGATCTAATTATTTGCCATAACCAAAATTAGATTATCGATACTTTTCCGCCAGGAGTACGCACACGTTTCAGCGTGATGGAGAAACAAACAATCACATACGCACACTGACAAACTTTCGCATTTATAATATTAGTACGCAATTAGATAAAATGATTTATTTAAGTTACCACCGTAAGGACTTACAATAAGATACCTAAGGTAGTATACCTACTCTTTTTAGACGACTTGAACTAAGCTATTTAAAATATCGCTGAGTAAGTGTGTGCTTAGGAGTACCGAAGTAACAAGCATTAAAAAAAACCGAATTGAGAACCTCCTACTTCTTTGACGTCGGTTAAAAAGGAAGGACATGGGAGTGAACGAGTAAACAATAGGTAGTCTACGGGTACATTGAATTACGCATAGTCCGAATTGAGAACCTCCTCCTTTTTTTAAGTGTGATAAAAAGGAAGGACATATCAGAGAACGAGTAAACAATGGGTATTCTGCGGGTACATTGAATTACGCATAGTCCGAATTGAGAACCTCCTCTTTTTTTTAAGTGTGATAAAAAGGAAGGACATGGCAGTGAACGAGTAAACAATGGGTATTCTGCGGGTACATTGAATTACGCATAGTACACCTGGGTGTTCCACGAGTACACTCCTAATTCAGTGTACTCGTGGAACACGAGTACAAAAAGGTATACACATAAACGGTACAAACGGTACAAACGGCCACATAAAAGGTTCACATATTAAATGTGGACCACAGATAAGAAACCCTATGAAATAAATAGGCTCGAACGCCCGGTCGGACATTGATTATTTTGACTTTTTTCGTAGCACATTTTTTGTTCCAGTTAAAATGTTCTTTTCAGTACTACTTGTAAATTATTTTACTAAACCTTAATTGTTGAATTTTTATAGTATTCTCGCAGTTTTTCTGTGGTAAGTATTGATCAAAAGTTATTTTCAATGTCTTGCTTAAAGATACTTACTCTACGTTTAATCCCAAAATGTTTGAAAAATAATAGTCCACCCCTGCGAAGCCGGGACGGGCCGCTAGTCTGTTATATGCTTGTGCTAGTTTTGTAGTCACTTGAAACAATTTTCATGTAGTAGTATGAAAAAAAAAACCCTCTGATATTTGTAAACTACTGAATATATTTGATAGTCTATCTTTCTACTTGACAGTGCCTAACTGAACTGTGAAAAGTCTTCATAAAAGCCATACATAATTAAATCTAGAATCGAATTCTTGGAGGATCTAGCTCTCTCTTTGCTTAGTCAAGGAAGGCAAGGATCGAATTAGAGTTGAGTCAAGTAGAAGCGACGTCTTTATTTTTATCTATGTATTTTTGCGCCCGTTTTTGCAGGCCTCCGAAATGTTCGCACTCAACAGAACTGAGTGATTTCGATGGCTTGAATTTTCAACGAATGACACACAGTATCTCCCAAAGCCTGCACTTTGGATGACTTCGGTAAACGAGGACGTCAATGGATGATTTATTTTTTATGTAAATATATTTATTCAAATAGATGAATTCTGGTGAACCCCTTATAATACCTAGAGCTACATAAGTTTCACTTGTCTGTTTAAAAACTATTACAAATAAACGTTGCTCCATTTACAAATAATACAAAAAGCAATGGTCCTAGATGGGATCCCTGTGGAAGTGTAGACGATGTAGACGGTGCAGGTCACGTCGAGTTTGATATGATTTTAATTCATTCATATTGTTGAAAAATACTCCGACGCTGACGGTGGTAATGATAACAGCTACGCATTATTATCTAAAGTCTGGTGTAGTAGGTACCTACCTGGTGCAATGATGCTAGCGTTCCCAACAACAATGTCCATCACTTTCATCAGGTGGTGTTTCTCGAGACACTGCCTCAGCACCACTTCTGCTACTGCGGGGTCTGCCACACCTAAATTTATTGATACATTTGATGAGAATGTAATTTTAAAGTTATGAGACGCATGACGCAACGCGTCAACGGGGTTCCCATGATAAGGAATAACGCCTGCCCTTTGCAGTGATGCCCATTACTTTGAGTACCAAGATAACAAACACTACGTCCAAGGTATTAGACATGGCGCTCATTTCTATGAGACATTCGATAGTGTGTCCCATTAATAGCCCTGTAATCTTGCTAACTAGTCTCCAAACCAGCGGGGCTATCATGTAACTTTTCGGAATCGCGATTCGGATACGAGTTGTCAAAAATAGACACTTGTCACTGTCACTGCCAAAACTTATTTGACCCTGCAGGGCAGGATGAAACGCCAAAAGACCGACGGATTTGCTTAACTTATTTAAGGAAATCAATTCGTTCGATAACGATAGCGAGAGAAATCCCTCCGTGATACTGTGAAGCTGTGACAGTGACAAGTGACATTTATGACAAATCGCGATCCGAATAGCAATCCCGAACAGTTACATGATTAGGCTGCTGAACACAGTAATTTATTATTCCTCCACGGATCCAAGTGGCTTCTTGAACACAGCTTAGTTAAGGCGATAGGCAATTCTATAGGCAAGCAAAAAAAATAGAGGTTAGATTTATGTTATTGGAATAAATCAGATCATTCGATCGGCCGCTAGCATAGAACTATTTGCTTTATTAACTAGATCTACGACCAATAGTCTAATTATTAGTGTATCTCCAATGGCCCTCTCAAACGTCCGCTGCGGCTAAGTGAGCGGTATGAAAAGAAACCCTGCGTTTGAATTCTTCTACTAGAACTAGGGACCTGGGTATGTCCTTAAACTGCAACCAGACCCACCGGATGTCGGGCAGCAGCGTCCTCTTGGTTAACGGTGGTAATTAATCCCCAAGCCGCCTGCCAAGCGGCAACACCCCTCTATAAAGGGGGAGGCCTTCGTCCAGCAATGGAAGTTTTATGGCTAACGACGACTAGAACTAAAAGCAAATAATGCTATATTATATTAATTAATATAAACTTACATATAACCAGATTGTTAAAATGTAAGAACTTAGATACACCGCCAGCTTCGATAGCGTCTCTCCCAAAAGCTTGGAAAGCTTTCATTCGATCTGAAAATTGTTGAACAAAGTAGGTAAATAAGTACGTTAATCCGGGCCCATATTTGTGTAATATTAGGTCTTTACCTATGAAACTGCCGTTTTGTATGGAATAAGTGAAAGTACTTATTTTTTTAAACTTTTTTATTTCTGTTATTCAAAGTAATCACCCATGCAATCAACGCATCTTTGCCAACGAATTGGCTGTTTATTGATGCCCTTCTTGTAAAAATTAGCTGGACAGGGAGGCAACAAACTCTTCAAAGGCATTTTGTACTGCCTCTCGGGAATTGAATTTTTTACCCACTAAAAGTTGTCTAAATTTTGGAAAAAGTAATAGTCGGTAGGTGCAAGGTCTGATGAGTATGGCGGATGAGGGAGAGCTTCCAACCTGCGCGAGGCAGGTCTCGACGCGTACGTGGCGCTGGCGATCTTTAAGTTCGTGGGGCACCCATCTATCAAGTTTTTTTTCCTTGACTATTTGTCGCAAATGGATCAAAATTGTTTTGATGCTAACATCAAAAGCTGCTGCTAGCTCAGCTGTAGATTGAGTTTCGTCATCTTCCACAATCGCCTTTAATTCATCATTGTTGACCAAAGTCTCCGGACGACCACGAGCTTCATTTTTCAAGTTAAAATTTCCAGAACGGAACCGGGAAAACCAATAACGGGTTGTGCTTTCGTTTGTACAGTTCTCTCCGTAAACGTTTTTGATGTTACGTGCCGATGTGTCGCGTTGGTGCCACAACGGAACTCATATTCCATAATGACACGAATTTTTAAAGTATCCATTATGACGAAAAATTTTCAAATGTAATGAAAATACAACGCTATTCAATGAACAAAAGACTGAGTTTGTAAAAATAATGTCATGTTTTTAAGACAAAATTAATTTGATATCAGAATACAAAGCCATTCCAAACTTTTTTTCTATTTGAAATGACCAGTACTGAAGAACGGCAATTTCATAGGTAAAGACCTATTATAATGTATATCTACGAACTTAGAGTATTTCGTTACTCTAATAAGCCTACGAATAGTGTGTACTGTGTACCTAAAAGCACAGTGAGCACTTTTCTGTTCGCGCTAAAAACTTAAAGCCGATGGATCTGCACGATCACTATCATAAAATGTTCGTGGTGCTACCCACGCGTAGATACCGCGTTACATTTCACGCTACATTGTACACGTTACACTTATCTGGACCCATCTTTATCTATAGGTTCCCCATAGGTATAGATTATCTGCGTTCCCCAAGTCGCCTGCCAAGCGTGGGGATTATGGCAACGGCAATAGTGGGGTCCAACTTCTCAGCCCGTCTCTTCTTCTTCAGCCCCACACCGGAAGAAGCCTCAGAAAGTCTCAGAAAGAACTCTAAAGCTAATGCAAGATCGGACAGAAATGAGACTACAATCTTCAGCTGATATGTCCAATAGACGAATCTCGAAATCTTTGCGACACGACTTGCGTCTTTATAATACAGTGTGAATTAAGGACGCAATTGAGCAGAACCAGGGCTTGAAAGGGTTCGCAAGGAATTCGTCTATTGAGCAAAGCCAAATGACGAAGCTGAAGATCGAAGATGGCAGTATCATTTCGTCCAAGCCACAGATTCTGAAAGAGATCGAGAGGTTTTATGGACAGTTGTACACCTCAACACGGCAACCCATTGTCAGTAATGCTCGGGACACAAGAGCTAAACTGACCCGAAACTACACTGGGGACATCCCAGATGTCAGCTTGTACGAGATAAGAATGGATCTCAGGCAGTTTAAGAACAACAAGGCGCTGGGTGATGACGGAATAACAACAGAACTACTGAGAGCGGGTGGGAAACCGGTACTTTTAGTCCTCCAGAAGTTATTTAATTCTGTCATTCACGAAGGTACTACGCCTGAAGCATGGCACAGGAGCGTGGTGGTGCATTTCTTCAAGAAAGGAGATAACACCTTATTGAAGAACTACAGGCCCATCTCACTTCTGAGCCATGTGTACAAGCTGTTCTCGAGAGTCATTACGAACCGACTCGATAGCAGGTTTGATGACTTTCAGCCTCCCGACCAAGCCGGTTTCCGGAAAGGCTTTGGGATCATATACCACATCCACACAATCCGCCAGATTATACAGAAAATTCAGGAGTATAATCGGCCGTTATGTCTAGCGTATGTAGACTTTAAAAAGCCTTCGATTAAATCGAGACCTGGGCGGTACTGCAGTCCCTCCAGCCATGTCATATCGACTATAAGTATATTTAAGCGCTGAAGTGTTTGTATAGATACGCCACCATGTCAATCTGGTTGCAGGACGAGAGCACAAAACCAATCCACCTGTAGAAAGGCATGAGACAGGGAGACGTAATTTCTCCGAAACTGTTCACGAACGCATTGGAAGACGTGGACCTGGTTGGTGGTTGCTTGGTGTTCGTGTGTTCGTGTGGGTTCGTGTTCGTGTCTTGGACTGGAACGGATTCGGCATCAACATTAATGGCAAATACATCACTTCTTTAATACATCTTCGCCAAAGAGGTCGCCCGAAGAATCCAACTCGGACGCTGCCCGCGTTAAGGAAATTGCGTAATATCTTCTCGTTCAAAATCCCGCAGTGTCCGAAAACAAGGGTCTTCAACCAATGTGTGTTACCAGTGATGACATATGGAACTGAAACGTGGTCTTTAACTGCTGGCCTTTTGGAGAAACTCAGAGTCACGCAACGGGCAATGGAGAGAGCTCGGATGCTATGAAGCTAGCTCGGAAGCTATGCTCGGAGTTACTTTGCGCGATATAATCCGGAACGAGGATATTCACCAAAGAACCAAAGTTATCGACATAGCTCGCAAGGTTTGCAAGTTGAAGTGGCAATGGGCAGGCCACATCGCTCAAAGAACTGACAACCGATGGGGAAGAAAGGTTCTTGAGTGGCGACCGCGAACCGGAAGACGCAGCGTAGGAAGGCCTCCCACTAGGTGGACCGACGACATTGTAAAAGTCCCGGGCAACCGGTGGATGCAAATGGCAGGTTGTCGTACAGTATGGTGGTCTAAGGGGGAGGCCTTCGTTCAGCAATGGACGTCTCTGGGCTGATGATGATGATGATGATGATGAAGCCGGGACGGGTCAGCTAGTATACTTATACTCGTCTATCAATAATGTCAGGAATTACTCATAGGATTGCCTATTTGAACAGATTAGAATTATCTTCATTATCTAAGTAAACACTACCGTGAACCTTCCCCTTCCCTTACCCTCCAACTTTGGACTCTAGAGGTAACATTGGCCGTTACAAAAAAAAAACTAAATTAGCTCGTACCACTTTTAAACAGAGATTGGAAATAAATTATACTTCTAGCAATACTAATTGACAGTTTGTTTGCTTACATCATTCGGTTGTGTGTCAGCCGTGGTCAAAGTGACATCATACAAGTGTGGACTAATTTCTACTTTTGTTTTTTTTTGACAGCCTGTTATAGTGATGCCTGGGTTAGTAGTTTCGCAATCTTATACTATAAAAGGCTCTGTCCTGACTGACTGACTGACTTACTGACAGACAACGCACACCCAAACCGCTGGTCGTACAGACTTGAAATTTGGAGGGTGTATTCGTCTCGATGCGGAGGGGTGTACTAAGAAAGAATTTTTCGAAATTCGACCCCCAAGGGGGGGGGGGGGGGGAAGTTTGTAGTTGAGTTAGTTTGTAGTAGTAGTGTTTGAAAGTCCTTTGTTTTTAGACTTTTCGTCACGCAAATTTGGATTTGGATTGTTCATTTAAAATAAAAAATACTGTTTTCAAAATGTTTTTGACAGGTACGATTTAAGAGTGGGAAAGGGGGTGGAATGTTGTATGGAAAGTTCTTTGTTTTTGAAGTTATAGTGATGAAAATTGATATTTGGGTAGTTCATTCAAAGGAAGGGAAGTGGAGGGGGGGGGGGGGTGTAGAGTCGGTCGAGTGAGTACTTATAGGATGAAGGGACAAACTGAAATCTACTGTCTGTGTACTGTGTGTTGATTCCCGGCCAAGCGCTTGAGGAGTCCTGCGGATGCCTCGTGCAGACGTGAAACACGTTTCGGTAACCGAGTACTTCTAAAGGATTAAGGGTGATATAATTGTTTTTGTTTTATTTTTCAGAATTTATTAATAATTACTTTCAGGTTTCATTGACTTTTTGTTTCAGGTTTAATTTACTTTTTCTTTCAGGTTAAATTTTTTTTTTCAGGTTACGTTCTATTTCAATTTACGTTGATAATTACAGTAGATTTCAGTTTGTCCCTTCATCCTATAAGTACTCGAAACGATATTACAGCGGAAAAACACTAGAAATTAACAGAAAAAACAACTTTGGTAATAAAAATCAGTATTTACACGAAGCATTTAAAAACAAACAATAGACAATAGACAGTAGTTTATAAGAACAAGTGATTTATTTATTTTTCATCACACTTGCTCGTAAAGTGGATCTTATTGCATCGGTTTTAGGCTCATAATCCAATCTATTACGCACTCGTGCTTTTTACTTTACATTACGGCACATGGTGCTAGAATAGGTATAACCCGGTAAACTCAAGTTTGTACGTGAATGCAATTAGACGTACGTATACGAAGCACTCTTAATATAGCCGGGTAATACTTACAGTTTTTTTGTAATACCAACAAAGAGTTCTTATGCCGCTGAAGTAAATGTCAACCTGCGCGTGCATTACTGATTTGGGCGCAATTTTCCGCAAATGTTTGTTGACGTTTTCGCTGTGTGGTTGATTATTATCACAAAAAAATGTTTTTTCCTCGCAAGTGTGACGAAAACAGTCGTATGAAACTCTTGTGCTTTGTTATGACCAACATAGCACACTTGTATCATAATGTACTATTTCGAAATTTGATCTTTAAAGAGGTGAAATGGTTCGTTAAAGGAATGATATTATATCTCTATGCGTTAAAGATTGTATGTAGTAAATATTTTTCTTAAAGAGAGAGAGTAACTTTGCATATTTGTTAAGTATTTTTATTTATTTATTAACAACAAGACAGGCCCAGCGCTTGCAAATCGACCAAAATTAACAAGACAACACAATTAAGCATACCTAGCTAAAAATATGCATATTACATTTGCCGGAAAATAGACATAGCGAATCGAATTACTGCATGACAATAAAAGAACACATGTACAATTGTACATGTGAAACTTTTAAACTTTCGCGATTTGAACACATAATTATGTTTATAACCGGGACTTAATCGCGCACAAATAAATTTAAGTCCCGGTTATAAACATAATTATTAATTGTACATGTATTAGAAGATGGTATTGTCGTATCGAACGACTCGGCAGAGTATGACTGAAGTGAGCCGGCGCTCAACATATAGTCTTCAAAATCCGTGCGCTTGTTTCCCGTCCCTTCATCTTATCATTGTCGCTAGCTTAGGTACCAAATTTCGTTGGTCACAAAATTTTAACAAGAGTTTTTTTAAAGGCTTGACTTTGTGTTATGATTTAGTATTTATAGTATTGATTGGGCTTACTTGTCACTAGGTTTGGACCTTAAATCTCACCTTCATCGTTGCCTACGAACATTAACGAATGTCCAAGGATGGGATAGGTCTTCAGTTTCGTCTTCAGCTGCTTCGCGAGAGCTGCCTGTCTCCGCGTCAGCCATTGCCGCTGCAGCATCCACACTACTGTCACTAACAACAAGAATACCCACAACATTTCAATTTATTGAAGACTGACCAAATAAATTTAGAATAGGTCATTTAATGGGTCTGAACAGTATTTATGCAGACAAGTGATACCGTCGTAATAAACAAATATTTCTTTAGACCGAGCTTATATATGGTACCTAAGTATAAAATAATTATGCAAAAAAAAACGCATTACGTATTCCAAATCAAAACTTTAAAAAAACAAACCGGACTATACTGCGGCCAACGAAAAAATGCGAATCTGTTAGTTGGTAATGACTAGTGATGGGAAATTAACACTATCGTTATCGTTTTTTAACTGGTCCAATAAAAAAGTAACCTAAGTTTCAATACCTATACTTGTTTGTCTGGATTCTAATTTTAGAATGTAATTATATGAATAAAGAAAAAAAAATGCGACAATAATGTTCAGAAATATTTACAAAAAAATATAACAATAAGTATCTTGAAAAAGAGTTGACTGGCAAACAAACAAGTTTAATTCGATTCCAATTCGCTTGAGGAGGTGCTGTCTTCGTCACTATCTTCACCTACATGTATAATTATATTCTTATCAATGATAGTATCAACTTCATAACGTCACAAGAAAAAATAGAACAAGAAATACAGAAGAACGTATTCTATGCGCACGAAACGATAACAGACGACTGTTTCAGCGGCACAAAATGGTGGCCCAACACCATTTAGGGTTGCCATTTTTTAACCATAAATAGACAATAGATAAAACTTTAACTTTAAGAATATATTTTTTTAAATAGTTACTCATATTACGCTACTTGCATTCGCGCGTTTGGTTTGACCGCCGTTTTATAATATTATTAATATTAACTTTATTAATACATAATTTTATTATCAAATTATTCGAAACAATTCATATTACGCTACTTGCATTCGCGCGTTTGGTTTGACCGCCGTTTTATAATATTATTAATATTAACTTTATTAATACATCATTTTATTATCAAATTATTCGAAACAATGAATGGGGAAAAAGATGCACGCGGTTATTAAGTATCTGTGCTTGAACAATTTCACTACGGAACGAACTAATCAAGAATTGCAGGATACTTTAGGAGCAAGTGCACCACCTTATTCTACAGTTGCTCGTTGGTGTGCCGAATTTAAACGGGGAAGAACATCTACCAAAGATGGGGCCGCCCCATAACGGTAGTGACCGAAGAAATGGTAAAAAAAAAGTCGAGAACATTGTTTTAGCAGATCGTCGTGTCACGGTACATTTTATAGCCGATGAAACAAAGATTTCGACTGGTAGTGTGCATAGCATTTTACACGAACGCTTGGGGATGAAAAAAGTATGCGCGCGCTGGGTCCCCAGAATGCTTACCGATGCACAAAAACAAACAAGGCTGAACATATCTCGAGCTTAATTGGAAATGTTACTACAAGATCCTGATCGTTTTTTGTCTCGATTCATAACAATGAATGAAACATGGCTTCAACATTACGATCCTGGAACAAAATTACAATCTATGACTTCGCAAAAAAAATCGTAAGATTACAACCACCGTTACCGAAATATCAGTTAAAAATAAAAGTTCATCATTCATCCAGTTAAAAATAACTTTAATTAATGACTATATATGTTTTAGTTACCAGTAACAGAATGAAGACCTTCCTAGAACTGCTAATAGAGTGTACTGGTGGTGATGATGGATTCTCTAATCTGGAGCTTCAAGAAGAAACTTTGGTGCTGGTACTGGATGGGACAGACACTTCAGCAGTAGGCGCGGCGTTTACGGCACTTATGCTGTCCAGACATGACGATGTTCAAGAAAAAGTTTACAAGGAGTAAGTAACTTTTGACGAATCTAGTAAGTCAAAATTACTTTTGCCCGTTTTTTTTCAGTTAAATGACGGCTACTTATTTATACGTTCTTGCAGAACTGATTTTCAATGATTTGTTTGCATCTCCCAATATGATTTGACAACCTACATATCTAGACCGACTGCAGTTGGTTCGTGTGCAATAGGATACCCTTCGAAATCGATGTTATTGGTGGTGCGGCTTCACATGGGCTTCACAAATCGACATAGACTGGCAGAAAGGTTCTTGAGTGGCGACCGCGAACCGGAAGACGCAGCGTAGGAAGGCTAAGTCAAAGTCAAATCGTTTATTGCACATTATGAATTATGTAAAACTAATATTAATAACATAAACATAATGACCCAAATGAGGGTATGGCCATTAAGTGTGGAGCGGACTGATCTGTTTTCTGCTTGATTCATTTATAAAGTTTTGTCGTCTAAAAAGTATTTTAAGGAATAATATTTAGTTTTATTAACAAGGTTTTTAATTTAATCGCAAAACTATGTTCGTTTTCACTCTTTAAGTCGTCAGGTAATGAAAATGAAAATTGAAAATTTTAATAGCCATTGCATGAGGACCTCTACTCTGCATTTCTAATCTTGATTTTTGAACGGCTAATTTATGTCTGAACCTGGTCGGATATTTTCGAAGATGGTCTGATACTTTTTTAAAGTATTCAGGGTACTTTTTTTTACAAAATTACAAATTTCTAGAATATATATTGATGCTGTTGTTAAAATCTTCAATTTAATAAAATATGGTTTGTTGAATTCTTTTTTGGTGATATCTGGAGCTTTTATGTTTGAAAGGATACGAATAGGTACACTTCTTTTGCGCTATGAAGAGTTCATTTACATTTACGCTGATAAAGCTGTTTCAAGGTCGGTAGCTTGTCGTAGTTCCTTAAGCGCGTATATAAAGCTAGATAATTTAGACTTTATTTTTTTAATATGCTATGCCGACGACATTGTAAAGGTCGCGGGCAACCGGTCGTGGATGCAAATGGCAGGTTGTCGTACAGTGTGGCGGTCTAAGGGGGAGGCCTTCGTTCAGCAGTGGACGTTTCCGGGCTAATGATATTTTTCCGGGAGTTGGTGTCACAAGCCAAGAGATCACGAAACATGATTTTCATCCTTAGAACCACCAGCCGGTCAAATATCACAGAAAAATACACGATTTCTATAGAATAGCGGGTAAAACTGCAGGACGCTGTAAATATGGTTTAAAAACATGTTTACAAAGTGTTGCGTGGCTTAGTTGAGATTTTTTTCTAATATGATCAAACTTAGCTTGTTACTGGTACCTACTACTGTACCTACTGCTAATTGCTAGATCTCCCAAGACACGCCACTCAGCTCAATCTTCAGTCTTTCGCTTTCAGCCACTGTCCATTATTTCTTAATATTTTTTGTGGTAGGACTCTACTGCAGAGTCCGCCTGGTGAAGTACCACAACTTTGTCAGGTATTCAACCGCCAAGCATTTGTGTGCAAGCATTACTGTGTTCCGGTTTGAAGAGCAACGTTACCAGAGAAATTACTGGATATACTAAGAGATTTAACGTCTAATATCGCAGGTAACGAGCGCAGTCCGGTGCGACGCAGGATATTGTTCGCAAGTTCACTATTCTGGCACTGTTACTGTTATGAGCAGGCGTGACGCTTACCACCAGGCGAACATTTGCGACTTGAGTTTTGAGTTTGCAAGTTTTGTGACTCGAACGAATAAAAAAAAATAAAAATAAAAATCCCATGCGCATACTGATCATTATTATTAGGTATATCTTAGAAATATACTTTTGTGTGTTTAAATTATTTAATTTAACTAAAACGGCACAATACGCCAATTACACTTAATTAACTTGCCAATTAATTAAAATACCTCTATTTAATATGTATTTAATAGGCATCTTATTGTTAAATGAAGTCGTCTTCCTCTCTTCTACTATTGCTGCGCCCGACAGGGTCCATATGAAACTTCTTTTTGACAATATCTGTGTACACTATGGAAGCAATAAATATCTGAATCTGAATCTGAATCTACACTAGTCAATCTTCTATAACTATAAAAGGCTATGTCCTGACTGACTGACTGACATATAGACAACGTACAGCCCAAACCGCTAAACGTAGAGACTTGAAATTTGGAGGGTATGTTTTTGGAGAGGTGTAAACGCCCACTAAGAAAGGATTTTTCGAAAATCAACCCCGAAGGGGGTTAAATGGGGTGTTAAAGTTTGTATGAAACTTTTTATTCTCTGGTTCGATTGATACAAAACTTGGTATACATATTCTACTATAAAAATAAGAAGATACGGGTGTCACAGTCTTTTCAAAATCAACTCCCGTTAGTATAAAAAAAAAAAACTAAGTTTTAGTGATAGTACGTTTGTTTCTCCTTAACTTTGTAACGGCTGTACATATTAAAATGAAATTTGGTATAGGGATGGGGATAGTTGTGGGGATGGGGGTGGGGGTGGGGATGATACTGGGAACGGAGACGGGACGGAGATCGGCATGTTAATATTAAGATTACAATTGGTATCGGGATGGGGATGGGGTGGGGATGGGTGGGGATGGAGTGGGGACAGGTGGGGATGGGATGTGGATGTGGATGAGGCTGGGAACGGGGATGGTCGTGTCCATATTAAGATGAAAGTTGAAATCGGGATGGGGGTGGGGATGGGATGGGGTTCAGGATGGGGATGAGGGAGGGAACGGGGATGTGGACGGGGATGGGCGTGTTCATATTAAATTGACATTTGGTATCGGGATGGGGATGGGGAAGGGGGCGCTTATAGGGATGAGGCTGGGAATGGGAACGGGGATGGGCGTATTTATTGGTCGGCTGAACAGATGGAGCTGCATTTTTGGATAGGTAGTTATAGCATAAGGTTCGGAAACGGACATAGGCTATTTTTTTGTAGGTCCACGCAGACGACTGTTTGACGGACATAATTATTATAGATACTGTACAGCCTAAGCTGCTAAATTAATTTTTAATATTAAATTAACTTACTTTTAAATGCCTAAACTAAATTTTGAGTGGTGTAAACTTACATTCAGCTCAAGCTGTGGTAGCTTCAGTGAGATCAAGCTCGACTCACATTCTTGGGGTCGCGGGTTCGAACCCGGGCGAGCCCGTTCCAATTAGTTCTTTGAAACTTACGCATGGATAATACCACTGGCTTTTCGGTGAAGGAAAACATCATGAGGAAACCTACATATTTCCGGAGAAGAAATACGATAGTGTATTTGAATCCGCCAACCTGCACTGGGCCAGCGTAGTTAATATGGCCCAATCAGGGTAGGCCGATATACCATTAGTGTTAAGGGCTGATGCAGAGAAACGCACACTCAGCAACGATTTTGAAAAATTCGCAAGGGGTTCAATGTATCATTAAAATACCATTTTGCCGAAACCATTCATTTAAGGCTGTTAAGTTTTTTGACTTAAGAGATAAGATAAAATAAACATAAACATGTTTCAGAATTTTCAAACAATTTCAAAACTGGAAGGCCACGGGTCAGTTTTTCATTTGAAAAAAAATGTTATATTTATAAATTAGCTAATCGAGTGTTTATGCGTAAGAAGATAAATGTTTTAAACACATGTACTTGATCCGGTGCACGCACCAAGCACAGCGCTTTCGAAACGTCCATCCCGCGTCGGCTCAGATACTTTAAAACCCGAGTATGACGCGCTGTACCTCGAGCGCGCCCCACTCCAACCCACACCGAATCTACCTAAGCGATCAGTGCAGCACTGTATTTTATCGAAGTTTCGTAATTCTTGCGATATTTTGGTAATCTTTTTGCGTTCTTTGTTATCATACTTTTTCTGCTTAAGCATATTTCATTTCATTGACTCTGTTGATACGGTATGCAATAATGATGATGCTGTAAACTATCCAGTTGAGTTTTTAAATTCATTAAGACCAGCGGGGCTACCTTATCATAGGCTTATCCTGAAGAAAGGTACACCCGTCATGCTCCTTCGGAATTTAAGACCACCCAAATTGTGTAATGGAACCAGGTTACAAGTAAAAATGCTGCATCGTAATCTGGTTGAGGCCATCATTTTGACTGGGTGTGCCCATGGCGAAACAGTGTTTGTGCCGCGTATTCCCATGATTCCCAGTGACTTACCTTAAGACTTCAAAAGGCTTCAATTTCCCCTAAAAGTTTGTTTTGCCATGACCATCAATAAGGCTCAGGGTCAAACTTTAAAATACGCTGGTATTGATTTAAGGCAGGACTGTTTTTCGCATGGTCAGTTCTATGTGGCTTGCTCGCGAGTTAGCTCCCCTAAAAGCCTGGCTATTTTAGCACCTTCCAACAAAAAAATCAAAAACGTTGTCTACAAAGAAATATTGTAATCTTTCGGGTCAAAGGCCCCGGCAACTATAGCGTCATTAGCAGACATTTTTAGGGTTCCGTAGTACTACGAAAAATTCTTATAAGTTGTCATGTCCATCCGTCTGTCTGTTTAAAATTCAACAAGACGGCTTTGTTTTGAAGTAAGTATTGCAAACGCGACATGCCAAATTTGGTCATCCTCAAGCAAACTTAAAGACTTGCAAGCGGCTTGGAAAAAATGCAATAATATACGTATTTTAGTGATTCAATTGAGTTGGGCCCCGATTTAACCGAATTCCAGTATTCAACATTACTACGCGGGCAAAGCAGCGGGCAAAAGCTAGTACCAAATAAAATGCTTCAAGTCAATAAATAAATAAATACTGTCATCATTATTAAAATATACAAACATAGGTTATTGAAAATAATCATTAGTAAAACAATTAATAAAATAACAAATAACAAAACATGCGCATAATGCATGTTATAAAATAATCAAACTGTATGATCATACAGGTCAAATACACCATCATAATTCACACTTATCTTACACGCTTTCTTCTCGCAGTACTTCAAACACACAGACATAATGTTCTTCCATTCACCCGCAAATAGATCACAGTCAGGGGTCCTGGCCAGGAGAGAGTTAAAGGCGCTGAGAACATGTGGAATAGGTGAGAACGCTTGCGCAACAGTTCGACAAGGCGGAACCGCGAACACCGCGAACGTCGGGGACAACTGCCTTGGTCGGGGATGTGGAAACGTGCGAGCTCATTAAAAAGGTTGGGTGCATCAATCTTATTACGTATAATCTTGCACATAACAGTCATCTGATTCTTTTCTCGCCGAACATCCAAGGAGTTGTAATCCAAGCAACCCAGGAGGAAGCTGCTGGGCGGCAATTCAGTTAATCAAAGCTGGACCACTTCCCATACGTTTGCGCTACTCGTCTTCTCTGTCGGCGCCGGCTAACGGTCGTGATCCAGCCAAGCATACTTTAAGATTTATAAACGTGCGATGTTAGAAAGCTGCACCTTTTCCGTTGCGCTACCAACATTTCACCCATACTCTACCCATCGAAACCATAGACAAACTGCTCAGGTTCACCAACATGACGTCACTGCGACGACGCCCCGGTACGTAGCCAGTAGTTAACTCTGGGGCACCGTGCCCCCTTTGGGTCTAGCCTAGCACTAACTTGTTGTAGATGTACTTACTCGTATGCTAAAGCCATGTTTCATATATTTGAATAATATTTATTTTTTTATGCTGCAATGGCTATCTGATAAAATATTAAATTAATGATCGACTGCAGTAACAGTAGTCTATTTGCAACATGGGAAATCCTCGGCTTAAAACTGGTCCATGACATTCTTCCATGGTTCTTAATTTGGTCCTTTTTGAGAGTAAAACTAGGCAACTTATGTAATTTTCAAGAAACGGGAAGACAAAGAGGCTGCTGCCTTCCCCCATACCCTTCTACCTAGATTCACCAATGATCATTTGACAAGCGCTTCACTTTCAAAACGGTTGGGAAATGCAGGGTTATTATGAATACAGGGGTGTCCTTACATATAAAATTATATTGTCACCGACAATATGGATAGGTGAAATTTTCTATCGGTAAAACAAATGAATATAAATTTAAACCCTTATAGCTCTGTTGTTAGTATGTCTGCCTTTAGATCTGTAGGGTGTGGGTTCGATTCCCACCCAAGTCAAAATTTTTATGTGACAAGCACAAATGTTTGTTGTGTGTCTGGGTGTAGTATGTATATAATATATATACGAATGTATAAGTATTCTATCCATACCTGGTTTCCATAGTACAATCTATGTTTAGTTTTGGGCTAGATGACACTGTGTGAAATCTCGACCAATATTAATAAAATATTTATTTATTTAATAAATCTTTATCTAGGTACATAAGCTTTTTTTCACTCATTAACATTAACAGGGCTTATAAAGATACATATTTAACAAAACAAATAATAAGCTTATAGAGATAGATAGATTAATTATCTTTTTTGTGTGCACATACATGAAGGGAATAAATACAAAAATACAAGCATTAATGAGTCACGTGATGCACTCGCAACTAGCGTGCGGTAGCCACTGCGCACTTCACACTTCTCAGTGCACATTGTATAATTATGTAGTTATTCGTATGTCGTTGTTACCCGTTTCTACCCTTATGCCGCCATTACAAAAAATATTCAGCCATTTTTTTCAACTAACTGCTGCCAAATTTTGACTTATCGAAACTTATCAATCAACTTTGACAAATACACCATTATAAAAGCTTTGTATGCCGATCATATGCCGTTATTTAGAAATCGTGGAGAAGATTTCGCGCCAACAAGAAAAATCAAGTCAACTATTTTTGTGGGTATTCTGTTAATTAAAATACATACCTATCATAATACTTAAATTATGTTTTTTTACTGAAGTCTAGGCATGCAATGTAAATTGGTGAAGCGAATCTTTTCTTGAGAAATTTAATAAAAGCTGCTTTTAAAATCTACCATTTTGACCATGATGACTTGAATTTAACCGTATCTTGCTTCTGGCTTGCTTCCAAGTATAATGCTTGTGTGGTATTACGAACTCTTCCATAATACGTTTGTAAAAGTGTCAAATGTAATGCCGTCATTCATACTACAAATTTTATTGAATTAAAACCTACATTTTGGTTATTCTTTCAGAGTTTCATATCGTATTAATTTAATTCAATAATAAAAACGTAGGTAAATTGTGAATCAAGGTTAATACTAATCAATACCAACTAGCAATGACTTCTATCGAACGGCTGTTAAGGCCAGATAAATTTGACATCGATCCGAGTACTCCAGCGGCAGACTTGAAATATCGCTATTGGAAAGAAACTTTCCAGAACTATCTTGAAGAAACCAATAATGCATAGGTATCCGATAGTACTAAATTAAAAATACTGCCAAATAATGTGTCTCCCACCGTATACTGTTACATAAGAGAGGCAAAAATGTATTCGAAAGCTTTAATTATTTTGGATAAAATCTACCTGAAATCTAAAAACGAGATCCATGCGAGATTTATGCTCACCTCAACTAAGCAAAAAGCTGATGAGTCGGTAGCGGATTATTTACGCACATTGCAGCAGCTAGCTTACGACTGCAACTTTAATTCTGTAAGCGCCGAGGAATACAGAAATGAGTATGTACGCGACGCGTTTATTGCCGGAATTAATTCTCAAAAGATACGTCAGAGGCTATTAGAAAACTTAAATATAAATTTAGAAGACGCACTCAATCAAGTGACTTCACTCGAAATGGCAGAAAAGAATGCCGGTGATTTTAAATCTAACGATACTTACACAACACCGGGACTCAACCAAATCGATGTCGCTGTGGTTCGACCATCACCATCAACGCAACGCAAACGATGCTAATTTTGTGGTGGAAATGTACACCAACGTGCGAAGTGTCCAGCGTTTCACGCCACATGCTCTAACTGCCACAAAACACACACCACAAGGCCAACTGCCACAAGGGGTCATGTTTCGAAAGTATGTCGATCACAATCTGCTGCTAGTTTAGAATCAAGTGCATTAGAAATGCAATCAGCTGCATCTCCAGCAAGTGTAAGAAAGGCCACAATAGCAATAATAAGTATACATACACAATACAATATTTGTCGGGAATAACCAACTTGGTAGGAGGCTGTTTGGATTAGAAGTTCGCAAAATAAAAGTGGAATCGAACCGATTCGTGCGTGTTTTTGGAATATTGATCATGAAACGACTACGCCGCTTTTTCAAGCTCTTGGCCGTCCGATAGTAGAATTGGCAGGGTGGGAACAGATCGTACAGATCCGAAACACACATCAACCAGAAGACGTCCACTGCTGGACGAAGGCCTTCCCGTTAAGAGGGAGAGGTTGCCATAATCCTTACGCTTATAGCAGGTGGCTGCCCGTCTTCCGGTGTTTCTGGATGCAATTCTAAGACATACCCAGGTCCAAAGCACTCTCTTCAAAATGTAATTGATAAAAAAAACGATAGACTAGCAACTTTGCGTAACAAATTATAGGTAACAGTGCAAAACCAAATTAAGGCCCCGCAGTAGGCCAATGCCTTTGAGGAATCGGGCGGAGCTAGTTACCTACTTCTCCCTGCGCCTGACCTTGCCCTCCGCATCAAAAGATTGCAACGCTTGGCCTAAGCCAGGCCGCCCGCGCTTGCCAAAACAAAAGCTCAAAATATATTTAAAAGCAACAGCAAAAAAAGCTATTTGGAAATTGACGAAGAGATTGAAAATGCCCTGAAAGAATAGTAAGTTTTTTTTTTGTTGGGCATAGTAGATATAAATTTTAATGTTTATAAAATAATTAACAAAAATAAAAGATTATATTTAAGATTAAAAGATAGAGACTAATATTAATACTAAAAATACTACGTTTTCAATCGACTTCAAAAAAAGGAGGTTCTCAATTCGACTGTATGTATTTTTTTTGTATGTATGTTAAGCGATTACTCCGCCAATTATGAACTGATTTTGATGATATTTCAAAGTTAAAGTCGGTTGTTTATATTAAAAGCGTATTATTTAAAAAAATACAACCGACTTGAACTTCGAATACCTGGATGACATCTTCATATTTTCTAGTAATTTTGATTTAAAACCAAACTACTGAACCGATTTCGATAAAATTAATATGGGACCACCTCCGAAGTATTGCCCACCAAACAAAAAAAATATATCAAAATCAGCTCATAATTAGCGGAGTAATCTCGTAACATACAAAAAAAAACATACAGTCGAATTGAAAACCTCCTTTTTTGAAGTCGGTTGTTTTTTTTTTGACGGCGCGCTCCTTTCGCGACGAGCGCGAGCCGCGACAGACTGCTCGGGTTGTCAATCTTATTGTGGAGCAACAGGAAGAAGTGCACCATTATAGCGCACTTGCGCCTGAGCTCTAACGTGTTAATGCCGACCATTCCAGACACGAACAAGGACGGATATAAGTACGGATAGTATCTGTACAGCTAAGTATCGAGCGAACCGCCTCTGGACCTTTTCTACCATGAGTTTGTACTTGGCTTCGTGGGGATCCCAGATTATGGAGTTGTATTCCAGTTTACTCCGTACAAACGCATAATAGAGGGTCACAATGGTGCTCCTATCTCGAAACCGGCTGGACTGTCTCATGACAAACCCGAGAGACCTGTGAGCGCGGCCGCACACATCCACAAAATAGTCATTAAACGTGAGCTCGGTGTCCAAGGTCAAACCGAGGTCGCGAATACGATCGACACGTTCAAGAGGGGCACTGCGTATGTTGTAGGGGTACAAATTCGGTGAACAAGCGCGAGTAAACGTTATGCACTTGCATTTGGATGCATTGAATTCGAGTTTGTTCTGTTCACTCCACGCTACAACATTATCGATATCCTTCTGCAGTGCTTCGCAGTCCTCGTCCGTATCTACACCCAAGAATAGCTTCAGATCGTCAGCAAACATGAGACACCTAGCTGTCTTGACAACATTAGGCAAGTCGTTAATCATAACGGAAAATTGAGTCGGACCCAGCGTGCTGCCCTGGCTTACACCAGAGCAAGTCGAATACGAGTCTGAGCGATAGTTGGAGAGCTGTACATATTGTAGCCGATTTGTGAAATAACTGAAAAAGAGTTTAAGCAAATTTGGAGTGAAACCTATGGCCGAAAACTTTTAAAGTAGTACGTCGTTGTGGACGCGGTCAAACGCTTTTTTAAAATCTAAATACGCCGCATCTACTTGTCTCCTATTGTCCATTTCCGCAGTTGCGTAGTCAATAAAATTAATGTGGTTAGTGGCGGTGGACCTGCCCGCCCGAAATCCATGCTGAGCATCGCTCAGCTGCGCTCCGACCTGCCTGGTGATGTCCCGGTTCAGTATCGATTCGAATACTTTGCCGAATGCCGACAAAACAGCTATAGGTGTATAGTTTTCAACTTTCGATCTGGAACTATCCTTGGGTATAGGAGTAACTCTAGACACCTTCCATTGAGCTCAAAGCTGCTCAAAGACAAATTAAATATATATAATAGCGGAAGTTTAAATATTTCTAAGGAGTCTTTTATAATATAAGGCGGTATGCCATCCGGCCCAGTCGAGGAGTTCGCCTTGAGGCGCCGAACTGCCCATAACAAGTCGCGTGGCTCGACACTATCCACCGCGATGCGAGAAGAGCACAGCGAGCTGGCCGCCCGGCGCTCCGCCGCCTCGGCGGACAGGGTCGACGTGTCACTTAAAATCACCGATTTGAAATAGGTGGCGAAGGCATTAGCGGCGTCAACACCAGAAACAATATCACCAGAATATTTGAATTCGCTGGTCGACTGTCTGGTGGATTGCTGATCTTTAACAAATTTCCAAAATTGTTCTGGATTATTTTTTAAATCTGCTTCGGTTTGGGGCATATACTGGTTGTAAGTTACCTTAATAAAAAATTTAACTTTCCCTCTACAATATTTAAACATCTCCCAATTAAATTGCAATCGCTGTTCTCGATACTTTTTTAAGTGAAAGTACTTATTTTTTATATTATCAATTATATCCGCAGTAAACCACACTGGATACTGATAACGAGAGTTAGAAATATATGGCCGTTTAAGAGGAACACAACTATCAAAACAACTGGCTAATAAATTATAAAAAATGGTCACTGCTGCGTCCACGTCTGACACTAAATATGTATCGTCCCATTCTATAGTAGCAAGGGTAGTGTACAGTAGATGGAAATCGGATTTCCTAAAATTCCACTCACGCGGTATGTGATCGGAGTCCGCACGCGGCAGACGAGCGCGCGACACGCCGTCCCGCGGCTGCAGAACGCGCGCGCTGCGCACGCTCACCCACAGCGGCGGATGATATCCGTCCACCTTATCCGGTACCAAGGGCTCCGTGTCAGGTACCAAGGCACTCATCGCCTTGGTTGCTCAACACCAGATCTAACAATCCATCGCATTTATTTGTAATTGTATTATGTTGCTTTAATTTACAAGAATATACCATAGACTCATACTGCATAAGAACGTCTTTACTACAAGAGTTCAAATTTAATTCACCTAATATTAATGCACCTGATTTTGGATATTTATCTAACAGATTTTCAATAACACTAAAAGTATTTAAATATCGATCTTCACTCGCATTGGGTGGAATATATACAACACAACATACAATTTTTTTATACCTTGTAGAAAGTAACCCAACCACAAGTTCAATCTCGTCTGAGTAGCCCTCAATGTCGAGTATCTGCTGCATATTGAGCTAGTCTCAATATGCAGCAGATACTGAAACAGCTCTCCGTCGTAAACACCCGACACAAGGAATGTCTCAGTGACCGCGTATACATCAGCTGATAACGTCAGTATTGACAGCTTGGCAGAATCGAGCTTAGAACGAAGACCTCGAACGTTCTGGTAAAAGACTGTAATACTTAGATTTCACGTTTTTAGTTGGATTTTTGTGGCTTGCGAAATCCACTACGCCAGGGTTTAAAATGCACGTTTTCAGCCCAGTTTTCCGGCGATAGGTATTTCTCAACGTTCTTAGTCGGTACCGTCAGTTTGAATGAGGCGTAGTCGTCTCGAGATTTCAAAGCGTCTGCGGAACATTTGCTGCCCGGACAAATATTATTCAAATGTGCCAATACTTGTTCAGTTGTAGTTTCAATATGGACGTAGTAAAGGTGCAAGTAAGATTTCCGCTCAGCCACCATAATAGTGCAGGCAGCAGAGCTAAGTGTGGCCGTACCGCGGGCCACGTTGCTGGGTGCCCGGCGAGATCGACGACTTTTTATCTCGGTCCACTCTCCAGCATTATCTCCAAAACTGATTGCGAATTCATGGGATTCTCATTCGGAGGTGCGAGCCGCAGCGATGGTGGCGCCGGTGACAACAGCGGAGCAGGTGGGGTAGGGGGCGCGCATTGGCTCGACACGGCAGAGTTCGCGCAGGTGGGAAGAGGCGATGCAGTGCGCGCTCTCACTCCGCCCTTCCGAGCGGTGACAACGAGTGACGCCGATGCCCGAACATGCGCTTCTTGCACCGGCCGTTGAGCAACATGCTTCGTACTCGGAGCGCTCCTACCCTCATTATTGATACCAATTGATTTTACCACTGAACTCAAATCTTGACGATCACTTAGAAGTTGTTTAATCAGCTTGTTTTGATCGAGCACTAACTTTTCCAGGGATATAATTCTATCCAGCATGGAGTGCACTGTGTTTGTTAACTCGCGAATAGCAATATCGGTAGATTTCTTAGTCATTTCTAATTTTTTCGTTATAAAATTCACGGAGCGCAGTTAAAACAGTTCCGACCTCGGCGAGGGGCGGGGAGGATGATTGATTGATTAACTCTTTATTGTTCACATCAAGAATTACACAGAAATAATTTAATAAACTTAAATATTGGAACAAGTGGCTGTCTTATTGATAAAAGCAATCTCTTCCAGGCAACCTGTATGGGTGTTGTGTACAAGATAACAAACAACTTTTATTCTACGTCTTTTGAAATTTCATGAAAAAAATATCAGTTGTTCCATACATTTTATCATAACAAAAACCGTCAGCCATATCAGAGGCCTCCGGGCGGCACATTAACTCTGGCACTAGGGCTGGCCACTCAGCCTATACGAACTTACTTACTTATCACAAGATCCACGAACATTTTGTATGAACAGCTGGTTTTTTTTCATGAATTTTCTAAAGTCGTAGAACAAAAGTTGTTTGTTATCCTGTACCAACATCCTCGCAACCGATTCCTAGCCAATTAATTAGCACCGTGTATAATGGACTTGGGTATGTCCTAAAACTGCATCCAGAACCGGAGGATGGGCAGCAGCGTCCTCTTAGTTAGTTAGTTGCAATCCCCAAGCCGCCTGCCAAGCGTGGGGATTATGGCAACCCCACCCTATTAAGGAAGAGGCCTTTGTCCAGTAGTGGACGTTTTCTGGCTGATAATGATAATGATGATAATTAGTTTTTGAGAGAACACAAACTCATATAAAAACCGTCAAAAAATTGTTACGACTGCACGCTTTTTTGGAGAATTTTTGAATTAGTGGCCTTAAATATAAGTAGAATGTGTCGCGGCTTGAAATTCCCGCTTCATCAAGGCTGCCAATATAACAGTCAAGATTATTTCTCCAACTACCGACAAAAACTACCCTCCACTAACTGTTTATTTTATATAACTTTATACGTCAATTTTCAGCAAGGAGTCATTACTTACTGACTTGCTACTTACATCATCGTCTCACAAAAGATTGTCTTAACAATTTCCCAAACTAAATGAGCTTCAGCTTAAAATATACAATATAGCTTTCACCTAAATCTCGGGTTTCATTTTTACCACAAGTCTACAGTAAAAGGAACTCGCAGTGTCTCGGCGAAGACATAAGTTTTTTGGCGACCGTGACAGGACTGCAATATATACATTTTACGGACTTCGTCGACGTGCCAAGTTCCATTAAGAAAACGGCGTTGCAATCGAAGAATCCGAAGAACAACTCAATCCCATAACCCGAAGCGAAGAGGATAGATACAATTACAAATACCGGCAGCATCTGGCAGCGAAGCAGTATCGTAAGACTTCGCACGGATCACGGCAAATACGCAGAAAGATAAGTGTCCTTCCTTTGACCTTCAACCACACTAACTTAATTCCAAAATCATCTTGTTATTGCCTCCACAGTGTGTTTAAAGTATCAAACAGCTTCACTTAGGCAATATAAATACATTTTCTTACCAATTTGTACGTGAAAGTGCAAAATTATTCCATAAATATTTCATATTTATTTCGCACCTAGGCAAGTCCAAAGGTCATTCGCATAAAATCATTGTAAAACGATCATAAATGGATTTAATGATCAACAAATCATCTACATCTTAGTATATACCTAGCTGTTGTGTGTTTAGTAAGTAATTTCATTCCATAATCAAACAGTTTCAACAAAATTATTGCAATAGTAAGTGACCTACTTATCACATATCATAATTACGTCATGCATCTGATAATAATCAAAACATAAGCTTCCAAGTACGAGCTGTAGTCCACATATTCAACTCGTACATTGTATTTTCTCGCTTTTCACCCGATTTGCCGACTATTCCAGACATAACCGGGACGCCTCGGTCACAATAAATTCTTCGCGCGATCATCGTTCGCGCTCACCTGGCGGGCGTTTCCGGGACCCAGATTCCCGCAGGATCTCGGCGTCACGGCGTGGAGAGCTACCTTCTACCCTGCACAGGGGAAGGGACATACCATACTGCAGCTAAGTCAAAAGGAATCTCATGTTTAAAACAATATTCAGAAATATTTGCCATAATAAGTTTCATGCAATAACTTAGCCATCGTTAGTTTACATTCTTATCACAAGTTCATTGAACTTGAATACCATAGTAACAGTTTATATCTTAAGTGCGTATTTAATCATTTCAAAACATGGCTACAGAATCATTAAAATCTAGTATGAAGCTCAAAGATTTAAATATTAAACGTAGCTCAATTAAAGGCCAAATCACAAAGTTTAAAAATTATCTTGCGATTTTAGAATCAGCTGAGCTAAGTAGCTTAGAATTGGCAGAATTAAACTTAAAATTAAGCAAATTTGAGTCATTGGCCAGTAAGTTTGACAATTTACAAACGGAAATTGAGGTTTTAAATTGCGAATTTTTGGATTCTGAGATAGATGAGAGGGAAGGTATCGAACAAGATATCATCACATGCATGGCAAGAGCCAAAGTTTTGATAGACAATGCAAACACACAATTACAGTCTCGCCGCAAGTCTGAGGCGGGAGAATCATGCCTACACTCTCACTGTCACGATCAGAGTTCAACATTTAAACTACCGAAAATTGAAATCGCAAAGTTCGACGGATCTTATTTCCGCTGGGCTCAGTTCCGAGATGCATTTCTAGCTCTCGTCGATAAGAACGCAAACATAACCAATATTCATAAGTTTCATTATTTGATCAGTTACCTCGAAGGGGACGCTGCTCGAGTTATAAGCAATCTCGAAGTGTCATCATTGAACTACGCGCATGCGTGGTCACTGCTCTGCTCAAGGTACGACAACAAACGAGTCCTCATCAGTCAGCATCTCAATGCGATATTTAACGTGCAACCGATCACTCGCGAGTCGGAACGTTCCTTACGATTTCTCGTTGATCACGTGATGAAGAATTTACGTGCATTGGCTAGTTTAGGTCAACCCACAGACAAGTGGGACACTCTGATCATATTCATATTAGCATCTAAACTAGACAGTAACACTCTCACAAAATGGGAAGAACTTCGCAACACTTTCGAAGAAGTTCCAACCCTCGATCAGTTCAATCTGTTCTTAACAGATCGCGCAGATGTTCTCGAAGCTATCAGTCGTAATAAGCATGACAAATTTAGCACTACGCAATCCGCTACTTCACGTCCGAATGAGATTTTTTTCAAACAAAACACAAACACACACAATTATCAGAATTTTAATAAAAAATCAAGTTCTAATTGTAAACAAGACAGGAACCAGTATGTAAAAACATTTACAGGTACGAATCAATTTAAACAAAAGAGACTAACGTGCATTATTTGCAAGGATTCACATCGCATTTATGATTGTTCTGTATTTAAGAATAAAAACATAAATGAGAAGTTAGCTGACATTAAAAAACATAACTTATGCAGTAACTGTCTTAGACAAGGACACGTAACTTCAGACTGTCGTTCAGGAACGTGCAGAGCTTGCAACCTGAAACACGCCACAGTTATCCATCCAGGTGTAGTGGCTCCAATCGCCTCCTCTTCTACGGAGTCAGTTGTGAATTTTTCCAAGCAGGGTCCTAGCGAAGTACTACTGTCCACAGCTATCATAGAAGTGTCCAATCCGGTGACTCACGCGACGGAGACAGTTTATGCGCTCCTGGACTGCGGCAGCCAGTCAAGTTTCCTCAGTGAGAACCTGAAACAGAAATTACAGTTAAGTACACAATCAATAGATGCAATAAAAGTCATAGGTATAGGCAACAATTCATGCAACAAAGTAGTCGAAAGTTGTACTATTCAAATACAGTCAAAGCACGATGCATATAAAGCTACCTTACCTTGTTTAGTACTGGAGGAGCTGACAGGCGTACTTCCAAAGGTACCTATAAATATACAAAATCTTAAATTACCAAAAAACATCAAGTTAGCCAATCCTAACTTTCACATGCCGGCGAGAATCGACGTCCTGCTTGGGGCGGACGTATTCTGGGACGTTTTGTGTCCTGAAACACATTCATTAGGGTTTAGGAATCCTAAACTAATCAACTCTAAGCTCGGTTGGCTAATAGCCGGACCTATACATTCAAGCTCGGCTAAATACATTCAATGCAATCATTCATTCAACCACAAATATAGTCAAGCATACGATGAAGTATCCAATCGTACAAATAAGCATGCAAGCAAACTAGCATCGACACATACACACAACCACATAGCCAACCATACATACAATCAAACAGCCGATCACACAGATACAGGCATGCACTCACACGCATTTAATTATTTATCTAAACAACCAAGTGATCTTTCGTACAATCAGTCGAACGATCCATCGCGCAATCAGCCTAACAATATATCAGAAATACAGTCAAGCGATCCATCGTACCAACAGTCGAACGATAAATCACACAACCAGTCAAACTCACACACACATATTCAATCACACAACTATTCAAACGATCTGTCTCACGATCAGTCGAACAACATGCAATCAAAAATCGATAAAATGTTAACAAAATTCTGGGAATTAGAAGAAATTCCACAGAAGTCTATTCTAACCAACGAGGAAAAAATGTGCGAGCAGCATTTCATTAACAACACTACTCGCTTGAGCACAGGCAGATTTTGCGTTAGGCTTCCATTGAAGCACAGCCCTGATTGCTTGGGTGATTCATACATCATGGCTAAAAAACGCTTTCTCAGCCTCGAAAAACGCTTTCGTAGAAACGCTGACTTAAAATCACAATATACAGAATTCGTTCGAGAATATGCCGAATTAGGCCATTTATCTATATCTTCAGATCCTCATCCAATTCCAGGATATTTTTTGTGCCATCACGCTGTGTTCCGTGAAGATAGTGAATCAACCAAAATCAGAGTTGTCTTCGACGGTTCAGCACCCACTTCCTCTGGATTTTCACTCAACGACATTCTCATGGTAGGCCCGAATGTTCAAGACTCTCTTTTCTCCATTTTAATTAGATCAAGGCAATACAAATTCTTACTTTGCGCTGATATCGAAAAGGCGTACAGACAAACGCAAGTACATCCTGACCATAGGAATTTACAATTAATTTTGTGGAGAGAAGATGAGTCGCTACCTATACAAACTTTGTGTTTAAATGTCCTTACTTACGGTACTGCAAGTGCGGCATATTTGAGCACAAGGTGCTTGTGGCAAGTCGGAGAGGAATGTAGGGATAGTCAAATCAAAACAATCATTCAAAACGACTTCTACGTTGACGATTTGACCACTGGCGCGAATAGTGAAGAAGAATTACGCTGCATACAAAAGTCAGTATCTGCAGCATTACAATCAGCAGGTTTCCCACTGCGTAAATACAAAAGTAACTCACCGAAACTTATTGAAAACATCGAACAAAAATCAAACACAGACAAGTTAATTATAAGCGAATCCTCGAATACTCTCGGATTGGGGTGGAGCCCTACCGAAGATTATTTATATTTTCCATTTAAATCAATACACATTCAAACTGATAATGTAACTAAAAGAGAGATTATGTCCAATGCATTCAGGATTTATGATCCATTGGGATTATTATGTGCCAGTTTTATACAACCAAAAATGATACTTCAGAAGTTGTGGCTTCTGAAGATTGACTGGGATACACCCATTCCCAAAGAAATTAAGAAATCGTGGTACGAATTTACTAGCAACGCACATCATCTTTCTAATCTCAAAATATCAAGAAACGTTCTCTGCGACAATCCAACGGCTATAGAAATTCACTCATTCAGCGATGCAGCACAGGGTGCCTACGGGGCCTGTGTGTACCTGAAATCAACCAACAACTTTAGAGAAGTCACTATTAATTTATTGTGTGCTAAATCGAAAGTTACACCCTTGAAACCTACGACTATTCCTAGGTTGGAGTTGTGCGCCGCTCTCCTCTCAGCCAGGTTAACAAAATGTGTACTCGATTCTATTAGGTACACGCCTGCGCGTGTAGTTTATTGGTGCGACTCCAGTGTGGTTATCGCGTGGATACGCAGCCCACCTAGAAATTTAAAGACATTCGTTGCTAATCGTGTAGGTGAAATCGTAGAGATTTCAGATTCTTCTTCGTGGCGGTACACAACCACAAATGAGAACCCAGCTGATCTAATCTCAAGAGGTGTCAACCCTAATAAGCTGCAACATTCAGATCTGTGGTGGCATGGTCCAGCTTTTCTCGCCAAAGATGAAAGTGAATGGCCATATCTTAAACTAAATAAAAAACAAAATGACTTACCTGAAGTGAAGCTCATCCAATCCAGTCCAGCCGTCGTCATAGAACCTGTAATAAAATTCGAAAATTATTCAAGTTTCATTAAACTACAAAGATCTTTCGCATACGTCAAAAGATTCATATTCAATCTAAAGCATCCATCTACCAAACAAGTTGGTATTTTAACTGTTAATGAACTACAAGACTCATTCAATCAGCTATGTGCTATGGCTCAACAAGAATCGTTTCCTAATGAATATAAAATGCTAAAACAAAACTCACCTTTACACACGAAATCCAAGCTAGTGTCATTGTCACCTTTTATAGACAACAATTTAATACGAGTAGGTGGCAGGATAGACGCTTCCAACTGTTCATACACGAGGAAACATCCCATATTCCTTGACTCATCACATCACTTCACAAAAATATATTTTGCTCGCGAACACATTCGACAAATGCATGCTGGCCCTCAGTTATTACTGGCCACTGTCAGGGAAACCATTTGGCCCATAAACGGACGACGCTTAGCTCGCAACACTGTACACAACTGCGTAAAATGCAAACGCTTTCAAGGCAAGACGCTTTGCCCAAAGATGGGAAATCTCCCAGCTCAGCGCATCACGCCAGACTTTCCGTTTGTTTCAGTTTGTTTAGACTTTGCGGGTCCATACTACATCCAAAATCGTAAAGGACGTGGCGCCAGACTAACCAAAAGCTACTTATGTATTTTTGTGGACATGCGCTATAAATGCGTACATTTAGAGGCAGTAAGCAGTCTATCCATGCAAGATTTTATAATGACACTTCGCAGATTCATTTCGCGCCGCGGTAAACCAGCAGAGATAATCTCCGACAACGGTCGAAACTTCACCGCAGCGGCCAAAGAATTACGTTCTTTTTTGAAGGCAAATCATGATTCTCTTTCTGACTTTGCTGCACAGGAAGGAATTAAGTTTTCTAACATCCCTGTTTATTCGCCTCATTTCGGAGGCCTGTGGGAATCTGGAGTTAAATCCTCCAAACATCACATAACCAGAGTCATAGGCGACAGCCATTTAACCTTTGAGGAAATTCAAACTTTATTCACACAAGTGGAAGCAATACTTAACAGCCGTCCCTTGTGTCCCATGTCTTCCAATCCTTCCGACCTACTACCCCTCACCCCAGGACACTTTCTTATCGGAAGGCCGTTGACAACGTTTCCGTCTCCTGCACTACACGATGTGAATCCAAACAAGCTACAGCGGTATCAGAGACTGGAACAGATACGCCAACACTTTTGGCTTCGTTGGCAGAAGGAATACATCTCAGAGCTCCAGCAGAGACAAAAATGGACCAAGCATACTGCAACCCTAGACGTCGGCGATCTAGTCTTAATCAAGGAAGACAATTTAGCTCCTCTATGTTGGAGACTCGGCAGAGTCACGAAATTATTCACTGGACCTGACAACATAAACCGAGTGGCAGATCTTCTCACATCAAGAGGCATCGTACGGCGCTCACTTGTTCGGCTGTGCCCTCTACCGAAGCCAGAAGAAAATCAAGGTTGAAGACCGATGGTCTGTCAACGGGGCGGACTATGTCGCGGCTTGAAATTCCCGCTTCATCAAGGCTGCCAATATAACAGTCAAGATTATTTCTCCAACTACCGACAAAAACTACCCTCCACTAACTGTTTATTTTATATAACTTTATACGTCAATTTTCAGCAAGGAGTCATTACTTACTGACTTGCTACTTACATCATCGTCTCACAAAAGATTGTCTTAACAATTTCCCAAACTAAATGAGCTTCAGCTTAAAATATACAATATAGCTTTCACCTAAATCTCGGGTTTCATTTTTACCACAAGTCTACAGTAAAAGGAACTCGCAGTGTCTCGGCGAAGACAAATGAGAGTGTAAGAAGGTCATGGTTAAATTACCTGGTGCAAATATGCTTCCGTTTCCCGTAAGCACTCTGGGGATGTTGACCATGTCATCTTTCTCCAAGCAAGACTTGAGAACCAACTCTGCTATTTCGGGATCGCTTATATCTAAACAAACAAACGTCGACATCTTAGACTTATTAAAAATCGTACCTGTAATAATATTATGTATTTTGTGCTAAAAAATAAATTTAAATATTACACTAGTTTAAAAAAAAAACGAATCCTATTACTTCCTAGTATAAATAGTAGTAATAGGTTTATTATATCATATTATATTCCTTTGTCAAGTTCCATAAATTATAAGTAGGTATTCAACAAATAATAAGTAGTACCTATAGAGAACAAAAATAATTTTAGAAAGAATTTCAATAACATTAGAAGAAAATCAACCAACAGAACAGGTTGGATTCAGAAAAAACTACAGCACTATTGATCATAACTATACATACGATTAAACAAATTATATAAAAATACAAGGAATATCAGAAGAGCATATAATATCCAGAATCAATAAAAGCTATAGCTTTTATTGATTATTCTACAGCCTTCGACAGTTTGAAACATAGCTACTTCTGGTTAAGCCTGAGACAACAAGGTGTGCACTGGACATACGTACATTGACATAATCATAAATATTTTATAGTAAAAGTACAAGCCTCATAAAGCTGGAAACAAAAGGAGATGCATTTCCCATAAACAAAGGTGTCAGTTAAGGAGACTCTCTATCTGCCAAGCTGCTTATTGCAGTGCTGGAGAGTATCTTCCGAAATATAAACTGGGAAGATTATGGCCTCAACATAAATGGTACTCGTCTAAATAATCTTAGATTCGCTAATGACATGGTATAGCTAGAAGAAGATCCAAGAAAATTACAAGCTATGATACAAACACTAGCTGTGGCGTGCAGAGAAGTGGGACTTGAAATGAATGCAGTAAAACAAAAATAATGACCAATAATAGCGAGATTGATATAGAAATTGAAGGAAATAAGATTGAGTATGTAAGTGAGTATGTTTATCTGGGACACATTATTGCTCCCAGTGATCTAATCTCCATGGAAATAAATAAAAGAATAGCAAACAGCTGGAAGAAGTACTGGTCTCTTAAAGAAATTATGAAGAGTAAAGAATTAAGTACCCATATTAAAAAGAAGTTTTTCAACACTTGCATCCTACCCTGTATTTTATTTATTTTATTTTATTTTATTTTATTTGGGAAACATACAGTGATAATAACTTAAGTAAACTTATACAAATTTGGATAACTATACACCATTTACACGTTTCCGCATATAAAAGCCTATATCACTTGTTAACATGGTTAGCTAAGGATTTTGATTAACATTGAAAAACATTACTAAAAATATTACACAATTTAAAGAGAGAAAAACAGTTCAATTCGCACCAAACCAGTTCTTGGAGACTATAGTTTTAAGTTTATGTATAGGTGTATTAAACAAATCGAATTCTGGAAAATCTTTTAGGTTATTGACGGTATTGGCTGATCTTATGAAGAAAGAATTTTGCCTGTAATTAGTGGAACTATGGGGTATATGGAGACTAACTGGATGCCTCACAGGCCTTCTAGGGACTTTCAGATTTATCTTAGAAAGGAGATGGGGAGAGTCAATTTGGCATTGCGCTATTTTATTTAATAACACAATGTCTGCTATTTTACGTCTCTCACAGAGAGGAAGCATATGATGTCTACGACATCTCGATTCATAATTGCTATCACGTTTTTTGCACTTAAATTGTAGGTATCTCATAAAGCTTCTTTGAATAGATTCCAACCTACTAACATATTTATCATATTGCGGATTCCAAATCTGAGAGCAATACTCGAGGATGCTACGCACGTATGAGCAATATAGGATTTTAATTAATTTAATACTATTAAATTGAGAAGATGATCTTTTAATAAATCCCATGGCTTTATTGGCCTTATTGGCGATATTGTCAAAATGTTTTTCGTAAGTGAGTTTTGAATCGTGGATTACCCCTAAATCACGGATCTCTTTAACATTTTTTAGGTCTAGCCCCTTTAGTTTGTATTTCGATTCTATTAACTGAGGTTTACGTGTAAACGTCATGGAGTAACATTTTGCCACATTGAGATCTAATTTATTGAGCTGACAATATTCTTCAAATCTATCAAGGTCTTGCTGCAAAAGAAGACAATCAGTTACATTATGAATTTGTTTATAAATTTTCATGTCATCGGCGTACAGGAGGAAGTTGGAATGTATAAAACAAGAGTTTATGTAGTTGACAAAAAAGTTAAACAGCAGCGGTCCTAATAACGATCCTTGAGGCACGCCTGATGGTACGTAATTCCACGAAGAAGAATACCCATTTAGAACTATTGCCTGAGATCTATTCTCAATGTAGGAGGCAAACCATCTATATAAATTACCATGAATTCCGGCAGCTAAAAGTTTTTGCAGCAGCAAAGTATGATCAATTCGGTCGAAGGCTTTGCTATAATCAGTAAAAATTGAATCTACTTGCCCACCTGCATCCATGCTTGACGTTGTGAAGTCGATAAAAGTTAATAAATTGGAAGCTGTCGAACGATTTTTAAGAAAACCATGCTGCTCTTGAATAAATGATCCGGATAGTGTATTATAGACCTGAGTATACACTAATCGTTCAAATAACTTTGCAAAAATACACAATTTTGAAATTGGTCTATAATTTTTAACATCATTTTTACTGCCACCTTTATGAACCGGTGTCACAAATGCGGCCTTCCAAATTTTTGGGACAGTACCTTCAATAATAGACCGTTGAAATAACAATACAAGCGGTTTTATTAATACATCTGAGCAGTTTTTTATGAATAATGGTGTTATTTTATCTGGCCCAGCCCCTTTAGCAAGGTCAAGTGACTTGAGAAGCGTATGTACTGTATTAGGAATTATTTCTATATCACTAATGGTTCTACTATGACATGAGTCTGGTTGCGGCGGGCTACACCGAATATTGTGACTCGCAGAAGGAGTAAGAAATGTAGACTGAAAATAGTTTGAAAAAAGAAGGCATACATCTTCCCCAGAGGTCGCTGTTGTACCTTCATATGTCATGGAAGAAGGCAGATTGTTAGGGCTATTTTTGTTAAAATTAGTAAATGACCAAAAAAGCTTCGGATTTTTCACTATTGACTCTTCACATCTATTAAGGTAAGTTTTGTAGCATTCTTCTTCTAATAATTTAGCTCTCTTACGCAGCAACGAAAAAGTGTCGTAATCTGATTTATTACAATATCTATGATACTTTTTCAGAAATTTATTTTTTTCTTTAAGTACCTTCTTTAGAGAAGAGTTAAACCACGGTGGAAAAGTGGAAGAGGTAACTAGCTTGGTTGGTACGTATTTATCTATGACATCATATAAAACTTTATAAAAACATTCTACAGCGTCATCTAGCGGAATATCACGTAAACAATTATCCCAATTTACCTCGCTCAAAAACAACTTAATGCTTTCGTAGTCACCTGAATGAAAAAGAAATTTAATTCTGCTGTTTATTTTTAATGGTTCAGAGTACAATAAATTAAGAGTAATACCTAAAGATTTATGATGTTCATCTTCAGGTACTAAAGGGTCATCACAAACAGAAACCAACAAGTCCGTGTTGCACAACACTAGGTCCAGTAGCCTGTCGTTGACATTGTGACAAAAATTATACTGTGTAAGATTACACTCTGTTAAAGTATCAAGAAAGTAGGTTTGTATTTCCCCCACAGAGCCATGATGTTGCGGACGGCCCACACAATCAGGTACCCATTGGATGTTACTAAGGTTAAAGTCTCCCATAATAACATATAGGTCGTCAGGAGATGAGTTTACTATAAGAGATAAGTTTTTAGTGAAATTACTTAATTGTGTGTTAAACGAGTTACCTAATTTTTCGCTACAAAGATAAATAGTGCAAAAATGGAGAGATTTTGAACGATTATTTATGTTTTTATTTTTGTGGGTGACAGTTAGCCATATATCTTCAGCTGATGAAGACCACTCTGGGCGCTCCACCGCAACAAGATCGCGGCGTATAGCTAATAATACCCCCCCACCATACTTCTCCCGTGTGGCTGCGTAATTCCTATCCCTTCGCCAAACAATATATCTATCGTCGAACAACTCACTGTCATGAATACCGTTAAGCAGCCAGGTTTCTGTTAACGAGATAATATCAAACGAATTCATAAGTAGATTCCTCTTAAATAAGTGCGTTTTAGTGCGTAGCCCCCGAGTATTCTGATAGTATATATTAAAAACATTGAAAGCCATTAGTAAGGAACGGTAGTTACATAGCTAAATTTAGTCAGATTAAATAAAAGGCTAGCTAGCAGTTGCAAGTAGAAGCAATCTATAAATAATAAGCTTTTGATTCAAAGAAACACTTTCGCGTTAAACATTGTGGTTTGCTCCCTTGGTAAACAATCTATTATTATTGCTATTATTGTGTACCTGTCTGTGGCATCAAAGCTCCCAAACGAATGAATCGATTTTGAATTATACGTTTTTATAAAGGTGACTTTCATAGGTCATAGCTGCAATTCATAGCGTAGTGTTCGCGTTGGGAAGTTAGGTGGTGTCATGGTATAATAATATACTCCGCCAGGTATGACACTCCCGAGTGACAAAGGTCACGTGGGTGACACAAGCCTACGCCATCGACGTGAAATGACCAGAAGCGTGAAATCATAACTCCCCGTTCTCCTTATATTACCTGTGGAAATCCATAAAACTATGTGATTTTGGTTGAAACTATGTTAATTCGTGTTTCACTTGAATCATTTCGCTTGAGCGGGTACGAAATGACAATTGAAATGATTTGTGTATTTTATAATTAATAAATTATTAACAGATCTGATTCCCAATTTTTAAATTTTGTTAACATAATTATAATGGCAACTGGAGTGACGTAGGCAAGTGTCACTCCCGGAGTAGCAGACCTTGTGTTATTAGATCATGGGTGTCAGATCGGTGGCGAGGTAAGAGAAGCATTTATAGATAAATAGATAGAAGTACTCTACTATATCGATTTTAACGATCACCGTGGCGGCTCGAACCTGAACCAGATAGCGCAGGCCGAGGCAGATAATTCAAGATAAATCAAGAGAGAGGCATAATATACTGTTGATGATGAAGAAACAAATAGGTACATACGTACAATTTTAGGTAACTGATAATTAAATGGGTTTTTATGGATTGCGTTTGACTGCTATCTCGCCTGATGTAAAGCGAAGGTGCTGTCTATATAGGAGAAACCGACTCACTCGCGACTTGAAGACTTGAAGATATTGTAACTATCGGGAAACACACACTCGGGCAACGCAATCCACTGCTTAACATAGCAGTATGCACAAAGAAAGTGGTTTCAAACCGCTTCGTACGGGTTTTTGGTAGGTATATCATAGTATATCATTTAACAGGCAGTATACTTTTCTCTAGTGGACCTCGCTATGTTCTAAAAATGCATCGAAAATAGAGCTCATATCCTCCAAGATCCAAAACTACCAGAAGACGAGCAGCAATGTCTTCTCGGTTAACATGGTCAGCATTCTGCGATCACCAAGCCGCCTTCCAAGCGTGGGGATTATCGCAACTCTTCCCTTGTAATAGGGGGGCTTTCGTCCAGAAGTTGACATCTCCTGACTGATGATGTTTTACTCACCGATGCAGTTTCTCGGTCCATAGCTGAATGGCATGAAGGCGGCAGGGTGTGCGAGCGTGCTGTCCAGGAACCGCTCCGGGCGGAACTGGTTCGCGTCCGCGCCCCAGTACGCGGGGTTGCGGTGCACTGCCCAGATGTTGACCATCACGCTGCACCCCTTCACGAGGGTTATACCAGATGCTGAAATTGTATACGGCACTTGTGTTCAGATACATATCGAATGTAAGAAAAAGTTGTTAAATAAAATTGAAACATTCGTCGATCGCCATTATTCGGTACTGTTCAATGATCCAGGTGAACTTTTTATTTGCTTTACGGTGAACTCCTCCTAAAACTTGTGAAAGTTGCGGGCAACCGGTGGATGCAAAAGGCAGGTTGTAGTACCTACTGTAGTACCTACAACTGCCCCCCTAGCACGCGCCGAGGACTTATTGGTCTTTCCCCGCGCGGGGACGTGATAAACCTAGAATATGGATACGTCTGTGTCGTTTTCGCAGGGAAAATAAAGTGGATAGACTTTTATCGCGGCTCGCGTGCTAGGCGGGCTGGTGGTCTTAGAGAAACGCCTATGTCCAGGAGTGGACTATTCAAATCCTACAACCTTACTTATATAGTGGCCATCCCCAGTTTCAGAGCCAATAAACAAATCCCCAGCTTTTAATTGTAGAGTTACAGTTTCATGCCTTTATTTGCGTTGCTTTTGTCAAAAGATCCATTATTTTTTTGATTTTTTTTAATGTCTTTTGCTGTTGGCCTCAGATGGCCCTACAGCGTCATCGGACTTTAGGCAAGCGCAAATGGCGCTAGGCCTAGCCCTATCCAGAATTTACAGCAGCCATGGAGTTATTAGCCCAGTCGGGTTGTCGATAAAAGTTCCTAGCCCGAAAAACTCTAGGCCGAAATAGTACAATTATTTCTTCTGTGGCCAAAGTTTCAGCAGCCTCTGATCACTGGGATTGTAAATTCAAAATCGCGACCAAATGCGGGCGCTGCGTTAGCTGCCATCTTTCCTTGGGATTTCCAATATTTCGGAGAAAAATTATAACTACTAAAAACGCACCCACAAAAACTCCAAAATACCTACAAAACCCACCGAAAATATCGACCGCACGAAAAAATTTGTAACAAATAAAATATAGAGAATTGAATACCTAATGAACAACTTTAGTCCTTTGATTTTCCCCAAAAAGTTGTAAATGGCTGATATTGCAGTCCCTATGGCGGCTTACGCGGCGCTCGAATTTGATCGCGAGCAGATCAAGTAGTTTTGGAGATTTTGTCTTTAGTCAGTGAGTGAGGGACTTTCCCTTATATATATTTATTTAGCAGAATTCCACCTTTGCTAGACGGGCTAAACTTGGGGATTACGTAGGTTGGATGTTGGTACATATTAAAAAAAACAGTGTTTGTACCACGACAGAAAATCATCATACAGAATGTTCCAATATGTTTTTTATCCCTTTACAAAGTATTTAGTTTGCTTTTGTTTTTTTTTTATATTATTACTCTATGTAGCCCCCCGGAGGGTAGTTGGGGGGGGGGGGGTTGGAACTTTGTACATTGTGTTATCTCTATATTTTATAAGGTATCGTTTACCAATAGTTTCGAACTCCAGGCTTTGGGGGCACTTTTTTCAAGGCTATCCCGCTCCTAGTAACAAAATAGTGGATTCTTTATCAAGGGAGCAAACAACTATTTTTAAGGCGAGTGTTTATTTGAATCCAGAGCGAATCGAGTGTTTATTTGAATACTGGCACTCATTTACTGGACCTGGGTATGTCCTTAAACTGCAACCAGACCCACCGGAGGACGGGCAGCAGCGTCCTCTTGGTTAACGGTGGTGACCATTCTGCGATCCCCAAGCCGCCTGCCAAGCGTGGGGATTATGGCAACGCCAACACCTCTCTATAAAAGGGGAGGCCTTCGTCCAGCAATGGACGTTTTATGGCTGACGAAGACTGACACTCATTTCTCACTTTTTATTGAGGAAGATACACTCAGTTAAAATAAAACTCAGTAAAATCCAAATTTGAGTAAATAATTACGAACGAAGGCGGAATGCATTTCACACGTTTTTGTTTTTTTCACAAACTTTAATTCTCAAATAATATTTTTCGCGTTTCTTCCTTTGTCATACCTACATACAGCCTTTTATTTGTTCATACAATGTCAGTGGTGGATCTCTTTGGTGATTGGAATTTTTAGTAACAATATCCACATTACAAATTAAAATCACTTTTCGTCCCTAGGGCAAGCTTTTCTAACAGGCAATAAAAAAAGAAGCTCATTGTACATGGCTCTAACTTTGCGCAGACCAGACGTGGCTGTCATTGTCAAGTTTTTATTTGATTTTATGTGCCACATATCTAAAATATTTGGTTGTTTTGACTGGCACGTACAGTATCTATCGAGTTGAAAAATACTTTAAATCATGTTTGGAAAATCGCTTGTCACAGGAAGGTTATATAAACAATGTGAAACTCTTTTCTTTATATTGAAGAGTAACGTCGGCATAAGAAAAGATTAAGACTAAAGTGAAAATCTGTTTTTTCTGAAGAGTATCATTTGTGTTGTATTTGTATTGCCCTAAAATCTTATTTGTACTATTGGTCAAATGGAAAAACTAAACAACTTCAACAAACAGCTGTCAGTTTTGTTCCAAAATTACGATGGTGGCTTCCTTGCTCATCTGTAAAGATGAGTTAGTCGGACAATAAGCAGCAGCCTGCTGCCATCGATTCGGTCTTACACAATGAACGAAACGTTTGCGAGTTTTAGGACCCGGCAGCGCCATCTAGTAAAGTTTTTGGGAACTAAAGAAACAAATTTTACCATTCAAATTTCCATACATTTTTTTGGCTTGAGAAATGACGATATAATAATTAACAAATTATACATTTTCAGACTTTTCCCTTGATACGCGTTATGAGACCATTCTTCTTGCCAAATTTCATGAGTCTAGGTTAACGGGAAGTACCCTATGAATTTTGAGTAAGTTGCGGGTCAGGAAACTAAAAATACCTGCAAAAATTACCGTATTTTTTTTATTGCGTTGATTTTTTTACATCTCCAAGGGACCGTAGACGTATTTTATATTAATTTCAACTAGAGAACTAGAACTAGACGCGTTCGAGAGAAAAAGGGTCTTGAGAGACAGACAGATAGACGGCCAGATGGACAGACGGACAACGAAGTGATCCTATAAGGGTTCCTTTTTTCCTTTTGAGGTACGTAAGCCTAAAAATATAAAAAATTTGGCCTAGAATTTTTTCAGGGTTCAATGCTACTCGACTGGGCTGTAAGTCAGTTTATTCCACTAATTTCACCTGGGTAAAATAATCTAGGAAAACAAAGTGGAACTCATGGTTTCTTCATTTCACCTCGGAATCATTACACCTACTGATTTTCACCTAAATGATTTTGTTTCGACATTGGTGCCATTTGTTCACCATGGACTTGGAATTAAAGCACCCTCAGGTGAACTGGGTTGTAGTCGAGGACATCTTATTCGGGATCTCTAAAATAAACATACAATTATCTATATCAATTTATCTAGGTATATCTATACATATAATAAGTGTGTAAATGCAGAACAACTGTACATTATTTCTACCTTAACAGTAAGAATCATCTAATACTGGTTCATCGGGCACACAAAATATCGTTTGCGCGATTGAGGACTCAGGATTCATAATACCTAAAATAAAAAACTTTACACTGTACGTTATTTTTGAAAACACGACTCCGTCACTCTTATTATAATAATAATAATAATAATAAATTTTTATTTCAGACCAATTACATCCATATACACAAATTACACATAAAAAAAAAACAAATTGGAAAAGATTTAAAATTCGGTGGTGTCAATGTCAATCAATAAATAATCAATAGTCGAAAAAATTTAATTATAATTAAAACTATTATAAATCAAATAATTAAATGTCAAAATAAAAATAAAAATGTCAAATAATAATTGCATGTCAAATTAAAAATCAAATAAGTAATTATTAAAAGTCAGTGAACTATGTAATATTCAATTTTCAAAGTTTAAATTTTAGTTCCTTTGGTTATTTATTATTGACATGAAGCTGAACTGCGTGCTTGATAACAGGGCAGTCAACCCGCCCTGCTATAATGCTCAGGATGCTGTTGGTGCTGCCCCGGACACGGCTGAGCAACGAAGCTGCTCGTTTACGCAATATGGCATGAAAGCCGTCTATTCGAGCGTCAGCAAACATGCCCGATGCACTGCAGCGCCAAGGCAGCCCCAGCAGCATTCTCAGCGCATTATTGTACTGTACGCGGAGAGCGTTCATTGTCTTCTGCGTATAGTTGACCCACAGGCTGCACGTATAAAAGGACTGGCAGTATGCTTTAAAAAGCGATATTTTTACCTCCGCCGTACAACGAGCAAACCTTCGGGCCAACATATTGCTTCTGACAGCCAACGCCCTCCGCTCCCTCTCAATGTCTTCGGCATCGGTGAGGTCCTCCGAGATCCAGTGACCCAGGTACTTAAAACGTGTGACTCTGGCCAAAGGGACACCGTTCAGTAGAAGAGGAGGTACGGTGTTGGTCTTAAAACCCTTTGACTGAAAGACTAATAGCTCACTTTTCTTAACATTGTACCTGAGCCCATGTGCCCCAGCATAGTCCTCACATATACCGAGGAGCTTCCTGACAGCACTTATCGAAGGTCCCAGTAGCACCATATCATCGGCGTAGCTAAGATTGTTAATAAAAGATCCATCTATAGAACACCCGACTCTGGCGCCACTCAGCTCCTCGACAAGCCCATTTATGTACAGATTGAAGAGGCGTGGAGAGCTTAACCCCCCCTGCCTCACACCGCACTTCAACCCATATGCAACGGAATGTTCACCCGCCCATCGCACTACATTTGTTTGATTATTGTACCAATAATTAAAAATTTTTATGACCTCATCAGGGAGATTGGTCTCAGATCTCATCTTCTTCCAGAGCACGTCGTAGGACACCAAATCGAAGGCCTTTGACAGGTCCAGAAAGCAGGCGTACACAGGCGTTTTCCTGTCAGTGTAGTACCGAACAGTGTGCTTGAGGCTGAGTATCGCTGTCTCAGTGGATAACCCAGGTCGGAAACCGAACTGGGCATCGTTCAGCGTTATGTGCTTGCACAGTACACGATCAAGCAGACTGTCCAGTACTTTCGCCACCGTCGTGGCCTACGAAATGGGCCTATAATTGCTTTTGTCACATGGGTCGCCCGTTTTATTTTTAACTATTGGCACAACAACTGTCTTTAAGCAATCACTTGGCATGTATGAATGCCTTACACAAAAAGTATAAAACATAGCCAGGACGCGCGGCAGATGTATACCGGCGTGCTGCAGGTGCTCAATACTAATCCCGTCGTGTCCCGGCGACTTACCTCTGGTCATATTTTTAATTACCAATGCCACTTCTTTTGCCGTAAAATGTGGTAAAAGTATTTAAAGTGTTATTATATTAGTAATTTTCAAATAACAAGCACTTTTTTAACTAACTAACTTTTACCTGAACTTGAGTATATGTCCCCGATTTAGTGCTGCCATCTGTTAGAACTCATCATCATCAGCCCGGAGATGTCCACTGCTGAATGTAGGCCTCCCCCTTAGACCGCCACACTGTACGACAATCTGCCATTTGCATCCACCGGTTGCCCGCGACTTTTACAATGTCGTCGGTCCACCTAGTTCCCACGAATGTCGTCGGTGGACCGTCCACCTAGTGGGAACTAGGTGGACCGACGACAACGGCCTTCTTACGCTGCATCTTCCGGTTTGCGGTCACCACTCAAGAACCTTTCTTCCCCATCGGTTATCAGTTCTTCGAGCAATGTGGCCTGCCCATTGCCACTTCAACTTGCAAGCCCTGCGAGCTATGTCGGTGACTTTGGTTCTTTGGCGAATATCCTCGTTCCGTATTTTATCGCGCAAAGTAACTCCGAGCATAGCTCTCTCCATTGACCGTTGTGCGACTCTGAGCCTCTCCAAAAGGCCAGCAGTTAAAGACCACGTTTCAGTTCCATATGTCATCACTGACAACACACACTGGTTGAAGACCTTTGTCTTCAGACACTGCGGGATTTTGGACGTGAAGATATTCCGCAATTTCCCGAACGCTGCCCATCCGAGTTGGATTGTTCGGGCGACCTCTTTGTCGAAGTTGGACCTACCTAACTGAACAATCTGTCCAAGGTAGTTGTAGTGGTCAACAATTTCGAGAATATCGTTCCCAACAACAACCGGTACGGGTACAACATGGACATTGGACATGATCTTTGTCTTGTCCATGTTCAATTTAAGACCCACCTGTTGGGAAACGTTACTGAGGTCGCTGAGCATAGTATTGAGGTCCTTCAGCGCCTCTGCCATTCTGACTATATCATCGCCAAAGCGAAGATGAGTGATGTATTCGCCATTAATGTTGATGCCGAATCCGTTCCAGCCCAAGAGCTTGAAAACGTCCTCCAATGCGTTCGTGAACAGTTTCGGAGAAATAACGTCTCCCCTGTCTCACGCCTTTCTGCAATTGGATTAGTTTCGTGATCTCGTCCTGCAACCGGATTGACATGGCAGTGTTTCTATACAAACACTTCAGCGCTTGGATATACCTATAGTCGATATGACATCGCTGGAAGAACTGCAATACCGCCCAGGTCTCGATTGAATCGAAGGCTTTTTCATAGTCCACAAACGCTAGATATAACGGCAAATTATAGTCCTCAGTCTTCTGTATAATCTGGCGGAGCGTGTGGATGTGGTCTATGGTGCCAAAGCCTTTCCGGAAACCGGCTTATTCGGGAGGCTGGAAGTCATCAAACCTGCGTTCGAGACGGTTCGCAAAGACTCTCGAGAACAGCTTGTACACATGGCTCAGAAGTGAGATGGGCCTGTAGTTCTTAAATAAGGTGTTATCTCCTTTCTTGAAGAACAGCACCACCACACTCCTGTGCCATGCTTCAGGCGTAGTGCCTTCGTGAATGACGGAATCGAATAACTTCTGGAGGACTAAAAGTACCGGTTTACCACCCGCTCTCAGTAGTTCTGTCGTTATTCCGCCATCCCCCGGTGCCTTGTTGTTCTTAAGCTGTCTGAGAGCCATTCTTATCCCGTACAGGCTGACGTCTGGGACGTCTGGGTGTCGTCCTCAGTAGTGTCGGTTCAGCTAAGCTCTTGTGTCTCGAGCATTACTGACAATGGGTTGCTGTGTTGAGGTGTACAACTGTCCATAAAACCACTCGAGCTCTCTCAGAATCTGTGGCTTCGACGAAATGATACTGCCAACTTCGATCTTCAGCTTCGTCATTTGGCTTTGCCCAATAGACGAATTCCTTGCGAACACTTTCGAGCCCTGCTTCCGCTCAATTGCGTCCTTAATACACACTGTATTATAGGAACGCAGGTCGTGGCGCAAAGATTTCGAGATTCGTCTATTAAGCTTGCCATATTCCGACATATCAGTTGAAGATTGCAGTCTCATTTCTGTCCGGTCTTCCATGAGCTTTATAGATCTGTCTGAGAGCTTCTGAGGCTTCTTCCGGCGTGGGGCCTTGAAGAACTTGGACCCCACTGCCTGGACAGTTTCCACATTGTTGATCTTGTCTACAGTTTCGCATTCGGCTAGGCTCTGGAAGCGATTATGCAGTTCGAGTTGAAAGTTATCGGGGTTCTAGATTTGGGCAGGGCCAGAACGGAGCGTAGACTTCAACAGACGTGACCTTTCAAACTTGACATTGATATTCAATGTGCCTCGGACAATGCGGTGATCGCTACCGGTTTTCACCTTGCCGATCACGGAGTCAATCTCATTTCTGGTTGAACCATCGGGGCTTAACCACGTCCACTTCCTGGAAGGTCGCTTCTCGAAGAAGGAGTTCATCATAAAGTCCCTCCCTCTCCATGAAGTCCACCAACCGCTGACCCCTCTGGTTCCGCTGTCCATATCCATGCGATCCCACTCTCAACTCATCGACATTCCGTGAGCCCACTGTCGTGTGACAAAAAAGAAAAAATATATTTGTAAGGTGGAGTTATTGAAATGGAAAAGAAGGTGTGCCTGGGTAACTACGCAGATGATCGTCAAGGGCTTTTGTGTACAAGGTCCCCTTGTGTTTCAAACCATCAGCCGAGGATACTTGCCACTCATTACCACCTCTGGGACAAGCTTATAAAGCGTAATGTGCCAAATGAAGTCGTGAACCTGTTGAGATTCTGGTACGAGGGCCAAACTAACAATGTAAGGTGGGGCGACACCCTCTCTAGTGACTATATACTAAAATGTGGTGTTCGTCAAGGTGGGTTAACCTCTCCGGACCTGTTTAACCTGTATGTGAATGATCTGATCGTGGAGCTCAGGAGAGCCAGAGTAGGTTGTCACTTAGGCAATGTTTGTGTAAACAGCCTTAGTTATGCCGATGACATGGTTCTCCTGAGCCCCTCGATCAAAGGATTGAAAAAGTTACTGTCAGTCTGTGAGCATTATGTTAATGATCATGGGCTGAAGTATAACGTAAAAAAAACAGAAATGATGGTATTCAGGTCGGGATCAGGTCCGGAGAGGTTATCTGAAGTTTATTTGAATGGTGCGGCGATCAAGGTCGTCAAGCAGTTCAAGTACCTGGGGCATATATTGACAGAGAGGCTGCAGGATGATTGCGATATAGAGAGAGAGAGCGGAGGGCACTTGCCGTTAGAAGCAACATGATTGCACGCAGATTTGTAAAGTGTACCGGGGAAGTCAGGGGTACCTTGTTCAGAGCTTACTGCCTCTCAATGTACACCTGCCAGCTCTGGTGCAACTTCACAAGAAAGACATACAATTCGATAAGGGTTCAGTATAATGACGCATACCGAGTCCTTATGAACTTGCCACGATACTGTAGTGCATCGAACATGTTTACGGAAGCAAGAATCCCCGATTTTTTCGCAATCATCCGGTCAAGAGTCGCGTCATTCTGGCACCGTTTGAGACATTCCAGCAATACCATACTGAGGGCTGTATCGGACAATATGGGAAATCCCATATTTAAGTACTGGATTTCTCTTCATCTGAATGAGAACAAAAAATGACAATGTACATTGTATGTAATTTATAATTATGTTAAAGTTTTATTGACGATGTGTAATAGGTACTTTACATACCTGTTATACCTATAATTAGTTTTAATTACATACATCCTAATCTATATGTGTGTGTAATGTAATTTAATTTATGGGCCTACTGGTGCCTGAAATAAAAATATTTTATTTTTATTTTTTTTTATTTATTTATTACATTTAGAATAGATTACAGAACTACCTAGCTACTTGTTACTCGTCTAGAGGAAGGGTCACTGCATCGTCATCAATGATGATTCTGCGTACATACGTATTGCAAATGAGAAAGCAAGTGTTTTTAGCTTAAATATCGGCGGCTAGATGCGCATGTCATAAAATGAACGGCAATCTTTATATACGGTGAAGTAAGTTTCGAAGACATGTATGGCCTTGGATATCTCCACATATAATGCCTCTACTTCATCGTCAGGGTGTGCCGTGGTCGGCGCATATACCTGTATGACCTTCAGCGAATACCGGTCGGTGATTCTGAGTATAAGGTACGCTACCCTGCACGACACACTATCGACTTCTACTACGTTGTTGATGAGAGACTAACGGACGAGAAACCCGACACCACCCTGGGATTTACGCTCTCCTTCCCGGAAAAAGAGCATGTTGCCGGACTCCAGGATTATAGTATCCTGTCCCTCTCTTCGGATTTCCGATAATCCCATGATGTCCCATCGCATCTTGCTCAATTCTTCCTCCAGCTCGACAATCTTCTCGTCGGTCTTCAGCGTGCGAATGTGATGTGTTGCCAGGGCCAAAGTCTTATGTTGGGGGTGGTAGCGGGGCGTCTTCCGGTGATTCTTAGCACCCCTTGCTCCTCCGTTACCTGACCTGCTACCTAGGTCAGGAATAGAGGAGCTGCCGGGGACTGAGGGCCATGGTATTTTGTTTGCTGTCATATTTTTGGGGGTTGCCATAATCCCCACGCTTGGCAGGCGGCTTGGGGATCGCAGTGTTACCACCGTTAACTAAGAGGACGCTGCTGCCCGTCCTCCGGCGGTGCTGGTTGCAGTTTTACGACATGCCCAGGTCCAATGCTAGAACTCATTGTAGGTATATCTATTTACAAAAATGTTTGTACCAAGTAAAAACTCAAAGTACATAACGGAATGCAACGAAACTTCGCAAAATAAACATTCAAAATAATGGATTAACATATAAGCTACTTATTAAGGCTCATTCTCAGTAGAATAGAATAGAATATCATTTATTAATAGGTGGAATTTCAAAAGCTTATTATAATTAAATAGTAAACGATGAGCATCACACCATATCTCGTCATCAAATTAAATTATTAAAAAATTATAATTAAGTACTTCAGTAAATTCCTTAATCAGAAAATCAGCTGTATAAGGGCTGAGTTTTCCAAAACTACTTGTTGGGCTTTAAATGGCTATAATCATTATCCATGTACTCCTTAAGCGTGTAAATTCACCTGTCTAACAAAAGCATTTTGACAGTGTTGGAAAATTGTACTTCACTTGTGACTGACTTGATAAATTCTGGGAGTTTGTTGAACAATTTTTCACCCATTATAATAGGCAACTTTTCTGTCATCTTTAATCGTGGGTACGTCGCTTCTAATAACAGTTTATTATTTCTTCTGGTCCGTTTACTGTTCACTGTTTTTATCTTAAATTTATGTATATTCTTTCTGACATATTTGAGTACTTCTAATATATATACCGACACAGACGTCAGTACGCCTAGTTCCTTAAAATGTTCCCTGCACGTCTCATCAAATTTTCCACCAACTAATACCCTTATAGCGCGCTTTTGCATTTTTAGTACCCTCTCATATTCCGTTGAATTCCCCCACAAAATGATTCCATACGACAAAATAGAATGGATATATGCATAGTACACTTCTTTTAAATTTTCCCGTGTAGTCATTACTTTGAGTTGTTTCAGTGCGTGTATACCTTTTGCCATTTTATTGCATGTTACATCTATATGCTGTTTCCACTTTAGGGCTGGATCAATTTCAAACCCAAGTAGTCTCACACTATTTGATGAAATGCACATAGTGTCATCCTGTAGTATAACAGAGATAGGATGTTGTTCCGATGATACAGCATTAAAAAACATTAGGTTAGTTTTCTCTGCATTAAGTTTAAGGCCATTGATTTCGAACCATTCACTAAGTTTATGCATAGTATCTTTGATTTTATCTCGAAGATCATCAGCAGACACAGTCGTCTGCTGAAAGAACTATAGTTGTGTCAACTGCATATTGCACTATTTCTCCTTGTATGCCTATGTTGGCAATGTCATTAATAAAAATGAGGAATAATATATTTCCTAAAGATGATCCCTGAGGAATGCCGATATTAGTTCGTTGTGTGCTAGATTTTGACGTTTTACTATTTATTTTGATTCCTACTATTTGTTCTCTATCTGCAAGAAGCGATTTCATGAGCTGCTGGTTATTTCCTCTGATTCCGTACACCTCGAGCTTCTGAAGTAGCAGTGAATGGTTCACAGAATCAAATGCCTTAGAAAGATCTATGAAAACTGCAGCTACCTTCTGTTTCTTTTCTAAGCCTTCTGTCACTGCTTCTACAAATTTTAATGAGGCTGATGTAGTGGATTTTCCGCTCTTGTATGCATGTTGGCAATCAGATATGATCTTGTGTTCATTCATGTGGCTCATTATTGTATTTGAGATTATAGACTCTATCATTTTCGACATTGTTGGCACAATTGCAATCGGCCTGTAGTTGTGCGCTGACGCCGTATCACCTTTTCCCTTATATAAAGGAGATAATCGTGATTTTTTCAACGATTTTGGGTATACGTTAGATTCAAGCGTTTTGTTTATTAAAAATGTAATATGGTCACCTAAATAAAACATTATTTGGAACAGAAATTTCCCAGATATGTCGTACACATCTTTTGTTTCCGAATGGCTAATCTTTAGTTTTGCTAGCTTAATCAAATCATGTGTTGAGATTCTGGTAAAAAGTAGCTCAGGCTGTTCATCAATAGCCGCTCTGAGAGCTGCCATCGCTTTCTCGGGGTCTGGAGGACTATTTACGCAGAGATCATTTCCTATAGAAATGAAATAAAGATTCAGATGGTCCGAAATTTTTTCAGGGGCTATTTTATTTTTTGTAGTGTCGTCTATTATATCCCATTTCCATTCTTTATAATTTCTGTTTGTTTCTTCTCCTATGACGTTCCATATCTCTTTTTTTGTGTTTTTTGCGTTATTTATTCGGTTCTCTATGTATTCTCTATTTTTTTCCTTCATTATTATCTCTCTGTATACAATTTTCTTTTCAATAATGTTAGTGTCCGAAATGATTTGTGGATATTGTCTTTTCATGTGATACAGATCATGTATGTCATTTTGTAACTTGACTAATTCGTTGCACACCCACGGGGATTGCTTGTGTTTCTTGACGCGTTGAGTTTGAACAGGAAAGTGTACGTTTAAGTTCCACACTATTTTATTCATGAAATTGTCAAATGTGTTAATATTGTATTCGTCAAATATTGTATCCCAGTCATACGCTAGCATAGCTTCACCGAACTTTTCTAGTTTATGTAAATTGAAACCACGTTTCTCGACGTTGACATACTTTGGGGGTGCATTATTTTGGACATTTATACTTGCTAGCTGTGCATCATGGTCAGCAATTCCAGCAGCAATAGGCTCAACGTGAATATCGTCATTTAGTAAATTTGTAATCACGAAATCAATTAACGTTTTTGCCTTCTTTTCGATTCGAGTGGGAAAGTTGACGATATTTCTAAAACCAGCTGGTTTTAATATTTGATTCAATGAATCCCTACTTGATGATTCCACCATAAAATCAATGTTCCAATCTCCAGCGACAATAATCTTTGTGTTAGACAGGCCAGATAGTAAGTAAAATAGTCTATCTAATACATTTAATAATATTTCTAAATTACCTTTGCCAGTTCTATATAAACCTATAATTAAAATTTTATTTGCGTTTACAATAAATTCTACTGCTGTCACTTCGCAGTGGTATTCTACAGATAATGAGTCAATATTTTTACATCGTTTAGTTTTATACCTATCGTTAACAAAAATAGATACACCGCCATGGATGTATTTTTGTCGGACAAAGTAATTAGCATGATTAAAGCCATGAATTGATATGTTGTCAACATTATTGTGATTCAGCCATGTTTCACTTAATATGAATACGTCAGGACAGTTTAGTTCTGCGACTACATGTAGTAACAATATTTTGTTAGTAACACTCCTACAGTTTTGATTAAAGATTCTTAGTCCTACTTTATTTATGTTTCTGGCATCCGAACTATTTCCTGGACTAAAAAATTCTGAGTATCGCCATTTGTCAGTTTAGCTACGTCGTAATCATAACTACTTGCGCTATGGGATTCTCCCGTCAAATAAATCAAGGTTTTCATAGGGTGTGTCATACTATATAAGGAGTTTTTCACAATTTCATTAAACATGAACCTAATAAATCTGCCTGACAGCTGGCGCTCACTGCGATCTTTGAAGAATCTTTTACCAAAACAATTAATATCAATTACTGACATTCCATCAGTTTGCAAAGCGAGATCGTAAATTTTATTATTCAAACAATACTTCATATTGTTATCTTTGGATTCCGAAGTATTGTCATAAACATATGGTAAAGTAGTGAGTTGTAGTTTAAGCTGATTATGCGCGCACCAATCAGTAACATATTTAACATATCCTAGCTTGAAATGTAGGCTAGAGTGTATTATAATAATTACATCCCCTTTCTTCATATCTTTTGTCAAAGTCACAATATTTTTTACTATTTCGCAGAATGGTGCATCAGGTTTACATATTGATAGTACTGTGTTGTACTCGTCCGTATTTTTTTTTATATACTCAGCTATATTTTTACCCAATTGGTCACAAAGTATTAACAACTGTTTATCTGATTTTTCTATCTCAGTGGGTTTAACGGTGATTGCAGTAGATTTCAGATTTTTTAGTTTCTGTTTTTCGTTAGTCTTGTTTTGGTGAGTATTTACGATCACTTTTCCATCTTTCTTGTCCATTTCTATGTTTCTGTGTTGTGATGTTTTATCTATTTCCATATTCTTGTTCGTCTTTACCGTGCTAGGTGTACTTTGATTTCTGGTACCTGTATTAATATGTTTCTTAAGATCAATAATTTCCCCTTGTAAAGATGTAATTTGTGTTCTTAGACAGCAATTATCATTTCTTAGAGACTCAATAGCTTGTTCATGTTCTGTTTGGGTGGTCTTCTGCAATTTCTCAAACAAGATAGCATTATTTTCGTGCATGCTTATAATTTTAAGGATATTTTCATATTCTTGTAAATCTTCTGAAATTTTCTCTGCGGCACTTTTAAGCTCATCTCTTTCATATAATGCATCCTTTAGTTCAGTTTCTCGTTGTATTATTTTGGCCTTAAGTAGAGCTATATTATTAGTATGCAGTTTGTATTCTTCGGCGCATTCATCTTGTTCCTTTATCAATTTTATATTAAGTTTCTGAGTTTTTTCAAGCTCCATTGTCAGTAAACGAATTTTGTTATCCGCTTCTTTTAAAGCCGTTTGACTTCTGGTCGGCATTTTTAACATTTCAATTATAAAATAAACTTATAACCAGCAAATTTTTGACACATTAAAAATCTACCATAACTGGGGTAAATTTCTAGGTCATGGCAACATTTTTTTTTTTTTTTTGTGTCGATGGATTGTCAAAAAGAAATTGATGTTGTCAATGTCAATTGAGTAAACATCAAATTATATGTGGAAAAAACTAGATAAATGAGGGTATTTTTCTTAGTTTCTTTGACCCCTTGACAGGTTGCTTTTAAACTAAGATTCTATTGTGAAATACGTGTTACTTTTTAAGAAATAGATCATTTTAATCCATTGTAATTAGCTAAATTAACGATTTCACATCTCACTAGCACTGTGAACTTCACTTTGGCGTCACTTTTATCGCTATATACTTGTTTTATACCTAATAAATGAATTTAAAAAGTTAACAGATCGAAAGTTAGTGTTGTCGGGGCCAGGGTTGCCAGACATCCGACTAGAGAGTAGAGATATTAACCACTTTTACGTATTGTAAACGTGTGCGACTGTGCGTGTGGGTGTGTGCGCGCAGGGACGCAACGCGGGACTGTAGGCCGGCACCGACACAGGCACTTTGTAAAAACAGACCCGCACCGCCAACGGCGACGCCGCTACGTGCGGATTCCGTGCCGGCAAGTGGAAAAACGCCCAATGACTGGATTAAACGCACGGGGCTTCGTATGTAATGCTTCGTTCGCCTTTATAATAATGTTTATTTTATACCTTACCCGTAAACCCGTACCCGTAATACCTACCTTTCGTGTAAACGTACTGACATTGGAGGTGAATAGAACCCGATCCTATTTACTAAGCGACAAGTGTCATATTAATTTTAACCGATTCGTACTACCTAACGAGAAGTACGAAGCCGGTGTAATCTATGAATGGCTATACACCACTACTTTATTTAAGCTAGCTTGATTTTAACACGCGATTTATACCTATACATACATCGTAAATACGCTGTCAGTACACCTCTATATTCCATAGAGCTTCAGTTATACCAAGTTTATAATTACAAATATCCTGCCACAAATTATGATATAAATTATTATGATCACCATATTATGATAGTACAATCAAAATACTACGTCACCATTTATCGATGAACGCGCTCATTCTTTCTCTTACGTTTATAACCCATTTCACTCGTACCGCCTCACACGCCTATTCACCCCGCAATGACTGATGTATCAAGTCATAATGGAGTAGCGTAGGGGCAGCCTTTGTAGGCATTTTATTACAAATGTCGCGAAATCACCTTCAGGTATTGATAATAATGATGAACCGACCTTATTGTGTCCCAGAAACAATACCTACTACTACTACTGTAGCTTAGGTTAAGGTAGTTTGTCTCGGAAACGATTTTAAATACATTTCGATTCTAACTTTCACTTTATACTTTGTGACTGATGAAGATTTTTTTTTAATTAAACACTTTGAAATTTAATTTAAATTTGGTAATTTTGGCGTATTTAAAAAGTTGGAATCAACTTTACAGTGATTGGTAATTAAAAAGATATTTACAGTTACATTACAGGTATTTTAGTAATTGTTCGAAATTTCCACCTCCACTGTCAATGCACACTCTAGCACGGTTCACTAAATTGCTCTTTAGAGAGTTCAAAACGTTAACTTCACATCTCACTTCATCAAAAGCGCCTATGATGCGCTGTTTTAATAATTCGACGGTGTCCGGTTCACCAAAATACACTCGGCGTTTAATTTCATTCCACAGATAAAAATCCATAGGTGTTAATTCCGGCGAGCGGGCCAGCCACGGCACCGGCCAACCACGACCGATCCAGTGGTCTCCGAACTGCTCGTGAAAAGACCCGTGGTCCAGCAACCGCTGCTACGCACTCACAATTGTTATTCGGGTCAGCTGATGAGAGTCCGGGTACAGCTCACGATACATTTGCACGGCTGCAGTGGCATTTTCGTTACACATAAAATATGCACGTAACATTAAAGTATATTCACGAGCACTGTATTGATACGCCATTATCAAAATAGCGCATCGACGACGCGGCGCGAAAGGTCACTGCAACTCGTGTTACCTTGACCGCAATTAGCACGCGACTAATGTCACTACGTTGGTGTCGTGGCGGCTTCCTTTGAATTCGGCGGCCTTTCGGCGACCGGAGTCAAACGAAGCCGCCGCTTACGATGACTTTGATTACAGCCGCCCGCGCAGAATTTAGAGAAGAGAGGGACGCACTGCTTTATGAATGACTTTAATCAGCTGACGCACATAGTAATAGAGAAAATTGCGTAAAGGGTTGTGTTGCATATTTAGTGTCCAATAATTACCAAATTTTCGAGACAATTTTTTTACCTCATATTTTCAGTTTTTTTCTTCAGGAATGTGTTCAGTATCAGAAATAGATAATGATGTTAAAATTAAGCTAACTTAAAAAAAGTAGTGGTGTATAAGCAAGAGCATACACTTTATTTTTCTTACTTTCTTTAACGTCAGCCTCATCAATTACCTTAGAATAATTTTACTGAAAAAATAAAGTCTTTAAAATGTTTGTCTGTTTATCTGTCTGTCCGGGATAAACTCAAAAACAATGGCAAGCATTAAAAAAACAGTTTGTAGAATTCGGTGCTTCACTGAGGCTACATTTAACCAAAATCGATTCAGGGATGCCAATTGAAGACGCAATTTAAAAAAACAAAAAACCTGTTAGCGGAGCGTTCAACAGTGACCGTTTATGTTAACAGTGTAAGAATGCCTGAAGAATGTCCTAAGCCTTCAATGTACCACTGTGCATTTCAGTCCTTTTTTACAGCTCTTAGTCTGCCTACTAACAAAAAAAAAACAATCATAAATGTATTCAAAGATGTAAGTCCTAGAGTCATACTGCTTTTTAACTATGTGTTGTCAGATCTTGAGTCGGAGCGAGCATGCCGCCAACGCTGACAGAGGCCAGGCCAAATGAACAGTGACGCTGTTGACGCTGACAGGGGCCTGTCGGGTGTCGGAGCGAACCGACTGCTGAGGCAGAGAGAAGTCAGGCCAGGCGTTGGAATGAGCAGGATGGAGATGCTGCCATCAAGCAACAGTGCTTGGAGTTGAACGAGATTTATGTTGGAGTGAGCGTGCTCCGCCCGCGCAGCGGCTATACGCAGGACCTAGAGTTACTGACGTTAGCGTTGCCGGGCAAGAATCAGAGTAAGAACACCGTCTGTGCAGCGGCTAGTCGTCGGGACCAAGGGTTACCGACGCTAGCATTACCAGATGACGATCAGAGATGACCATGAGATGACCATACCAGAGACCGTATTATAAGCAACCGAAGTCTTAATTCCGAATGCATATACTGGAACAATAGTTTGATGTGAATAGAATGAGGCCATTCTATGAATACGGGATGGCCGAAACGGAATCATAATACCTAATATTCATCGTACTAAATTCCGGATATGGACAAGTAATACCAGATGTTATCTAAGCTGAGGACCACATCACCAGTGAAGGAGGAGCTATAAATGATTTGTATCCCTTTATTATTTTTCTTGATTTCATATACAAAGCAGATTAACCGCTTCGTATATGAAATCTGAACCAAAGACATTATGGTCTGAAAAATACTAATGGCCTTACTTCAAAACACTGCTTGAATGAACAATTAAACGTCATTTAACTTATGCGCAATACAAACATGAAGTACGCAGTACTAACATAATGTCATTTAACATTAGGCGGCGTTTATAAGTAAGACCAAGAGAAGAGTCATAAACCTAGTAATTGTTACTTTCAGACATAATAATTGAATCTTCTATTCACTTGTTACTCTTCACTTGCTTTGAAGGAGTGAGGCCGCTAAAGTAGCTTGTTTTATCTTCAATGTGTTTAGACCTACTCGTGTAGTTTATTATGACTGTCATACAGCTCAGTTGATAATAACTCTGCTTTGGGACCTGTAGGGTGTGGGTTCGATTCAGGACAAACATTTATGTGACAAACACAGATGTTTGTTCTGTGTATGTTGTATGTATGATAAGTGTCTTCAATACGCCCGAACCTACTTGTGCGGTCTATTGTGATTGTCTTATAGCTCAGCTGGTAATTTGTCTGCTTGAGAGTTGTAGGGTGTTGGTTCGATTCCCTCACCGACAAGGCATTTATGTACCGAGCAAAGAACGAATATTTATTCTGTGCCTGTATGTTGTATGTATACGATAAGTACATGTATAATGTTTGCTCTCTATAATAATCATATTAATTCTGCGTCTGAGGGCAGATGAAAGTCAGAATGGCCGAATGTTAGCGGAGCGTTCAACAGTGACCGTTTATGTTAACAGTGTAAGAATGCCTGAAGGACCGCGAGTCGCCAGCGATGAAGAAATAGATAAACCGTCGCGGCGGCGCGGTGCAGTGCGAGGCATTCGGACCGGAGGTGGCGCGGTGCAGCGTCGGAAGAAAAAAAAGAAAAGAGCGCGCTCTGGGCTTCTGAGAGTTTTGGGTTGGACGCCGAAACGCAAAACAGAGTATTCTTTATGAAAAACAGATTGAGAGTTATATTTGGATTATCTCAGCAAAAGAGTCATGTTAATCCGGAATAAACTTAATAATGGTGTATCAACAGTGTTTTCTTACATACCTATGTGTGTAGTGGGTGCACTATTAATTTAATCCCGAAATATCAAGAGCCCTTGAGCCTTTAGTGCACTAAACTCCTTTGTATGTTTCTTTGGTGTGAGCAATAAAGAGTTAATCTATCTATCTATCTAAAACTCAGCTTAAAACTGTAACCCCCCCAACCCTACAAATAATAAATAACTGTAAAAAACTGCATCCCCTTATAGTAAGTATATCTTTAGAGATGGCCTAATGTAAGACAGTGCGAGATACAACACATACTTGAAACACACAAATGAACAGCCGAATTTAGATCCTCCTTCACTTTACTTTGTTATAATATACACCTTAGAATAAATAACCTATAATTTAATCTAAGATATACACCTACAATGGCTACGCGCATAAAATAATTCCGTCCACGCGAGCGAAGCTGCGGGTACAGCTAGTACATAATATAGCAAAGACACATTTATAAGGTGAAAAAGTCCCTCAATAACTCTATAAATATATATAATAATAAATCCATGCAAGGATTTCAACTCAATACAATCACCATAAAAGCGTCCCAGTGTACTTACGCAATTCGACGTCATTGTCGACTTGTCTGCCGATAACAGGACCCACCGGATAGAGACGCATCGTTTCCTTGATGACTGCGCTCAGGTATGTTAGTTGATGCAGGTCTTCGTAGGTAACCGCTCGATCGGAATTGCCGTACACTCCCTGTAGTCTGCAAATTATGATATCGGCAAAAAATTACGTTCTTGTCGAAAGTGAATCTCGAACCGAAACAAAACGTACAATATTTTTTTGTAGAGATAGGACTCTGCCTACTATGTCGTACCGCACCATGACCGGGCTAGAAACGTACCTATCAGGCACCAAAAGCAAAACGATACGCTCTACTTTGCCCACTGAAACGGATCGATGACGTTCTGTGTCCTTATGTATTCCGCATGTAACCTGTATGATGCCCGTATGCAACACCCACCAAAACCGATCGTTCGCCGCTAGGGCTTGTAATATCGGAAGGTTTTGAATTCCAACACTGAGCTACGGTGTTGGGTCTCAATACCGAAATCCCGGTATTAATATCGGAATTGAAATAAATTTGTTTTAAAGGGTTTTAGGGTGTTTTAGATGATTTGGTATATTGACGACACTTTGAAATCAACCGAAGTCGAAACTGAATGTCTGCTTGACTTCTTGAGTAGAGTTGTAGGCGAGTTAGGCGGTTCAACCGATTCGGCACGAGGACCTTGGAGTAAGGCGCGTGCGTGATATTGCCATGCCAGGTTTCCTCGCGCTGGCACATGCGGTTGAAAACCTTGTCACTCTTTATTTTTCGCCCCAATGGTGACAGCGAGTATTCCGTATGTGTCCGACGCTTTTACAGCGTAGTCGAGCCTAAATTCTGGCGCTTTGTGTCCTGCAGCTCCGCATGCCCAGCGTGCTTGGGATGACGTGGGTGCTAAGCATAAAGGAATTTCGGACAATGCTGCCGGTGTAGATTAGAATCCTGGGCATGGTTGCAGGGTGTTCTGTTGCCTCACTTTACAGGACGATGACTCTCTGTGTGCGTGTAGCTCTCCACCTGAGCTGCAAAGTGGGTGAACCTCAGATACACCCAAGGTTTCATGGTGGAAGCAGATGGTCATCACGCTTTGAGATGTCGCTGTTGCACAGGTAGGTTTTCGCGACAGCTTGCTTTACAACGTAGGTCGCAGAGCTTTTGGCTCGGCAAATGTTCCTTGCATGCTCCAGCTTATAGGCCGAACGGGCTGACTCTGGTGCCTTAGAAAAGCGGCAAATGCTTGGTGAGGAACACCTCATGCGTCAGCTCTGTCGCTTCCAGCCACTTTAGCCACTCGGTCCACTCACCGGGAGCGGCTACGGAAGATGGTGCTAATGGAAACCGGCACAAATACGCAGTGATGGAACTAAATTAATACCCTAGCCCCGGAGGTAGGTATTGGCACTGCGGTAGTCGTCGGAGGAGGGGAAACGGACCATAATGCCGTCTATGTGAGATTTGGCGGAAAATTGCACCGGTAGGTCCCAGAGATTGCGGGAGACGAGTTTCCATAGTTCCCGGTTGCGGACAACAATGGTACCGGTGTGGGATGGATGGGGCAGCGGGGGTGACTATAGAAGCGGAGTCCGATTGTTCGGAGTCGGAGGCAGGCTTATTCCCTGAAGTGGGACAAGGGGCCTTAGGAGGAGGAGGGAGAGAAGCGGTGGTGGCGGGGCGCTTTTTACCCTTCTTGGAGCTGACAACTGTGAAGCCGTCATCCTGGGTAGGCGTGTCCATGTCTGGAGTATCGGGGTTGGGAAGGTCGGGGCTGTCCGAAATGGACGGATGAAGTGGACGGGGGAGAGGGGAGCGCGAGCGTCCTGCGCGAGAGCAACGTCTGTGAGGGGAGCGACTTCTCGGCAGGGATCGGCTCCTTGCTGGAGCGCGACCCCTTGGACGTGAGTGGCTCCCGTCGCGGGCGGAGACTTTCTGTGGAGGCGGATGCTTGGGAGCCGAGGGGACTGGCGCCGAAAAATTGGGCGTCAGTTTGCAGGCCGAAGCTGCCTGCCCTCGTGGCATTTTGGGACGGACGGGAGACCTTTGCGCGTAGGTCTGGGGAGCGCGAGTTAACTCCTCCATTTCGGAGGGATTAGCCATCAGGTGGTCTAACAAAGTTTTCGCGACGAAGTCAATGGCTTCGTCGAGATCCTTTTGCGAGACGGCGCATGTAGTGGGAGAGTTACGGAGGTTGGGGGAGGAGGTTCCCAACGAGAGGAGAAAGTGTGTGATCCCTCTGCCGGGGTTAGGCAGAAGGGTGCGTACCTAGGTGTCCTACCTATAAGGTGTCCCAGCTGACGGTGTTATTTTATTGTGCAGCTGGTTGTGTGCCTGAGATATCTGGTATCGACTAGGGGCGTCCCCAAGGCCGGTGGTTCCAGACCCAGCCGGATACCGTTGTTCCCCAGAAGGGAGAAAAACGGGCGTTCTGAGGCAACGCCCGATCGGTTTCGTTCTCACCGTTAAGTGTCAGCCGATCGACCACCCACGTGGATTTGAGCAAAACACTAGGAGTGGTTCGCTCTGAAAAGAGCGGTTTGAACAAAGGCAGCCGGCCCGGCCGGCTGCGGAGCGGTGCGTGCCCTGCACTAATAATCACACTCGACTCGTTAGAATTTACGTTAATAAATTAATGCAAAAACCACGTGGTCAACGTAACGGGTGCTAGAACTTGAAGCTGCGCGGCGGCGGCTTCGGTGGCGGTGGAGGCGGAGACGTCCGAGTGGCGCGGTTGAACCGAGTGGAGTGGAGTGAGTCCGGTGGCTGGGCAGAGCCTCCAGCGGACTGGAGCGGACAGCGAGCAACGAGTAGCGAGCGGAGACGTCCGTACAGCGCGGCGATGCAGAGCGAAGTGTCAAGCCTGTGGTCCCTACCCCTAGAGAGTATATAAAAAGCGCAAGAGATTCTGGAGGGAGTCACCCAACCGGAGTCGAATTTGAGTTGGTTAGGTTCAAAATGAGTGTACAGATCCAACTCGGAGCATCCTGACTCGAGTTATATCAAAGTTACATCAAGAAACCACACGATAAAGTACATTCCTAAACATTTTTTTATATACGTAACCTCAAAATTCATTTTATTGTTTTCTCGAGAAAATATAGGATTCCGCACCCGCCCCGTATTTCAGAGAGATGTTCCCGTCTCTCTCTCTCTCTCTCTCTCTCTCTCTCTCTCTGTCTAATTACACATATTGGAAAGCCCTTTTTCCGCTTTAGTCTTGTTGTTTAAACGCGACTTTAAATTTTTTAGATGATTTTATATTAGGATGAGTAGCTGTTATGTTAATTTACTGCAGCATTAGATATTGTTAGGAGTAAACAGTTTATGGCTTTAAAATATTATATCCAATTAATATTAGGAGCAGTGATGGTATGTTATGTAGATTGACCATGAGGGTGACTGATTATTTGGACTTAAACTATTTTTTTTTTGGATTAAAATTTGTATGGGAATTATTAGGGACCCGGCGCCAATACAACGAAACTTTAAAATAACACTATAAATTACTTGATATTTTTGATAAAAATTACCTAATATTAAAATTGATATTAGTAAAATTGAATACGTACATATGTAACCTATAATAATGTAACTTGATAGTTGTAAGTATTTGTCTATTGGTATAACTTTTTTGATAGCTTTGTATTCATTATACCACTCTAGATTTTAAATATTGGTAACCACTGCTTCGAAATTAAAAATGTTTCATTAATTAATCATGCTATTTACACAATATGTTTAAGCACATAGTCTGGCTCGAAATTCTAACTAGCTAATAATGTATATGTTTTGACTATGTTCTGTTTTGTGTATCAATAAATAAAAGAAAAGAAAATAATTAAATTAATTGTACCGAAAATAGAAATGATGTTTCGCTCTGGGTTTTATATTTTTATGTTTATTTGATGCTTCTGAGCTCATGATACGTCCGTGCCCTAACAGCTAATACCTCATGCATATTCAAGCTTATAACAAAATGAATAAAATATAGCTACAAGATAACATCCGTAAATAACTCACTCTTCGTACACCTTGTCTTGAACATCGGGATGTCTGCCCATCAACAGAGCAAAAAGAGCCGCGGTGGTAGCTGTACTGTCGTACCCAGCCACTAGAAGCATTAAGCTCTCTTCCAGAAGTTCTTCATGCGAATAATTTCGTTTACTCTCATCAGAGACGCCATTCTCTAGTTGGAGGTCGAGGAATGATGGCATCTTGTTTTTGTCTGCTGAAATGTTATTTTACAAACATTTTTTATCTTTTTCCGATATGTAAATAAACATACAACTGAGTACAAAACATACTGTCCAAACTTAGGAGCCAACCTGACGGTGATTTAAGCAGCAAACCGAAGAACCTTCTTACAATGCGTGCAGTGTCAAAGATCACGTTCTTTTGGATCTGACCCAGCCGCCTAGCGAGAGCCCCTTAAGACGTTGGTCGAGGCTCTTCGTTTATAACGACCGTTTACCGTGACGATTTTCGGGACAATAATGATCGTCCAGTCAACAACCCGCATTGAAGTTTTATTAGCGATTATTACTGTTTTCTCGTAAGCCAACTCAAACGTAGCTCATATTAAGCTTTTATTATTATACGACTTTATTTATTCGTGGCGTAAACAATTTGATGAAGGTTTACTTACTTTTGGATGCTGTTTGGTGAGATTCCCCATTAATTTGTTTTTGTTTTTCACTGATAATCTAAAAAATACAATAAATGTATCCTATTAATGGATTTAATAAGAACAACGAAATTCCACATTACGTTTAATGAACCTAAATAAAACCAGCAGAAATATTGACTTCGTGTAAAAAGCGGTCATAGTAGGCTAAGGCTGTCGCCAGTCAAACTCAAGCGATGAGCATTACAGAAGAACAAAAACACGACGTGCCTATCCAGGTAAGTACCTTATCTTCTTGTGATACTAAACTTTAGTTGTTTTTTTATGGTATTAATTGGCGAGGCGAGCTAGACATTCACCTGGTGGTAAGCATCACGCTTGCCCATAATAACAGTAGCAGTGCTAGAATTGTGAATTTGCGAACAATATTCTGCGTCGCAAGGCGTTGCGATGGTTTATTCCCGTTGTCCCATTGACGCTGCCCATTCAATCGATCGTCATTCTGAGATATTAGACTATATGAAATCTGATTATGCCCGAGTAATTTATCTGGTAGCATTGCCCTACCAACTGAAACACAGTGATGCTTGCACACTACTGCTTGGCGATTGAATAATTGGCAAAGGTGTGGTAGGTACTTTCCCAGGCGGACTAAGGCGGCAAAGATACATTGATTTTTTTAAACATCGATATACCGTTGATAGACATCGATGTTGACACCCAAAACATCGATAACACATCGTTCTTCATGAGCAATGTTTTATGAACGATTTTAACGAATTTTTCGATAAAAATAAATGTGTATAAATAAATAGTGTAAAACTTCTTAAAATAAGATTAATATAATGTGTGATTATTATATTATGAAAACTGACGTGGTTTTGTCACATTTTTGTTTTATTTATACGGGAATACTCACGTTTAATTAAATCGGATACTCCGACTATAGTTTCGATCACATCCGGTGACCTTTTTCAAAGAGTGAAAACAGAGCCCGACGCGCGTGCATCTGCGTCCTGAGTATTCCCGTATAAATAAAACAAAAACCATATATCGTTAATAAACTTCGATGTTTTTAAAATCGATGTTTCACTTTTGAAAATACCGATGTTCTAGTATCGTTGTGTTTTATGAGCGATGTTGCATCCCTATCTGCAATAGAGTCCTACCACTGACTGACTACAATACAATATAAGGAAATACAGTATAATATAGCTACCTACGTTAGAGAGCGCAAGATAACGCTGACTGATTCCTGTTTGATTGTACCTAATGCTGCGTTGACAGGATCTGAGTCAGCTCAGTCCGATCCCACTTGGATACCTACTCGGACGCCACTGGTATTGTGGCAACCGAGAATCCGAGCGCACTCGGATGATGTTGACCGATCTTAGTAGACTTGGACCGCGCTCTACTTTTCCGAGCTAGCTCGTATACGAGTAGTAAAATAAAATGGCGGATATTAGAAAACAGAATACCAAAGTGGTTTGACAGTGACACTAGATTTGACAGTGAGCAACAACGAAAATAACGAACAAAATGATCCGAGTGAACTATCTACGTAATGTCAACAGCAATCCTAGTACACTCGTATGAAGCTTACTCGTACGAGTGCGATCGGACCGAGCTGACTTGGATGGTGTCAACGCGGCTTAAGCATATGAGTTTATAATATATTAAGTATATTTAACCTCCGATGCAAACAGGAATGTTATTGTCAGTTAAGCTAGTTGGTTGGCGGGTGTAATTTTGGAGTGTTATCTCTCTGTTTTATTTGAGTTTTATCAATTTTATTTTAATTTGTTTTTTTTTGCAGTATCTGTCAATATTGACAATTTGTATTTTACCTTTATCATGAAGTCATGAAGAGTACGCTTTTGCTCTAAGATGGTGTTGTAGCTCGGCAAGCATCGAAGTGCAAATTTGTTTCGTAACCAGGGGTGGCATACTACGTACGCGGCGGTCTCCCATAACTCGTATACGGCTTTTACAAAATCGCTTCCTTTGAAGTTTATTTTAACGCCCATAGTAGTTTCTGTGGGAAAATGTAATACAACGTAACGGCTTATGTTGTAGACAAGTTTGGTCAACAAGCCTGCAAAAAGTACGTAATTTCAGCATTCCGGAATGCTGACACTCACACGAGCACTAAAGATAACAAAAGACAGGGAATTAAATCCTTTTTTTCTCTAATAATGCTTTCTTCCTCTCATAATGGAATTTATTATTATATGCATCATCGGCCAGAAGATGTCCGCTGCTGGACGGAGGCCTCCCCCTTAATAGGGAGAGGTTGCCATAATCTCCAAGCTTGGCAGGCGGCTTGGGGATCGCAGAATGTTCACCGTTAACCGAGAGGACGCTGCTGCCCGAGTTCCAGTGTTTCTGGATGCAGTGTTAAGACATACTGGGTATGGTCCAAACCAAACTTAAGTTACTAAGTGTTTTTTATTTTATTATTATTGTATCACTTCATATGTAAGTATAGGTAGCAAAGGAATATAAACATATTGTGAGTACGTATGTTATTCTTACCACACACAGTATTCATGCTGTAGACTACTATATACTCCCAAAAAGAGAAAGTTCCCTTGTTTGCTTCTTTCTCCAACAGGTCGACCATTACGATGCTTTGCTCATAAAAAGTTTCAACGAAGTGCTTAAGTTTCTTCAAATTGAAAAGTGGTGCATTTATTTTTCGACGATGACGCCAAATAGGGACTGAAATTTTGGAGAAGTGAATTATTACATTGTGAATGTGACTAAGTAGGTAAGTACTTTAATAAAATAATAACAGATATTAATAATATGTTTGATAATAACAGATTGTAATCTGTTATTATACTTATTACCTGCTTATTATACTTATTTTATCTATACCATCTACACCTCAACACTAATATAATAAAGAGGAAAGATTTGTATTTTTGTATGTTTGTAATGAATAAACTCAAAAACTACTGGACCGATTTAAAAAAAACTTTAACTATTAGAATGCTACATTATCCCTAAGTAACATAGGCTATATTTATTACTAGAAAAAAATAGGGATCCCTACTAAAACTTCAATAATGTAACCCAAGGTGTAATTTTTTTGCAATAAAAAATTCTTTCATCGCTTGCGCTGCGGAAACTATAGAAGGTAGAAAAAAAAATCTACAGTATTAAAGAACACATCAATATCTACAAAAAACTTCACGATACAGAATGTCCAACTATTGTAATTATGTTACTATATCGACTTTTTGACATCTTAAAAGTTGATAGAAATGCCGACCAAAATCAGACCACGTTATCCATACCTTTGTATGAACGTTTATCCAAAGAAATCGTATTCAAGACTGGTTCAATACCTGCCCATATTTTTGAATTATCCAAATCGGACATTCCATTCAAAAGATATTAAGAATTTAAAAATCGAAACAAAATACTAGAAAAATAAATGCCGCCGCACCGTGGCCGTGCGGCCCAGCGCAGCGCGGGCAACGCGGCGAGGGAAGGGCACCGAAGTGCGGGAAAGGGGCGTGCACATGTATGAAATGGTTTCTTACCCGCGTGGTCTACGTACGTGTTCCACGGATAACTTTTTGTGGCCTTAGACTGCCCAATAGGTAAACCACGTGTAAATATAATAATATGTAGTGCCCTTGGTTCACCTTAGGTGAACCACGGGTAAATCATTAAACAACTAGCTGCTCCCCGCGGTTTTACGTGATTTTTGGGATAAAAAGTAGCCATGTTTTATTCTAAGCACAGAATAAATAATAGTACTACGTACTAAGGTAAAAAGTACCTATATACCGAACTTCATCCAAACCCGTTCAGCCGTTTCAGCGTGATGGAGAAACAAACAATCACATACGCACACTGACAAAGTTTCGCATTTATAATATAGGTACGCAATTAGATAAAATGATTTATTTAAGTTACCACCGTAAGGACTTACAATAAGATACCTAAGGTAGTATACCTACTCTTTTTTAGACGACTTGAACTAAGCTATTTAAAATATCGCTGAGTAAGTGTGTGCTTAGGAGTACCGAGGTAACAAGCATTAAAAAATAAACCGAATTGAGAACCTCCTCCTTCTTTGACGTCGGTTAAAAAGGATGGACATAGGAGTGAACGAGTAGACAATGGGTATTCTACGGGTACATTAAATTAGGCATACTTAGTCCGAATTAAGAACTTACTCCTTTTTTGAAGACGGTTAAAAAGGAAGGACATGGGAGTGAACGAGTAAACAATAGGTATTCTGCGGGTACATTGAATTACGCATAGTACACCTGGGTGTTTCACGAGTACACTCCTAATTCAGTGTACTCGTGGAACACGGATACAGAAAGGTATACACATAAACGGTACAAACGGTACAAACGGCCACATAAAAGGTTCACATATTAAATGTGGACCACAGATAAGAAACCCTATGAAATAAGTAGGCTCGAACGCCCGGTCGGACATTGACTATTTTGACTTTTTTCATAGCACATTTTTTGTTCCAGTTAAAATGTTCTTTTCAGTACTACTTGTAAATTATTTTACTAAACCTTAACTGTTGAATTTTTATAGTATTCTCACAGTTTTTCTGTGGTAAGTATTGATCAAACGTTATTTTCAATGTCTTGCTTAAAGATACTTACTCTACGTTTAATCCCAAAATGTTAAAAAAATAATAGTCCACCCGTGCGAAGCCGGGACGGGCCGCTAGTCTGTTATATGCTTGTGTTAGTTTTGAAGTCACTTGAAATTTTCATGTAGTAGTGTGAAAAACAAAAACCCTATCTTTCTAATTGACAGTGCCTAACTGAACTGTGAGAAGTCTTCATAAAAGCCATACATAATTAAATCTAGAATCGAAGTCTTGGAGGATCTAGCTCTCTCTTTCTTTAGTCAAGGAAGGCAAGAATCGAATCAAGTAGAAGGAAGTAGTAGGACTTGAGTTAAGTAGAAGCGACGTATTTATTTTTGCGCCCGTTTTTGCAGGCCTCCGAAATGTTCGCACTCAACAGAACTGAGTGGTTTCGATGGCGTGAATCTTCAAAGAATGACACACAGTATCTCCCAAAGCCTGCACTTTGGATGACTTCGGTAAACGAGGACGTCAATGGATGATTTATTTTTTATATAAATATATTTATTCAAATAGGTGATTTCTGGTGAACCCCTTATAATACCTAGAGGTACCTACATAAATTTCACTTGTCTGCTTAAAAACTATTACAAATAAACGTTGCTCCATTTACAAATAATACAAAAAGCAATGGTCCTAGATGGGATCCCTGTGGAAGTATAGACGATGTAGACGGTGCAGGTCACGTCGAGTTTGATATGATTTTAATTCATTCATATTGTACTCCGACGCTGACGGTGGTAATGATAACAGCTACGCATTATTATCTAAAGTCTGGTGTAGTACCTGGTGCAATGACGCTAGCGTTCCCAACAACAATGTCCATCACTTTCATCAGGTGGTGTTTCTCGAGACACTGGCTCAGCACCACTTCTGCTACTGCGGGGTCTGCCACACCTAAATTTATTGATACATTTGATGAGAATGTAATTTTAAAGTTATGAGAGGCATGACGTAACGTGCCAACGCGTTACGCGTTCCCATGATAAGGAATAACGCCTGCCCTTTGCAATGATGCCCATTACTTTGAGTACCAAGATAACAAACATTACGTCCAAGGTATTAGACATGGCGCTCATTTCTATGAGACATTCGATAGTGTGTCCCATTAATAGCCCTGTAATCTTGATAACTACAGTCTCCAAACCAGCGGGGCTATCATGTAACTTTTCGGAATCACGATTCGGATACGAGTTTTCAAAAATAGACACTTGTCACTGTCACTGCCAAAACTTATTTGACCCTGCAGGGCAGGATGAAACGCCAAAAGACCGACGGATTTGCTTAACTTAATTAAGGAAATCAATGCATTCGTTCGATAACGATAGCGAGAGAAATCCCTCCGTGATATTGTGAAGCTGTGACAGTGACAAGTGACATTTATGACAAATCGCGATCCGAATAGCAATCCCGAACAGTTACATGATTAGGCTGCTGAACACAGTAATTTATTATTCCTCCACGGATCCAAGTGGCTTCTTGAACACAGCTTAGAAAAGGCGATAGGCAATTCTATAGGCAAACAAAAAAAAAAAAGGTTAGATTTATGTTATTGGAATAAATCAGATCATTCGATCAGCCGCTAGCATAGAACTATTTGCTTTATTAACTAGATCCACGACCAATAGTCTAATTATTAGTGTATCTCCAATGGCCCTCTCAAACGTCCGCTGCGGAGTGAGCGGTATGAAATGAAACCCTGTGTTTGATTTCTTATACTAGAACTAGGGACCTGGGTATGTCCTTAAACTGCAACCAGACCCACCGGAGGTCGGGCAGCAGCGTCCTCTTGGTTAACGGTGGTAACACTGCGATCCCCAAGCCGCCTGCCAAGCGGAAACACTCCTCTATAAAGGGGGAGGCCTTCGTCCAGCAGTGGAAGTTTTATGGCTAACGACGACTAGAACTAAAAGCAAATAATGCTATATTATATTAATTATTATAAACTTACATATAACCAGATTGTTAAAATGTAAGATCTTAGATACACCGCCAGCTTCGATAGCGTCTCTCCCAAAAGCTTGGAAAGCTTTCATTCGATCTGAAAATTGTTGAACAAAGTAGGTAAATAACTACATTAATCCGGGCCCATATTTGTGTAATATAATGTATATCTACGAACTTATCGTTACTCTAATAAGCCTACGAATAGTGTGTACTGTGTACCTAAACAGTGTACAGTGTACAGTAACAGTGTCTCTGTGTACACAGAGAGCACTTTTCTGTTCGCGCTAAAAACTTAAAGCCGATGGATCTGCACGATCACTATCATAAAATGTTCGTGGTGCTATCCACGCGTAGATATCGCGTTACATTTCACGCTACATTGTACACGTTACACTTATCTGGACCCATCTTTATCTATAGGTTCCCCATAGGTATAGATTATCTGCGTTCCCCAAGTCGCCTGCCAAGCGTGGGGATTATGGCAACGGCAATAGTGGGGTCCAACTTCTCAGCCCGTCTCTTCTTCTTCAGCCCCACACCGGAAGAAGCCTCAGAAAGTCTCAGAAAGAACTCTAAAGCTAATGCAAGATCGGACAGAAATGAGACTGCAATCTTCAGCTGATATGTACAATAGACGAATCTCGAAATCTTTGCGACACGACTTGCGTCTCTATAATACAGTGTGAATTAAGGACGCAATTGAGCGGAACCAGGGCTTAAAAGGGTTCGCGGAATTCGTCTATTGAGCAAAGCTAAATGTTCTTTAAATCTTCAGCTTAAGATCGAAGATGGCAGTATCATTTCGTCGAAGCCACAAATTCTGAAAGAGTTCGAGAGGTTTTATGGACAGTTGGACACCTCAACACGGCAACACATTGTCAGTAATGCTCGGGACACAAGAGCTAAACTGACCCGAAACTACACTGAGAACATGCCAGACGTCAGCTTGTACGAGATAAGAATGGCTCTCAGACAGCTTAAGAACAACAAGGCGCCGGGTGATGACGGAATAACAACAGAACTACTGAGAGCGGGTGGGAAACCGGTACTTTTAGTCCTCCAGAAGTTATTTAATTCTGTCATTCAGGCAGGTACTACGCCTGAAGCATGGCTCAGGAGTGTGGTGGTACTGGTCTTCAAGAAAGGAGATAACACCTTATTGAAGAACTACAGGCCCATCTCACTTCTGAGCCATGTGTACAAGCTGTTCTCGAGAGTCATTACGAACCGACTCGATAGCAGGTTTGATGACTTTCAGCCTCCCGACCAAGCCGGTTTCCGGAAAGGCTTTGGGACCATATACCACAACCACACAGTCCGCCAGATTATACAGAAGACTCAGGAGTATAATCGGCCGTTATGTCTAGCGTATGTAGACTTTGAAAAAGCCTTCGATTAAATCGAGACCTGGGCGGTACTGCAGTCCCTCCAGCGATGTCATATCGACTATAAGTATATTGAAGCGCTGAAGTGTTTGTATAGATACGCCACCATGTCAATCCGGTTGCAGGACGAGAGCACAAAACCAATCCAACTGTAGAAAAGCGTGAGACAGGGAGACGTTATTTCTCCGAAACTGTTCACGAACGCATTGGAAGACGTGGACGTGGTTGTTGGTTGCTTGTTGTTCGTGTGTTCGTGTGGGTTCGTGTTCGTGTCATGGACTGGAACGGATTCGGCATCAACATTAATGGCAAATACATCACTTCTTTAATACATCTTCGCCAAAGAGGTCGCCCGAAGAATCCAACTCGGACGCTGCCCGCGTTAAGGAAATTGCGTAATATCTTCTCGTTCAAAATTCCGCAGTGTCCGAAAACAAGGGTCTTCAACCAATGTGTGTTACCAGTGATGACATATGGAACTGAAACGTGGTCTTTAACTGCTGGCCTTTTGGAGAAACTCAGAGTCACACAACGGGCAATGGATAGAGCTATGCTCGGAAATACTTTGCGCTATAAAACCCGAAACGAGCATATTCGCCAAAAAACCAGAGTCACCGACACAGCTTGCAGGGTTTGCAACATGAGGTGGCAATGGGCAGGCCATATCGCTCGAAGAACTGACAACCGATGGGGAAGAAAGGTTTTTGAGTGGTAACTGCATACCGGAAGACGCAGCGTAGGAAGGCCTCCCACTGGTGGACTGACGACATTGTTAAAGTCGCGGGCAACCGGTGGATGCAAATGGCAGGTTGTCGTACAGTATGGTGGTCTAAGGGGGAGGTCTTCGTTCAGCAATGGACGTCTCTGGGCTGATGATGATGATGATGATGAAGCCGGGACGGGTCAGCTAGTATACTTATATTTGTCTATCAATAATGTCAGGAATTACTCATAGGATTGCCTATTTGAATAGATTAGAATTATCTTCATTATCTAAGTAAACACTACCGTGAACCTTAAGTATTAGTATTAGATCAATAAGTCTGTAAACCCCTGCAGGGTAGAAGCTAGCGGACTAAATGTATTTAATTATAATGGATCTGTATATTATCTAGTTTTCACAGACAAATAAATCATTCATTCATTCATTCATACCTTCCCCTTCCCTTACCCTCCAACTTTGGACTCTAGGGTTAAACATTGGCCGTTACAAAAAAAATACTAAATTAGCTCGTACCACTTTTAAACAGAGATTGGAAATAAATTATACTTCTAGCAATACTAATTGACAGTTTGTTTGCTTACATCATTCGGTTGTGTGTCAGCCGTGGTCAAAGTGACATCATTCAAGTGTGGACTAATTCTACTTTTGTTTTTTTTTGACAGCCTGTTATAGTGATGCCAGTTTCGCAATCTAATACTATAAAAGGCTCTGTCCTGACTGACTGACTGACAGACAACGCACAGCCCAAACCGCTGGTCGTACAGACTTGAAATTTGGAGGGTGTATTCGTCTCGATGCGGAGGGGTGTACTAAGAAAGGATTTTTCAAAATTCGACCCCCAAGTTGGGGAAAGGGGGGGGGGGGGAAGTTTGAATGAAAGTCCTTTGTTTTTGGACTTTTAGTCACGAAAATTTGGATTTGGATAGTGCATTTAAACTAAAAAATACAGTTTTCAAAATTTTTTGACAGGGACGATTTAAGGGTGGGAAAGGGGGGTGGAATGTTGTATGGAAAGTTCTTTGTTTTTGAAGTTATAGTGATGAAAATTGATTTTTGGGTAGTTCATTCAAACGAAGGGAAGTTGGGGGGGGGGAGGTTAAAGTCAGCAGAGTCGGTCGAGTCGGTCGTGTCGGTCGTTTTGGTAGAGTCAGTAGAGTCGGTAGAGTTGGTAGAGTTTACTCGGAATGCTTTAAAGTGGAGAATTTTGGGGTTGGTCCGAATTTCTTCCGCACGCGGACGAAGTCGCGGGGAACCTCTAGTCTATATATAACAAAAGCCTTTTTCTTAGGAATCATTGCCCAGGCTACACCGCTTATTGTAGAGATGTGGAATTTGGACTCAATATTTCTGAAATGGTCTAGGTGTACAATAAGAACGCATTTTACAAAATTCAACCTCTAAGGGGGTGAAATTGACCCCTAAACTTTGTAAAGAAATAAAAATAAAATTCAAGCTACGTCGTTCAGACTTCGTTTGTATATTTGACATCAAAAATAAAGAAAGGCATGTCTAAGGATTTTTCGAAATTCATGGATGCTTTATTGGGGATGAAAGGTCAAAATGATTAAAAAAAAATCAGTGCCACGGCGCTGAAATTTTGTGAGTATTCTGAGCAAATGTAACTAAATAATATATAATTTGTGTTTTTTTGAAAATCAAGGGCGTTGAATTTATTTTTATATAGTATTTTGAAGATGATGAAAGTTGGTAAATATACTAATCTAAAGAAACCAAGAAACTAATTTTCACGGTTTAAAAAGGGGTGTTAAAGTGAAAGATTTTTTATAAAAGTGACTATACTTGGTAATTCTGAAAGCTAGAATAATAAAAATCAGTATAATTATGTGATTTGACAGGCGTAGGCGGACATTTGCGGAAGTCCATTGTTACCAAAATAGTTTTTTCTGTTAATTTCTAGTGTTTTTCCGCTGTAATATCGTTTCGAGTACTTATAGGATGAAGGGACAAACTGAAATCTACTGTGTCTACTGTCTGTGTGTACTGTCTGTGTCTGTATCTGTTGTACTGTGTACTGTGTGTTGATTCCCGGCCAAGCGCTTGAGGAGTCAACACGTCCTGCGGATGCGTCGTGCAGAGGTGAAACACGTTCAGATTCAGATTCAGATATTTATTGCTTCCATAGTGTACACAGATATTGTCAAAAAGAAGTTTCATATGGACCCTGTCGGGCGCAGCAATAGTAGAAGAGAGGAGGACGACTTCACTTAACAATAAGATGCCTATTAAATAGAGGTATTTTAGGAGGTTCGTCATAAATTCATACTAAATTGTGTCAACAATACTAGTAATAATAAATTAATAACGCTTCGTAAATAATAAAATCAAACTGAAAAAAAAAATACATAATCATTAGTTCGTATCTTTTAAAAATTCGTCAATTGAATAATAAGCCCTACTAGTGAGAAGTCGTTTTAAACCATTTACAAATTTTGTGTCATTTATTTCATTTGGTAACTTATTAAAAATATTTACCGACATAGATAACGTGCTAGCTGAGTGCATGTGCAGTCGCGACGTGGGTAGCAACAACCGGTTCCCGTGCCGCAGAGTACACTGTGTACCCACGTGCCGCCGCGTTTTATATAAATGCGAGTTATTCCGTACGAATTTACAAATCTCAAACAAGTATATGCATGGCAAGGTTAAAATGTTGTATTTAATAAAATAAGGTTTGCAACTGTCGGTCTGCTGTATGTTTGCCAGGATGCGGATGAGTTTTTTCTGGATAATGAACAGCTCACTAGCGGCGCTGCTGTTGCCCCATAGTATAATACCATAACTTAGCCTCGAATGAGCGTTTGCGTAGTATGTCGTGATTGCTGTTTTCAAATCAGTACTCTTTTTTATTTCGCGGAGTGCGTATGTGAGAGACGATAGCTTGGATTTAAGCTTAATTACGTGTGATTGCCAATTTAAATGAGTGTCAATCACTATACCCAACAGAGTGAACTCCTTTACTATATCTAGCTTTGTGCCGTTAAATGAATAATTTAATTGAAGCGGTTTTTTCTGATATGGGTGAAAGGTCATTAACTTAGTTTTTGACAAATTCAATTCCAGATTGTGTTTATTCATCCAGTCAGTTACCTGTTCGAGCATCGTGTTGAGTTTTGAATGTATGTTAATATTATTTTTTGTTGAAGTTAGTAAGGAAATATCGTCTGCAAAGCAAATGCAAGGTTCGTTTATAATTTTTGGAAGGTCATTTATGTAGATTAAAAAAAGTAAACACCCAAGGACGCTTCCCTGGAGAATGGAGGCGTTTATACTAGTTATATCGGAATGAATGTTATGAATTGTTTTGTTTTTATGGTCAAAATGAACAATTTCTACGAGCTGTTCTCGGTCTTTTAGGTATGACTTGAACCAGTCATGCGCTATCCCGCGAATTCCTATACCGTATAGTTTATCTAACAGGATTTCGAACAAAACTTTGTCATATGCCTTTGTCATATCGAGTAAAATGCCTACCGCATACCCCTTATCCTCCAGTATATTGAACACTTCTTGGATATATTTGAAGACTGCCAGGGTTGTGGACCTTTTTTTTCGGAAACCGTTTTGGCAATCGTCAAAGACATTGTATTTTTCACAAAAAGCGTAGACACGATTACTCATTGCTTTTTCGAATATCTTAGACGCAGATGGCAAAAGGGCTATAGGTCGGTAGTTATTAGGGTCAGTCTTTAAGTTTTTTTTGTGTATTGGTTTTATTACAGCCTTTTTAAGTTTGTCAGGGAAAATTCCTTGCTCAAAAGATTGATTTATTAGCAGATGAAAGGGCATGGTCAGTTCACTTGCACATTGTTTAAGCAGACTAGGCGGAAGTTCGTCGATACCGTAGCTGTTTTTGTTTTTTATGTTTTTGATTAGCTTGTACGTTTCGTATGGTGTTACAGAAGATAAGAAAAAGGTATTTTGAGTAGGGTTTATAACCGGGAGGCCGCGGGGCTTGTTTTGCGAGGCGGAGGGGGGTAATACGGTTTGTGAGGTGTCGCCTATTGATGAAAAAAAATTATTAAAAGTATTTGCAATTTGTATTGGGTCGGAAATTAAGGTTTTATTAATTTCTAATTTTAAATTTTGTTTGTCTCTTTTAGGATGTCTGTTCGTTCGTTCATTAATTACCCTCCACATTGTTTTAGATTTGTTTATAGATTTTTTCATCATTTTTATGTATTGTAGCTTTTTGGATGTATTTACAGCTTTTTTCAGTAATTTTTCATATCTTCTGTAATATTGCGTTATTATAGGGTTATTCGATCTTAATGTAAATATCTTTAATAATCTTTTATTTTTGCACGATTTTTTTATTCCTACTGTTAGCCAATGATTTTTGCGACTAGAATTTAATTTTACATAGCGTTTAGGAATGCACTCGTTAAGTATTGTAGTTAATATTTCTAGAAAAGATTCATAGTTTTCGTTTATATTTTTGTTAGTGCTTATTAACTCAGTCCAGTTTATTGCAATAAGTTTTTCTTTAAATTGGTTTATGTTAGTAGCATTAAATAGTCTTTTCTCTGTATACCAAACAGGTTGTTTTGCTTGTCTAGGTACTGGTATACTAATACATGTCCCTAAGTGGTCAGAAAACCCTAAATTCACTACCGTTGCGCATGCAGTTTTATCATAAAAGCTCGTAAATATCAAGTCTATACAAGTCGACGTACGATCAGTTATACGAGTAGGTTCCTTAACGCGTTGCACAAAATTATACTGAGACATGCAGCCTAACAAATCGTGAGTTTTTTTTCAATTTTAAAAAAAAATTGTATTAAAATCACCTCCTAAAATAATGTTATAGTTTTTATAGTTTTTATCTAAGTAATTTAATAATAGATTAAGTTGTTCATAAAAAGTGTCTTCCTCTCTCCTATTCCAATAAATAATCAATATCAAAGTATTCAAATTTTTCAATTCAATTGCGCAAATTTCTATTAAGTATTCAATTGACATATCAGAAATATCATTTCTTTCTATATATTTAATATGGTCTTTTAATGCGATATATACTCCTCCGCCAGCTCGGTCTTTTCTACAAAAGTGTGCTGCAGTCTTATACCCATGGAGCTGAACCATGTCCAGTTTTTCTTTTGTCATCCAGGTTTCAGATATACATAGAGCGTGGTATGTAGGATCTTGGGCTATGAATGCTTCCAGTAAATGCAGTTTATTTGATAGGCTTTGGAAGTTTTGAAAAAGTATTTTAAACTCATCTCGACCGTTATTGGCGAAAGGAGCTATTTTGTCGAAAGGAAATATCTTCAGTTGTAGTTCGTTCGCGACCGATTTGTTGTTTTTTATTTAAGATGTTATTCTGTTTAATTAATGTTTCTTTCGCATCATCCTTCATAGTACTTCTTTTTCCCTCAATAAAAAGTTGACTATCGCGTATGATGGCATATAAACCTTGTCTTCTTGCATTATGCATTTTCTTTGTCATCATTTTCCTTTCTTTTCTTGCTTGTGCGTCTAGAAATACAGATACGTTTAGTGTTGTTCCTTTAAAATAAGAGTTGCATTCTATAATATATTTCGCCATCCGTTTGCTTATTAGCTCCACAACAAGTGGTCGCTTTCCACTTGAGTTTCTTCCGATTCTGTAGGTATCTTCAATATATCCCGTTATATCGACGCGTAAGATATCTTTTATTATTTGAGTTATTCTATAATGCAAATCCTGTTCAGGCTCATTGTAAAAATCTTCTAGGCCATATAGTACTATTTTCTTACAGTCACTTTCAGAAGAGTAATGTTTATGTTCAGGTTCTGTATTATATTTGGTACAACTTTTTATCTCTTTTAGTTCGTTTTTAAGTTTTTCAGTCTGCTGTGTAAATGTTTCTATTTGACTGTTTAATTTTTCTATATCTATTTTCCGTGAGTCATTTTCTTTATACAATGTGTCTGTGTCTTTTTTAAATCTTTTTTTACTTGTGATAAAGCTTTGCTGATTTCTGTCTGTATAGTATTTTGCAATTCACGTACTAAGGATCTATTATTCTCTTGTAATCTTAATTTAATTAGGTCATTTAAGTTTTCTAGTGTTAGTTCTTCTTTTGTGTGTTGATTTTGGAGTGTTTCTCCCAATACGCTCAAATCCTCAGAGTCAGACGTATCATCGGGTGGTAACACAATGGCCTTATGTTTTCTTGTAGTGACATACTGCTTTTCGGACGTTTTTATTCTAGTTCTAGTTGCTTGTTTCCCATCAAAATCTTTGGATCGTATGGAAGTTTCAATATTTCCGGTTTTGGGAGTATTACAATAACAAGCGGGGCATTTCCAAGTCTTTTTATGTTCTGTCGTCATCGTGCCGTAGAAACGCGTAGTAGATACGTTAGCGCATTCTATGTCATACGAGCACTTACAATAAAAACAAGTTAGATACTGCTTATCAGTGATAGTTTGATTACACCCTGAGCAGCTCAGCACCATTTTATCAATGCTAAGAAATCTACGTTCAAAACAGAATCAAAGCAGACGATCAGTTTAGATTTAATAATTTTGAGGTTATATTTTTTTAATAGACGTAATAAACCTTTTTTTTAAATATGGTTTTATTATAATACCTTCACTTACTTATCTTCACTATTATTTGTAAACTTCCTTATTTATTTACTAACATTGGTTATTTCACACACAGAATTCTTAATGCCAAAAACCCGTTAATTATCGGATTTTTGACATTTTGAGGTTTTATTGATACTTTTTATAATTTTAACACTTATTCAGATTCTTCACTATTTGTTTTACTATACTTCTTCCACTTCATATAATAATAAGCAGTTTTTTAATTTATTTTCATAAAAATATACGGAGCGAATGTAAACATTGAGCACGGTGTCGCCCTCTCCGTTTCGGTAACCGAGTACTTCTAAAGGATTAAGGGTGATATACTTAATTGTTTTTGTTTTATTACTTATTGATTGCATTATATTTGTATGTTAATATTTATTATCAATTTACAGATTAATCATCGTTATTTTGTTTCAGAAAAATATTACATTGAAACAGCATAAAATCATTATTTGTTTTCAGAATTTATTAACAATTACTTTCAGGTTTAATTGACTTTTTCTTTCAGGTTTCATTATTTTTTTGTTTCAGGTTAGGTTCAATTTCAATTAAGGTTGATAATTACAGTAGATTTCAGTTTGTCCCTTCATACTATAAGTACCTACTCGAAACGATATTACAGCGGAAAAACACTAGAAATTAACAGAAAAAACAATTTTGGTGATAAAAATTATTTACACGAAGCATTTAAAAACAAACAAGTGATTTATTTATTTTCAATCATTCAAATCAATTCAAATTCAATCTTTGAAGAGGTTAAATGGTCCGTTAAAGTTTGTATGTACTTAGTAAATATTGTTCTTAAAGAGAGAGAGAGTAACTTTGCATATTTGTTAAGTATTTTTATTTATTTATTAACAACGAGACGGGCCCAGCGCTTGCAAAACGATCAAAATTAACAAGACAACACAATTAGGCATACCTAGCTAAAAGTATGCATAAATAGGAAAATAGAAATAGCGAATCGAATTACTGCAAGACAAAAAAAGAACACATGTACAATTGTACATGTATTAGAAGATGGTATTGTCGTATCGAACGACTCGGCAGAGTATGACTGAAGTGAGCCGGCGCTCAACATATACTTAGTCTTCAAAATCCGTGCGCTTGTTTCCCGTCCCTTCATCTTATCATTGTCGCTGGCTTAGGTACCAAATTTCGTTGGTCACAAAATTTTAACAAGAGTTTTTTTAACGGCTTGACTTTGTGTTATGATTTAGTATTTATAGTATTGATTGGGCTTACTTGTCTTTGGACCTTAAATCTCACCTTCATCGTTGCCTACGAACATTAACGAATGTCCAAGGATGGGATAGGTCTTCAGTTTCGTCTTCAGCTGCTTCGCGAGAGCTGCCTGTCTCCTTGTCAGCCATTGCCGCTGTAGCATCCACACTACTGTCACTAACAACAAGAATACCCACAACATTTCAATTTATTGAAGACTGACCAAATAAATTTAGAATAGGTCATTTAATGGGTCTGAACAGTATTTATGCAGACAAGTGATACCGTTGTAATAAACAAATATTTCTTTAGACCGAGCTTATATAATATGGTACCTAAGTATAAGATAATTATGCAAAAAAACGCATTACGTATTCGAAATCAAAACTTTAAAAAACAAACCCGACTATACTGCGGCCAACGAAAAAATTCGATCCTGAAGTCTGTTAGTTGGTCATGACTAGTGATGGGAAATAATTAACACTATCGTTATCGTTTTAACTGGCCCAATAAAAAAGTAACCTAAGTTTCAATACCTATACTTGTTTGTCTGGATTCTAATTTCAGAATGTAATTAAATTAATAAAGAAAATAAAAATGCGACAATAACGTTCAGAAATATTTACTAAAAAATATAACAATATCTTGAAAAAGAGTTGACTGGCAAACAAACAAGTTTAATTCGATTCCTATTCACTTGAGGAGGTGCTGTCTTCGTCACTATCTTCACCTACATGTATAATTATATTCTTATCAATGATAGTATCAACTTCATAACGTCACAAGAAAAAATAGAACAAGAAATACAGAAGAACGTAGTCTATGCGCACGAAACGATAACAGATGACTGTTTCAGTATCACAAAATAGTGGCCATTACCATTTAGGGTTGCCATTTTTTAACCATAAATAGACAATAGACAAAACTTTAACTTTAAGAATATTTTTTTCTAATAAGTATAAAAATAGTTACTCATATTACGCTACTTGCATTCGCGCGTTTGGTTTGACCGCCGTATTAAAATATTATTAATATTAACTTTATTAATAGGTACATAATTTTATTATCAAATTATTCGAAACAAAAACGCATTATTGTACGAGAGGCGTTCATTATAAAGTGAGAATGAGGTACAAACTCTTTGGAACCAAAAAAAGTAAATACTGGCTGGTAAAGCTGGAATGTTGATAAGTTAAAAAAAGGAAATAATTTGTAAATCTTTTGTTTTAAAAAAATGGAGGGCTTTTGTGTACAGACTGTTGTAGCGAGTTGCTAAAAATGAAAAAAAAAATTGAGCTCGGTTATAAAGTATCAGTGCTTAAAAAATTTCACTACGAAACGAACTAATCAAGAATTGCAGGATACTTTAGGAGCAAATGCACCACCTTATTCTACAATTGCTCGTTGGTGTGCCGAATTTAAACGGGAAAGAACATCTACCAAAGATGGGGCCGCATAACATAACGGTAGTGACCGAAGAAATGGTAAAATAAGTCGAGAACATTGTTTTGGCAGATCGTCGTGTCACGGTACATTTTATAGCCGATGAAACAAAGATTTCGACTGGTAGTGTGCATAGCATTTTACACGAACGTTTGGGGATGAAAAAAGTATCCGCGCGCTGGGTCTCCAGAATGCTTACCGATGCTCAAAAACAAACCAGGCTGAACATATCTCGAGCTTCATTGGAAAAGTTACAACACGATCCTGATCGTTTTTTGTCTCGATTCATAACAATGAATGAAACATGGCTTCACCATTACGATCCTGAAACAAAATTACAATCTATGACTTGGAAAATAGGTACCATCATCTCCAACTCCTAAGAAATTTAATGCGGGTCGTTCCGCCGGGAAGATCATGGGCTCTGGTTTCTGGAATAGTAAAGGGGTGGTCATGATAGAATATCTCGACCATGGAGCTACTGTAACGGGCTTTTTGTATGCAGAACTAATAAAAAAATTGCTTAACAAAATACGCGAGAAACGGCGAGGCAAACTAGCAAAAATTGTTTTGTTCCATCAAGATAATGCCCCGGCTCACAAGTCCGCCGTTGCTATGGCTGCAATTCGTGATGCTGGCTTCGAAATGCTTTAGCATCCTCCATATTCACCCGACCTTGCCCCTAGTGATTTCTATCTATTTCCAAGGTTGAAGGAGTCTCTGGGAGGACAGAGGTTCAAAAATGATAAAGCAGTAGTCACTGCAGTAAAGGAGCTTTTAGGTACTCAGGATGAAGAGTTTTTTAAGATAGGAATGTTAAGCTTAGAAAAAAGATATTCCAATTGTATTATGCTAAAAGGCGACAATATCGAAAAATAAAATAACATTTAATAAAAGTTACCGGCAACATACTCATTTGCACTTTTTATTGAACGTATGGTATAATGACAAATAACGTTATTTATACCTCCTATTTTTGGCACATCACTACAAAAATAAATAGTTGATCTAACCTTGTAACAGCGTAGTATATAAATATTGTTTTCATATTCATTTAATTAAAAAATTGCGCAAAAATATAACATTTATTTTAAGTGGACAACAAATGGTAATCATTGATGTATATGTTTCACTAGACCCGAAGTCTCCGCTACAATAAGGCCTCGCCTGAATTACGCTTGTCAACGACATAAAATATTGACGTCATTCTCTATTGCCGATGCATTTGGTTCATAATGTCCACTATAGTTTTACTAGTAAAGCCGATATCGCGAACGCTTTTATTTATTTATTTATTTTTTTGAAGCCTATTTTGCAAATGTACCGATATAAACCACAAAATATCTCATATCGTCAGCTTCACTGGCAGAGGATTTGTTAATGAAAAATGTTGAAATTCCTACATCTAAATTTGCTTTCCACGAAGTTACTGCAAATACTATAATAAAAACTTTTTAAGACATTAAAGTTAAGAAGGCGGAAGATTTGTAGGGACTGTCAGTTAAGTTCATTGAAGGCATAGTGGTAAATATTGTCCCTCACCTAGCCTTTTTATTTAATTCTAGTATCAAACACGGAACATTTCCAAATTTAATGAAACCTAGCAAGGTTGTGCCACTATATAAATCTGGAAACAAAGACTATACCAAAAACTACAGACCAGTGGATTCACAAAAGGGAGATCAACTATTGACGCAGGGTTAGAACTGATGAAGTATATATTGGAATCGTGGGAGGATAGTCATGATGTTCTAGGTGTGTTTTGTGACTTGTCAAAGGCATTTGACTGTGTCCAACATCAGGCTCTTTTGAAAAAACTGGCTTTCTACGAAGTCTCTGAATCGGCTTTGGACCTCATTACATCGTATTTGAAAGATCGTGTGCAAATAGTGGAAGTTGACGGAGTTAAATCACAGGGGTCTCTAATAGAAATGGGAATTCTTCAAGGATCTATTCTTGGTCCTTTCTTGTTATTAATATATGTGAATGATCTCCTCTACATGATTCAGAAAGTAAGTAATACTGAAATTATAATGTTTGCTGACGATACCTCTCTATTGTTAAAAATAAAGAGAGGGTTTACTGATTTTTCCGTTATAAATCACATCCTGGAGAGTTTGTGTAATTGGTTTGACGCAAATAATTTAGCACTAAATCCTACAAAAACAGAATGTTTGAAGTTTTTGCTCCCAAATGTATGAAATTACGAACTAAAAGTTACATTAACCAGCTCCACCAGCTCGACAGTGTGGCATCCACATGAGAATGCTTATGCCCTTCATCTAGAAAAGGTCCAGAAGGCTTTCCTTCGCTTTTTGTATAAGCGCATGTATGGATATTACCCATACATGTATCTAACTAGTTTTCTTTTAGGATGCTTAGGTTTTAACTCGTTGGAAGTTCGGCGAGCTCACAACCAATTGAAGGTTATGTGCAAGATCTTTCATGGAAAGATTGATGCTCCCAATTTGCTTAAGGAGTTAGCTCGGCTTCGTGTCCCCGACGGCAGCATCCTTCCACGTCGAGGTGGGCGACCCCATCAGTTGTTTGCCGTTCCACCCGCTCGCACGGTCGCGCACGGGTACTCTCCCATCCCCCGCTCTTTGACTACATTCAATAACCTCCTAGCAGAGGCACCTGATTGGGACTTGTTTGCTGATGAATGGAAGAGTATGCAATTGAAGTGTCTGGAATACTGTGAGATGATAGCGGGCAAGAAGAAAGATATGGATGATGACGATGAGTGGGAGTTTCTGTGTCAGAGTGACTTTGATTTCTGGTAATTTATTTTGACTATGTAATACATAAATATATTTATTTTCTTTTAGACATTTGTTAAATTACTGCTAGCTATTATTATAATCTTTTAACATTTAATTTATTATAATTAGGTACCTGTATTTGAAGTTTGACTTTATTTGTAATAATTATGTAAAATTAATCATTCTTGCATTCATTGTAATTTTTATTTTTTCTTTAATTTAAACGTGACAAATGTGTATCCGCACATACTATAATTTGTGCCTACCATTTATTAAATAATGTAATTAGCTAATGTAATTGGTGTGTCTACCGTATTAGTTATATAAATAAATAAATAAATTAAGGGGCAAAAAAATGGAGCTAGTAGAGAATACTGTATTTTTAGGCATTATTGTGGATTCTAAAATACAATGGGGTCCGCATATTATCAAATTGGCAATAGCAATCGGATATAGCAACTGCTAGGCTTATATATTAAGGTTACTTCCATAGCATTATGTCATATAGTATTCTGCTATGGGGAACAGCCGCTGATATAGATACAATATTCATATTACAAAAACGAGCAATCCGCGCTGTATACAGCTTAGGGCCTAGGACATCGCTGAGACAGTTATTTAAAACAATAAACATCTTGACAGTGCCGTCTCTCTATATATATACGAGTGTATCATGTATGCCAGGAAAAATCTACATAGGTTTTATAAAAAGTCTGATACGTCACACTATAAACACAGACTCATACTGCCAAAATGTAGACTTCAAAAAACCAATAAGTCCTTTCTCAGAAACAGTGTGCGTTTTTACAATGTTATTCCAGAACAGTTTTTAGGTCTCACCGAAATAAAATAATAATAAAAAAATAAAAAAAACTATTAAGAGGTATTTGTTAACCAATGCATACTACTGTGTAGACATGTATATTATAGATGGGGTACGATGGAAAAAATCTGTATCGGAACCAATTTTAGCTAATAATTTGACACTGACATATCAATAACACTATAATATATCTGTGATAATTTTGTAAAAAAATTTACTTAATTCTGATATTTCTGACGAAGCCCCTTTACAGCTGATTGTATGAATTTTTAACTCTTATTTTATTTTGTTGTGTGAAAGTGTAAATTTATATTATTAAAACATTGTAAATGTATGACGTCGCCGAGCCTATATTATGTATACCAAAGGATCGAAAAATAAAGAATTGAATTGAATAATAGTAATAAAAAAATTATCTTGACAAGCTGTGACTCATGCTTCGGAATACACAAAAGATACTCACATAGGATACTCGCATAGGATTTCTTTCTACACGTAATTTCGATTAATGTTCGTATTTTACAGCAAATTTGTTTGGCCAATTTTCTTGTATTTTTATAATAATGTGAATTTTAACTTTTAATTATGTGCACAACTATGGGTACCTTAACCTGAAATAAATAAATAATGCTTTTGTTTTAATTGCTAAATATCGTAAAATATATTTTGAAATTATTTTTATTTTATTTAAAAAAAATGTATTCATTCAATATCACTAAATCGTAGCAGAAGTTTTAGGTAAAATTTCCATACGGTTTTTTAAGGTATTTTTTTTGTTTCATAAGAGAAATAGATATTGATTTCGAGTATGTGCGAAAACTGGCCAACAACAAAAGAAATAGAAAGACTAAGTATTAAAAAAACGGCTCGTTGTTTTTCAGCACGATCATACCTATGATGTTCCTCTTTGTATTCGTGTCGATAGACATAATCATATATTTTTTTCAAGATAAATCCGTTAGTATGGCAAACTTAATATATATATATATTTTTAAATCTTTAAAATTCTACGCCATTTCAAAGTTATGTCGTCCGTTCGATCACGACCTGTCAGGATCACATTCATTCGTTTTTTAAAGTATTGTTTTCGATTTCAGGGTTGGTCCTGAGCAAAATTTGTTCAGTTATGAGTAAAATGGAATTCTAGAATATATCTGTCGTCGTCTAGAAATACTTCTTACACCCCGTATAATGACGTGTAAAAGGACCACCAATGAAACCCTACTGAGGCACTCTCCCGTTTACAGCCAACTTGTCTGGTAATAAAGCGAAGAGCCATCATTGCGATTAATCTGAACAGACTGGGAACGATTACTTAGATAACTGTTAAACCACTGCACTGCTTCGCAATCAAAACCGTAATAACTTAGTTTAGACAGAAGAAGATTGATTTAATATATAAGGAATCAAACGAACTGGAAAAATCAAGTCAAACGAAAATGATACACATCCTTTGTCCATTACGCTTAGTAGCTACATTGTCAGTGACGACTAGCAAAGCGCGAGTACCGTTCTTAACTCTCGTTAAATATTTGTCATTTAAATCGTACCTATGTTTAACATGTAAATCGGCATAATTCGATAAAATTGGGTATAATATTCTCAAATTCGTATAAGTAAATCTGCTAACACTTAACGGAAACCTAACTGAAGCTCCGGTATAATATTGTTCGTTTTAAGAAATTCTGTCAATTGTATACTTACCTACATAATATACCTACAGCCTTTTCTAAAATCTTCGATAGGCATGGCAAAGTACTAATAGGTATAAGATCTTTTAACTCAATCGGATTAGAAAGTTTAAGTAACGCTCGTACTATTGCATGTTTCAATTCATCGGGAAAAGTTATGATTTAACAATTTATAGAGGTATTTAAAACTGCCAATACGTTGTCGAACGTAAGGAAATGTCATTATTGAATCAGCATGTCTAGACTAATACTAGTGTAACCTTCAGCATTTCATTTTAAACTTCTAATATTTTAATTAACTAGTCAAGGGTAGCTGGTTTGATGTGAAAAGTTGCTTCGCTAAGGCCAGCCGAAAATTATAAGATAAACCGATAGAAAAACCGGACGGTCGCGCCCGAAGACGCTCCGTGCATACATTTTGTACTAGGTCCCGCACACTGTTAAAGCCGTCACACACGATGAAGATGCTATGATATTTCATGTTAAAATTGACATTATTGTCATTAAATATCGCTCGCCATACATTTTAGAAATATATATTATCATAGTCACTTGTTAGTCATTTGTTTTGTACGAGTAGCGTTATTGAAATATGTTCAAAGATAACATGAAATGAATAATTAACTCTTTTTTTAGTTTCTTTTCTAGTTATTTTTGTTGATATTGTATATAGGTACTTATTTAGCTTTTAACATGGATTCATCTAGTAATACTCAAATATTAACGTCGTCCACGGCCTCGGACGTGTTGCTTGAGTGTGAAATATGTGCCGATCGCAAAGTTTACAAAGGCCATAGAGGTTTAAAAATTCACTGCAGCCGGCGACATGTGCCGAGATCAGACTTGCTTGCACCATCAGGTGGGCCAAAAGACCTGCATCGGTGGACTCCAGGTATCAGCACAGCAGGCAACTCGTCTTTGGCCGGTAGGCTCGCACAACTGAAACGATCAGTAAAAATCATTAAGCGTGTCCTTAGAGGAGCCCGCGCGAGCGTGGCCCGAAGCTTGTTGGAGTGAGGGGCGAAGGTTATATCTGAAAACTCCTTTTCATCTTGGGAGGACTTACTCACTTTCGCCTACTACACTTTTCACGTCATTTCTGACTCAAACCACCGCTCACTTACTACAGCCGTAAAACTGAACACATCCCGCTTTTTCATTCCACCCAACCTCAATATTCTCAATGCCTCACAAAGTTAATTTTCTACCAAATTGATAGAAAATAAACTGTCCGATGGAAACGTTAGAGGCGCGGCGAAACTCCTTTTTTGCAGCGACTCCCTTGCCACGAACTCTGCCGAGACTTATTCTGCTCTTTGCCAGAAACACCCGGCACAGTCTACCTCCATCCAGTTTCCGGCTCTACCGTCTCTGTCATCTGTAAGGCCTCTTAACATCGACGAGGAAGCCACACTGCAGGCCATTCGATCATTTCCGAATGGTTCTGCAGGTGGTTTAGACGGAATAACACCACAGCACCTGAAAGACCTTACAGACCCTCTAATCGGAGAAGCGGGTAAGGATCTTCTCCGGAACTTGACCTCACTAGCAAATTTTATGCTGGATGGTCATGTTCCGGGGAATATTTTACCCTTTCTGTATGAGCAAACCTAATAGCCTTAGCCAAAAAAGACGGTGGGGTTCGTCCCATTGCCATCGGCAGTACGATGAGACGCCTTGCATCAAAACTATGCTGTCGAACAATCCAGGAAAACCTTTCCAAAAAATGTCATCCTCGACAGCTTGGTTTTGGTGTAAGAGGAGGTTGTGAAGCGGCTGTGCATGCTGCGCGGACTTTTTTGGGGTCGACGGACTACGACGTTTTTATCAAAATTGACGTAAAAAACGCATTTAATAGTCTAGACAGGGGTGTCCTCCTATCAGAAATTCAAAAAGAAATACCTGAGATCAATAATTTCATGTGGCAATGTTACGAAGCTCCCACTAAATTAATGTTTGGCGAAAAAGAAATTGTATCATGCGTCGGATGCCAACAAGGAGACCCACTTGGTTCCAGCAATCTTTAGTTTGGGGATCAACTCCATAATTTCAGATTTAAATTCCAAATTTAATGTGTGGTACCGTGATGATGGGTCATTGGGCGGTAGTGCATCCGAGGTACTGGAGGATCTTAGGACTATCATACAACGTTTAGACTCCATTGGTCTGTCACTCAATTTTGCCAAATGAAAATTATGACACTGAAATTTTCTTTCCGGATCACATTTCGGATAGTACTCATGCTTCCCTTTATTAAAAGTTTAATTCGGTATGCCCTAAAATTTCAATACAAACAAAAACCTTTTTGACATTGCTTGGTGCTCCAGTATTCTTGGAAGCAATTCCACCTTTAATGACATCAAAAATTGAACATTTTAATAATAGTTCACATCACCACACATGGTAATTTACATACTTCGGCTCTGTCTTTTTACCCCAAAATTCATGTATTTACTACGATGTTTTCCATTGTGGTATTTCCACTCTATTACTAATTTGGTTGATTCGACTTTGAAAGAAACTGTTATCAAAATTATAAATCTTCAGTTTGATAATCGCTCGTGAGCGCAGGCTACCCTTCCCATTTCTTTCGGTGGGTTAGGTATCAGACGCACCTCTAGTGTGGCACTTCCAGCCTTCTTGGCCTCCAGTCACGGTTCGCAGACCCTCATCGGCATGATCCTTAATAACCCTGTTGCCGATGTTCGGCTTGCTTGCCAGACGGAGGCCTTGGAGGCTTGGTGCGCCTCTTGCCCAGGTGTCAGCACTCCCACCGAAATGAAGATACAGAGTAAATGGGACCTTCCGCTCACCAAAATTACATTTACAGCCCTGTTGGACCAAGCTTCTGACGATGCTAACCGAGCGCGTCTCTTAGCCGTTGCAGAGGCGGAGTCAATTCATAATTCAATTCAAATTCATTTTATTCTGTAAACATGATTACATGCATTTAGAAACGTCAAATTATACAATCATAATAGTTCACTTTGATATTGAATATGTATTAGATAAAATAACAATTATAATTATCAGTCAGGTGCGTCTGGGGCCTAAGTTGTGTGAGCCTCATCGTTGCCATTGCGGACGAGACGTGGACCAATCCGGACGACACGGACTGTCCTGCGTGAAGAGTGCCGGCCGACTATTTCGTCATTGGGCGCTCAATGATTTAGTCCGGCGGGCACTCTCCACGGCGGCCGTGCCCTCGACACTGTAACCGAGCGGAATGTCGAGGGATGATGGTAAGCGACCGGACGGTGCTACGCTGGTACCGTGGTGTCTCGGCCGAGCTTTGGTTTGGGACGCCACTTGCGTAGATACCCTGGCACCGTCCCATGTCGGCAGCTCCGCTTGCAGTGTCGGGGCCGCGGCCGAACAGGCCCAACTACTCAAACATGTTTAAATAAATAAATAAACATCGAAAGTATTCACAGCTAAGCGCACATTATGACTTTGTGGCGCTGGCTGTGGAAACTTTGGGCCCGTGGTCGTCCAACACTAAACAATTTTGTAAAGATTTGGCCAAGAGATTGGTCCTCGCCTCGGGGGACCTCAGAGCTGGCGCATACTTTGCCCAGAGGCTAAGTAATGCCATTCAACGGGGTAATGCAGCCAGCATCCTGGGAACCCTACCGCATGGTGGCGATCTAGACGGCGTTTTTGTTTTATAGGTACTAGGGTTTTTTAAAATATATTTTATTGTAAATTAGTAGTTTTTAGTATATAGTTTAAATATTTATTTTAAGTTTTGTACATATGTAAATATTATAGATGTTTGTTTTGTTAATGATATTATACTTGAAGAATTGATAAATGACATGAAATCATAAATATCAGTTTTTCATTATTTAGCTATAAAATCGTCTCTTAAATCTTAAAATCAAATATAACTTTATACTTCACGATAAACAACGTGTGTTTACCTAAATCTATAACTATAAAAGGCTTTGTCCTGACTGACTGACTGACTGACTGACTGACTGACATATAGACAACGTACAGCCCAAACCGCTAAACGTAGAGACTTGAAATTTGGAGGGTATGTTTTTGGAGATGTGTAAACGCCCACTAAGAAACGATTTTTTGAAAATCAACCCCGAAGGGGGTTAAATGGGGTGTTAAAGTTTGTATGAAACTTTTTATTCTCTGGTTCGATTGATACAAAACTTGGTATACATATTCTACTATAAAAATAAGAAGATACGGGTGTCACAGTTTTTTCAAAATCACCTCCCGTTAGTATAAAAAAAAAAAACTAAGTTTTAGTGATAGTACGTTTGTTTCTCCTTAACTTTGTAACGGCTGTACATATTAAAATGAAATTTGGTATAGGGATGGGGATGGGGGTGGGGGGTGGGGGTGGCGATGATACTGGGAACGGAGACGGGACGGAGATAGGCATGTTAATATTAAGATTACAATTGGTATCGGGATGGGGATGGGGTGGGGATGGGGTGGGGATGGGGTGGGGATGGGGTGGGGATGGGGTGGGGATGGGTGAGGATGGGGTGGGGATTTGGTGGGGACAGGTGGGGATGGGATGTGGATGTGGATGAGGCTGGGAACGGGGATGGGCGTGTCCATATTAAGATAAAAGTTGAAATCGGGATGGGGTGGGGATGGGATGGGGTGAGGATGGGGTTCGGGATGGGGATGAGGGAGGGAACGGGGATGGGGACGGGGATGGGCGTGTTCATATTAAAATGACATTTGGTATCGGGATGGGGATGGGGAAGGGGGCGCTTATAGGGATGAGGCTGAAAATGGGGACGGGGATGGGCGTATTTATTGGTCAGCTGAACAGATGGAGCTGCATTTTTGGATAGGTAGTTATAGCATAAGGTTCGGAAACGGACATAGGCTATTTTTTTGTAGGTCCACGCAGACGACTGTTTGACGGACATAATTATTATAGATACTGTACAACCTAAGCTGCTAAATTAATTTTTAATATTAAATTAACTTACTTTTAAATGCCTAAACTAAATTTTGAGTGGTGTAAACTTACACTCAGCTCAAGCTGTGGTAGCTTCAGTGAGATCAAGCTCGAATCACATTCTTGGGGTCGCGGGTTCGAACCCGGGCGAGCCCGTTCCTATTAGTTCTTTGAAACTTACGCATGGATAATACCACTAGCTTTTCGGTGAAGGAAAACATCATGAGAAAACCTACATATTTCTGGAGAAGAAATACGATAGTGTATGTGAATCCGCCAACCAGCACTGGGCCAGCGTAGTGAATATGGCCCAATCAGGGTAGGCCGATATACCATTACTGTTAAGGGCTGATGCAGAGAAACGCACACTCAGCAAGGATTTTGAAAAATTCGCAAGGGGTTCAATGAATCATTAAAATACCATTTTGCCAAAACCATTCATTTAAGGCTGTTAAGTTTTTTGACTTAAGAGATAAGATAAAATAAACATAAAGAATTCAGAATTTTCAAACAATTTCAAAACTGGAAAGCCACGGGTCAGTTTTTCATTTGAAAAAAAATGTTATATTTATAGATTAGCTAATCGAGTGTTTATACGTAAGAAGATAAATGTTTTAAACACGTGTACTTGATCCGGTGCACGCACCAAGCACAGCGCTTTCGAAACGTCCATCCCGCGTCGGCTCAGATACGTTAAAACCCGAGTATAATGACGCGCTGTACCTCGAGCGCGCCCCACTCCAACCCACACCGAGTCTACCTAAGCGATCAGTGCAGCACTGTATTTTATCGAAGTTTCGTAATTCTTGCGATATTTTGGTGATCTTTTTGCGTTTTTTGTTATCATACTTTTTCTGCTTAAGCTTATTTCATTTCATTTGTTATTTAGATTTCGTATAATTATCGTTATTTGTTCCTTTAATTGTTTAGATTGCTATTTAGTTTGTTATTCGTATTTTTTTTTAAATTTTAGTTTACATTGTTTGTTATTAGGTTTTTTTATATTGTTACTGTTGATATTGTTATTTAGTTTGTTATTTAAAATGCTTAGTGAACTTCTCTTCATTCATGGAGCGGAGGTAAAACACTATGTTGTTCCCATCGTTGGTGATGGGGCGTGTCTTTTTCGTGCGCTTTCTTTTTTAATGCACGGTACCCAAGAAAAGGCAATTGAGGTGCGAAAAAACATCGTTACTCATGTAGTAGCTAATTGGGAGGAGTTTGAAATCATGGCTCATGATTCAAATGGCGACAACTACACCACTGCGACTGCATACTTTGATGACATGTCACGGCAGTCGAGTTGGGGCACTGCGTGTGAACTAGCCGCTGCAGGACAAATATTATATGAGTTTGAGTTTGAAGTTTATGAAAATGGCAAATTGTATGTAAAGTTTGGTACAGCAGGAAGACCTATAAAGCGGCTACGATTTACGGGAAATCATTTTGATGCGTATCTGTTAGAAGACATAGATATAATTTCTAACGGCACTCCACGTGTTCCAGTAGTAGCGAAAAAAATAACTAAGCAACGTGTTGAGGTTCCTACATCTCCAAGTTGCATTCAAACAGAAGATATAAGTTCTGACGCAACTTCTACTTTGCCTTTGTACTTTGATTCTTTAGCTGTAGAGATGCCCAAAAATAATTACAAAAAGTCTTCAACTCATACCGTACAAACTTCTTCAGCCCGATATTTTTCTGAACTGAATTCACCAACATTTACGGCTCAGTCTGATAAATTAATTTCAATCTTAAATCGATCGACGGGGAAGAAATGGTTTACGACTCTGTTGATACGGTATGCAATAATGATGATGCTGTAAACTATCCAGTTGAGTTTTTAAATTCATTAAGACCAGCGGGGCTACCATATCATAGGCTTATCCTGAAGAAAGGTACACCCGTCATGCTTCTTCGGAATTTAAGACCACCCAAATTGTGTAATGGAACCAGGTTACAAGTAAAAATGCTGCATCGTAATCTGGTTGAGGCCATCATTTTGACTGGGTGTGCCCATGGCGAAACAGTGTTTGTGCCGCGTATTCCCATGATTCCCAGTGACTTACCTTATGACTTCAAAAGGCTTCAATTTCCCCTAAAAGTTTGTTTTGCCATGACCATCAATAAGGCTCAGGGTCAAACTTTAAAATACGCTGGTATTGATTTAAAGCAGGACTGTTTTTCGCATGGTCAGTTCTATGTGGCTTGCTCGCGAGTTAGCTCCCCTAAAAGCCTGGCTATTTTAGCACCTTCCAACAAAAAAGTCAAAAACGTTGTCTACAAAGAAATATTGTAATCTTTCGGGTCAAAGGCCCCGGCAACTATAGCGTCATTAGCAGACATTTTTAAGGTTCCGTAGTACTACGAGGAATTCTTATAAGTTTGTCATGTCGTATGTAAGTATTGCAAACGCGACATGCCAAATTTGGTCATCCTCAAGCAAACTTAAAGACTTGCAAGCGGCTTGGAACAAATGCAATAATATACGTATTTTAGTGATTCAATTGAGTTGGGCCCCGATTTAACCGAATTCCAGTATTCAACATTACTACGCGGGCAAAGCCGCGGGCAAAAGCTAGTGTTATATAATAATCTAAATTGACGACTTACCTGGTTTTGCTTTACATTTTTTTGCGAGATCTTTGTAATATTTTTACATACGTGTACAACACGATCGATGGTCTGCACAGCACTGGCTGCTTACTGCTAGCGCAGGGTGCGGTTACGGTACTACGGTGAAATTTTAATGTTTAAGTGCGGCACAGTTGAATCTCTCGGTGCAGTTGAATGTTTAAGGGTAGACTGAATACGGGTGGTTGGCAGTTTGGCACGATATCATGCAACATGAAAAACAGTGATAGTTACGCTTTATTTTATTATTTGGTTCATAATAATTAATGTCAATCTCTTGCATCAATAACTAAACTAAAACAATCTAACAGGACTAAACCTAGCTGGGATTCATTTCATTTCAGCATGTAAGAAAGAGATACCAACAGTTTTAGTCCCATTAAATTAAGTTAATAATAATAATAATAGTTAAATTTTTTAATGCATAGAATTATACAAAATGTAATAAGCATTTAGGACAAGGTAATTTATTATGCACAACTTAAAAAACAGAAAATTAACGTAAACTTAAAAAAACGAAATATAAACTAAAACTTAAAATAACTATATAAAAACTTAAATTAAAAGACCATTAGTGGAGGGAAAGGTATTCAGAATGCTGGCGGCATTGCCACGTTGAATGGCAATGCTCAATTTCTGTCCGAAATAGAAGCCAAGCATTCTGAACACCCGACGCCTCCACCAAGCGCCAGCCCTAAATGAAGTTGCGGGAAGGTGAGACGGAGCCATTGTGTCTACGCATGTTGCATCCCACACCAATGGCTGCCCCACCTTCCTAGGTAGGAGGGTCATTTCGTCGGGTATTTTGCCGTCGTCTCGGAAAAGTCCATAAGGTTCCAGAACTGACGGGACACCGGCACTGACAAAAGCCCGACGGATGACATCACTCAGGGAGGCGTGCCGCGGTATGCGCCCAGCACTCTTCATACTCGACAAGCCGTGGTGACCGAGGCAATCTACATTATCGCCACAGTTGCAGCGATGGGGGATTTGGCCAGCAGCGCATATTCTTAGCGATACGACTAAACAAAACGTTGTTTTATCTAATAATAGTCCAATACTTATAGAAGGTAGAGCGTGTAACCAAAGCCCCGACTCCCAATGAGCAACAGCCAGAAGACGAGCGCGCTCTGCGGAAGAAGTCGAAGAGTCTAAAAGATTTTTATACTCTAAAGCACAGAGAGGCCCATCCCATTGCCGTTGAGAGGAGGGGGCCTTAGGCAGGACTCGCTTGGGCAGGATTTTTTCCAACTTTCCAAAGCGTCAGTTAGAAAACTAATCTGAAATTTTGGCAGTGATGACTGTAAGATGTCCTGACCTAGATTTTGTGTGCTGTAGGCTGACAACAGGAAAGCTGGCAAAGATAAGCTAGAAATTTTGCGTATGCCGAGATCTCCAAACTTTACAGGCAAGGATGCCTGGCACCAAGCACGTTCATCAAAAGGCGTGTTTAAAATAGCTGTGAGAGTATCCCTTTGAATGCTGTCGAGCTGTTGTAAGAGTAACGGGGTGGTTCCAAAGCTGACAGCACCTAAGGGCTTACGTGAATTGAGGTACAAAAAGGCAACATTTTATTATGAAATAAGCAACATGAGTATTAATTTTTCCCAGCCGGTCCGAACAAGAACGAAAAAAAAAAAATTTTGTCCACAAACTCAGCTAATAAATCATCAAGAATCGGAGACCTTAAGAGGCGAAGAGATTTGTTAGTTAGTAATTTTATAGTGGGTGCAAGTTGTTCAAAAAATTTAAAAATGTCATTTTGCGAGTTGGTCGTAGATTGCGGAATATAAATTTCACATTTAGAAAAATTACCCCACAAACCTAAGTCATATTAAAGCCGGGTATTATTGATTTTAAGTCTTTGTACACTGTGTTGATCTCGCCACTTAGCGTTCCGTCATCGAGGTACCACACATTAAATTTAGATTCCTATTTTTGTATGATTGGGTGGATTGCTAAACTAAAAAGAGCCAGCCCAAGCGGATCACCTTGCTGGCATCCTACTTCAGAAGAGATCAAATTGTTTTTGTGAACTAAATTTGTCTTAACATTGCCGAATAAAATTGTAAATGTACAACTTTGTCTTTCACTTCATTTGAGTTATGAGTTGATGCGTTTTTAACATCAACCTTCACGAGCACCCACCACCTTCATGGTTAAAAAAAGGTTCTTAGGGCGTGTACTGCCGTATCGCAGCCACCACGAGAACCGAAACCTAAGGGACTAATTTCCTTACATAGGGATTCTTTGATATTTTTGAAACAAATTTTGGTTGTGGGGCGGCGGTACTCAGTACCTACGGCTATGGGCCTTATGCCCCCATCTTTTTTAAGAAGGGCGCATAAGTTTGCCCCGTAAATTAAGGCGGTGATATTGTTGTCAACCTTGCCTGCAAGCATAAGGTTGACTAATGCTGTGAGTTCCTTGAGCAGGGCGTCTCCTATCTGTCCACAGCCTGCGCCAGTAAGATCGTTCAGATGCTGCGGTGTGAGAGAATCGAGGCCACCCGCAGAACCGCTTGGAAAGGAACTCACTGCTAGACTAACATCCTCATAGGTTGCCACTAAGAAGTTCTCCTCGGGCGCATCTTGAAGTAGAGGAATTGATGCTGGTGACATGGAGGTAGGAACTACCAGAGGGAGGGCACCGGAACACGAGAATGAATGCGGTCGGCTAGCAATGTGTGCGTGACCACACAATGTCCCGCACCTCTTACGCTGTAGGGACACGCGCGTCTATGTGAGGGTAATGTTGCCAGCATAGTAAAAAAGTCCCACTATTTCCACAATAAATTAATAATGGTGATGTGAACCAAATTACATTATTTGAATAATAAGACGTTCTTAGTAACATTGTGCGATAAATACTGTTTGTGACTTATTGTAATCATAGAATTTCGGATACTTAGGATTTCATATTACCTAATGATTAAAGAGGATCTTATAGGAACAGTGACTTATTATTATTGAGTTCCTCCGTCCTTAGCCTTTAAATTGGTTAGTAAAAAATACTTAATTTGGCTGTAATAACTATTTATTTACTATTGGTTGCTATTAGTTTGGAACTGAGACCTCGCGAACAAACCCCTTGACCAATGTAGCTTATATTTGAACTTGTTAATTGTATTTGCATGAACTACTTGCTTACATAATTTCTTAAACGGTTCGCAAGTTATCGTCGAACAAATATACAAACAAACTTACAATCGTACATACAACAGCCGATCTGCCCCAGTAGACTTTGCTTCGCTCGGTCAACAAGATCAATCTTCATCGTAGTATAAAATGCTTTGACTCAGTCTTAGTCATGACATAAATAAACGTGTTATTAGGTATAGAGGATAATTTACAGAGGTTGATATAATTATACTCATCGTTATGAACAACTTTTACTATGGGGCCAACCATGAAATCGCGAAAAATTATATCAGCTATTCGATACATTTTGTCCAAGGTCAATGAACTTTTTGCATGGAACAGCTGTTTTTTGTTATTCGATTTCAGTATTAGACCCATAGTAAAAGTTGTTCATAACGATGAGTATATCAAACTCTCTAAATTTGGTGGGAATGCAAAACAACAGGTTTTATATTATATTTAAACGTACCTACTTACTATTATTCATCATATGTGATTTATTATCATCATCAGCTTTTTTTGATCCTTCAAGGCTTCCTCTCCTTGTGTAATTTTGTGACATTAATTTGAACACCGTTTTTTTAAACATTAATTTATCTTTTAGCATCTACTCGTACTTAATAAATAATTTTGTATTTTAAGTAGGTTCGATGCAGCAGCCCAACTCGCACTTTTTTTTCAATTATGATAGAGCAAATATAAACAAATAGTAATAAAACCAGCATTTGTATACGCCAACATTATTAGCTTTTTTTAATTTAGCTCATAAAGGTTATTAAAATACTAAGTAATAAGCTACATTAATTAATATCTACGTACACCAACTACCAACCACACCGTCACTTAACATCACGTGGGCTGTGGTTAAACACCTAGCCTGGTTAGTGCGAGTTGAATGGGAATTATGGCTGGTTACTCAAAACTTCCACAGATATCATAACTGCTATCATGATATTCACCCACAATTTGGGGAAAATAGATCCAATGCATACTTGCAGCACTGACCACTGACTGGTTTGTGACCGTTTTGTGTTCCAAGTTGTAAACAAATAGAAAATTAATGATATTTTGTAATAGGAATGAAAGTTAACTGTGAAAATGTATTCCATTGGGACTTTCCGGGTTATTTGAGCTGTGTTTGCACCCTATACACACATAGTTCGGCATATTACTAGATATGTCGAAGGCCTATGATAAAGTTCAATACAATATATTGTTAGATAAATTATACGACATAGGAATACGCGGAAAACCACACGAATGGTTTCATATCTAACAAATCGTGAACAGTATGTTGAAATCGAAAGCTTTGACTATGATACCAAAACAATAAGTGTAATAAGATCAACTCCCATGGATATGAACAACTCAATCCCCCAAGGAAGTGTCGTCGGGTGTATCCTATTCCTTATTTACATAAATGAGCTACCTAAAATCATAAATGACTCCTGCGTTCTCTTTGCAGATGATATTTCAATATTGACATCTTGTGAAAATAATATAAATTTAAATAATAATCTTACTGACATTTTTAATAATATTACAAATTGGATGAAGGACCATAATCTTGACTTGAACTTTGCAAAAACAAAAATTATACAATTTAGGCCCTACCAAAAAACTCCTCTTGACATAAATTTTGTGTATAATAATATCAAATTAGAATGTGTTAACTTGGCTACACTATTAGGCCTAGAACTTGACTCACACTTAAACTGGAAAAACCATGTTCAAAAATTAAAATCAAAATTAGCTAGTTTTTCTTATGCGCTAACAGAACTAAAACGTGCTACCGACCTAAATACAGCTATAGCGGCTTACTACGCATACGCCTTCTCTTGGCTAAGATATGGAATCGTACTATGGGGAAACAGTGTAAATGCACCCGATCTATTTCCCGCTCAGAAAAAATGCATCCGAATTCTAGCCAAACTGAAAGCTCCTGATATTACCATAGGTAACTTCCATAAGCCTTATTTTATTAAATTAAAAATGTTATCATTAGTGTCTATATATATTTGAAATGTGCAAATTCGTAAGAAAATACCCCGAATTTTTAAAAAAAGTTATTGATCGACAGCCTAACTCGAGATCCCAATACAAATATGACCTCATTGAACCAAAGTCAAATCTTGCAATACACAGTTCTAGCCCCAACTCAATGGCCGTAAAAATCTTCAATAAACTGCCTAACTCTCTCAAAGAAATAGAAAACGACGACTGTTTCAATAAACAAATAAAAAATATGTTAGAAGCGAAATGCTATTACACCCTTGACGAGTTTTTCAACGACAAAATTCTAATACCAACTTGTAAAATAGAGCGTTCTGCACCAAATGTTGCCATACCCTGACAAGGATCATATGTATTACTGTAATATACACATGTTACTTAAGACCTGCATGTAGCCACATATGTTGCAATAAATGATTGAGTATTGAGTATTGATATCAATTTTATCAAGTCTTGCGCCACGTGTGTTCCGCTCATCGCTTCGTTGCATACTGACCGCGAAAGCGTAGCACTTTCGTATTTAGGCTTACTTCGGCTGTATTCAATCTCGTGTTCGTTGCCCTCCCTCTGTAGTTCCTACCTCTATGGCTGGTGAAAGCGGATGTTTACAATTTAATTATACAAAATTAAGACACAGGACTTGAACCTGTATATGAGCAATCTCCGGGTTTCGTCCCGACTGCTAAGCCAATTAAGCTATAGAAGTCTCTGATATATATACCCGCTCTAATTCTCAAACCATTATAATTATGCCAGTCAACTAAAGCGTTGAAACCCTGCCAGATGTCTTAATTTTGCATATTTTATTGTCTATGCAATAATGATATAGAAATACCCAAATGTAAGAATACCCGACACTACATATAAATATTTTCTATTCAATTAAGTTTAGTTTACTGTAATAACTTTAGTCTGGTTTTTGGTGCAACAGAATCGACACCATTGTTAATTTTGAGTTTTCTATAAAACGCGTTGGTCATTTAGCTCGTCTCTGCAGTTGCACCTCGAAGTTGTCGACATCTATCATCATTATCTCAAACTTGGTGCGCAGCGGGGCGTGCTTGTCGGAGTCGGGGGTCGCGGGGAGTACACGGTACCGGCGCAGCAGGCTCGCCACTGCTGTCTTCATCGACATCATCGCGTACCGGTACCCTGGGGGCAAGGATGTTCTTAGCATTCTAGCGTAGGATTTTGTTCATTATGTTCACAATTCTGGTACGACTGGTTATGGGCAGGTGTGATGCTTACCATCAGGTGAACGTCTCGCTTATCTCGTCACTCCAATGCATAAAAAAGGGTCAATTTACAATTTTTTACTTGAAAACCAAGATTTCGCAAAAACATGAATCGCCGAATCATTCTAATACTTTTTTTTTAAATGGCTCATGGAATAAAATCAAAACTAGATAAACTAACATTTACCTATAATTATGTACCTACCTACCTAACATAATTTTTGACAAACGATTCATTTAATATTCAGATTTAATTCATGTTTGACTTGTATACTAATTTATGTCATAATCGTTTTTTTTAGTAGTGAAAAATCTAATTTACCATCCCAGAAATCCTCACTAAGCTTGGTGGCAAATATGACTCAGGTAAGGCTAAGACCTTAGCATTCTCACCTAACCTGACGGAGCTCCCGCTCCGTTTAGATTTGCTCCCGCCCTAGCCTTCTTGTTAGGTTTTTTTTAAATAAAATAGTCGTTGAAAGATGTAATTTTGTGCAAAACAACCAAAAAAAAAAAATTAAAAACGCTGAAAGGATACGGTCTATAACACCATTATCAGCCAATTCAAGTCAAGTTCACTTACGATGGTCAAAACTGAAAAAACTGTCAAACATTCTATCTTACATCGATTACTGCATATCAAAACGTACCAATGCATCCTCTCGGTCCGTAACTGAACGCCATGAACGCCGCTGGATGCTTCAGCGGCGTGTCTATCCACCTCTCAGGGCGGAACACAAAGGAGTCATCGCCCCAGTACTTGGGGTTGCGCTGGATGGCCCATATGTTGACTATAATCCCACAGTTCTTGGCAAGAACGTGACCCGTGGCTAGAATGGAAAGCACGGCTTGAAGGAACCACGTAGAAACAACGAATATATAAATTAACGCTTTATTAAAACACTGTTAAAACAACAGTCTCTTTATTGTTCACATACAAAAATTAATCACAAAAATAAACAGCGCAACACTTGAATATTTTTGTATCAAGTGTTTCCACACTATGGGTAACACTTGTTACACAGTGATGCCCTTATTGCTACAGGCATTTAAGCATTCTCTTCCAGGCAGCCTTAGGATCTTTTCCAGGATTTTTTTGTCTATTTATTTATTAATTGCCAATGCACACAATTATAACATCATGTTTAATAACTAGATGACGGTACAAAGACCATGTGAAATATTGCAACGCCCTAGCGTTGCAATATTTGAGAGGTAAACACTGGATAAACAATAGCTAAGTATTAGACTAGGTATATGCATTTAACAAATATTAATCTACTAATATTCTATACTATACTTAATTATGTTTATCACCGGGACTTAATTGCGCACAAATAAATTTATTTTTATTTACCTCGACGTTTCGACTATGTTCCAATGGCCGAATCGTGAAAGTTTAAAAGTTTCTTATACTATACTTATCTCTTAATGTTAAGTTAGAAATCTATTAAATTAGGTATTAGTATCTATTATGTATTATCACTGTATCTTCTGTACCTTTACTGTATCTTTACTGGTGTTTAATGTAATCTGGACTAGATATTATAGTACTAACAGTTACAGTACTTTCCTTATATTATACTAGCTTTTGCCCGCGGCTTTGCCCGCGTAGTAATGTTGAATACTGGAATTCGGTTAAATCGGGGCCCAACTCAATTGAATCACTAAAATACGTATATTATTGCATTTTTTCCAAGCCGCTTGCAAGTCTTTAAGTTTGCTTGAGGATGACCAAATTTGGCATGTCGCGTTTGCAATACTTACTCCAAAACAAAGCCGTCTTGTTGAATTTTAAACAGACACAGATGGACATGACAAACTTATAAGAATTCCTCGTAGTACTACGGAACCCTAAAAATGTCTGCTAATGACGCTATAGTTGCCGGGGCCTTTGACCCGAAAGATTACAATATTTCTTTGTAGACAACGTTTTTGACTTTTTTGTTGGAAGGTGCTAAAATAGCCAGGCTTTTAGGGGAGCTAACTCGCCGCAAGCCACATAGAACTGACCATGCGAAAAACAGTCCTGCCTTAAATCAATACCAGCGTATTTTAAAGTTTGGCCCTGAGCCTTATTGATGGTCATGGCAAAACAAACTTTTAGGGGAAATTGAAGCCTTTTGAAGTCATAAGGTAAGTCACTGGGAATCATGGGAATACGCGGCACAAACACTGTTTCGCCATGGGCACACCCAGTCAAAATGTTGGCCTCAACCAGATTACGATGCAGCATTTTTACTTGTAACCTGGTTCCATTACACAATTTGGGTGGTCTTAAATTCCGAAGGAGCATGACGGGTGTACCTTTCTTCAGGATAAGCCTATGATATGGTAGCCCCGCTGGTCTTAATGAATTTAAAAACTCAACTGGATAGTTTACAGCATCATCATTATTGCATACCGTATCAACAGAGTCATAAACCATTTCTTCCCCGTCGATTGATTTCAGCAACATGTCATTTATGTAAGCCGCTTGGTCATTTTTTGGAGTTAAAATTGCTCGCTCACAAAACTAATCCGTAGAATTATTCTGTAAATGCATTATGTCTGGATAAATTTGATCTATCAGCTCCTCAACGGAAAACACTACTCTACCTAACTCATCTGGTAATGTATACTAAAATTAAAAAAAAAATACGAATAACAAACTAAATAGCAATCTAAACAATTAAAGGAACAAATAACGATAATTATACGAAATCTAAATAACAAATGAAATGAAATAAGCTTAAGCAGAAAAAGTATGATAACAAAGAACGCAAAAAGATCACCAAAATATCGCAAGAATTACGAAACTTCGATAAAAAACAGTGCTGCACTGATCGCTTAGGTAGACTCGGTGTGGGTTGGAGTGGGGCGCGCTCGAGGTACAGCGCGTCATTATACTCAGGTTTTAACGTATCTGAGCCGACGCGGGATGGACGTTTCGAAAGCGCTGTGCTTGGTGCGTGCACCGGATCAAGTACATGTGTTTAAAACTTTTAGCTTCTTACGCATAAACACTCTATTAGCTAATCTATAAATATAACATTTTTTTTCAAATGAAAAACTGACCCGTGGCCTTCCAGTTTTGAAATTGTTTGAAAATTCTGAAACATGTTTATGTTTATTTTATCTTATCTCTTAAGTCAAAAAACTTAACAGCGTTAAATGAATTGTTTCGGCAAAATGGTATTTTAATGATACATTGAACTCCTTGCGAATTTTTCAAAATACTTGCTGAGTGAGCGTTTCTCTGCATCAGCCCTTAACACTAATGGTATATCGGCCTACCCTGATTGGGCCATATTCACTACGCTGGCCCAGTGCAGGTTGGCGGATTCACATACACTATCGTATTTCTTCTCTGGAAATATGTAGGTTTCCTCATGATGTTTTCCTTCACCGAAAAGCCAGTGGTATTATCCATGCGTAAGTTTCAAAGAACTAATTGGAACGGGCTCGCCCGGGTTCGAACCCGCGACCCCAAGAATGTGAGTCGAGCTTGATCTCACTGAAGCTACCACAGCTTGAGCTGAGTGTAAGTTTACACCACTCAAAATGTAGTTTAGGCATTTAAAAGTAAGTTAATTTAACATTAAAAATTAATAGCAGCTTAGGCTGTACAGTATCTATAGTAATTATGTCCGTCAAACAGTCGTCTGCGTGGACCTACAAAAAAATTGCCTATGTCCGTTTCCAAACCTTATGCTATAACTACCTAAACCTATCCAAAAATGCAGCTCCATCTGTTCAGCCGACCAATAAATACGCCCATCCCCGTCCCCATTCCCAGCCTCATCCCTATAAGCACCCCCTTCCCCATCCCCATCCCGATACCAAATGTCATTTTAATATGAACACGCCCATCCCGTCCCCATCCCCGTTCCCTCCCTCATCCCCATCCCGAACTTCATCCTCACCCCATCCCATCCCCACCCCCATCCCGATTTCAACTTTCATCTTAATATGGACACGCCCATCCCCGTTCCCAGCCTCATCCACATCCACATCCCATCCCCACCTGTCACCACCAAATCCCAACCCATAACATCCCATCCCCACCCCATCCCCATCCCCATGCCCATCCCGATACCAATTGTAATCTTAATATTAACATGCCTATCTCCGTCTCGTCTCCGTCCCCAGTATCATCGCCACAACCCAAACCCCACCCCCATCCCCACATCTATCCCCATCCCTATACCAAATTTCATTTTAATATGTACAGCCGTTACAAAGTTAAGGAGAAACAAACGTACTATCACTAAAACTTAGTTTTTTTTTATACTAACGGGACCTGATTTTGAAAAAACTGTGACACCCGTATCTTCTTATTTTTATAGTAGAATATGTATACCAAGTTTTGTATCAATCGAACCAGAGAATAAAAAGTTTCATACAAACTTTAACATCCCATTTAACCCCCTTCGGGGTTGATTTTCGAAAAATCCTTTCTTAGTGGGCGTTTACACCTCTCCAAAAACATACCCTCCAAATTTCAAGTCTCTACGTTTAGCGGTTTGGGCTGTACGTTGTCTATATGTCAGTCAGTCAGTCAGTCAGTCAGTCAGTCAGTCAGTCAGTCAGTCAGTCAGTCAGTCAGTCAGGACAAAGCCATTTATAGTTATAGATAAAAAATATCTTCTTGTAAAAATTGGCTGAGATCACAGTAGGTACTTAAAATTATTTAATTATAATTATTTTTTGTTAGATAATCTATATCTCTACCATTTGTCTTTCATAAATTCTTGGATATTATTTTCAATTAGTATTGACTTAATTTTATTGTTTAGTTATCTTTACTTTTATTTTTTATGTTCTCTGGTAGCTTATTATCGTGCTTGACAGCCTGCTTAACGACATACTGCTGCAACACGTCAAACTGCACGATGCACAGTTTGGCTTTAGGGCCGGGCTCTCGACGGAAAGCGCTATATTTTGTCTCAAGCGGGCTGTCGGGTACTACACGGACAGGAAGACGCCGGTGTACGCTTGCTTCCTGGATCTTTCCAAGGCCTTCGATACCGTGGTGTATCGGAAGCTGTGGGAGAAGTTACGGGCTGCAGGCGTGCCACCGGAAGTCACTGCCATGTTGGAGAGCTGGTACTGTTGTCAGAGGAACCAGGTTAGATGGGCGGGACGTTGTCCGATGCGTATAGCATGGAGTGTGGTGGGAGGCAGGGTGGGATCTCCTCTCCTCTGCTGTTCAACCTGTATGTAAATTACCTCATCGGCGAGCTCAGCAGCACTCATACGGGATGCGTCATAGATGGTGTAAGCGTCAATAATATTAGCTATGAGGATGATATGGTGCTGCTGGGCCCGTCGGTGGGGTCGATACGTAAGCTTATTCGTATTTGTGAGGCATATGCAGCGGAGCATGGACTGAGGTATAACACGAAGAAGAGTGAAGTGCTAATATTAAAGAGTGGGAATAGTAGGCCCGTCCAGATTCCGCCTATTATGCTTAATGGTGCGGCTCTGCGAGTGGTGACTAGCTTTAGGTATTTGGGGCATATTGTCGGAGGATATGAAGGATGATGGTGACATAGAGAGGGAGCGTAGAGCCCTGGCAGTCCGGGGAAATGTGATCGCACGCAGATTTGCTCGCTGCTCGAGGGAAGTGAAGATCACGCTGTTCAAAGCGTACTGCCAGTCTTTTTACGCGAGCAGCGTAAAACCACACCCGCCGGGCTGCCAGTGATCTACGCATCCAGTACAACGACATCTTCAGGGTATTGATGCAGCTGCCTCGCTTCTGCAGCGCGTCTCTGATGTTCGCTGAAGCGCACACGGACGACTTTCATGCGATGATTCGCAAGAAAGTCACGTCCCTGCAACAGCGTATACGAGCCAGTCGCAATGGTAAACTGCAGATGATTGCAGCTCGATTTGATTGTCCCATTCAGAACAAATGGATGGGTGTCCTTATGGGACAAAATATATAAATATATTTTTTATATTTTTTTGTTTTAATATGTATTCCTATTTTTGTTTTGTCGTATCCATTCAATCTGTTTAATTTTAATTCAATTCAGTGTATTCTAATCTAATTTTAATTTATAACGACATTCTTCAATTAACTATATTTGTGCTATATGGAATTTAAGTAATCTGAAATAAATGATATTTGATTTGATATGATTATAAATTTTAACGCATCTGTATTCAGGACTACTTTTATATATTTCTAGATTAGGTACAGGAAGGGCTAATTTGGTCTCACGGCGCTTGTTTTTATCGAAATTAAATAGAGACAGGGTTTTCTCACAAATAAAGCTACTTCATGTATATAAAGGGAAGGTAGGGTGACCACTTTTTCTTGAATAAAATGTGGCTTGTTTCTTTTTCTGTGTTTTATGTTTACAATTATTCTAAGGCATTTCTTTTGTGCTATAAATAGAGTTATTGCGTCAGTGCTTTGGCCCCACATCACGATGCCATACCGGAGCCATGCGAAGGCATATCCGTAGTACGCGGACATGGCGCAATCTTTTTTAGTGTTTGTTTACAATACGCCAAGAGCATATGTAAATTGTGTCATTTTTGTTTTTTTTTAAGATGAATAAAAGAATAAGTGTGTGAATTGAAAATACCACGCAAAAGTATATTTCTAAGACATACCTACCTAATAATAGTGATTAGTATGAGCATGGGTTTTTTTATCGTTCAAGTGACGAGACTAGCGGGACGTTCGGCTGGTGGTAAGCGTCACGCCGGCCCATATTGGTAGCAGTGCTAGAATTGTGAACTTGCGAACACTATCCTGCGCCGCACCGGACTGCGCTCGTCACCCTGATCACCCTGATATTGGAATATACCCAGTAATTTACCTGGTAACATTGCCCTTCAAACCGGAACACAGTAATGCTTGCACACTACTGCTTGGTGGTTGAATAACTGGCAAAGGTGTGATACTTCTTCAGGCGGACTCTGTAGTATAGTCCTACCATTAAAAATATTTAGACCTAGTAAGTAGATACTAGTGGGCAGTGGCTGAAAGCGAAAGGCTGAAGATCGAGCTGAGTGGTGGGTCTCCTAAGGGAGATCCAGCAATTAAGCTTTAATTCAATTAGCAGTACAGCAGTTGGTACTGTAGGTAGGTAACAAGCAAATTTTGATCGTATGGGAAAAAAATCCAAAAAACTAAGTCACGCAACACTTTGTACACAAGGTAATTTAATAAGATAGTGTGTGAAACCGTAAGGAGCTGCTATTAGTAATAGATCAGGTTACTTACGCAAGGTCAAGTCTTTCAGCGCCTTCCTCACGATGAGAGGCGCTGGAGGGTAGAGTCTTAGTGTCTCTCTGATGACAGCGTCTAAGTACTTCAGTTTAGGGAGGTCTGCTGCCACTAGGGGCCGGTCGGAGTTGCCGAATACTTCTTGTAATCTGGGAATAAAACCCTTAACTAAATTATCTTGTTCCTTAACCTTTTACAATTATTTCATGCCGTGATTGTCCAATGCGAAAGGCCACTTTTTTTTTTACAAGGCGTAGGAATTACGGAAATTATACAGGAAATTGTCCCGGCCTTTGTCATATATAGGAAGCTCCCGAAGTGCGTTATCAAGTATGTACGACGCAGGTTGAAAATGAAGTATTATCGTGCGCATGCCAGTCTATGTCGATTTGTGAAGCCCATGTGAAGCCACACCACCAATAACAACGATTTCGAAGGGTCCTATTGCACCCTAACCTACTACTACAGTCGGTCTAGATAGGTTGTCAAATCATATTGGCAGAAGCAGAGAAGTTATTGAAAATCAGTAACGCAAGAACGTATATGTTTAGTGTTGCAGTCATTTGAAAAAAACCCTTCATCCACATTCGTAACTCAAAATTCTTAACTAGCTGCGAAAATTTCGAAATTACGTATTTTACGAAAAAAGCTACGGAATTTTCTTCGCGGTTTCACTAAATAATTATTAAACAGGATTTATTTTACTATTTTCATAAATTTTCATTACCATCAGCGCGATTACCATTCTTGACGATCGTTATTTATTTTATTATTTATTTATTTATTTTATTCTTTTAGGATAACTAACAGCTAGCACTTAAATAACACAATTATATTTAACTTAAAGGCTAATTATAAGTTACCACAAATAGGCATAAGATTAGCATGACAATATATGATATATTTGACATCTAAAACGTATATTTGACACTAGAGGTCCCCCGCGACTTCGTCTGCGTACGGAAGAAATTCGGCCCGCTCCCAAAATTCACCACTTTAAATCATCCTGAAGAAATTTTTACGACCAGCGGTTTGGGCTGTGCGTTGTCTGTCAGTCAAACAGTCAGGACAGAGCTTTTTATATATATATATAGACTAGAGGTCGCCCGCGACTTCGTCCGCGTACGAAATTTTTTTCGTAGCTAGTTATGAAGTTTTAGTACCGAAAGTGGATGATGGAAAAAAACAGGCAAAAGTAATTTTGACTGAACAGATTTGTCAAAAGTTGCGGTTATAATATACTTACTCCTTGTAAACTTTTTCCTGAATATCGTCATGTCTGGACAGCATTAGTGCTGTAAACGCCGTACCCACTGCTGAAGTGTCTGTCCCGGCTAGCACCAGCACTAAAGTTTCCTCTTGAAGTTCCAGATCAGAGAATCCATCATCACCACCAGTAGACTCTATTAGCAGTTCTAGGAAGGTCTTATTTCTGTTACTGGTACCTAAAACATATAATAGTAATTTAAATTTAAACTTTTATTTTTAAAAGATATTTCGGTATATAAAGGTGGTTGTGATCTTACGTGGATCAGACTCTGGTTGGTTCGCACTTTCTTCTCTCATGCTCTGTCTCTTGCTTTTAACAATCTGAAATAATATTCATATAAAATTAATAATATCATTCAATGTGTCCGGACTTCGATGTCGCAGACTTTATGGGGTTAAAATACAATCAATTTTATCGATAAATCATCCATCAAATGTTTTTTTATCTACAACTATTAAAAAATGTTTAAAAACTTTTGTAGCTGAAGCACAGGTGCATGTGTTAATTTAATAATACCTACCCAAGTAGAGGCGTTAGAAACAGAAAAGAGGTCACATTTGTTAGCTAACAATGTAAACAAATAAAAATTTAATTAATAAAAGGAAAAAAAACTCGAGTAAACGTTCAAAAAAATTTTTACTTACTAATTATTACTTTTATTATTAATTTTAATACTTTTTTTTTTAATAATTGTTGTTTTTTTTCTGCTCAGTTTTTATTTTATTTGGAACTTTAAAAAAAAAATGTGCTTACCTATTGGTTATTTATTTAATTGTAATAGTACAGGATATTTGCGAAAAATGCACATTAAAATCGTAGCTCTAAGCTAGATAGTTTAGAAGGTATGATAGTTTGAATGTGACTCTTCAAAGTGCATGTATCCCGATAGATAATTCATTACACACATTTCATTGGATGAGACAAAATTCTACAATACTTCAAAGAATCGGCACTAAGATCAATCCTTAACAATTAGCATTTTTTGTGCGTACAGATAAAAAAAATTAAAGGGCCAATAGTGTGAGTAAGCAGAATAAAGGCTGCTTCCAGGTAACAAGCACAATAATTAAAAAATTAAAAAACACGACTGCCAGAAAACGAACTAAAAAATAAAATCATAGCATTTTAATATAGCATAATTATGTCATTTGGAATGTTGTAAGGATTCTAACGATGCCCCATACAACTTTAGCCAGCCAGCCTGTATACGTTCCTGCAGGGCTAGCATGCGCATCGCGAGAAAAATTTGTCGTGTCTTTATGTCGTGAGAAAACGAGACAGACTTATACAGAGTCGTAGCCTTGTCCTGTTTTTAAGAATCGAGAAAATTTTCTCGCGGTGCGCATGCTAGCTCTGCAGGTCGCTAAAGCTGCCGTGCGTGACTATGGCGTCGCTATCAGCGTCGCGAAGTCAGGACGGAAATTCCGTACACTCGGAATTAGCGGAACTGGTAAGTAACCGCTTTTTATAGAAGCGGTTCTCAAGTAAGCAATATGAATCGGCGAGATTGAAAGGTACAATAATTATTGTTAATACGGGCTATTTAATGCACACACAATGAAGAAACAACACAGTAGATAAGCGATAGTCAAAGCACAGAAGTAATATGAATATGATAGTCGCGTAAATATGACAGAGAGGCGAGCGAGCCGCGAGCGGTGTGCGTTCGGCGTCAGAGGTAGGTACGGACTGGCACGCGGGGCGACACCGCTTGTATATGCAGCGAGCTGCTGCTCGCGCGTGTGACGTCAATCGAAGAACAATAGGAACCTGTTACATCGAGAGCGCGCGGCGCACGTCCAGCAGTTATTCAAAGGTAAGTGCATGTACGTATGTACGTATTTATGTATGTGTGAGTGTGTGTGAAAGTATGAATGTATGTATGCATGTATGAAGTGATGATGAATGCGACTAATTGTATGTGGGAGAAGCCAACACGGAAAAAAAACTATTGTGAAATTAACAAGAAAAAGTTGCGAAATAGGAGCCGTCATAGTTGGTTTGTTGGCGCAGCAACCTTCATTTTGTGAAAAAATATTGTGAATAAGACAATGTGAAGGTTTTTACTTTGTGACTTACCACATAGCGAATATGACAAACGCAAATTTTCACAAATATACTCTGACGGCTCCAATTTCACAATGTTTATCTTAGAAAAATCGCAACGTTTTACCTTTATAATCCAGCAACGTATACTTTGCTAGAAAAGCAGCTTTAAAGTTTGGGTTTGCGCAACGTTTGACATTGTGGTACTACGGTGTTACTGTGGTTTAGCAATGTACACTTTGTGTTATTGGCAATCTTGAAGTTGTGTTTCTAGCAATGTACACTTTGTGTTATTGGCAATCTCAAAGTTGTGTTTCTAGCAATGTGTGTTCTTGTGGTTCTAACAATGTACACTTTGCGTTACATACTTTAACTATGTGAACCCCGCAGATTACCACATTGAGATTTTAACAAAGGGCCCAAAAATTGCTAACACCACAACATATAAAATCAATGTACAGATAACTTTGTGTACCGCACAAACTTTAACTATGTGAACCCCGCAGATTACCACATTGTGATTTTATCAAAAGGCCCGAAATTGCGAACACCACAACAAGTAAAATCAACGTACAACTTAAATTGTGAACCGCACAAACTTTAACTATGAGAACTTCGCAGATTACCACTTTGCGGTGATAAAAAAGAGCCTCAAAATTGTTAATGCAACAATATTATTTAATATTTTAAATTATTTTGTGGTTTTCACAAAATTTTGCTCGCAATGTAAAACTGCATACATTGTGACCGGTTTTTTCTCTCAGTGCAAAGCCCTCAGAGGCCTAGTTAAGGGCGATAAAAATCAGAAAAGCGTACTCGCCGTCCTGCTCGGGTAATTCGTACTGGAGCAAGCTGGCTTGGTGATGGTGTGAATGGTTGTTTGACTTGCGTTGGTGTGTCAGAAGGTTGTATGGTTGTAGGTGATGTGTGCGAATTCGTATCGTTTTTATCAGCCAGTACGTAGGCAAGCTTAAGACGGTCTGCTGTTACTGTAACTGTTTTGCCTTTGATGACGAGCTTAAATGTTTTTTCACCTCTTTCTAAAATTTTGTATGGGCCTGTGTAGGCCGGTTGTAGAGGAGCACGCGAAGTGTCGTCCCGAAGGAAGACATGTTCCATTGTGTACTGTGCCGAGAAGCCGTAACTGGTTTTAGTTTTTCAGCGAAAGACCGCAAACGTGCGGAGAAATTGGATAAGTCAGTTGTACCTGGGGTGCTGATCAAAAAATTCGCCAGGCAGTCTTAGCTTCTTTTTTTCTTCTTCTTTTCTCACCGTATAGCAGTTCAGCCGATGATGCCTGAATGTCTTCTTTAAAGGCACTGCGAATTCCGAGAAGCACCAGGGGTAGCACTTCAGGGGTCGACAGCCGTGAGGCAATATCTGAACCCTTGGGAAACAGACAGAGACCCTATTAGGTCTATGTGTAATTGCTTGAAGCGCGCGCGTGGTTATTCAAACGTCTTCAAGGGTGAAACCACATGTCGGGTCACTTTTGTACGCTGGCATGCTAAACAGGTACGGGCCCAGTTTCAGCAGTCTTTTCTAACACCTGGCCATACGAATCTTTTGGCTACCATTTTAGCTGTCGCATCGGCTCCAGGGTGGCTTAGGGAGTGTAGGCTCTGAAATACCTGTTTACGAAAAGTCTTCGTAATAAACGACCTCGGATTTGGTGTACTTACGTCGCAGTATAGAGGTTCTTGAGCATTGAGAGGTGCTTGTATTTGAGCAGCATTTGGCAAAAACCGTCTGTAAAAATTGGCCATGCCCAAAAACCGACGGAGCGCCTTTACATTCTTGGGCGGGGGAAACTCTTGAATAGCCTGCACTTTTGTGTCCAAAATACTGTATCCTAGAAAGGTTACCTTGGGAGCCCCGAAGACGCATTTTGTCACGTTGATCACCATACTAAAATGTTGTAGTCTGGTAAAAACTTGACGTAAATGGTCTTCATGTTGGGTCTCGTTTTAACTGAAAATAAGAAAATCGTCAAGGTAACATACACACAATCCAGGCTACGCATCATCCCATCCACGAACCTTTGGAATGTCTGACCTGCGTTGCGAAGACCGAAGGTCATGAATGGGAACTAAAACATGCCGAAGGGAGTCGTGATTGTCGTTTTCGGTATATCTTGCGCGCACACTGGAATTTGGTTATAGGCCTTTACGGGCTCGATAGTACTAAATACGTTACATCCGACGATATTATGAGTGAAATCATGTATGTGGTGGATAGGATACATATCTGGTATAGTGCGCGCGTTTAATTGCCTGTAGTCACCACAAGGCCGCCAATCATTATCTTTTTTCGGGGCGAGATGCGATGGCGACGACCAGGGGCTCTCAGAAGGTCTGGCAGTACCGTTTGCTACAATGGATTCCAATTCAACCTTCGCGATTTTATATTTGTCGGGAGCAAGGCGTTTTGGGGCGCTTGACACTGGCGGCTCAGGCGTGGTGCGTATGTGGTGTTGTGTGTTGTGTGGAATCGTTCGTTTCGATTCGTTCACTCCTGCAACATTAGAGGCGCAGGGAAACTAATCTCCATCCCCCACTCTCTCGCTATGTCGGCCAAACTGACTCTTGTAACAGGTCCAAGAGTCTACAATTAGAGGGTTTATCTCCACAGATCCCGGGATCAGATATCCCATACCTCCTTTTATGAACTAGGCCAAAATGTCTTATGCCTTTGGGAAAATGAGGGAAATCCTTCCTCCGAGCTTTGGGATGATCATTTTGGCAGCTCACGCCCATGAAGTTTCGTATTTTTTTCCGCTAAAATGTACTACAATCAATTCGTAGGTACTTCATTGACGGGTACCACCCACTTAGTGAAGTGCCACGCATAACGATCAACCACAGACAATCAACAATAAAGTATTAAATAAAAAAAGAAGTATATTCTATTCTGTTATGGTATCATAATTGGGTTTGAAATAAAATCATTCTAATATAAAAAATTGCATTTGGGTAACTATTTAATGTTTTTTCGCTCGACGAACTAATAACAGATGGGGAAGAAAGGTTTGTTTACGCCTTTTTTAATGTGTTGTCACGAGTGGAAAGAGCAACCGTTCGGAGCGATGCACTGCATTGCCGAGCAGAGCCGACCTAAGCCGAAAGGTTTAAATCGGCTTCAAACTACTATTTGACGCATTCGCTTTAGAGATTGTCACCGCACCGCACGCGCACACTGCTGCCGCCATTTTACCGCGCAAACTCATCGACTTGTCCCCGCTTCTTTCCTGCCTTTATCCTTTTCTTTCCTCTCTTCTCTTCCGCCACCGCATCCTCCCGCGCCGCGATCTTGTCGCGTGTGTATAAAGTACTGTGTTCGCCGTCGCAGCCTTGAGGGCCTAACATCATCCAGGATTGCCAGATCAGGTTAGTGCTCGCTCTTATTGGTTCTTTCTTCCATTTTTGTGACACAGCTGTTCGACCCCGCATTCTCTTACCGCACCCGCAATCCGCGTTAACAAGGTTCTTGAGCGGCGACCGGGAACCGGACGACGCAGCGTAGGAAGGTCTCCCACTAGGTGGCCCGACGACATTGTAAAAGTCGCGGCCAACGGGTGGATGCAATAGGCAGGTTATCGTACAGTGTGGCGGTCTAAGGGGGAGGCCTTCGTTCAGCAGTGGACCTCTCTGGGCTGATGATGATGATGATATTTTTTTGTAAATATTAAAGTTCATTCACAATTTTTTATCACGTATTATAACATTTTTAACCCGTCAGCCGTTACTAGGATACGAAAAATTTATAATTTTCCTTCCTTTTCATACTTAATTTTATGCTTAATATGCTTAGATTTATACAAATACAAATAGTATCTTGATAATACCAAAGTTACAAGTCAAATTTCATGTAAGTACTTATATTAATATGTAATTATATTAATGTGTTAATATTATTAATAATAAAATAGTGAGTGGCGACACCGCGTATCCTGATTTCTTGGGGCTAAATGAGACCCCAGACCTCCGGCTTGCCTTAACCGGCTGTCCGGGGGTGGAAACCGCAAGAGCTAAGAACCTAAACTCCAGGGTGGAAGTGCGCCGCGAGTAGCGTTTAGTAAAAGTGTAGCACACCTCTCAACACTAACCCATCCGCGCCCATGTTGATATACGGTAGCCTTTATGGGGGGCTCATTTACTGGATGGCAAGTCATCACCTGCCTAAATTTATTGATAATGAGACTAAATTGTAGGTGCCATTGCTCATCTCATAGACCAGTCCAATGTTCCATCAAAGGCTCACAAAAATAGTCCAAATTTCTTACAATTTTATACCTACTAATTATGTTTATCACCGGGACTTAATCGCGCACAAATAAATTTATTTTTATTTACCTCGACGTTTCGACCATGTTCCAATGGCCGTGGTCACGAGCTGACTGAAGAATGCGGGTCATCTTGGTGAAAAATGAGGGTGTTGTGGTGTCCTACCCTCATTTGGTCTTGTTAAAACGTAGGTTTGTTTCCACGGCACACCACACTGACGGTATCAGCAGATTTCTCAGAAACCCTACCGCGATATGAAAACTTGCCTATAACGGGATTCCACGACGACGACAATGTAAATCCATCTAAACATAATAGTACATTATGATACGAGTGTGCTATGTTGGTCATTACACTAGAGGCGGTATTATGCGCGCGAGCCGCAGGCGAGCGCGATAAGGAAGCCGAGAGCGTAATGACTAATAGCACAAGAGTTCCATACGACTGTTTTCGTCACACTTGCGAGGAAAAAACATTTTTTTTGTGATAATAATCAACCACACAGCGAAAACGTCAACAAACATTTGCGGAAAATGGCGCCCAAATCAGTAATGCGCGCGCAGGTTGACATGTACTTCAGCGGCATAAGAACTCTTTGTTGGTATTACAAAAAAACTGTAAGTATTACCCGGCTATATTAAGAGTGCATCGTATACGTACGTCTAATTGCAGTCACGTACAAACTTGACCTTACCGGGTTATACCTATTATAGTACAAGTGCCGTAATGTAAAGTAAAAAGCACGAATGTGTAATAGCTTGGATTATGAGCCTAAAAGCGATGTAATAAGATCTACTTTACGAGCAAGTGTGATGAAAACATAATTATGTGTTCAAATCGCGAAAGTTTAAAAGTTTCATTTATACCTACTGTTAAAATAGTATATCATATTCCATTCATACATACCCATTATAATTTATTGTAGTTTAATACTATTTTTATATCTAACAGGGCTTCTTGGTGTTGGCTACGGCTCCATCAATGCCTCTTAAAGGTCCGGTCTTAGACCCGAGTGTTCAATTTATATAGGAGAAATAATAATAATATAATATCGTGATGGTAGATCGGTTCCAACGCCGGGCAGTGCTCGTTGACGTTACCATCCCACATGACGAGAATCTCGTGAAGGCCGAGGAGGACAAACTCAGCAAGTACCTTGACTTGGTCTTCGAGATAACCGCCATGTGGGATGTTGACTCGACGATCATTGTCCCGATAGTCGTTTCGACAAATGGTCTCATAGCGTAGAGCCAGGAGCACATAGTCAGGAGGTTCCTCACTCTGCAGCCCTATCCTCCGGCAGCTTGAGCCCTGCCCCGCTGCCGGCGGCACCCTAGTTTTTAAGTTTTTTATAATTTGTATTTTTATATTCCTATATTGATTGTAAAAAACTTAAAAAACTATGATATTTAAATAAATATGTACATAATAATAATAATATAATACGCAGGCGCGGCTTTGAGGCGAGCCGTCGGTGAGTGGCGACACCGCGTATCCTGATTCTTTGGGGCTAAATGAGACCCCAGACCTCCGGCTTGCCTTAACTGGCTGTCCGGGGGTGGAAACCGCAAGAGCTAAGAACTTAAGCTCCAGGGTGGAAGTGTTAAAGGGCATAACGCCGCGAGTAGCGTTTAGTGAAAGAGCAGCAGACCTCTCGACGACCTAAGCCATCCACGTCAATGTTGCTCCTCTGGCACCAATATACGGTAGCCTTTATGGGGGGGCCCATTTAGTGGATGGTGAGTCATCACTAGCCTTAATATTTTGATGTAATGAGACAAAATAAGCAGGTGCCGTTTCTCATTCTATAGACCAGTCCAATGTTTCATAAAATTCACCAAAATATTCCGATATTTTTTTACAATTTTATACCTTAATGTTTAAAATAGTGTATCATATTCCATTCACACCCATGTAATAGTTTTATAATGTTATTTTCCTATTCAAACACATCACAGTCATTCTGGCCTAATGCGTCATGAGTCATTAAGGGAGGGTTTTTATAATCACATTAATAAATTATTAATATAAAATAAAAAAAAGCTTGTTTTCGAATTTTCGAAATTGAATAATAATCGAATAGTTTCTTATATACCGATTATACATTTCTTCATCCGTACTGTGAGCTGTCAAAATTATCAACCTAAATTAGAGATATACAAACCATAAACAGTGTAGAAAGAGGGAAGGGAGGCAAAAAACCGAGTAGTAAAATCTCAGGCCGAAAATAATAAAGAGGCAAACACGGCCAAAAAAGCCACAGAATAAATCTGCAGTGGAATCATACCCGTTCTATAAAGCCACAAAGCTCTCTTCTATGGGTACCATGCCGTCTGCCGTAGGGCGTCATCTTGTAAACCGCGTCGTTATACAGCCACGGCTGGGAGATTCGCGCCGAGTCCAGCTTGCATATCTCCTCGAAAGCCTTCAGAAACGGATGGTCGGGCTGCAGCTGCGCGTTCACGCGGACCCCGAGAGTTGACTCTATGGAAACAAATGTGGGAGAATCACTCGCAACATACTAGCAACTTTGCCTATAAAAAGTAAGTTTGTCCTACACGAGTCACCCAATAAAAATCGTCTCGCCTCGCCTGATGTTATAAGTAACCGTGTGATCAGAAACTGTAATCATACTTACTTAGCCTGTTATAGGAAATGCCTCATAAGAGAGACTTCCGGAAGACACTAATAAGAACTTCGAATTTTGGCGGGAACACGGAAAAATCATGTCGTTGCATTCTATTACTTTCTTAAACTTGTGTTTTATCGCGAATTATTGACTAAAAATGGTAGTGTTTTATTCATTGAGTGTTGAATTACATGCACGAGTGTGGGCAAATGATATAATGTGGTGAAACATGTCTTTTCGTGTTGTTTTCAAAACTCCGTAGAAGCTCATAGTAAAGTCACCACAACTTTACTAGGGCATGACTTGGACTCGACTATGACTAATTTTGTGTGACTAATTGTGATTTCATGACATATTTGACTTGATTTTAGTAAAAAGACTTGAAAATTCGTAAACTTGACACTGGCAGAATGCACAACGTGCGATGCCAATAATAAAATAAAATAAAAAGTAAGGTGTTCGGAGGCAGATTTTGAAGGAAGCAATAAGAAAAAGAAAGGGAAGGAGGTAGGTCGATAAGGTCCGTCCGCTTTTCATCTGTCTGTGTATGTTGCAGCCGAGTACTAGAAAGTATCCTTCCATGCTTTTGTTTTCTCACGATGTTTTTATTCCCAGGCAGCTCAAGCTTATTAAGTCATGAACTCACTAAGTCTAAGAAAGTACTGACCACATACTGAGTCCATGGAGTAGGTGGTGATGTACTTCCAGATGGAGAAGGGTCCCATGTCCGCAACCCGCTCGAGCTGGCTTACCATCACCTCGCTCTGCCGGGTGAAGATCTGCGCAAACTGCGCCAGGTTCTTCGGACTAAAAGTCGGAGCCAGAACCTTGCGCCGAGGACGCCAGATTGGAACTGCAACATGGCGATACATTGGATATGACTGTACTCACATACCAACTTATTGTTGATTTTAGCTCCTACATATATGATGTGGATATGTCTTTCCTAGGCACATACTAGATACAGTAACCGCCACGCAAGTTGTCAAGCAATAACAATGCGCAGAAATAAAATAAATAATATCCTGTCATTAAACTTGCCAAATATACTGCACGGAAGTGTACACCAGATAAAGCGAAGGCCCTACCTGTTCTCTCTTCAGTGGTGTACACGACGTACCTGCGTAGGCTAACCTTTTCCATGCCGATAATTTAATAACTTGTTTGGCGGCTACTGAACAGTGGTGAGAAAGTCGCTCAAAAAAAATTTTCTAATAATAGAAAATACTGCCATGTCTGTCCATTATGATGTCTGCCATATCCATCTGAAACCATTTTATCTATTTTACTCTGAAACTATTTTTGCTCATACATTTAAAAGGTAGATATGACTTCTACTAAACCGATTATAGAGACGAATGGGAGAGGAGAGGGAGGGGAGAAAGGGAAGGGAGGGTAAGTGAGGAGGAAAGGGAGAAAGTTGAGAGAGGCGTAAACGAAGAGGGGAAGGGAAGTGATATCAGTGGAGATGAGGGGCAGTGGTAATAGAGTAGACGACGAGGGGTAATCGAGGAGAGGGGGAGTGGTTCGGACGGATAAGACGTTGTAAGTAGAGACAGAGAATAGTAATTATACAGGGTTATAAGCTTAGGGTGTATGTCGTCCTTCATGTCTAAGCGAACGCAAGTCGCAGTGGGTGACAGAGGCTACGTCGTATCGTCTGAGATGGAGAACGGGAAGGGCGAAAAAGAAAAAGAAAAGAAAAGAAAATCAAGTTCAAATTCAAAATTCTTTATTCCAGACAACAAAGGCCCATATTGTTAGTAAAAAGAAGCTTAGTATCTTATATATTCGTTTTAGTGTTACTATATTATTATTATAATTAACGCTCTTAGGTTTGAAAAAATACTCGTATTTATATTATGCTTCTACTAAATTAAAAATATTGTGTCTGCTTCTGAACTGAACCTACGCCATCCCTGCGTTTCTCTAAGAAATCAGCGTAAGTGGCAACTGGCCGGCTCAAAATGTGGGCCGCAGGCGAGTTTATACCACTTTTTGAATGAGCTAGTGCTTGCTCGAAAGTTTTTTTTTTATACTTGGCTACTACTACTTGCTGAACAGGTGGTGGGAAGGTCGACCAAAAATTTTCTAATAATAGAAATATACTACCATGTCCGTCTGTCTGTCCTTTATGATATCTGCTATATTCGTGAGCCATTTTACTCTGAAACAATTTTTGCAAACTTGAAAGGAAGATAATACACTATTTTTTTTTTTATTAATCGCTTAATCCCTAATAATTCCCATACAAATTTTCATCCTTATTATGTCTTCCATACCGTTTTAAGTCCTAATAATCAGTCATCCTAATGGTAAATCTACATAACACTACTACACATACCATCACTGCTCCTAATATTCATTGGATATAATATTTATAAGCCATAAAATTTAAAAGCCTAACAATATTGAATCCTACAGTAAATGAACATAACAGCTACTCATCCTAACATAAAATCATCCAAAAAAATTAAAGTTACATCATTTCTACTCCTCACCTAACCTATCTGAGTCGGCGGATCTGTCAGCGAGCTTTAATATACATAGTGTAGCACGAGTGGTGAGGATTTTTGGGTTAAAATAACAAAAAGGCTAAGGCGGAAAAAGGGCTTTCCAATGTGTAATTAAGCAGACAGAGAGAGAGAGGGAGAAACGGAGAGAGAGAGACGGAAACTTCTCGGACAGACACACGGACATGGCAGTATATTTCTATTAATAATAATTAATTTTAATTAATTAATAATTAATAATAATAATTAATAATTTTTGGTCGACCCTCCCACCGCTTGTTCAGCAAGTAGTCAAGTTTTAAAAATACTTTCGAGCCAGTATCCCACTAGCTCATTCAAAAAGTGGTATAAACTCGCCTGCGGCCTACATTTTGAGGCGGCCAGTTGCCACTTACGCTGATTTCTTAGAGAAACGCGGGGATGGCGTAGGTTCAGTTCAGAACCCCCCCGGGGGTACCCGCCTTGTCGGGGTGGGGGGGCTTAGTAGCCGTGGGCGGGGGACCACGGTAAAGCGAAGAGGTACCCGAGGTGGGGCCGCTTCTCCGGGCCATCCGGGGGGATCATACCCGGGGAAGTCTGGTTGAAGCGGCCAAAGTAGGTTACGATACTGTATGGGCGGTACCGCAACTGAGGCGGGCTTCGGTGTCGTATGGGAGATACCGCAGCTGAAGGCTGGAGGCCGCGGCGGGAGAGGACTGTCGGTGGTGAGGTTCGCCGCTTTCCCTGCCTTCCGCGGCCTCGACGGGGCTGCCACTGTGAGATGGTGGACGCGGTGGGGTCGCAGGGGAAGAGGAGTGCCGGTATCACGTTTCGCCGTTCTCCCTGTCTTCTGCGACCGAAATGGCGGGCGACGGGGCCACTTGCCTGACCCGTGGCATGGGGACTTCTGGCGTCAGATATAGGGTCGTCTGACGCCAATACTGGTTTTGTTCTCGAGGTGGGTCGCGACATGTCATTTATGGCGTGTCGTGACGGAAGGAGGCAGGTACCCGGCTCTCCGCGTGTCGCTCTGATCAGCAGAGGGCACAGTGGAGTGGCGGCCGGGTGGTGTCCTCATCGAGGACTTACCTTGATGGGGCTCCCATCATGCGCGTCGTGGTTGGGCTGCGGAGTGGGGACAGGCCAGACGGGCCGGAGCTCCCCATTCCCAGCGGCCGAAGTGGCAGGCGGCGGGGCCACTCACCTGACCCGCCGCATGGAGGCCAGGGCGTTGGACGTGGGGCCGTCCGGCGCCCATCTAGCTGGCGTGGCCTCCGAGGTGGATGCACGATGTGTCTGGGTGTTCCGACACATCGTCATCGGTGCGGGAGGAGCTTTGGCTCCCCGTGGTGGGCCCGAAAGGGCAGCGCTGTCGAGGTCGCGGACGAATGCGAGAGCGTACCCGTGGCCTCGGCGCAAGGCGCAGTGATGGAACACCGTTGGGTTTTTAGTCGGTAGTGGTGCCACTCTGGTGCCGAGCCCGACATAACCCTCCTGCCGCCCCGGCGGGAGGGTATGCGTAAATGCATTACCCAACGTTAAAAAAAATAAATAAAAAAAAAGGTTCAGTTCAGAAGCAGACACCAACGGCCTTACCTAAAATAATCTCGATTCTCTTAGTCAGTGCTTAAACTTCTCTGTCCTTTTCTAGCACGTGCAACTTCACGTCAGAGAGAAGATGGCAGAACATCTTAAGAGTGAAGAGTGACAGTGACTAACGGTTGAAAAGTTTTTTTAAGTTAGGCCGAATATTTTTTAATTTAGTACAAGCATAATATAAATACGAGTATTTTTTCAAACCTAAGAGCGTTAATTCTTGACAAACTATACCAATTATTTATAAGTAAGTAAATTTTCGTGCTAAATTTGTAAAAAATAAACATCATCATCATCAGCCAAAGTCGTTCACTTCTGGACAAAGGCCTCCTCCTAAATAGGAAGTAATTTTTTTGGAAGTAAGTACACAAACTCATTAAAACCGTCAAAAAATTGTTACGACAGCACGCTTTTTTGAGTATTTTTTTTTATTCTTGGCCTTGAATAAAAGTCCAGTGAGAGTGCTAGAAGGTCATGGTTAAATTACCTGGTGCGAATATGCTTCCGTTTCCCGTAAGCACTCTGGGGATGTTGACCATGTCATCTTTCTCCAAGCAAGTCTTGAGCACCAACTCTGCTATTTCGGGATCGCTTATATCTAAACAAGCACAGGTCACCATCTTAGACTTAGTAATAGTACCTGTATTATATTATGTATTCTGTGGTAATAGCAAAGATAAATTAAAATACTACACTAGGTTGTTTTAAATTCTAAACCAAAAACAAATATCTAGTATACCTAGTATAAATAGCAGTAAGTAGGTTTATTATACTTATTATATTCCTTTGTCACGTTCCAAAAAAAATCCACAATATGTATACAATATATAAAATAGTTATTTATGATACTAGTGCGGTAAGTTGGTTTTTACAAACGAGTAGACGAATGTAAGCCCGAGACGAAGCCAAGGGCTTACCATAGTCACGAGTTTAAGTACAACATTTTACAACACATTTGCAAGAAAACAGATAAGAGAAGTACCTACAACAGATAATGAAACAAACTTTATTATTTTGTTTATAAATATCGGTCAGATAGTCGCAACTAAATACTTGACACTGGCAAATGCACAAAGTGCGATGCCATAATCCTCCTAAGACGAAAGAAGAAAAAAATACTTCGTTCTGAAGTTTGTCTTCGTTAAAACGTGTCTAATATGAGTGTCTTTTCGTGTTGTTTCCAAAACTCCGAAGAAGCTTGTAGTAAAGTTGCTACAACTTTACTAGGACATGACTGGACTTGACTGTGACTTGCCAAGTGTGACTTTGACTGTGACTTAGACTCATTAGACTTGAAAAATAACAAAAACTTAATACATATAAATACTTGCACTGGCAAATGCACAAAGTGCGACGCCATAATCCTCCTAGGAGGAAAGATGAAATGGCGCGAATTATTAAATGGCACTGCGCGCGTGGTGAAAATTAGAACTACATCTTTCGTCTCATTTTCTTTTTAGTATTAAAGTGAGACAAACGTATTGAGCAATTTTTTTATAATTAAATATAATTAATATAAAAGAAAGAAGATATAAGATATATAGATAAGAAGAGCATATATAAATGGAAATTCTTTTCGTAAATGAATCTAGAGTTTGGTCATGAGTGACCGAGTGGAACAAATTTCTGTCGTAGACTATTTGTTCGCAGGGTAACCATCACACGAGGACGTGTGCAAGCAGGATAGCCGTGTCGCAATCGAGTCGTATCCGGGACGCCAGCGCCACCTGGTGGCACTCGATGGAGTCGGTGACGTGCGCGCCGTCGATCGGTGACTTTCTCTTTCTTCTTTTTCTTTCACTTTCCCATTGGCGAGCGGCGCGTGCGGTGGACTGAACCATCGCGCGTTCTGTGATACGTACCTACCTACAACTTATTTGTGCCTGCCTGATTACTGTACTGTGCCTGTGAAAATTATAATTAGAAGATTGATTGTACGAGCTTGTTTTATTCTCATCCGACACCACCCACCGACGACGCCCACTGCTACAAGGATCAACGATGAGTGTTGATGATGATGGCGAAAGGACTCGTCCTCCGTCATATACATCAATGATCATTTCAACTTAAAATAAATGTTATATTTTTGCGCTAAAAATGTTAAATAAATAAGAAAACAATATTTTTATCAAACCATACTACGCTGTTACAAGGTTAGATCAACTATTAATTTTTGTAGTAATGTGCCAAAAATAGCAGGTATAAATAACATTATTTGTCGTTATACCATACAATAGTGCATTTTTGTTTCGAATAATTTGATAATAAAATAATCTAATATAATAAAAGGCTCTGTCTTGACTGACTGACTGACTGACTGACTGACTGACTGACTGACTGACTGACTGACTGACAGACAACGCACAGCCCAAACCGCTGGTCGTACAGACTTGGAATTTGGAGGGTGTATTCGTCTCGATGCGGAGGGGTGTACTAAGAAAGGATTTTTCTAAATTCACCCCCAAGGGGGGGCGGGAAGTTTGTATGAAAGTTCTTTGTTTTTGGACTTTTAGTCACGAAAATTTGGATTTGGATAGTTCATTTAAAATAAAAAATACTGTTTTCAAATTTTTTTTGACAGGTACGATTTAAGGTAAGGTAAGGTAAGGGGGATGGAATGTTGAATGGAAAGTTCTTTGTTTTTGAAATTATAGTGATGAAAATTGATATTTGGGTAGTTGATTCAAAGGGTGGAAGTTTGGGGGGGGGGGGAGTTAGTAGAGTCGGTAGAGTTGGTAGAGTTTGCTCGGAATGATCAAAAGTGGAGAATTTTGTGAGCGGTCCGTATTTCTTCCGCTGAAGAAATACAAAAACAAACCTACCAAACAAACCGACCTATCAAACAAACAAAGAATCTTATAATTGGTGGAGTAATCGCGTAATATATCGCACCTCTAGAACGGTAGTGACCGATCTCGAAATTTTCGTGGTATGAGTTAATTTCAGAAACCGACTTAGAGGTAGTCGAAATTGAAGTCGCTTCTTTTTTAAAGTCCCTAAAATATTGTTTTGAATTAATTTTGTTCCTCTCAATACAGCGATATCGCTCTACTTGAAATCGTGAGGTCGCGAATTCAAATCCCATAGTTCATACCAATGAGCTCCTTGGAGTTTATATTCTGATTGCCATATTATTATACCACTGGGTTTTCGGTGAATAATAATATTACGAAAAATTCTGCATACGAGAAAAATAAAGGCATAAAAGGAATAATAGTAATTATTAAACTTAATTTAAAACTTGCAAAAAGTACCTTTCTAAATACCCGGCCCTGCTGTTCTTTTTTTACTTTCATGTGAAGATACGAGCAAGACGTTCACCTGGTGGTAAGCGTCACGCCTGGCACTAACAGTAGTAGTGCCAAAATTGTGAACTTGCAAACACAATCCTGTGCCGCACTGCACTGCGCTCGTCACCCTGAGATATTAGATGTTAAACCTCTTCATACCTAGTAATTTCTCTGGTAGCATTGCCCTTGAAACCGGAACACAGTAATGCTTGCACACTACTGCTTGGCGCTTGAACAACTGGCAAAGGTGTGGTACTTCCCCAGGTGGACTCTGCAGTAGAGTCCTACCACTACAAAAACTGTTTCTGATGGTAGTTTCCGAATGTACATTTTAAATTATACATAAAACAAACTTACTAACGTAGAGGCGAATGCCCTGCCACAGTGCATACAGTCCTCTAGTCTTGTAAGCTTCAATTCCATATTTCTGGATTGTTTTCATTCTATCTGAAAATGTTAAAAACTATAATTAAATATAGCCGTCACGTACGATATCTTGCGACTCAGACAACGAGGGTTCCGTACCACCACAAGTACTAGGTAATCCGCAACAATAACCTGCTGTAAAAATTTCAACCGGCTAGATTCACAAGATGTAGGTTAGTAAAGATCGGAAAGACGGATGGAGAGACGGACAAACACGGTTGGCGGATTAATAAAAAATTTAAAAATACTATTAAGAGATATTTGTTAACCAATGCATACTACTGTGTAGACATGTATATTATAGATGGGGTACGATGGAAAAAATCTGTATCGGAACCAATTTTAGCTAATAATTTGAATCAATAACAGTGATCAATAACACTATAATATATCTGTGATAATTTTATAAAAATTCTGACTTAATTCTGATATTTCTGACAAAGCCCCTTTACAGCTGATTGTATGAATTTGTAATTATTATTTTATTTTGTTGTGTGAAAGTGTAAATTTATATTATGAAAAAATTGTAAATGTATGACGTCGCCAAGCGTATATTATGTATACCAAAGGATCGAAAAATAAAGAATTGAATTGAATTGAATATTAGAGTAGGTACAGTTAGATTCCCTCTGGGTACGCAACCCTAAATATTGTTTCCTTTTTATTTAACTGCGAAACTGTCACACATAAAAAAAATGTGAAGTAAACTCAGAGCTATATAACCAGCGAGAGAAGGAGGTCTGGCGGGAACGCGGAAAAAACATGTCGCTGCTTTGTAATATTTTCATTGCATTTGTTGTAGTGGAACATGTATTTTTGTGTAGTTTCGAAAACTCCTAAGAAGCTTGTAGTAAAGATGCCTTCCTCCTAGGAAGAAATAAGAAAAAAGGATAAAACTAAAGTGAAACTACTTTCATTATAATTAAATTTGAACACTACCTAAAACTATTTGTACTATTGGTCAAATGGAAGAACTATAAAAATCAACAGGTAGCTAAAATTTTGTTCACAATTTTTTTTTCCTTCGCTCATATGTAAAGGTAAAGGACATTTCCCAAATTATAATTATGCAGGTGGCCTAGTGGTACAAATTTCCCATACCTCCTTGTATGAACTAAGCCAAAATGTCACATGCCTTTAGTCTGACAGCAGACTGCTGCCTTCGAATTGCCCTAAAAACGACAAACGAAACGTTAGCGAGCTTTGTTCCTAGCAGGACCATCTAGGTAAGTTTTTGGGAACTAAAGAAACAAAAATTTTACTATTCAATGTTTGAATTATCAATATAATATTCAATTATTCGCTTGAGTAAAGACGATATGTCTACAAATTATCCATTTTTGGATTTTTCCATGATTAGTATAAAATAAGACCTTGCTTATGCCAAATTTCATGAGTCTAGGTAAACAGGAAATACGCATTGAATTTTGATTTAGTTGCGGGTATGAAAACTAAAAAACCTGCAAAAATGACCGTAATTTTTAATGCGTTGACTTAAAAGCTTAGTTTTTTACAGGTCCAAGGGACCGCAGACTTACGTATTTGATATACATTTTAACTTGATACCTCCACACGTTCCAGAGAAAAATGGTCTAGATAGACAGACAGACAGACAGACAGAGAGACAGACAGACATAAAGAGAGACAGACGGACGGAAGTACGGACGGACTGACGGACGGACTGACGGACGGACGGATGGACGCACGGACGGAAGGACAACGAAGTGATCCTTTAATCCTATTTAAAAAAATGCACATAACAGTGTAGCAGTGCCAGAATTGTGAAATTGTGTGTGTGTTCATCCTCTTCGACCACACCGTGAAAACTTATTTGATGCTAATAAACTATAGATGAGCTGTAGTGTAGCACCTAATCGGACTACTTTCCTTGATTTTAATGAACTTTAATCTTAATCTTACAAACTTAATCTTACCTAGTAACTTATTTCTTATTTTCTTAGGAGGGTAGTTCTGCGCCTGTGAGTAAACAGCTAATCCGTGTTTTTATTATATTTAAAAATAGAATCACAACATTTAACTGAAGTATTAAAGGGTTTTGTAACAATAGTGTCGCAACGGCTCAGTACAAGTGTTGTCTACGGAATACGATAGTGATTAATGAGATTTATGGTTGGAAGCTGCGGCTCCAAAGTGCAGTGCGTCTAGTGCGTTATCTGTGCGTGCCTGCAGACTCTGTCATCGTTAATCCTGGTTAGTGCTGGACACACAAGAAAAACCAAATCGTTAATTCACTGTACTCTTATGTTATGATAACCTGTAATTAAGTTACAAGTCATTAAAAATATTGGTGGCAGCGCCATCTAGTGATACGCGAGCGAAGCGTTTCGCTGCGATTAGCGACATCTACAGGAATCTCTAATCCCTACGACCTATAATCGATAGATTGGTGGTAAACATTCTGGTTATTGTACACACGTAAGAAGGTTCTAATTAATGTGGTGGTTGCGGTAAATTCCTGACAGGTGGCGTCACTTGTTTCAAATGCAAGTCGACGTTTCATAGACAGTGCATCAACTTATCTAAGTCCCAGTCTAATGAAGAGTGGCTATGCCCAGACTGTACAGCGAGCGCTCCACGCAAAGATAACTCGGAAACTCCGGTGACAGGAGTTGCTGTTCTGGAGTCGGTGGAATCTCCTCAGACTCACAGTGGCAGTGAGCTATTGAAAATCTTTGAAGAAATCCGGGCCTTGGGAAAAGATATGACTGCTCTTCGCGAGGATATCACCTATATTAGAGAAGAAATAACAGAGTTGACGGTTTTAGTGCAAACCTGCAACAAGAGAGTTGATGAGGTTGATGAACGGTTGAATAAGCAGGAGGCCAGAATTTTTGTCCTAGAGGCGGTCAAGACTGATTTCGACAATGTCAATATGCAGGTGCAGGTGCTTAAAGCTGAATTAAACCGCAGAGAGCAGATGCAGTTACTAAATGACATAGAGATTAGTGGGGTCACGGAGCATAGCGGTGAAAACGCTCAACATATCATCGCACAGCTCATGTTTAAATTGGGCGTGACGTTAGACAAGCGTGATATCGTGGAGATGCGGCGAGTGGGCCCGGTGCGCTCAGAGCAGGACAGCAAGCAGCCGCCGCTGCCACGGCCCATCGTGGTTCGCGTGTCGCGGCGCGCAGTACACGAGCAGGTCCTGCGCAGTGCGCGCACCCGCCGCAACATCACCACGGGCAACATCCAGCTGGCGGGAGCCTCCAGGTCTATCTATGTTAATGAGCGTCTGACTAAAGTGAACCGACTGCTCTTTGGAAAGACGCGAGCCATGTGCCAACAGCACGGATGGAAGTTCGCATGGACGAAGGAAGGGAAGATTCTCATCAGAGAAGCTGATGGGAGGCCTGCCTTACGTGTCCGCAGCGAAAACGACCTTGAAAACTGCCTTTAAACAATCTGGTCCCACCAGTAAATAGAGCAACCATATTCAGTGGTATCAATCTATGCAAAATAATTCGCTTGTATGCAATCATTGTACTTGGGAAAATGTATCTGTTGTTATATTTGCTTATTTGTTATTTTAAATGGCTGTTACAAAATCCGTTATTAAGTATGTTTTTAAAACTTGTACTGGGTTATTATATTAATACTCTCTTCTCTAAGAACGATATCCCTAAGACATATAAACCATTCTTTTCCATGTTGTTAAATTCACACCAAGTGACAGTATATAAATTTTATCTTTGCTTATACGCATTGTACATATATACACATTTTATTGTATATTTCGTTTTAGCTTCAAAAATGTACACAAAAAAATTGCATTTCTACTATTATACCAAATTCTGCGGTATTTCAGTCATCAAATCGCGTTTATGCACACACATCACACCACAATCACACACACTCACATCATTACACACCTTACATGTTTTTACTATACCAGGGAAACAAGATTCTCTCGTATACACATTACAAGCTTGAAAATGGCTAATTCTAAACCTAAAAGTTTGATTCTTGGTCTTTTGAATGTGAGATTGCTTAACACTGGTAGGGATAAGCTGGAGGCTACCATAGAGTCTTATAAACCGGATGTGCTAGCTTTAAACGAGACCTGGATCAGGTCTGGTCAAGAGCTAGTGGCGCCATCTATTAATGGGTATGTTTTCAAACATAGAGCCCGAAAAACGAAATCAAGAGGAGGAGGAGTCGGAATCTATGTTAAAAGTTCTACACGCGCTAGAGTTCGGTCGCACCCGGAGTCAGAGCTAGAGCAACTGTGGCTGGAAGTAACACTACCCGGTAATAAACAGCGCTATTGGTACAGCGTATAGGCCCGAGAGTGTAAAAGTACCTACAGCACTAGACGGACTGGCCGAATCGCTTAATGCCTTTGCATACTGCGATTACACATGTTTACTTACGGACTTCAATATAGATTTGCTTACACCGAGCAGCCAGAGAAGTATAGAGCTTGTAACTTTCTGTTCACATATGAATCTGACTCAAATTGTAAAGGAACCAACGAGAAATACAGATACCTCAGAGAGTCTTCTCGATCTAATAATGACAAATATTCCTGAAAGATGTAAGAAAGTAACGATATTTCACAACCCTTGTTTGAGTGACCATGCTCTAGTGCTATCCGAATTCAAAGTAAAGAAACCCAAACTAGGTCCTCGTTACAAAGAGATTCGTGCAATTAACTCTATTAATATCGAACTTTTTAATGCAGAACTTAAATCAATTAATTGGGATCATTTAATTATCAATCAAGGTGCCCAAGATATCATAGATAAATTCAATGCAATAGTAATTAGTATTTTTGATAAGCATGCTCCCGTAAGGCGCATGAAAGTAAATGCATTCCCAAAACCTTGGATCACGGATACACTCAGATTCATCATGTTACTCAGAGACAAAGCCCTGGTGAGACAACACAAGCTGAAAACAGACTCTTCTAAGGCGTATTATAAAAGCTTAATAAATCTAGTTGTAGGTGCATTAGTAAGAGAAAAAATAGTATTTTTTACCCGGCACGTAAACAGAAACTTGCATTCTCCCAAAAAGCTCTGGAAACACATAAGATTGTCTGGTTCAGTAAGTAATGTAGAGACACCAAGCTTGCCTGATACTCTACGGAATCCGAATCTGATAAATTCTTATTTCCTTGATATTCCTGGTGGCAGTTGCGTTGACATTAATCTTTTAAATTATTTCACCTCTAATAAGAAAACGGAGAGTTCCTTCTCTTTAGATCCGGTATCAGAAGATGTAGTCGGGAGAGTCATTCTTAGCATTCACACCAATGCAGCTGGTTACGATGGCATAAATGCAGAAATGATAAAGCTGATGCTTCCCGAAACCCTTTCTGTCATTACCAAGATAGTGAACTGTTCCATTCTAAGCAATGAGTTTCCGAAGTCATGGAAGCAGGCCCTGGTTAGGCCAATACCTAAATTAAGTTCCATAGAGCAGCTGAAAGATTTGTGTCCTATCAGTATTATCCCGGTGCTTTCTAAGGTATTGGAAAGAGTAATTTTAAGACAAATAGAAAAATATGTAGTTAAGGAAAATATTATACCTGAATACCAGTCTGGTTTCAGAAAGGGGTATGGTACGGAGACTGCGCTTTTAAAAGTTACTGATGCTCTGATTTCTGCCTCCGACTCGGGTCTCACTAGTGTCATTGTTATGCTCGACTTTTCTAAGGCTTTCGATAGCTTAAACGCAGAACTTCTAATTGCAAAGCTCTCATATTACGGTTTTTCTAAAGATACTTGCAAATGGTTTCAGACCTTTCTTACAGACAGAGATCAATTTGTGGAAATTGAAACTGACAGCGGAAACAGTGATGTTTCGGATATTGAAAAGCTGGGTGGATGCGTCCCACAAGGCTCTACTTTAAGTCCTATCCTTTTTTCGTTTTTTACAGCAGATTTACCATCACGTATTAAGTCTTGCCAGTACCACCTTTATGCAGATGACACACAAATCTACCACAGTTTTCGTGCAGAAGACACTAAAGAGGCTATGGCTAATATTAATAGGGATTTGGAGGAAATTCAGCACTGGGCGGCTCAAAACTCTCTCATTCTAGTAAGTAACCCTAGTAAGTCCAAAGTGTTAATAGTAGGTACTAAGACACAAATCAACAAAGTCATGTCTCATGACCCGAAACTTACCATCAATGGGGTTCAGGTACCTATGGAACAGGAGGTTAAAAATCTAGGGCCTGTAATGGACGGTGAAATGAGATTCGAAAAACATGTTAATACCAAAATTAGATCAGCTTTTTATAAAATTAAATTATTATACAGCATTAGAGATTTTATCTCAGAAAAAATTAGAAATTTACTTTGTGACTTGTTAGTACTTTCACCATTCAACTACTGTAGCGCCGTGTACGGCCCTAGGATATGGGTTAAAACCGAGAACGCTATCCAGAGAGTTCAAAATGCTTGTGCTCGATACTGCTTCAATATACCAAGACGGCAACACGTTTCTCCTTACTTAGTCCAAAATAAGATTTTAAATATGAAATTAAGAAGAGAGTTTCACCTCGCTTGTATCGCACACACACAAACACACACACACACACACACACACTAATATTTCATAATTATTGTATTTAATCTTTTAAACCAATTTCGAGGAAGAGGGAGGTTCTAAACTCGGTTGTATGTTTTTTTTTCTCGTTTGTTACCTCAGAACTCCGTCATTTATAGATTAAATTTTGAAATTCCTTTTTATTCGAATTCGATCGGTTCAGTAGTTTTGTTTTTGAATTATAATAATTGTAAAAAAGGCGTCATCCAGGTAGTGAAAATTGAAGTCGGTTGAATACTAATTTTAAATGTTAAGCTTAATTATTGTTCTCTTGTTTGTCTAGCATTTACGTATTTTTTTAATTTATTTGGCAATAAAATTCTTTTTATCTTTATCTTATTATGGGACTACCTCTTGAGTATACCCAAATATTTCTATATCTCTATATGATATTTTCAAATATCAAAATAATGTTTGTAATCGGTTTTCAATTGACGGAGAAATCGGTGAACATACATAAAAAAACATACAACCGTCGAACATAGAACCTCCTCCTTTTTTGAAGTCGGTTAAAAACATAAAATATACACCAATAATAAATGCTGGTAACAGGGTACAATTTGGATTCCCTACGCAACCCAAAAATTGAGATTGATTGATTAACTTTTATTATCTTCTTATATATTATTTCTTATTGGCCTTATTACCAAAAGCAATCTCTTCCAGACAACCTTTGGATGGAGATGATTTAAAGAATGCATAGAAGATGAGGTGTGCAAGAAAAGAAAAGTGTGTGAAATCATAAACATTAATACCATAAGTATGCTAACATAAAAATATATACTAATACTTAATTTCTATAATAAACTAATATAATATACTTAAAACATAATTATATATGTATACAGGGTTAGTTCTAATCAGTTAGCATCCTTGTTTTGATTGCGTTGACTTAGAAACTTAATTTGTTTACAGCTCTAAGGGACCGTGTAGTTCCTACCTCTATAGGACCGTGGACGAGGCATTCGATACCTCCACTTGTTTCAGCAGTTTTGCAGATAGACGGACGGACAACAAAGTGATCCTATAAGCCTATAAGAGTTCTTTTTTCCTTTTAAGGTACGGAACCATACATTTGCCCAAGGTTGAAGAACTTTTTGTATGGAACAGCAGATATTTTTTTCGCGATTTCCGTGTTGGCCCCATAGTAAAAGGTGTTAGTTTTGATGTACAGAATATGCCCATAAAAGGATGCTAACTGATTAGAACTAACCCTTTACATAAATACAAATAGGGCATACAAATATTTGATAGTCATCATCATTATCATCAGCCCGGAGACGTCCACTGCTGAACGAAGGCCTCCCCCTTAGACTGCCACACTGTACGACAACCTGCCATGTGCATCCACCGGTTGCCCGCGACTTTTACAATGTTGTCGGTCCACCTAGTGGGAGGCCTTCCTACGCTGCGTCTTCCGGTTCGCGGTCGCCACTCAAGAACCTTTCTTCCCCATCGGTTGTCAGTTCTTCGAGCGATGTGGCCTGCCCATTGCCACTTCAACTTGCAAACCCTGCGAGCTATGTCGGTGACTTTGGTTCTTTGGCGAATATCCTCGTTCCGGATTTTATCGTGCAAAGTAGCTCCGAGCATAGCTCTCTCCATTGCCCGTTGTGCGACTCTGAGCCTCTCCAAAAGGCCAGCAGTTAAAGACCACGTTTCAGTTCCATATGTCATCACTGGCAACACACACTGGTTGAAGACCTTTGTCTTCAGACACTGCGGGATTTTGCTGCCCATCCGAGTTGGATTCTTCAGGCGACCTCTTTGTCGAAGTTGGACCTACCTAACTGAACAATCTGTCCAAGGTAGTTGTAATGGTCAACAACTTCAAGAGTATCGTTCCCAACAACAACCGGTACGGGTACAACATGGACATTGGACATGATCTTTGTCTTGTCCACGTTCATTTTAAGACCCACCTGTTGGGAAACGCTACTGAGGTCGCTGAGCATAGTATTGAGGTCCTTCAGCGACTCTACCATGATGACTATATCATCGGCAAAGGTAAGGTGAGCGATGTATTCGCCCTTTATGTTGATGCCGAATCCGTTCCAGTCCAAGAGCTTGAAAACGTCCTCCAATGCGTTCGTGAACAGTTTCGGAGAAATAACGTCTCTCTGTCTCACGCCTTTCTGCTATTGGATTGGTTTCGTGTTCTCGTCCTGCAACCGGATTGACATTGTGGCGTTTCTATACAAACACTTCAGTGCTTCGATATACCTATAGTCGATATGACATCGCTGGAGAGACTGCAACACCACCCAGGTCTCGATTGAATCGAAGGCCTTTTCATAGTCCACAAACGCTAGACAATAATCATACAATAAATTTGCCAATAATCCACACGCTTGGCAGGCGGCTTGGGGATCTCGGAGAGTTACCACCGTTAACTAAGAAGACGCTGCTGCCCGGCCTCCGGTGGTGCTGGATTGCAGTTTAACGACATGTACCGAGACAGGGCCTTAAAGAACTTTGACCCCACTGCCTGGACAGTTTCCACAAACCCATTGTTGATCTCGTCCACAGTTTCGCATTCGGCGAGGCTCTGGAAGTAATTATGCAGTTCGAGTTGAAAGTTTTCGGGGTTCTGGATTTGGGCAAGGCCAGAACGGAGCGTAGACTTTAGTGAAGTCTACCTTTCAAGCTTGACATTGATATTCAATGTGCCTCGGACAATACGGTGATCGCTACCGGTTTTCACCTTGCTGATCACGGAGACATCATTGAATATTCGCTTCTTAGTCGTCATGATGAAGTCAATCTCATTTCTGGTTGAACTGTTGGGGCTTATCCACGTCCACTTCCTGGAAGGTCGCTTCTCGAAGTAGGAGTTCATCATCATTTTGATAGTATGACAATATAAATTATGAGAATTTACTAGCATAAACGAGGAGGCACTTGCGATAAATAAAGTTGCTTTGTCATAAGGTAGTGGAGATGAGGTGAGATTCTACTAACGCCCGATCGCCCGACGGAATGCGAAACAGAGATAGAGATAGTAAGTATTATCGCTACTGATGAAGAAGTAAGTAAGTCTAAGTTGGATAGAATTTCTTTGTTTTTGATGTTATTGTAATGAAAATTGGTATTCGGATAGTTCATTCAAAATAAAAAAGTTTGTGTGGTTTTTTTTTGACAGAGATGACTTTATGGGGTGGGTGTGAATGGGGGAGGGGGGGGGATGAAACTATACGGAAAGTTCTTTGTTTTTGAAGTTATAGTCATACAATTTGGTATTTGGATAGTTCATTTAAAATAATTAATGATGATAAATAATAATAATAATTAATGATATAATTAATAATTAATTCATGTTTACTTTTCTACTGCGTGATAGCTCAGTTGGTAGCATGTCTGCCTTCAGAGCTGTAGGGCGTGGGTTCGATCCACACCCAGGACAAAAATGTTTGTGACGTACATCGATGTTTGTTCTGTCTCTGGGTGTAGTATGTATATTATAAGTATGTATTTACGAAAAAAAATTGTTTATAAGTATTCTATCAGCTATTTGGTTTCCATAATACAAGCTTTGCTTAGTATGGGGCTAGATGGCGCTGTGTGTAAAACTGTTGAACGAAACGCGTAAGCGCTATGAAATTCACGGCGATTACGACGTTCTGGTCGCGAATGCTTCAGTCGGTCCACGACGCGCATGCGCCGCGCCCTCGCCCCGCGCCGGCCCCACTTTCAAGTTACGACACATTAGTTGTTTGGAATAGCTTATCTAATACGAAGTACATATAATATATCGATGTACTTAATCCATTGAAATGAGGCACACACTGAATTACGTCGATCGGGCGCGGCCGCGCCTGATGCACGCCCGATGAACGTCGTTCGGTGTGTTCTAAATTGTCCTTATTGCAACGTGTTTAGTATGAAATCTGAATGGAACCCGTGCCATGTCCGTGCCCGATGCCATCTATGTGTGGCCTGTGACTTACAATAGTTACTGTTGTAGGGGTATATACTGATTTCTTGCATCCTATACAAATATACATACATTCATTATCATCATCGATTCATTTCTGATTTCAAGTGACGGTGCGATTCAACGGACGATGTATACCGAAAGGATAGGAAGGAAACAAAAATAATATTCATCTAGAAGTAGATAAATAATTCGAGTATTAACGTGCAACAGTTTAATAATTTCATAGAGTAGGTATTAGGTTAGTATTAGATATAACTAACCATAGTTAAAACACTGTTTTAAACTATCACGGTTGTTAACTATAGTTCTATTATTATTAACTGGATATTTACGTGATTATGTTGTGAAATGACACTGACAATGACATGGTGCATGCAACTGCGCCGAAATATCGGGAGCTCACACAACATAATCACCGTAAATATCCCGTTAATAATAATTTAACCATAGTTAGTAATAATATTTCATACCTTCATCACTCCCTAACAACAAATAAGCGTGTCCAAGTATTGGCAAGATTGTGACGTCATTCTTCAGTTGGCTCCATAGTTTGAACATTCCTCTTCTCTGCCATCTCAGTATTACCAGCCACGTACAAAGACATATTAATAAAATTTGGAATAACATCACTTGTGCTAAAACTACCTATCACTAACTTTTTCTAACAATTACGTATTAACTCTAGTAAAAACTGAATACTAATAGTTTTTGTCTGGTAGATATAGATAATTTTGTCAAAATAGGCGTATAATACAATGCAATAAAAACTTTTTTTTTTTAATCACACAAAGTTGGAATTTAGCAGAACTTGCGCGTCGTGCTATGATCAGATTTATGCGCACATGGCATTGTCGCCAACTTTATAGACGATAGTTCAAGTACTATCGACACTAGGGTTCGACTGATAGGTAGTCTATCAGTCGAACATTTATAACCTTCATTTCTACATTTATAACCTACACTATTAGGTAAGAAAATATCATGGCAAAATAAGACCACCTTACTTAATAGCGACTGGTTCCCTAAATAATTGTAATACAATATTTGTAAAACTAACAGCTATAACTAATAATTCATAATTATAGTCCAGCAGTGGACGTCTTCGGGTGATGCTGTGATGAGATCATGTGAAAATTATAGGCAATAGCCATATTATAAAGTTTTCACTTATAAAAAACCAGCTGACCCATTTTTAACCAATATCAAAAAAAGGAGGTTATCAATTCGACACTTATGTAGGTAGGTATGTAATATTACTGGAACTGCAATTTATATTCACATAAGTTTGATCTAAAGATAGATGGACTGTAAATAGATATGATAATATTGTTCATAATGTTGTTGATCGGAGTGACAATTATAAATTATCATCATCATCATCATCAGTCAAGACACATCCACTGATTGTCGGTAAGGCTTTCGCTTCTCTTTTATATACTACTCTTCTTACTAGCTGCTGCCCGCGGCTTCGCCCGCGTGGGTTGTAATGTATATCTTACTCGTACCTACCTATAACAGGTGGTACGATGTTAGAATTTGGTCTATAAGCAGCCTAAAGAAAATTATGTCGCATTAGGAAATACTTAATAATAAAACATAAATAATAATAGTATTTTTATATTACCTTTTAACGATACTTTATATTTTATGGTATAATAATATGGAATAGTAACCAATAAGGGTAGATGACTGATGTTTATATCGTTGAAACCAATAGCTTTGATGAATAATTTAAGTAAATAAGTACAGTATATTTATTGGTACTAATCGGTTAATAATGATCTGATATATGAGCGTTTAAAGTTTTTGTTAGAGAAAACTCTGTCCCTTTCCCAAAAACCAAAAAATGATGTCACGCCTTACTTGTTAGATTAGAATTTATATGGCGTACAGAGAAGTGACGTCACGATTTGCTGTTTCGCCTCTCTGTCTAGCATGATATTAAAATGCTTATAAGTTGCTTATTTTTGATTTTATTTTCATTAATCAGCTATATTTAAGGGACACATTTTAATAGGACAATAAAAAAAGCAGTCATCTAGCCTATTAAAGCAGTCGGCATTTTCGAGAACTTCGTACTGGCCACAAAACTTTATTTTTTTGACGCATTAGTGGCTCGTGATTCATTCCTTTGACTCTGTGTTTTCCGTACATAGTTCTCGTTGTTTGTTTTAGATTTACTCGTTATATTAGCTGTTGTTATCGTTATCATTGTTATTAATTTTTGTTGTGTTTTATTGTTGAGTGTAACTGTTAAGTTTTTGTAGAGAAAAGGTTATCATACCTAATAGCACAGGACTTTCTGTTTGTATTTCATTGGTAAAGTAGTTTGCCCGTGGATGATGCTATAAATCTCACAAATATTCTGTGAGTTTATGTGTGTGTGTGTGTGTGTGTACGGGGAGAATTTGGGTCTAGGGTGGAATTAGCGGGACGAGAGTAGAGTGGATTACAGGACGGACGGACGAACTGAAATTGAAACAGCGGGAAGGGACTAACGTTGTTTTATATACTACGCGAGCAAAGCCCCGGGCAACAGCTAGTTCTGTGTAAAAACCAATTACATGAAACCTTATATATATTAGCATTATGTAGATGCAAGGTTATTCAGAGTGCTTGTAGCCCTGCATTAGGCGAGACCAGCAGGGCTAGCATGCGCACCGCGAGAAAATTTTGTCGTGTCTTTATGTCGTGCGAAAACGAGACAAACTTATACAGATTCGTAGCCTTGTCCTGTTTTTAAGAATCGAGAAAATTTTCTCGCGGTGCGCATGTTAGCACTGCTGTATCGCAGGAGCCATACCAGTTTCGATTACTAGATAGTACGGGATGGTGAAATATAGCTGTACAGATACCACAGTGATGATGATAATAATGAAATAAATCTTTAAAACATTATTTAATAGTCTTTCATTTTACTTTACAAACTATTATAATATGTGTCGGAACGTAAGACCGCTCTGCATCAGACATGGTTCTTCGGCGTGGGTTTATCGGGCGAGGAGTATAAGACATCTTAGTTACATCGAATCAGCTTTATTCCAAAACACTATTTTGGAGTCTTTTACAATAATTATGAAGATTACAATAATTATAACAATACTTTATAGCAAGGTGACAAGGCGTTCTGCGGAGTACCGATTGCTGTCGCAGTCAAAGTAAAAGTGCCGTCCCTGAGCTCCGCTGCTCGCAAACCCGAGCGTGCCCCTCCACCCAGGCCACGCCCCCAAACGATCACTTTTCAAACTCCCGCTCAACACTGATTGGTCGCCGTCGACCCACTACGAAAATCAAGACAGCAACCGTATCCGCGTTACGCCAGACATGGCGCCACTTCCACATCTAGTTCACCAAAATTACGCTACGTGGCGCTATACTAAATATTATTTAAAATTAAGCGCCGTCACGGCCAGACTGACACCCGCTCGCCCTCGAGCGACCTCCAGGATCTGTAACAAAAGACATGATCAGTACTCGTCCACCGCTCGTTCATTTCTGACATTTTACTGAACCCTAAAAGTGACTTGTGTGATGAAAAGTGATACAGAAAATTGGTAATTTTAGACTAATGTGCCACAACATAACTCAAGATTACAGCGAATCGCAGCCCGGACATCAGCGTCCCTTCGACTCGCTTTCGCACGCTCACCAGAACCATAACCCACCACAATCGTAGCCGACCACAAGCCCGGATAACAGCGTCCCTTCGATCTACAAATGGAAAATTGTACGACCCGGACAACTGCATCCCTTCGACTTGCGCTACGTACACCTGAGGCCCGGATAACAGCGTCCCTTCGATCTACAACGGCAAATTGTACGACCCGGACAACTGCATCCCTTCGACACACATTACACACATTCATAGCCCGGGTAACAGCGTCCCTCCGATCTACAGGTAAACCTGTACAACCCGGACAACTGCACCCTTCCGACTATGCCTTTACACGAAGTTCCCACGAATAATTGACAATCCTTACTAGTTATAAGTCATTCCCATATTAAAGGTACCCAAATGTACAAAGATTTCCAAGAGTTTTATTACTTACCTATGAATTTCAGGCTAAAATGTATCCGAGGAAGCGATCAAAGTGCCACCGCAAGCCGATAAAGTATCGCTGCAAGCCGACAAAGTATCACTGCAAATCGACACAGTGTCGCTCAAAGCTGACACTGTATCACTGTCATCACTGCACATCTCAACATCATCGTTGACCTCTACCGCCGTCACGTTGCCATCATCATTGCATTCGTGATTTGTTAAAATTTTAGAAACCTCTGCTAACCCGGCATAGCCTCTCGGTACCACGCGCAAATTTTCGTGTGAATATTTGTATACTCGATTAGAACCCTCGATACTTTTTAATTCGTAGCGATCGTTTTCCAAGACACGAGTAATGATGAATGGCCCCTTGAACTTCCTATCCAATTTAGTCTGATTTCGCTCACTACATTTGATGAAAACAAACTCCCAACGGACAACTTGCAACGGACGTACCGTTGCCCTGCGCTTATTGAAACGAAGAGCATCAGAATCGGCAGCCCTTTTAATGTTTTGAGACGCAACGTTTCGAATATCATCTAGATTCAACCTCACATTTGTATCCATTAGTGGTGAAATCTTAGCTTCGCCAAGAGATTGAGCTTTAATCCCAAACATAAGTTCTGTAGGAGAATAACCGGTTGTGCGAGACCTTGTACTATTTAAGGCTAGTTGTACATTACCTAATTCATCTCGCCAGACTTTATTAGGATCATTTTCTACTATTGTTAGTAGACTTTTGAGGGTACACATAACACGTTCGACCTGCCCATTAGCTCTACTAGTACCTGTAGCAATAAAATGGAGTTCAATACCGTTATCGCTGCAGAATTGCTTAAAATCTTGGCTAGCATAACTTCTACCCTGGTCCGCTATCACCCTTTTCGGGGCCCCAAAGAGGTTAACAGCCTTTTTAATGGCATTTACAGCACTGCAAGTATCAAGAGAAGTTGTGTGTTCAAGAAGAACGTATTTGGTGAACCCGTCAATGATAACCGATGCGTATTCCTTCCTATCACTTTTGCCAGTTAGTTTTCCAGTAATGTCAATGTGAATTGTATGCCAAGGTTCTTGTGGTTTAGGAATCGGATGTAACTCTATTTGATGAGCTCCAGAGGGCTCTTTAGAAGCTTTACAGACAATACATGAATCCACGAATCTTCGCACATTTTTAGACATTTGAGGAAACCAATACTGGTCGTACAGTTTGTTCAGTGTTTTCTCGTGACCAAGATGTTGAATCTCATTATGCACATGATTGATGAGAGACCAAATCAAAGATCGTGGTACAACAGGTAACCAGGAAGTCAACTTATTTCTTTCAATTTTCCTATAGAGTATTTGATCTCTGACATCGTATGTATGTGCTATAGATTCAGGAAGCTCGTTGTTGTTATGTTTTTGAACTATATCCTAGTTGTTAAGTCGAGTCCATTAAGTTCTCTTCTAATGAATCCATCCTTGTAGCAAAGAACCGATGTGACAAATCCAGTAATTATGTCTTCTGGCATTTCCACTCGAGGTATGCGTTCCACCATGCTCCATAATCGTGTTGCTGCCTGGCAGGACGTTTCCTTATTGGTGATTTGAAATTTAAGGATATCATCAAAATAATCTTGTGGCAGCATGGGCCGGGCATATTTCGTTAAAAGCAGTTCCATTATACGCGGCCAAGTCATTTCTGTCAGGCCAAGTGTGGTCAGTGAAGTAGCTGCACGTCCTTTAAGCGACTGTGTTAAGGCAAGGAGTAATTCGACGCCGTCCAGCTTCTTGCTCTGAACAATTATCTCGGTGAGCCGGCACCAACCTTCAATGTCCGCATCTTCATCGTCAGGATCGAACTTGATTAACTTGGTGGGGTTACTTTGCACCACTGGTGCTGCTGATTGTTGGGTGGCGGTTAACAGTCGAGTAATTAGCGCTTCCATCCCAGTAAGGGCGCTCGATGAAGCCGCCTGATTTTGCTGGTCTCGACGTTGCTCCTCAGTGTTAAGCCCTTTGGATCCCACTTCTGATGTCGGAACGTAAGACCGCTCTGCATCAGACATGGTTCTTCGGCGTGGGTTTATCGGGCGAGGAGTATAAGACATCTTAGTTACATCGAATCAGCTTTATTCCAAAACACTATTTTGGAGTCTTTTACAATAATTATGAAGATTACAATAATTATAACAATACTTTATAGCAAGGTGACAAGGCGTTCCGCGGAGTACCGATTGCTGTCGCAGTCAAAGTAAAAGTGCCGTCCCTGAGCTCCGCTGCTCGCAAACCCGAGCGTGCCCCTCCACCCAGGCCACGCCCCCAAACGATCACTTTTCAAACTCCCGCTCAACACTGATTGGTCGCCGTCGACCCACTACGAAAATCAAGACAGCAACCGTATCCGCGTTACGCCAGACATGGCGCCACTTCCACATCTAGTTCACCAAAATTACGCTACGTGGCGCTATACTAAATATTATTTAAAATTAAGCGCCGTCATATGTATGTTATGTTATGTTAATATGTATATTATATTTATGTACAGTTTAGGCACAAAAACTACAAAAACATTTAGGTAGGCATAAGTTATCCATTGTAGGTACGTATAAGCGTAACCAAAATGTTTGAGATGCATACAAAAAGATTGATGTGGGTCAGGTTCGAACTGGGACACCTTTTAATGTCGGCTGAACGCTGCCACAATTGCGCCATTAGGGATTATAAAGTATTGTCTAATTTTGCTATACAGATACTACTGTTTACTCATTTGCATGTGTGTGCGTGTCATTCGTGTTCATACGGGAGTCTGATTTTAAGTCCCACGTGTAGGTATTGAGAGGTAATTGAGAGGTCAGCTATGATTGAAATGTGCTTAGAACTAATTGGAAAAGGCGCAAATTCACCTATAATAGATGAATGTCTCGCCAATTCAAGTAAAATAAATAAAAACATATTTTCGGAGAAACGGCGCCAAATCGTGGGATAAGTTGCTTAGCCACATCTAACGTTTAACCTTAAGGCTTAAAATTTAAAAAAACAACGATAAACGTTGCGTTAGTTTCCAATAATAAATTTTGTGATTTTTAATTTGAAAATGACAGACTTTCCATACACAACTTCATCTCTTTTTTCACCCCTTCGGGGAATTTTCAAAAACGCTGAGTCACTTATAAACCGTCATTCTAAGCACAGAATTCGAAGATCCTAACTTCGAAATTGACGGAATTTCATGTAAACTTTCATCCCCTATTTTACACTCTTAAGGATGAAACTCCCAGAAATCCTTTCTTAGTGAATACCTACACTTCACAAAAAACACACTCTCCATATTTCATGTTTCTAGGAGCAGCGGTTTAGGCTGTGCGTTGATAGCTCAGTCTGGTCTTAGAATTTTATATATACAGACAGAAGATAGACGGGCGTCTATCTTCTGTCTGTATATATAAAATTCTAGATATAGATATATAGCAGATAGAGGTCGCCCGCTACTTCGTCCGCGTACGGAAGAAATTCAGCCCGATACCAAAATTCACCACGTCCTCCATCCCCCAACCCCCCCTCCCCAATTTCCCCTTGAATGAACTACCCAAATATCAATTTTCATCACTATAACTTCAAAAACAAAGAACTTTCCATACAAATCCCCCCCCTTCCCCCCTTAAATCGTCCCTGTCAAAAAATATTTAAAACAGCATGTTTTATTTTAAGTTAACTATCCAAATCCAAATTTTCGTGACTAAATGTACATAAACAAAGGACTTTCATACAAACGTTTCTCCCTATTCCCCCTTAGGGGTCAATTTCAACAGTATTGCAACAGAATTTCAACGTAACATCGAAAAAAGTATTTTTCCTATACAAACTTGCACCCTCCAATTCACCCTCTTCGGAGAGGAATTTCGCAAAATCCGTTTTTAGTGAGCATTGACGTCCTAATAACAGTCTATAATTCATTATATTATCTCATAGTATATTTTTGCCTTTATTGGTTTTTGATTGGAGGGGTGTTTTCCCCAAACGTTAGATGTGGCATTACTTACCGGTCGATTTTGATAATATTTGGCTGAACCATTCGGTATTCTATTAATTCTAAACAAACGATCAAGGGGTTCTCAAGGTACATAGTCTCTTCTCGTGGATTCACGAGTTGTATTCTCAGAACTACTAGTATTATTGATAGAACAATGAACCTCCTTTCAGCCTTGTAACACCGTGCCGCGTAGCCGTGAATAATTACTTTAATTACTTATATGATTACGCAAACTAAATGTGCATAAGAATACACATTATGCTACATTACAAATTTTAATTAATTGACATAGACGCATATATAAATACTTTTTATATTAGTACGAAAATATTTATCCTGAACGGATCTACATAATATACTAGATGCATCCCACGGTTTCAGCCGCGTGATGATAATGATGATAAAAAGTACCCTGTAAAATATTTTACCTGGGTATGACCTAAAACTGCACGGGGAACCACCGGAGGACGGGCAGCAGTGTCCTCTTGGTTAACGGTTGTGAACGTTCTGGGATGCCCAAGGCGCGGCGATTATGGCAACCCCCCTATTAAAAGGAAGTAATAGCATATGCTAGAAGATCCCCAGTCGACCGGTTTCGGCGAAACCCGTATTGAAGGTCACTGAGAAGGTCATTCGCTTCTAGGTATGCCAGGAGCCTGTTGATGAGGACATATTCCATAGTCTTGCAGAGTACGGACGTGGCCTGTAATAAACAGGGTCGGCGTGGCCTTTTTTTGGGCACAAACTGCACGTTAGCAAGCTTCCACGCTTTCGGCACTTGACCAGTCTCTAAAGAGAGGCAAAAGAAACGTGTGAGTATAGGACAGCTCCGGTGCACAGGTCCTCAGATAAATTGCTGAAATACCGTCCGGGCCACTGGACTTATTGAAGTTCAGATTGCGTAGCGCTTACAAACTTCTGTGTGTTTGGCGAATGCGAATATAAGACATAAATGTCGTATTTCCAGAAGGTGTTGGAGGTATCGCGCTACCAGCATATAAACGTTATGATTCCGCAAACTGAGAAGTGAAAGTGGACAAACAGTAGATTATTGCTATTCAACGTGATATCCACCGCGTGCTGGGTACGGTGCCGACTGGTAGCGGACCCGAGCATTTAGATTATCACGAAGTAAGGGTCTAGGGACCAAAACGCTTTACTACCTGCAGGGTACGAAGCCAGTTTGTTCCCTATTCGGCTAATGTAGTCAAGCGAGCCCACTGAAGAAACTTTTTGCATGACTTTGCAGCCCTGTTAAACGCTTTCTTCTTGTGACGCCGGCTTGCTGGTTTTACGGTTTCGAGCTTTGACCCAGGATAGGTATGCCTCATGTTTCACTGCTTCAGCACGACAACATTGAAGTGCAAACCAAGGGCGAGCTTTGCCAGCCAATAGTACTTCGAAGTAGGGAATTTAAAAAAAACTTCATAGCCGTACGCAACACATCAGTGACAGCATCCATGCAAGTCGAGGGATCGTCAAATGAGAAGCAAACAGACTGCCAAGGATAAGACGCGAAGAAACTACGCATCTCATCCCAATCTGTAGGCTTGTATCGCCATACCCGCCGTTGCGGCTCAGGGCTGCTACTGGTTGGGGAATAGAGAGACACTAGACAACAGGAACCACCCAATGGTGAAGAAACCGACACTGAGTAGCGGTCTGGATCGGTTCAAAATCAGATACCCTTGTAGCACCTTAGACCAACTGGGTGAGATCTAACGCTAAAGCAAGCTTTCGCGTCTCTAACCCAGCATGGTCAGTGTCCCGGTATGAGTATAGCCACACTTTGTGATGGACATTAAAATCCCCCAGTAACACTAATTCGGCTGTGGGGTACTTCAGTTGAGCCGCATCCGCCACCTCACTCAGAGATTTGGTGAGATCGTCTCCTGACCTCCACTGTGCGACCGTTGTGACGGCTGTGAGTATCATCCAAATCCGTTCAGCTGTTTTGCCGTGAAGAGGTAACAAACATACACACACATGCCGATAATTTATTTGCATTTATAGTAACTACCTATTAGTGCAATTATAATAGCTTAATTATACATTGTAATAAATTGAATTGTATGGTCGCTTTTGGCCGTGACGAGGGTGAGCAGAAAGGCGCCGTAGTAGTTAACTTGCATGATAAAATTGAGTCCGTCGCGCGTTTTGGCGGCGGTGGGTCCTCCCACGCCCGCGTTGTTGATAAGGATGTCAAGCCTGTCTTCAGTTTTGAGGATGGCTGCGGCAAAGTTCCGGGTTGACTCCAAGGAGGCCAGGTCTAGCAACTTGAATACTACTTGGTTGTTATCGCTGCTGCGTTTGATTACTTGGACTGCCTGTGCGCCCTCTTCTGGGAACGGGGAGGCGACGATGATGCGCGCGCCGCGCTGTGCCAGGTCCTTCGCCATCTCCAGCCCCATGCCAGCCGTGCCTCCGGTCACCACCACCGTCTTCCCATCAAGCCGCTTCTTCGAGGTACATATTACGTTCGTGTTTTTCTGATAAACTCCGAACAATAAAATAGCAACGAAAAACATCAAAGCTGCTACACCGACAAGTAGTAAAGCTGACATGGCGTGCGGTACTTTATGCACTTTCTATTAAACTGAGAGTTCACGAATCTGGTATTAATTTAATCTTGTTTACAATTTTGTATATTAGTTTTGCTGTCGGTGTGTCAGAGTGGATTAGACTCGCGCCCGCTCGTGTTAAGGCGCGACTGATGCGCCACAGCTGGAAATAAGAATTCTTAATGCTCGGCCTAATTAACTTCCAAAGTATTATTGTATTAAATGTACGCCACGGTTTATAGAAAAGGCACTCAAATAATTTCAATTGTTAAAAACTGAGAGTTTTTAAAAGATTTGGTGTTATGTTTTTTAAGGTGTTCACCTTAAAAAAACAAGGTGTTCACCTTAAAAAAACATAACGCAGTAGGTTTCAACCTCTATCTTGGCATTACCTTATAATAGGCTAGATGACTGGTATTTTTTTATTGTGTTATTAAAATGTGGCCCATAAATATAGCTGATTAATGAAAAGAAAATGAAAATCTGACCAAAAATAAGCAGTTTATAAGCATTTTAATATCATGCTAGACAGAGAGGTGAAACAGCAAATCGTGACGTCACTTCTCAGTACGCCATATAAATTCTATTCTGTCAAGTAAGGCGTGTCGTCATTTTTTGTTTTGTGGGAATAGGACAGAGTTGTCTCTAACAAAAACTTTAAACGCTCATATATCAGAACATTATTAACCGATTTAAATTATGTTTTCAATAAACATACTATATTTACTTAAATTTTTCATGAAAGCTATTGGTTTCAACGATATAAACATCAGTCATCTACCCTATTTATTGGCATTGAGATCCTAAATCCTAGTTTAGCTATTCTATTTCCAGTGAAAAAAAATACGAAGGATGTGACGCCTTAAGATGAGTGAGGAACAACACTAAATTTCACAGGAAATAATATGATGTAACAGTTGTTTTACGTCCGATAACGAGCGTTAGCTTTAGTGTGGCCCTAGCATAAATGTTAAGAAGCCGATAAGAGTATTCAATACATTAATTAACACACACATAATAATTAAAGTCTGGAACAAAATATTGGGCATAGTATATTAGTCATAAAAGATGGCTCGCTCCTCCAATACGTAACAGTTTACACTAAAAGTAAATTTCAGGGTTGGCTATTATAGTATCAGTTGTTCACAATGATGAGAACAAAGGTCTCCTTTCAGCCTTGTGATACCGTGCCGTGTAGCCCTGTAAAATTACTTAAATAATAATAGATAAGAATTTGCAAATGCTATCAAATGTACGTTACTATATGAATTTAAATAAATTAACATAGGTGCATTTATAAATACTATTGTATTGTACGAAAATATTCAAACTAAAACGATCTACATAATACGCTAGATGCATCCCACGGTTGCAGCCACGAGATATTGATGATGATAAAAAGTGCGCTATAACAATGTTACCTGGGTATGTCCTAAAACTACATCCAGAACAACCGGAGGACGGGCCGCAGCGTCGGTGGTGAGCGTTATACGATCCCCAAGGCACGGGGATTATGGCAACCCCCTATTAAAGGGCAGGCCATCGACCAGTAGTGGACTTCTTGGTCTGGCTGATGTAAGTGAATATTCCAGGAAATAAGCCATCCCGATTCCGAGTATCGACCAAATTGGTTCAGTTGTTTTTACATACCGACAATTTTTTGCATTTATAGTACCTATTCGTTTAAAACATTGTATACCTAAGTCATTGTTTTCAAATAGGCAATTATAATAGCTTAAAATAAAGCAGTTAACGTGAACACACGCTTATAAGATTGTTACCGCACGCGGTAGTCACAAACAATCATTTTATGTAGGGTATTAGAGTAGCCCTTACAGCACTATTATCCTATATAACTATAAGCATCGCTATTCAACGTGGCAATGTCGCCACCGTACTGGGTACGCTGCCGACTGGTAGTGGACGCAAGCATTTAGATTGTCTCGAGACTTCAATCGGTCTGGACTGGATTTAATCGAGCAATGTAGTGACGAGACGAGCGAGACGTTACCCTGGTGGTAAGCATCACGCCTTACAAAAAAAAAAGAAGAATTCTTCTCAACCCCCAAAGACAACGCTCTTCGCTCCCTCTCTGTGTCTGCATCGTCTTTAAAATGTCAAATCGTCATTAAAATGCATCCCTATGCTCAAAACATATTTTCTTAAGTTTTTGGGGTTAATAGGCTAGATGACTGGTTTTTTTATTGTTCTATTAAAATGTGGCCCATAAATATAGCTGATTAATGAAAAGAAAATGAAAATTTGATCAAAAATAAGCATTTTAATATCATGCTAGATAGAGAGGCGAAACAGCAAATCGTGACGTCCTTCTCTGTACGCCAAATAAATTCTATTCTGACAAGAAAGGCGTGACGTCATTTTTTGTTTTGTGGGAAAAGGACAGAGTTGTATCTAACCAAAGAAATTTATAGTATCTAACAGAAACTTTAAACTCTATATATATATATTTTATTCATTTATATTATAAATATGTCCTTAAATGATATTACAGAGTCAGATAGAAATAAAGCTGAACTCCGCATGTATATATTATATTTATAATATTTATTTTCTATTTAGTATTAAAGGTTTCATTATCATCATTAAATTAAATATTACACATGTCAATATTGTCAATACAAAACCCTTAAAAATCACCTAATAACTAATCAAATAACCCGCCCCTGACCGTTCCCGGTGCAAAGGTGCCCATCACACTCGCCGCTTTCCCACGTTGAATGGCAATGGCCATCCTCTGCACCAGGATCGAACCGGAGCGGAAGTCACCTGTCTTAATATTGAGCCTTTGCCCTATTTCCCTGATAAGCTCCTTAGCTTCAATGCCCCAACAACCCAGGGTCTCCACAGCTATTGGCACGAAGTGGTAAAACGGCTCCATAGCGGCGTACTTCAGCCTCTTTTTTATATTATCTTTAGATGTAAATATCTTATGAATCCTTATCAATATAAACCGTTTCATTACCACAAATAAGTATATTACGAAAATGTTTGCCCTTTACAGTACGTACCTTTACCTCTAAAACTATACAACCAAATGGTTGTATAGTTTTAGAGATACAATGCAAAACAAAACTCATCTGTTCAGCAACTACTACTAATCTCACTATTTTGATCAAATATTATTACTGCGAAAGTTTGTCGGTATGTGTGTTTGTTACGTCTTCACGCCAAAACCGCTAAATGGATTTGGATGAAACTCGGAATGGAGATAGCTTATTTCCCGGAAACACATAGGCTACTTTTTATTTTTAGCATCATCACCGTTTTTCATCATCACGCGGGTGAAACTGCGGGGTGCCTATTATGTTATACTTACTTCTTACAAGCGTTTATTCCCCGTAGACCACCTACGTGGTTCAACTAGGTGTTCCACGAGTAGGTTTTTGTAACCGTGGAACACCTAGGTGAACCACGTAGATGGACCATGGGGAAGAAACGTTTTCAAGTAAGAGTAAATACGCAACTACGTATTTTATAAATAATTATGTATGTAATCAGCACTTTGTTATGCTCTTTGCTTGTTTTACAGCTTGATCGTGCTTTCTTTGCTAAACCCGAACATCATGTTCTTTGGACTCAAGCTGCTCTAGCTAAACACAAGCAGCTTGAGTACAAAGAACTTGATGTTCGTGCAAAGAAAGCACAAACAAGCACGTAAGTCAAACTTAGGGTATAGCATTACAAACTAAACACTAAAATCTGCGATAAAAATTACTATTTATAATAAAAAGTTATTTAAACCCAAACTAATATTTATCCATGTCAATGTACTAACGTAACCTACCAACTTACTCTATGAATATTACCTATGGCGTTCTACAGGCAAACCTTTTCGCAGATGGCGCCAGCGGCGGTCCGGATGTAGCAAAATTAAGTTTTCTTGTTATTTATTGCTTATATCTAAGAAAACTTAATTAGCTAGCTTTGCTTAGATATAAGCAATAAATAACAAGAAAACTTAATTTTGGTACATCCGGACCGCCGCTGGCGCCATCTGCGAAAAGGTTTGCCACTACTCTTGATGAGGGCGTTGTCAATAATCTAGTCCAACTGCAAATCCAAATCTAGTGGTTGACTCGTACCAAGTCCCAAGTAGTATCTTGTGGTAGTATGGTGTGGGAGTTAAAATATTAGTTTACTATCACCAACAACTGCACAATTTAAAAAAAAACGAAACCAATTAAAAGTATCCAAAAATGTATTCGTAACTATGTGCGCCGTTCCAACCGTATCTCGTAGTTGTCGACATGCCTCAGCATCATGTTGAACTTGGTCCGCAGCGGCTCTCCCTGCGCCACTCCCGGCGGGGCCAGCACCCGGTAGCGCCGCAGGAGAGTACACACCATGGTCTTCACAGATCCCATGGCGTACCGATATCCTGGTACAAAATAAATCACTTGAGAAACACTTGAGTTCTTGAGAATTTATGTACTTACGTGTTTTAAAATTAATACCACTGGCTTTCAATCCCCCTTTGATAGTAAGCCTAAAAACAGCAGTAATCGTATGTTGAAGGTACACACAGAACAGAAGACACGGTGCATAAGTTAAGATTCCTCAAGAAGAACTTCTGAATAAATAGCACAAATCTATCGAACGTGACGGAGCCCGACGATATTCTCCAATGTTTCAAACGCCTCAACCGAGCTTGAGCTTTTCGTTAAAAGAAATAAATATCTTTAAAAACATGTGGGTGCACAGTGCACACATAGTGTTTATCTGACTAAATACAAGAGAAGAGTCAAAGATCAGTCGCTGGCCAAGGTTCACACATCCAAAGCCGTCAAATGGCAGCTTCCACGTTTATTGGAAGATGGTAAAATTAGTCTATTCTAAGTTTATTATTTTCCTTGAATTGAATATTTAAAACTTACTTTTTAAGCACACTTCGAAAATGTAAAAAAATATTTCTAACGAATAATCATACGATAATCAAAATGTCTTTTCAGGTTGCCTTACCAATGCAGTTTCTCGGTCCATAGCTGAAAGGCATGAACGCGGCGGGGTGTGCGAGCGTGCTGTCCAGGAACCGCTCCGGGCGGAACTGGTCCGCGTCCGCGCCCCAGTACGCGGGGTTGCGGTGCACTGCCCAGATGTTAACCAACACGCCGCACCCCTTCACGAGGGTTATACCAGATGCTGAAATGAGAAGCCGGTATACATAATATTAATTAAATAACATTTATTAAATTACATTTCTTGTTAAATAAATAATAATTATAAATACGAATGAACACCACATTATATGAGTAGGTAACCGTAATGTGAATTTTATGATTAGAACATTCTCAACTTATGAAATTTAAACTACAGTTTTTTATTGCAGCAGAGTGCAGTGAGTGTTAATGCAACGAACAATAACGTATGAAAAAAAACCACATCTGTTCTACCATTGGAACAAGTATTAAAAACGTACGTAACGTCACATCTTTGTCAACCTCCCTGACGATGATCGGCACTGACGGGTAGACGCGTAACGTTTCCTTGACCACAGCCTCGAGGTATTTCAGGCGAGCCAAGTCCTCGATATTGACTGCGCGGTCGGAGTCGCCGAATACGACTCGTAATCTGTAAACATGCCATTTGTTCACGAATAATTAATGTATATAAAAATTATCAAGGGCTTGATGGATCTAGCTCTCTCTCTCGCATATAATCAAAGGATCAAGGGTCCTTACACATCTGGCGAATTCGCCTGTTTGCTATAGGCTTATGAGCTACAAGCGTGCAAGATTATGTGTAACACAAAATGCAATGGATTTCCATACGTTTTAATGTTCACCTAGTTTGGTGGCTATGGCTGTACACAAAATGTCTAATTATCATGCAATAAAATGTATTTTTTTTATTTTAATTAATTATAATTTATGTTTTTAATGCATAGACAGTAAGAAGAATTATGACCTCTGGTAGGACTTGAACCTGCATACGACCAATATTTGAGTTTCTGTCCCAACTGTTTTTGCAAATAAAGCTAAGTCTCTGCCTTACCCGTCATAATTTTAAAACTGTTCAAGCTAATCAATTATAGCGTTGATGGCGGCATCCGAGAATATTTGTAACACAAATATATACCTACTCAAACTGGCGCATGAAAAAAAACTACATCTGTTCTACCCTATAAATTTCTTTGGTTCTCCCAATAGAATAAGTATGAAAAACGTACGTAATGTCATATCTTTGTCAACCTGCCTGAAGATGATCGGCACTGACGGGTAGACGCGTAATGTTTACGTAGTTACGTGTTTACGTTAGCCGTTACAGCTTCAATGTTTTGATGATAGATGTCACATTGGCAAAATTATTGAATCTTTATAAATGAAGTGTTGTTCACTTCAATAAATTATCTTACATCTTACAAAAAACATGTTAATTTATTTGGAATAAAACTACCCAAATATAAATTTTCATCACTAAGTACTTATAAATTTAAAAAATAACTTTCCATACAAAGTTTTATCCCCGTTTCACCCCGTGATTCAGCCCCGTCGCAAAATCCTTCTCCTACCTATAAACTACCTACCTGCCAAATTTCAGCTTCGGAGATTAAGTAGTTTTCGATATTTCGTGTTTAGTCAGTGAAGGAGTGAGTGACTTTCGCTTTTATAATTATAATATAGATTACTCACATTTAATACGTGGCTTTAGTTTCGATCACATCTGTTGATCTTTTTCATGGAGTGAAAACAGAGCCCGGCACGCGTGTGCCCGCGTCTTGCTTTGTACAGTGTACAGTTACAACCTTGGGGCCTAACACTTACTCGTCGTAAACCTTGTCTTGGATATCAAGATATCTGCCCAGCATCAGAATAGCGAATGCGGCGGCGGTGGCTGATGTGTCGAAGCCGGCTCCAACCAGCATTAAGGACTCCTCAAAAAGCTCTCGTTCCGTAAACTTAGCGCTGTTCTCGGACTCCTCTAGTTGAAGATCGAGGAACGAAAACGTTGGGATTTTATCTTCTGGATCTGAAATTTAGAATTATGTAAGTAAAACTGACGTAATAAATATTACTCTAATAGTTATTTATACTGTATCTCTAGTGAATTTCCACTGTACTATCGTATCGATAAAATTATTATGGACCTGGAAAAAAAACAGATTAAATAAATAATTTATTGCTGATTAAATTAATTATTTGTTTACAATACAGATTAGGCTATAACGTTAATAAAACCAGGAATCAGATATATGATCTGTGGATATACTCCAGTCGGGTTAGCATTTAAGCAAAGTGGAGAAACATTTTGTGTGTGGAGAAGCTACACACGAAAATAATGATGTAAAAGTGAAACAACGCGATGTTCAGACTCTTTTGATGAAAAAAAAAACAAGCGTATGCTTAAATAAATGAGATAATTCGAGAATTAAATTTCCTCCGTTTGCCCCCCTTAAAATTTGGCAAGTAATAAAATAAGAGTTGAAAATGAGCGAGACATTTCACACATTTTTCTTTTGGCACTTCTGTTTTAAAATTAAGATGGCGGCAAACGCAGGGCTCGAATTTGGTCGTACACTCCCAGTGACCCCCTATAAAGGCTGGTGAAATAACATTGGCCTAGAGCTTTTTCGGGGTTAGGCCCTTTTTTTCGACAATCCGTTTGGTACTAATAATTTACCCCCCATTCCTATTAGTACTCGATATGATAGTACAGCGGAAATACACTAGAGATACAAATTGATTTCTGCAAAATAACGCCTGATATTAAATCACATGACGTTAACACACATAAGTACATAACGTCTGTTGTTTTTAGGTTTCCGTATCTTAATTTTTATGTAGAACCGTCATAACACGTCATCAGCCATAAAACGTCCACTGCTGGACAAAGGCTTAAAAGAGGGGTGTTGCCATAATCATCACGCTTAGCAGGCGGCTTGGGGATCGCAAAATGCTCACCACCGTTAACCGAGAGGACGCTGCTGCCCGTCCTCCGGTGGTTCTGGATGCAGTTTTAGGACATACCCAGGTCCAGGACATACCCATGAAGAACTGTTTATTGTAAATATAGATTCTAATAGATAAACATTTTAAGTTAAGAACTTAGATGTACGGATCATTCAATTTACTTGGAGGAGTCAGCTCGTGTTCATTTACCTTCGGTTTGCTTAATGTTGTTTTTCAATAGATTTTGTTTTTCTTGAATAATCTGAAAATTTAGAACATAATTATAATTGCTGACTTCCTATAAAGGTTGTTAATTCCAGTCAATTGGTTCTATTGGCGCTCACAGTTATTCTTGTCTTGCCCTAAATACATGGGAAATAATTTAGTTTTTTAGGTAAATACACCTGTAGTTTTTTTATACATTCGAGTAGAGACAAGCGGGACGTTCGCCTGGTGGTAAGCGTCACATCTGCCCATAACAGTAACAGTGCCAGAATTGTAAACTTATGCGATTACAATCCTGCGCCGCACTGTACTGCGCTCGTAACCCTGAGATATTAGTTGTTAAATCTGTTCATACCTAGTAATTTATCAGGTAACATTGACCTTAATACCGAAACACAGTAATGCGTGCACACTACTGCTTGGCGGTTGAATATCTGGCAAGGGTGTGGTACTTCCCAGGCGGACTCTGCAGTAGTGTCCTACCATTACTAAGAACACCAACATGATGTACGTCATTGCACACCAACGGAGACAGGGCAGTTACGAAACGTCATCACAACTATAAGTGTAGACTACATGGGTTTGAAATAGGTAGTCATAGTAAGATTGCTAGCTATTGAAAGTGCGCCCTAGAAGCCACAAACAGGCCTGGAACTGATGACCGATGGGGAAGAAAGAAAGCTGTCTTTGGTGACGACCACAGAGTAATATAAGCAGAGATGTGATCAAAGGATTTTTCTTTACAAAGTCGCGTGATTGTGCGGGGAGGTGTAGGTTCGCGGGAGGAGTGGCAAATTGTACTGCCATCTAGCGGTTTTCAGGAAAAGTTTTAGAGCATCGAACTAGTGAACTAACACTTAGCTGAATTAACACTTAATTTCTTAATATCACGCTAGATGTTGCGTTTTAAAATTTTATAGAACGAATCACTAAATTAAATTAGAAATAAAATTACTTAAGAATTAAATTAGATGCCAATCATGTCATCTGAATTTTTCCCTCGGTCATTTTTACATAAAGAAACAGAGCAACTTATTTCATTTTTACTGTTACTGGGTAAAAACATAAATAATCGTACGTCTAATTTGTAAGTTTGAATGACCGTTACGCGAGGCGGACGTTAGCAGACTGAGCAAATAAGTATGACGTGATACACTCCGTCCGCAAAATAGGATCTGCGGCTGCAAATCGCTCATCCCAACTCCTTATCCTCCATGGTGACGACCACGCGAAACCAAAGGGCGCAGCTTATGTATTAGGCCTACTACTAGGTTGACCGACGCGACGACATTGTGAAAATCGCGGGCAACCGCTGCATGCAAATGTCAGGTTGTCGTACAGTTTGGCGGTCTGAAGCTCTGGGTCTCGCGATCTAGATGCACGACGCTGCAGTGCGGTCCCCAACTTAGCTTAAGCTCAAGCTCAAGTCCAAAGCTTAAGGCTAAGGGTCTTTGTTCTGCAGTGGACGTCTTCTGGCTTATATCTGCTTAGGGGATAATCCCTTGAAACCTTACCGTTGTTATAAAGTTCCACACAATATTTATGTCCTGGGTGCATTTTGCGTGTCCCGGAATGAATCGTAGAATTCTTTTGGGCCATGGCAAGCTTATGACTTTGGTCCCAAACTCCCACAATTCTTCAAGAGCGATTGAGAACTGACTTCCTTCGACGTCTGTCACGCCCATTGTAGTTTCTATGTAACGCAATATATTTATTATTAATTAAATTAATGAAACTATTATATAACTGGTAGTTAGTCTCAAATTCCGCATTGCCACAATTCCATTTGCACAACCTCTAAAACAATTTTTCCATCCTATATTAGCCCAATTAATTTACGAGACTTAGTATGGCGGCGCTTGCAAATTACAAAATAAACATATTTTATGCTGATGGAAAATCAGAAAAAAATAAAATTTTATAATATGACCGTGTAATATTGAATTGAAGTAGTAGTGAACCATTGAAGGTAGAGGTCGAAGGTGAAGGCAAAAGTGTGGGTTCTTAGTGTATCTTTATTTTTTTAATGGGTTTGGTTGACAAGACGATCGAGACTTTCACCTGGAGGTAAACGTCACGCCTGCTCATTTATTTATTATCAATTGCTTATCACACTTACAGCTACGCCAAGGTGTGTGACAAGCCAGCAGCAGCAGCTGCTCATTGCAGTTTAGCAGTGCCAGAACTGTGAACTTGGGAACAAAATCCTGCGCGGCACTGCATTGCGCTTGTCACCCTGAGATATAAGATGTGAAATCTCTTTAAATTTATCTGGTTACATTACCTACCTCCTGAATCCTAACTATTATATTAAGGTCCTAACTATATTTAGTATACAAATCCTACTATACATAAATAATTATATTGGCCATGTGATTATCTAGTGGGAGAACCTTAAGTTGTGATTGTATATCCTAAGTTTTCGAATAGTATGTACGGTACGAGCCAAAGACTATAAATCCTGTTGACTGCTCACCCAACTTCCCCTCAAACTGCTGGGGTATGGTGGACTCCAAAATTTTGGACAATAGTTATATTGGACAATATAACGCCATGATATTTCGCGTTCCCACCCAAAAATACTCAACCTTCATTCATCGACTACGAAAGCCAGAGTAGCAAAGATCGAATTACACACAAGCTTACCACACACAGTATTCATGCTATATGCTGCTATGTATTTCCAAATCGAAAATGTTCCTTTGTCCGCTTGTTGCTCCAAAAGATCTGCCATTGCGGTGCTTTGATTAGCAAACACTTCAGAAAACCAGGCAAGGTTTTTTGTTTTAAAAAACGGTGCGTTCATTTTTCGCCGAGGACGCCAAATGTGCACTGAAAACATAACTGTCTGTCAGATACAGGGTCACTCAAAACGGTAATATTAAGCCGATAGGAGGTCATCGTCCTTATCAATAGTGTAGGGCCAACCCTGAAATCCTGAATAAAATCAGCTGTTCGATATATTTTGCAGAAGCAGTAGATTTTTTGGCCAAATTCAATATTGGCCCCATAGTAAAATTTGTTCACAAATATGAATTATACAATGAGGTCGTCATGCAACATTTTTTCGTATGCACATTTCATAATATCCTCAGCATGTATGTTGTACGCACACTCGCATGCACGCTCACCTGCACGCTCGCACACACGCAAGCATACACACATCATAGTATATAATATAATTAATGATTAAACCTGGGGCAATAATGCTGGCGTCTCCAATCAAGGTCTGCAACACTTTGAACATGCCGTGTTTCTCGAGACACTGGCTCAGGAGTATCTCTGCCACCACGGGGTCCGCCACACCTGCACCAACACAACGTTAGACAAGAACACTTCAACGAGAATGTGTTATGAAATAACCTCCCGATGTTTCGGTGCGGTATCAGTATATACTTTTTCTTCTTTTGACTATTATGGCGTTGCCCTTAGTCACAAATTCATGCACATGCATGTGGCCAAGTGATTTAATAATTATTATGGGGAAATATGAATTTTCGTATTTACCACGACTTTATACGGCATGATTGGACTTATCGTGAGTTACTGTGGGTGGCTTTGAAAGTGACTAAGAATCATTTTAATGGAAATTTTCAAAAACTAGAAACATTGATAGTACATTGTTATCCTAGAGGTGAAAGTAACTTTATTTAGCCCCGAGACGGGGTTTGGCGCTCGAGCGTAGCGAGGGCGCTAATAGTTCGAGGGACTAAATAATTATTAAACCCCGAGGTAGACACTGTGCTATGTGTGGAAACTAAAAATAAACTGACACTGGGATATGCACGAGAAGTGCGGGACCATAATCCTAAGTTGGAACATGGTTCAATACAAATTTATGTGAAAATAGAACTAGTTTTTTGTGTGATTCTCCCTAGGGCTGAAATGTATTACTTTCAACCCTCTCCTCAGGCAACTTCAGACCTACTTTCCGAGTATGAGTAGTAAAAAAATACTTTACAGGCACATGCACAAAATGAGATGCTATAAAAAGAACATTGGGAAGGAGAATCTGGTTTTAGCACAAATAAACAAAACTAATCATAATAATATAATAGCAATAATATTTTTATTATTTAGTCATAAACTTACATGCAAAAAGTTGGTGGAAATGCAAAAATTTCGATATACCGCCAACTTCGATAGCATCCCTCCCAAAAGCTTGAAAAGCTTTCATTCGATCTGAAACAGTTTCAAAACAAACGACTAGGTACAACAACGATAACGAATATTATTACCTATTAGCCATAATACCTAGCTACTACCTGGATGACATCTTCATATTTTCCAGATATTTTGATTTAAAAACCAAACTACCTCTGAAGTATCCTACCAAACAAAAAAATAATTATTAAAATCTATTCATAATTGGCGGAGTAATCGCGTAACATACATTCAAAAAGATACAGTCGAATTGAGAACCTCCTTTTTTGAAGTCGGTTGAAAACATCTTGATTCATACACACCATAAAGCTAGGCAAAACCATGGATTAAGTGTTACTTAATCTATGGCTAAACGTATCCCGTTTTAGGTACAAAAACTTTTTTGTAGGTTACTGTTGAAGCGTTAGTTCAATCATAATCAACTAGATGGCGCTGTACCATGTTAAAACGCGCAAACGCTTGCTCGCATCCACTTTATAAAATGTGCTGATTTTACTTCGACGGTCAATATATATATCCATATTCGTATCATATAGTACTATTATTAAAGTATTAAACCACTACATTGAAGTTGAATATCTAAACACTGTACTGTAGTAGGTAGCTAGGTAGGCATCCGTGGATATCACTCCAAACAATACAAATGTCTTTAACTACTCAAAATACAAACAATCTAACTACCTAATCTAGCCTACTGTACAAAAACAAAAGGATTGTATCCAGTCCGATGAAAGTAGGTAGAGATATTCCCATATGCTGGGAGCATATGGGAATAATTACAAAATATATTTTTAGCAATTTTAGATCTACACAACGATAGTCAGTGATCTACAAATATGTTGAAATGCGCGAGGTGGTAATGTTTGTATTCTTTTCTGTAATATTTTTTGGTAAAAAAAGTTTGATAATGTAGCCTGCGAGCTAGAAGTTTGTGGCATAAAATTAAAACATTGTTTCTTCGTTTTATATGATAACGTTGTGCTTAAATATCATTTTTTTCCCGCTATAAATTATTACGTAGGCATAGGCAGTTAGTAGGAAAGTATCACTATAAATCCAAAAGTCCATCTAGCCTCAAGCTAAATAAAACTTGTACTATTATATGGGAACCAGATAGCTGATAGAATACTTATTTTCTATGTTTTTGGAAATACAGACTACAACTAAACACAGAACAAACATATAAAAGAAAAAAAAAAAAATTTTTTTGTTTTTTTTTTTTATATAATACATAAACGTTTATCCTGGATGGGAATCGTACCTACGCCCTACAGTTCTTAATGCAGATACTATCAACTGAAGGCAGTGATCAATAACTCAACTCGAAAAAAACCTGCTGGCACAAATTTCATTTTACACGCAAATGTCGCAAAAGTCTACAGGTTGACATTACTTATTTAACAATTAATTAACATGATGTACGTCATTGCATACCAATGGAGACAGGGCAGTTACTAGGTAAACGTCATCACAATTTATAGGTGTAGACTACATGGGTTTCAAGTAGCAAGTCATAGTCAGATTGCTAGTGATTTAAAGTTTTATAGTGAATTAAGCTACAATAAATAACAGATCAATAATTTTGCAGAAAACTTTTCTAAGTAAAATAAATTACAACACAACCTGCCTATCTATAACTAAGCAGAAGCTGATATAGTAATCTAATCATCATCATCAGCCCGGAGACGTCCACTGCTGATCGAAGGCCTCCCCCTTAGACTGCCACACTGTACGACACCCTGCCATTTGTATCCACCGGTTGCCCGCAACTTTTACAATGTCGTCGGTCCACCTAGTGGGAGGCCTTCCTACGCTGCGTCTTCCGGTTCGCGGTCGCCACTCAAGAACCTTTCTTGATGTGGCTGCCCATTGCCACTTCAACTTGCAAACCTTGTAATCTAATAAATATGTATTATTTTTTTTAAGAATATTTGAAAGTTTGGCACGGATTGACGATTTTAGCTCATCCCCGCCACCCGCGAACGGTCGACAACGTCGTCCTTAGAGAAAGAGTTGAACTCATTGAATTCATTGGCATTCTCTGAGGAGCTCATTCAACTCACCATAATGAACAACATGTACAGTGAAACCAACCCTGTCAAAATGAAAAAAGCTCGGCTGGCCTGTACAAAAAATGCAATTACGCACGACAAAATGTATGGAGTAGCAGATTTTTTCACGATTTCCGCGTTGATTTCGTAGTAAAAGTTGTTCTATACGATGATTTCAATGACCCACGACGATAATGCCAAATAATTTAATGTCACCTGTATATGAACACTTAGGGCCGGTTTTTCGATCCGTATATAGTTAAGCCAAAGAATAGTTAAAAACGGTAACAAATTGTTAAAATCCCAATAATTCGGTTTTTAATTCATAGTTCATGACCAGTGGTCTAAAATGTAACTAAAAGTTAGCTAGTTAACTATAGACAGTTTAACAAACGGTAATGTCGATTTTGACCTCGGATCAAACCGGCCCTTAGTAGGGCCATAATCAAATTAAGAGTTCTGGTTATATAATTAGGGATGTTTCAAAAGCAAGTCGGATAAATTAATATAATTAATCTGATTGGTGATTTTTGAAACATTGTTTGACGTGGTATTTTGGCCTTTATTCCTAGTTTTCACCAATCTGAAGCTAAATAATCATAAAATGTTCTTAGCACAAGTTCAATATACCCAAATATTAAATTTATTTCGTCCATATGATAGGTAGTCATTGAAGCAAATTACAATTAAGAAATACTTCTTACTATACTTCTAGTCACTACATCACTCTACAACAGTGTTGACTGTACTGACACTCAAACGTATTCGCGAATACATTTTTGATACTGTTGGAGCTGGCCCGAACCATGCGCACCCAGGATGTGCATCGTTTCCGCATGGTCGTGTAGAAACGGTCCACGCGGGACTCGGCGATCATCCCAGTGCCAGCTGCAGTGCCCGGGCAGCTCCATCAGCATCCTAAAGGCACACATTAATTTGTACACGAAGAGCGCTCTACTGTTTCTGCGTATATGTCAACCACAGGCTCTATAAGGACATACATAATGCTCTGAAAACAGTAATTTTGACGTCCCCCGAACAACGTAGGAACTTGCGGGGATCATGCAAACCCTCACAGACAACGCTCTTCGCTCCCTATGTTTGTCTAGATGTTCTTTAAAATGTAAATTGTTCAATAAAATGCACACTATGCTATGCTCAAAACATAATTATTTTCTTAAGTAGGTAAGTTTTAGCGGTTAATTAGTGTCCTTGTTTCTGAAAGTTTCAAGTCAAAATGTTAAAACCATACGAAGGTTAATGATTAATACCAAATCTAGTAATGTCCCAAAAATCAAAACTAGAATTTTATACAAAACGTTAATGTTAAAACTGTTCAGTGTAGTAAGAAGGCATAGGTAATGAAATAGCAACGGAATTCTTCTAACTCACTTTCGTCGGTGCCGAGTAGCCTATACGAGTGCCCGACGATGGGGTAGGTCATCAGTTTCGTCTTCAGCTGTTTTGCCAGAGCTGCCTGTCTCCTCGTCACCCATCGCTGTTGCAGCATCCATACTAATCCCACTAGCACTAAGTATACCCACCACATTTTTATCCACACGTCCTACATGCGACAGGTAAGCTTTATTTATTTGTCACAGGGACAAGTACTCAAAGGGACCTTTATGTAAATACTAACAGAAATAATAAGAGCGCATTAACATTGGTAAGTACTTTTACTATTTTAATCTGTGACGTACGGGACGTATTAGGGTCAACCCACACGTACCACAACCATAACCACACCACAACCACAACACGTGGTCGGGCGCATATTTTGTATTGCATATTTTTTTTGTTTTAGTAGAGTTTACACGTACCACATTTTGCCGTTAAAGGTGGATACCGACCACATCGCAACCACAACGCAACCATGACGCAACCAAATTGCAACCACGTTGCAGCTACAAAGCAATCACCAGCTACACAGTGAAATAGCCGCCGGCCACATCGCAGATACAACGTTGTGTCGACGCAACGACATTGCGCGCTCTATGAAAGCCCGAGTCGAACTGTATCTGCACACGAGTTTTTGAGTTTAAAAAAAAAAGCGGGTGGGTCCGCTGTCAACAAACCGCTCCTGTTTATTTTATTTACAAAAAATAGTATTCTTGCGTTTTTTTGCATTATTAGTTGTATACGGGATAGCTTTTGGACTGAGTCGCTTCCTTCGTTTCGGTTGCAGGACTTGCCTACCTTGAAGAACAAGGTTCGCGTTCTTAAAGCATCTTCCTAAAGGTGCGAGATGCTTGGCGGCCGGAAAACTCTCATCGATTATAGACCATTGTGTCCAATCGAATGATACACAGGACTGGGTGGCTTTGTTGTCTTTTGCTTTCACTGCCTTGAGAACACCGAGCGAAGGCGTTAAAAAGTCACTCACAGCAAAAGTTAAGGATAATATTGTGGGGGACGTTCAGTCTGAGGTCTTGGGTGGCCGCCCCCCTGGGAGACCTTCTTCTTTGTACCATGCGGTTCAAAGTAAGGTTTTTGACGGTGATCTCACAGGAGCGGCGCAATTGTTGACTTCGGATTGTACGTTTGCACCTTCCAATGAGCACACTCAGATCCCCCCGGCCCCGGACCCACCAACACCTTGTCTTACAGTGAAACCGGACGAACTAGCATCGGCTCTCTACTCGTTTTGTCGGGTTCTGCTTCGGGCCTTGATGGCTTGCGTCCGGAGCACCTTAAGGAACTTACCTCCTCATCGGCGGGGGACAACGGACCTCGACTATTGGAATCCTTGACGGCTGTTTGTAATTTTCTCTTGGCGGGTCACTTGAACTCTGAAGTCTGTCCATTTCTGTACAGTCAGTCTGTCTGTCAGGCACTCTATGCGCACTGCAGAAAAAAGATGGGGGGGTTCGACCGATTGCGGTAGGCAACACGATTCGCCGTCTCGTGGCAAAGCTGTGCTTCCAGGCCGTTAAAGGTGGCATGGCGGCCTATTTGCAGCCCCACCAACTAGGGTTTGGTACCCCTTTGGGTTGTGAAGCAGCTATCCATGCCACTCGTTTGTTTCTCTTCCGCGAGCATAGCGATGATATCCTGTTGAAGTTGGATATTCGAAACGCCTTCAACAGCATAGATCGCGGTGCTATGCTGGCGGAAGTTCGAACAATGACTCCTTCCATTTTCCCCTTTCTGAGTCAGTGTTACTCATCACCGAGTAATTTGTCATACAATGACGAGTTGATATTGTCTCAGGTGGGAGCGCAGCAGGGTGACCCTCTGGGCCCTCTTATTTTTAGTCTGGCCATCCATAAGACAATCAGTTCCCTTGAGACCTCCTAAATCTTTGGTATTTGGATGATGGCACCATTGGCGGATCCCCGGCCGATGTTGAAAGAGACATGAAGGCCTTGTTTCCGGCCCTCAAAGCACTGGGGTTGGAAGTCAATACGGCCAAGTGCGAGTTTTTCTCCGGCAGCCCAGTGGCCGCGGATATAGAAGCCAGATTTGCGTCTCTTATTTCTGGACTTAGATTTGTGGCCCAGGAATCTTTGTGCCTCCTGGGTGCCCCTATATTTGCTGAGGGTGTTTCCGAATGCTTGGTGACTAAGAACTACACACTGGCGTCACCCGCGGACCATTTCAAGCATCTTCCCGCAAATGTTTCGCTGACATTCCTTAGAGCCTGCTTCGCGATGCCCAAGTTGACTTATATCATAAGGACGGCTCCTTCTTAGACGTTTCCTGAGGAAGTGCAGCGCTTCGATGATACTCTGAAACAGATCCTAGAAGAGACGATCAATGTCAGCCTAGATGAGTCGCAGTGGAGCCAGGCTTGCTTGCCTATTCGGTATGGCGGCTTGGGTGTGCGTCGTTTGCGTGAGTCCGTCCCCTCCGCTTTCCTTGCTTCCGCGTACGGAGTCACGGAACTTGTCACTAAAATCTTACCAGCCACTGGTGACAGAATCTGTGTTCCGTAAGCGTCGGAGGCTTATAGTGTGCGGTCGGCTGCCTGTACGGGTGAGAATCAACCAGAAAACCGGAGAGGCAAAGGGGTTGGGACGATATTTTATGTAGCAAAGTCTTCTCGGAACTCCGCGAGGCAAGCTCTGGAGCCACACGTGCTCGTCTGAATGCCGCAGCTGTGCCAGAGTCGGGCGCCTGGTTGCATGCCTATCCTTTTCCTCAATTGGGCACGCTTCTGGACGACTCTGTGTGGGTGGTGGTGGCGCTCAGACTGGGCTGCCGTGTTTGCGAGCCCCATACTTGCGTTTGCGGCACTTGCGTGGGTTCAAATGGTCACCATGTTCTCAGCTGTGCCGATGTGCGGGTCGGCGGCCTCGGCACCATGCTTTGAACGAGATCCTGAGGCGCGCTCTTGTGTCAGCTGAAGTGCCTTCAGTGTTGGAACCCCCGGGATTGTCCCGGGCTGATGGTAAGCGTCCAGACGGGCTTACTTTGGTCCCGTGGCAGAGGGGTCGGTGCATTGCTTGGGATGCCACGTGCGTGTGCACTTTCGCTGCTTTCCACCTCCGGGGATCCCAGCAACGTGCCGGTTCCGCTGCAGGGTTGGCCGCAAGGGGCAAGAGTCATAAGAATGCTGATTTGGCCCTGGCCTACGACTTTGTCCCCTTTGCTGTGGAAACGGCCGGCCCGTGGTGTGCCAATGCAAGGAAATTCATAGGGGACATCGGGCAGCGTCTGAGAGAGAAAGGCCGGGACACCCGCGCTTGGTGGTTTTTGACGCAGCAGATTTCTCTGTCCATCCAGCGCCGTAACGCCGCCGCTATAATGGGCACGTTTGGGCAGGGTGCATTACGGGGGGGAATTTTCGACGAATAATGTTTTCGCATTGAGATTTAATTTTAAATATCTAGTATTTTATAAGGTGTTAATTAAGGAGTACTATTAATTACTTGATTAACTTTTTGTATGGAATAGCTGATTTTTATTTTGCGAAATCAAGGTTGGCCCCATAGTAAAAGTTGTTCTTACTATACATATCCCTCATAATCCCTCAGTAATGTTCAAGCTTTTTTTATGCATTGTATAATGACAGGCCTTAGTGATAATAGGTAATTCAATTATTTTTTATTATTTCTATTGAAATCAAACAAGATCAATAAATATTTAAAAAAAATTAGGTGATGCTGAAATGAAAAATTAAATAATAAAATTAAGGATTTTATAAATTTTCCACGTAATAATATTATTAAAGTCAAAGTCAAAGTCAAATCGTTTATTGCACATTATGGATTATGTAAAACTAATAATAATAACATAAACATAATGACCCAAATGAGGGTATGGCCATTAAGTGTGGAGCGGACCGATCTGTTTTCTGCTTGATTCATTTATAAAGTTTTGTCGTCTAAAAAGTATTTTATTGAATAATATTTTTTTCATCACACTTGCTCGTAAAGTGGATCTTATCGCATCGGTTTTAGGCTCATAATCCAAGCTATTACGCACGCGTGCCTTTTACTTTACATTACGGCACATGGTGCTATAATAGGTATAACCCGGTAAAGTCAAGTTTGTACGTGACTGCAATTAGACGTACGTATACGAAGCACTCTTAATATAGCCGGGTAATACTTACAGTTTTTTTGTAATACCAACAAAGAGTTCTTATGCCGCTGAAGTAAATGTCAACCTGCGCGCGCATTACTGATTTGGGCGCCATTTTCCGTAAATGTTTGTTGACGTTTTCGCTGTGTGGTTGATTATTATCAAAATAAATGTGTTTTTTCCTCGCAAGTGTGACGAAAACAGTCGTATGAAACTCTTGTGCTATGTTTCAATACACTCTCGGCTTCCTTATCGCGCTCGCCTGCGGCTCGCGCGCATAATACCGCCTCTAGTGTAATGACCAACATAGCACACTTGTATCATAATGTACTATTTTTTATTAACAAGGTTTTGAATTTAATCGCAAAACTATGTTCGTTTTCACTCTTTAAGTAAAACCAAAAAGTAAATCCGCTATGTTGGCTTCATATAATTTGTGATGTTGTACCACACAAAACAAGACAGTAGGTACTATGTACAGATGATTCACTACCACAGAAAACGCTAATCAGGACACCGTTCGACTCATAATCGTGAGGTCGCCGGTTCAGACCCAGGTCCATACCAATGAGCTCTTTGGAGTTTATGTACAGATTTTCATACCAATGGCTTCTCGGTGAAGAAAAATATCACAAAGGACGACCAATTGAAGAAGTAATTCATTGACGTATGTAAATCCACCAACCCGAAACTGGGCCAGCGTGGTAGATATGGCCCATGACTGCATGGGCTATATCTACCACCAGTACTGGACTATTAATAAGGCTGATTATGCTTTATGGGGATTTCTATGAACGTCCGACATAATTACCTACTTCGTCGTCAGCCATAAAACGTGCACTGCTGGACGAAGGCCTCCCCCTTTATAGAGGGGTGTTGCCATAATCCCCACACTTGGCAGGCGGCTTGGGGATCGCAGAATGGTCACCACCGTTAACCAAGAGGACGGTGCTGCCCGTCCTCCGGTGGGCCTGGTTGCAGTTTAAGGACATACCCAGGTCCCTACCTACCTACTTATTCTAGTATATTATAGTAACCATCATCAGGCACCACTTTCACTAAAGGAACAACCCTGATTTCACAAAAAATTATGTTAAGTACTCAAGTACCTACATGTTTTTGCTGTACATTCTTGCGTCAGTCTAGCGCACCATATGTCAAATAAGATAAGTACTTTTTTTATTATTATTATTACTAATGAATGTAAAACCTAGTTCAGGCTATTAGCTTAGTAAGTTTTTCTTTAACTTTTTGTATTCATATTATTACTCAAGCCTTTGGGTTTTCTGTAAATTATACGAGTATAATTTTAAATAAATAGGTAAATAAAATTCAAATTACAGTCACATGATTGTTTCGTTACACTTACCGTTATAACGATCTGAAAACTCTGAATTGAATGTTTACGGGTAGAACTGAATTCGGGTAGTTGGCAGATTGGCACAAAATCATAAAACTTTAAAACAGTTATAGTTTAATCGCTTTATTTTATTATTTGGTTCATAATAATTAAACGTCAGTGTCAAACTCTTTCATCAATAACTAAACAAAAACAATCTAACAGGACTAAAACTAGCTGGGATTCATTTCATTTCAGTACGAGTCCGCGTGCGGAAGAAATTCGGACCACCCCCAAAATTCTCCACTTTAAATCATTCCGAGCAAACTCTACCGACTCGACCGAATCTACCAATCCCCCCCCCCCCCCCCCCCCCCCAACTTCCCTTCCTTTGAATCAACTACCCAAATATCCATTTTCATCACAATAACTTCAAAAACAAAGCACTTTCCATACAACATTCCACCTTCCTTTCCCCCCCCCCCCCTTAAATTGCACCTGTCAAATAAATATTTAAATCAGTATTTTTTATTTTAAATGAACTATCTAAATCCAAATTTTCGTGTCTAAAAGTCCAAAACAAAGGAGTTCCATACAAACTCCCCCCCCCCCCTCCTTGGGGATCGAATTTGGAAAAATCCTTTCTTAGTACACCCCTCCGCATAGAGACGAATACACCCTCCTAACTTCAAGTCTGTACGACCAGCGGTTTGGGCTGTGCGTTGTCTATCAGTCAGTCAGTCAGGACAGAACCTTATATATATATATATATTATATTAGATGTAAAAAAGAGATACCAACAGTTTTAGTCCCAATAATTAAGTAATTTTTTAATGCATAGGCAATTATACAAAATTAAGACGCAGGACTTGAACCTGTATGGGTTAAACTACACGTACCACAACCACACACGACACGTAGTCGCGCATATTTTGTATTGAAAATGAATAGTAGAATGTACACGTACCACTTTTTTCCGCGTGCTTGATACCGACCACATCGCAACCACAACGCAATCACCAGCTACACAGTGAAGTAGCCGCCGGCCACATCGCAGATACAACGTTGCGTCGACGCAACGACAGTGCGCGCTCTATGAAAGCATTTTGTCGGTACCACAACGCAACTGCAAAAAGCTGCAGCGACACTATTCACACGTAGCCACTGCGTCACCACATTTTGTCGTTGCGATGTGGTGTGGTTGTGGTACGTGTGAGTTGACCCTATATGAGCAATCTCCGGGTTTCCGTCCTGACTGCTTTGCCAATAAAATTAAGCTACAAAATTCTCTGATATACCCGGTATAATTCTTAATCCATTATAATTATGCTATAGTCAACCAAAGCATTCAAATCCTGAAGCGTTGCATTCCTACCAGACGTCTTAATTTTGCATACTGATACTCAAGTGTAGGAATACCCAACACTTCATATAAATACTATCTATCAAATTAAGTTTCGTTTACGGTAATTATCTTAGTTTGGTTTTGTGGTGCAACAGAATTGACATCATAGTTAATTTTAAGTTTTATTTAATACGTGTTAGTCATTTCGCTCGTCTTTGCAGTTGCACCTCGAAGTTGTCGACATGTTTCATCATGATGTCGAACTTGGTGCGCAGCGGGGCGTGCTTGTCGGAGCCAGGGGTCGCGGGGAGCAGACGGTACCGGCGCAGAAGGCTCGCCACTGCTGTCTTCATCGACATCATCGCGTACCGGTACCCTGGGGGCAAGGATGTTCTTAGCTTTCTAGCGTAGGACTTTTTCAAGCTTACAATTTTGGTAGGTACTGCGACTGTTATGGGCAGCTGTGATGCTTACCACCAGGCAAACGTCTCGCTCGTCTCGTCAGTCGTTTCTCCAATGCATAAAAAAGCGCCTCGTGTTGCCGTCTGTTATTCGGTCTATTACCGTTAGCTTATGGACTCTTTCTATTGTAAATCCGTGTCTGAACCGTACTAAGAATACCTAACTCCTCCAAGTATTCAAAGTAGATACCAACTCGTATTTGTTCACAAACAAATTATTAGTTTTGGGTTTTCACGTTTTAAAAGTCACAAGGCTTACATGATTACGGTTTTTTTTACAATTACAGTTTTATATAATTACTAGCTTTTGCCCGCGGCTTTGCCCGCGTAGTAATGTTGAATACTGGAATTCGGTTAAATCGGGGCCCAACTCAATTGAATCACTAAAATACGTATATTATTGCATTTTTTCCAAGCCGCTTGCAAGTCTTTAAATTTGCTTGAGGATGACCAAATTAAATATTAAAAATTAATTTAGCAGCTTAGGCTGTACAGTATCTATAATAATTATGTCCGTCAGACAGTCGTCTGCGTGGACCTACAAAAAAATAGCCTATGTCCGTTTCCGAACCTTATGCTATAACTACGTATGCAAAAATGCAGCTCCATCTGTTCAGCCGACCAATAAATACGCCCATCCCCGTCCCCATTCCCAGCCTCATCCCTATAAGCGGCCCCTTCCCCATCCCCATCCCGATACCAAATGTCATTTTAATATGAACACGCCCATCCCCTCCCCATCCCCGTTCCCTCCCTCATCCCCATCCCGAACCCCACCTTCACCCCATCCCGTCCCCACCCCATCCCGATTTCAACTTTCATCTTAATATGGACACGCCCATCCCTGTTCCCAGCCTCATCCACATCCACATCCCCTCCCCACCTGTCCCCACCAAATCCCCACCCCATCCCCACCATCCCCACCCCATCCCCATCCCCACCATCGCCATCCCCACCCCATCCCCATCCCCATCCCGATACCAATTGTAATCTTAATATTAACATGCCTATCTCCGTCCCGTCTCCGTTCCCAGTATCATCGCCACCCCCACCCCCACCCCCATTCCCACATCTATCCCCATCCCTATACCAAATTTCATTTTAATATGTACAGCCGTTACAAAGTTAAGGAGAAACAAACGTACTATCACTAAAACTTAGTATTTTTTTTATACTAACGGGAGCTGATTTTGAAAAAACTGTGACACCCGTATCTTCTTATTTTTATAGTAGAATATGTATACCAAGTTTTGTATCAAACGAACCAGAGAATAAAAAGTTTCATACAAACTTTAACACCCCATTTAACCCCCTTCGGGGTTGATTTTCGAAAATTCCTTTCTTAGTGGGCGTTTGCACCTCTCCAAAAACATACCCTCCAAATTTCAAGTCTCTACGTTTAGCGGTTTGGGCTGTACGTTGTCTATATGTCAGTCAGTCAGTCAGTCAGTCAGGACAAAGCCTTTTATAGTTATAGATTTTGTCAATAAAGTGTGCAATAAAAAAAATATTTTATTTGAATGTGTTTTTCAAGGACTTTTTGTTTTGTTTTAACGTAAAACAACGACGTATTAAACTTGGTGTTACTATAATGTACAAAAAAAGTAAAAAACAAAAAACACAAGAGTAAAAATCAGAAGAAAAAAAACTAAAGGATTCAAACTTATTATTGGTAAAAACCACTGAAGAAAGAAGTAAAAGTAAGGCCTTCGCTTTTCAGTGGTAAAAACAGCCAATGCAAGCGGTTCACATATTTCAAAACGTATAAAACTGTCAAACAGTCTATCTTAAATCAAATTCTGCATATCATAACGTACCAATGCATCCTCTCGGTCCGTAACTGAACGCCATGAACGCCGCTGGATGCTTCAGCGGCGTGTCTATCCACCTCTCAGGGCGGAACACAAAGGAGTCATCGCCCCAATACTTGGGGTTGCGCTGGATGGCCCAGATGTTGACTAAAACCCCACAGTTCTTGGCGAGAACGTGACCCGTGGCTAGAATGGAAAGCATATGTCTTGAAGAAACCACGTAAAAACAACGAATATTAATACCTAAATAGATAAATATATCTCTTTATTGTTCACACCCAAAAATTTTACACAAAAATAAACAGGGTAACAGCTAGTGTTACAATTGGTGCCCTTATTGCTATGACTACCTAAGCATTCTCTTCCAGGCAATTTGTTATTTAAATAAGTATCTGTTCCAGGCAACTTTATGAGCATCAGAAAAAAGTGTGTGAATTGAAAATAACACACAAAAGTCAACATCTCTAAGACATAATAATAGTGATCAGTACGAGCATGGGATATTAAAGCCTAGTAAATACTAGGTACCTACTGGACAGTGGCTGAAAGCTAAAGACTGAAGATAGAGTTGAGTAGTGTGTCTTGGGAAATCCAGCAATGAACACTACTGTAGTACAGTAACCTGGGACCTGGGTATGTCCTTAAACTGCAACCAGACCCAACGGAGGACGGACAGCAGCGTCCTCTTGTTTAACGGTGGTGAGCATTCTGCAATCCCCAAGCCGCCTGCCAAGTGTGGGGATCATGGCAACACCCTTCTATTGGGAGGCCTTCGTCCAGCAGTGGACGTCTTATAGCTGACGACGAGTACAGTAATAGGCTGATTTTGATCGTATGGGAAAATTTACACAACTAAGCCACGCAACACTTTGTAAATAAGTTTTTTAAAAATATTTGCGGTCAAATTATTTTTTTATTAATTTCATGTTTAACTACTCCCCATATTCACAAAATTAAAAAGGTATAATAAAATAAACATCGAAAAACAATACAAATACAACAAAATTGGCCAAATCAAATCATCAAAGTTATACGCAGCAGCAGCAGTGTCTTGCAGTTTCACCCGCTATTTTATAGAAATCGTATATTTTTCTGTGATATTTGACCGGCTAGTGGTTCTAAGGATAAAAAACATGTTTCGTGATCTGTTGGTTTGTGATTTTGTCGTTTGACATAGCAAAACATTTTAGGCTGGAAAACATAGGCAAACATAAATTATGTCCTGGAAAAATATACTATAAGTAATTTAGTAAGATAGTGTGTGAAACCGTAAGGATTAAGGACCTGCTAGTAGTAATAGATCAAGTTACTTACGCAAGGTCAAGTCTTTCAGCGCCTTCCTCACGATGACAGGCACTGGAGGGTAGAGTCTTAGTGTCTCTCTGATGACAGCGTCTAAGTACTTCAGTTTAGGGAGGTCTGCTGCCACTATGGGCCGGTCGGAGTTGCCGAGTACTTCTTGTATTCTGGGAAGAAAACCCTTAACTAAATTATCTTGTTCCTTAACTTTTTACAAATAAAGATGGACACTAGAATCAAGAAGGTGGGAAGGACCAATCGGCAAAAGGACCAGAGGACGTCCAAAGAACAGATGGATTAACGAGATAATAGCCATAGCAGGGAAAGAATGGCGATTAATAGCAAGGGACAGAGAACTTTGGAGTAAACTGGAGGAGGCCTATACTCAGACTAGGGTTCCAGCTTCAGACAACAAATAAATAAATATTTAAATAAGATTGCATGTCATTTGTATAAAACATTTTAGATTACTTAACTAACGTAACTTTTTATTATTTAAGGTTGTTGGAAATAAATGCGCTTTCGTCGTCAGCCATAAAACGTCCACTGCTGGAAGAAGGCTTCCGTTTAATAGAGGGGTGTTGCCATAATTCCCACGCTTGGCATGCAGCTTGGGGATCGCAGAATGGTCACCACCGTTAACCAAGAGGACGCTGCTGCCCGTCCTCCGGTGGGTCTTGTTGCAGTTTAAGGACATACCCAGATCCTTAATGCGCATTTGTTTTTTTTACTTTAATTTTCATCCCGTGAATGTCCAATGTAAAAGGCCACAGTATTTATTTACAAAGAATAGGAATTACGTAGGAAATACATAATTATATAGGAATAGTCCCGGTCTTCATCATAGGAAACTCCCATAGTGCGTTGCCAAGAATGTTCGCCAAAGGTCGAAAATTAAGTTTTATCGTGCGAATGCCAGTCTATGTCGATTTGTGAAGCCGCATCACCAATAATATCTATTTCGAAGGGTATATAACGTTATACATTCGGTCTTTACAGGTTGTCAAATCATATTGGCAGAGGCTGATAAGTTCTGAAAATCAGTAATCAGTAATGCAAGAAAGTTTAGTTTGCAGTCAAAACTCTTAACAAGTCAAACAAAAACAGACAACAGTAAACTGAACAGGTTGGTCAAAAGTAGTTTTTTACGGTTATATACAGGGTTAGTCCTAATCAGTTAGCATCCCTTTAATTGTATATTCTATATTCTGTACATCAAAACAAACAACTTTAACTCTCTGGCCTACATTGAAATCGATAAAAAAACAGCTGTTACATAATTTTTTCACAAAGCCAATTTTTTTTTGTATGGAACATTTGATCACGATTTTTGATTTACAGAATATGCCCTTCAAGGGATGCTAACTGATTAGGACTGTAATGCTTACTCCTTGTAAACTTTTTCCTGAACATTGTCATGTCTGGACAGCATTAGAGTTGTAAACGCCGTACCCACTGCTGAAGTGTCTGTCCCGGCTAGCACCAGCACTAAAGTTTCTTCTTGAAGTTCCAGATCAGAGAATCCATCATCACCACCAGTTGACTCTATTAGCAGTTCTAGAAATGTCTTCATGCTGTTACTGGTATCTAAAACATGTTGAGTAATTAATTAAAGGAATCTTCGGAATGGATGGCCTAATATATTTACAAAAGATATTTCGGTAACGCTGGTTGTGATCTTACGTTGATCAGACTCTGGTTGGTTCACCCTTTCTTCTCTCATACTCTGTCGCTTGTTTTTAATTATCTGAAATAATATTATAGACTTTAATTTGTATTGCACATATTTGAAAATACTTTGTTCAATGAAAAAATTACCATAAGAACATTTCAGTTCACAGTGTGTTTTGTGAGGTTTGGCTTGAATTCTTTCTACGCTGAGTCAGTCGCGTACCAATAATGTTAGGTTCAATAATGGACCACACTGAGACCACAAAATAGATAGGTACTGTTTTGTGCTGAGACGCTGAACTCAAAGGCGCGTATGTTGGCTGACATCGACAATCGTGCAAGCAAACAATAGGCTAGATGACTGGTTTTTTATTATTATCCTATTAAAATGTGGCCCATAAATATAGCTGATTAATGAAAACAAAATGAAAATCTGATCAAAAATAAGCAACTTATAAGCATTTTAATATCACGCTAGACAGAGAGGCGAAACAGCAAACCGTGACGTCACTTCTCAGTACGCAATATACATTTTATTCTGACAAGTAAGGCATGACGTCATTTTTTGTTTTGTGGAAAAGGGACAGAGTTGTCTCTACCAAAAACTTTAAACGCTTATATATCAAAACATAAATAACCGATTTAAATATTTTTTTCAATAAACAAACTATATTTACTTAAATTCTTCATCGAAGTTATTGGTTTCAACGATTTAAACATCAGTCATCTACCCTATTGTATGCGACCGACACAGCGTAAGATAAATTCAGGCCTTAGCAGGTAAAATTCTGTGGTTAGTATCTAGTTAACGATAAAACAATGAGCGTTTAAATGGAATAAACGTAGTATATGAGCACTCCAGATCAAGAACATTTTTTAAATTCTCGATTCTAATCTCATAATATTCGCAAGAAAATCAGAAAAATCGTTTATAGAGACATACCCTAGACATAAATAGGATTGAGAATTAGGCAAAACACTTTTATAGGATACTGCATGTCTGTTATGCAAAAACACAGAGTTAAAAAAATCTATTATCTGTAGGCAAAAATCACCACAGATTAGGTCTGTGATAGCGTGACAAACTGATACATAATTAACTTACACGACAACACTAGGGAACCAAAAAATGAAAACTAGACAGTCTAATAATACGCTTTAAAAAAAATACAACCGACTTCAACTTCGAATACCTGGATGACATCTTCATATTTTCTAGTAATATTGATTTAAAAACCAAACTAAACCGATTTCAATAAAATGTATATGGGACCACCTTTGAAGTATTACCTACCAAACAAAAAAGAATTATCAAAATCAGTACATAAATGGCGGAGTAATCGCGTAATATAAAATCAAACAAAAAAAAACTTAGTCGAATTGAGATATTCCTTTTTTGAAGTCGGTTGAAAAGAGAGAAGGAAGGCAAAAGAACGAGTAGTAAGATCTCAGGCCGACAATAAACCACCTATAATTGTGATGACGTTTAGCCAGTAACTGCCCTGTCTGCGTTGGTATGCAATGACGTACATCATGTTGGTGTTGTTAATAAATAAGTTATATTTAGTGCGGTTTGAAAAAAGAACACGAGATTGATGTTTTTTCAAGACACATTCATGATTTTAAATCAAGCCTTGGACTGATTATTACTAAAACATGACATCCTTACATTCTTATTGCACAACAATAATTAAATGTGTCTGATTATTTTGTTATAATTATCTAACTAGCTAATAACGAACTAAATATTTCTATTCAATTTTTTTATTGCATCAAAATTATATTGTCGAATAACTGTTAATAAATTTAAGGTTAATAATTTATTTTATTTTATAAAATAAGTTTGCTGTGGTCTATCTAGCATGAGGTTTATACCTATAATTGAAGCAGCACTTATCCTGTGAATTGTGTGCTTATCTAAGTTGATGAATTTGTATTGGTGGTTGCTTTGTTGGTGTAACATTTAAATAAATAATAAAGAAATAAATTAATTAATAAAGAGTCATACACGGCCAAAAAAGCCACAGAAGAATTCCTCTAGAATCATACCCGGTCTATAAAGCCACAAAGCTCTCTTCTATGGGTAACATGCCTTCTGCCGTAGGGTGTCATCTTGTAAACCGCGTCGTTATACAGCCACGGCTGGCAGATTCGCGCCGAGTCCAGCTTACATATCTCCTCGAAAGCCTTCAGAAACGGCTGGTCAGGCTGCAGCTGCGCGTTCACGCGGATCCCGAGAGTAGATTCTTGGAAACAAAAAAATTGGAAATCACTGACAACATACTACTTAGCAACCTTACATATAAAAAAGTTATTTTGTCCTAGACGACAGGTCACCCAACAAAATCGCCTCGCCTTGCCTAAAGTTAAGTAACCGTGTGATCAGAAATTTAGCCACACTTAGCCTGGTATAGGAAAGGGCTCGTAAGATAGACTACCGGAAGACACTATTTAGGAGTTCGGTGACAGACTTTGAAGGAACGAATAAGAAAATAGGAAGGGAAGGAGGAAGGTCGGTAAGGTCCGTCCGCTTTTCGTCTGTCTGTGTATATTGGAGCCGAGACCTAGAAAGTGCCTTTCCAAACTATCGTTTCCTCACGATGTTTTATAGAAAATGGCTCTTAAGATAGACTACCGCAAGACACTATTTAGGTGTTCGGTGACAGACTTTGAAGGAAACAATAAGAAAAAAGGAAAGAAAGAAGGAAGGTCGGTAAGGTCCGTCCGATTTTTGTCTGTCTGTGTAAGTTGCAGCCGAGACCTAGAAAGTGATTGATTGATTAACTCTGTTTTACTCTTTTTTTTTCTCTTCCATAGTACTGTTTCCGCCCGATGTTTTTTTTTCCCAGGCAGCTCAAGCTTATTAAGTCATGAACTCACTAAGTCTAAGAAAGTACTGACCACATACTGAGTCCATGGAGTAGGTGGTGATGTACTTCCAGATGGAGAAGGATCCCTTGCCCGCAACCCGCTCGAGCTGGCTTGCCATCACCTCGCTCTGCCGGGTGAAGATCTGTGCAAACTGTGCCAGGTTCTTCGGACTGAAGGTCGGAGCCAGGAACTTGCGCCGAGGACGCCAGATTGGAACTGCAACATGACGATACATTGAATATGACTGTACTCACTAACCTATTCATTGTTGATTTTAGCTGCTACATATGTTATGAGACTGTCCTATGTCCTAAAGCTGCATTCGGTAATGCAACTCAGTAAGGGCAGCGTCTTCTCGGTTAACGGTGGTGAACATCCTGCAGCTATCCCCAAGCCGCCTGCGAAGCGTGAGGATTATGACATACCTCTTTCTTCGTCCAGAAGTAGACGTCTTCTGGCTGATGATGATACGGTATGGGTATATGGTCTGCTAAGATAAATAATACTGTGGGTATGAATGTCTCAAAGTATTGAGCACCAATGCTGCGATAACCTGGCTTTCTCTCTTTTCTGTATCTCTCTATTAATGTGTTTTATGTGATGGCTCTATACCTATAGATCTCTGGTCTGAAATAAAGATTTATTATTATTTGTTGTTATGTACTCAAATTCCTGGGTACTGTACTGCTGCAAGTTATCTCTTTCCATTGGGAAAGCGTCTTGTTCATTTGATTACTTATTACCAATAAAATATTTGTCCGCGATTATTTATTGCGTGATCGCTATAATTTACGCCGTTGAATAAATAATCTTGTCTAGCTCTTATAAACCACTGGTATTATTCAATTATTTGTATGGTTAACAAGGCGAGTCAGATGATCTCGTGATGGTCATAACGCCATCATTACCATTGTCTTCTGCAATGTTTATCCATCAGCAGCAGCAGACATTTTAACAAAAAAGTCTATGGCGTCACTGCATTGGCGTTCATTCATATTGTAACATTCAGTGTTGTGTATTATTTCAATGGTGTGTTTTATTTTCAACTGACTTCAAAAAAAGAGGTTCTCATCTCAATTCGACTGCAGGTATGTTTTTTTTTTGTATGTTTGTTACGCGATTACTTGGCCAATTATGAATTGATTTTGATGGTTCTTTTGTTTGTTTAATATATGGTCCCATGTATTATATAAATTTTATTGAAATCGGTACAGCAGTTTGGTTCATCAAAATAACTGGAAAAAATATTTCACCCAGGTAATCGAAACTAAAGGTGGTTGATGAAAAATAAAGTACATGTAGCTTTAACATTTTGCTAGCTTGAAACGAAAATCTAATATAAAAAAAGGCTCTGTCCTGACTGACTGACTGACAACGCACAGCCCAAACCGCTGGTCGTACAGACTTGAAATTTGGAGGGTGGAAAGGGGGGTGGAATGTTGTATGGAAAGTTCTTTGTTTTTGAAGTTATAGTGATGAAAGTTGATATTTGGGTCGGCAGAGCCGGTAGAGTCGGTAGAATTGGTAGAGTCGGTAGAGTTGGTAGAGTCGGTAGAGTTCGGGGAGTTGGAGGGGGCCTAAAAAAATTGCTCGGGATGATTTAAAGTGGTGGATTTTGGGACCGGGCCAAATTTCTTCCGTACGCGGACGAAGTCGCGGGTGACTTCTAGTACTATATATAAATTTCTGATATAAGTTCGTAACAAAAGTAAATAAACACTAGTCTTGTTGGAAGGGTAGGAAATAGGAATTACCACAAGGAACGCGAACGCGAACGTGTAAAATGTAACCTTTAATGTTTGAGTGGTCGAACAATTAATGACACTATGATTTATATCGAAAGGTTAACAACTTTTATTTCCAATTAATCAATTTCTAAAAATAATACATAAATACAATATTTTTGGACACTAATACTTAGATTAGGTGAGGATAACAGCGAGGATAGCTAACGCGTTAGGATCACACGTCACAGGGCATGGGCTCGAATCCCAACCTTGAGATTGAGCTGCTGGAATACGTCTCAAGGAAACCGTAGGATGGTGATAGAGTATAGTACTCGGCTTGCTAGCTACCATTCTCATTTGAAAACAAGTACCTAAGCATTCTAGGCTAGAAGAAACCGATTCACTCGCGACTTGAAGTTACCCACATTGTATTTGTCGGGAAAGTCCCACTTGGGGAGCGCTTTCCGCACTGTTTAGTTTAGCAGTTCGCAAAATTAAAGTGGGATCGTACTGTTTCGTGCGCGTTTTTGGAATATCAACCATGAAATGGTGTCGCTTTTTCGAGGTCCTGGCCGCTCGCAGGGTGGGCAGGGAGGGATCAGATCATGCAGATCCGAACTTTCTCATACACCTTACGAGTGTACGAGACGAGACGAGAGAGAGTGAAGCTTACCACCAGGTGAAAGTCTTGCTCGACTCGTCACTAGAACGTATAAAAAAATTTATAAACAGTGGAAAACCAAATTTTAAAAAAGTAGAATGAGAATGTAAGAAGGTCATGGTTAAATTACCTGGTGCGAATACGCTTCCGTTTCCCGTAAGCATTCTGGAGACCTTGATCACGTCATCTTTCTCCAAGCAAGTCTTGAGCACCAACTCTGCTATTTCGGGATCGCTTATATCTAAACAAACACACGTCACCATCTTAGACTTATTAATAAGTTTTTTAATTTGTATAAATATCCTTTGTCGAGCACCCAAAAAATAATATAATACGCTTAAAAAAAAAATACAACCGACTTCAACTTCGAATACCTGGATGACATCATCATATTTTCTAGTAATTTTGATTTAAAAAGCCAAACTACTAAACCGATTTCGATAAAAACTATATGGGACCATCTCTAAAGTATCACCTACCAAGCTAAAGTCATCAAAATCAATTCATAATTTGGCGGAGTAATCGCGTAACATACATACAAAAAAAACCAGACAGTCTAATAATACGCTTTCAAAATAATACAACCGACTACAACTTCGAATACCTGGATGACATCTAAATATTTTCTAGTAATTTTGATTTCAAAACCAAACTACTAAACCGATTTCGATAAAATGTATATGAAACCTCTGAAACAAAAAAATAATCATCATAACCCGTTCATAAATTAGCGGAGTAATCGCGTAACATATATAAAAAAATATATACATACATGCAGTCGATTCGAGAACCTACTTTTTTGTAGTCAGTTGCAAATATGTTAAAAAAATATATTATGTATAGAAATATGTTATGTATGAGTTTCATAGAAATCGCTCTAAATTTAGTAGTTTTTAGTTATAGAGATTAGTCGTATCTTGTTATAAGCTAGATATACTCGTAAATAAACATTACTAGCTATTGCCCGCGGCTTCACCCGCGTGGGCTAAGTATTTTTCACAGACCTATCTGTGACCACACCGTGGCTTTAAGCTTATTATTAGGTTACCGAAGTTACTGCCTAAGCCGTGATAGTCTAATTAGGAGACCGCTCGGCTTGAAATCGTGAAATCAATCGCAGGTTCAAATCCTGGCTCAACCAATGAGCGTACCGTTGAGTTTATGTACGAATTTTTATACCACTTACTTTTTGGCGAAGGGAAACATTGTGCCTGGTCCTGCATACGTCCGGAGAAGAAATTCAATCGCGTATATCGCCCAATCAACCTGTAGTGTGAAGTATCTTCGAGGTTATGCCTAACTCCAGCAGTAGCCTATTAAAAAGGCTGAATAGCCTTATGGTATGCTATAATGACCAATGGGACAGATGCAGTAAAACTGACTCAACTGATAATTTTGACTTGTGAATTTCGAAGATTTTTAATACTATTGTTTATATTTTCCCAATTATGTGTATTTTGACTAATTTTGACATTTTTATTTCCATTCTGTTTTATAATTTAATATTAATGTTTTTATTGGCTGTATGTATTTTCTATTTAATAATTTTGTAATCTTGACATCTTAGTAAATTATAAGTTTAATATAATTATTTCGTGAGGTAAATATAATTGGACCTAGATTCGTTTTTATCCTCAATAAATAAATAAATAATACCACACCAAGTTTGATAATTCAATTCAATAATAAGTATTATCGTTTGTTTACCGTATGAGAAAAGCAAATAACCTTTAAAAAGTGCCTTTCATGCATGGACATGGACACTCGCTTAAATTTTGATCTTTACCATTTTCAATCTACTGCTGAGTACGTATAGGTTTCTTCTTCAGTGTGCTATCGTTTCCGCTCCAGTGCAAGACTCACCCGTTGGTTTCCTGTCGTATTAAAATGGTGTTCGCCGACCAGCCGGATTACCGTGTAATCGCTTTCTGTCCGCGGCCACCAGTCTGTAAATACTCTAAAGCACCAATCCACCATCCGTCTTCATTTCTTATCAAGTGATACACACACAGACAGAGTCTCGCTGTCTGTTTAATCACGCCTTCGACCTTCGTTCGCCGTCATATTTAACCTTAACGTTTGGTATACGGTCTAGGAGATTGATGGCTAACATGGCCCGCTCTATTGCACTATGGGCTACTTAGATCTTTTGCGTGGTCTCTTTATTGGGGGTTCATGTATCAGCACTGTATGTGATGATAGATAAGAATAATTCGTTTCAGGCATTTTGGTCCTCAGACATTATGGGATCTTGCACTTAACCAATTTTCCAAACGCGGATGTTGAGACTTGTCATGATCTTAGTTTTGGTCTTGTGTATCTGGTTGAGAGTCACCCTAAAACCTATTTTTAATTCTCATGGAGTTGAGCATACTCTATAGGTCAGCATAGTTCTCAGCTAAACTGGTCTTCTTAGAAACGCAGATGCGTTTTGTGAGTGCCATTGACATTAGAACCTCTTTCACTCATTTCAAGAGTCTTCACTAAGTCACCTAGTACGTTCTTACGTTCATAATTCGTTGGCAATATCATTTTTTACTTTTACCCTTTTCTGTCATAGGACCATTGTAAGAAATCTCTAGAAAAAAGAGCTGAACCTCTACATCTATAACCTAACCGAGTTATAGTGAAAGTTATGTAATGCAATTTTTTCAACAGGCGTTAACTTTAGTTATTTGGAAATGTAAATAAAACACTTTTTTAAATAAAACATAATAGTAAAAAAATATATATATTTTTATGTTTTAATTTCTGGTATAAGTAAACATTGTTAATTGGATTGCTATTGTTGTTTTTCAGGCGGCATAGGTATTCAGATGGAAATGCAAATAAAAACAATATTAGTAGATTACTCACCTAGGGAGCAAAAGTAAAGAATGTCTTCATGACTATCGTCATCAAAGAAGGCTTCTTTATTTGCTCCCGGGGCGTGTATACGATTTTACATGCCGCTGCGGGAAGGAAGTGGTACCTTTCGCTCCGCGTAACGGAGCTAAAGTAAACCACTTTAGCACCACAGGCACGTAAAAATAATTATGCTTAGTGCATTTACCGAGTGTCATTACTCTATCTCTGATAATCACGAAATATCAACACTAACTTTTAAGAACATTTTAAGCTATAACAACCTTCTGCATTCAGCCTGTTAGGGGATGAATTTGAAAAAACGGTGAAAATAAGTATCTTGTTTTTGTTTTTTTTTTGTATATATTGTATTGAGTTTCAGTATTGTAGCTTTAATAATTACAAAGTTATATCGCCTTAGCTTTTAGGAAATATGAAATTTTAGCACCCATTTTTACCCTGTTGGGGATAAATTTCGAGAAACGGTGGAAGTTGTTTATTAATGGTACTATACATAACAAATATGCGAAGTTTCATCTCTCTTTAAGATAAATATTTACGTCATACAAACTTTGACACACAATTTCATCTCTCTAAAGGTCGAATAAAAAAAAAGTTTTTGTTTTTTAATTTATTCGTGTATGTACTGATTTTTATTATTCTAGCTTTAAGAATTACGAAGTTTAGTCACTTTAGCTTTTAGAAAAATCTTTAACTTAAGACCCCTATTCACCTCGATAGGGGTGAATTTCAAAAAAACGTGAAAATTTGTTTCTTGGTTTCTTTAGTTTAGTATATTTGCCAAATTTCATCATCGTAGGTGAAAAAAAAATTACAACCCCCTAATAATACACATGGGATGATTTTCAAAAAAATACACAAAATATGTATTATTTATTTATATTTGCCCAAAGCGCTCACAAAATTTCAGCGCCGTGGCATTGTTTTTTTTTTTATAATTTTGATTTTTCATCCCTAATAAAGCATCTTTACTTGCCTTTCTTTATTTTTGATGTTAAATATACTAACCGAGTCTGAACGACGTAGCTCGAATTTTGTTTTTATTTTTATACAAAGTTTAGGGGTCAATTTCACCCCCTTAGAGATGGAAATTTTGAAAAATCCGTTCTTATTGTACACCTAGACTATTTGAGGAATATTGGGTCCAAACATTACATCCCTACAATAAGCGGTGTAGCCTGGGCGATGATTGCTAAGAAAAAGGGACTTGCTTTTATATAATTAAGATAAGAAAACCAAAGCCTTGCCTGTTTGTTTTCAACCGACTTAAAAAAATGAAGTTCTCAATAGGCTAGACTGGTTTGTCCTATTAAAATGAGGCCCATAAATATAGCTGATTAATGAAAAGAAAATGAAAATCTGATCAAAAATAAGCAACTTATAAGCATTTTAATATCGTGCTAGACAGAGAGCAGAAACAGCAAATCGTGACGTCACTTCTCTGTACGCCATATAAATTCTATTCTGACAAGTAAGGCGTGATAAGGAGTCATTTTTTGTTTTGTGGGAAAGGGACAGAGTTGTCTCTAACAAAAACTTTAAACGCTCATTTATCAGAACATTGTGGTCGATTCTGACGGTTTTAGTTGCCAGTTCTAAACTAATTAAAATATTGCTATCACTTTTTTACTAGGCATGTTAGCTAAGGACAGCAATACTTTAAACAGTTTAGAACTGTCAACTAAAACCGTCAGAATCGAACACAATATTAAACGATTTAAATTATTTTTTCAATATTCATAATATATTTAGTTAAATTCTTCATAAAAGCCACGATATAAACATCAGTCATCTACCCTATGTGACTGTAGGCAAGCTTTTTTGTTTTTATTATTATTATTTTTGTGTGATGTTACGCGATTACTCCGCCAGTTATGAATTAATTTTGATGATTCTTTTTTGTTTGGTTGGTACCAAACAAAAAAGATGGTATGGCCAAAAACTGCATCCAGAACCGCCGTCGATCGGACAGCAGCGTCCTGTTAGTTAACGGTGGTGAGCATTCTGCGATCCGCAAGCCGCCTGCCAAGCGTGGGGATTATGGACACCCCTCTATAAAGGGGGAGGCCTTCGTCCAGCAGTGGACGTTTTATGGCTGACGACGACGACTGATTCAGGTGCAACCCGAACACCTCTGCCCGAATTCTGTGCATTTTAAAATATATAAAACAAACTTACTAAGGTAGAGGCGACTGCCTTGCCACAGTGCATAGAGTCCTCCAGTCTTGTAAGCTTCAGTTCCAAATTTCTGGAATACTTTCATTCTATCTGAAAATTTAAATTACATAATTTATTGAAACACTGTTTTAAATAAACAGTTTTTTATATCCCGTTAATAATTATTTTAGTAGTAGTTGTAGTAGTAAGTAAAATTATAGATTATAATAATATGTTTTTTTTTTATTATGTATAATTTATTGAATATTTTTGTAGAAGTGTTTCCACACTTTGGGTATTTCTATGTTTTTAATCATCATCATCATCAACAGCCGGAAGACGTCCACTGCTGGACGAAGGCCTCTCCCTTAAAGGGAGGTGTTGCCATAATCCCCACGCTTGGCAGGCGGCTTGGGGATCGCAGAATGGTTACCACCGTTAACTGAGAGGACGCTGCTGCCCGTCCTCCGGTGGTTCTGATTGCAGTTTTAGGAGATACCCATGTTTTTAATGCATAGAGTTAATTAATTAACCTAATCGAAGTATTCTACCAAATATCTAGATAAAGTGTTTTTTATTTTATTTTTTAAGCAATGGAGTGACGATACGAGCGAGTCGTTCGCCTGGTGGTAAGCTTTACAACTGCCCATAACAGTAACAGTGCCAGAATTGTGAACTTGTGAGTACACCATCTTTGACCACATCGTGACAGCTAATAAGCTGGTAACACCTAGTCTGAATCATTTCCTTTTTTTAATGAAATTTACCAGCATTAAATTAAAATCGCGAAAAAAAAAACAACTGTCCATTCAAAAAGTTCATTGATCTTGGACAAAACGTATGGAACATCTGTTCTCTTTTTCGTGGATTTCATGGTCGGTAAAAGTAAAAGTTGTGCATAACCCTTCAGTACCTACCTATTACTACACATTTTTAACACGTTAGTATAGGTAAGTATACATTTGGGCATACTTAATTTTACCATACGAAATTACTATTTTGCTATAAATAGGTAGTATAATCAATTAATCAGCTACCACTTGTAAGTATAGGCATTAGGTATTATAATCGCAGAGCTAGTAACTATCAAAATTCATTTTCATTTAGCTTTAGACAATTAGGTTGATTTTGAAGGTTTAAGTTAACAGATCTAAACTAACTAAAGTATTGCTGTCCTTAGCTAGCATGCCTAGTAAAAAAGTGACAGCAATATTTTAATTAATTAATTTAATGAACATACAAAACAGAATGTAATAACATTAGACTAAAATTGTAAATACATATTGCAGATCTGTATCACATTCCAAAACTATGTAAGTCTAGGTGCATTAAAATATCGGAATTAAATAGTCACTAGAGGAAATTACAATTTGTGATTAAAATTTAAAGTGAAGTACACAGTCAAATTGGGAAATAAAATTGAAATTGCATTGAAAATTTAACCGGTGAATTATAAACTTAGTGCTAATTAATGTAATAATAGTAATATTTTGCTATACACAGCTATACATTTGTGTTGAGTTGGGTCTGAGGGAACTAAATTTAATATTATTCAAGTCAAACTAAGGTTTTAAGTTGTAACCTTAAATATTTTTTAATTGCCTTTGAAAAGAATATAACTATTTAGTTTAGAACTGTCAACTAAAGCCTTCAAAATTAACCACAATGTTATTGTAGCTGTCCAACGCATTCTTTCAGTGGCCGGACTATAGTAATAAAAATATTTCGTAATTAAAGAAAGAGAGAGTCCTGTCAGAAGTCATAATTTCTCTTACTGTTTAAGCTTTAAAAATATTGGAATATTTCATACCTTCATCACTTCCTAAGAATAAGTAAGCGTGTCCAAGTATTGGCAAGATTGTGACGTCATTCTTCAGTTGGCTCCATAGTTTGAACATTCCTCTTTTCTGCCATCTCAGTATTACCAGCCACGTACAAAGAAATATTAATAAAATTTGCAATAACATCACTTACTAAAATCTATAGTGATAGCTTTTTCTAACAATTCGAATTACTCCAGTCAAAACTGAATACTAATCGTTTTTGTCTAGTAAATATTGTCAAAATAGGCGTATAATCTAATCCAATTAAACAAAAATAAATATTTTTCTACACAAAAATGTTGGAATTTATTAAGAACTTGCGCGTAATGCTGTGATCGGAATTAAAGAGATGCGCATATGGCATTGACGACAACTTTATAGATGATAGTTCAAGTACTATCGACACTAGGGGTCGACTAATGGACAAATAGTGGGTGGCCAGAGAACAATAAAATATATCTGCCAAGGTATAACATTATAAATGAAGAAAGTTATGGCAGAATAAGACCTCCTTAATAGCGTCTGTTTTCCTATTTAAGATAATTATGCATTCTTAAATCCACCAGCTGCCTCAGTTGTGGGTTAACAAACTTATAAATAATATATAAATAAAAGTAAATATCCTGAGCCTGACCTTTCTCTTCTATATAATATAATAAAAAAATAAAAATAAAATTCAAAATCATATCCGAGCGCCTTGTCGACGCGACGCGTGATCAAAATGCTGGCGTTTATTTGGCCCAACGCATAAGCATTGCCATCCAGCGTGGCAATGCCGCCAGCATGCTGGGTACGCTACCGACTGGTGGTGGATTTGAGCATTTGGATTGTCTCTAGACTTCCATCGGTCTGGATACAATTCTTTTGATTTTCTTGTGTAGTAGGATAAGTAGTCTTTGTAGTTTGTTATAGATAAAAAAAATTACTTCTAGCAGAACCCAGGTGACTGAGTGGGATGTGTGTGTGTGTGTGTAGTATAGTCATCAACAGCCAGAAAACGTTTACTACTGAACGAGGGCTTCCCCCTTAATAAGGCGGCTTGCTGTAATCCCCACGCTTGGCAGCCGGCTTGGAATAGTATAGTATTATAATTATAATCGGGTAATTCACCAACTGGACTCGAGGGGCTGGACACGCGTGTTGTCAGTTAGTCTGTGGCCAAAGGAAGGTCTTTGTACTCATAATTGTAAACTTTTACTGGCAACCCCATCGAATATAGCTCGATGGCCAACCCTAAAATATCAATAAAATCACCTGTTCCATACGTTTACGTTTTGTCGAGGGTGAAAACGGAAACGGAAATCACTGTATTTACACAATTATACAAACCCATTTTAGTGCACAGATATAGTTATTATTAGAAATGTCAAATACTTGATCAGAATTATTATTATTATTATTAATAGATCATACATACCAGGTGTTAGTTTGAACACCGTTACCCTTCTAGGATATCATTGTACTCATCATTATAAACAACTTTTACTATGGAACCAACTAAAATCACGAAAAAAAACAGCTGTTCCATACATTTTGTCCAAGATCAATGAACCTTTTTGTATGGAAAGCTGTTTTTTTTTTCTAATGATGTTCAAACTAACACCCTGTATTACTGAAAATAATAAATAAATATTATTTTCACATAAAATGTAATGTAAAAAAAATGTTAATGTAATTGTTTGTATTATTAAATAACATGAGTTTTTATCTTGAAAAGCCAAGATCTTGTATTTGTAAAGTGTCGCGCGATATTTGCTCAGACATGCAGTATTTTGAAGGCAGTGTCAAGCAAAGAGGAAGTCTGGCAAATATTGTCACAACGCAAACAAAAACGTTCCGAAACGGGAGTCCCCTCATTTAGCACATACATTTTATAACGTTAATTAAAACTGAACTTTGATATTTTCATATGCCAATATTAATATGTAGAAAGATAAATATTTACTTCCTATGTAATTTTCGGGTGTAGCCATTTATTTGTACATTTTAATAGATTATGTCTAACTTCGATGTTAATTTAATCTGATTTATCTAGGTACGCACTTCTCCTTTATATTACTTGTCTCATCCATTTCCATTCCCTTTTTTCATTTTGGCGATTCCACAAACTCCATACGTGCCTTTTATGGTTTTTTTGCCAACTAGAATAAAACACAAAAACTAAAATATACTAAAACATAATAAAAGAGACGTTAATTGTTTTAACATTAAAAAAACGAGCGGCGTTTAACTTATTAAAAGAAATGCCATAAACTAGTGCTTTGTGAATTATTATGTATGTATTTATATTACTTATAGCCTAAATCTACATCATAATAAAAATATATGGTAAGTTGGTGATTGCTATACTTGTTTGAGTTTAAACCAAAGATTTTAATTATAATACTTTATTAGATTTAAACTAAGGTTTATTTTGCCGTTTAGAGTTTCTTACAGCTTCAATCCCCAAGCCACCTGCCAAGCGTGGGGATTATGGTAACACCCCCCTCTTATGGGCGAGACCTTCGTCCAGCAGTGAACATCTTCTGGCTGATAATGACAGCTTCAATATATATATTTGTTTATACTTTCAATTGACGAGACGACCAAGACTTTCACCTGATGGTAAGCGTCACGCTTGCCACTAACAGTAGCAGTGCCAGAATTGTGAATATAATGAGAATTTAATTTATTTTCTTGATGAATACAAATATTATTATGAACTACGATCATTTTAACAGCATTGCCTTCGTACTTATCGAATGAAAAGTCAAATTTAACCGGAACATTTTATTTTTAACTTTAACATAGCGTTCACTTTAATTATCTCGACACTGTTACCTCACTCTCCTCTTTCAACTACATTATAATATTACGCAAAGCATATGTCAAGCAAGCCTTACACGTATGCCTTTCGCAAAACATGCAAAAAGCATTATTTATTACCTAGGCTAGCATTCGAGCTGTTTAATAATATATTTTTGATCGTTAACACTGTGGTCCCAAATATACGTAGGAGCGGGAGTCAATAATCAGCGTATGTAAGAACTTGCCTAAATAATTCTAATCAGACAAGAAGTGAATGCATGACACGAAAGCTTGGAGGAGTTATCTCTCTTAGTTAATCGTGTAAGGAAGTTAGTTTAAATATTGACAGTTAGATAAACAGGTAGTGTAGGTAAGAAAGAGTAAGACTCTATTGCAGTATATGAACGTTAGGACCACATCTAGGACTCATTAAGGGTGAATGTGCTCGTTAGTTTTTTTTTCTAAATTAGTGGCCATGTTAAAATGTTCACCCAGTTTTGTGGTCTAATAAAATAATAAAAATAAAAATGCCTGTGGGAGTACCACATCTTTGCCAGTTATTCGACCGTCAGGGTGACGACTGCAGGATTTTGTTCACAAGTTTAAAATTCTGGCACTGCTACTGTTATGGGCAGGCGAACTTACCACCAGGCAAATGTCTCGCTCGTCCAGTCACTCCAAAAAAAAAACATATTTGAGTATGATTCAGATTCAGATTCTTTATTGACCATTATTATAACATGTTCTTTATATTAGGCAAGTCGGTTTATACAAGATAACAAAGATGTTAATTCATATTGTCATAGTGTTATATAAGAATAAGATATTGCAGTAAGTATAGGATTTCAATACATATTGTTGCTTTTTTTCTACAATTTAATGGTTTTTCTCTTATTGGATTCGGATTACCACGGACAATCTGCTTATACTGGTTTCTACAGCAATTCTTTGCCTTGATAAGTAATTAACGCTGTGTCCAACATAAAATGTAAACAACTATCTAACCTACAAATCCATTTTCAGGCCGCCAACAAATGCATTGATTCTTAAAACAAGGCACAGTACCCAGTATTTTTAATTGGACTAGATTATCAAACGCCCCATCAAGAGCAGATAGATAAAGCAACAACTAACAAGAAAACTAGATTTTTGCCACATCTGGACCGCCGCTGTCGCCATCTGCGAAATGTTTGCCCGTAAAACCTTTGAAAAAAAAATTGGGTTCAAAATACGGGGGCCGATCTCGATCTAAATCGTTCTGGATCTTGGTCATGATCATTTTCATTCCTTTGGCCTCTGTTTTAGCGTGGTTGTTCTAGGCCGAAATGAGCCTATTACCATTTATTACCTACAATTTTACCACGGTACCAACAGAAATTGCGAATAGACGAATTTCAGAATATAACGATTTTTATCGAATTTTACTGATTTAAATGTCAAATATAACGATCGTCAAGAACGGTACTCGCGCTGTATATATATTTTTGGCCATTGGGTTTGGACAGGAACTATGCATCGCCAACTTGGAGGGTGTTAGAATAAGCCAAAAAGCTTATCAAGCAACATTTTACCTTTCGTAACCCTGTACAAGTTTTATATTACTATGAAGAATTTTCAAGTTCGTCGAAAACTTGTATTTTTTTTTTACTAATAATGTGGTTGAAGATATGTAGGTATTTGTTTACCTTATGCTGAACTTGCTATGTGACCTCACAAACTGAGTGCGTTGACGTAACTCACTCTTGATAGAAGTCCAAAACATACAACTATTTGACTGAAGTGGTCTAAATATACCTCACAACCTACATCATATCAATCGTGACACGGCTCATCCAAGTTCAAAGTGAATAAATAAAGCTGTTCATCAGATTCTTGTGAAAAGCAAAACAAATATGACGAACGTCTAATAGATAAACAATCTTATTTGGGCAGCATAATATTAGTGACAAATTCGTGGGATTAGTTTGTTAATATAAAATGTATAAAAGCAAAATATTATTCCAAAGAAAAATTCGGCCTAAAAAAAAATACATTAAAAAAATAATGTTCAAAAAAATGGTTAAAAAAAAACATTAAAAATTACGAGTCGAGCAAGACGTTCGCCTGGTGGTAAGCGTCACGCCTGCCACAAATAGTAGCAGCGCCAGAATTGTGAACTTGCGAAAAAAATCCTGCGCTCGTCACCCTGAGATATTAGATGTTAAATCTCTTCATACCCAGTAATGTCTCTGGTAACATTGCCCTTCAGACCGGAAAACAGCAATGCTTGCACACTACTGCTTGGCGGTTGAATAACTGTGGCAAAAGTGTTCTGAGTATCTTGCTTCCCCAGGCGGAGTCCTATCCTATCATTAATACAAACACATTGATTAACGAAATCATCATCGGCCATTAGACGTTCACTGCTGCAGAAAAGCCTCCCTCTTGGGCCACCATACTGTACGACAACCAGCCATTTGCATTAATCGGTTGCCCGCGACACTTTTACAACGTCGTAGGGCCATCTAGTGGGAGGCCTACCTGCGCTGCAAGTTCCGGTTCGTGTTCGCCACTCCAGAACCTTTCTTCCCCATCGGTTATCAGTTCTACACCTCTTGATTTCTTTTGCTCATCTTCGAAATTCTTGTTTAGAACTAATTACCGAATGGTTCGCCAAATATTATTAAAAGCGACCGATAACGCCTAACGTTTGGGTAAAACAACCCTACAATCAAACATCGACAAAGGCAAAAAAATACTATGAAATTGTGGAACTTGAATACCAAATTTCGTCAAGATTAATTGATAATATAAAACGCTTTTAAAAAAATATACAACCGACTTCAACTTCGAATACGGGGATGACATCTTCATATTTTCTAGTAAATTAGATCTAATAACCAAACTTGTTGCTGGTTGTTTTGATTAATTCCTTTAATAAAAATAAAATAAATAAAACCAAACTACTGAACCGATTTCGATCAAATGTATATGGGACCAAGTATGAAGTATGTTACGCGATTACTCCGCCAAATGCTGTTGGCCGCTAACTATGAACTGATCTTGATGATTCTTTTTTGTTTGGTAGGTCATACTTCAGAGTAGTACTTTTATTTATTCTATGCTTCAGAGGTGGTTCCTTATAAATTTTATCGAAATTGATTCACACAGCACATTTTGAAAAATAAACAAAAACAAAAAATATATAGGTACATTGACGACGTTAAGACTTTTGCTCGCAGCCATCTTGAACATTCTCAAAATGGGGTCTTATACCTCTTTAGAGTATATTGGATGTCATCTAGGTATTCGAAGTTAAAGTCGGTTGTATTTTATTTAAAAAGTGTATTAGTTTTTTTATCATAGAGCATGCATAACGCCTGACGGATCTATTAGAGCAGCTGCTGCTCCGTACCAAATAGGTAAGTATGTGACGCCTATGTAATTGGAGATACCTACGCCTACGGTGTCCACACGTCCATATAATATATTCAGGCGCCAGTCGACTAATGCCTCTGGATTGCCTTTAACTTTCCTAGAAATAGGCACTTCTTTTGTTTTTGGTTAAAAGTCTGATTGGAAACGAAAAGCCAAAGGTATAGCAGAGTAGGTGCCTTAGGCGAGGCCTATGTCAAGCAGTGGATTAAGGTAGGCTGATGACGATGATGATAAGTATAGATAGATTTTAAGTATTTTGTTTAGTGAATAAAGGCACTTGTCAATAAAAAACTAAGTTAGTATAGACAATGATAATAAACGAGCCCAGTGCGGGTCAAACTCGCACACCGCTGATTCCGCAGCACTGATTTATTTAATTATGTTCACCAACACTGTACGCAGTACACAAAGGCTATAAATCCTGTCGACTGCTCGTCCAAATTACCCTCAAATGAAAATTAGTAGTTTAAAAACCACTCCTAGCCACTGCGAGTACGTCAGAATGTCATTGTATTTCATATCTCAGATTGCGTCATCCCAGTGATTGGCCAATCGCAAGCATAGAACGTTACCTCGCCCCCTGCCCGCAACGGTGAGTCGTGTTTGTAGGAGAAATTATGTTCACGAGCCATCTACAGGCTATAAAATATGATCTGTGGCAGTATATCAGTACATTGTTGAAACATACAAAAAAATTGCGTAGAGGGCCAAATGTATTAAACATAAAAAAAAGTTGAGTTACAAATAAGCCAAAATTTAATTAAATACTCATAAATAATTAAATAATATACACATCAGTCAGAAGACGTCCACTGCTGGACGAAGGCCGGCCGGCCAGCGGGCCGGCTGGGAGGTCCTTTAGTAAGGAGGGGTTGCCATAATTGCCACGCTTGGCAGCGTGGAGCTTGCTTGGCTTAGGGATCGCAGAATGTTCACCACCAAGAGGACGCTGCTGCCCATCCTCTGCTGGTTCTGTATGCAGTTTAAAGACATTATACGTACCAAGGAGTCCGAGGTTCTATAAAAAACACTATAAGTCAATCATTCTACATATTTAAGTGAAAAGCTAAGTGAGTTAGTGAGTGCTGAGTGAAATGTCCACCAATATTTATATTTATTTTTATGTATAAAGCAATATACTATCAAAAAACAAGCAAAATGAAATTATTAAATATCTTGGTGTAACGCTTCCTAGTACCCTAACTTTTCAGCCTCATATTAAAGCGCTTGCAGGGAGAGTGCGTAAATTAATGGCCATTTTAAAAAACAAACGACATACCGCAAAAGAAGACACACTAAAAATGGTCTATTACGCTCTCTGCCAATCTTTCTTGGGATATTGCATCGAAAGCTGGGAGGGCTACGCGAAGTCACATCTGAAACTATTAGAAATTGTTCAGAGAGGCGTCTTGAAGGTAATGAAAGTTTTGCCTTTGATATTTCCCACAAATACATTGTACCACCTTTGTGACGTATTGATGGTGCGTCAGCTATTTGTTCTGAAGCTTATTTTGAGACAGCTTAAACTCCGCCCACTATCAAGTCATGACGTAACGTTGCCCAAACGTCGCCGAGTCGACAAAGTATTTTCGACTCAGTCATTACGAACCCAGCTTAGTAATAGATTTACATGTTTTCTTGGCAATTACCTGTATAACAAATTATCAAAGACTAACTGCCTAAAATACTTAAACCACTATGATTTAAAAATGAAGGTGACATTTCAATTAAAGTCATACGACTACTACGAAACAGAAAACCTTTTGACTGTACCAAAATACGGTTATTTCTTTCCATAGTCTAGATCCCCCTAAACCCCATCCCCTGCTCATTCCATCACAAATCGAATCAAATAATGCACTAGTAATTTGACTTTGTTCTACTATAGTTTGTTTGTTCTGTCCAGTATATTTAATTAATCTTAATTTTAATTTGATTAATTATATCAATTCTTAAATATTTGCCATTTATCATGTATTTTAAACTTAATTATTTTATTACCATTTCTCCATGAAAAAACGTTTTTATTATTTTATATAAATTGCTTATTAAGCCGCAGCTAAATTATATTCCGCAATATTTGTGCCTCAATACAAGCTCAAAGAATATAATATTAATATTATAATAATAAAATTGAAATGAATGGAACAGATTCGAAATCAACAGTAATGGCGAATCCATCACTCACCTTTGCTTTGCCGATGATATAGCTATCATGGCAGAGTCGCTGGAGAGCCTCAGTAATATGATCAGCCACCTAAGTTGCGTTTCTCAACGAATTTTGCGAATTTATATTGCGAAGAAGATATTACTGTTGTAAAAAATAATTAGCAGGGTATAGAAAGCAGGGTCATATATGAAATAAACTACTCCATAGACCATACTCGCTCATGCCATGTAGTATTATTTCATAAATTTCGAAGGTAATACAGTATTAAAATGAATAAATACATTGCCGACTCCAAAAAAAAACTTAAATGTAGCAGCAAGACCGTAGTAACTTAATAAACTTTTTTTTTAAATAATAATAATAATGTTTTATTTAGCGCAAATCAGTGATACAATTACAAAATGAACCCAAAGGCTCCTAAACTAGTAAAAACTGTGTTTTAGGAGCCGATGGCTTCTCCCAGTTATAGTGTAAGATAACATTGACAGAACTAAAGTAAATAAAATTAACTAGTGGTAAAGTTCTATTATTATTATTAACGGGATATTTACCGTGATTATGTTGTGAAATGAGCTCCCGATATTTCGGCGCAGTTGCATGTACCGTGTTCACGAGTAGACTGAAGAATGCGGGTGGTTGTCAAAAGAGTTCGAAAAAACTTTTTTTAATAGAACTTTAGTAAACGATCGTGATAGTTTAAAACAGTGAACTAGTGGTAATTTTGAATTTAGACATTCGCAAAAAATTAAGATTAAGTTTAATTATTTTATTAAGATGTTCATGGTAAACGATTTCTTAAAATAATTGGCAGGCAAGAAAGTATTAAGTCAAATTTAATAGAGTTGTGACGGATCGTGACCGGGGCACCAATGATAGTGGTGGCAACTGAGTTTGCTACGATGATACGGTGTGACTTTTTGGGATGCGGGAGAGATGAACAGTCTAGAAAGACTCGTGAGTCCGAAAAACATGTGCGATGTAAGAAAAAAGAAAAAAATAAAGTTTTTTTTTATTGGAGAAAAAAAAATTGATACACACACAAAAGTTCATACAAAAGAAAGAAATTAGTATATATTACTAATTACTTACTACTACTCACTTACTTTTTTCTTTTATATACTAGTAATTTTTTCATTTTGTTTAGTTATTCTTTTTATTTTTTTATTATTAGTAGGGTATTAAAAAAAAAAACAAAATAAAAAAAAAACTTTATTTCGGACAAATTATCCATAAGTACAGTGTTAGTAGTCATGTTGTTGTGTTGTTGTGTGTTGTAATGTATGTGTGTATTAGTGGTGTTAGTGTATAGACGAAATATTTGCAAAGATTTAATAATATCAAAGTACTAACAACCAGTAACACAATAACAAATCATAAAAACTCGACATTTAGGTGTAAAAAACCAATTTTAATCTAAATATAACACAATAACAACAAAAAACAGCAATGACGCAATAAACACTGATAGATGGGCAAATGGTCTCGAGTTTCGGGTGTTGTGCTCATATTGCTGGTAGATTAAAATTAATTTGTTTGTTGGCAAGTGCCTTTATTAGCTAAAACAAAATAAATACAAAGAAACTATCCAATCAGCTTAAGGTTTTTTATTCAAAATTTTCCTCACGCAAAAGCATTATTTCAAAAAATAAATGCTGTTTTCAATATATTTTTTACAGGGCTGTTTTAAGTATCCCCGAATTCTCAAGCGGGGATGTAATTATGTATGAAAACTATTATCATGGATTATTTTTATTATAATTATTACGACCGAACTTATGGAAACTAACCGACTTAATGATTATTACTTGTTTGTTACTAGCTTCAGTCGCTACAGAATTAGCGCAATATTACTGGAAAAAGGAGTCAATTAGCTGCAAAAAAATAATAAAAAAGCCGCGCATCCCGACGGAAATGACTCATATATATATACTCACAAAATGGCGGAGTAACCGCCATTTTGTGTGATTTGAGCAAATTATGCGATTGTTTTATATTTGTCATTTATGATAAAACTATAATTAAAAGCATATATTACAAATGAATTTCGTGTGGTAAAATAGTACTTTTTACCCGAAAATGCGTAAAAAGGAGCAAAAAAATAAGTTACGTAAATTACCAATAATTATAAATTTTCCATAACCTAGTAATTTTACGAAAACCGATTAAAGCGCCACATTTCCGGCACTGCGCCCCGACGCGTGACGGCTGACGGGTTACACAATAAAATCATTAGGTACTTATGTAAGCAGTATTTTTTAAAATAATTGGGTGAGATATAATTGCAAATAACTTTAATATTTCCAAAAAATAATATAGTACCCAAATGTACATTTTTATTATTCGATTAATATTATTTCGAAACCGATTATTGATAGTCTGTGGTTGTTCGTTATTCGTCGTATTTCACTAAGTGGGCGGTACCCGTCAACGAAGTTTTTCGAAAAAAGAATACGTAACTTCATGGGCGTGAGCTGCCAAAATTGTCAACCTAATTTAGACAAAGCATAGTACTTATAGTGATCTTTTCTTATCACCATCATTATCGTCCATATCCATCTATCCTTTAAAAAATATGTAAACTCTAACTAAATTAATACTTTTTGGACATTGCGTTCGGCTGCCTTCAAATAAATTTTCAATTTTTGTAATAAGAATTGGAAAACTGTCAGCCGAGAGATATGACGGCAGTCTGCAGTATTACGTAGTATTTACTTACTCTATGGTCTGCAGCGAATCTTCTGAGAGAAAACATTAAAAGTTCTAAGAAGTGTTTGGAGGAGAGAAGCTTGTATTGAGGAGCCTGGATTCAGGTGAACATGGGATTGAGGCACTGATCAAGGATCTGGATCAGCTTTTAAAATCGTGAGTTTTCTGATTATCATGACCTACTTTTCCCTACTAAACTTGGTCGTGCATTGCCTTGAATAGCTGCTACAAGGAAGATACTATTCTTGACGCTCGCAACTGGCTATTTCATTTTTCCTGATTTTACGAATAGAAGGGTTTCCATAGTCTAGACCAGGGGTCGGCAACCTTTTGCTATAGCAGGGCCACATATGTTGCCAGAGTATCAGTGCGGGCCGCACTTCGGACATGTATTTTTAATATTTGTAATAAAACGCATATATATTCATACAATCATGTCTATTTAAATTGAATTACTATACTAACATAGAAGTAATGCTCAGGCTCAGCCTCAGCCTCAGGCTTGCGGGCCGCACCAAGATAGTCCGCGGGCCGCATGCGGCCCGCGGGCCGTAAGATACTATTCTTGACGCTCGCAACTGGCTATTTCATTTTTCCTGATTTTACGAATAGAAGGGTTTCCATAGTCTAGACCAGGGGTCGGCAACCTTTTGCTATAGCAGGGCCACATATGTTGCCAGAGTATCAGTGCGGGCCGCACTTCGGACATGTATTTTTAATATTTGTAATAAAACGCATATATATTCATACAATCATGTCTATTTAAATTGAATTACTATACTAACATAGAAGTAATGCTCAAGCTCAGCCTCAGCCTCAGGCTTGCGGGCCGCACCAAGATAGTCCGCGGGCCGCATGCGGCCCGCGGGCCGCAGGTTGCCGACCCCTGTTCTAGACCCATAGAACCAGCTCGAATAAATAAATTTCGTAGTAGTTCCATTGCAAAGTTAATTACTAGTATAACTAGTAGGGCAAAAATACAGCTTGTCAGAAGTAAGGTACTTACTTCTTACCTTTACCTTTGATCATTACCATTAATACCATTACTACCTTCGGGCGGCACATTAACTCTGACACTAGGGCTGGCCACTCAGCCTATACGAACTTACTTACTTTTTTAGTACCATTAATATGTGACTTGTTCACCTACCGTGGCACCGCGAGAGTAATAGATGTTCTGATTATTTGTAGACCCACGGAAAAACAATTGACATTCGAAAATAAAATAATATAGAAAAAGAATCCATTAACGACAGCAAGTCAAAAACATTGGTTTACGCGTTTTTTTAACCTGGACAAGTAGTCAGGGTTGCAAGGTTTGCAAGTTAAAGTGGCAATGGGCAGGCCACATCGCTCGAAGAACTGATAACCGATGGGGAAGAAAGGTTCTCGAGTGGCGACCGTGAACCGGAAGACGCAGCGTAGGAAGGCCTCCTACTAGGTGGGCCGACGACATTGTAAAAGTCGCGGGCAACCGGTGGATGCAAATGACAGGTTGTCGTACAGTGTGGCGGTCTAAGGGGAGGCCTTCGTTCAGCAGTGGACGTCTCCGGGCTGATGATGAAGTAGTCAGGTTAAAAAAACCGCCTTAAACTTTTTTTTGGGGTGCCATTTTCAATATTTTTTCACAGGGCTTACTTAAGAGGGTGTAACGCGGGATGAAGTTTTGTATGGGAAGCACATGGTTTTTAAAGGTATAAGTAGTGATGACAACATTAAGGCATTTTTTATTATTATCTTTGCCGTTTTTTTTAATCACGCGGGTGGAACCACGGGGCACAGCTAATATTACATACGTACGTGTCGAATTGATAGCTTCCTTTTTTTGAAATGGGTTTAAAATGGTTATTTACCCCCGTGCGAAGCCGGGACGGGTCAGCTAGTTATTAATAATCTAGATCTGGATCAAGCAAGCAAACCCATAGAGAAGCGAAAACTCTACTTCATAGGTTTTTTATTTCTTTATTTCTTTATAATAAGACCGATATTAGTGACTATTACGGCTCTTGGAGAAGCAAGCCATCTTTATCGTCTAATATTATGCCTAAAAATTTGCTCCAGTCAATAAATGTGTATGTGTGAGTTAATGTGTGTGTGGTTATGTACTTACATAATATTTTATCGGCTTATTAACACTTATGCTAAGGCCACACTAAAGTTAACGCTCGTTATCAGACGTAAAATTACTGTTCCATCATATTATTTCCTGGAAAGTTTATCACAGGAAATACAATACAATACAAATACATTTATTGAAATAGAATAACTAAACTGGGATTTAATCGAATACCAATACAATATTATAAGAGATGGAGGTTGAAAGCTACGTTATATTTTTTCAAGCTGTTCTAAAACCAAAACTTTAAAATCTTTCAGTTTGTAACAATTGAAGATATTTAAGCGCTTTCTAGATAAACTGTAAATATATCCTATACGCGTAAACTTGCGATAATTTTATTATAGGGACAGTTAATGTAGCCTGAGCATTAAGAATTCCTATTTCCATCTGTGACGGAGCAGTCGTGCTTCAGCACGAGCTGGCGCGAGTCTAATCCACTCTGAGACAACGATATCTAAACAATTAAACAACATTGTAAACAAGATTAAATTTATTAGATACTCGTGAACTCTCAGTTTAATAACAACTTCTTAAAGCACCGCACGCAATGTCAGCTTTACTACTTATCGGTGTAGCAGCTTTGGTGTTTTTCGTTGCTATTTTATTGCTCGGCATTTATCAGAAAAACACGAACGTAATATGTACATCCAAGAAGAGGCTGGACGGGAAGACGGTGTTGGTGACGGGAGGCACGGCTGGCATGGGGCTGGAGATGGCGAAGGACTTGGCACAGCGCGGCGCGCGCGTCATTGTCGCCTCCCCGTTCCCAGAAGAGGGTGCACAGGCAGTCCAAGCAATCAAACGCAGCAGTGATAACAACCAAGTAGTATTCAAGCTACTAGACCTGGCCTCCTTGGATTCGACCCGGAACTTCGCCGCAGACATCTTGAAAACTGAAGACAGGCTCGACGTCCTGCTCAACAACGCGGGCGTGGGAGGACCCAACGCCGACGAAACGCGTGACGGACTCAATTTCATCATGCAAGTTAACTACTTCGGTGCCTTCCTGCTCACCCTCTTGCTGTTGCCGCTTCTGAAGAAATCTGGACGACCTGGGGAGCCCAGCCGGATCGTGAACGTCTCATCTGTGTTGCATTGGATCGGGAAAGTGAACGGCGGCCAAGGCAAAGGCAATCGGTGGCTCCTCACATCTTATGCTGATAGTAAGCTATGTCTTGTGTTGTTTTCTCGAGAGTTGACTAAGAGACTGAAAGGTTCCAGTGTCGTAATAAACAATTCGGATCCAGGCGCGGTTGGAACCAACATTTTTCTGGCAGTTCATCGACATATCGGATTAATTGTGACGATTGCTTTTAACTTCTTATCGAAGACTCCGTGGCAAGGGGCACAGACAACTCTTCACGTGGCCCTAGATAAGAAAGCCGGTGAAGTGAGCGGAGAATTTTTCAAAAACTGCGAACTGACTAAACCGTCCAGGAAAGCGTACGATGAAAAGTCGGCCATGAAGCTCTGGGAAGAATCTGTGAGACTTGTAAAGTTGACGGATCAGGAATTGGATCGATGTCTACAATCTTCATAGAATTACGCGACCAAAGAATAACTAACTTGTTAATAAAGGCATGTTACCTACGATTAGTGTTTACTAAGATGTGTATATTTTTAAATAATTCGATAAATGCGATAATGCAATACATTTTTCTGTGTTTTGTTAAAGATATAAATAAAATGATCAAAATACCAAAATAAATGCTTTGATTGATTGATTGATTAACTCTTTATTGTTCACACCAAGAATTACACAGAAATAATTTAATAAACTTAAATATTGGAACAAGTGGCGGCCTTATTGCTAAAAGCAATCTCTTCCAGGCAACCTTTGGCTTTGGCTTTGGCTTTGTGACCTTGACGGCAACAGATTGTTAATATTTATTTTCCTTGTTCTCTTCCATCTGCAAATTAGGATCTCCATTCTCACTAGTCAATAACACCTCCACCAATCACCGTTGGAAAATAAATTACGGTCATTCAATTAAATTTTTAATTAGCGCAAAAATTTAAAGATTTCGCGCCAATGCCTTCGTTTTTTATTTCTGTTGTAGCCACAACGCAATGCACGCATTCTACCAAAGCGACCGCCGCTGTTAGTTCAATTATCAAAAATAAAATATATCTATTTTTAGTAAACAGACTGAAGTCGAGTCCTTATTTATTATTAGTCTACTAAATGAATAAAAACTTCTTTTTTTGTAGTTTCGTTGGTGTAACAGACAAAAACAAAATTTTACTTTAGCCCCTAGAGCGTGATATGCTATTTTAGCCCCGCTCTGGTGTGCTATAATGACGGACTTATTGAGCAAGAGGAGTGAAAAGTATAATTATAGTTTCCAAGATATTTAGAGGTAAGGCAGCGTTCCGGCGTTGTATGGCCAACGAAATATGTTGGGCCAAATATTGTCGTCCTTCTTCCTAACGAGGTGAAGTGCAGACGACCAGGGACTTTCAGATCTCCTAGCCACACCATTTGCTAACATAGACTCAAACTCTTTCTGAACCCGAACGTGGTTCACGCCCTCTGCTTCGCAAGCGGCGCCCCAGATCGGCCACGAACTTTTTGCTTCAGAGCACCACGGACCCGCCGTCACTACGGGAAAAGAGACGAAGTCATACCCCGATTCTAGGGCAGCATAATTATTGTGCTTGTGGTGCCGAGCGCACCGAGCACAACTAAGCCCGTGCAGGCCGTCTGTCTCCACTTTTGCGCCACAAACGCACGTGTGAGGCTGACAAACAGCGCAACCGAGTCGAAGACCTGCAGCAAAGGGAGCTGGGGGCTGCTGCTAAGGGATTCGCCGTCCAGCAGCATGCTCAAGTTAGGGGATGGTAGGGCATGCAGCCAGGCTCCAGACTCCGGCTTAGAGGCAGCGTTGAGACGAGCCAAATCGACTCCCCAGGCTCCGCTGCGCAGATGAGCGAGTATGTGCGCACCAGCCACATCATCCCAACCTCTCTGTACACTTGGCTTTGCAGACGGATCAGTGTCTGGATATAAATGTCCCAAGTTGGCGTTGTCCGGATGACATATGTAAATTTGGGCAACCCAAAGCAAGCCCTCAAAAGCGACAAGGATACGTGAGCCGGGAGGTGCTGAAAGTGACTAGCCAGTGATGTCAGGGTCTGCCTTTTGCAGGCCAAGCTATCCTGCATGCCCTCTAGGAAAATGGCCGAGCCGAGGAGGAAAAGAGAGTTACGGTTCTGAGCCCGGGAATATGGGACGTTAAATTTGCGCTCGACTCCGCTGCTTCCAGGCTACAGGGGTAAAATTCGCATTTCGCGGAGTTTAGGTCCAAGCCCAGTTACTTTAAGGCAGGAAATAGTGCAACCACATCCCGCTGGACCACTTCAGGACTGCCGCCAATTGTCCCATCACCCAGATACCATACATTAAAGATACTCTCTAGGGACTTTATGACTTTTTGAATTGCCAAGCTGAAAACAAGTGGTCCTAGTGGGCCTCCCTATTGAGCCCCAACCTGAGACAAAATATATTGACCTTAGTACGACAAAATGCTAAGAGCTGAGTAGCACTGGCATAGGAAAAGGAATATTGATGGCGCCAAATCCCTAGCCTCTGACAACAACGCCCCCTCTCAATGCTATTAAAAGCATTATGTATATCTAACTTGAGGAGAACATCGTTGCTACCCTGCCGCATAACAAAAGCCCGCGTGGCATGGATAGCAGCCTCGCAGCCGAGGGACGACCAAAAACCCAGCTGGTGGGGCTGAAGATAAGATGCAACCTCCCCTCGGACTGCCTGGCAACAAAGTTTTGCCACTAACCTCCAAAAGGTATTGATTGCCCACTGCAATTGGCCTAAGACATCTTGCATCTTTCTTTTGGAGAGCACAAAGAGACCCACCATAAAGCAGAGGCCAGACATCGGCGTTAAGGGCTCCCTTCAAAAGAAAATTGCCGAGGCGCGTAAGGGATTCCAACAATCTTTGTCCATTGTCACCAGCCGACGAAGAGGTCAACTCTTTAAGGTGTTCCGGGCGGAACCCATCCATGCCTGTCGTGTCGTCGCCATAAACGTTTAAACCTAATTGAATTGCGTTTTAATATATTTTGACTAACCAATTTTGGTACAGTCGAACCCACTGGTAGCTTTACACAATAGATTTTTTTAACAGGTGAATGTGGGTCCAGTTAACCAATAAACGTACAGAGAAAAATGATGTGGTTAAGTGGAGCCGTGGGTCCACTAGCGAGCAGGTCCAGTTGGACTCAAGACTCATATTACATTGTTTGCTGTCCCGCGGTGTAAGACTGTTGCTCACGAAAAACCCCGATTCCGCGATCCCTTGCTGCCCTGAATGACTTCATTGACGCTAAACAAGAGTTTGATGATGACTGGAAGGAGACTATATCGGTATGTTTGTGTTATTGTGAGAAAAATGCTTGATATTGTATCCAACAATCAAGCAATTTTATATATTAGGTCAAATAATATAAATCTTTTTGAGATATTTATTATTTGACATTTTTATTATTTAGGATTATTATAATTTGACATTTTACTATATTTTTTTTTTTTTTTTTTTATTCTTTAATATTATTGAGGGTTTGGTCAGACATGACCATGCCACCCTCATAGGCCTCTTACCATCTACTACATTATTCTGCGTTGTAAACATTTTTTAACGATGTTGAACAGAGTTCCAGCCTCGTCCGACAAGGGATAAGCCAGAACAGTATTACACCACCCCACATCTCTCACGTTAATGTTGGTGTACAAATAAAAATCGGACCTTTCCGCCTCGGTCCGGACACACTCCGCCACAACATGATATACGTCTTCGACCACTCCACACTCAGTGCAGTTTGGTGTTTCGGCCTTACCTATCAGGTGTAAAAATCTGTTGAGCGGAATGTGACCGGATCGAAGCCTCATGGCCGTTACAATGTTCGTCCTACTCATATCAGCGCCGGCAAACCAAGGTGAGCGGTTCAGATTAGGTTGAATTGTTTTATACCAAACGCCCTTCGATACCGATCGCTCGTCAAAGTGCTCCCGCCACAGCTCCTTACCTCTATCTCTGACCATACCTAAACAGTCGGAGAACAAGGGCAGGCAAACGAAGGGTGTCCCGTTGAGTAAAGCATCTCTGGCGAGGCGATCAGCTTCCTCGTTGCCTGGTATGCCGACGTGTAATGGTATCCATTGGATCTTTATTTCTTTATTTTTATTTACCAATTTGTATATCGATTCCAAAATGCGGTAGGCTATCGGAGCGCCTCGAACATTCGAGGTACACCGAGCCAAATGATAAATAGCACTTTTGGAATCTGACAAAATTACAAACTTTCCAGCTTGTAATGTATCTAAATAAGAAATAGCTTCTGCTATGGCTATTAGCTCTGTATACATAATAGATATGTTGACACTGACACTATACTGAATTGATTTATTTATCTGAGGATCATAAATAGCTGCCCCACTATTCATACCTTCCTTGGAACCATCTGTAAAAATTTTGTAAAACCCTTGACAGTTGTTTTCTAAAAATTGTTCGCACATCTCTTTTAATTAATTATTATGATATTTATTTTTTGGACCAAGCACAGTATCAATATTGGGATCAACTACCTTCGAGACATCCACATTGCTGGTCCACGTATCTAACGAATACATTTCTAACTGTTTACTTGAGTATATAGGAATATCTTTAAGCTGTTGATGCGTTAAACATAATAATGGTTTATTTTTACTCCTCCAATATACCCATGCTACCGTATATTCACTATGGCATAAGGTGTTGAGGTTATCAATGATATTAATTATTTCATTATCAGATATAGATTTACATTTTAACCAAAACTTCCCAGCGAGATAATACCTACGAACGCTTAAAGGTTGAATGTGTAACTCACATTCCATCACGTGGATAGCGGTGGTTTTAATGAAGCCCCCGATAATACGCATGCATTGGTTTTGAACCTTATCTAATTTACCTAAATGTGTTTTACAACTATTTCCATACAGGGCACTCGCGTAATCTAACCTGCTGCGAATCATGGCTATGTAAATACGTCTTAAGTGAATCGGATGGACGCCCCAACTCGTCCCGGCCAAAATTTTGAATACGTTTATCAGTTTTAAGCTGTTTTCTTTTAGTTCATTGATGTGTTTAGCCCAGCGTAAAGATCTGTCCAGCCATAATCCTAAATACTTTACGCAATCAACTACTTGCAAAGAAATACCGTTAACAGTTAAATTTATTAATTCCATATGGTAACCCCTCTTAAATAAACATATTTTGCTTTTAGCTGGTGAAATTTCTAAGCCAATAGTGTCCAGTAGTTTAACTAGGTTATTTAAAGCCTTTTGTAACTGTGCCTTTCCTTCTTTTATGTTGTAGAAGCTTATGTACAGAACGAAATCATCCGCATATTGTGAAATAAATACGTTATTTATACTTTTACAAATGTTGATTGTTATAATGTTGAAGAGATAAGAAGAGAAAGGGTCCCCTTGGGCGAAACCACATGATGTACTTCTGGAATGGCAATAAGACTCCGTTTCTACTTTAAGGTGTCGTTCTTTTAGAAAGTTCCATACGTACCTACAAATCCTAGCACTAACTCCTATCTGCTGCATAACATTTATCAAACTGTTGAACCTCGCGATTCCGTTTTGTATGACCAATTAGTATGATGGCCGTTAAAATCTCCTAAAATTAATGTTTTTTTATCTGCTATATTTAAAAGTTGATCCCAGTCTGACTGATTCGTAGACACTGACGACGGGCAATATATACCTAATATATGTTGAATGTGTTTGCAGTTGAAAATATCGACCATTACTACTTGTATATCCGGATTAACCAATCTAACCTTAGGATAAGAAGCCTTCACTGAACTGTGTATTAGTATCAAGACACCGCCGTGTGCGTCGTGCCTGTCATCACGATATATGTTATATCCGCTTATCTTTAATCGTTTGTCAGGATCTAACCATGTTTCAGAGATAACAGCAATGTGGATTTTTTCTCGATATAATACATGTTCTAATGATTGTAACTTAGGTAGCAAACTTCGCGCATTCCATTGAATTATATTAATCCTTAAATAATTATCGTTGCAATCCATTACAGTCCTATATAATCCATTATTGCTTTCAATACTGGCCAGTCCGATATATTTTCTACTAATATTAAGATAACCCATTCTATGCAACATTTAATTGCTCGTTGCACTTTGTCCTGCATTGTAATTCCTTTCAAAAAAAATATTTCTTTTAACCTGCTTGTCAGCTCACCAAATTTTACCTCTTTCTCTCTTTTATCTTGTTCCGTAATATCTTGCCGTGCTTTTGTAATTTTGGGTCTTACTCCTGATTCGAAAATAAATGGCTCTGCACTTTTATCTCGAACATATTGTTTAGGAGGACGAGATGTAGGTGTTTTTTTAATATCTCTGTGAATGATAGCTCGCGTCACGACTTCAGCAAAAGATGGTTTTTGCCCTGGTGTGATAGCGTCTTTATCTATTACTGCACGTGTCGTTTGAAACACTCTCTCTGATTGTGGTGATTCTCCTCGCTTACCGGGATAAGTCATTGGAACATATAATGTCAAGGCTCGCCGGTACGTACAATTGAATTCGGCCATTAATTCTCTTAATCTTTTTTCTTTGCGATATGCTGGACACGATCTCCACAACGCCATATGGTTACCGCCGCAGTTTACACATTTAAAGGAAGAGGTTTCGCAATTGTCGTGCTTATCGCTACAATTAGGGCAAACAACTTTTCTGGACGGGCACCTTTTGGCAGTATGGCCTAACGCCCAGCAGTGACTGCATTGTGATACAGGGAAGAAGTAAGGGTCAACTCTAATTCTTAACCCATCTACGTTTATAGAAGCTGGACGGAAAGACCCCTTAAAACAAAGCCTGACCGATTCGCTGGGTTCCCAACCATCACTACCAGATTTTCGGCGTAAAAGTCTATTTACCGACACAAGTATCGCTGGTTCCTGACATGATATACTTTCCAAAATATCGTCATCTTTCAACTCTAGGTCGACGTCTTTTATCACACCGTAAGATAGGTTGACTTCCATGGCTCTGTGTATTCTCCACCCTCGGTCTATTATCTCTTTGCACGACTCAATTTGGTCTACAGCTGCCTCATTTGGTACGTCCACTCTGATTTTGAAAAGGTTTACGTATCTGACCTTGTCAACATTAACGCCTATATTTTTAAAGATCTTTGCCAGTGCAAACTGCTTCGGCATGCTTTCATTTGATGAAAGGTAAATCTCGCATTTATCGCCATTTTTTCCTGCTTTATCCTTTTTCCGCTTGCTTAGCACAGTCTCCCACTCTTCTTCATCGTCTTCAACTCTGTCCCGCTTAATCGGTTTTGATTTCTCTCCACACAATAAATTTGGTTGCGATTCATCGTCCATGCTTTCTTGTTCCTTTTCCAGAGCTTCTATAAGCTTTTCCTGCTCACTCAGGTCGCTGGCAATACTCACATCTTCTTCCGCAGACTTAATCTCTTCCATCGTCCCGCGGCACGCCAGCGGCGCCCGTAAGTAGAAACCTAACGGCACTCACCGACGGCCCTTATCAGCAGCGATGTAACAAATAAGTTATAAGTAATTAATAATACGGTAGACGCGCTTACCTCGCCCGAATGCCGAGACGAGACTGACATTTTACTATATATTATTTATGTGATACTCCCTGGCAGGACCACTTTCATTTTACTAGGTAATAATTACATAATAAAAATGTATGAAAATTGTATATTTTTGTAGTCTTATTTAAAAAAATTGTAATCGACAGTTTCCCAGAAAACATTGATTCAAAATGGTCCTCCTGGAGAGCATGCTCTCTGGCAGGACCACATTGTTTGGCGCTGAACTAGTATTATTGTAATGTGACATTTTTATTTTATTTTATAGTTTTGTTTTTTTATAATTTTGTATAATTTTAAGGAATGTTTTTAATAAATTAGTTTACAAAAATATAATTATGTAATATCATTAGTGTTATTGGCCTTAAGTTTAACTAATTAAAATAAATAAATAAAATAAAATAGGTAAGCGACTTCAAAAAGAGAAGGTTCGCAATTAGACTGTCCGTTGATCCGTCGTTAGTTCGTATTAATATGTTGAGGAAGTTCTCGTATATTGATCTCACAATTTTTTATTAACTTTGGTGGCAGGTAGTTTTTTTGCCGATATATATCTTGAAAACTATTTGACTAAAGTTAATTCGGATATTATGTGAAGCTATATTTACCATCAAATCCCAAATACTCGTAGTAACAATGACAAGCGGGTCACGGATCAGGCGGGCTATTAACCCGCCACCGGTGACCGGTGACGGTTGACTTACAACTTTAGTGACCCCGGTCTCACGCCCCGGGATATTTAAGCTAAGATTTTTCACGTTATTTTCAGGATATGCCAAATTTAATAAATTCGATTAATAATATATGCATTTTTAAGATAAAATAACATAGGTTTAATATAAATCACAGCACGATTATTACTTATTAAACGAGTAAACTTAAGATGAAACATTTAAACTTTCGCGATTTGAACACATAATTATGTTTATAACCGGGACTTAATCGCGCACAAATAAATTTATTTTTATTTACCTCGACGTTTCGACCATGTTCCAATGGCCGTGGTCACAAGCTGACTGAAGAATGCGGGTCATCTTGGTGAAAAATGAGGGTGTTGTGGTGTCCTACCCTCATTTGGTCTTGTTAAAACGTAGGTTTGTTTCCACGGCACACTACACTGACGGTATCAGCAGATTTCTCAGAAACCCTACCGCGATATGAAAACTTGCCTATAACGGGATTCCACGACGACGACAATCTAAATCCATCTTCGGGCCAGCCCTAACAGCATCCTGAAAGCATTCTCAAATCGGTTTGACTGTCAGTACATGAACCATTGTCACATGATTCATGTACTGGCTAATGACTTTATTTTCTGAAGTAGTAATTTTAATATTGAATAAATTTTTGAATTTTGTTTGTTGAATTGAATTAGGTATAATTTTATTTGGCATAATTATTTAAAAGGAGTAGGGATAATAATGATAATAATAGTTTTAACATAATATTGTAATTTATATATGTTTTAATTGTAATATGAACTTAAAATTTAATATGACTTGAAAAATTAGTCGAAATAAAAGGATTTGAATTTGAATTTGAATTTGAATTAGTAGTTTTGTCTAGTAATAAATATAGCATAAATGTTACTCAGGGATAATGTAGCAATCTAATAGTGAAATTTTTTTTGAAATCGGTCCAGTAGTTTTTGATTTTATTCAATACAAACATACAAAATACAAATTATTCCTCTTTAAAATATTGGTGTAGTGTAGATTACTCAAATTTACAAACAACATTTTTAACTACCTATAAAAACATTCCAAAGCCATTATGTCCTTATTGTGTACGATAGATTTATAAATAAAATGTCAATTTCGGACGTCCCAAAGATTACGAAAGATGCGCCATCGCGTAATAAAACAACGTTTGAAAATGACTCCCGTGCCGTCATGTTTACGAGTTACGCCGGAGTGCGAAAGAAGATAGCACTTTTATGAGAGCAAAAGGTATAGCGCGCGTCTCGCTTAGTGAGCGCAGGCAGGCGAGACAGTGCCTGGGGCCGTTTTCACGGGGCCATTTGAGGGCACGATATGACACATTTCCATAAATATAATGTATAATACATTGGGACATCCTATTTCCCTTTGTTGAAAATGAACTCGGGCAATGAAAAATGAAAAATGGCTTGATCTGGTTTATTTTTATTTGAATTTGTAATATTAATTAATAACTATAAATAAGTAAAATACTTAAATTGTACCAGCTGTTGTATATATGTACATTGTACAATAGGCTTTAAAAATGACAACTAAAACAAAGATTCATGCCACATTAAGTACCACAGATAACGAATAATGAAAGTTTACCTAACATTCACAATAAAAAACTATGGTCATTTTTTTATCTAAAGATAATTAAAGAAATCTAAATATTCCTAACTATTAAAAAAATTACTACTTTACAAGATTTTTTGAGACTTGTCTTGGTTGACTTATAAATTACAAATTATAAATAAGTTAGGTATTTACAGATATTACAGATAAACTTAATTTAATATAATTTCTTTTCTTTTAACTTAGTATTATCAACAAAGTAGTTAATTAGTATACTTAATTTAGACCATTTTTGGTCCACTAGTTTTGCAAAACTCTCACTCATGGATAGTGGCTTGTTATTTATTAGGGAAAATAATAATATTCCAATGCCTTCTGTAGTTTCAGCGATTACCTACTCCTAACACATAAAAATAGGATAAAAACCTTCTTCTTTCGGTATAAAGCAGGAGTTATACGAAACGGCCTATAGCTCCGTTAGAATTATACAATCTAGCTGACCCGTTCGTTCGGCCCATAATTTTTGTCATGAGTTTTCCGATGTTTTAGTTTGAATAAATGATTACTAATCAGTTATTCTGCTATTCGGAGCCGAGGTAAACCTAAGACCATAAAATTCGGTCCAGCCGTTCTTGAGTTATAAATGGTACATTTGTTTTATATATAAAATGGTAAGCTTTCTAAAGCATTAGTCAGATTGTGTCTTACATAAATTCCCAACAATTGATCTATAAAAATTATATTCATAACATAAACGAAAAATTAAAATATGGCACGACCTCTTTATAGCGATCAAAGCAGCCACATAATTAGTCACGACAAAAAAAATTGTTTTAAAATTTTATTTATTATGTAGCCACTGACATCTATTATACAAGTACTGTATAATAGAGGTTAGTGTATGTAGCCCAGTCGAGTTGTCAAAATTTTATTTCACCAGCCTGGAGGAAACCAGGAAATTCGACCCCTGCGTTAGCGTTGGTAGGCGGTTTGGGGATCGCAGAATGCTCACCACTTTTAATTTATATTCATTTATATTCAATATGTATTGCAAGAAAACACAGCGCGAACGCTGTAACTATTTTGACGTCTGCCGTAAACGTAAGTTGAAAACGATGTCACCGATGTGTGGTATGTAAACAATAAGCACACACTTCTCTCGATCCTGCTAAGGGAAATATGGCCGGCAGCTCGAGGAGTGAGGTGCCGAGAAGCGGCAAGGCAGAATGTAAATGAGGCAATACACTTTTTTATTTTTTCCTTACATTGTGGTCGTAGCACGCACGCCCTCGAGCTATACATGAACTAAGTCTAAGGCCTAAGTCATATACTTTTATGTATATTTTAACCAATAGTCAGAGTTTTGGCAATTTATGTTTTGTTTCGTGTTGTGTGAATTCAACTACGTCACGTAGTATACAGAGGCTCTGCGTACAATCTAGTTGGCACTGAAATATTGCTCACTGCGACCGGGGGTGGCTCCCTAGTGATAAGAAGCGCTGATTTAGCTCGTTTTTTAGCTGAAACAAAATAACCTTTATTGAAGGGGATGGACCAGCCCAAAGTTGCCAAGGGATGGCGCCAGAATAACTTTTATTGAAAAACAATTTTTACGCCGTCGGCGTCGATTGCAATTCAATTTGAAGTAGATTGTAAATCGCCACCATGTACTAGTACAGTGATTGTAAGTAGCCCATTACTTTCATTGAATAACGTACATGTTAGCTATATTCGTTACTTTATCGATGAAGATGATGATGATAATTATAAACGCCGCGCTGCAGAAAAAAACGAATATGACTACTACGTTTTACAATTAAAAATATGGGGGTATATTTCAGCCCGTAGGTGGCCTTGGCCTGGGCAAGGGCATATCCTATAACTGCATCCAGAACAACCAGAGGACGGGCAGCAGAGTCCTCTCGGTTAATGGTGGTAACACTCTGCGATCCTCAAGCCGCCTGTTGAGTGTGGAGATTATGGAAACCCTTCCCTATTAAAGGAGAGGCCTTCGTCCAATGGACGTCTTTGGACTGATGGTTAAGAGTGAATGGCATTAGATTTGATGTCAAACTTCCTCAAAAAAGATCTGATAATATTAAACTGACAAAATTGCGTACTTACCACTAGAATGCATGCAACACAAAACAAGCGTAGCAATGAATGCAGCAACAGGCAGCACGCCAGCCAAAACTAGCAACGCGTGCTGAGCCAGCGAATGCTTCGTTCTAGACGCCCCACAACTTGTGATGTTCTGGACGTTGAATGTCTCTAGAATGTTCTGGAACTCCGTGCCGAGAGAGCGGATGGTTGCCTTCATTGCTTTAGGAGTGAGGGCCTCACCCGTATCTGTTTTTCTGAATTGGAAGCACGGGCTGAAAAGAAAACTGAATTTCAGTATTCCAGAACTAATTGAAATAAAATTCTATTCATGAAAGTAACTCTAATCCATTAATATACAAGTACCTACATTAAGATTTATGAACAAATCATCTCTGATATTTTAGCTAAAATAGCTTTTTCAAGAGTTAGCTTAGTTAGCTTCTATCAAAATAATTATAAAAAACAATTTCGGCCTTTTGCTCAGTGTGATTTTTTGTTTTCTAAAATCACATTTTTGTGGTGGCTTATATAGTTTATATTTGGGTAATCAAATCTTAGAATAAAGTCTATTTGCATCTTATCAGAGGCTAAATAAAATTGAATATATTGTGTGTCTTACTTAAAAACATTGCTTATTTTTTATTAACTATCATTATTCAGTTCTACGCAATACGTATGCTACGCACAGCGCATATTAACATAACTAACATTGATTTTAAGCGAAGTTTTGAAGTAAGGCCTTGAATCAAAAAATTGTATTTGGATAGTAAATAATAAAGGATTATTTACATTATAAGTACAATTACATAATTATGTACAAATCTTAAAATAAATATTGAAATGAAATTAAATTGAATCATCATTAATTAATTTCATTTAAGCAAATGTCCTAAAGTAATGTAGGCACTAGGTAAGTAGGTACTAGCGAACAACGGAAACCAATTGATTTGTGTAACGACCATTTTTGCACTACTGGCCAGCGTCTGGCTAGTCGGATACTCACAGACACAAATGAAACAGAACACAATCTAGCGGGTAAAGTATGTTTTCCAAACACGCCTGCAGAGTCATTCTTTATGAGTCCAACTAGTTATGAGGAGGTTGAAAAGCTTATCATGAAATTAAAGAATGACAAATCTCCAGGCATCGACGGCTTGACTAACGCTCTAATTAAACATGTTAAAGATGAAATCATAATGCGTTTGACTCATATATTAAATTTAAGCTTATCTTGTGGAATATTCCCCGATGCCTGGAAAGTTGCTTCTGTCACTCCAGTTTACAAAAGTGGACCAAAAGATAATATTGAAAATTATAGGCCTATTTATCTTTTGAGCTCTTTTTCTAAAATTTTAGAAAAAAATGTAAATAAAAGTCTTACAGATTTCTTGGAAACGCGTAATTTAATCTCTTCGAGGCAGTTTGGTTTTAAGAAAAGACGTAGTACTGAGGGTGCTGTGTCGTTACCGACGCCTGTAGTGTCATCTAAGCTTGACAAAAAAGAAAAGTGTGTGGCTGTTTTTCTCTATTTAGCGAGGGCCTTTGACACTGTATCCGTTCCTATACTACTTAAGAAACTAAATTGGTTAAGCATCAGGGGAATCGCCTCTGATTGGTTCACAAGTTATCTACAGGGACGGAGGCAGTGTGTGAGGATATGTAGTGTCGTCAGCAACATCCAACCTATTAACTTTGGCGTGCCCCAAGGTAGCATTCTGGGGCCCACGCTCTTCAATTTGTATATAAACGATATCCATAGTGTGCCAATAGAAAATGCTGAGTTTATATGTTATGCTCACGACACTGCTATTGTCTTCCATGGGTCATCCTGGATAAATGCTCTGGAGTTTGCTGAGCGGGGCATGAGTAGAATTTACAGTTGGTAACAAAGAAACTTACTCACGCTGAATGCTAAGAAAACTGTATTCTTTTGTTTCCATATAACGGTGGCCTCAGCCCCACCCTCAGCATTTACTCTTAGGCTTCATAAATCGTCATGTTCTGATAATGGTATTAATACACCTTGTGGCTGTGAGTATCTGACTAGATCCAATGTCATTAAATATTTGGGAGTCTTTCTTGATGAAAATTAAAACTTAAAAACCACGCTGTTGCTCTCTCGGCACGAGTTCGTAAGGTGATTGGTATAATTAAACATCTGCGTGATGTTGCATCTTCTGATATTCTTCTATGCGTATATTACTCTTTGTGCCAATCTCTTTTAACTTACTGCAACTCCTGCTGGGGCAGCGCAGCTAAGACCATTATTATACTAGTCGAGAGAGCGCAAAGATCTGTATTAAAAGTGATGATGAGGAAGCCCCTAAGATATCCGACCGTTTGGATGTATAAAGATAGTGGAGTGTAAAATGTCAGGCAGTTATTCATACAAAAAAAAATCACTATCGGTACACAAATCTATTGCGGCAACGGAGGACAATGATGTCGATGATATCCTCACAATGCAAAGGCCAAAAACATTACCCTTTCCTTGTATAAATACGTCCTTCGCGAGCCGGTTTGGTGCTCTAAGGAGAGCGCATGTTTACAATGCTGTTAACAAACTTTGCAGCCTAAGCGGAAAGGCCACGAATGATGTCAAAAGAATACTTTTTAAGAGTCTTAGTTCTATGAGTTATGAGGAAACTGAGAATTTATTAGAAATTATTTAAAAAAAAAACATTAAAATTGATTTACTGTAGGGACTTATCTGAAATTAATATACATATATTAATACTTTCTCCACATGAAGATAACTTTATATATGTATTCTACAACTTTTTTATTTATTATTTTTCAATCAATATATACCAGTCCTTTTAGTTTATAAATGTTAATAACGTTTAAATAGCGTAGTTTTTAGTTAGAAATGTTTCACTGTTGTAAGCACTATGCTGAGTTGAAGCGATTTTTTTGACATCACCCCAGGACTGTTAATTAATTTGATACATAAATTACCCTACTGATAATAAATAATAATAATAATAATTTTTATTTTCCAATTGTGATAGTACATTTTAACATATTCAACAATATCTGACTCATTAACAAAGACTAATGAAGTATTACGTGATGATGTCACAAAATAAATTATAGCGAAATAAAATAATTTAAGTGTTATTCTAATGTGATTACACTTTTTATGGGATATAGCTATGTTACCCGAGGTTCAATTTTTCATGTACAATCGTCCCAGATCTCCGAGATACGGGCTTTGCCTAGTTCGGAGATCGCAGTAAATAATTTTAAGATAAACATGGTTGTCCTTTAACGTTAGACTATACATTATAATAAGATAAGATAATTATGTTTCTTTCCTATGTTTGGATTTAATAAAATATTTTTCATTTTCATTTTCATTTTCAATGTTTATAATGTCGTCGTCAGCCATAAGACGTCCTCTGCTAGACGAGGCCTTCCTCTTAATAGGGAGGGGTTGCCATACTCCCCAAGCTTGGCAGGCGGCTTGGGGTTCGCAGAATGCTCACCACCGTTAGCCGAGAGGACGCTGCTGCCCGTTCTTCGGTGGTTCTGTATGCAGTTTTAGGACATAATCACTAATCATGTTTCGTTTAAATGTAATGTTTAGTAAATGCATTCATGCCATGGACTTTGTTATGTCATTCAAAGTTCTAGATATTACCTTCGCGAGATAATCTTATTCGTCTCAGCCATTTCTTGCTACCATTAAATGCTCTAATGGTTCAGTGTGCAGTGCTGGGAATAGATATAAGTATTTAGATACCTATAGTCACTTTACTAAACCAATAATGCTAGCCACTCATGAATATTGGTTTACTTTATTCTCGTTTCTCGTACCTTGTATAATATAACTCTTCAGATTTTGTTGACGGATGTACTAAACTGTTTGTGTTTGTGGTGACGTCACGGAAACATATTTTTCATTGATTTATAGGCTCATAAAACCTCTCTTAATAGCAGGATAATTGTTTTAGGGTTCCTTGTCTTAGAACGTCCGTAGACCTCTACGCTTGTATCTTTTGAAACGTAGCCGTATGAAAATTTCACAAAAAATATTATATAGGGGCCATTTTGTGTACAATATTTTTATAATCTTAATTAATTTTGTGCTATGTTTTTGTCGCAAATAAAGTTTTTTTTTAACAATGGACAATCCATTGTTAAAAAAAACTGAACTGAACAAACAAATCCGTTTATTTACTGTACTAGTACCTACTTTTATATCATATGAATTTATGGGGTCGTATTGTGGTCTTTAACTGCTGGCCTTTTGGAGAAACTTAGAGTCACGCAACGGGCAATGGAGAGAACTATGCTCGGAGTTACTTTGCGCGATAGAATCCGGAACGAGGATATTCGCCAAAGAACCAAAGTTACCGACATAGCTCGCAAGGTTTGCAAGTTGAAGTGGCAATGGGCAAGCCACATCACTCGAAGAACTGACAACCGATGGTAACCGAAAGGTTCTTGAGTGGTGACCGCGAACCGGAAGACGCAGCGTAGGAAGACCTCCCACTAGGTGGACCGACGACATTGTAAAAATGCGGGCAACCGGTGGATACAAATGGCAGGTTGTCGTACAGTGTTGCGGTCTAAGAGGGAGCCCTTCGTTCAGCAGTGGACGTCTCCGGGCTGATGATAATTGTGATATTATGTCCAAAATCTGTCGTATATTAGTTACAATTTATGACTTCACATGAATACAGCGTAAAATAATCAACCTTTTTGATGGTTTACTTCTAAACTTAGGCCTACTGTCAAAGGCCGATTGCTGCCTAAAGGCCATATCGCTGGCCTACACTGTGAGGTCGTAGTTTCAAACCCCGGGCCCGGACCAATGAGACCTTTGAAGTTAGTGTACAGATTCATACCACTGGTTTTTTGGTGAATAAAGCATCACGAGGAAACCGACATAATATGTCTGGTGAATATATATTCAAATTCAATGACGTACGTAATCTAAATCCACAAGCCCTCAACTGCGCAACACATGAATAACATATACTTAGTAAAAAATATGCATAGGCATATTCAAATTTAGGCACAAAATTTATTTTTGGCTTAACTTATAATAATTAAAAATGTTTGTCTTAATTTATTACCAAATAATTAGATTTCATTGTTTGATTTATTTTAGATAGATAGAAACACTTTATTGTGTACACCAAAAATAAAACAGCAATAGAAACAAGAACCTTAAGAACTAGTGCCACAAGTGTATTTTAATAACGTTCGAATATTTCCCACCCTATTTAAACTAATGTAATCTGAATTTTACCATCCGGAACGAATATAATGTTGGGCGATTTGACCTTGCGCAGACCTTTGCGCAGACGTGCCAGTTAATGTCAAGTTTGTTATATTATTTTCATTACACTTGCTCGTAAAGTGGATTTTATTACATCGGTTTTAGGCTCATAATCCAAGCTATTACGCACGCGTGCTTTTTACTTTACATTACGGCACTAGTGCTATAATAGGTATAACCCGGTAAAGTCAAGTTTGTACGTGACTGCAATTAGACGTATGTATACGAAGCACTCTTAATAAAGCCGGTTAATACTTACAAGTTTTTTTGTAATACCAACAAAGAGTTCTTATGCCGCTGAAGTAAATGTCAACCTGCGCGCGCATTGCTGGTTTGGGCGCCATTTTCCGCAAATGTTTGTTGACGTTTTCGCTGTGTGGTTGATTTTTATCAAAAAAAAGATTGTTTTTTCCTCGCTAGTGTGATGAAAACAGCCGAATGAAACTCTTGTGCTATGTTAGTCATTACACTCACGGCTTCTTTATCGCATCGGCATAATACCGCCTCTAGTGTAATGACCAATATAGCACACTTGTATTATAATGTAACTATTCTTATGCAACCAATCAAAAATATTACGCTGTTTTTGACTGGCATGTTTAGTCTGCGCTATTTGTGGAGTTGAAGGAAACTTCTTTTTGTTAGAAAATCGCTCATAGCAATAGTTATTTTAGGGTTCCGTAACAAAACAGGTCTATCTTTTTTTTCTATTAAATTTGATAATTCAGAGACTACAAAATTGAGCACTTCACGTAATAGTTATTTACAACCCATTTGCTCGAAAAATGCATTTACGAAGCCTGTGTACACATCGTTCGAAAGTTGAACATTACGCACCAACGAACTAGGCGTGTGGTAAAATAGACACTCTTAGCTAGGCCTTACCTCCTAGGAGGATTATGGCGTCGCACTTTGTGCATTTGACAGTGTCGGACAGTATTTATTTGTATCAAGTTTTTGATAATTTTCAAGTCGAATGATACTAAGTCACAGACAAAGTCACACATAGTAAGTCACAGCCAAGTCCAGTCATGCTCTAAGTACAGCGTTGGCAGCTTTACTACAAGCTGCTTCGGAGTTTTGGAAACAACACGAAAAGACACTCATATTAGAAATGTTTTAACGAAGACGAACTTTAGAACGACTTTTTTTTCTTCTTTCCCCCTAGGAGGTTTATGGCATCGCACTTTGTGCATTTGCTAGCGTCATGTATTTAGTTGCGACTTTCCGACCAATATTTTTAACAATATAATAAAGTTTGTCTCATTATCTGTTGTAAGTACTTCTGTTATCTGTTTTCTCGCAAATGTGTTGTAAAACGTTGTATAGCTCTGGTGCGGATTTGGTTTTTACAAACTCAGGACTATGGTAAGCTCGAGACGAAGTCGAGGGCTTACATTTGTCTACTTGTTTGTAAAAACCAAATCCGCACGAGTGTTGTACAACATTTTACAACGCATTTGCAAGAAAACAGTAATAATTAAACAAACTCCATAAATTTTAACCGACTTCAAAAAACGAAGTTCTCAATTCGATTGTACCTATGCAGATAAATTTACAAGACTGTATGTATTTTTTTTTTCCATTTTTTTTGTCATTGTTGCAAGGATGATCGATGTCGCATGTGTTGTCATATCGCTATTAGCATGCTGTGTACCGCCCTGAGGTAATAGTTAGCGCTTAACTGCGCATGAGCTCTGTGCTAATTGGCGGTATGTAGGTGCGGGTTGTAGGTCGAATGTTTATTGTTTTATTGAAGTGTTGAAAGGTTATATAAATCGACTGTTATTTAATTTGTGAGATACTAAAATAACAGCTGTGTACCAAAAAAAACATAATAAAATTGATTGTGGGTTTCAATGCAGGAGGTAACTGGGGTAACTAATTTTCAACCGACTTCAAAAAAGGAGGTTCTCAATTCGACTTCTTTCGAGTTTTTTTTGTATGTATGTTACGCGATTACTTCGCTAATTATGAACTGATTTTGATGTTTTTTTTTTAGTAGGTAATACTTCAGAGGTGGTGCCATATAAATTTTATGGAATCGGTTCAGTAGTTTGGTTTTTAAATCAAAATTACTAGAAAATATGAGATGTCATCCAGGTATTCCAAGTTGAAGACGGTTGTATATATTTTTTTAAAGCGTATTATATGTTGAAGTTATATTATTATTAACGGGATATTTACCGTGATTATGTTGTGAAATGAGCTCCCGATATTTCGGCGCAGTTGCATGCACCATGTTCACGAGTAGACTGAAGAATGCGGGTGGTTGTCAAAAAAGTTCGAAAAACATTAAGGGCATTCATAACGAACTACCCTCTTTCTAAGTCTTTTACTACGATTACTGGAACTCGAACTCGAACCCAAGTCTCGACAAAAAACACTCACAATATCACTGCATATGTTGTTTTGAACACATTTAGGACGTGACTTAGTATTTTTAAGGCAACCTAACACTGGATTCCACGAACTGGAGAGTTAAATATCCCGTTAATAATAATATAACTTTAGTAAACAACTGTGATAGTTTAAAACAGTGTTTTATTATATGTTGGTTAGTCAGGTTGACACCTTCTATAGTTACAATTATATAAATCTGTCAGTAACCTGTGAATAGCGCTGTGGGTTGTACCATTATCATTAAGTTTTTTATAAAGGTAATTCCTCAATTTAAATTTTATCTACCGACTTCAAAAAAGGAGGATCTTATTTCAAGTGTATGTATTTTTATTTCTTTTATTTGTATGTATGTTAGGTACGCGATAACTCCGTAAATGATGAATAGATTTTGATGATAATTTTTTTGTTTGGTAGGTAATACTTCAGAGGAGTATATAAATTTTATCGAAATCGATTCAGTAGTTTGGTTTTCAAATCAAAATTACTAGAAAATATGAAGATGCCATCCAGTCGAAATTGAAGTAGTTTTTTTTTTTTTAAAGCGTATTATATAAAGACCTATTATTATAATACAACTGTTTGCTGTTACATAGTAAATAAAATTGTTGACACAAACTGAAGCCTCGAAGTAATGAGCTAATAGTCCTTGACATTAATTTTCTCTCGATAATGTAGCATTAAGTCATAATTGATGCAGTCAATCTCCTTCAATAGGATACTTGTCCCGTAAAATTTTTCATTGTCTCATGTCACGTGAATCAAATGAATTTATGCCATATTCATCCCGAGTCTTTATACCTATCTTACACCATTTCTGAAAAGTCATGCATAAATAAGCTTTTTTTTAAAAAGAAAAACAATTTCAGTTTCAACTACCAGGATGACATCCTCATATATTCCAGTTTTTTTGATTTATTTCAGTAATTTTGATTTAAAAACCAAACTACTGAACCGATTTCGATAAAATGTATATGGGACCACCTCTGACCTACCAAACATAAAAAAACATCAAAATTAATTAATAATTGGCGGAGTAATCGCACACACATAGTACAAAAAAAAACTTTGTCGAATTGAGAACCTCCTTTTTTTAAGTCGGTTGAAAATGAAACGTAGGAGCTTGTGAGAAAGGTTACAAGAACTGTAGGAAAATATAGCTTCACGTAAGATAAGTAATTCAAAAAACAATAAAATTTGCCTTTATAATTATGTAGAACTAACGATCTGCAACCTGGGACCTGGCTATGTCCTAAAACTACGCCCAGAACCACCGGAGGACGGGCAGCAGCGTCCGCGATCGCCAAGCCGTCTGCCAAGCGTGGGGATTATGGCAACCGCGGAGACCATGGGCTTCTTAGGTGACTTGAACCGTAGTACTCACGCTTGGCAGGTGGCTTGGGGACCGTAGAATTCCCACCACCGTTAAATCAAGAGGACGCTGCTGCCCATCTTCCAGCAGTTTTAGGAAATACCCAGGTCAACTTACAATACAATACGGTTACATACAATACAATATGACTTTATTGCACACCAGAAATATAGAACAACTTACAACTATTCTGAGTCATTATTTGGCAGTACCAACAAGAGGCGGCCTATCACTTTTAGCGATTTCTTCAAGACAACCTTAAAAAACGAAGTAAAAAAAATAAGTCGGTTTAAAAGAAGAAAGGTGTGCGGGTTACAAGTTGCCCGTAAACTTTTATCGTCCTCCCGAAGCTTACCCAGGGTTAGCGTAGAAGGCGGTGTTGGCGTCGTGCAGCTGCATCCTCAGGTGTTTCTGCGCCAGCACCTCCGACACGCGATCCCGCAGCGCCGCGTACCGCGCGCGCGACCCGCCCGCCATCACCAACCGCAGGAGGTCCCGCTCGCGCACCACCACCACCTGTCCCACAAACGAAATCTAGGAAATTTGAACTATATTTTTGACATAGCACAACCTTCGGCACACAACTCGCAATTTTTCTCAAAACAATAACACTCAATCACTCACACACTCACCTCACACCACAACACTTTACACACACTTACTTACTTACTTAATTTACTTTTCTTCACTTTAATCACAATCCTTGGCATTAGAAACACACACTTGGTTATCTCCGCGAGGCCAACCCTCACGAGGTTGGTGCCACGCAGCATGGTGCACGCCTTTCGACCACAAACACACCTTATCCATCAAACATAGTCTCGCACTTATTATAATATTAATCAACAAACAGTTTAGAAGTAATATTATTAATGGAATGGTTTTGGCATGTGCATCTTTTCTCACAACCTGGAAGAGAACTAGCTCCCACAAACACAGGGTATCCCTACTGTGGGAGCTAGGGTCTTAAATCTTATGTGTAAGTTACATTGTTTTTTAATTTATTATGATACAATGTTTCAAAACATGAAATAAATTCAATTTTAAAAGAAGCTATAAAATAATGTAATATGTAAATATTTTTTGCAACGAAATAAAAATTATTATTATTATTATATATTGACGCAGCGATCAAAATATGTCATGGTCTCCGATACTAACCCCAACTGGACTTGGGTATGCCTTAAAACTGCATCCAGAACCAACGGAGGACGGGCTGCAGCTTCCTCTTGGTTTACGGTGGTGAGCATTCTGCGAGCCCCAAACCGCCTGTCAAGTGTGGGGATTATGGCAACCCCTCTCTTTAAAGGGAGAGGCCTTCATCCAGCAGTCGACGTCTCTAGCTGATAATGTGCACTGTGGCCTCACATCTCGAAATTTCAAAAGATTACTGAGAATATTTTTTAAAGGGCTATAATTTTCTATAGCAACTAGTTGCTGAAAAAACAAAATGACAGAGACTTGTCTACAGTTAGACCTAGACATTATAAAAAATTGCTCTAGAAGCATTAACCAGTAAGAACAGAGGGAAATACATATGGAGAATCGTAGACCGGATTCCTTCTTAACCTTTTTCCACCGCATCGTCACCGCAATGTATCGTAGAGATGTGGCCGAGCCCTTATGTGTCTTAAACAACATAATATAGGAAGCATAATATATTACAATAATATAGCTATTTTTAACGCAAGTACTTCATTATCTTATTATACTAGTTACGTTAACGCTGCCATAAAAAATATTGAGATTCATTACAATAATTGTCTAATTAAGTGTCTTATTATTTATACGTTCACGGTCTCAAGATGTTGATAATTTATTCAACCGTCTTCATAAAAGGAGGTAAAAAACAAAACCAAAATGATACAAGAAAACTTGGAAAGGCACTTCACCAACGAATGCGAAGCAGTGAAGGTGAGAACTCCTTTTTTGCGAAAAAAAAGTGGGCCATATCTCGCCAGCGCCGTCTATCCTTTGGCTGTAGAACTACGTTTTGACAACTGGCAGAAAACTTCCCATTCAATGTATTTTTTTTGTATGTGTTTGTTACGCGATTACTACGCTTATGAATTGATTTGGTGTTTTTTTTTTGTTTGGTTGATTATAGACGTGAGGTGGTATCTTTAGACGTGGTCCCATGTACATTTTATCGAAATCGGTTTAGTATTTTGGTTTTTAAATCAAAATTACTGAGAAAAGATGTCATTCAGGTATTCGAAATTGAAGTTAGGTTGTTTTTTTCTCAAAGTAATTATTTATGGTTGATAGGTTCGCATTAATAATATTAGTGTGAAAAATAAAGGGTTCTGTACCCGAGTTGTATTCATCAGAGCCTTATTACTAATTCAACGTCTTCCGTCTGTTTTCCTTCTCTCTCTCTTTCTCTCTCTATATAGTGGAAAAAGTTAGGTGTCCCATACAAAAATGCAAGCCTCAACGCAATGTAAGGAACACCTTTTTTACAAGGTTGGTCTCATTGCAAAGCAATGGGTACAATGAGTTTCTTTTGGCTTAGTGCTATTATCGCTCTACGGAACGCGGCAGGCGTGGCGTGCTGTGCACAACTTCGGTAAGAGTTTGTACGACCTTACCTGCTTTCGTTTTTATGGCCAGCCGGGATCATTCTCATAGAAAATCACTGACCTCTATAATACAGTACTAGTATTATAGAGGTCAATGTTGAAAATGCATCTAAATGTAGATATACCTACCTAGCTACCTGTATAACTACAACAATATAATTAACATAATTAGTGAGTGTAAGCTACTTGTTGTAATTTATTTTTTGTCGATTTTCGGGTGTAGGTCTTGGCTCGTTGACGTCACATGGCTCATATGGAACAAGGGAACATCTACACTATTCTGTACAACTAGAGTACAAATGAGCTTGGACTGAATAATGACACGATTGTAGTTATACATTGTGGTTCAATAATGTTTAGTTGTTTAGTCGCGTCTCCTACGTAATTGAATCTTCTGTACATAGTAAGTAGGTATGTTATGTTTTTTGTTTCAGTACTATTAATTTTCCTTCGGTGCAGAAATCCAACTCGCTCTCGTTCACATACTCACTTCAACTTGAAGATCACTGGATCTTTCAGGATCGTTCGAGTTGTTTGCTCGTACTATCAACCTGTGCAAACAACACGGCGTATTAGCTAATAAATTATATACAATTAAGCATTTTTATAAATATCTAATAAAAATATAAATTCTTGTAGTTGAATGTACTTAAGTACCTTATTTTATACGATAAGTATATTAAATTCAAACTGGTTAAATAAATTTAGTAGTTATCTAAACAAACGAATATAAATTAAATTGTGTATGCGAAAGAATAGAATATATGTGGGCAAATACAAATATTAAAATATCATTAAATAGACCTTCGAAGAACGATCAGGCCATAGTATATTTGCCGCGCTGGGCAAGTTGCGGGTTGGTGAATTCGATGTTTTCCTTCACCAACAAGTCAATAGTATTACAAATAAACCCCAAATCAAAATTCAATTTAAGAGGACACGGGTTACAAAATTGGCATACTATGAGCACAGCTTAGAATCTCCAGTCTTAGCTTGTCAGAGTACATGCTAGCGTCCAAAGAAGAACTCATTGGTTTCGAGATTGAAACCCACTGCGGGAACAACCCCATGGCCGATTTCGAATCAAGCGGTCTCTGACTAGACTAACATGGCTTTTAATGTAATAATCGTATTAATTTACAAATTTATATATCTAAATATAGCAAACCTAAAGATTCCATCAGCATAGTGTATCAAATTCTTCATGATTTTTAAATCGGCGGTAGAATTGTTCAAGACAATCACATCGGTTATGTTGTTGAAAGATTTGCCTTTGATAGGAGACTCAAATGTCATATTCACTATACTGTAAGCTATGGGTAACGCATTAGGGTCTTTGTCAGTAGCCTTTACGTTGCCTATGATAGTATCTATAGGAACATTCAGCCTTACTCCTATAGTCATATTGGCTCTTTCAAACTCCGGCAGATGGTCATCAATATCAAGAATTTTGATTAAAATTTGTATTTCTGATGGGTCCTGAAATAAGAAAACGAACAAATAACATTATTAGCATTGTTAATGTAAATTCACTACATTCAAATAGGAATTTGCACACAAATAAGCAAAAATATAACTACCTGATGAAATTAAAAATTGTATACCTAAGCAAAAACCACTTATGCAAAAGTTTCATTATTTGAACACAAGCTATCGTCATCTAAGAAAGTATACTTATATACCTAGCTAATAGCGCAAATTTCTGTTCCCTTACAATCTAAGTCTTTTGCTTTGCTTAATTCATTTCGACAGATCTGTCGTCAAAACTTGATGCCCCGCTACATTTGTACGGTAGGCGTGTAGATACACAGTTAGATTACACCGTCACTTAGCATTAGATGCCAATATCAATAAAACGTATAAAAGGGTAATCCTTCAATCAAAACATATCAGAAGTCTTGTACTTACAAGTCTGTTATAAGCTTTATTCAGTCTAGGCTTTGTTTCATATTTAAAGCATTTCAATGTCAAGAGCACTTTTGACATCGTTTCTCTATCAAGTCTTGCTGCGGCCACAACAACAGCCATGCTTCTGTTAGTTCTCTCCAGTTTGACTAGACCATACTCGTTGCCAGAGGTGATGGCATAATCGACAGCTGCGTTATCACCTATGTCTTCATCGATCGCTTGTATTTCACCAATAACTGTTCCTATAGGAACTTCTTCTTTGACGGTCATTAGCACTGGTGGGTCATCCTGCAAACCACATTAATTAATAGAGACCTATCATTCCAATAGATTTCCTATGGGATGTATACTGAAAGCTTGTTATGGTATTTATTAAACGTATAATTTAAATAAAGATGGCTGTTACGATAGGTTTCTTACTAAATTTCTAGCAAAGTGTGGCTTATGGTCGTCGACGTCGGTGACAATGACGTTAACAATCCTTGTGCTCTGCTGTGGAGGCTCGCCTCTGTCCGTCACTATAAGGACCAGGGTGTAGGAATCTTTGCGCTCACGGTCGAGGCTCTGCCGGGTCGTGATCACACCAGAATGTGGGTCTGTGAAAGTGTTTGAAATTTTTTTAAAGTATTTTTGTAATGTATGTACATTTCTCACTTGGCAGTTTTTATACAACGACTTAGTCGAAAATGAAGCACGCAGACTTATGAGATAGTGTTTTTTTACCTACATTTTGTTATATGGCTGACTACCATGCGATTGGTCATTACCTGAAGCTATAATATAGTAGTGACGTCGATTATCTAATAACATTATAGAAAGTTACAGACGTCAAGTGAGGTTGAATCACACATTATACAATCTGGGTGTCTTCAAGTCGCAAGTGAATCGGTTTCTTCTAGGCAAGCGTGCTCCACGTAGACCGCATCTTCGCTTAACATTAACTGAGATAGCGGTCAATTGCGTATGAATTCCTTTAATTAATAAATAAAAAAATAAAAATATGTGACTGTACTTACTACTAAAAATGTACTTTTCAACCTACTTCAAAAAAAGAGGTTCTTTTACTTTTTTTTGTATGTTTGTACTTGTACGATGTATTGATTTTGATGAAGAAAAACCAAACGAATGAACCGATTTTGATAAAATTTCTGTTTGACCAACCTCAAATAAAAAGGAGGAGGCCTTCGTTCAGCAGTGGACGTCTCCGGGCTGATGATGATGATGAATTTCAAATAAAAATACTTTTTCAAATCAGTTTATAAAATGACGGCGTTCTGAGGTAACAAACATTAAAAAAAACATAATATAAACGAATTGAGAACCTCCTCCTTTTTTGAAACCGGTTAAAAAGAAAAGGTTACTGACGTACCGATAGCAAATATTTTGGCGTCAAGATTGCTCTGCTGGATTGCATAGAAAAGTTGTCCAGAAGGCTGTGTCGGATCATCAGGATCACTTGCCACCACTTGGAAAACTGTAGATCCAATTGTTGCATTCTGTGAAACAAAATTGTGAATTACAAAACAAACGCTATCTGGGACATTTTCTGGACAACACCTACTCATAGTGCCTACTCACAAGTAAATCAATCAATCGATTCTTTGGAATTTACATACGTACGCGATTGAAAAAATAATAGATACAACTAAGAAAGAAAGAAAAGAAAGAAAAATAATTTATTTTGTAACATCATTAACGTAGGTACTAATATAACTAAGTATAGTTACAACAACTGGCAACAACTGGCTTTTTGGTGAAGCAAAACATAGCGAAAAATCTTGCATATATCCAAAAAAACAACGGGGTGTGTGAATTGCCAATCCGCAAATGACCAGCCTGGTGCTGTATAACATTGATCACATTCAGGATTTAATTGATTTAAATCAACGGCTTACTTACCTCGCTAACGGTTAGAACTTCTCCTGCAGCGGGTCTGATAAACCTTGGCACCCCATCATTAGCGCTCACGTCTCCGATATAAAGTGACAATGACGCATCGCCAGTGTGCCCGCCTCCATCTGTCGCTCCAACTAGGAGCCTGTAAGGATCCGTGCGACCACGACCTGTCAAATCCTTGCTGGTCCTCACTTCTCCAGTTGAAGCATCGATTGTAAATAGACCTGAAATAAAATCAATTAAGATGTAAAGTAAGGATATAATGTTTAATTATATAATTTCCGATTATATTTTAAACATAAATCCGTATTGTTTTTGTTATAGATTTTGTAAGGTACATTAGATATCAATTAAGGGAAACACACAATATTTCAATAAAAATAATATGTAATTAATTCCTACTTTCCACAGTTTTTTTTTTTAATTCTTGTAGGGAAATACCACAACTCAAAAACTTTAATTAAAGTATACACGTAATGGTATTAACATCAATAATTATTCTGACTTACCATTAGCTTCACTTTCATCCAAAAACTCGTATTTGATTTCTCCTCCCAGGCCTTCATCAGGGTCTGTTGCAGTTATATTTATTACACTAATTCCAATAGGAACATTTTCAGGTACCACAGCTGGAATATTAAAGTACGTTAGTTCAAAGTTAAAACAGGAGCAGCCAATTGGATTAACCTTTATTTTTCTTATTTTTTTTACCAGAAATATTTTACCAGCACTAATTTCGCTCAGAACTTACCTGTGTAAACACTTTTTTCAAAGGTAGGATCATTATCATCAACATCCAGTACATCGATAAGAACAGTTGCTGTTGTTTTTAATTTTTCAGCTCCTCCACTTGGGGTATCAGCAGCTTCTATTTCAAGGCGAAGAACAGATTGACGTTCTCTATCTAAAGTTTTGTTTTCAGCCACCTAAGTATAAAATATGCAAGTAATTATAAAAATAGTTGTTTAAAAAGCTTGGGACGTTTCTCATACGCAGATGGCCTAATGGTACTAATTTATTGTACCTACTTGTATGAACTAGGCCAAATTGTCACATGCCCTTAAGATTGACAAATTTGTATTTATTTTGATGTTACCTGTATAGCTCCAGTGACATTATTTATGGTGAATAAATCCGAATTTCCTCCTCTCAAAGTGTAACGTATATCGGAATATCCCTTCAATTTGTCTTCTTCTGTCAATACTGCATCAGCATCATTTGCCTTGACCATTACTATTACCTCTGGGTATTTTATAGATTCTAGCAAGCTCACCTTGTAAAACTGTAAAAAAATATATGTTTAGCATCACGTTAAACCGTGATAGATCATTGCGAAAGTATTGCGCTTCAAAAGTGCAAAAATTCATAAATTCAATCGCGGGACTGTACCAATGAGTTTTTTCTAATTCCCAAAAGAAGCTTTTTGAGGGCTTTTAGTAAAGGAAAATATCGTGCAGAAATCTACTTATTTTGGAGAAGAAATCAATGGCTTATGTAGACCCGCAAACTCGTACCGGTCCAGCGCAGCGTGGTGGTGCATCGCTCAATCGCCTTTCGAGTGTAAAAGTATATCCAGAAGAGGAACATTAAAAGCTGATGCATTTTTTCATATCATAATGGTTATGCCAAATATAAACTTTTACTAAAACATGACTACTTACTTCATTTTCGAAAATTGGTGGATTGTCGTTAATGTTGACTATTTCAACTATGAGTTTTGCTATACTATGTTTACTGCCATCATTACTAGTAGCTTGTACGCTCAAAGTTAAATTAGGATTAGACAACTCTTCGTAATCAAGGTGCCCGGTCAAAAGCACTTGTCCGCTCAGTGGGTCTACTTGCAACAAGCCAGTCTCGGCGTTGATCACTTTAAAATTAGAGATAACATGTCCAGATACTGGATCTTCAGCTGTTAGCAGTACTACAGTACTGCCAATTGGTTGTTCTTCCTTAATTTTATGGTATATTACAGGGTTAGAGCTAGTCCATCCAGGATTTGTAAATTGTGGATTTTTGTCATTAAACGGCTGGATATAAATTGTATGCTCTATCAAATTAAACTGTTTGTCTTTGTTTAATTCAGCATTTGCATCTATAACTTTTATGGTTAATATTATTATAGAAGCTTGGCTGTAATCTAATTTTCCATTGACAAATAATTCACCTGTGTTTTCATCTATACGGAAAATATTTTTATAATTGTATGAAGTATTAGGTTTCAGTGGCACACCAGCTTTTGATAGTGCTTTAACAGGTTCAACTATGCTGTATATTAATTTTGAGTTAGTGTCTGTATCATACGCAATCATTTTTGTGACCGAGTCTCCGGTGTTAGCTTTTTCCGAAATATAAGTAGTTGATTCGGTTAGATTAAATTTTGGAGGTTTGTCGTTTACATCTAAAATTGTAACAAAAACGGTGGTTGTCGCAGTTTCAGGAATAGGAACTCCACTATCAACGGCAGCAACTAAAATTTCATATTTATCAGGATTCACATCACGATCTAAGTTAGCATCATTTGAAACCGTGATCAATCCGTTCCTGGAATAAACGAGAAAACAGAAACAAGTCATAATTTTATAGTAAAAAAACATTTGGTTTCTGAACAGCCAAATCATTTTACAATAATTATGATTTTGTTTGTACATAAAATTATTTAGTACTTATCTATATTAGTTTCAAAAATTTGGTTTCTCACTTGTCATTTATAACAAAGTTGTCTTTAGATCCAGACACAATGTGATAAGATAGAAGATCATCTAGCCCGTCGGGATCGTTAGCAATAACCATTGTCACATTTTGTCCAGGCTCGGCGTCTTCTCTAATGCTTGCTTTGTAGTTCATAGGGTTCAGGTCAAATGTGAAATCATCGTTAGTATCTTGCGTTTGTTGAGAAACAGTGTATTTGTAATGGTGGTAGTTTCCTTTGAATGTAGGTCGTTGATTACCAGGTACTCCAACTCTGATAAAAACTCTTGTTTCATTGTGTAATGGTGGTGTTCCTGAAAATGATTATAATTAAAGTGTGTAACATAAGTGTTAATATGAAACTTTTGTTTTCAAATTGGTTCCAACCAGCAAACTTTGCTCAATCAAACAATTTTACCTAAATCTGTAGCTTTAATGACAAGTTCATATTGTCCTCGAGGAGTGTCCATAGAATCGACTTTCTCTAAAATAGAAATTTCTCCGGTATTTTGGTCTACAGCAAAAACATTTCCTTTGCGACTTATACTATTATCAGATTCTAATGAATATTTAATTCTTCCACCTCCTTGAGTAGGGCCATCAGCATCAGTAGCCTAAAATAATAAAGGTGTGGTAAATATAAACTTTTTTTTCTTAGTAATCTAAAAGAAAAATGATTGTGACGGTAATAACTTACTCTGACTACAAATTGAGGTTCAAAACTAGTAGCCTCATCTCTTATAGTTCGAGTGTATTCAGTTGCATCAAATATAGGCGAATTGTCATTCACATCTAGAACTTCAATAAAAATACTTGTGGTTGAAGGTTTCCCACCGCCATCTTTAGCAAAAAGCGTCAGACTATAACTTTTCTGTTTTTCATAATCTAACAGTTGCGCTACAAAAATACCTCCTTTACTTTTATCAGTCGTAAAATAATTTGAACCAAATCCGGTCAAAGTATATTCGATTTCGCCAAATATACCGTAATCTTTATCTGTTGCTTGAACATCTCCAATTTTAGTACCGATTGTAGAATTTTCAAGTACATTAAATTTGTAACTGGATTCTTCAAACACTGGAGCATTGTCGTTCATATCTAATAGCTTGATATGCACTCTGGCTGATGATAATTCTCTATCACCAGCCGAAGTAACAATATCAAAACTAAATAATCTCATGTCGTCGTCCTCAACGTCATAATCTAATTTGGAAGAGTCTTTTACTTTAATGCTTATAGGAGTTCTTCCTTCACCATGTTCTGTACTAAGAGCAAATACACCTTCCGAATTAAAAATATTTCGCAGTTTTAGGTCGTATTTGCTGTTTTGTCCGATATCTGTGTCTTCTACATAAATAGATAAACCTGGAATAGGACTTCCGTTTTCTATATTTTCTGGTATTGATATATCAAAAACATTCTTATTGAATTTAGGGACGTGATCATCTACATCAGTTACTATAATGGTTACTGGGGTAACTGTAAAGTCAGATGGCACTTCGTTATTTATCAGTTCTGTGGCCTGTAAAAAAGTACTCGTAATTAGGTAATTCAGAAAGTTTGTAGTTTATTTAGCATGAATGTTTTTTTATTTCGAATTTTACCTTGACATAGAAACTATAAACTCCTCCACTCTGCATGACAGCATCACTTTCTCTATCTATTGGTATATCTGTAGTTACTAGTGTTGCTTTTCCCAAAGGTCTGTCTGGCAATAGTCTAAAATACTGCTCTGCATCGCCTTCGAGAGTCAACAAAACTGGTCTCTGATTTGCAGTATCACCATCTTTTGCTATAATTTCCATTATGCTGGTTTCCTAAAATTATTCATGAATATGATAAATACATTGCAAGAAAAGTTTTAAGTAATTTGTTTATATTTTGATATTACTTACAGGTGGAGTATTTTCAGGCACTGTGGCAGAAAAAGGAGCATTTAAAAATATTGGTGGCTGATCTTGAACATCCCAGATAGCTGCAGCAACACTAGCTATGGCACGCAGGGGTTTTTCTGAAGCATCAGTAGCTTCCAAACTGATGACGTAGGCTGAACGACTTTCGAAGTCTAGAGGTTGGTTGAGAAATAGTCGAACTTGGTATTCATTCGACGTGATCTATGAAAACACACTTATATTAGAGTACTAATTATGTTATGGTACCCGATTAAAATGGTGTCAGATAATGGTGTCAATCAGAGAAAGGTGTCAATTATTTTTAAAAAATACAAATGAAAGATTTCACTTTTCACTTATTATCGCCTAGGACAAAATCTTCAAAATTCGTTAGAAAATTCATAGTCATAAAAGTTTCTTTCAACATTAATCAATTTCCACTCGAGTTTTCTTATGCTCATTTAACAACTCAAAGTTCAGTGTAATATTAATAAAACAAATTCGTTTAAATATAGTATTATGTTTAGTTGTAATTGACCATATTGGTATTACTTTAATTTGTAGGTAATTAATCAAAACAGTTTCATTATCTTACCATATCAGTTACTACTCTGAAAGTATCACAAGCTTCAGAATCGCTTCCTTTTTCCTTAGTCGTACAAATTACTGTTAATTTTGCATTATCTTCGTCGTCTTTATCAGTCACGATTATGCTTGGATTGACCTGAAAAATATTAGGTAGAAGACTGAAATTTTAATCGATGTTTTTTTTATATTGTCAACGACGAGAAGAGCATGACTTTCATCTGATGGTAAGCGTCACGCTTGTCACTAACAGTAGAAGTGCTAGAATAGTGAACTCGTGAACACAATCCTGCGCCGCACTGCACTGCGCTCGTCACCCTGAGATATTAGATGTTAAATCTCTTCATACCCAGTAATTTCTCTGGTTACATTGCCCTTCAAACCGGAACACAGTAATGCTTGCACACTACTGCTTGGCGGTTGAATAACTGGCAAATGTGTGGTACTTCCCCAGGCGGACTCTGCAGTAGAGTCCTACCACTACAAAAAGTTAAGAGTAAATATGCGTTTTTGAACTAAATTAACTAAAGAGTTTTATGAAAATGACTTGCTTACGTTTATAGGTAAGCGTGACGCGTGTATCTTATTTTTCTGCGCAGTTTTTTTTGTTAATAGTGCTCTTCAGCCGTAATACAGAGTAAATGATAATTTAACATATTATCTATACAGTTTCAGTCACGCAAATCACTTTGTATAGAAATCGCCTACATTGTTAAGCTGTACAAGCCCAAGAGCCTGAGTATGTCCGTAAACTGCAACCAGACCCACTGGAGGACGGGCAGCAGCGTCCTCTCAGTTAACGGTGGTGAGTATTCTGCGATTCCCAAGCCGCCTGCCAAGCGTGAGAATTATGCCGAAGGCCTCCCCCTCTATTAAGGGGGAGGCCTTCGTCCAGTAGTGGACGTGTTATGGCTGACGACGACGAGCCCAAGGGGGCATTTTCTTCTCCAATACACTCAAGTACACGTAATCGTACAGCAATCCTATTATGATTTTCCACACCACTCTTAAGATTATATCTTATTATTATGAAGATATCTTCAGAATGATGTAACAAAGCTAGTAGAGTTCGACGTGACTTTATTTTGGAACGATGATAGCTCAGTGATTAGCACGTTTGGATGTCACGCCGACGTGGCTTTAAATCACAACAACGAGTTAAGAGGACGAGCACACCCAAAATAGCTTCATTCGGATTAATGTTTTGCTAAATTTACTAATTCGACAGCACTGAAAAAAAATTATGTTAATCTAGATCATGTTTCCTAGTTGGCTATTGTTTCAAAAACACGTTTGCGAATAATTTTCTCGATAGAAAAAAATCGTAAAATAACCTCTAAAAATGAATTTCTAAGTCAATTTTTCCTTGTATTTTTGTATGAAGACACATAACCAAAACTAGTATAGGTTACGAGTAATACTTTAATCTATCTTACTATTGAACTAGTTTTTTTCTTACGCAATAACTTTATTGCAATTATTTCTTTTCCAATAAAAAATGTATCTATGGGGAACAAAAAATGCTCATTAGATACATTTTCTGTCATATCTTTGAAAACAGATCCGATGAGAAAATAAAATCTCACTAGATCCATCGTGGATCTGTCCCCTGTAACTATTGAGATTGATCCAAAATTACTGTACGAAACGTGGCGCAAGCGCACTGGCTTCTCTTTTTTACCTATGTAATTAGACAGAGACCACATACGCGCGGAGAATCAGCTATTGTCAGCGTCTTCGGTGAAGAAAAACACTTTGAGAAAAATCATGGCATGGTCTCTTCTGTGTAGTATAAAACTGGCTAACTGCTATTAAGTAAACAATCTACTGCTAAACACCTAACAACGTGTAGTGAAGGATCCAAACTAGCTTTGTTGTCTGGTTGGGTGACTTAATCTTCGAGCTCACCATCACCTCAAAATCAGGTGAGCTGTGGTCAAACACCTAGCCTGTCAACTTTAAAATTACCGAAGACCTTAGTTCGAAACTTTAAGCAGTAGATGTAGCTTATTATGCTGGAGCAGCGACCCTAGATGTGTCTTGGCCTCCGATAATGAAAGGCGCCATCTTTATCTATCCTCCTACAGCTCGTGTCCAGTATGGAGTGGACGCAAATGAACTGAGGGACATGATACCCCGCACTTGCCTCAATCTCAGTTCCAACCGGAGTGGCCTCGCTGACGTTGACGATGTAAGGTCGGTTGTGGAACACGGGTGGGTTGTCGTTGACGTCCTTTACGGGAATCACCCGCCGCAGTGATATCGTGTTTGGCTCTGTGTTCGCTATGCCTTCATCTGAAAGAATATTTCATAATTTTGTAGCGGGACGATGATAACTCGATCGCTGCTGTAATCAATAATCGAAACAAGGTAACGCTCGTGGCGTAGCTTGTCTATGTGATTCTAAACGATCACCGATGTTAAGCAACGGCCGGTCCGGTCAGTCTTCGGATGGGTGATCATTTATATCTGAGCGCTACCGTGGGTCGGATGACACGTTAAATTGTTGGTCCCGGTTGTTTGTTCTAGTTTCTATAACAACAACCGTCAGCCATGTCAGAGGCCTTTGGACGGCACATTAACTCTGACACTAGGGCTGGCCACTCAGCCTATACGAACTTACTAACTTTTTTTTTCGAAACAAGGTAAAAAAAAATCTGTGGTACCTAATGTAAGTATTGTAATTAAGTATTGTTATTATTATTATTATTGCTGTAGTGGTCTGCTCGGAACCAATTATTGTGAAAAGATTCGCTCAGTTTATTTATACTATCTTGATGCATACATTTTACTAAAAACTACCATTAAATAGTTAAATACACAAAAAAAATCCGATTGACTCTTGTAATTTTAAAAGTTACATAAGCCAATTTGAGCATTTTTTTAGGGCACCATCGCTTTAGATCCACTTTGAAAGTATAAGATTATGAATGTGTACAAATTCAGCTTGTTTTTTCTTGAATACTAACCCCTTATGCAACGCTATAAATATTGTTGGCCTTACCGGTCAAGCTGATGACGACCTCCAAGGAAGCCTGTTCCTCCCGGTCCAGGGCCTTGGTGAGTGTGACCACTCCGGTCTGTGGATCCACCGTGAAGTACTGTCCCGATATCGAGTACCGGAGCTGACCTCCGTCCGGGTCTACACCTGGAAATATCAGGTTCTAGTTTGAATTATTCCCTCAAGAATCAAGAATCAGTTCATATTTATTGCTGAATGTAGGTAGGACAGGTCTTCTTATACAATAATAGTGCCATACAGACTACCTCTTAAGAGGTGTACAATAATGTAGTTGTAGGTAATTAACATAATGTAATATTATTATAATTCAGTAAATACAAAACGTCGTCAATTATTATAATTAGTATTTTTATCAGTCAAATATTCTGAGACAGTATAATAGCATTTTCCTAATAACCAAGTAGTAAATTTTCGTTTAAATTTGCTTTTGGGTAGCGTTTTTATTTCGGTCAGCAGTTTATTATAAGTAAATTATTATTATTTATAAATAAATTATAGTAAGCATTTCTCTTAACTCCAAATAAAAATCTACAAAACCCGACTCCAAAACGCAATTTCGTTTACCTGCGAGTGATATTATATATTTTACAACACATTTGGTCGAAAATGCATTTACGAAGCCTATATACGAGTACATCGTTCGAAAGTTGAACATTACGCACCATACAACTAGGCGTGCGGTATAATAGGTACGATTAAGCTAGGCGTACAGTAAACCTATTTTACCGCACGCCTTTAGTCTATTAAATGTAGCTTGACCGATATGACATATATGTCAAAAGCCTCGAATCGTGTTGGGTAATTCGGATCAAAACGAAAATATTCATTTTTGCTTCATTTTGGCATCGCACTTTGTGCATAGTCGAGTGTTGTGACTATGGTAACATTCGTCTACTCGTTTATAAAAACCAACTTACCGCACTAGTATCATAGATAACTATTTTATCAGCTAAGTATTTTGATTTAAAAACTAAACTAGTGAACCGGATCCTTTCAAATAAAAAAAGAGTTTCCCAAATCGTTTTATAAATTACAAAATTATGCGGTAATAAAAATAAAAATAAAATAACCGAACAGAGAATCTCTTTAGACATCCTCCTTATACATTAAATAAATGCCTATGATAGTAAAATATTGTATTATATTCACATATATGCTTTATGATGACGAACATTACTTCGTAGATAGATAAATAAATTAACTTAATATTGCTCACACCAAAAGAAATACCCACAAAAAAGGGAAAATGGTTTATAAAAGGCAAATAAAATATTTGCTTGTTTATCGACTCAGTAGCGCGCACAAGTTTGTTCATTCTTCTACCAAGTAAACTTAGGCATGGAAGCGAAGCGTTGGTGGTTCAGGCGAAAGATGGGTCGGTGTCGTCACCCTCGCAGGTCGAAGCTGGACCAGATTAGCACTGGACCGAAACAGATGGCATTGTAAGAGAGAGACCCAGCAGTGGGATAAAGAAAGCTCTGGGCAATGAAGGAAACTCTCTCAGTACTGCGCTCGGGACTCTAAAATCTATTTAGGAATTTCACTGGAAACATAAAAAAATTGTCCGATCTTTAGACTGACTTCATAGTCACGGTTTTCGTCAGCGCGGACGGAAAGCGCGGCTTGAAATCGCGCTGATGACCAGCGCAAAACTGCACAACGCATTTAGTATCGCGTGGTTTGCAATGCGTTCAAGTAGCACTGGCAAATCGCGCGCGTTTTGCCATCAGCTCGGGGCGTCATTTTCAACCGACTTCAAAAAAGAAGGTTCTCATTTCGACTGCATATATATATATTTTTTGTGTATATATATAAGTTACGCAGCTACTCCGCCAATTATGAACTGATTTTGATGTTTTTTTTGGTAGGTAATACTTCAGAGTTTGTCCCATATAAATGTTATCGAAATCGGTCAAAGTCAAAGTCAAAGTCAAATCGTTTATTGCACATTATGGATTATGTAAAACTAATAATAATAACATAAACATAATGACCCAAATGTATGTACCCAAGGGTATGGCAATTAAGTGTGGAGCGGACCGATCTGTTTTCTGCTTGATTCATTTATAAAGTTGTTGTCTAAAAAGTATTTTATGGAATAATATTTTTTTTTTATTAACACGTTTTTTAATTTAATCGCAAAACTATGTTCGTTTTCACTCTTTAAGTCGTTAGGTAATTTGTTGAAAATTTTAATAGCCATTGCATGAGGACCACTACTCTGCATTTCTAATCTTGATTTTTGAACGGCTAATTTATGTCTGAACATGGTCTGATATTTTCGAGGTTGGTCTGATACTTTTTTAAAGTATTCAGCGTACTTTTTTTTACAAAATTACAAATTTCTAGAATATATATTGATGCTGTTGTTAAAATCTTCAATTTAATAAAATATGGTTTGTTGAATTCTTTTTTGGTGATATCTGGAGCTTTTATGTTTGAAAGGATACGAATACACTTCACGAATACGAAACGACGATATTGTTTTTTTGAATACGGTTCAGAAGTTTTGTTTTTAAATCAAAATTATTAGAAAATTATGAAGATGTCATCCAGGTATTCGAAGTTGAAGTCGGCTGCATTAAAAAAACGTATTATCATTATACAAACTGTAAGCGCGTGCCCCGCGCGCTTTCATTCGCGCCGTATAAAAGTGTGACTATTATCACAGAATAAATAATAGTACTACGTATAGAAAGTTAACTCCGCAAAGGAATTGAAATAAATAAAGACTCTATCTACTAGGCAATAAAGTAGCAATTCAACTCGCACAGCGCTGGATACCGCTCGCTATATTCACCTAGATATACCGCTCTCTTTCTATCACGTATCCTTAGTTACGTGCGACGAGGCTAGTGTGCGCCACTTACTTTAGCCTTGCATTGTCCTCCCGGACGGATAGGCTGCTGAACACAGTGAGTTGAAATAAATAGAGTAGTTATAGTCGAACAAAACTGCTTTAAAAACTGACTAGAAGTTGCCTATATAAATATACTTACGCATGTTACTATGCACTTTGTGAAGAAAAGGAAAGAATATGACAGACTTTATACGCCACACCTGTTGTTAGAAAGAGACAAATATCTAATTTCTCTTACGGCGTAATAAGCTACACAAGTTGATTGGCCAGAGCGAGCGCCCTCGCCGCGCCGGTGTGGCTCTCTTTCACTCTCTCACACAAGACGATCTATCTATTTCGGCCATCCATTTCAAAGTGACAACAGTCGCCTCAGATAAAATAAATTTCATTTTTTCCCATTGCAATAAAAATACAGTACTTACGCGTGAAATGAATTTTTTTTTGTCTCTCACAATGCCTGTGTAGATTGTGAAGTGTCTAAATACACAGAAAGGCATTATATCACCATCTTTTTGCTAGAAAACATACGATTAGCGGCAGCGTATTACCGGACATTCGGAAGTGCAAGACTGGTAGCGATCACGGCAATTACCTTGATTTCGTCTAGTAAATATGGCGGGGGGGACAACTCATCTACAGGTAAAAACATCTTAGGCTGAACATACCTAAACTGCGGAGTGACACCCCCTGCTATTATATTATATGCACTTAGCTTTACTCTTACCTTTTAAAACGTATACTGGCGTCCCAACGGGAGTATCTTCTCTCACGCTGAACTGCGACATATCCCCGGTTTGGGCCACAAAGTGCGGCGCTTTGTTCACTACCTGCGTCAGGCATGCGGGCAGGATGGATAGCAACAGCAGGATGATGAGGGGACTGGGCTCCGTGAGCACCGTGGCTGCTTTCCGCCGCTGGAAGATTATTTCTGCCATCTGAAATGGCACACGATAAAAACTTTGCTTTAGACACAGAAAAATAGTACTACGTACAGAAGACTTACTTCCGTAGTTACGGGTAGTTTTGTCAAATGTTTAGTCACGTGTGAGTTGCGTTATTCTGTGATCCATTATTCTATGGAACAGCTGTTATTTACGCAAATTCCTGATTGCCCCATAATAAAAGTTGTTCACAATGATGAGTAAAATGACCTCCTTTCAGCTTACTGAAACCGTTCTGCTTAACCTTGTATACCAACTAAGCAACCTACAAGTATAAAATTCATAACAACTCTTTCAGCCTCAAAAGCAATAATTATCATTCCGAAAATAACTTAAAACTATAAGCAGTATAATTACTTAGTTTGTTATTACGTTATGTACAACGTTAGCATTACCTAATACTGTTAGTGCTAACTTAGTATAATTTTAATGACTTCCCTTAAAGTTATTTAGGAAAGAATTTGCTTACTTATTACGCATAACTAAAATAACTGTTATCCATGCCGCAATGAAATAAAATCCATTGCGATTCTGAGTGGCTGAACCGGTTTCAAATAAAACTGAATAGCATAGGAAACGTACAAACAATCACAGTTGTGCAACTTTTTTCATGTTAGGCCCAACACCACTGATGTTTTAATTAATAATGTTTGTTTTTGACGGTAGGTATTCGTATTCTTATTGATAAATTAATTTGATTTTTGTGTAATTTAAAAAATAAGGAACGGATAATTTTTATTTCGTGATTTCATGGTTGGATTTAATAATATGGGTGATGTTAATCACCTATATTATTAATCACTGTACCGGTATACAATGGCGATTTACGATCTACTTCAAATTAATTTACAGTCTACGCCATATTTTTTATTTTCAATAATCTTAATTTTGGCACCATCTTTTGATAAAAGCCTTCGCGCAGGCGATAAGTACCCAATATCACAAGCATTGGAGCATGTTGTTGTACAACGTTGAATGTTTTGATGCACGAAGTCCTCTCGTAACTAGAGTTGAGCTACTGAATTTATTTCCGCACTGCACTGTATAAGGCCGATTGCACAATGCGCTGGTGTCGTGTTTGCGATCGCCGTGGTCACTGAAATTATTTAGGGCACGGATAGACATGCTAACAGGCAATAATTTGTGAATAGAGCATTTCTTACTGCTTGCGTTTTTTTTTCTAGGTCGAATGTGTTATTGTTTTAAATGAAGAATGTAACGAATTATATTCATGCCGCCAGCAGTACCAAACATTTGGATTGTCTCTAAACTTTCACCGGTCTGGATACAATCTTTTTGTTTTATGTAGTAGTAGGTAAAATAATAATAATAATTCATTTATTTATTCAGGCAAATCACACCCATACATTTAAATATAGAAAAATTAAATCACAATAAAATTAATAAAATAAAATTCATAAATCAAATGTCATACATGGAAAAGTCAGTAAAAATGTAGGTAAATTAATAAAAGTCAAACAGAATTCAGTACGTCAACATTATAATGTTCTAATGATGACAGTTATCTTGTTATAGGCACCACAACAAACTAACATTATACTATTATATATTATTATACTGATGTTAGAGTTAGTAGTGCTGCAGGCTTGTAAAGTGTGGATAGTAATGGGATATTTTAGATAGTGATAGGATATTTGATTGCTTGGGTTATATTAGCTTATTGTTATATTTGCTTATGTTTTGTAGTGGTAGGACTCTACTGCCCGCCTGGGAAAGCACCACAACTTTGCCAGTTATTCAACTGCCAAGCAGTAGTGTGCAAGCATTACTGTGTTCCGGCTTGAAGGGCAATGTTACCAGAGAAATTACTGGGTATGATGAGATTTAACATCTGATATCTCAGGGTGACGAGCGCAGTGCTGTGCGGCGCAGGATTGTGTTCGCAAGTTCAATTCTGGCACTGCTACTACTGTTAGTGGCAGGTGTGACACTTACCACCAGGTGAACGTCTTGCTCGTCTCGTTACTTGAACGTATAAAAACAAAAAATAAAAAGCACTATTTGTATGTCTAGTTTACCAAGTTAACATAAAAATTATCATATTTTTGTTTAGCTTCAACCGGTAACTAAAAATCTGGTTTAGAGGTATAATTTACATTTTATTTGAAAACAAGTTGCATTTATAACGTTGAGAGTCATGAAAATCATCGATACATCAAAAAACTTTTTGTAAATCTCCGAATAAGACGAAAATTTGTATTATTTATTTATTTTTAATTTTGTGTCTGGCAATAGCATCCTAAAGGACAATCGCTTTCAACTTACATATTTTTCACACAGTTCGTTAAATTATGCTGATAAAAGACATAGTACCTATTGATGCCATATCATTTAACGTAGCATTTTTAATTCATAGGTATTACACATATAAATTTTAAGTTGTTCACTTAAAGCTTATAACTACTGAATACAACTAAATCGTCCAGAAGTAACTGAATTTGCATAAGCTGTTCTTTCATAAACGCCATTCTAGATTAACGTTAGGAAACCATTACGTCAGAGTGGTCTCGAGAACTCATTGTGTGTCGCAACTTTATCTTTGCATTGTCTTACCAATGGGCACATGATACACACCAATTTTTTTGCTTTAATTATGTTATTATAAATTATACCTTTTGCGTTTGACCATAAAGTATACTTATTTGACCTATCGTATACAAAATAACCTGTCTACCCCATTGGTTATAAGTTCGTCGAGCGATGTGGCCTGCCCATTGCCACTTCAACTTGCAAATCCTGCCCTATTTTTATACAAGCCGTGCAATACGATATCATGCCGTACATTATCGGCTCGGCTCAATAATACAACACCCTGATTTTGTACAAACTGATATTTGATGTACAAGTACACGAATTCCTTAGTACCTATACCTAATACAATGATTTCGTGCGCAATGATACGGTAGCGCTCGTGGCGTAGCTTGTCTATGTGATTATAAACGATCACCGATGTTAAGCAACGGACGGTCCGGTCAGTCTTCGGATGGGTGACCGTTAGTGGTATTTATTTCTGAGCGCTACCATGGGTCGGATGACACGTGAATTTGTTGATCCCGGTTGTTTGTTCTAATTTCTATAACAACAACCGTCAGCCATGTCAGGGGCCTTCGGGCGGCACATTAACTCTGACACTAGGGCTGGCCACTCAGCCTATACGAACTTACTTACTTACAATGATTTACAGCAACGCGTGACAGGGCATAAATAATATAATTATTTATATTGTACTTTTCGAGAAATACAGACTCTACTACCAAGTTGACTTGCAAACTGGTATTTTAAATTTTACGTAGTGTGGCATAACTTTGTAAAAAATGACCACTGTCCCGTTACAAATCGACAAGTTTATTATGTAGAGTTGGAAAAATTACGCACTAACCGAGCCATGATAGTTTATTCGGAAAATACGATAGTGGCTCTCTAGAAGTAACAAGCACCTTACTCACTGCGTGTCAGACACGACAGGTGTGTGTAGAAAAATAATAATACGCTTTAAAAAAAAAATACAATGACCTAACGATCTTCATATTTTCTAAGTTTAGTTTTAATTAGGTAGTTTAACTGTTTTAATGTATAATCAAAATTACTAGAAAATATGAAGATCGTTAGGTCAGTTGTCAGTGACGGTCTCCTTATATCGATTATTTAATTTTGAATTTAATTTAAACTAAACTTAAATTCTAAATTAAATAATCGATATAAGAGACCGTTTAAATTAGACCATTCGGTTCTAAAACTGCTGCTTTAACTAAACTTTCATCATCATCATCATCATCAGCACGGAGACGTCCACTGCTGAACGAAGGCCTAGCCCTAGCTAAACTTTAACTTTATTTAACTTCTTTTAAATTTGGATTTTAAAACCAAACAGCTAAACCGATTTCGATAAATTTTATTTCGGAGCACTTCTGAAGCATTACCAACCAAACAAAAAAAGAATCATCAAAATCAGTTCCTAATTGGCGAAATAATCGCGTAACATAAATACAAAAAAAAAACGTATAATCGAATTGAGAACCTCCTTTTTTTAAGTCGGTTGAAAAGAAAAGCATTCTCCTATGTAACACACTTATAGTTTTGTTCACAACAGCTTGTGAAGTGTCTAATTTCACTCCGCATATTTACCTCAGTAAGTAGTTTAGAAGGAAATATTGTTTTCAACTATTACGTTTGGTTGTTACAGTTCTACAAACATGGTTCTATGTCTGCCCGTAAACATACTCGTAGTACATGCAGCTGCGCCGACATATCGGGAGCTCGTTTCACAAATCACGACGAAGATAATCACGATAAATATCCCGTAATAATTAATTATTTGTCGGAGAGACTTAATGACTTTGACAGCCTGATAGCTCAGTTGGTAGCATATCTGCCTTCAGAGCTGTAGGGCGTGGGTTCGATCCCCACCCAGGACAAAAATGTTTGTGACGTACATCGATGTTTGTTCTGTGTCTGGGTGTAGTATGTATTATAAGTATGTATTTACGAAAAAAAATATGTATATAAGTATTCTATCAGCTATCTGGTTTCCATAATACAAGCTTTGCTTAGTATGGGGCTAGATGGCGCTGTGTGTAATAAATGTCCCCCCAATATTTATTTATTTATTTATTTATAATGAATCCACACGTGACCAAAATGCTGGCCTTTATTTGGGCCAAAAAAATTGCCTCGCAATCCACCGGGGCAACGTGGCCAGCATTTTGGGCACATTACCCGACATTAGAGAGCGTTTAAACTATCTATAGGTCATTATTGCTACCTATAGATACTCTAAACGGTCTCTTAAATCGTTTTTTTTTTAATTTTAGTTTAGTTTTTATTAGGAAGTATATCTGTTTATAAATTATACTTCGTTGATTATGAAACTGTAGGTACCTACTTTATATGAAGTTACTAGCTTTCTTTGATTATCTGATCATAATCGTCGTCTTTGAAACAAATTTTTTCCCCCATTTTCTTCCTACATTTTGACAGTAATGCAATTTTTTATGTGGACTATTCAGTTTTCGAACATATGTGGGACTACAAATAACTTAGTTTATAAGTAAGCATGACTTAATATATTTGTAAAGCACTGTTTTTTAATATAATTAAAGCTTCTATAAAAATTTAAAAATAACATATGGACATGCTATTATACCCGGATTGTAATGATAATTATGTAGTTTATACTAAAATATTATAAAAGCGCAGTTTTAAAAGTTAGTCCACGCCTATTTTCTAAAAGTAACTTAGCGGAAATGCATTTCGGACTCAGGCCTTTCAGATGTAGCTTACTTTTAAATATGAATGATCTAGATAAATGTTATCATCGCTTCTATTTACTGAATATTTGTGTTGATTATTTGGGAATATACGAGTAAAAAAAAGTATAATAATGAGGTTACGCGTAATGGTACTATAATCTTAGAGAAGGACATTGTATTCATCATTGTAAACAACTTTTACTATAGTGACAAAACTAGTATCGCAAAAAAAAATACTCGGCTGTTCCAATGTGTGGAACGGCAGATTTTTTAAGCATTTTCAGGGTGGGTCTAACAGTAAAAGTTGTTTACAATGATTTGTACCTTTTTTCTGGTTAGTTATACCGTAACGCGTAACCCTGTTTAATAGGAGAGTTTAATGAAAAACAAATTTTTGTATTTTATTAAATTGTTTAATAATTCAATAATTTAATTTAACTTAAGTTTTTTTTTTTATTTGTTTTTTTTTACCTATATTTTAAATCTAAGAGCATTCACGGTTTTTATTTTGATATTTTTATTATGGACCAGGAATATACATCGAGTTTAAATATATTCTGAAAAATGTGTTGTTGGACCTAATTCGACTCTGACTAGTTTAAAATTGTGTGAGAACGGGATATTGAAAAAGTGAACGTGAAGCTGCCAAAAATAGAGATTTCTAAGTTTTCGGGCTTTTATTCTGAATGCTTCTGAGCTGCTGTGACTTATTCAACTCCATGGTTCATATCCATCCATCCATCTAACCCACTGGAGTTACTATGCCAGCGGCCCAGAGCCTCGCTCCGTTACTTCAAGGAGCTGGGTTGGCTCGGGTAGCGCTGGCGGGGAAAATGCACAATACACTCCAAGCGGGACGTTAGTGCAGGACTTATCGCCCCCACATCGAATAAGAATAAGAACTCCATGGTTCACAAAAATACTTAAATTAATAATGCGTAAAAATAACACTACCTTAAAAGTTCTCTTACTAGTGAAGCTGAGCAACTGTTGCGTTATATTCCGCGTTGCGTTAGGGTCATATTAAATAATCAGTCCTTTAGTCCTGGTTAGAGACCACTAACGCTACATAGATGTAATAATCACATTTTTATCTACAGGATCATTATATATCTAAATAAATTATCGAAACATCAATTGGATAGTACCTACTTTAATGTACATCACGCACACTTTGATTCTATGATGCAATTGACTCGCGACACGCTGCAAACTACCGGATCAGCAATTACTGATTATTACCAGCACAACAATAATTATCGCCACCTGTAGCTGAGCGATTTGATATACGTACCCGACGGGTCAAGGGCGTTGTGTTTTTTATTAGAAAACGATGTAGTAAATGACTGATGTTTGATTTTTCAACCAACTTCAAAAAAGGAGGTTCTCGATTCGACTGTATGTGTTTTTTTTTGAATTTATGTTACACGATTACTCCGTCAATTATGAACAAATTTTGATGATTCTTTTTTTGTTTGGTAGGTAATACTTCAGGACCTGGGTATGTCCTAAAACTGCAACCAGTACCACTGGAGGATGGGCAGCAGCGTCCTCTCCGTTAACGGTGGTGAACATACTGCGATCCCCAAGCCGCCTGCCAAGCGTGGGGATTATAGCAACACCTCCCTATTAAGGGAAGGGCCTTCGTCCAGCAGTGGACCTTTTTTGGCTGATGGATGGATGGATGAGGTAATACTTCAGAGGTGTTCCCATTTGAATAATTATCGAAATCGGTTCAAAAGTTTGGTTTTAAAATCAAATCCAACCCCGAAATCGCGAAAAAAATATCAGTTGTTGCTTACATTTTGTCCAAGGTCAGTGAACTTTTTTATGGAACAGCTGTTATTTTTCGTGATTTCACGGTTGGCCCTATAGTAAAAGTTGTTAATGATGAGTACATACATACCCTTCAGTATTGTTGAACCTTTTTGTACACATTGCATACAGGAAAAAACCTTTCTTGTAAAAAACATGATTTACTCTTTTCTGGTGTACAAGTACCTTAAAAAAACAGCCGACTTCAATTTTGATCTCCTAGATGACATCTTTTTTCCAGTAATTTGGATTTAAAATCAAACTACTGAACCAATTTCGATAAAGTTTACATGGGTCCACCTCTGAAGTATAACCTACCAACCAAAAAAAAAGGCAAAATCAATTCATAATTGGCGGAATAATCGCTTAACAAGCATTATATAATAAAAACATACTGCCGAATTGAGAAGTTCCTTTTTTAAGTCAGTTGTAAAATGTATGACATACCTGGGACATACATTATGACCGTTTCATTTTCGCATGACAGATACCTACAGAATCACCATTATATCTTTGAGATTTGTGACAAGCGCCGCTGAAATATGTGTAAAATCTATTGAATAAGGTATTATCATCTCTATATCAACCAACTTAGTATTCAACATCGATTGCCGATCGTACGTTCCTACAAAATGGTCCGGTGTACCAGGTACCTACTGCATTCTAGGTTAAATCGCGTTTAGCATCGAAACAAAGCCTTACAATACAGGATGTCATTGAACTGATCACAATGGCCCGTGGGAATTGTGATAATTGTACTGAGAGGCTTGCCTGGCGAATAACACAAGACCTGTGGTACAAAGCATATGCAAACGAAGTAGCTTGTAGTTTTTAGAATACTCGTGCACATCAAACACAATTTTTAATTTCCTGATCCAAGTCACAACTTATTTGTCTTTGGACAATCTAGACACAATTTTTACATTATGTTTGCAAATCAGCTAATAGCTATGCATAAAAATTCATATCCTAGATCGTGTGACCTTTCGAGAATAAACTTATTTAGTGTATTCGTACAGGTTGAGTCACCTGCAGCCCTAATGTTAGAATTAATTTGCCGCTTGAAGACACCTGAAAAATATAGTTGATACTTGATAGTTGCTGTTACAGGACAAACAACCAATATTTTCCATTCGCACGTAGTGACTAGACTAGGCTATCGTGACTATTGGGCAATGTTACCAGATAAATTACTGGGTATGAAGAGATTTAACATCTAATATCTCAGGGCGACGAGCGAGCGCAGTGCAGTGCGGCGCAGGATTGTGTTCGCAAGTTCACAATTCTGGCACTGCAACTGTTAGTGGCAGACGTGACGCTTACCACCAGGTGAACGTCTTACTCGTCTCGTCACTTGATTGTATAAAATAAAGAAAAAAACTATTATTCTATGTTATGCCTAGACTATTCATGTAAATGGAAAAGGTGACCAAAGTAAACCGGCGCCTTGTGCAGTTTCGGCATGAGTTTGTACGACCTTGTCTTTGGAATTTGCCTGCCGGGACCTTTTTATTAGATTGAAACTTCTATACCTAGTAACTGGAAACTTCTCTGTGGTAAAATTTAGGAAAAGCTAGCACAGTATACAACATAAATGACAAAACCAAAACTACAGTTTTAGTTGTCAGAGAAATTCAAACTTGTAAATGCCGAACAACCGGCCTATAAAAGGTACGAGTACCTAGAGTACCGTAAGTTTTTCTGCGTGAAGAAGCAAGACTCTCAGTCACATAATAACGTTAACATGTTAGGAAAATGTGATGAATGGTAGAGACTATGTACTTATCTAGAAACCATAGTAGAGTACACAGAAAAATGAAATCTATTCAATGGTAAAATAAGTACATTATTGTTATGTTTACTTAGATAGTTATCATCTTATATGCGATGTACAAAGTTTTTTTAAGAGTTTTGTTACTTTGAATTACAGTTTTGAAAATATTTACTGATATTATAACTGGGATTGCGTTTCTTTATCGGCTTGTTTGTTTGTCTTTCAAGCAACGATACGATGAATGTTCTACACAGATACCTAAGTTTTTGCATAAGTGATGATAGAAGGAAGGCCGGAGAGTTACTAGAATAGCTTCACACAAAATGTTTCCCTAGGACGAGTGTGTCATGGAATACACAAGTACATGGACAATAATGCCCAATTCTAGTTCACATGAAAAATAAGTTTTTAAAATAAGACATTCTGGGTATAGAGACTTTTTGCGAGCATGAATCAATCTCTAAAGTAACAACTTCAAATTCAATTCATCATTTTCAGATTATACCGGCCGGGAATCGAACCTAAGGAATATCTGGCTTTGCTACCAATGAGTAACAGAGGCAGCTAAACGTTACTTGCGTTGAATTTTACATTAAAAACAAGCTAAAATTGAACCCAAGAAGCTACATTACAAATATTTTGTGTACTTACTTCTTTTCATCATCATAATAATCAGCCTATCGTAGTCCTATACTATTACTATACCCAGAGTTTCTGAATTGGCCTCGGATAAAATGATTTTATTCCTTACTGCAAATTACAATCTCTTCGAAGCATTAGTCAGGTTACCAGAAGCGTAATACACATGTTTAAGGAAATCGTACTTGGTTCCCGCGATACAGGCCTAGCCTAGTGCGGGTATTGCCATACAGCCGCATACTATTTCCTGTCATATACATAAGCGTAGTACTTACCGCTTAGCTAATTATTAATTTTATTTGTTGGATAGATATTATGTTTTGTAGTGGTAGGACTCTACTGCAGCGTCCGCCTGGGGAAGTACCATACCTTTCCCAGTTATTCAACCGCCAAGCAGTAGTGTGCATGCATTACTGTATTCCGGTTTGAAGGGCAATGTTACCAGATAAATTACTGGGTATGAAGAGATTTAACATCTAATATCTCAGGGTGACGAGCGCAGTGCAGTGCGGCGCAGGATTGTGTTTGCAAGTTCACAATTCTAGCACTGCTACTGTTAGTGGCAGGCGTGACGCTTACCACAAGGCGAACGTCTTGCTCGTCTCTTCACTTGAACGTATAAAAAAATGTTTATGAAATACATTTATTTTACATTTTCATTTAGGTATGTACCTATCAACTTTAAAGAATGTGTCTAGATTAGGCGATGCAAGTAAAAAGTATTTCCCGCATTCATGTATTGAATGCGGGAAATACTGGAATGGCAGTTAGGCAGTATAGTTTACTTCCACATCAGCCCTCAGTAATTTCCTCATTGCCACATAACTAAAATACCTTTTTTTGCGAAAATATGAGTCTATAATGTTTATAACGGATATAACTGCATGACTACCTTGATTTCTTGTAAAAATATTTCAAAATATCTTAACCTTGATGACTAACAATCATGTTATGCAAAGAAAGTCCGGTGTGAACAGACCTTTATACTCTAACTGTCATTTTTACAGTTACTTGTAGATTCTATACCCACCTTAATAATATATCCCTGTAGGTTTATATCACAAAAAACACTGCACTAGTGAACACTACACTTATAACAGCACATAATTACACAAATTTTATTTATAAACACAAACACTCTAAAAACACAACATACTTTGATCTCAAGAACCTACGGACTCAGTTCGAATCGAGCTGTCAAAAAGTTGCACCACCGGTATGGTATTAAAACTCGTACTTCCATCTCTATCGCACGACTCTACATTCTATACATGCGAAACAGACGGGTATATTTCCTCAGTTTCGTTTTGGAGGCTTTGCAGATAGAGCCTTTTTGCACAGGTAAAAGTAACGGGGAATTTCTTGAGATGCGTGAGATGAGACAGCGCGGCAGAGGTCAATGGTGTTAGAGAGAGATGGGATATACTGGGTCACGATTCCAAAGGGCGGAACTGCAATAAGGTTATTGGAGTGAAAAGGGCAACGACGGGAAATAAAGGGGACAAATGAATGACATGTGATGATCCCAAATGCAACTACAAGAAAACCACGTTGAACTAGAAAAAAAGTAGGACAACGAATCATGATTTAGAGAGCTAAATCCTATGAAAATTTTAGTAGACAGGGTCTTCATCATCATCAGCCCGGAGACGTCCACTGCTGAACGAAGGCCTCCACCTTAGACCGCCACACTGTACGACAACCTGCCATTTGCATCCACCGGTTGCCCGCGTCTTTTACAATGTCGTCGGTCCATCTAGTGGGAGGCCTTCCTACGTTGCGTCTTCCGGTTCGCGGTCACCACTCAAGAACCTTTCTTCCCCATCGGTTATCAGTTCCTCGAGCGATGTGGCCTGCCAGGTACTCCCCCCCCCCCCCCCAAATCGATTGGCGGTAAACTAAAGTCGTACCGTAGGGCGACCTCTTGCACGAAGAATCCAACTCGTATGGGGGAAATTGCGTAATATCTTCTCATCTAAAATCCCGCAGTGTCTGAAGACAAGGGTCTTTAACCACTGTGTGTTGCCAGTGAAGACATATGGAGCTGAAACGTGGTCTTTAACATTTGGCATTTTGGAGGAACTCATTCACGCAACGGGAAATGGAGAGAGCTATGCTAAAAGTTACTTTGCGCGATAAAACCCGGAACGAGGATATTCGCCACAGAACAAGTCACCGACATAGTTTGCAGGGTTTGCAAGCTAAAGTGGCAATGGGCAGGCCACATCGCTCAAAGAACTGGTAACCGATGGGAAATTAAGGTTTCTTGAGTGACGACCGCGAACCGGAAGACGCAACGTAGGAAGGGCTCCTACAAGGGGGAGCGACGACATTGTCAAAGTCGCGGGCAACCGGTGGGTGCAAATGGCAGGTTGTCGTACAGTTTGCGGTCTAAGGGTTAGGCCTTCGTTTGGCAGTGGACGTCTCCGGGCTGATGATGATTAAGATGATGTAGACATGTCTCTGTTATTATCTTTTTTTCAACAACTAATTGATAAAGAATATAATGGCACCCTCCAAAGATTATTATGAAAATATTTAAAGGGTTATATATATATTTTATTGCAATTATTTGCTAAATAATAGGAATTTACATAGACATGTTTACCCTAGATCTAAAATGATTACTCTAGTCTAGAGGCATTATCCAGAAAGAAAATAGTCCCCTATTTTCTCCATACGTTTGTAAGGAGAATCGCTCACCGGATTCCTTCTTAAAAGGTCAATATCAAATGACTACGAAACTACAGTATAAAACACGTTTATTTACCTTGAACTTTTTTACTATCCAATAAATTTGTATCTGCTCTTAAAGTGTATGGTAACGCCACCTCTCTTTAATGTTAGGAACTATTTCTCTCAGTTTGCTTTATCGTTAAGAATAGGTACTTATTTTGTGATTTAGTTGCGCTTAGATGCGCGTGGATATTTGATGTTTACGTAGTTGATATCTAAAATCATAGATGTCGCTAGTATTCATGTCGAAAAACTAGGCGGTTAGCTTGTTACACAATACAGTTGGCATTCCAAAAGTTTCATAGAGATTCTGCAAATAATTACTCTGAAGTATACCGAAGCTCTTACTTTATTGACTTTTCTCCAACTACTACTCTAATCTATACATATAAAAGGCTCTGTCCTGACTGATTGGTGAATGTTGCATGGATTGTTTTTGAAGTTATAGTGATGAAAATTGATATTTGAGTAGTTCATTACAAAGTCACAATTACAAGTTCACAAAGGGGAGAAGTTGGGGGGGGAGTCGGTCGTGTCGGTAGAGTCGGTAGAGTCGGTAGAGTCGGTAGAGTCGGTAGAGTTGGTAGAGTCGGTAGAGTCGGTAGAGTCGGTAGAGTCAGTAGAGTCGGTAGAGTCGGTCATGTCGGTAGACTCGGGAGAGTTAGGGGGGCGTAAAATATTGCTCGGGATGATTTAAATTGGTGAATTTTGGGGTGGCCCGAATTTCTTCCGTACGCGGACAAAGTCGCGGGCGACCTCTAGTATTCAATATACTGGTATAGTTACTTGGTATAGTAATATACCAAGTAACTATACCATATTATTATATAGTAATATTTATGTTTATTTATTTAAATGCTTCTGTACAATGCATTATGAATAAAAATCCAACTAAAATAGCAATCTTTATTTACATAGTGTCCACAATAAGTAATTAGAACACAGAAAGACGGTGGGACACTGAAAATTATCAATCAATATAAAGTTTTATTCTTATTATTATTCTAACCGTCTTCTTTTGTTTTTGTTTTATTTCTTTTTATTTCGACATACATTGGCACGTACGTTTGGAACCCTGTGACTAACATTTCGATCCTTTTCTTCCTATTTCTCTCAGTTGTGTGAGCTGAATGTCTCGTGGTAAAACTTTGGTAGTGACCGTTCGTTTGTGGAACATACGTTTTACTAGACGTCTCTTCAATTTCGACAGTGGTCGTCTCAATCACTTTTTCCGTAGTCGTACTTGAATGTTCATCGTTTTTTAATCTAATAACAAGAGTTTCGTGTTCATCTTCCAAACTAGCTAGAGATGTCCTCCTGTTGGTTTCTGTAACTGGAAATTCAGTTGTCGTATCCATTAAGTTCAGATACTGATCTGGAACTTTTGCATCTTCAGCCCCAAACTTTATTAGTTCGGGAGGATTTGTAGGCCATAAATTACTAACAGCTTCGGAAGTTTCTGAGTTTGCATCAAAGAAAGGAATCATAGTCGTGACATGCGGAAAAACTGGAACTGATGGTGGTTCTGTTCTGTCGTGAATGGAAATCACACCAGAACTGCCATCGTGAAAGTCTTCTACTTGTCCTGAAGATATTTTAAATGAAATATCAGTTAGAGGTGTAACAGTGCTGCCATGTGTATTAGTAGTAGTAGTCGTTGCCTCTGTTACGAAATCAGTGTTTTTTCTCTTATTTGTTTTATTTTCCGGCGTATAAACATTTACATGAACAATCATTTTAGTAGCCTCGTCAAAGTCTGGTACTTGAGTCGTTATCTCGCTTTTTCTTGCCTTTGGCCTCTCTTCAAATTCATTCTTTTTCTCGATCAAGTATTTTGGTTTTTTGTAGCGATAATAATTTCGTCTTACAGGTAAAATTGATTTTCGTCTAAACTGAAAACGGACGGGCTTGGATGTTGTCAAATAAATGTTCTCCACGGGTGGCTGTGTATTAAAATCTTTAGATGTTAATTCAGAGCTTGGGTTTGGTTTATAAGGAAACAGGTTAAGCATGACACTAAATGATTTTGGTTTAGTTGATAGCGATTCAATACCATGTTGAGTTGAATTTTGGAATAAATCTGCAGCCTCGTCTTCAACATCATCATCGCCACATATACCATTGGGACAAATTCGTTTATTAGTTGGAATTTTCCTAAACATAGGAATATTTGGAGTCTTAATATCTGTGTATCTGAAACCAGGTATAGGCGCAAATCGCCAAAGACTATCTGCAAGTAAATTAACGTCTCCAGGACTGTTAGGTTTGAATTTAAACAGAGGATCTGATTGGTGATTTGAGTGAAATGAATTTATTTGATCAGAGCTTTGTTGTTGCATGTCCGGCTCTGAGTGTTGAGTAGACTGGTCATTGTTGCGCAGTTTGTCTACAATTGGTTCTACATAAACTCCTGAAAAAGCAACAGAAGCATGAGAACTTGATGGTTTTGTATATACGTCTCCCATTTTGGCATTAATTGTTTTTTCCAGATATTTTATTACTTGTCTTATATTTTGTAACCTTTGAGCGTTTCGGTAACGATCAACCCAACTTCTGGAACCATAAGTTTTACTAAAAGGAAGCGGAGTAGGACTTCTGTACTCGAATACAAAAGGACGTGGACTAGTTCTTCTTATTTTACTTTGTCTGTACGTATCAGTTTTAAGACCTGGTTTTATAGTTGTTATTGATTTATTGTAGAGTTTTCTATTAATCGGTCTATTCATGTCAAGTAAAGGATCAACATAGTTACTTTCTTGTAATGCGTTTACAAGTAAAGGCATTCGTTCAAAATAATCTTGATCAAATCCGAAATAACTTCGGTCGAGTCTGTCTGCAAAGGGAATATCGTTAGTATTGTTTGAGGCGTCGTTGGGTTTTCTTCTTTGTACTGAACTCCATTCTACTGCAATCGCATACTCGTAGATTAGTAGAATTACCTGAAACAAGTAGTGTCCATTACTAAATCAGAAAATATTTATAGAATTACGTTTATTGCATTAAATTAATAACCTTATAGATCATATTATATGGGTTAAAAATAACGACCAAAATTATTAACAAAAGTGTTTAATATAATCATAACTGAATATGTTTACAAATTTATATCATAAAAATTACTGTTTATACTAAAATCTTCCTCTTGGCGATCTTCTGGCCTGTCTTCAGTTTTATGGTATTCTAAGTAAACTGGTTTATTACTTCTAAATACAGTGGGATCGGGAATCATTGACTTCAAAGCGGGCATAAATTCATTATTCAGATCTTCCCATGTCAAATCTGTTGATTTTATTTCTAATAAAGTATCATTATCGTTCCTATATATTGTGCTTTCTGGTGGTTTTGTAATTCCCGTGATAAACAACTCTATATTGCCGTCTGGATCAGATAAACTTGATAGTTCTTTGTGATGTTGTTTTAGTGTTGTAGTTACATTGTTATTTATTTCGAGATATTTTTCTTTATAATTGCGCAATGTTATTACGTTACTATACGGTTTTGAAGTTGTTATTTTTCTAAACCAAGTTTTGTTATAATTTTTGAATGCAAAGGAATATTTTTCTCCAAAAGAATTTGGTACAGTCGTTACATTTGATTTTTGTGATATATTAGTATTAATTTTATCTTTGTGTATTTTTTGTAATATTTCCTTAGTTTTCTGAAGTTTAGCTTTTAAAGCGCTTAGATTTTTTCTCATGAGTGAGTTGACATGATTTTCTATCAACATAAAAATATTAGTTTTGTTTCCGTTTTTAGATTTATCTAGCTGGTTAGGTTTTTTTGAAATAGTGCTATGATTAGTTTTATTAAAATTTGGCGTCATCCTTAATGTTTTATTCAAGAAATTCTGAATGCTATTTTTGACAATGTGATAAATAGTTTTGTTATCTTTTGAGTTTGTTGAGTAATTAAAATAGGTAGGTTTCAGAGTATTCATATGTGATTTATCATTTAAAATAAATGGTAGATCAATGTTGTCGCTTTTTGTCAAATTGTTTGTCCGTATTTCATTTGAATTGTTTAATTTTGATTCGGTGGTTATTTGATATTTAATTGATGACGTTGGTGTGTTATTAATGTTATCAAACATTGTAAGAGGAGTTGTTCTGCTAGGAATTTGATCTGGCTTTGTGTTTAAATTCATTTTGTTTGTATGCATTGATTTTGTTTTGACTAAAGCTATTTTATTATCAACTACTTGCAAATCTAAGATTGTTGACTTTTTTGGTGTTATATCTGATTTGTTTCTTTTAAAATATTTCATTGGCGTTTTAGTTTTCTTTTTGTAATTTTTTAAAATAATGTCATTCAAATAATTTACTTTTGTTGCCATATAACGTATTTTATTGTCATCTACAGGTTCACTTTTTATAGTCGATGTATAATGACTATCGTCGTCATATTCAATCCCATCAAAAATGGGTTCAATTTCATTCAATATTTGATTGTCATTTATTATATTTTTGTATTTGTTAAATAATGTCATATGAGCCTTAATTGGCTTCGAGCTATTTTTGGTTTTGATGGTTTTTTCAGGGCCATCTTTTAGCAATGAAAATTGTTCTTGAGCCATTGGTTCGAATGAGTGGAAGTTATTACTCAAAGAAAAGTTGTATGTTTTGGCAACTGAATCATACTCAGAAAAAGATGTGTTTTTAAATTTTGGAGGTACGGTAGTGTAAATACCAGTGACTTCCTTTCTTGGAGTAGTCATTAGTAAAGTTACTGGCATTTGTGAAAACAGATGTAGCAAGTTATTAATAGCATCTTTTTTCTTATTTGCTACAGTGTAATTTTTTTCACAAATTTCTTTTTGTCCTTCCGGTACTAAGTTTTGCATACTAGTAAGAAGCTTTTGAAGAAGTTTTCCTAAATTATGTGGACATTTGCATTGTAGTTTGGTTTTTTTATGTACATTATTTTTTGGTTCGTCTGTTAATGCAATTGGAAACTTTGGAGGTCTTGTGATCTTATTGAGTTTAAAATGAAAAGCAGATTCCGTTTGTGATTCTTCTTTGGGCATAGGTCTACTAGAACGTATATAGACTTTTTCACTTATCATTTTGTCTACGTAATTGAATACTCGTTGGTAATCTCTTATTTTACGGATTTTTGTGTAATATTCAATGTTTTTTGTTGGATCTCTGTAATAAACCACCGGTGATGTTTTATATTCAATCGCATACATTTTAGTGGATGGTATTTTAAGCCAATTTCGTGTAAAAGTATTTCTTTCGTAGATTTCTCCAATGGTTTCTTTATCATCATTTTTATCATTAAAAGGATTTGAGTTAGAATGATCGTCCAGAAGTTTCTCAAGCACAGCATTCTTCTTGATAGCCTTAATAAGTAATGGCAGTAATTTTAAAGTCGTCCTGTCAATGTTGACTTTGGTAAGTTTTGGGTCAAATGAGGAATCTTCCGATGTGTCATTCATAAGACTGAGCCAGCCAGATTTCAGTGAGTTTTCTAAAGTTGTTCCTGAATTCAAAGTGAATTCATACACGAAGAATATGACCTGAAACATAAAAAATATCTTATTATGAAAATTGACGTGGTTTTGACACATTTTCTATAGTCGGAGTATCCGATTTAATTAAACGTATAAATAAAACAAAAATAAAAAATCTTTTTTAATGTTTTGTGCAATGTGTTTAAAATTCGGACATGATATTAAAAAATCTATTGAAACGAATGTTTATTTTCATCACACTTGCTCGTAAAGTGGATCTTATTGCATCGGTTTTAGGCTCATAATCCAAGCTATTGCGCACGCGTGCTTTTTACTTTACATTACGGCACATGGTGCTATAATAGGTATAACCCGGTAAAGTCAAGTTTTTACGTGACTGCAATTAGACGTACGTATACGAGTACGAAGCACTCTTAATATAGCCGGGTAATACTTACAGTTTTTTTGTAATACCAACAAAGAGTTCTTATGCCGCTGAAGTAAATGTCAACCTGCGCGCGCATTACTGATTTGAGCGCCGTTTTCCGCAAATGTTTGTTGATGTTTTCGCTGTGTGGTTGATTATTATCAAAAAAAGTTTGTTTTTTCCTCGCAAGTGTGATGAAAACAGTCGTATGAAACTCTTGTGCTATTAGCCATTACACTCTCGGCTTCGTTATCGCGCTCGCCTGCGGCTCGCGCGCATAATACCGCCTCTAGTGTAATGACCAACATAGCACACTCGTATCATAATGTACCATTATTAGTTACTCACCAAGTTAGCACAAAAACATATACAGAAAATTCACACAGCTACTATAGTTTGTTTGGTATTTGATGATGGCTGATAACTTAAGTAAATTGCAAAACAATAAATACATTTTTGATAAAAAATAAATATTGGCTACTTATTTTTATTACGAAAACGACCAAATAAATTATTAGGAGTTTATTTTCTAGTAATTTTGATTTATTAACCAAACTACTGAACCGATTTCGATAAAATTTAAATGAAACCACCTCTAAAGTATTACCTACCAAACAAAAAAATAATCATCAAAATCAGTTCATAATTGTCGGAGTAATCAAGAAACATATATACAAAAAAAAACATGTAGTCGAATTGAAACCTCCTTTTTAGAAGTCGGTTGAAAATATAGATGTAAGAAAGATCAAAAACCAAGCTCAGAACGCTAGATGCATAAATATTGTAATCTACCTACCTATCATGTAGGTACGGTAAAAATTGGCTGTTATAAACACTAAAAAGTATGTGTTCTAATGAGATCAGAAGATTATTTAGTAGTTATTTAGAATTTATTATTAGTTATTAGAATTTATTTTAGGTTATTTAGGGAGTATTTGAAGCCATCTGCCATCTTTATTGAGCAATGTCTAAGTAAAATATGTCCTAAAACTGCATCCGGAAGCACCGGAGAATGGACAGCAGAGTCCTCTCAGTTAACGGTGGTGAGAATTCTGCAATCCCCAAGCCGCCTGCCAAGCGTGGTTATCATGGCATCCTCCCCCCCCCCCTCCCTTATTAAGGGGGACGTCTTCTGGCTATTGTGTTATTATAGAGCGAAAACCACGAATCGGCAAACGTAGCTGATACTATAACGCTAAAACGAGAGCAAATAATCAGCGACACATGTACACGTGATTTGAGCATCGTTCTGCTTTACATACAGTTGCTTTCTGCTTTCTTGTTCCAGCGTGGCGCTGCGCCGGCGCAAGTGCCGTGACGCACGCGGTACTAAAGTAGATTCTAGATTTTCCACCAAGTTGTGTGTATTATTACCGTTTTAACGATAGAGCAAAACCTATCTTTTCCGCTAATCCATACTTAAAATGACGTTTCTTGTAATAGATCTCGCTTAATTAAGAAATCTTAGAAACGTACTAAACAGTTTTTACTATGGGACCAACCCCGAATTTGCGGGTTATAAATTTGCCACCGAAAAATATGATGATATTCGATAAAAATTATAGAATTTCTATGTTTTTAAAGCTTAAACAGATAGAAAAATTATGAACTCCGGCAGGACTCGATCTGCATACGAGCAGTCTCTATGGGTTTCCGCCCAACTGCTTTGCCAATTGAGCTACAGTAGTCTCTGCCTTAGATGCCAAATTTCCCAACCTGTTATAAGCTACCAACTAAAGCGTTGGTGGCGCCATCTGTAAATTTTTGGGACACAAATATTTAGAAATACCATAAGTGTGGAATCACTTCATACAAAAATATTCAAAAAATTATAGAGCTGTTTTTTTGCGAATGCCACGAAGGTTGATCTTTATAGCAGAAGTTTTAAATAAAAATGAGTTCAATAATCTCTTATCGGCTTACGATACCTTTCCGCGTAACCTTGTTTATAGCTATAAGGCCTATTTGATTATAGCTTGCAACCTAAAAAATGGGTTTGTGTGGCGCTAGTAACTAGTAAGGTTTTAGTTTTTCTATAGACAATAGACAATCGTTTATTTGTGGCAAAAAATACAACCCATATGTTGTACATTTAAACGCCTCCATTCCATTCAGCCGGAAGAAAATATCTTTATGAGTCAACAAAATTACTCTAACTGTTGTTTAGTAAACAAGTACCCGAATTACTTTAACAATGCACGCGTTTGTAAACATTCGGAGAAATTGTAACTCGGAGAGAACAAAGGAGAGCAAGCAACACTTGTGTAAATAATAACATTTCGAGTGACGAAGGATAAACACGTACGTTTCTTACTTAGAATATTTTAAAATTATTTTATGTACTTTTATATGTACTTTTGTATGTTTTAGTTTTTTTTTATGACAGTATGGATTTAACGAGACAAACTAAACGTTTACCTAATAATAAATAAAGGGTTGACTGTACCAAGCCCATGCCCATGATCATTGGTTCAATGCAGCAGCAACCAGTAATTAAAAAAAACAGTCCATAGCACCGTTACTGCATTAACTCTCATTACGAGTATTTGAAGCCACTTGACGGTGCCTTGTAATATCGTGTACTGCAGTACTTTTTCAACCAAACAAACAAACACTGATCTTTAATAAAAATATATAAATAGCTTCAAAAATTGTGATAACATTTTAATAGAATGAAAACGCGTTGAAATCTTTTACGAAATCAAATCGACTTGCTATAAAAGACATCAACGCACTCGTAGGTTATATGCCCACCCAGGGCAAACATTTATGTGACCAACATAGATTTTTGTTGTGTATGGATATAGTATGTATTAAAAGTATGTATTTACAAGAAAAATATCTAAGTATTCTATCAGCTATCTGGTTTCCTTATTACAAGATTTGCTTAGTTATGGCGTTATGTGAAAAAATCCAATGATATTTATTATTTATTCAATAAAGAGTTAATCTGTAGATAAATTCACTCTTAAGATATGGAAAGTTTTATCCTTCAAATAATAGCCGCTTTACTTTTTTAAGCGACAAGCTGTGCGTTTGACCACAAACTTAATGCATGGTGACAGTATACTCTGAGAAAGTAAATACATTATTGGGATGTTAAAAGAGAAATAACTAAACTGAAGCTGCAGGAGCACAACTTTATCAAACTTGTGTTGCTGTCCATCACTGGACACGCAGGTGGTGGACAATGGGAATAATTATGCCGAAACATTATCTTACTCGACACACGTCTGATCCTATTCAATATCTATTACCTACGAGGTACAAATTTCTAGTATTCACCTTCCTGATCCATCATTAGATCAGTGTTCAACTGTAATTGAAACCACACACATCATCCTATCAAAGTAAATCAGACCAGTCAGAGTCCAAAAATCTTTTTAAGTTTTCAACCACAGAAAATTTACCTACCCGCAACTGGGCCAGCGCCGTGGATATGAACTAATCACCCATCGGGGGGAGGCCTGAGAGCAGCATTATTCTAGCACTGTTGCTAGAATAATGCTGCACTCAGGCCTAGCTAATCAACCTGGGTGGATTATGCTAACCAGAGAAAAAAACAAAACCATAAAAAAAAGGCAAAAAATAAGTAAATTCCGTGTATTTTTTTATAGCTATAATGAAATATAGGAACACGCGAAACTAGTCCTCAACGATATATTGACGGTAGTAGCGAATCAGGATGTGCCAACTACACTTATTTACGGAAAAAAGAAAACCAGGAAAAGATTATAGAATAGAATATAATTTTAAATGAAGTGTTTCCACACTTTGGGTGTTATGTTTTTAATCAGAGAAATTTACTAGTTTTTAATGCATATACATTAAGAAAAAATATGATGTCTGGCAGGACTTGCACCTGCATACGAGCAAAATCTGGGTTTCCGTCCTTTGCCAATTATGAGACAGAAGTTTAAGTAAACAATTTAATATAGAACTACTTTGGCTGTTTGGATCAGTGACTATTTATGGTAAAGTGACTTTGAATTCTTAAAATAATATTTATGACTAGTTTAAGCTAGGCTAAATAGATCCAGGACAAATAGCGATTTTATAAGCGCACTATATATTTTTTGTAAATTTATTATTTGAGTATAAAAACATATTAAAATACAGCTTCTTCATATAAAAATGTAATACTTGTCTACATTGTTTTTTGATTTGACGAACATCACTTAATTATTATGTCAAATAAAGATACTCGTACATGCAAATAGAAGAACTTTCTACTAGACTTTGAGACCATCATTTTGCTCAACCAAAATAGAAAGATAACTTCAGCATTATCATTAGATAGAAACATTTTTAATACATAACACAATAGAGTTATCCCAAACACATTTTCAGTTTACAAACTACGTTCCCATTCAAGATTACATTCATTATTACAATATCTAAATTAATAAAATTGTGGTTTTACAAAAAAGTTAAAATTGAAGTTATTTTATAAGGTTTGTACTGTAATTAGATAAAACACAAAATACTTACTATAACAACGGTAACAGTGATCGCGGTAGAAGCGGCTGCGCACGCGCATCCTTGTCTCATCTGCCGCTTCCGGGACAGCCGGAGGAACTCTTCCGTCCTGGCATCGATACTTCGATACAGCCCGAACTGCCGGATCCGGGAACCGGACGATATGGAACTCTCATCACTCGCCATGTTATCGACACATCACTGGTACAACACTAACGATATCCTTGGCACCTTAGATCTTAAAAGATCCTTCAAGGTTTCTTAGCTGCTTTCGTTAAGGGCACTTAAAAATATCCAATCTTTTCGTGTCTTATTTTAGTTACTTCCACGGCAATCGGTTTTTTTTCTGTAAGTTGCAATATTCACGGATTCTTTCTATAATATCGAATTTATTTGAATGCTTCTGTGTTACTTCAAATTTCTTCGCAGTCCTGTCTCGTTAATGGATTTTTGGTGTTGGGTTTGCACTCGAAGATTGAATTATTAATAGCACAGCTATTATTCTTTTGTTTGTTTGTCCGCTACGTATGCTCGCATAGGGAAATGTGGTTGATTCTTCGCGAGCGAGCGACAATGTGTTTTCCTTTGAGATAGTTGGTGTTTGGCGTAGTGATGTGGCAAACCATATGATGTCGATTTATCGATAATGAAGTGATATAAAATTGCTTTCAAATGACGATCTGTAAAATATAAATTATTATTGTATCTATTTCCTCTTCTTCGTTGTGTGGATGGTTTAGTACTATTTGGAATATTATAGTACCTACTACATAAATATTATGTTTAGACCAGTGGTTGGCAACGCCTAAATCAAAGGGATACACCTCTATTCTTTTTACTTATAAATAACATTAGATACGTCATAATTTATACATTGTTGTAATAATTATTGCTCAAGATAAAAATGCAACTTTTTTTTATTGAATCATGAATTACATTTTTTTACTATAAAAGAAGTAGCATCTTTTATCTGTATTTTTTTATGTAGGTAAGTCTACTTATAGTAATTTTGTATGTACTAAGCCCAAACGAGGGGCTATAAATATAGATAACTACTTATCTTGTTTTTGTTTTATTTATATAGGAATACTCACGTTCAATTAAATCGGATACTCCGACTATAGTTTCGATCACATCCGAAACAAAAAAAAACAAAACAAAAAATAATAATGTGTCAAAACCACGTCAGTTTACTTATCTTGTATTACAAAAATATAATTAAACTGCTAGAGACATGCCTTAAAACAATAAATACTCTAGAAGAAGATATTATGAGAAGACTATCGACTAGCACATCACTAGTCGCCATACAGCGCTATGGTCACTGGAGCGTACTGAACGGACATCGGCCCCCACTAAATATTCTAAGGCAAGTGAAACTACACCTTAATGTACACGAGGTGCGCGCAAAGCCAAATGTTATGTTCTATTGCAAATTTTGATGTTATTTGCAGCTATTAGCTACGTAAGAGACGTAATATTTGGTCATTATTTTGTAAGATGATGCTAGAGATTTTGCTCTAATTGCAGGTTCAGGCGCTTTATTAATGTGTGTTTATTTTAGAAACTAGAGTTCGATTTTATTTTCGCAATACAATGTTGTAACGAGTTTTTATTACTTATGATTAAATTAATTATAGACCAAGTGCTGCCAGTACTGTAGTAGTATAATAAGATTTAGTTTTTTATTGTAGCAAGTGATGAGAAACACGATAAGCTGATGACGCCCTACTTTACAAAGTCCAAGGCATTACTGCATTTGATGGTTAGACTCTTAAATTGTTTTTATTTCTGGAATCAATAAACCAGAACACAGGTTATGTTTCCCTACTACTGCTCAGAATAATCTAATACTATAAGAATCTCTGTCCTGAGTGACTGAATGACTGACAGACAACGCACAGCCCAAATCGCTACCAGCGTACAGACTTGAAATTTGGAGGGTGTATTCGTCTTGATGCGGAGGGGTGTACTTCGAAAGGATTTTTCGAAATTCGACCCATAAGGGGAGGAAAAGGGGGGGAAACGTTTGTATGAAAGTCCTTTATTTTTGGACTTTTAGTCACGAACATTTGGAATGTTGTTGACGAATGTTGCTTTAAATTTTTTTTTGACAGGGACAATTGAAGGAGGGAAAGGCGGATGGAATGTTGTATGGAAAGTTCTTTATTTTTGAAGTTATAGTGATGAAAATTGATATTTGGGTAGTTCATTCCTAGGGGGCGGGGGGCGAAAAAAATTGCTCGGGATGATTTAAAGTGGTGAATTTTAGTAGCGGGCCGAATTTCTTCCGTACGTGGACAAAGTCGCGGGCGACCTCTAGTATCTAATACTGCGGTGGTGTCTACCTAAGTTGATTTAGACAAACTCTGCCAAGGAGATCTCCCACCTAGTACTAGTAAGTTTGATTTATATAACAAAACGCACTTGACCAGTACCCAGGACCTGGGTATGTCCTTAAACTGCAACCAGAACCACCGGAGGACGGGCAGCAGCGTTCTCTTGGTTAACGGTGGTGAGCATTCTGCGTTCCCTAAGCCGCCTGCAAAGCGTGGGGATTATGGCAACCCTCTTATTTCTATAGTTATTTTCTATCACTCTTCTATTAAGGCCTCCAGCCTTCGTCCTGCAGTGGGCGTTTTATGGCTGATTATGACTTACCCAGTAAGAAAATCAACTGCTAATAAATCTTTCGCAAGACCGGGAAGGATGGACATAGCTTGTTTAGGTAGATGGAGTTCAAACACAATCCTGCGCCGCACTGCACTGCACTCCTCACCCTGAGATATTAGATGTTAAATCTCATCATACGAAGTTTTTGTTTTTTTAAATATGATATAGGCTTGCGATTGACTGCCACCTCGTCTGATGATAAACGAAGATGCAGTCTACGATGGAGCACGCTTGCCCAGAAGAAACCGATTCACTCGCGACTTGAAGACACTCAGATTATAATTATCGAGAAACACCCACTCGGGCAGCGCATTCCACTGAGAAAGCATGCATGGAGGAAGATGGAGTTCTTTGTTAATACTTAAACATTTACATAGTCTCTGTCACCGATAACGTACCTATAACATAATAATATGTATATCTTTTCCCCTAGGTGTGATTAATATACAAATTTCTCTTTAATAATTATTCCAGTTTTCTTCCGAGATTCAATAACCAAGATCCGATAACAACTTAAGTATCCTAGTTTCTATTTTCCCAAAGTAAACATTGATCAAATGATCCTAAGCTTATTTCTATCAAAAAAGAGTAAGGAAATTAAATTTACTACGTCGAAAGCTAATCAAAACAGTGAAGTAGCAATCAATTGCCACTTGATAGTAATTAGATAGATTCATTAGCATTAACTTTCTAACCATATTTATTGCACTTCAATGGATAATGTCGATAGTACAGCTATTTGATGAGTAATCTTTTTTAATTACCGTTTTTCTTTATGCTGTGTATTAGATTATTACTAGTAAATACCAATCTAATGAACAGCTTTTGTATATCATAATAATATAGTTCCATTATATTAGAGCTGGCAGCTACCTCGGACAAAGAATTAGTCTAGCTATTCAAAGGGGGAACGCTGCCAGTATCTTTGGAACCTTGCCTAAAGGGACTCCTTTTAATTATATATTTTAGTTATTATGTTATATTTTTTTCAGGTTTCTAGTTTTACGTTCATTATTTTAGTATGTAGTTTTATTATTATTTACGGTATATTTACCGTGATTATATAGTGAAAACAACCGTGATAGTTTAAAACAGTGTATCATAATAATTCATTATTTCTTCGATATACATTATACTTAATTGTTATTATAGCACGATCATAATTTAATAGACAAAGAAAGGAACTAATTTCTAAGACAAGCATTTCCCACGTCTAGTTTAATCTTTGACTAGGTTTCGTTTTAGTGGTTGGTAAGAGCTGCTCTTATAGCAGCCAGTAAAAGACAAAAAAATACAGAAAAGTATAGCATAAACCATCAGTGAAACTCTCATTACGCGAAATTTTTTTTTTTTGGTCACGCTCTTTTATTCTTTATTTTCTTTGGCAGTACAATATAACAAGAACCACGCATTGTTTCATATTTCTTTATATTCACTTCTATAAGAGCGTTTATTCTATCGCATTATCTAACAAAAGGAGTATTCAACATGTTATAGATATAGGATCATCAATAAAATCATTAATTAATATTAAAAAGTCAAATAAAAATATTCATAGTTTAAATAATATTGAAGAAAAATTATAAGCAACAGAAAACCCATTGCTCATTATGTATCTGAGTAATGTGATGAAATATATGATCAGTGTGACTTTCAATAATTACTCATATAAGTTTATTATCTGACTAATTATTGAATGGACCGAGAATTACTAACATGTACAGTTATTAGCGCTACCTCGTTGCGCTATATCTAATGCTACAGTTATAAGTTTACACTGATTATAAAAAATATTACCTTGGAATTAGAAAGAGCATCAAGTTGTTAATGCTTTTATAATTGCTGAGACTTTTTCTTGCGGATGAAAGGTCAGTGAAAACCGCCAAACTTTCTGAATAACGGATAATTAAGGTAAAATTATTGCACGCACGCACTACTGTGACTCGCGTTAAGTCCGTTAGCTAGCTTTCCACTATGGGATATAATATAAGTTATATTACATCTCGATATATAAATTAATTAATATAGCTCACCGTACTTTTTAATGGAACTATAATAGTACTAAATCGCTAAATTCGCTTGTGGTTTAGTAGTCGTGTAGTTAGTATTAATGTTAGTACGTTAGTTTGATAGAATTTCCGTTTCTAATAGTAAATTATGTGTGTTAAATAAATTAATAGTGTTTCTCTCGTAGTGTCTGTTTTATATACGTTCTCGTGCTCCGACAACCCTTGCGCCTAAAACCCCCATAATAATTATATTACATTACAAATCTCTCTGAAGGCCAATAGAGGGATATAATGTATATCTCGGGTTATAGTATATATTATATCCCATAGTGAAAAGCCAGCCTTAGTGATACTATTATTAAACTATAATATTTTGTTTTACCTATTTGTTACTTAATAATAGATAAACGTTATTAAAAATATTATATTACATAAATTAATTATAAAAAAAAAAAACAGCATTTTTGTACGTACTGGTGTGACGAGACTGGCAAGATATTCGTCCGGTGGTCTGTTCGTCATCACGCCGCCCATAACAGTAGCAGTGCCAGAATTCCCTTGCGAACATAATCCTGCGCTGCACTGCACTGCGCTCGTTACCCTGAGATATCATGCCCAGTAGTTTCTCTGGTAATAAATATTGCCTTTCAAACCGAAACCCATGCTTGCACACTACTGCTTGGCGGTTCAATAACTGGAAAAAATGTGATACTTCCCCAGGCGGACTCAGCATAGAGTCCTACCACTACGCACTCTTAATAGGGAGGGGCATGGAGGATAAGGAGTTGCGATGCGCGACTTGCAGCCGCAGATCCTATTTTGCGGACGGAGTTCGTGACGTCATTCTTATTTGATCAGTCTGCTAACGTCCGCCACGCGTAATGGTGATTCAAACTTAGATATTAGACGTACCATTTTTAATGTTTTTACTCAGTAACAGTAAAAATGAAATAAGTTGCTTTGTTTCTTTATGTAAAAATGACTGAGGGAAAAAATCCGATGACATGATTGGCATCTAATTTCATTCGTAAGTAATTTTATTTCTATATTTTGTGATCCGTTCTATAAAATTTAAAAACGAGACATCTATCGTGACATTAAGAAAATAATTGTTCATTCAGCTTAGTGTTAGTTCACTAGTTCGATTCTCAAAAACTTTTCCTGAAAACCGCTAGATGGCAGTACAATTTATTTATTTATTTCTTTATTTATTTATTTAATAAACATACAAAACAGAATGCAATAATTTAAAGCTATCTCATAAATTACATTTTAAAGATCTGTACTACATTCTAAAACTATGTATGCCTAGCTGCATTAATAATAGAAGTATTTAACATAATATACACTAGAGGATTAGGTATACAAGGCAAAGGAAGAATTCGTTTTTGAAACTTATACAAAAATAAATTAAATTAAATTAAAGCTAGCATATAAGCAAGTTGTAATAGAAAAATATTATTAATTATTACTAGGTTTTATCTAATTTTAAATTAAATTGCAATGTCTTTTTTAATTGCCATTGAAAGGAACAAAACTTTAAATTGAATAAATCAATGTCTCTGTTGGAGACAAGGATCTCATTGTATTGGCGACACATTCTGACAATAGGATTATAGTATGACGTGTTATTGGAAAACACCTGTAAAGAGAAGATGTTATGATTGCTGTTACGAGACCTGAACCGAGTATTAAAATTCAATAACGAAAGAAGGGTTGGCGAGTCAATATATGAGTGAACGATTTTATAAAGCAGAGTGAGGTCAATGTATTTACGACGAACATCTAGGGGGGTAACATGGAAATATTTTAATCGTTCATTATACGATGAAAGTTTACGGCCCATGCCACATCTGTAAGACATAATTCTTAGGCATCGTTTTTGAATACATTCAATGCGATTAAAATGAATATTGTAAAAGGGAGAGAGGGAGATTTGCCACTCGTCCCGCGAACCTACACCTCTCCGCACAGTCACGCGTCTTTCTAAGGAAAAATCCTTTAGTCATATCTCTGCTTCTATTACTCTGTGGGGAGGGGTTGCCATAATCTCCACGCTTGGCAAGCGGCATGGGTATCGCAGAGTGTTACCACCGTTAACCAAGAAGACGCTGTTGCTTGTCCTCCGGTGGTTCTGGATGCAGTTTTAGGACATAGCCAGGGTCAGTAAAATAGTAATTAAACATTTTATTATCTTGTATTATTAATTATTTGTCTTTGCAGTTTGTTGTTGTTAATAAAGGCTAAAAAAAACCAAAAAAAAAAAAAAAACATTATAATAAAAATAAAAATTATAATTGAGAATTGTATTTTGTTATCTCGTAGATCACAAAAAACCAAAAGCACCAAACCATAAAGCAAATGAAAGATTTTGATGGAGTTGTTGGAATTATTATGGCTAACGAATGGTACAAAAAATCAGTCTGCAAGTTCTAAAACGACGAATTCAATTCAATCCAACTTTCCTTGATCTCGTAAATTAAGTATTGTACTGCATTGAAGCGTGTCGTAATAAACGGACTACTGGACGTGTATTGACAATGATGTATAACGCTGGCGAGGAATGCAATACTCTTCCTTGTGCGAAACTTGACGACAATGTTTATGCACGAGGACGAATAACTGGCGACTCGACGGAGAGAATTCTCCTCGTCATCATCATTTCGAGTCAAGGCTGCATACTTTTCTTTTTATTTCATTTGTGTTTTTCACTCGAATAACTGATAGCCGATGGGGAAGAAAGATTCTTGACTAAACCGGAAGTCGCAGCGTAGGAAGGTCTCCCACTGGCCCATTATAGGTAGACCGACGACATTGTAAAAGTCACGGGCAACCGGTGGATGCAGGGGGAGGCCTTCGTTCAGTAGTAAACGTCTCCGAGCTCATGATGATGATGTGCTTTTTTGTGACGTGTTACATAAATACACAATAGATCAAAATCTATTCAATTCAATTCGATTCATTTTATTGCGTATATGAGTGTAAAAGTATAGGTGTAGGTGAAATTAAACAAAAATATAGTGGCCGCCATATTCTACCTTTCGGCATGCAAAATAAAACATAAAAAAAAAAAAAACTAAAAACAAGAAGAAACATAAGAACAATAAAAGAAGAATAAAAAAGAAAAACAGACGAGAAAAAAAAATAAGAATATTAAGAGAGTGAATATTGTGATAAGAACTAGAAAAAATACACCTCATCATAAAACATTGAAAAATAGAATGAAAAAATACCCTTTATTGAGCTACTTACATTACTATTATTAATATTGTGTTTTTTTTGTATTTTATTGTTTATATTTTTTTAGACAATAATCTGGCCATTTTCTCAGCATCCTCGGAGGCCAGATTTAGGTCTTTTTGTGTACAATTTTCTTCTGAATTAGATTTTGTGCTAGGGTCACTGTTTTGAGCCATAGCGGTTGTTCATCATCATCAGCCCGGAGACGTCCACTGCTGAACGAAGGCCTCCCCCGTAGACCGCCACACTGTACGACAACCTGTCATATGCATCCATCGGTTGCCCGCGACTTTTACAATGTCGTCGGTCCACCTAGTGGGGATAACGGCACAAATATGGGTAGTTAGACAGAATGTACATGTTTGTGCCGTTTGGGGTAGAGACTTTAGGACCCTGGGGGCCGGCCGCACATGGCTTATATAGGGACCTGACCAAACGTTTAGTCAAGGTGTCAGGTGACCGGAATGCTGGCGTGTACTTTGGTCAAAAACTTAGCATTGCTATCCAACGTGGCAATGCAGCCAGCATTCTGGCCACCGTTCCATCATCTACGGGGCTTTTAGTTTATGTTATGTATTATTATTATTTTTTAGTTTGTTGGGTTTGTTTGAATAGATATAGCTAATTAGTTTTAATATAATTATATAAGTACTTTTAAAATATTTTTGCCTAATTGTATTTATATGTAAATAAAACTATACTACGTTGTTACGATTAAATTGGTAGTAAAGTAATATAATATTATTTTATCAGTATGTATAAATACATAATGTTACAACGCTGTTTATTAGATCAATGATCAAAAAATTACGAGCTGTACCTACAACAGAAGAAATAAAATAAAAAAACATTATTTTAAATTATTTATTTTTATAAAAAGTGTACAATCTTATAATATCATAGAATTAGTTTAGGCAGTGATGTCCCACGTCTCGCATTTTTGAGTATTAAACGTTACAAATTAATTAAAATTAATTTTATCACTAGTTTCGGTAACCATAAAGCGACAGAATACCTATTCATACAACATTATTATATAAAAACTATTAACAAACAGAAATGCTTGCTATCATTCATTCCTATACAGTTTGGTATCACAATTTTATGGCAACTTAGTGTGTACTAGTTTCGATTGCACCAATAGTTTAAAATAGTATCCAAAAACTCTTGTTTTATTTTATAATTTTTCAGGTTACTTGATAACTAGAGATTCTGTAATGATTTGAAATTATATTCATTTGGTAACAACTGCTAGCATCACTAAATATTACAAAACCCCTATTTGGTTAGGAACTTGAAAATAAGATTATTGTCAAAAAAATATTTTTCTAATTGAAAAATAATGACAAATTAATTATTGATGAAATACAATGATGTAAAATATTGATTATTTATTTTACTCTACAGTCGTGTTACCTCATTTCTAGCCCTGTCAATGTCATGACAAATTTAAAGTTTTGACTTATACCAACGTTTTCAAAAGTGGTGCCTTCTTCATAAAATTAGGTACCTACGTTACTACCTAAATATCAGTGAATTTGAAACTGGCGCAATCGTCCTTTAAAACAACAGAACTTAAAATACGAATGGAACCAAGGGTCGGTCGTAAAAGTAGCCCTCTTCTTTCACGAATGGTGGTCGTGTGGGCGCGGGCGTCACGGGAGGCAAGTACTCGGGGGCCTTGGTAGTTTGCTGCGTCGGCGGCGGGATATACACAGGCCGCCTGGTTGTTTGCGGGGGGATGTAGATAGGAGGGGAGTATGGTCTAGGTGTAGTTTGAGGGGGGACGTAGATAGGAGGTGAGTAAGGCCTTGGTGTTGTTTGAGGGGGAATGTATATAGGGGGAGAATATGGCTTTGGTGTAGTTTGAGGGGGGATGTAAATAGGGGGAGAATAAGGCCTTGGTGTAGTTTGAGGAGGGATGTAAATAGGGGGAGAATAAGGCCTTGGTGTAGTTTGAGGGGGGATGTAAATAGGGGGAGAATAAGGCCTTGGTGTAGTTTGAGGGGGGATGTAAATAGGGGGTGAATAAGGCCTTGGGGTGGTCTGCGGGGGGAAGTAAGGCGGCCTTGTAGGGAATGGCACGGGAGATGACGGAGACGGAGTCGGTTGTGGGTAGTAGTTAGGTCTCGGGGGAGGCGCTGTAGGTAATGTGAATGGGATTTTAGGCGTAGGGTAAGTATAGCCTGTGGTCCTTGTTACGTCTAAGATAGTGGAATAGGTTGGTGGCCTAGTTGTTGTTGGCGGGGGTGGGGGACGGGTAGGGGGTGGAGGTGGGGGACGGGTAGGAGGTGGCGGGGGAGGAGGTGGTGGCCGGGTTGGAGGTGGGGGAGGTAAGTATGTTGGGGGCCTGGTAGTGGGGGGTAAGTACGTTGGTGGAGGGGTCCTTGGAGGTGGTGGTGGTGGAGGCGGGCGCCTTGTCGTGGGTGGTAAATAAATGGGTGGGTTGGTTAAAGGCGGAGGAGGTCTAGTCGGGAACGTAAACGGAATTTTAGGCGTAGGATAAGTGTAGCCAGTTGTTCTAGTAACGTCTAGTATAGTGGAATATGTTGGGTAGGTTGGTGGCCTTGTCGGTGGAGGAGTAGGTGGTGGGGGAGGCCTCCTTGTAGTTGGTGGGGGTGGTGGAGGAGGAGGTCTAGTTGGTGGAGGAGGTGGTGGTGGTGGCCGTCTTGTGGTTGGAGGTAAATAAGTTGAAGGTGGGAATGGCCGTCTAGTTGTAGGTGGGAAGGTAAACGGTATCTTTGGCGTAGGGTAAGTATAGCCAGTAGTTCTAGTAACGTCTAGGATTGTGGAATAAGTGGGATAGGTGGGCGGCCTAGTTGGTGGTGGGGGCGGGGGAGGTGGTGGCCTCCTGGTTGTAGGGGGAGGGGGTGGTGGAGGTGGCCTTGTTGGCGGCGGTGGTGGAGGAGGTGGTGGCCTCCTAGTTGTTGGTGGTAAATATGTCGATGGTGGGAAAGGTCTAGGAGTAGTTGGTGGTGGTGGCGGTCTAGTGGGGAACGTAAAAGGAATCTTTGGCGTAGGATAAGTGTAGCCAGTCGTTCTAGTAACATCCAAAATGGTGGAGTAAGTAGGGTAAGTGGGAGGCCTAGTCGGTGGTGGTGGTGGTGGTGGAGGCCTTCTAGTTGTAGGTGGAGGTGGAGGCCTGGTTGGTGGTGGCGGTGGTGGAGGTGGTGGCCTCCTGGTGGTCGGCGGAAGGTAAGTAGAAGGAGGCCTAGGTCGTGGTGTGGTCGGTGGAGGTGTCGGAGGCCTAGTTGGGATAGTAAACGGTATTTTCGGTACGGGGTAAGTGTAACCAGTAGTTCTTGTAACATCTAGTATGGTGGAATAGGTTGGGTAGGTGGGGGGTCTAGTTGGGGGAGGAGGAGGTGGCGGGGGTGGTCTGGTTGGAGGTGGGGGTGGGGGTGGCGGCGGTCTGGTAGGCGGTGGTGGTGGTGGCGGTGGTGGCCTTCTGGAATAAAAATAACATACTATAATTATAGTCATCATTAGTATAAGTCATTTAATAATATCGGAGATTCTATAAGTATGCAATATGCGGGTAGCATTTTATACTGATTTTTTTCACACAAATCCCATAAGCTCGATTTTAGATAAAGCTTAGGGTCTAATAAAAAGGCTGCTTAAATTAACTCTAACGACATTAAGCTTTGCGCAGAGTATTTAATTAAGGCCCAATATTTTATTGTAGTCGACAAAGAGGTCGCCCGAAGAATCCAACTCGGATGGGCAGCGTTCGGGAAATTGCGTAATATCTTCTCGTCCGAAATCCCTCAGTGTCTGAAGACAAGGGTCTACGACCCGTGTGTGTTGCCAGTGATGACATATGGAACTGAAACGTGGTCTTTAACTGCTGGCCTTTTAGAGAAACTCAGACTCACGCAACGCACGGGCAATGGAGAGAGTTATGCTCGGATTTACTTTGCGCGATAGAATCCGGAACGAGGATTTTCGCCAAAGAACCAAAGTTACCGACATAGCTCGCAAGGTTTGCAAGTTGAAGTGGCAATGGGCAGGCCACATCGCTCGAAGAACTGACAACCGATGGGGAAGAAAGGTTCTTGAGTGGCGACCGCGAACCGGAAGTCGCAGCGTAGGAAGGCCTCCCACTAGGTGAACCGACGACATTGTAAAAGTCGCGGGCAATCGGTGGATGCAAATGGCAGGTTGTCGTACAGTGTGGCGGTCTAAGTGGGAGGCCTTCGTTCAGCGGTGGACGTCTCTGGGCTGATGATGATGATGATGATTTTATTGTAAACTGAGTAACAAGTAACTTATCAATAGTTCATCGTTAATATATTTTTTATATTGGTGTTTTTGTAAGAGTGACCAAAAAACTTCAAATGTTAAGTACCATAGCCAAGTAAATTTCATCGCCAAGCTCATTGCCACCATAGTATTCGGATTTTGAGCCAATAACTGACTGTGAAAACAAACAATGAAAATTGAAAATATTCAAATACTTGACACTGGCAGGATCTTGAGTAGGGCCTTCGCTTTTCTGTGGGCAGAATGCACAAACTGGGATTCCAAAAACTAGCAAAACTATATACCTAGTGGGCATTATAACCCGTTATTACAACTTGAACAGTCACTAATACAAACCGCCGGGTCATGGGTAATCCACTAAGCCGTGGCTGCATCAAGAATAATGAAACTGTAGAGCATATGCTATGGCATAGTAAAGCCACAGAAGTAACGAGAATCGCTTGCAGTTTGCATGAGGCAGCTTTATGTTCGTCCATGTGACCGCAACAACTTGATTGCTTCACATCATCTTTCGTGCTTCCATGTAACCAGCCGGAGCTACCATGCCAGCGGCAAATGCACAATACACCCCAAGCGGGACGTCAATGCAATACTTATCAGGTATCAGGTCTTTCTTGTCTAACTTGAATAAGGACCTACCTAGTAGTTGTGACCGGAGGTAGGTAAGTGGTTGGAGGCCTGTACGGCGGTGGTGGCGGCGGCGGCGGAGGCCTGGTCGGGAATTCGAACGGTATGTTCGGCCTATCGTATACATAGCCCGTCGTCTGCGGCTCCGGCGGTCTCGTCACAACGATCTGAAACATTGTGATAAAAAATTAAAGTAACACATTTTAGTTTAGTACATCAGACTTTGATAACACTTCTAGACATATAAGTGTGGATTGGGTCTGCGAGAATTGCATTGGTTTCGGTTCATTACATTCGGGGAGTTGGTCTCGTTGACATTATTTTTTCTTTATTTATCAGAACTCTAGCGCAACAATTTGATTTCTAAGACCACTTGAATTTTGTCTTGTTTTTTACATTTGGAATTTTCGCCGTCTTTATTTTGCCTAGATGAGGACGCTTTTAGCGACAATGCCGCCATTTGTTAGCTTAAACTACTTAAACATTTAAGCGCCAAAGCCACCAATACTTAACAAGCGCTAGTGAGCCCTGTACGCCAACTTCGTCTATAGTTGACAAAGAACATGGCCTAAAATCTAGAAAATACGTTTACCCATCTGATTTCAAAATTCCTGTTTTTTGATGTCTTGGGGCATGGCGAAACAATTATGCCGTGGTGGTCAAAAAGTTAATTTTCTGTATGTTTTTTTGTTCTGAGCAATAAAGAGTTAATTTGTCTTTAGATAGACAAATTAAAAAGTCTATCTTGTGTCGATTATCAGCTACAAAGAATCAGACGAAGAGAGATTGTCGGAAGGGTCACAAGAGTGTTACCTGCGGCTGCGTGGGTTGCGGCTGCGGCGGTGGCGGGAAAGGCACCTTTGGCTTTGGGTAGAAGTACCCATCCTCGTCGAGGTTGGCGTCGATGGGCGCTCCCAGCACCGCGTAGTTCTGGTTCGAGTCATACCGGATGGCCCGCGGCGCACGGTCCGCTGTCGCGAGGTACGCGCACAGGAGGACCACCGCGACGTGCAGTGACAACCTCTGGAAATTACACAACTTGAATTAGGGCTACTGGATATACAGCCGGTAAGGTGAGAACTTTGCTTTTCATCAATTGGGTCTGTTCTAAAACTGCATCCAGAACCACCAGTGGACGACCAGAAGCGTCCTCTTAGTTAATGGAGGTGAGTATTCTGCGATCCCCAAGCCTGCCTGCCAAACATGGGGAATAAGGCAACCCGAAATAAGGTGGAGGCCTTCGTCTAGCAGTGGGCAACTGTGTATGAACAGTGGATGAATTTAACAATCATAAGACATGTAATAGATTATAGTTTGTACACAAAAAAAGTGTGTTGAGATACACAATGTGTGTGTTATATGGTGCAACGCCATAGCAAAGAAAGAGATAACAGGTGAGTTTGACATTAGTTATCAATTGCCAGGAGGAAGGAGTAGAGTTGATATTAAAAATCATAGCGTTGCTAAACTTTTTGTATAAATAGTAATTTATTGGTAAGAAAATTATTATATGTTCCTAAAACAGTATGCTAGATTTTATATTACCTACTGCTAAAAATGCTCAATAAAAAACCATCTCTATCATTAATTTATGTCAACTGATCAACATCAGTGCTACTGAAAAACTTTTATCCTTTCACTAGGCTATAACTATAAAGCCAGTTCCATTTTAAACCCAACATTTTACTTTAAGGTGGATGGTTAAGCCCAGAGTTGCTAAAAGATGACTCCAGAATACTTTTTTATTGAAAATATATTCGTACGACATTTAAATTCAATTATCGTTATCGTGTACCGGTACAATGATTGTATAATAGCCCATATTTTTATAGAACATGTTATCTATAGGTATTCGTTCCTATATCAATGGAATGAAGGTGATGATAAAACTGAACGCAGCGTTACAGAAACAGAACGAATGTAAGCAGTAATATCAATATTTCTTTTAAAATCAAAAGTAGGCATGGGCGGTGAACAATCACTGTAACCGTATACGATGACGATTTATATTACTGCAAATTGAATTGCAATCTACGTTTTAAAAATATTTACAATAAAAATGATTTTGGCACCATCTCTTGTCAACTCTGAGCTGGACCATCCCTCTTAGGTGGTGCTTTAAGTATTACTAAATGCGAATATGACATAATCAAACGCCCTTACAATAGAAACTGTAATAGCTGACTTTCATTCAATTTTAACTATTTTTATTATTATTAAATTAAAAATAGCAATAATTTTACCACAAATAATTTGATTCCTTGAAGGAACTAACCATCTTCTTGTTAGTAAGATCTATTGACTTCGGAGATATAAATAACTAATGTGAAATATGCTTAATGCCGATGACAAAATGATTAATACCATCCATGTAAATTCTACCACCCATGAGGATAGTTTACAAACGAATAAACTTTATCTCAGTCGCAATCTGTTTAATAATTCAAATAGAACCTATGACATTATGTCAGGGACAGAGTCCGCAATACGGACACTCAGTTGATTAAATAAAAACATTTTGTTTGACCTCTGACAGGTCATAGTTAAAACTAAAATTAAGAATGCTATAACGTGACCAATCTTTTCGATTATTTTGGGCGATTCTCTTGTTTTGCATGCGTCGAGTTATATGTATTTCTTTTTGTTTCAATATGGTGGGAAAAGAATGACAATTTTGTTTGGTGTAGACAATGGCATACAATTACAATACAATACAATGGTTTATTGATAACACCAAAGTTAGACGTAAATTTTTATTAAGTATGTCACAAAAACTAATCACTTAGTAAAATTAAATAATTATACCTTAGTAATATCTTTAAAATAAACTTCAATGCCATAAAACATGCATAAAACAATGTCTCTTGTTACCACGCTCTCAGCAAGCATTCAGTGGAAGGAGCATCCTGAATGGAAGCTGGAATCAATGTTTAAAAAACGAAAACTATTCCTTTACTTTACTTTTAGTTCTCTTTAGTTACTAGAGGTCGCCCGCGACTTCGTCCGCGTATCGAATAAATTCGACACGCTCCCAAATACTCGTGTCTTCCATACCGCTGGGTTGATTACTAATTATTTTCCTATTTTTGTTTTATTTATACGGAAATACTCACGTTTAATTAAATCGGATACTCCGACTATAGTTTCGATCACATCCGGTGACCTTTTTCAAAGAGTGAAAACAGAGCCCGATGCGCGTGCAGCTGCGTCCTGCTTAGCATTAATTATTTTCCTCCCCATAAACACCACTTTTAATCTGGCTTTAAAAGTGGTAGGTATATACTAACCGTGTTATGCCAGCCTTATAGCGCAGTTGGGAGCATGTCTGCTTTCAGAGCTGTAGGGCGTGGGTTCGATCCCCATCCAGGGCAAACATTTATGTGATGAACATAGATGTTTGTTCTGTGTCTGGGTGTAGTATGTAGTATAAGTATGTATTTACAAAAAAAAAGTATATAAGTATTCTATCAGGTATTTGGTTTCCATATTACAAGCTTTGCTTAGTTTGGGGCTAGATGGCGCTGTGTGAAAAAGGTCGTCCGATATTTTATTTATATTTATGCATAAAACACTCTTTGAAACCTATTTTTAGTTAAAAACTGTTTTGTCAATTTCTTTTAAGTTTTAAAAAAAAGAAGAAATAACACTTTTTAAATAAAATAGGTTTTAAATACGTTTTAGTGTTTTATCTATAAGAAGAAACAGAACCCCAGCTTACAAACTGACTCTTGGGCAACCTCACCTGCCAATTTTTTTTTAAAGATGCTCACAATTACCGTAAAAACTATATATAATATAAAATGGGTCAAGGTCAGTATAAAAAACTTAGAAAAATGGACATACTTATTTCAATAAAATAGTTCAAGGGCCAGAACAGTAGAAATCTAAATACCTGTTAAGATGCATATCACGACACCAACAGCTAGTATTTGCAGAACAAATATACTTATAACTAAGTAATATATGTATAGTCTTTGCATTACTACCCGTTGACAAATACTTACATATTTTAGTTGTAGGTTTAAATTGTGCAATTTCCGACCTTGTGCGTTGGATTTGTCTTTCCATAGTGTAGCCGTGACCATAATTCTTTCACAAATATATTTTAAAGAGATTAGTGACCATTTCTCAATGTGGATTAAGGTAAATCACTGACGTAATGTGAAGAAAAACACGTGATGGAGCTGTCGCAATGAAGATTACTAGTGGAAAATTAACTTGTTAGATTTTAACTAGTTGCCGGTTAATAATTTTTATGCCAGTATGCTCTATCATAGATGGAACTGTCAACAACATCCGAGATTGCGGTCAAACCTTGGACGCACGCCCACTATAATATTAACAACTAAGGTTGCCTGGAAGAGATTGCTATTAGCAATAAGGCCGCCACTTGTTACACTAAGTTCTTTCTTTGTAATTCTTGGTGTGAACAATAAAGAGTTAATCAATCAATCGATCAACTACTAGTACCATTCTCATCATAGCTTAAATAGTATAGCTTACTTTGTTACAATAGTAAAATTGATCGAGTAAATGAAACCTATAACACATATAAAGTAAATAATTACTCAGATAATTTAATTTCACTAAAATAGGCTGTCAGTTGATTGGTGATTGTTATCGATACGCAGTTTAATGATTACTGTAATAAATTGGTTCTAAAGATCTTTTTGTTTTACATGTAGCATATTCAAATGGGAACATAATTACGGGACGCAATGGGGCCAAGGTATTAATAAGGAAATTCATATTTTTAAAGAATTAAGACCTCACCACCAGGCAAACGTCTTGCTCGTCCCGTCACTTGATTATGGAAAAAAACCTTGTATTTTTTATTGTAAATGTTTTGGTTCACTTCAGTGGTCATTTTAAAATCGCATAAAAAGTATGAAAACTAAGCAAAACTAGAAATTATACAAAAACATCACTATGTCCAATTAAATCTTGATTAGTGTCATCTATAAAATCCGGCCTTGTTTTAACATTGAATCAAGTGGAGATTAAACAATTAACATTTATATACTGCGTGGTGACCACTGCGTCACACTTGAAACATATTTTGAAGAAGAGGCACAAGGTATTCCAGTCAGCGGAATGTGGCGCGCCGTGTGCTGCAACTCAAATGCTGGAGATAAGCTTTAATAAAGGATGTTTTACACACGAAGAGTTTCTCGAAGACGTGCAATGTGTATGCGAGAATATTATAAAGTAATATTCTTACTATTATAAAATAATATTCTCACTATTATAAAATAATATTCTCACTATTATAAAATAATATTCTCACTATTATAAAATAATATTCTCACGTTCTGTAACTAACCACGCAAGTTTTGTTACTCGAAAGGAGGTATTCACCTCCGTACTCAATAAACGTCACTGTACGAGTGAGTAGTGAGTAAGTCTGTTTGTTTGATTCTTGCATCGACCTATACATTATACTTAGGTAATGCTTATCAGTATGAAACTACAGCGAGTGTCGCTTTATAAAATAATGCCTATTGAGTTACAAAATATAATGATGTATCGCTTGACTAATAAGAGTTTAAATATCATTGTTTGAATACTCAAAATCGATGATACGAAATGCTCAGATTCAAATATTAGGTACATACGTCTCACTCGCATTGCTTGAGAATCCTTCCTTGTGTAAACTAGCCTTAGGAGAGTTTCACTTGTGTTTTAAATTTGATATAGACGTATAGACGAAAGATTTCATCGAAACTAAGAGGTGGATTGAGTAAAATAAATTTTGGCAGGTATTAAAACAACCACGTTGACACAGGAAAGAAGAATAATTGTGCTTAACAGTTTATGTGTTATTGAAATGCTTATACTCTTGTACGTAGAGTACTTGACATAAAACAACGACACAAGATACTAACAAACGCCAAACCATGCTGTTAAATTTGTAATTCAATAAATATAATTTTGTTCACGCCACCATTGACAAAGTTTCGTTTGCCCTGTCCTTACGAAGAAACATGATAGGTCAATGCAAAATCACTAAAAACCTGTGATACAATATGACATTGCTATGGTAGTCGGATTCCATCAATAACATTGACTTAATTAACTCAACAGCTTCCAAGCTATTTATAATGTTGATAGAATATAATTTATGTATTTAAATAAGTCCTTCAGCTGCAGTGATTCGTCTATTTCATTTTTGCGCTAGTTTCTTCCTTATATTTCCAAGGTTGAAGTTTGCAACATACAATTACTTATTATAAATATTTTTAATTAAAATAAAGTGTGGTGGCTAATGACCACAAGATAATCTTCAAACAAGATATTTTTTCAAACAAGAATTTTTTTTTAACAAGATATTTTTTCAAACAAGATATTTTTTCAAACAAGATTTTTTCTGAAGGCCAAGGGATAACGCTCGCCAAAGGACACATGTGCATGATATTTTTGTCATTTAGTAGAGCGTAATATACACGTAGGAATAGCTAAGCATTATCACAAAGGATTTTATCCCGGATAACAGAGTTATAAAATTTTAGAATATAGTTTTTTCGCAAGTGTAGAATTTTAGAATCGACAATAAAGTATTGATCGATCGACAAAAAACGTATAGTCAACCATGACATTTGGAATCGATAGAACTGGTGTCGGGGGCAGATGTCAAATTTAACGTTTAAAAACATACTGCTGATCGACTTTGATCTTGATAGACCCCTAATAATACCAACACAAACCTGTTATAATACATCCTCAATGTCACAGTTCAAGACATAGCTCACGTCAGACGTGTTATCTATTCAAGAGTGGCCATCGGAGCGGGTCATCCACTTACTGTTAAACCGTTTACACAGCAAACATAGTTCCACTAATTCCTAACAGCCAAGGGCATAGTTACATATTCGATAAATGTTTGACCAAATATTTTACATTTTTGGACGCAAGAATGTCACAAACCGTAAATAATTTATGATAATGTCTTGGAAGTACTCGTAAAATACAGCAAGTGCTTTTTTAACTATCAATAACAAACAATAACAAGTTCAATAATTCAAACTAACTGTTTACTCTGAATTGTGAACTTGCAAACTCCAATTACGTGACAAACCCTTGAAATTCTATTCATCATCATCATCATCATCAGCCCGGAGACGTCCACTGCTGAACGAAGGCCTCCCCCTTAGACCACCACACTGTACGACAACCTGCCACTTGCATCCACCGGTTGCCCGCGACCTTTACAATGTCGTCGGTCCACCTAGTGGGAGGCCTTCCTACGCTGCGTCTTCCGGTTCGCGGTCGCCACTCAAGAACCTTTCTCCCCCATTGGTTGTCAGAAGAATGCAACTCGGATGGGCAGCGTTCGGGAAATTCTATTGTAATAGGCTAACTACATATAGTTATATGTCTAGACATTAATATTTAGATTTAGAAATTGCTGTTCTTGGATGTCCTAAAACTGCATCCGGAACCGGAGGATGGGCAGCGGCACCCTATCCCTGGTGGTGAGCAAATGGTGATCATCCTGTGATCCCCAAGCCACCTTCCAAGGTCCTTCCCTTCCTTTATTAAGGCCATCGTCCGACAGTGAAAGTCTTCTAGCTGATGATGTTTGATGTGAATAAAACTCATTAAGATCGGATCAATATAAATACTTACATAACACATTGATAAAAATGGGCCAAAACATTTTAGACTTGCTTCGTTCGGTCAGAATTCTACGTTTAATGTTTACTTTTCACGCCTCTTATCATACATAATTATATTATATATTATTATAGTTTTTTTTTTAGGCATAAGCCTTTATTAACTACAACAAACTACAAAGACTACTTATTCTACTACACAACAAAAAACAAAAGGATTGTATGAGAACCGGTGAAAGTCTAGAGACAATCCCAATGCTCAAACCCACTACCAGTCGGCAGCGTACCCAGCATGCTGGCGGCATTGCCACGCTGGATGGCAATGCTTATGCGTTGAGCCAAATAAACGCCAGCATTTTGATCACGCGTCGCGTCGACCAGGCGCTCGGATATGTTATTATAGTATATATATATATATATATATATATATTATTACAGTTATATTTTTAAGATCTTTTGATCGATATTGCTAATATTTCGCCTGTAAGTATTTACATGAACAAATTACTTCTACCTAACAGGAATAAAATCAGATAAACAAATTAAACAAACACACATACATACAAACACCAATTGTCATTCCAAACAAATTAAGTGAAGCGAATGTCTTAGAGCCTGATACTTTTTTCCACTGAAACATTACGAGATATTCCAGGCATGTTTTACATCACGAGTGAAATTGTGGAGTGATGAGTTGATTTGTAAAGACTAATGGTTCTTCTCTCTCTGTACTACAAACCGAATGCCATGCATTTTCTCAACCGGTTATGTCAATATTTCATGAACCTGACCCCGTTTCGACAGACAGACAAACAGACAAGCGTAGTATGGAAACTGGCGCAATTTCGCCGTCCTACTCAAAACAAGAGAAATATGTGAATTTTCTGCGTCAACTGAACAATGTCTAGAAGAAGCGAAACGAATTGATTCTATGGAAAGGTTACATAACTGTAAACAAAGGTTCGAGTGTAACATTGTAATGTTATGTGTGCGGTTACCTTTGTTGTTTAAAATAGAAAGTTTGACAGTTTCAGTCTATAGTTGGACGATAAACATACATCTACAATTTTATTATGAATAATAAAGTATTTTTAATATGAGCTTTCGGATACTGGAAAGACTCGTCCTTTCCTTTGTCTTGACGCTGAGGTATATATGTCAAAAGACAAGCTGTATTAGAAATAACGGTTACCAATAAATAAAGAATACAAACATTTTAATACCATCCTAACATGGACATACGCCACTCCAAATGCATGCCACTTAATCCAAGCTTTTTTTTGATTATTTATACTAAAACCGCGTGCTGATGAAAAATAGTTATGGCTGCAACGATTAAATGTAGCTTATTCCTTTACCAGACTTTACTTATAAAACAATTAATACCTATTTGTAAAAAAGTATTTGGCTAATGTGTAAGTTTTTAAATCTAGATCAGCCAAATCAAAAAACACCGAGACAAAGTTACTTTGAAATGTTAATTGTTAATGTTTATTATATCAATTAGAATTTGAATAATGTAATAGTAAAAACAGTTGATCAGAAAAGGTCCTACAAACGCAAAATTCTAACTATAATTAAAATAAAATATCTTTCAAGAATAACCTTTTGATCTAGAACGGCAGATTTTGCGGCTTTTAGATGTAATTGTTATGGACTAGAAAATAGTCGAATTACCAAGTTTTATTCATAGACATCTTGTAGTGGTAGGACTCCACTGCAGAGTCCGACTGGGGAAGTACCACACCTTTGTCAGTTATTCAACCGCCAAGCAGTAGTGTGCAAGTATTACTGTGTTCCGGTTTGAAGGGCAATGTTACCAGATAAATTATTGGGTTTGTTGAGATTTAACATCTAATATCTCAGGATGACGAGCGCAGTGCAGTGCGGCGCAGGATTGTGTTCGCAAGTTCACAATTCTAGCACTGCTACGGTTAGTGGCAGGCGTGACGCTTACCACCAGGTGTTCGTCTTGTTAGTCTCGTCACTTGAAAGTACAAAAAAAACAGCAGCAAAAGCAGATCAAAAACTAAGTCATAAAAGTTTTTTATGACTATAAAAAGGGTATTTTTATGGTTGACTGGCTAGTTGTTTGACCACAACTCTCCTGGTGTTAATTGAAAGTGATCAAAGATGGTAAACCTAGCCTGAAATGGGAACACATTGTTAGGTGCTTTCATTCTTGCATTCTTTTAGTATTTGAACCCACACTCTTCGAAATGCAATCCCAACCCACTAACAACTGAGCTACCTTCTCTTCAAATTGCTACAAAAGTTATCTGCAAAATACATCTACACAATTAAAACACAGCTTGATACAATGACGACATCTAAATAATAAATCGAAAACCCACACAAAAGTGCTATTAGACAAAAATAATAAATCCATGTCACGTGTAGCCAGCGCGTAACCGCAGGCGAATCTTGATATTTATAAAGTAAAGCAAATATAGCATTCTTACATAAAGGTCACGGTTGTCGAGCGTCTTCAATTAATCCGGACCCCTGGGGTCTCGGGTAATGCGGCATTACTTCGGTATAAGATGGCGACAGGAAAGGACAGAGAGCAATACATAACTTGCTTTATTATTTCAAATCATTTTAAAGCCAGTCGCTTACCTGATATTAAATTTAAGCATTATAATAACGTATGTTATTATAACAGTAGGAAAAAGTGGAGCTGTTTGTCAAAATATGTCAATACAAATGGATAAAAAATGTGTAATTTTGTTATAAATTGAAGACTAAAATACAGTTTTAATCCAGGACACGACAGGACTAAAATACACTTTTAGTCCAGGACAGGATTAAATACAGTTTTATTCCAGGGCAAGACGGGCTTCAATCCAGTTTTAGGTCAGGATAGGACAACTAAAATTGTTGTTAGTCCTGTCATATTATTTTAGTGGTTTAAAAAAAATTACACCAGTACAAACAGACTAGTTTTAGTATGGTTTAATTAGGTCTAATGTTACGGTTTTGAATAGTCTCCTATGTTTTTTTTTTATAAATATTTATTAGCTCCACGGACTTGCGGGTGACTTAGCACTTTCGTTGTGAAAATGTAGCAAACAGATATAATATAGTTATTTTCACATATATGGTATGAATGTGAAGTGTGACTGAGTCAAAGTTTCAATAACCGATGTTCAAATTGATCAGTTTTAATGCAACAGAGTCATGAGACCAACGAGACGTTTATTTTTAATGGTGGTAAGCATCACGCCTGCTCGTAACAGTAGCAGTGCAAGAATTGTGAACTTACGAACAAAATCCTGCGCCGCAATGCATTGCACTCGTCATCTAGAGATATTAGACTTAAAATTTCTTCTTAACCAGTATTTACTCTGGTAACATTGCCCTTCACAGAAATGCTTGCACACTATAGCTTGGCGTTTGAATAACTGCCAAAGGTGTGGTATTTTCCCAGGCGGACTCTGTAGTAGAGTCCTACCACTACAGCATAGTTATAAAATATGTGACAGAATTTAAAAACAACATTGAGTATGTCAGAATTTTCCGCGACTACTGGCAGGCAAGTTATCAAATATACAGTATCGGACTTCCATACTCGGCCACTGGACCGGCCGGTTGCTCAACTCGACACGAATCTTTTGTGGAGATCGTCTCCATGACATCTTTCATCGGAGCACCTTATCGTAGTGAAGAAATAAGCACTACGATAATAATTTGAAAACTATAATTCTTCTACTACAGTCCGTCCACTGACAGATGATTGCTTAGTAGTAGAAGGGCAGGATCCACTCCCATGTAAAATGCGTCGTAGATATAGGTAACTATAATTACAGTAATGTCATATTCAGTGCAAACTAATTCGCACTTAATTTGCATTTAGCTAATTAAGTCGGCATTTCATTTCATTCCATTCAAAGGTTTAAGCACTTACGGTTAATTCTTAAATTATACAACAACAAATTAGTATACAAATAATTTAATTAAAAATCCGACTATCAAATTTTTTGCTAAGCGTGCTTAGTTTACTGGGTCTGGACTAAAGTTACCGACATAGCTCAGTGTATTAGTAGACTGGAGTGGCAGTAGGCGAGGTAGAAATATTCTACAGTGGAAATCACGAATTCGAAAACTTAGTGTAGGATGTCCTGAGAGACGATATATTTCAGCCAGCTAGCAAATGGCGGCTAGCTGAAGATCGGGCTCATCGGGCTGAGTGGTGTGCCTTGGGTGTGGTTATGTGTATCCAGCCGTGGACTATAACTGGATCACTGGATAACTGATACTGGATAACTGATAACTGGATCTTAAATTAACGAATAAATCACCTGAGAAGCTATTTTTATTAACTACAACATATTGAGATATGATACAATGAAGCACGCACTTAAAAATCCGACACTTCTGACACGTGTAGTAATTATTTTATAAAGTGGCCACTGATTTATTAAATTATCCTCATCTTTGCAATCTGTCGATTTTGAAATGTATGAAGACTTTTGCAGCGCGTGACCTTTTTGGTTTGACCGAGAATTCAATGCATTCACGATTTTGAGGTGACTTTTTCAACCTTTCTTAGAAGACAAAATAATGTATTGTAGTATTAAATTTTATTTTTTACTTTATTTGAATGTAAGCACTTTGAAATAATCCAAAGTATTATTCATATCTAAAAGTAATTTGAATACTGAAGTATTAACCGTATAATATTTTTATTAATGTTGAGCAACTGAAGCAAAATTGTGAAGTTCGTAAGTAGGTACCTAGATATTTGTGTCTTCTGATTTTATTTGATGATCATATTTTTATTAATGTTGAGCAACTGAAGCGAAATTGTGAAGTTTGTAAGTACCTAGATATTTGTGTCTTCCAATTTTGTATGCAATGGAAGAAGAGCGAGACGTTCGCCTGGTGCTAAGCTTCACGCCCGCCTATAGCTAACAGTAGCTGTGCTAGAATTGTGAACTTGCGAACAAAATCCTGCACTGCACAGCACTGCGCTCACTGTGCTCGATGATCTGAATTTCATGAAATTCAATACGCAAGTATTTGTTTTTTCATTGTCAAGTAATTTTTTATTTATATTTATATATTTTTTGCAACATCCACGTTAAACCATACAAGAACTCTTAAAATACCAGTATAAGTCGTCGTGTGGTTACAGTGCTAGTTATTACAGTTCACCATACATCCCGTTTCTCTCTTGTGGGCTACACGGCCCGGCGGCGGTCTACTGTCAACTAAGCGAACAAAATTCGCTCGTCTGTGTTTCACCCCCGATGCTCACAAAAGGGTATATTTTTATTTTTGTGGTTTAATTTTTGTAATGAAAAATAAATAAAACTAATGTCAAGTTATATTGTCTAATAATAAGGAGGTGTATAGTTTTTCGTTAACTTTATAGGTACTGCACTACTATATTATATTATATTATATTATATTAGGCCTTTTCAGGTATATTAATGTTATTCTGTATAGAGAAGTGGGTATGTGCTGCACTGCGCAGTGCATGTGTGTCCTATGTATTCTTATTCTCAACTAATGTCTTATATACCAGATACAACTCTCTGAATGGTGTAAACACCTGTTAAGGGTATACATACATATCAGAACTTTTTAGTCATGAAGATGTTACTATAGAAATTATTTAATATGTGTACTGTTGGTGTTTCTATAAAAATAAATAAGGTATAACGTCGTGTTTATCTGTCTATATCATCGTAGCTCCCAAATGGATGAACTAATTTGGATTAAGTGAAACGTGATCGATATTGTTCCAAGCTACAACTGTATAGATTTGAGGATATTATTTTTTTTAATTTAATATTATTATGTTACTAGAATGATATAAGCGAGTAAGATTTACTTGATCTTCACTTCATCACACTGCAGCCTCTGGCCATTGATTGCAAATCTATCATCCATTAGCATAACAATGAATATTCAGTGTGGGTTAATGAATGAAGACAAATACAGACGAATTCCGGTCCAGTGGCGTGTGACGATTGTGCTGGTATTTTGGACAATGCCCATTCATAGCTCTTCATCGGGACATTAGATTGTATGTCTTCCGAATGCTATAGATTTGAATTGGTACTTCTATATTACAATTAGAATCGTTTTGTTGCACATTAAGAGTCCTGGGGCGGTTCATACATTGAACTCAACATTGTAAAAAATATATTTAGTTATTGAGTTATTTTTATGATTATTAAGGGGATATTTACTGTGATTATGTTGTGAAACGAGCTCCCGATATATTGTTTTTTTATATATCCCATTAATAATCATAGAGTTATATATTTAGTGAACATACAAAACAGAATGTAACAACATTAGACTAAAATACCTACTATATAGTTGTAATGAACAACCGTGATAGTTTAAGATAGTATTATATATTATAGTTATGTTGAAGAATTTAATTAAAATGGCTAGAAAGATCTTATAATATAAACTTTTAATGTTTTTTGATTGAGTTAGCTCTGCGCAATGCTTTGTCCCTTTTAGGTCGTGTAAACTGCATGTAGAGCTTGGCGTCACTAGATAGTGCGGTTTTCGTCTGAACTACATTTAATGACAAAAAAACTGAGTCTCAAACTCAATGTTACGGTTGAGACTCAATATAAATATTTTTATCATCAACTTGCCTATTTAATATTTATTATAATATATTACGCGGGCAACCTGTGGATGCAAATTGCAGGTTGTCGTACAGTGTGGCGGTCTGAGGGGGAGGCCTTCGTTCAGCAGTGGACGTCTCCGGGATGATGATAATGATGATGATTATTATATATATATATATATATATATTTAAGGTTTAAATTGATATGTCTGAAGTGACTAAATATTAGTGGAACTGTTTTTCTCTTTCATTGCAAGCTCACAAGATTTTTAATATTGCAAATTCAGCTAAACTTGATTAACTATACCTGCGCTATATTGCGCTTGCCATAATAATATAAATATAATTTTATTATAAATATCCATGACGTCAATACACCTACGCTGTAAAATTTGTTTAAAAAGATTAATCGCAGTATCATATGTCAAAAGTTTGGCATTTTAAACGTAATGGCTATTTTAGAAATTATGCTCACTCCAGTCAAACCGGAAAATCTACCATTTGGCCGAAATCTAGTATCATCTGCTCCATCTCCCATATAAATAACAAAATTCTATAAGGAAAAAAACGACCACATTTATACAACTACATAATTAATTACCAATCTAAAACAGTTTTCGGTGGAGACCATGGGCAGTTGGGGTGCTGATGCCAAAAGGTTAGTCCGCGAAATAGGGCGCAGAATTAAAGATGGCGGTGGTGACTCTCGCGCTGGCTTGTACCTGGTGCAAAGGTTGTACATTGCCATCCAGCGTGGTAATGCAGCCAGCATAATGGGCACATTTGCACCAGGTACTGTGAGGGGCGGATTATTTTCTGACTGACTGATTGTTTTTTTATTATATATTTTGTGACTATGTTTTAAATGAACTATATATTTGCCTAATTAAATTAAATGCTTAAATATCTAAAACACCGACTTTATATCGTTAACTAATTATGTAGCTGACGATAGTTTTTGTTAGAAAAAGTAGTAGTATATAGTAAATACAGTAGAACTCCAATTATCCGAACTTCGACTATCCGAATCGCCGATTATCCGAATCACAAACAAGTCTTGACTTGACTTGTCTTAACTTGCCGTTGTGCCTACACTGACTTCCCCCCGCGTGTGTAGGCACAACGGCAGGCTGCCCGAAAACGGTTGAAGACCGCAAAACAGCTTACATTGACGGAGATGTTTAAAAAACAATGATTTTTATTTCTAAACTTGTACATAAGTACATTTTATTTATATTTAAAACATGTGAAAATTTCATGTTTCTTTCATTTAATTCAATAAAAAAATAGTGCAATATCAAAACGTAGCTTTTATTCTCTCCAATGGCATTTTTTTAAAAAAAATACCGATTATCCGAATATTTGATTATCCGAATGGGTCCCGGTCCCCATTAATTCGGATAATTGGAGTTCTACTGTAGTAATTATAATGATTAGCTAAAACTTAGAGTTTTCAGAATGTGGCTGTGTTTGATGTTATTGCAATAAATAATGATGTCTAAAATAGAATCAGTTGAATTACACTTGTCATAGCCACTCTTTGATTAGGTGATAGATAGAGAGATACTCCAAGCAGCCACTATAAAATATAGGGGTTTATACTTAATTTAATATAAATTACATGCAAGTATTTTTTTAGTAGCTTACATCTATAGCCATAACGTAGATCATAACCATTCAAAGATTTTCTAGAAAATTATATAACCGACAAGGTCTAAGAAAATATACTGATTTCGTTTCCACCTATTTCCTACACCAAATAGAAATATATTGAAACAAACAATCCTTAAAACATTTGCAATATTGTAATAGATAGATACAACGAATATAATTGTGGAAATTCTCGCTATCTACAAAATACTTGCAATTTGATAGTGAGACGGATAACTTGGGCCTATTACCCTTAAAATCTGTGACTAGAACTAGTACCACAGCTGGGTCCTACAAGCTCAATATTTTGACATAACTATTATTAAACATTTCTACGATCCAAATGTAGATATAACTTGTTACCAACAACAGTCATTATCGTCATTAATTTGTCTAAATCATAGACGAGTTTTCCATCCTAACCTTGACATTACATAAATATTCCAATAAGATGAGATTCTCGACCTCGCTCCGGTATTCGTCCGGACACCTCAGAATCCGGGTTTGAAAACCATAAGACAAAAGATCTTACTGACTCAGCGATGAATTTGTGAAACAATAGGTTGTACTTTTGTTAAGTCGAGGTAAAGTTTGTAAAAGTGAAACGGTAGTGCGCGCGGGGTAGATACTTACTGCAATGAATCGCAGGCGAACTTCAGTGGCAAACACAAGGAGAGCAATTCAGCCACCAGTGTAAAATAAGAAGTACCATATAAACCATAAAAAAGTCAAATCTTTCGTTGAAAATGCAGTAGTTAACGTTCATACAAAAGACATCAACAGGGTCCTCGCTTGATTTGCTCGCTATTTTTTAATGACTATGTTTTTACAATCTTCTTTTTATTTATAAAGTGAAGAGACAATCAAATTTTTGCCCGATGGTACGTACCCGTAATTTTAGGCCAATCAGAGTTTAGAATTTTAACAGTTCAAAATTATTATTGCGCGGCAGGCTTATTCTCAGATCTAATTCCCCAAGCAGACAGTTATTTGTTGTTTTTATTAAGTTAGCTTATAATTTCATATTTTCTATACTTTACTACCAATTGTAGAAAACAAAAAAAACATATAGAAGTGCTAAATTATTATATTATCTTTTGCTAAAGTAAGTCTTCAATTTACCATTACTTTTCGGCAAATGCCAAGATACGAGTTCATGTAGCCATGATTTCAGTCACCACTCCATCACTAGCAAAAAAAGGCTTGCGGTCATCGAGTAACATACTTGCGTAGCCTATGATGGCCTTTTCGGTCTCTTGAGTAACTTCAATGCAGTATTTATTATAGAGACAACTAAGTAGGGGCATTTCTGAAACCTTTTACGAGTAGAATCTTTATTGAGAACAGCAGATTTTGCTATAAAATAACAACAAATTAACATAGCTAACAAAGTTAGGATTGCTTGGACTAGATTTTGATTCATGGTAATTTTAAGACAAAAAAGCTATTTTAGCCAGTCTGATTGTAAACAAATCAACACAACACTATGGTATAGTTGACGTTATACTAATAATAGAGATAACTCCTTATAAAACTTAAGCTTACGCTTTTATAAAACGTCATGAGGAGACGCTATCGTAGGTGACATAATAATATACTTATTTTTGGGAATGCTTGATATAATAATAATGATTGGTTCCTAAGGACATTGGGGGCGAAGCGCTGTAGTGCGCCGAAGAGAATAAATAATGCTCATCGAGGGTTTCGATGAGATTGTGGTTATCGCGGTCTTTCTGGGCTACTAGCCGGACCACGTCGAGGTTGACGGACATCGCAATTTCGGCGACGAGGTGTAGATCCGCTTTCGGGCTGGAGGAGCCAGGGGCGGATCGTTTGGAGGTGGAGGGCTTGGGTGGAGGGGCCCAAGTGTGGGTACTTGGGAAACCTATCATAATTTATCTAAATTGTTATCACAGCAAAAAAAGCCTTTGCTATTATTGGAAAAAAATAAATTGTTACACTTTTAAAAATCTAAGTTAATTGTTCTGTTGTGATTATAATGATCATTTCATAATTTCTTTTGGTGTGTACAATACAGAGTTTTTTCTATCTATCTCTAAGTGCGGGTGCGCTTAACGAATACTTATTAAATAAAAGCTAACAGCCCAGATACCCATACTGTTAATAAAAGGTTTTAAAGCTTAGCAAACTGATGTGTGCAAGTGCTTTAGACGTCAACAAATCAACTTAGATGAAAGATAATAGTTTAAACTTGTCAGACGCTATTATATTGAGTTTTTTCTTTTGTAATAAGTTTATTTGAATAGATTGCCTATCTCTTGCAAACTGGTTTACCAGTGATTTAAATTTAAAATATGAATGAGGTTGAATTAAAAAAAAGAACGACACATACCTAATTTAATATTCAATGGAATCGACTTTGGAATACTAGGTTTTATTGATTTAGAGTATCATAAAATTAAAAATAGTAAGATAATAATGCGCTAGAAATGCTGCCTGCTTTTATGAAATTGCTTTAGTGTTGAGTTTGGTTTTGAGATGCTAATTAATTAATTGCTTATATTTAGCTCCAATCACAGTCGCTGTTACTCTCAGCGTTAAAAGCCTCATTTTATTTGAGTTTGAGTTTGATTTTATCATTTTACAAATATTTGATAGCAATTTAAGCCCATTTGTTTGATGTATCTAAAACCGAGCGCGTTCTGTCAATCAGGAAACGCAATAAGAACAAAATATTTCGGCTAAACGCTATTCTGGTTCCTATCTCGATATCTCCAAGGTCCTAGCATCGGTAATTATTGTGGATTCTTCATTTGCATTTGACATTGGAAGCGTTTTGATTCGAGCAAACAAAGAGTTGTCGGGCTTTAAGCGTTTATTTTCAAGTATTAATTTCTAGAATCACCGCGCCCTCACAAGGGAACATTATAGGTAAAGCACGTCTTAGGCAATAGAGTGGAATCATAGAAATCTATGAATGTATTTAAAAACTAAACAGATGGTTATGAAAGGAGAAGTTAATTCATACAGACAAATAAGTGGGGGCTAAATTTCTGTGTGACACATAACCGTAAGCTTATAATCAAAATGATTTACTATGTTCAATGTTCATACTTCACAAACCCTAACTGCCTAGTTTTTGAAACTTTTAGTCCGATTTTCATAAAACACACGGTGAAGGTAAATTTATGAGCTGTGAATACAAGAAAACTAGAGAGGCAAAAATACATTTTTAAATTGTTTGTAATAATTTAAAAAATTACCTTATTTTTTAAATATACTTTGATAAATAAACTGTAAAAATATGATAGTCTAGTTAAGAGACCAGTCGACTTGAAAGCGCAAGGTCGTGGGTTGAAATCCTGAGCCCGTACCAATGAGCTGTTTGGAGTTTACATACGTCCGGAGAATAACTTCAGTGGGTAATGTGAATCTACCAACACGCAACTGGAGATGGCCAAATACATATATCTATAAAAATATCCTTATAGGTAAGTATAAAACAAGAATTAAACTTAAAAAACTCATTATGCTAAGTATAAAATATTATAAGAACGATAACAAAGTAGTGAACTACCATCATTAACTCTATCTATACAAACCGTATTATGCCTAAAACACTAAGTAAAACCTATTTAAAACTTATTTTAGTTAAAAAGTGTATCGTCAATTTCATTCGAACTACGAAATGAGTTTGAAAAAAGAAGACAAAACACTTTTTAACTAAAATAGATTAGGTTTAAAATACGTTTTAGTATTTAATACATAAGATACTGTAAGATAATGGAAAGTATACAAAGGAATGTATCTAAAAATAAATCACAAAGACTACATTCCGATCCTTACGAACATCGCAATCATTTGCCTACGCTTTACATTCAACGGACTTGTCATCTTGATGTCCATATTTAGCAAAATATGCTGGCACATTTAACGTATTAAATTTAACGCCTATTACAAAGCTGTAAGGTTGTATTTTAAGATTGATTAAACTTTGGCGCCCACGCACGCGTGCGCGCCTGTCAATGTCATTTCACGTCATTTAAGTATAGCATCTTTGTTACAATCTAAGTTCTGTTCCAGTATAATAATAAATAATTGTATTTGAGCTCTGTGGATTTTTGTACTAATCGGTGCAGACAAATAAATGTTAATTAATATGTATACAATAATGTTGTTTTTTATATAATTTTATTTTAAAGTCCAACATGTTGGATGCATTTATTTTTGATTTATGTATGCTAGGTGTTTCCATATAAGAGAAAATATTATTGGTATTAAGAAAAATCGTCTTATTATTATTGTGTTGCTGTGTCTTCATACCTAAAATAAATTTTCGTAAAACTATTATTTTACATAAAAAACTATTTTGACTTCTTTTTATGGACAAGTTAAAAAAACGTTTTACAAATAAAGATAATAGCATCATCATTATCATCGGTTTATTCCACTGTGTTCACCTGGGTGAAATCATAATCCAGTCCTGGACGTACGGTAGTACTCTCCCAAGGCGTAGCAAGCCAAGGGACCTAGCGAGCCAAAGGGCGAGCCAGCGCACCGGTCTTCGGCTTTCCGCTACCAAACACTGCCAACTGGTCTAAGTATACAATCACTCCATCAACTTAGAGGGCGTTCTACACGAAGTTTGCCAATTCCTGGACTTCACACTCTAGTAGAGCCCAGGAATCGGAGCAGAATCGATAACCGTTGGGGTAGATTAGTTCTAGAACTAGTCTACCCCGTTATTGGTTCTGCGATAGATATGCACACTGCTACTTCAGCTTACTAATATACTAAGCATCTTACTATTTAATTACAACACCTAACCTAATATTTCATTCAGCTAGCTGACGTCCACACCTGGACGAAGGCATCTCCTTTAACAAGGAGAGAATGCCATAAATAAATAAATAAGCAAAGCTTGTATTATGGAAACCAGATATCTGATAGAATGCTTATATACCTTTTTATTCCTAAATACATACTTATAAAACATACTACACCCAAAAACAGAACAAACATCTATGTTCGTCACATAAATGTTTGCCCTGGGTGGGGATCGAACCCACGCCCTACAGCTCTGAAGGTAGACATGCTACCAACTGAGCTATAAAGGCTGTCATAATCCACCACGCTTGGCAGGTGGCTTGGAGATCGCAGAATGCTCACTACTGTTAACTGTGAGGAAGCTGCTGCCCGTCCTCCGCCGATTCTGGTTGCAGTTTTAGGACATAACCAGGTCCTGAAACTATCTACTACTTAATTAGTTGGAACTACATATAATTTCCAAGCCGCCTGCCAAGCATAGGGATTATGGCAACCCTTTCTTTAAACAGGAAGCCTTCGTCCAGCAGTGGACATCTTCTGGCTAATATGTATGTATGTATGCCTGTATGTACATAATAATATAATTTCACACTTTTATTAGGCAAGATAACAAACAACTCAATACTTATTAAAATGAGCAAACAATCCATCAAGCAGATGTCTCCAATTATACACGGACGGTGTCAAGACGAACTTGTTTATTGCATAACTGATTATGCGAACGCGTGCATTTTTGCCGTAATAATTGTGGACGCCTCTTAAACTTGACCTGACGATGAAAGGCGATGAGCGTTAAATTTTATAACTGGACAATAATGTACGTTGTTGCGGTGAATCGTTATTTGGTGGCTATCCTTCAGTTTACGATTTTTTACGGCCATTCTTTAGAATACAGTAGGTCTGATAAGTATCAAAAATGTTAAATACAATACTAAAACGTCGCTTGCTATTATTTTCGATAAAACATTATTAATTCACATTCAAAAATAAAAATTAAGTACCGGCTGAAAATTCAGAACTTTTTAAAGCTAAGTTAAAGATATCTAAAGTATTTTTTATCGCTTCTATTCAAAAAGAGCTACTTTGTTACTCGCAAATAGGACAGAAAGAGCTCTTTTTTGCACTAGGGACAAAACGATTTGAGTTTGGAATGTGGATATTGTTAGTAAATTTCCAATCACCAAAGAAATCAACCAATGACATTGTATAAACAAGTAACAACCTGTATGATAAAGGAAGGTATTTTTTTAAAGTTTGTGAAAAAATTAAAAACTCTCTATATGCATTCCGCCTTCGTTCGTAGTTGTTTATTACTCAATTTCGGATTTTACTTAGTTTTATTTTAACTAACTGTATCTTCCTCAATAAAAAGTTAGAAGTGAGTGTGAGTAGTGAGAGGGAAATAAACGTAGGTACTATTCTTATTCATAAGTTGCACTTACTTATTTTCTCATAGAGGGTGATCAAAAGTAGAGTGTTCACCTCGGGATCAACACTATTTTAAGCTCGAGTACTTTGAATCCCTCGCTGCGCTCAGGTTTGTACTTTAGAATCCTTTGCTACGTTCTGGATTCAAAGAAACACTCTCGCCGTAAAAATAGTTGTTTGCGCCCTTGGTAAACAATCTACTATAATAGTTATAATAAATGTTTTTCCAAAGACTATTTAGGAATCCAGTTTTAAAAATTACCATCTAGATATTCTCGATTTATATTTTTATCTCAATATTATTACAAAATAAAAGAAAAATATTATAAATAATATTCTAGGTTGAATTATATTCTACGTAAAAATATTATATATTATGCCGTAAAAATAGTTGTTTGCGCCCTTGGTAAACAATCTACTATAATAGTTATAATAAATGTTTTTCTAAAGAGTATTTAGGAATCCAGTTTTAAAAATTACCATCTAGATATTCTCGATTTATATTTTTATCTCAATATTATTACAAAATAAAAGAAAAATATTATAAATAATATTCTAGGTTGAATATTTTGCTAACTGGGATAAGTTTATTTACAAATAAAATACAATTATACACTAATATTAAATTATAACTAACTAACAACTAAATAAAACCTACCTAGTAAAAACAAATCCTACATAATAAAAATACAAAACTTAAAATTTAAACTAAAAGCCCCGTAGATGATGGAAAGGTGGCCAGAATGCTGGCGGCATTGCCACGTTGGATGGCAATGCTAAGTTTTTGACCAAAATATACGCCAGCATTCCGGTCACCTGACACCTCGACTAAACGTTTCGCCAAGTCCCTATATAAAACATGTGCGGCCGGCCCCCAAGGTCCCAAAGTCTCTACCCCAAACGGCACAAACATGTACAATCTGTCTAAATACCCATATTTGTGCCGTTTGAGGTTTTCAGCATTAGAGGCGGCAGCGCCAGCGTGATCATTTGTCCTAGGAAGATGGGACGGCGCTAGTGTGTCGACACATGTAGCGTCCCAAACCAAAGGCCGTCCCATCTTCCATGGGATAAGGGTCATTCCGTCGGGTCTCTTGCCGTCATCCCGCATCAGACCGTTGGGTTCTAAAATCGAGGGGATGCCAGCACTGACAAAGGCCCGACGGATGATATCATTCAAGCTGGCGTGCCGCGGAATGCGCCCTGCACTTTTTACACAAGAAAGTGCGTGGTGGCCGAACCTATCCGCTATATCACTGCAAGAGCAGCGGTGAGGGACCTGGCACGGGGCACCTATTCGAAGGGATACAGCTATACGAAAGGTCTGATTATCCAAAAGATTGCCAACATTTTTAGACGGTAACGCATGCAACCAAAGCCCCGACTCCCAACGAGTGACCGCAAGTAGGCGAGCACGCTCTGTGGAAGAAGATGATGAATCTATCAAATTTTTACATTCTAACTCACAGAGCGGCTCGTCCCACTGCCTCTGAGAAGTAGGGGCCTTGGGCAGGGTTTGTTTTGGACAAGCTAATTTCCAACTTTCCATAGCTTCAGACAAGAAACTTATTTCAAAATTTTGTAGTGATGGCGATAAAATTGTGTTTACCAAATGTGTTGAACTGAAAACCGATGATAGGAAAGCTGGTTGAATTATATTCTACGTAAAAATATTATATATTATGTAATTTTAACAAGACACTAGTTAACATTTTGTTAGGTGGTAAATTATTATAGTACTGAATATTAAGTAGCGTGATATACTTAACCATTAAAATTTTTACTAACTCCTCCAAAAGCGGTAGCTTATACGATCCTCGCATATTTCATTAATTAGTCTCAATCAATAAAATTTTCATCGGTCTGGATACAATCCTTTTGTTTTTTGTTGTGTAGTAGGCTAAGTAGTCATTGTAGTTTGTTGTAGTTAATAAAGGCTTATGCCTATTAAAAAAAAATCAATAAAACATTGTAAGAGTTTATTGACCTATTAAAATGTAACATGTTTGTCATTTTGTAAGCTGGTCCTAGACTTGATTGAACGTCTCCGACAATAAATTATATTGAACACTTAATTTTAAGTACCTATCTTGTTTCGTCTTGCGTCACACTTAAAATTATTTTTATTCGGAATTTTATATGTTGTGTGAACATAAGGTAGAAACGAATAGACTTTAGTTAAATTAAAATAAAACGCATATTCCCATAGCAAGTTAATTAGTCTGGCAATTAGAAATGCTAAGTTCAAATGTCACGGTCGTTTATAAAACGAATTATTAATTTCTCGCAAATCAATTAACATTTTTGTTCTAAGCGCGTGTGACGTCACTCTTCATAGATGTCATGGATATATAAATATGTATCTTACGCCTTTAACAATTAGTGTCATTATCAAATGTGATGAGAGCTTCCGCGTTGACCACTCGAGCCGCGTTTGACATACTCGTGTTTGTACAAGCGCCGAAGATGTTACGTTGACATTGACATACTAGCATCTAATAGCGTTTTTACACTATCAAATATGGCACTTATGTCTTGAGCTTTTAGAGTTGTTTTATTTTTATTCTTAAAGAATTAAAGTTTATAATGACGTCATGGTATTTATCAATTAAGTTCAGTAGTAAGTGCTCTATAGTAATTTTGTTGCGGATGTCCTGGTTGGATCATCGGTTCGAGATGTTTGCGGAGACGATTGCATATTGAATTGATTGTAAAGAGGTGGGGTATTCCCTAGATCCGTTTCGTTAATTAATTCTTCGTTTAAACCGTATTGAACCAAGATATGATTTTTTGGAGGATCTAAGTTTTTTTTTATGGTTTAGAATACTGTCTCGAAAAATTCAACATTTTTAAAGATATCAAATGATTGAACATGGCGAAGTTATAAAAATAGCTATCGGTTTGCTAAAGCAAATTTAACAATTGAAAAGTCTTTTGTTTTTTGAGCTTTTATCGTCAGTTACATAACAGGTAAGAGATACTATTTAGCATAACACGGCCGTGTTTTTATTTATTTATTTATATTACCGGTAATGTAAGCCCTGAAGAAAAGAAAAAAGTTTAAGTAACGTATAAAGTTTTTTTTTTTTTTAAATATTATTTAATTTTATGTTGAGGGTTCTAAAAACGCACCCAACTCGTTTATTCCATTGTTTTAACATATTCTTTTTTTTTAAACATGCATTACTTCTTTGCTTCAGAGTTTGCACTTTACCGTGTTACGTGACTATTAGTAGTTTTTTGTCATTGTTTTAATATTTTTATATTCTAGGTGTGGAGTCGGTGCGTTCTTAGAATCCTCAACACAACTTTATAATGTTTTTTATTTAATCCCAGACTCTTGTGAGTTGTAAGCAGTAATCTTTAAAAAAAGCAATTAAATAAAAAAAAACTATTGATCCGCTTGAGAGTTACGATGCTTAAGAAAAATACACAGATAGACACTTATAAGTTAAAATTAAAGTACTCTGTTTGCGTCGTAAAACATAACACAAAATATAGTGTTTGGTGTCACGGAAGAGTCGGCTCCGACTCGTATTTAGCCGGTTTTTTTTAATTCACCGCTCCCATAGAGATAGTAAGTACAACAAAGGCAATTCGATGAGTCAGTCAACTCTACTGGCCTTACTGATAAACCATTATCACAATTGCCATCACTTCCCAGTGCCTACAAAAACAAACGTAGCGTAGTTTGAGAATAAAATATAATAGAAATTACACAAGAACATTACTGATACAAAACTTAGTACACATATAATTATTATTGTTTATCGTGTTTACCCGTCCACAACGTAATGAAGGTAGAGGGGCATCAAGGCGACGTTTTTCAACCGACTTCAAAAAAGGACTAGGCTAGATGACTGATGTTTAAATCGTTGAAACCTATAAAGAAATAATGAAAAAAAAGTTTTTTTTTTTTTTTTCTTTGATGAAGAATTTAAGTAAATATAGTATGGTAATAGAAAACATTATTTAAATCGGTTAATAATGTTCTGATATATGAGCGTTTAAAGTTTTTGTTAGAGACAACTCTGTCCCTTTCCCGCAAAACAAAAAATTACGTCACGCCTTACTTGTCAGAATATAATTTATATGGCGTCCTGACAAGTGACGTCACGATTTACTGTTTCGCCTCTGTCTAGCATGATATAAATGCTTATAAGTTGCTTATTTTTGATCAGATTTTAATTTTCTTTTCATTAATCAGCTATATTTATGGGCCACATTTGAAAAGGACAGTAAAAAAAAACCAGTCATCTATAGCCTATTCTACTGTTTTTTTTGTATGTATGTTACGCGATTACTCCGCCAATTATAAACTGATTTTGATGATCCTTTTTTGTTTGGTACTACTGAACCGATTTCGATGAAATTTATATGGGACCACTTCTAAAATATGATTTACCGAATAAAAAAAAACAATTTTATAATTGGCACACTAATCGCGTAACAAATATACAAAAAAAAACATACAGTCGAATTGAGAACCTCCTTTATTGAAGTTGGTTGAAAAGGCTGTTAATATATTATATATAATATATATAGAATTCATTAGATTACTTCACATTAATACTCAAGGCTTTCAATCTATCTGAATTAAATTAAACGATCATAAATATATATTGTACGGTAACTGAGAAATGAGCGTGACAGATTCCACCTTAAGAATTTAAGACAATCAAGGTCTGTTTCATGTACTCTTCTTTATGATTTAAAAAAAAACCATCGATTTGGCAATGTCTCCAATATCTTACACAAGTTGATGAATCACCTGATTTCTTTTATGTAAGCAATTTGTAATAATAAATCGTAATGCAAGGACGTTAAAGCATAAAATCGGTTTTTAATTCAGTTTGGGAAGGTATTATCATAAAAAGGTTAAACGGGTTTTTTTTCGTCAACGTAAGGGTTTGACCGCACTAGAATTACAGTTTTGTGTGGTTATAATTATTGTGTGATAAGTCTCAGACTCAGTAGACACTATAACAATAATTATCATTTATTAGAAATCTGAAATAAAGTTAGCATGTCTACTTAGCATACCTACACAAAAATATTTTTGGTGAAATTTGGTGTGGATAGAATAAAACTAACTTTTTAGGAATTAATAAATACTCTGGGTTTGTTAGGAAAAGAAGTAACATAATACGACCAATTACAATACTAACTTTAAAAAGAAATACGACTGCCTTACTAAAACACGAAGTAAATTGTAAAATAATTGAATTTTAAATTTTTCCCTTTTGAAAATGTTGCCTTCCAGCCGCTATAATATTATAGTTTAAAAAAAATATATAATTTGCCTTTGTCACTCGGAGTGGTGTAAAAATTCTAACGATACCCCATTCATATAAATCTGCTCAGGCATACAGAAGTTATAGTGTAACAAAGCAACTCACATACATACATAGAGATATGGACCCTGAAACATTAGACTCCTTTTTTTGGGCTGTCTTGTAATATAATAAGATCGTATTATTTTTGTAGTAAAGTGTTGGTACAAAAATGCTTTTTCATTACTCATACTTGGAAAGTAGGTCTGAAGTTGTCTGAGGAGCGGGTTGAAAGTAATACATTTCAGCCCTAGGGAGAATCACTTTCAACTGACAGTGACAGTTGACAAATGACAGACGCTCAAATTATCAAAAAAAAACCTAGTTCTATTTTCACATAAATTTGTATTGAACCATTCCAACATATTTTTTTCTCCTCAGAGGATTATGGTCCCGCACTTCTCGTATATTTCTCAGTGTCAGTTCATGTTTTTATTTTTAGTTTCTTTGTATTTGTAATGAAAAGCACAGTGTTTACCTCGGGGTTAAAGACTTATTTAGTCCCTCGAACTATTAGCCAAACCCCGTTTCGGTACTAAATAAGTTACTTTCACTCCTAAGATAACAATGTACCTACTATTTCGTGTGAGTGCGATCTGATAATAATAGTCATGTTTGGATTGACATGCCTTGAAATCAAAGGATGATTGGGCCATTTCCACGATAAAAAGTTTTAATGCATATTTACCGTAAAAAAACGTGTCATACAATACAATACAATTATTTAATCATAACGCCTAGTTACATGTCTGTTATAATAATTTAATTAATCAATCAAAATAACAATATAAATCTAATATGACTTAGTCATTTCATTGTCATAAATAATAAATGTTTCTATAATAATTAATTAATTAATAGTCTTACAACTTAAGAAACTCCTGTATTTTATAGAATTGTGCAAAACCCAAGATTTGAGTATATTTTTAAATGCTGCGACGGAAGATGCTTCTCGCACGAGGGTACTCGGTTATAGATAGCAGGTCCTCCAACGTAGACTGACCTCTCAGATTTTGCAAGCCTGTGAGACGGTGTCACAAGCTGGTCTTTTTAAATGTTGCTTCGTAGGTTAAAATTAGGGAAGACACATAGCACACAACACCATGTCATGTCATGTATTCTTGTCAACTTTTTTCGACGTGTAGTCGTTTGACATCTTTGACCATTTTATAGCGGCATGAGATCAAAAGGTCAAAGATTTATAAAAATAGTCAGGCAAATGATTGCCCAATTAATAAGATGGTTAATTATGTAAAACTTGTGGCTCTGATAGGTCATTGTACGTTGTATTTTATTTTCGCTCATTAAATGAATAGTTTTTTGCACGTGGCTTATTATTTAAAACATCCTTTAAAACTATTTTCATAATATCGCGTTTGAGATAATTTATTTTGAAATGAACATTCTCATCTTACACACTGCTAAACTAGTATTTCTCTGTTGGCTTATCCAGATATTTTCGTTTTGCCTGAATTTGAGTGAGGTACAAAACTTTCCTTAAATTTTAAGTTTAATTTAACATACTTCAGCCATTCAGTCATAATGTGACACATACTTAAACATACACTAAGCTTTTTTTTTTATTCTTTCAAGTGACGAGACGAGCAAGACTTTCGCCTGGTGGTACGCGTCACGCCTGCCACTATCAGTAGCAGTGCCAGAATAGTGAACATGCGAACACAATCCTGCGCTGCACTGCACTGAGTAAAAAATAATTGCTCGGGATCATTTAAAATGGTGAATTTTGTGAGCGGGCCGAATTTCTTTCGTACGCGGACGAAGTCGCGGGCGACCTCTAGTTCTTATAAATGAAATACAACATTTTAATTGATTGAATATTAAATTATCTTTTAATTTTATTACTTTTCATTATCTGATTGTTTTATTAATAGTTCTGACTCGTATTCTCCTCGTAACATTTTCATAAAACTGTGATTTAAAATCAAAAAATCTTTTCCTTGACAATACAAAGGCAACCTTGAGCATTTAACAACAACATTTTTACATTACAAACTAAAATTTTACATTACAATGGCTATGTTTTTCGATATTCAAGTTGTAAGACTGAAAATCTTGCAAGGTGCCTGCAAGGTCCCATGTTTGTTTGAAGACGTCTGCCAATCAGGGTGTTGAAACCTGTCTACCTAATCTATGCCTACTTGTCTTGCAAAATGTGTGCCTATAGTTCGGTGTGCTTGAAACTTTATGTATATATCACGGTTCATCGATCTTGGACAAAATGTATGGAATTACTGTTTTTTTTCGTGCGTTCAGGTTTGGCCCCATAGTAAAAGTTGTTCACAATGATGAGTACATATATACCCTTCAGTATTGTTGAATCTTTTTGTTACACATTGTATATAATCTATTACATAATAGTTATAAAAAGTATATTTTGCTGACTTGTACCATAATAGTACATTATGATACGAGTGTGCTATGTTGGTCATTACACTAGAGGCGGTATTATGCGAGCGAGCCGCAGGCGAGCGTGATAAGGAAGCCGAGAGCGTAATGACTAATAGCACAAGAGTTCCATACGATTGTTTTCGTCACACTTGCGAGGAAAAAACATTTTTTTTGTGATAATAATCAACCACACAGCGAAAACGTCAACAAACAGTTGCGGAAAATGGCGCCCAAATCAGTAATGCGCGCGCAGGTTGACATTTACTTCAGCGGCATAAGAACTCTTTGATGAAACATTATTTTTCATCACACTTGCTCGTAAAGTAGATCTTATTACATCGCTTTTAGGCTCATAATCCAAGCTATTACACACGCGTGCTTTTTACTTTACATTACGGCACTTGTACTATAATAGGTATAACCCGGTAAAGTCAAGTTTGTACGTGACTGCAATTACACGTACGTATACGAAGCACTCTTAATATAGCCGGGTAATACTTACAGTTTTTTTGTAATACCAACAAAGAGTTCTTATGCCGCTGAAGTAAATGTCAAGCTGCGCGCGCATTGCTGGTTTAAGCGCCATTTTCCGCAAATGTTTGTTGACGTTTTCAATGTGTGGTTGTTTATTATCAAAATAAGTTTGTTTTTTCCTCGCAAGTGTGATGAAAACAGTCGTATGGAACTCTTGTGCTATTAGTCATTACGCTCTCGGCTTCCTTATCGCGCTCGCCTGCGGCTCGCGCGCATAATACCGCCTCTAGTGTAATGACCAACATAGCACACTTGTATCATAATGTACTAATACAGTGTATTTTATACTTTAAACGACGATTATGTCAGAACTTTAAGATTTTCAAATTTTAATTCTTATTTTCAGTTGGTAATTTTAAAAATATATTAGTAATAAATAATTATCGGTCGTCTTGTCTATTCCTTGCGACAATGGGGCATAAACATTGAGCTAATATCTATAGAGTCACAAACGTGCAAAAAAAAGTCCGCGCCTAAACTCGCCGCATGCGTCAATGCGCGACTTTTTGAATGACTTGAACTAGGATAACTCACAAGCGCCCTAGCATACATTGAACTCTATATAAGCGACATATCGTCTAAATTCGAATAACTGTGAACTATATAATGCACTTATACGTATGTACAACCTGGCACTCGGACGTTTTTTGACTGTTTTCACTTAGTGATTGTGACTCTTTAGATATTAGCTCAATGGGCATAAGACTTAAACAATCATACTAAACAGTGTGAACGGCTTATCTGCGCGATTGTCTGGTGTCAAGTTAACCGTGGTATACAAAACTATCGTCTGGAAATCTACATGCCTACGTGTTCACACTTAAAATAATACGCTTTAAAAAAAAACGATTGACTTCAACTTCGAATACCTGGGGATAAATAAAATCTTGTTCCGGCACTGAATAGGCTCAGCTGCCGACGCTGCGCGATTGTGAATTATGTCGTCCTGAACCTATTCGGTCCCGTAATAAGCGTTCATGGTACAGCCCCAGGATGACATCTTCATATTTTCAAGTAATTTTGATTTAAAAACCAAACTACTTACTAAATTAATTTCGATAATATGTATATGGAACCACTTCTGAAGTATCACTTACCAAACAAAAAAAGAATCATCAAAATCAGGCAAAATTGGCGGAGTAATCGCGTAACAAACATTAAAAAAAAATAACAAACAGTCGAATTGAGAACCTCCTTTTTTGAAGTCGGTTGAAAATATGTAAAATTTGACAAAAGGCACGGACCTCGCAGTCCACGGAGCTAAAAAACAAAAAAACCTATGCCTTAATATTTTAATAGTAAATGTCTTCGATTGTGCTAGGTATATATTTAGCTAAATAGATTTTATAATGTCAAGGTATTGTAACCACTTTAACTTTACTGTTTGTGATCAATATAAAGTTCCTGTGTGGCAAATTACTGTTGTTATCGTATTGTTACTAATAAATAAACATTTCAAAGTGAACTTTGAATTTTGTTTGTCGAACAATTTTAAACCCTGACCCTTTATTTGCATACCTTGATATTTAAGTCCAAACCACTAACACAAGCTATAATTTGCGGTCTCATTAGCTACTAGCACTAGCTTTGCCGTTTTTAGATTAAAATAATATCTTATTTAGCCGGCAGTGATCCAAAGTCCTTCGAAATCATAATTATTATAATATACTAAGCAAACCTGGCAAACATTGTCTTGCCATAAAAAAAATACATGGAACCCAATTGAAGTGCCACCTACCGTGTCCAATGTGAATCTAAACCATCTAGAGACCCACACCCACTCGAACGCACTCAATTTTTTTTATTAATATCAGCCCACCCGTTTAGGAGAAGTTCAATCACTTACGTATACACACATCATCAGCCCGGAGACGTCCACTGCTGAACGAAGGCCTCCCCCTTAGACCGCCACACTGTACGACAACCTGCCATTTGCATCCACCAGTTGCCCGCAACTTTTCGCCTACGCTGCGTCTTCCGGTTCGCGGTCGCCACTCAAGAACGTACCTTCCCCATCGGTTATCAGTTCTTCGAGCGATGTGGCCTGCTCATTGCCACTTCAACTTGCAAACCCTGCGAGCTATGTCGGTGGCTTTGGTTCTTTGGCGAATGTCCTCTCTCCGGATTTCATCGTGCAAAGTCACCACACATGTATGTATACACACGTACAGAAAAAATATATTACAAAGATTATTTATATATTATTAAAAGCCACCATCTTTCTCTACCTTGCACCAGTTCAAGCCAAGTAACGATTACTGCAGATTCCGCCTGGGGGAGTACCACAACTTTGCCAGTTATTCAACGGCCAAGCAGTAGTGTGCAACAATTACAGTGTTCTGGTTTGAAGAGCAATGTTACCAGAGAAGTTACTGGGTATGAAGAGATTTAACGATTTTGAGATTTACGAAGCAATAAAAAGAAAGATCAATTGATAACCCCGTCTCGTCAAGTCGGAGAGGTCAGTGTATATTTTGGGGCCCGCGATCTACAACCGTATACCAGCTTCTATTCAGGATGCTCCTTCCACCGGGTGCTTCAAAACCAAGCTGAGAGCGTGGAGAATTAGTTTTATGACATTGAAGCTAATTTTTTTTTTTATAACTATACATTTATTAAGTGTTTATTTATTGTGACATAGTAATGAAATTTGACGTTAATTTTGGCGTTATCAATAAACTATTGTATTGTATTGCAGATCATTTAATAACTCAAAGATATACGTATATATTTTTCTAAAACGAATCCTTTTCAAAATAATTAATAAAATGCTAATAAGATTAAAAACTACTAAATTTTAAATCAATTAAGCTTAAGATCATCAATTGGAAATCAAGCATCGGCATCGAATTGCGTAAGAATTTGAATTATCGAGACATAGTTAAGATGCCTACATATAAATTATGTTGTTAACGCACAAAGATGTATAGGAAATAGTTTCCTTTGACATTGAAATAGTTTTGTGTTGCGAAATATGTGATGACGTCACTGATGCGTTGTATTGATTTTTTTGCCTTGGGGAAATTGTGACTATGAAAATTGCCGCCGTTGAACTTGGCCCCTTTTCACATACAATGTATGTCAGTGGAGTATTTGTTTTGTAGTGGTAGGACTCTACTGCGGAGTCCGCCTGGGGAAGTACCACACCTTTGCCTGTTATTCAACCGCCAAGCAGTAGTGTGCAAGCATTACTGTGTTCCGGTTTGATGTTTAACATCTAATATCTCAGGGTGACGAGCGCAGTGCAGTGCGGCGCAGCATTGTGTTCACAAGTTCACAATTTTGGCACTGCTACTGTTAGTGGCTGGCGTCACGCTTACTATCAGGCGAAAATCTTGCACGTCTCATCACTAGACAGTATTAAAAAAAATTACTACTAATATTATAAACACGAAAGTGTGTTTGTATGGTTCGTTTATCCTTCATTCACGCTGTAACAGAGAAAAAGACCGAGTACACGGTTTTTGAGTAGCTTGAATAGAGTTTGTTTTTATCTTTTCTAATAGTCAACAGTTGGACATAGGCTTACCTACAGAGAGCGATTGGGCCATCATGCTGGCCTAGTTGCGGGTTGGTGGATTCACATATGCTATTGAATTTTTTCTCTGAACTTATGCAAGTTTCATCACGATGTTTTCTATCCCCAAAAAGCCAGTGGTATGGAATTCCGTACATAAACTCCAATCAGTTGATTTTTTATAATAATACAGCCACTATTCTTGGAATGACAACTGGCTAGGAGTGGCTCAGTTGTAAAACAATTTAAATTTAACTTTGGAATGTATATTAAAATGTTTAATACAAAACACGAACAATTCCAATAAACTAAACTATTAAATGAGTCCAATTAAACCAAATGGCAACATTAATGCAAAGAGTAGTCAAGAAGCTAAAATGTTGATATTCCAGTTACATGCCGGTCAAATCTGTAGTGGTGCGTAACCTTTACTCGACGGCCTTCTTGCATAACTTCGTCCTTCAGGCCGTCGTCGCGTCGTCGCCAGCGCATCTTCGCTGAACGCCGTTCATAAATAATACATTTTACTTAAAATAACTTTATTTTAATGAGTAGACTTTAAAGTTATGTTAAAAAATTCTATGATTATTTTAGACAGAATTCGACGTATAATTTTCAACTTTAGCGTGTTTTGTTTATGTTTTATCTGCCAGTTTTTAATGAATGAAGTAGGTATTTTAAAAATAAATAAAAGAAAATTAAAGTAGTAAGTAGAGTAAATAAGTGATGTTGACAAAACCCAACTGTCCCGAATACGTGGACTTTTAATACATATCTAATAATAGGAGAGATAGAAGTAGCGCAGGACGCCCTGAGAACGGATGGAGTGACGATATACGTAAGGCAGTGACTGGAAGCGAAACCCGGAGATTGGGCTTCATCAGCGTGCATTGGGAGGCGCCGATATCAAAAACTGAAATATGGTGGGCTCAAGATGATGGTGACGATAGTAAAAGAGATGAAACGAATCTAGTAATTTTGTAATCTTGACAGTTAGAAAAAAAAACGTTGAAAACTAAGTAATGATTGCAATTTTCCTAATCTCTGGTAGTCAATTGTTTAAGGTCTAAAAACACTGCACTAAAATGAACTTAAAATTTTGTGTAATAATTAAACGAGTAAAGAATAGTGATTTTCTAAATAATTAAAATGATTAGCTTTGCGCAAGTAGATTCGATTTAACCATTTGAACTTTAGGGTTGGCACAAATTACCTAAATTTTAATCAGTACTACAAACGCCGGGACACAGCAACTGTGTTTAAGAAACGTCAACAGAGCACCGAGAAGCCTCGAACTGCCTGACCCTAGATCGTAAAACCATTATAGATCCAAAATACTATCATTGCGAGACCTTTGCACTTGTACACGTTGCTTATTATTGTATTTACTAACCTATACGATACCACTGCTAAGCAAAGATGACGAAATGCGTGCAAAGACCCAAGGATTGGGCTTAGTAGCGTGCTTTAGGACAGGCATAAATGTCCAGCAGCGAGCTATGATACAATACAACTTTATTGCACACCAGAAATATAGAACAACTTACAACTAATCATGGTACATTATTTGGCAGTACAAAGGGCAGCCTTATCACCTTAAGCGATTTCTTCCACTATATTATGATAAAGGTACTAATTATGATACCGTCCATGCCGAGGTTGCACGAAGGCAGAAGCACATGCTGCTTGAATGGAGCAGCGTGATACACCAACGAAAAACTATCCTCGGGACACCAAGGACTCTCCGGGAGGCCTGCGCCGGCGTCAGCGAGCTGCTGGCCTTCACGACGACACCGGGTGGCTGGACTAGCTACACTGAGATTACGCACCGAAGGCCCATCAGAAGCACTGCGGAAAAGCTGGTGCACCAAGCACCAAGTAGGTACTACTTTTGACAATGAAGGCGAGGTTTACAATAAAGATAACAGCCAGTGATTATAGGAAATGACGCCAGGATTCCGAGTGAGTAGCGGTCCTTAGAATAAGACTGTTACCAGTTACCACATAGGAACTAATGACAAAGAGTCAATTATAATTGGCGTAAAATGTTGGAATAAAGGTCTGTTATAATTCAATGAGATTTAAAGGCTTTAACTTTAGGCACTTACAGATACGTACGAGTATTTATTGGTCGTTAGCGTCACAATCTTGTACTTTCATAACAATCCTGTTGACTGTGAAGTAACATACGAGTAAATATTTCAAAACAATTACGTATTTAAAGAACGTCTTCTTATGTTAATAAATAACTAGAAATATCCCGCGTGGTTTTTTTTACATTAATCAAAGTTTGCTGAGATAAAAAATTGGATAATAATTATGTCCTTAGTCAGATTTTAAATTATTTTTATCTACAACTTCAACAGAATTTGTTGAGCCGTTTGATTTGATTGAGGCACAAACAAACTAACAAGCAATTGTATTATTAATGGTGTGATATTTAGAAATAAGATAAGAACTTTGTAGGTGTAATATACGTAGGTTTTTATAGAGTTGTCAGCCATAAAATGATGATTAGCTCGCATTTTGCATTCAGTTTTGGATTTAATGGATGTTGTTAACAGTATTGTATTGTTAAGATATGTGACATTTAGCTATGTCAAGACGTCAGGTTTGGGTAGCATGTTTCGTTGGCGTTGCACGTATATTATTTTTTGTCTAGGTAACAATGTAAGAACTTTTAGGTAACCGAAAAGATTTATTAATTGGGTAAGTACCTAAAAATATACTGTTCTGTAAGATCACAATAAGCAGTTTTAGTAGGCATACGTATAGTTTTGGGCATTTGGGCATTATTATTTTTTTGTATTTATTTCGGTACTATTGATTGAAATTATTATTATAACCAAAAATAGCGCTAGGTTGCTAGGAAGAGTTCGATAATATGACATTATAATACCTTCTCACTCCTAAAGGTTTAGCTCTAAAGTTTTCAGCATTACTGTTTGAGCTCGTTTATCTCTACCATTCTTAACAACAACTTATGTCAACTTATCACTCATTTGACAAGAAAGCTCTGCTCGCCATTTCCCCGGTGTATTCATCACATGAATTAGAATGACCTACTTAAGTACATTTTTATAATAGAGACTTAAAAATGTACATTTAAGATTAAACATAAATAAATACAAAGGTGGAAAGACGAGCTCGATGCCCATAAAAAGAACTGGCCCACCATAGCATGAAATAGAGAAACATAGAAATAAGGAAAAGATACCTTTGGCCAGCAATGGGACAAAATGGGTACAATAAGAAAAATATAAATTAAATATAATCTTCTTACATATACTTAAATAGATTGCAATTTCAATTGAAACTATTGCATTAGGTCAAAACTTGAACTGTTTAACCTAGTTAAAAGCTAGTCCTAAATCTACGATTCCTGTTTAACCCTTCAGTTCACGGTCCCATCGCTTCAGCTGTTTATTTCTACCACTTATTTAATAAGATGTAACGGCTCACCATGTCACCGGCGTGTCTAGCACATAACACTTCACACACAGGCGCGCGGTCAGGTCGCGCGCGCTTCGCGTATAAGCTGCGATCGGCGCAAGAGCAGACAATATATAGCTTCGGTTGGTGCGATATGAATCCTGAAACGTGAGGACGAAGGATCATTTTGGGAATTCCTTCGCTTAGGTTGTCATGTATTGATTCTTTGTACATAGATTACCTCATGTTTGGTTGTAAAATACTTGCATGCTGAACTGTTTTCCGGATCCCCTGATTGACCTAATTACTTCACGCAATGTAGTCAGTCTCTCGGATTTCTTTCGATTACATTTTGCGCTTTGAATTTGCATGATTTAATTTATCTTAATTTTACTACTATCGCGCAGTTACATTAGAAACATTATCAAAGTTCATATAACAGAAAGCCGGGAAAGTAAACGGGTTGATTTCATTTTCAAGGGGAACCACTCGACAGTTGCTGAGGGGTGTTTTCCGATAAATACAATCTGTGATTTAGTTATGAGAGTACGTAATGGCGGTCAAACGCTAGTCAATCGTTAAGCGCAAGAAAAAAAAATGCAAATGAATTCTTTAGGTTCATATTCTTTCAAAAATAAACTAAAAGCCAAACTTATAAAAAAATATTATTGTACAATCCTTCATGGACGACGAGTGTCGTTTTTACGAAAGCATCAATAGGGCTGCCCTTATTAACCTTTAGGAATACACCATGTATGTTATTAATAATAATAGTTTATTTCAGAAAACATAGATCCATATTTAATTTTCCTTAATGATTAATTAATAATAACAAATATTGTGATAATAATAATGATTTACATTTCTATGATTATTTTACGGGTTTTTTTCTTTACCACGATTATGTTGTGAAACGAGCTCCCGAGTGTAATGAGCAACCGAGTGTAATGAGCAACCGCGTTAGTTGAAAACATTGTTTTAATACTATTTATATTTTATTTTTTCTGTGTACACATACTTTGGGTTTCAATCCAGTTCAGATTTTTGTTTCCATTTATTTAGTAAGAAATCGATTGTTATCTGTTTTGTGTATCTAAATTAATTAATTAGTTTAGATTAAGACAAGATAAAAATAGCCAAATTATAAGTTAAGTATGTTTTTTTTTTCAAGTGACGTTATGAACAAGACTTTGGCTTAGTGGTAAGCGTCACGCCTGCCACTTACAGTAGCAGTGCTAGAATTGTGACCTTGCGAACACATTCCTTTGCCGCACTGCACTGCGCTCGTCAGCCTGAGATATTAGATGTTCAATCTCTTCATACCCAGAAATTACTCTAGTAACATTACCTTTCAAACCGGAACACAGTAATGCTTGCACACCACTGCTTGGCGATTGAATAACTGGCAAAGGTGTGGTACTTCCCCAGGCGGACTCTGCAGTAGAGTCCTACCAAGCTTGATGTCTCATTCTCACAATCAAGTAAACATTTTACATTGTATAGATACTAAAACTAAGTAAGTAACTTCGTATAGGCTGAGTGGCCAGCCCTAGTGTCAGAGTTAATGTGCCGCCCGAAGGCCTCTGACATGACTGACGGTTATTGTTATACAACCTAGAACAAACAACCAGGACCAACAATTTAACGTGTCATGCGACCCACGGTAGCGCTCAGAAATAAATGCCACTCACGGTCACCCATCTGAAGACTGACCGGACCGTCCGTTACTTAACATCGGTGATTTAGAATCACCTAGACAAGCTACGCCACGAGCGCTACATACTAATAACTTCGAAGAAGATACAATATAGAAGTAAGTACCTACGTCACATCATGAGACATAAAAACCTTGGACTTGGCCGAAATACATTATACTTATTAAGAAAAAACTTTGTTTCAACATCGGGCGACATTGTATTCACAATGTCAAATTCCTAGTTATTTAATTAAATTATTTTAATCAATTTATTTATTGAAATTAATGCACTAAAATATCCATAACACAATACCTTAGTGTTACTAGTACTTCATTGACTTGATAATGTCGTTTGTCTACATTATAATTTAGTTATACATTAATTTTAAATGCCTAAGTTGTTTTAAATTTATAAGAAATCTTACGCACAAATAAAATCTTGAGCGACAAGCCCATATATTTATTGTTATTGTTATTTGTATAACATAGTTTTTGGACCCGCGATTTTTACAGTACTACCCAACATATACCAGCTGTTAGTTTGAACACCGTTATCCTTCTAGGATTTCATTGTACTCATCATTATGAAAAACTATTACTATGGGGCTAACACTGAAATAGCAACAAAAAAACCTGCTACTTCATACATTTTGTTCAAGTTCAATAAAAAAATTGTATTTAACAACTGATTTATTTTTCGTGATTTCTGGGTTGGCCCTATAGTAAAAGTTGTTCATAATGATGAGTACAATGATATCCTAGAAGGATAACGGTGTTCAAACTAGCACCCGGTATTGTATGCTAATTTTACTGTTTGGTGTGCAGAATTAAAAAAACCTTATCTATCTACTAACAGAACAGAGCACACAGAAAATCGAAAGCCGTACTTCTTAGACCTTGCACCCCAACGCTGTTTAATATTGGACATTTCAACATCACGCCGTCGTAGCCTAATCAGGAGACTGCTCAACTTGAAAGCGTGAGGTCGCGGGTTCAAACCCAGGCCAGTACCGATGAACTCTTTGGAGTTCATGTACGGATTTTTATATTTATTTTTATAGGCTTTTCGGTGAAGTAAAACATCGTGAGGAAACCTGCGTACGTCCGGAGAAGAAATTCAATGGCGTATGTCAATCCACCAACCCGCATCTGGGCTAGTGTGGTGGATATGGCCCAATCGCCTTTCGAGCGTAGGTCTAAGTCCAACAGTGGACTATTCAAAAAGGATAGTTATGCTTTATTATGAAAACTGACGTGGTTTTGACACATTTTTGTTTTATTTATACGGGAATACTCACGAAACTCTATACTCTCTATTTCTGTGATCGAAACTATAGTTGGAGTAACCGATTTAATTAAACGTGAGTATTCCCGTATAAATAAAACAAAAATGGTTATGCTTATTTCAGCAGCGCCATCTAGGCCCAGACTAAGCAGAGCTTGTACTACGGGAACGAAATAACTGATATAATACTTATTTAGTTGTTTTTTGTAAATACATACTTATAAAGTTACGTACAGTACAATCCCCAGAAGCAGAACAAACATCATAAATTATTGTCCTGTGTGGGAATTGAACCCACGCCTTACAGCTCTTAAAGTAGAGATACCACCGATATAGCTATAAGGCAGTCAAGTTCGACATATTTCAAAGATTTACCCTTCATCAACTTAAGAAGATGTTTGTTGCTGTAAAGTAATTTTACAAAGTGCCATTCCTCATTGCATTTAACCAAAGCCGTTCGAGTTCACGTTTTATAAGAAGGACATTTTAGTAAAGAAATGCATTAATTTGACAACAAACAAATTTATTTAAAAAATGATCATATATAAAATATTTTTAGAACATATTCATAGAATTCTAACTGAAACGCTACTAAAATTGAACAGAGTTACATTACGAGTGGTCTGTTACGAAAGGTTAATTTGAAGCGCCTTTGTATATTTAAGTAGCATTTTCCACTAAGGTAATATCAGCAACAGCGTTTATTACAGTGTACAATAGGAAAACAATTTTAATTATTTTATTTAATCCTGCTGTACACATTAAGGAGAGCAAGGATCGACAAGCCCACCAGGAATACTCTGATTAACCCTTGTAATTTCTTCTCCCAGCTTGAGATGGTGGATTGGTTATCCTTGAACTCGAAGACCATTATGTTATTGTATTCTTAAAATAACCCTGGTTTCATTGTCAAATCATCGTAAGAAACTTGCATAGTTTTGCACAAAATTTCATGGTATATGTGAACCGAAAATCTATACCAGGATAACTTGGTGGAATATTATCTTAAAATCATCTTTTGGTAGAAACTCTACTATTAGCAATAATTATGTTAGATAAAATACCTACCCAAGTCACAAAAAAAAAAAGAAGTTTTTCCTTTTTGCTTGATTTGAAATATTGACTTTCTCCATTATAGTGCACGAGTTAGTAGAATACAGAAGTATCTTGAACAAACTTGACCGCGTCTCGATCGTTAGCTTTATTGGAGAGCCTATCTTCATCTTGAGGTTACGTGCGCCGCAGATCATGTCATACGATGCCACCCAGAATATCTACAAATAGAAACGAATATTTATAGGTTAAAAAGACTGATATTCAATTTAACAGACTAAATTTCTGTCTGCTAAGTACCCATCTCTCTGTATCCTCGAAGGGTGGTTGGAATTAAATTCCACAGTTTTCACCAATATGACCATGCCCTGTGCATATTGATAGATTCACATAGTAATTATGCTGTTGATTGTCTGTTCAATAAACACTATTGTCTATTGTCTATTGAATTTCGCATGTGTGCAGGCTTCTTTACAATGTGTTCCTTCACCGAAGAGCAAAAGTGTACCTATTATTTTATGTTAAGGTGTAAAGTGGTAAGCATCACGCGTGCCCTATCGCCTATCGGTAGCAGTGCCAGAATAGTGAATTTGCGAACAAAATCCTGCGCCGCACTGCCCTCGTCCTGATATATTAGGTGTCAAATATCTTCATGCTCAGTAAATATTTCAGTGGTAAGTTATTGTGTATGATTTGATATATGTTATTTTCTCCAAAGGCCCATTGAAGCGATTCCGGGATCGGGATCACGAGTGTGAGACGCGTCTTCGGTAGACTGGGCTACCACGAAGACATCTACCACTTTTTCCTATCCTAAAAAAATATCAATTACAAATTCGTATATATCATTGTAGATTAATCTAGTACACGGTCAGCATATTATAAATAAATTTCAAAAATTAAACAAACTTAAAATCAAATAAGCCACCCCTTACTGTACCTGGCGCAAAGGTGACCATAACACTTGCTGCATTCCCGAGCTGGATTGCAATGGCTAACCTTTGCACCAGGTACGAGCTGGAGCGGGAGTCAGATTCAGATTCAGATTCAGATATTTATTGCTTCCATAGTGTACATAGATATTGTCAAAAAGAAGTTCCTGGTTGTTTCCCTTAACCTACGCCCTATCTCACCGACCAGAGTTTTAGCCTCAACGCCCCAGCAGCCCAACGTCTCAACCGCGATGGGAACAAAAAAGTAGGTATTGCGGCTCCATTGCTGCGTACTTCTGCTGTTTTTTGAGAGCGGCATCTACCGCTTAATTAATTTTGAAGTTATTAATTAGTATAGTGAGAGACTAGCACTGACTGATCTGGGTATGTCCTAAAACTGCATCCAGAACCACCGGAGGAGGGGCAGCAGCGTCCTCTCAGTTAACGGTGGTAACCATTCTGCGATCCCCAAGCCGCCTGCCAAGCGTGGGGATTATGGCAACACCTCCCTTTAAGGGAGAGAGAGGCCTTCGTCCAGCAGTGGATGTCTTCCGGCTGTTGAAGAAGCACTGATTATAATTATAACACTAAACTAGATGTAGTCATTGGCAACCGGAAGATGCAAATGGCAGGTTGCCGTACAGTGTAGTGGTCTAAAACCTTAGTCCAGCAGTGGACGACTTCGAGCTGATAATAATGATGATACTAGATAATAGACTCAAGTATTAGTAGGTACTTATCTATACAGATGGGGGACCAGGAAGGGCCAAAGAAAGATAAGTATATTCTCTCCCCTTTTCTCTCTCTAAAGGCGGAGTAGTGCGTTAAGGTCTGTGTAAGACAATAAAGTCTGTAATATACTAAGTAGGCATTTTCTAGCAATATGATATTTATACTAAGTCAACTGCGGGCGCAATTTCAAAAGCTACTAGTTAAATGTGAACCTAAGCTTACTTCATCAAGTATCAGAGACAATTCACAATTAATTTGAAGTCCGCCAAATCTTGCGCAACGACTGCAAAGTTCGTCTTATCTATGGCTTAGTGTTGGGTCTTCCTTTCACCGTGTATCTATGTGGCTACGTTTGTAATAAGTGTTTATATTAAGTGATCTTTTATACAAATTGTAATTACGGTATATGATTTTTCGGGATATTTACCATGATTATGTTGTTCCCTCTCCCATAATTGGGGTTGCACTATACCTGACGTTTCGCAGGCGGCACGGCGTGGGGATAGCAGAATGTTTACCACCGATAACCGATAGGACTAGGATAGGTGGTTCCGAATGTAGTTTTAGGACATATCCAGATCTGGGTCCAGGTACCGTACCAGGTCAGGTTCCTGATATTAAATTTCACCATGTTAGGGGCTTTCGGGCTGCTCATTAACTCTGACGGGTTGGCAACTCAGTCTATACTAACTTGCTCATCATTTATTTCTAATTATTTGTTTCTGTTATTTGTTTCCATTGTGCATATTTCAATTCGCTCTGCCTAAGCCTGATAAGCCTAATTTACGAATTCGCGTATTTTCATATTAGAAACGACAAAGATTTTTGCGACTTTCCGACTAATATTTTTAAACAAAATAATAAAGTTTGTTTTATTACCTATTGTACTGTTTTCTCGCAAATGTGTCGAAAAGCGTTGTATGATACACGTGCAGAAATTGGTTTTTACAAACTAGTGACTATGGTAAGCCATCAACTTTGTCTCGGGCTTACATTCGTCTCACTCACACTCATCAGCCAGAAGATATCCACAGCTGGACGAAGGCCTCCCCTTTAACATAACATACACATACATTCGTCGTCGTTCGGGTACATTCGTTAACTCGTTTGTTAAAACCATCTTACCGCACTAGTATCATAAATAACTATTACTATAACTTATTAATAACTATAATTTTCTATTAGAAGTTTTAATATATTAATGAAAAATGTATGGTGCATCAAATGTTCATTCATATTTTTGGTATTATAATGCCCTAATGACATTATAAAAAATTAAAAAAAAAAAATTCTTTTACACTACCTTGTTCGATAGTATTTTATACAAGCGTTGCGTTGGCCCAGTTTTCAAACACTTTTATATCGTTACCGTACTTATTTATCAACTCAAAATTCTAAATTTCTAAATCCTTTATTACAGACAACAAGGGTCCATAGTCGGGACAATCGTTTCTGTCCTAGGGGTAGAATTAAATAGAGTATTAGACAAAGTTATGAAATGGTTCTATTAGTAAGATGCCCCGTAATATACAAAATACCCAATTTTGCAAACTTGCATGCGTCAAACGGACGAGTCGATCGCGCATGCGTCAGGTGATAAGGTCAGGGGACTGATTGCTGAATCATAGAATAGAGATGTCTCTGATTGCTCATTAATTACACCTAAGTGCTCGTGTGGCTTCAGTATGCGTGAATAGCGGTATATAAAACGTAATAGAAATGTGATATTAAATATAAAATGTCACCAGGTGTTGTTGGAACTGTGATCGTCTGAATTTGTCCGTATAAAGCCTTACCCACACTGACGCGCTGCGTCAACGCTTTAAATGTGGCCGGCTAAATCATGGCTAGGCCAAATTAAACTGCCGCGCTTGTGGTGGCCGACGCGGTAGCAAGCAGTGAAGCCTGCTCCACACAAGCAAGGCCCGGTAGAGCTCAATTTGCAGCCGCCGCAACAGCCGTGCCGCAGGCAGACAGTGTAGAGATGGCTTATATAAACCAAAAATTCGTCAAAACCATGTTTCAATAAGATTAATATTTGATTAGAACAGACTAGAATGCAGGAGGTTTAATGACGAGACATTACTAAATAAAAGTCTTCGCAAATAAATATTGGGTTTAGTTAGAATTATGCTGATTTTAATGAAACATTATAAAAAATTAAAACAGCGAAATAAAAAATCTAATATTAACACGTAATACAGTTTTTTATGTTTTTACATAACATATATTTACGTGTTTTTTTAAACACCTAAATATACGAGTATACGAAATAGACGAGAGGACTTAGGAGGGCTCGAGATTTGGCATTTTGAATATTTATTTATTTATGTCGCTGCTGCTTGTTTAAATAGTTTGTGTGAGCCATATTGCTCACGATTGGTGAAATCAAATCATTGTCTTAAATCAAATGTTCGTGCAGTTCTCATAGCTTTTAGAGACGTAGAACGGCAAAACCAAAATTATAGAAGCTCCTTCAAGCTCAATACATGGACATAAATCTCGCTAAACGCCTCCAATTCGACCCGACCTGCGGCTTAAACTGTAAACATTAAGTTACATTTAGCATTCTCTGATCGGCAACTACGACGCATTAGGCGGAATCAACAAGAACGAATGCCTCATGAGACATGAAACATATAAGAGTTAAAAGTCTGGCTATTTGGGGGATCGAATTTCTTCTCCGGACCTATGCAGGTATTATCATGGTGTATACATTCTCCAACAAGCCAGTGGTATGAAATAGCTCATTAGTACGGGCCTCGGTTTGAACTGGCGTCTTCAGGATTTTAATGCTAGCGGCCTCTCGCTTAGTCTACCACGGCTAAGGTCACGGCTATAGCCAGTGATAATATTTGTACGAAATTTGAAACATGCGTTGTACTGAATCCACATACGTTTTAATATTTCATGATAATTTACCAGAGACCAGTTTTTTTTTAACAGGCTACCTTTTATGATTCATAAGATTTACGTAATTAATGGTAGGACAGATAGATAGCGTAAGTTTAGTAATAAAAGTCTTTAAAACACGGCATGCAGAGAAAGTCTTATCTACTATCTAAGGTCTTATCTACTATCATCTTTTTTTACGAAATTTCACAAAGTGCTTAAACTTACTAACACCTGACACATTCAAGAATGATAACAGAATGCAGTGACGTGTCCTATAATTTTATTGATCCAAGAATCACTCCAAGGATGGTTCGTTTCGCAAGATATCTTTGGAAAATGTTTATCATAATCATAACAAGTCACACGTTCCGATAAAATTGTTTTACTTCACACATAGGGTCTAAATAAGCTAGAAGTAGGTTACATACAAATGGTAGTTGACCTTATTATTGTTTTGGTAAGGTTATTGAATGCATTATTTTTATTTAGTTTCAGTTTTTTCCAAACTATGTCCTCGGAGTCCAATTATTATTTTCACCACGCATGATTTTCCCCAATTGTTGAAATGCGTTATCTGAAGACCTGAGAAATGTAACGACGAATGTTTCCAAAATGATCAAAATTTTCAAATATTAAAAAAGTTAATACACTTTGTTAATTAGACTGAACCACTTGCATCGCTTATCAAGCAAGCATTTTATGATTTAACGACAAACAGTCTGTCATACGACAAGTAAAAAAAAAAACAAGAAAGGTGTTGCCATTACTGCGTATACTAGCCATAATACAACAGCAAAATACACAGCATACTGTTCTCTAGTTCAGTTCAATCTCACAAGGTCGCCCGGTATCATAACTCAGTATGGTAATTATTAGAATCTAAAACATCTCAGAGCGCACCAATACATGACAAAGATGCGGTCAAATACAGAGCGAGATAATGTAGCCGCCGTGGCGTGGCGTGTTTTTGTCTTTTCATTTTCACTCTTGCAGTTACGTTTATACGAAGGGGTTTCGCTTGTGTCTGGAAATCTTCCACATGGTGTGTATTAGAAGTATATACTTAACAATTTACCTTTAAACATATAACCGAGCTACCCCTTGAATGCACCGCATTGAAACTCTAGGGTATTTACTTAACCGGACTGCTATTATATTTTAGCAGTGAAGTCGGACAAAAACAATACAGTTGCTCACACCGGTTCACATTAATGAAATGACAAAAACTATGAGGATTCACGTGATATATAAAACATAGACATACATACATTGCAATGATACATATTAACACTTAAACAATGACAGTAACCGACGCGACGTGGCGTGCGTATCGCGTAGCAGTAAAAATTGCTCGCTCTACGCTGCTATCTACGCTTCCTCTTTGACCGTACCTTTATATGATACCTTCTCACAAAATCAACAATAGTTCTTCTTCAATGCTGGGAAACGGATTCAGGAAATTTAAGTGTACGCATTCTTGCATACAAATATTATTTCTTATTTAACATGTGAATGCTAGACCTATTGGTATTGGTTCGTTTTTATTTATTTATGTATAAATAATTAAATAGCGCACTTTTTTTGTTTCATCAAACTTTATTGTCTCAGTGCATGTGTATCCATCATCATCATCATCAGCCTGGAGACGTCCACTGATGCACGAAGGCCTCCCCAATGTAAGACAAACCTGCCATTTGCATCCACCGGTTGCCCGCGACTTTTACAATGTCGTTTTACAAATAACCTTTCTTCTCCATCGGTTATCAGTTCGTCGAGCGATGTGACCTGCCCATTGCCACTTCAACTTGCAAACCCTGCGAGCTATGGCGAATATCCTTGTTCCGGATTTGATCGCGCAAAGTAAATCCGAGCATAGCTCTCTCCATTGCCCGTTGCGTGACTCTGAGTTTTTCCAATAGGCCAGCAGTTAAAGACCACATTTCAGTTCCATATGTCATGACTGGCAACACACACTGGTCGTAGAACCTTGTCTTCAGACACTGCGGGATTTTGGACGAGAAGATATTACGCAATTTCCCGAACGCTGCCCATCCGAGTTGGATTCTTCCTACGCTGCGTCTTCCGGTTTGCGGTCGCCACTCAAGAACCTTTCTTCCCCATCGGTTGTCAGTTCTTCGAGCGATGTGGCCTGCCCATTGTCACTTCAACTTGCAAACCTTGCGAGCTATGTCGGTAACTTTGGTTCTTTGGCGAATACCCTCGTTCCGGATTCTATCGCGCAAAGTAACTCCGAGCATAGCTCTCTCCATTACCCGTTGCGTGACTCTAAGTTTCTCCAAAAGGCCAGCAGTTAAAGACTACGTTTCAGTTCCAAATTATGTCATCACTTCACAGAAAATTAAGTTTTATTTTTTAATTCTTCACCACGCACACACTATACGTACTTAAAATTAAATAAACTTTGCTAGCTCAAAAAAAAAACGAAATAGAAAAACTCAGTTCTATTCTTTGGATGCCAGATATAATATGAACCAATCAATCTAGACTTAATATTAATGAATAACTCGGAAGCTTGCACTAAAGTACACACAAAAAAATACCTAACTTGACTGCATAAAAACGTAATGAGTATTTAAAAAGATGAAATAACTTCTCATCCAGCGTTATTACGAATAATAATGATAATATTATTCATAAAGATCATAGACATATTATATTATGCCATGCCACAATTTGTTACCATGGATACAAAATTACAATAGATGCGCTATTTGGTGACGTAATGGCAATCATACACTGTCTATACAGTACGTGTGTGCGTGTGTTAGTGCGGTACGCCAATATATCAAATTGATAAAAATGTAAGTGCTAGCAACTGAAAATATAGTATAATAGCTGCGCCTCGCTGTTTCACCCGCGATTCATACAGCCTTGTTACCTCTATGCCGAATTTTATCCAAATCATTTCAACCGTCTCAGCGTGTAAGAGTAACAAACATACACACACGCACACAAACAAACTTTCGCATTTATAATATTCAATGTGATTATTAGATTAGCTTATTATTAGATTATGGACCTGGGTATGTCCTTAAAGTGCAACCAGCCCACCGGTGGACGGGCAGCAGCGTCCTCTTGGTTAACGGTGGTGAGCATATACTGCGATCTCCAAGCCACCTGCCAAGCGTGGGAATTATGGCAACACCCAATACACCACACACACATATATATAACTCTCTATTGGGAGGCCTTCGTCCAGCAGTAGACGTCTTATGGCTGACGACGACGACGATTAGATTAGCTCACCAAAATTATTTTCTGCATAATACTTCAACTGACCAACTAAACAGAATGTATAAAATTTAAATATTATGCCATTCAACATGTAATGCACCCAAGTCACCCAAGTTGACAAAAACTTTATACACCACCTTACTACATTCAAAGAAGTATTAACTTTCCTCCAATAACATTATAATGTATGATCGATTATTACTGTGTTGCAGCCGCGCTGAATAATAACTTTATATTACGAAAAAGCCAAAGTGGAAGGTAAATTTATTTACACAAATCGTTAAATTAATAACTTATACCTGTGTAATTGACAGTAGCAGAAATAAAAAACAATCCTCCATATTTATTTATTTTCGTTTCACCCGTGTTCGTCGCGCTGCAGGGCAAAGGCCCTTCCCTCAAATTTTACATTATATTTTATTGATTATTAATTATCCGCTTTTTTTTTTAATCTTAATTTTCTTGTTTAACTATCATTGTAACTTATCTGCCGAACACATCTAGATTATCTTGTATATCATTGTTTCTTTTCGCTTAGTTTATTTCGGTAGCTACCATCTATCAATCAAATCTATAATTGCGATTTTATTACAATGTTTATATCAACAATCGTAAATATTTATTATATACCTATCGAATGCACATTGTTAATTGAATCGAGCTCCTTATACGGCAGGCTAAATTGAAATATTTGATAAACAACCACTGTGTTTAGTCATAGGCGTGGTTTTATTTCAATGGCAAACTAATATAAAGTGAAACGCGACAGGTAATTCTGACACACTTAATAAATTAGATGATATTATTTCTATTACTAAATAAATCGATGTTTTTTTTATGTTGGTTTACAAAGAATTCTACAGAAATAATTCGAGTGGTTGTGAATTTATGTGGCCCCAGTTCGAAGAAAATAACCTCAATTTTAAGAAAATTTATAATAAAAGACAAATATAAATAAATCACAAATAAATAACTTTGTACAATTCAATTTAACTCTTTATAAGAAAGGAGTTTCACTTTAGTTTTAACCTTTTCTATGTCAATGTTACTCTTTATTATATAGAAAAGAAAATTAGGAATAAAAAAAACTTGCTCGAGAATGACAAATCAGACTACACACTAGTCCTCGGAGGAAGGGTTTCCCTCTTGGACTGTAAGAGTAGCAATGAATTGAAGCTTTCAAATGTAGTGGTACTATTTTGTCAAATACACGCGCTACTAAGATAAAAAGAGACAGCTAGCTGTAATCGATTTGGCATTCAAACCCAAATGTAACCATTTTTTAGCTCTACGACGTAGACATGCTTCTAAAAATATTGATATCTTTATATTTACTTTTACTTTCGTTCCTATGTCAAGTAATCCTTACAAGTATTAAAAAAATTATAGTAACTTTGTTTGCTACCTTTTCAAATTAAGAGCTGATCTTGATGAAATTTGGTATTGATATTCCTTCTTCTTATTTATTCTTTTTGATATTCCTTACTTGAAACCATAAATTCAAAAGTAACTCAATCACATGACATGTTCATGTTCATGTGATTATGCGAGCCAGTCAATGTGTAACAGAGTGTACAAAAGGGCTGTTCTGTGTATACTGTACAGAGGAAATAAAACAAAATAATGATGTACATTATTAAAATAAAATAATTATTTACAATAAAAACTGACGTGGTTTTGACATATTTTTGTTTTATTTACACGGGAATACTCACGTTTAATTAAATCGGATATTCCAGCGTGCCTTGTAATTTTGAAACTAAATGGCAATGCCCAGGGATGTTACAGCTTGCTCTACACAAAAAAAACTGACAATGATTAAATTTTTTTAAAACTGCTTCAATCATAGAAATATTGTAATTCTTCTTAAAACAGCACAAAGATTTGGATAAACACAATAATTACGTACCTTACATATTAGTTTACATACCGAATTCCGTTAAGGGTATTCGAAATTATCGATAAAAATAACACCACTGCACAACATGTGCACAACACTATTGGTCACATTTTTCATATTTCCTTGATGGAGCCACAAAATTGTTACCAACACGCTACCACGGCCAGTATAGCTAAAGAAATATAACATAGTGCAATATTTCACAGAAATTTGCAAAAATAAGAATTAAAAGTTCGTCAAAACACAAACCTGTGAAATGAAAGCTGACATCTTCGTCGGATTTCTTATGGCTTTAAAAACTGTAAGCAACGCATGCCATATTTGATCCACTTATATATCAGGCTGATGATTATCATATATTGAAAACAAATTTATTTATGTTTTTTTACGGATTTGATATTTTCCTTACAACGACGAATGTCACCAAGTTTGGCGACTTATCTGACTACGCAAGCGTAAAAATGACATCAAGGGCTTTTCTTTCAAGTCAAAACCACCGAGAATACATATATCTGTCTTTTTTTAACTCATCATCATAAACTTTAGAAAGAAAAGACACGCTAGTGCGTTATAGTTCTAATAAATGTTACTCTTCCAGGCTTGTAATTTCGCTGCACTAGTCCACATTGTAGAAAGTGTATATTTCAGTTTTTTAAGAGTCCATTAATACGAGGTCGCAATAAGCAATGGGAATACCCAGATATAATAACTGACAAGGTCGATCGTCTATATCTCCTATTCTCGAGCAATTGATGGCATGTATTGCTCAGTGAAATTAATGTTCCAAATCTTTGACTTCGACATCTGCCTATTTCTTCAAGACATTGTTTGCGTTTGAAATGTTTGCTTTTATTACACCACTAACGGCTGATATAATCTCGTAATTAACTAGTAGTTAAGCAAATATAGGCAAGCTTGAGTAACGCGAACCTTTTCCAAATTCATTTTGGTGCGTTTTAAACGTAATGTGTTATTGAAGCGTAATTTTTTACTGTGATAAAGTTCTTTAATAGAAAATCTAAGTGCCAGAAAACTTTTATTGCTAAATCTGAAATATCATTAGGGTTTTGTCTAAATCATTAATTTTAAATTTTCTATTGTACTTTAAGAAACATTTAACATTTTCGTTATGACAAAGTTCTAAAGTAAAAAACAAATGTTTTAGTAAAAATTTGCAAAGAAAATGTCAGAGACAAACAAACATAATGTAATTCTGAGATTTAGTTTATTGACAAGATTTTCCTAATACTTATCTATATAAATATTATGCCCAAGGGCGTAAATACATAGATTGCAGTTACAGGAAGGTTAAAAATGACTGCACAGTATTTAAATAGTAAATATTTGATTTTACACCTAATATATTGATCTTAACTACACTACTTACTACTTATCTACTACGTAGTACTTATTAGACTACTGACAGTAAAAATATCGAAAGCGCTTAGATGAAGTTAAATAATTTTAGCATACAATTCAGTCAATAGTAGACATACACAATGGGAGACAGCTTTAATTGAAAACGCAATGTATTGGGTCCTATCCGGGTCCCGTACCAATAAACTCCTTGGAATTTAAGTACAGATTTTCGGACCATGGCTTATCGGTGAAGCAAATCAACGTGAGTAAACTTGCATAAACGCGAGTAGAAAAAAAGAAATAGGGTTTGTGAATCCACCATCCCGCAATTAGGCCAACATCGTGGACCCAGGCCCAATCCTTTTCTGTGGGTGGGCCTTGTTCAGCAGTGGACTATGAAAGACTGATAATGTGGTCGATTCTGACGGTTTTAGTTGAAAGTTTTAAACTAATTAAAATATTGCTGTCACTTTTTTACTAGGCTAGTTAGCTAAGGACAGCAATACTTTAGTTGGTTTAGTTCTGTCAACTTAAACCTTCAGAATTGACTAAAATGTGTACACATTGTTGCATTGCAAAAACCTTATCATGTTTTTTGTTGCAAACCTTTGTTTTGTGTTCTTCGACGCTCAGACGTATCCTGTGGGTTTTCTCCCATCAGTCGAAGGGGTTCTTCAGGCAAAGAAGTAAGAGAATCTAGAAACATTTTTGTTGTCATTTGCTTCGTATCTTCAGGAGTCCTTCCTCACTGAAGAACGCCGGTGGAACATAATAACTTGTTAAATATGATGTGGCTTATCATTTTGTGTGGGATATCACAATATTTTACACATCTTTTTATAAAACTTTCGTTTTAGAATCCTTTATGATTTTGTTTACACATCGCTTGACAGTATGACGTTTGAGACGTTGACATTGACATTTCGTAGATTCCTGTAATTTTTTCATTGAGAACAGAATTCATTAGGTCTTTCCACACGTTGCCAACGCGGACAGCGTGTAAACAGCCCTTTATTGATTTATCGATTCAGAAAGAAAAGTTTTGTTTGTTTTTACGCCGGCAAGTCCTGGCAACATCCTTTTTAACTTTGGTTTTTGATGGAGTAAGCGGGCGAATAATCCGCTCCTGTGAATTAAATACCACACCGCAGAATAGTAAGTTATTTTACTTGGTTTTCAACCTGATTCGTTGCCCGCTGGAGATTGAAGCGAGGATTATCATTTTCACTGATTTCCACAGTACTTGGGATGTTTATCGGGCAGATAATGATAGCATGACGGCCAACAATTCCATGAGGTCCAAAGCGGTGGATTGGTAAGAAACCCATCTCGTCTTGTTTCCAAATCCACGTACCTAAATTATAGTAGAATTAGAAGTAACGTCGTTGTCTCATTGTTGCAGATTCCGCCGCTCTTTTGTCTTGGTTTAGTGTTTGTGCTTGTAAAGCGTCCATGTCTGCGAAATGATTCGTAGCCTACCATTTTGATTTCGACGTCGATACGTCGCAATAACATTTAGAAGCAGAAATATGTCTTGGTGAAGCTCAATTAATCAATATTAATGCCACGCGCATTTGGTATGTCAATTTTCTCTTAATTTTCTCACGTCAGTCAAGTGTCTAAGAAGAAAGAACCTAGAATGTTTTTGGACTTTAACTAGAAATTATGTGATCAAGAATTGTAAATTTAACTTCAACGAGCAGAACTGGCCCCTCTGTCTCTACCCTTTGGTGTAACTTTAAAACTTAGAACTACAATGTTAAAGGTTTAACTTATCTATACTTAACCTAGTACCTAAGTACTTAATTTTACATTGTTTAACAAATGTACTAACATAATAGAAATATCTTAAAGAATGTACCTATAACTAACAGAACCGTCATTGATGTACAATGGTAAGAAATTGAAGAACATATTTTACAATACATAAGATTTGGACGCTAATTCCTTGTCTCATTTCCCAGCATTATCGTGCTGGTGGCGCCCTTGTTAGAATTAGTTATCTCGGATAGGTAGGTCTAACCCCATCTCACCCGCCAGAGGCAGGCCCGCAGAGCGCACACAGAACCCACTACCCCTCGAGCTAGCCGTTCACCACACCGGTGACCTGGTAAGGTAATAATAATATAATAATAAGCTAATATCAATAAGATCATGGCTTAATCTAATCGAATCGGATGGTATACTAAAATCCAATAGGCTGCTAGTAACAAAATGGCAATGACAATTAATAATGATTCCCAAAATTACATAACAAAAAGGTACAACATTTTTAGCCAAGCTTAGCACGCGTAATTCCATTGACTCTTTGATTATAATTGATTCGACCTTTGACCCAAATGGCTCTATTTACCTTAATACTTAATTTGATATTCTATGACATTATTAACCCGTATCTAGGCCACGAGTGGGTGACTATTATCATTTTTATTGTTTTAAACTCTAATTTGATATGTTTTAATAGGTGTAGTTGAATTGGAATACATGATTAAAAACAACAGATTAACAACTATAATTTGTGAAGGATTTTGTTTTCGTTGTCTTCGAATTTATTGTCTTTTGACAAATAACATAGGGTGTCAAATTCAAAGAAACAAAGATTGGTCTTAAAATTGTAGTGCATAATTATAAGCTTTTATGATGGGTTTATTATTGTTTGCTTGCCAATAAAATTACTCTATGATTTATTTAGTTTTTAGTTTTTTTTTAAAACAAAATTATTATATCAGTTACCTAAGTAACTATACTAAAATGTTTAATGAATTATTCATGATAAAACCTTTCATTATGAGTTGAACCTGGGTTGTTGCACCAACTTAAGAACAATCTCACGTAGACATTCCTTTTATCGAAAGAGTAAAACAAATTTCAATGTAACAGTAAAAACCAAATGTTTTTACGGTTGCAGTTGTTGTTGTGTACTGTTTGGTACAGGTTTGAACAGAACCCTGCAAACGCAGAAGTGAGGCAAAGTGGTGGCAAGATCAAGGACTGTACCCAAAGTGGGATGAAAATAGAATGATTTTCCATAAAGAGCATGTAAAATCACTTTGGAAATACATTTGTATTGGCTTATTTTACAATATTAACTAAAATAAAAAGTAAATAAACTGAATTTCTTTGACCTGGGTCCTGTATCTTCATCCAGAACTACTGGAGGACGGGCAGCAGCGTCCTCTCGATCAAAGGTGGTGAGAATTATGCGATTCCCAAGTCGCCTGCCAAGCGTGGTGATTATGGCAACCCCTCCTTGTTAAGGGGGAGGCTTATGTCTAACAGTGGACGTCTTCTGGCTGATGATGATATTTAAATCGCTAATCAACCGAGCGGCAGTCCACACAGGATGCACTTGCGCAACCAATGTCATGAGTCAATAAATACCGACATTTAATGGTATGTAGGTATCCGTGCACAGTGTACTCTAGGTAGCATCACAACATATAAAATAATACTTTACTAGTATAGTAACACACAATGTTTGAAGCTTCCAAATTTGACCAGTTAGGTGTACAGAGGATATGGCACCATTTGCTTAACCGCATCCCATCTGAAACTCTGCCAAAACATGTCAGTGCATCAGTTTGCAAGCAAGTTTGTCCATCATGACCGACTTCCGGCTGTCGTTTGGACTACGACGAACATTCTTGTGGCATTTATCCTTATCTTTTTAGCTTAGGGTTACTATTTGTTTGAGTAAATAAAATGTGAATCTATTTCACACTTCTATATACAATTTGAATCCCATCATTTGGCTAAAAGGTCAGTTGTGCTAAAATACGTGGCTTGATTTATAAAAATCCTTCAAATCTTACGATCCGGTAATGTACTTACGAGTAGGTACATCTTAAACTTAGACATTAGAGCAGATTATTACGAGCAACAGATTGAAGGCGTCTAAGAGTTATGTTCAAAGGTAAACGTGTAAGGTCGTCAACAGCAAACTGTGACTGTCTATGAGGTACTATTGGATTGAATCTCTATTTAAGAACTTGGCATGTTTTTTGTTCGACTTTCATAATTCTAGAATAATATATTATGAAAGATTGCAGAAGTTCTGCCCATTGTTTAATCCATTTCCAGTTTTTAAACAATATGTAATGGAACTTTTAAGATTATTGAGTAACGTTTCTGTACAGACGTACTCTACCGTATCTAAATATGAACAAAAATTAAGGGTACATTTTCAACGTCGATATAGGAAAAAAAACTAAAATACTGAATCTATTTGAAAGAAAATGTCTTACTTTATCTAAAAGATGAACTCTCCACTAACCGTACTTATGGAGTTTTGGCGGGATAACGGAAAAATCATGTCGCTGCAATCTATTATTTTCTTAAACTAGTGCTTTTTCGCGAATTAATGAATAATAATGGTGGTGTTTTATTCATTGAGTGTTGAATTACATTCACGAGTGTGGGCAAGTGATATAATGTGGTGAAACATGTCTTTTTATTTGTTTTCAAAACTCCGTCAAAGCTCATAGTAAAGTCGCCACAACTTTACTAGGGCATGACTTGGACTCGACTTTGACTAATTTCATGTGACTAACTGTGATTTCATGACATATTTGACTTGATAATACTACATGAACTTGAACATTCATATACTTGACTCTGGCAGAATGCACAACGTGCGATACCAATAACAAATTAAAAAAAACCGTACTTATAAAAAAATTAAAATAAGTTAAAAACATAAATAATAAGCTAGAAGTACTACGCACACCTACATGCATAATTAACACTATATTGCAAAAACAAAATAATTACTCGTATATATGAAAGTGAGAGTGAGTTTTCTTAGTAGTGTCCCGTGCAAAACCAGTAGCTCTTCAATCAATCCGTTGAAGCTAATTTATTTATTTTTAATTTAGATGTTCACGTTGTTTATGTTACGTGAACGTGTCCTACTTGGATATTAGGGTGCGACTACATTAGACTTCAATGTACGTACTGTACATTTTTTTCAAAACTCCGTAAAAGCTTATAGTAAAGTCGCCACAACTTTACTATGGCATGACTTAGGCTCGACTTTGACTAATTTTGTGTGACTAACTGTGACTTCATGACATATTTGACTTGATAATACTACATAAACTTGATCATTCATATTACACATGACTCTGGCAGAATGCACAACGTGCGATGCCAACAATAAAGAAAGAAAAAACCTCATTCTGAGATATTATCTCAAAGTAAAAAGCACATTGAAGGTCAATATTCGAAGTAGTATTGAAATTTCTGTACACTAGAATGAGGCTTGAGATCATTGAAGCTACTTGCTCGTCTAGTGATTTAGGTATACAAAATATACGATTTTCCAACGGAATTGATGGATAGCAATTCCGTTCCCGTTTGGGTGGATACCCAAACGGGTAAGTGGATATGCATTATTATTTTCGATGGCAGTTAATTATTGTTTATTTAATATAATAATGAAAGCCTTTGACATGAGTTCTAAAAATAAGAACGGCCCTAGTGAAATGCTGTCCAACAAAAATTCAATTATGGACTTTTCACATAGCACCATCTAACCCCAAACTAAGCAAAGCTTTTAATATGGGAACCAAATAACTGACACAATAATCCTTTTTTTTGTATTTACAAACAATACCCAAACAAAAAACAAACACCTACACGTCTTGTCCTGGGTGGGAATCAAACCCACGTCTTACAGCTCTCAAGGCAGAGATACACCCAACTTAGCTACAAAACTATTAAGAAAATTTAAAGAAGAGGATTATAAAGGATATCTGTTAAATAGTTTCAAAGTTTCCAATATTATACTGCACGGACATCAGCAATACGTACTGCACGCATTTCAGTGTGCCCTGACCTTTATTTAATTGAATTATTAAATAAACGGAGGCACAAACAAGTTGACACTTTTAGCTTGTTCATGAAGTCGATTTGTGTTTTTGTGAACTAAATATTTGTTTTGTTTCAGGCTTGTGGTATGTGGTTATTGTGTGAAGTGATATTTCAGGGCTATGATATTTATAGTACAAAACCATGAACGGTTTACCTAATGAACCCAAGGTACTTTAATACAAGTAGCTAGTTAAGTACTAGCTATGCTACGTAGTAACTTGGCCATAGCCAAAGATTGTGTTAAGCTGTGTTCATTGGATTACATGAAGACATAGTCCAGCAATGGACTGAAGGCTGAATATGACGAAGTCAGATGTTTCCTTTATCATGATGAAGTTAGATTATATTTTAGCTAGATTTTTTTCAACTCTTTTTTTTTAACATTTAAAGCTAGCCAATCCATATAATAAATGTAGGGTTGACTCGGAACAGTTAAATTGTCTTTCGTTTTTCCTTTCTTTCAGTTTTGTATGCGTGACGAACAAAGGCAAATATTACCATGCGGAACGAACAAAATACATTAAAAAAAAAAAAACAAAAAAAAAAAAAAATGTTGTGAGCCCGAAGACTCGGGACGAATATGGCATAAATGTTTGTTACACAGTAAAAAATACAAAATATAGATTAATCAACCCGAGTAATACTAATAGAAGTAATGTTGGTAGGCAAGTGGTAGTTACGTAGTAGTTAAGAATAGTACGTTTTTATTACCGTGTTATTGTGAACAGTAATAAGTAGCTTGTTGAAGTTTTCACAAAATATGACATGACTGTGTATTATTAGAATATTAAGTTATAAAAATGTTCCAAAGCATATTGCCTTGAAATGGAATGCGTGGCGTTATGAGAAAACAAATTATTCAAATCATAATAAGTGGAAAACATTTCGAAATTGAATGTATACTTGAGTACCAAATTGACCTGGTGGTTATTCTAGTGACGTTCGTAATTAGCTTTCTTAAAAAAAAATCTATTACCTACAAGGATTTTTTTACGCTAGTGGTATTTTAGTGGAAAACTGTACCGATAACGAGTTAAATGGCAAGTTTAGTGTGTGAAACAATGCAAATAGCAAATGATTTCCAAATCAATGAACATAGGTTTTTCTAAGATCTTTTTTCTGAGTTAAATCTAAGTAAACCAACTTTTTGGGGTATTTTTTTTCGTATACCTACTCAAAAACTATACAATGTGTAACAAAAAGACGTGATAACACTCATCATTATGAACAACTTTTGCGATGGGCCTAACCCTAATCTTGAGGAAAAAAACTGTTGTTCCATGGAAAAAAATCATTGACCTTAGGCAAAATGTAGGAAGGACATTAAATAAATAAATAAAATACAAAAAAACTGGCCACTGGGACTCTCAAAGCGTGTACCTCTCACTTAGGCCAATCTTGGGTATTTTGCGTCCAATCACTGGTAGTTTTCTTAACTTCGTAGCCAGCTATGGAATAAATGCGAAAATGAATAAATTTAGAAGACCTCGTCTGCCCCGCAGGGAGCTAATGGGTTTAATACTAAACTTTATGACTCTAAAAATTACGCCAATAATTGCTATAAGTCGCATAGCTATTATAAACATAATAAACAGTGACATTATATCGAGTAGTGTACAGAATACACCCACATTTGAATCAGATGTCATCACTTGGCTGTGATCTCCTACAGGTCAGAATAAATTTGTTACTTCGTACCACAGTTTATGTCAGTATTACTAGTCAAGTTACTTATAAGTCGCGTTGTTACTAGTCTGTAACTTACTTGATCAAGTAGATACTACCGGGCCTTATTAATAAACTTGGAGTATCTCCGGATTAGTTAATCCGTCTTATGTCATCATCCATCGAATAACCTATTTGAAAGAAAGGAAACGTAAAAGACTAGAACTGACAACCTATGGGAAAGAAAGGTTCTCGAGTGGCGACCGCGAACCGGAAGACGCAGCGTAGGAAGGCCTCCCACTAGGTGGTCCGACGACATTGTAAAAGTCGCGGGCAACCGGTGGATGCAAGTGGCAGGTTGTGGTACAGTGTGGCAGTCTAAGGGCGAGGCCTTCGTTCAGCAGTGGACGTCTCCGGGCTGATGATGATGATGAAACATAAAAGACGCAAGACGTGGTAGATAGTATTTAAATTATGCAAAACTTGGCAAAACACAGAATATATAGAATCCCATTTTTAGATAAGACAAAGTATTTGGAACAAATTTCTTTTTTCTAAACGTGCTACGAGTAATACTTGGCCGTTTTACCGATTGCGCTTTTTGTAGTATCAGTGGTTTATCATCTTCAAATTATGTTGAAATCTTGGAGGATTTAGCTCCTCTCACTTAATCATTGGTTGAAATGCGCGAACAAGACAGCGGCGTGCGGTGACATGTACCTCAACACCTAGTAAGCCTTCTTGGCATTTAGAGCTTAGGATAACAAGAAATATTACTCCAGACAATTAGTACAACATTTCTAGGTATTAAGTTTAAGCTCAATCCAACTGGGTAGAGTGGTCCGCTTCGGGACAGTTTCAGACTTATTTATTTAAACTAGAAATCTAAAAAAACCTGCATAACGTAAAACTGATATATAAAATAAATTAATAGTAAAAAGTTTTTTTTACTCAGCATCGAGTCGAGCTAACCAAAATATTGTCATCAGGTTTATGTAAGAATACCAAATTTCAGCCTTTTCAGGCTACGAGAACTGCAGTGCAAGTACCGTACTTAACGATCAATTTTTTTTACATTTAAATCGATAAAATTCGGTATTTTCTCAAATTCGTCAAATAAATCAGGTATACCGACACGTAAAATTAGCGACTTACAGAATCACGAGTACCGTTCTTTACCATCGAAAATGTTCACATTTAAATCGGTAAAATTCGATAAAAATCGGTATTTTCTCAAATTCGACATGTATTTCTCAAATCACCGATATTTTTAAAGCTTAAACAGTAAGAAAAATTATGACCCCTGGCAGGACTCGAACCTGCATACGAGCAATCCCTGGGTTTCAAAAAAATAAAATCTACTAATAAATCAGCTATACCGAAACGTCAAATTAGCGACACACAGAATGGTACTTCTACTGCTGGTTCAAAATTCAGTTGCAAATTTCAACCTAAACAAACTTACATAGGTACAAACATCGGAAGTTAAATAAAAGCTTGTAAAAAGGAACATGTTTTTTTTTTCATAATTTAGGAATAAACCATAAAATATGGAAGCTCACTTTCTGGCGTGACTGTGGTACGTCCTAATGATCATGAGGTCAAATGCCGCGACCTCTCAGGAAGCGAGGTCACAGTATTAATACGGTATTTAGGAGAGATGTTACCGTAAGCGCCGGCCAGGCGGCTCTTTTAATAACTCGCTGGCTTGGACGAATAAACCTATGATAGCAGGAAAGAGTTGAATTTGCATGGTTACTGGCTCACGTCATTATAGCATCATACATCAAAGCATCAGAAGATTCGTATCACGTCAATGTAATAGACTTTTTTTGAAATAGTTTGGACTGGACCTAGGTATGTCTTTAAACTGCAACCAGACCCACCGGAGGACGGGCAGCAGCGTCCTCTTGGTTAACGGTAGTGAGCATTCTGCGATCCCCAAGCCGCCTGCCAAGCGTGGGGATTATGGCAACACCACTCTATAAAGGTTCTACGTCCAGCAGTGGACGTTTAATGGCTGACGATGCATATAATTTGTATATGTAGGTATACATTTCTCTTTAAGTACTAGAGAGAACCTGCTAATTTTTGTTTTCAATTGAACTCCTATATTTATTAAATTCAAATTACCTGAAATTTTTAACTTGTTTAAAAAATTGTTTCACAAAATACTGCGCTCGCCTCAAAATGCCTCGCCCTAAGTACCTATCAAAATTTGATATTCTGTTAGTGTGCTTAAAATAAAGTACCCACTTATGAAAAATGTTTGTTATACTGCAGGTAGCACTCATTAGAAATATCAGAATCACAGTTCTGGATATTATCTCCTAATAGTTATCTGAGACTAAAGTCACCGCGGCGACATTTGCTCATGTGATAGATTGAACATAAAATCAGATTCTCACATATTACGTTAAAGAGAGCATCGCATTTTCAAGTTTGCAAAACAACCACGTAGTGCACTTCACCTCATAAAGTGAAATTAACAACTAACTAATAGACCGGGAAGGTTCTATCTGTAACCATACTTCATCAAGTACCAACATGACACAGTCATTGAAATGCAAGTACTCAGACAAAGAGTGATGTGAGCCAGCCATTAAGCCATAATTCAGCCATTTGTAGCGAATACATTTTGATAGGTATTTTGTGCACTGTATCAAGTAATTATATGATGACGTCCAGCAGCAAAAAGCCGAACCGCTTTCCATGCGTTTCCGCTACTGTTCCTGTCTGACGGCGGCCGACTAACAATTGCGGTCCGGCTAAGCGTACCTAAAGTTCATCGAAACCATAGACAAACTGCTAATCGACATAGACATCGCACGTTTATAAAACTTTAGGTACGCTTGGCCGGACCAGGATCGTTAGTCCGCCGCTGTCAGACAGGAAGAGTATAGCGGGAACGCATGGGAAGCGGTTCGGCTTTGGTTAGCTGAATTGGGGCCCAGTGGGCTAAGCTGAGCTGATGATTATGATGACGAGAACCTATGGTCAACCCCTACTCCAACCACTATAAAATACAAACATGTCCTCCAATGTATTCATCCAAGCTGTGGTCAAAAATATTTAAACAAGAGTCACAAAGTGAATAGCAAGTTTCGACCCTGCTCGATTTACGTCAACTAGTCCATGAACTATGCGATGCTAAATGAAGAACAGATTTATCATCTCCATCATTGTCAACTTAAATGATAAGTGCTTGACTGATGTTGATTGCATTATTGCAAAACTGTTTGTCTTTTTATTTAGAATACCTTGATATGTCGGAAACCTTGATTTTGATAAAATAATGAAGGAAGGATTAAGATTATGCTTCCTTTCTTAACAGAATTATATCCTTGCAGAACATTACAAACAAAAAATATTTTTTTAAACCTCCACGACACAACAATACTTAATTATGAATTGTGTTATGTTAACACAGTGTTATTACTTTAACTCTGAGGATCTCCTTCCCGGAAGAGCATGTTGCCGGACTCCAAGATTATCGTATCCTGTCCCTCTCTTCGGGTTTCAGATAATCCCATGATGTCCCATCGCTTCTTGCTCAATTTTTCCTCCAGCTCGACAACCTTCTCGTCGGTCCTCAGCGTGCGAATGGTGTGTGTTGCCAGGGCCATAGTCGTATGTTGGGGGTGGTAGCGGGGCGTCTTCCGGGGATTCTTAGCACCCCTTGCTCCTCCGTTACCTGACCTGCTACCTAGGTCAGGAATAGAAGAGCTGCCGGGGACTGGGGGGGCTTATGGTTTTCTGTCATATTGTGTTTTGCCATAATCCCCACGCTTGGCAGGCGACTTGGGGATCGCAGAGTGGTAATGTCGTTAGCTAAGAGGATGCTGCTGCCCATCCTCCGGTGGTACTGGATGCAGTTCCAGGACGTGCCCCTATTACTCTAAGGTTAATTAGCAGTATTAGGCCAATACCCATCGCTGATGGATCACAAACCTTTTACGAAAACCATATCTAAATCGGTCTACCCGTTTTAGAGATAAATATTGGGAGCATTGCAAAAAACTAATGCACTACAAACACAATCTCTCACCTTAAAAGCATACATTCTCCGCTCTGTCGTGGGTAAAAACAGTAAAAACGTAATTTCATTAATCATTTCAATTTAAGCATATTGTATTTTTAATAATTATGTAGACAGGCAAACAAAATTAAGTTTGTAGGCAAAAACTACTTTAAAAAAATCCGGCCGAACATACCTAAACTGCGGAGTGATACCCCCCCTGGTATAGCTAGTAAACAAAAATTTTCTTCCCTGTTTCTTAGCCAGTTATAAGTGGCAAATATGCGATAGACAACCAACTACCGTTTTCTAAACCAAATCGGAAAGGTTTCTCTGTTGTTCTTAATGCAGAAGACGGAGATAATGAGAGTAGTTTACGAATCGCATCCGTTTCGATTGGGTTCAGATTACGGGGAATGAAGGTAAGCGATCCGATGCTCACCTTACACCTTTTATCTGAGCATAGGAGTACGCTGAAAACCAGCCCTGCGCGACCCTCCGGGAGCATGCAGCACAGCGCTGAGCGTACCCTTATTGCCGAACAGCGACTGTTTTGTTTTATTTTAGTGTTGTTCCTCGTGTTTTTGGCAATAAATATATTCTTATTCTTATTCTTATCATCGCCGCGTACGGACGCCTAAATTACCAGGAGCATAGTCATGAGCTGCCAACCATTAAAGACCCTATTCATCCTTTGTTTGAGACGATTCAGTTTATAATTCGGTGCAATAACCGTTACTTAAAAAAAAGTTTTTCGGTCGATGTGTTAGCCCAGTAAATAATTAAAGAATCATAGTTACTTGATTCAAAAACTTGATTGTCATAAATTACACCAAAAAATATATAATGCCGATGCGCTAATCTAATTTATAACAGATCTAATCTAATTAATCTAATCTAATTTATAACTAGGAATTAATACAACATAAACGTCAAAGTAATAAAATAGAGTCATAAATAATGTTACTAGTGGAATTCTTATTTTTTTTTTTACTTAGAAGTGTTAAGTCTATGTTAATGTGTTTTTTGCAGTGTTTTTAATATCTGTTAGATAATGCATACTGTTTTTGTTACCTGTAGGCGTTGTATGTCGCAAGTATATATTACAGAGGATGAGCATTGGATAATTATGCATATTATGACTAGAAAAGAGTGCTCTTTTCAGTATTATGATCCAAAATCAGAAGCAAGCGCCTTACAATACATAACTAAGTATACACTGATTATTTACGTTTTCAACCGACTTAAAAAGAAGGTTCTCAATTCGACAGTAGTTTGTTATCAGTCAGTTGTTTTTATTTTTGTTACGCAATGGGAAGTTTTCTGACTGCTGTCAAAACGTAGTTCTACAGCCAAAGGATAGATGGCGCTGGAGAGATATGGCCCACTTTTTTCGCATTTTTCTTTTGAAAAACCAGTTAACTCACCTTCAGTGCTTCACTTCACAGTTCGCGTTCGTTGGTGAAGTGTTTTTCCAAGTTTTCTTGTATCATGTTGTTGAAATTCTCATAAATTATTATTGTTACGTTACGATATTGTTATTATTTTTTGTTGATAGTAATTAATTAATCAATTGGCAAGGCAATTTTAATTGACTAATTTGCGTAGAATAACGAAAGTTTAAGAAATACTATGGGCAAGTACTTTGTTATACAAACAATAACCACAAAAAACGCATGACAGATCTGATATAAAAATGAAATAAGTTTACTTTTGATTTCTTGACCTTTTTACTTTGTTTCATTCGTTCAAAATCTACAGAACCACAGACAAGATAGTGCAACTATTCAGGGCCATGTCTCTTCATTGCCATCGAACGGATTTCTATGAACTATATGTTTTTTGTTTTATTTATACGGGAATACTCACGTTTAATTAAATCGGATACTCCGACCTTAGTTTCGATCACATCCGGTGACCTTTTTCAAAGAGTGAAAACAGAGCCCGACGCGCGCGCAGCTGCGTCCTGCTTAGGAAAAATGTGTCAAAACCACGTCAATTTTCATAATAAAATTATATTAATTTTTTTATTGGCTATCAGAAAATCGCCCATTAGAATTGATTTTGATGATTCTTTTTTGTTTGGGAAGTCGTTCAGAAATCGGTTCAGTAGTTTGGTTTTTAAATCTAAATTTCTGGAAAAATATGTCATCCAGCTAATCAAAATTAAAGTCGGTTGTAACTATGTTTATCACCGGGACTTAATCGCGCACCAAACTTTTTGCAACATGTTTTTTTAAGGTACCTACTTGTTGTGCGAACTTTTACACTGTAGAATGCGCAATTCTCCAATCTGAGTTTCAATTCCCAAGAAATTTGCAAGTAAATCATATTTTTGGCCCTGGCAAGAGTGCCTTTGTCAACCGCATAATTGAAATTGCAGTCATAGCATGTATATGTTCACATAAAGGAAAAATGCTATATTATGGAGATTTGTTTAACAATGCAGTTCAACCGTTTGTTTTTATGTTTGTAAAGTGCAAGGTGAGCATAAATTGTCGAGACTTTCATAACTCTGAATTAGAATAAGAATAAGAACATAAAGTAAATAAATAAAAGAAAATTAGAAATTTTTTTTTTTTTTTTTTTTTTTTTAGAATATTTTAGGCACACGGTTTACCTATTTTACAGAATTCAAGGTTTTCTAAACCAATAATGGTTTTTTCTATACCTCATAAAGTAAATAAGTAAACGGCAGTTTGAGTAGAAAGCCCTTCAGCCAGAATTAATAATGACGTCATGCAGAAGCATTTGATAAGACTTAAAAGCTTGTTCGCTCGAAGAACTGATAACTGTAGTGTATGCGTTATACCATACACACGCTGTCTCGTGTGTCCCTGTGTTGGTTAGCAAACGTCACTGTCACGAGAGCCACGGGCGCGAGTGGACGGGGAGTGTGCTAGATAAAATACGTGTGCATTGTCGAGCCAGTGGTGTTATATAGGTAACAACAAACCGTACAATAACCAATGGGGAAGAAAGGTTCTTGAGTGGCGACCGCAAACTGGAAGGCACAGCATAGGAAGGCCTCCCACTAGGTGGACCGACGACATTGTAAAAGTTGCGGGCAACCGGTGGATGCAAATGGCAGGTTGTCGTACAGTGCGGCGGTCTAAAAGGGAAAAATCTCAAAAATCTTTTTAAAAAAACTTGACAATGACGACTTTATGAGCTTTTAAAATTACATTGTATATTGGAAGCTAGAGGACACTATATTTTTCAAATTTGGTATAACTTAATTTTTACCTGAACCGGGAAGCAATTAACTGAGTATTCAAAATGAAGTCCAAAAAATCCAATTCATTCTAACCAATCAAGTCACAAAAACTAAATAAAGAATGAACAGACTAAAAAATACAAAATGTCAATATTACTTTTAAGTTGTTAACCTTTACACCATAATTTTATACTTTGTGTATTTAAAAATGCAAATTGCAACAATTTTTTTGTACTAGCTACGCCCCGTGGTTGCTCCCGCGTGAGAATGAAAAACGGCGACGATGATGATGACCATCATCGTCATGAAACTTTTAAACTTTCGCGATTTGAACACATAATTATGTTTATCACCGGGACTTAATCGCGCACAAATAAATTTATCAATTTATTTTAATCATTCAGCTCGTGACCACGGCCATTGGAACATGGTCGAAACGTCGAGGTAAATAAAAATAAATGTATTTGTGCGCGATTAAGTCCCGGTGATAAACATAATCATCATCGTCATATTAGAAAGTAACCTATTGTATGATATTCTGCGAAATAAGCTATCTCTATTACGAGTTTCATCCAACTCCATTCAGCCAATTGGCGTGAACAGGTAACAACAGCCCACAAATTACGTCGTGATCTGTTTTCACTCCACGCAAAGGTCACTGGATGTGATTGAAACTATCACATCATCAACAGCCGGAAGACTTCCATTGCTGGACGAAGGAAGAAGAAAGAAGGGAGAGGCCTTAAAGAGAGGTGTTGCAATAATCCCCACGCTTGACAGGCGGCATGGGGATCGCAGAATGGTTACCACCGTTAACCGAGAGGACGCTGCTGCCCGTCCTCTGGTGATTCTGGTTTTGTTATTGATGTGTGTCAGTCTAGAAAGCTGAGACTATATTTAAGCATATTTAGAAGTTAATTGCCTTTTAGAAAAATCATAAAACGGAACATCAAATGTTATCAAACATTTATTCTTGTACAATTAATTTTTAACTTTTTTGCTCAAAAAACCCGTCATTTTAGCGTACCAGAGCGGGGATAAAATAGCATATTTTCCTGTAGGGTAGTTTTTTGTCTGTTACCAACGAGCCTACAAAATAGAAATAGTAGATTGTTTACCAAGGGAGATAACAACTATTTTAAAGGCGAGAGTGTTTCTTTGAATCGAGAGCGGAGCGAAGGATTCTAGAATAGAAAGTAGGTACCTAGTAGTAGTTCTAAAGTAGAATCTTGAGCACATCGAGGTATTCAAATTACGTCACTCGAGCTTAAAAATAGTGTTGATCCCGTGGTGAACCCTCTACCTTTTATAACTTTTACTTACAATATCCATATTCCAAATTCAAATCGCTTTTCGTCCCTAGTGCAAAAAACGGCCATATTGTTCGCTGTTTGTGAAGAACAAACTCAATCTTTTTGAATAGATGTCATAAAAAATCCATTTTAAACCCGGTTTCTATTTACTTCCGAGCTTTATCTCGTACTAGCTGACCCGCCTTTTTTATTTTATATGAACTATCCAAATCCAAATTTTTATGAAAAATACAAAAACAAAGGACTGTTATACAACACCCCCCCCCCCTTTCCCCCCTCTTAGGGAGCGAATTTCAAAAAATCAAATGGAACAAACCACGTGAAAAATATCCGAGTCATAACATTGGCAGTTTCTGCGATTTCCTATAGATAACTTTGCACCCCCCATAAATCGCTTCTACGGGTTGATATTGAAAAAATATGAATTAAACATTTTTTTCCCCTTCCTCAATATGTATACGAAATTGAAACGCGGTAACATCGAAAAAAAATTTTTTCCATAAAAATCTTGCACGCTCCATTTGAGTGAAATTTCGCAAAATCCGTTCTTAGTGAGCACCTACGTCTTAACAGACCACATGCAAAATTGCACAGTCGTAGCTTTGGTAGTTTTTGACATTTCTTGTCTGTAAGGTATGCGCTTCTCTTTTATACCAATAGATAATGTGTAATTTTATCCCCTTGCATAACAATCTACTAATATTACATTGTGTTAAAGATGTTATGTGAAGTTCTGGAGAATCTAGTCATCGAGCAGAGCAGATTAGAGCTGGCCACGATTCAGGAATCGCTGCTTTTAGAGCAGCGCCATTTGTTAGCGATCGATTGTATTTCTATACGAACGAAGCGAACTCAATAATGTTTATTCTTCCAGTATGTGCTCTTATCTAAAACTATACGACAAAATATAGCGTACTGTAAGGGGCAAACATTTTCTTCATAAAATATTTGTAGCAATGAAATGGTTTATCCAACTGTTCTATACTGTCGGCCTTACTTAAAAACGCCGCTCAAAACTTAGTCACTGCTTAAACTTCTCTGTCTTGTTCTTGCATGTTACACTTCACGCCAGAGAGAAGATGGCAGAGCATTTTAAGCAGTGATTAACGGTTGAGAAGTTTTTTTAAGTATGACTGTGTATCTCTAGTGTATTTCCACTGTACTATCGTATCGTGAAATGGTTTATAGGATTCACAAGATATTTACATAACAACATCTCAACATAACATGTAACACTATGTTACCACAAATGTTTTATCTTTTTATTACAATTATTGAGCATAGATTGATTTCAAAATACGTATGTATTTCAAGATAAATGACACGAAATGCAGCGGATCCTCCACTTTAAAATTACTGATTTGACTAGTTTTTTTACAATTTAACCTTTTGACCGCCACGACGTATAATTGCATCGCCGTACCCTGTACGCCAAGGCACCAAAAATCTTTGGTAATTAAAGATAAACTTCTATTCAAGTCATGGCGCTGATACACAAAACCATAGATTAAGAATAATTAACAACTTAATCTATGACAAAACCAAACTCGGAACGTCTACGGGCTTTCGTGACGGTGAAAAGTTTAAACACAGAATAGTATAGATAGGATACAAGTGCAAGTGTGCAATGTTGGTCATTACACCCGTGGTGGTATTATGCAATAAGAGAGCTGAGAGTGTAATTACCAACACACGCGCTTCATACGACGTTTTTCATCGCACTTGCGAGGAAAAAAACAAACTTGCATTGTTATTACAAACAATCTAATACTATAAGAATTTTTGTCTGACTGACTGACTGACTGATTTAATGACTGACAGACAACGCACAGCCTAAACCGCTGGTCGTACAGACTTGAAATTCGGAGGGTGTATTCGTCTTGATGCGTAAGGGCGTACTAAGAAAGGATTTTTCAAAATTTGACCCCGTAATTCGTACAAAAATTTACTCGGGATGATTTAAAGTGGTGAATTTTGGGAGCGGGCCGAATTTCTTCCATTCGCGGACGAAGTCGCGAAGTCGAGGATATTCGCCAAAGAACCAAAGTTACCAACGTAGCTCTTAGGGTTTGCAAGTTGAAGTGGCAATGGTCACTGGACACTGGGCAGGCTACATCGCTCGAAGAACTGATAACCAATAGGGAAGAAAGGTTCTTGACTGGCGATCACGTACCGGAAGAGGGTACGTAGGCCTCCTTCAGCAGTATCAGCAGTGCACGTCTCCATGCTGATGATGATGATTAGTATTTTTATAATTTTGATAATAATCAACTACACACAGAGGAAACGTTAAGAAACAATTGCAGAAAATAGCGCACAGGTTTTATTTAGCTGCTTAAAAATTCTTTGTTGGTAAAGGCATATGACATTTACGCCTAGTTCGTAAAAAAAAGTATGGAACATTTGCACCACTAGGCCACCTGAGTATTGGAAATGCCCTATGCCTTTAAAAATGCTTCGTGTACCTACGTACGCAAATAACTTGCAGTAAGATATAAATATAACTTAACCAAGTTATACCTATTATGACACTAGTGCTGTAATGTAAAGTAAAAAGCAGGCGTGTGTAATATCTTGGATTATGGGCCTAAAAGATCCAGAGAGTATTAAGATCCACTTTCAAATAATGTTGTATGCTTACTATCAAAAGGACTCCCCCAAGGTCTCTCTGCAGTTCTCTCGTTACCTATTATTTTAAATAGTCAAAAGTAAATGATATTAAAACGAAATAATTATTCATTATTTGTTACGTTATGACTTATGATAAACAACAAAACAGCTTTTGATACTTTCTGGAAATTCTTTAATGTTGTTAAATCTTCAATAATATCTTGTATAGTACATACATTTTAGCTCTGTGAAAATGTGTGAGCGAGAGAACTAATAGACGGGAGAGTTCCTGTTAAGTAGGTACTGACTATAATAACTACACCCATTGAAGGACAAAAACGACGGGCAACGTACTCTCTAGAGTTTGTATTGTATAAAAAATTTTAAACACTAAAAACTGACGGTTGCAAAACAATACTTATAAAATATAATACGCTCTTAAAAAAAAATACAAACGACTTCAACTTCGAATACCTGAATGACATCTTCATATTTTCTAGTAATTTTGATTTAAAAACCAAACTACTGAACCGATTTCTTTAAAATGTATATGGAACCACCTCTATTAAGTATTACCTACCAAACAAAAAAAATATCATCTTAAGTCGCGGAGTAATCGCGTAATATAAAAAAAACATACAGTCAGTGAAAACCTTCGTTTTTGAAGTCGGTTGAAAATGAAGAATTATTTCCCGTCCTTTGGCAGGAGGTAGCTCAGGACCGTCAAAACTGGAAAAGTCCAGGGTTTTGCCCAGCAGCAGCAGTGGGACTCCATAGGCTAGCAACAACAACAACAGCAAATTGCAAAAAAAAGTTCTAAACCTAACCCCAAAATAAAATCAAAGGCCCTCTGTGACATTTCGTTAGCACTTTATAAACGATTATCTGACTCAGACTCTGTTAATATATACAGCAAGGTCAGATATTTACCGTGATCAAAAAAGTTTCTTCGCTAACTTTGCCTTCACTGTGCAAACTCCAGACTGTCTTAGTTATAACAACTGCTAAGAGATGGCGCTTCATTACTATGTATTTTTAAAGACTTGAAGATGTTCTAATAATCAATTATCAAATAGATTTTACACATTTTTTAATGTATATTTTGACTTGAATGGTTCATCATCATCATCAGCGTCCACTGCTGGACGAAGAATAGAATAATATTTATTATCATAAAATTACATTCATAACAATTTTACTAATAATAATAATACGCTTTTACAAAAAAATACAACCGACTTGAACTTCGAATACCTGGATGACATATTCATTTTTTCTAATAATTTTGATTTTAAAAACCAAACTACTGAACCGATTTCGATAAAATTTATATGGGACCATCTCAGTATTACCACAGAATATATAATAGTACTAAGTACAGAAACTCCACTCCGCAAAGGAATTGAAATAAATAAGTACTCCATCTACTAGTCAATAAAGTAGCAATTCAACTCGCACAGCGCTGGATACCGCTCGCTATATTCACCTAGATATACTCTCTATATATCTCTATAGCTCTCTTTCTATCACGTATGCTTAGTTACATACAACGAGGCTAGCGTGCGGGTGGCGACTGACTTCTGCCTTGCATTGTCCTCCCGGACGGACCGCCACGCCGGCCGAATATACCTAAACTGCGGAATGACACCCCCCTGTTATTACCTACCAAACAAAAAAGAATCTTCCAATACAGTTCATAATTGGTGGAATTGCGTAACATACATACAAAAAAACATACAGGCGAATTGAGAACCTCCTTTTTTGAAGTCGGTTGATAAAATATATGAATGCTTCTTTACGGTCATGGTTTATTTAATCTATGATTAATAAATCATTGATGGGTCATCCATTTGGTTCAAGGCCAAGAGTTTTCTTAGTCTTCCTTAGTTATTGCAAGTACTTAAGGGGGAATCCAGTGAGCGATACAAACGTATTTCCCTATTTTCTTCCTGGATAACATCTCTTGCTGAAAAATAAATAAAAATTAAATATATATATGACGGAGGAGGATCCTTCGCCATCATCATCATCAGCACTCATCGTTGATCATCTCAGCAGTGGGCGTCGTCGGTGGGTAGTGTCGGATGAAGAAAACAAGCTCGTACAATCAATCAAATTATAATCTTCACAGGCACAGTACAGTAATCAGGTAGGCACAAATAAGTTGTAGGTAGGTACGTATCACAGAACGCGCGATGGTTCAGTATCCACCGCACGCGCCGCTCGCCAATGGGAAAGTGAAGTCACCGATCGACGGCGCGCACGTCACCGACTCCATCGAATGCCACCAGATGGCACTGGCGTCCCGGATACGACTCGATTGCGACATATATATTATATATACATATATATTTATTTTTTTGATGATGTCTGACATGTCTAACAGTAGACCTACAAATTATAAAACAAAATTGCTCTGGAGGCCTTATCCAGGAAGAAAATAGGGGAATAAGTTTCTGTGGAGAATCGGTCACCGGATTCCCTCAAAGATGGCGCTTTACTAAATTTTTATCTTCATCCGTAGAAAAGACTTCAACGAGTTACTTTGGTAGATAGTAATTCCTTCGTAACTTGTGTTACATGAATTCTAATGGATGCTCATTGCTCATCTATTTTTGTTTCGTCATCTTTCATATTTTTGTTTAATGCGAATTAATAATAATAATTATTATATATAAAGAGCGGCAAACAAGTAGACACTTTGCCTGATGGTTAGTTCACACCGCCTAATGGACGCCTTACTTAGTAGTAAAAAGTAGTTTAATTAAATGTGAGTATTCCCGTATAAATAAAACAATATGTATTTAATTACTTAGTCGATTATGAAAGTTATTATTAGTTCAATTTCACCCTTTTTAACTCTATTGTGGTCAATCCAATTCAAATTGTAAAACTTTGGATATAAAGATTAGTAATTCGAAAAGAAAAAATAAACAATAAAATAAAAAATCTATAAATTTTATACACAATAATTATTTATTGTGAATAACGCCGTTGCCTTTCATACAAGTTAATTAGTAATACAAAAGTGGTCCAAGTTATTGCGCCTGCGCAGTTTTCCATAGCATTCCTGTATAGACAGCTTGTCTTATGAGTTGCGTGACAAGTATGGAGTTATATTATATCTCAAAGTGAATGATCTGTCGTGATATTGATATCGCAACGTGACAACACTATTTTGGGTGGAAAATTTAAGATTGGTCATCTCGTCTGTTTGTGAATAAAACCGGGATAGGTTCAATCATGAAATGACACTCTGAAGTTGCCAAAACTGAAACTAAGTTGGGAAGAGGCAGAAGCTATATATTATAGCCATTATACTGTCGTACCGCCTAGAGCCCGAAAAAGTGACATCATTTCATTGTCGATATTCTAAAAAAAATAAGAAATTATCTGATTACACTTTTATTGTGCGATCTACTAAACAGTAGAATGCGCTTCCCACGTGGGTTTTTCTAGATAATCTGGGTATCAAGTCGCGAGTGAATTGATTTCTTCTAAGTAAGTGTGTTCCATCGTAGAGCGCATCTTCGCTTAACATCAGGCGTTCGAACGTAAGTCTATATTTAAATAAATAAAAAAGTCTTTACCCAGTTCTGTTGATCCATCGGGTTAAATACAATACAAATTATATCGTCTGACAGGGTTAAAATTAGAATGGTAGTTCGCAAAATGACTTCATCTCACTTAGGCCATATCTCAAAATATCCGAGTCGCAATTTGACTTAATGTAATCTATTCCACATCTCAAAATGTCTAATTTTCAAAATGATCACATTGTTGATAGTCAACATCACAAAAAGTACATTTGGACCCGTTAGGTGGCGCTGCGATCGAATTCTAAGTGTATTTTATTGTTTTTTTTCGTATTAGGACCCATGACCAAAATGCTTCTTTCTACTTTGCGGAAAAGTTAAGTATTGCCCTACGATGCCGTTGCCATGGAGACATAGTATGGAACCCTATCATAAGCAAATCCCTTACTATGAAAACAATTGATATTGATCGTTTCAATTGTGTTTGACGGCAACAAATTATTTATAGTTAATTACCTACTAAAAATGTATAATCAAAATGCGCTATTATACGTAGTAATTCAGCAAATACAATATACTTAAAATAAAAAAGTCCTTATAAGTTTTTTGTGTATTTTCCCTTTAATATAACACTAACTATGTTCAAACAGGCGTAGGTATTATAAATTTGGACGCTTATTATTTTTTATTTCTTTCATATTAACTAGAATAATTGTATGGTTTAACTATTGATGGATTAGACAAATATCAAACCAGAATATTTTAATCACAATTTCATAATTATAATACAAATCTTACACTAATATTAACATTTTGTCGTAATAAACGTGTACAGGCAGTGATACAAAGGCTTACAAAAGTAATATGATAAATATTTCCATGATTTTGCTGGACCAAAGTATATCTTGGTAATTATTACTGCTGAGAACTCTACTTCGTTCACCTCAGTATAGACAGATAATAATGGTACCAAAAGTTTAGTACAACAACTTGTTTTACAACAATAATACCATGACAGAATACAACACATAGAATACAACAACTTGTTTTAACCGACTTCAATAAAGGAGGAGGTACTCAATTCGGTTGTATGTTTTTTAACTCAGAACTCCGTCATGTATAAACTGATTTGGAATATTATATTTCACTTGAAAGGATAAAATTTCAGATTGATCCTAAAGGAATTTCATCAAAATGGGATCTGCAGTTTGAAATTTTAAATCAAAATTACTAGAATATAATTTAATTAAAAAAAAGACTTGTTAGCTATAAATAAACTTAAATTTCCAAAACAATTGGTCGTTTAATACAAAAGACTTTTATATAATAATATAAATATAACATACCAGGTATGACACAATGTCATACAATGTCTTCTTTTGGGAATTATAACGCTTTCAGAATAATAATCTTCTTAACGGTTGTTACATTCGTAAGCAGCCTACATTACGTATTAAAAATTCCAATATCAATAATTCTAGCAAGTGCTCTGTAAATTTTTTGCAAGTATTATTAGTACATTTTGTGCAAATAAAGTATTATACGTAAATAGCTATGTGTATTTTGTGTGTATCAAAGATTATATTATAGTATCTACTATGCTAATAGTGTGTAGGTACCCAACATTAGTTTGAATCTTATAGGACAATTAAATTAGATTAATTAAACTAATATAATATTTCAGTAAATATTTACATATTAATGACAAACAAAAAAAAATAACATTAATGATTTCTATGACAAATTATTGTTATAAAATATAATTTATTTAAATGAAAATTTGGCAAGCTCCATAGATACAGAAAACCTAATCATTATATCAGTATCAATTATATTATTAATAAAAAATAGATCATTTATTATTTTATACAACACATATTTGTACATACATCTAAGTACGATAATAACAGAAAAAATAAAATACAAAAAAACTATAAGCGTTCTAAATAAATACTAGTACAGCACATGTATTGAAGAAATCACAAGAAGAGGTGTGAACCTACATTTATGTTAATGAATACTGGCTGAGACGCATTGCACACAGAGTGAAGAGTGGAGGCGGCGTCGCGGCGGGGCGGAGGCGCGCTTCTCCTAGCTTTTCTGTACAATCAAATTGGTCAGCGCACACTGCCAAAGTCACGGCGCAGTGTAGGCGGCGCCGGGGCGGAGTCAAAGTGGCTCATAGTGGCGCAGCGCGGGCGCCTTCATCTTGACTCTTCTACCTCGCCGCCGCCTCGTCTCCGCCTCGACTCTGGCAGTGTGCTATGCGCCTTAGTTCGTCAAGTTAGTGTTGTCCTACCACCAGTGGCCATGGTGGCCGTAGTATCCGCCGTAAGGCCAGTAGCCGTAACCCCCTCCGCCGTAGTATGGCCAACTCCAGCTGCTACCGTAGTAACCTGTATACATAAGTCATATTTTATCAAACAATCTCGTCATCTCAGTAATACTAAAACTATTTATATTAAAAAGATATGCTTATAAACGAAATAATCATCTGGTACAATAAATTATTAAGCGTTTAGATTAATTCAAGGTGTAACACTGTTAAAATAATTAAATTAGATCAGACTCAGGAAAAACTAGGCCCTATTTGTTGTACGCTCTTCACTCTATATTATAAGTCTGTATAGTGTACTTTTCAATATGTTAGGAGTGATTTAATGTGAAGCATGCATAATGATTACAAATACGTTTAAACTGTAGACTTGAAAAGTATGGTGAAATACGTAGTAGTGTACTTCAAACGGGGCATAAAGAATATAGGACATTTTGACGTAGTGGGTAAAAAGGGCCATATTTTTTTAATATATATAGTGTAGGTATGTAACAGTTTCACTACCTAGGTTATACGTGCATAGTTTTATTATGAGAAGTGTCCTTTTAATTGTACCCCTACAGTTTTTTTTGGTAAAAAGTACTACCTATTATCCTTTTACTTAGTTATCTACTAAGTACTAAGAACTTTTATAATTTATTATTCAGTACTAGGGGTACTAAATACTAAGAAAACTAAGTAATAGACGAGGCGAATAAAAAAATTTTGGTACTTATATTCGTAATAACGTGAAAGAATTGAAAGGCCGAGTAGTAGCTTTTCAATTCTTCGTTATTTATCGGCATTGTATATATTTATATCATAGCATAGCAATCCTGCTAATATCTTAGCTACCAAAAACGGCATTAATTTCTGCCTCTAATCAGAGGTTGCTTTAATCCCCAAGCTTGGCAGGCGGCTTGGGGATCGCAGAATGCTCACCACCGTTAACCAAGAGGACTCTGCTGCCCATCCTCTACTGGTTCCGGATGCAGTTTAGGGACAGACCCAGGTCGCAGGAATTATTTTATTAATGAAATTATTTTATTAATTTCAAAATTCATCACCGTTTTTTATTATCGCGCGGATGGAACCGCAGGTCACAGCTATTTGAAAAGAGATCTAATTCTTGCCAACTCTGGTATGGCTGATGGTAAGCGATGGTTGAGATAAAGCAATCACCTCAAATTCGAAAAAAACTATGATTTTGAAAAAAAACAAAGCATTTTTCTATGGAAAGCAGTTAATATGGAAGCAGTTTTCTATGGGAAGCAGATCAGTTTCGTAGTTGTAGCCCCATGATCCGTTTTGTAACTCTATGAAATCGCAAGTAAATACTTCCAAAGATGTGAATGGTAACGCAAAGCACAAAATCAATTCCAACATTAAAAACCCCAATCAAAAAGCAACACCGGGTTTTCTGTTTCTTGGACCAAATTATTGCCAATCATAAAAAAAACGTTTACCTGTAGGCTCGTTGTGGATTTTTCTCTCAAGCAATGATTGGCCTAAATGAGCAGAAAAATGTTTTGGAGATGTTAATAATGTTGTTAAATTCAAAGTATTTTCGCCATGTGGCAAAAATTTATGCCGTTTGGCAGGAATAGAGTCGGTTAATAAAATGTACTCACCCCCATTTAAACCAGCCCCGCTTGTTCCTACGCAACATAATAAGACAAAAGTTTTATGAAAAAATATATGTGTCTACCATTTTATAAATGCAGTATTCGTCTTAAAAAAATATCCCCAAATCTTTTTTTGAGAATTAACAATTGGTAGTAAATTCTTGCCACAAATTAATTAAAGAGAAAAATTATCAATCAAAAATGAATTCTTGTTTAAATTATGCTTGTATTCTGGTCTCATATTCTTGGTCATCTTTTCTTCATTTAACCGCCTCGTAAGTTTGCTGTCTTTAGAAAAAACATAATTTATGCAAGGTTGCTGACGTCGCAACATTTAACTGCTTAGAATAATGAAAACAGTGTGTGAGAATATGTACTCTTTAACTTTAAATTTAGATCATGTTTATTCAGCTTTTAAATAATATAATAAAATGCGTACGCAAATGGCGTTGTACTTTAGGTACAACACCATAATTAATTAATCTGATTATGGTTTGCAAATATTAGCGTATGGAATTCCACCATTTTCACTGCTGAGAATAAATTACAATACAATAACACTTTATTGACACCTCAAAATGAATATTGCAAATTAAATACGTTTCGGCGTAAAAGGTGTTCTTGTTGCTAGAAGCTTAATTACTTAGCTAAATAAATATTTCTCTATCGAAAACATGTGGCAGAATTTGCCATACGTTTGCGTCGTGTTTGGCATTGCGTAGCCATATAATCGCTTCTTAGTTAACAATAATAAGGCATGGATATCTAGTCAAAGAATCTAGATGATTCTCAAAGAGTCTTGGTAGTCGTCTGCAATTACCTTACGTTTAACGTGTCATCCGACCCACGGTGGCGTTTAGTGTAAATGTCACTCTCCCATCACAAGATCGGATTTTTCGTTTCTTAACTTTGGCAACACCTAGTCAAGCTAAGCTTCGTACGTTATTCAAGTCTTGATAAAAGTTTTTTTTACACGTGTGTGTGAGTACGTTTAATTAAATTGGATACTCCGACTATAACTTTCGATCAAATCCCGACCTTTCTAGAGGATGAAAACAGAGTCCTACGTGTTTGGGGCCGTGCCCCTGCTTCACATGTTTTGTATTCTGCTGCTTGTTTGTTTTACATTGGAGTAGTAACCGTGAGTAAATCGTAAATAAATAAGAATGTGTCAAAACCACGGCAGCTTCCATAGTAAAACTACACGAGATGACGTCGCCGAAGTCGCAGAACTCAGATTACTATAGCTGCGTGTCCACAACACGTCCATCTCGTTCTCGTTGACCTCTCTGTGACGTGTGTGTCTCTGTGGCGTCGGTGGACAAACGCTCTATGTGTAACATTCTTACCCGGGTATCCGTAATGTCCGTAGCCACCATAGCCGCCAAGTCCCCCATACCCGCCGTATCCACCCCAGTGTCCTCCCCAATGCGTGGCCGCGGTCTTCAAGTCCTCCTTCTCAGAAGCTGCCAGGTCTTCTTCGTTATCTATCTTCTCGGGCTGGTCCTCTGGGGCTGGTGCCGGCGCAGGTAGAGACAGCGCTGCGGCTACCAGGAGCAGGAAGACGAGGGAAGAGAATAGTGCCTGGGAAGAGGATGGAAAACATTTTAGTAGAATAATAATTACCTACACTTGTCCAACTCTAGTTGTTGTTGTATTAGCTTCTTTTTTTCAATTTATTTGGTTTTACTTTTGATAGATGAATAATGAATGCAAACCATCTGCCAAATTCACTTTATTGGCGGAAAACTGTGTAAACTGTTCCCAACTCTCTTAATTTTTATGTTTCTACATATTTCTAAATCAAAAATTTGTTTCCTATAAAACTGCATAGATACAGAGTACATAGTAAAGAGATTCATGATAATTATACATTTTTCTAAAAGTTTGTTTAGGTGAAAAGGTGTCTTTGAACACCAATAATTCAATTTTTTCTTATTTTCATTCGTTAACAAATAAAATGAAATACGTTATCCAATGAATGCATTGAAGAATATCTAAAAATAAAATTATCATATATAAAGAAATTCGCGAAATCACGAATTGTGTTCAGATCAATAGTGGTGCGGTCTGCTTAGTTATAATGTATGTAATTTTATTGATATCATTCGCTTTTTCCAAATCAGTGCTGTGTTTTATAGAACTACGGTTGTTGTTCACACATTTCACAACATTTTTGATAGCACGTCACGATTGCAATACCCATGTGTATTGCCGGAAATGCAATTATCCGTGTGAAACATTAATACTAGGTTGAATCCTTGATATCACAGTACTGACACATATTAGGTAAATCGATACGATCGAGACTACATCGATCGAATATCGATCGATCGAATATGTTTGCGTACTCGTAGTTTAGTCAATACAAGCGTTTGAAAAAAAACACTTCGGAATTCCTATAAGAAAGAAGGGATTCTTATCTTATATCTACATTAGATTATCAAACTTTCAAAGTGTTTTCTCTATCCGAAACTGGACTATGATATAATGAAATCATTACGGTAACGATTAATTATAATGGAAAGTTTTTACTTCAAACAAAATTATTATAAATCCACCATCCATTTGTCGCTAAAAAAAAGTACAAAAACAATGAATTCCATGTATGTCCATGTATGTGTTAACAATAAGTCACATTTCCATTTCACAAACGATTAGTTAAAAGTAAAAGCTAAAGTTAACTAAAACTTCTTAAGTTAAACGTTTAATAGTAAAATTTTACTAATAATTTAGAACCACTTTATAAAGTTAATGATAACAAATTACATTAGCCACACCAAAATCACTGAAAGTAACTTACTGCCCTAGCCATGTCTGTAACACTTCACCAGGAGTAAGAACTGCGAGACAAGCCACTGAAAGCACTCGACTGTGAGTTGGTCCTCCCAGTCTGCTGTTATATACGACGAGGTGTCCTAGAGGCTTACGGGTCGCTGGCTCGCTTCCTTCAATACAGCCGAGGGTTACATGCGATGATAATGTTATAGGCGGTGGAAATTCACTCATGTAACAAAATTGAGTGAAAAATATATAATCGCAGAATTGTTTGCGAGAACTTATATTTTTTCAGTTATAAACCAAGGCTCAATTTATTCGAAACTAAGTGGTGGATCAATGAAGGCAAACCATAAGATTTATAAAAGTATCATAAGATTTATATTACAAAAGTATCATAAGATTTATATTATAAAAGTATCATAATATTTATATTACAAAAGTATCTTAAGATTTATATTATAAAAGTATCATAATATTTATATTAAAAAAGTATCATAAGATTTTTATTTTAAAAGAATCATAAGCTTTATTTTACAAATGTATCTTAAGATTTATATTATAAAAGTATTTATATTATAGCAATTTTAAAGAGAAAAAAATTGCTGAAATGTCGCTTATATGTTTTGATTTTGTCAATTTTGTTTAGCCATAGAAAAAGCATAAAAAATGCCAAATTTATCAATACTACAATTGTTCTACTTGTATTGCAAAAGATTTTTTTGGTGAATTCAAGAAAGATGATCGCATAAGTAATAAAAAAAACCCGTATTGCAATAATATCATCAAGAAATGTTGCTGTATGCCGTCCGATACCCTGAAGAGATACCAAATTCGATCATAATCTATTGAAAAAATAATCTATTTCTCTTCCAAGCTTGCATTTGTCGGTATTTATTTATAAGGCACATAACATAACAGGACAATTTCAGTATAGTTTTTTTTTTTTTTTTTAATTAAATTAGATTAGATTTTTAGATTTAGTTTTGACTTTTAATGTAATGTGATTATTATTTATGTTTATTTAATTTCGTATGGATATAACATCGTCAAGAAAGAAGATTTGCAATAATGCACTGCACTACTCTGATACGACATCATTCAATGAACCCTCTAAAGAGTCTATAGCACGCAGTAATAGGTTATTCCCACTCCCCAAGGCCAATCCCAGGGTAAAAATACTCGCGTATTTACAACGCGGACGCGACTTTACGGAGCGAGTTTGACTAGTTCAGCCCTTATATTAACCTTTTGGAAAGACATAATGTGACTTTTTAAATCAGGACGATTTACTGCAATGTCATGAAAGTTGGAGGATCCAGCTCTCAAGCATGAAAAGTAAAGAAGGGGTTTTGACTGTTACAAATAACTTTGTGGTTTTATATTGGACTAGGTTCACCCCGCAGTTGCACGCGTGATGATGAAAAACGGTAGGTAATGATGATGATAATAAAAAATTGCCTATATGCTTTTGTTTTATTTATACGGGAATACTCGCGTTTAATTAAATCGGATACTCCGACTATAGTTTCGATCACATCCGATTTAATTAAACGTGAGTATTCCCGTATAAATAAAACAAAATTGTGTCAAAGCCTATATATGTAATTTCTGAGTGTTATTTCTCTATTCTGAGATTTCCAAAATTTGTTCAGCTGTTTTGGGTGAACAGATAACAAACATACATACCGACAAGTTTTAGAATTTATTATACTAGCTAGTGATGTGATAGACTAGGGTTTGATTACAGATCAAATACAGAAATTCAATTGCCACAGGCGGCAAACAAGCAGAGGTGGTAAGCGATTACTATCGTCATATTATATGTAATACCCAAGGACACCACAAATATTATTTTGCCCATTTTGTAAGACGTAATTTTGTTACTACACAGAAAAACAGGCTTGGTACACCTATCCCTACCAAGCTATCCCTACCGGTAGGGATAGGTGGAAAAAAAACACTTAGATCTTCCAGTAGGGATAAGTGGAAAAATCAAACGGGCTTTCCACTTATCCCTACCCTTCTCTACTCCCTATCCCTCACTATCATCCCACTCCCTTCTCTTCTGCCTATCACACTCCCTGATATCACTTCTCCCTCATATCACTCTGTTCTCTACTCCCTATCTCCACTGGTAGGGATTGTAGTGAAATATGTATTTTCGGATTGTTTTCAAGACTGAAGAATGTGGTAGTAAAGTTGCCACGACTTTACCAGGGCATGACTGTCTCATATTATGTTTGACTTTGACTGTGACTCAGACTCATTTGACTTGAAATTCATCAAAAAAACTTGATATATAGGTATATCAAGTATTTGAATGAATAAAAATAAATACAAATAAAAACTTATTTCTGAAATTCATACACCACATTCTTCAGTTTTGAAAACAATCCGAAAATACATATTTCCCTACAATCCATACCAGTAGAGATACCTTGGTAGGGATAAGTGGAAAGGCCGTTTGATATTTTCCACTTATCCCTACCGGTAGATCTAAGTAGAACATTTTTTCACCTATCCCTACCGGTAGGGATAGCTTGGTAGGGTTTCGGGGTACCAGCCCGAAAAACAGAAGAAAGAAGAGGATGAAGTAGTCAATACAACTAACCTAGAATTAATGTGAAATGCTGACTTACATACCAGTTAGTAAGGAAGAGAGAAAACTTGATCAACTTCATGAATTTGAAAATTAAAACAAAAAAAAACTTTTAAAAGCGACATTCATGAAATGAAAAGATCAACCGTTTAAAAATTACGGACCTATTAGCGATTTAAGTAATCAAATAACTATAATTAAATCAATTTTCCAGCTAGCTGGTCAGTCAATCATCATGGCAGTCATGCTTCTCTGCGTCCTGGAAGGTGGATACGTCTCATTTTATGCTTGAGTGTGTTCAAATCAGCACTCCTCACAAAACCATGCAAAACCTACAAATTCCAAATAATGAGAAACTAACAAAAGATACGCTAGAGTCGCGTTCTAACGTGGTTCACGTGATTAAATATTGAATTAATTATATTATCTAACAAAGCTTTAATAATCGTTTATGTAAGTGCTCCTAAAAACAAAATCGAATTAGTACAAACACAACTGTTCAATTATTAACAGTTAGGTAGTTCCAATGTCCACGTTCCAAGATAAACATTATCAATCATCAACAGCCGGAAGACGTCCACTGCTGGACGAAGGCCTATCCATTAATAGAGAAGGGTTGCCAGAATCCCCACGCCTGGCAGGCAGCTTGGGGATCGCAGAATGCTCACCACCGTTAACTAAGAGGACGCTGCTGCCCGTCCTCGGGCGGTTCTGGATGCAGTTTTAGGACATACTCAGGTCCCATTATCAATGTACCGTTACTAGAATCAAAAAATATCAAGGTACTGAACTGCTGAATACCGTTTTTTTTCTCTTCTTTTCTAATCATCATTTGGTCAATTGGCGTCGGAAGATTTATCGGAATATTGTTAAATCCCAACTGAATCAGAATAGAGGAGAGTATCCTAAAAAGTTTTTCAAAACTCTACCGTACAAATATGGTGTCGTGAAATTTTTAAAAACCTTCAAAACTTTTAAAGTATTATTAGGTTAATTTTTCTTCTTAATTAGCTTGCAAGGATTAAGTACAGTCTCAGGCCTAATTGCAAATTTGACGGGATGCGGTGTGGTTTGCATGATAAGCTTTCCGCGATGGCTGTGGATCTCGCTAAATTGAATGATATAGTATAGTTATGTCTATGTGAAGCATAAATAAATAAATAAATAGATATCAGAAGTCAATCTGGCTAAATACAACCTGTATTAGAATACAACCTAGATTGAGTGTAGCGAGCTTACATCATAAAATTTGCCAATAGTACAGTGAGATATACTAGACTTCGTTAGCCTTAATCATTTGTTAATATTCAATCATAATTTAAAAAATTAATTTTAATTATTTACTATCATTTATCTAAATAAATTATTATAATTTATCTGTATAATTTATTATCATTTATCTGAATTTATCTTATAAATTAGTGTTACGTTCTATTTTTTTCTTTTTTTTTCTTGTAAATTAATCTTTATTAACTACAACAAACTACAAACACTACTTTCATCGGTCTGGATACAATCCTTTTGTTTTATGTGCAGTAGGCTAAGTAGTATAACTAGTCTTTGCAGTTTATGGTAGTTTTTATTTTTATTTATATATATATTGATTTTAAAGTGGTTCTATAACAACTTACTTTTTTAGTTACACTTAAAAATGTACCGTTTCGTGTTGATTCCCGCTCACGCTACCTCTCATCCCTCAGCCCGTCACCTATAACGGAGGCCAGCGTCCTTCCTTCCGTCCACCATTGTGATTACATCTGTCATTGGCATGGCTTCGTTACCAGTTGTTAACATATTTGCCGTTGTCATCTACCATTGTTTGTGCTGAGAAGTAATGCTATGAAAATGCTTGTAAGAAGAGATTATTTTTCATGGCTTTGGTGGCGCATAGAGAGTAACTTAGCCAGCGTAGCATATTTTGATGGTAGCCTAAGAGATGATTCTGCATTTTTACTTAATATCTTCCCGGAAAAGTATCCTAGTATAGTCTTTTAATAAACTTCCAAACAGTAACTTGTACAAACTTACAATTATGTACGTCATATAAATTATACCGAATCCAAATCTGAACTGGTAAATAGCCAAAAGTACCTTTGGAGAAATTTTAAAAGAGACATTTTTTAGGGTTTTTCTATACAAATGAAAAATAAATACATAACTCTGTTCACAAATATCGAAGTAATGAGAGTACGTATACATAATCTACAGATCAAATTGAAAGGCTTCCAAGCCAGAGGACTGTTGAGATTGATTTAAAAAAACTCATCTCAGTTTTCGATTTCAAATCTGTCAGCAGTGACAACCAACTTAATTTATTTAATGTAAAATAAACACCAACTCCAAAGTAAAAACTACCAAACCGATTTTGATTAAATTTCAATGGGACCAATCTGACAGAATATACATTCAAATCATTGAGCTAATATCTATAGAGACACAAACGTGCAAAAAATATTTACCGCAAAAACTTTTTGAATGACTAGAAGCCGACTTTTTGAACGTCCTGAAGTCAACTTTTTGAACGACTACGATAAGACACAAAACCTCAAGCATACATTGAACACAATAAAAGCGACATAGCGTCTACGAACAATCGTGACTATATAATTCACGTATGCACAAAGTACAAGTAAAAGTGTAAGTGCAAGTAGGTATGTATGTATACAAAGACACTCGGACGTACTCTTTAGTTATTAGCTCAATTATTCAAATACAAAAAATATATAAATGACATGTTGTTGTGATGAGTTCTGAGCTAACAAATATAAAAATAAATATAACCGTATTGAGAACCTTCTTTTTTTGAAGTCGGTTAATAAGCACCTACGATTGCCGTGCCTGTCCACTGCAGATGTCTCATTACATGCCATTACGATTCCAATGCGTACGTCTATCTTCCATCTACACTACAATAGGTACATATGTACCAGTTCCCATAACTTGGACTCTTGTAGTTAGCTCTTTGACTCCTATATTTTACGAAGTCGTCTTAAATGAAGCTTTTATAAGACGTCTTAACTTTTGTTCATTGTTCCTTATTGTGCTGTGGTAGCCTAATCGGGACACCACAACAACAGCCGGAACACGTCCACTGCTGGACGAAGGCCTCTCCCTTAAAGGCAGGTGCTGCATTAATCCCCACGCTTGGCAGGCTTGGGGATCGCAGAATGGTTACCACCGTTAATTGAGAGGACGCTGCTGCCCCTCCTCCAGTGATTCTGGATGCATTTTAGGACATACCCAGGTCAAAGACTACCAGTATTTAGGTGATAAAAAAATAAAATTACAGCCGTACCATTTTCGAGATTTTGAGAGACTACCGCACGGCAATTGATTTTTATATAGGCAGGTAGTCAAGTTTCGGGACCACATAAACTATTATTAAATAAAACCGGGAGACCGCTCGTTTTGAAATCGAACGGACGCGGGTTCAAACCCAGACCCGTATTAATAAGCTTTTTGGAGTTTATGTACTGATTATCATACTACTGACTTTTAGATGAAGGGAAACATCTTCAGGAAACCTGCATAATTACGTCTGGAGAAGGAATTCAATGGCGTATGTGAATCCACCAACCCGCAACTGGGCCAGCGTGGTAGATATGGCCGAATCCCCTGTCAAGGGTAGCCCTATGTCTAGCAGTGGACTCATCATCAGCCCGGAGACGTCCACTGCTGAACGAAGGCCTCCCCCTTAGACCGCCACACTGTACGACAACCTGCCATTTGCGTCCACCGGTTGCCCGCGACTTTTACAATGTCGTCGGTCCACCTAGTGGGAGGCCTTCCTACGCCACTCAAGAACCTTTCTTCCCCATCGGTTATCAGTTCTTCGAGCGATGTGGCCTGCCCATTGCCACTTCAACTTGCAAACCCTGCGAGCTATGACGGTGACTTTGGTTCTTTGGCGAATATCCTCGTTCCGGATTCTATCGCGCTAAGTAACTCCGAGCATAGCTCTCTCCATTGCCCGTTGCGTGACTCTGAGTTTCTCCAAAAGGCCAGCAGTTAAAGACCACGTTTCAGTTCCATATGTCATCACTGGCAACACACACTGGTTGAAGACCTTTGTCTTCAGACACTGCGGGATTTTGGACGAGAAGATATTACGCAATTTCCCGAACGCTGCCCATCCGAGTTGGATTCTTCGGGCGACCTATCAATAGTCCAGCAGTGTACTATTGATAGGCTAAATATTATGTTCCTAATTTGTTTATAATATTTTAATTGTAAAAATAATTTTAGTAGACACATCAGGTACATCATATTGCCCAACATTGTATACTTCAGAGTTCAAAACCTTTGCGGCAAACCACCCACCAGAGAGCCTCAAATATGCAGCTTCTGATCACCATGACACAACCGAAATCATTGCTACAAAGCATAATTATTTCGGGCGGTGGACTAAGGTAGGCTGATGTTTTTTTTTTTTTTTTTTTATAGTGGTGATGATTCTGCCATAGGACTTGTTATTGTTACCGATACCCTTCAATTTATTAATAATGTCTGGAGGTATCCGATATCTAATTTTTATTGCTTCTAATTTCACTGCTAATTAATTGCATTTATATTGCGAAACCTTGTTATGGCAATAGGTATACAAATAAAATTGCCTTATATACAAAATAATATAGGTACGATGTTTAATGATACCTAGAACAGTTACGTTTGGTATGCATATATAAGTAGGCCGGCCATCCCCGTGGGAACTTACGTGTAGAAAGAACGCCATACATGCAAATACTCACTAATAGACTCATAAACTATACTGTGATACTATGTATCGAATTAACACTTCAAACGGAAGATTTTAAAAGTAAGGACATGTCCTTTTGCCTTTCGTGACCTCGCTAATTCGGCTTCAACGGAAGACCAGCGCTGTTTGTTAAACAGCATTATGCTGAGTTGAGGCCCTTTTTGTGACATCACTCAATAATCTGTAAATGTATCAATGGTTGTATTATTATTTTGTACTGATGTCACAGAATGAATTATTTTCTTTCTTTCTTTCTAAAGATTTTCGTCCCAATGTACCACATCATTATTAACCACGGGCTTCTCCTGTATAGTACTTCTAGTTGTACGTTTTTCCTAGCTTTTGTTACCTTAAAAATTAGCGCCATCTACTGGTCCTTCACGCCAGAATCCTAACTTCTGAATATAACATAAAAAATAGTTTTGTCAATGCCAAAATTTAGTCACGAATTAGTCATAATTAGTCACTAATGTCAGTTAATTGCTCGCATTCGCTAAATCGCAGTGCATAAACGTAGTGTCGTTTTCTGCTACAAGTCATCTGGGACACTACGACTAACAGCTTATCAAGAAAATTGGCATGCACCAAGCTATTGAGCTATCTGTAGAAAATATACATACTTACTTGTATACAGTGTACAAGTCGATACCATTTTCCCTGTACTTAAATAATAAAATTTAATGTTTGAGGAGTCGATACGAACCGTACCGTACGATTTGTCCTGTCCTTAGAAATAAATAGTGTAAGTTTATGGTTTGAGTTAATGATTTAGTTGGACTGTCGCTCTATCTGGTATGCTTTAGTACGTGCTAAAAGTATTATACTTCTGTGGAGTGGTCTTCATTTCAGAAAGCGATATACAAATTTCAGAATCAAATTTAGTTTTTTTCTTATTCTAGGTCAGACAAAGATATTTTATTGTTTTTTATTCTTTATATTTTTTTAATTGGTAATTTATATCTCATGGTTGTCTAAAAAGACATAAAATTGCCGAAATTGCTTTTGCAATTGGGTATCTATTAAGGCTTTCGAAAAAAGAAAAGCCTAAGCATGTAAATAAATAACAAAAAGTTTCTTAGGCAAGCAAGGTACAAAAAAATAATATTATATTATGCAATAAAGTGACGAGACGAGCAAGACGTTCTCCTGGTGGTAAGCGTCACACTTGCCACTAACAGTAGCAGTGCCAGAATTGTGAACTTTCGAACACAATCCTGCGCCGCACTGCACTGGGCTTCTCACCCTGAGATGTTAGAAGCTAAGTCTCTTCATACCCAGTAATTTCTCTGGTTTTATTACGCAGTCTCAAAAAATCAGATCATGGTCCGATAAAAGAATGAATCAAACAATTCAAGCAGAGAATATAAAAGTCATTGCATTTTTATTAATATATGTATTTTGTAACAAGTCATTGAACCAAACGGCAGAAACATGAATGAAACCATAGACATCGCGTCAAAAAACGCGGCCTGTTTCGTATTCCATCTTCGTACCTTTCGGCTCTTGACGCATGCGACGATCCAAATAGCAGAGACAAGAGCAGGCAATTTATAAGCGAAATTGAACTGAGGAGCCTTCATCGCATTATCAAAAGAAAAATCAGAACTTCTATGGCACAATTTAGTTCTCTCAAATGACTAACTATACAGATAGCTTGACGTGACTGTAAGCAGGAGAGACAAGTTCAATTCTCTGCTGACATGGTATTTTCTCTGTTGCTCTCATCCACTTCGTGTTATAATAGAAAGAGACAGGAATCCTTAGATGCCGAGCCAGTAGAACCTAAATCGAACTGTATGTTCTGAGTAAGGTTCTAAGGATAGCGTCGTGTGTTGTGCCAATTTATAATTTACTGTTATTGCTTTTGTGCACGTAAGCTATGGGTTTTCAAGTCGTTACCAGGATGTTGTAGTTTTGCGGGTAATACCATATTTAATCGCAAGATATGTACAACGCGTTAAGCGATTGGGCACATTACGAATATACAACCATGTTAATAGCTTTGTAAGATTATGAACTACTTATTCAAGTTTTGCCTTATTGCTAATACATTTTTCAATTACTGTAGATAGAAGAATAACTAAACTTGTTTCTATAATACTAAGCTCGCTTATCTATAATAGTTTTAAATAACACGATGTTTATGTATGAAATTATACATTGATTGATTGACAATTTAACAAGTGAAAATTAAACGGTTCATCGTTCTTTGTTTAATTCCTGTTTCTGTCTATTTTGGTTTGTCTATTATGCTCCAATATATCTCATTCATCCACGATTCAAACCGTATGTAAAAAAAAACAGTTACAAACTTCTGTTAAAACCCACTCCTGATTGTACATATCATTATTATATTTGGTGCAGCAGATTCTTATAGCGCTGGCCGCATTGCATAACCCCGCTCAGGCGCTCATACACCTGGGGCCGTACCGTGAACTGCTTATAGCGTATATATGCTTATATATATATATAGCGTATATATATGCTTACACCTGCTCACCTCACCTGCTGACGCTGCGCGACTGTGAATTGTATCGCCTCGCAATAAGGTTCGCGGTCGCGCAGTGTCGGCAGCTGAACCTATTCAGTCCCGCTATAAACGGTTCACGGTACGGCCCCTGGTGCGCAGCGCTAGATTGTGCACCAGGTATGAGCGGGGGCGAAAGTTCTGGTGGTTTCCCAGAACCTACGCAGTTTGTGTAATAATTTATACACAATGATGTCGCAATAGTTCACTATAAAATGACGGATACGGAGATAGATAGACAAACTAAACTCATAATTAGCCCTAATTTGCGCAAAGAGAATGGAATAGAGGACTACAATATACCAACCTCGCTGCAGTGGAACTGAGCACCGCGTGTCTGTAAATTAAAGAAAAAAAAATGGTCTGAGTATTTAATGATGAAGCTGAGTAATTAAGCTGGTAATTCGGTATCACACGCCTTTGTTTTCAACTGCGTATGTTACAGTTTTACCGGCAAAAATTCCTGGCCACAGCCCTAAGTAACATACCATGACATGTCATTGTCCTAGCTACTGAAGTCCGTAGAAAACATGTATTACTATTAAAAAAAATGCTTCAAGCACGTACTTACGTTATTATGTATGAGAGATCTAAAGCCAAAGCTTATCAAATTATCAATCGGATCCCTTTGTCAGCCCTGCTATTGTTTCAACTGTCCTTGGAGCGTGTCATGTAATTAAAGAAACAAAAAAACCTTTAAACTGTATTAGAGGTTTCAGCGTGAAATTTGGGACCTTGGAGTATCTAAACAAATAACTTTAGTGTAGGAAGAGCGGAATCTCTTCGGATAAAATAGAGGCTTACTCGTATTTAGATTTTTAATACTGTTTACTTACATAAGTCCTTATATTTTTGTATCTGCTTTCTCTCTATCGTTATGTGCAAGTATCTAGCTAGGTATTTTTTGTAGGTAGATATATGGCGAAATCTAAGGACAAATTCTTAACTCACACAAACAAATACACAAATAAAGAAATAGCATAAAAACCCTATCACGTCGGTTGTTCACTACAGTTTTATCTCAGTTGTTGTGTCTGCCCGTGAAAATGGTGCATACCATTGCGCTGAAATATCGGGAGTCCATTTCACAACATAATCACGGTAAATATCCCGTAAATAATAATAGATCTGTAGCTTAAAAACCAGTTAAAATTAAAGAACTCGAGATACATTTCGAAGTTTTGATGTAAAAAAGAAACTCATACATACTACATACAGTAGGTATACATAAAAATAAAATAAATAATTAGTGGGTGGACATTTTACACAACGCCATTTATCCCCAAACCAAGTAAACAAAGATAATATTATACATATTTTAAAAATGAAACCTGAAAACATGACTCTCCTTTTTTGGATAGTCGCGTAAAAAGCGGTTTTATCGCTAAAAGGTATAGTAGTTTTTCGTCAATTACTTTGGGATGGAACATAACCTTAAAACTACAAGGTGCAGGACACACTGATCTGGCGTCGGGCGAGGGCATGGCACGGGCGGCTTACCGACCCATTCTAATTTCATACTAAGCACATTGAAATAAGGCGCAATTTAGCACACGCCGAGTACTATCGGGCGCGCCCGATGCTCGCCCGATGAAAAAATCTCGTCGTCAGCCATAAAACGTCCACTGCTGGACGAAGGCCTCCCCCTGTATAGAGGGGTGTTGCCATAATCCCCACGCTTGGCAGACGGTTTGGGGATCGCAGAATGGTCACCACCGTTAACCAAGAGGACACTGCTGCCCGTCCTCCAGTGGGTCTGGTTGCAGTTTAAGGACATACCCAGGTCCACGAAAATAACTCGGTGAGTCCTAAATTGCGCCTTATTTCAATGTGTTTAGTATGAAATTAGAATGGGTTGGTAAGCCGTAAGTGCCATGCCCGTGCCCGACGCCAGTTCAGTATGTCCTGCGCTCAAGGTTTACAAGACGCGATGTGCTGTAACGAAGAAATACGTGAAACCTTCTTAAAAACATTTTGACAAAATTTACTGTTTTTTTTAATTTATGATTCGAGTCTGAGATGATGCCTTATACAATATTAGACACGCGCGTCTTCTCTATTTACTTGTCTACGTGCGGGTTGTTTATTGGTTATTGACATTATTTGCAATGACCTACATACTGTACATATAGCCACTTGCAATAGTAATGATTGTTTCCATGAGTTGGTATTACCTACTGCCTAATATCATGTGCTGAGCTACGCATGCGTATCGAAAGACATACTGACAGACTTTGCGTCGCTGTTATATCATTATAGCTAAGGTGATACCGACGTGTTTCGCGTTCTCGTTTTGGCGGATATTGCGTAAAGGTCGTTATCATATTGTTTTAGGGTTCTAAAAACTCTGGAAACTTTTATATTTTAAGATAAATACATACATCAGATAGAAAGAGATATTTAAATTGACTTTCATGCTCTAACTATTGCGTAAAATGGTAATCTTGTTATCCTTTTCTAACTTGCATGACTGAGACTGACTGAGAAAGAATTTTCAGAATTTAATTTCTAACGTTAGCTTAGACACGTAATTAGTAAATACAGTATTTATTAAAGGTTTTTCCTAATAACTCCATTACTTCATTACATTAACCATTAGTTTCCATCATTATCATCAGCCCAGAGACGTGCACTGCTATTATTTTATTTTATTATTGTATAGGCTTGCGTTTGACTGCCAGCTCGTTATGTTAAACAAAGATGGAGCACGCTTGCCTAGAAAAAACTAGCGATTTGAAGACACCCAGATTATAATTATCCCTCTGAACGAAGGCCTCCCCCTTAGACTGCCACACTGTACGACAACCTGCCATTTGCATCCACCGGTTGCCTGCGACTTTCACTATTTCGTCGGTCCACCTAGTGGGAGGCCTTCCTACGCTGCGCCTTCCAGTTCGTGGTCTCCACTCGAGAACCTTTCTTCCCCATCGGTTATCAGTTCTTGGAGCGATGTGGCCTGCCCATTGCCACTTTAACTTTCAAACCCTGAGAACTAAATATGTCCTGAAACGAGGTACTTCCTCGTTATTATTATTTTGGAAAAACAGTATTTTGAACAACCCCGCTAATGAAGACGTCACTGGGGATTATGGAAACACACCGTTAGCTAAGTGTTTACAAAAAAAAAATTGGTCTATGCTAAAACCATTTAAGTCCCTAAAAGGACAACCATGAATACTTCCAGAAACAGAACAAACTTCTTTAGACCATTTTATCTTATATACTCCAATAATTTCATAGTACTTACTTATATAAACTTCATTAGGTATTCATGTAAGAGTAATAAGTGAGGACCTAACAGTTTCCCTTCATCAATCTTTACTAATGTAGATTTATCGTCGAATATAATTACAGATCAATGAATGTTATGCTCAAAGCTCTGAGGTTTCCTTCACTAGTGTTACAAGGTATTAAGTTCTAAACTACCGTCCTACAGGTAAAAGTACCTGGGGTTTAGGGACAATGGCCGGTACCTCGTGAGAAATCGCTTTGAATGACAATAAGACACGTATCTGAGTAATTTATTTGTGTATACTTACTTGTGTAGAGTCACCATACTGTACCTCTAAAACTTACAAACTTATAACTATATTTATTTAGGTAAAGAGTATTGTAACATTTTATTCCTTTGATTAAGAACCCTTGAACCCTTGGTGTGAACAATAAAGAGTTAATCAATCAATCAATCAATCAATCAATCATCAGCTAAATCCTTCAAAGAATATTCTTCCGCCAAAATCTACATCATAGGAGGCTCAATGTTTCTTCTAATATTAAGATAAGATAAGATAAAAGATAAAAAGAACTTTATTGCTAAAAAAATATATCGTCGTCAGCCATAAAACGTCCACTGCTGGACGAAGGCCTCCCTCTTTATAGAGGGGGATTTGTTGCCATAATCCCCACGCTTGGCAGGTGGCTTGGGGATCGCAGAATGGTCACCACCATTAACAAAGAGGATGCAATATATATATATATATATATATATATATTACGTGTATATATATATATATATATATATATACACGTAAATGCTATTGCACGTATTATGCGTATTGACAAAATATAAACAATAAATAATGAGAATTTTATCTTTTTCAACTTAAGGCTTAAGCAGTAGTTGTAGGTATTACAAAATACGGTTGTAAAAATTGTGGATATATAAGCCAATATCTAAGGGTTTTTTTTCGCTCTTTAACTTTCAACTAAAACTGTAGCATAGAGTAATTAATTTTTGTAGTGGTAGGACTCCACTGCACAGTCCACCTGGGGAAATACCACACCTTTGCCGGTTATTCAATCGCCAAGCAGTCGTGTGCAAGCATTACTGTGTTCCGGTTTGAAGGGCAACGTTACCAGAGAAATTACTGGGTATGAAGAGATTTAACATCTGGTGACGGGCGCAGTGCAGTGCGGGCAGTGTGTTCGCAATTCACAATTCTGGCACTGCTCCTGTCAGTGGCAGGCGTGACGCTTACCACCAGTTGAAAGTCTTGCTCGTCTCGTCACTTGAACGTATAAAAAAATATGAATTTTGTAATAATTTAAGTCACATTAATCACACACACACATATATATTACACACACACACATACATTTATTTTTAGAGGCAAGATCATGGTTACCCTACTAGTATTAAGCATACATAACAAGGCGAAGCTAGTTTTTGTCTAGCCGTCTGTCTACTTGTATTGTTGGCTAGTGTAAAGGCAATTAATTGAACCGTACCTACTACCTCCGTTCCTTTTGATTGTATGATTGTTTAAACTCATACAAATAACCTACCAAAAAACAAATAACTAGGCACTTATTTGGTTTTTGTCCCTAAGATGTGAACTTAGGTAAGGTACCTAGAAAATATGTTATATTGTGTAAGTGCCTAGGCCTACTTACACTGGTGCCTACCGGTGTAATCTTTATGCTGCTGTACGTTAGTAGGTAGGCAGGATAGTAACAAATTTTCTAAAAAAAAACATTGAAAAAATATACATCGCCCTCGGTGTGGATAAGTTTTTATGTTCTTTCTTAATAATACTTTGTCATTTATTTATAGACTTGCCCTTGAAGACTCTAGACTAGACTCTATGTCCTATTCATCCTTCGTTTGAAGTATGCCATATCAGTACCTACTTTGGCAGATATGTTCGGTACTACTGCCAAAGTATGTACCTACTATTTTCAACAAATACCTATAAAGATAAGTGGAAGAATCAGACAAATAAATCAATCAGTTGGGACTTCTACGACGTCGTATCTTATAAATTCATAAATTATGCACATGAGATAAATTTGTCTGAATTATAGGTAGTTATTTTATCAACTTATTTGGAATCTATTTCGTTTGGAATTCTATTTCTTTTTCGTTTTTATACATTAGCGCTTCCATCGAATTGGGTAGTAGGTAGTTAGATACTATAAATATTGTGGTGGTATACAGAAGATAGGTAATTGTTTAAGTAAATATGAAACAAAATAAACTCAAACTAAGATTCTTATTTTTATTATAATATAATATTATACGCTTTCTACGCTTCTATGATTACTACCGTTACTGGCCTGTTTATTATCTATTTACAACAATAAATAATTTGGCAATAATAGTTTTGTACTAAAAACATAATTATTTTCTAGGTACTTAAATGAGTTTTAGCGCCATCTTTCCTAGAGCCATTGCTCTATTGGTGCGTAATCGACAGCACCTGGCGCGTAGCCTGCGAAGTTCGAGCGCCGGCCGCTAGGTGACGCTTGGCGCTTAAAAAATTCAGCTACGTTGCCACTCATGCTACCGTACGGGATTCCACCTGGAAATATATAAGATACAAATTATAATGGGGTAATTAACTGCATAATTCTCATTATCAGTGTAAAAACCCGAAAAAAACCGTCACCCAGGAATATGAAAATCAGATTCTTCATCATCATCTTCAGATTCAGATCCTTTTGATAAGATAGTGATAAGTACCTGAACACGTGGGTTGGGATTGGATCTGAGAATGAGCTTCCTTTCAAAAGAAAGTTGAATGTACATGTTTATAATATGTATGTAAAATACTTAAAAACTAAATTACCTAGCCCTGGCCCTCTGTCTGTCATTATGTATGTTTGGCATATAATAAAATAATCATTATGTTTTCACAACTAAGTATGTATAATAAATTATTCGTAACAAACCTATTGACCAAAACAATTTGAGTCTTGATATTTTGCAAAAACAAGGACAATAAGTTGGATCTATGACGAAAATAAAACAATTCCTTCTATTATCCCGATAGATAGGGGAAAATAGAATTCCGTTTAAAACTATCATCATCAGCCAGAATACGTTCACTGCTGGACGCAAGCCACACCCTTAGACCAAAACAATTTGAGAGTGTTGATATTTTGCAATCAAGGACAATAAGTTAGATCTATAACGAAAATAAAACAATTCCTTCTATTATCCCGATACATAGGGGAAAATAGAATTCCGTTTAAAACTATCATCATCAGCCAGAAGACGTTCACTGCTGGACGCAGGCCACACCCTTAATAGGAGGAACTGCCATAATCCCCTCGCTTGGCAGGCAGCTTGGGGATCGAAAAGCTCTCCACCGTTTATATTACCTAGAGGATGCTGCTGTCCGTCCCCCAGAGCTCTGGATGCAGTTTTAGGACATACCCCCCAGGTCAAAACTATTAACAGTTTGTAACAGATTTTCCTATACTTAAATATAATCATAGCGTATCGCTCACCATACGAAAGTCCAGGACCGGGCAGAGGCGGAACGCCCGCGCTATCGGGCTTCGGGTGCGGCATTGCCACCGTGACTGCCACGAGGCATACCGCAAAAAGATGAATTGCTACCTGTAATATATGAAAACAAGATGTTACGAGCCTGTGACATTCCTTCATTCATTGGTTATGAATATGGAAAATCTTGATTATTGTATCCTTTCAATTATTTTCTAAACTATCTCTTATATTCATTTAGGTCTGTAAGCCTCTCAAGGTAGAAACTACAGCACCAACTTTGAAATATTAACACGTACTATAATTTTATTATGTATACCTAGTTTCATAGACCAATAAATCATTCATTCATTCATTCATAAAGATAAATCTAACTATTACATAGGCACTTGGAGAATCCAGCTCTCTCCTAATAATCTCCTAGTATCACGCAGTCGCGAATGTGTTGAAGTTACAAGCAGGCTCTATCGTAGCTACAATTTGTTAGCATCAGGCAAGATATAAAATCTTTTTGATTACACTTGGTTGTCAAAAAAACCTTCTAGATTAAGTTGTAAGGAATCAAGTAAGTAGCAATTCTAGCTATAGTCACCGCGTTACCAACTGAGTCGTGCGGCCATAAATCATTTCACTATGTTTATCTCGCTCGCACTCGCACTATCTTTATTGACGTTTATAGCCGCACGACTCAGTTGGTAACACGGTGACTTATAGTATTATGTAAGAAATAGTTTGTAGTGACATTCTGGTACTGTCACTGATGAGCAGGCGTTTTGCTTACCACTAGACTAACGTCTCGCTTATCTAGACAAGCCACACAAGTCATGTCACACCAATCAGTACCTGTGTACCTAGAAGTTAATATAATATTGAGTTGTAAACATTGAGCTAATATCTATAGAATCACAACCGTGAAAAAAAAAATGTCCGCGCTAAAACTCGGGCACGCTATGCAGTGCGCTGACTTTTTGAACGACTTGAACCACGATAAGGCACAAGCACCCAAGCATACATTGAACACTATACAAGCGACAACGTCTAAATTCGAACAATTGTAAACTATATAATGCATGCAATGTATGTATAACGGCACTCGGACGTTTATTGACTGTTTTCACTTACATATTGTGACTCTTTAAATATTAGCTCAATGGTTGTAAGCTAAAATGTCAATGCCTACTCGTACATACTCTTAGTAAATAGTAATGAATATGAGAGTCGATGTCTGCCTAACAACTGCTATGCAGTTTGGCAGAGTTATAAATTGAGCTATGTAATTACTCTCTAAGACAATATAATAGTATATATAATATAAGTGTTTCTATCTGTCTATCTATCTATCTATAATAAAAATAAAAAAGAGTTTAAATAAACTAAGGGATCTGGGTAAACTATAACCACCTATCACTGTACCACATAGAACCATCAGAGGACGGGCAGAGGCGTCCTCTTATTTAACTCGCAGTCTTCTCATGTTAATTAGTGGTAACGGTTCGTCTAGCTGTGGACGCCGTCTGGCTGATGATGATGATGACGATTACGTGCATCACATACTGACCACGCCTGTCGCCAAGTCATCGACTTCAACAAGTATCTATTTGACCGTGCCTTTTAAAATTTATTGCAACATTTTTTTTTAATTTTTTATTTATTTATCTGGCTGCTAGCCAGGAGTGGGATATAAGTGATTGTCATCATCATCATCATCATAATCAGCCTGTCATAGTCCACTGCTGGACATAGGCCTCTCCCAAGGCACGCCACTCAGCCCGATCTTCAGCTATCCGCTTCCAACCACTGCCAGCTGATTGCCAGATGAGCTAAGTGATTGTGATGATGATCATTAAAATAATTTTAATTTTGGTTATTGTATTTCTCTGTCAGAACTCTCAGCTCACTCAAATCGCTGGCTAGCCTGCAAATTTATGAATTTTAAAATAATTAAGCCAATTTTGTAAAGACACGACAATCCGTGCAGAATAGATTGCTTAGCTTTGTTTTGGGATCTTTTAATTTAGCTTTAAGGATCTCACAACCGGTTGCCAATTCGAGAGGAACATATTAATTGTACTACCGTTCTTCCCTTCAAGGATTCCACTATTATTACGTCAAAGTTTGATTTGAGTCACGAGCTAAGATAACCCTACCAGCCAAAGGTCTTCGTGCAGAAAATAATAATACCTTTGGACATTCAAAACAAACATTTATTTGTGTTCGTTTGTTCATATTTCCGAAAGATCTTCACAGATTGCTTTCAAATTTGTTGTGGTTGTAATACGCGTCTGTATTATCAACCGACTTTTGAAAAAAAGGTTCTCAATTCGACTGTAAGTATGGTTTTTGTTTGTTTGTTACGCGATTACTTCGCCAATGATGTTTTTTCGAAATCGGTTCAGTAGTTTAGTATTTAAATCAAAATTACTGGAATAAATCAAAATAACTGGAAATATGAAAATTACAACATGCATAATCTATTATATTTAGCGATAAGGCCGCCAATTGTTACACTAGTGCTAAGTTCATTTTTCTGTTGTGATTATCATGACTGTAATATATTTTTTTTGGTGTGTACAATAAAGAGTTTATCTATCTATCTATCTATCTATCTATATTTTCTTATTGTGTACTGCCATCTCTCATTTGCACGCCTCTTCAGGCATAACATGAAGCTCATATAATTTAATGTTTTTATTCGTGTTTAATGCAAATAAATGAATCTTTATCTTTATCTTTTCGGTCGAAATTGATGTGGTTTTTTAAATCGTATTACATCGACAATTTTTGAAGCATCGTATACTTCGTAGTCCGGTCAACTGTAATATGGAAAATTATGTTTTTCCCGTAGTCCGGTTGACCGGACAACTGAACCGTACCACGGGCAAAAAGCGCGTTTGGCGGGTAAAGCTTAGGGTAATGATTTTATTTGTTCTTTATTTGTATTAAAATATTAATATTAAATTAAAAATATTAATATTTAATTAACGTTAAATTGTTGGTTCCGGTTGTTTGTTCTAGTTTCTATAACAACAACCGTCAGCCATGTCAGAGGCCTTCGGGTGGCTCATTAACTCTGACACTAGGGCTTGCCACTCAGCCTATACGAGCTTACTTACTTTTTTTTAAATAAAAATATTATTTCAAGACAAAATACTAACGATACAATTTCAGGTTCCATCGGACACCTACAGTGTGCCTCTACCTGCAGTCATGATGTCTATAACATGGGCTGAATACTGCTAATGATGAAATCGATTAAAATATTACGAGTAGTTATCATAATAATTTTTATTTTTTTATGTCTGTGTATATTTTTAGACGAAAGTGACACAAAACAATATAAAGTGGCAGTTTTTTAAACGACACGCCCGAAAGCCAAAGCTTCGAAGGAAAATTGAGCTGAGTTTACAAAGGGCTATGTCCAGCTGAGAACTAAACTAAAACGTTGTTTATGATTGTGATAATGATAATAAAACTACACTTAAAACATAATTCTGTATGCATTAGGATTTTGCAAGACTTGGCTCACTAAATTCAATAAATGTAAAATTAAACCTACCTATTTTTATCAAAGTTACAAAAGAGATGCTTTCAAGAGATACTACTTCAAAACTGTAATTTAAAATAAAATATGGTATTTGTCACTTAATTTATTTAAAAGTTAATCACTTTTGTCATCAGAATTGTATCAAATATCAGATCATTTTGTCAACAAGAAGAGAGTAAAATTTCAATTACTAAGACCCAAAAAACAACAACGAACAGGGCTAGCTAAATAAACACATTTAAAGAAACCTCTACTCTTGAATACAAAATAATATCGCTGATTATCGCTGAACATCTTTCACACAGCGCCATCTAGCCCCAAACTAAGCAAAGCTAGTAATATGGAAACCAGATAGCTGATAGAATACTCATATACTATTTTTTTTGTAAATACATACTTATAATATATTACACCCAGACACAGAACAAACATCTATGTTCGTAACTTAAATGTTTGCCCTGGGTGGGGTCGAACCCACGCCCTGCAGAAAGGCAGCCTGCTTTAAAGGCAGACATACTACCGACCGAGCTATAAAGCAGTAAATAAAAGGTGCTTCGACATTTAAATTTACATAATTTCAACTTAGTAATAACTTTACAACGTTACCAAGCGAGCGAAAGTTGTATGGCAGGTTTGCAATAAATACCTGACTCAGAATTATCAGATCAGTGTAGAATGAACTTGATCTTGAGCAAGGATAACTGATATATCAGCTGTAGTCTTGACCTCAAGATAAGGTTACATATTCGAATAATCAAGGTGCAATTATTTGATTCCGGATAGATAAATCAGATAATAAATCGATTGAAAGATATGCCTACAGACAGCGATTATCTATCTGCAGGTACCTATATGGATTTAAAAGAATGTTTTTATTGGCTCATTGTAAACTCGCCCCAAAGTTAATTCGCCACACATAAAAAATATGTGTAAACTCGTTCCAGTCCTAATTTTACATAGTCAATTTGCCACAATTATTTTCAACTATTGTAAGCCTGCCACACTGGTCTTTTCCGTACAGACTGCAGAAAAATCAAACACGAATTAGATTAAAATAATTAGTTTTTTTAAATTAAACACAGTTTAAGGTCGGTGACTACCAACAAAGGATTCTTCTATCCAAAAGCCATCCTCTAGATGGATGAAATATGCGATGGAAGCTTGTATAGAAAGTATGCCATTGTTTAACACGTCTTAGAAAGGAGGAGGGTTTGAATTTTGTAAAAAATATTTTCTCCAGTTACCTCGTTTTTAACTATTTATCATATTTTGACAATAGACTAAATATTATTACTGAAATATCTTGTTTTTTAGTTATGTAAAAATGCATTAAAATCGCATTTTAAAGTTTTCTGAAATTATGTCTTTGGAAGGATCTGTCCCTTTCCAGCAAAACACGTGCTAGTACAAAAATTTTTTGGAGTCGTGATTCTAACGCCATTGTCTACAATAGTGTGCTCTCTGTCTAACAACAAAAAAAATTGTATTGTGCGTCCTGAAACTCAATGGAGTAATGGCATACGCCAAAGGAATGACGGATTGAAGGATTTATTATGGATTGAATAGAAACAAAAATCCTAAGACTAAAATCGGTCTGAGTGGCACATATTAGGATAGAGTTAAGTCCAGTAGCGAGGTCGCGGGTTCAAATCCCGGGTTTATACCAATGAGCTTTTTGGTGTTTATGTATGGATTTTTATACAACTGGCTTTTCGGTGAAGGAAAACATCGTGAGGAAACCTGCAGACGTCCGGAGAAGAAATTCAATGGCGTATGTGTATCCACCAACCCGCAACCAGGCTAGCGTGATGGGCATGGCCGAATCAAACTTCAAAAGTAGGCCTAAGTTCAGCAGTGGACTATTAAAAAGGCTGATTATACTTATGTCAGTAGTGGATTTAAGGTGGACCGCAGTTGTTTTATTTTTTGTAACTGTGCAGTGACTAGACGAAAAAGACGTTCGCGTGGTGGTAAGCATCTCGCCGGCCCATAACAGAAACAGTGCCAGAATAGTGAACTTGGGAACAAAATCCTACGCTGCATTGCAATGCGCTCGTCACTCTGAAAAAAACAAGACGAGATGTACAATCTTTTCATGCCCAGTAATTTGTCTGGTAACATTGTCCTTCAAACAGAGCCCAGTAATGCTTGCACTGCTTGGCGGTTGAATAACTGGCAAAGGTGTGATACTTCCCCAGGCAGACGGTGCAATAGAGTGCTACCACTACAAATTATCTGATGATGTGGTGATATGATTGTGATGACAATAAAAGCGTTATTATTTTTTAGTAAATGAATAGACTAACCTGTCTCATGTCTGTGTGGAGCGACCGGCGCTAGTGCGCCGGCGCCGGCTGCCAGGCTCATTTATACAGGCGTGTGCGCCGCGGCCCTGACGTGGTACCAACAGTCCAACGTTGCTACGAGCTTCCAGCTTCATGCGGAAGCTTTTTTCTAAAAAAAGCTCCAATACTTAGTTGGTAATATAGTACTATGTTGGTAAAGCCCAAACGCCCTATAATGTCCAGCAGTAGAGTATACAAAAATACTGAGCTACACTATTAGTACTCCTCAAACGACTTAGTATATCCTAACTGTACTTAGTATATCCAAAAGGGATTCAGGATTGATCCCATAATAAAAGCTGGGGGGCTAAAATGGTGGCGTTTAGCAATTCTGTATACGAAACTATGGTGATTCATTACGCAAATCGTAAAACGGCGCATACTATGATTTTGCAAATAATAGGCTAGATGACTGATGTTTAAATCGTTGAAACCAATAGCTTTGATGAAGAATTTAAGTAAATATAGTATGTTTATTGAAAAAATAATTTAAATTGGTTATTAATGTTCTGATATCTGATAAGCGTTTAAAGTTTTTGGTAGAGCCAACTCTGTCCCTTTCCCACAAAACAAAAATGACGTCACGCCTTACTTGTCAGAATATAATTTATATGGCGTACAGAGAACTGACGTCACGATTTGCTGTTTCGCCTCTCTGTCTAGCATGATATTAAAATGCTTATAAGTTGCTTATTTTTGATCAGATTTTCATTTTCTTTTCATTAATCAGCCACATTTTAATAGGACAATAAAAAAATAACAGTCATCTAGCCTATTCTATTGCGGAATTCATTAGTTGGACAGTTTGTTGTAGAAAGTCGTAAAATGGTCGATGAAAGATGAATTGCATAAAATCAACTAGCAGATTCGTTAGAAGTTACTCGACAGCAACTTCTTACAATTCATAAGATGAACTGCTTTTAGGGGAATTACTTAATGCGGCCATTTTAGGCCCTCTGTTCATAATGGTGAGTTAAGTGATTCCTTTCGGTTTATTACAACCGTTTCGAAGCGGCACTACCTCTAAACTATTGATAGTTTTTAAGCTAAGTAAGGCTAAGTTAAACGTAATGTTATGGCAAAAATCTAGATGGCGCGACGTAGCTAACAAGTCTAACAACACAACTTTCGCTGACGACCTAGCAGAGAGGGAGCTGTCAATAAGATCTAAGCCTTAATACTTGTACTATTATGTAGTCTGTGCAACATAACTTAACATAAAAAATACATCATTTCAAATCCTACAAGTCAACAAAAGTCGATCTGAAGTCCAAGACCTAGTTAACTATTAGTCAATAATCATCTAGAGGCTTTAGTCTATTCAAATTAGTTCCGTTTTTTTGCAGATTTTTGCTAAACGTGATAATTATGTACCTAGGGAAAAAAGTTCCTTGAGAGTTAGTTTCTAACGCTTTCAAATCATTCTGGATGTTGCTAAATGTAAATTACCGGTGCACCTGCAGTACTAGCGCTTGAATATTTAACCGTTATTAAACAATATTAAGTATCGGAGATGGTTCCGTATTATTATCTACTATCATCTTCAGCCTGGAGACGTTCACTCACAGATCATATTCAATTCAATTCATTTATTTTCAAATATGGGTACATCAGTGTATACTTATGAACGTCAAGTTGAGACAATACAATTTCACATTAATTTGATTACTAACATAAATTTCAACAAAATAACAATAAGTAACACAAAATAACAATAATATCATTAATCGTTTTTACACATTGAACACAGATTGCGGAGAGAGTCTTTGTCATTTATAAAATCCTTAATAGCATAATAAGCTTTTTCCATCTAAAAGTTTGTTAGTATTTTTTTGAACATAGTATCATTTTTGTTTGTCAAATTATTAGGTAGTAAATTATAGAAAATAATACTATTGTTAACAAAAGATTTGGCAGTTTTTGTAAGTCTAGTTTTCGGCAGAACCAGCTTAGACTTGTTTCTTGTCGAATAATTATGCACATCACTACTTGAACCTGTAAAGATTTTTACGAGCTAATCGTTGATGGCTCGTGAACATAATTTCTCCTACAAACATAACTCACCGTTGCGGGCAGGGGGCGAGGTTAGACGTTACCTTGCGATTGGCCAATCACTGGGATTGCGCAATCTAAGATATGAAATACAATGAGATTCTGACGTACTTGCAGTGGCTAGCAGTGGTTTTTAAACTACTAATTGTCGTGTGAGGGGAAGTCGGACGATCAGTCAACAGGACTTTGCGTCCACTGCTGAAACAAGACCTCTCCCTTAGACCGCCACACTGTACGAAAATTACCGCAAAAATTGTGAAAGTCGCGTGCATCCGCCTGCTTCACGCGACTTTCACAATGCAAAATAAAATACTGCGAATTATTACTAAAATTGTGACCTTACCTTATCTTTTACACTATTTTCAATTAGTATATAAAACAAGAAAGACAGACTTCATATTTGCATGTAGGTATGCGTTTTATAAGCTGTTTTATTTAATTTTTCTCGGTATGGCCATATTATTATGACATTTTCAATGCGCGATCGAGTCTTCTGAATAAACATAATATTGTGTTCAAATCCTGAATCTTAAGAGTTACATAAGTGGTGGGTGAGGCAAAGTATTTTTTCGGGAAACACGGTAACACGAACCATTGAAATCAATAGCGTGTGTTACTGTAACGTAATAAAATCTTTCGATTTGACCCAACTTGAGGCACGCAAGATATTCTAAAGGGCACGAATGTAAAAAGTATAGGCAAGGAATTTCAGATACCTACTCAAAATATAGATACAAACAGATGTTTATCGATACATCATCATCATCATCATCAGCCCGGAGACGTCCACTGCTGAGCGAAGGGCTCCCCCTTAAAGCGCCACATTGTACGACAACCTACCATTTGCATCCACCGGTTGCCAGCGACTTTTATAACGTCGGTCTACCTAGTGGGAGGCCTTCCTACGCTGCGTCTTCCGGTTTGCGGTCGCCACTGACTTGCGAACTCTGCGAGCTATGTCGGTGACTTTGGTTCTTTGGCGAATATCTTCGTTCCGGATTTATCGCGCGAAGCAACTCTGAGCATAGCTCTCTCTATTTCCCGTAACGTGACTCTGAGTTTCTCCAAAAGGCTAGCAGTTAAAGACCACGTTTCAGTTCCTTAGGCCATCACTGGCAACACACACTGGTTATTAAAGACCCTTGTCTTCAGACACCGCTTCTTATCGATACATCGATAAGAAGCAGTGCTAATAACAATCTTACAAGAGTCTTGCGTTTTTAAAAACTAATAAAAATCTAGGCGTTACCGTAATTCCGAGATGCTTTAGCTTTGGAGTAGATATTCCACGGTTTGCTACATTAAGAGTTACCTTTTTATGCAGCTACGAGTTTTTTGTTTTACCCTTTTTTTCATAGACGTTTCCTAAGCTAGTTACCTCGAACCCTAAAAATCGAGAGCGAATCGAACCAGCTCGTTAGAAACATCGTGACGATTTGCTCCGGAGTCCGACGTCGACCGAAGGTGACCGAAGGCTGGCACAATACCTCTTTTGTGGATAACACCGTGCAATGTTACCGGCCTTCTGTAAGCTGTGAAGTCATGATCATCATGTACCTTGTACAGTTGTAACACTGATGGATAATCACGGTTTTGTTGCTCAAGTAGAGAGCAACAATGGTCAGCCTTCAAAGGATTTTGTAGCGGTGACAGCTGCAACCATAGAAAAATAAAAACAAGTTTATAATATCTGGTAGTGGTAAGACTCTATTGCAGTCCGCCTGGAGAAGTACCACACCTTTGTCTGTATTATCAGTATAAGTAAAGCTTTACTGTGTTTCGGTTTGAAGGGCAATGTTACGAGAGAAATTACATGGCATTATCTAATATCTCAGGGTGACGAGTGCAGTGCAGTGCGGCGCAGGATTGCATTTGCACCATTTTGGCACTGCTGCTGTTATGGGCCGGCGTGACGCCTACTACCAGGCGACCGACACGCTCGTCTCTTAACTCAATCCCATAAAAAAGTTAAGTATGTTATTTTATTTTTAGCTTTTGAGCAAGAATAGTAGGAACTTCTTTAAGTTTTATAATTAGAGTAGATTTGGCGGTAACGTATAAAAGAAAGAGAAGGAGTTAATATGTCGCAAATAGTTCTAAATACTAGAGAACCTGAAGTTATCGGAGGACATTTTTTGGACGAATTGGACGGCGCACAGACATGATTATCCATAGTACTGCCAGAGACAATTAAACTTCTGTTTTATGATTTTTGCCAAGCTTTAAATAGAGTTTATATTGCAGTACATAATCTTAACCAAGGATTTTGTAGGGGTGTCATAACCGCGTTTTTTTATACTATCTAGTGACGAGACGAGCAAGACCTTCGCCAGGTGGTAAGTGTCACGCCTGCCACTAACAGTGGCAGTGCCAGCATTGTGAAGTTGCGAATACAATCCTGCGCCGCACTGTACTGCGCTCGTCACCCTGAGATATTAGATGTTAAATCTCTTCATACCCTGTAATTTCACTGGTTAAAACCCTGAAGCTATGAAAGATTTTTTTGTTGGAATTTGCATATTTCTTAAGCCTTTTATTTGAGCCTTTTGATTTAAACGAACACATTTTGGCAAATAATACTATACTTACATGTTTTTTCCGCATTCTCGCTAAAACTTTCAATCATCCATTTATTATCTTTTATACATTGACTAAAAACAAGTTTTTGATATAATTTTGTTACGTTTTAGATAGTCAAATCATGCATTTTCAACTGAATTCAAAAAAGGAGGTTCTTCTCAATTCGACTGTATGTTTTTTTTGTATTCATGTATGTTACGCGACTACTTCGCCAATTATGAACTGATTTTGATGTTTTTTTTTATTTGGTAGGTAATAAGTAGTTCAGAGGTGATCCCATATAAATTTTATCGAAATCGGTTCAGTAGTTTGGTTTTTAAATCAACATTACTAGAAAATATGAAGATGTCATCCAGGTATTCGAAGTTGAAGTCGGTTGTATTTTTTTTTACAAAAAGCGTATTATAGAAATAAACGATCAGGGAATAGGTATCTCTACCTATCTCTCTCTATCGCTTAAAAATGTATTGAACCCTGCCGATAGCCGGTAGGGTTGTCGCAAGCGGCAAAATGTGTTTTCACAACGTCGTCGGAGGTACGTTTGTTTATGTAATTACGGCGCAATCCACGAAATAGAGCGAGTTGATGTAACGGATCGTGTGCCGGTGTGATACGAGTAAGTTCAAATAGAAAATAGTCGAGGAAAAATTAAAATTTTAAGACTCATGGGAAACTACAAATTTAAAAATAGACTGGTGAGAAACTACAAATAAAGAAAACAATGGAGTAATACTAAAAAAACCGTCGATGTAATTAAAAGTTTGTATTTGACAGTACAATTTAGATATACGATTGATTCAGGCGCTACTTTGCGGAAGTTCATCATGATCAACCGTTATATAATAAAAAGTTAAAGTGTAACTCTACTGTAAAACACACGGCGGAGTTACACTAAACATTTTAGTACATAACGGTTGAATAAAATTTAGATTGTCTATATAAGTACAAGAATTTGAATTTTCAAAATACCGCAACCAAAAGTCTAGTACCAAAACGTCGTGGGCTTTGTTTTATCCTTTTGCAATGGTCATCGGCCGACGATATCTCTTACTATACCGAGAGTGCAATGTTTCTGTTTTATTGCTTGTTACTTTACGAAACCTCAGGCGTCTTTCCCACCAAACAACTCCTAGTGTACTTGTAATTATCAGCGGTGCACTGTGTGTACTCCAAATGCATCTCTTTTAAAAGGGTCATGACTTGTAAAATGTGAACTGCTTTCTTCTATGCTAAACAAAACATAGTCAATTAAATTACATAAATTATTAATGTTAATAATTTAACGTGAATATAAAAAAAACCCGAACAAATCTTAGCCGACTCGTGCACACACAAATCACAGGGCAGTAAACTATGGAGAGATAAACTCTACGGCTCTACGGGACAAAAATTGTAACGAGGTGATCCAAAATAGGCCAATCGTTTTTAGACAGTATTCCCGACTCAAATAATTAGTAATTTTAAGTGGCAATGGGCCAGTTACACATCCCGGAGAACTGATAACCGATAATCTGGGTTAGACGAGTTCTAGTGTTGATCGAGCTTAGAGTTTTACTTCTTGTAAATTAGAAGAACTAAGCTAAGCAAGCAAGCAGTAGTCTAAGCAGGACGCAGCTGCACGCGCGTCGGGCTCTGTTTTCACTCTTTGAAAAAGGTCACTGGATGTGATCGAAATTATAGACGGAGTATCCGATTTAATTAAACGTGAGTATTCCCGTATAAATAAAACAAAAATGTGTCAAAACCACATCAGTTTTTATAATAATATATAAAATTAGACGAGGTCCACTTTTAAATTTACTATAAAGAAATGATAAAAGCCAGGATGAAATGTAAATACAATTTTACGGCGCTAACGTAAAAATATCATGCAATAATAAGCAATATTTATAGAATCTCAAAAAAGCGAAAGCCACGGATAAATATATCCTGGGGTAGATTACTATTAGATTTTCTGCACGAGAGTAAACATCGAGATATAACGATTTCTATCATCACTTAAACATGCCAAAAATATTTTAAATGTTCTTGAACCTAAATCGTTTTAAAAATGTGACTTCGATATCAAAAAAACTTGTATTATAATTATTCTTGCCAAAGTTATGGGAGTCACGTAACCGTTCCGTTTCCAATCGTTTGTTTACTTCTTATGCAATATGGAAATTAGGTTTTTGACAGCCTTCGACGAGGGTAAAAGTGCGTGAAACATAGAAAAAGAGAATACACAAACGGACAATATGTCAGTGTGTGGCAAATAAACCATAAACGAATATTTTGTTTGTCAATATTAGTTATGATGGAGAAAGTTGTGTGACTTTGTCTTTTACCTGGAGATGGTAAAGTCAAAAAAAGGTTATCTATCATGTAGTTTTGTAGTTTTTTTACTATTATCGTGTACCCATCGACATTGACACTAACACAGATACTGTAAGTTCTCCCGTCAGGCACCACGACTCTAGCATATTGTATCCGTATCATCAAACAATATGTATTAATTATATTCCAAAGTTACGCTGTACTCTTTTAAATATTTTATGGTTTATGTCGAATATACAGGCTGTTAGTTTGAACACCGTTATCCTTCTAGGATTTCATTGTACTCATCATTATGAACAACTTTTATTATGGGACCAACCCTGAAATCACGAAAAAAAAACAGCTGTTCCATACAAAAAGGTTCATCGATCTTGGACAAAATGTATGGAACAGTAGATATTTTTTTCGCGATTTCAAGGTTGGCACCATAGTAAAAGTTGTTCATAATGATGAGTACAATGATATCCTAGAAAGATAACGGTGTTCAAACTAACACCCTGTATATTCTACTTGTTATATTTAATAATCAAGTTGTTTGTTGTTTATTGATCTTTGTTGCAATATTTTGATGATGTCATTGTTTTATTTAAATTACAAAAGCCGTGAAATTCCGTAATTACCATTGATTGATCATTACCTAGTTTGTGTTAACCGCTGTTGGTCAATTCGCGCATGGTTTCGTTTGAGGTCAGATGAATAAGATTGTTACTACTGGGGGTAACCGAGCGTCAATTTTGTCATTTTATTGGTTTCAATAACGTCTAGGTATTTGAAAAGAGCTGGAAATGTTGTGTGAAACACTAAGTAGGTACTACGCTCTGTAATTCTCTTTAAGATTTTTTCATTAAAAAAATCACTTTCTTCAATCACTTTCATCAAAGCACTGGTTAGAGTCAAATAGGTTTTTTTCCATAGGTTTTGGTAGTGGTAGGCCTCTACTGCAGAGTCCACCTGGGGAAGTACCACACCTTTGCCAGGTATTCAATCGCCAAGCAGTAGTGTGCAAGCATTACTGTATTCCGGTTTGAAGGGCAATGTTACCAGAGAAATTACTGGGTATGAAGAGATTTAACATATAATATCTCAGGATGACGAGCGCAGTGCAATGCGGTGCAGGATTGTGTTCGCAGGTTCACAATTCTGGCACTGCTACTGTTAGTGGCAGGCGTGACGTTTACCACCAGGCAAACGTCTTGGTCGTCTCGTCAGTTGAATGTATAAAAAAAGGGCCAGAAAAAAATATTTATTCTAAATTATTTTTGTAGTTGTAGAACTATAATTAAAGAGAAAGTACCACACAAAGTACTGGGGAAGTACCACACCTTGGCCAGTTATTCAACCGCCAAGAAGTAGAGTTTTAACATATAATATTGGAGCGAGACGAGCGCAGTGCAGTGCGACGCAGGTTTTTGTTCGCAAGTTCACAATTCTATGCTACTGTTATGGCCAGGAGTGATGCTTTTACCACCAGGCGAACACACACAAGTGTGTGTGTTTTTTTATGCAATAGAGTGATTATTATCGAGATCGAGAGTGTCGCGCTCTTAGTGATAAGAAGAGCGACACGTTCGCCACGACACGTTCGCCACGCGCCCAGACTAGATATTTAAATTCATCAATAAATGTAAACATCGTCGCCGTGAATCGAACTAAGTATTTCGAAAAATGTGCGACCAAGTAATTGTTTATTAGTAAACTAGATAATCTTACGCCTTAAAACTTGTCGTGTCCAAGTTAGTTATCAGATGAACTTTAGTAATTCCATGCTATAGGCGTGCATACAATTTTATATGGTAAAAGTTGTAGCAGTTAATTTGCTATTTCATCATGCTACTATTTGAGCTAAACGCCTGTCTCCGTTGTTGCCTTCCATTTCGCATTTAACTCTTACAAGCTCTATTAAAACCGATCCCATACAATTTGTACTCACGCGAAGGTTCTTTACTCGGATTCATAATTAAGCGGACTAAACAGACTGATTGTCCCTTTTTAAAATAATGCTGCCAGTACCCGTAGTGATGGATGTATGTTTTTATCGTTCAAAAGAATTATAGAATAATTATTTAGTGCCGATAAACATTTAAAGTACTGCCAGTGGAAGTGCAGGTAGAGAAGGGATAACATAATTATTATTGTGTTATTATTATTGTTCTGTAAAATAGTAAAGGGAAATGTAACTTTATTTTCATGTTTTACAATCTTGAAAAGATTGAAATCGTACATAAATTAGGAACTACACTTTTTACAAAGACTTACTATGAAAGTATCGAAGTAGTTCACTGGTTCACAATTATTAAGTTTGTTAACATACATTCATAAGTTAATATATAATTTTTTTCCTAAAAATATTAATAAATTTAATATTTTTAACTCGAAATGTCAATTAAGGCCTTTTTATTATGAATTCCACTATAGTCATAAAATAAATATAAGTTGGTTCTATGTATAGATAGATGGTTTTAACAGGTTTTAACCAACAACACAACAGCCATATTTTGTTGGTTTAAGTCTGACTCCTTCTACAGCGCGAGACTCTTGCAATGAGGTTCCACAGGCAATACTTTTCGCAGATGGCGCCAGCGGCGGTCCGGATGTAGCAAAATCAAGTTTTCTTGTTAATCGTTGCCTATATCTATCTGCTCTTAATGAGGGCGTTGATAATATAGTCAAAGGAAAAATACTGGGTATCGTGCCTTGTTTTAATAATCTGTGTAGCTGTTGACTGCTGAAAATAGATTTGTTAGATTTACAAAGGTTAGATAGTTGTTTACATTTTATTTTGACGAGAGCTTTAATTAGCAAGGCCAAGGATTGCTGTAGAAACGGTAATCCAAGTCTTTAGAATGTTCTTTACAAAAACAAAATAAAAAACAACAAAATTTATGTGATTTACAGTTGAATATGGCCACATTGACGATGCGCCACCTAGCGGGGAAAGCTCGCAGTGTGGATCCCCATTGGTTTGCTTGTATATTTGTCTGTATACTGTAAAGCTTACGCTAATTACATGTTTATTACCTGGGCAGTGAAATATTGGTTGCTATTTCAGAATTATATATCCAAAGAACTAATACGATGCGCTACAAAAAAAATAAAAATATGTATATATACATTTTCTTTCTTTCTTTCTTTCTACATAATATGCTGGTGAACGAATTGAATTGAGCTCAAGTGGCAGTGGGCTGATTATTTTCTCGCAGAACCACTTACCTTTGGAACAAACGTGTTCTAGACTCGATGGAGTGACGATACACGTAGGCTGGCAGGGATTGGAACCGGATAACCAAAGGTCTGGGTGAGCAGTATGCATGGGGAGAGACTTATAGTCAGCAGTCGACTAAGTTACCTACTACTATGATGACGCAAACAGTGTTAACAGGATCCAGGAAGAAAGCAATGAAAAGTCGCAAAGTATAAGCAGGTGTTCACTAAATATCGGAATCTATGATAAAAAGTAACACTAAAAAAAAACTTTGTCGTCGGTGTCCGACTCACAAACATCAACTCTTTGTTCTATTCTTTTGTGTAAGATAACTTCCAATTCTAAAAATTTCAAACTTTATTCAGTAACGAAAGTAATTTATTTTATGTAAGTTTTATCTATAGTGAAACTTCGTGTTGATGTTCTGCACCACATTTCAATCAACAACGTTCTAAATAGGTAAAATTGCTCGATCAAAATAATTGCAACAAGTTTCTGTTGCAAGCTGAGACCTATTTATGAAACTTCATTAGAAATCTCCAGATCACTCGTCCGCCGCTTTGTGGCGACTACATCCGTTTGCTGGCCACCTATTGTCTCGCTGACCATTCATCTATTTCGCTAATAGGTACGGTTCTGTTGCACACACAATTTTTTTTCTTTCTTAATTTCTCTGTCATTTGTGATTGGTCCAAGACATAAGATTTTTTACAGTACTTTGTCATAAGTCTCTTTATATTATTATTTTAACTGATGTGCAAGGATGACAAAATCAATCAAAAAATTCAAATATTTTTATTGGTTTAATTTTGCCTTATTTATTATTTATTTACCTATTTATTTTATTAACCTTATTACACAGTACATAATTCTCTGAATGCGAGTAACTTTGCCTGTTATTTTTTTAATGTTAATTGGTTATACACGACAGAATAGACAAATAAAAATATATATATATATTATTATTGATTTCTATATAAATGTATCTAAGAGTGTGAATAACCGGAAAATCATGCGTTAAAACCGCAGGATGCAGTAGTGTTTTTATTCGTACTCGAACTTACAAGTATATATTTCAAGTCGCTCGTCTTTTTTGGATTGCACCTAAAACTTTGACAAAGCGAACGGTCGTAAGCAATCGGGCCGCGACGAACGACCGAGGAGATAAAAACCATCGGCGGCCCATCGAGCCGGTTCAGTCAACCGACACCGCCCGCGCGCTCAGTTATGTGACCCACGATGCAACTGGCAACCCTTGTAATTCTAGTGACCTGTGAACTGTGCCTTGCTATCCGAGTCCCCGTCATTTGGGACGAAAGTGCTAGTGAAGTGAAACAGAACATCAAAGACAATGACGAACAGTTCTCCGTAGAATCTTTCAAACCTCACGTGCAAAATGTGAACACACGTGACGAAAAACCCATCCCAGTAGAGTACTTCCAGTACACTGCAAAAAAACCGCAGTTTGCAGTTGATATTGCAAAGTTCCATGGAGTGCAGTCACCTGAAAACCATTATGCGGCTTATCCAATTAAGCCTCACACCGGTAAAAATAAACCAGAACTTGGAAAACATCGCTTGTTAGATAAGGAAAATACATTACACAGACCGCTTCAAGAGTTTTCAAATATAAATGAAGACACTGTTGGTCATGCAGTTCCAGTTTCTTCTAACTATGAGGTATTTCATCCGTATGAAGCTGAAACACCGGCTTTGCAAGAGATTTACAAAGATCCGGTCCTGACTAAAATTCGAAGTGATTTGGAAAATAGCAAAAACAGGCTTCAAACTTATGAGAAAGAAGCAGGAGAGCCAGATATTCACAAAGATGAATATTTAGAGACTCCAGATAAAACTGACAATAGATTCGTTCCACATAGAAACGTTCCAGCTCCATATGAAATACACAGGCCGCAAAGGAGGCCCATATATTATAGACCTGTACTTAAAAATCCTCACCGTGAACAGTATCTAAATCAAAGGCTAAAGCATCCTTGGAATCAATACTCAGCTAAAATAAGACCTGCGCATTACCGGCCAATAAAAAATCACATACATCAATTAAGACAAAACCATGCACTTAAGTACGATGATGAACGTAACGAGTACCCCCAAGTTCAAAACTTAGAAAATTTTTCATCTGATCCTAAAGATGGCTACGATATTTATGAACGAGGCAAAGAAAAATACAAGCAACTAAGAAACAACGTGGATGAATCCATCAATAAAGCTGTCAAAGAAAATCGACCGGTAACGTATAAAAAACTTGAAATGCAAAGTAACGACGATAAAAATGAAGAAGATGACGAAGAATTTGTTCCAATCAAAAATTACGCACAAGTGAGAAAAACAGAAACGTTTAAACATTTACCAAGATCTGCTGCACTAGAAGACGCTGAAAATTATGATGAAGTACGAAATGCACCTAGATTGCGAGAAGCTGTAAAAAGTACAAAAGCTCAAACTGTTTATTCAGAAGAAGGTTACGAAGATACAGCATATGATCATGCAGGCGAACAAAAACACGCTTCAGAAAATGAAGGTCATGGTGGATATTTAAAAGAACACGAGCTTAGTAGTGGTAAATATAAAACTCCATCAGAAAGTGCCAAATATGAAGATGGCGGAGGATCTGCTTACAGAGATCAGATAATACATGCTGAAAAATGGAAAAAAGATAACACAGATGATAAAGAAGAAACCAACAATGCAGATTATTCAGAAAGTGAACGAGAAGATTTGATTGAAGCAGATGGATTTCAAAATCCAGAACTTGAAGACGCAAATCATAGGAACAAAAGAGAAAATGACATAAAAAACGATACAAATAGCGATGGAGATATTTCAACCAAAAGAAATGAAACATTTTCTTCACAGGGCATTAACAAACAAAAAACTGATTTTAAAGTACCTGAGCTAGACTATAATTCAACTTATTTGACAGAAAAAGAAATACTAAACCTGGCTCAAATAAAAAATGAACCAAAAAAAGAAGACATTAGACAAAAATACCCGTACTATTTCAAAAATTTGAAAGAAATAAGCAAGGATTCTCCATTACGATATGCTGAAAACCTTAAATTCATACCGAAGAAATCTGATGGAGGTACAGAATTTTACGATTCCAGATCGAAATTTGAGTGTCTAGACGTTGATGAAGTACCTGATCCCATACCAAATAAGCTAAATCGTGACGGGCATCCAGATGATAGCGATGATGAAAAGGAAGAAGATTCTTCTAAAAAAGGAGATGAAAACTATGAAACAGCACAAAAAACACCAAGATTAAAAGGGCTTGGAGACAAAATTGATTGTTTCAAAGCAAAGTATTTTGGTGAAAATCCGTTGGATAGTCCCTTTTTCAAAGAAGGTGTAATATTTGATCCAGAGCCTGTCACTGCTCCAAACTCTGCTTTATTTAAATTAAAAACAGATTTAGATAATAAAAAGATAGAGATTAAATTAAAAAATGTTTTGAGTTCTGCTACCAACAGAGATACTGATATATTTGGTGTATTAGAAAAACATAGAAAAGATCAAAACCAATTGCAAGATACTGTATCAAAATCAAATGCAGATTTAGGATCTTCTTTGCAAAAAGCAGAAAATTTAAGTAATGCTCATAGTAATATGAAACTACAGTCAAATGTTTATAGTGATGTTATAGACAATATCAAAAAGAATATTCATACCCAAAAAGTTTCAATCAAAAACAATATTGAGTTAAAAGCGTCTCCGGCAAATGTTACAGATATACCCAAAAAAGATAATGTTACGTACAAATTCTTTCAAAATATTGAAGACATAACACAACCATCTCGGGTTTTAAGAAAAAAGCGATCTTCTGCTTTTGTTTATGAACCTTATAAAATAATAAGAGACAGTCAAGTTCAAGACTCTAAGAAAATCACTACAACGAGTAATATAAGTCCACTTATAAAACAATTACAATCAAGTAGGATTGCGGACAGAGTTCCAAAACGTAACCATGAAATAGAACAGTCAGAAAAACAATCTGTTAAACGTAACGTTAATTCTCGTGTTTACAAAGACATTAGCAGAATAGACAGGGAACTAAGTGGTAGCAAAAATGATAAAGGACTCGCAGATTCAACTGTTATAGATATTAGTGTAGACAGTAGGCGAGGAGAACCTAGATATGAAATTAGGCATAACAACCACAAATCAAGATATACGCCAGTTGAAAACAAAAAATCTTTATCAGTTAGAGATTATAAATCGCAAACTAGTGCAGAAACACATAGAACAAAAGGTGAAAGTAGTTTTCTAAAACCATCGAGACAAAGAACTCCAATAGTTATAGAACAGTCCAATACTGTTCACAATACAGTTCCTACAACAACTATAAAACCTTCACAAAAACCAAAAAATTATGAAGAAGTTATTAAGAATAATGAGAATAGCAGTGAAGAAGATAATGAAGAATACGAAGATGAAGATGAAGAAGAAATCCTGACTACAACTACATCAACGCCCAAGCCAAGTTTTAGACGAAGAATAAGGTTATCAACGTCGACTGAAAAGATACCTGAGACGACAGCAAAACTGAAACTAGTAACTCGTTTCCGAAACTATAACCCTGACCAAAATGATAAAAAATTTGATCGTGCTGAGAATTCAACACCACGTGCTGGAAAATCTAATAAAAGTGAAACTCAAGAATCTGGTGAATTAGCTCCAAAATACAGAGAAAAGAAAAAGAAAAGCACTAAAAGCACTTTAGTGACTGACACAAAAAGGTATGGAGACGATGATCATGATATGCGAAAAGAAGAAATAGATGCGCTGATTGGTGTGAAACAAGATATGAGTGATTATATGCCTTTATATGAGCAAGAAATAGAAGGAAAGATACACAATAACCCTTTGACTGAAGAAGATAGTGATGACGAAGAAAATGATGACAATGATGATTCAGATGATGATGAAATTGATGATGACGAGAATGAAGAGGACGATGATGATGATTATAACGATGACGATGATGATGATGATGAGGGCGATAAAAATAATAACAAAGAAGTGAATGAGCCAGAACCCCAAATAACAACACCAGAACCAACAAAAAGAACCTTACTTATAACTACTGATGCACCAACTCCCACGACTGCTACTCATAACCATAATCTAGAAATAAAACCTACAGTAACAAGGAAGAAAATTGAAATACACAAAGAGCTTCCCGTAAATAAATCGGCACCTCATGTCACACAATTCAAGCAAGATATAAAGGAAGTAGAAATTGTTAAAGAAATACCAATAACACCTAAAAGAAGACCTCAGAAGAATCTTGAAGCCCTTGAATTGTATATGGATGACAATCTAGCTAAAGATGTGAATAAACTAGGTGGGGTAGAAATATTCAAAAAAGATATTGATTTAAAAAACGGACCACGACATGGTGGTAATTATAGAAGTCTAGTTGAACCCAGTGCTCCTACACCAATAAGAAACGGAAGAAATAAATCTAGCAAGGAAGATGCAGAAACATCTCAAAGTGAGTTCACGAAACATATAGAGCTAGAAAATGATGCGCCAAGAAATCAAATGCATGGTGGCAACTTAAAATCACTGACGGACATGCATAAAACTAGAAGCAGAGGTCGAAATTCTAAACTTATTGAGCTTAGTGATTCTACTGCAAGATCAGGGCATAGTGGAAGCCCAAAACATCGTGGTAGAATTAATACGGGCAAGAGTCAAAAACTAATAGAATTTGATGATGATGAACGAAGTGACGACGACTCATCATCGGATCATGAATTATTTAGTAACTTTAGGAACTCAGGACCAATGCATGGTGGCAACTATCGCCGAGAAAAGCTGATAGCTACAGAAAAACCTGATGTTATTGCGATACCAAGGAGCAATGTTCAAAATGCTAGGAAAACATCGGCAGCAATTTTAAATAGTTTCGTTCAAGCCGCACCTATATTTACAACAACTCCTGCATACATTTTAGATCCCAGTAAGCGAATGTATTATTATCTTGATGCTTGATAATATCCAAATGATATCTTTTTGGAATTTTTAATATAAATTAACTAGATTGTAAGGTAGAAAGTGCCACGATAATTATGTATCGACAAATTGTGAAAGTAAACGAACTGAATCGGATAAATATCGAAATTATAGTGTTTATTCCTTTTAACTTTCATTTTGGTAGAAAATGAAGCCTCTGTGATAGATTTTTGTTATTTTTTCATTGAAAGGTTTTATGTTGTTGTAAATAAACTGTTATATAAGTACTATTTAATTTGGGTTTTTTACTGTAAATCTCATCACAAATAGTAAACATTCCAGAAGTGTCTATATTATTTGTTTCACTGAGCATTAGGGTTATTCATTTATTGTAATGTCTCAACCGCAGCCTTGTTTCCTAAGCTGCTCATAAGTGTTACGACGTTTATTAGAATCAAATATAAACTGTTCAAGATAACTAGACGTTCAGTCACCGGAGTACGTTCAACTTTGAACAAAAACTCATGCGCTTTCACTTTCAAACTAACGATTGTTCAATTTAGATCGAAATATATTTGAACTTAATTTGTTTATGATGCAACCCCTCAAATATATCAAGGTAATAAAATTGCTGTAACAAATGAAAGTAGAATTTAATGGATGGTGTATTTAAATACTTCACATTTTATTCGGGCAAGACTTTACACAAATCTTATAAATTTTTATCTTACCTAGATTAGAATCTAGGTCACTAGAATTAAGTACAAATAAATTATAAATTAACAATAATTTAGCATAAATACTAACAATTTACATTACAACATCGATTTGGTTTCGCTTATATATTAAAATTGAGTAAAATACAAACTAATTATTATTGCATCGTTGGCTTACACTAATAATATTTATAACAAATAACTTACATGCAGATTTAAATAAACAGTATGCATATTTTAGGAATTTAAATATTTTATTAAGAACTATTATCGCTTTATTTAATTATGTTTTTTTTTGTGTCAAAATAATCATGTTTCATCAATGGACGTCAATCATTCACATCACAATTAACTCACACTTATTATACACTCATATGTCAGTCATTAAATTATTGTCTTACCATAACGAGAGTTCAGTAGAGCCACACAAAAACTACACCATCAAATTATCTTATTTAAGCTTCTTATGCCCCACCAAATTACTGCTTCTTGGTGGCTGATGATTAATAGGTTTCCATTCTGATTCAATAGGGGCCACATAACTGTCACTGTCTTCTCTATCAATAGACTCGTCTTCTTGTTCTTTCCCATTTTCCTCGAAGAAATCTATAATTGGATGATAGTTATAGTTTATTCTCTTCCCGTTTGATGTAAAATTATTTTCATTTATATTTACTTTCTGTTCTTGAGGTTTTGATGTGGTCGTTACTTTCTCAGTAGTTACTACTGCGTGAAGCTTCGGCCCAATAGTAGGTCGTATTTTTGAAGGAACGGGATGATTTATTTTATGGTGAGTATTGGTTATTACACTAGCTTGCCCAATTTGTGGTTCTTCTAAATATTCGTCAAAATTCTCTACAGTTTCCATATTGCTGCTAGTGAATGCTTCAAGTGTTGATGACCCCGCTGACATCAGATCATCAGGCCCGCCGGATATATTCTTCCTAATAGGTCGTCGACTTGGTCTGAACGCTCCTCTTTTAAACGAGCTCCCTGTGTTTGGAGTTTTGAATTTGCTCGGAATTTCCTTTCCAAATGAGAATGAGTTTGATGCCGATGGTGTAGGCGGTTCTAAGTAACTTGGGAGTGTGACCAAATCAGGATTCGTCGAAGAAGGATTTCTGGCTGACAGCGGTCTTCTAACATTTCTGATTGAACTTGCTTGGTTAAACGAATCTGGGAAGTATGAGTTACCATAGGAGTCTATGGGGTTTGATGGACTTGTGTCATCATTCTCACGTTTTCCTTTGTTAAAAGGTGATACAGATATAAAATTTTGGTTGTTGTCAGCAAATGGTGAAAAAGATTCAGGCTTGCTGTGTGTAAAAGGTGGGCTTTTACTGATAGTCGGTCTTTGGATGCTGGACTGGACGGCTTCAAACGCGTGGTTGCCGGTCTCTGAAGATAAGTCTTCTCCCGGGAAATGTTCTGACGATGTTTCATGAATTCTGTGGCCCAGTGGAGGAAATGAGACACTGTAGCCTTCGATGTGACACGAGCAGCATGTCGGAACCTAAAAAATACAAGTTATAGGATCAGTATTACATTTTAAGCATTATTATTACAAATTTGACTGCCGTTATGGCGCAGTTAGTAGCGTGTCTGCCTACAGAGCTGTAGGGTGTGGGTTCGAACCCCACCCAGGGCAAACATTTATGTGACGAACATAGATGTTTGTACTGTGTCTGGGTGTAGTATGTATTTACAAAAAAAAAGTAGATGGCACTGTGTGAAAAATGTCCATCGATATTTATTTACATATTTTCAATAAAAAAACTGAAAATCATGAATTCCGAATAATTTTATAATATTTTTTTTATTGCGAAGGTCAAAGTCGTAGAGTAGCCTAATTGAGAGATCGCTCTATTTGAAAACGTGAGGTTGCGGGTTCAAATCTTGGTCGAATCAAAACCAACGACCTCTTTGGAGTTTATGTACGGATTTTCATATCATTGGCTTTTCGATGAAGCAAAATATCGTGAGGAAACCTACATACGTCTGGAAAAGACATTAATTCATTCAATGAGGTTCCACATGCAAAAAAAAACGCAGACCGTTGCCATTGTTAATCGGTGCTTGTGTGCTCTTGTTGAGGGCGTTGCGTTGTCGATAATCTAGTCCAAGGTAAAGTCCTGGGTACTGTGCTTTGTTTTAAAAATCTATGCTGCTGTTGACGGCCCGAAAATAGATTTGTAAGTAAGTTAGATAGTTGTTTACATTTTATGTTGGACAGAGCTTTAATTAACAAGGCAAAGGATTACTGTACAAACCAGTGCATGCAGATTCTCCCTGTTAATCCGAGTCTATACGAGTCATCGTCAGCCATAAGACGTCCACTGTTGGACGAAGGCCTCCCCTTAATAGAGGGGTGTTGCCATAATCGTCACGCTTGGCAGACGGCTTGGACATCGCAGAATGCTCACCACCGTTAACCAAGAAGACGCTGCTGCCCGCTCTTCGGTGGGTCTGGTTGCATTTTAAGGACATAGCCAGGTCCATAAGAGTAAAACCATTAAAATATAGAAGAAAAAAACAATAAATGTATGAGATTGACAGTTGACTGGCCGCATCGACGATACGCCAACTAGCGGAAACACATCGCAGTATGGATCCCCATTTGGCAGGCGTGGTGGATTTGGCCCGATGTCCCTTCAAGGGTGCAGTGGTGAACTTTTAAAAGGCTGATACTTATGTACTAAATTGATAATCTCAATAAAAAACCGAGCTCTAGGACTGCCTATATACAATAATAAAAACAATACCTTAAATATGTCCATGTGGAGTCCATTTTGCTGATCCCAAGTCAAAAGTCTGTGATAATTGTATACTTGAACGCATTTTGATTTGAAATTGTCAGTCAGATACGTGCAGGAATCTTTGGGTTTTCTGAAAAAATAATATATAAAATGAAACAGTTATGTCTTTGTGCTTCTTAATTACAACAACAACAGTTCACTAATTTGCTGTTCATTGGTTTTACCTAGAGCATAACCACATTTCGTCGTCGTCCAATAAACTCATTGGAGCCTATGTACGAACTTTCATACTGACATTTCGGTAAAGAGAAACATCGTAAAGAAACCTGTAGGATAAGGACGGAAAAGAAATTCAACGGCATATATTAATCCACCAACACGCAACTGGGCCAGCAGCGTGGTGGATATGGCCAAATTGCTCTCCAAAGGTAGGCCTACCGGTGTCCTGCAATTGGACTATGTAGAGACAGATTATATTGTCATTATACTAGTACCTACTAGTCGACTCAGCTGTCTAGCTCAGTTAATTTTCAATTAAGCACCTAGCGTTGTATTCCGGCAGCCACACTTTAGCCAGTTTCTATTTCAGGTTATATGCTTATCATTTTGAACATACTGTCACTTAACATCACGTGAGCAAAGATATGTAACAAAAACATCCCACAAAGGTTCTAGCCCTTGGTATGTACAGTTTCCATAGTGCCTATGAGCTTGGCTTAGTTTGGAGCTAGATAGCGCTGTGTGTCCACCAGTTACTGATACTCACAAGCACTTCTCGAGGCGCAGGGTCTGCGTGTGCTCGCCCGTGTTGACGATGTACTTCCAGTGGCCCGAGGTGGCGCGCGCACGCTGTGGTCGCGCGTACTTCACGGTGCTCGGGCACATGAAGCCCGCCTCGCCCGCGCTCGCGAAATCGCGGTTCGCAGTGTCACCGCGTCTGGAATCATCGCCACACATTATTTTACGCGTCTATAATAACGAGTGCCTCCTATTCTATCTACTCATATAGAGAACTAGGTCGAAAGACGGTCACTGTGCTCATTATTGCAGACAACTTGTTACCGCGAAAAAAACAGCTGCTCCATACATTTTCTCGAGTGTGAATGTTTTTTTTTTGTGGTTGCGCGTCGCGTCGACGAAGTGTGTAGATGTAAGATGAGCTGATGAACTCCTGGTCTACTAATGGGTGCTAATGGTGGGTAAAAGTATACGCAGGGCTGCGACCGACGCTGCGACAAGACTGATGCGACTACATTTATACGACTATTAAAACAGTACCTTACTGACAAAGCCTACTATACTATGGCCGAATATTTTAATGAAATTGTTGCATGACTGTAATGTATAGGTAAAGCAAATGAATAAAATTGACTTATAAAATGTAACTTAATAATTAATAATTGATATAATTATTTAAAATTAATCAAAATTATTTTTGTTATTTTAATCAACGTGTATAATCAAATAAGACATAATATATTATATTAATAATTTATCAAATCAATCAATTAATATTCTCCTCTCTTCGAATGTGCTGTGACCGACGGGGTCTGTTGAACTTATGTACCTACATGCTTTTATAAACACCATGTACTGTACGGAATGGCAATAAACTTTGATTATATACCTGTCTAGAATTCTAGATGGAGCAATGTAAACATATGACACGCAAAAAACAGCACAAATTGAGAATGTCAATGAGCACATCAACGCGTAGTGATTCAAGTGACACTAACGTTGTGGATAACCTTATCTACCAAGCATAGTAGATATTTTTAGGCCATTTTCGTTCTGCCTATTCGGTATCTAGACAGTAGTATAATCAAAGGCAATAAATATCTGAACCTGAATCTGAAGGTGGTCTCGCTTCAAAGCTGCCGTGTTGTTATTTCTGAGCCCGAGTGGCCTCTAAAAATAATTAGTATGCCTCATGGATTTACCTGTTAGAGATGAGGTAGTGGTCTGCAGTATACTTGGACTCCTGCGCAGCCGTGACGCCGTCCAGGGCGCCCTCCCCCGGATCTTTGAAGTCAGCGAGCAAAGCCCCGGCAGCCGCCTTGTTACGTCTGATTGACTGGACTATGGCTTCTCTGGAAATGAAATAATGATTTTTACTTTAGTGTTAAATTTCTGCATCTTTTTCTAATTTTAATTAGCGATATTAAGTTGAAATTAATATCAAATACGTAAGTCTACGGTCCTTTGGTGCTTTAAAAAATCAAGCTTCTTATTCAACGCAATAAAAAATGATGGCCGTTTTAGTGAGTTTTTTAGAATGAAGTAAATCAACATTAATAGGGTACTTCCCGTTGACCTAGACTCATGAAATTGGGCAAGAAGCAAGGTCACATAGCAGTAATTACGGGTAAAATCTGAAAATTAATAATTTGTAGATAATGTATATCGTCATATCTCAAGTCAAAAGTGAAATAGTTATTTTGTTTCTTTAGTTCCCATATAAAATACTAGATGGCGTTCTACACCGTTAAAACGCGCAAACGTTTTGTTCGTTGGGTTTTAGACGATTTTGATCGCAGCTGTTTCTAACAATCGTAGACTAACTTAGCTTGAACTTAGCCCTACAGATGGACGAGGGAACCACGAGCGTAGGTTTTAAAAGCAAACTGACAGATGCATTGAATTTTAATAGTTATTATTAGGTATTGGCATCGCACGTTGTGCATTCTGCCAGTATCAAGCTTTTGAATTTTCAAGTGTTTTTACTAAAATCAAGTCAAATATGTCATGAAATCACAGTTAGTCACACGAAATTAGTCATAGTCGAGTCCAAGTCATGCCCCAGTAAAGTTGTGGCGACTTTACTATGAGCTTCTACAGAGTTTTGAAAACAACACGAAAAGACATGTTTCACTACATTATATCACTTGCCCACACTTGTGCATGTAATTCAACACTTAATAAATAAAACACCACTATTTTTAATCATTAATTCGCGACAAAACACAAGTTTAAGAAAATAATAGAATGCAACGACATGATTTTTCCGTGTTCCCGCCAAAAAACTTTTTAGTTATTGCATTTGACCAACATTACAAATAAGTTGGAAGACTACAATTAAAATTTACCTCTTGAAGATTGTAGAAAGGAGTTTTACAAACTAGTTAAAACCTTTTCTTAGGCCATTCTATGCACTTTAAAACCTACGGAGAAAAGTAATCACGTAAATGGTTAAATCTTTTCTTATGTAAGTAAGTACATCGGTGTCTGCTTTTTTTTTCTTTCTTATTTTTTGGCTTCGCATCATATGTATTCTGCCAGTTTCAAGTATATGCATATTACAAGTTAGTGATAGATCAGGTCTTAATCATAAACTAAACTAAATAAACTAAAATCATGGTCAAGTCCCAGTCATGCTCTTAAATTGCCTAAAACTCGCAAACGTTTCGTAATAAGTTTTCACCAGACATTTTTTTGAAATTTTGCCGTTAGCGTATTGAACGAAAGTAGTAATTTTTTTAGGGTTCCGTACCCAAAGAAAACCCAATTGTACCCTATTATCTATAGGTCTACTGTAGACATGTCGAGTCATTTTATTTTTTTCAGCAACTAAATGCTAAAGAAAAAACAACCCTCCAAAGATTACTATGAAAATATTTATAGGGTTATATATTCCTTTTAGCAATAAGTTGCTGAAATAAAGGAAATTACAGAGACGTGTCTACGAGTAGACCTAGAACTTACAAAAATAAAAATTGCCCTTGAGTCCAGGAAGAAAATAGCGGAAAACATTTGTATGGAAAATCGCTCACCGGAATCCCTTTTAAAGCGCCTGTTAAAAGAAATGACGCTTGACCTGAGTGGTCTCATGGTGGCTTATTTGAATTTACCTACTCAGCAAAACTTGGACCTGGATATGTCCTAAAACTGCATCCAGAAACGCCGGAGGACGGGCAGCAGCGTCCTCATAGTTAACGGTGGGAACATCCCCATCCCCAAGCCGCCTTCCAAACGTGGGGATTATCACATTTATGGCACCCCTTATTAAGGGAGAGGCGTTCACCCAGCAGTGGACGTCTACAGGCTCTTGATAACTTAGCAAAATGGTATCTGACTTTAAAAAATAAAACACAACCTAACAACGGCAACGTCCTCTATGATATAACTTTTGATCCGTGACTAAACCACTCAATTTTCATATTATCATGTAACCGTTTTGGTATTACACAGCATAAACATAAGCTGTTACCCGGACTCACTTTCGCCGGCTAACGTCTTTGTAATAACGTCACTCTTGCTCTCGACCCGCCACGCCGCCAGCTGTCCTGCCATTATGCAACTACTTCTCTACTGGCATTAGTTATTTCAACGATAAACGTATGATCAGTTTAATTAAAGTAAAATACAAACATTTAGCGGTACGAAATTTTTTTTTATTGTTTTGTTCGTCGTGTTCTTATTTAACTAGCTAATTTAGTCTAAATTAGCTAAATAAAATAGCTGAAGCAACTTCATTCATTAGGTTATTTACATTTTTTAAGATAGAGCTCTTCCAAGGATTTTAGATATTAACGATACATCTTACATCTTACTCTTGCTTAGAACTTTGGTCTAGTGGACCCATCCAGATGTAATTTTTGACGATTATTCTCATTTGTAATATTGTCGGTCTAACATCAAAACTGTACCAATAAGCCCTATGTTGACTTTTCGGACATAAAAAATTATTATACCACTGGCTTTTTGGTGAAGAAAAACGTCTTAAAACCACAGAAAAGCAAAAACCCTACTTTTTACTTCATTCAGTGGCAAAAACCATTTAAACGCTAACAAAAGAAACGGTTTTTTTATTCGAATAAAGATGTTTCAGACATTCACTCAAGAATAATATATTAGGTTTGGAATACACAAGTGCGACGTTGGTCATCCATGGATAATAATTAACAATATGGATGTTCGAAATAGTTCCTAAGGGTAGGTCTGGGAACACCACGGGGCGATACTAATAAGGTTTATACATAAGCTCTATAATTTTTGGTAGTGCTAGGCTCTACTGCAGAGTCCTCCTGGGGAAGTACCGCACCTTTGCCATAGTTATTCAATTGCCAAGCAGTAGTTTAGTAGTTCAGTAGTATTACTGTGTTTCGGTATGGAGACTACTTACTGTTACCAGAGTAATTACTGGGTATGAAGAGATTTAACGTCTAATATCTCAGGGTGACGAGCTCAGTACAGTCCGCAGAATTGTATCCGCAAATTCACAATTCTGGCACTGTTACTGGGGCAGGTGTGACGCTTACCACCAGGGGAACGTCCCGCTCGTCTAGTCACTCGATTGTTTTTTTTTTTTAAACTAGTATATACCCACATTCACATCATCACATTCATTCTCTATCTGACATTTGTACGCCTAATCGGCACAACATGCTAGCGCTGTAAGACACTTTTATATTTGACATCTTTTGTGCACAAATTGTATAAAACCAATCATGTTGTATGCAAATAAATGATCTTTATCTTTATATTTACTCACGTAGGATAATCATCAGCATGCAAGCAGAGTGTGTTGGTGAAGAGTTCACACTTGGTGTCAGTGATGGAGGCGGTGACGGGAGGCTGCCGGGGCGGCGTGGGCCGGCGGCGGCTGCCGGCCGTGGCCAGCTCGCTGGGGGGCCGCCGGGTCACCGGCCCAGAGTACGGCTTGGGCGGGTACGTGCCGCGACGGATCAAGTTACCTGGAATCATTTGAAAATAGGGTAAGTTTTCAAAAGAAAAGGAATGTGACATTTTGGCCTAGTTCATACAAGGATGTATGGGTTTTTTTTTTACCACTAGGCCACCTTTTATGCTTCTATCCTAAGCCTTTTTTAGTCATTGTCCTTTTTGTTCGATTATGGGCTTGCATTTAGCCGCTAAATCACCTGATATTAAGTGAAGATGCGAGTCTACGATGGACTTGTCCTGTTCGGTATAATAATATACTCATAATGCACTTGTCTTGGTTAAACCTAACCATACGAATCACAAAGTCACGATCATGGTGGAATTTTGTAAAGAACTATTCACACCAAAACGGCTGAACGTATTTGGATAAAAATCGGAATGGAGATAGCTTTATTCCCGGAATAACATATAGGCTACTTTTTACCATCATCATCACTGTTTTTCATGATCTTCGTTTTTCATCATCACGCGGAAGAAACCGCAGGGTACTAAAAACTAAATAAAATAAATAAAAATAAATATTGGGGGGGACATTTTATACACAGCGCCATCTAGCCGCATACTAAGCAAAACTTGTATTATAACTGCGACGATCTGTCTGTGCGAGTATTACATTTAACTGTTACTAATAATTTACAAATAAATAAAATAATTTACATAATACAAATAATGTAAAATACTTTAACTATACCGGCTGTTAGTTTGAATACCGTTATCCTTCTAGGATTTCATTGTACTCATCATTATGAACAACTTGTACTATGGGGCCAACCTAGAAATCGCGAAAAAAATATCTGCTATTACATACATTTTGTCCAAGATCGATGAACCTTTTTGTATGGAACAACTGGTTTTTTTCGTGTTTTCTGGGTTGGCCCTATAGTAAAAGTTGTTCATAATGATGAGTACAATGATATCCTAGAAGAATAACGGTGTTCAAACTAACAACCGGTATAACGCACTAGCTTAAACAGATTTTTAGTAGTCCACTGCTAGGCCTACCCTCGAAGAGCGAATGGGCTATATTCACCACGGTGGTGGCCCACTTGCGGGTTGGTGAATTCACATACATTGAATTTCTTCTCCGGGCGTATGTAGGTTTTCTCACGATGTTTTCACTTACCGAAAAGCCAGTGGTATAAATACATAAACTCAAAACAGCTCATTGGTACGGGCCTGGGATTGAACCCGCGACCTCACATTTACAATTCAAGCGGTCTCGCGGTGAGGCTACCACGGCTTATTATATATTTTCCATAATAAATAAAGCGCTCATGGCGTAGCTTGTCTAGGTGATTCTAAACGATCACCGATGTTAAGCAACGGACGGTCCGGTCAGTCTTGGGTGATCATGAGTGCATTTATTTCGGAGCGCTACCATGGTTCGGATGACACGTTAAATTGTTGGTCCCGGTTGTTTGTTCTAGTTTCTATAACAACAACCGTCAGCCATGTCAGAGGCCTCCGGGCGGCACATTAACTCTGACACTAGGGTTGGCCACTCAGCCTTTACGTACTTACTTACTTTATAATAAATAAACATGAAATTCACCTTTTCTGTCAACGTATCGGTTGTAAGCCCTGAGTTTCTCAGCGACAGGCAAGTCCTGCGCCAGGGTCTGGTTGGTGGAGTCCGCCATCAGGTCGAGGGTGCCGTTGTCCACCGACATGGAGCGAGATATGTTGTCCGGCTTGTTCTTCATAGCTGGCGAGGAGGGTTCGGTAGTGGTGGGTGAGGCCTTGGTGAGGTTTCTCTGTGAAATATCAATGGCAACGTTTTCATACATAATACGCATTGAAGTCAGTTGTTCTTATAAAAAAAAGAACAACCGACTTCAATTTCGACTAACTGGATGACATCTTCATGTTTTCCAGTTATGTTGATTTATTCCAGTAATTTTAATTTAAAAACCAAATTACAAAACAAAAAAAGAATCATCAAAATATTTTTTTTAATTGGCAGAGTAATCGAGTAACATACATACAAAAAATAAAAAACATACAGTCGAATTGAGAACCTCCTTTTTTGAAGTCGGTTGAAAAATCAAAGTCAACGTCACTCAACAAGATATGCTTAAAGCTATGGTTAGCGTCCGTCTGAGATCGTATCCGAAACGAAGTAATAGCGACAAGAGAAGACTAAAATCACCGACATAGCTCAGCGTATTAGCAAGCTGCAGTATTACATTTGTAGTGGGCTCGTCATATTTATCGATAACCGCTGGGGTTGGCAACACCTCCCTATTATCCTTAATAGGGAGGTGTTGTGGAGGCCTTTGTCCAGCAGGACGTTTTCAAGCTGATGGGTAGGTGGGGGTGGGGTGGGCTGGGGTAGTAGTTTTCTAGAATGTAGACCAAGAACCGACAAACATAGCTATCAGCACACCTTGAGACTCGGAGAATTAATTCAGGAGTAGGTACTACTGTTACGAAGCGGGTGTCAGGCGTTTTTTATGGCACATGCATTAGGTATAATTTATTTATTCACAACAAATCTTGCAAAAACTAGGTATGTCTGGCAAAAGTGTAAAAAAAGTTTTTATTTTACTTGTGGTGTTAAAGGTAGTCTATTCCAGGTCCAGTGGGATGAGGTAAAACACTTCAATAGTTGAGAGATTAATTTATATTTGTCAGCATACATATATCGCAACATTCGTAGGTTGCTACGTGCAATATTTAAACGACACAACAAGCTACAAAAGCGATCGTCCGATGGCGGCGCGGAGCGACACAATTACGTAGCGATAGTAGGTACGCGACTGGAGACCGCAGCGGAGCGCGCGCGGGTCGGCGCGGCCGACAGCCGCGGCGATGCTACGAACCGGTTTCGCGGTGCAAGGCGTTAGGCCATAGGCGCGAGCGATTAGCGATTCCAGTATGTGGAATGTTATGTGTAAATATTGTAATGTATGAAATTAATGTAGGTGTGTCTTATTATGTTATTTTATTATATATAAATATTATCTAGGTAATTTATGTAAATAAATATATTGTGTAAATAATTTATAAACGTGTAAATTGTATAAAGTAAAGGAAGGAGTAGGATAAACGCCTACATCACTCCCCTCCAGAGGCCGTCACTACGGACGATAAAAATTTGGAAAACGCACCTGCCTACCAGAACGAGTGGTTCTAACTGGTGGGGTTGCTGAAGTTGGTATTTCCGGTAATATATTGACCGGTGAGTTTGGCGGAGTTAGTTTCTCCGGTAATGATACTATTTGGTCGGGCGAAGGGGAGTCAACGAGCATGTAGGCCGGTTTAAGGCGGTCTATTGATACCGTGACTGGTTTTCCCTTGACCAGTAATTTAAAAACCTTGTCACCCCGTTCCATGACTTGGTACGGGCCTGAGTATACGGGACGAAGTGCCCCTCTAACCGCGTCTTCTCTAAGAAAGACATGGCTAGAAGAAGCAAGGTCCTTATAAACAAAGATTTTGCTTTTGTTGTGACGTGACGCTGGAGTTGGTTGCAACTTCTCAGCAAACGTACGTAAACGAGCGGTGAAAACAGTTACGTCAGTGGTACCGCTGTCGAGGGTTTCGAAGAACTCACCCGGTAGTCTCAAAGGCTCGCCATAAAGAAGTTCGGCAGAGGAGGCGTTCATATCCTCCTTAAATGCCGAACGGATGCCGAGTAAGACTAAGGGTAACGCTTCCGTCCAATTAGAATCCGCGTGACACATTATAGCGGCCTTCAATTGGCGGTGAAACCGTTCGACGAGGCCATTACAAGCCGGATGATAAGCCGTGGTACGGCGGTGTTTGAATCCTATTATTTTGGACAAATATTGAAATAGATAGGATTCAAACTGGCTTCCACGGTCCGTGATAATGTCGATCGGTGATCCGAACCTTGCGATCCAACCGGATATTAGTGCCTGACCAACGGTTTCTGCCGTTATATCCGCGATTGGCACAACTTCTGGCCACCGTGTGAAACGGTCAACGGCTGTCAAGCAGTAACGGTAACCGTGGGACGGTGGTAGGGGACCTATAAGGTCAATATGGACCTGTGTAAACCTGGCGCGAGGTAAATTGAACGTGCCCACAGGAGCTGACACGTGACGATTTACCTTCGCTCGTTGACATGCTAAACACGATCGTGTCCATTCGCGGCAATCTTTGCGTACACCTGGCCAGACATATCTTTGTGCTACAAGCTTAGCTGTCGCATTTGCACCAGGGTGGCTCAAAGAATGCAAGGTGTCAAAGATTTGCTTTCTAAGCGATTTGCTCACGAATGGTCTAGGTATGGACATACTTACATCGCAATACAATGGAGTTCGGCTACCGTCCAGGGTCATCTTTTTAAACCGCAGGGACGATTCTTCAGTGAGAAGTCGAGTCAGCTCAGGGTCAGAAGCTTGAGCTTTTGCCAGCACTTCATGCTCAACCGGTTTCTGAAGCTCTTCAATACGACTTAAAGTATCGGCAACGACGTTATCTTTGCCAGATATATGTCGGATGTCAGTCGTAAATTGAGAGATGAGGTCGAGGTGCCTATACTGACGTGGAGAGCAGCTGTTTTTACGCTCGTGGAACGCAAAGCACAGCGGCTTATGGTCGGTATAGATAGTAAAGTGCCTGGCTTCGAGCATATGTCGGAAGTACTTAATGCCTTCATAAATGGCCAGCAGCTCACGGTCATAGGGTGAGTACTTCTGCTGCGAAGGACTGAGTTTCCTCGAGAAAAATGCCAGAGGTTGCCATAATTTGTTTTTATATTGCTGTAAGACAGCACCCAAAGCTAAATCAGACGCATCTGTGACAAGAGCTAGCTTTGATTCACAGTCTGGGTGTGCCAGTAGTGCAGCGTTACTGAGGCTCGCTTTGGACTGCTCAAAAGCTGTAAGTGCTTCTCCAGTGAGGTCAACAGGATGTGAGGCCTTGACTGAACCTGTCAGAAGAGCGTTAAGAGGGGCCTGGGTTTGTGCGGCATTGGGTAAAAATCGCCGATAAAAATTTAACATACCCAAGAATCTCCTGAGCTGTCTGACAGTTTTTGGTGCCGGGTAGTCTCCAATAGCCTGGACCTTGGCTTCTGTTGGCTTAGTGCCGGCTGCTGAGATATGGTATCCTAGGAAAATTACCTCAGATGCTCCAAAAACGCATTTTGAGGTATTCACAAGAACGCCATACTGCTTCATCCTCTCGAAGAGCTGGTGTAGGTGGCTCTCATGCTCAGCAGCTGTGCGAGAGAAGATGAGAAAGTCATCTAGATAAGCGTAACAGAAGTCCAATCCACGAGTCAACTCATCTACAAACCTTTGGAACGTTTGTCCCGCGTTCCTTAGACCAAACGTCATATAGGGGAACTCAAACAAACCAAAAGGTGTAGTGATGGCAGTCTTCTGGATGTCTTCCTCGTGGACTGGGATCTGGTTATATGCTTTCACCAAATCTATAGTCGAAAACACCTCGCAGCCCGCAATACTATGGGAAAAGTCGTGGATATGCCTAATAGGGTACCTGTCAGGTATGGTCCTAGCATTCAGCAAACGAAAATCCCCGCAAGGACGCCAGCCGTTGTCCTTCTTGGGAGCTAGGTGAAGAGCAGAAGACCACGGGCTCTCCGAAGGACGCGCAGTACCGCAATTCAGCATCTGCTGAAATTCCTCTCGAGCGATCTTCAGCTTATCAGGAGCTAACCTGCGAGGGGAACACGATACTGGGGGGCCGGGGATAGTGCGGATGTGGTGTTTGGTGCTGTGTGAAGTGGTCGGTGTTGTGCCAGCTGGTCGAGTTATTTCGGGGAACTTATTCAAAATCGCGTGATATCGCGTGTCTCCAGTTGATACCTTAACAGAAAGCACGCTATAAACAGATTTATCGACTGTTGCTAACGTAGACATAGAAGTAGCACTATCTATCAAGCGGCGGCCACGAATATCTACTACTAAATGATAATAATTTAAAAAATCGACGCCAATAATAGCTTTGGTTACGTCTGCAACCACAAACTTCCAAGGAAAATTACGCCTCAAGCCAATGTTTAAGTTGAGTTGGACGTAACCATAGGTGTTAATGACGCTTCCGTTAGCCGCTGACAACTGGTAGTTCGTCTTCTCCCGACGTTCACGAAGCGCAGCCCGAGGGAAAACGCAGAGATCGCTTCCAGTGTCCACAAGAAATTGGACCTTCGAACTGCGGTCGGTGACAAATAGGCGACCAGACGAGTGTAGGCAATCTGCTGTCGCCATTATAGATCGCCTCTGGAGTTTCCCGACTTCCCAAAGTCGCATGGAGTCTGACAAGAGTTCGCCTTTCTGCCGAACTTGGAATGGTACCAGCACAATGGAAACTTGCGATAATTTGAGTTCGAGCGCGTAGCAGATCGGTTTCTTCCCTCCTTCGAACTAGAGCGCTGCGAGGATCTTGGCTGTCTATTCTGCCTGTCCAACTGTACTGTCAGATTTTTCACGGCACGTTTCAGCTCTGCGATTTCGTTTGACATTGATTCCATCGAAGATCCGGGTACTGATTCAGATGTAGCTGCTACCTGGCGTGCTGGTGTGACGATATCCTGGACGCGATCGGCTAAATCAGATAATACCTCCAATGAGCTATGAGGCTGTGATGCTAGTAGGGCTTGCACATTGCTGGGAAGACGGCTGCTCCAAATGGTACGGACAAAATCTTCAGGTACGCCAGATCCAGCGAGACCCTGAAGGTGCCTCAAGAATTGTGAGGGCTTACGATCTCCGAGCTCTTCGTGCATCAATAGCTGCTGCACTTTCTTTTCTTTTGATGCAGTCAGCCGCTTGATGAGCTCAGTCTTCAGCTTCTCATATTTGTCTGTCAGGGGAGGTGATACGATAATATCCTTTACCTCCTTAGAGAACTGATGATCCAGCTGGCCGATCACGTAATTGAACTTTGTGGAGTCCAAGGTTATATTCGACACCATAAACTGACCTTATCTCCGGCTCTTCGGGCCAAAATGGTGGGACTCGTATTCCAACTCGGAAAAGTTCCGCGGGGATACGCCCCTCCTTATTAGCCTCCTTACTAGTCGACATGGTAGTTGCTAGTTACCGCCGGTGGAATTAATTCGATCTCAACTTGTTACTTGGACCACACGTCCGTCAGTGGACTTTGGACCCAACCTTTTTTAAATGTCGTACGTCTATTACTTGTCTACAATAATTATCGTCTTGGACAATGATTGCTAGCAAATGAGAACGGTTTATAGATATATTGTTCTTTTGACTCACTTTCTATTTGTTCTTGAGCGGGGTCACCAGTAAAGGTAGTCTAGTCCAGGTCCAGTGGGATGAGGTAAAACACTTCAATAGTTGAGAGATTAATTTATATTTGTCAGCATACATATATCGCAACATTCGTAGGTTGCTACGTGCAATATTTAAACGACACAACAAGCTACAAAAGCGATCGTCCGATGGCGGCGCGGAGCGACACAATTACGTAGCGATAGTAGGTACGCGACTGGAGACCGCAGCGGAGCGCGCGCGGGTCGGCGCGGCCGACAGCCGCGGCGATGCTACGAACCGGTTTCGCGGTGCAAGGCGTTAGGCCATAGGCGCGAGCGATTAGCGATTCCAGTATGTGGAATGTTATGTGTAAATATTGTAATGTATGAAATTAATGTAGGTGTGTCTTATTATGTTATTTTATTATATATAAATATTATCTAGGTAATTTATGTAAATAAATATATTGTGTAAATAATTTATAAACGTGTAAATTGTATAAAGTAAAGGAAGGAGTAGGATAAACGCCTACAGTGTGTTGTCCCACTGCTGGGCAAAAGTCTAATGATGGTGTTTTGTTCATTAAATTTATTTTTATTTGGTAGATAAGCGGATTAAGAGTTCAAGCGTTACACTTATCCCTACCGGTAGATCTAAGTAGTTTTTTCCAGCTATCCATACCGGTAGGGATACCTTGGTAGGGATAGGTATCATCATCATCATCAGCCCGGAGACGTCCACTGCTGAACGAAGGCCTCCCTTAGACCGCCATACTCTACGACAACCTGCCATTTGCATCCAACGGTTGCCCGCGACTTTTATAATGTCGTCGGTCCACCTAGTGGGAGGCCTTCCTATGCTGCGTCTTTCGGTTCGCGGTCGCCACCATCGGACCAGCGGGATAGGTGTACCAGGCCACAAATATATTTATGGCAGTGGCTGGAAGCGAACAGCTAAAGATCAAGCTAAAGGGAGTATCTTGGGAGAAGCCCATGTCTAGCGATCGACTTTGATAGGCTGGTCATGATGCTTATGATACACGTCCTTGTAGCGGAGTATTTATTTTGTTTGCAAATGAACAAGGGGCTAAGTTTAATTACGTACCTACTTCTAACTCAACTCAAACATAAATACTCTGGGTAGGCAACAAAACTAGTACAATATAATTTTAGTGTCATAATACTTCTTAGTTAAGGCGGCAATTGCATTGCCACGCATTACTATAAACAACCACACTTACTTACTACGAGTATAATATCAAGTACTAGATTTAACGGCAATTTTCTCTTTTACTTTAGAATTACAAACCTCGTATTCTACTTTATACTCTATCAACTTGATATTAAAGTACACCAAAAGAAGGTAATTACTTACATTGTCTACCTCATTTGTTATGTTAGAATTTTCTCTAACTTTATCTTGTTTAGTGTTGTTAATATCATTATCTATTGGTGTGTTTATAGTATTTCTCCGTGTTTGAGGTATGATTTTGCGTATGCGTTGATTAGAAAGCTCAGTAGGAGCTGGCTGAACTCCTAGTTCGAACATGGCATCATCAATATCTTCCGTAAATGACCGCCTGAGTATTTGAAGAGTCGGAGATTTGTTTATATCTCCAGTATCTTTGACACTATTAATGAACTCATTTAAAGCATTCAGTTTGCCAGTTTCTGTACTTTCACCATCAGTGTCCGATCTTCTTAAAATTTGAGATGTAGCTACTTTATTGACAACATCTGTTTTTTCTTCATTATCTATTCGCCTAATAAGATTTGGGTGTATTTTGAGGTCACCAGTATTTCGTTCAGTGGATTGTCTTGTGTTTGGAAGTTTTACAACACTAGTGTTTTCAGTGTATCGACTGAGTAATTGTGGGTATGGTTGTATGACTTCTCTGATTTCTTTGCCGGGTCGTACGGCGCGTCGGATGAGGTTGGCCATGTCTAGCAGGATTGGAAGCATGAGGTCTGTCGTGTTTGGTGTGCTGACGAACATTGATCTCACCTGGAAATGGAATAAGATAGTATTAATAAAAAAAATAAAAAAAATATGACAAATTCCAAAAATTTAACAAAAACATGTAAGTTTGTATTTACTAAGTCAGATCAGACTTAAAGTTAGATTTATCTTTAGAAAACACCTTGGATAGCCTGGTTTAAAATCAAAGGGACACATCGTGTCATTCACACTCGATTAGCTTTAATGCTGTAAATGATATATCTATAAAATTTACTGATCGATCATAGTTTCAGTAGATTAACAATTTCCAAAATGTATGGAAAAGATTTTTAAGCCCTACAATATTCTAGAAAGAATAAATAAAACAATGTCACTTGGTTTAGCTAATCAGAATAAGACAAAGCAACACACAAGACTTGGTTAAAACAAGAAATGATTATGGTTCTTACAAGCTTAAGTAACTGGATAATGACGTTACATAGATACAATGTAAACATCAACAAAGCTGTGAACAAATTAACTTTGATGCATTCACGAATCATAAATGTGATAACATTATTACGTTACAAGCGGTAATAAATCACCGGTGAGATAATGATGTAAATTTTTAATTATTTATTGTGTTGGCATTCAGAATATTATTTCAGTTGGTCAGTTCACGGTCATGAGAAAACCTAGCCCCAGATCCGTGGGAGGTTCGCTTAACTGTGCAGAGGTCAACACTTAGAGAACGAGAGGTCGAGAGCAAGTTGATTCAGGTGGTTGTGAGGTCGACATTATGATATACAAACTGACATACAGCTATAACTGACATAATTATAGCTGTATCAGAAAAAGTAGAAAAAAAATGGGGGCGCAACTTTCTATGCAAACTCTTGACGTTTAACTTGGCAACACTGAATAATATTTTGTAATGAAAACTTTTAGTTCCATGTTATTTAATCTCTACTCTTTCTTGTACAGCAGAGACACAGTTTCTTGTGTAGATGTTCAAGCAATTTCAAAAATGTTAAAAAGAAACTAAGTACGCATAAGCTTAGTGGCAAGCCAGTGTCAAAGTTAATGTGCCGCCTCTAGGATAAAAAAAAATTGCATACACTGATTTATATTTTTCACTCTGCTTAAAATTGACAGGCAACAGATTATATGTGGGTAAAGTTTTAATAGTAATTTGTTTTAGCCATTTTACTCGAACAACAAAGAAAAAAAAAGTTACTATACAGAAATTAACACTCTTTATGTATTTTTTGGTAATAAAAGACTAGACACAGATAGAAAGGCTATAATATATATAATATGCAGTTTAAAGATATTTATTCTCAAATAATAGTTTTTTTTGTCCTTATCCGGTACCTCAAATAGAATTCTTCCAGAATTCTCCATCCAGTAAAGATAGTTATAAAATAAATATTAATTAACTAACTTTTTTTTAACTAAAATATGTAGGTGGGTTTTTGTTTGTATATACCTAGGTTAATAACAAATCGTCACAGTGTTAAAGATTTATGAATCCAGGGACCTGCATATGATAGGTACTAGTGGCCTCATACCTCATAGAAAATGAAATAAAAGTACAACATTCAATGAATATAACAAACACGTTTCGTAGTTCTACGTTCAAACGGTGGGCTTACCAGAATAAAAAACATATTATTCAAGAGAGATTTTTTACTGAGAGCTTACGTGATATTACGAGAGTGAGACTTAAATGTCGTAACATGAAATGTAAGTCATGATTCAAAGAAATTCGCACTTCAATATCTCTTAACATCATACTAAACCAGTTTTGGAAATGCACACAAGTTGCGTAGAAATCGCGATTCGAAAATAATCCATAACAAACTGTAGTTATGAATGGAATCTCGACGCCATGAACCTGATCCGATTAGTGATGTAACGGAGCATCGGCTTCGTTCTTCAGAGTATACGTTTATGGAAAGAAGTAACTCAACTTACAGATAATGTCTTAAAAGTGTCTTACAGAGGTTGGCTCTTTGATTTCTGAACTGCCCCTGGTAACCGATTGGGAGAAGGCGCGCTTCGAGAACCAATCAATTGGAGAAGAGATCGTGAGTTCAATTTTAAAGTTCTTCTGAATTTATGATTGGATTTACTAAAAATCTTATGCCGGTTTTTCGGTGAAGGAAAACATCATGCATAAATGCTCAGCAGTGAAATGTTATATTATCTACTACTACTAAGCTGTCTGCTCTATCTCAGCTCCATGACGTCATTGTTAACGCTAAATACCAGCTATTGTTCTCGCATTAATGCCTAAAGAAGTAGAATAGCTGTGTCGAATACTAGGTAGTTACTAGTAGATAGAGAACTGAAAGTTTCTGACATTTAATTATTATCATATAAATATCTTCGTTTGACCATAATCAGTCTATTTAAGTCTACTGCTGGATTTAGCTCTACACAGAGTTTACATCGATTAGACTGCTTTGTTAGACCAAACTAACTGATATACCTAACACTCAGATTTCACATTCTTAAGGCCAGGATATTCCACGTTACAAGCACATTTTTTAATGCGATCGATCATTAGTCTACAGTTGTATCAGGTAGACATTTAGCAGAGCAAAAATATGGCGGTTACGCAGATTCGTGCATGTGAAGCTTCTATTTTTAAGTGTTTCTGAGGTTACTCGAAAATTATCGAAATTAATATTTTTTCAACCAAAGAAAGTTCTCCAAAATACTATTATATTTTAATATATGTCATGTGCTATAATAAGGACATATAACCGAAAAAAGTATAAAAATAGACACTTTTTCGGTATTTTTTTCTATTGTTGAAATAACCGTGTTTTCAACCAAAGAAAAAACTAAGACTGATGTTCGTCTGTAACATATACATATGTATATATATATATAAATATTATAGGCATTAATTATAGCAATTTGACTAAATAACATTGATTTTCGAGGGGCAACTTTGGAATAATAATGTATAATAAATAATGAATAATAGAACCCTTAATAGTTAAAATACTTAACGACTTAGCTGAATTTATGCGCTGTCTACAACCGTTTAGTCTGAACATTGAACCTATCTGAGCTACTGTTCAAAGAACAGTACTGCGATGACCATAGGCCATCACCACAGCGAAAGTGTCATTGACGCAAGTGCGAAATAAAAACGAAAGTACAAGCCGACAGCAACTTCTTTCAAAAATATTATTAGCAAAATGTTTCGAAATCATCAATTGTATCGTCAAGCATCATTGGTACATAATTTTATTTAATTGGCAAGAAATGTGCGAGATCTTGTTACCAAGTCTGTACTATATGTGAGCACGCAAAGATAAAGATGGGACCGTCTTTTCTTGTCATAACTATAAGCTTGGCAACATCGTGCGTGACGCTCCTGTGGGGTGACAGACGTTGGCGGGGACGAGGTACTTTGGATGTTAGCGGGGCGGGTTCTGTCGCGGGGAAGGGAAACTCGCGCACTGCGCGTCAGAACCGACAGTATAACGTAGTGTTAAATTCTCTTTGGTCGGTGCCACGCTCTCGACGCGGTTAGACGGGTTGTCAACTCCATATTCAAATCTAAAGGAAACACACGAGATTTTCTATCAGACAATCTCTCTAAAGATAAAAAAGCTTCTTAGCCAAACATTTCATTGAAGTGTTTGGAAGCCTTCGAAAAAGTTTATTTGTTGTTAATTGATGAATGACTACAAAGACGGAAAAGATGAAACCAATCAAGAATATGAACGTGACAGAAATGCAATGTTTTTAGAAAACATTATATGATGCTTTATTTGAATTTAAATCCAGTAAATACCTTCTGTAAATATTGAATATACTGAAAATATTGCATGAAAAGAAATTGTATCATTGTTTGTCTATTTATATAACATTCATGGTCTGAAATAAAACGTACAGTTATTGAATACATTCGCCCAAATGTTGAATTACATACATTTGTTGTCCCCGTTATGGTACGTCACTGACAGTTTTTTGTTTTATTTATACGGGAATACTCACGTTTAATGAAATCGAATACTCCGACTATAGTTTCGATCACATCCGGTGACCTTTTTCAAAGAGTGAAAAGAAAAATGTGTCAAAACCACGTCAGTTTTCATAATAAAATCAATGACAGTCACTATTTATCTCGAGATTTATAACCTCAATACTTTCTCTACGTGTGTATCCGTGCGTTAGCATGACTCTGCATGACGTCACATTTACTGTTATCGAATCTATGACGACGTGCTACCTTGCTTCCCCCAACGTCTGTTGCCCCGCAGGCGTGCCACGCACAAAGTTGCCAAGCTATAATTGTACGATTGTTTTTATGCGATAACACTGACATTTCCGCGTTTTCACATTTTTCGAGTTGCGTTACAATTATTAGTTTGATTAAGGAAATCATAACTACAACGTGGTTAATAAAAGTAGTCCCTTTATAATTTTGCATGGATATACTAGTCTACTTGCGTGTCAATTGAACGCAGTTAGATTAACTAATTATTATTATCACGGAAACATATTTTTTTTGTAACTAAAAAAAGTCAGTCAAGAAAATACCTGGATTCAATTAATCAAATTCAAATAGTTTATTTATAAAAAATAACTTGATTTTAACGTCAATAAATGTTACCCCTATAAGTGCTGACTGGTTAGTCAGCACTTGTTAAATGGCAAACATTTATTGCATTTAATAATATTAAAATCATTATGTGATCAAGTCATTACCAAACCCACCACTAGCATTAATTATGAATCAATAGACAAGATGAGACAAATTTGTATAGAATGAATAATTGTATAGTATTTTTTGATGAGAAACATTTATATCTCATCAAAAAATACCAATACGTTTCAAGCTTTGTAACTTGTTACCAACGAAAACTAAAAATTCTGATAATTACAACTAATACAATACACTTGGTGCCAACAAAAATGCTCCACTTTGTTTTACGACACAATAGCATCGAGAGAATTGGCTTACACGATTATATTATCGGGTTTTTGTTGACAGTTTCTCTGTCATTGTACCGTGTTGCAACGACTTGTGTGAATTAATGTTATACACACCGAGTTCAGTGACTATTTATATTTATTATATAAATAAATTGAGATTACAATACAGCCAATTCGCGAGGGTATAACAGATCTAAGCTCATTGAAAACATAGCTGGTTTATTCATTCGATTTTCATTGCAGTAGGTATATGAAGTATTCTTAATTTAACACGTTTACTGCGGCAAGTAAAATCATAATTCTTCATCTGGTGCGGCGGCGGGCCAAAATGCGCCCCCAATGATATTTCCGCCAGTGCGTGGCAGGTCTTTCTAGACCCACCAGCACTAGGAAAGATTAAAAATTGCTATAAATTTGTGGAAACATAATGTATAAATTTTTTTTATATTGTTAGAATGACCTTGAACCCAACTTCCTTAGGTTTCATTTGCCCCGGGATCTGCCAAACAGGAAATGAGCAATAAAGCAGGAAAAGCGGAAGGCTGATATCGACCTGAACCGCACTAGAAAGTATTTTTAGTAGTGATGGGACAGAGAAAAATAAGGGGATATCGAAAATAAAACAGAATTATCGTAAAAGAACTGAAAAATGTTTTTATTTACTTATGCCTGCCTTGGAAACATGTTACGCAAAGGTTTTGGTTGCATTTCCTGCAATATTTTTTTATTTTCTTAACTTTTTTTTTTGCTTGGGTACTATTAAAGGTTTTACGCAGTCTGTCGTAGCACCCTGCACAATTTCTTCGTTTAGCGCTCATCTCAAGGACATGGTCATTGTCCTTAGGTTTTACTTGATTTTCTGAAATGATTTTTTTTTCTTAATTCCGTGTGATTTATTAATCATTTATGAGTTTTACCACAGAACTCGCGAAACTGAACAACTTTCCCCAGAGAACATAGGGACAGAGAACAAAAAAATTTTACGTCTCTTAGTGGAAAATATTTCTTCACTGCTGTCACTATCACTGTCAATAAATGCAGGGTGAATTACCCTATTCTCCAAAATTTGTATTTTTCTTTTATTGCTTGCCATCGTTGATTATACCGAACGCTACGTCAGATCAGTTAGATAGCACAACACTAACTGGCGGGGCGCGCGCTCTGTGCGGTATCGGGTCGCCAGCTGCCTGTTGGGAGGGCGGGCCGAAATAGGCCCACTGCCGCACTCAGCGAACGTTTTTCACCGTCAGTGCGATGGTAGGTCGATAAAAGCCTGCCGTTATGTTTTGATGGGGAACACCTACAATTTTGACCGCAAGATGAAAAATATATTTGTCTCTGTCGAATTTTTACAAACACCTGAGATATTCGTTTCGCACAAGCGAGACGGACAAAGGTTTCTTCGTCCGCACCAGCTGAAGTACCGCGGCAGGCCGATATCGGCCTGTTACGCAGTGAGCGTGTTAACCAGGTTATACTTACAGTTTTTTTTTTGCAATTCCAACTCAGAGTTTTATGCGGGTAAAGATAATGTCATCTACGCGCGCATAGATAGCGCGGCTCGCAATCAAAAACCTGCGCGCCATTTCCCGCAAATATTAATTGACGTTTTCGCTGTGTTGTTGATTCTTATCAAAAAGTTAATTACAATGCTAGTCTGTTTTTTCGTTGCGAGTATGCTGAAGAACGTCGTATGAAACGTGTGTGCATTGATGATTACATTTTCGGCTCCCTTATCGCGCTCGCCTGCGGGCACTTCGAGTGTATTGATCGACATAGCACACTTGTATCATAATGTACTATTGTATAACGTAACGTCAAAGTACTTAAAAAATATTTGCCAAAAACTGAAACTTGTAAAGATTAAGCTAACTTTTGTCTGATAATAAATAAATAATTGTATTGCAATGTGAACATTAATAATTGTAAACGCATGTGAAAATGAAGCCGCTTATCATTGTCCTCGTAATATTGCCGAGACGCATGAGAGCTCTAACGAGATTCAGAACGGGGGCATTTTTTGTCGTGAAGTGTACATTTTCCTGCGTAAACTTGCCAGAGAGGCAGTTTATAAAAAAATCTTTGTAAAAAAATATATATATCATCAATCAATATCTATGTACCTATTGTTTATAAAAGTAAGTCGACTATAAACCACTTCTAAATAAGCCTATACCTTTAGTTATCCTATCCACACGTTGGTTTAAGAACTGCAATTTAATTTATTATAATTTATGTAATTAAATTATTATAATTTATTTACACCGATATTTATTTTATTTATATTAATTGAGTAATTAGACAGGAAAATCAATCAACTTTAAAAAAGTAGGGATGCTTACTATGTAAAATGTAATTAGATGTATAAGATGTGTATATAGGTACATATACAGCGGCAGAGTAAACAAACTACTTACTCATTATAATAATAATGGATTATTCAAATGACTAGATTGGAAAATAGTACAGAATGGATTTTATAATAGTAGAGTCATTTACTTGCATTGCATTTAAATGATTTTAAAGATACGTTAATCTATAATTTTTTACTAATAGTTTCTTAACAGGTGTGCCAAATTGCGCATTAGGTTTAATTTATTTTCGTAACCGCGTAAAATCGTCGTGCTATAGAATTATCTCAACTTGACCCGAGAAGCAAAAAGCAGGTACGAGTAGATTGCAATCATATTTCTAGATTTGTCGCTGCGTTCCATTAAAATGTTACAGATCATGGTTACGCAGTTTTGTGAAATATTCGTTTTGTTCTAATTATGTCAAAATAACGCCGTATGCCATATTTACTAGCCGTATGCCGTATTGTATCAATAGTTTTTGATTGACTGCTTTATCTAATTTTAATTTATTTGTAGTAATAATAATATAACGTACGTAACTTACGTTGGTTTTCGTAAAATTGATTTAAAAAAAAATTGGCTAAATTCCTGATACATATATGCTTTGACAAATTCTCGATAAGCGGTATAGTACGAGCTTATTAAATAGTGCGGCAACAATCATAGTGCTGATGTCATATTATCATATTTGTCTATCGCTGTTCTGCATTGACTAAAATACTTCTTACTTATTATATTCTCTTCTTCTTTCGACCCAAAACTTAATCTACGAATAAATCCTGGATATGTCCTGAAGCTGCTCCAGAACCTCCGGAGGACGAGCAGTAGCGTCCTCTGGGTTAACGGTGGTAAGCAATCTGCGTTCTCCAAGCCGTCTGCCAAGCGTGGGGATTATGGCAACCACCCCTATTAATGTGGGGAACTTCTTCCAGCAGTGGACAACTTCTGGCTGATGATGAACATCGCGTTTTTAATAATAAGTTTTTAGAAAAGATAATAATATATCAAACATTAAAATAATCAATCGTTATGTCTATTGTTTTTTACGTAACACTTGAGTAAGTTACTGAATCTTCTTCCAACTAAATACATCGATTACTGGGATCACGACCCACCCACCCACCGCCTTCACCCACCAGTAGGTGCACGGGTAATTCGCATTTAGCTTTGAACCATACATCGATTTAAATTTGATCTAAAATACGATGTAACATAATATTTTATACAATAATCATATACTTGATCTCAGGACATATCACATCATCAGTCCGGAGACGTCCACTGCTGAACGAAGGCCTCCCCCTTAGACCGCCACACTGTACGATAACCTGCCATTTGCATCCGCCGGTTGCCCGCGACATTTACAATGCCGTCGGTCCACCTAGTGGGAGGACGCGCCTACGTTGCGTCTTCCGGTTCGCGGTCGCCACTCAAGAACCTTTCTTCCCCGTCGGTTGTCAGTTCTTCGAGCGATGTGGCCTGCCCATTGCCACTTCAACTTGCAAACCTTGCGAGCTATGTCAGTAACTTTGGTTCTTTGGCGAATACCCTCGTTCCGAATTCTATCGCGCAAAGTAACAAAAAAAGCGGCTTAGTACGAGCTTATTTAAATAATACGAAAGGGAATAAAATGTGTTTAAACTATCACGGTTGTTTACTTAAGTTCTATTATAATTTACGGGATATTTACCGTGATTACCTTGTGAAATGAACTCCCGATATTTCGGCGCAGTTGCATGCTCCACGTTCACGCATGTGGTGAACGTGCATGATAAATGCATGGTGCATGCAACTGCGCCGAAATATCAGGAGCTCATTACACAAGATAATCACGGTAAATATCCCGTAAATAAAATAAATTAACTTTAAAAAAATGTGGTCCACTTTCATATAGACTCCTATACTTGGAACATGCCTTTATCTAGCACTGGACTTAGGTATAGACTGATAAATATTGGGGGGACATTTATTACACACAGCGCCATCTAGCCCCATACTAAGCAAAGCTTGTATCATGGAAACCAGAAAGCTGATAGAATACTTATATACAATTTTTTTTCGTAAATACATACTTATAATACATACTACACCCAGACATAGAACAAACATCGATGTACGTCACACAATTTTTTGTCCTGGGTGGGGATCGAACCCACGCCCTACAGCTCCGAAGGCAGACATGCTACCAACTGAGCTATCAGGCTGTCAAAAATAGTGATAAAGTCTTAAAATCTTACTGAGTAATTTTAAATCTTTCCCGTAGCTATAATCTTGAATCTGTGTCAGTGCTCAGGTATATAGCAAGTAATTGATACATATTCATGGCGCGCGTGGGGAATACCTGACGCTCGTTCGAGTGTGGCTGATAGCGGATGCCGGAACCGGACGATAATCTTCGAACATTTAAGAAAGCGTTGAGTTTAGAACACTATCTTTAATTACTATTTTTAGCGTAGAGTTTAGAACACTATCATATCGATGTTAGCCAAGGCTTCTTAATAACCATTTACAACCGACTTCAAAAAAGGAGGTTCTCAATTTGACTGTAAGTTTTTTTGTATTTTGTATGTGTATTACGCGATTACTCCGCCAATTAAGAATTGATTTTGATGATTCGTTTTTTGTTTGGTAGGTAATACTTCAAACGTGGTTCAATATAAATTTTATCGAAATCGGTTTAGTAGTTTGGTTTTTAAATCAAAATTGCTAGAAAATATGAAGATGTCATCCAGGTATTCGAAGTTGAAGTCGGTAGTATTTTTTTTAATAGCGTATTATTTATGCAAACGTTCGCTTGGTGTAACAGTAGCAGTGCAAGAATTGTGAACTTGCGAACAAAATCTTGCGCCGTACTGCACTGCGTTTGTCACCCTGAGACATTAGATGTCAAATCAATTCCTGCCCAGTTCTCTGGTAACATTGCCCTTCAAACTGAACGTCTTTTCGACTTAATAATACGGTCAACCTCCTGTTTATCCTGTGTATGTTGCAAGGCTCTGTTGTCTCATTTTGGATTGAGTTCAATCTCCTCACGTATCGTCATGTAAACCGATCGATTTCCTCGCGATCGAGTTGTTTTTCACGCGACCACTCGATCGTTGGCGATCCATTAAAGTCGGTAATGCATGGAAAACATGCGAACTCTGTTATCCAATGCGTTGGGCTGTTTGTATGTCAAGTGGGCCAGTTCTATAATTTAAGCTACCGTTTGACAGTATAACTATAAAAACTGACATGATTGTGACCCATTTTCAACCGACTTCAAAAAAAGAGGTTCTCAATTCGACTGTAAGTTTTTTTTTTGGGTTTTTTTTTGTATGTGTGTTACGCGGTTACTCCGCCAATTATGTACTGACTTTTTTATTTTTGATATGACATACTTCAGAGGTGATCCCATATTTTATCGAAATCGGTTCAGTAGTTTGGTTTATAAATCAAAATTACTGGAACAAATTAAAAAAAATATGAAGATGTCTTCGAGGTCACTGAAGAGAGAAGTAAAAGTAGGGTCTTCGCTTTTCTGTGTTCGAGGTAGTCAAAATTGAAGTCAGTATTTTTTTTTAAAGTTTATATTATTATGTTTATTTATACGGAATTTCAGTCCCTGAAAAAGGTCATCGGATGTGAAATGCGAAACTATTGTTTTGTGATATCCCGACTTAATTAAATGTGGGTGATACCGATTACGATAAACGATTTGATTTTAAATTGAAATATGATTTTGAAAGATCGATCTCACAACTCCCGACAATCATAATGGTGTGGGCGAAGATGTTCAAATCAAACAAATCAAATAATTAATTTGCCTGTTAATGGGTATAAAAGATCTTAACGAATTCATCAATATTTATTTAGCTAACAATGCGAACTGGCTTAACTAACTTACTCAAAAAATGCAACAACTAACTTACTCAAAAAATTCATGTACTGACAGTAAGTACGCGCCACCTCAAAAATTCTAGAAAAAAAAAACTTTAAGGTAATCTATAAGTTATCGATGCTAGTATCTCTCTTAGAACTTGCAAATAGGTGTTTATTCTTTATCTTTAACTTTCTGGAAAACTGTTTTATTGATATTATGGTCAAAAGTATTTTTTCCCGAGCAACTTTGGATAGACATAATTGGAAGGAGAAGAATACTGTAATTTCCTTCTGTTAAGAGGTCCTATATAACTTTTTTTTTTACCTGTAACCTAATAACCTATTTTTTTTTCTTAAATCCCAGTATTCAGGAGAACAAAACAAAAAAAACAAATCAGTCAAGAAATATTCGAGTTTTTTCGAGACTAACGCATAAAAAAATATTGAATATTATAGATGAAGTAAGAAGATGAAATTTAATACCAGTTTCAAAGCAGTGAGAAAGTTTCCCTATATTTAGATTTTGCCCATAACTGCGACAGTACTGAGATTATTCGAACAAAATTAAATGGTAATTTATTAGTGGTCAGTAGGCCTCTGTGACATTGACAAACGAGTGAGGTTGCTCTTATAAGGTAGTTTTACGACCGCTTTCTATATAATAATAAAGTTTTTAATATTTTGAAAGTAAGATGATTATGTAAAAATCTGTACTGTAATTAAAAGTTTTAGGGTTTTATTTTTCACGGCACTTGAACTGACTTTGACAATTCGTTTGCTTGAAATTAGAGGCAATTTTCAAATTATTTCTAATATTTGCCAAAATGGATATGTAAATTTATTGCAGTTTCCAAAAAAAACCGTGAGATAACATTTTCAGATCAATTAGTTATAGCTGGCTAGAAGTTAAACTTTATTATGATAGCTCTAGCTTTTAATGAAGACTAGGTTTTTATTAATTAAATAAAAACATACTGATTAATTAACCATTAAACAATTAAATAAGATTACAAAAACTTGTCATCAGCAAAAATTTTTTTTCGAAAAATTTTTTAGCTGATGACAATTTGTTATAGCTGGCTAGAAGTTAGACTTTATTATGATAGCTCTAGCTTTTTATGAAGACTAGGTTTTTATTATTATTATTTTTTAATGACAGCCTGTAGCTCAGTTGGTAGCATGTCTGCCTTGAGAGCTGCAGGGCGTGGGTTCGATCCCCACCCAGGACAAAAATGTTTGTGACGTACATCGATGTTTGTTCTGTGTCTGGGTGTAGTATATGTATCATAAGTATATATTTACGAAAAAAAAAATGTATATAAGTATTCTATCAGCTATCTGGTATGCATAATACAAGCTTTGCTTAGTATGGGGCTAGATGGCGCTGTGTGTAATAAAATGTCTGCCCAATATTTTTATTTTATTTTTATTTTATTAATTAAATAAAAACATACTGATTAATTAATCGTTAAAGAATTAAATAAAAATTATAAAAATTGTAATCAGCTAAAATTGAATTCCAAAAAAAAAAATTTTTTATTGCAAGGGAATATAATAATAATTAGTATATTTTTTAGAATAACTGCTAAACATATACTTACACAGTTCATAAATTTTATAACATCTGCTGAATTAACTATGCAAAAACTCTACTCTTTAATTAACTCGTTTAATTTTACTTACACAAATAGCATAAAAATAAAAAACTTTCGTGATAAACTTGAATTATAATACTTTGTTGCGTAATTCAATCTGTTCGGAATATAGCTGTTTCGTGATGTAAACTCACGTAAAGATTTTCAGAATTACATTGCTTTCCGGGTTCCGGTGAGAATTCTGTTTTAAAACCCGAACTTGAAATGTAAAGTTTATCTATCTATCTATTCTATATATACATACAATAAAACTGTGCGAGGCGATTACTACATTTGTACATTGAAGATATATTTAAAAGTCTATTTTTATAGGAGTGTATGAGAGTAACTCAGAACCCAAAAAAACAGTTTTTAAATTTTTTGTCTGTCTGTCTGTCTGTCTGTCCGGGATAAACTCAGAAACTACGGCACTACTTTAAATGCAGTTTCTTGAAATATGATCTATGAAGTACGGCGCTTCACATAGGCTATGTTTTATCAAAATCGGCCCAGGAATACAGAAGTATGACGCAATTTATGAAAAAATATACAGTCCACTATAACTTGAACCCCCAAACATACTGAGCCCTTAAGCTCTGAGGATCAGCTTATACTGCATACAGCATATCTTGAGAGTTTGGAGTAAGGAAGATAAATGGATTGCCATGCGATTTTTTAAAAAATGTTCTGTGGTGTCCTAAAGCTACTTAACACCGCACAGCACAGTAGGTACGCCTCCTCCTAAGTGGACGACGACGTTTTAAAAGTCGCGGGCAACCGGTGGATGCAAATGGCAGGGTGTCGTACAGTTTGGCAGTCTAAGGGGGACGCCTTCGTTCAGCAGTGGACGTCTCCGGGCTGGTGATGATGATGGTAGTCGCGGGCAACCGGTGGATGCACATGGCAGGTTGTCGTACAGGATGGCGGTCTAAGCGGGAGGCTTTCGTTCACCAGTAGACGTCTACGAGCTGATGATGATGATGATGGTAGTGTGGGCAACCTATGAATGCAAATGGCAGGGTGTCGTACAGAGTGGCGGTCTAAGGGGGAGGCCTTCGTTCACCAGTGGATGTCTACAGGCTGATGATGATAATGATGGTAGTCGCGGGCAACCGGTGGATGCAAAAGGAAGGTTGTCGTTCAGAGTGGCGGTCTAAGGGGGAGGCCTTCGTTCACCAGTGGATGTCTACGGGCTATGATGATGATGGTCGTATTACCTATTGCATCACAAGGCAGAAGAAGTGATTAAATAAATGCCTGCCTAAAAAGTCAACCACGTTGCCCGTTATTACCAAATCAGATGCAATCTCACGGTTAATATGAGGACCCAAAGAAGGCAGAGTCCACACGCGCAAGAGTTTTCCGAATTGCTGTTAAATATTTAACTGAAGATAGTAGTTTTTTGCGAAATGAAAATCTTATAGTGGTTTGGTGTCCATTGCTGGACTTAGGTCTATACTCGATAGGCGAATAAACCACTACGCTGGCCTAGTTTTGGGCTAGCGCCAAAGAGATCATTTAGTACGGGCCCGGGATTTGAATTTGCGACCTCACGATTTGAAGTTCAGCGGTTCCGAATTAGGCTACTTGGCTTATTAGGCTCTGCGGTCACATTGATCTGATTATATCCCATTTACCCAGATCTATAGATAACAACATTGTTCATCTTCCCTATATTATATCACTGATCATGTACCATAATAACTGACTCTCAACATTTTTGTCGTCAGAAATACATATTTATTTGCCAGCTCAATTAGAACAGTAAACTTATCACTAGTCGTTTACTAAGTTTGTAACGTACCAATAAATCAATTTCAACTAATTCAGACGCAAATGACTCGAGCGGCTTCCGTACGAACCTTGGAGCATTTAGCTCTTTCTTGAAAAAACTTATGTCAACATCTTGATAGCAATTCGTACATAAATCCTAATTAAGGATTATTTTAAAATACTATACCAAAATGTGCAAAAGTTAATTTCTTCAATGTATTTAATCTGGACATTTGTGTTAATCTGTATTCTTTAGTAATCTATATCTGACCTGAGCTAAGTTGAGTGGCGCCCTGCCTGGCGGCGTGGTGACTTGGTTGGCGACCAGTGATGCCAGCGCGAGCCGCTGCGACCCCGACATGGCTCTGATGATGGGCAGGATCTGCGCGAACTTCCCCACCTGATCCTTCCTCTCCATTGCTCTCAATACAGCATCTTTCACCATGCCTTCTTTAGCTCTTATCTTACTCGAAGACTTATAATTTTTGACAACCGTCCTCACAGAAGTTGGCTCGAAAAAATCTTCTAAGCTCTCGTTTTCCATAGAATCTAAATTGTACTGAGGTCGGTGAGAATTGGTTACTCCTGTAGGCTTCACTATCCGTACTGGTGGTTTGACGATGGTCTGGTAGTGTCTGGATTCCTGGGCGATCATCACTTCATCGGGATCTCTTTCGAATTCAAAGTCTCTCAAGTCCTCTGCCCTAGATACCACTATACAGGCCACAAATAAAATTCTTAAAACACTGGCCATTATTAAAAAGTTTCACGTAAAGAGTTTAAGTCAAGAACATAATTTTCACACCCGACCACTCTTTCGAAATGCAAATTCAAAAAATTATACGAACATTGTTTTTTGCGCGCGCGTTGATGTCTTTTTCAAGGCGCGTGCGCGGGCGTAGTTATGCTCGCTTCAACGTCAAGTGGCGTGCGAGATTCCGCCAACCGCACACACAAACATACTCTCTCATCTCGTATTTACTGTGAGATAATTCCGGAACTCAAGACTTTCACCTCTGCAAAGGTCAGTTTTGGTCAGAACTGATAAGTCAGCGATGACTTAGCGATACGGGCAACTATGGGATTGCATAAGGCGCTATTTGGGAAAATATTGGCAAACGCACTTTTAACTTTTAATACATAAATGCATACTAATTGTAACCTTATCGCCCTGTAATAAAGTTGTGCGGCGTGTTGGGAAGATGTAAAGTTATGTTTGAATTCTATAGTTAGGATGATACTACAACTTGCATTGAATGATGCTTTAATAGCACTGTTATTATCAAATCGTTACGAAAGCTATCTATCAATAACGTATCGACAATATTAAAATGTCTTGCATTATGTAGTTTTACGGTAGTTTGAACTTTTCTGTCTTTAAAATAAGAGAGTAGGTAAATTTTTATTGGTACTGACGTATGATCTTTGCATTTTTTCACTTTGCCGTTAAATAAAACTAAAATGTTCATCGTTCGTTGAGATGAAAATTATGGTTAACGAATGAACAGTAGATTACTTTTGTAATAGTTATGAAGACATTTTGAGGTTTGTTCTATTTGATCGTATATATTTTTTTTTATTCAGCGTGGTTTGTGTAAGTGAGAGTATTTAATTTTATAACTCCGAGTTTCGAATAATATTTTAATTTTAGGATTTTGTACAGTAGTTATGTAGAGTAGGAGTGACTTGTTTTCAGTTAATAAATAGATACCATGAATCACGCGCTTAGTCTTTTTTCTCGAATTGAGCATTTAGTTGTAGTACTTACTACTACAGAGTCCCTGAGGAATTACAGGACTACTAATTCAAGATACAGCAAGATAATGGTGTTGTAGATTTAAATACAGTATCATTAATTTGTTTGGTGTATACAATAAACCTGGGTATGTTCTTAAACTGCAACCAGACCCACCGGAGGACGGGCAGCAGCGTCTTTTTGGTTAACGGTGGTGACCATTCTGCGATCCCCAAGCCGCCTGCCAAGCGTGGGGATTATGGCAACACCCCTCTATAAAGGGGGAGGCCTTCGTCCAGCAGTGGACGTTTTATGGCTGACGACGATACAATAAAGAGTTTATCTATCTATCTATCTACTACACCTTTGCCATTTATTCAACCACCAAGCAGTAGTGTACAAACATAACTGTGTTTTGATTTGAAGGGTAGTCTTACCAGAAAATTACTGGGCATGAAGAGATTTGACATAAATATTATCTAATGGTGCGGCGCAGGATTTGTTTATTCGAAAGTTCACAATTCTTGCACACTAGGGCCGGTGTCATGCTTACCACAATCTCGATAATTTTAAAGTGTACATCTGTAGGCTGAAATCAATATTCCATTCTCATGACAAAACTATTGTCGTAGAGAGTCAATTAATACTGCGACATAGCACTACGTCTTGCCAGAATTTCGTTTATCTTTGTCAAATAAAAACCGACATTGGAAGCTTAAGACATAAAGCAGTAATTCACAAAATAAAAAAACCCGGGAAACCAAAACGGGGCTGAGACGACTAAGTATATATGTAAGCCATAAGTTTTGCCACAGTCACAATAGCGGCTATAAAAAAAACAATTTCTACACAATACTAGAGCCTAGATGTTGATAAGCGCGCCATTACAGCTTATCCGTATTTATTTGACTAACATCGGAAGTTGTTTTCCGAGCTCAGCACAGTTTTCTTGCATTGTTTCCTCTGCTGGGAAGCAGAGCGTGAACATATCGGACGGGTAATTGCTCTCTCCGTAAAGAGGCAGATGCTTTACTAGTTATACTATAGAATAATGAAGTGAAAAATATCTCATTATTGTATACTAACTAGAGGTCGCCCGCGACTTCGTCCGCGTACGGAAGAAATTCGGCCCGCTCCCAAAATTCACCACGTTTTTACCGCCCTCCCAACTCCCCGAAAAATCCTTCCTTAGTACACCCCTACGCATCGAGACAAATACACCCTCCAAATTTCAAGTCTGTACGACCAGCGGTTTGGGCTATGCGTTGTCTGTCAGTCAATCAGAGCCTTTTATATATATAGATGTTACTATAACTCTAATCAAGTTCACTTATTACGTTAATTCATTATCTGCTAATAAGCTTGCATTCGTCTGCCATTTCGGCGATTGATATTCATGATGGAGCTTGCTTATCTTGGAGCTGGGTATGTCCTAAAAGTGCATCCAGAACTACTGGAAGACGGGCAGCAGCGTCCTCTTAGTATTTTTTTGTATACAGTCAAGGGACGAGACGAGCAAGACTTTCACCTGATGGTAAGCATCACGGCTGTCACTTACAGTAGCAGTGCCAGAATTGTGAACTTTGCGAACACAATCCTGCGCCGCACTGCACTGCGCTCGTCACCCTGGGATATTAGATGTTAAATCTCTTCATACCCAGTAATTTATCTGGTAACATTGCCCTTCAAACCGGAACACAGTAATGCTTGCACACTGCTTGGCGGTTGAATAACTGGCAAAGGTGAGGTACTTCTCCAGGCGGACTCTGCAGTAGAGTCCTACCACTACATGTTACGCTACAGTTAACGGTGGTGAGCATTCTGCGATCCCCAAGCTGCCTGCCAAGCGTTGGGATTATGGCAACTTCTCCCTACTAAGGGGGAGGCCTTCGTCCAGCAGTGGACGTTTTCTGGCTGATGAGTGGGTGATGCTTATCTAGATGGAAGAAACCGATTCCCTCGGGACCTGCACACTAAATAAATAAAAATAAAAAATTGGGGAAAATGTCCCCTACACACAGCGCCATCTAGCCCCATACTAAGCAAAGCTTGTATTATGGAAACCAGATATCTGATAGAATACTTATATACCTTTTTTTTTTCTAAATACATACTTATAAAACATACTTTACCCAAACAGAACAAACATCTATGTTCGTCACATAAATGTTTGCCCTGGGTGGGGATCGAACCCACGCCCTACAGCTCTGAAGGCAGACATGCTACCAACTGAGCTATAAGGCTGTCAACACTGAAAAGTATCCTTAATACATTACAAAATACTTAGATAAAAGAGCGCTCTATCTATCGCTAATCCACTGCGTATTTTTCATAATGTATGTGCTTGGGATACTTGGTATATTATGTTGCAAAAAATATATTCTGGTAGAACAAGTAACGGGAAAAATATGACATAATTATGTAATTGTGATACTTATGCATCCATTGAGTTCCGTGTAGCGAGTGCTCAGTCGAATTTAGAAATTAAATTAATTATTGTATCAAGTCTGTGTCCTATCAAGTACAACCCAAGGTACAAAACATCAAAACATTGATTGAAATCAGTTTCGACACAAATCTTACACAGCGCACCTTACTATTGTAATTCCATGGCGTCTCATAACTTGTGTTGCCATCAGGTAAGTGCGTTGCTCTTACAGCACTTTCGATGCAACCGCAAGATTTACTGCTGCAGACAAACGGCAGGTTGTCAGGTATTCGAAACAAATACAGGATGTTACTTTATTGTATTACTATTATTTAAAGATTTTCTTTGGTATGACGTTTTCCGATTCAGAATACTCTTGTCTTATGATCTAATCCTTTTATTTGTCTTTCTCTCTCTCTCTCTGTGTGTTTTTTAGTTCTTTCTCAATTGAAGACAGGGAAAAGGATGTTAAGTAAGTTTCGTTTCTAAGTATTTAAAAACGCCTGATATATATTTGAATGCAAAAGTAGTTTCTGTTACTGCTTGTAGCATAATAGTTCTGGGCGTCCGATATAATGAGTCTATAATTAAGATTCAAAGAGCTACTAGATAACCAACAACATTTTACATTATTACCTGTCACTAAGATCTTAAAACGTAAATTCCAAATAAACACACTAAGCGTTTACAAACCGTCTCTTTGTCAATAACAGCTCAGATATACAGTTTTTTGTCAGCTTCTTCATTTCAAACAACAAGCATCAAGTTTATCTAGAAATACGTAAATAAGTAGTTCCTAGGAAAGATTCATCTTCGAGATCACATCGTCGCTTTATATCTTACAAGATTAAGATCAAACACAATATGCCAAGTCGCAAAATCGATCTCGACGCGTGACTGCGGCGATGTAGGGCGACGACGTCGTCGATGTTGGCTAACTTCACAGAACACATCTGGCAATATTATGCCTCTTTTGTTGCGTTCAGAAATCAAGGAATACCGTTGAATCAATTGCAAACACTAAATTAATTGTGTCTTGTGTGCACACACATAAGGACACAATAAGTCGTAAGACAAAATGTCTGGCACCATAGAGTCAATCGCGAAACAGAGAAGCGTGATTTTTTTCACTCGATGTCATTTTTCACGCCTTTAATATGATCACATATCATCATCATCAGCCCGGAGACGTCCACTGCTGAACGAAGGCCTCCCCCTTAGACCGCCACACTGTACGACAACCTGCCATTTGCATCCACCGGTTGCCCGCGACTTTTACAATGTCGTCGGTCCACCTAGTGGGAGGCCTTCCTACGCTGCGTCTTCCGGTTCGCGGTCACCACTCAAGAACCTTTCTTCCCCATCGGTTGTCAGTTCTTCGAGCGATGTGGCCTGCCCATTGCCACTTCAACTTGCAAACCTTGCGAGCTATGTCGGTAACTTTGGTTCTTTGGCGAATATCCTCGTTCCGGATTCTATCGCGCAAAGTAACTCCGAGCATAGCTCTCTCCATTGCCCATTGCGTGACTCTGAGTTTCTCCAAAAGGCCAGCAGTTAAAGACCACGTTTCAGTTCCATATGTCATCACTGGCAACACACACTGGTCGTAGACCCTTGTCTTCAGACACTGAGGGATTTTGGACGAGAAGATATTACGCAATTTCCCGAACGCTGCCCATCCGAGTTGGATTCTTCGGGCGACCTCTTTGTCGAAGTTGGACCTAACTGAACAATCTGTCCAAGGTAGTTGTAGTGGTCAACAACTTCGAGAGTATCGTTCCCAACGACAACCGGTACGGGAGATCACATAAAGATTTGTAAAATGTTTACTATCTTATTTTGATATCTATCCATTAAAAATACAATATTACAATATAGAAACATAGGTACATACATTTTATACAACGATGTGTGAAAACCAAACTACCTTTCTCTCTTCAATGCGAGAAACACAACCCCCAAATCGAGTTAAAAAGCTAATGAAATAAATTGCACACCTACTGACGAATACTTTATGCGTTTACTGTACCGCTGTATGTTTTCACCTGCACAGACAAGTGACATACCTACTCGTATAAGAACAATGGTACAATCACAAAGAAAGTAACAAGTCATGCTTCCAACCGCAAACCTAATGTTTCCTTCTCTCCTCTACTGCCATTTACACTTACAGCCCGTAATGGTGAGTATTCAATTTACTAGGAACATTTAAAACCCTATTCAGAGAATTATGACTCTTATCCAAGGATAGCGAGGTCGGTTTTTGACTACGTACAGTGAATCGTTATGTAAATCTTATAGCAAATTTAATGAAGTCCTAGGCATTGTTGCGTTAGTTTAATAATATCTGGAATGTGCGGCTATATTGCTAAGTGCTACTTTCTCTTAAGTTTGCTGGTTGGGTTTTATTAGACCTAGAATCTTAAGCCAATGGTGATATGGCGCTTCACATCTTGAACTTGTTGTGGGCCCGTTCCAATGCATTATTTGAAACTTATGGATTTCAAAAAGTCATACCATAAGCTTTTTGACGAAGGAATAGATCGAGAGGAAACTAGTATAAATCTGTAGAAGAAATTAAGTAATACCGCCAACCGGCATGGCATACATGAGGTGAAATACTTCGTCTCAACCACAAATATGAGCCTAATAAATTGTAGCTGATTAAGTGCTAAAGTAGCTACTAGCTTATGTCCACGACATATTGAACGTCCCTGAGAGAACATTACACACTTACCTAAGAATTCACTAGCAGTTACCCGAATTCTACTAGTATTATACATTTTGTATCTAAGTTCATCCTATTTCCACATATTTCAGAATTTCAGCCATCATTTAATAAATCCGTTCAGTCTTTTATGCAAAAAAATCACATAGATATGTTATTCAAAATATTTCGCATTTGTTAGTACTAGATAATACACATCGGCTACTGAATCTCAAAATCAATTTACACATTACGGTTACATTAAATTTTGTCTCGCTGGTTTTTTTTATTGAGTTTATTAAAACAAATTTCAAAATAATATTATTGTAAGAATGTTTTTTTTTTCATAGAATGTATTTCTGACTATCGGAAATCTATTGTGGTAATTTTATAAAATAAACAGACAGATATAAGTTTTTCATGTTTTATATTTAAAATAGATCTTTCAAACTTACAAAATAAATCAGATCTTACTTCAAACCAATACTATAATACAATTTATTAAAGACTAGAGAGTACATCAAACTGAGATACAAGAAAAACACAAAAATAGAATAGTAACATACCATTATAATAAAAAAAAATATTAATAGCCAAATATACTAGAAATAATTTTGTGTTTTATTTTTCAGAAAGGAACAAAACCAACTTTTTTTTTCAAACTATATAAAGGCAACAAATTGTGATAGCAAAACTTTCTCACAATATTTCTGAAAAACTAAATAACTTAAGGTTTACACATACATTTTAAAATGTTACAAGTCCAGTTTCAAAGTAAGTAAACATCTGTAAACAACAACATAAATAAAATTTGTAAAAACATAGTTACAATAACGGAAACTGAAGCCTTTTTTCAAGCACCATTAGCGATCCAACATTGCTTTAATAAATGTATACATGATATCTTTTATTATATAATTTTCAATCGTATTACAATATCCCTACGATTAACTTTAGTGCATTTTGAAACATTTTACATTTTTACGATATAAATTACGGAATGTTAAAAAATACACAACACACAAAACAATACACACACAAAACAGTCATTTGTTACTAAGTATTTATTTACAAATATAGGTAATACAAACTCCATAAGTACTAACACACCACTCATTACTTTAAACTTCATTACAATACTGTTATAAATTAATTATTTACAATACTATTCACATTAAATTTCACACAGGTTTCAATTTCATTAATATGAAATGTGAAATTTTCATGTCATGAAACCCTCACAAGTAAAACTTGTAGCTACGTCATATCGGTGTTTGCCAGTGTTTACACATTAGTATAATGTCTAATAGTTACAATATACACAAGCTTATATCGAAATAAATAACCTGTATTTTATTTGAAAGAATCTTTACAATCAATCGTTTTTCTAATCATAGCAATTACGTAAAATACCGATATCCGAACTTCACTTCCAAATTCAATGCTCTAAAAGATTCCATAATGAAATCGGTATCATCACTCACTGATTTTATTTTTGTCCATAATGTCTTGGCCCTTGATTAAATGTCGCACTCAAACTCAGACACTCTCTTATTCCTGCCATCAGGGCTCAACTGAAAGTGGTTGTCTCTCGTGCCTATCCTGGGAAAACCGTTGAAACTATTTCTGCTAACTATAGGATTCTCTCTCTCCCTTTCTCGTTCTCTGTGAAAGCTAGAGGTGGATAGTTTACCGTCCTTTCGTTCTGTGAAATTTGTATCATTGAAGTTGTTGTCGACAAAGGTTCGTTCGTTGAATTCTCCATCTGAGAAGTTTCTGTCGTTGAATGGGAGGTCTCTTATACCGAAGCCGCCCATTCTCGGAGTTCCAATGCCGAATTTGTTTCGCAACTCTTCGTCGCGGAAGTTGAACGATCGGTTCTCGAATTTCGAAGGACCCGTCGCAAGCCTGGAGAAGACAACGGTAATTTTAGTTACTTATTTCAGCAGTACATGTCATAATAACGTACTTATCATTCTACTTTTAGTCAACCACTAGATAAATAAACATCTTCTAATATTCGGGTAATTTTGTTATTCGAATATTCCTGTTATGAATTCGATCCCACCTACTATAAAATTTAGACAGTCGTCAAACAATCTTTTCTTAATTTGGGGGCTTAACCGAAGTTTCAGGCATTGAATTCAAGTCAATCAAGTCAATTTGCTGCTTTAGCTTATTTATATTGTCTACTATCTCAAACCTGGGTATGTCCTTAAACTGCAACCAGACCCACCCGTGCACGGGCCGCAGCGTCCTCTAGGTTAACGGTGGTGAGCATTCTGCGATCCCCAAGCCGCCTGCCAAGCGTGGGGATTATGGCAACACCCCTCTATTAACGGGAGGTCTTCGTCCAGCAGTGGACGTTTTATGGCTGACGACTATCTCAAAACTTTGTACATAAAGTTGCTGCTTTACATTACATATAGCTCACTAAGCGCGGATATTAAAGTCTAAAACTTGAAGCCATTCTAAGCCCCCATCTAAAGAGACACTAACCACCTTCATGGTTAAATAAAACCGATCTTATAAATAAAGTATGCTTGCCTAAAATAATCCAAGCTCATCATCATCATCAGCCCGGAGACGTCCACTACTGAACGAAGGCCTCCCCCTTAGACCGCCACACTGAGCCAAACTGAAAGAAACCAATCTACTCTGGAGCACCACAGAGAATCTTAAATTGTAACCACCGCAGTTTTGGTACCCAAACTTATATGGAAATAGCATAGAGTATAGACTAAAGGGCATAGAGATATTTTAAGAGAACAGCGACTCACTCTCTGAAAACCCTCCGCTCGCGGTCGTACTCAGCGGAGAGGCCGTCTTCGTCGTGGATGATGGCGGAGGGGTCACTGTACACGGACGACTCCTGGTAGAACGAGTCCAGGTCCACGTAGTTTCCTTCCACCGGTTCGTTGTCCAGCAACTCCGCAAGCTGGCCCTGGGGGAGGAAGTTAGAACTTGTTCGGATTCAAAAAAGTACGTCACAGATTAGAGAGAAATAGTTTGTGTTCTTATGATGATTTTAGTCCCAATATTAGGGGGAAGCCTTCGTCCGAAGGCCTCCCTCTCTCTTCTCTCTTCTGGTTGTTGATGTGGTGTGAATGCCTGCTCATAATCAAATGAACATTGCACCAAAAATGCATAACATAAAAAGTAAAAGTCAAAATAGGTATCTTCTAAGACGGCATACTTCATTATTGATCACATCGTCACTTACCAACAGGCGTTGGTGGTGAAACGCGAACCAACTCACGTTAAAAAAACCAGGGTGTCACAACATTGGTGCTCAATACTTTGAAGTGGTAGGTCTGTATTACGTCCGTTTGGGGTAAAAGAGTAGTACACACCTTTGCAAGTTATTCAACTGCCAAGCAGTAGTGTGCGTTACTGTGGTTCGGTTTGACGGACAATGATATTAGGGAAATTACTGGGCATGTGGGCTGGGAGATTTGACATCTAATATCTGACGTGACGAGGTGACGGCGAGGGCAGTGCAGCGCAGAATTTATTTGCAAGTTCACATTGTGGACGCAGCTAACTGTTATGGGAAGGCGTGATGCTTACCACCAGGCAAAAGTCTCGCTTGTCTCGAAACTCCATTGCATAAAAATAAGACATTCGATAGTGAAGATTTACAAAGACATTTACTGTAAGTTGCTAGCTACATCTATCCCTTGAAACTGGAGCACAGCAACAATGTATATGTCGCAGACCAATTGTAAAATTCGCCGTTTTACATAATGACTAGCCATTTTACAAAAGAGAGCCGTTTGGTAAAATGGCGGATCAACGTTCAGCCGGATCGTAATTGCGATACGTTCTACATTACGGCGGCCTATGTTTAGCCACATTGTAATCAAGTTGCCTTCAATGCAAAATGGTTATCACACTAACAAAATACAGTATGTATAAAGTAAAAGATAAAATTTTATGACAAAAAAGAACACTTGGAGTGTAAGTGGCAGGCAAACAATTGTTATAACAAAATGAAAAGGTCACACTTAACTTATCAAAGCGCCAAACCGACTCGAGTGTCCAAAATTTTTACCAAAGATTGCCAAAGTGGCGGCGGAAAAAATCATGACCCGCTCAATTCCATTATGGCTAGCCGTGTTGTAGAACGTGAAGCACGCATACAATGCGGCGGCCTTACTTTCAGCCGTAATACAATTTGGCTAAAATTTAATACGCCGCTTTATAAAACGGCCCTGTTTTTTAAAATGGCTAGCCGTTATTTAATACGGCGTATTCTGCAATTTGGCTACGACATATACACTACCGCTTGGCGGCTTATCTGATGCTGATATTGCCGGAAGTAGGAGTCATAGCAATAGCAACCTTGAGGTCTGCGAAAGAGGGTCGCTGGGCTGGGTCGGCGTGCCAGCAGGCGTGCATGGCGCGGTACAGCTGCGGCTTGCAGTGCGGCGGCCGCTCCAGCCGGTAGCCCTCCGTCACTGCCGTCAGCACCTCCCGTCCGGACATCGCTGCGTACGGCGTCGACCCTGGAAACACAGAAAGAGTTTTATCTAGAGAAAGTACACTTTTAAGGTAAATAGATGCAAATCTTCACAGTCAATTATAATAGGTTTAGTCCAATGAGTTCCATAAAATTTACAAACATTAGGTAAATATCGTATAAATCTAGCTTGAATGTATGAAGAAAACATGTAATAGCTTATGGGAATCTGCCATTTCCGACCAAACTTGCATGATGGAATATAGCACAACCACCATTTAGGGTGGAATTATGCATAAGAGGTAGATGCCACTTACTCAGCAGCCACATTAACGTGGTTTAGCTTATAGTTCGCTGCGCATGTGAAGTTTAAGCACTACGACTTTTTTGTTTGTCACAATAAAAAATGTGATCGTCCATGACTCACCAAGGGTGACAATCTCCCACAGCAGGATCCCAAAGGCCCACACATCGCTGTGGTGACTGTACACGTTGTAGAGGAGAGCCTCGGGCGCCATCCAGCGCACGGGCAGCGCCCCGCGAGGCGCACGCGCCGCGGCGCCTGCGCTCCGCGACATGCCGAAGTCAGCGATCTTGCACAGCTTGTTGTGGTCGACGAGCACGTTGCGTGCAGCCAAATCGCGGTGAACCATCTGCAACGACGTGGATTTTGTCATGAACAAAGGCGTACCGATATAATTTATCGACTAATAAAAAGTAAGTTCGTATATGCTGAGTGACCAGCCTAGCCTAGTGTCAGAGTTAATGTGGCGCCCGAAGGCCTCTGACATGGCTGACGGTTGTTGTTATATAAACTAGAATAAACAACCGGGACCAACAATTTAACGTGACATCCGATCCACGATAGCGCTCAAAAATAAAGGCTACTATCGACCAATAATTCAGGTACAAAGCCAATGATTAAACTTAGCGCCTTAAAATGAATTATGATATTATTGTCTAAAACTATGTATAATTTGACGTTAGATATTTTGCCCTGAGTCTGCCCCCACAATAAGTACTCGAAAGTATCTGTTAATGTAGTCGGCGCCAACCGAGCACAACACTATCGAGCACCGTTCGATAGTTCGTGGGTCGAGACCAACGTCTAGCAGTGGACGTCTTCAGGCTGATGATACATTTTGTAAGTGTGTTTCTGTGTGTGTGAAGGATCGCAAACGCGAACGAAGTTGCGAGTATAGCTCGTAAATAATAATCGTTAGCAGACCTTAAACTGCCAGAACCACCAGAGGACGGGCAACGGTTTACAATCGTGAGCATTATGCAATCCCCAAGCCGCCTGGCAAGCGTGGGGATTATGGCAACCCCTCCCAATTAAGGGGGAGGCCATCGTCCAGCAGTGGATGTCTTTTGGCTGATGATGTGTGATATATTTTGACAACTTTATAGTTATACATTTAAAGTTCAAATACCCCAGATCCTCCCTGCTACCCCTGACCTGTATCCCTGACTGTGTTTAAAGAAAAAGTTAAAAAATAAAATTAATATTTGTAAACAATTATAATATTATTATAATATAATATTATAATATATTAGTATAATATAATATTATAATATATTAGTATAATATAATATTATAATATATTAGTATAATATAATATTATAATATATTAGTATAATATAATATTATAACATATTAGTATAATATTTCACAAAGCGCCATCTAGCTTCTTACTACCACAGAATAAATAATAGTACTACGTATACTACGCAAAACTTGTACTATGGGAACCAGATAACTGATAGAATACTTATACTGTCTTATATAATTATATATATATATATATATATATATTAATTCTTACTTATAATACATACTACTACACTCAGGCATAGAACAAACATCTATGTTCTTCACATACATTTTTGTCCTGGGTGGGGATCGAACCCACACTCTACAGCTCTGAAGACAGACACGCTACCAACTGAGCTATAAGGCAGTCATAGGCAGTTTATTTTATGACATAAGCTAGCATTTTACCACAACTCAAACGATGGTAAGTAAGGATGTGGATCGAATACGTTTACCTCTGAAACGCACGAAATCACAATTTTCTTTAAAAAATCCAGATTGTACTTAATAAGGAACATCGAAACAGGAAGAGCATTCCGCCTTAGCAGTTCGTATGAAAATAATGTTCTAACCAATATCTGTTCGTGACCAAAAATATGTATAGCAACTTCGCAAAATGATTTTAAAGGCACACTTACTCCTTTAGAAGCTATATAGTCCATCCCCCTCGCCACACAGTACGCGAAGACGGTGAGGTCCCGTGACGTCAGAGCCCCGCTGCCGCTGAACCGGTCAGGCCTAGAACGCCGCTCCCGAAGGTAGGTAAGCAGCTTGCCGCACATCACGTACTCCATTATAAGGAGATATGGCTCTGGAAATAAAAGAAACAAAAGGTGAACAAAAGACCCAAACATAACAACTCTAAAATTAACAAACGTTTCTCAATTTTTAACTCCCTCTTTGTACAACTTTATGGACTGCCAGAGTCGAGGCGGAGTCAATTCGGCGCGGTAGAAGAGTCAAGGCAAAGATAATCATATTATAGCCTGTTGATGGCTCGTGAACATAATTTCTCCTACAAACACGACTTACCGTTGCGGGTGAAGTAACGTTCTTTGCTTGCGATTGCCCATTTGGCCAATCACCGGCATGACGCAATCTGAGATATTAAATTAAAATAAATTCTGATGTACTCGCAGTGGCTAGCAGTGGTTTTTAAACTACTAATTTTCGTATGAGGGTAAGTCGGACGATCAGTCAACAAGATTTATAGTCGTTGAGTCAATACGAAGACCCTCGCCGCGCCCCTACCTCGACCCCGGCACGACGCCGCCGCCGCCTTGACCGCGCCGCAACTCTGGCAGTTTGCGCTGACCAATTTGATTGTATAGAAAATCTGGAAGAGGCGCGAACGAGCGTCGACAATACTCAACTCTTCATTCTGTGTACTTAGCCAGAATATGAATGTTTCCGAACTTTCTCATTTTCAGTTTTACAATTTAATAAGAAAAAAAGACTTTATAATGAATCGGAATGTAACTCTGTGTAACGTCTGTGTCTTGAAAAGCACAATTAGAATAATGACAATATTGAGCGTAGTCAGAGGTGTGGATGTATTGGACGTTGGATGTCCAGCGCAGGAGCGTGGTATGATATGATGAGATGCGCAATGCCTTGCAGGTGGTGCGGATCCAAGTGAAGTATGCTTAGCAATTGACTTCTTTATTATATAAATATAGCAAATCATTAGACATACGGAGCAAGCTGAAGGCGGACACCGGATAGAGGTTATTACCGCAGACAAACTATTTATACCACAGACAATAATAAGTGTTGCCCGATAGTATAATTCAGCTAAAGCAACCTACACACGATTACAGTGCTCCGTTAACCGGTCAAGTACATTAACTACTAAAGACCGGTAACCAACCATTTGAGGCATACGCACTAGGATTACTAACATCTGTCATGTAAACAAATATACTGTTATAATAGCAAAGGAGACCTAATCTTTAAGCAAGGAGTTACACTACACTCTGAAAAGAATCTTACCTTGTTCAGTGCAGCATGCAAGCAACGTCACCACATTAGGATGAGTGCCAATCTTCTGCATAATGTAAATTTCATGAAGGAGTTCCTGCTTTTCCTTCGTCGAGGCGGTCTCTTTGATACTTTTCACAGCCACCAGTCGAGTCAGTCCATCGTGGCCGCTTAAATCATCTGCCTCCGCTTTCCAAACCTGAAACGTATAAACAATCCGAAATAAGTAAAAAATATTTTCTGAGTTTATTTAATTAAATAAATATTACCAACCTGCCCAAAATTTCCTTGCCCTAATAACGTTTGTAGCCTCAATTTATTTCTTGGAAATTCCCATTTCTGGTCAGGTTTTGTTGGCGTAGGCAATGGAGGCCTTGCTACTGGCGTTATCGTGTTTTCTTTCTTGATATCGCCACCTTCATCGAAATAGCCTTCATATTCCGCATCTATTTCTTTGGTTTTCTTATTCATAATACTTCTTAACACAAAAGCTACAATTGCCGCCACAGGTAGAAAACCTAATCCAGCTAAAACGTATGAAGCAGTGTGCGTTTTTTCAGCTTCAATGACAACTTCTTCATTAGATGCTGGTTCTTTTTCAAGTGTAATATTTATTTTGGGTTTTGTCGTGCTATTTGGTACAAACAAAGGTCTTGAACTAGATTTAGTGGACGTCCTAGATGTAACTACAAAAGATTTGTGAGTAGCTTCTGTAGTTTCTGCACTTGGTGCTGTTGTAAGATTTGGTTCTGGAGAAGAAGTAGCAGTCACAGGAGCTATTGGTGCACTGGTAGTGGTAGTTGTAGTAGTCGGTCGTCTTCGCCTGACAGGACTTTTAGGCCTTATTGTAACGTTAGCTACACTAAAATTATTTTCAGTTTGGTGAAAAAGATTTGGTCTGTCAGCGAGTCGTGATACAGTTTCGTTATTTACTCTGTTGGCTATTTTAGGTTGTTCACTAGATAATGCACTTACGACCGGACTGCCAACAAGACTGCTTTCTGTTGTTGTAGTTCGTATTCTAATCCTGTGTCTATTAAACGTTCTAGGCGATGATAATGGTAACGTCAAAGTTGTTAATAATACTGGAGTCGCAGTTGTTGTTTCAGTTTCGTTCAAAATTAATGTTTTTGTAGTAGTTTCATTTTTTATTTCAGGAATTTCCGTTACTGTCATATTTTCTCCGATATCTTTGACCATTGCGTCAGTTTTATTGTGACCTTTCATAGAAGATGTTATAGAAATGGATGTAACAACTGCAGTATAAACTGTTGAAGCTTTTTCAGTTGTAGTATTATTTACTGCAACTGCAGGTATAGAAGGGTCAGTAGGAGAAGAAGTTATTCGTGCTGGTCTTCGTCGTTGTAAGCTATAATAGTTTCGTGTAAAGTTTCGAGGTGCAACCGTCGTGAGCGTTCGATTTGAAATTTCTTTCGTTGAATTATTGATGAGAAAATTTGTATTACTTTTGTTCATAGCAGTATCATTCGTTTGATTACTTTCTCTACTTTTATCAACCGTACCTAAAGCCACGTTAGTAACAATAGGGTCGGTAACGTTAAGCTGTGCTATATTGAGTGATTTAGTAGTACTAGGTGTTGTACTTGGGTATTTCCTGTAAGCATTGACCAGCCCCACATGTCTGGCTGGCGCAGGTCCTTTGACTGTGTTTCTTATTTTATTTTTCTCTATAATATTTTTAACGACAGACACGTCCATATCTTCGTTAATTTCTTCTTCATCGGCATTTGTATTTTTATATTTTTCAGTAGCAGAGTAACGAGAATTAAATTTCCTCTTTTCTAAAGGAGCTACAATGTAGTTTACCGATTTTGTTGATGCCGATAATGATGGTGAGTTGGTTAAGTTGTCGTTGATGATTTGGCCACCAATTTTTTGGCCAAAATATATAAAAGGAGTCATATCGTCCACTGGTAACTCAGTTTCTAAGGGTCGAAAATGGTTATAAATTTCTTGAGACATAAACAGGGTGGTATTATTTTTAACTTTTTCATTTTCGATTTTAATACGAGTGTCTGTACTGTTTGCTATAGCGTTTGTTTCAGGTTTGTCGTCATCTGGTTTAAGTGTACTAGTAGATACTTCTTTAGTTAAATTACTAGTCAATGTGGTTGTTTCGAAATTTAAATTTGCATTTTCTTTAACATCTACACTTGCATTTGCGGTAACATTTGTATTCGGGGCTTGAGTAACATTTTCCGTATCTGAATAATTAAGTAGATATAAGCCGTGGTTGGATTCATCCACTTGAAACTCTTCATCTGGATCTAATTCTACTTCTTTGTCTAATCCTTCTAATTTATCCGGTGGGATGTATACTATAGTAGGTACAGTGCCTAATTCAGGAATGGTCACTGGTTTATTTAATTTTCTATTATTTACAAAGCCTGCTCTACTCCTAACGTCTGGCGATGATTTAGGAATGAACAGATGTTTTATTTCATGAGGTTTGACTTCTTGACGGGTTTCCTTTACACCGTCGGTGGTTATGAGTTTGAAAGAAGGTATGGCTTCGCTGCTTGAGTTATCAAATGTTATCTTTTTCACTATGGAGCTATTGAAGTCTCTTATTTCCAACTGGGCAAATGTAGTGTTTGTTCTGAAACCAAGAAATAAAACAAACTTTAGTGAAACTATAATTAAATAATATAACTAGTTTCGACGTTTTATTCACACATTTACTAGCAGTAGCTTAAATTTTACTCTATTTCACAGTAAAGAACATGAAGTTTCCTATTCCTTCGAACAAATTTCGCAACTGCAGGTCTATAAACAAAAACATAATGATCTAGTCGACATTGTAAAGTTCCCAGCGCATAGTGCACGTAGTGCGTGGCCCTTCACTTCTAGAAGAGAGGAAATAAAAACAGGTGCAGATACAGATACAGATACCAGATATAGTTACAGAGATTTATGTCAGACGTCATTGCTAATTAAAAGTGCAGAAGATCCTTGACTCTATTTTAAACATCCTTTCAATTCAAGAAAATGGAACACTGAATAGAATAGAATATCTTTATTGATTCACTGTGTAGGTACATATAGATGTTACAGAGTATAATGGTATCAACAGCGTGCCCATTACGAACGTACAACGTTAAAATAAAATGTTATCAATTTACTAACAAGCAACGATCTTATAGTGTAACATATAAGATCGTTGCTAACAAAAATTATCTTATCAGTATCTACACACACACACTAACAGTCTGATAACAATATGGGTATTACGACTTGATTGGTGTCTGGCGGCCAGCGTGCATCTTAGACCTCGCGATTTGGTGGTAGTCAAACGCAAGCCTATTTTAGACTGATTGGGCAGATTTTACAGCTTCCTAAAAACATCGCTTATTGATCGATCAGGGATAAATATATTTCCATCGATCTTATTTTTTTGTTGTGCAACGTTATTTGACATTTCTGAAGCATACAACTAGTACTGTATGACAAAGTTTAAGCAAAAATTGCATAAAAAACCTTTTTTAATAGTCCACTGCTGGTCTCAGGCCTACCTTCAAAGGGCGGTTGGGCCATATCTAACATGCTGGCCCAGTTGCGTGTTGGTATATTCACATATGCCATTGAATTTGCTCTACGGGCGTAAAAAGATGTAAAAATTCCAAATTATAATATACTTATAGTTTTTACAACACATTTACTCGAAAAATGCATTTACGAAGCCTGTATTAATCGTTCCTATTTACCTACCTTTCGTACCTATTTTACCGCAGCAAGGGAGTGCCCTTGTATAGCGCCGTGCGTAAACTTTACGGTATTTTTTTAATTTCTTTAGTTATGTTTTATTCCTTTTAATAATAACTACCAAAGAGTTTCACATTACGTGAATAAATAAGCTGAATGATCGAAACTCCTTGGAAGCGCTTTTGCTCAATACGTTAGTATTACTTTAATACTAAACACTCACCACAAGCTCACCGCTAACTTTTTTTTTTAAAAATTTCACCACGCTCACGTAGCGCCTTTTATTAATTCGCGCCATTTCATCTTTTCTCCTAGGAGGATTATGGCGTCGCACTTTCTGCATTTGCCAGTGTCAAGTATTTATTAGTATCAAGTTTTTGATAATTTTCAAGTCGAATGAGTCTAAGTCAAACTGATGTCACACTTAGTAAGTCATAGTCAAGTCCAATCATGCCCTAGTAAATTCGTGGCAACTTTACTATAAGCTTCTTCGGAGTTTTGGAAACAACACGAAAAGACACTCATATTAGAAACGTTTTAACGAAGACGAACTTTAGAACGAAGTTTTTTTTTCTTCTTTCTTCCTAGGAGGATTATGGCATCGCACTTTGAGCATTTGCCAGTGTCAAGAATAAGATATACAAGATATAATAAAAACAAAATAATACAGATTGGCTCATTATCTGTTGTAAGTACACCTGTTATCTTTTTCTCGCAAATGTGTTGTAAAACGTTGTATGGCACTCGTGCGGTATTGGTTTTTACAAACTCGTGACTATGGTAAGCCCTCATAGTTTATAAAAACCAACTTACCGCACTAGTATCATAAATAACTATTTATGAGTAGGTATATGTTTCTGATGGCAACAGAGACTCAGGAAGCAGTTGCCATCACCTCAGCAGGAGGAGAGAGTAATAATCGCTAATCTACGTCGCATTTACGCTGTTGTGTAGTTTCTCTGAGTACTCACTTGTTAGCCTTCTGTGCTAAAGAAGCGAGCGTGTTGATGTGCGTCGTCAGCCGCCCGCTAAGTAGCTGCCGCCGTCTCGCTGCGAGTAGCGACAGGAGTTGTGAGTCTCTCGTCGCATTCGCGCTGCTTTGTGTAGTGGTCCGCCGCGCAGTACCTGCAATACCAACGTTGGCTGTTAGTTTCTGAAAATTATCAATTATCATAACTAAGGGTTTCCTCTATAAGGAATAGAAGGACAGAATTTGATTCCACTTGAATCATGACATATATTGGGACTAGTGCGGCTGAGCATCGATGTTACTTGTCTCTTTGGACTACTGGGACACAATAATCATCTTAGTAGAATTGTGTCCCAGTAGTCCCAAAGAACTACTCGATGAGACTACTGGGACAAACCACACTTTACAATTTAGGACTGTTTGTAGTTTTTTTTAGTTGTTATTTATCAGAAGCCACAGAAGAAATAACAGTACTCTGGTTTGACCGCCATCTCGTCTGATGTTAAACAAAGATGCAGCCTACGATGGAGTACACTTGCCAAGAAGAAACCGATTTACTCGCGACTTGAAGACATCCAGATTATTATTATCGGGAAACACCCACTCGGGCAGCGCATTCCACTGTACACAGTTCTAAAATATAGCAAAAAAAATATGCCAAACAAAACCATAGATTAAAAAAATAAGGATACAACGCACACAGAATTTTTATAGAATTAAATCTTGTGTTATTGCATTAACATAATAGAGAGTAGGTACCCAGTCAAATTAGGCAATAAGTTAAAGGTTTAATCAATCATGTGCTCATGTCTTAAGTAAGACAAATTAAATAAACACTAATGAAACATGAACAATAGGATGATAAATTCCCTTAAGCGTAGTTAATTTAATGAGTTACCTACTCAATTGTTCACCTTTCGTAACAAGGTCAATACCATGCCCATTCACGTATCTATCTCAACATTATAATCATGCATTTCATCAAGCCCTTATTGCATTGGCAACATTGGTCTTTACCTATGAAATTGCCGTTTTGTATGGAATAAGTGAAAGTACTTATTTTAATAAACTTTTTTATTTCTGTTATTCAAAGTAATCACCCATGCAATTGACGCATCTTTGCCAACGAATTGGCAGTTTATTGATGCCCTTCTTGTAAAAATCAGCTGGACGGGAGGCAACAAACTCATCAAAGGCATTTTGTACTGCCTCTCGGGAATTGAATTTTTTACCCACTAAAAAGTTGTCTAAGTTTTGGAAAAAGTAATAGTCGGTAGGTGCAAGGTCTGGTGAGTATGGCGGATGAGGGAGAGCTTCCAACCCCAGCTCTTGCAGCTTGGATACTGTCTGTTGTGCAGTATGGGGTCGCGCGTTGTCGTGAAGGAGCATTGGGGACGACCGATTGACCAAATCTGGTTGCCGATGTGCAAGCTTCTCCATCATTGTCTCCAGTTCTTCACAGTACACATCTGCAGTAATGCTCATGCCGTTTTGTAAAAAGCTGTAATGAATCACAGCCGCACTAGACCACCAAACAGTGTCCATCACCTTTTTAGGGGTCATTTTTGGTTTAGGGCATTGCTTTGGTGCTGAACCAGGATCTAACCAACTTGCTGAGCGCTTTCGATTGTCGAACAGAATCCATTTTTCATCGCACGTAACAATTCGGTTCAAAATTCCTTCATTTCTTTGCCTATTGAGCAGCTTGAGGCAGGTCTCGACGCGTACGTTGCGCTGGCGATCGTTAAGTTCGTGGGGCACCCATCTATCAAGTTTTTTTACCTTGCCTATTTGTCGCAAATGGATCAAAATTGTTTTGATGCTAACATCAAAAGCTGCTGCTAGCTCAGCTGTAGATTGAGTTTCGTCAGCTTCCACAATCGCCTTTAATTCATCATTGTTGACCAAATTCTCCGGACGACCACGAGCTTCATTTTTCAAGTCTAAATTTCCAGAACGGAATCGGGAAAACCAATAACGGGTTGTGCGTTCGTTTGTACAGTTCTCTCCGTAAACGTTTTTGATGTTACGTGCCATTTGTGTCGCGTTGGTGCCACGACGGAACTCATATTCCATAATTACACGAATTTTTAAAGTATCCATTATGACGAAAAATTTTCAAATGTAATGAAAATACAACGCTAATCAATAAACAAAAGACTGAGTTTGTAAAAAGAATGTCATGTTTTTAAGACAACATTAATTTGAATTCAGAATACAAAGCCATTCCTAACTTTTTTTCTATTTGAAATGACCAGTACTGAAGAACGCCAATTTAGGAGTTTTCGCGGGAACACGGAAAAATCATGTTGTTGCATTCTATTATTTTCTTAAACTTGTGTATTTTCGCGAATTAATGATTAAAAATGGTGGTGTTTTATTCATTGAGTGTTGAATTACATGCACGAGTGTGGGCAAGTGATATAATGTGGTGAAACATGTCTTTTTGTGTTGTTTTCAAAACTCCGTATAAGCTCATAGTAAAGTCGCCACAACTTTACTAGGGCATGACTTGGACTCGACTATGACTAATTTCGTGTGACTGACTGTGATATCATTACATATTTGACTTGATTTACATATAAATACTTGAAAAAATCATAAACTTGACACTGGCAGAATGCACAACGTGCGATGCCAAGAAATAAGAAAAAAAAAAAAAAAAAACGGCAATTTCATAGGTAAATACCTATTAATTCACTCACAGCAAATCTTTAGCTTTTTGACTATATCTCGAAAGAGCTGACTCCAAAAGATTTCGTGAAAAGCTTTGTGTAAATAAAATACACGCAAAGAAAAAACACGAAGTAAGTTAATACACTTTGTGTAAAAACACACAACATGATTATATCAATATAGGTATCTACCAAAATGGAGAATCTGCATTATTATACTGGTTTGTATAGCAATCCTTTGCCTCGCTAATTAAAGCTCTGTCCAACGTAAAAATAAATGTAAACAACTGTCTAACCCACAAATCTTTTTTCACGCCGTCAACAGCTGCATAGATTCTTAAAACAAGGCACAGTACCCTGTATTTTTCCTTAGACTAGATTATCCACAACGCCCTCATCAACAGCAGATAGATAATATGCAACGATTAACAGAAAATTCTTCATTTTGCCACATCTGGACCGCCACTGGCACCATCTGTGAAAAGTTTTGTCTGTGGAACCTTGGGTTCTTTCAAGGGGTTTGAAAGACAATATGGTGGTCGCGAGGTATCAGCTCGCTGGGAACCACTAGTTATTAATGCCATCCTTCCAACTGTTTACGCATCGTTTGATTACGATGTCCATCATGTGTCGACACGCCGACAATGTTCAACAAGAAACAATTACCGAGCGTCCAAGAACTCTCCATACACGAACCATTACGCAATGGAACAGTACCTAAGCTGCACCTGTTTTAAACTTGGCAATGTTAGGTTAGGTTATATAAGTTCAATCGAGAGTAGAATTAATACCTCAAAAAAATTTGGTGCTTTACACCAAATTTTTTTGAGATGGACTAGGCGCCGAATGTTAACCTAATCCAAAATTCATATCACTTTATGTAGCAATACATTCTCCGGTGATAATCACACTGGGCTTGGACTGGAATCTGACTCTAAGTGAAGTTGTCCAAATACACCGTTTTAGCAGTAGATGGAAAGCGGTGCGGCGGTGTGTGGTGTGGTGGATGGCTAGCCAGCTGGGCACTGGCATCGGAAAGTAATGCTTCCATCACAGATTTACTGCATATTCTTCCAAATCGTTGCTCTTGCATTCTACCTTCGATACTGTCTCTTTCAGTACTGTTGACCACCGATTACGGTTCGTAAGCGATGGATCGCATGTAACGACAATAGATTTAATTGCTGGCAATCAAGTAGCGATCCGATGGCTCAGCCTTAACCCATAAACTTGCAGTGGAGAGAGATCAGTAAGGTAAGTATCAGCACAGATAATATATTACCTACTATACTATAGTAGTATCAATGACCAGGTTTAATAATTTGTTCACCACAATAGAGTTCAGACTTTTCTAGAAAAAGGCTTACAAAGTTTAATAGGGCTACTAAACACTTGACGTGAACGTAGTTATTAACCAGCAATGGACTAGAAGTTCTTACCCAACATTTTGTCTTTCATCGTTGTGTGTGACAATTCAAATTAAGTATTAGCACAGATAAAATAACTAGTACTATATAATTCGATAAACCATACTGATCTAGTAGGGTCCATGTACCAAGGCAGAAAAATAAGTGTCATAATGACGATTAGCATTACAACTTTACGCAGAAAAATCATAACGCATAAAAAGCAAGCCGCATAAACCCTTGCACATAAAGTTTATACGCATAGCAATTATCACCATAATCATCAAAAATCATAAAAATATAACGCTTAAATTAAACAAGCATAATTACAAATATCCCTAATAATTAAAAATCATAAATATCAAAAAACCATAAAACAAACTATTTTCATCAAAAAATACCAACCTAACCCACACGCTCCCGCGCTTTTTAAATACACTCTAGGGGTAAGAACTGCAAGCCTTGGTGGAGTCGGGGTGCTCTGATTCGGACAAACCTAACCAACTGAAATTTGACTCCGGGTGGGCTCCCGCCAGAAGCTCTTGCTGTCGCCCCTGAGTGTCCCTTCGCCACACTCGGCCTTCGCTTCGCTACGGAGGTCGCCGGCTCGCTTCGACCTCCCTTGAGCTTCTGGCTCCCGCGCTTTCTATATACACTCTAAGGATAGAGATCGCAAGACTAGGTGGAGCAGGGGTGCTCTGATTCGGATCTGTCACTCATTTCAAACCTAACCAACTAAAATTTTACTCCAGGTGGGCTCCCGCCAGAAGCTCTTGCGGTGGCCCCTGAGTGTTGCTTCGCCACTCAGGACCTCCCTTGAGCTTCTGGCTCCAGTTTATTTTATGAAAATTAACAATACAAGCAATATTATGCCTAATAAATCAATGCCAAACTAATAACATGCTCAATAATTTAAGGCCAAACAATAAGTATGCCTAAAAACATGTAGGTACTGTAATGAATTTTTTCATTTCGTTATGCAAAACAAATTTATGCCGAACAATTTCTGCCAAACAATTTTAGGAATAATAAGTTTCTGCGTATCAAGGGGCACCCGAGCTAGTATCAGTAATGTACCGAAATACATCTAAATCCATTCAGTCGTTTCAGAATTGAGTTCAAATAAACTTTCTATCACACAGCTTTTAACTTTTCTAAATATTATCTATTCTAAAGTAGTCTGGAACACCGCTTGTTGTTACATTCGTTTTCAAGCAGGTCTTTCCTGTTAGAGTAAGGAACTCTAACAGGAAAGACCTTTTATTTACAATTTATTCATTCACTCTTACACAGTACAATTATAAGTCCACCCACTTTACCTACTGCTCTAACTTTACTGGCAGTCATATTAAAAACAATAGCAGTAAGTAATCCCACTCGCCACGCGCGGCGCGGCCTTGCGAGGGAGAAAGCCGATGACACTCGTAATACTGTCGTTAGCCAATGTCGAATTATTAATGAGCTGCTTAACTAATGTGAATTATACTGTGACATTATTTTGATAATTTTTTTGGATAAGTCTCCAACTTTATAATTAGAGAAGAAGAAAACATATTTTTATTCAACTATATTAAAATCGATAACTAGATTCTAAAATTGGATATCGAATTTGAGAATCTAGCGATCGACTATCCAATTACAATAGCTAAACTATCTAATCTAAAAACATACAAAACTACTCCACGTATATATTAAAGGCCCGTATGAGTATGTTAGGTATATATACCTACATTTATATACACTTTACATACTCATACGGGGTTCGAGGTGAACTATATGACCTCTATTTTATTATCAAATTATGGTAGAGATGACTCCTAGTCTATTACAGTTTTGTATTACTCGGATTTTAAAGATCGAAACTCTATGTAAGAATACGCTTTTGCTTATTCAGAGATTCGGGTTAAAACTATATAGGTTAAGAACCGGGCTAAATTTTCAGTTCAAAATTCTAACTAATTTCAAATCAGAATGCGGATACAAATTATGAGATTGAGTAACAAACAAACATAACAATGTAATGTGTTTCATTACACATTTTTACATAACACGAACTGGCATTATGTTGTTTCGATAAATGATATGTTGCATGCAATTTCTATATTATGCTGATATTATGCAAAGAATGCCGGCGTGCAGCTATAACCAAAACAAATTGCCCCAAATACCGACAACTTGCAGAATTTTAATTGGCAAAGAAAGCTGTTTTTTCGTCATGTTTATAGGGACAATAAAGGCCATCCGATTGATTTTATTTTAATACAAGATTTTTATAATTTAAGCGGGTTATTCTCAAATGGTTAGAAACTTTGAAATCTCAAGCAGTTATACATAACATAATTGTACTTGCTTTCTAGATCGACTCGGGTATTTTGTCATCAAATTACTAAAATTCTGAGGTAAGGTATGTATAAGTAAGGACAAGTGTTTGACGGATTAATGTTTGTGTATAAAGGTTATGTAAATGTTTGTTTTATTTATACGGGAATACTCACGTTTAATTAAATCGGATACTCCGACTATAGTTTCGATCACATCCGGTGACCTTTTTCAAAGAGTGAAAACAGAGCCCGACGCGCGTGCAGCTGCGTCCTGCTTATCACTGACTAACTATAGTCGGAGTATCCGATTTAATTAAACGTGAGTATTCCCGTATAAATAAAATAAAAATGTGTCAAAACCACGTCAGTTTTCATAACGTTGTGTAAAGCTTATTGTTTCTGATAATAGTATACACTGTGTGCTGTCTACGTTTTTGCTTATTCATAAGAATACCAATCCTCTATCGCGTGATACTAAATTTGCGTAGATGTATAAGAAAAAAATGAGACATCAAACCTAGTAATTATCCTCTTTTAGAAATCGATCAATTTCTCAGACAGTGTCTTTTAAACCGTTTATTTTTTTAAGTAAGCTCTGCTCTATGTATTAATGTATTATATTAAGTAAGCTCTACATATATATCACTAGAGGTCCCCCGCAACTTCGTCCGCGTCCGGGAGAAATACGGATCGCTCCTAAAATTCTCCACTTTAAATCATTCCGAGCAAACTCTACCAACTCTACCGACTCTACCGACTCTACCAACCCCCCCCCCCCCAACTTCCCTTCCTTCGAATGAACTACCCAAATATCAATTTTCATCACAACAAAAAAAATCAAGTCTGTACGACCAGCGGTTTGGGCTGTGCGTTGTCTGTCAGTCAGTCAGTCAGTCAGGACAGAGCCTTTTATTATATTAGATTAAGTAGAAGTACAAGTTTATATATTCTAGTGTGAGAATAGCTTGGAAATACGAATAAACTGCATCATAGCCACAACTGAACCTGCACAGGAAATAGATTGTTATATTTACTTTACTGTGGTTTATATAATCTGGTTTTAATGTTTTTCTCGTTTTAAAAAGTATACTTACAGACTAAAATAGTCCCTTTACGAATTCTGTCATAAGATTGACACGATGACAACAATGGATAAAACACCTTGACCCATATGTCCCAAATAAATTTCTACAACTTCACAAATTGTGCACAATGCTAAAGATATGTATTGACCTGGAATTCCAATAATTAACAATGATACTTACTTATTTCTCATTACTTAAAGAGTGATATGCCACATTCATTCATCAAATCGCAATTAGAACCCATTTAATTCAAAGGCAGACTATAATTTCTATTGTGATATTTTAATAGTAACCTCTAGACAGGGCTTAGCGCCCGATTACTTGATAATTGCCCTAGCACCGGTTAATAATTATTAATGCACGTACGGACAATTAATTTATAAGAATTAAAACATTAATTGCAGTTGTCGCTGTGATATATTTATGCCAAGGATCATTTCCACTAATAGTTTTGAAATGTCATTGTTTTAACTTTGAATAGAAAGGCACAAAGAATAGGCTGAACCTTTGTTTAAAACTTAACTCTTTCAAATACCGTGAAGCGATTAAAACTGGAATTTTCAATTAGAGATACAATTAAGTAATTGGCACATAGATTATTTGAATGTTTCATCAAAGACCTGTTTTCTGTACAAGTATAGACGACCTATAAAGAGCTAGTGGTGTAGTAACTGTGTCTCTCCGCCAATTTAGTAACAATTTAGTATCTATGTGAAATAAAAATTGCTCGTTATGTTGTTTCATAAAATTAAATTTCCATTTCCATTTCCATGTTTTTCTATTCGAGAGGTGGTTTATTTTCAACACTTTCGATCTTAATTAAATTATATATTTAGATCAATGATCAACACAAAAAATGTCCAAGGGCAAAATTGTAGTTAAACAAATTAGGAGTATAATTTAAAAGTATTAATTTTTTAATACACATCTTATTCTGGCAAACTTGATTTTTTATCTAACAAACATATTATTCATACCTCGTTAACATCGCTTTGCTCAAAAAGTAACGTGGCCATAGTTTAAGTATTAGCTTATAGTATCTAAATAGTTATCACATCACATCATCCACTCATCATCACTTCCAATATTTAAGTTTTATAATTATTTCTGTGTAATTCTTGGTGTGAACAATAAAGATTTAATCAATCAATCAATGAATCAATCATCAGCCGGAAGACGTCCACTGCTGGATGAAGGCCTCCCCGTTATTAAGGAAGGATTGCCATAATCCCCACGCTTTGCAGGCGGCTTAGGATCGCAGTGTTACCACCGTTAACTAAGAGGATGCTGCTACCCATCCTCCGGTGCTTCTGGGTGCAGTTTTAGGACATACCCAGGTCCAAATAATCTATCTGCTAGGTATATATTATATGATTTCTGCTCCTCTAGTTCACACCTTCCTTAGTTCACACCATCCCAGTCCTCTGCGAGCCTGATCCACAGCTCTCATACATGCTTCACAATGTCATCTGACCAACGCAACGGGCTGGTGGCAATAGTTTAGTCTGCCCCAAATATCTTTACTTACATTAATGGTAAAGTATATTCCACAAGCCATTGGTTTCAGATGATGCAACGTTCATCGTAGGCTGCAGTAAAAGGGTCGAAGGCTGAGAAAATTTAGTATTTCGCAACTATAACTTCTAACGAATGTAACTTGCTGAATGTATGTTTTAGTACAATCGATATTAGAACAAAAAAACACAATTTTTCATTTATATCATAACATTATCATACTAAGTAAGTAAGTATAAGCCTATACGAACTTACTTACTTACTTATTATCATAATATACTAATATTGTAAATGCGATGTTTATGAGTGTGTCACTTTGTGACGTATGTCACTTCTTTAAGCTGTAGCGCCTCAAAAGATGTGACAGCAAATCTTAATGTAGCTAGCTTAAACTATGGATCATGATATACATGCAAGTTTTTATCATCACTGAAATGTATACGGTTTCTGTAACGATAGCGGGTGAAGCCGATGGGTGGTGTAAGTTCAAAATAAATCTAAAATGTTTTAAACCGTACTAAATAGATACAAACATATTATCATGTATAATGTGTATTAAGTATATAGCTAATATGTAACTTTGAAAGTTCTTTATACCAAAACTCCGACTCCCACAGGAAATATCTCACAGTTACAGCAAGTACCTTTTAATATTGTAACATTTTATAAGACAAATTGCAACCCAAGAATCCAGGTTAATTAATTTATTTCAATCTCATAAAACAGTTATTTGGCAAACCGGCTTGATATATATCTCTGCATGTATAGTACAATGCGTACAGTTCTGCAATGGAATACACTCACATGTTTTTGCTAAATAGTGAAGAATGGAGTAAAGTAAAGCTACTGTGGGAACTAGAGGCACAGAGTACCTAACAATATCCAGTGGTCCGAAAATACGTTAGATATGGTCAAAAGCTTCACATAGCAGCTCCCTAAAGTTCTCATACAAAACAACATTTATTTGTTCCATAGCTTTTACTAAATCTTTTTCCTTCATCATATCATCGTCATCATCAGCCAGGAGACGTCCACTGCAGGCGGCTTGGGGATCGCAGAGTGATACCGCTGTTAACTGAGAGCTCGTGGCGTAGCTAGTCTAGGTGATTCTAATCGATCACCGATGTTAAGCAACGGACGGTCCGGTCAGTCTTCGGATGGGTGATCGTCAGTGGCATTTATTTCTGAGCGCTACCGTGGGTCAGATGACACGTTAAATTGTTGGTGCCGGTTATTTGTTCTAGTTTCTATAACAACAATCATCAGCCATGTCAGAGGCCTTTGGGCGGCACATTAACTCTGACACTAGGGCTGGCCACTCAGCCTATACGAACTTACTTACTGAAAGGACGCTGCTGTCCGAATGGTGCTGAATTTGTTGTCCTTCCTTACTATTATTATAGTTTTGTTTTATTTATACGGGAATACTCACGTTTAATTAAATCGGATTATTATAGTGTCTGCGCTTCTGCTGCGTATCTGTTTTGCTCGCATCAAGGACGATTCTTGTATATAATCGTCCTTGCTCTCATAGTAATTAAAAGCAGTGATAACGATAAATAAAATACGTTTTGATCTCTGGCCCTTAATTTATAATTTTTTGCTCAAATCTCGTCTATATGTTGTTTCGTTGCAGCGCAGCGTGAAAGAAGAAAAATTTCACGAACTAACAAATAGATTTTCATATATAAAATATTAATGGAAAGTAGCAATTAGTATAGTAGCATGAGAATATGTATTTGTCTTGTTGGATGTCAATATGTAGTTGTTCTTTCAAGCAATATGGGAACTACACAGCTATATATACGTGTATGTGTAGCTATATGTACTTACCCTGATTATTTGTAAGTTGTTCTATATTTCTGGTGTGCAATAAAGTTATATTGTATTATATTGTATCGTATACGTGAATTTTTCATGGATAAGAATATAAGTCGAAGGCTGCCATAGGCTTTATTATTCCAGAAAAACAAATCGTTTCTGTAATAAATGGCATTACAGATGAAGTCGCGGGGCACAGCTAAATTTCTTTGCGAATGACTGTCATTAAGCTGAATACTACTAAAAAGATCGAAACATTGGCATCATTATTATTTTACAATGTGGGGATCTTTAAATGAAGATTGCATAGGTAACAGGCAAGCATTTATATACCTTAGGCTTTGTCTTGTGCCGATGTAAGCCATCCAATGTTAATAAACCTTTTTTTTTGTTTAACCTCAGTGCGTATTTACCTTTTGAGCTCTGAAGCATGCTAACGTAAATCTTCACTAATAATGCCTATTCACATAAGTCTTCAAATAGATTTATGTCTGTTCACATATTTCTCAAACAGATTTATATTTCGAACTATAAATTTAAAATAACGACAGCTAGTCTTTGATTCAACATAGCTGCGTTAACTTATAGGTTTTGAGAATAAAAGTGACTCGGGTTGGAATTATTAGAAAACTTGTACGTAACTACGTATTTATTATGAATAGTACATCCACCAAACGGCAACAGGGTCAGCTTGGTGGATTTGGCCCAATTGCCCTTCGATGTTAGGCCTATGTTCAGTTTTCAGCTATGTCCCCTATTAAGGGAGGGGTTGCCATAATCCCCACGCTTGGCAGGCGGCTTAGGTATCGCAGAATGCTCACGTCCCTTAACTGAGAGGACGCTGCTGCCCGTCCTCCAGCAGTTCTGGATGCAGTTTCAGGACATACCCAGGTTCATACTATAGTACCATGCAGCGGCATATTATAGTACCTTTATCTTCCTGTGCCTGCATCATCTTCCATAGTGACATCCGTCGTAGATGACGCGGCCACAGGTGGAATCCTGAATCACACCGGACTAGTGTATTAAACTGCCATCATCGCAACAGACGTGAGTCGCATTTCTGCAACCATTGGCCAGGTGGTCAGCGGAGCGGAGTGATAGTGATGGGAAGAGTTTGCGATTACAAGATGAATGTCGATATTTTTTTATTTCGTTATGCGATATCTTTTATTAATCTTAATCGTGATAATATTTATTTTATTATGCTAGTAAGATAAAAGATTGTGATGCTAATAAATAAAGTAAATAATAGTTCAAAATAAGTAAAAAAATGTAGAATATAATTTTAATTATGAGTAGTATGTGTAGAAATATGTGTATTGGGGCAAAAATTCCATTAAATCCTAAAGGCTTAGGACATTTCCTATTCGTAGGGACGTGGCCTAGTGATGCAATTCTCAATCCTAGTTGTATGTACTTGGCCAAAATGTTATATGCCTTTTTTTATTGTTGTTACAGATACTGTAGCTTACAGTATATTATAAAGATGTGAATTTAATTTGCATTCGGGTCATTTCCTAAAATGACATCATCAAAACATTGGCGCCTCAATTATTTCTATCGACATATTGTGATCAATACGTCGCGTTGAGATAACTTCCCGCTTACAGCCTTAACCAGCGTTAATCCAAGCCACCCCAGCGCTTTGATATATCAGATCCGAGCGTGTGAGGCCGGATAACTGATACATTGCTCCAGTACTCTAGAAAACACTGAGTATACTATAGTAAGTAGTGTTTGCCTCAGAGATTGTTATGAATAGTCGATAATTATAAAGCATAGCCACATCACTACCCCGCGTCTCTATTCGCGGCGTGCAGTGACCGGCAATGGGGTCATCTGTGCACTGTGTCGCAACACTACGCCTGTTTGTGTGAGTGCCACGCACAGGTAAACCACTGCGTTAAGAACTAATTTTCTAGAAAGTTAACAAGTAAATAATGAGAAGAGCAAAGGTTAAGTACCTACCATAAAGGTTATAAACTAAAGTGATAGAACTATAGTGAACAACCGTGATAGTTTAAAACAGTGTTTTAAATTGATTGCGTTTTGAATGTCCGTTGAAAGTTGCGTGCGCTAGTGTTTTATTTTCGAATCTTGTCTCTGATTTGTCTATTTCATCTAAAATAATACATGATTGTGTTCTTATACATAATTACGGTATGCGTCAACGTTTTCAGGTACACTGAAAACTTTGGCGCATAGGTAATCCATCTAAAATTTACAAGCATAATTTACGTTCTACTTACATATCTATTATACCTACTACTAATATAATATCAATTAACTTTGAAAGTTGTTTTTATTTAAAATAGAGTTCTACAAACTGAAGAACCTGCGGGCATGGATTGACTGCACCAACCTCAAAAGTCGCAAATTTATCCGATGCTATTCTATTGTTCATCAATTGGCTTTACGTTTTTCAAAGCAGTGTTAGCAATAATCATCATCAGCCTGTTATTTTGCGATTCTAAGCATAGGCCTCTCCTAATATAGATACACCGCCGCTAAGCTTGGTTGGCGGTTCTCTGCTTCCAGTTTTTTGCGTCGCGCTACGTACAAGTTATCGTGTCCCTCAACCTAGCCGTAGATCTAATTACTTACACTACGCAACAGTGCTAGGTAGAACTAATTCAAATATTTTTTTCATGCAGTGGAACGACGTGACAAGACGTTCGTTTGGTGGTAAGCATCGTGCTGGCCCATAATAGTAGCAGTGCCTCAATTGTGAACTTGCGAACCAAAACCCACCACACTGCACTGCGCTCGTCACCCTGAATTATAGATGTTAAATCCCTTCATGATCAGTAATTTATCTATTAAGATTGTCCTTCAAACTGAAACACAGTAATACTTGCACACTACTGCTTGGTTGATAACTGACAAAGGTGTGGTACTTGTCCAGGTGGATTCTGCAATAGAGTCCTACCTACTACAGGATTGAACTAATTCAAAATTAAATTAATAAAACAGAACATCCCTTTTCTATCAAAAGCTTTCTTCTTCTAATAAAAAGGCATTCCTTTTTGTAAGTAGTCGTGTTAACTGAAGAAGCCCTATAAATGTCCAAGAAAGTGCAACCACTAAGGGTCGAGAGCCGGAACCGCCGCCAGTTGCGATGCAATGAGAAAGCAGTTGCACAATCATAATAAGAAGAAAAACAACGGCAAACCTCAACAATCACTTTATTCAATAAAACTTGTATTACTTATTTATTTTTATGCGGTTTGGCCATATAGTGAAACACAAAAATACAAGACTTCAGTGGCTTCAAATTTTCTACTCAGCTTAAAGTGTAATACAGTAAGTACACTAAAATTCGAGCGCAACACGTATTTGCATACATTTCTTTTTATAGGTAAATCGGTACAATGTATTTCGATGTTAAAGTTTTAACAAAAAAACTAAAATTATTTAATGTAATGTTTTTTCGTAGGAAATTGCGTCATGATGATTCATATTCCATTGAAATTTCAACCCAGTTTCTACTAATTTTCATAAGATAAATATCATTACAGGAGATTTTAAAAAAAAGTAGTTCTCGTCAACTCGATAGGTGGCGCTGACTATTCTTTCCAGTCAAAAACAGCATGATGTTCATGATATGTGGCAAATGAAAAAAAACGACAGACAACTCTGGTCAGCGTTTGAGTCAGCGCCGTCTACAATAAGCTTTTTAAGGGTGGCTTGTTTTTATGGGTGCCGTTAAATCCCCATTATCGTAGAGCGGATAAATGGTAGGTAAGATAAACCTACTTCGCTTGCCTTATTATTTTTCTATTAGAAAATAACTTTATTTGAGACGGGTCATGCCTTTGTAATGGTCTCTCGTAGATAAAACTCTCAAACTGAACCGGATGTGCATTAAATTACGGCACGGTCAGTATGATCGGATTGATATAAATCCGATTCGTATTAACGGTTATTAAATTGACTTTCACTTGTAATTCGCTGTTGATTTTGAAGCGGGTCAGCGCCAATTATGGAGCGGCTGCATTTCTAATGTCACGGTTTGCCTTTCTGTGCCGTGGTGTAGAATGTAGAAGTAATGCAACAGATACAGACTAAGTACCTACTACAAACCACTCGACAGGGATGCATGAATCGATGAATGATAAAAAGTAAGTAAGTTCGTATAGGCTGAGTGGCCAGCCCTAGTGTCAGAGTTAATGTGCCGCCCGAAGGCCTCTGACATGGCTGACGATTGTTGTTATAGAAAACAGAACAAACAACCGGGACCAACAATTTAACGTGTCATCCGACCCACGGTAGCGCTCAGAAGTAAATGCCACTCACGGTCACCCATCCGAAGACTGACCGGACCGTCCGTTACTTAACATCGGTGATCGATTAGAATCACCTAGACAAGCTACGCCACGAGCGCGATGATGAACGATGTCTATAACGAAGGCTAATAGTGTTCATCATTAAACAACTTTTTATCACACTATTCAAAAAGAGCGACTTTGTTCTTCGCAATCAACGACCAAAATAGCTTTTAATCCATAGGGATTAAAAGTGATTTGGATTTGAAATGTATCTCCCTAATCCTTAGTAATAGTTCCAATCACCAAAGAGATCAATCACGAACATTGTATGAACAAGTAACATGCAGTATGAAAAAGAAAAGTACGCAAGAAAATTAAAAAAAAAAGTTTGTGAAATAAACCGCGCGAAATGCTTCCGACTTCGTTCGTAATTGCTTACTCGTTTCGGATTATACTTAGATTTATAAAAAAACTAAGTGTATCTTCCTCAAGTAGTGAGAATGAAATAAACGTAGGCACTGTTATTATTCATAAGTTGATTTTCTCATAGAGGGTGATAAAAAGTACAGTGTCCACTGTCCACCACGGGAGCAACACTATTTTAAGTTCGAGTGACGTACTTTGAATCACTCGCTGCGATCAGGATTCTACTCTAGAATCCTTCGCTCCGCTGTGGACTCAAAGAAACACTATCTTTGAAATAGTTGTTTGCTCCCTTGGTAAACAATCTACTATTATAAATTCCAAGACAGACCAGAAATCATGGATACAAAATATCAGCTGCTCCATACATATCGTTGAATGCCAACAACATTTTTCTTTAGAACAACTGTTTTAAGCTAAATATTCTATGGAAAATGCTATGCATTGTTTTTACTTTTATTCCAACGAACTATAATCTGATATACCTAGTAGAAAAAACAATGTAAGAAATTACGTTGTACGGCCCGGACGACCTTGCAAACACTAGTATTATCTTCATAACTTATGCGAATTTAAAATTATATGAAAATTTATTTTATTTGGCTATAACATTTTATTTCAAATACCTCGGTCACTGGGTGAACGAGGGTCTTCAGGATGATGATGATGTGGAGAGGGAGCGGAGAGCTTTAGCAGTTAGAGCCAATATGATAGCGCATAAGTTTCGTAGCTGTTCGGTGCCAGTTAAAATCACCCTCTTCCAGGCCTTCTGTACCTCGCTTTATACATGTAATTTATGGACTAGCTATCGTAAAATGTCTTTAAGTGCTTTGAGAGTTCAGTTCAACAATGCATTCAGGGCGCTGTTGTGGTTGCCGCGCAGGTGCAGTGCCTCAGGTATGCTTGCCGACGCGCGCGTGGACAGTTTCCCAGCGATAATACGCGCGCGCTGTGCTGCCTCGTGGCGTGGCCTGCGCGACACTCGCAATGGCCGTTTAGCCGTCGTGGCGGGCTTACTGGATAGCTGGCTCGTACAGCACTGGATGGATATACACTCGGTTGTAGCTACTTATACTTACAATTGAGTGTGTATCAATCTCTTGCTGGAAAAATATTATCTATAATGATAATATTTTAGTAGTAGTAAGTAAACTACTACTAAAATATTATCATAGGTTTAAAACATTACTACTAACACTGTACTTATGGATAATTTGTCCGAAATAAAGAATTTTTATTTTTATTTATATTTATTTATTTTTAATGAAGTTTGTGTCAACGCTTCGTCAAAGAAACGTCGTCGGTTTGTCGTAGTTACCCTAGGTCAATAATTGCTATTAATATACCGATTATACATGAATATATAAATATGTAGTATTTATCTCAGTAGTATTTATCAACAAGTTATTCGTTTAGCGTCAACGTGAATCATCAAATTAATAATGTTCATGTTAGCAACATCCTAGACGTAGCGCTGCAGTTATGAGACGATCCAAATGAGTCAAATGTCACAGAACTGCACGCATCCTATTTCTTATCTTTTTATAGCATTTCTCATAAATGTTAACAACTTCTCTCGTTAAGGAAAACGCCCATTTGAAACCTCGAGGACGAATAATAAATAATGCACTCAAATCACGTGACGAGAAATGGGAGATTTATGAAAATGTAGCCAGCATTCTTAGAAATGATAACTCTGGCTAGAGCGCGGTGCGTTTGGTATGCGTGCCGCGTGCGTCTGTTATGCGTCTGCACGTCGCGTCGTATGCGAATGGTGCCTTATGTTGCAATGGACGTAATATTCTTAAATTTATGGGTTTAGGATGCGGTAAGCCGTAGCTTAGGTAAGGATGTGGTCAACTAACTAAAGGAATTTTATTTTTTAGTGTGTGGTACAATTCTTTAATATCAAATAACTTCTAATTTCTAAATAGTAGCAATACTTTTTTAATAAAGGACACAGGCCTAGACTTTGAAAGGCAGTTAGGCCTTACCCACTACGCTAGCCCAGTTTCTGGCTGGTGAATACACAATATACAGGTATCCACATTTTCGATCCCCAAGCTGCAACCGTGGGGACTATGGTAACGGTGTACTGAGTATGAGTTTTTTGGTGTTTATGTAAAGATTTTCACACTATTAAATCATATCACCAGCCAGAAGACGTCCACTGCTGAACGGTGGCCTACCCCAATAAGGGGTAGGCCACCGTTCAGCAGTGGACGGAGTGGATCCCGTACTGAGTATGAGTTTTTTGGTGTTTATGTAAAGATTTTCACACTATTAAATCATATCACCAGCCAGAAGACGTCCACTGCTGAACGGTGGCCTACCCCTTATTGGGGTAGGCCACCGTTCAGCAGTGGACGCTGCTGAACGGTGGCCTACCCCAATAAGGGGTAGGCCACCGTTCAGCAGTGGACGTCTTCTGGCTGGTGATATGATTTAATAGTGTGAAAATCTTTACATAAACACCAAAAAACTCATACTCAGTACGGGATCAGAATTCGAACCTACGAATTTGCGATTCTAAGTCGAGCGGCCTCCCACACTACGGGTACTACATACTTCCACGGGTAGGTAAACAATTCTAAATAGCATTTTAGTCAAATTTATTAAGGGCAACTTCTGTACATCTAAACAAAAAAACATTTGATTAATGACTTTCTTTTTAATTAAAAAAAAACACAAAGTATATAAAAACTTTAGCATTTCCGCGGGAATCAGGATGAAACTTAAAAGTCGGTAACATATCCAGAATGCAATACTTTAAAAAAGAACATAAAATCTTCAATTACCAGTGATGTTTCATAGCATGTTTGTTTCAACCAACCGAAAGCTACCAGTTTAGTCCCTAGTCTTACAGATTGCAAACTAAATGATTGCAACACTAATCTAGGCTTAAAACCATCCGCCATGAAATTAAAATTTGCAAAAGGTTAACTGGAATTCCGCTTTGGACAAACATTTAAATTGGTCACACTCTGATTATCACATGAAAATAATTATTTGTTTTTTGAGTGATACAAACAGTTTATTTGCAAGACACATCCAGGCTAGATGTGTTAGCCATCTTCAATAGCACCGTCACTTAACATAATATAAAAAAAAAAAAACATCATCGTCGACAGCCAGGATACGTCCACTGTTAGACAAAAGCCTCCCCTTTAATAGCTTGCATAATGCATAATGGCTTGCCATAATCCCCACGCTTGGTAGGCGGCTTGGGAATCGCAGAATACTCACCACCGTTAACCGAGAGGACGCCCCGCGGCCCATCCTCCGGTAGTTCTGGATGCAGTTTTGGGACATATACCTAGGCCTAGTTTTTTTTAATTCTACACAATAAAAAGAAGAAACACAAATCAATCCGCATAATTGTTTCAAAGTAATCGGGTTAATTTAAAAAAAGCAACGAATTGAGAACCTTTTCAGTGTAGGTATTTTTGGGTACGAAAGCAAAATTAGAAAACTGCAGATTCTGCGTTAATTTAATTTACCACGAAAACGCGTTATCGTCTACATTTATGCTCATGACCTCAGCAAATATCTATTGAATCAGGTATTAAAATCAGAATCGTGCCCTATCGGCCACGAAGCTTGTTAGGCGCATGAATGACGGAGCTAATGCCTGACCGAAGCATTAACTTACAAATTATGTCGTAAGGACAGGCCTAGTGGAACACTCTCAATACTTATGCAGTTGAACAAAATACAGATAGGGTTTCTAAGGGGCTTTCTAAGCCGACAAGGTTGGTCTTCACACAAAACGTGTGGTCGGTCACAGCAAACAGTTATTCGCAATGATGAGTACAATGTTCCATACGGTATTTAACCAAAAGGAACATTCGGGATTTTCGTTTCTTTTTTGTTTTTTTTTCGGTATTTCGGTTCTATTCAAAATTTATTATCGATTGCTTGTCACACGTAACAGCTACGCCAAGGCGTTTGCAGAATAAAAAGCATACTCGCAGTAACGCCATTTGACGGCCCAGCAGGGCTAGGATGCGCACCGCGAGATTTTTTTCTCGATTCTTAAAAACAGGACATGGCTACGACTCTGTATAAGTCTGTCTCGTTTTCGCACGACAAAATTATCTCGCGGTGCGCATCCTAGCCCTGCTGGTTTCATCACCCTACAGGTTGGCTACTCCAGTAACGTCACAGTTCAACCTCATTACTACCGTTTCGAGTAATACCTTATGTATTTATCTCCAGTGCAAACAGAGGCGCCTGCTGACTTCGTTGATTAAATCTTTGTTGTCCTCGTAAATGCTTGAATGCGATGGGAGTTACTTGCACTGATAACAATGCGGCGCGCGACAGAGTGATATCTTGACAATAAATAGTGCTAAATAGAATTTCAAAATATTAAACATAAATATTTTTGAATATTTTTGTATGAAGTGTATTTCTAAGTTTTTTTTTTAGCTTAAACAGGAAGAAATATTATGACCTCCGGCAGGACTCGAACCTGCATACGAGCAGTCTCTATGGGTTTTTCATGAATATTTTCTTGAACATTTCCTCACATTTAAGGTCTTTGTAATATACTGAGAAATATTATCTACAATGACTTCATAGCTTTAGGAGAGTATGAACTCAGAAAACGACATGAATGGGTCACGTTTAGTGCATGTCTTTAAAAAGAGGTAGGTAATTAAAATCCGAGTCCCTTAATCAGAGCTATTTAGGGAACTTCAGATACTGCCCTTGCCGTGTGAGTTTATTTACCAGATAGCCCTATTCACCCATGTAAACCTAGAAACGTTCCAACGTAGGGGCGTTCACAGCACGTTAGCTTTACGAAGCAATAAAAAGAAAGACCAACTGATAACCCCAACGCACCGTCTCGTCAAGTCGGAGAGGTCAGTGTATATTTGGGGCCCGCGATCTAAAACCGTATACCAGCTTCCATTATGGATGCTCCTTCCACCGGGTGCTTCAAAACCAAGCTCAGAGCGTGGTTGCAAGAGAATTTGTTTTATGACATTGAAGCTTATTTTAAAATAAGAGATTATTAACGTATTTTTATAATTATTATTTCATTTTATTTAAGTGATTATTTATTGTGACATACTTAATGAAATTTGACGTGTAACTTTGGTGTTATCATTAAACTATTTGTATTTGTATGTAAAAAGTATAATTAAGACTAAGTATGTTTAAAAAGGTCTATATTTATAAAAATCTATTTCCGTGCGATAGTCTCGCAAAAACTCGAAAATGGCACGAGCTTTTTTTTTTGTTTGGCTTGGTTTAGGTGGTACAGCGTTCACCGGGCATCTAGTTGGCAATAAAATAGTTTAAAAAAAGTAAGTTCGTATAGGCTGAGTGGCCAGCCCTAGTGTCAGAGATTATGTGCCGCCCGAAAGCCTCTGATATGGCCGACGGTTGTTGTTATAGAAACTAGGATAAACAACCGGGACCAACAATTTAACGTGTCATCTGACCCACGGTAGCGCTCAGAAATAAATGCCACTCACGGTCACTCATCCGAAGACTGACCGGACCGTCCATTGCTTAACATTGGTGATCGTTTAGAATCACCTAGACAAGCTACGCCACGTAAAACGCCATAAAATAGTAAAAAATGTATTCTACGTGCCTTCGGCTATGTTGAGACACCGGACTTACTCCCATCCAATGTATTATTATTCTAATCTTAAGTATAATTTGTATTATGCTTAAAACTATCTTAGGCGGTGATTATGTACAGTTTACCTAGCATAGTTCCCAACTCTGTGATTCTGCAATAAAACATTTTACTGTTCAAAGGTGGACAACGATAGGCTGATTATGATGATGTATAATTATATAATTTACCAAAAAATAAGCAAACTGCTTTCTTTCAAATTAGACAATAAACCTTCTCAAAATACTTCGTTTCAAGTAGTGTCGGAATCATATGTGTGGTTTCATGAAAAATGAGAATTTTCAACCGACTCCAAAAAAGGTGGTTCTCAATTCGACTGTATGTTTTTTTTTTTTTTTTTGTACCTGTGTTACGCGTTTACCCCGCTCTAATACTCGGCTCTTTTTTGTGTTTGATAGGTAATACTTCAGAGGTCGTCCCATATAAATTTTATCGAAATCAGTTTAGTAATTTGGTTTTTATATCATAATTACTAAAAAAATATGAAGATTTCAATCTAGGTATTCGAGGTTGAAGTCAGTTGTATTTTTTTTTATATCGTATTATGTAAAATTCGTAATGACGTATTTTTTTTCGGCAGTACAAGTACTTATCTCACATCCATCCTCAATAATTTACCGCAATCACCAAACACACCTGCATTGTAATATTACAAGGATAATAATAACAAATAACCTTTTACCATGGAATACTCAACCTCCTCTACTCAAATGTTGCGAAAAGCCACGCCTAAACCGAAGTAAATCTAATACTCGGTAATAATAAGCCGGGTATAGTGTTGATTTCGAAATCACATTTACGTTTGGCGGTGCACTTATTAATATTACAATTGGAAGCCTAATAGTTAGAAGCGAGATTTGATACGACGTGAACTCAACATACTTAATTAGATACTAAATAGTTCAATTATCCGCCAGCCCAATTTATTTCATCATAAATAAATAAATATTGGGGCACATTCTACACACAGCGCCATCTAGCCCCATACTAAGCAAAGCTTGTATTATGGAAACCAGATAGCTGATAGAATACTATTATACATATTTTTTTCTAAATACATTCTTATAATACATACTACACCCAGACACAGAACAAACATCTATGTTCGTCACATAAATTTTTGTCCTGGGTAGGGATTGAACCCACGCCCTACAGCTCTGAAGGCAGACATGCTACCAACTGAGCTATATGGCTGTGGCATCATCCACATCATCATCATCCTAATCAGTCTAACACAGACTGACCGACTGACTGCCATATAGCTCAGTTGACTGCCATATAGCTCAGTTGACTGCTATATAGCTCAGTTGGTAGTGTCTGCCTTCAGAGCTGTAGGGCGTGGGGTCGATCCCCACCAAGGGCAAACATTTATGTGATTAACATAAATGTTTGTTCTGTGTCTGGGTGTAGTATGTATTATAAGTATGTATTGACAAAAAAAAATGCATATAAGTATTTATTTATTTATTTGAGACACAAAACACAATACAGTCTTTACATTAGCATTGTATAGGTTACAAATAATTTGATCTAGATTGCATTCCTTAATAAATGTGTACACAACATGAACAACACAGAAGCAGTAGGTACCTACATCTATAAGTCAATCAAACATTAAGTAGTATTGTAATTACACAATTAAACATAAGCAGTTATAATAACTCAATAAAATAAATTTAAATTAAAAATAATTAAAATAATAATATTATTAATGTTTTTTATTTATTATTGTTCTATCAGCTATCTAGTTTCCATATTACAAGCTTTGCTTAGTTTGGGGCTAGATGGCGCTGTGTGAAAAATGTCCTCCGATATTTATTTATATTTAAGACTAAAGCTTGACTAAGGCTTCTAGGCATCTTCGGCTTTCCGATACCAATAGCACATAACAAATAATAGTACTACGTACCAACAGCAGCCAGCAGCTACTAGTATCGTATATTATTAAAGCGAGTCACACCTACGCCAAAAAATTGTGATACAAAATGAAATAAAACGTTTGAGAACTGTAACTGTAACTAAACCTTGGAATTCATACGAATAGAGTTAATTGGAGGATGCAGCTTAATTCACGAGAATATAACGTCAGCGACACGTCATTTCCCAAGCGTTATTCAAACAAAATACCAATATTTATAAACAATTACGCAATGCTATAAAATTGAACATCATAATAATGTCGCCTATCTTAGATCTACTTTCTTTAATCTTCTTTGAGATAAAAACCTGTTTATTTTTATTTTGGACATTTTTTTTTTTGATTTTCACAAAAAGCTTTAAGCACAAACTATAGTAAAAACAACTCAGTACATTATGTTGCTGGATCTGGCTATGAACATTTTAACTAATACATGGTGTAGATCCATGAACATTTTGTATAGACAGCAGATTTTTTTATCGTGAATTTTCAAAAGTCGTTAAACTAAAGTTGTTTGTTATCTTGTATACAATATGCTCACGACCGCTTCCTAGCCGATTTATAATATTACACGGTATATTTAGGTTTTATTTTTTATTTAGATGTTTGTTCTGTGTCTGGATGTAGTATGTATTATAAGTATGTATTTACAAAACAAAAAGTATATAAGTATTATATCAGCTATCTAGTTTCCATATTACAAGCTTTGCTTAGTTTGGGGCTAGATGGCGCTGTGTGAAATTAATGTCCACCGATATTTTGGTATATACACTGTATATACCAAATGTACTGTATATAACTATATTTACTGTACTGTATATAAATAAGCGTCATCATTCATAGCATTTATAAATAAATGAAATGAAATAACTATATATACATATATATAACTATATGTACACTGAATATACCAAAAAAAAAACATAAATACATTAATTCTATTTATATTTATATTGTTGTAAGCTAAGACAAAATACAGACGTTGTAGTAATAGGCATGATGACTACAATTTTTTTATTACCTCATAAAAAAGCTGATCATCAATAAAGCCTATTAACGAAAACAAAATTTAAATTGATTCAAAAATAAATAAGTTCTAAATATTTTAATTTCAAGCTAGACAAAGAGCGCGCTATACTGAGCTATGACGTCAAGCCTCAGGCGCGGCATACAAATGCTATACTAACACGTGCTTTGCGAGAAAGGGATAGAGCATCCCCTCTCTATCCCCACCTAAAACTTTAAACGCTCATATCTCAGAGATTTATCAGCAAAATCAATTTATTTTTTCAGCGTGTAATGTATTTAGTCATATTCATCACTAAGCCTGTTATTTGTCATAAATTAAACATTAGGCCACACGCCTATTGTAGTGTATTTTAAATTAGCATCGTGTGAATAGAATCAATATTGTGGCCACCATATTAATAATTACAATTTATAGTATATTTTTTACATACATTAAGTCATCATATCCCGACCTACGCATATCCCTATTTGCTCGTGACCCTACCTCATTATAAATAATTATAATATATTGTTTAACATGAATTATATTGTGTAGTTATGACAAACGAGATCACCGTGCATTTAACTTCAAGGTTTGTGTCAGCAAAACGTATGGTATAATTGATATAATCGTTTTGAATGAAAATAATTGAGTTATCATGCCTTCTTTGATCTGCTTACACGGTCATGAAAACGTGAATGTGCCATGATGGTAAATGGTTAGAACATAATACAAAATACATGAGGACCAACTTTACAATAGGTACTTACTTCTATTCAGATTTACTTCTTCATAAAGTGTTTAACGTTTACTTTCATATGAAACATTTAAAATAAACGTAAGGTCATAAAATGAAAACTAAATGATGACCCTAATCCCATGGAAGATGGGACGGCTTTTCGTTTGGGGCGCTCATGTGTCGTTGTCGACACACTAGTGCTGTCCTATCTTCCCAGGACAAATGCGCTGCCGTTTGAGGTATTCAGCATTAGAGGCTAATGCTGAAAACCTCAAACGGCACAAATAACAGGACGTACATGTTTGTGCCGTTTGGGATTGAGACTTTAGGACCCTGGGGGCCAGCCGCACATGGATTATATAGGGACCTGGTCAAACATAGTCGAGGTGTCAGGTGACCGGAATGCTGGCGTGTATTTTGGTCAAAAACTTAGCATTGCCATCCAACGTGGCAATGCTGCTAGTATTCTGGCCATCTTTCCATCATCTACGGAGCTTTTAGTTTAAGTTGTGTTTTTTTGTATGTTGTAGGGTTTGTTTTGAATAGATATAGGTAATTCGTTTTCATTTAATTTTAAGGACTTTTAAAATATGTTTTACCTATATGTATTTTCATGTGAATAAAAACTGTATTTCTATAACAAACTAATTTGTTAAAAATAAAATTGATGAAAATGGTGTTTTTATAAATATTTACCTTATATTTTGCGATTCATAAAATATTATACATTAACTTATATTATAACTATACTTAATGTAGAGATAACCTGGTGGACAAAAAAATATGTTTTTTTTAAAATGATATATGTACATCTTCATAGTCTGCGTACTTCACTTTAGACCTCATCGTCGCTTATCAACAGGTCAAGCGCGGACTTACCAGTAAGTAAAAAATAACCTAAAAATAATTACTATTGCCTTCTTAATGTACAATCGTAAGACAATGTTTTTCTAACCACAATCTCCTTTGGCTACTCGGCCTGAGTCTACATTTTTTGTTTTATGACCATAACACATAGTCTTGAGATTTGATCTCTAACATTTCCTTACCTTCGGTTTGCCGTGAGCCATTACTTGATAACATCTATTTACAAAGCACAAACATGATTCCAGCCATCGATTTATTGCAACTTTTATCTTAACGCGATCTATAAACACGTAAAGCAGCCAAACCCATTGAATAAAACATTTAAGCTAAGTAGCACGATCTTTATTTATCGCTAAATCTTTTTATAGTAATTTAGACTATTGATTTGTCGGAAGATTTGATGTTAGCCCTTACTCGTGCACTTGGAGGATTTAGGTCCTCTCTCTACTTAATCACTGCTCGTGCGAAATTTAAATGTTGATAGATAACACTGACATACCTTTTCGCATGGTATAATAATATACTCCGACAGGTATGACACTCCCGAGCGACACAGGTCACGTGGGTGACACAAGCCTACGTCATCGACGAAATGACCAGTAGCGTGAAATCATAACCCCCCGTTCTTCTTATTACCTGTGGGAATCTCATAAAACTATGTGATGTTAGTAAAAACGATGTTCATTCGTGTTTAACTTAAATCATTTTGCTTGAGCGGACACGAAATGACAATTGAAATGATTTGTGTATTTTATAATTTATTAACAGATTTGATTCCCAGTTTTCAAATTTTGCTGCCATAAAGTGGTAATTGGAGTGACGTAAGCAAGTGTCACTCCCGGAGTAGCAGACCGTGTTTTATTGGATCATGCATTTTAGTAGCATCTGAGTAATTGAAAACAAACTCATGAAATGTTAACCACTATCAGTTATTTTATCTTCATTAATGGCCCAGGAAGCAAGATAGGTTACTCAATCATTCTTTGTGAGTTTTGGGAAACGTTTTACCTTCTCAAAAAAGCTTATAAGTAATTTTATGGAATTTATTAGTGTTTTGAAATTCCTCGAAATACTAAGGAAAACCAAATCAATGCTAAAATGTAGAGCTATACAAATATTAACAATAAACAAAAGATTAACAAAGAGGGAAAAAAGGACTGCGACGCAAAGGGACTCTCTGTCAAAGTCTGTGTTTCTCTGAAAAGTAGGTACTGTCACTGTCCCGACTGAATGACTGGTTGACTGACTGAGAGACAACGCACAGCCTAAACCACTATTATGATATGTATCTTGATGCGTAGAGGTGTACTAAGAAAGGAGGGGGTAAAAATGGATGAAAACTTTTGTATGAAAGTCCTTTGTTTTTAAACTTTTACTCGTGAAAGCTTGTAATTGGATAGTTCGTTTAAAATTTAAAAAAGAACAATCTTTTTTTGACAGGGATGACTTAAGAGGGTGAAATGGGGGATTTTTGAAGTTACAGTAGTTAGTGTATGGATATGGTGTTTTCAATATTGTTTAACAAGGATGACTTAGGGTCAAAGGGTGGGTGAAACTTTGTATTTGGAAATTTCTGTGTATTAAAGTTATAGAGATATTATTGGTAGATATTTTACTTTTTTTAAAAAAACATATTTTTTTTTAATCTAAAGTGATAAAGTGCTATGGGGAGGCAAAATATTGAGGATTGGGGAGGCAAGATATTTGGGAGCGGAGCGAATTTATTCTATACGCGGATGGAGCCACGAGCGACCTCTTCAAGTCTAGAATAAAATCAAAGAGGTTCCTTATACAAAATATATAATTATACAAAATATAAAATACGAAAACACAAAATATTCAATTACTTATAAAAGGAAAATACAGTAGAATTCAAAATGCATTTTCATAAAAATACAGATAAATGTTAAAAGCTTACATTCCTCCTGATGGAAAGCAAACCAATATCTATGAAATAGTACAGTGACATAATATAGCTTTATTTTGCGTTGGCCTTATATATTTTTTTTATCTCGATCACAGTTTTAGGATATTTGGCTTTTAAACTTGTAAAGGCCACGGTGCTCATTGTATCTCCTTTTTTACAGTAAAACCAAGTCAAAAACTTTGTATTATCTTAAAAAAGCAAACTTGGCCTCTTGGTCATTCATATTTATGAGCATTTCATAATTACAATATCAGAGTACATCCGTAAGGTCTTACATTCAATTTGTCTCCTATTCAGAATACTTGTAATGAAATATAGCTCAGGAAATAAGTAATTTGTCAGGCAGTTTGTCGTTTCGACGTTGTAATTTGATACTAGAAGCCACCTGTATTTTTAAAACTAAAATCTCTTTATGACTAGTTATGGTTTTGACAAGGACGTTAGTGGAGGTTATTTTTTGTACTATATTTCATTTGGCTTAACTACCTTGCATCCTATTAATGATGCCACTTGACTTGGTAATGATAGAAAAGTAGCATTAAATTGACGTTTTTGTAATTTATAACAAACTTCAAAAAAGGAGGTTGAGGTGTAATGTTCACCGATTTCTCCGTCAATTGTGGAGTGATTTTGTTTTTTTTTTATTTGAAAGGGTATACTCTCGAAGTGGTCCTACATTCATTTGAAGTCAGTTGTTAACAGAACAAAATAACAGTAATTAAAAAATATTAATAACACTTATTTCAGCTCTTCTGTAACGTTATTATTAGTAACACCTTCATTCATAAATAACAACTATCGCTGAGGTCGAAATCACCTTAAAAACCGTATAATTTGTACCGATTTCGTATTAAAATAATGACCACTCAACAAAATCCGGTAATTGGTTCAAGCTATAATCTAAACTACATTAAGCATTATCTCACACCTAATTTAATGTTTTTTTATGATATGCTATAATTTAATTCTGATATAAGAAGGAAATTTGCAGCAACTGTATGTGAAGCAATTTGGGTAGGTTTGTACACAAGGCTATAGATTGGACAAATGGATCAATATAGCATCGAAAGTTTATGATATGTGCTATTTCTGAATTAATTTTCTAGGTTTCTAGAACGCTAAACGTTTTAATGACATTACGAAAATTATTTATGCTATAATTTTCGTAATTTCATTAAAATGTTTCGTATTATTATTCGAAACTTAAATGTTATTGCTTCTACATTCGGAGATTCTAAAGATGTTTAGTAACTTTTTTTGTACTTAGTAAAGAATAACCAAAGACCTTTTACGACTAATAATCTATTTTTGTTTTCTGGAGTCTTTGTTGGCAAAACTATATGATGAACGATGACCACAGTAACAGTTGTGGTTGTGATAGTAAATTATACTTTTGTTGCCAACTGTACAAACAATAATTTTGGTATTTGGGACGAACAAAGGCAAATATTATCATGAGGGACGAATAAAATACTTTTTAATGTCGTGGGTCAAAGACTCGGGACGAATATGGCATAAATCGGATAGGTATTTCTATATCAAGTGTTTCCACACATTGAATTTTTATATAGTTTTAACGAAAAATTATGACCTCTATTATGACTCATGTCTTTAAATGGTCCGTCACAAGTGGTATTTTAACATTATACCTACTTATATTTGAACTAAATACTTAATCATTTTAATAGTTTTGTCAAACAAACCTTCAAAGTCGGCTACTGTATCATATTTACAAGCAATCCAATGATTTACAGCATCCAACATTCCTCAAGGAAGCATATATAGGGCCACATCCATTTTATGGATATTCTCATGAGTAACTTAAGCTTTTTTGCTATACACCTACGTCCCTCTCAAGCCTATGAACAAAAACTACCAGAAAAACCTGTTAACACAGTAATCTTCAACCTAATATTAATTCATAGAACAAAAGATAACCTTGTAGATGTAGGCAGGTTACATCGCAACTGAACAAAGGCGTATAAATAAATATGCAACCGAATGTACGATTTACATAGAGTACACTAAACAGGCCGAATGAAAGGATAAATATGATGTCAAAGATATAAGGGTAGTGCACACTTGCGAATATTGGGTTTAATTACGCTTTATTTATAAATAAAATATTAATAAGTAATATCGGTGGACATTTTTCACACAGCGCCATCTAGGCCCAAACTAAACATAGCTTGTAATATGAAAACCAGATAGCTGATAGAATACTTATATACTTTTTTATTTAATAACAAGTAACTAAAAAAAACAACCGACTTTAAACTATTATGGGACCACCACGAAAGTATACACTAAAAAAAGAAGAGTTTATCAAAATCGGTCCACAATTTACGGAAAACACACACACTCGGTGAACACACATACACTCAAATCTCCATAGAATCTCCTCCTGTTTGGAAGTCGGTTAAAAATAAATTGTAATCACATTGTTTCAATGTTTACGGGCACAAATGACATTGTCAGAAGAAATAGCATCCGACTTTTCAAAATGATAATAGGTTTTTTTTAAACCGACTTCAATTTCGACTATCGGGATGATATCTTCATATTTGCAGTAATTTTGTTTTATTCCAGTAATTTTGATTTAAAACCAAACTACTAAACCGATTTTGATAAAATATATATGAGACCACCTCTGTCGTATCAGCTACCAAACAAAAAGATAATCATCAAAATCAATTCATAATTGGCGGAGTAATCGCGTAACAGACATACCAAAAAACATACAGTCGAATTGAGAACCTCCTTTTTAGAAGTTGGTGAAAATCCTTTAATTGAAGTTCTACAGAATCCAAATGCTCAAGTCGGCAGTGTGCCGATATTTGCGACAATGCCACATTGAATGGGAAAACTTCTATCTACGTTCTATAATCTTTGTAATGTAATGGAAACAACTTAATGTCCTAAATTTGCTGATAATGCATTTAGTGGATGACGCAAGATAATTTCTTCTTAACAATACATTTAGCAAATCATTTTGAAGTTCATTCATACTTTCACTTGGACTTGGACACCAAACATTCGGCTTATCATTGCGTTGTTGCGTTGAATGCTAAAGTCACCATTCAGTTTATTTATTTTTAAAAGCCAATATTTTGAGAGGAGCAGTTATAACAATCAATGGTGTCAATCATTTCAATTGAATTACTTTCAATAATAACACAACGAAGAAATAATATTTTATGCACGCAAGAAAATTGTTAGTCACTTATGTTGCATAATTTTTCACATAATAATGTTGCACGCTTTGTGTATATAGACCGGTATATAATAAAAGTTTGCACGACAGGACTCCTCGTTGTTATAAAACAATTTATAAAATAATGCTCGATATTAATAAAAACTTTTACTCATACATTTTAATTTAATAAATAAATGAGCGCGGTTTTATTTCCTCAGTGTAAAACTACCTTTAGATATAAAGCGTAAAATGCAAATAGTTTATACTGTCATAACTAGATTGACATGGCGATATGAAATTAAACTAACACACCATTGGCAATGGTACAGTAAAAAATTTGACCATGATGTTCAGATAGAGTACTCGGTTGAAAAAAACGATGTTAGTAAAATGTTTGACAAGGGTGTGAATTCGTCACAAGGTAATGTGGTTATATTTACATCGCACCTACAGCTTCAAAAAGAGAGAAAAAAAAGTTTACTTATTATTTCTAGTTGAAATCATCATAATGTAGTGTTACTTCGTATGGACATTGAAATATTATATTCGTCTGTAGTCTGTCTGTGTCTGTCTGTATGGATTGGGAAAATAGGACCTAACTGTACTCACTCACAGTTCACAGTTCAGTGCATCCCTAATCTTTGGAGGAGTCAGCTCTCTCTCTCTCTCTCTCTCTCTCTCTCTATCCTCTACCCAGTGTGTAAATTTAATCACACGCTGTCTTCGGTGGCAAGCGATCGTCTTACCACAAAAAACACAACATAGTCTTATGAGAGTGATTCAACGAAATTTTGTAAAAGGCGTAAAATCAATTTGTATTTCAACAATTTTAAAGATTAAATAAGCAATTCAATTTTATTTTTTTAACGGTTCTGTTATTAGAAGTAAAGGTGTGCACTAAACATCAGATCAATTTGTCCTGTTGACAGGTTGGAGGGGGTATTTTTTTTACCAAAAACTTATTTGTACAACCAGGGTAAGCTAAATAAAACCGTTTAAAAACACAACTGCTCTACAAAAAACGAACGAAAATGTAAAAGAATTTAATAATATTTTATCACATATGAAAATGACGCCATATTGTTATTATTTATTTATTATAACCTATGTCACTCGGGGTGATGTAAGGATTCTAACGATACCCCATACATCTAATTCTGTTCAAGCATTTAGAAGTTATGGTGGAATAAAGAAACTTACATTCATACATAGATACATATATGAACCCTGAAAACTCGTTTTCATTACACTTGCTCGTAAAGTAGATCTTATTACATCGCTTTTAGGCTCATAATCCAAGCTATTACACACGCGTGCTTTTTACTTTACATTACGGCACTTGTACTATAATAGGTATAACCCGGTAAAGTCAAGTTTGTACGTGACTGCAATTAGACGTACGTATACGAAGCACTCTTAATATAGCCGGGTAATACTTACAGTTTTTTTGTAATACCAACAAAGAGTTCTTATGCCGCTGAAGTAAATGTCAACCTGCGCGCGCAGTACTGATTTGGGCGCCATTTTCCGCAAATGTTTGTTGACGTTTTCGCTGTGTGGTTGATTATTATCAAAAAAATATTGTTTTTTCCTCGCAAGTGTGACGAAAACAGTCGGATGGAACTCTTGTGCTATTATTCATTACGCTCTCGGCTTCCTTATCATAATATATATGTGTCATATATATGCATAATACCGCCTCTAGTGTAATGACCAACTTAGCACACTCGTATCATAATGTACTATTATTCACCTTAAACCCAGCAGGCACTCGTGTAAAAAGTAGATATGCTTGGCAGCAAATACGGCCTCCATGCATCGACGCATTTATTTTTCACCTTATACTTACCGGAAATTAATACTTATACTTACAAACGAATAAGACTAGTATCTACAATTACAGCATATTAGAAAGCAGATAAAAGTTTAAAAACGTTCATTCCAATCACGCTTTGGAGAAGCTAGATAGCTCATAGCTGATAGATAGCTAGTTCTAATCACATCCGTATTTTAGAGAACTCTCTGTCTGTGTCCCTATCTGTCAGTTTGTAACAACAACAAGTTGTTTGTTTTTTTGTTGTTGTGTTTTGTAGTTTGTATTATTCCCGACGTACCGTACGCACCATTGACTTGCATCATCAATGGTGCAGATGCAACTCCTTTGTATCGTTATTGCACCAGGACTGGCTTCTGTAAGTTTTATAACCTTTCACGAGTAACCGGTCTGGGTCAACATTTGGCACGACAATATTGTACCTTCCTTACAAGAACAGACTAACGATACTTTTTCTTACGAAAAACTGCACGAAATGCATTATGCATTAATATGTACAAAAATACGCAAAAAAAATACATCTCATTTATTCACTAAATTCAATGCAATAAAACTTGAATAACAAACACTTGCATTCTCCTATGTCAATGCCAACAATCGATAGATTAGCAAACATTGCATTCAACTATCTCCATTACAAAACCTATAATAACATGCGGGCTCTACATCTAGTATTTAGAGAGCCTAAATATCAGCGGGTATGTAAATTGTATTGAACTGAACTAACAGCGCACTAGATGTAAGTAGCTATTTATCTAGCTATGGACTATTTCTTTGTGAAGAGCTATCGGCCATTTTCGAAAAGGATTCTTAAATTGTAAGTGATTTGATCAGGCCTTTTTTCTTTCTTTATTAGGTTTACTTTAATAATAATAATTTATTCAAAAAATATAAAAAGTCTGATCAAAACATAACACTTATGTAAACATTCTGAGGTCTATACATTAAATGAGCCTGAACTAGGTAATCTTTGAATGAAGGTTTCTAAAATTGAACATAAAATGAACCTATAGTATTTTTCCACTTTTATGTTTTGTCGAGTTAGAATTACAATCAAGGGAAAATACAAATTTCAATTGAAAATAAAATTAGGAATCATATTATTGCCTAACGCTATCTAAATAACAAATTTTAAATGGAGGTTCATTATTAATGTGCTTAGCAAAGTTCCATTGAAAACATGAAATAACATTATCTATCTAAATACTTATAATAAAACCGTAACGACGCGATTACTGTACATTGAAGATATATTTAAAAAACATTTTTTCTAGGAGTGTATGAGAGTAACAGAACCTAAAAATACAGTCTTTAAATTTTTTGTCTGTCTGTCCGGGATAAACTCAGAAACTAAGGCACAAATTTAAATGCAGTTTCTTGAAATATGATTTATGAAGACCGGCGCTTCACATGGGTTATGTTTAATCAAAATCGGCCCAGGAATATAGAAGTTATGACGCAATTTATGCAAAAATATGTAATTCCACTATAACTTGAACCCCTGAACCTAGCCGAGCACCTAAGATCTGACGATAACCTTATACTGGTCCATGTTTATCTTAAGAGTTTGGAGTAAGGAAGATTAATGGATTAACATGCGATTTTCTAATAATGTTCTGTGTTGTCATAAGCTACTTAACACCGCACAGTACAATAGGCAGGCCTCATTCTAGGTAGACCAACAACATTGTAAAAGTCGCGGGCAACCAGTGGATGCAAATCTGAAGGGGAGGCCTTCGTTCATCAGTGAACGTCTACGGGCTGATGATGATGATGGTAGTCGCGAGCAACCGGTGGATGCAAATGGCAGGTTGTCGTATAGAGTGGCGGTCTAAGGGGGAGGCCTTCGTTCACCAGTGGACGTCTACGGGCTGATGATGGTAGTTGCGGGCAACCGTTATAATCTATATCTTAAATTCAAAGTCAGTGGTTTTTATTCAGGAAAGTAGTTGAAACTGATCTAAAACCTAGCTGCAGTAAATATCAGAAGTTAATATTCAAACGTTTTAAAAAAACTAATAATTTTACTCAGAATCCAGAACTTCATTAAAGATTTTTTTCCATACTAACAACATAATAAATACAAACACCTCAAGCTACCTGACAGACAGCTCTAGCACTACAGCTATTCGGCCTTGAAATAATGAGATTCCCACAGCTTGCTCGACTGACCGGTTCCGAATCTATATGACCTACATACATACTAACAGATGAATGGCTTTCTATCAACAGAGCTTGTACGGAATTCCGGGTCGCTCAAACATTAGTAGGTACCTCATATAAATTCGTGAGTGGAACAGATAAATTGTATTTGTGATATAATTTGTGTTTGTGTTATGCCTCGATTTGTGTTGCTGTTGTACTAAAATATAAATCGAAATTGAATCCGAAGATTGAGGAATGAAAATGGGATGATTAGGTTGGGTGACAAGTTAAACTTTAGGGCATTTTTTTTTTAATACTGTCAAGTGACGAGATGAGCAAGACTTTCACCTGGTGGTAAGCGTCATGCCTGCCACTAACAGTAGCAGTGTTAGAATTGTGAACTTGCGAACATAATCCTGCGCTGCACTGCACTGCGCTCGTCACCCTGAGATATCAAATGTTAAATCTCTTCATACCCAGTAATTTCACTGGTAACATTGCCCTTCAAACCGGAACACAGTAATGCTTGCACACTATTGCTTGGCGGTTGAATAACTGGCAAAGGCTTCCCGAGGTGGACTCTGCAGTAGAGTCCTACTACAAAATATTATGTATCTTTAAGTCGGCATAAGTTCAAAATGCTCTTAGCTTGTTATCATTGACATCAGCTTATCTCGGTCTACAGCTGATTTCTTCCAATGCTCGCCAATGAGCTTTCAACTCACAGGCTTTATTGACCAAGGGAATAGAAGGTCTCGGAGTCTAAGGGGAGAAATCGGCGTTTGTTCGTATGGTTGTTTGGACGATAACCTACGAACCATTGATCCGATCTTGATGAAATTTTGTAAGGAAATATTACGTGCAAATACAATTATTAGGTACGAATTTGAGCCAAATTTGTCAAGGGGCTTGGAAGATATAAGGGTCGCGAGGTCGCGATTCGATGCGAACTACTATAGTTATAAAACACTGTTTTAAACTATCACGGTTGTTTACTAAAGTTATATTATTATTAACGGGATATTTACCGTGATTATGTTGTGAAATGAGCTCCCGATATTTCGGCGCAGTTGCATGCACCATGTTCACGAGCATGTGTTTGTGATGTTGTTATCGGGAGCTCATTTCACAACATAATCACGGTAAATATCCCGTTAATAATAATATAACTTTACTATAGTTATGGTTGATTTGGGTAGGAGTAGATCTAAACGCATTGCTCGTCTCATAAGATTAACTTGTCTTTCTCCCTCTTTTATATGAACTAGGCGTAACAATACACATCACACAGCTCCAGGCCTCGCTACAATGGTCATGGACTAGCGTTATCTATCTATACCATTAGAAGAGCATTCCGTACGTCTTTACATTACCCATAAAAACTTCCTATAGTGGGAGAACACTATTGCAGAGTCCACCTAGGGAAGTACCACACCTTTGCCAGTTATTCAATCGCCAAGCAGTAGTGTGCAAGTATTACTGTGTTTCGATTTGAAGTTTCAAGGGCAATGTTACATGAGAAATTACTGGGCACTTGGAGGAAGGATTTACCCTGGGCATGAAGACATTTGACATCCAATATATCAAAGCGACGAGCGCAGTGCAATGCGCTCAGGATTTTGTTCGCAAGTTCAAAGTTCTGGCACTGCTAGTGATATGAGCAGGCGTGATGTTTACCACCAGGCGAACGTATCCTTCTCTCGTCATTCCATTGCATAAAAATGCATGTGTTTGAGTTGTCTATTTCTCTATAATGGTTTATTAAAACATCATTAGTTCTCGATTTTCTTTAAAACAAAGACTCGATCCTTCTACATTGCGCCACAGCCGATGCAGTCCGTGATCCGAGTAATCAGATCCGTAATCGATATCCCCTTGAACCGCACTACTCGAAATAATCGACGACATCCTTCTCGGCATCTAGTGTTTATGTTTTTTCAGCAGCCAGTTCGTATTTCCGTTTCTTAGGCTGCTGTTTAATGTTTATAAATGTTTTTAAATTATGACTGGCAGTAAAGCTAATGACCAAGCTAATGCTGCTTAATGGCAAGGGTATCGTTCTTTTCGGAAGTTTGGTGCTAAGCTTGTAGCTATACGACACCGTCTAGAAGTGAGAATGAATAAGTTAACATTGGGTTTTGGTGGTATGACTTTGTAGCGGGGTCTGTCTGCAGAAATCCACCATCGCCAGATAATCAACCACCTAGTACTTAGCAGTGTGCCAAAGTTACTGATGTTTTTTTTACTGGTAGTAGGCGCTGAACAATTGCGGACAACTTCAACTCTTGTCATCGACCAAGCGACTTTGCTCTCTCAGAACTCTTCAGATTTTCAAGCTTCTCAGTTAGCTAACAGTGAATTACGATAACTAGTAATGCGCGGACGAGTGGATGTTGTACTGTATCTGTCAACAGGGTGCATAGTCTGTGCGTCACTTAGTCACATAAGTAAGTTTAAGAGTGACTTTATGAATTCCATCATTGCATAATCAGCCTGTTAATTGTGCTGGACATAGGCCTACCCTCTAAGGGTGATTGGACCATATCCACCACGCTAGCCCAGTTGTGGGTTGGAGGATTCACATACGCCATTCCACCATTAAAGTAAAATTTCTACATGCTGGAAAGTATTAGTAGATAATTACCGTTTTCGATTGGCATAAGAGTAGTAAAACTTCTAGTTTAATTAATTTTTCGTGCCTATCAGATCATGCGTCTGTATAGTGTGAGCAAAATCCTCTAAAATAACAAATGAAGACTAAAAAATCTCTGTCACTCTGATTTCAGTGGCTTTCGAAAAAACAAACTACTTAAACTACGTCTTAAATCAAAAAAGATTCGGTTTTATTTTAAATATCACATTATATCTAAGGAAGTTGCCAGCAGTTCAACAAAAAGTCGCTCCATTCCCACGTTGTGTACTCTTTTCTCTATTCTAATTCAAATCAACTTCCTAAAAAGTATATAAGGAAGACTCTAAACGAATTTAAATACCTACTCAAAAGAATATTAGCATAGGTCGGCGCATTAAGTAGCCGTGCTATTTAGCATTAGCATTTTAATTGCTTTTATTTAATTGTAAACCCGTCTAATGTTGCCATAAAAGGTATCTACAGCTATTAATAGTTATAAACAATCAACTCTATTTAGTCAACAGAAGAATATTAGATAGAACAAATAGATAAATATGTCGCGTAAATATAAATTTGTGTGGTGTTTTCGTCAGCTGAATGAATGTAGTCGAGTATGCGGCGAGACTTATTTCGTGATTAATTTAGTTGTCTGTTGAGAGATGATAAATCATTTATCTAGGTGGGAGGATTGGGTTGTTTGTCGCAAATTACTTACGACATCGTTATGTAGAGGAAGCTATATAACGGTGGTGCACTATAAATGGTGGCTAAGCTGAACATTAAAAATATATAAATTCCTATACAACAATATAACAATAAACAACTAAAAACGATTTTACCTTATCAGAATCGCTTCGTACGTTTGGAAGCTACTATGCCACAAACAGATACATATACGTTAAACTTATAACACGCGTGTTCTTCGGGGGTTAAAAAGACAATGACAGCTGTCTAAGAGCCATCTTTTCGTTAGCTTTCCTTGTAGTGTGACAGCACCATTGATTGAACTAAATGGCGTTCGCATACTGTATACACGTTGACATTGAATTCATGGTCATTATCTTAAGGGGGCGACTAATGCCAAAAGTAAGTAAAAGGTGTATTTTTAAACACATTGTTTAATGATAAACAACGTAAATAATCAGATTAAAAAAATACTACAGATAGGGGAAAAACTTAAAGAAGTCGAGTAACCGAATAGAATTTTGGAAAATAATCTGGTTTATTTAAAAAAAAATACAAATTACCAACAAAAAAAAAACTGTTTTAATTCAAATGCTCTAAATTATCAGCGACAGCACCACATTATTTTTTACGAGTTACATAGTCAAACTAATGTTTTAGCTTAGTAGCCGTTTATTTTTTTTATTTCATGCCTACATTTTGAATAATTAAATAAAACCCCACCAAAATTGCTCAAAGCCATCATCATCATCAATTGTATCATGCGATTTTCGACTCTAAACTAATGCAAGACGCGCGGGTGAAATCTGATATTTTTCTGGCATTAGTCGCACTCTTAAGAGGTCATTAGCTCATCGTAATGAACAACTTTAAATACGAAATCAACGCGGAAATCGAGAAAAAAATATCTGCTATTCCAAACATTTTTTCACGGGTAATTGCAGTTTTTGTTTGGGACATCCGATTTTTTCGCACAAGTTGTCCATTATAATGAGATAGGGCAATTTGGACCTTAGATAGTGCCAATGAAATCAATGTCACCCTATCGATCTACCCGATATCTTCATGCAAAACTCACGTCTTCATGCAAAATTAACGACATCATTAATAACAGTTCAATTGAATTAAGCAATCTATTAAACTCGTCCATCAGCTCCGTATGTTAAGAGGCTTGATTTGGATTGAATCGGCTTATAATGTTGCCAGCATTTGCGATAGTAGCTAAATTAGTGGTAAGACAAATTATTATTTCATTAATATTGTACTGGCCTCAGAGGATACAGGGGCTCGGAACCGAGCCTACCTTTAAAACCCCTACAATTACTGCGGAGCCAAAGGCCGTGACCGGATACTAGGTAAGATAAAAATTGAATTGGTAGCATCGCATATACAGGGTCATTTGCAAAACTTCTTTTTTTCTTAGTTATTGGCATCGCACGTTGTGCATTCTGCCAGTGTCAAGTGTATGAATTTTTGAAGTTTTAATTGTATAATCAATGCAAATATGTCATGAAAATCACAGTTAGTCATAGTCGAGTCCAAGTCATGCCCTAGTAAAGTTGTGGCAACTTTACTATGAGCTTCTATGGAGTTTAGAAAACAACACGAAAAGACACGTTTCTCCACATTATATCACTTGCCCAGACTCGTGCATGTAATTCAACACTCAATGAATAAAACACCACCATTTTTAATCATTAAATCGCGAAAAAACACTTGTTTAAGAAAATAATAGAATGCAACTGCATGATTTTTCTGTGTTACCGCCAAAACTTTCGCAAAACCTCTTAAGGACGACTTTGGTTCATCAAGACTTTTAGTCTGGGACTTTTGAAAAAAAAATAACAGCTGCTCTTTCTATACGGACCAACTTTTTTTTTGTAGCAGGTTACCAATAACCCTCATATACAAAAATAATAATATACATAAACAATTCTTAGATCTTCGTTCATTTTAATATTTTGTTGCCACGGGTTATCAAATAAAATATTGATTGATTTTGGTAGGTAGCTGATTCAATATAATTCTTAGAACGAATATCGAGATATGAATCAAATTTATTGTGATCCAAAGTCACGAAAATCTGTGGGCAGCAATCATAATCCGTCGCGTTCAAAGTCAGATAAACATAATACAAGTATAATAAGCCTCTACACTTATAACTCTCCATAGCTAGGATTCCAGGTGTCGAGGAAGGAATAAACTCAATATCAAAGACTATAAACTCTATAAATCTCTATAAATTAAAATTAGTAGTTTAAAAACCACTGCTAGCCACTACGAGTACGTATGAGTTTCATTGAATTTCATAACTCAGATTGTGTCATCCCAGTGAATGGCCAATCGTAAGCACCTCGCCCCCTGCCCGCAACTGTGAGTCCTGTTTGTAGGGGAAATTATGTTCACGAATCATAAACAGGCTATATGATCTGTGCTCAATATCAACAAATAGTAAGACTCAGAGGTATATTCCATATTAAATTTTATTCAACCATCCCGAGCGAGAATCGGAATACGGAACTCCTGCCTCAAAAGGTAAACGCGCTATCAATATCGTTTAAGACTTTAACAATACTTAAACTTTGAAGTATTGCGATTTTACACTTTTCATTAAGTTTTGTAAAGCTTGGTGTGGCAACCTAACTGAAAATCCTTGCAGTTTTTGTACTAAAATCTAAATGCTATTTCCAACCTGATAACGTCATTAGTACTCAAGTCATGCTGAAAACTTAATTGGTATTTTCCTGATTAAAACCATAACACTAAAGGTTTTATCTGATACATAATTATAAGATAAAACCTGTTCGTATAATTATTATAATAAAGGCGTAGGACATTTCCCATACGCATGTGGCCTAGTGGTATTAAATATTCCATAGTTACTTCCTTGTATGAACTAGGCCAGAAAGTCATTAGAAAAATTGCATCGAATTCTCTTCTTCAAAATAATATATAAGCTTATTTTAAAATAAGAGATTATTAACGTTTTTTTTTAAATTATTATTTCATTTTATTAAGTGATTATTTATTGTGACATACTTAATGAAATATGACGTGTAACTTTGGTGTTATCAATAAACTATTTGTATTTGTATTTGTAATATTTAAGTGACTGAAAAAACATGTTTTTTTTTTTTAATAATGCTGCATTTAAATGTAATGGTTTTAATGCTCTTGCGCAATAGAGGCCCGCGTGCGTACATTTTAACAAAATGCGTAAAAACATAAACGACACAAATTCACGTAATGGGTATCTGGTACATTGTATCGAGATCACGCCCTCAATTTCACATTACAATTTACATTTGACTGAAATACTTTTGCGATGATTGTATCTACAGGTACTGTATACAAGTCAGAAAGTTTCACTCCTTTACAACGGCTTTCAACGGTTATATTTATTGTCAGAATTTCATACTAGCCTGACTAAAATCAAACAAAAAGCGTCAGATATTAGTTCGAAAATAAACCGACAAGCTGAAAGTTATGCTTATAGCAATTTTTTTATTAACACAACTATTAGTATACACTTTGGTATGCTGGATATTTTTTTGGGAAACATATGAACAGCACTGATATAAATGATATTCAAGACCAGGGACCGCGGAAGTACCTGCTCTATGTTGGGGAGGCAAACAGAGAAATCTTCTTTACCAGGTATTAAAATTGGAGCCCCCCAGTTCCGCGGCCGCAGACAAGACTTAAAAAAAATACCTATTTACCTATTTCAATTTAGTTTACGTGGATGTCATTTATTTGTCCAGTTATTATGATTAAAAAACTACTGAACCGATTTTGATAAATTTTCTACAGGACCAATCTGAAAGTATCCTTTCAAATAAAAAAGAATTTTCCAAATAAGATTATAAATGATGGAGTTCCAATATGTAAAAATATAAAAAAAATAACTGAATTGAGAACCTCCTCCATTTTTTAAGTCTGTTAAAAAGAGATCGCTTTCATTGCATCAATCGCAGTTATTATTTGCAACCGCTTTTGATAAATGGTTAACATGCAAAGTAAGGTGGTGAAACAATACTTGTAATCGCATTACTGTCTCGTTTGACGACTCATTGTGCAGACAGAACGAATTATAAAATCATATCATAATGTAGTGAGTCAATCATGACATGTCAAATTGAACATGAAATATTTATAGCATCGCTGCTAACATTGTATTTTATTCTTATTTAGTTAGAACTTTAATTACTGAACATACCTACATTGAAATAAATAGTAGTTTGCTGCACCGATCGCACAGTGAGTTATTAATACACGAGTGCATTAATGACTTACTTTAGCATGGTGCGTAATCTGCTTTTTTTCAACTACCAATATACCTACCGTGATTAAATATACCTACTCAAAATAAAAAAAAAACAAAGTTTAATTCATATTCTCCTCAAACATTTATAACTTACAATTATTTTTACCAAGTCGGTTTCATTCCGGCGATTTTTATTTTCAGGCAGTATATTTTTGATTTAATGCATACATTTCATATTAAAGTTAATGTGAGACATTAAACCTCTGTGGTAAATTTATATCTACTTAAATAAATAAAAAAAACAGTCCATTAATGAAAAACTGTGCAACAATGAGATTTCACATAACATTTCTGCACTGTTTTGGTTCTAAGCAAAAAATACGTCCTTTGTGATCAGTTTTGTAGTGATTAATGATAAGATTACTACGTATCTTTACGAGTATTGTAAATGCGATTATGTTAGTTCATTTTTTCATATTTCTAACAGCGGAAGGTCAAGGGAACGATGTGATTTTTGCACTGAGTTAAGAGTGCGCCTAATGCCAGAAAAATACATGATTTCACCGGCGCGTCTTGCATCAGTTTAGAGTCGAAAATCGCACGACACAATTTATTATGATGATGCCTTCGAGCAATTTAGGGGGATTTTATTTAATTATTTAAAATATAGGCATGAAATAAAAAAAGTAAACGGTTACTCTGCTAAAACATTAGTCTGGCTGTGTAATTCGTAAAAAAAGAATGTGGTGTTGGCGCTGATAATTTAGAGCATTTGAATTAAATCTGTAATTTTTTTTGTTACTAATTTGTATTAATTTTTTAATAAACCAGATTATTTTTCAAAATTATATTCGGTTACTCGGCTTCTTTAAGTGTTATCCCTACCTGTAGTATTTTTTAAATCTGAATATGTGCGTACTTAATCATTAAACTATGTGTTTAAAAATACACCTTTTTCTTACTTCTAGCATTGATCGCCCCCTTAAGCTGGAGTACAGAAGAGTGACATAGGATACTTACTCTTTACGCCGGAAAAGTCTTCTATAGATATTGAGAAGTTCTATTCTATGCGAATAATACCGCTACGCGGAAAGGTCATTACAAAGGTGGCATCTATGACTATTACCGGGACGTATTGCACAAAACAATGAACCTATGCAACGTTTTAGCCATATTGCTACAGCTGGTGACACTTTGCAAGCAAAAACGAAAAATTACATCAATATACTAAAAAACCAAAGAAACTTTTATTACTTATCTCTTCTTCGTCGACGAGATTACTTTTGGTAAGTAGTTTAGCCTCTACGCTGCTGTGTGGCATCGCGTATTTACATGAACTCTGACTCCCATGACTCTGAAATGGTATCTATTAGCTAACAATAGGACAATATTTTTGGGAAATTACTTAGCATTGATTTTTGGTGTTTGGGATTTATACTTCACAATTAATAGTCGTTATTTCACTAAATAACAACCTGGGAACTGAGAAACTTCAACTGAACTTCCCTACAACTTCTTTCGAGTAGAACTCCTTCATCTGGGAAGTAATTGACTACTAAGATACGGGCTAACTCTCAGTTTGGGGGCTAGGGCTGACCTACTTTTATATTGTGTACTAATGCCAAATAAATGATATGACGACAAAAAACTCCGAAGCGAACTTCAATTTAGGTAAGTTCGTTACAATTCGATGATAAACATTTATTACTAATTTATTCACTAAAATCAGTTCCCCCAGCTACCTCCTACATTGAAACCCACAATCAATATTTTTTTTGTTTTTTTTTTGGTACGCAGCTGTTATTTTAGTATCTCACAAATTAAATAACAGTCGATTTATATAACCTTTCAACACTTCAATAAAACAATAAACATTCGACCTACAACCCGCACCTACATACCGCCAATTAGCACAGAGCTCATGCGCAGTTAAGCGCTAACTATTACCTCAGGGCGGTACACAGCATGCTAATAGCGATATGACAACACATGCGACATTGATCATCCTTGCAACACTGACATAAACAATTGCGTACCGGGACTTGAAGTGGATGTTACATTTAATATGGCCCTATACATCATCAGCTTTTTAGATGATACGAACATTTAACAACTGCAGAATGAAAATCTTCGCAACTGTTCGAGGAATCGCCGATCGCTTTTACGAACTATAGTCATATCATATTCAATACAAGTAAAAACTGTATGACACTGACTGATGAATAATCTTATTTATTGTACAGTTTTTTTTTTTTTTTTTTTTGAGTTTTTTTTGTCTTGTCAGACGTAGTACTTTGTAGCTCTCTTGCCAAATTCACGCGCTAAAATAGGGCATCAATGTCAAGTTATTTATTATGTCATGTCATAAAAATCAAACGTCAGCGCACTGAGTGATATTTTATTGACAACCTCGGATGAAGGATTTCCCTCTTAACAATTCGCTGTTGAAAACAGTAGTTATAATAAGTTATAATGCTCTATTTTCAGCCGACTTCAAAAAAGGATGTTCTCAATTCGACTGTATTTTTTTTAAATGTTTGTTACGCGGTTACTCCGCCAATTATGAACAGATTGTGATGATTCTTTTTTTGTTAGGTCGGTCCCGGTAATCGGTTTAGTAGTTTGGTTTTTAAATCAAAATTACTAGAAAATATGAAGATGTCATCCAGGTATTCGAAGTTGAATTAAAAAAAAGCGTATTATCGTTTTGGACGAACATAAACAAATTGTCAAAGTCGCGGGCAACCGGTGGATGCAAATGGCAGGTTGTCGTACAGCGTGGTGGTCTAAGGGGGAAGCCTACGTTCAGCAGTGGACGTCTCCAGGCTGATGATGATGATGATTTCTATGATGGATGGGGAACGTTAATGACGTTTAATGTCGCTAGTGGTAGTGAGGTAACTGTAATATTAATTAATTTGTTACTGCAAAATTATGTATTTAGTTCAAACGCATGCCTTGAATTTTGAAGGTATTTAAATAGAAAGTTCAAATTGCAACGTTTATCAAGTTTTTTTATTTATTTCAATCCTGAATTTGAAGAATATAAATAGTATGCGATTAAAGATAAACTCACACGTTCCCGGGCCGTACAAACGAGTTCCTTAAATTTTATGTACAGATTTTTAAACCAATTTCACTTTTCAGTGAAGTAAAGCATCGTGGGAAAACCTGTATACTTCCGAAGAAGAACTCAGTGGCGTATCAAAATCAGCTGAGCAGCGTGGTGGATATGGACCAAATTGTCCTTCGAGGTTAGCCTTATGGCCAGTGGCCTATACGAAAAGACTGATTACACAAAAATAAACATAATAATAGCTATTTTATTAGTATTCGTTAGAAGGGTAACATCAGCCTTGGTTTAAACAGAAACTAAAAAAGTTTATTCACAAAATAATGATCACATATCCTGTACAATATAAATACATACATAATGATCATTTTATCGAAAACACACTAATCCTCATTGAAGTAGAATATTACAGGCGTATGAAATTAATTAATTACTTTTACTGGGACAAACTCAAGTCGCGAGATACGTTATTTCGATGTTATTTCGATATTAAACTTAAATCTCTGGACACCATCTACACTATACAGGGTGTTAGTTTGAACACCGTTATCCTTCTAGTATATCATTGTATTCATCATTATGAACAACTTTTACTATGGGGCCAACCCTGAAATCACGAAAAAAAAACAGCTGTTCTATACAAAAAGGTTCTTCGATCTTGGACAAAATGTATGGAACAGCTGTTCTTTTTCGTGATTTCAGGGTTAGCCCCATAGTAAAAGTTGTTCATAATGATGAGTACAATGATCCTAGAAGGATAACGGTGTTCAAACTAACACCCCGTATATAAATCACACATCGTTTTTACGACCTTAGATTCCTGAAACATTGAGTATTTTATTAACAACATTGTATCAAAAAATTATGTAACTCTTACAGTTATTTAATAACTGACGATTTTCACACACATTGTAACTTATAAGATATCCGAGGTCTTGACCCTCGACCTATTATCGAGAATGGCGGTAAACATAAAAACAATAGAATAGCTGTTAGCTATGTTAGAGTTCTTATCACTTTAAAAGCTAATTGAAGCATTGTACTTGAACCACTTGGTTGAATGAATAGTGGAATAAAATAAAACAATTACCTACTTACTGAAAAATATTTTTTTCTCGTACTATTATAATTTGCTATTGTAAAATTAAATTAGACTTTTTAAGTGTTGACTAGTGTGTTATTCTTCTAATCTTTTCACTATAGTAACTTAATTAAAATCAGTACATTAATTCGTATTTTATTTTATTTTTATTTAGTGACGTGACTAGGCAGCCTCCCACTAGGTGGACCGACGACATTGTAAAAGTCGCGGGCAACCGGTGGATGCAAATGGCAGGTTGTCGTACAGTGTGGCGGTCTAAGGGGGAGGTCTTCGTTCAGCAGTGGACGTCACCGGGCTGATGATGATGATGACGTGACTAGCGAGGCGTTTGGCTGGTGGTAAGCATCACGCCTGCCCATAACAGTAACAGCGCCTGATTCATGTGAACTTGCAAATAAAATCCTTTGGGTATTTTTTTACGTGTGTGAGTTCTCCATTGGCCACCAGTTCACCAATTGGTAATAGACGATGTGGTTAAAGAGGAAACAGTAAGATACAGATGTCAGCAATCAGACATCAAACTGACTGCGTCTCCAATAAAAATATATGTTATTATTCCAGTGCCTAAACTTTACGAGAAGAAAAGTAACGATGAACATGTCTCATTAATAAATACTATACTTATTCGTCAAAATGTAATTACGATCAGCTAAAATGTAGACGGGAAAGAAAGGTTTTTGAGTGGCGACCTCGAACAGGAAGACGCAGCGTAGGAAGGCCTCCCACTAGGTAGACCGACGACATTGTAAAAGTCGCAGGCAACCGGTGGATGCAAATGGCAGGTTGTCGTACAGTGTGGCGGTCTAAGGTGGAGGGGAGGAGGAACATTGGACGTCTCCGGGCTGATGATGATGATGAAAATGTAGTCAAAGAGGCAGAAACCGGCAGAAAAACAATGTAAGCTTTACGAATCAATCTCATTTAATTGTTTCACATTTTAAAAATAGGAAACCAAAACCACATTTATTAAATTATTTAGCTCCACCATTTTTTATTGAAAACATTTAACTACTTACTTAATAAAAAATTACATATTTAGTGGGTGTTATTATATTACAAAATTTAAAATAACATTAAAATTACAATCTACACATAATAAAATTGTTAGAAATAGCTTAATTCGCGAAATTCCGCGAATGCAGGGAGTGTCGCCCGTGGCGTGGGCGGGCGGAGTCTGACGCAAGCTGTTTAGCTACTGTGCTTATAACTAGATCAAGAGATTGGATCTTGTGCGTGATCGAGAACAGATATACTTGATAAGGCGTAATGAGATCGGTTTAGTTTAATAGGAGCGCTTAGTTTAGTGCGTAGCCTGATAATTAAAACTACATTAGATTGAGTTTGCAGTTTTAGTTGACCGACTATCCAAGTCCGATTACTATACTAATTCAGCATTTTTATATACAGGATGTGGCGTAATGAGTGGATAACCTTATACCTACAGATAGGCGACATCGTGCTGGTTCAGAAAATAAAATAAAATACACAAATGTCACAAAATTTTCGAGTTGCATCGATTTAAATATCTTTCTTAAACAAAAATTATATCCGCGACTCTAAAATGTTAGTGCACATTCGATTGTACATCTGATACAAGACTACTAACCAAACAACATATCGTTAAATCTTTTGATTTGAAATCTTACTCGAATAAGTCTAAATGTCAAATAACTCGAAAACTACGCGATTTTTACGGAACACAATTTTTAATTTTCTTATCCACCATGATGTCTCCCATCGGTTGGTACGAGATAAGGTTATCCATTTATTACAACACATCTTGTATATAAGATTGTAGTCCTGTGTATTTGTGTCAATATAATACACTCAAACTCACGATTGAGTTCCACTTTCGTTGTACAACTCGTTAAACAGTAGAATGCGGAGCCACATTAGGTGTTACTCGATACAACCTTTACAACCTGGGTGTCTTAGAATCGCGTGTTCTATTGTAGACTGCATCTTTGTCAGAGGTACGGTTGTCAACTCAATTCTATATAATAATAAAAAACAGATAATGTTTTTTTAGATCAATAAACTTTGAGAACTTCACTTCGCTTGGCTACTCACGTTTCTTACACACTAATACGAGTAGTTATCTGGTGGCACTCAGAAAAGACAGAGATATATTATCGAGGTCACACATGGCACAAGTCTTAGATAGTAGATTAAAGGACTCGAACGCGTTTGCATATTTGAAAGGGACACCTGTGTATGTTAAAAAACATAACTAGCTCGAGAATGTACTTCTAGAGTTAATTCCTATATTACGTTCTACGCGATTATCATACTTATTATAAAATTAAATTGCGACCTTTGTAGAGCAAATGTAAGTTACGGAAAGTATACTTATGGAATAGAAAAGAATACAAAATTTATTGTACACACCCTGAATAATTGTAATAGTTTTAAAAACTTAGCAGTACAAATGCGACTAAGACGCACCCCACATTCTTCACGTTTTAGATTTGATCCCGAGCCCTATTGTAGTCAATCGCAATTATATACAGATAGAATACCTAGATTATAAAATATAAACAAGCTCAGAATAATAATATCGGTGGACATTTTTCACACAGCGCCATCTAGCCCCATACTAAGCAAAGCTTGTAGTATGGAAACCAGATAGCTGATAGAATACCTTTTATACATTTTTTTTGTAAATACGTACGTTTAAACATGCTACACCTAACAGAACAAACATCTAAGTTCGTCACATAAATGTTTGCCCTGGGTGGGGATCGAACCCACGCCCTACAGCTCTGAAGGCAGACATGCTACCAGCCTCTGAAAAGACCTAAGAAGTAGGGATTTCACTTTTCTGTGAAAGCCAACAGAGCTATAAGCCAGGTAGCTAGGATAATAGGTAATAGATAGCTTTGATAATCAAATATATATATATATATATATTCAATTTACAAAAAAAATACTTGTTATTTTTCAATCTGTCACTTGTCTTATCTTTCGCTGTTGTCTTCACTGAAATTCCATATTTTACTCAGCACGTACAAACTACCGTTTTCCAAAGCTTATTATTTCAACAGCGGCAATAATAATCACCAGAAACCTTCAACTAGGTAAAATACTTTAGAACGTTTAGCGCAGCCGCGAAAGGTTAAAGTTGCCACATTATTTACTATCAAATGTATAAATGCCTTTACATTGTACAACCTAATCGTTATAACAAACCTTAACTTTTTTTAATGCACACTTGGAATAATTTTATTGTGATAAGGTAGCTTTTTTTTCTACATGAAAATAAGGCATAATCACTCCCTTCTAATCCTATAATTTTAAATCGTTTTTGAAGAGTAGTTTTAAAACATACTTTGGCAGTTATTCAACCGCCAGGCAGTGGTGTAAAACATTACTATGTTTCGGTTTGAAGGGCAATGTTATCAAAGAAATTACGGGGCATGAAGAGATTTGACTACTAATATCTCAAGATGACGAGTGCAGTACGGCGCAGGATTTAGTTCGCAAGTTCACAATTCTAGCACTACTACTGTAATGGGCAGGCGTGATACTTACGACCAGGCAAACGTCTCGCCTCGTCACACCATTACATACAAATGTTTTATTGAGTCTGAACAGCTTTTGTAATGCTGTCTAATGTCGAATGACAATAGCTAAATCCACATTTTCAATTTCTATACTTAAGTCTGCAGATTTTCCAATTTGTGGATTGTAGTGGAATATAAATAGACAAATATACGAGGATCCAGGCCCACAATTTAATATTTAATTTAATTATTCAAATATTATAATCGAATCAGGAATCGAGCTGCAGACCTCAGAAGCATAAGGTGTGCTTCTCACTACGCATAATCACTAAACAGTAGCAATCGTAATTTTCAGACAAAAAAACTCTGGAACTCTGTCTTTGTCGTGTATATTCTTCTTAATAGGTACCTATCTATATATACAGCGTTAGTTCTAATCAGTTAACATCCTTTTAAGTGCATATTCTGTACATCAAAACAAACAACTTTTACTATGGGGCCAACATTGAAATCGCAAAAATAATACCAGATGTTCCATACATTTTGCCCAAGATCGATTAAATTTTTGTTTGGAATAGCTGTTAATTTATTCGATTTCAATGTTGGCCCCATAGTAAAAGTTGTTTATTTTGATGTACAGAATATGCCCTTAAAAGGATGCTAACTGATTAGAACTAACCCTGTATATATATATCTAGCAAGTATATTTTTTTCCAATTTCTCAACATTCATATCAAGCACTCTCTTGGTTACTCGTTAAAGTTGAATAATAAAGTAATTACAAAAAATATATAGAAAAATGGGCATTCATTGTGACTCATATGTCAAAGTAGGATACTAGTGATTAGTATGCAGCATGTTAGGTATAGATACGGACTAAGTAAGCACTGATATGAGTTACTTGAAAGCCGTTGGCCTCAACTTTGCAATTATGTTTTATTAATATTTTCCGTTATTATTATCAAGCGGAAAATGCATATTAAATGAAACTTTGTATGAACTAATAGTCAATAAAGTTTACGACGTTATTATAATTTTATTTCATACGCATACACCTCCAGAATTTACCTGCCAAGTTATCAGGTTTTATCTGCGTGATTTTTAGATAAAGATATAGAATAGTATTTTTGGTTTTATTCTACGTGATTGCTCTACTAACATTGCGTTGTAGTGCACTATAGTGGTAAGGACTACATTATTATAGAGGCCGCCTGGGGAAGTACCACAATTTTTCCAGTTATTCTGTCAGTTTGAAGGACAATGTTACTAGAGAAATTACTGGGTATACTGAGATAATATGTCTAGCAGTGGACGTCTTCTGGCTGTAACTAGTCTATCTTTGAAAATTATTAGACCCTCGGACCCCCATTGTGTAAGCTATCGCTACTTCCGTGTACATTATACTATACGAGTATTAGTCATAAACATGGGTGAGCTTTGCAATAGTTAATCCGAGGCTTTCTTTCAATCGGTTTTGAAAGAAAGGAAAACACAAAAGACATGCTCTTGTGGGTACGGATTTGTCTCTTTAATTTGAATTCATAATACCTAGGTATCTTTTTGAAAAAATACAACTGTCAGCCGTCTATAGTTTTAAAAAAGACCTCGCATTCATACAAAAACGCAAAAAAAAATACTCGAAACTCAATTATGCAAAGGATGTATTTTTCGTCGACCAATTTTTAAGAGGAAACGAGTAAGTTATGGTTTCCCATATTCATGTTTTATTTGAATCTCACAAAAAATCCAGGAGTGGCACTGAAGTAGCAAGACCTAGATTGGAAATAGCCTAAATAGGAAATACTGGGTTTTTGCTGACAATAACCTGTGTCTGAGAATTTATGACGGCTACAGGGGCACGACTTGCTCTCGGTGTGAACTCTAGGTGTGAACTCTAGGTGCGTATAAATAGAGCTTAACTCATAACTCACATAATGATTAATGATTAATTTTAAACAGATGGTTGACTGGTTACACACAGTGACTAGCTTTTCCGAAAATGCTTACTACTTACCGAACTTCATAAAACTACGAAAATCGGTAGTTACAATTGATGAAGCTACTTTTACATCTATAGAATTTTGAGAAAACTTCTAATAAGTACACTAGGCTTTTTTGGGGTCAGTTGTATAATATAACTAAATCGTTTTCATGATAAAAAAGTTACCAAAATTTGTTTTAATTTCTAGTGTTTTAAACATTTTCTTTTTTTTTGTGTGTAAGCAAAGTAACGCCTGAATCAATCACATATGATAAAAAAGTACCTAATAAGATGACCAAACTCTTTTGTGATGATAAAAAATAACACCAGGCAATAGCCATTGTTGTTGTTGGTGTGTTGTATTGTGTTGCTGTGTGCTTTGATTAGCAAAACTTACAGTACGTCTCTTCATTGGTGTTCCTTACTTTCGAGTACCAAATCTATCTGTTAGCGTCCTCTACAAAAAATAGTTGGATTATCTATGGACCGATTGAAATAAGTCGAGACGGCAGTGTACGTACTCTGCTAAGCTTGCTTGGACCAAATAGATCTCACGCCGCATCAAAACTTTCAGATACGTAATAAATGAGGATTAATCTTAGTACCTACGTACATATTATAACTACCGCTTGAACACGGTCAAGAAATGTAACAAACATTAAAAGAATCGATCATAATAATCCATTACAAAATTTCTCTCATCATTCTTCAAAACATTTAATGGAGTACGTACTAAAACTACCTCTTACAACCTTTGCATAAAGCTGGTATTACCATGAGATTATACACCCACTTATATCGGACAGATAGAAAGCGGTCGTCCTTGGAAGTAAAAGCAATCCCGAAGGTGAAAGTGATCGCGATCAAGTACCTTGTTAAGCCATATTATGCCTTGTTATGTCGTGTTACGCTGTATTATGCCATAGTTATGTTTTGTTTAAGGTCTGACGCACTGGACTGATCCTGTTTCTGAAACTCTGTAAATAAGAGCATGAGGTAATGTATTCTTTGCAGCAATATTTGCTTTGCAGACTCAAGTTCTGACAAATCCATATTTGTGACATTACAAGTTGTGTATTTTCCTCAGTAGCTTAGGTATTATGAGCCGTGGTAGCCAAATCGGGAGACCGCTCGACTTGAAACCGTGAGGTCGCGGGTTCGAATGTCGGGCCCGTACCAATGGGCTCTAGAGTTTATGTGCGGGCTATATGCCACTGGTTTTTTGGTGAGGAAATCCACACACGTCCGGACAACAATTTATATGAAATTTAAATGGTGTATATGAATCTACCAACCCGCAACTGGGCTAGCGTAGTGGATATGGTCAAATAACCTTTCGTGGGGAGGCCCTATGTTCAACAGTGGACTTTTTATGGTTTAAAGAAAACGTACAGCCAAGGAATATAACAACTTGCCGGTATTCTTGTTTCCTGAATGATAAAAATAAACAAAGATAAAAATAAACATCCATTTGCATTAATTATGAGTAGAAACACTCCTTCGTATACGAGTATTATATTAGACCTTCATTTTTATGCCTGAAAAAACGACCTACATAAAAGATAATTTTCATAAGATCCATGTAAAGGACCCATCTAGAACCACCGGAGAACAGGCAGCAGCGTCCTGAACATTCTGCGATCCCCAAGCTACCTGCCAAGCCATATAACCAAGATAATTTTGAAAATTTGAAAATTTGAAATTTGAAAATTTGAAAAATTAAATAAAAATTATTGAAAAATTATACATATCAAATATACTTAGTTTTTATTATTATAATATACAGGGTTAGTTCTAATCAGTTAGCATCCTTTTAAGAGCATATTCTGTACATCAAAACAAACAACTTTTACTATGGAGCCAACACTGAAATCACAAAAAAATACCAGATGTTCCATACATTTTGCCCAATGTCGATGAATTTTTTGTATGGAACAATTGATAATTTTTTCGCGATTTCAATGTTGGCCCCATAGTAAAAGTTGTTTGTTTTGATATACAGAATATGCCCTTAAAAGGATGCTAACTGATTAGAACTAACGCTGTATATTGTTGCTTATAATACAATTTTGACTAATTTACATTACGGTGTTTTACTATCCACCCACATAGAACTATACATAAGTGCCATAAAGTATAATCAGGTTAGAATACGTAACACAGAAATGTCTAGTTGGTAGAGAAAGTAGTCGTGTAATTTGAAGCCATATCTCACGTTTTGCCGTGGTTATGGCAGCACAATCAACTGATTTGCGGTTATGGTGAATACCGTACTCGTAATATGGCAAAACTTGAAATAACTATCCAATAAAGATTCTAGAAGGAGTAGTTATGTCAAGATATACAATTTTATTGATTGTGGACCGGAGAATTCCGGAGAATGAGTCAAATAAGTATAATTTTTTTCGGAATTAATAGATTAGCATAGATATTGTAAGCATAAAGTACTATTATGTATTATGTTAGGCATAGACCTATTTTTAGAAACATCGAAGTCGAAATATGCATGGAAAATATATAAATATAATAATAAATTATGCTTGAAAAATTACAATATATGCCTTACCAAATAATAATAAAACAGTATTTTTTAATATATTTGATTTCTCACATCATTACGTCAACAGCCAGAAGACGTCCACTGCTGGACGAAGGCATATATTTTATTAGGGAGAGTTTTATTTCTTAATCAACATAAAACAACAATCAGTATTTTTACTATCTATTTATAATATTATCAGGCAAAAGTATTGTTCACAAAGACACAATTTAAAATCGCTTAGCGATTGCATGCTGTTATAGATCGCAGCCACTCAATTGCTAGCGAGGAACGAGTTTCAGCCTGCCCATGTAGATTTTTAAAATATTGTAAATATAGCGTGTATATTAACTACAACAAACTGCAAAGACTACTTAGCCTACTACACAACAGAAAACAAGGATTGTATCCAGACCGATGAAAGTCTAGAGACAATCCAAATGATCAAACCCACTACCAGTCGGCAGCGTACCCAGCATGCTGGATGGCAATGCTTATGCGTTGAGCCAAATAAACGCCAGGATTTTGATCACGCGTCGCGTCGACCAGGCGTTCGGATATGTTTTATATAGCGTGAGATTAAGTATTATCATTTGTTTTACTTAAAATATGTAATAACAGGAAAATATGGGAAAACATATGCAACATGCAAATGCATATAATCCGATCTCTATTTATAACTAAGGTATTTAGTGCTTATACCTCAATACCTACAATGTAAAGTGTAGTTTCATGCTCGCATCTCCGATTTCAGTTCAAAGACCTGTGCGTGTTTACCATTGTAATGTTTCTCTGTTTTTACTACGGCTGCGTTTTTCCGCTTCAATGGGTCGGTCGTTGGACGATAAACTATTTTAAAATGTTTCAATTTAAGTTTTTGTTTTTTTAGATAGTTGCAATGAACTCAGCTAGGGAAAAAGAGAGAACAGAACAAGAAAAAACAAAAAAACAGATATACAACCAGTGAGTTGAAATAAATAGAGTAGTTATAGTCGAACAAAACTGCTTTAAAAACTGACTAGAAGTTGCCTATATAAATATACTTACGCATGTTACTATGCACTTTGTGAAGAAAAGGAAAGAATATGACCGACTTTATACGCCACACCTGTTGTTAGAAAGAGACAAATATCTAATTTCTCTTACGGCGTAATAAGCAACACAAGTTGATTGGCCAGAGCGAGCGCCCTCGCCGCGCCGGTGTGGCTCTCTTTCACTCTCTCACACAAGACGATCTATCTATCTCGGCCATCCATTTCAAAGTGACAACAGTCGCCTCAGATAAAATAAATTACATTTTTTCCCATTGCAATAAAAATACAGTACTTACGCGTGAAATTAATTTTTTTTTGTCTCTCACAATGCCTGTGTAGATTGTGCAGTGTCTAAATACACAGAAAGGCATTATATCACCATCTTTTTGCTAGAAAACATACGATTAGCGGCAGCGTATTAGCGGACATTCGGAAGTGAAAGACTGGTAGCGATCACGGCAATTACCTTGATTTCGTCTAGTAAATATGGCGGGGGGGACAACTCATCTACAGGTAAAAACATCTTAGTATACAACTTTCTTTACCAATTAGATGGCCTAAATAACCGTCAATATTATTTAACTCCCCACTTATTATTTAGTAACATTTCCAATTGAATTCCGTAGAGTTGACAATAACTAATTGCTATGCAAGACCAGCGCTATAACTGCTATCGATTCTGTAGCAATAGCTTGGCAATAGATAGGCACCAGTCTATAGGCTTTAGTAAAAGGTGGCGTTTAAAAACTAAGTTCATTGACACCACCCACGTAGTGTGACGTCACACCGCTTGCAAACTCTTTTATTGTAGTTTTGCTATTCAATCGATGATTTATGGCTTACTTACCTTTGTAACATGGTATTAATAATGGCGAAATATAACGATTATTTGATAAGCTTTAGCAGTAACATCTGTTTTCTTTGTTGTTTTTATGGTCATCGATAATTCATTATTATTTAAAGTAAACTATAAAGTAATTTCAATTTGATCTCCATAATTCTATTTGAAATGTAAAAACTTTTTATAGAAGATTAGTTAATTAATTGGCTGCATTATTATTAGCCACAACTTTTGATGTTACAGATGTAGAGCTCATCCAAGGCTAGGCTGCAACGCAATGCACAGGGAAAGGAATCCTATCTATGTACACAACCAGCTTTACTAAATCAGGTAATCGAACTAGTCGTTCTAACAGACAGATGGAACTACTTTCGCATTTGTAGTATTAAAGTATGAAATATGAAAGACCAAACCCCCGATGAGCAAATAACGTTTATTAAAGTACCACACGTTTCACGTTTCGTTTCGTTGTTATCGACATCTCATACATCTATCAGTTTAGGCCGTGATTAGGCTCAAAATCTATCTATCTATCTATCAAGATATTCAAGCTATAGGCGTAAAACGCCATATAAACGCACATACGACACTTACATAGCTACATAACAAAAATCATTGCCTTGTATAATATTGGGGGACATTTTACACACAGCGCCATCTAGCCCCATACTTAACAGAGCGTGTATTATGGAACCCAAATAGCTGATAGAATACTTATATTATACTTTTTTTTCGTAAATACATACTTATATTACATACTACACCCAGACACAGAACAAACATCTATGTTCGTCACATACATGTTTGTCCTGGGTGAACAGTCAGATAAAAATGACTACCTTTACTTTCAAAATTAATTGTCAATATTAACCCATTAGATTTCAAGGGCTAAAGATGTCTTTACTTAAGAAATTCTCCGTACACTTTCGAAACGAATATTCCTGGCATAAGGTTTAAATATATTTGCCATGCGCCAGAGGTTAATATCATTAACATGTGGTCATGGCACAAACAAATTCGAGGTCCTTCCATATACGGACACCGGAAATTTTATTGGTGGTAAAATATCGCACCAATAAAATGTCATCCGATATTAACTTTTATTTTTAATAGTATAGAGTATCTATGAAATTGCCGTCTAGAATTAATTCCATAATAGCCGATAAAATTCAAAATATAATTTATTTTTTATACCTGTAAAGTTTTACAAAAGATGAGTTCCCGCTGAGTATTAAAAGAAATGAACATTTTATTAAACTCCTATAGGTTTTTAATAACAGAGAGAACATTTATTTTAATTCTACACCAAATAAAAACTGGCATACATGTTAGTAAGTTCGTATAGAGTAGCCAGTTCTGTGTCACCCCAAGCCTTAGGCCCTAAGGCATACAATGAGTTATTTTATATTACACATACGCGATAAAAAATTACGCAGCACGTGATACCTAAACATTACGTGCTACGTCACGTTAATCTTCGCTTCGTGTTAAACATTTTTGTGTTTATTATATCACTTAGTTATTTTTGAGGAAGATGCAACGTTTCCGTTGCCGGCTATTTGAAACAATTGAAATGTTCCGGGTGTTTTTTGTTCATAATTACCGTGAATTCACGCCAATCATAAACATTTTAGACAAACATTTGGACAGGCCCTTTGTCTAGTGTTATGAGGAAGTTTAGTTAGTAGGTATGTTTGCTTTACCATATTCATATCTATGGTTTGTTTCTATAGTTTATTTCTTAGTTTTTTGTAAGAATTTTCGGTATTTTGCTCACTTACTACGGTCAACACTAATCGATAATATTCCAGGTAGGTAATAATATACCTGACCATTTGGGTTGATTGATTCACACGTGATTAAGCTTTTTTTCGGTTATTATAAAGTAATTTTTGCGATGTTTCTATTTACCAACAACTAAGAGAACCTCAATTCTAAAGAGTCTGTTAGTAAGGGACCGGGAGCTAACTCGCTACCTCACGATAGTAAGACGCTTGTTTTTTTCTAACTGGGTTACCAAGACTTTTTACAACCAAGGTTACTTACGAGTCTCGTTAAGATTTATGGGAACACCATGTAATGACCAAACCGGAGTACATTTGAAACAACTCTTTTGTTTCAATGAAATAGATATACTTATGTTTGACCTTGATAACCTTGATTTGTAATTACCTCTTTCATCATAATACATTTAAAAGATCATCATAGGTCAACAAAGGGCGGACCACAGCCATGGGGTATCGCTATTGATTCAAAATCGATTATAGCTGAGTGAGGTATCGAATCAATTCGATGCGAGGTGGTCCCGCTGGTATCGAGTACAATTATCTTTAAATTGGACAAATGTTTTTGTAATATGTAATTTTGATACTACCGATGATTCTGAGGTTAAAGAATGATGGGTGTTGGGTAGAATTTTGTAAGTATATTTATTTGTAAATTTTGTTCTGGTAATTTATACTAGCATTTCTCCATCTTATTGGACAAGTCACGTAATGTTGAAGTACTCATCTACGTAATAATAAAATCATGTCATTTGTAATAATATTTTGATAGTACAAATAAATTCAAAGAATATGCATCATCAGTGGTCACGTGCGTTGAATAAATACGTGCTGCCTTACAAATTTTGAATGTTGATATTTTATTTTGATGTAATCAGTATAGCCATGCTATATAACATATAATGTAGACACTGAAAGTGTATGAGATAAGTTTATTGTTAAATATAGAGTCAAAAAAAAGAAGAAGAAAAGAAAGACAATTGGTATAGTAAAGATAGAAAGCAAAGGGATGTAAATAAAACGGAGTCTTGTGGAGGGTGAATCAAAATATTCGATGCAAAAGTATTTTTTTTTACGCAATTTTATGGTTGGGTCTCCATAGCATTACTGTTACAGTTTGAAGAGCAATGTTACCAGAGAAATTACTGGACATTTGATAATTGACATCTAATAACTCAGGGTGACGAGCGCATTGCAGTGTGGCGCACGATTTTGTTCGTAACTGGCACTGCTACTGTTTGGGCAGCCGTGATTCTTAACACTAGGGACTCATCGCGCTTGTCTCGTCACTCTATTGAATAAAAAAGGCAACAGTTATTCAAAATCATCTCTTTTCAGCTCAGTACTACAAGTTGGTCCTGTATACTCTGCAATGGACTGACATGCTCTGATATGATAATGATTTAACCAAACAAAAAAACCAACATAGTAGGCGTTGAAATGCAATCCATAATAGATATATTGTTGATACATCTTAAAATACGAGCGTCCACTTAGCAGATAAAATATCAAGATATATCACACCTCACATTGTAATCCACGTTAGGTAATACCACTTAGGCTATTAGGGTCCATTACAAATAATACAACCATGATGGCGCATGATCGATACTCTGCGGGAACAATGACTTGAAAATGTATTGTTCACGTGAATACAGTTACGATCATGGCGTCTAGTGCTATCGCAATGTAATGCAGTCGCATTTGATGTTTGGAAATAGTAAACGAGACGATGCTTTAAAAGATTTTTGTAATAACAATTTGTTATGGAATTACACATTAACAAGAACTAAATCAGAGTTATGCAGGCTGAACGGCTGAAGTACCTACTTCAGCCGTTCAGCCTGACTTATACTATGTAGAAAGGGTAAGTTTCGTCAAAATATTATTTGAAATTACCAAGATACAATATATATTAAGTAATTTCATAGTTTCAACAATTAAATATTTCAAAGACATTAATTATTTACCTATCTATATTGCACGAACGTTAGGTATGCAGCCAATTCAATACTAGATATCAAAAGTTCGTAATAATTATATTTACAGTAGCGAGCATTAAAAAAAACTTAGTGTTGTTGTTTTTATTGTTGTAGTTTCCCTCTATCAATAAGAAAAATATAAAAAAGCATTGGGATGGGCCAGCCCAAACATCAAAAGATAATGTTGCTAATGCAAGCATTTTTTATTACTACGCAGATTATTATTTTATTATTATTTATTTATTTATCGAATCTTAAAATCTATCAAACAATATTTTTTCTATTGTCTAAAAACCTACTTCAGGTTTGTGTAGACAATAAATCCTCGATAATCGTATAAAAGGCAATATATATTATATTGACGTATTGCAATTCAATTAGAAGAAGGTCGTAAATCGCCATCATGTGTCGGTACAGTGATTTTTTAAATGAACATGATAGTCACATTCCTTTTGAACAGTACTGCGTTCACTATCATCATCATCTTCAGGCCATTGATAAAGGAACGAATAAAACAAAATATGAGCTATTTACAATCACTGTACCGGTACACGATAGTGATTCACGATTGAATTGCAATCTACTTCGTAAAAAATATGTTGCAATAAAAATGATTCTAGCGCCACTGGCTACCCTGGATTGGACCATCCGACTCTTTTCAAACTCTTCTTCTATTCTCATTTATTTACTAACTGTATCGTAAGAGTGGATTGCATTATGATCACATTCTATTCATAACAAAAGAAAACAATCTGCTTTCGCGAAATTACGAAATGAACTTCTCTTGATTGATGCTGAACTTTTAAACTAAGATTATAACTTGACTGTTCTTAAGTGGTCCTCAAATGATATTAATGACGTTAAGTCTTTATTCGAGTTGATCCCTTGAAGCAAAATTCCTAAAGTTAAGTGCTTGAAGGCGTGTCTTGACATTATGATACGGGAAAAAAGAAACAGAAGCAACTTCTGTCATATGATCAAAAGGTTACTTTAAAGTGGCAAAGTGTAGCCGCAAAGTGTACTGTGATTAGTAGAGTGGGGGACATACATGATAGGAGTAATATTTCTGATAAATAAATAATAATAATAATTCAGGAGGTTCCTCACTCTGCAGCCCTAACCACCGGCAGTTTGAGTCCTGCCCCGCTGCCGGCGGCACTCTAGGTCTAGGTTTTTTATAACATTATTTTTTGTATTTATATTGTAAGAAACTTAGATTTAAGAACGAAAATAAATGAGTGTATAATAATAAATAAATATAGACGGGCATTTTACACACAGCGCCATCTAGAAATACTAGTATACCAATACTAAGATACTAATCAAAAAAATCTTTATAAATCTTTCATAATAAGTCATCTTTCGAACAAGAAAAATTCAATCGATATCGATTTATTAGTTTGGGAACTACGAGTACGATGCCATGGCCAGACACACACATACACATGTTTAAGTTATAATCTGGGCCCTGTTTTATAAAGCTACAAGTCATCATCATCATCAGCCCGGAGACGTCCACTGCTGAACGAAGGCCTCCCCCTTAGACCGCCACACTGTACGACAACCTGCCATTTGCATCCACCGGCAAGCTACAAGTACAAGCTTACAATTGTACTAGGTTCTTGTACCAGTAACTACAAGTTACCAGTTACAGTTTAATGGTGTGTCTTTGTCCTATATACAAGTTCTTATACTTGTAGTTTGTACACTGTTTGTCGTGTAGCTTTAGAAAACGCCGTACTTTTTTTTTTGCGATGCTGCCAGTTTTTACTACAAGTGCAAGACTTGTAGCTTTATTAAACAGGGCCCTGTTGTCTATTGCGTCGGGGCAGGGGTTAAAAAAGGATGCTCAACTTGCGGTTGTTGTTAAAAGCTATCTCTTCCATACCGAATATGAGGTTGGACAGTGACTGACTGTAATCAGTCGCAGAATCGATAAGTGATGGAGCAATGTGTTCTGGAAGGGAAGAAAAATCGGCAAACGGGGCTCAGGACTTCCTTCACTAGGACCTGTATACAACGTGTTACAAAAAGGTGCAGCAATACTGGAGGGTATGTATATACTCATCGTTATGAAAAAGTTTTACTACGGGCCGACCCTGAAGGAAGCGAAAAGCTCCCGATTAGAATTTCATCTTTGTCAGAGAGAGACGTGTGAGTACGTCACAGATTTTCGTAAGTACAACAGCGGAAATTAATGGAACTTGATTTATTTCTGAGCGCTACCGTGGGTCGGATGACACGTTAAATTGTTGGTCACGGTTGTTTGTTCTAGTTTCTATAACAACAACCGTCAGCCATGTCAGAGGCCTTCGGGCGGCACATTAACTCTGACACTAGGGCTGGCCACTCAGCCTATACGAACTTACTTACTTAATGGAACTTCAAGGTGATAATGATGGGGATTACTATGAGTTCTGCGCTTGCACAGGATCTCAGTAATATTTTGTAGTACTTCCAATCCAACTGCCGATATTGTCCAAGAGCCCTTAACATGGTCAAATAAACTTTAATATTTCTCTGCAACTAAACAACTTACATAACCTGCCTAACTTATGCATAAACTGGCCACACTTAGATCCCAAGTAGCTATTTCTATGTTATACAAACTTTCTCGTGTCCGAACGTTTGTTAATTGCGTACTTTCACCCGTAATCGCCAGTATTGCACAACTTATGGCCCGGGAACCTTTTTAGGTATGCATATGAAATGAAAAGGATGTGGGAAGGAGTAGAGACGGGATGTTTTTTACCGAAGCAGGCGCAGGTGCTCAGAGTCTAGATGAAGAAATTGGCGGGAATATTCCATAAAACTCTGATATCATCATCAGCCAAAAGACGTCCACTGCAGGACGTAGGCACCTTTTATAGGGAGGGGTGTCATAATCCCCACGCTTGGCAGGCGGCTTGGATAGCAGAGTGTTACCACCGTTGACTAAGAGGATACTGTTTCCCGTCCTCCGGTGGTTCTGGATACAGTTTTAGGACATAACTAGGGATTACACTGAATTATAAGACTGTGAAAGTTTGCTATTATGTGAGTATGTATATTATTACCATCTTCACATTGTAACATCGCTTAATGAGTTGGGTGAAATAACGGAGACAGATAGTTATAAAAGTTTTATTTTTATACAGTCATGTGACGAGACGAGCAAGACTTTCACCTGATGGTAAGCGTCACGCGTGACACTAACAGTAGCAGTGCCAGAGTTGTGAACTTGCGGACACAATCCTGCGCCGCACTGCACTGCGTTCGTCACACTCAGATATTAGATTTTAAATCTTTTCATACCCAGTAATTTCTCTGGTAACATTGCCCTTCAAACCGGAACACAGTAATGCTTGCACACTACTGCTTGGCGGTTGAATAACTGGCAAAGGTTTTACTTCTCCAGGCAGACTCTGCAGAAGAGTCCTACCACTACAAAAATAATACCACTACAATAAGATAGCCTTGAATTAATAAATAAGCTGATTTTTGTCCTGGAAAAAACACTGTTCCTGTAAGTTAAGCGGGTGCCTACGGAAATGCGAGGCAATGCTATTATTTGCCAATCTTTATAATATGACTTGCATCTGGAGTTGATCGTTATATCATCGTATAAAATGTTGTAAGCAAGTCTTTCATGAAAATATAATTCAATATAGAGCAAAATTGATTTTCGATGTGAGGTCACAATTTAGGACAAACTACTAGTCTTTTGAATTAGCTCAACACGCTACGTAACTATTGTTTGAAAACCAACAAGCCCAAAACTTCAGACACCCATTATAAAAGGACAACATAAAATATTTCTAACCGAAACATGGTAGTAGCTACTCAAAAAAAATTATGTTAAGCAACAAGACGCGACCCGATTGGTCGACAGATAGGTAGACGATGACCACCAAACTAGCTACGCTCTCGTTAACTTTATAACTTGCCGAATTACTAACAAAGTACTAAGATATTATCAGAAGAACTTGCGCAAGCAGCATTACCAGCTATCTTTTAAGGAGTCAGTAGCTCCCAAACCATTATGTAAATGAGGCAACTTAACTACGATAAATTTAAGTACCTAGTTGTAACAAAGAGTTTATTTTATAGTTTTACACAACTCTTACAAAACTAAATTATAAATGGTCCATCTTTAAATAGCCGCTGAGAATCAGATCAACGTGCTGATTTTGGATTAAAATATTTTTAACGTTATGTTACAAAATGTTCCTTAAAATGAATACATTTTGGTGGAGTAGAGGAATATTTAGATACCTAATTAAAATACTTCCATAATTTCATAAATGTTATCTTAGCTCATAACGAGGTTTTTTTTATATAAATCTATGGTTTCGTAATTGTTTTTTTTTTCTTGTATGGTATTAGTTTTAGCCACAGAGTTTTAGCCAAAAAATTCAATGAATATTAAGTTTTTTTTACTATCTAGTGACGAGACGAGCGTAACGTTTGCCTGGTGGTAAGCGTCACACCTGGCACTAACAGTAGCAGTGCCAGAATTCTAAACTTGCAAACACAATCCTGCGCCACACTGCACTGCGCTCGTCAACCTGAGATATTAGATGTTAAATCACTTCATACCCAGTAATTTCTCTGGTAATATTGCTCTTCAAACCGGAACACAGTAATGTTTGCACACTACTGCTTGGCGCTTGAATAACTGGCAAAGGTGTGGTACTTCCCCAGGCGGCTCTGCAGTAGAATCCTACCATTACGGAAACGAACTTGTCTTGATGTTTTTGTAATAAGTAATTTGTAAATGGCAATGCACCATGATGTCTGTTCAACAACATCTACGAGAAATATTTTTGTAGCGCATTATAGGCATGGGTATATAGGTCTGGTAATGCCAAATCAGGCAAAAAAGCCGATGCAGTAATATTAATTATTTCTACTGTAAGTATAAAATGTTAACTGCGCTATATATCTTTTCCATTTCACCGCACCAGTATACCTGTTTCTCACTGTGAAGTTGGTGCGGTGAAATGGATGGTTTCTTACTATCGCTTACACTTCCGGTAGAACTCTACTACAGAGTCCGCCTGGGGAAGTACCATACCTTTTCCAGTCATTCAACCGCCAAGCAATGGTGTCAAGCATTACTGTGTCCCGGTTTGGAGGGCAATGTTGCCTGAGAAATTACTGTGTATGAAGAGATTTAACATCGAATGTCTCAGGGTGACGAGCGTAATGCGGTGCGGCGCATGATTGTGTTCGCAAGTTCACAATTCTGTCACTGCTACTGTTATGGGCAGGCGTGACGCTTACCACCAGGTGAACGTCTCGCTAGTCTCGTCACATGACTAAATAAAAAAAAACTTCCATCCATCTAACCCATTTGATCTACTATGCCAGTAGGCCAGTCTTGCTCTGGGAGCTAGGATGGTTTGGGTAGATACTGACAGTGTGAAATGCACAACGTACTCCAAGCAGGATGTCAATGCAGAGCTTAACGTCCCCGTATCGAGTAAGACAGAGTCTGCACTCGTGGTCTTAAACAATCCCACACATGAACAATAGTTGATGATGATGATTCTAGTAAACAATGGCTTCGCACCATAAGCCCCCGTATTTAACGTGCGGAGTGAAAGCGGGTTTCCCGAGCACGCGACGATACCGTAGCAGTCACGTAACGTGCGCACGCGACGCGGGCAACTGACCTGCTTTAGGACAGTTATGGATAACGAGATGGTAAATATCTGATATAACGACCGACAAATTGTCTAAACAAGCATCAAAAATGATAGCATTTTAAACAAAGAACGAAGCGGTCTAAGGGGGAGGCCTTAGACCGCCACACTGTACGACAACCTGCCATTTGCATCCACCGGTTGCCCGCTTCGTTCAGCAGTGGACGTCTCCGGGCTGATGATGATGATGAAACAAAGAACTCGTATATCAAGAGAGTTCCCTTTGTCGTAATATCGCAATATTCATCTATCCTAAGGTTGCCTGAAAGATATTGCTTCTAGCAATAAGGCCACCACTTGTTACACTGGTTACTAGATTATGCGTCAAGAGGATAAAGATCTTACGTTACAGGCGGCATCACTGAAAGTAGGGCTTTCGCTTTTCTGTAGGCGACATATTGGACCCTGAGCGTAACAAGGTACTCTAGAGTTAACTTCCGAGCGTAGCGAGAGAGTTTAAGAATCATTGTTTCTTCTTTACTTATGGATCTACCCATTACTCTATGACACTTAACTTCTCTACCTATCAGTTAGGTATACCAATGAAGTATAAAGAGAGAACACCATTCTCCATTAGGTAACAATCAAGTTTAGGCCTGTTTAGGTTTAGGCTACTCTTTATTACAGCTCATTGACCAGCATAATGTTACTGCAAATATTAAACGTGTAAGAGGGCTTACATATAATTTTGTCAATTTCACTACGTATTTTTAAGACATAAAACAAAATAACATAAAGCAGAATAAATGATTGGGCAGCTATTAATCTTTCTTAAATTTTAACCCTTAATAGACCCTAATTAATTTATCTGCCCAAATAAAGCAAACACGTTAAAATAAAGTACCGTCATTTATCTTCTAAGTAGCGTAAACAAGTTTAACAAACGTGTGTAACATTAAAACGTTACAGGTTGGAGTTAGTAGTAGTAGTTAGTATGTACTTAAGGCAGAGCCGACCCCGAAGGGCGGTAAAGGACAGAGTCGTGCGCGAGCGCAGGGCGTTTGCAGAGATTGTAGTTACCTAAGGACAAAGAAGATCCTAGTTGAAATGTGACTGTGCTTGATTTATACTCTAACAGTTTATGAACTATTAATTTAAAAAACCGACTGCAATATTTAGCACTCAGACAACTTATATGTTATGTTTCAACGTTTCTTTTTCTGGGTATTCAAGTCATGAGTCGTATAGCTTTTCTTGAAAAGTAACGAGAGGACGGTTACCAAAAATATTTTTTTACTACCTTCTGGTCGGCGGTGAAAACTGAAAACATAATACGCTTTTAAAAAAAAAATACAACCGACTTCAACTTCGATTACCTGGATGACATCTTCGTATTTTCCAGTAATTTTGATTTAAAAACCAAACACTACTAAACCGATTTCGATAAAATTTATATGGGACCACTTCTGAATTATTACCTACCAAAAAAAAAAGAATCATCAAAATCAGTTCATAATTGGCGGAGTAATCGCGTAAAAAACAATAAAAAATAACAAACTGTCGAATTGAGAACCTCTTTTTTTGTAGTCGGTTGAAAATAACGACAATTCTCCACAAATAAATAATTTATAGAAGAAACGGGTACCTAAGGGTAGAATAGAACCTTTATAAATGTTTTTTTATGAACCTCAATTCGCAACTTGCGGTATAATGTCACAACATTTCGAAATGACAACATTACTGTCAAACAACCTTTGAAGGTGTGAACTACAACTGATTATTATTTAATTGCGGAAAGAAAGATGAGCGTCTTAAAAGCAATAACTTACCCCCTGAGACACTTCCAGAAATTCATCACTTTCATAATAGCTTTTATCTTCACGCCATGTTTTTTCGTGTTCGAGATGAAAATTGTTCGACCAAAGCTCGTGGAAGTATACAACATTGGACCTGTAAAACATTACTTTCACGTGTTTTTCTCATCGCTGTGTTTTGTAAATGTTGTTGGCAACATGTTTTTGAGCATCTTAACAGATCCTCGAGTGAAGAGACCGCACAAAGATGGAATGTACTGTCCAATATGTAAGATATTCAGGCCTGTTGGTAGCTGGCATTGTTTAACATGCAATGCTTGCATTGAACGCAGAGACCACCACTGTTTATTCTTATCGCGCTGCATTGGAATGAATAATCAGCGATTTTTCATTCTATTTCTCGGTCACGTGATGATATCGATGATTTACTCCTGCTACTACAACTATTACTTCGTCACTACGCTGTTCAAGGATTGCGGCATGTTTATATCAGTGTTACGTATACTGAATCCTTTGGTTCGATACATGATACCAGAACCGATGGATGTTAGAGACTTCTGCACCTTCTTGTTCTTCTTGAACGTGGCTCTAGTTATTTGGTCGACGTTTATGTTCACAAGCCATATGAAGAATGTGCTGAGAGGGCTGACATCGTATGAAAGTAAGACTAGTTGCGGAAATTTGACAAACTGGAGGAAAAATTTGGTGAATGTGTTTGGAGAGAGATGGCTCTTAGCTATAGTTTTTCCTTTTGCTGATGCTACTTTACCTCCAATGATTAAAGAATATTAATTACTATGTAGTCGTTAGAGTAAAATAATTATCACATTCAAAAAAAAATACAATTTATAATAAACTCATCTCTAATGAAATAAACTACCTAATTAAAACTAAACTAATATTTTAAAAAAAAAACGATATAAGAGACCGTTCCTCCATCTAACCCACTGGAGTTACTATGCCAGCGGCCCAGAGCCTCGCTCCGTTACTTCAAGAAGCTGGGTTGGCTCGGGTAGAACCTGGCGGGGGAAATGCACAATACACCCCAAGCGGGACGTCAGTGCAGGACTTATTGCCCCCACGTCGAATAAGAATAAGAATAACAGACCGTTTAAAGTATCTATAGGTAGCTAACCTTTAGATAGTTTAAACGGTCTCTAATTTCGGGTAATGTGCCCAAAATGCTAGCCACGTAGCCCCGCTGGATAGCGAGGCTAATTATCTGGCTAATTTTTCTAATTTTTTATTTATAATTATGTGTAAAGAATTATGAAATGTTTATGATAGTGAAACTAATAATAGCGCCCTAACTTGACAAGCAATACAAAGTCTCAATATTTATGCATTGGCCCGGCACTCTAAACGTATCTATCTATCTGAAATGATCTATTTTATTTTGATCACACTATTTTTGATAGACTATGAGTAGACAAAAATCAAAAGTTTTGAATCAACGAACTTAAGAAATAAATTATCAACTTATTCAAAAAGCGTTTTTTTTTATTTACTTTTAATATTTTTTTTGGTGTGATAATTGTTTTAAAATTTAGTTAATATTATGTGAAGTTTATTTAAACCCTTTATTTATCTCTGAATAAACCTTTAAATATCAACTAAGTACCTTTTTTCTCTAAAAAAGTAAGTAAGTAAGATCGTATAGGCTGAGTGGCCAGCCCTAGTGTCAGAGTTAATGTGCCGCCCGAAGGCCTCTGACATGGCTGACGGTTGTTGTTATAGAAACTAGAACAAACAACCGGGACCAACAATTTAACGTGTCATCCGACCCACGGTAGAATAAAGCTCAGAAATAAATGCCACTCACGGTCACCCATCCGAAGACTGACCGGACCGTCCGTTGCTTAACATCGGTGATCGTTTAGAATCACCTAGACAAGCTACGCCACGAGCGCTACTTTTTTCTCTGAACACTGCATTCCAGAATATACAGTTAAACAACATCTAAATGCGGAAACAAGTTTGCTTATTGGCAATGCATCAACTCTCTAATCCTTCAACTAAGCCTTTCATACAATCTACACCTTATTACAAACGTATAAGAGATCAGAATCAAACCTGAGAACTGACTTTCAGTTCCTCTAATTCAAGGGTTAATGAACAAAAATTTGAGATACAGTCTTATATCAGTAGAGTTAAAGTTGAAATCGCTTTGTTCTGCCATCTATCAGGATTTGTTCCATTTAAGACTGGCGTAGTACTTTTAGGCAGGACGAAAGGTAACGTAACGGTTACATAAGTAGTAAATGAAGAGGGACACAGAATGCGTAAGTAGCAGGAAGTCGGCATGCGACACTACCTACTTTGATTGGCTTTACTATGAAGTGCAGCTACTCTGTGACGAGTCTTTGCGGTCAAAATATACGCGTAGTCTTAGATATACGCGTAGTATTTCGATTTTTTGTACAAATATAAGATGTTATTTTGTCTGAAACTGGCTCTACGCAGGAATGCTCTTAACTGATAACAAACATTACTTTTTTGTTTTTGAAAAATCACCATCATGCATCAGGCATCTAGCTTCATTTTAGAAACCATTCAACTTGAATTTGAGGCTGTAAATAAAATTGAATATTAAATGATTATTGAAGTTACTGTATCAGCCTTTTACATCCCATTGCTGGGTCTTTGCCTCAAATATATTTTAACCCCCCACGTAAACAGATATTTTTGTTATACGCTTAACGAGTGTATTTATGTATTTGTCTGTGGCATCGCAGCTCCGAAATTGATGAACCGATTTTGATTTAGTTTTTTGCTTGAAATGAGTGTTGAGTGTTCTTTGATATGAGTCAAGAAAGTCTTTAGGTTTTTATATATTTTAATTGTAGTATTATTATATTATGTATAAGTAACGGTACTAATTACAGAATCTTAATTCGCTCCCTAAGCAAGCGAAGGTACAATAGGCTATCAAAATAAACGTACGATGTTATGGTAGCGATGCTATGCGCGCGCACAGGGCACCGTTACGTACAACTCGAACCCGTTACAACGAGCGGCGTTACGGCACGCCCGCGCCGCTACAAATGTCTGTCTGTGAAGGGAAGTCTCTTACATCATACATGTTTGTACTTTTTGTTGTTAGAGACAATATAAACATATTCACCGCTCATGTTTTGAATTTTAGCTAGGTTAGCCGGACATACGCCTCCATTGCTCTAACTACGAAGCAGCTACTGGTGTCTTTTACATGCAGCAAACCAGAACTGTAGCAAGCAGTATTCTCGTAAAAATATGACTTTATCGTATAAGTTTTGACCAAAATCTAAAGTACGTCTTATCATAATTCTAACAATACCAAAGAAAACACAATTTATGGTAAATACAATGTATTAGTACTGAAACCTCTCTCTGTCTCTCTCTACTCTCTCTCCTCTCTCTCTCTCTCTGAAATCTGGCTCCTACTTTACCGATTTTATTATTATTATTAACAATTATAAAATTCACTAACCGCCCAGAATTTAACTAATACGATGACTCGAGTAAGTGCAACTGTACTGTTCGCAACTGAACTACGCTCGTCTGTCTGTTCAAACATATATAGTACTACATTTTGAAACTTGCAACTAAGTTTCAAAGTGCAATAATTATTGAACTTTCAATCTGACTTGGGAGACAATCGATCATCTATATTGGAGTCTCACGAAGCTCGAAGACATTTGGAGCACGACTGATCCTTTCTCTTTACCTACGCCATTATTACTTATCCGTGTACTTATATGTATCTGTAAAGGCATTTTGTAACGGAGCTTTATTTTACTGAATTCGTACGAAAAATTACAATGAGTTAAAACTCATTTCTAATGAATCAAACGTGAACAATACCAATACAGGCTTTATGAGGAGTTATTTCTCATAGAAAAGAATATAATATTTTCTTTAACCTTATAACTACAAATGTTACACTAGGCAAGTCAAATTACAATTTCACTTTATATCGACTCAAAAATACATATTATTAAAATAAACAAGAATTACGGCAGCATTGGTTAATGGTGGTGAGCATTCTGCGATCCCCAAGCCGCCTGCCAAGCGTGGGAATTATGGCAACACCCCTATTGGGAGGCCTTCGTCCAGCGGTGGACGTCTTATGGCTGACGACGACGGCAGCATACGTTCCTCAATATTGACAGCGTGAAATGATGGCAATAATTTTTTGCTTTGTTGTCAAGAAAGAGAAAAATTGGCCGGGATAGGTGATTGATCTAGAAAAAGCGGCATAGCAAAGCGGAGATATTTTCAACTTTCAGATAAAACGAGTTACTATATCGGCCACTAAGTTTTAAAGTACTTTCGTAATGAATGAGATCAACGATGTCTGAAAAAAGATAATTCTATCGCCATCCTTGTAATTTCATGTTCGCCTAGAAAGTGTTTATGTTTCTTAAGTACACGCCTATATATATTTTAATCCGTAATCTCAACATGAGTTTCGACATTCAGACAGACAAACATTCTAAGCATTCTCAATGGTACCAATTTAGTACATAAGTATATCTCCAATGTGAACCCAGTGGAAACTATTTAACGATACTTTCAAAATTACGCCAAAAATTATACCTACTGCTCGAAACATCCGTGTTAAACTAGTCACTAAAACATAAAATGAAAGACCACAATCATTAAACAATCAGCGACACATTCCGGTCATTAGCTATAATTTCCTCTTTATCAATTTCCTTACTTAACTTTCTACGGCTATTTTGAAAGTAAAAGTACAAAAGTCGTCATGTTTAATCGCCGTGAGTAAGCACTTTAGCTTCAGCTAAAGTATGAGACTTATTTTTTCGGAAAACCTATAAAAAATTCAGCGATGAAAAATATCATGAAAACTGACGTGGTTTTGACACATTTTTGTTTTATTTATACGGGAATACTCACGTTTAATTAAATCGGATACTCCGACTATAGTTTCGATCACATCCGGTGACCTTTTTCAAAGAGTGAAAACAGAGCCCGACGCGCGTGCGGCCGCTTCCTGTATTGCACTATAGTCGGAGTATCCGGTTTAATTAAACGTGAGTATTCCCGTATAAATAAAACAAAAATGAAAAATATCGTTTTTATTTTGGTTACATTCTGACAATTTGTTTTAGATCTATTAAGTAAAATTTGAAAATAAGTCGTTTCTTACTTAGGGTTTCATCGCCGACTCTATTACTAAGTCAACCATTCTATCTATTTAAACTAATACAAGATGATTGTTATCGGTTGCTATTTACTACAAAATATAGATTTTTGCTGCAATTTTTTTAAATAAGATAAATAACAAATTAAAGAATCTCATAATATTTTTTTTAAATATGTCAACGCTTTTTACGAGTAATAAAACTGTATGTACGCTTCTCTAGTTTGTTTTCAGACTACAAATATGCCGACTAGCCATCCAGCGACCTATAGCTTAATAATAGACTCAGCCTATACCTACAAAAATAATTTATTTGTCAATATTCCAATCCAAATTTATCGAATAGTACCTACTCAATAGTCACTCAAATTTTATTGACCCGACTTTCCCTAGAGCAGATTCAAATTTACATACATGTTGAGTAATAAGTAATTTGCTTTTATGGATATTATCAACCATGTTAGATAAATTGCGTCATGATTTGTAGGTGGATGTTTTACTGGGTCAAGCTATAATATACTTATAACATACTTCTTAGCTCATTGGCGGAACTATTTTGTTAACTTGAAACTTACTATTAAAATGTTAAACTTACTTATAAATTGTTTTATGTGATGTCATTTATTTTATCTACTTATAATAAAATTAAAGAGATAAAAGAACTTGGACATTATTTTAAGCTAAGCAGTATTTGTAGTTAATAAAGGTTTATGCTTAAAAAAATGTATTTTAATATCTCCCACACATTACAATGAAAATTGAATTTATAAGTTTCATGATTCGAAAGCTTTTTTTTATGTCGACGAGGACGTATTTGTGTTTTAAATGTAATTTAGCTACATCGCTATTTGGACTTATAATTTTAATTGATGCACTAAAAAATTTAATGCAATAAAATGATGATTTTGTGATATTTGGTAACAGCTCCAGTAACAATGTGATAATGTTTAATACGTCTAACCTTTAATAAAAGGCGACCAGAGACGAGATGGGGCGAAAGATGCGTGGTCACAAATTATTATCTTTATAATTTTATTATTTAGTTAGGTGTGTAAGTACCGTAAACTATCCTGCTACGGTGTTCTCGCGATTTAATTTCTTATGGAACACGCACAGCATTACCTTTAAATAACGGAAACACTAATAATTAATGCAAAATTAAAAAGTAAATCTAATACTATAAGAATCACTGTCCTGACTGAATGACGGACTGACAGACAACGAACAGCCTTAACCGCTAGATATATGCTTGGTCTCTAAAAAATAAATTTCGTATCTAAACATGTTCACGACACTATTTGCTATTATCAAACAATGATTCCATTCAACATAAACTACTAGATACACAATACATCAATCTTGCACCTGTTTTGTACCTATTGTAATTCGACATTTGAACCGATACCCTATTCGATAACAATACAGTAACAGATTGATTTCGACAATCGTTATGAAACAATCGATTCCATTTCCGATCGAATGATTACGTCACGAGATGGGCTCGATTCGACAACGATTAACGCTGATTGAAAGATTAGGTAATGACAAATTATTATTTATTGTTCAATTATAAGTCAAGGTTTGTCAGAGTGTATCGAATAATAAACCGAATGACCGTATAAATCTAGATTATATAATTAAATAGAAGTCTGATAATTTAGGTACAAACAGCACCTGTTTTCTTAAAATGCAGAAATTTGGTATCAAAGCTAAGCCATTAGTCCCTATGTTGCTTAAACATAAATAATACAAAGCATAAGAGAAAAAAAGCAGTTGTTTGATGTGTTACATTAAATATAAATATATTATATTGCTTATAATAAGTGTGTTCTATAATATTAAGTGTATAAAGAAGCGTAAAGAATTTAAGCTACGTTTCTTTCTTGATTCTCGGTTTTAAGAAACAAATTTGATGAAATTAAATCCTTGGTTAAGTTGATCATAATATACGAGTATATTTATTAACTCCCAACCTCTAAAATAAATTTAAGAAGGTATAACTGATTAGTAAACTAATAACATATTTAGATAAGGTGTTAACCTTTTCATGTAAAAAAAAACTATCATTAGAATAACTAAATACCTTTCATCTCAATCAATCGCAAAAGCTGAACTCATTCCAATTTTCACAAGAATCGAGTTAAATAATCGTTCTGAGTAGTTACCGTTACTTCAGCTCTATTACTGCATTTTCGAGTCGAATTATATTTACCAACACTATAATCATAATTGGCTTAAAAATATATGTAATTGAAAAAATTATGCCTTACATAACTCACCAATCGCAGTTACGGTAAAAAATGTTGCTTACCTGTAAAATAATAGAAATTAAAATTAGTACAATCGAAACTTCCGCATCAAAATGTGTTTCATCTGTGCAAACATTGTATCAGTCTTGGCCATTCCAATTTTTTTTTTTACTACTTGAATGGCTTATGTAACAGCAAATAACAGTCAAGTGGCACACTGCAGAAATGCATTGTCCATGCTTTCACTCTGTACTTGCATTTCAGTGCCATCCATGAGAACTAGGAAGTCGTTTTGAGGGTAATAACAGGTAAACGTTGAAATTCAATTCTCACTTGGTTAGATAATTTATTTAACCTAGGTTAGGTAACTGTTATTGGAAGCATTGTAAACAAGTCAGTCGATAGAATATTTATCTGTTGATTTGCGAGTTGGACCTGGATCAGATTGGCACAGAACTGAGATGAAGAAGGCAGTATACTAAGCACTGGGTGATCACTGACTGTAGCTGATTATGGTGATGATGATAAGTCGACAGAGCACGCGTTGATGTCTTTTGTATGAAAAACTTAATTCTCCATTAGTCTAAATTTGTTGGTTGTTTCCTTAATTATGACAGCCATTAAATTCAGTTGACTGACTTCAAATAATGCTTAAAGTTATCTGTTTTTTTTATTAGAGGTATTTATTTTACTAATATTAATTTAATTAGTGGCAGATAAAGGTAAATTGAAATTTGGCTAATTAGGTGATTGTATTTTTTTTAAAGCAGCTTTGTGGAAATGAACGAGCATCAAGTACAAGTGAGGAATACTAGATTGGTCATGTTTTTATTATAATTATTCCGTATCTGAATGATTCAGTAAGAAAACTAAGCCCACGGTGTCTTTGAGCTTTTTGTCGGCCTTACCATTGATGGCCATTATCTAATGAGCTGATTCAATAAATAGACGGTAAAAAGAGTGTACAGGCTGAGTAGCTAGCCCTAGTGTAGAGTCAATGTGCCGCCAGAAGTCACACACTACTGGTTGGTTGTTGTTACACACTAATATTATAAATGCGAAAATTTGTCTGGATGTGTGTGCGTTCGTCGCCTTTGCACGTTAAAATAGCTAAACGAATTTAGATGAAATTCGGAACTGAGATAACTTATTACCCGGAATAACATATAAGCTATCTTTTATCGTCGTCATCGCCGTTTTTCACGCCGGTGAAACCGCGGGCGCAGCTAGTAGAAATATAAAATAACCGGGACCAACACTTTAACGTGTCATCTGACCCACGGTAGCGCTCAGATCACCCATCCACAGACTGATCGGGTCGTCCATTGCTTAACATCGGTGGTTTTCTCCTTACATTTCTTAATAAGTTATTATATTAGAAAAGTATATTTAAGGCGATTATAATTACTAGTTCAGCAAAATTTAAAAAGCAAATAAAGAGAGCTGATTTAAGATAGGTACATCAGCTAGTAAATCAGCTGTTTATGGAACAAAACGGGATAATTTTGTTATTTTCACGAAATTTTAAATAACACTAAAACATTAAATTTCGCTGAACGAAATAATATCGCTTAAAAGATAATTAAGACCCACAAAAAGGATTGAAAGGATTGGATTGAAAGGATACGGTCTAAAAACCATCACTCTTTATAAAGCTATACTACATACCAAATGGTTAACTAAGATGAATGTAAAAAAAAGTACATTCAAAAGTATAAAACCACTTTTTCAGAAAGTTACTGTTCTATCATTACATTCCTATAGAGCGTGGAACCTCGCGCGGGGTCGAACCTGCCGACCGTTCAGAACGTTTTTACCAACATAAAGCAGTTTTTGCGAACGTAATCATAACAATTAGGAACTCGTCTCGCAATGAGCGGGTCACGATCAGTTTTGACATGGCGTTCAGTGCCCGGGCTTTTTTTTGTTGCCGTGTTGCGTACCACAAGAATAATTGAAGACGTTATTTGCATTTTGATGTATTTTACACGCTTTTATCATTACTTTATATTTACTAGTAGCACAACGTGGCTTTGATCGTTTTTCTACAAGAACTGAGTATTTTCCCGGGATAAAAAGTAGCAGGGCATCAATCCTCAATCTATCCTCAAATCTGTTTTAAAAATATAAATAAATAATAAACACAAAATCATGTATGTACTTGGATTTACAATATTGACAAATTCTATAAATAATAAATAAATTCGTGTGATAGTCTGATATGACTTGTACAGTGTATATTTCACTTGTCCGTTAAAGCCGAGTGGCCAGCCTTAATTTCAGCTTGAATAGTAATGGATTGAATTTTAAAAACAAATGACGTACGTCACCACTCATTGCCACTTAAGGATCGACAAGTTGACGGCTCGAACTCATCGGTGGGCGCGGCTAAAAAGCATGCTCTCTTCATCAAACAAACTGTGGGAAAGGGAGAAAGAAATATAAATGAGCGCGCAAATATTTTTTGTCGACCTTTGGTGCAGTAATGTGGTTGAATAAATGTTTATAGACTAAACTACGCCGCTAGATAAATTATTTTAGAGTTTTCGTATTCCTTATGTTATTTCTTTACGTCCAATGTGGCCTTAAAATTGAGCTAAAATACAAGATGTTTCCTGGCTCATAACTTTCATGTTTATTAATTTTTTACTTTTGTAATAATTTACAATCCTAGATAATGAAAAGATTAATCGATATAATACTTAGTCTTGGACCTACAAAATTACATAGTGGAGTAGTAATACTACCGCGTTTCTATGGAGAAGTGACCAACTTGTCTACTCTTAAGTATTTATTTATTTACTGACTTCGCCCCGCGGTTTCACATGCGTGGTGATGAATAACGACGATGATGCTGATAATAAAAAGAGGCCTATATATTATTCCGGAAAATACGCTATCTCCATTCCGAGTTTCATCCATATCTGTATTGCCATTTTAGCGTGAAGATGAAACAAACATACATACGTGCGCACTTACCGACAAACCTTCTTATTTATAATATTAGTGTAATGTGATTTAAATAAACCTCCCTTTAAGGGAGAGGCCTTCGTCCAGCAGTGGACGTTTTCCGGCTGTTGATGTGTGTGTGTGCGTGTGACTTAAATAATATAGGTAATAATGCAAAACAATTATGCCAACAGGTAATACTTATTTACCATTTCATCCTATGCATTTTTTGTTGTCACATCCAACCCAAATTAGTCTTTGTCGGTAAAAAGTCATTAAATAAAATGTAAGAGGATTGGACGGGCACAGTTAACTTTGCCGATCTATTGGCAAGATGTAGTTGTAACACCTAGTTGATATTACGTAAGTAAATAATTCCAAATAATCGTTAATTAATCTCTGCTGTAAATTAACATCAAAACCAATTACTTCCTGCAATTAAATAAAGAAATTCTCACACCATTCTTGGGAACGCAAAATATATCTATAAAGGAAGTAAGCAAGCATGACTTCACTCTAAAATTATATAAATAACATTAATGAATGAGAGAAAGCGTTCTCTAACGAATACTGCGAGATTATGACGTAATAATTAGTCATAAAAGTAACATGTCTAAAGAACTAGTTGTGTCAAGTGGTTTTACCCGCGGTGACAATAAAATATAACATCGGTGGTTACATCAAAGAAAAAATTGCCTGTGTCACTCTTCGATGCCCAATCTACAAGGTTACGCGTGTAGGCACTACTAATTCGAATACAAATAATTGTGAATAAATTTTATTATAGGACCAATCCTGAAATTGTAACAAAAAAGCTGTTTCATACATTTCGTAGGTAATGACTTTTTTTGATGTAACAGCCGAAAGTGTGATTGTTTGTCCTAACAAACATACTTTGTGATGTATATTAACATGTATGTATAATATGTGAATAATGACAAAATGCATTATGACTCTATTTGTGTGTTGTTAAGTGGCAAGTCTTGTACAGTTAAGAACTTCTTTACAATTTTGTAATCCTTTTCGTTAGAGATTATACCTAATGGTCGTACCTACCTTGTTATGAATACACGAAGATTTGATGACAGCTTTTGATAAACAAATTTCTCTTCATGATTAATTGTACGATTAAACGCGACTAATGGCTTGTATTCAAATTACTCTAAGAAAATCTCTAAATACTGAATTATGAATAATGAATTCTATGCAAAAAATATTAGCATAATCAGCCTGTTCATTACTGAACATAGACCTAACCTCGAAGGGTAGTGGGACATGGCCTTGTCACCTCGCAGGGCGACTGGGTCATCTTTCGCCACGCTCTGGCCCAGTTGCAGGTTGGTGTATTCAGTATTCACTAATCACTATTTTCCATTGAATTTATTCTCCGGATGCAGGCATGCAGGCATCGTCACGATTTTTCTTCACTCAAAATCCATTGATAAATGAATCCGTATATACTTCAAAGAGCTAATTGTTACGAGTACAACGGACGTTTAATCGATTGATTGGTTGGCACGAGAAGGTTGGGAAAAAAATATATATATAATTTATGTAAATCAAGTTTCATGCCATTCTTAGATTAAAATAATCAAAACCATTATTTTTGATTATTTTGTTTCTTAGATTTTCTTAGTTTATGATGGCTATTTAACCATCCTACTCCATGAGATCATAAACTTTTTATTAAACACTCGTTCGATAAATGTAAGATTAATAAAAAAAATACACGCGTTTAACGCGTTGATGTCTTCTGTAGGTAGTTAGTTAGTTTGTCCAAAATATAATTTTAGTATAGAATTTCAAATTTTCACAAAGAACTAATGAATAAATTGATGATGGCTTAATTTGATTGCTTCTAAAATGACTATAACCACAGAATACATAATAGTACAAGTACTTTTAACTGGGATCGAGCAACCGTGAGGGATCAAAGAAGCAACAATTTTTTTGATCGAAGGCTAAGATAGCTAACCTGCCGAATACTAATCATATTATCAGGCAAATAGCAGACACTTGGCTTATAAAAAATCACTTTGTAAAAATATACTAATATAATTAATCTATGAATTCGTAACATAATTATTCTTTATAAAAAACCAAATTTCATAAAAGTTAAAACAAATTACAGATTTCAATTAATTAAAATATGTTACAAATATGATTGTGAAATTCTAGTAATAAATTAATGTCGTAAAATGTGACCCGTGTCCCGATAGAATTTTAAGTCTAGAAGTATTTGTAAATTTGATTTATTGCTGCAAATCGAATGCGCAATTACAATCCTATTTCCTGGTTTTATAGAGACATGCTTATGTTTTATTCTCACGGATAATAACTCAAATTTGTTTAAATACACGGCTAAATGCTGAAGAGATTTATGATGTCCAATAAAATTTAAATTCAATTAAACGCTGAGAGTTTGACATAAATATAGTAGTAATGCAAATAAATCACTACTACGCAGGTTCTTTGAGAATTTATGCAAGATGAGGTACAGAGTTACCGACATAGCTCGCAGGGTTTGCAAGTTGAAGTGGTAATGGGCAGGCCACATCGCTCGAAGAACTGACAACCGATGGGGAAGAAAGGTTCTTGAGTGGCGACCGCGAACCGGAAGACGCAGCGTAGGAAGACCTCCCACTAGGTGGACCGACGACATTGTAAAAGTCGCGGGCAACCGGTGGATGCAAATGACAGGTTGTCGTACAGTGTGGCGGTCTAAGGGGGAGGCCTTCGTTCAGCAGTGAACGTCTCCGGGCTGATGATGATGATGATGAGGTACAGAGTCTGATAATATGAAAGGAAATAGTTTTTTTTTAATTTAAGCTACTATAATTTTATCAGTGGTAGGACTCTTTTGCAGAGCTCGCCTACTGTTATGGGCTGACGTGATGATAACCACCAAGCGCAAAAAAGTATTGTGTATTTTTTTATTAGTAGATATCACTGTACCACGTAACTCACTATTATCTAAACTTCCATCGCTCACTTCACCAAATACTTATACTACGTAATTCAGCGTTCAAGTAATTTGTGTATTACAAATTTTGGTGGACATTTCACTCAGCGCCATCTAGCCCCAAATTAAGCAAAGCTTGTAATATGGGAATCAGATTGTATATTTTTTTTGTAAATACCTACTTATAATACCCAGACACAGAACAAACGTCTATGTTTGTCATATAAATGTTTGTTCTGGGTGGAAATCGACCCCACACCCTACAACTATCAAGGCAGACATAACTGCCAACCGAGCTATTAGGATGTCAAAAAGAGCGTATGTTTAGCGTAGGTAGTTAGATAGTATGATTGTTTTGGAGTAAAAATATTAATAGTATGTAGGCAATAAAAAAAATATGAAAAAAAATGATAAACAACGAAAACGAAAAGTAAATGATATATATAAAAAAAATTGTTAAATAAAAAAAATAAAAATAACAAATTATATGAAAAAAATTATAAACAACGAAAACGATACGTAAATGATATTTTTTTTAATATTTCGTACAATTATCAAAACAGTAAGTAAACAGTATTAAACACAATACATAACATATTGTAGACGATCAAGTAACCCTATGAATAAACTTGTACAATATACATTTTTATTTATTTTTGTATACACAATTGCACAGTTATTATATTTAATTATATTTGAGTTATTACCTGGACAATAGTTTACCTCACGTTTGAGTTCACGTGTTATGAAGTTATTACAATAAAACACTGCTATATGCCATCCTCATTGAAAACATCGTATTTATAGATACAAGACTCATCATTATTACACGTGCAATTATGAGTAGTTTATGGGAAATACATCTAGTACAATCTATTCGATATTCATAATAATTACAATTAATCAATCAATAAACATAAATTTACTGCGAGTTTCTAAATTAGCATGCTCCATGGATAAGTCCGAAAACTGTATTCAGAAACACTGGAAGACGGGCAGCAGCGTCCTCTCGGTTTACGGTGGTGATTCTGCGGTCCCGGGTCCCGAAGCCATCTGTCAAGCGTGGGGCAAATACCAAAACTTAAGTGGGAGGCTTTCCCAGCAGTGGACGTCTTCTGGCTGGTGATACGATAATTGGTATGGGCGAAGGATTTAAACCTACTATTTCACAATTCCAAGTAGAGCGGCCTCCCATTGGGCTACTACGGCTTCTCACGGATTAACACATAGACGTGTTTCTCTCAAAATAATAATTATTTCCCTAGGATAGGGAATGAAATCGCGGGGCACTGGTGCCATTTTTATTCCAAGTAGTGATTTTGGAATCGTTCAGTCCATCAATTTGCATAACCTTTTTTATGATTTGTTTTGAATAGCGCTAGTAACACAGGTTTTCGCCATGACCACGCACGGATAATTCCGTTTTTGCTTCATTAACAATTTCTTCTGCAAGTGGAACCATTGCCGAAACCACACCGAATCATTCGATGATCAAAGATTGGTGCTATTGCAATGTTAGGAGTTTCGTTAGCTGAATATTTAAAAAGAATTTCTCGCTGGAGGTAGAGCAGAAAATATTATTCCTCTAACAATTACTATTTTTGATATACTATACTCCAGAACAGATGGATTAACGAAATAATAGCCATAGCAGGGAAAGAATGGCGAATAAAAGCTAGGGACAGAGAGACTTGGAGTAAACTGGAGGAGGCTTATATCCAGACTGGGGTTCCAGCATCAGACGATAAATAAATAAATATTTACATAAGATTGCATGCCATTTGTACAAAACATTCTAGATTCTAAGTAAAATTTATTATTTAAGGTTGTTGGAAATAAATGGGCTTTATTATTATTATACTCCAGATAAGCTTTTTTTAACTAGTTTATTTATATCACCAGAATAATGATTAAATGTGTGTCGTAGATTTCTTGACTATTAATAAAAACACATTACTTTATTATTATAATTACGTTTAGTTCTATCGCAAGCAAGTAGTTGGAGGCGTCATATTTGGTATAATTATAAATCATACTCTAAAAATTCAATAAATAATATGAGCAGGCCGACACACAGGCACACTATTCGGGCTCACACTAAAGATACCGTTTATACAGAATCAAAGAAAATGATTTACTTAACGAATTTAATTTATGTGAATCTGTGAAGTTATATCAATGAGCGAGCAGGCCGCATGTAGCGACTTTCTTAATAAACACAATATATTTTGTGTTATGTTACGGAACCCTCGGTGTCCGAGAACTACTATACTTGGCCGCTTTTTACACGTACAATTATATTTACGTGTCTGTGGGGCTAAAGTGACTACTTTAGCCCCGCTACGCGGTGCGAAAGGAACCACTTCCTCCCCGCAGCGACACGAAAAATTGTATACACACCACGGTCTCATCTTTGTCCCCCTGGGTTTCCCCTCGAGAGACAATATACATGAGATCTGGGACATCTTTTACTTGTGCTCCCTAGGTGAGTAACATACTATTTAGATCTTTTCGCAAGTCACTCGACCTACATTACTGAGACTTTAATTGGAACCTGATTGGGACCTTTTTTTTTTTTTTTGGATCCTATATTATAGGGACTAATTTCCGCTTCAAAAACATGACTGTATTAAAGTTTTACAAAGTAAACACCCGGCCGATTACCTGAAGTAAATTTACCTCGCATTACTGACACATAACCAGGTCAATGGTTTACAAGTAAAGACTTCTCGTTACGTAACGAACCACGGTGTAAGATCTAACAGTATAGGTGCTGAGCAATCCATGTTTTTCCATTCTTTAGATTCCGATTTAATCGAGCTAATTTTGTTGCAACTTCTTAGAATAACACACTTATGATAGCTTCTGTATAAACAAATGTCCGTATAAATATTAGATACCTACATATAAGCTTATGTATCTTTGCAGCTCTTGAAAACGTTAAATTGTTTGTATCGGATCAGCGATTGAATCAAAGGCTGCTCCTACGTAGTATAATTAACTATTAAAAGAAACTTACCTGTGAGGGAAGTTCAATAGTAATTATACGAGCTGGTTCTTCCGAAAGACTTTAAACCCACCCATACCCGGCTCCTGGCCAAGCCCTTATTACCTATATAAAAATAATTATCAAATGTGTATATAGAAGAATGACAAGACAAGATGGCGGTTGCTGAGAAGCGGAAAAGGTGTTGCCCGTTCCTATAAATTTATTTTGCCCACCTATGAGGCTTTAAACTTTATTGTGCAACGGTAATGCGAGGGCGCTACTACAAGTAAATAGTCTTTCGGAAGAACCAGTGAAGTATAATACAACAGCCTTGTTGCACTCATAAATTTCATGATGGATTTTGTCAGAATTTCACATTGGGACTTGAAGTTAAACGTAGTTGTTCTACGTTATTGCGTTTCACGTCACGAGTGTTTTGTCGCATCCTATACATCGAGAGCAGAAGATAGAATTCTACCAGATGAAAATATTACACCCAGCCCCAAAGCTGATTTTTTATATGTCTTGCCATTTACCACCACATCTCGTTTGATGTTAGGTCGCTGCAGTCTGGACCATGCTTGCTTAAAACAAACCTTCACTATAGAAAGCACATTCATCATTCAAACATCAACCCGATCGCAAAGCAGAAACTCTAGCCCTTAAGGGCGCGACTTATGCCAAAAGTAAGTAAAAGGTGTATTTTTAAACGCATAGTTTAATGATAAATCAAACTTGCTAATGGGTTACTTGATACTCCTGACTTGTTAGGCCTTTTGAACTTCTCTGCACCATCTAGATCGATCAGAGCTTGTCGCTTTAAATTACTAAACTTTTCCAATTGGAAGACGAATCTCGGTATGAATGCTCCCATCAACAGACTAGTAAGGGAGTTTAACGTTTTCTCCAAGGACGACGTTGTCGACCTTTTCGCGGGTGGTGGGGACAAGTTCAAATCGTCAATCCGTTCCAATCTCTCTATTATTCCGAAAAAATAGCTTTTTATTTTATTTGGATTGCTGTATCTGCTTAATTAATTAATTCTGCCATATAGTTGCAATTTATTCCACTTAGGAGACTTATCGGCAAAATGTTTGATAGGTTATATTTATTTGCTTAATTCACTATGTTAACTTCTTTCACTAACAATCTTACCTTGACTTGTTATTTTAATAAACCCATGTAGTCTGCACCTATAATTGTGGTGACGTTTAGCTAGTAACTAACATACCATGTATCAGATGTGGGAAATGACGTACATCATGTTGGTGTTCTTAATAAATAAATAAATAAAAATAAATAAAGAACGTAAATATACAGAAAAAATAAATACTGCAGGTACTGCAAAATAATGTGGTTTATAAAAATAATATACAAATTACCAACAAAAAAAATTGTTTTAATCCAAATGCTCTAAATTATCAACGACAACCTCACATATTTTTTTACGAATTACACAGCCAGACTAATGTTTTAGCACAATAGCCGTTTATTGTTTTTATTTCATGCCTAAATTTAGAATAATTAAATAAAATCCCACCTAAATTGCTCAAAGCCGAGATCATCATCAATTGTATCATGCAATTTTCGACTCTAAACTAATGCAAGACGCGCGGGTGAAATCTTATATTTTTCTAGCATTAGTCGCACTCTTAAAGCAGACCCACAAAGTAAGCTAAAGTAGACCACGGTGGGTTATTTATTAAAACTTATGTCACTGCAGGCCCAGTATACGTCGCCACAGCAATCGGCTCTTTACACGCCAATAGGTTTAAACTAACCGTGACTGTTTACTGTTAAACCAAATTGTTTAGCCGTGCGACCGTGGAAATGCAACTCACAGGCGTCTGAAAAAATATTGGTAAAAAATTGGCGATATTCACAAGTCACGCAGGTGAAGCATTGTAGATGGCCTTTTTGATTAGTAGAAGTTGCAATTAGAATAGGTCAATTCGCTCAAATCCTTGACCATCGAGGGTCCTGTACCCATACTTTGTCTCAAATAAGGAATTCAAAACGGACTACTTTTTGATTTTTAAATAAATACTTTCCGTTAGCTACGCCGATCCTACCAGTCATGCCAGTCCTACTCTATTAGCTCCCCTAAAAAAACACCACTCGTAGTGGTTTGAAGACTTGGTCACTCTAATTTTAGTGCGTAATTTCAATGAAAAATTAATATCGAAACCAGATATTCATGTGCCTTTAAAATTCAGGGAGATACTATAAATGTTTCTTGTTTGGAAACCATTGGCCCAGAACAATCACAAAAAACACGTTGCTTCATAAATCCATAATAGATCAGAGGTCTACATCATAGAGGCGTTACGTTTTCCATCAGTAACCTAACAGGCGGGTCTCGGGCGTCCATTCTCATTAGACCTTTAACACAATTTGACAGTAATCTGTAGCAAGCGTCGCTTTAGGGCAGGTACAGACAGATCGACAGATCGATCGACCTATCCAACCAGTCACGAATGAAGATCACGACTCTTCCGTGTGCCAACCGTGTGATACCATTAGTGAAATTCTTACACTGATGACTTTGGTTAATGTGGTAAAATAGTTTACGTAATAGTGAGTTAAAACGCTTTATGGTAATTCAGTACATAAGTAATAACGGAATTGAGAAAACTTTGATTTGATTTGGAGACTCGAGACTCGCCAAAAAGCTAATGTACTCTTACTAAAATATTTCGGAAACCAGTTCTCAATGTTATCCCTAATATTCAAGGAAAGGACGCCCAAAAATCGAAAGTGCCCGTATTACAGAGTCGTAACTTATTATTTACATAAACAGGTAGGTAAATATCTACAAGTGTGCGAGTGTACCCACACATATGGTATCTTGATTACTGACATAAAAAAAGGAAACATCATACATTTGGCGGATGTTGCACCAAAACTCTAAAATGATAAAAATTCTCCTCTACGTTGTGAGATAAGAAATTTCTTTCTTTTCTAACCAGAAAAGTAATAAATGTACTTAGAGCAAAAACTACTTTGAGCTAGAGAAACAGCTGGGTCTGTTCATTATACAGCTTTATTGATTATAATTCATCTTTACTCATTTAAACCAACTTTAATGGCTACGGTCTTCAAAAGCTAGGTACCCCAACAAGCACTAGACCAAGAGCACTGTCTCAGTTACTTCTATTAACCTTAGAAAAGGGAGCCAATTATCGTTTTACTTAATAATATGACACCCAAAGTACCCGTTTTTCTTATAATCGACAACCTGTTAGTTTCGGAATTTTTTTTTCTTAACTTTTGGAGTACCTTATTAGAACACCTTATTAGAACACATTTACACATTTATCCAGTTTGCTTAAAAGTAAAACCATAAAGTCCAAGTAAAGAGTATTAATAAATTAAAAATGATAATGTCTGAATTTCCTTTTTGCGAATTTTAGTAGCCTCTAGCTATAGTATGTACAAACACGTTCGGCCAAAGACCCCATTTTGAACACAAAAAATAATACAAAGAGTATGATGAAGATACGAAGCAACTCAAGGTTACAATTTGAAGCTCTTCCTCCAAACATGATGTGTACCTATCTGAGTGTGGTATCAGTTACACACTCCAACCTTCAAATAACTTGAGCTTTTTATTTTTAGTTTTTTAAATACGGCTTTGCTTGATTCCATCAACTCCTTTATTCATTTGAGTCAAAGGTTTCTTTGTTGGGTTATATTGCTAAGTCTTACAAGTCAAGTACTGCTTGTATAGTATGGAAAGGGGGAGGCAGACAACGATTGCATAACTTGTTGATTATTAAAATATAGAAACTCAATGAACTCATTCTGGACAGCAACTTATCGAGCTTCTTGTGGACATGGATAAAACAATCGACAAACTCGGCATCGTTATTAGCCATAAGACGTCCACTGCTGGACGAAGGCCTCCCAATAGAGGGGTGTTGCCATAATCCCCACGCTTAGCAGGCGGCTTGGGGATCGCAGAATGCTCACCACCGTAACTCGGCATATATAACTTTATTTTTATTATTTCTTAGCTCCATGGACTGCGGGTCCGTGCCTTTTGTTAATTTTTAAATTTTTTTTATAACCTAAATTTTACACTTAATAATTTAAAAGCTGAAGGTTTTACAAAAAGAATATACCAAAAGAACCTAACTAAGTATTACTAATTATTGCTAGAATTGCGTGTATACTCCGAGCAGTCCAGCAGCACCCGTTCCCGAGTTGACGCATGTGCCAGCCATCGCTCTCCTCAACCGTATTGGAGGGAAGAGGTCAACCCGACACAAGACGCCGCCGCAAGAAGCTTTTTAGTGAGCGTGAGTGCTCCGGGTATACACGCAATACCTACAGCAGTTCGATTTATTTATTATCAATTACTTGACACACTTACAGCTACGCCAAGGCGTGTGACAAGCCAGCGATTACTTACTCTATTAATTATACTATACTGTACATATTCTACTTAAGACTGCTTTGTGTTCGGCTAAATAACATCGATTTAATCTAGAAATGAGACAAATTAGCAAAGTTTTCAGAAATTATGTAGATTGACGACGTAATTATAATATTGGGTGAACATTTATACACAGCGCCATCTAGCCCCAAACTAAGCAAAGTGTGTTGTGTTTTATTGACTTAAAAGTTTTATGTTGTAATCAGTCATACTATCGTGAGTAAAAGTAGCTATGTAACAATTTATAGTAGGTATATCGGCCCTTGTGAGTATCTGATATAGGTAAGATAAGTCAATTTGTAATGAGTCACTATTTATTTAAACAAAACATCCTTTTAAAAGCTTTTATTAAGGTTATAAAACCAGAAATTAATCGACTCTTACACATACAAGCACAATACATAGCTTTCTGTGTAAATTATAGTGTCAAATTCCCGCTGTGTTAATTTATTGCTTAATAAATATAACCATTAAATAAATATAATTCGTTAGACAGGTCAGGAAATATTCTGGCAAATATACCTCATGTTGAACTCTGATTTGTTGACAAAAACATAATTAAAACGTTCAAAAATCTAGAAAAACCAGTTCTACCTATTTCTATGAAGGCATCGAACTCTCTAGACCTCTGAAAGCTTTCTAACTGTACTTGCGTCAGGCTAAATATTTTGAGCTAGAGTTTTGGAAGAAACGAATGGAGATCTGGACCGAAACTAATGACCTGCAAGAAGACATGCCTGGGAGGATTTCACTTGAATAATTATTAACCGAAACAAATAGATGTGGAATTGTTTGTAACGTTCACATTAGAAAAGAAAAAGTTTTTGTTATCGTAGTAACAGTTTTCAAATATGGAGGTTCTCAATTCGATTGTATGTTTTTTATGTGATTGTAGATCGCAGAATGCTCACCACCGTTAACCGAAAAGAATCTCCTACCCGTCCGCGTCCTCCGGTGGTTTTGGAATCTGGATGCAGTTTTTAGGACTACCCAGATCCAGGTTTTAATTGTTTAGTTTAGTATTATCTATTTAAAGTTTAAGAAAATAATATACAGGGTCAGCATATTATATAAACAATTGTCAAAAAAAATACCTATAACCCGACCCTTACTGTACATGGCGCTATGGTGCCCATAACACTAGCTGCATTCCCGCGCTGGATTGCAATGGCTAACCTTTGGACCAGGTACGAGCTGGAACGGGAGTCCCTGGTGGTTTTCCTTAACCTACGCCCTATCCCTATCTCACCGACCAGAGTTTTATTTAAATGATACATTTGCCCAGCCTAACTCCGCTCAGGTTCAGTTGATTCCACCCTAACCATCTGTCGAAATAAACGGCAACTTTATTCAATTAACGTACTTACTCGTTACGTATACTACAAAAAACTCAAGGATGTAGAGAATGCCTCCGCAATTTATTTTACCTAAAACAGCGAATTTATCTTTATACTACATTCCGGCTACTTTAAATATACAGACAATAGCAAACAAGAATTATCGTCGAGTAAAAAACATATCCGCAATAATTCGTTAAGTCTGGGCTTGAAGCATCTCGGCTATGTAAGAGGTGATAAATCGTGTGAATTCGATTTGCGTGCACATTTAAGTCTAAGTTTTTTGTGTAAGCTTGGTTGGTATTGGGAAGGTTAGTATAGTAATACAGTAGCAAAGAATCAAATCCTGAAAATGAACTTGAGCTTTCGGTAATGTAAAACATTGTGGAGTAAACAGTGACTGTGGTAAAAAGTTGTGTGGTCGCCAAGCATAGCTTAGCCTAGCTTTGTACACATTCCGGCAGCCTCATTTAATTTTCCGTTATACGCCGTTTACGCCTCAACCATTAAAAAATATTTATAAGTGCCCTATACCATTACAAGATTTCGTCAGTTCTAAGACTAAGTTCGATAGGTCGAGTGCATCCTAAATGTTTATAAAATGTTGCCACGTAAAGCTTCTAAAGCTCCATCTAAAGCTTCTAACATGGCTTGTCTATTTGTAACAAATCATGTAAACTCTTCGAACCTATGTCAAAGTTTTATATTAAAATTTTGCCTGAAGAAGATAGTTAGTTTGTACTTAGCTAAAAAATTTCACATTCATTAAATCAAACTAGTAATGTGCATCTTAATATTACTGTTCGATGTGGATCCAAACTATCGATCATTACTAAAAGAGTAGCCAGCGTAGGTTGTTCTATTTCCATGCCAGTAACTCATATCAAGCACTCATCAAGTAACGCAAAGTATAATTATATCATTACTCTATTATCGCAATTATATCAAACCAGCACCGGAAGTGCGCCTGGACAATGGACAGACAGACGCGGCAGACAATTTAATATAATTAAATTATACACTTGTATCGATGTAGGCAGGTACGTAGATGCTTATTGTGCTGTACTTGATTCTGAGTGACACGTGATTTTGAGCGCTGACAGCGTACTGTGGAGTTGTTGATATAGACGTCTGTGTTTTAATTAGACGTTCAAAGACAATGTATTAATATATAAACACATGTTTTGTCAAATAGTAGATTACTCACCTAGGGAGCAAAATTAAAGAATATCTCAGATCTCATGTTCTCACCTCGGCTTCGCCTCGGGAGACAAACATGAGATCTAAGGCTCTTTCCTTGCTCCCGTGGTGTGTATACGATTTCATGTGCCGCTGCGGGAAGTGGTTTCTTTCGCTCCGCATAGCGGGGCTAAAGTAGCTACTTAAGGCCCTCGATTTTAATTTTAGTTGACTATTAATTACTTGATTAATAATTGTTTTTTTCTTCTAACAAACAATTTTAATTATATTATTAATTACATGGCTGAATTGACTCGCCAACCAATGGCTCAAAGTGATGGGCGCTAATGCAATTATTCACTGTTTACATATATTATATAATATAAAGCTGTATGTATTATGCTGTTTGTTTTGATAATTAAACCTAGCCGCAATGGTCATGGGCAGGTTTTATCTTTTAACATCGGAATAACGTTTAGATCGTCACATTACTTGTTATCTGTTAAAAATTTAACTTTTAATTATTAATTTTTGTTTTATTTATACGGGAATACTCACGTTTAATTAAATCGGATACTCCGACTATAGTTTCGATCACATCCGGTGACCTTTTTCAAAAAGTTAAAACAGAGCCCGACGCGCGTGCAGCTGCGTCCTGCTTAGCACTCACAGAGTATAGTCGGAGTATCCGATTTAATTAAACGTGAGTATTCCCGTATAAATAAAACAAAAATGTGTCAAAACCACGTCAGTTTTTAATTATTCGTTCACAGAAGCAACATACGAATTGCATCAAAAAAAAATTACGGTATATTATTATTTATCAAATACCAGGAAAGAGAGAGCTAAATTCTCCGAAAATCCCAGCTAACACGACAGAGGGTAGTGCTGTTCAAATTAAAAAAAATGGATATTGTTCTAATTGTGTTTTCCTTAACAACCTAATTCAAATTACGAACATTGTAAAGCAAAGATTTGCCAAATCGATCCTTTCGTTTTATTTTTGTATTTCTTTATATAAATAGGTGTTTGGTACGCCCAATTATGCTATTTATATCTTATCTGATGTAAAAACCGAAAGGAAAGTAAGCAACACTTTCTTATCGATCGACATTGTTGTCCAAATAGTCAAAATCTATCTATGACTGTAGACAAAGCGAAAGTAGTTCAGAGGCGATAAAAAATTACTAAAGATTTATCAGCTGTGTATGATGAATCACAATAACATTTTATATGAGAAAGTTTGTTAGTGTGAGAGTGGTGCCATGCGAGTGAGTGTTCGGTCTTCAATCGCGTTTATATTCTTCTATTAGATCTTAGCGCATTACCATTTATCTTCATATTTAACAAGAAATCTCTGAAGCTCTTTTGAAATTGGGTTAAACAGTTTTATGTGCAACTTTCTTAGTGGTGAGACAAGCTAGTCACTAGATTGATGGTAAGTGTCACCACTTTTCCTTAACAGCTCAGTGTTATTCCAAAGCTTGCGATGCTATGCTTTGCGCTTGTTATCCTGAGATAATATATCAGATGTCAAATCTCTATAATTATAAGCAAAGTAATTTCAAAGCAAATTAATTGTAATATCAGTGTAAAACATTAATGTTTTAAAAAAAATGTCACCAAACACAACAGCAAAATTATTTATATTATTTGAGCTGGTTGAGAAATTGAAACTTAAAATATATTTTTAACGTTTTTTTTTTATATATAGTTGAATTCATAAAAGGATCACGATTTACAACGAGTTCTCTCTATACAACGAAAAAGAAAGAAACAGCCCAAACGTCGGTGTATTCATATAAAAATAGGCATCTAATTGAAACATATCTCCTTTTTAAAGTCAGCTAAAACTATAAGCTTTGCTAAGGCCACATACTCGTACATCGCGTAAGTACCACGAAACGTGGGAACATACTTCAAAACTTCAATACTACTCATTGATTAACTGGAGGCCAAGAAACACAATTTAAAACAATCGCTGATTTAACGTCCGAAGGCTGCAGTTAACACAAAAGAGTGCACAAATTAGAGAATAGGCACGAAAGAAGTAGACCCTGACGTCAATTAGAATTATGAATAACTAAGTTGTTTACTTGTAAGTTATAGGATAGCTGGGGTATGAAGTGTCATGCGTCATGTAAGGTGGAAAATCTCCTCAGAAATCTAAGAAGAAAAGACAGCAATTATTCGTTCAGAAATATCTATGTGAAAAATAATTAATATTTAACAATAAACAATAGAAAAGTAAACGACATAGCTCGCAGGGTTTGCAAGTTGAAGTGGCAATCGATTGGGAAGAAAGGTTCTTGAGTGGCGACCGCAAACCGGAAGACGCAGCGTAGTATAGCCTCCCACTAGGTGCACTGACGACATTGTAAAATTCACGGGCAACCGGTGGATGCAAATGGCAGGTTGTCGTATAATGTGGCGGTCCAAAGGTCAGCAGTGGACGTCTCCGGGCTCATGATGATGATGATGTCCAACCACCAACTCGCCCATTGGTATGCGATGATGTGGTCGAATATGGAGGAGAAAACATGCTAAAATCTATCTTAGTAAATAAAAAATATTATTGTTAATATCTAGATCTATAGGTATCAAACAAAAAAAAAGCAAACAATAAAGCCGGAGGTTGTTAAATTTCTTGGCTATTGAAGTTAGGAACTTACTCGTAGATTTAGAATGTACGGGTGCTGTCTAAGGAAAATTTCGCGATGTCGCCTGCCGGCCCCTACGGAAGACCAGCGCCGATTGATTGCAACCAGTACCTTAAGCTAGGGCTATTTTGTGGCAAGAAACTACAGATGAACGTTTTTTTTCTTAATGTCTGTTGTACTATTTAATTTTAGTCTTCTTAGTGCAGTTCTTCAAAATGAAACTAACAAATTTTTGCATGTGTGTTATTTAACAAACGTTCATTTAGATTTCACGCCGTCCATTGAAGACCATTCAACTCTCCTACGCGCGATAACGGAAACGTTAATCATGAATAATGTATACGTTGCTTAATATTCCAGTGAGCACAAAATGCGAAAATTTTTACTTGGAAATCTTAGCACTCATTCACATAACATTGATAGAAATCATATAGTAATTATCTCCGAGATTGAATAAAATCTCTGTGTAAGTATTGAAATATTGTGTGAATATTGTGTCTTAATTTCATGTAAATTAGGTGTCGTGTTTCTGTGACAAGATATCAGATGGACCATACGTAACCATCACGCTGATAAAGTAAGTAAATAAGATTACTAAAGTAAAGAATAATTGACCGAGCAAAGCGAGGGTTGCAGTCTATTGACCAAAACTAAAACTCGTACTTATTAAAATTTTGTAAATAAGTATTTTTGTTTTAGATGTTTGACGATAACTTGAAAACAGCACCCAGAACCACTGGAAGACCGGAAGATGAGCAGCAGGTGAGCATTCTGCGATCTCCAAGCCGCCTGCCAAGCGAGCGTAGATTTCCAAAAAAAAACCTTAAAATAAGCAAAGTACTGTGAAACGCCCTACCTGTAACAACAGCTGCCCTATCTTAAATTTAGGTCTAGCTACGGCCCTGATTTTATGTTACAATATGTCAATTATAATAACTTCAGAAATGTTTCAGATTATTATAGTTTTTTCAGATTCAGTTTTTTTTATTGATCATTATTATAACATGTTTTTGTTATATGTAGTTAGTTTGTTACCAATATGATACCTGCCAAATACTTACCTACTATGAAAACTGACGTAGTTTTGTTGGTCAAAGCTTCTGGCTGTGTTTTCATTCCTTAAAAAGGGTTACAGAAATAAAAAATGCAACATTCGTTTCATTAAAATTTACCATTTCCATAAAGTTCATGTGCTAGCGAGATAGCACGACTATAAGGCCCATAACATAACCTGTAATGTTCCCGAGCTCGCATAAAGTGAGCTATATTGTCAAAAGAAGCGGATTCTTCGCGGCCTTGATGGCTCGTGCTTTTTGCTACCACCACCGAAATTAGTTTTTCCTTACTAATTATAATCGTGATCATTTGACCTGTTCAAAAGGTGCCGTTGGTTTTTGTTGAGTGAAGTAACCGGTATGTCGTAGTAGGTACCTATGTGCTTTTCATTGTGCGAGTTATCATGTGTATTATTACTGTATTAAGATGCTTTTCAACCGACTTCAAAAAAGAAGGTTCTCAATTCGACTGTATGTATGTCTTTATGTTACGCGATTACTCCGCCAATTATGAACCGATTTTGATGATTCTGTTTTTTTGGTAGTTTATATTTCAGAGGTGGTTCCATATAAATTTTATCGAAATCGGTTCAGTAGTTTGGTTATTAAATCAAAATTACTAGAAAATATGAAGATGTCATCCAGGTATTCGAAGTTGATGTCGGTAGTTTTTTTTTAAGCTTATTATTATATTTATAAGCCATTGCTAAGCCATTTTTTATATCTCAATTAGGTAAACATAGCTTTAGTTTGTCAGTAAAATAGTTCTTAAAAGCCATAAAAACTTTTTATACAATACCTACTTTAAAATAAAATAGAATCAATACCTGTGCATAATAATATTCGGCAAGAAATAAAAAACAAATACCATAAGACGATTTCCCTCTCAAACCTTAGATTTCTCTCATTACCTAAATACTGCAAGTACATTTCCAAATCTTGATTGTTCAGCATAGCAGCGATACAAATTTAAACGAGATTTCTGCAAGACTTCAAGACGATTTTACGCCTTGCTTGGGAAACTCTGACGCGAAACGGCTTGCGTCACTGTTTACCAAATTACCAAATGCAGTTGAATAAATTATGTTTACGAGTTTTGTCACACGTGGTGATGACTATTTCTATAACATACCTATTGCTGTTTTATTCGATTATTCAAATTGATGCATATTTTGTCCAGCTTCCACTTCGATTAAAGAAAAAGGGTTTCCATATTCGAATATTAATACATCTCTATATCCTGATAAGCACTGTGATAGCGCGAACTTGTTCGAATTTTCTTGTAATGATGCCTATTTGTTTGTATTAAGTAATGTGTGTTTTGAGAACTATAGCTATTAACAGATAATCGAATACCAAGATTAACTTTTGCGAGGTTTTCTTTAGTTATTTAATGAGTTTATAAAGCATGTGTTATGATGAAAAAGCTTGCAAAGCCAGGTTACTTTTTTCCTGAAAATAACAATGTGGTTAGGGTGTAGCTTGATAAATAAACGGGTTTCTCCTTGCATGTACTTATCTTAGATCAAGTCTTTTGAATCTACATTTTCATTAACTTCGAGGCTTTGTATGAATAGATAGATAGCAATACAATAATTAGATGCCCGTGACCCGGTGATGCCAGGGTCATCGTTCGGAGATCAGTAAAGAGCCATCATATTCAGTCTTCTTGTAATTACGCAAGAACAGCGAATAACCTGAACTTGAACTGATGCTGTGCTGTCATTAGTACCATAAAGTATTTATGTATAGATGGATTAATCGTAAATTACAAATTGTGCCGAATAAAACAGTTGGAGCGCCAATAAGTATATCAAAGTAGTTATAGAAGAACTAATAGCCAAGACCGACAATATCGGCGCGAATAATTCCATAGACTTTGCTAGGTCGTCTATACGTAGTTCAGTAGGAAAAGCTACCTCCTAGGTTGGTAGAGATCTATTTAAAAGTCTATAAGTAAACTAGATTTTATTTTATTTTATTCTGAACAGTACCGTTCTTAACGATCGATAAATTTGACATTTAAATCGGTAAAATTCGATATGAATCGCAGTTTTCCCAAATTCGTCAAATCAGCTATACCGACATGTAATTTTAGTGACATACATAACGGTACTCGCGCTGCAAGTTTGCTTTTGAAGTCTAAAAGTAGCCTATTTAGTACTCACCCTAAATTTGAAGGCGATCTTGTTGTACTTTTCGGGGAATAATCCGGTACTTAGTGATTCACAAACTCGCTGTGTCAAGAAAAAATTGGTATCTAAACGCTTCGTAAGCCGTGTGGAATATTCACTACGCACGGACAAATTAATTATCTCTTAATTAGGCCGTTTTAGACAAAGTTTATACAAGTATTTTATTTTATTATGAAAACTGACGTGGTTTTGACACATTTTTGTTTAAGTATTTTATTTATTATGTACAAATGGAATCTAGCTGATTATTCTGTGAGAAACTGTGGGACTCTGTGAGACTTGGAATCGTAGTGTACAAAATCTCCCTCGAATCAAATACCTGAATATAAAATACGTGTAAGAAGGTAATCGTAATACCCACTTACCTACAAACAAACGTGTACTGCATACAAAGTTGCACATCAAACTAGATCTTTCAAAATCAGTTCACTGCAGCCAATTTATATATCTCGTTAATTAATCATCAGTATTTTGATCTAGATTTGGGCGATGTTGCGCATTTTACGATCACAAAATGGCGAAATAACGGTGTTTTAGCTTACGATTACTGTACTTTTTGCAACTGCGGATTTGTTTCCGTCGTGAGCTAATCGGTGGAGATCGTTTATCAACGGGTTTTGGCAATTATTCTTGGTTATGGTTGGATCTTTTTTATTTTAACTTTTTGTTTTAGTCTATCCGAATCGAATCAAAAATTTGGAAACTTTTATTTATACCTATGGCAAAGTTACCTACAAACTAGTTTTTAAATCGAGTAAGTTTTTAAGAAATGAATACCCAATGCAAAAAAATATTATGTTAAGTATTTTAAAAATTAGGAAGTAAACTTCATCATAAAAAATCTGCTGAGCACAGATATACAGTTTCAGGTACGATACTGATTAAATTAAAATTATCCTTGTGTTTTTATAATTTAATTAATTAATATAATTTTGCAAGTGGTTGTGATTTCTGGATAGTGTTAGTCTACAAAACTCCATCGTATTTCTCACAGTACCTATAAAACTATCATTAGTTTTCCGTTTTTATTTTTTCTTGTCGGTGAGTGCAGATAAATGATATTTTATGATTGTTTAATAATTTTTTGATCGTATACTTCAAGTGCTTATTGCTATTTATATTTATGTTCTACATTATTTTATTTCTACTCTAACTATCCAACTGTTTCTATCGTCTTGTTTTTATAATATTTCTAAAAGAGAAAACTCTTTTTTTTTGTGTTATATCTAAGTTTTTAGGTAGGTACTATGTATCCAAATACCGCGAATTTCGCAAAAAAATAATGTTAAATAAATATTTTATTATTAAAACTGACGTGGTTTTGAAATTTTTTGTATATATTTTTTTTTTTTTTTTTATTACTTGATTATTCCCGTATAAATAATACATAAAATAAATATGCCGACACAACACAAAAAAACAAAACACAAATCTTAGGTATAAAACACAAATCTTAGGTTTAGTAACGCTCCGGATCTTAGTTAATCTCTTGATTATTTAGTTTTAAAGTTGGCCAATCTTTGCATCTTTCGCAGTCGCCCAGTTATTGTAGGAAAGTAAACAAGGTTAGTGCAAACCATTTATAAAGATTTTTAAACCGAGGTCTTGGCCGACGGTAATTAGGGATATGTTTTTTTTTTTTACTCTTTATTTTCCTTTGTGTCGTAATACTCGCATTTTGTTATAGTTGTAGTGTTGTAGTGTTTTGTTGTAGTTTATTATAGTTCCAAATTGACGACTTGACGTTTTCTGTTATTGGTGTTGACCATAGAGAGTATATTGCAGTCTATATCTTAATAATTTAGATTATTTAGAAAAATGGTTTTAGATTATTTTAATTTGTTTCTTTTAGTTTTTTTTACTTGTAGGTATATAAATAAATAATAAAACGGAAAAAATAGAACCGGATTAACTAATTTTGTTAATTAAAACTGACAGGCTCTTTTATCAAAAAACTATTAAAAACTCGATAAAAAGCACAAAAACTCCAAAGATATACGTAGAATTAAGCTGGAAGATTATTAAAAAACTCTAAAATTCTAGTCGTGACTCGACCGTCAGATGTAGTAAATGAAGTCAAGATAATTGAGATTTAATTCTTTAATGGAGCTGAATAATTGAAAAACCATAACTACAAGAGATAAGATAAACACTTAAAAAAAAAATACAACCGACTTCTACTTCGAATACCTGGATGAAATCTTCATATTTTCTAGTAATTTTGTTACGTGATTACGGTGCCAATTATGAATTGATTTCGATGATTATTTTTGTTGATAGGTCATAATACTTCAGAGGTGGTCCCATATAAATTGTATATCGAAATCGGTTCAGTAGTTTAGTTTTTAAATCAAAATAACTGGAAAAAAGATGTCAGTCATCCAGGTAATCAAAATTAAAGTAGTTTTTTTTTAAATGCCTGTTATTTAGAATGTTAAAGCGCCTCTGATAACGTGAAGCCTAAGATCGGCCATAGTAGCATCGAAAGAGGTTTATGTCTAGCACTGGACTAAGTTATGATAATGACGACCAGGAAGACTGAAGAAAACAATCTTAAAGCGCAATTACTCACAGAAAAATATATTTAAGGAAATAAAGCATCCGCTATGGGAGCGCGGCGGCGAACATTGTAGAAAACTCGGACTCAAGTTATTGTTATGGAGAGCCTATTGTTATTTACAGTTGATAGGCTAGGTGCTTGACCACAGCCTGCCCGATGCAAAATAACGATATTTTTTGAAGGTGTATACATCTACCCTGGAATGAGAACTATTTTATTACACACAGCGCCATCTAGCCCCATACTAAGCAAATGTTGTATTATGGAAACCAGATAGCTGATAGAATACTTATAATACATACTACACCCAGACACAGAACAAACATCGATGTACGTCACAAACATTTTTTTCCTGGGTGGGGATCGAACCCACGCCCTACAGCTCTGAAGGCAGACATGCTACCGACTGAGCTATCAGGCTGTCAAAGTGAGGCTTCTAGTGAACACGTAGGTAGTAAGCAAGGAAGTATAAGCACTATACCTATACTATACGTAGTATACTGCAAAGAAGTGTGACTAGTGAAAGCACTTTGTAATGGGAATAAAGTTTTGCTGCTATGAAGTTTTTCTGGTGTGAGTTGCATGTCAGCCGCTTATAAAATAAAAAAATATTACATATAAGCCGATTAGTATACTTACATATTTTGATGATATCACAATAAGGTAAGTTCGATTAGTTGTTTGATATTTCCCACTTCTCAGAATTATGAATGCCGATCCCAAAATAATTCTTTATAGTCATCGCGGTATTTAAATTGAGGATCGTAATAAGTAGGTACCTACTGCAAAGGCCTTAGCACTTGGTCCAATACGCATTTCGTCCAACTCGCAGTTGGTCTACACGTATTTCGTCAAGTACGCAGATAGTCCAAGTAAATGCGAGAAAATAAACAACTGTTTAAAAACAAATGAATGTGAATGATATACAATGTGTAACAAAAAGGATCAACAATACTGAAGGGTATGTCATGTACTCATCATGATAAAGAACTTTTACTAAGGCCCCAACTTTGAAATCACGAAAAAAAATTAAACCTGTTGTCCAAGGTCAATGAACTTTTTGTATGGAACAGATGATATTTTTCAATGTATCCCCCTAGTAAAAGTTGTTTGTTTTAATGTTACAAAAAAGGATGCTGATTGGAACTGATTAGAACTAACCCTGTATACAATCAGTAGGAATGACATTCAACAAGGCGTGACTTCAACCAGAGCAAAAACAATCTCAAGCACGTCTCCAAAACAATATGACTTTTGAGCTCTCGAGCCGGCTCGAGAGCTCAAAAGTCATATTTTGCATCACATGCAGCATCTGACCCTAAAACCTTATTCGTGCGGACGGCGCTCGTCAGAGTTACTGTTGCAGGCTCATACACGGGGTGACCTTACCGTCGCCGTCGCTTCAACTCTGTGGGATCGGGCTTAAGGAATAAGAACAGAGCGGACTTAGAGAGATTAGACTGGGTTTGTGCTGGTGGTAGAGGTCTCAACTTGTACCTTACAAGGAATTCTAGGCCTCATATCTAGTTTTTTTACGCGGGCGTGCAGGCCAGGGTCAGGCCTCTGACATGACGGTTGTTAATTGCTATTAGTAAAACAAAAAACCTTTACCATTCAACCAAACCACCAATACAATTCACACTTAATCTAAAGTTTGCGAGTCAATGAGTGCGTACATGTTTATTAGTTCTACGGAAACTGAAATTATGTACATCATTGAAAATGGGGAAATATACCCCGAAGAATCATTTGGTTGCTGTAAGATAACAAGTGAAACCCCAAGACTAATACATTTTCACATAGTGTATTTTAATATTTTAGTGCGCCTCGTTAAGTTCATGCACTAGACCACAGAGCGCATACGCCATATCAAATCGTGTGGTGGGCATGTAGTGATTCCACCAGCCGAGGATGTAGGTGTGTGTCCTTAAATTACATGCAGTATACTACTTATAATTTGTAAACCGGCTCGAGTTGCTTGTAAGCTATGGCGGAAAATGTTTTATTGTAAAGTATTATTACTAAAAAGATTTCATTGGCGTTGCATATGCTAAGGGTGGTAACGAGATTCTGTTTTGTCTCTTCTTTTTCGTTAATTTTTAACATTACCATTGGTATAACGACCTTACCTAAAAACGCTCCTTTAAGTTATATGACGGATGAAATGAAATGAAAAATTTAAAGTTAGGAAAGTTAAATTTTCGAACTACTAAGTACTTAAAAACAATTTTGTCCTTACGGACATACAATATTATTAGTAATGCGTACTTAACTTTTGTATTAAACAAAGTTAAATGACGTTTGTTAACTTAAGCCAAGTTTTTAAGTAAGGCCCTAAGTGTAGAAGATATACATTCATAGGTGTGTTTCCAAAAATAACCTATGTGTTGTATCTAGGTAATATAATCACACTAATATTCATCACCAGCCAGAAGTAGGGGGGTTGCCATAATCCCCACGCTTGGCAGGCGGCTTGAGGATCGCAGAATGCTCGCCAGATTTAACCTAGAAGACGCTGATGCCCGTCCTCCGGTGGTTCTGGGTGCAGTTTTAGAATATACTCGTCGTCGTCAGCCATAAAACGTCCACTGCTGGACGAAGGCCTCCCCTTAATAGAGGGAGACAATATACTCAGATCCACTAATATTTTGACAGCGAAATGTTGTGTGTTAGTATGTATGTTTGTTACTAACAAACATACTACTAAAGCCGTGACAACGTGAAGATCCAGCGAATTTTTCAGCTTAATATTTAAGCAGTTAACAGCTTATAATATTAACATTAAAGTTATATTACTTTGTTACTTTGAATGGTATTTTTATTAGCTAAATTTGTTCACGAAATCTAAAACTCTAAAATGTGTGACTCAATAAAAAAAATGATCACATATTTTTCTGTCTCAAATATATTCGGAAGGAAAAAATAATTTTAAATAAATTAAATTAAATTAAATAACTCAAATTAAATTAAATGTTTTAAGATATGTAATTTAATTTAAATAAAAATTTAATTACTTTGAGTTAACTTATAGGTTACTTTCTTTCTCGTAGGATTACGGGTGAAACAGCGGCAATAAAAACATCTTGACACTCTAAAAATTGCCACAAAATGTTTAATTTACCATAGTGCTTCCACATAATGAAATGATGCTATCAACAACTTGATGGGCAGCCGTCGTGAAAACAATCAGTAGGCTCATCAATACCAACCATCAACATTAAACATCATCGATGTATCATCCAAAAGTAAGCTTTAATTCATCGGGTCAAGGTTCATAATTATCTTCCGAATCATCATAACTACCTACGTAATAATAATAATTAAACAACACGTAATTATTGCGCGCCTCTTCGCTTCCTGATTGATATGATTCGGTAGTTTTATGACAGGTATTATTTTTTCCTAATTTGGCTATATGCAAATCTTTTTTGTTAATTGTTTGTTTTAATTCTTGTTTTATGGTGGTACACAAATAAATAATAGCATAGTATACCACACTACATAGGATTACCTTTGTAATTAATTACAAATTGCTTAAACCAATAAACTCATCCCACATCTTGTACACTTAAAAATCCTACACCAGGGACTTTTAACCCCTATCGTCATACTAAAATATTTGCAATCATCATTCATCATCATTTTCAGCCCATATTCGACTACTGGATACTTAATTACTTTTGGAGAAACTCAGAGTCACACAACGGCAAATGGAGAGAGGTATGCTAAGGGTTACTTTGTGCGATAAAATCCGGAACGAGGATATTCCCCAAAGAACCAAAGTCACCGACATAGCTCGCAGGGTTTGCAAGTTGAACTGGGAATGGGCAGGCCACATCGCTCGAAGAACTGATAACCGATGGGGAAGAAAGGTTCTTGAGTGGTGACCGTGAACCGGAAGACGCAGCGTATAGGTAGGCCTCCCACTAGGTGGACTGACGATATTGTGAAAGTCGCGGGCAACCGGTGGATGCAAATGGCAGGTTGCCGCACAGTGTGGCGGTCTAAGGGGGAGGCTTTCGTTCAGCAGTGGACGTCTCCGGGCAGATAGTGATGATGATGAATCAACTACTCATGAGCATAGGCATTCTTGTATAATCTATTACTATAAGAATCTTTTATGGGGTAAAAAAATTGATCGGGATGATTTAAAGTGGTGAATTTGTGGAGCGGGCCGAATTTCTTCCGTACGCGGACGGAGTCGCGCGGGACCTCTAGTACAATTACTGATAACACCAAAGTTACACATAAAGCCAGTAAGTTGTATGAGTACATCTCGACCCTGTGCCAATCTCGTCCAGGTTCTTTACAATCGTATCACTTTACAATAATCGTCGACCCATCGAGCTGGTGGACGTCTGACGATACGTTTACCGGTACGTGGGCCACCCATCCGTACCGTAAGATCACCTCAAAAATATACAATTTTCCTGGTGGTCCAATACAGTGCCACGGATCCGTTTCCTTGCCAATTTTTATATGAAATATAAAATAAGCACATGTTGATGTCCTTGTTGATTTTCTTCATAAGCTTACGCCATATGTCTGGTAACCCAATGTACCTGCAACAAACAAAATAACATTAGTTAAAACATCTTCCTCCAACGCTACTTCCAAGAAACACAAACAAACTTGATGATTTACGACGATAGTGCAAATGTTTGCAGTCGAGGAAGGTCTAAGCTACATCCTGGGACCTAGAGAAGCCTCAATCGAGAAAAGTAGGTCACAAACTTAAGTCTTTAAATTAATAATGTAATTCTTTAAAATACTACGTATATCTACATCATCATCATTAGCGCGGGGACGTCCACTGCTGCACGTAGGCCTCCCCCTTTGACCGCCACACTGTACGACAACCTGCCATTTACATCCACCGGTTGCCCGCGACTTTTACAATGTCTTCGGTCCACCTAGTGGGAGGCCTTCCTACGCTGCGTCTTCCGGTTGGCGGTCGCCACTCAAGAACCTTTCATCCCCATCGGTTGTCAGTTCTTCGAGCGTTCTGCGAGCTGGCCTGCCCATTGCCACTTCAACTTGCAAACCTTGCGAGCTATGTCGGTATATCTACATACCTACTAGAAATAGAAGAGTAAACCTACATACAATTAACTTATAACTAAGATTCTAATCAAGTGGATAACTTTATAACAAGTCGAGAGTCTAATTTAAAAAACCCACACTAGACACTACAATGAAGGAATCGAGACAAAAAATAACCATGCCATGTGTGAACCTACCAATCAACTACTGGGTCAGGTTTGTGGATATATGGGCCAATCGCACTTCTAGAGTAAGAAGATGTGGCAGCAGTGTAGCAGTGGACTATTCATCTAGTGGAGTTTATCTACCTATGCTAAGCACATTAAAATATTACGTAAGTACTAGAAATAATAATGCACTTTTAGACTGGGTCCCATTTAGGCATAGCAATATCACCATATAAATAAATAAATTGGTGGACATTTTACACACAGCGCCATCTAGCCCCATACTAAGCAAAGCTTGTATTATGGAAACCAGATAGCTGATTGAATACTTATATACTTTTTTTTTCGTAAATACATACTTATAATACATACTACACCCAGACACAGAACAAACATAATTTGCCCAGTCCATATTTCACTAACAGTTTAAACTCATTCTTGGGATTTGAACCCATATCTTGCGACATGCAAGGCAGACGCGCTGCCTACTAAGCTTATCGCAACAAATAAGTTTCGCTACCGTATTTTTCCTTATGTTAATTACCGTTGCCTCCGTCTAATTACACTCCGCGTACAAAATGATCGGGTATTTATATGTTACAAGCAATAAAACTAGTAGCGCGAGGAAAGTAGTTTGTGGGCAGGTCTAGCCAAGGCCGCGGGCAGACGTATTTGGGTCGGCATCGCCTGCGCCTGCGCACCTCTATGTCCACCTTGTTTATATACTCGTTTCGTGGGACCCTTGTAAAATGGTATAGTCCTTACATGCGTATTTCCAATTTTCATTTGAAGGATTCCATGACTATTCTAATATTTATGTTTATTTTTATTTTTATTCTCATCATAGGTACATCAACATACTTTTCATCGCACTTGCTCGTAAAGTGGATCTTATTGCATCGGTTTTAGGCTCATAATCCAAGCTATTACGCACGCGTGCTTTTTACTTTACATTACGGCACTTGTGCTATAATAGGTATAACCCGGTAAAGTCAAGTTTGTACGTGACTGCAATTAGACGTAAGTATGTATACGAAGCACTCTTAATAAAGCCGGTTAATAGTTACAGTTTTTTTGTAATACCAACAAAGAGTTCTTATGCCGCTGAAGTAAATGTCAACCTGCTGGTCGCGCGCATTGCTGGTTTGGGCGCCATTTTCCGCAAATGTTTGTTGACGTTTTCGCTGTGTGGTTGATTATTATCAAAAAAAAAATTTTGTTTTTTCCTCGTAAGTCTGATGAAAACATTATTATGGAACTCTTGTGCTATATTCGTCATTACGCTCTCGGCTTCCTTATCGCGCTCGCCTGCGGCTCGCGCGAATAATACCGCCTCTAATGTAATGACCAACATAGCACACTTGTATCATAATGTACTATTAATTTTACACTAAAAACCGTCAAAGCCATAATGGTTTTAGTGTCTTTTTTTTGTAATTATGTTATTTAATTCCACAAGTTTCGCCAAGATTAGGAAATAATAGTTCGTTATCGTTTCCTGAAAAGTTACAGTATTTAATATTTATTTCATTACATATTAATACTTTCTAAGCTTTTTCTTAACTTTCTTAAAATTATTAATATCACTATCGGGATTCACCCGCTAAATTTAGAAATTTTGGACGGTCCTGCCTAAAGGTAGAGCCAAGTGTAAAACTAAAGAACCTTTACCAATCTGCAAAGGAAAATGAATCATAGCTTCGTGTACCTACGTGTTTATTACTATCAGAAAATTAGTACCTGTATGTAGTCCCAAAATAGTAAATTTCCGGTTCCGCGGATGTTAATAAATCCTTGACTTTAAACCGTAATAAACGCCTTGACAGTAGGCTCAAAAAACGTATTGTATTGCGACTTACAACATTATATTATACATTAAATAAACATGACATTATTTACTTCTGGAATACGAAAAATCTACTTCAACACTCAAACTTGAAGTTGTTAGTTTAAAGTTCAATTTTTTTTAATGAAAATGCAAATTAGTTAGTAGTCATGTATGACATTCAATTTAGCATTTATCACATTTTGACGCCAGTACTTAACTTTAATGTAACTTTAAACTATTAAGTTGACATTGGCAGCGGTTTAATTAACTAACCTAACCTTAGACACTTGTTTTAATGACGATAACGATCGTAATAAAAAATTAATTAATCGGATATACGGTACCATTATTCTAGAATGTCAAATTAAGGATAATCCAGACTCTATCTTAGTTGCGATAATGTCAAAAGACTAATTAAGTGGTACCTTGTTAATGTAACTGGAGACTTGCTACATTTTTGTATTCGTAGTAACAACTATCGCTTACATTAAGAGACTGACAATAGCTGATCCTCCGCGCGTCTGTGGTCTCTGTCTAATTACATAGATAAAAAAGAGAAGCCGGCCACGTTTCGTACAGTACTTTTTTGGAAAATAATTAATTGCAATAAAGTTATTACGGAAGAAAAATACGAGTTCAATAGGAAGATAGACTAAAGTAATACTCATAACCTTTGCTCATTTTATTCATGTGTCTTGTTACAAAAATACAAAGAAAAAATCACATAGAAATTCATTTATAGAGGTTTTTTACGATTTTTTAGGACCCGCTAGGAGGACCAACGACATTGAAAGAGTCCCGGGCAACCAGTGGATGCAAATGGCAGGTTGTCGAACAGTGTGGCGGTCTAAGGGGGAGGCCTTCGTTGAGCAGTGGACATCTCCAGGCTGATAATGATGATGATAATGACTACAGTGGAATACCGATACACTATACTATACAAATAGAGTAGGTACCTACAATTGCGTTTCTTAATGCTTTTTATGAAGATAAAAAAACACTCCAAATCTTCGCCATGATTCTTATTTAGGTATTAGTCATATCACTAATATGTTCAGCACTTTAGCTGTACATGTTTTATTCGATCATCAAGACTAACGAAGACTACCTTTATCAACTTATCTAAATTGCTAATCATTGCCTTATCACCCTGAACATTCCATCGTAAAAATTAAAACAGTAGCAATATCAAGGTCATAAAGCATAAAATCCTTTGCAGCACCGTTTTAGCTTTCACCGCCTACCATCAGAAAGTAAAAGTGGCCTGACAGGCCGCTGGTTCACTGTTTACCTCACATTATGATGGAGTTAGCGCCTTCGCGTAGTAACTGTAATTTTAGCTGTGCCTTTTTGGTAACTGTTATTTAATCTATGTCATTCTACGTAGCGACTGTTATTAAATCTATGATGAGCTAACTGGATTGGATAATGGTTATCTAATGTCACTTGTATCGTTGGGTCATTAGAGGCAGATAGAGAAGTTGGAATGAGGTCTGTTGTCCTGAACTTTGGACTTAGTGTTAATTCCAGGGCTCAGGCTAGCGGTATTCACTGTTCACCATCTGCGAGTCTGTGGCCATAAAAATTACGAATTTATGTTATTTATTTTTCAACCGACCTCAAAAAAGGAGGTTCTCAATTCGACTGTATGTATTTTTTTTGTATGTATGTTGCGCTATTACTCCGCCAATTATGAACTGATTTTGATGATTATTTTTTTGTTTGGTAGGTAATATTTTAGAGGTAGTCCCATATAAATTTTATTAAAATCGGTTCAATAGTTTGGTTTTTATATCAAAATTACTAGAAAATATGAAGATGTCGTCCAGGTACTCAAAGATGAAGTCGGTTGTATTATTTTTTTAAAAGCCAATTATTATTGTTACTTAACTGCGAATTATTATTTTTAATTTTAGAATTCTACCGCATGTGTAGAGTCACTGAATAAATCTCTGAGACTGAGATAAGAAGCAAACACTTTATAGGGTTCCCCAAATCAGAAATGTCAAAAGAACCTTATGTTCTGCGACATCGCTGACAGTGCCTGTATGTTGGCCACGGTCACATTTCTCAGAAGTTATAAAAGCTATTAAGCTGTAAGATATTGCATTCTCACCTACTGAATTTCAAATAAGCTTTTTATTAGATTTATTTGGGGCATACAATTAGCCTCGATATCCAGCGGGGCAACGCAGCCAGCATTTTGGCCAAATTACCTGAAATTAGATATCGTTTGAACTATCTATAGTTTAAATGGTCTCTTATATCGATTATTTCATTTTAATTTAGTTTTAATGTATACTGTGACTGTGTGATATGGAAAACTCACGGAATCACACGAAGCAGGTGAAAACTTAAATGCCAATAACATGAAAAACGTATCGTAAAACGATTAAGGAGCAACTCATAAGCCCAAATTGTTGTGTGGCGAATATTATTTCAATACTTACGTCACCTTTAGATCTGCGATCATGACCCTTACGTAACCAATGAAACAAATAGACTAACCGAGAAAAATTACGAGCACCCGACACAAACACAAGGTAAACAAAGTAATACCTACTGCCTCACAACATACGTCGACCTCACAAGCCCACGTTAGAACTAATATCACGTATCTAATTCTGTGAACTTTCAATCAAGATCACTTAATCCACAATTTATTTTGTATGGAACCAAACAACATTTTCATATAACTGATTTTCATTTTCGTATTACTATTTCTAATAAATCAAATCTCATTCAATGACCGAGTATCGAGTAGCATATGACCAAACTAAAACTTGGAAACTGAAAGAGTCAAAATAAAGCTTACATTTGAATTAGTATACGGCTCAATAAAACAGTACAGCGCTCTTCGTGTACAATATAATAATGCCTGTAGGATGCTGATGGGGCTGCCCCGGCACTGCAGCGCGAGGATGATTGCCGAGTCCCGCGTGGACTGTTTCTACACAACCATGCGGAAACGATGCACATCCCCGGTGCGCAGGGTGCGGGCCAGCTCCAACAGTATCCTAAACGTATTTGCGAATAGGTTTGACTGTCAGTACATGAACCACTGTTACAGGGTTCATGTACTGAATAATAAGCAAACGATCAAATGTAACGTATAATGTTTAAATGTTTTTTAATTTAAAATGTAAATAAGTACCTATTACCACTGACCTACCATTGACCCACCGGAGGGCGGGCAGCAGCGTCATCTTGGTTAACGGTGGTGACCATTCTGCGATCCCCAAGCCGCCTGCCAAGCGTGGGGATTATGGCAACACCCCTCTATAAAGGTGGAGGCCTTCGTCCAGCAGTGGACATTTTATGGTCAGCCATAAAACGTCCACTGCTGGTCCACGGTCCACTTATTAATTGTGGTTTTTGAATTGTATTATAATTTGATTCATATTTTTAATTATTGTATGTTATGTGTATATGACCTATGTCGAAATAAATTGAATTGAATTCTTCTCGCAACAATGCGCTTCCCGAGGGGTGTTTCTCGTTGTATATATATCTGGGTGTTTTTTAGCGCGAGTGACTCAGTTTCTTTTGGGCAATCGTGTTTCATCGTAGACCGCATCTTAACTTAAAATCAGCCGTGTTGATCAATCACAAGCCTAATAAAAGCAATAACCGGGCTAACATAGTGAAATATGGGTCACAGGCTAATGTGGAGCAGCGACGACTTTGAACATTTACAAAATATTCCAACCTACCTTTTTCGAGTTTCCTTCCAATACAGTTGTAAATTGACAAATTAATCAACGCCATTGAAAATATACCTCGTAAAATCAACAGAATCGAAAACCGACCATAAACCATTTTAAGGCCTAACAAAGTAAAGGACAACCTCGGAATGTCGTCAATGACAACTAGTTATTAAGTAGACGAGCCTGTGACTTTACCGTATCTCGAACACCCGGTAGTGGTAGAGCTCCCGCGAAAACACGTTTTTTTGCATATTTTATCGGTTGACAGTTGTGTCAGACTGGTTTGACGTGAAAGAGTGATAGTGATTAGTGATGACGTGAGAGGCGTGAACTAATGGTTTAGTGACATTCGTTTTCTTTAGCATTTGTTTTTCCAAGGCTAGTCATATTTTTCAGGTAAGTATCTTAAATACTAGAGGTCGTCCGCGACTTCGTCCGCGCACGGAAGAAATTCGGCCCGCTCCCAAAATTCACCACTTTAAATCATCCCGAGCAATTTTTTTAATTTTTAGTTTCATGCATCTGTCAGTCAGTTAGAACAGAGCCTTTTATGTATATTAATGTTGGTATGTAGGTTGGTGTGTTTTTACGTTATATCAAAAAAAAAAGGATTTTGACTTAGGTTTTTTTAAGCTCCGTCTTTTCTTAATAATAAGCTAGCTAAGTATTTTATCCTGTCTCAATTCTCATCTTGCGTTGCGACCTTCTTCTGCGAGATTCTTTTATCGCTTACTTTTCCTGAAAGCAAAAGTTTAATTTATTATTATTATTATCAGCCTATTCCGTCCCACTGCTGGGCAAAGGCCTCTCTATCCTAATTTCATTTGTGATTTGTAAATCATGACCACAATATCAGAATGCTCAGAGCAGGAATTTTCAAGAAATCAGGAAGTTGCGAATTGGCCTTTAGTAAAAACATCAATCCCAAAATAAACAATTAGCTGGCACGCCGTTAATCAAATATGCAAATACTTGTAAAACCTTAATGCGTGATCATCTTAATGAGACTTTTTAATGCCCATAGTCACGACAAGCACGAGATGTATTATGTTAATAAATCAACGTTTTGATTGAGGATTAAGATGAATATTTCTAATATAAAAAGTGAGACGATTGTTTAAGAAGAATAGTAGCGTCACAGTGAATAAACAGTAGGTACAAGTTGCATAAAAACTATAAAAAAAAATGTAGCAGATACATAGGTGTCAAATATATCTACTCGCTCATCAGCCAGAAGACGTCCACTGCTGGACGAAGGCCTCCCCCTTAATAGGGAGGGGTTGCCATAATCCCCACGGTCGGCAGGCGGCTTGGGGATCGCAGTGTTACCACCGTTAACTAAGAGGACGCTGCTGCCCGTCCTCCGGTGGTTCTGGATGAATATATCTACTAATATAACATCTTTTTTTATCAACCGGCTTCAAAAAAGTAGGTTCTGAATTCGACTGTATGTTTTTTTTTGTATGTATGTTACGCGATTACTCCGCCAATTATGAATTGATACTTCAGGGCCACATCGCTCGAAGAACTGACAACCGATGGGGAAGAAAGGTTCTTGAGTGGCGACCGCGAGCCGGAAGACGCTTAGACGCGGCCTCCCACTAGGTGGACCGACGACATTGTAAAAGTCGCGGGCAACCGGTGGATGCAAATGGCAGGTTGTCGTACAGTGTGGCGGTCTCCGGGCTGATGATGATGATGATGATGATGATACTTCAGAGGCTACCGATTTCGATAAAATTTTATCGAAATCGGTTCAGTGCTTTGGTTTTTAAATCTAAATTACTGGAATAAGTAGAAATAACTGGAAAATATGAAGATGTCATCCAGGTAGTCAAAAATGAACGAAATTGAAGTCGGTTGTTTTATAAAAAAAATACGTAGTATTTGTTATACGTTCGGTTGCATTAACTCAAAATGAGAAGAGCAAAAACAATAATATAATCGTACATTTCAAAATGTGTCAAAACCACATCAGTTCCCATATCTGTAAGGAGCTCATTCAAATAAAGGGTGCCACATTAACATCCCGCAGAGAAACGAAAGCAGAGTAAGAAAAGGGCGAAACAAGATAGGGCCATATGATAAAACGAGACGACTGTATCATATCATGGTCGTCTTCCGCCACGCCTCATAGAAAGTTTTTAGAAAAGTGCGTGCATTCGCAGCTCCGTGTCAACACACACTTTCCCGGTGTGATCATGTGACAGAGACAGTTGAATCCTCCAAGGAATATGTAGATTGCAAAATGTACATATTTTTTTTATGTTATGCAATTATTATTTATTCCATTAATTTAAATAATTATATTAAATGTTAATAATTATATTATATTACATGTTAATGTACATTATTAAATGTATTTTTTTTTTATAAGCACACAATACATATTACAATCATTAATAAATATGATAACAGCATTAAGAGTTATTATTATAATTTGCCCGGGTTTTGGTTATAATAACCGGCCTAGTCCACGTAGAGCTCGCGCACCTAGGGTTGCGTGCGTACATCACAACACACTCACAGTCTCACACATCAGTCAGAAGACGTCCACTGCTGGACGATGAACTCTCCCTCAATAGGAGGTGTTGCCTTAATCCCAACGCTTGGCAGGCGGCTTGGGGATCGGCGAATGCTCACCACCGTCAACCGAAAGGACGCTGCTGCCCGTCCTCTCCGCTTCTCGATACAGTTTTATGACATAGGCCCACATAGGGCTTTCGCTTTTCTGTGTCCACAATACATCATAACTTAGATACCTACTTATTGAATTTACGAAAGATTTTTTCGGCTCCAGTAAATGAGAGTCCATTATGTATTGTGTTTTATTTATCAACATTACATAAGGTAATTTACTCACAAAAATTAAGTAAGTAAATATAATAAAGACATAATCGTATGATATTGTAATAAAAAGCCATAACATTTTCGTGTAAATACTTTTCTACCTAAAAATCGGATAATTTACGAAGCGTCACGAGACGCGGATCCGCTGTCCATTTTACGCGCTGATCATATTGACCCTATTATGATTCAGTAAAATGTTTATTTTGGCTCTTGTGCTTTTCTTATATTCTGTTCAACAATTTACAAGAAACCATTTGTCGTAGTAACAATATCGTTACACAAAAAGTACTATTTTTAAACAAACTTAACTCGTTCGTAGCATTCGCCTCTTCATTTTCCGCAACACAGCCTTGTTGATAAAATCTGCCATTAACAATAGACTTTACTATTACAACAACTCTAATGACAACGGCGTAACAATCATTTTACTTTAATTCTTACAAGTGTTATGTTGGCAAAGTTTCGCAGACGCGCAACAAACGCTAGATTTTACTTCTCTGCGTGTGTTTAGGAATGCTTTAATGACTGAAGACTACAATTTAAGTTTTTGTTACAAGATATCAAACCTTATTGTATTGGGATAGGACAGAGAGTTGGGTGGTAATCGTTTGGAGAGCGGGATTTTCTCGTGAATATTTGATATAAGTATGAATCTTTAGGTTACGGCTTATGAACTCTTTGAATATAGGTGTAGTGTACGTACCTACTTAATGGCATGTTTGATATTGGTATTCTCATTGTTACTTATATTATATTTATTGAGTATTGACTGAAGACTGACCTTAAATAAGTCGTTTTTAACCGAGGATATAGGTTTAAATCTAAAGATCTGTAATTATGGCTCTGATCCAATAATATCGCATAGATTGTGTAAAGCATCGTGTTATCTAGATCTCATTATCTTTTTGAGGATCTATCTATAAATTAATAAATATCGGTGGATTTCACACAGCGCTATCTAGCCCCAAAATAAGCAATTTTGTAATATGGAAACTATAGCTGATAAAATAACAGAACAAATATCTATGTTCGACACATAAATTTTGGCTTGGATGGGGATCGAACCCACGCCCTACAGCACTGAAGGCAGACATAGTATGCTACCAACTGAGCTATAAGGCAGTCAATCAATTCTCTTTCCACATCATTTCTGATAGTGTTAGTTTTTTCCAAAGGGTTAAATTTACGTAGTATACAACATTCTTGGGCTATAATATACTATGTACAGAAGATATTTTTATAGTATCTTAACGGATCTCAAAGAGGTTTTTCAAATTGTTTTGGTCGATGTTTTAAAAAGTATGAGAGTCTCACTGCTCTACTTAGCTAGTAACAGGTAGGTACCTACAACAAAAAGTGCTAAGTCATTATTTAGTTTATTTAGTGACCTACTTAGCCAAGTGTTTCAGGTTCAAAGTCCGCCCAAGGCCAGGCCAAGGTGCGCCCAAAGTCATCTATTGAAAACTATTGTTTACAATTTACTTCACTTACTGTTTTAGAAACAATGCGCTATTGATAAGAATAACAGACTGAGGTAACTAATTAGTGTGATTGTAAATACTTGGGGATTGTGTTATAAAATATGGAAGTACTATTTTTTGTAAAGATATTTCGTGCTGTAGAAAACAATAGACTTTTGTATCTATGGATTAAGATTCAAGATTTTAGCCGTGGTAGGCTAATCGGGATACCGTTCGAAAAAAACCTAAGCTAATACGTAGTAACGAATGAAAACGAAATGCTAATGAATGTGCTAATGCTTAATTGAAAACGAAGCTTGAAGCCCCACTTTCGATTAGCAGTAACCTATGAATAACTCGTGGCTTACGGTATCCAAACACAGCCTTGTATTTCGACTACATTTCGCAAGTTTGCCAACTAGAGCATTAATTAAACGCACTTGCTCATGTCCGATAGTTACTGCGTTTTTCTTATTAACAACAGCCTTATGTAAGCAACTCAACCAGTTATGTAAAAAGTGATGTTACCGTTAACGTAGCATAGTTTCGAAAATGCAGATTTTTGTGAAGAAATTGAACGCAGCGATGGATTGTTGAAGTTATTGCTTAGAAATAAATTGTCTGTTCGGTAATTAAGTTGTTTTTAATTGATATATAAATTAATAACGCTGTCTTTCTTGGAGTTGGCAACTTAATTTACGAGATACATTCTACTCTATACCTACACCTAAACTATATGGGTACACTGGTACAAGCAACTACATAAGTAAGTATAAGCTTTAACCGATAACAGTGCCACTAGTTTTCCTATCTTCTGTACTGTATCCAACGCTACAAAATTTTTGTGTACTTTTTTATTTGTAATGAGGTTATTATAGAGAAATGTATATCTACTCGTAAGACGTATTTTCGAAGAGATGCTATTTTTTTTACTAACAGTAAAAGAGTTTTTTAGAAATTCGTAAATAAATCATTGTTCATAAAATCTGCTGCTATGCTCCTACGCACATCTTTTCTAAAACATAAACACAAAATCTGGACCTGGGTATGTCGTTAAACTGCGACCAGACCCACCGGAGGACGGGCAGCAGTGTCTTTTTGGTTAACGGTGGTGAGCATTCTGCGATCCCCAAGCCGCCTGCCAAGCGTGGGGATTATGGCAACACCCGTCTATTGGGAGGCCTTCGTCCAGCAGTGGAAGTCTTATGGCTGACGATAAAACACAAAATCAATAACTTAAAAATATATAGGTAATCATCACTTGAAACCGGTTCTTCCGAACTCAACACAAACAATATGTTTTTGTTTATAACTAAAAACTACGCAGTGGAAATAGATTTACAATAGCACGATGGACATTGGAAAAATATGTTAATAAACCTCGTACTTACGAAAATAACACCTCTGAGGATAATTTAAATCACATCTGAGGTAAATATCCTTGAGGTCTATAGATTCGATACGTATTTAGGTTACATACTATCGGAATATCTGGCTTTTGTGCTGTGGTTCAGACGAGAAGTGTGTACGTATGATTAGAACTAAGATGTTTCACAACAATAAGTAAAGATGCATCATTGCATATCGTAAAATTTCTTATTTTTAGTTTTTAAACAGGTGGTTAGGGTCTGCTGGGTTCACTGGTTTAGATATTTGACTTTAGTTTTATGTATAACTAGGTAAAAAATAGAACGGTTTTAAGAGCCATTCGCTTCTAAACGGCATAGATAGGCTAAGATATTACATTTTTTTTAAATAAAATCATAGACATCATCAAAGATCTCTGATCAAAGACAACAACAAGCAACTCAGGAGGATCTAAATTCGGCATAATTAGAAAGTATATTTTTCTTAGTTTTAACTTTGAGGAGGATATTAACGCAAATCACCTATAACATAATTTTACTTTTCCTTACATCACTTTACTGGCCCATTACATTTTGATCTTATTTTTAATTTTTTTATTAAGTAGGAAAGGAATATTCTAAAATGGGTACCTTGGAAAATAAATTTACTTTAATACGACCATTAATTAAAAATATGGTAAATATAATAATAATAATATCCTTCTCATTTTTTAATGTAGAATACTTAATTTTAATATGTAATTTTTTTTTATATATCAAGGAGTTATTTATTCATTTATATTATAAATATGTCCTTAAATGATATTACAGAGTCAAATAAAAATAAAGCTGAACTCCGCAGAGTTCATTGTCAAAATGCCTACTAAATGCATTGCAAAATGTATACCTACTGATGTTATCAAAAAAAAAATGGTAAGTCGCCTTTATTTTCTAGGAAACAGTCATTTAGGTAGATATTTTATATGCCAAGAATACAATGATTGACATTTAGATTTACCTCATCAAGATGCAAAAACCCGGGCAAAACATAAATAAAGAAACTGCATTATTTTGATCAACTTCCTCACTTGACTTTGGAATGTTCTAACAACACTTCACTATGGTAAATATTACATTGAGTTACGTTGATATGTGCTAATCAAAAACGTTCGTTCAAACAAAATCGACTAAAAATACGCATTTTAAAAAAAATACAACCGACTTCAACATCGAATACCTGGATGACATTTTCATATTTTCTAGTAATTTTGATTCAAAAACCAAACTACTGAACCGGTTTCGATAAAATTTATATGGAACCACCTCTGAAGTATCACTTACCAAACAAAAAAAGAATCATCATAATTGACGGAGTAATCGCGTAACATACATACAAAAAATAAAATAAAATCTGTCGAATTGACAACCTCTTTTTTGAAGTCGGTTGAAAAATTAACACAAGCATCCAAGTCGCCCACCTTTGGCTTTGGACAATAATGCGAATAAATAGAGACCATGAATGATGGTCATGTGGGAGGCGTGTAATTATCTATTCAACAAGAAGATAGTAAGTATAACAAATTACATCAGTAAACAACACGTCATAAAATATGTAGAGTTAAATAGATTGCAAGCCTTAGAGGTACGTTGTTACCCAAATATAGTTTTCCTTTTATAATTCTACACACCTACGTCAGGAAAGTGGATAGCAAATTAAATCTGATTCTGAATAAGGAAGAAAAAGGTACGTCTACTTTATCTTGTGTAAAGAAATATACATTTGTAAAGCTTGGTCCTTACAAATGTATATCCGTGTGCCCTACTCGGAATATCTTCTACAGATAGGTATGAACTGCATTTCAAGATCTTTGTTCAAATAAATTTTTAAGGAAACCAAGATTTGCGGGGATTGTGACAAAGCGGATTCTATATGAATTAAGAAATAAATTTATGTACAGAGATCTGATAAAAACGGAATATTGATGAAACCACTTAGTAAGATGATGTTAATGACGAGACGTTCGCCTGGTGGTAAGCGTCACGCCTGCCCATAACAGTAGAAGTGCCAGAATTGTGAACTTGGGAACAAAATTCGGCGCCGCACTGCACTGCGCTCGTCACCCTGAGATATTAGATATCAAATAATTTCCCTAAAAAGCATAGACTTTATCAAATCACGAATGTTTCTTTTTAGACTTTTTTTTGCTATGGAGTGACGATACGATCCAAATATGGCCAATATTAAGTAAACATTTTACATTTTCGGCCATTTTTGTCCATCTCGTTTTCATGTTTATCTATGTAATTTATTAACTAAATAAAACTGTCCTTACTAGGCCCACATAATACCTAATCACGCAAGTGAATTTGTTTATCACAGGTATCATATTTTTATTGACCCACTCGCGAACAGGTTTTACTCGTGTTAAGTATGTTTTGGTTTTATAATATGTAAATACCGATGATGTTCTCAGCTTTCTTGACCGTACGAGTCATTACGCGCTCGAATACATTAGTAGTACAGCTGTCGATCAAAACATCGCTTTCTACTCTCTCCCTGTTGTTCTACAATACAATCCAACTACAATGGTAGTTTGTACTAATCTATGACAATTTTATCAATTAATTTTGTGTCTAGACAGGCCAAAGAATCTCTCGCGCAATGATCACGACGCGTGTGAGGCATGTAGGTTGAATCAGGCGGGTGACAGCACTGTTACTAAGGAAATGGAGAAAACTTTTGCACAACAGCGTGATAAGGAGGCGCGGGTTATTTAAAAAAAACTTTTTCTCCTAAAATATGTAACATCGCGATAAGCTTCGAAGACCCAAAAGGCACCGCACCATTTACTATGGAAAATTCTGCTCTAGCTCTGCTTCTCTTTTCCTATTATAACATCAGCCAACTCTATATGAGAGAAAGAAATAACTTTGCCACAGCCAACTACACTTACCCCAAAACCATCAATTAAAAAAATCGTAAGTAAAGTAAAGTCAACTAGACTCTGGTTAAACATGAGAGAAAACGCCAGTCTCCTTCAGATCCCTATTAATTTACATTCATTCATGAGTTGAATGGTTTTCTTACCCTTCATTCAAGTAATAATAAATCAACGGATCGATGAGGATTTTACACGAGTAAAAATATTAAAACATAAATAAGATCAAAAAAATTATGTTATCCCAAAAAATAGGTAAGTAAAAAATCCACGGAATTCTGCTATTTTCTAATAAGTCCTTAATTCCTTATAGACCTAGATTAGACTATTATACTAATATTGATACTGATATAGACTAATATTAACGATACTCTTGAAGTTGTTGACCACTACAACTACCTTAAACAGATTGTTCAGTTAGGTAGGTCCAACTTCGACCAAGAGGTCGCCCGAAGAATTCAACTCGGATGGGCAGCGTTCGGAAAATTGCGTAATATCTTCTCGTCCAAAATCCCGCAGTGTCTGAAGACAAGGGTATACGACCCGTGTGTGTTGCCATTGATGGCATATGGAACTGAAACGTGGTCTTTAACTGCTGGCCTTTTGGAGAACTCCAGAACTCAGAGTCACGCAACGGGCAATGGAGAGAGCTCTGCTCAAAGTTACTTTGCGCGATAGAATCCTGAACGAGGATATTCGCCAAAGAACCAAAGTTACCGACATAGCTCGCAAGGTTTGCAAGTTGAAGTGGCAATGGACAGGCCACATCGCTGGAAGAACTGACAACCGATGGGGAAGAAAGGTTCTTGAGTGGCGACCACGAACCGGAAGACGCAGCGTAGGAAGGCCTCCCACTAGGTGGACCGACGACATTGTAAAAGTCGCGGGCAACCGGTGGATGAAAATGGCAGGTTGTCGTACAGTGTGGCGGTCTAAGGGGGAGGCCTTCGTTCAGCAGTGGACGTCTCCGGGCTGATGATGATGATGAGACTATTATACTGTGCTAGCACATAAAGAGTAACAAGATCCAGTGGTAACATAAGAATGTTATCCAAACAGTCACTGAACGCTCGAGTGGCTTCACTCTCGCTAGTAAAGCAATATACAACAAATTAGAACCATCACGACATGTGGTCGATCAAAGTGCGAAATAATTGTGCAGCCGAAGATATCATTACAAGAAACATTAGTTGACCGCTTCCGTCGGCAGATAAAGAGTAGGTTTTAATAGCTTTGGCTATGAGAAAGTTATTACAATATATTAGAACAGTTACTAGAAAATTGCTAATTGATGTATTGGCAAATCAGCATGATACCTAGTTGACGGTATTAGAGTTATGTAAGGAAGCCAATGAAAGACGCATAACGATTTCATAACATATTCGTTTATTAACTCGAATTAATAGCAAGAGAGGTGTTAGTGTTCTCTACTGTACCGGGACACATAGGCAGTAGTTGTCCTATGGTGTCTCGCAGGGACACCATAGGACAACTACTAGCTTTATAAGCTCACGCAACCAAGGTCTTAAGAACAAAGGTCTCTTGATTGATTCTCTTGATCTCTTGATCTCACAGATTGATTTTTGCTATACCCAACAGACGGAAGATCGCTTCTATTTTTTGAGATTGTGAGGTCGATCCTACACCTAAACAATGTGGTTTTTTTTTCATTCAGTAGGTATATACTTACAACTGAAAAACGTACGGAATTTAAAAATCATATCAATCACTTTTCGGCGAAGGAAAAAATCTTATGACACGGCATAGTTATGTCCGGAGAAGAAATTTGATGTCATAATAATTATAACATGTGAATTGCCAAAGCACATAGAGCGAACATAGCCTAAATATAAAAAGCTTTTTTTTAACCCGACTTCAATTTCTTCTATTTTGATGGCATCTTCATATTGTCCAGTTATTTGTATTTATTTCAGTAATTTTGATTTTAAAACCAAACTACTAACTGAACCGATTTCGATAAAATTTATATGGAACTACTTCTTTAGTACCTATTACATACTAAACAAAAAAATATCATTAAAATCAATTCATAATTGGCGGAGAAAGCTCGTAAAATATCTATTTTAAAAAAACACAGTCGAGTTGAGAACCTTCTTTTTTTAAGTCGGTTGAAAATATCGGTAAAAAACCCTTCTAAGGTACTTATATGCTATATCCAGCAGTGATATCTTAAAGTCAGATGCAGGGCAATGAAGACGACTGCTACATTGTATACATAGCTAGGCAACAGCCTGTGAAAGTCAAAGCCATAGAAATAGAATAAGAATAATCTAGAATTTGTGTTGGATTCATTTCATATTTTTTCATTTGTGTTACTAACAATGTTACCACCGTCTAAAGTATTAATAAGTAAACTAAGTTAATGAGTAACAACAATGAGACAAAATTCGAAAATACAGATGACGAGAGAGAAATTCTTAACAAACTTAGAAACGTCATGAAAATATATACAATTGAAAAGCAAATTCAGCGAAACGTGTCATCATTGTCAATGACACTAATTACGACATAAATGTATACAAAACACACTCACCACAGCTGAGCTAACAGTCACCAAGTTCATACTAACAGACAATCGGAACGGATGGGCGGATCGGAATGCTACAGTGATTTCGTACAATAATGAATACCTACGTCGAATGCATTGTGGGCTTTAGGAGTGCCTATGGTTTTGGATGAAGGCAGAGGTAGTATACTAATTCATCTATACATAGATTTATCATGAGTGGGCATTTTATGAGAATCAAAAATACTATCATAATAATACTTAATAAGTATTTTTTATTTATTTTATGTGTAATCAAGTAAATTAAGTAGTTAACAGCTTAAAAAAATAGCCTGGGGTAATAGGCTTGTTACGCGTAGGTATGTATAACTGATGGTCAAACAATATCTACTAATTCAGTTTCATGGATTAATGATTTTATATCTCAAACTTTGTTTTTTAAAAAGTGGCGTTTTGTTAGCCTGTAAAAGTCAATATTTTGTTATTATTGTATGCAAATTTCTAGGCTGTGTCTAGTTTTAGTCTAGTTTAAAAAAAACTACCGACTTTTATTTCGACTAGCTGGATGACATCTTCATATTTCCAGTTATTTTGATTTAGCAACCAAACTTCAGAACCGATTTTGTTAAAATATGGGACCATCTCTGAAGTACCTATCACCTACCAAACAAAAAAGAATAATCAAAATCAATCACAAACACAATTCACAATTGGCGGAGTAATCATGTAACATACATACAAAAAAAACATACAGCCGAATTGAGAACCTCCTGTTTCGAAGTCGGTTGAAAAGAATAATGATGGATACTCAAAAACGAAATCTGGCTTGAAATTTTTTCAATATTACAAATATCGAGTAAAAATGAACAAATATGTATTTAACGAAAGATATTCATTTATACACAACATGTATCATAAAATATTCGATTCTTTTTTCTCTTTGATTTCGTCGCTGTATATTTTATTGGGTACAGCCAACTTAATAATGTAGTATTCAAACTTCCCCAGAGGTCTGCCTCTGTGCCTCACAGATGGCACCGGGATCTTCATAGGAAGGCGCGGATAGGTATTTCCCTGGCATTTTGTCTTTAGCAACACGGAAAAAGCTGGCAGTATTTTTCCATATTCTTTCCACAACGGTGTTGATTCACCACGTACTGTCCTTCTCTCGTCTGTTTAATCCCTTCCTAAAGCAAAAAAAAAAAGCGTCGATTTACTTTTACCGAGCAAAATACTGAATTGCAATACTCCCTAAGTACCTACGCAGGACAGGAGAGGCTAAGTTTAGCAGTAGGTACTGCTAAGCCCCTAAATTTTCATTGCCACGCCAAAGACGTCCTTACTTTCAACGCCTTTCATCGCATCACGTTGCCACACACCGTTAAACGGCAATTACCACCATTCCGGTGCACCGGCAGGATATTACCAAATAACGATACGAGTGTAATCGAAACCGACCGTTGGAACAGCGCGGCTGCTGCTGGGTACGTCAACATTTGCTGCCCACGACTTCTATTATAGCAAAGAAATAAAGTTTACGCACCCAAGGGCGGATCCAGCTTTTAAGTCAGGGGGGGTCATATAGTTGAGTCGAGGTCTAGTTAGAAAAAATATCAGTAGACGACCTACACCCAGCCCAGGGGAGGGTCCTGGGTGTGAGGACCCCCATGACCCCCTCTGGATCCGCCCTTCTACGCACCACAGAGTAACGTATCAACGTATGGTTTAGGGGATGTTTATTGGCATGCGCAGTAACTTGTAGCAACGTATTCAAACTAAACGTAATCGTACGCAAATTTTTCAGATCGACTATTTTGCAACATTTCGGTGTTAAATGGTTTAATTTTACGGCCATTTTGGTCCTTCAAGCCTTGATAGCAAAGGGCCTAACACTTCCAGTCAAATTATGATTGAGTGTTGTTGGCTCTTATAAAAGATGATGATACAAAAATATAAGGAGCTTGGACCATAATCTTGTACAAGTAATAATTTGATATTAAGTGTCAGCTAAAACTTGCTATTCTAAGATTTTCAATCTGCAAAAACTAGAACCCATTCACAATTTCACACAGTTCAATGTTCATTGCTGTACAAATCTCTCTAACTAAAAACGTCAGACTGCATGATAACTAAGAATTCCGATAACACAGCGTTAAAGTAATTTAACACTTACACACTAATAATAAGGTTTATTATTAATAGCGTTACCAGTTTGCGTAACGCACGTCCATAAACGCAATGCGTACAGCTGAACGCATTACGTTTTGTTAATTTTCGCGCTTCTATCTCATTACAAACAGGGTTTAAAATCCAGCTGTAATTGTAACAGTACTATTATTTATTCTGTGCTGATACTAGTAAATTGACAATTAGTAAAGCAATGAAAAGTTACGGATTGCTCGGCCTACCTTTAAGGATTACATAAGCAACATGTGGATTTGATTTATATGGTCAGTAATAAATGAATACACACTCGATGTTTAGGGATCCGTAGCAAGCCTTATTAATACTCGCATTAATTTCAGCATAGCAGTATGTACATCATGACCTTTGTATTCGGAGATTATGAAGTAAAACTATTTTTTTATATGAAGACCAATTCACTAAATGACTCTTGACTCTTCATTGAATTTAAATTCTAATGTCCTAAATGTTGTACATGTTCATTATAGTAGATAAATATTATTATTATTAAAACACTGTTTTAAACTATTACGGTCATTTACTAAAGTTCTATTATTATTAACGGGATATTTACCGCGATTATGTTGTGAAATGAGCTCCCGATATTTCGGCGCAGTTGCATGCACCATGTTCACGAGTAGACAATATCTTGTAGTGATATCGGGAGCTCATTTCACAACATAATCGCGGTAAATATCCCGTTAATAATAATAGAACATTATTATTATTAATTTCTGAATCAATTTGTGTCCAAAATAGGCACACCCTGAGAGCACGTTGTGAATAATACCAAAAAAACTGAAAAGCAGCACACAGGCAGACTACGTTTTCATTTAAATAAAAATAACAGAACTATTACAAGAGTCAGGCAGTCATAGCCCATCTAATCAAATGAATGCTAGAGTCAAAGCAAATCGCAAAACTAAGAACTCAGCTTATTATATATGTGATATTATAGTTTAATGTGTTTCTAAAATAGCCAGGGAACCCGACTGCGAGCATGATACGACACGCACTATTTTTGGTTGTCAAAATTGCAAAGGTGTGAAATGGATCCGTTGAAATAATTGGTAATGTAATTGTGATTGGTTTGTTGAGTAAATTGATGGGCATGTATGATTTATTGGTGGGCTTGAATTTCGTTGATTGCAGTGACGAGTATTAACAAAGTTTGTTCAATTACGTTTTATGATGTTGTAGTCACGCCAGCTTAGCATTCTTATTTCAATCTTATGCCATAGTTATTGCTTTTTAAGATTTTGTTTTATCATAGCTACAGTTAATATAGCTAATAAAGTAATAATACAAGTATTCCTATGGAGCGCAGTAAATAGTACTTTTTTTAAATAGAACCGAGCACTTGAAATCATCGCAATTAAATTTAAACTCTACTTAACAATAATTGGCCAAGCAATCTATTTACATTCAAGTTAAATTAACCAATCTAATTAAAGCTTATTATCATAATTTTAAAAACAATGATACTTGATAGTAGCGGAATCTTGATAAACTTACAAAAACAGCCGACGTAATGCCAACATTACCGCACCAAACAATGAGCGTACTTATATGTTACAATGTTGGCAGGAGTGAAACAACTTGATGCCAATGAATTCTGCATAATTAACCAGCTAGATTTTGCTGGATCTGTATATTCGAAAGCTACTTTGCTACAGCTGCTTTGAATAATATATAAATCCAAATAAATAATAAAAGTAATGGGTACTGCTAGCTATTTGATTTGAAGAATTAAAATGCATTAGTTTACTATTTCTATCTTTGATTATATACCCAGGAGAGCTAGATCCTCCAAGGTTTATATACAGAGAAATATTTTTGATTGGTAAAGACTTCGTATAAAATGTGAACTGGGTAGAGCTATCTATTTCTTCTTTATCGTCCCCAGCTATCTTATTAAGTTGTCGGGTCAGTTAATTTTTATTCTCAGACACTGCCCCGTAAAGGTGTCTTTACGGGGCAGAAGTTTCAAGGACAGAGCTAAATCCTCCAAACACCTTGACGTCTATCTATTCTATCTATTCTTCAATCGGGATTCAAAAGAAGTTTGTCTCCAAAGAACTTGATGTTAAAACCCTTTAAAAAACTCCTTCTTATAAACATGATGGCGTATTTTGGCCTTTCTTTATCTCCGTTTTGCTCTGCTATTGTCACCATGATCAGAACATTTTGGCATCTTCCGGGCACGCGTATTCTACCTTAGATCTTGTCTATACTTATTACTGCGATGAGGCAAAGTCAAACGCGAGCTTTTTCTTCACCAAAATAATACCATTATGTAAGCTTTTTTTTCTATGTTTTGTGTAATAGTTATATCGATGCTCACAAGGTTTCCTTTGCAGTCCCACGTATCCCTATCTGCCGTTCAAACACAAAGGCCAGTGAAAACGCTCCCAAGCGCACGCACAGCGTTCCGTATTGTTCTTCAAAGGAAATTCCGTTTCTATTGTGTTGTCCGTCTATCTGTAAATGCACACCTGTAGATGCTACTTTATACGTACACCGTAGTTAAAATTATCTATCAAAATAGCTAAAACCAGTTTTGCTTTTATTCAATGTGTTTTAATATTCTAACATGCTATCACAATTTTATTTATAACTCACCCCGCGGTTTCACCCGCGATTCATGGAATAAAAAGTAGGTTTTACAAGGTACAGGTACGCTGCCTCTATATCGAATTACATCGAAATCCGTTCAGCCGTTTCAGCCGGAGTAACAAACATACACAGCGACAAACTTTCGCATTTATAGTATCAGTGTGATACTTATACCTTTATTTAAACAGGGTTACAGTGACGGAAGTACAATTAACTCTTTTCGGCTTAATACTAACAGTTTTGCGTAACCCTTAAGAAATACATTTTCGTTTTACCTCTATTATTCAAGATTACTAATCGATGACTTTGAACGACTGTAAGTTTTTTGGCGATAGTTGTTATATTTTAGCCTATAGATTGTCTAACTAAGCTGATCAAATACCCTAACTAGTTCAATTTTCTTTTAATTTTCTTGTAATCATTTCGTTTGTTTGTTATAAAAAAATCGTGTTTTACTCATGTAAAATAGCATCTCGATATTTTCTGGTCAGGGCACATTATTGTGCTAGTTAGGTCGTTTAAACGCTGACTTTGGCTAACTGGCCATATTTTATTTGGACCAACTATTTAACTCCTTATACACAATTAATGATAAATCATTCACTCAGAAAATGATATTACTGTGCACTTGCTGATGAGTGACTTAACTGTTTAACATCGAAACGTTGCCTATTTGTTATGACAAATTTTATCTCTTGGAGGATCTAGCTCTTTTATCATTTGAAAATAGGAAGACAAGAAAAAGCATTTACTTCAAGGTAATCATTTTTGTTTCCTACAACTGAGCTGTATCTTCCACAAATATAACATACACATAATATAGCTTGTTGAATCTCATAAAATAACATCTTTTCAAACATGAGTCAGAAACACATACATAATATGTTTATTAATTGCTCGATGTAATGTCATGACACTGACGACAATTTCATAATGAAACATGAGAGTGTGAATTAGTAAACATAATCCAACATCAACAATTGAAAAGGCGGAAGACAAAACACTACACCTGATCAAACAATCTGCACAGCGATATTCATTCATGTTTGAAAGAAGTGGGAAGTGGCATTGTGATTCACTTGCATGACTTCAATTTTACGGAACTACAAAATAAGATTGCGTTTGGGAAACCAATAGGAAAGGCATACGAACCCAAAATCGAATTATAATCATAAAATAAACGAAACTAGCATAAAATAGAAATAACTCGCTCGTAAAATGTACACAAAACGGAACCTTGAGGCATCCTCTCAACTTCAAACTAAGCATAAGGTTAGAATATAAATTAACCGTCACAATATAAAAACCACGCTAACTATTCGACGAAACGTTGCTATTGCATAAATAAAACATGAAGGTCCGAAAAGAATTCGATAGTTAAAACTTAGAATAGGATGATGAACAATATCAAAGGCCCGTGAAAAGTCACAAAGGGGAATGTTGCAACTAACTGCTAATGCAACTTTTGTGAAAATATAGACATGGTGCCCGACGTGATGGGTGGAGGTCGTTTTCCCTATACACAGCGTTGCTTTCAATTGATTGATTGGACAGAGCTGTTACAACATTCACCATTGTAATAATGATGGGTTTGATAGACCATTGTGATAATACGCTTGATGTTTACAAGGCCTATCTTTGTAAATCGATTGCAAATGCTTATTAGTAGCTACATTATCATTATTATACCTAGGTAAAGTAAAAAGTGAAACCGCAACATAGCATATCAAATCAAATAGAGGTTGTGAAATGTGATAAAAACAGAATGGAGTTAAGAATAACAATGGATTTCATATGCTCATTTGTGATTGCGATGGAGAATGTTATTCTTATTTAAATCTGACGAAGGTAACGTGGACAAGCATGACAATAACATCGTAAATAAGATTTGTAGCTACTAAAATGTTTACTTACTCATAACAGTCGTATTCATAACATTCGGAAGTATTTATTGTGATTAAGTTGTCGTGAATACAAGGTCAATTTGCAGCAATTTTATTATTACCGCCTACATAGTAGTCATGTAGTTCTGTGATCAAATATTGTGGTAATTTTAGACTTAACATTTTTGAGTAAGTTAATTTATTAAAAACAAGGTTTGTTATCTTAGAAAACACAGTTTCCCCTTCCGTGAGGTATCTCGTGTTGAGGGTGTGATCAGGGCCGTCTTTACCAGGGGGTGCAAGGGGTGCGGTGCACCCGGGCGCGGAGCGCCCGGGGGCGCCTGTCGAGCGCTGAATTTTTGGTATTTCATTGAACTTAACGCCATTGCACAGTTTTAAATACTTGTTACTTACGACAAATATGTATGCGCAAGCAAAAAAAAGTCATCAACAATAATATTTTTTTTACTTTTATTACGCTTTCGGCGCTTGTCATGCCGCATTACTACATAACATACACAAATAACAATTTTATTTAATACAACACGCGCGTGGCAAAATCTCTAAGCCAAAGAGAGTGTATGTATGTACGTTTGACACGTTGCCGCTCGGTTGCCCGCACTTGAAGCATGCAAAATAATCTCTAAGTCAATAGAGTGTAAGTTCATTTGAAATGGGCGCGCGGCGCGGCACCTGTACGTCTGTTGCGTCCTTTGACATTATTATTTGATTAAAGTCTTATAGATTTATATGTTCAGTAGTTATATGGTACAATATTTTACTAAAGATTAATATTGTAAGCAAAAATCGGACGTAATTATTTCAGAAGCTACCAAAATGATTAATCTGGTTAAAAAAGATTTGGAGAAATACCGCACCGATAGCGCGTTTGAACAGTTGTTATCTGATGCAAAATTAATTGCTGAAGAATTAGAATGTGAAACAGAATTTAAAGAAACTGCTCGTCCACGTCCCCGAAAAAGACATTTTGATTACGAGGCTGCAGATGAGCCCATTTTAGACCCAACCAATAAATTTAAAGTATGTTTTTATTTTTTTCTACTGGACACTGCTATCTCGAAATTAAATGAGAGATTCGATTTGCTGACTGAACACAATTCAGTTTTTTCACTCTTCCAAAACATTGAATGCTGGAATAAATTAGAGATGCAAGAAAAGAAATCTCAGTGTTATCGGCTCCAAGAAAAACTAACATTTAAAAATAGATTTGATATTGAAGGGGAGGATTTATATAATGAATTAGAATTGTTGCCAATATTTTTTCCCAATGCATCAACAAGTAATCCCACTGATATTTTAAGCTATATAAATTCAAATAATTTAATTTCCTCATTTCCCAATATCTCAACAGCTCTGCGTATATATTTAACACTGCCTGTAACAGTAGCAGAAGGTGAAAGATCCTTTTCAAAATTAAAATTAATAAAAAATTATCTTCGTTCAACCATGACCCAAGACAGACTGACAAACTTAGCTACCTATTATAAGTATAGAATCCAAAATTGTTATAAAAAAAAATGATTTAATTAAAATCTTTGCCAACTCAAAAGCAAGAAAAATTGAGTTTGTTTGATGTATGTGTATGTACATGTAATAAATAGATATTTAGTAATCGAAGTTTTAAGTTAATTTTGTTTTTTTGAGTAATAAATAAATAAATTATCAAAATTACGTGTATTGTGTTTTCTTGGTTGACTAGGACCCCTTTCATACTGCAGTGTGTCGTCGGTCGCGTGCCACGCTGCAGTGTAAAAAAAAACGAGGGCGCAGGCTGAGTCCCGCACCCCGGCGCAGAATAGACTTAAGACGGCCCTGGGTGTGATTGAACACAAGTTATTATTGAAGCCTTCAATTGAGGGGCTATGTGTAAGTAAAATGAGTGATGCACATGTATTTACTTTACGTCCCAGAATACACCAATCACAATACCTAATATCAAGGTTGCCTGGAAGAAACCGCTTTTAGCGATTAGGCCACCAATTATTACACTAGTTCTTAATTAGTTTTATTTCAAAGTTCATTTTTCATTGTGATCATGTTATCATTTCTTTTGGTGTCTACATAAAGAGTTTATCTATCTATCTACATGGCACAATTTTTTCGATTATTACTTAATAAATCTTTATTTTGATTTACCATTTCCATTTTACCGTTTATTTTAGATCTTTCTCAGACAAAAAAATATATATCGTAAATAAATTTCAACAATCTAATTTATCTATAATTATTATTATTTCACAATTTAAACAGTTGCGCAATACCTATTGCGCAAGTTACACGGACGCGTTTCGAGCAACATCAAATAATGTTAATATTACAAATACGCACCAATTTGAAATGCAAATTATGTCGGTGTGAGTAATATTACACATTTGTTTAAAGCAAATCTATTTATTTAAAATACTCTACAGGTTTTGTGAGTCCGAAATTTTTCATTGGATACTTAGTAGGTTTGCTACATTTTTCGGATTTAAGCCGATCAGTTCATAAATTGATTACTTGGTAATCGTAAAAAAGAAGAAGATTGTCAAATCTAATAATGATTGTTCAATTAAGAGATTCTTTTCCAAGTTTTATGTTCTGTCTGTTCGAGTTATCGATTTGTCTTAGATTGAGATTGATTAGATTTGTCTCACTCTCCCAAAAGTAGACAAAATTATACTAAATAATACTACAAGCAACTGAAAATATTTTTAAGATTGTGATATAAACATCTATAGTTTCGTTACGATCTCAAAATTTCTTGGAGGATCTAGCTCTCTCTCTCTCAAAAATTTCTATCAGTAATGTCAACGTATCACAAGTACCACGCGCTTGACTCATTTTTCAGTTATTTTATTTTATTTTTATTTTATTTTATTTTATTCTTTTAGGATAACTAACAGCTAGCACTTAAATAACACAATTATATTTAACTTAAAGGCTAATTATAAGTTACCACAAATAGGCATAAGATTAGCATGGAATAACAACAAGAAAATTAAGATCGGCAAACTAATAAAGTAGAAATGAACTAATAAACAAACACTTGACGACATAATATTATCATTTACAAACTAAAAAGTAGGTAAATGTTGTTCCAATAAATAAATACCTATATTTTATTTTAAAACGTTATATGTACCTAATTACGTTTTTGTTGGGATACGAGTTATCGATATTGTCAGTTTTCTTGCTACAGCCTTATTCTCACGCACCACCTAGTTTCCAGTTCCACCACTACGTTGCATGGCGTAGCTAATGTGTCTTGTGTGAGTTACCTCGATAAAGTTCGATGATAGTAGGCCTGCTCATAGAACTCTTTAGATACGCTTCTATATTTTCATGATAATGGTGATTGTTAATATTTTAGAAGCTGTAAAAGCATGGCCAATAATTAAGATTAATTCGTAAAGCAAAAGGACGTTTTCATTCACCTCTACCTAATTTTATTATGTTGTTAGATATTGGGTCTTGTTATTTATCTAAGTAATTTTAAGATACCGAAACATTGTGTTTTATTTGGAACGGTCTTATAAAAACTGGCTACAATACTGTGGCCGCTACGCGGAGCGAAAGGAACTACTTTCTCCCCGCAGCGGCACGTAAATTCGTATACACACCACGGGAGCAAGTAAAGAAGCCTCAGATCACATGTTTGTCACCCTCGGCTTACCCACGGGAGACAATATACCTGAGATATGAGTACAGCCACATCGTATAGGTACGTTAGATCTTTGATACTATTATCTTATATCACTATCACGCCCTGTAAAATTTACTAATTCAAACAATTGTAAGTTTTCTGTTAAACCAGACTTTTTCAGTTGTAATTTTTTTTTTCTTTTTGTGGCTTTTTTTATCATAGTAATGCCTCGTTCGCACGGGCGCTTTTTTAACTTGGATCTTGTTGGGTTTAATATAAACAAGAACAGCCTTTATGTTCTAAATTCATTGACAAGAACTAGGTTTGTGCAGAATCTCCGTCCGTCCGGCATACACCTGCATGCGGTCTCTTGACTGACGGCTATAACTACGCCCGTGCGTGTCTTTGGTCAATCGCCAGTTGCAGGAATCTTGGAATTTTAAATTTCGACCAGACATGTACTTTATGTTAGTCTAGTAGGCACCCGTAAACTGACAAAACCTTCTCCATTGTGTAAATTCTCACGTATCGGCCGGTTGTTACATTAGTGCGACAAGCGCGCGGTGCGTTACCGCACTTGTCATGTAAATCCAGGTTGTGCAAGCCGAGTGTTGTTGAACCGCTCGCCAGCGCCACTGAATAGGCGGCCGGCTTGCACTGGGAAAATAGACCTTTGGAGTTTTGTCGGGAACACGGAAAATCATGTCGCAGCATTGTTAATCGACTTCAAAAAGGAGATTTTCTAAATTTGAGTTTACGCGTGTAGATTTTACGCGTGAGTTTACGCGTGTAGAACTAAAATGTAGTTCGATTTCTGGCAAGCCAGCCGTGTTTTTTTTTATTTATACTTATATTAATTTTATTTATATTTTTGATGGGTTTGTTGATATTTTTTAATGTACTCGGCAAGAAAACTAAAAATATGAATTGAATATTGTTTTATGATTTTCAATATATAAAAAACCATATTAAATACAAAATATCTAAATTCTATGAATCAAATAGCTTTCTACTTATTATACCAAGCAGGAGGTTACTATAAGCTAATGAAAGTTGTATACTTTTTATACTTTTTTATTTACCTATATATTTTTCTTAGGTAAGTACAAAAAACATAGCCAAACAACAAAGACTATACGAATAATTATAATAATGTTACAGTACAACCCGAATGAAATAGTCTTGATAATATTAATAATTCCTGTGTTAAACAATATTTAGTCAAGTGTTTCAGTTGGTACGTATATAGGTAGGTAGGTACTTACTTAAACAAGAAATCCGGAGGTCAATGAATTCCATGTAGTTACTTAATTATAAAGCTAATGAATATCGGGTTCATTACGTAAATATACTAATTCAAATAATGTTTACTTTCCGTTGTGATTCTTTGTATATAATCATTTTCACAAATTCCACAGTCAATAATTTTCTGATGTGTAACATTTAAAGCACACAGCCCAGCCCGTGCTCAACATGCACCGATATTTATTATTCCTTGTTACATGTTAGAGTGTGTTGTATAAATGATCACCCTAATTTTGGTGTGGACAATAAAGACTTATCTATCTACGTAGGTTATGTAGGTACCTATCTATTTTGACGCTTAGGAACGCCCTGTTTTTAATAAAGCCCGAAATTCGCCTTAAGAATGTGAATTGAAACTCTATGGGAATTGATTCTATGGGAATTGAACCGACTACATACCTACTGTAGTTCTGTAAAGAATACACCTCGCGAGTACAAACTTCCACGTCATGAGGAGCCAATAAGCCGGTAAATGGCGACACAGCAAACTTCTGCCCTTTTTTCGGAGAAATAACCCACTAATAAAACAGGCCGAGACCAAAAAAAATTTGTAGAATGTCCACCAAGTTTCGTCAAGATTAGTTGAAAAATACGACCGGTACTCGAGTACCAACATTCGGACAAATGAAAGGAAATATTGGCAGTTGTTGCAATGCATGGCAAAGACTTGTGGTAGCAGGACTCTATTGCAAAGTCCTGGGGAAGTGCCACATCTTTGTCGGTTATTCAACCGCCAAGCGGTAGTGTGCAAGCATTACTGTGTTTCGGTTTGAAGGCCAATGTTACCAGAGAAATGACTGGGCATAAAGAGACAAGAGAGCGCAGTGCAGTGCGGCGCAGGATTGTATTCGCAAGTTCAAAATTCTAGCACTGCTACTGTTATGGGCAGGCGTGACGCTTATCACCAGGAGACCGAATCGCTCATCTCTTCACTCAATTAAAAAAAAACGTAGACTAAATAATAAGATCTCGTTAAGACACCCTACCTTTCCACGTCCTCTTGGTTAACGGTGGTGAGCATTCTGCGATTCCCAAGCCCGCCTGCCAAGCGTGGGGATTATGGCAACACCCCTCTATAAAGGGGGAGGCCTACGTCCAGCAGTGGACGTTTTATGGCTGACGACGAAGACACCCTTCTATTTATTTTAACTCAAATATAGAGTTTTTAAGAAATTTTAAGTCACTCACTACCGTTAACCGTGAGCTAGTAGGTAGGTACCTAGTTTTAGTTACGACATTGTTTTGGCCAAACACCTGACTTGGTCGTGGTGTACAAACGCATTGGAAATATTTGAATGTCATTTGAACTGCGTAACTTTACCAAAGGAATTACAGGTGAAGATTACGATTGTTTGGCTCAGGTTTATTTGTAACTTTATGACTATTTAAATATTGCATGTACGGTTGCAATTTTTGAACGAGGAAAGCTTAGGTCTTTGAATCTAGGTACCTACCTACAGCTTGGCAAAAGTCTTGAACCGGAAACTTCTTTTTGTCTCCTGGCAATACTGTGCGTAAGCACGAATTCGTCCAATCATCTTCCACCAAATTTACTACAGGGTTGCTAGTATTTCAAACTAAGTATTTGCGATATGCCCCTATAATTTCTACTCTTTTTGCCAAGTCTAATCGGCGAACGAAATGAAACTCACTTTCGCGATTTTAATTGTTATGAAAGTAAATAAATCACCGATGTGAGTATTATGTTTGTATGGCGATAATAAAATTTTAGTGACGTAGTTGACTGTGGAAGCGGAAATCAGAGGACTAGTCGCCTTTGGCATTTCTTTATAAACTGAAATAGGCTTGCGTTTAACCACATCCTTTTTTTTTGCCCATGGAAATCCTTTATGGATACCACCGGCCCTGGGGGGAGCACGGTGGTTATGTGGGACTCTCCGCCAGAATAACGGCCTACCCACTAAAAACCCTAGGGTGTTTCTGCCTGGCGCCCAAGTGCCGGGGCTACGGGTACACTTTCGCGCTCATCCGCAGCCCCGGCGGCGCTGGTCCTTTGGGACGCTTCCCCTGCCTGATGTTAAGCAACGGTGCGGTCTAGGGAGCACGCTTACGTAGAAGGAACCTGTTTACTCTGGATTTGAAGACTCCCATATTGTACTTTAAGGTAAACAGAGCTGACAGAGAGTTCCAGAACCTCGTTGTACGAATAAAAAGTGTGGAAACGCTTGGTGCGTACTTGGGGAATATCCGTCATGAACGGCTGATAATGAACAAGGGAATTATGAATTTGAGTAGCGTTTAGGTATATCCAATCTTCATGGTACAAGGTATGGGAAAGTTAGTACCTACCCCCAGGCCATGCGTATGTGAATGTTGTTAATTTTAACATAGCTTTAAAGCTTGAATAAGATCTAGCTAATGGTTTAGGGTTTGCAAAGATACTGGGTGGAGTTGTGAGATCAAATTATAAAAATGACGATGCTCTGCCTAGACTGAAGGCTAGATTTAATTTGGCGTTGAAGTCTTCTTCGCTTACACAAGATTTTGAAGTGACGAGAACCGATGACGCCAAGCGATTGGTAATGGAATACAGTAATAAACTCAACGCCAATTAGTTGATAAGCAAATGCAAAGCAAATGAAAAGTGACATTAAACTACATTAAACGTAGCGGTCGTTCGCAGCACTATAGCGATTTCTTTTACATTTTCATCGATAAGAAAGTGCGGAGAAATTGAATATTAACGACCAGTGGCACAGCTACAAAAATAAAGCTAGTTGCTCAAAGCGAATTAAATAAGTTCATTTAGGCTAAGTGGTGAGCTCTAGTGTCATAATTATTACAGTTATTAGTATTGCTGTCCTTAGCTTTTAGTAAAAAAGTGACAGCAATATTTTAATTAGTTTAGAACTGTCATCTAAAGCCTTCAAAATTGACCACATCGATTATCTATTTATCGGGAAACACCAACACGAGCAACACAATTCACTTTTTCCACTACTCCTGATTTAGGGTCGTCTCTTGATTTAGGCATTTCATGCATATGCTTCTTAAAAGGAATTAAGGATTAAATGGGACATGCCATGGATCCACCTTGCTCTACAATGACATTGCCAATTATCCAATTACTTGTGGTAGGACTTTATTGTAGTCAGCCTGGGGAAGTACGACACCTTTGCTAGTTATTCGACCGCCAAGCAATAGTGTGCAAGCATTACTGTGTTTCGGTTTGTCACCAGAGAAGTTATTTACAGGCTTGAAGAGATTTGACATCTAAAATCTCACGGTGAAGAGCGCAGTGCAGTGCGGCGCAGGATTAAGGTCGCATCAATTCTGGCTTTGCTACTGTTATGGGCAGGAGTACTTACCACCCGGCGAACGTCTTGCTCGTCTCATCACTCCATTGCATAAAAAGACCAATGTGACAGTTAAATAAAGATCATCAAACCGAGTGGGTTTCAGCTCACAATAGCTGACTAAACCACTTAATGATAAGCCTAATGTCACGACCGTGCGACGTACCTAATCATTATAAATGTACCTCCACAATGAAGACATCATACACACTCCAGTGAATTTCGCGTTCATTGTGATCAGACAATGAACATAGTTCACTGCGAACGTTGCAGAGAAACTCTCGGTACAGTCAGCTAGATTATAAACAGCGGTGCGTCAGATCGATCGCATACCGGCTTACTGGTCCAATAATGTCAACAATGAAATATCTAAATGCTACATAGTTGGATGTATGAGCTAAATGTCAGAAGCCGCTTTTTACAAGATTTTATTTTACACGATGACTTTATTTGTTTACTATAACGAGTTACGCGGGACGGTAGAGCTATGCTTAAAGGAAAAAAACTACTGTTCCATAGAAAAAATATTATTTTTTATAGAAAAATCACAAACAGCGTTATGCACAAACTATAGTAAACACAACTAAGCAGATGAAAATTCGATTAAATTCGATAAAATATCGATTTAGGGTGCATAATTACTAAATAGTAATCCTAAGTTTGTTTGTTTAAGTGGACCTGGGTATGTCCTTAAACTGCAACCAGACCCACCGGTGCAGGGGCAGCATCGTCCTTTTGGTTAACGGTGGTGAGCATTCTGCGATCCCCAAGCCGCCTGCCAAGCGTGGGAATTATGGCAACACCCCGCTATTGGGAGGCCTTCGTCCAGCAGTGGACGTCTTATGGCTGACGACGAAACCTAAGTTTTATCTACCCTACTACTGTTATTAAATTTAAAAAAAACTGTATTTCTTATTCTAGTTCCGTACTTCAACAGATTCTTTAGACCCAAATTTAAAAGAGGAAAGCGGACCAAGTTTGGAAATATCAATATTTTTGCGTATCGCTTCCTTGTCGTAGCACACATACGAACCAATGGAGAATGTAGCAACAGATTCGTGCGACATCTGTGCATTTTGAATGATTTCCTTCCACACTAGTCTACTACGTGGTAAGGGGACTAAAATTTTATTTTTTTTCAAGGACTTCAGGACAGTCTACCAACCCGTTCAATAATTTGTAGAGCATTACTATGTCTGCAATCTCGGGACGTTTCTGCAGAGGCATAACATTGTACCTAATGCTAAGTCTCTACTCGTAAGATCGCAGTACTTTGCATTTGTTTGGCATGACAAAACTTTCCTCGACAAAATGTTTGGAGCAGCTGGCTTTTAGCGATTTCAATGTAGTCCCATATATAATATCATTGGGTCCCATAGTAAAAGTTGTTGACAATGATGAGTGCAATGACCTCCTTTCAACTGAGTACAGTTCTAATGCATTTCTATGATTATTTACGAGATATTTACAGTGATTATGTGGTGAAACGAGCTCCCGATATTTCGAGCTCTAATGGGGATATAGCCCCGTACAGGTATAACTGCATCCTGTGATTAAAGGATTTTCCAGTTTTCCTAATTTTCGACGGAGAATTGTATTTTTTCCTTTCAATGTTCCTACTCAACGCCGCGACATACAGTAAGGTATTTTCGTTTTTATTTTCGCCTGATGTAAGCGAAGATGCAGTCTACGATGGAGAATGTTTGCTTAGAAGAAACCGATTCAATCGCGACTTGAAGACACCCAGATTGAATTACCTCATTATAAACGGCCACAAGTGGCGGCCTTGTCGCTAAAAACGAACTCTACCAGGCAAACTTGGTATTATGAAAATAAATTACAAACTAGGTAGATTTAGACGTGAAGTGCATAATTGCATAACACTATTTACGAATACAAATACAAATTACTCAAGGGGGAATAAGGTGAACGATTTTCCATACAAACGTATTCCCCTATATTCTTCCTAGAGAATGCCTATAGAGCAATCTTTTTCTTAAATATAAAATCTAGGTCTACTGTAGGCGTGTCTGTTTTCCTTTTTTTTTTAAACTAATTACTAAATAAAATATAACGCTTTAAATATCTTCATAGTACCTTTTGGAGAGCTATATTTTCTTTAGCAAGTAAGTTTCGTATGGAGAAGCGCTCGCCTTATTCCCTCTTAAGTCTTTTTGAAATGTGATGTGACCAACGAGTAGATAAGCTGCTCCATATACATTCCTACCTACTTGACTTTTAGTATTAGCGTTAACATAAAAACTATCTCCCTATATGACAATGCTAAAATAGAGAAGTTTTATAAAGTTCCTAGTAAACTAAGGTCTTCAGCCCATCTCGTTTGGGCGGTGTTCCGTTGTTCATACATTTGCACCAAATGAATTTTCAAATAGGTTTTATGCTAGGGGCTTAGATAAATTGTCATTTAATTTAATTAAGGCTGGGGTAACACATTTCTAACTGTGTGCTTTAAGTGCTGAAGTTATTGTCCCATCCCATTACAGAATACTATCAAAGAAGTCATCTTCAGCGATAAAATGTCCACTGCTGGACGTAGGCCTCCCCCTTGATAGGGTGTTGCCATAATCCCCACGCTTGGCAGGCGGCTTGGGGATCTCAGAATGCTCACCACCGTTAACCAAGAGGACACTGCTGCCAGTCCTCCGGTGGGTCTGGTTGCAGTTTAACACCAATGAAAGCAGTTTAGCTTCTCTATCAATGAAGTAGCGCTTCAAAATTTTAATTTTAATGTAGTAAGCAATTTGTAAGCACTAGAATAGAAAGTGTTTCCACGCATCTCTGGCGATGTAGGACTTACCTGGTAGGGAACCGCCGGCAGCTTTGGCTTTCTCGAGCTGGTCATCTTCCACCTCCTCACATCTCACTATCACAAACACAAATACACACACAACAGTAATCCTCATCAGCACACGCATTTTCATTTTCAATACGCAATCGGAACGTCACTAAAACCCATTTTATATGAAAATAAAAACACAGTCACATTTTCGCCAATTGCAACTATAACGACTCACACCTCCACTGGACAAAACATGAAGTTTAGTTTCAGATTTCAAACTGGCCGTGTGTAAATATGAAAATTATTTTTCGTTTGTTTTTCGAGCGTAATGTTTTAAATTTGGTACACGCGCGCCGCTCACTCAGTGGCGAAGGTACTGGCTGGCTATTGGTGGGAGCGCCCCCGCTGCGCTCGCGCAGTTTAAATAACAGTTACTGCATAAGCAAAGCCTTCAATGGACGCTTTTCTTAATAACTACAATTTAAGCAATGCCGCGGTACGTTAGAAACTGTAGTTTGTTCTGTGGTCGTGCGCTATCGGAAACGGACAGGTTTTCCAATGTTTTTAATGGCCAGATAAGATATCGCAGAAAACTGCGGTTTACTGTGCGGCCAGTAGAGCCGTTAGGAGAATCTAGCAATGACGTACTAGCCCTTTTTCCGAATTTTACTAAAATCTGTTAAGGGTTAGTAGGATATATTTGTCGCGCGAAGAAACGCTTTATTGGCTCAACAGTTTTTTTTTATGGTTCGTGTCGTATGAATTCTGTAGTTCATTCGTATGAACGTATGAATTCGCTACTTATTACTTACTAAAATATTTTTTGTCTTTTTAAATAGAGATCAACAATAGGAAAAAACATCAAGTAGGAAATTATAAGTGATTAACAAATATGTATTAAGTAATAGGCTAGATGACTGGTTTTTTTATTGTCCTAATAAAATGTGGCCCATAAATATACCTGATTAATGAAAACAAAATGAAAATCTGATCAAAAATAAGCAATGTATAAGCATTTTAATATCATGCTAGATAGAGAGGAAATTATGACGTCACTTCTCTGTAAGCCATATAAATTCTATTCTGACAAGTATGGCGCACAGAGACGTGACGTAATTTTTTGATTTGTGGGAAAGGGACAGTTTTCTTTACCATAAACTTTAAACGCTTATATATCAGAACATTAATAACCGATTTAAATGTTTTTTTCAATAATCATATCAACGATCATATTATATTTACTTAATTTTTTTTATCAAAGCTATTGGTTTCAACGATATATAAACAACATCAGTCATCTATCTACCCTATTACAGTTAACAAAATAAATTGCACGAAAAACTTCCTATAGTTCTATGATTATTAATTACTAGCTGCGGCCGCGGTTTCACGCGCGTGATGATGATGATGATGATAAAAAGTAGCCTCCGAGTTATTCCGGGAAATAAGCTATCTCCATTCCGAGTTTCAACCGAATCCGTTCAGCCGTTTTGGAGTGAAGACCTAACAACAAAACCGAGAAACTTTGGCATTTATAATATTAGTCTGATTTACGCTTCGATCCTGTGGTTTACGGGACGGTCTGTCCGAAAACTGCATCCAGACCCACCGGAGGACGGGCAGCAGCAACCTCTCTGTTAACGGTGGTGAGCATTCTGCGATACCCGAGCTGCCTGCCAAGGTGGGGATTATGGCAACACCTCCTTATTAAGGGGATGGGGCCTTCGTCCAGCAGTGGACGTTTTCTGGCTGATGAGAGACGCTTGGATCAATGAAACAGAGGATTATGCACCAGCCTCTTGATCGCGGCACAGCTGAAACTCTCCGCTGCACCAGTTTGCATACGATTCGGCGATGTTCAGCTGTCGCCCGAGTCGTGACAACCTATCACTTACATTGCATTCTTAGCTTTATCTTCTTAGCTTAGATTTTTAGTTCGGTTTTTGACTAGCTAAAATGTGCCACTACAATACAATACAATATAACTTTATTGCACACCAGAAATATAGAACAACTTACAAATAATCAGGGTACAATAACATTATTTGGCAGTACAAGGGGCGGCCTTATCACCTTAAGCGATTTCTTCCAGGCAACCTTTGGATGGCCTGGACTAAAGGAGGCAAATGCAATTTGGTCGGTGGTGTACATAACATATAAAATATAATAAATTAATATTGCAGATATAAAAGTTAAAATATTTACAATAAAATAGTTATACCTACATAAATAATACTTACTATACATAACATATATACCAATATAATATATATACATGTATGCCACTATTGTCAACCAAACAAAAAAAGGCGGTTCTCAATTCGACTGTATGTTTTTTTTTAATGTATGTTACGCTATTACTCCGCAAATCTGAATCGATTTTGATGTGTTTTTTCCGTTTAGTTTGGTAGGTGATACTTCAGAGGAGGTCCCTATACATTTTAAAGAAAAAAAAAAAAAACTAAAAAAAAAAAATCGGTGGACATTATTCACACAGCGCCATCTAGCCCCATACTAAGCAAAGCTTGTAATATGGAAACCAGATAGCTGATAGAATACTTATATACACTTTTTTTCGTAAATACATACTTATAATACATAAAAATTTGTATGTATATTGGCTTTTAAATCAAAATTACTGGAATAAATCAAAATATCTGAAAAATTATGAAGATGTCATCCAGGTAGTCCAAATTGACAACATATTTTTTTTTAAAAAAAGCTTATTATGACATTTCAATTGTGACTTGCGATATCCTAGATTTGTTATTCGATGTATGCCAGAGAGAAATTGCAGATTTTTATTAGTGGTGTGTAACTCAAACCAGTGTTAATTACGCGGTTAAGTAGGTACTTGCAGTAAAAAAAAATTGGACAAAAAACTTGCTATAGTTACTTCTATGATTGTTTTATTCATTATTTACTTAATCATAATTATATTCCGTAAGTAAATTATGAAAGAACTAGTATTGAACAACCACAAAACTGTTAAACTTGCCATAGCATTCCCTTACACTATAACAGTCAAATACACTTCCATTCCTTCATTGTGACTCTTGCTCTCCCCTATTCTATCCGTTCTAACCATTCAGGTATTCCCCTTGTCTCGTCCCTCAATTAAATGCTCTATAACAGCCTTCATTTGGTCCATTTTCCTTTGCATCCGTTTCTTAGACTGCCACATTAGGTTGATCTGTTTCTTCCTATTCGTAGCGATGACTTCGAGCCGACGCACTTTGTGCTTGAGTTGTATGACTTCTTCTGTGTCTGTAGACTTGATGTCTATGTGTGGCTCCTCGGATATTGTTGGCTGCTGCTCTTCACAGGGCTAGAATTAAAATATTAACATAAATAATCATTGAGCTAATATCTATAGTCACAAACATGTAAAAAAAATGTCCCCGCCAAAACTCGGCGCACGCTAAGCAGTGCGCCCAGTTTTTGAACAACTTGAACTACAATTTTATTATGAAAACTGACGTGGTTTCTGAAGGTCACCGGATGTGATCGAAACTATAGTCGGAGTATCCGATTTAATTAAACGTGAGTATTCCCGTATGAATAAAACAAAAACTTGAACTACGATAAGACATAAGCGCTCAAACATAAATTGAACACTATACAAGCGACATAACGTTTAAATTCGAATAATTGTGAACTATTATAATGCACGTTTACGTGGAAGTTTTTTGACTGTTTTCAATTAGGGAATGTGACTCTTTAGATATTAGCTCAATGCATATAATATATAAAGACTTTATTCACTGATATTTAATTAACTACCCACCTTCTCTGTGGTCATCTCTTGATCTCTTTCTGTCTCTGTTTCTGAACATGTAGGTACTTTTTATTAAAAAATAATCAATCGACTTTAATGTCCATTACCTGGATGACATCTTTTTCCGGTCATTTTGATTTAAAAACCAAACTACTGAACCGATTTTGATGGAATTTCTGTGGGACCAATCTGAAAATATATCCTAATATTTTTTATTTATTTTTTCAATTCGGATTATAAATGACGGAGTCCTGAGGTAACAAACATACAACCGCATTGAGATCCTCCTCCTTTATTAAAGTTGTTTAATATAGTTTTTATAATATACGGTTGTTTGTTCTATAGTTTTTATAACAACAACCGTCAGCCATGTCAGAGGCCTTCGGGCGGCACATTGACTCTGACTCTAAGGCTGGCCACTCAGCCTATACGAACTTACTTACTTTATTAAAGTCGGTTAATTAGATGACATTAATTAACAACACTGACAACCAATAAGGAGAGATAGAGCAAGGGAACTTCACAAACAAACGTTCATTTAACTTCTGCACAATACTAAAATTAAGTGTGCTATACTAACTCACGTCATTTAACTTTGAACCGCATTTTCAAATAAGGTGATATAGGAACAATTAGCATTAAATATTATCAATCAAAATCACACTAATAATAATTATAAATGCAAAAGTTTGTCAGTGTGTGTGTGTGTGTTTGTGTATGTCTGTTACCTCTTCAGGCCAAAACAGCTGAACGGATTTGGATGAAACTCCGACAGAGTTAGCTTATTTCCCGGAATAACAATATAGGCAACTTTTTATCACATGTTGATGCATTGAGAACTATATACTATACTATTTTACAGATAATAGAAAAACCTCTCGATTTCTTTTTTGAAATACTCAAGAGAAGCCTAATCCCTATTTGAAAACCTATCTAATCTTATGTGTTTACTTGTAGAGGTACTACATACAAATTTATAATCACTCACAGATATATTATTGGTGGGAACAGCCTCAATAGACAGCCTCCTCAAACCACTTTCCGTGAAGTAGAAATCTCTAACTTCAAAATGTTCTGAGCAAACTGCGCTTGAATCAGTTGCTGCCCACTCCGGTTCCCTGTTGACTGCTATCTCCCATGTTTTACGTCTGCACTCATCTTGTGGGAACCTGGAACGAACAATCAATAGAGACGGAGAAGGAATCTGCCACCGACTTGGTGACCCTGTTTTCCATGGAACTGATGAGGGTGGATGCGCTTATGACGCGCTTATAATATATATAACGCGGCGTTAAGAGTTATGTCACCCAGACGGTGTTGGTGTCAAGCAAATAGCACCCAGGCAGGGCAGCGAATTCCAGCCTATTAAAGCGAAAAAGTTGTTCGGTTTTTTGCAAAAATATCGTCTCTATTTTCTTTTCCTATCCCTCTCCAATACTAGAAAGAGTAAGGATCCAAAGCATAAATGCAGCCCTAGAACCTGTAGTACCTGTGAAATGTGATGCCATCCTTGCATTTCTTAGACTTTGCTGATGAATTCTTACATCTCGCAACGGCGCAGCTCACCATCGCATTATCCTACGAACGTATAATATAAACAAACGTAGAGAAATTAAACACTACGTTTTCCGTATAAAATTACTTTGCATTCTGCCGTTTTCTATCATTTAGGGCAAGGGATAGTTTCAAATTTCAGAAGTATACATTTCCAGATCAAAAATTCAAAATCAAAACAATAACAAACTTTGGTATGACCTATGACAGCATACAGCAATTTGAAATGAAATTAATTAATATTATAAAGAATGAATGAACCAAAGATAGATAGATAGAATGAAGGCCATCGTATGAACTAAGAACCAACATAAATCTTTTGGTGGTACCGGCGGGTTGACTTGATTCTTGTTAGCGTCATTTATATCCAAAGCACCATTGGTGTATTTTGGAGTCACTTCTTCGTTATTGTCACATGACACTGACAGCAGAATGCTATTTTATTATATATTTTTTCTTAATTATAGGCATCGCACTTTGTGCAATCTGGCAGTGTCAGAGTATCAAATCATCAAATCAAATATGATTGTCATGAAATCACAGTTAGTCACACGAAATTAGTCATACTCGAGCTTAAGTAATGTTGTGGGGTCTTTACTATGAGCTTTTACAGAGTTTAGGGGCCGTACTGTGAACTGCTTATATCGGGACCGAATAGGTTCAGCTGCCGACACTGCGCGACCGCGAACCTTATTGCGAGGCGATAAAATTCACAGTCGCACAGCGTCGACAGCTGAGCGTAATCGATCCCGAAATAAGCAGTTCACGGTACGGCCCCTGAAAACAACACGAAAAAGCAAGTTTCACCACATTATATCACTTGCCCACACTCAATGAATAAAACACCACCATTATTCATTAATTCGCGAAAAACACAAGTTTAAGAAAATAATAGAATGCAGCGACATGTTTTTTCCGTGTTCCCGCCAAAACTCCTGCAGGGGTATTCACAACTCAATCGGAAAGGTTTCCGTTCAGAACCATATTCTCTGTCTCTTTCATCATGAATGTTGATGACTGGGACGGATAATGTTAATCCGAACGGAAACCTTTCCGATTGAGTTGTGAATGTGAATACTCCTGCTGGAAAGGTTCTATTTTCCGCGTTTGGCTGGCATGTTTTGGTTCGCACTTGGTACATTCTGCCAGTATTGAATATTTAAAATATTTCCAAGATGTTCGATGATAAATCAAGTAGGTACGTTTATTTGGCCTGCTACACCTATCCCTACCGGTAGGGATAGATTTTCCCTAGCGCTGAGCCCTAGAGTTTCTAAGCTTAGAGGTATTTTTTGAGTTAACTTCCTTTCTAAGTTCCTTTGCTTACGGCAGCGAGTGTCTATATTGTTATACCTACGTCTTTTAGCGTCCCCACTCAGTGTCGAGACGAGTGATATCCATCTGAATAATAGGATTTTTCTGGGGTTTTTCTACCTATTTAACCTACCTACACCCAGCGACAATGATAAGATGAATGGACGGGAAATAGGCGCTCTGATTTTGAAGACTATATGTTGAGCGCCGGCTCTTCTCTCCCTTCAGTCATACTCTGCCTTTCCGACATGCGAGCCGTACGATACGACAATACAAACTTCTAATACATGTACATTTGTTCTCTTTTTGCCATGCAGTAATTAGATTCGCTATCTCTATTTTCCGGCAAAAGTAATATGCATACTTTTAGCTAGGTATGAGATCAGCTGTTCCATACAAAAAGTTAATCGACCTTGGGCAAAATGTATGGAACAGCTGATAAATTTCTCGCGATTTCAGTGTTGGCCCCATAGTAAAAGTTGTTTGTTTTGATGTATATAGGTACATAATATGCCCTTAGAAGGATGCTAACTGATTAGAACTAACCCTGTATAAGTTTATAAGTATATTTTGAATTTGGATTTATACCGGTCAAATATACAACTTGGACTAAGGCTAAGAGTTTTAAACATGTTTCTGTAGTGAAATAAGAAAGTATTAATTCAACGATGTAATGTAGATAAATCATTGTCAGGCTGTCAATTTGTTTATAGCTCGTTGGTGCTTTAGGTATGCTTAGATTTTTTTAGTTTCCCCGTAGATGGTAAACCTTAATATTCATAAAACCTATCAAAGTAAATTTTTTTTGATAAGTAAGTACCTAAGTAGAATTAATATTATTACCCATTTTTGTTAGAGTGGCCCGGCTGTGTCACTATAATTTCTAATATCTTATTTAGAGAGTAATTACTGGTTTCACAGAACACAATATTCCATAGCTAGCGATCGAGTGGCTTCATTATTTTTTCAAAACAGGGGGCGCCGCCGTCGAGTGGTCGTCCCGCCCACATTTCACGCTATAATAGAGACATCTAAATTAGGGGTTTATGGTGAAATGTAATAGGTGTCGGTTGAATTGATCTAGTAGTGATGGGAATCAGGACCAAAACACTTTTCGATAAATACAGAAAGTCAAATTCAATGTGAAATATTTCTATCGCATGCCCATTTTTCTCCCTGCCCTGATATATATCTATAGTTAATATCTAATTATTTTCCAGATCTCTGTTTATTACTATTATTTAACTCTCTTTATTTCACACATAATTACATTAATGTACAAAAGAAGGACTTAATGCTAAAGCATTTTCTACCAGTCATCCCCGTGGGGGTCTTTAAATGTTTATCTTATTCTTTGTTAGAATCGTTTTACAGTTACATACGCGATAACATATTTTTTTAAGAATTAGTTATTTGCTACTAAGCCGTGTATATTGGTCTTGTATTTCTATTGCTTGTTACCGACGTGTCTGGTGTGGTTTTCTTTAGTAAAGTTTTAAAATTTCTGATTGAGTATCAAATCTGTTAAACTAAAATACCGTTGTCCTTAATTAAGCGTACCTACTTTAACTTGGTTAAAAATAGATCTTAACAATTTGACATTAAGTAAGTTCCATCCACCTAAAAAATAAAATAAGTGTAGTCCATAACACTAAAAACCGTTATCAGTAAACAAATGACAGAAAAGTATACCCTACGTTAAATTATTGGAAAATCAAATATAGTAAGTAGTTTAAAAATGTGAGAGTTTATAAGTGGAAAGGAAAAAATATCACACGAGTAAGTAGGCGTTGATTCTGATTTTTAAGGGTGGGGGATAGGTTGAGCTAGATAAAAATGACAGTCAAATTATTTCTTTACGGCATTTTTCAAGTTATTTCAATCATGATAAACCAATTTCTTGAAAGTCTAGAGGATTCGGAGAGACCTCTTATGGCTCCGAATCATTGGATTTTAACACGCGTAGGCTTTTTACTACCTAAAAACAAATTAGGATTTTTTTTGTACATTATCATTCATGAGATTGTAACAATTTTTGTAATAACTCAATACATGGAGCTGTACGTAATTCGATCAAACTTAGATCTCGTTTTAACGAACCTAAAGATTTCAATGTTAAGCGTGGTTTGCATTTTTAAAGTAAACACGTTTGTTTTCTGGCAAAACAGGTGGAAAGAAGTCATAGAGTATGTCAACGCGGCAGATAAATTTGAAAGAGAAAATCAAGATAAGACGAAAGGAAAAATAATTGACGCATATACGAAATACTGCAGACGTGTAACATATTTTTACTGGGCTTTAGTCTTTACAACTTTTTTGACAACAACTGGCCAGCCACTGATGAGATATTTAACATCTCCAACGTTTAGAGAAAACTTGCACAGTGGAAAAGAAGAATTTCCCCATATCTTTAGTTCTTGGATGCCATTCGATAAAAACCATTCTCCTGGCTGTTGGATCACCGTCGTGTGGCATGTTGTTCTTTGTGCTTATGGTGCTTTAGTCATGGCATCATATGATACCAGTGTAGTTGTTGTAATGGTATTTTTTGGAGGGAAGCTGGATCTTTTGCGAGAGAGATGTAAAGAAATGCTTGGAGTAAATGGAGTTGGAATCAGTGACGATGAAGCTGCGGCAGTTATTAGTGATCTGCACAAGATTCACGTGATGCTTATCAAGTAAGTGGATGTATCATTATATTGTAATTTTTTTTCTTATTGCGATACCTGTTAAATAAATCAAAATAAATTGATTGATAACGCACTCTTTATTATGAAATAAATTTATTAATAATAATAATAAATATAACTTGGCTTAAAACTATACAAAATTATTAGAATTCGGCAAGTTTTTCCTCGCACCCATAAAATTATTAAATCTTCATATTAAAAAAACTTTATATTCTGCACGTTTTCAGGACATACCAGAACTTTGTAGCTATGCTTCTACTTTTAATTGCTTTTGTCTTTCAATACTATTTTTTTTATGATTACAGCGAAACAAAATTACCCACGTACGAGTAACATTGTATTGCCTGGGTATCTTCAAATCGCAAGTGAATCAGTTTCTTCTAGGCAAGCTTGCTCGACCGTAGACCGCATCTTCGCTTAACATCAGGCGAGATAGCGGTCAAACGCAAGCCAATATCGGATTAAAAAATTATTAAATATAGATTAATTAGGTAAATCACTACAAAATATCAAACATTTGTAAAGCTTGTAGATTTGTAGAGTAAACAACGACAGGACGCTGATTCAAACGGTCACTGTGGTGCTATGGTTAATCTTATGAGGAAATAATTGATCTGGCAAGAAAAGCTTAGTGTTTTATTAATAGGTAGCGTAAGTACGTAAGTAATTTCATAATTAATGAGCAATGTTCCGGTTCTTAGGACCTGGGTATGTCCTAAAACTGCATCCAGAACCACCAGAGGAGGGCCAGTAGCATCCTCTCAGTTATCGGTGGGTGGTGAGCATTCTGCGATCCCCAAGCCGCTTGCCAAGCGTATGGATTATGGCAACCCCGCCCTATTAAGGGGGATGCCTTCAACCAGCAATGGACGTCTTCTAGCTGATGATACCGATTGATATAATGTTTAGGTTCACAACAACAGATGCGCGTATCGTTGGTATATTATATTCGTTTTAAAGTCGGGGGGTCGTATTATATTGACGCAACCACAGAGTAATAGAACGGACGGACGCAACTCGAATACAGTTTGACAGTGAGGTTGTACTATTAAGTAAGTTCAAGCCTGTACAATTCCAAACCTTATTTTTTCGTTGTAGTATAGGTATTGCTGATATGGAAAAACCGACCAATTGGAACGACAATTTATAGTCTTACTTAAAAAAACTTCTCAACCGTTAGTCACTGCTTAAGATCCTCTGCCATCTTCTCTCTGACGTGAAGTGTAACATGGCTGTGAATGTTCCTTCCGATATACAGGGTTAGTTTTAATCAGTTAGCATCCTTTTAAGGGCATATTCTGTACATCAAAACAAACAACTTTTACTATGGGGCCAACACCGAAATCGCGAAAAAATTATGAGCTGTTCCATACAAAAAGTTCATAGACCTTGGGCAAAATGTTTGGAACAGCTGTTTTTTTTCGTGATTTCAATGTTGGCCCCATAGTAAAAGTTGTTGGTTTTGATGTACAGAATATGCCCTTAAAAGGATGCTAACTGATTAGAACTAACCCTGTATAAGGCAGCACGTAGACGTAATATCAATGGTGGCCTCCATATATTTCATCATCATCATCATCATCAGCCCGGAGACGTCCACTGCTGAACGAAGGCCTCCCCGTTAGACCGCCACACTGTACGGCAACCTGCCATTTGCATCCACCGGTTGCCCGCGACTTTTACAATGTCGTCGGTCCACCTAGTGGGAGGCCGCGCCTACGCTGCGTCTTCCGGTTCGCGGTCGCCACTCAAGAACCTTTTTTCCGCATCGGTTGTCAGTTCTTCGAGCGATGTGTCCCGCCCATTGCCACTTCAACTTGCAAACCTTGCGAGCTATGTCGGTAACTTTGGTTCTTTGGCGAATATCCTCGTTCCGGATTCTATCGCGCAAAGTAACTCCGAGCATAGCTCTCTCCATTGCCCGTTGCGTGACTCTAAGTTTCTCCATATATCTAGAAGTAAATTTAACTGGCCTCCGATAAATTTAGAAGCACGTTAAATTTTTTCTGTACCTATATCTACGTAACATTCCCTAAATAAAGTATTATGATGTAAAGGTACCGGTATAGGTAATTTGCTTTATATTTCTTTTTACTAATGGTGATGTGCCTGAAATAAACGTTTTTATTATTATTATTTATCTAAATATAACATTTTACCTCATTTACTTCTCTAATCTAGCTTATTTTTGCAGTTGAGAATGACTTATATTTAAAAAAAAGATTTTTAATGTACCTATTGGTTATATCATAAAATTGTGAGACATGAGTATCTTTGCGATACTAAGTAGAAATAGACAATATAAAATATTTGTAACTTTTTTCAATGTGTGACAAAAGAAAAAAGATATCTTGTTAATTAATACCCAAATTGTTCACATTTTTGGACACCTGAGGAAAAACGTACTATAACCTACATTTATAATTTTTCTACCTAACATAATCAATTATGTTATTATTGATAATGTTATTTGGTATATTATCAATTTTTTTTTTGCGCGATTAAGTCCTGGTTATAAACATAATTATGTGTTCAAATCGCGAAAGTTTAAAAGTTTCATTATCAATTTCTTCCCATACGCATGTGATCTAGTTGTAGATACAAATTTCGCATACCTTCTTGTATGAACTAGGCCAATATGTCACATTCCTTTATTTATATCACAGTAAACTTACATTTTCGTAGTTAGGTATTTCTTAACAAATAACATAATATAAATTGGAATATCGAATATAGTCGGAGTATCAGATTTAATTAAACGTGAGTATTCCCGTATAAATAAAACAAAAATAATATAAATACTTAACAAGTTACAATAATGAAGTATAATTATAAACAGTTAAACTAGCTAATTATATAAATAACTATGGTCATAAATGTACGAACTTGCCTTTAAAATATTATTTTGTTTAAATCACAACACTATCGATATAATACTCGTTCCCATTCCATCGAAAGATCCGAACTATACAACCGAGAAAATTGAATTGAAACTACCCAAAAAACTAAATAATAATTACAGGCGGCCAAACATATGATTTGATGATTGTGTATTGTTTTGTTACAGACACTCAAGGCTGTTTAACTCTTTGCTGTCACCTGTAATGTTTTTCTACATCGTTATGTGTTCCTTGATGCTTTGTGCCAGTGCTTATCAACTAACTGTAAGTATTTTTGAAACGTAATGTATACAGAAAACTATAAAATCGCGGAATAATTTTGTATGCTCAATTTTTGCGAAATATTGAATGACAAAATGTGCATTGATTTTTCATACAGAATAATACAGGGTGATGGTTATATAGACCATAATAATATATCTTCAAGGCATGCTTAGACTATCTTGCGATATATTAGCCCAGCGTTGAATGGGTTTCGAGCTATATAAAATTGTGTATTTTTTTCCCAATTTTGTACTGAAAACACTCGATTTCTGAAAAACAAGTATCTTTGAACCAATTTTGCATAACAGAAACCGCAAGGGCTCGATAAACACATAAATGTAATCATACGTAACGATAGCTTTTAAATACTGCACCAATGAGTATAAACGTTATTTTTAAAGGACACGGTCTACAAAACTATTACCCTGAACAAAAAGACAATAAGCTAAATGTAAAGATAAATTTAAATAAATAATATATAATATATATAAATTTAAAGATAAATATAGTAAATTTATTTATTTATGATAATAATAATAAATTTAAAGATAAATAAAGATAATAAGCTGAATAATGTAATGCGTGATCCAAGCTAAATAATTATAATCAGCCTATCATAGTCCACTGCTGGACATAGGTCTTTACCATGACACGCCGCTCAGCCAGATTTTCAATTATTCGCTTCTAACCACTGCCAGCTGTCCTATGGTATATCGTCACTCCATCGAGTCGGACTTCCTACATACACTGCGTCAATTCATTCATATACCCGGCGACGGTGATAATGGAATGGACGGGCCCGGCGCTTGCAAATCGAGTAAAATTAACAAGACAACACAATCAAGCATATCTAGCTAAAAGTATGCATATTACATTTGCCGGAAAATTGAGAAAGCGAATCTAATTACTGCATGACAAAAAGAGAACACATGTACATGTATTAGAAGTTTGTATTGTCGTATCGTACGGCTCGCATGTTGCAAAGGCAAAGTTTGACTGAAGCGAGTGGAGAGCCGGCACTTAACATAATATAGTCTTCAAAATCCATGCGCTTATTTCCCGTCCATACATCTTATCGTTGTCGCTGCATATACCTCATTATTATTTGGCTGACTCATTCAACTTACTTTTAACAGTTTTAATAGTTTAAAACAGAACTTACTTAACTTGATTCTCTATCAAACATGACATAAGTCGTACGAAACAAAAAGTTATCAACAGGTGGCAGTTCGTTTATACATTTTAATTGAATGAAACTTTGGATACTGAACGAACTTACTTTTGGATACTTAATGAATGAACTTGTATTACTAGATCTGTAGTTCGTCCCACCAGTTTTTCTGCGAATAAATCAGCAGCATTTAATTATCTACTAAAGCAAATCTTTTCCATTAACAGTCTGCCACAAACGCAGCGCAAAAGCTACTGATGGCCGAGTATTTAATATTTGGTATTGCGCAGCTCTTCGTATTTTGTTGGCACAGCAATGATGTTCTCATAAAGGTAACATTTAACATTTATTTCGTTCTTGTATCACTATCTTGCCATTGTCACACGTGTTGACGCAGCTGTAAGAGTGACGAGCAACTGTTATTAAATAAATAGAAACAAATAAAAAACTTATAATCTTTGTAAGCTAAAGGAAGAGGAGAAAAACGCGAGGGAGAATGTAACACTACTGTACTGTATACTAAAAAATAATAAATTTAATAGCTTTTACTTTTTTTCTAGAATGACAATGTCACTCTTGGACCTTACGAAAGTCAGTGGTGGAGAGCTACCTTACAGCAAAGAAAGCATGTAGTTATTTTCTCTGGACAGTTACGCATCAAAAACATGTTCTCAGCTGGACCTTTCGCTGATCTCACACTGCCTACTTTTATTACGGTAATTAAATTCTAAATTTTGCTTTCGTAATGATTATTAATTTTATTCGTAAATGTTTTGTCAAACAATTTAAATATTAAACTTTGTAATTTTGTTGCAGATTTTAAAAGGAGCTTACAGTTACTACACTATCTTAAGAAAGTAAATGAGCATCTAACTAAGCTTATCCTCACAATCATGCAATTTGCACTTGTTAAGTAGGTAGGTAGGTACTTATTACTTTCTTTGCTGATTTGTTTGTATAATCCATTTACTGTCAGACTATCGATACTACTTTCGAGGTAGAATTTCCACTTAATTTAAAATTGTGTTGCTTGGTTTACCTAAGTTATTTTTTTTTTTAACTTTTAATAATAACGAAAGATATTCGTAAGAAAATAAGCTCGCTGACAATATAAGTTGAGTTTAAATTACAGTTCATTAAATGTAATACAATACATAATAATTATAGCATTATTATTAAGAAGTATTATTATTAGAAATATCACTACCGAAGGGACCTTTGTAATTTCTTACTATTGACTATTACTTTCTAACTATTAGAGATAAAACTATACGTGCACTTTATTTTAATTAATCACATTTATAATAAATTTCACCAAATAGTGAACTAAATACTGGAGACGCAGCAGATTTCTCTGCCCATCCAGCGCGGTAACGCCCCTGCTGTAATGGGCACGTTTGGGCAGTGTGTATTACGGGGGGAATTTTCGAATAATAATGTTTTCGCTTTTCGTTTTCTTTTGCGTTTCGTTTTGTTTAAGTTCTGACATTATGTTTTATATTTTATTGTAGGACTAATTGTGTACTAAATACATGCATCGACTATTATTAAATTTGTCGTAGTAACGTAAAAATTAAATAAAAAAAAATTTGCCTAACAAAACTTTGAATTTGTTTACATATTAACACGCTGATTATGCTATAATCAAACTATTTATTTTAGTTCAGTATAGGTTTGCGTTTGACCAAATCCTGCCTGATATTAAAGCAACGATGCGGATTAGGATGGAGGACGCTTACCTAGAAGGACCCTGGGGCCATACCGTGACCTGCTTATAGCGGGACCGAATACGCTCAGCTGCCGACGCTGCGCGACTGTGAATTTTATCGCCTCGCAATAAGGTTCGCGGTCGCGCAGTGTCGGCAGCTGAACCTATTTGGTCCCGCTATAAGCAGTTCACGGTACGGCCCCTGTTTACTCTGGATTTGAAGATACCCGTACCTACCTGTAAATGGAAAACACAGACTTTGGCATAGAGTTGCACATCCTGCTATGGTATAGATGCTCAGCAAATTGACTTGACAGTTAATAATTGTGATTGATAGGTATTTATAGTCTTAATCTGATAAGCCAAACATTACTTACCAGGAAGTTTCTCACTCTGCATTTCTAACCACCGTTTCTTAGCCTGGAGGTCTACCAGGTCCTACCCCGCTGCTGGCAGCACATAGATAAATAATAGTTTAGATACCTAGCGAAAAAAATAGTACGGACTCGTGTCTCCCCTGATTCCCCCTTGGGGAAGAAATCAGGATTTGTGGATCCCCATTGGCTTCGTAGAAAATGTATGATTTTGGTTTCCTGAATTTAAACATCTTTTTGGTATCTAGCCGAGCTGTTACCTCTGACTAAACCTGAAACAATTTACCGGTATTTTTCGTTTTGGCACATCACTAATGAACGAATTGAACATTGGACCATATATAAAATGTATTATCTCAGTTATTTCAATATAGTAGGTACACTCTATGTAGGGTAAAGGTAGTCTTATACAGGGTTAGTTCTAATCAGATAGCAGCCTTTTAAGGGCATATTCTGTACATCTAAACAAACAACTTTTACTATGGGGCCAACATTGAAATCGAATATTAATAAACAGCTGTTCCATACATTTTGCCCAAGATCGATTAGAATGCTGCAGCTGAGAATTTTTCGCAATTTCTATGTTGGCCCCATAGTAAAAGTTGTTTATTTTGATGTACAAATATGCCCTTAAAAGGATGCTAATTGATTAGAACTAACCCTATATAATGGGAGTCCTTGGAAAGTCCAAATATCTTATAATATAATAATATAGGGGTGTCCTCCAGGGGTGCCTTGGATGATAATGATAATGTTATCTGGCCTGAGCTTTGGCGGGAACGTGGGAAATACATGTCGCATTTTATTGTTTTCGTAAAACTTATAACTTTTGTGTTTAACGGCCTTACTTAAAAAAACTTTTCAACCGTTAGTCACTGCTTAAGATGCTCTGCCATCTTCTCTCTGACGTGAAGTTGCACGTGCTAGAAAGGGACAGAGAAGTTTAAGCAGTGACTAAGAGAATCGAGATTATTTTAGGTAAGGCCGTTAATGTATAAAAATAGTGGCGTTTTATTCATTAAGTGCCGATTTACGTGCATGAGTTTGGGCAAGTGATAAAACGTGGTGAAACATGTCTTTTCGTGTTGTCTACAAAATTCCGTAAAAGCTTGTAGTAAGATTGCCACTAGTAGTAGGACGGGCAGCAGCGTCCTTTTGGTTAACGGTGGTGGTGGTGGTGGTCGCGCACAAATAAATTTATTTTTATTTACCTCGACGTTTCGACCAGTGAATTATACGAACAGAACTATAGAGTTATTAGAGTGAACAGTGAATTATACGAGGTGCATACTTATTACAGCGCAGTATTATCTTGGGATGATTTTGATTTTTGTGATCGAATTACTTATCAGCAGGCGTCTCGTACCTTTGACCTATGTAGTGCGGGACATGACAAAAAGTTGAAAAAACTTTTGGCACGCCGTGAGTACTCGGATAATACTGTGAGTAGTACAACTGATAAAAGTTCACCCCCCGCGCGGGCAGATACTGTACCTAGTTAATTTGTCAAACATCACGCTAGATCACGTAACACGAAGTATATTGGCAAAAGGCATGAATTTCGCACTTACGCCTAAACGGGTTCCGTATGAAAACGTAATTTGTAGCGTAGAGGAAGTAATAATACGAAACAAGATACCACCTAATCGAGCAGAAGCACTTAGGCAGGATGTTTCCATTGTATTGCGAAAAGCTAGGCTACCAAAGAGTAACGTTACTCCTGAAGAGCGTCTAGCGCTAAAGGAGATTCATGATAATGAGGAAGTCTTAGTGCTTAAAGCCGATAAGGGTAATGCCACAGTGGTATTGAACTCTTGTGATTACGATGCGAAACTACGGAATTTGTTGAATGATACTAAGATATATAAGCCAGTTACGTATAATCCCACTGCCAGAGTTACACGTCGTATTCGAGCTATAATAAAGGACTATAAAGAGCTTTTCACAGAAGAGTAATTTGAAAATCTGCATAGGCCTAGGGTTGTACAGCCACCTAAATTATATGGGTTACCTAAGATCCATAAGATGGAGGTTCCCTTGCGTCCTATCGTGAGTCAAATTGATTCACCCACCTATCACTTAGCAAAGTACGTAACGTCTAAATTACAGCCATTGGTGGGTAATACTCCATCTTTTGTGAAGGATTCGCGTCACTTTGTGGAGATAATTGAAAACCTCAAACTGGAATCAGATGATATAATGGTGAGTTTTGACGTAGAATCGCTGTTCACCAATGTTCCAGTAAAAGATAGTATTGAGGTGGTCAGGGAGTTGCTAAGGGAGAACCATTTGCCAGAGAATTTATTGATTTTGCTGAGAAATTGTCTAGAGGGAAACTATTTTCTTTACCGTGGACAGTACTACCTCCAGATTGATGGTGTTGCAATGGGGAGTCCGGTCGCGCCGGTGCTAGCAAACATCTGGATGGAACATTTTGAAAGATCCATTAATCTACAGCAGGGGTCGGTAATTTTGTGGAAACGGTATGTGGACGACGTTTTCTGCATATTGAAAGGGGACAAACAGACAGTGGATCAGTTCGTGGATCATCTTAACTCGATCCATGCGAACATTAAGTTCACATATGGGCTGGAAGTGGAGCGTACCTTGCCGTTCCTAGACGTCAAGGTGATGTTAAAGTCCGATGGTTCGATAACTCACTCTATTTATAGGAAACCCACTCACACAGACAGGTACTTACACGCAACGTCACACCACCACCCACGTCATTTGCAGTCGGTGGCCAGGTCTCTGTTGGACAGAGCGGACGCTCTCTGTGGCCCTGAACATTTAGAGGCTGAGATAGCTCATGTTCAGGAGGTACTAAAACGAAATGGCTACAGTGTGACTAAGCGAAAGCGGCCTCGACGCGAATATCAGAGAAGGAGGTTTGACGTCGAAAGGCAGCCGGCTTTTATGCCTTATGTGAAAGGAGTGACGGATAAGGTGGGGACCTTACTGGAGAAGTACTCCATCAAGACAGTGTTTACTCCCTTATCCAAGCTAGCAAGGCATATGAGGACGCCGAAGGATGTCATTCCTTTTCAGACTCCTGGTGTATATAAGGTGGATTGCAGCTGCGGTAGTTCTTACATCGGACAAACTAAGCGCACCATAGCAGAGAGAATAAAAGAACATATCGCGGCCGTCAAAAATCGCCAGACACAGAAGTCTGCCATCGGCCATCGCTGAGCACCTGCTCGAAGCGGGATCCGGTCACTGGATTGAACTCCACGATCCGAAAGTCCTCTCCACTGAACGACATTATTATCCAAGGATGGTTCGTGAAGCGGTTGAAATAAAAAAACATCGTAATTTCAATCGGGAAGATGGATTTAGATTGTCGTCGTCGTGGAATCCCGTTATAGGCAAGTTTTCATATCGCGGTAGGGTTTCTGAGAAATCTGCTGATACAGTGTAGTGTGCCGTGGAAACAAACCTACGTTTTAACAAGTGAGGGTAGGACACCACAACACCCTCATTTTTCACCAAGATGACCCGCATTCTTCAGTCAGCTCGTGACCACGGCCATTGGAACATGGTCGAAACGTCGAGGTAAATAAAAATAAATTTATTTGTGCGCGATTAAGTCCCGGTTATAAACATAATTATCCGTAGAAGCTCATAGTAAAGTCGCCACAACTTTACTAGGGTATGACTTGGACTCGACTTTGACTAATTTCGTGTAACTTACTGTGATTTCATGACATATTTGACTTGATGATAATAAATAAGCTTGAAAATTCATAAACTTGACTCTGGCAGAATGCACAACGTGCGATGCCAGTAAAAAAAAAGAAATAAAAAAGTAAGCTGGCCTATCTTGCCATGTCAATCAGCACCCCTATTCACAACTCAATCGGAAAGTTTTCCGATCGGATTCACACTATTCGTCTCTATCATCCTGAATGTAGATGAATGTGACAGATAGTGTGAATCCGATCGGAAACCATTCCGATTGAGTTCTATCTATCTTTGGTTATGGCCTCTGCGGTAGACCGCAATTTCGCCAATGTCGCGATTGTGAATAGCCCTGCAGATTGAGTTAAGTTTATCCTGCTGATTGACATGACAAGACAGTCAGTATGTCAGTGTCGCTGTCTCTGTTACATTGACGTAGTATTATTTTACTTTCTCTTTGGTCTCTGTGTCTTTCTCTTTCACTGACGGACCGAACAGAAGCTCTTTCTTTTAATTTTTCTTTACAATTTACAGAGCTTTGGGTTGAAATATTTACGTAGAAGCTTATTTATATTATACGCAAACCTAAACAAATACCGCATTGAGTGACGACGTTCAGTTTTAGTGACAAATTAGTTCGAGGCAAAGGTTCAATAAACTTCTACGTTCGCCTACCTTTCTGCACTTTTTGTTTGAAAATGTCATGATGGTTATTGGTTTTCGGTTAGTGCGTTCACCGTGAAGTGTTTGTTGAAAGTTTTGTGATGGAGAGTCAAACCCCTCCTGAGAGGACGGCTCCGGTGCAGTATGCTCGTTCGAGGGCCTTCCGTCAGTTCAAGAATCCTCCTCAACCTCACATGTGCATTCAGGATTCCATCAAGGATACTTCAGAGAAGCTTTACATAAACGTGCTAGGATGGCAGAAAATCGCCAACCCAAAGCAATATTCGGACCCTATACCACTTTACGGCGGCATGCAGGTGAGCCAATGGTCTATTTCACTTTTCTAATACAGAAAGCTCTAAACGCCTAACAGGTAAATAAATATGAACATAAAACAATTTATGTTAAATAGCTGATTTATATTCATAGTTTCCTGTTGTAAACTTCCGATTTGTGTAATCAATACTGTTCAATGGTTTCCATTACTGCAGTTGAGTTTGTTGATTGTTTTGAAGAACCAACTGGCTACGTTCATGTAGTCGATTCCTCTACGGTACTTGTTTTATAATCACATGGCTAACCTATAATGAGTATGTCCTATTGAATAACATTAGTTTTTACAGTCTATTTTACTAATACTGACTAAATTACTGTCAATCAGCAGTAAAAAACATTCAACAGGTATAAAGCAACCATACCGCAGAGGCCATAAACAAAGATAGATAGATAGGTAAAAAGCAAAGGTTTTTATGATGAATATTAAGGGTAGGTATTTATTTCATTTTTAAATAGCTTGCATTTGACTTCCATCTTGCCTGATCTTGAACAAAGATTTGGTTTACAGTAGGTATAGCCATTATTGCATAGAAAAAACTGATCCATAAGTGACTTGAAGATACTCAGATTGTATATACTAAGTATTGTTATCAATCACTAAATGTAGGCTAGCTATATTGGCCAATATAGGTAGCAACACAGAGTAATAGAAGGAAATCCTCCATGGGTAGCAAGGCGATAGTTTGAGGCAAAGAAATTTAACTAGAATTAAATTTTTAATTCATTAAAATCTTTATGAAAGTAAGAATTTAGGAAGAAATTGTTTTTTAATTGTTTAACTGTAATTTGTTTACTGTATTGTGAAAAATTATTATATTTATGATTATATAAAAATTATAAGTAGAAATGTAAGTTTGTAAGTACTAAGATAAAATTATATCAGTATCACAGCAGTTCTCTGTTTATGGTATATTTGTTTAGGTAACAAGTGATCAGATTTACAAGACATATAATATTATAACACTAACAACAACAGAAACTAATGTGTGTGTACTGTGTAATGGTCAGGCTCATGAACAATCTATGACGACTCTCATAGCTAGGGTTAGCAACTCTTATACAAGGATTATGTGGGAAACCAGGGTAAATATATATGTACTGGACAAGACCAAAAAAATGCGGGACCTGCCTATAACATACAAACGAAAAAAAACAATTATTAGTTTTTTAAGTAAATTTGAAACAAAATTGAGAAATTAAACTCTTCACTATTGCAAAGTAGGTAAACATCACAAAAAAAATTTTGTCATTAAATAAAGCACTTGGCTCAATCAAGTGTGCCCAATCCCAATCATTTGAATGCGATTTCTACCTAATCTGGGCCAGATTTACTATAATGCGGGACAATTAGCGTCCCACAGACATTAGTGCCATGGAAAAGGGCCATTCCGACTCACAAGGGACTGTTGGAACCCCACTCATAGCCCTGTAATTTTGGAAATACCTATAACCATCATCATAATGTTTACCTGGAAAATATTACCCACCTTTAAGTCGAATTAGAACTAGCTTATAATAATAATAATAATAAGCCCTTTTATCCTGAACTCTTTTGTTTGATTGGATTTTTATAGTAAGTCTCTGAGTTCAGTGTGCCTCCTGGCAAAGGCCTCCTCTAACAATTTCCACTGCTTTCTGTCCCTAGCGACTCTCCTCCAGTGTGGACCTGCTGTGAGTTTTAGGTCGTCTTCCCATCTTGTCATTTGTCTTCCCCTTTTCCTTTTGCCATCTCTGGGGTACCAATCAGTAAGTATATTGCTCCACTTTTCTTGGGTACTGCGCAACATGTGGCCAGACCACCTCCATTTTTGTTGATCTATTTTAGAGAGTATGTCAATAACTCCTGTCTTGGCTCTTATGAGAGTGTTTCTTTTCCTGTCCTTTTTTGTGATTCCTAACATACTTCTCTCCATAGCTCTTTGACAGTATACTAACATACTTCTGTGGTGTTTAGTTAGTGCCCAAGTTTCGCAACCATATGTGATGCAAGGAAGAATGCAAATATTGAAGACTTTCTTTTTGATTCCGACACTGAGATCAGTGGATTTCATAACCTCCTTTAATGACCAGTATTTTTTCCACCCATTAGCAATTCTTCTTTGGATTTCTTTGTAAGTGAGGTCTTTGTGAGAGATGATCTGTCCTAAATATATGTATTCGTCCACATATTCTAAGGGTTGATTGTTGATTTTGATTACATGTGTGTCCGAGTTTGTTAATAGTTTGGTTTTGCTAATGTTCATAGATAGTCCAGTCTTCACACTCTCTTTGTTTAAATCACAAATCATTTGCTCAAGGTTATATGGGTTTTCTTCGAATAGGACTATGTCGTCTGCAAATCTAAGATGATTTAGTTTTCTACCATCTATGCATAGTCCATACTGATCCCAAGCCAGCTTTTTGAATATGTTTTCAAGCACTGCAGAAAATAACTTTGGAGACAGCGGGTCACCCTGCCTGACTCCTCTTTCTATTTTGAAAGCTTCCCCTGTAGCTTCTAGCCGGATTCTTGCTTTACTCTTGGCATAAATTTTTTGAATGGTATTTATGTAGACTTTGGGAGTTCCCTGCTTTTTCAGACTTTCCCAGATGGCTTCATGGCTTATACTGTCGAAGGCTTTTGTGTAGTCAATGAAGGCCATATACAGCGGCTTATTGTACTCCTTGTATTTCTCTATTATCTGTTTAACTGTGGGTATATGGTCTACTGTAGCGAAATTTTTCCTAAAGCCAGCTTGTTCCATCGGTTGATTTTCGTCTAGTAAAGTGCTTACTCGGTCTAAGATAATCTTGGAGAAAATCTTGTAGATGTTGGACATAAGGCTTATAGGTCTGTAGTTTCCTAAGTCTTCTTTTGGGCCTTTCTTGTGTATAAGGATTATATGTGATGTTTCCCATTGCTCCGGGATGAGTCCTGATGTTAAAATATCATTGAAAATTTTAGTCAGTATGGGAACTAGCTCATCCAAAGTACCTTTTAAGATTTCGTTTGTTACCTTATCCGGGCCAGGGGCTTTATCTGACTTTTGGCTTAGTATAGCTTTTCTAACTTCATTTGGTAGGATTACTGGTACTGGAATTGCCAGCGATTGTTTCAATTCTAGGTTTCCACATATTTTTTGCGATATGCTCTTATTACTAGAGTATAAGTTGCGGTAGAACTCTGTAGCAGTTTTGATAATATCTTTACGATTTGTAATGTGTTTGCATTTGTTTTTCAAATTTGGTACCCAAGGGTTTGCTTGACGGAGTTCTTTGAGAGCTTTTCTAGTTCCACCTGATCTTATGATATGTTTTTCGAGTGTTTCTAGTCTCTTGATTTTTCTATCTTTTCTAATGCCAACTCTAATATTTTTACTTAGCTCAGTTATTTTTCTGGTATTCTGTTTTATTTTATTTTTAAACAATTGCTTTCTTTCTTGTATTAGTTGCAGTGTCGAATCACTTAGTGTGTATTTTTGTTTGGTTTGTCTTTTAGTTTTTAAGTGTGTGAGCTGTTTTTGTAATTTGTCATAGCTAGTTTTTGTATCTGTCATGTCTGGTACAAGAATTTCTTCCCCTAGTCTTGCTAATGCATGTAGTGTTGAATCTTTGATTTCTGTGTTAGGGGTTGTTCTGGATGGAACAATGTGGTTTCTAGGTATTTTAGGCGGTGTTACCTTGATTGAGGCTCTGACCATACGGTGGTTGGTATTGAAGTTGAATTTTGATATCACTGAAGTATCTGTGAATAATCTTGGGTGACTGCTTATAACATAGTCTATCTCGTTCTTATATTCACCATTGGGAGAGATCCAAGTCCACTTGTTGTTTTTGTTTTTATTAAAAATGCTATTCAAAAGGGTCAGATTATGTACTAATAATAAATCTATCAATCTTTGCCCACTAACACTTCTTTTACCAGATCCAAAGCTTCCCAGCACATATTCATCACTATTCTGTCTAGATCCAACCTGCGCATTGAAGTCTCCCATGAGAATAATTATGTTACTTGAGTATTTAGATATGATGTGGGATAAGTTGTTATAAAAGAACTTGTGATCTAGAACGTCAGCCTGTTCTGTTGGTGCATAAGCTTGTATGATAGTCCATATTTTTTTGTAACTAGGTATCTGAATGTTTAGTATTGCAATTCGATCTGACACTCCAATGAAGTCACGTATGTAGTTTTTTAAGTGTATTTTCACCATGAATCCGACTCCCCTTTGTCCTCCAGTTTCTCCTTTGTTGAATATAATATACTCTAAATGTTCTTCCACCGATTCGCCAGCTCTACGCATTTCACGTGAAATGCGTAGAGAACTAGCTTAGCTAGCTTTAATTCCACTGCTGATTCATAATCCCGCTAATTTCCATTATCTCCATTACAGGTCCCCCAGGGATGTGGTCCTAACAGCACCCGGCCAGTAATGTTAGTGTTTGCAGTGATGGTCAATCCGGATATATTGAAGGCCAACGGGAAGAATGCTGCCAGTGCTACTGTGAGGCCTATTTTTAAACAGTTTATTTAGCTTGCCCTGTTTTTTTGTTACAGATTAACCAATTTAATTTTTTCTGTTTGAAAAGTGATGATAGAAATAAGTAACATACTTATTTAGTAAAATTAAGTTTATATCCTTAAAATAAATTCTATATTGTGTGTGACTTCTCCACCCATAACAAGCTACCATGTTGGTATATAGCCCAAATCTACCTTTGACGCTAAGCCTATCTTATTAGTGGCTAATGCATGCTTAATAGTGTTCTAAAAAGTTTAATAACATTCTAAAACCTATGTTTTTAAGGCTTCAGGAAGAAAAATTATGACCTTCGGCAGGACTCGAACCTACATCTCTATGGGTTTCCGTCCCAACTGCTTTGCCAATTAAGCTACAGCAGTCTCTGCCTTAGATGCCAAATTTCCCAACCTGTTACAAGCTACCAACTAAAGCGTTGGTAGAAATACCATAAGTGAGGAATCACTTCATAAATATTCTAAAACCTGTTTAAAAAAAATAACTACCTGCACCTTTACAATTTAACCTATTGACCGCCTATTTATATATAACCTATTGGCATAATTCCATCGTCGTGCACACAAAGGCGCCAATTTTTTTTTGCTTGTATATTTATAATACCACCGTGGCACCCTCAGGATGGGTGTCCTCGAGGGGTGCCTTGGGTCTGGAATAAAATTAACAATAAAAATGTTTCTAGTATGAAGATGATACCTTATAATGATGATGACCTGATTCCAGGACCGAGAAGCCCTAGTGAGCCTCCTGTGCGACTTTGTGGAAGCCATGAATCCTGGGCTAGTCCTGACACGGAACCCCGTCATACTCGGAGACCGGGACCTGGCCGGAGAACTGAAGGATGTCTGGCTTGCTGTGCAGGCCAAACGGGAGCGCGAGAAAGGGATGAACCAAGACGTTATGTATAAGGTGAGTTCTTATTTGAGATAGGAAGATAGGTCCATGCTAAAGTATGGATAGGACTGTAGATAGCAGTTCCTAAATGGCGATGGTGAGACACAGTTAAAATGTAGTAGACAAGGAAAACATGGAAGAGCTGCCTTATCTAATCTGGTAGTCTTTTTTGTATTTATATACACTGCTTCTAAACAATACATTAGTTTATTGATAACACCAAAGTTACATGTCAAAATTCATTAAGTAGGTATGTCACGAAAAAGAATCACTTACCCAATAAAATATAGTGTACAAATCAAAGGAATTTTAAGATTTAGATATTATTAATCTCTTCAGTAAATTTTATAGGTAAAGAAATTTAAATATTAGTTTATGGTGCTGCCTCGTTTTTATGTCCAGATGAGTCCTGCTGATATTTAAGATAAAAAAATCCGACATACTTGCTATTTTTAGGTTCTACATAGAGGTTCAATAATTAACCTTAATTTTCCATTATTTGTCAATTTCTTGCAAATTATTTTTGCTCCTGATGATTATTGCCCTGTTATGCTCACGGGCAGGTGTAATCTCTTATAATCACGACATTCTAGTCTTCAATTTATTTATTTTGTAAAAAAAACATAATTATTATGTTTAATATGTTTTATATTCCAGGTTTATGATATAGACGGCATCGGTGGTGAAGAACAAGAAGACGACAAGACGTACGCAAGAAACAAACAGAATGAGGGCTCTTCAAACAACATAGATAAGAAACCCCTTAAATCTTCCAAGCAGATACTCCTTAACGCAGGACAGAAGTCAGAATTCGACTCTGGCATGAACAACTGCCAGTTAAACCAAAACAACCCAAACAGGGACAACCGAAGCAGTAACAGCAACGCAGATACCACATACTGCACACCAGTGTACGGACAAATCGTTTCCTCGAGAGAAAATCACAATCAAATCAATGATATCCAGCAAAAGTATGCAGCAAACGAAACTAAACCCTCCGGTTCATTCCAAAAGAATGTGCGAAGGTTTAACCCGAACAAAACGGAAGAGCAAGTACAATGGGACAAACTTTCCAAACACAACATGTCCGCAATAAAGAACGAAGAAATTAAAAAGCAGCGATGTTTCAAAACTGAGAAGACGAAGCAACAGATGAACGGTAAGAACCACTATGACTTCTTTCCGTATTTTGATAACAAATCTGTAGAAAGCCGTGAATGTAGTGATTTGCCGGAGGCAACAGACTTGAACGATGACACTTCTAAGATAATTATAGACCCAATGCAGAAGCTAGTGCTGCATTCGACTGATAACGAACTATGTGATAATAAAGCGAGTCTCAGCTCAATAGGATCGTAACGCTTTTTACAAAATGATATTTGTACCGCAGTTGACGTTTGAATATTGTATTTGCTTACCTTATATGGAATGTGTTTAATAGTAATGTAATAGCAATCTAGGTGGAGCAATATTTTATATTAATTTTATTTGTAATGACGGCAATCAGAAGTATCGATAGATTTGTTAGAGAAAAGAGGCAGCCATAAATAACCAATCAGTATAAATATTTCCTACAGTTACAAACAAAGAATATTGGAGCACTTTTGTCCATTACATTACTAGGTTAGTAATTGTGCACCCATAAGGCGTTATACAAAGCGTTCACTGTCAGTTTGTTTGCGCTACCTATTTTGAGATATACCTTTTGTATTTTAATAGATATCCGATTGAAATTTCCGCAAAATAATGTGTTATTCTAGCGGATTTCTTAATAAATATTAAGGAGAGTTCCCATACAAGAAACTGTCCTATCCTTAATCCGGTGAGTGATTCTTCACTCACCGGATTCCCTTTTAAAACGGTAGTACAAAGGAGCTCCAAACTTGTTCTGATTGTAGAGCAAACTCTAAAGTATGGCAACACATAACGAAATCCTGCCAAATGCAAGTTGGTCTCATTCTCATCTAAAAGAAACTGAACTGAACCAAAGAACGAAAGAACAAGTGTTTTGGTAAAGAATGTATTCTGCGATTGGACGGAACTCTCGGTGCGCGAGTCTGATCCGCACTTGACCGATTTTATTTGTCGCTATTGACTCGCTGATTTTCTTAATTACTAATTAATCTAATTTAATAATGAACAACCAATTTATAGCAACCTATTGGCTTTATCTTTTATACACTATCACAGTTTCCATCACAAACTAACAAATATAAGATCAACCTGTATTAGCCAGGGCGGGGGCGTTGAGGGGCAACGCCCTACCTTAAAATTATTAAAATAAGCTAAGTATTGTGTAGCGCCCTACCTGTAACAACAGCTGCCCTACCTTAAATTCAGGTCTAGCTACGGCCCTGGCCAGGTAGCTTCTCAACTGCTAAACTTTATTGATCAAATTTAAATGTAACTATGATTAAAGTACCAATGTTTCGACAATACAGCAATAGGCCAATGTTAAATGTGTGTGCGAGTGCTATTTGAAATGTTTCAGCTGTTCACATTGTTGGAACGGAAATGAACTCAGCTGTTTTAGCATAAAGTTGATATTTGCGTATGTGTGTGTTTCTCTATAAAGCGATATTTTTTCATTGTTGCCAATTATATGATAAATATTTTAAAATTTGATCACTGAGCTTGATTGATGGTTAGAAATTAAATTAGGTGTACTAAGATATTCTGTGGAATAGCGACGTCTTTAACAAGTAATTAGCAAATGTTTTATAAGCCACACTCAATTAGCAGTGTATAAACGGCATACTTAGTCAATTCATATAAACCATTTCAATTCTTCACTAATGAATTTTCTGATACTTAAAAGCTTCTTCAATGTGTTTATCTTCCTTCTCATAACAATAATTTCCATTCATTCATATGACACATAAATCGTACATGAAATATGTTTTATCGTCGTTACATTTAAATTGAGGGTAGTTAGTAAAAATGTACAACAGTAAATAATGAGGCTGTCACTGAAATGTAAACTATGAGATCAATCTGACACTGGACAATGACTAGAGTATTTGGCGTCCCACTGAATCATCATCCAGAAGACGTCCATTGCTAAACGAAGGCCTCGGCCATGGAGCGCCGCGTTGTGCGACAACCACAGGTTGCCCGCGACTCTCACACTTTCGACATATTCAGAAGTCGTCGGTCCACCTGACTAACGCCTACTACGCTGCGTGTTCCGATGCATGGTCGCCACTCAAGAACCTTGTATAGACCATCAACTATAGCAAATATGTATGGAATTTTAGTTTACAATGCGCATTAGTCACGGTTTTATACCGGGTGGTTAGTTTGAACACCGTTATCCTTCTAGGATATCATTGTTCTCATCATTATGAACAACTTTTACTATGGGGCCAACCCTGAAATCACGAAAAAAAACCAGCTGTTTCATACAAAAAGGTTCATCGATCTTGGACAAAATGTATGGAACAGCTGTTTTTTTTCGTGATTTCAGGGTTGGCCCCATAGTAAAAGTTGTTCATAATGATGAGAACAATGATATCCTAGAAGGATAACGGTGTTCAAACTAACCACCCTGTATATACGTTGCATAGATTAGAGTGTTAGTAAAACCAATAGTCAAGAAATATTCGAAGCAGATTTTTATCTACTTTAATTTTTCATTGAGTGCACAGAGTACTTTGTTTTCCAAATGTGCATATTTAGAAAACGGAAGTAACTAAATACCTGACTCTCATTCACAGAAATCTTAGTACATATGTATTAATTGTGTATATTTGGCATAACGTTTGCAAAAAGACAGGCTTCAAGGCCACGCCAAATTGAACAGTCTGTCTTAACCTAAATTTATTATAATATTTGATACTTTTAAATTCTAAATTTATTGCTCATTGTAAAAAATACATTTAAATGTTGACCAATTTTTCATAAATTTGGCTGTTTATCATCTAAACAACTTTGACTTTGATCTCGAAATTTTTTAATTGTCGTTTGATTTAAATGTATGTCTCCTATGTTATGTAAAACACTGCCAGATGATGCTTTACCCTGTCACTGACAGTTTTAAAATGTAAGTTACAGTAAGCGAAACTAAACTTAGCAGATTACACTGAAACTTAAAACACGCGTTTAGGGCCGGGTTCCACCTAAGCGATAAAAGAGTGGTAATATAATATATTTACAACAACATTTCATGTTAATCCGGATCGGATATGTCGACTGTTAATAGTTATTTATGATAATGGTGCGGTAAGTTGGATTTTAACAACGAGTAGACGAATGCAATGTAATATTCGATCGATGTATACAGGCATCGTAAATGCATTTATTGAGCAAATGTGTTGTAACAAAATAGTTACCTATATAATATCTTTGCCAGTTATTTAAACGCCAAGCAGCGGTGCAAGCATTACTATTTATCGGTTTGAGGGCAACGTTAACATGTAAATTACTGGTCATGAGGAGATTTGACATCTTATATCTTAGGGTGACGAGTACAGTGCAAGTTCACAATTCTGGCATTGCTAATGTTATGGGCAGGCGTGATGCTTACCAAAAGTTGATCGTATCGCTCGACTCGTTAAACCATAGCAAAAAAATAAAGAAATTAAATCGTTCTAAAATGGTTGCGATTTCTTACTCGCACACAATGTGTGAAAAAAGATGAGAGTTTTGATTGTAGTCTAGTCCTGTCAGTCTGTCGGCTTATTGAGTGGAACATGTTTTGTTTCAATCGGAAGTTCTTAAGAGTTTAGAGTATAGACCCAAATTGGCTTTATTCGGGTTAATGTTTTGCCAAATGTATGTAAATACGACAGCACTGAAAAAAATTTATGTTAATTTAGATCAAATTTCCTAGTTGGCTATTGTTTCGAAAACACGTTTGCGAATGATTTTCTCGATAGAAAAACATCGTAAAATAACTAATTTCTAAGTCAATTTGTCTTTGTATTTTTGTATGAAGACACATAACCAAAATTAGCAAAGGTTACGAGTAATACTTTAATCTATCTTACTATAGAACTAGTTTTTTTTACGCAATAACTTTATTGCAATTCATTATTTTCAAACGCAATTAATGTACGAAACGGGCCGCGAGCGCGCCGGCTTCTCTTTTTTACCTATGTAATTAGACAGAGACCACAGACGCGCGGAGGATCAGCTATTGTCAGCGTCTTAGGCACCTAATTTCGGAAAATAATGTAAAGTGCGTAATCTAGCGACGCAACCTTTAATGTAACGACGTATCTAATTATAATAAATTATCAGAGCAGTTTGAATAACGTTCACCGTTTCCGCCAAGTTAACGTTCCATAACTCATTTATAAACATCTCTTAGGTGAATACTGGCCCTTATAGTGTTAAAAAAAACAAGCTAAGTACAGTCAACAAGAAAAAACGTAACTTATATTTTTCAACTTATTAATTTGATCACACCTGTGACTGCGTATTCTCAATTTTTAAACTCCACTATAATGATCCTAAATAATGTATGTAGATTTTATATGGTTGATGATTAGCTATTAATAGTTTATATAAACCAGTCGAATATTTAATGGCTAGCGGGGAAATGGTCTTAAAGATTTAAAGTATGTGTCCTCATTTAAAAATCAGATATTATGTTTCAACAAATTATGCGTAAAGCTCGATGTTCATTAAAGTGATACGCGATACGAATTTCTCTGGGATGTATTTAGTCACATTCAAGTGTTTGTTAAGAATGATTGTGTCACAGATGGACACCGAGCCTAAAACACACTGTTTAAACTAAGGCGTCATTCCCCGCTAGGTGGTGTTCCTTTTGTGCAATCCTAATTTCTTATTAGTCATTTTACTTATGTATTTTATAGTTGTATAGTGATCATATTTTATATCCAGTTATATCTAAACATGGTAAAGAACCAACGACGATAAATACAAGTATGTACGATACTTACAAGTATGTCGTACATACATCATACAAGTATGTACGACGATAAATACAACTTGTATTTATCGTCGTTGTAAAGAACAAGTGAATGTCTAATGATTAAAAAGAAATATAACTTTTAACATATTTTTGACGGACTCGTTCGTTTGTTTCTAGCCCTCCACCGTCCAACCAACGAGATAGAAAGAGAGAGTAAAAATATTTCCTGCTCTTTCGCTTTCGTTGGTCCGTTGTGGTTTTACTCGCAAGTCTGTTATATAGTACCATATTTTTTTTCTTTTTGATTAGACTTTTTTTTAAAGATTTTAGTCTCGATTAATAATGCGTAATAAAATTTTGTATGGATTCGTTATTAGGCAGCAAGTACTTCGAATTCCATGTACATTTAATACTTACTTTTTTAAAGTTAAGGTTTTTTAAATAGTTTTTTACAATTTTGTGAGTTTATAAATATTGTTTAACCGATGGCATTTATTTTGTTGAGTGTTTGTGTATAGTTTTAGATGTGCTATGTTTTACATTAGTTTGTTTAAATTTGTATTCGCAAAGTATTCCTTATTATGATTAAATAGTTTTAGCTTGACGACTGCTATTATAAATTAATTGTGTTCACTGAGTAGTAATGGCATGCTCATTGACTGGAAAGCACGATTTTTGTTCCTGTTTGATCACGCATGGAGAACACCATTAAAATGGGCGGCTGCTTACCATTATGCGGATGGTCTGCTTGTTACCCACTCTTTTCATAAACATATAAAAGCAACAAAGTGCCTATGCTTTTTTTTTGAATAAATCTGCACTAAGTATTCAATATAAAGTTTAGAAAAGTAAATACCTATTTAGTTTAAACCTTGTACTTACCATAAAAAATATATTTTTCATCACACTTGCTCGTAAAGTGGGTCTTATTGCATCGGTTTTAGGCTCATAATCCAAGCTATTACGCACGGGTGCTTTTTACTTTACATTACGGCACATGGTGCTATAATAGGTATAACCCGGTAAAGTCAAGTTTGTACGTGACTGCAATTAGACGTACGTATACGAAGCACTCTTAATATAGCCGGGTAATACTTACAGTTTTTTTGTAATACCAACAAAGAGTTCTTATGCCGCTGAAGTAAATGTCAACCTGCGCGCGCATTACTGATTTGGGCGCCGTTTTCCGCAAATGTATGTTGACGTTTTCGCTGTGTGGTAGATTATTATCAAAAAAAAATGTATTTTCCTCGCAAGTGTGACGAAAACAGTCGTATGGAACTCTTGTGCTATTAGTCATTACGCTCTCGGCTTCCTTATCGCGCTCGCCTGCGGCTCGCGCGCATAATACCGCCTCTAGTGTAGTGACCAACATAGCACACTCGTATCATAATGTACTATTTCCATATTAATATTTTCCTATTACAGATTATAATTAACAGAGTGCCATTGGAACCTATTTATTTTATAATAGCAGTTATGTTTTTTATTATAAAGTTCGCGTTTCCCTGTATGCTAATAAAATTATGCTACAATCGATGTTCCTTTGCATACCTAGTTTTAATTTTATTGTAAAAAGTATTCACTGTATCATATTTGTGTGTTTTAAGTGGTTCAGTTTGTATTCATGTATAACGTTTATATTTTTAGATAAAAACATATACAGTGATACGGAATTTCCTGTTTTATCAAAACGCCTTTTCAAATTTCAGTTTTTATAAAAATTTAATGTACCTACATGATTTAAAATCTACAAGTAATCTCAAATTCGTTTTAGAAATCGGTACCTATGTATTTTTAATTTTATTTGAAGCATTTATTGGATTTATATTTCATTATGAACGTTTAAGGTCTCTGTTCACTGTATCGACTATGACAAAAGGCTGGCTTAGCCTCGCCTACAATGACACGACCGAAGTCACAATGTAGACGTAATACAAACAATTTATTTTGTATGCAATAATGCCTAAGAGAACGTTCCGTCACCGAGAAACGCCGTAGCGTGCCTTGAATAGACCGACATCAAATTCACGACGATACGATTTGTTAATTTTATATTTAATTCATTGAAACGTGTTAGTGAGCAGATTGTCGTGTCGTCTTGTTACGTTCTTGATACATAATATGGCCCGATGTAGTGGACAGAGACCTTAATTGCTATTTACCATAACATTGAACCGAAATGTAATGGAATGGATAACAGATCTCTTGTTTACAGTATTTAAATTACATGTAATTTACAAGACTGGTTTAACTTCTTTTATTTACTACGTTTATATTTTATCTGCTACTATTTTAGACGTAGACAGATTTTCTAATTTTTCTATAAGTGTATTCGCACAGGGACCACGTCCACACAGGGACCACGTGCTACAGTTGTAAAACTCCCGCCACCTAAAACTGTGTAACGACCACTGTGTGACGACCACTGTGTAACGACCACTGTAACAACCACTGTGTGACGACCACTGTGTAACGACCACTGTAACAACCACTGTGTGACGACCACTGTAACAACCACTGTGTGACGACCACTGTGTGACGACCACTGTGTGACGACCACTGTGTGACGACCACTGTGTAACAACCACTGTGTAACGACCACTGTGTAACGACCACTGTGTGACGACCACCAGCGACAACAGTGTCCGGCGTCAAGAAATCCAAATAGGCGAAGTCGAGAGTCGCAAAGCTACTTATTGGGGACACTTTTAACTGGTAAACATTTGTCGTGCTCGTGGTATGTCCAAAATTAATAAAGCGCCGATTTGTTTAATATTTTTATTGAAAACAGGCACATACACAATACACAATTTCATAAAAATTTATACTTTTGTAAATAATAGAAATGTAGGTATTTGCAGGCTTAAAATAGCGCTTATATTACAGGCAAATTTTCATTTAGGGCTGACTAATTTCTCTGCAAAAATAAATTGTTTGATTCTAACTTCCTGAGTTTCAGGAGACCAAATACGCACAATTTATTTGTCTGATTTGAAAATTATCAGTATGGTCGTAACAGCTGTAACTTCTGATGTCTCATAGGTTTCTTAGGCGGCAGCTTGGGTACGTTGCGGGGGACGACACCTGCTTCTGACAATATGGTTTTACTGAGCATGCTGTTCAGTTCCTCATCATGGCGAATGGCTAACAGTAAGTGACGCGGTGATATCCTGAAAGTTGGATATTGTTGATTATACAATGTACTTCAATAGGTTGGTGTAAAACCACAGAAGAGATATTAATGCTACGTAAAACTAGAATTTATACAGCGACAGTGATAATGGAATGGACGGGCCCAGCGCTTGCAAATCGTTCAAAATTAACAAGTCAACACAATCAAGCATACCTAGCTAAAAGTATTCATATTACATTTGCCATAAAATAGAGATGGCGGATCTAATTATTGCATGACAAAGAGAGAACACATGTACATGTATTAGAAGTTTGTGTTTGTACGGCTCGCATGTCGCAAAGACAGTATGACTGACGCGAGAGGAGAGCCGGCGCTCAACATATAGTCTTCAAAATCCGTGCGCTTATTTCCCGTCCATTCATTTTATCATTGTCGCTGATTTTATAGTGGACTATTTTCACTCTGTATAGGCACAGACGAAATAATAGTACCACGTATAGTACCTTGTGTATATCGTCGTTGGCAGTACCCACTTCTTTCTCTATGATTAAGATTAGCTGTATGTAGCTGTGTGGGCAATGGCTCAAAACTAGAGGACTGGCATTTCTGTTTGGGCGCTGTCTAGTCCGGCCGCAAATTAAGAGACGTCTTTCTCGCGCGCGCCGTCCGACCGTAACTCACTGCGCACAATTAACATTAACAGGTGCGAGCGAGACGGCCGTCACGAGAAATTTCTTACGGTGTGCGAGAGCGCCTTCGAACGCGACCGTCCGGTTTTTCTTATAGTGTGCGTCCGCTCCTTAATGCTTGTAGCAGATTTTTCAATTACCAATTCAATTGCCTTTTAATTACTTTCATGTTTTGTTTAGAATAGGAAAAACAGTGGGTGTGTTTTGGAATTCGACAGCAGTACCTACCCTCAACTAAATGGAAACTGATCATGAAGAAAGTATATAATTATTAATGGTTACGCTTCATATTTCGGTCGGTAATTGTTTTTACAACACATTTTCTCTAAAAATGCATTTACGAAGCCTGTATACATCGCCCGAAAGTTAAACATTACGCACCATACAACTAGGCGTACTCTTAGCTAGGCGTGCGGTAAACCTAATTTACCAAACACGCCTAGTTGTATAGTGCCGTGCGTATCCTTTGCGGTATTTTTTAATTTCTATAAAAATATATAAGAATTCCACCAAGGAGTTTCACATTACGGTAATAAATAACCAGGGGCCTCATTTTTGAACCGTGCGCAAAGTTGCGCATGCGACAGGAGCCGACTTTTAATCGATATTGAACATTATTCCAAACAATATCGTTCGAAGGTCAGCTCCTTTCGCATGCGTTACGCTTGCGTACGATTCAAAAATAAGGCCCCTGAATGATCGAACCTCCTTGGAAGCGGTTTTGCTCGATACGTTTGTCACTATATACTATACTATATTGTCACCATACTTAATATAAAACGAGACGAAAGATGTAGTTCTAATTTTTACCACGCGCACGTAGCGCCATTTCATCTTTCCTCCTAGGAGGATTATGGCGTCGCACTTTGTGCATTTGCCAAGTATTTATTTGTATCAAGTTTTTGATAATTTTAAAGTCGAATTAGTCATGCCCCAGTAAAGTCGTGGCAACTTTACTACAAGGTTCTTCGGAGTTTTGGAAACAACACCAAAAGACAATCATTTGTGCATTTGCCAGTGTCAAGTATTTAGTTGCGTCTTTCCGACCGATATTTATAAACAAAATAATAAAGTTTGGTTCATTATCTGTTGTACTTCATGACACCCGTGCGGAATTGGTTTTTACAAACTCGTGACTAATTCGCTCGTTTGTAAAAACCAACTTAACGCACTAGTATCATAAATAACCATTTATGATGTCTTTCACTGCTTAGGCAGCTAGGCTATACGCACATAGGTAGGTACCTGATTTTTTTGTTGTCCTTAGCCGCTTGGACAGCCAATTCCAATATTTCTGCTGCTAAGTATTCCAGCACGGCTGTCAAGTAGACTGCAGCACCAGGGCCTATACGAGGCGCGAAGTTTCCCTTTTTGAGGATCTTGTGAATCCTTCCCACAGGCATTTTGAGACCCGCTCGAACACTTTTAGATAATCTTTTTGATCTCTGTGACATCGGGCTGCCTCTGGGATCATTAATTTGGGATGAAGAGCCAAGACATAATTTTACTGTGTCAATAATTGGTCTACTTGGATTTTGATCCAACACTGAAAATAACTATAAGATATATTATATACCTACAATGTGTAACAAAAAAGGTTCAACCCTAAGGTTCATCCATATTGAAGGGTATGCTGTACGTACCTACCCATCACTATGAACAAGTTTTACTATGAGGTCAACCCTGAAATCGTTTCATGGTTGGCCCCAGGGTAAAAAAAAACAGCTGTATCACACATTTTGTTCAAGTTAAATGAACTTTTTGTATGGAAAGGCTGTTTTCCCCCCGATTTCAAAGGTGACCCCGTAGTTACACATTGTCATCGACGTAGTTATATAGAATAGAAGAAATAGAAATCATCGCACATTGTAGGTAATTAATTAGGTATATAAATATTTTGCGTATCTCGGAAACGGTCTGTAACCATTTGGATGACATTTTGTATTTAGCTTTGATTATATACCTGATAGGTATATAATGAAAGGTATTCAGATTATTTATTGCCTTTCCGTATAGTACATGGTGTTAAAGTAGGTACATAATTATGTTCACCCCGTTGGGCACAGCAAATTAGAAGAGAGGAGAATATTCATTAAATTATTTGACAAATTAATACCTATATGAATACTTTGATTTTTAGATAAGGTTTTGCTTTTTAAGTTTACTTTACACTTATATAGATGTACCTACGTCTTGTTGGTAAATACGAAAAAAAAACCACCCAGGTCAGGTACTAATAGGTAGGTATCCTATCCTACTAATATTATAAATGCAAAAGTTTGTGTGTGAATGTTTGTTACCACGTACCTCCGTAACTACTATGCCGATTTTAATGAAATTATAAAAGTGGATACTTTAAGTTCTGGAATAAGATATAGGTAGCGTAATCTAATTTTCGAAAATAACCGCAACCCCTAAGAGGGTTAATCAGGGTGGTAAAGTTTCTGTGGATGTTTTTTATTCCTTAGGTCGATTCACTCAAAACTCCTCACAAATAAACTTTAGAATAAATAATGAAACACGTTTTTTTTAAACTACCACAATGGGAGGTGCAAGGCAAGGGAATTCTAAAGTTACCAGCCACGGTATAGTTTTAGGCTAAATTCTAATATCGAATCTACCTGTACCCACGTGGGCGAAGCCACGGGCAACAGCTAGTATTTAATCATTCATGTAGGTAGGTAGCCTAAATGCAAAGGAAAATATAGAAAGCATTTTTATTTGATTTTTATGCACTGACTTACCTCCTTTTATATCAGTCTTCGTCTTTGACATTTTTAGTTTTCTGAGACTAGGGAAAAATAGTGAGAAAAACATTAAAGATTATTAGAAATTGCCTATCTTGCACATTAAATTTATAGTTTTACTTCAGATTCTAAAATGTTAAGAAAGACAACAACAATGTTGAATTTACTTTAAAGGTACTTTACATTTGGCTGCAAATAATTTCAAAAAGACGTAAAAGCAAAAACTCTGAAATAAGAATGAATGAGAAAACAAAAAAAAACGCTAAAAAGAAAATTCCATCTCTTGTCAGACACTCAAATGTGGCGGGCAGTGGCGGGCTCAGGGCTGACAAAAAATCTATGGTGGGCAGATATGTCATTGGTAGGCGGCAATGACCTTTTTTATCTCTTAGTATTAGGCATTGCACTTTGTGCATTCTGCCAGTGTCTATTATTTATGTATTTTCAAGTTTATACAGTGTCAAGTCCTATTTAGTCACAGCTAGTCGAGTCTAGTCATGTCAAATTAAAGTTGTGGCGACTTTACTATTAGGCTTCTACGGAGTTTTGAAAACAAAACGAAAAGACATGTTTCACCACATTATAATTATCACTTGCCCACAGCCCACACTCGTGCATGTAAATCAGCACTCGCCAAAACTCTCGACTTGTTACTTGTTGGACACATACGGCCTTACTTAAAAACGCCGCTCAAACTTAATCACTGCTTAAGTGCTTAACATGCTCTGTCAACTTCTCTCTGACGTGAAGTGCCACGTGCAAGAACAAGACAGAGAAGTTTAAGCAGTAATTAAGTTTGAGCGGCGTTTTTAAGTAAGGCCGCTAGAAACTGCTGACAGCTCTATGTACAAATTTATAGTCGCCGAATCCCGCGTTTTTTTCTTTCTTAGTTTTTGGCATCGCACGTTGTGTATTCTGCCAGTGTCAAGTTTATGAATTTGCAAGTTTTTTTTATTAAAATCAACTCGTATACCAATGTCTTGAAATCACAGTCAGTCACTCGAAATAAGTCATAGTCGAGTCCAAGTCATGCCCTAGTAAAGTTGTGGCGACTTTACCATGAGCTTCTACTAATGATAATGATGATAATGGCGAATCAATACAGTGCTCGTGAATACACTTTAATGTTACGTGCATATTTTATGTGTAACGAAAATGCCACTGCAGCCATGCAAATGTATCGTGCGCTGTATCCGGACTCTCGTCAGCCGACCCGAATAACGATTGTGAGTGCGTATCAGTGGCTGCTGGACCACGGGTCTTTTCACACCCCGTCTCATGCCTGGGGACGGGGGAGACCCGCTTTGTCCCAAAATGTTTACGATGACGTGCTAGCGTACATCGAAGAAGACCCTCGGAGAAGCACCAACGACGCTGCTCGCCAGTTTGGCATCGGCAAGTACTGTGCGTGGAAAATAGTAATAAGGTCGGTTCATCATTATTATCAATACCCGATAGTGATTTCGTGGCATTTGTAATAAAATGCCTACAAAGCTACCACCCACGATTACTCCATTATGATTTGACACATCAATCATTGCGGCGTGAAGAGGCGTGTGAGGCGGCGTGAGTGAAATGGGTTATAAACGTAAGAGAAGGATTGAGCGCGTTCATTGAAAAACGGTGACGTAGTATTTTGATTGTACTATCATAATATGGTGTTCATATTTGTAATTATTAACTTGTTATAACTGAAGCTCTATGGCATATAGATGTGTACTGACAGCGTATTTACGATGTATGTATAGGTATATAAATCTCGTGTTAAAATTAAGCTAACTTAAATAAAGTAGTGGTGTATATGTTTCACTACATAATATCACTTGCCCACACTCGTGCATGTAATTCAACACTCAACGAATAAAACACCACCAGTTTTAATCATTAATTACCGAAAAAACACAAGTTTAAGAAAATAATAGAATGCAACATGATTTTTCCGCGTTCCCGCCAAAACTCCGAATCCCGCGTTGCGGCTCATAGACGTCGCAACTTTTTCTTAGATTACGGTGATTTACTATGAGATGGCGCGCATAAAAATCCGGTAGGGAGGCGAAAGTTAACTTTCCAGTTCCAGTCTCTCTGGGTCTGGGATTACAATTACCCGTAGTATTTACTCTTGCTGCGTTCCGTAATGCGCTAAAAGTGATAATATCGCGAATCCGACCAAAGTCAGAAGTATTACTCAACAAAATCAAAGCCCTTATATTTTGTGACTATTAAATTTGGTCGGATTTGCGATATTATCACTTTTTAGCGCATTACGGAACGCAGCATTGTTATAGATGCTGCGTTCCGTAATGCGACCAATACAAATCCGACCAAATTGAATAGTCACTAAATCAAATCAAAGCCAATATATTTTGTGACTATTCAATTTAGTCGGATTCGCGATATTATCACTTTTAGCGCATTACGGAACGCAGCACAATTACACTCTCTTTGTAAAAGAGGTTATGTTTAAGCTTTTAGGTTATAAATGAGAACAATTTGTTTTTGTTTATAATCAATTTTACAATGCGTGGCCGAGATAATAGATGGTCCCGCGGTAACAGGGACAGTAACAGACGAGGTGGATTTAGCAGAGGTGGTTTTGGGCGCGGCAGGTCCCGAGGTGGTTCAAGAGGTCGAGGTTTTGGTGGCGGTCATGACGGAAACAGGTTCAATTCTAACCACTGGCAAAGCAAAGCTAAGAACGAGTCACCGGGCAAAAGGCTTACAGAAGATCAGATTGGCGTGACTCAATACATGAGCGAGCATGAAGGTTTCAACGGAATTATTAAATCAAGGTAAAAAATATATGAAATAGAGCGGATTTTGGGTTGCTTGAAATGATCACAAAGGCTAAGGCCGCCAGTAATTAAGTATCATAAATGTCAGCCTCTTTATGTCATCATTATTATCTTCCACAATGCTTCTCTTTTTTTTACGCCGTTTTTCTGGGTCCTAACTAATGTATAATGTCCTGTGCTAATGTAGTCTAGGATTCAGCTGCGAACTACCAGCCAGCCACAAATATTGTAGCTGGATGACCAGCACCACTTACTTTGCCTGGCCCACCTCTCTGCCACAATATCCTCACCATCACGACCCACCATCAATACTCCTGCCAATGTAACCTGCCCAACTCCACTTACACTTCATAAACAAGATTCCATAGGTGCAAATATTCGCTCCATATCAGAAGGACAATCAGGGTAAATGAAGATGTTTGCAGAACGGCGGCCTGTTAAAACATCTATATGGTGACTACGTGTGGTGTCTGGACCCAAATCAACAGATTGCAAACATGTTTCCTACGCCTTATGGTAGGTGTCATTACAGGCCCATGTGAGCTCAAGTACATCTGCACAAAATTGGAGCTACAGACAGTCCACTGTGCCGGGGGTGTCTACAAGAAAACGAGACCGTGGAGCATGTGCTATTGCACTGCGAGGCCACAGAAAGCATACGGATAAATCAGGGACTCCGCAAGGAAACTCAACATGAAGCATGCACCTTAAAACATAACACCTGGCATAATAGGGGTAGAACAATTATGCCAGTGACCCAAGGCGGCGCTTCGGTATTTTCAGGTGCTCGGCTGGTTTGGGTAGGATGGTAGGGGGAATGCACAATACACCCCAAGCGGGATGTCAGTGCAGGACTCATCACCCCCCATTCAGAATTAGAATTAGATTACTACTTGAGTGCAAAATGACTTACTAGTAAAACATTCAAAATGTGAAGTACAGTCGAAGAGAATCAAGAGGTGTATATTTTTTTCCAAAATACAATTATTATGCAGTAAAAATAATTAAACAAAAACTAACTCAACAGAGGTTTTAAGTACTATTTGACATAAATACCCCTTTCTATGTGCATACTTACTGGCTGGATTCAAGAAGGTATTTAAAAACACTGCGACATATTATACCTGTTAAGGACAGTTCAAGAACTTTTTTAAGCATACTATGACAGGTTATGTTTTAGAATATCATCTAAGCAAACACCCCAAACAATCTTACAGATACTCCGACTTCCAAGTATCGGAGATCAACTTGCAAGGGGAGGTGGCCCAACTCACTACCAAGTCTCCGCCGGAACTGGCAGCTGAAGAACATGTGGAGGAAGATGAGGAACTTCTGTTAAACAAGTATAATGTAGACATACTGCCCATGGATATGTGGGATCAGATCAATAAGGTCGCAGTTGGAACTGCCACTGAGCCTGTTGAGGTCAGTTATATATTCTTTTTTGCCTGTGATCAGGTTTAGAAAAGTAAATTTATTTTCAGATGTAAAATGTCTGATGGCTGGGATCGAACGCATGACCTAACTACCTCGAGGCGCTTCTTCTCCCAGTGGGCTGCCACGACTTGAATTTGTAGCTATTTTGTTACGTATAATTTGTTGCTAAAAGTATATTTTAATTTTTCAGTGATCTATTCATGCCCTAAAATTGGTTCAGCTAAGATACCATTGCTTAAAGCATATTAAGCAGGGTGTGATTAAAAATATACCTGTTCTAAATCTATATACAATGTGTAACAAACAGGTACAACAATACTGAAAGGTCTGGAAAGGACTGAAAGGGAATAGGTGAAAGTCAGTCAGTCAATCAGTCAGGACAGAGCCAAGGGTATGTATGTACTCATCATTATGAACAACTTTTATTATGGGGCCAACTTTGAAATCGCGAAAAAAATATCAGGAGTTCCATACAAAAAGTTCCTTGACCTTGGACAAAATGTATGGAACAGCTGAGTTTTTTTTCATGTTTTCAGGGTTGGCCCCACAGTAAAAGTTGTTCATAATGATGAGTACATACATACCCTTGGCTCTGTCCTGACTGATTGACTGACTGACTAACTGATACAAAAAACCTGGTGAATTTTGATAGCGGGCCTAATTTCTTCCGTACGCGGACGAAGTCGCGGGCGACCTCTAGTATGTAAATACATGAATTATATTTGATTAAATTTGATACTTACAAACAAGTTTTTATGCCTAAAATGAGATATTATATATTTTTCCAATAATTATGAATGTTATTCTTAGTAATTATTTTCTTAAATGCAGTATATTGATATTATATTAAACATTTTGTGGGGATTTCTGGTGACATTTAAAAAAAAAAAATAAGTGTGGAAGAAAGATTACAGAATGCAATTTTCAGGGCCTTAATAATTATTTTATTCACAACAAAAAAAAAAAAATTGTTTCTTATATTTTCGTTCTCAAGCTTAGAATTCTGGCACTGCTAATGTTGTGGGCAGGCATGATGGGCACTGCTAATGTTGTGGGCAGGCATGATGGGCACTGCTAATGTTGTGGGCAGGCATGATGCTACCCACCAGGCGTACTTCTAAATCGACTCGTCAAACAATTGCCTAAAAATATCAACATCTCCAATCGTATTCCAGATAGAAGTGACAACATCAACAAAAGTAGAGAGAACCAAGATACACGAAGCCGTGAAGAAAGCATTCGGAGAGAGTATAGTTGGCAGCACCTACAGCACTGACGAAAAGAAATTTGTACGCTTTGAAAAGTACAAGAAAGGAGGTAATTTCATAAGTATAAACAAAATATATTATTACCTATGGTAATACTGTAGTGCTCGTGGCGTAGCGGACTTTTGGCGGGAACGCGAGAAAATCATGTCGCTGCATTGTATTATTTTCAATAACTTGTGTTTTTTTCGAGTGTTAATTCATAAAAATGCTGGCGTTTTATTCATTAAATGCTGATTTACGAGCAAGAGTGTGGGCAAGTGATATAATGTAGTGAAACGTGTCTTTTCGCGTTGTTTCCAAAACTCCGAAGAAGCTTGTAGTAAAGTTGCTACGACTTTACTAGGGCATGATTTGACTTGACTGTGACTTACTATGTGTGACTTGGACTGTGACTACGACTCATTTAACTGCACAAAGAAGGATCGATGAAGAAATATGTATTCGGCTGAAGGACTGTATCCATGGCCAGGAACTATTAAAAACAAACAACAACGTGGCATAGCTTGTCTAGGTGATTCTAAACGATCACCAATGTTAAGCATCGGGCGGTCCGGTCAGTCTTCGGATGGGTGACCGTGAGTGGCATTTATTTCTGAGTGCTACCGTGGGTCGGATTACATGTTCAATTGTTGGTGCCGGTTGTTTGTTCTAGTTTCTATAACAACCACCGTCAGCCATGTTAGAGGCCTTCGGGCGGCACATTAACTCTGACACTAGGGCTGGCCACTCAGCCTATACGAACTTACTTACTTTACGTTAATACTATAGAAAATGTAATAGTATCTACTATGTACAGAAAACGCATTCTCATAGAAAACGCTTCTAAACATAGTTGGACCACAATAGGTATAGCTATAACTACAATCATGTCATATTCAGTGCAAGTTAATTTGTACTCTATTTGCATATTACAGTGTCGAAACTCCACTGTAGAGTCTTAGTGCAGATGGCGAGACTCGCATGTCAACAAGCCCAGCGTTACATTAGAAATGGACACTATCTTATACAAATAAAGTACAATGTAGCTTGCACTTAATATCACATGATTGTAGTTATAGATATACCTACGCTTAGACGTGTTTTCTATGCGAGTGAACTTGCTCTGGTGCAAGTACGACCCATGGTACAGCAGTAAACCTGGCTTTATTTACATTGGTAAAAAAAAGTAAGTTCGTATAGGCTGTGGCCAGCCCTAGTTAGAGTTAATGTGCCGCCGAAAGCCTCTGACATGGCTGACGGTTGTTGTTCTAGAAACTAGAACAAACAACCGGGACCAATAATTTAACGTGTCCTCCGACCCACGGTAGCGCTCAGAAATAAAAGCCACTCACGGTCACCCATCCGAAGACTGACCGGACCGTCCGTTGCTTAACATCGGTGATCGTTTAGAATCACCGAGACAAGCTACGCCACGAGCGCTACATTTACATTGGTAATCTCTACTCAGAGTACGGAAGCACGACAACATGTATCTGAAACAATGTTTCATCGTCTTTACACACTGTGGACCTGGGTATGTCCTTAAACTACATCCGGAACCGCCGGAGGAGGGCAGCAGCGTCCTCTTAGTTAACCGTGGTGAGCATTCTGCGGAAGCAATCCTCAAGCCGCCTGCCAAGCCTGGGGATTATGGCCACCCCTCCCTATTAAGGGAGAGGCCTCCATCCAGGAGTGGACGTCTTCCGGCTGATGATGTGATGAAGTTTAACGGGTTTCGAAACAGTTTATAAACAGTGTTTAAACATCATCATCACATCATAAGCCGGAAGACGTCCAACTTCAAAGAACTTCAAAAATAGATGATGAAAAACCGTGAAACACTGTTCGTAAACAAATGTAGCCTAATGACCCGCTTTGTTGCAGTGCGCATCGACAACCGCGTGAAGTGGATGTGGCCGGGCGAGTTCGTGCACTTCGTGGTGCACAAGGAGAACTGCGACACCATGGACGCGGCCTCCAAGGTGGCCGACCGGCTCAGGAGTCAGTGAGTAACCTGCACAGAGTAATAGAAGCAGAGATGTGATCAAGGAGAACTGCGACACCATGGACGCGGCCTCCAAGGTGGCCGACCGGCTCAGGAGTCAGTGAGTAACCTGCACAGAGTAATAGAAGCAGAGATGTGATCAAGGAGAACTGCGACACCATGGACGCGGCCTCCAAGGTGGCCGACCGGCTCAGGAGTCAGTGAGTAACCTGCAGAGTAATAGAAGCAGAGATGTGATCAAGGAGAACTGCGACACCATGGACGCGGCCTCCAAGGTGGCCGACCGGCTCAGGAGTCAGTGAGTAACCTGCACAGAGTAATAGAAGCAGAGATGTGATCAAGGAGAACTGCGACACCATGGACGCGGCCTCCAAGGTGGCCGACCGGCTCAGGAGTCAGTGAGTAACCTGCACAGAGTAATAGAAGCAGAGATGTGATCAAGGAGAACTGCGACACCATGGACGCGGCCTCCAAGGTGGCCGACCGGCTCAGGAGTCAGTGAGTAACCTGCACAGAGTAATAGAAGCAGAGATGTGATCAAGGAGAACTGCGACACCATGGACGCGGCCTCCAAGGTGGCCGACCGGCTCAGGAGTCAGTGAGTAACCTGCACAGAGTAATAGAAGCAGAGATGTGATCAAGGAGAACTGCGACACCATGGACGCGGCCTCCAAGGTGGCCGACCGGCTCAGGAGTCAGTGAGTAACCTGCACAGAGTTATAGAAGCAGAGATGTGATCAAGGAGAACTGCGACACCATGGACGCGGCCTCCAAGGTGGCCGACCGGCTCAGGAGTCAGTGAGTAACCTGCACAGAGTTATAGAAGCAGAGATGTGATCAAGGAGAACTGCGACACCATGGACGCGGCCTCCAAGGTGGCCGACCGGCTCAGGAGTCAGTGAGTAACCTGCACAGAGTTATAGCAGCAGAGATGTGATCAAGGAGAACTGCGACACCATGGACGCGGCCTCCAAGGTGGCCGACCGGCTCAGGAGTCAGTGAGTAACCTGCACAGAGTAATAGAAGCAGAGATGTGATCAAAGGATTTATCCTTAGGAGGACGCTTGACTGTGCGGGGAGGTGTAGCTCGCGGGAGGGTGGCTAATTGTACTGCCATCTAGCGGTAATTAGGAAAAGTTTTAGAGAATCGACCTAGTGAACGAAAACTTAGCTGAATTAACACTTAATTTCTTAATTTCACGCTAGATGTCGCGTTTTAAAATTGTATAGAACAGATCACTTAATATACAAATAAAATTACTTACGAATGAAATGAGATGCCAATCATGTCATCTGAATTTTTCCCTCTGCAGTTTTTACATAAAGAAACAGAGCAACTCATTAAATATTTACTTTTACTGGGTAAAAACATAAAAAATCGTACATCTAATATGTAAGTTTGAATGACCGCTACGCGCGGCTGACGTTAGCAGACTGAGCAAATAAGTATGACGTGTTGCATTGCAAAAACCTTATCATGTTTTTTTGTTGCAAACCTTTGTTTTGTGTTCTTCGACGCTCAGACGTATCCAGTGGGTTTTCTCCCATCAGTCGAAGGGGTTCTTCAGGCAAAGAAGTAAGAGAATCTAGAAACATTTTTGTTGTCATTTGCTTCGTATCTTCAGGAGTCCTTCCTCACTGAAGAACGCCGGTGGAACATAAGAACTTGTCAGATATGATGTGGCTTATCATTTTGTATGGGATATCACAATGTTTTGCACGTCTTTTTATAAAACTTTCGTTTTAGAATCAATATATGTTTCCAAATTAACATTGTTTTTCGATCTTGTTTACATCTCGCTTGACAGCATGACGCTTGAGACGTTGACATTGACATTTCGTAGATTCCTGTAGTTTTTTCATTGAGAACAGAATTCATTAGTGTCTTTCCACACGTTGCCAACGCGGACAGCGTGTAAACAGCCCTTTATTGATTTATCGATTCAGAAAGAAAAGTTTTGTTTGTTTTTACGCCGGCAAGTCCTGGCAACATCTTTTTAACTTTGGTTTTTGATGGCGTAAGCAGGCGAATAATCCGCTCCTGTAAATTAAATACCACACCGCAGAATAGTAAGTTATTTTACTTGGTTTTCAACCTGATTCGTTGCCCGCTGGAGATTGAAGCGAGGATTATCATTTTCACTGATTTCCACAGTACTTGGGATGCCTGTCGTGCATAGAATGATCGCATGGCGGCCGGCGATTCCTTGAGACCCTAAGCGGTGGATTGGTAAGAAACCCATCTCGTCTTGTTTCCAAATCCACGTACCTAAATTATAATAGAATTAGAAGTAACGTCGTTGTCTCATTGTTGCAGATTCCGCCGCTTCTTTGTTTTTTGTGTTTTTAAAGCGTCCATGTCTGCGAAATGACTCGTAGTCTACCATTTTGATTTCGACGTCGATACGTCGCAATAACAGTTAGAAGAATTTAGAAGCAGAAATATGTTTTGGTGAAGCTCAATTAATTAATATTAATGCTACGCGCATTTGGTATGTCAATTTTCCCTTAATTTTCTCACGTTAGTAAAGTGTCTATAACGAAGAAATAACCTAGAATGTTTTTGGACTTTAACTAGAAATTATGTGATCAAGAATTGTAAATTTAACTTCAACGAGCAGAACTGGCCCTTCTGTCTCTATCCTTTGGTGTAACTTTAAAACTTAGAACTACAATATTAAAGGTTTAACTTATCTATACTTAACCTAGTACCTAAGTACTTAATTTTACATTGTTTAACAAATGTACTAACATAATAGAAATATCTTAAAGAATGTACCTATAACTAACAGAACCGTCATTGATGTACAATGATAAGAAATTGAAGAATATATTTTACAATACATAAGATTTGGACGCTAATTTCTAGTCTCATTTCCCAGCATTATCATGCTGGTGGCGCCCTTGTTACAATTAGTTATCTCGTATAGGTAGGTCTAACCCCATCTCACCCGCCAGAGGCAGGCCCGCAGAGCGCACACAGAACCCACTACCCCTCGAGCTAGCCGTTCCCCACACCGGTGACCCGGTAAGGTAGCAGACGTCACACACTCTTTCCGCAAAATAGGATCTGCGGCTGCAAGTCGCTCATCGCAACTCCTTATCCTCGAGACGGGCTCTTTTCGGTAGAACAACTTCCATCTTTCTCTGCCAGTACCTCCAGTACCGTCTTGTAGGACATGACTTTGGTCCTTTTTCTTTATTTGATCCATAAAGCTTGTCCTCTGACTTCCGGGTCCTCTTTTTGCTTCTAGCTTTCCCTCATTGATGTTTTTCATTAATGTGTCATATCACACAAGGTGGCCTAACATTACATCATTATGTGCCCGCGATACCTGGGATAAAAGTAGACTTTGTGTTATTCTAAAGTATAACATGCCTCTATACCAATGGGGATTCACACTGCGTTATTTTCAGCTAGGTGGCGCATCTACAATACCGGCGTAGTCAACTGTCAATCTCATATATATTTTTTTCTACTACTGAATGGTTTTACTCTTATTAGACTCAGATTACCAGGAAGAATCTTCATATATACTGTTTTTAAAATAAATAAAGCTCTGTCCAACATAAAATGTAAACAACTATCTAACCTACAAATCTATTTTCAGGCCGTCAACAGCTGCATAGATTCTTAAAACAAGACACAGTATAGGTACTCAGTATTTTTCCTTGGACTAGATTATCGACAACGCCCTCATCAGGAGCAGATAGATATAAGCAATAACAAGAAAACTTGTTTTTTCCACATTCGCGCATTGCCACATGGCGCGAAAAGTTATGCCTGGAACCTCATTGTCATTCAAATCCATTCAGCTGTTGTGTGACCGAATAACAAACGTCCAAACATACAAACTTTGACAAAACATAACTTTTAAAAGCAAATTTTTATCCTGGAAAAGAATACAGTACTTTTAGGTTAGTCGATGAAACCACGTCATGATGCCAGTTTAAAACTCCCTGATTCCAGTATAAAGCCGTCGATGGTGGGGTACGCGGGCACGAAGGACCGGCGCGCGCGCACCTCGCAGTGGTTCAGCCTGCGCAAGACGGACCCGCGCAAGATAGCCGCCGCGTGCCGCGACATGCGCGAGCTGCACGTCGGGAACTTCTCTTTCCACAGCCACCACCTCAGGCTCGGCATGCTCAAGGGGAACAAGTGAGTCGTGATCTAACATTCTGTAGAGAGTACTGCAGGCACAGGCCCGCATTGTAGTGGTAGGACTCAACTGCAGAGTCCGCCTGGGGAAGTATCATATCTGTGCCAGCTATTCAACGGTTAAGCAGCTGTGTTTCGGTTTGAAGGGCCATGTAACAAGATAAATTATTAGGCTTGGAGAGATTTGACATGTAATATCTTAGTGTGACGAGCGCGATGTTGTGCGGCGCAAGGTTTCGTTCGCAAGTTCACAATTCTGGCACTGCTACTGTTATGTGCAGGGGTGTTACTGTTCAGGGCAGGCGCGATGTTTATCACCAGACGAACGTCTCGCTAGTCTAGTCACTCGCACTGCATTAAAAAAATATAGGCCTCGCCTGGAAGTCGTGGACGTCTCCTGGCTGGTGATGATGACGAGGACAGGAAACATAACCGTAGTTATAGGTATACTAGCTTTTGCCCGCGGCTTTGCCCGCGTAGTAATGTTGAATACTGGAATTCGGTTAAATCGGGGCCCAACTCAATTGAATCACTAAAATACGTATATTATTGCATTTTTTCCAAGCCGCTTGCAAGTCTTTAAGTTTGCTTGAGGATGACCAAATTTAATATTAAAAATTAATTTAGCAGCTTAGGCTGTACAGTATCTATAATAATTATGTCCGTCAAACAGTCGTCTGCGTAGACCTACAAAAAAATAGCCTATGTCCGTTTCCGAACCTTATGCTATAACTACCTATCCAAAAATGCAGCTCCATCTGTTCAGCCGACCAATAAATACGCCCATCCCCGTCCCCATTCCCAGCCTCATCCCAATAAGCGGCCCCTTCCCCATCTCCATCCCGATACCAAATGTCATTTTAATATGAACACGCCCATCCCCGTCCCCATCCCCGTTCCCTCCCTCATCCCCATCCCGAACCCCATCCTCACCCCATCCCATCCCCACCCCCATCCCGATTTTAACTTTCATCTTAATATGGACACGCCCATCCCCGTTCCCAGCCTCATCCACATCCCATCCCCACCTGTCCCCACCAAATCCCCACACCATCCTTACCCCAACCCCACCCCATCCCCATCCCCATCCCATCCCCATCCCCACCCATCCCCATCCCCATCCCCACCCCATCCCCATACCAATTGTAATCTTAATATTTACATGCCTATCTCCGTCCCGTCTCCGTTCCCAGTATCATCGCCACCCCCACCCCCACCCCCATCCCCACATCTATCCCCATCCCTATACCAAATTTCATTTTAATATGTACAGTCGTTACAAAGTTAAGGAGAAACAAACGTACTATCACTAAAACTTAGTTTTTTTTTTTATACTAACGGGAGCTGATTTTGAAAAAACGGTGACACCCGTATCTTCTTATTTTTATAGTAGAATATGTATACCAAGTTTTGTATCAATCGAACCAGAGAATAAAAAGTTTCATACAAACTTTAACACCCCATTTAACCCCCTTCGGGGTTGATTTTCGAAAAATCCTTTCTTAGTGGGCGTTTACACCTCTCCAAAAACATACCCTCCAAATTTCAAGTCTCTACGTTTAGCGGTTTGGGCTGTACGTTGTCTATATGTCAGTCAGTCAGTCAGTCAGTCAGGACAAAGCCTTTTATAGTTATAGATTGTGGTATAGACGCGTTAGAACAAGTATGTTTAAAGTGGTCGGTTGTGGTCAGATTCCGCATCGCGCTCCGCAACGTGACGGCGGCGGCGGGCGCGGTGGGCGCGGCGTGCGCGAGGCTCACGGAGCGCGGGTTCCTCAACTACTACGGGCTGCAGCGGTTCGGCTCGCGGGTCGAGGTGCCCACCTACCTCGTCGGCAGGAAGCTGCTGCAGGGCAGCTTCCAGGAGGTACCACGCGTACAGCATTATTATCTACCTTCATTTCAAAACATTCATTTCAAGGCATAGGACGTTTCCTCTGATTACGAGGAAGTGTGGGACTGGGCCACGTGTCAATGGGAAATGTTCTAAGCCTTTAAGCGAGCATGAATAACGGCAGTAGGTGGGTATTTGTTATTTATTTGCTCCTTTTAAAACTGTTTTAAACCATCATCATTTAGGTAGTTAAAGACTGGATTGAGCCTTTGTTTTTGAACTTTTTTGTCAACCACCCTTTCTTCGGTCTGCCTGTAACACACAGACAGACAAAGCATACCCTCTTTTTCAGTGATGCTGGTGAATGCGGCACCGAAATATCGTAAAATTCATAACATATCGCACAGCACTACAAGGACGCGGTCGAGCGGACGGTGCGAGAACCCTCTGCTCGTTTGAGCCGTCATCATCCCGTTAGGTCGGGTTTTTTATACTTGCGTCTCGCCATAACTACGTAACTATCATCTCGCCTGATGTTAAGCGGATAAGCGAAGATGCCTGCAGTCCAAGATGTACACGCGTCTATAAGAGACCGACTCACTCGCGACTTGATCACACCCAGATTGTAACTATAGGGAAACACCACAGACATTGGGAAACACCCACTCGGGCAACACCATTACACTGTTTAGCAGTACGAACAATGAAAGTGGGATCGAACCGACGAGTTTTTGGTATATCAACCATAAAACGGTGTCGCTTTTCGAGGTCCTATCGCCAAAAAATTTGCAAGGAGGAATCAGATCATGCAAATCCGAAGCACACTCTCCGAAATAAATCCGGCAAAAACCGGCAAGCAAATATTCGTCGACGATCAAGACTTTGTAGCCTTTCCGACTCCCCGGTTCGCACTTAGTGGACGTATAGTGGTGGTGAGCTTGCAGGCGATAGACAGCATCCTGTCGGAGCGCGAGGGCCCCCTGCAGGAGGCGCTGGAGGCATACCGGCGCGCGGGGCCCGCGGCGGCGCTGGCGGCCCTGCCGCACCACACGCTGGGGTACCTGGAGTCCCGGCTGCTGCACGCGCTCGCGGACAAACCTAACGACCTCTACAATGCGCTGCAGAAGGTAATCTCTATACTCATTTACTTTCTTCCAGGTCCGGTATCTTAGGATAGGTTCGGAGCCAACCCTGAAACTTCGAAATATCAAACATTCTTTAGGAAACTCATTCACCTTCGACAAAACGTGTGGATCTGGGTATGTCCTAAAATTGCATCTAGATCTAGAACCACCGGAGGACGGACAGCAGTGTTGTTTCGGTTATCGCTGGTGAGCATTCTGCGATTCCCAAACCGCCTGCCAAGCGTTGGGATTATGGAAGCCCCCGAATAAGCTGAAACTTTCGTCCAGCAGTGGACATCTTCGGGCTGATGATGCCGGAATTAAATGACCGATGCCGACACCGAAAGTAATAAAGTCAAAGATACTCGATATTAAAAGGATTAATCCCGTTTGTGATCGACCAAAACCACTTTCAGCGGAAAACAACGTCTTTATCGTTTAAGAAAAAAATACCAAGTTGAATGAGGTTAGCGAAGATGCCGAGCGGCGAGCGCAAAAATCTCCAATTTCAACTTCGCAGCTATCCACTTTTTTTTTTTTGTAAATGATTGAATTCATGGAAATAACTAGCTGTAGTAGCAAAAACTCCACCCAACTCAGTAATTTTTCGCGAATGGATACATTTTCTCATACTCTCATAGTTAAAGTTGTTCAAATATTCTGATGAGTTCAATGGGCCTCTCCCTGTAGTGCTACCGTCCCTTGTCTCCTGTGCAAGTGTATCACACGGAGGGTTGGTCGCGTTCCAGATCCCGCGCAACACGCGCCTGCTGTACCTGCACGCGTACCAGTCGCTGGTGTGGAACCGCTGCGTGTCGGAGCGCGTGCGGCGGCTCGGCCTGCAGCCCGCGCCCGGGGACCTGGTGCCCGCGCGCCCCGGAACCATCACTGGTAGGTACCTGCACGCGTACCTGGTGGTGTGGAACCGCTGCGTGTCGGAGCGCGTGCGGCGGCTCGGCCTGCAGCCCGCGCCCGGGGACCTGGTGCCCGCGCGCCCCGGAACCATCACTGGTAGGTACCTGCACGCGTACCTGGTGGTGTGGAACCGCTGCGTGTCGGAGCGCGTGCGGCGGCTCGGCCTGCAGCCCGCGCCCGGGGACCTGGTGCCCGCGCGCCCCGGAACCATCACTGGTAGGTACCTGCACGCGTACCTGGTGGTGTGGAACCGCTGCGTGTCGGAGCGCGTGCGGCGGCTCGGCCTGCAGCCCGCGCCCGGGGACCTGGTGCCCGCGCGCCCCGGAACCATCACTGGTAGGTACCTGCACGCGTACCTGGTGGTGTGGAACCGCTGCGTGTCGGAGCGCGTGCGGCGGCTCGGCCTGCAGCCCGCGCCCGGGGACCTGGTGCCCGCGCGCCCCGGAACCATCACTGGTAGGTACCTGCACGCGTACCTGGTGGTGTGGAACCGCTGCGTGTCGGAGCGCGTGCGGCGGCTCGGCCTGCAGCCCGCGCCCGGGGACCTGGTGCCCGCGCGCCCCGGAACCATCACTGGTAGGTACCTGCACGCGTACCTGGTGGTGTGGAACCGCTGCGTGTCGGAGCGCGTGCGGCGGCTCGGCCTGCAGCCCGCGCCCGGGGACCTGGTGCCCGCGCGCCCCGGAACCATCACTGGTAGGTACCTGCACGCGTACCTGGTGGTGTGGAACCGCTGCGTGTCGGAGCGCGTGCGGCGGCTCGGCCTGCAGCCCGCGCCCGGGGACCTGGTGCCCGCGCGCCCCGGAACCATCACTGGTAGGTACCTGCACGCGTACCTGGTGGTGTGGAACCGCTGCGTGTCGGAGCGCGTGCGGCGGCTCGGCCTGCAGCCCGCGCCCGGGGACCTGGTGCCCGCGCGCCCCGGAACCATCACTGGTAGGTACCTGCACGCGTACCTGGTGGTGTGGAACCGCTGCGTGTCGGAGCGCGTGCGGCGGCTCGGCCTGCAGCCCGCGCCCGGGGACCTGGTGCCCGCGCGCCCCGGAACCATCACTGGTAGGTACCTGCACGCGTACCTGGTGGTGTGGAACCGCTGCGTGTCGGAGCGCGTGCGGCGGCTCGGCCTGCAGCCCGCGCCCGGGGACCTGGTGCCCGCGCGCCCCGGAACCATCACTGGTAGGTACCTGCACGCGTACCTGGTGGTGTGGAACCGCTGCGTGTCGGAGCGCGTGCGGCGGCTCGGCCTGCAGCCCGCGCCCGGGGACCTGGTGCCCGCGCGCCCCGGAACCATCACTGGTAGGTACCTGCACGCGTACCTGGTGGTGTGGAACCGCTGCGTGTCGGAGCGCGTGCGGCGGCTCGGCCTGCAGCCCGCGCCCGGGGACCTGGTGCCCGCGCGCCCCGGAACCATCACTGGTAGGTACCTGCACGCGTACCTGGTGGTGTGGAACCGCTGCGTGTCGGAGCGCGTGCGGCGGCTCGGCCTGCAGCCCGCGCCCGGGGACCTGGTGCCCGCGCGCCCCGGAACCATCACTGGTAGGTACCTGCACGCGTACCTGGTGGTGTGGAACCGCTGCGTGTCGGAGCGCGTGCGGCGGCTCGGCCTGCAGCCCGCGCCCGGGGACCTGGTGCCCGCGCGCCCCGGAACCATCACTGGTAGGTACCTGCACGCGTACCTGGTGGTGTGGAACCGCTGCGTGTCGGAGCGCGTGCGGCGGCTCGGCCTGCAGCCCGCGCCCGGGGACCTGGTGCCCGCGCGCCCCGGAACCATCACTGGTAGGTACCTGCACGCGTACCTGGTGGTGTGGAACCGCTGCGTGTCGGAGCGCGTGCGGCGGCTCGGCCTGCAGCCCGCGCCCGGGGACCTGGTGCCCTCGCGCCCCGGAACCATCACTGGTAGGTACCTGCACGCGTACCTGGTGGTGTGGAACCGCTGCGTGTCGGAGCGCGTGCGGCGGCTCGGCCTGCAGCCCGCGCCCGGGGACCTGGTGCCCGCGCGCCCCGGTACCATCACTGGTAGGTACCTGCACGCGTACCTGGTGGTGTGGAACCGCTGCGTGTCGGAGCGCGTGCGGCGGCTCGGCCTGCAGCCCGCGCCCGGGGACCTGGTGCCCGCGCGCCCCGGTACCATCACTGGTAGGTACCTGCACGCGTACCTGGTGGTGTGGAACCGCTGCGTGTCGGAGCGCGTGCGGCGGCTCGGCCTGCAGCCCGCGCCCGGGGACCTGGTGCCCGCGCGCCCCGGAACCATCACTGGTAGGTACCTGCACGCGTACCTGGTGGTGTGGAACCGCTGCGTGTCGGAGCGCGTGCGGCGGCTCGGCCTGCAGCCCGCGCCCGGGGACCTGGTGCCCGCGCGCCCCGGAACCATCACTGGTAGGTACCTGCACGCGTACCTGGTGGTGTGGAACCGCTGCGTGTCGGAGCGCGTGCGGCGGCTCGGCCTGCAGCCCGCGCCCGGGGACCTGGTGCCCGCGCGCCCCGGAACCATCACTGGTAGGTACCTGCACGCGTACCTGGTGGTGTGGAACCGCTGCGTGTCGGAGCGCGTGCGGCGGCTCGGCCTGCAGCCCGCGCCCGGGGACCTGGTGCCCTCGCGCCCCGGAACCATCACTGGTAGGTACCTGCACGCGTACCTGGTGGTGTGGAACCGCTGCGTGTCGGAGCGCGTGCGGCGGCTCGGCCTGCAGCCCGCGCCCGGGGACCTGGTGCCCGCGCGCCCCGGTACCATCACTGGTAGGTACCTGCACGCGTACCTGGTGGTGTGGAACCGCTGCGTGTCGGAGCGCGTGCGGCGGCTCGGCCTGCAGCCCGCGCCCGGGGACCTGGTGCCCGCGCGCCCCGGAACCATCACTGGTAGGTACCTGCACGCGTACCTGGTGGTGTGGAACCGCTGCGTGTCGGAGCGCGTGCGGCGGCTCGGCCTGCAGCCCGCGCCCGGGGACCTGGTGCCCGCGCGCCCCGGAACCATCACTGGTAGGTACCTGCACGCGTACCTGGTGGTGTGGAACCGCTGCGTGTCGGAGCGCGTGCGGCGGCTCGGCCTGCAGCCCGCGCCCGGGGACCTGGTGCCCGCGCGCCCCGGAACCATCACTGGTAGGTACCTGCACGCGTACCTGGTGGTGTGGAACCGCTGCGTGTCGGAGCGCGTGCGGCGGCTCGGCCTGCAGCCCGCGCCCGGGGACCTGGTGCCCGCGCGCCCCGGAACCATCACTGGTAGGTACCTGCACGCGTACCTGGTGGTGTGGAACCGCTGCGTGTCGGAGCGCGTGCGGCGGCTCGGCCTGCAGCCCGCGCCCGGGGACCTGGTGCCCGCGCGCCCCGGAACCATCACTGGTAGGTACCTGCACGCGTACCTGGTGGTGTGGAACCGCTGCGTGTCGGAGCGCGTAACCTTTTTGAGGATATAAATAAGTTTAACTTTAGAAACATTATTGCCCAGAGCAAGCCTGCAATTTTGGCCTAACATTTTTATATTTTTTATATTTTCAGAAGACACAGATGATGATGAATCTGACAGTGAAGAAACCCCAGTAACCTCTGAGAAATCCGCAGAAGATTCCGATAAACCCACAGAAGATTCCGAGAAACCCACAGAAATCCCCGAGAAAATCTCCCTCACTATAGACAATACGGGCAACAATCTCGACAAGAAAACACAGAAAAAATCTCAGGAAAAAGAAAAGGTCCCCGTGAAAGTGTTAACACAAGAAGATATAGACAACAAGAGTTACACGATTTTCGACGTTGTGATGCCGCTGCCAGGGTACTTTATCGAGTACCCGCCCAACATGAAGGATTATTACGAGACTTTGCTGACCAATGATGGCTTGACGCTGGAGTTGAGGCATAAGAACAAGTGAGTGAAGTTTCTCATATATACGGGTATTTTAATTATAATTACCTGCTGCACCGTTGCTTACCATCAGGCAGGGGTTAGTCAAACGCAAACCTATTCAGAAAAATTAAAGTTGGTATAAAGTTTAATTAAATGAAAGCTGGTATAAAGTGTAATGAAATTGAAGCTGGTATAAAGTTTAATTAAATTAAAGTTGGTATAAAGTTTAATTAAATTAAAGTTGGTATAAAGTTTAATTAAATTAAAGTTGGTATACCTAAAATTTTACTAATTTAAATTTGGTATAAAGTTTAATTCAATTAAAGTTGGTTTGAATTTATATAAATTTAACATGTCGGAGCGGTATTCAGACAAGAGTAATTAAAATCATATGATAATTTTAGCATACCAGTTGAATAAATTAAGTATACAGAAAAAATTAAAGATATAACCTTTCATAGGAGGTAGGGTTCGGTCTCTTCTAAGGGGTTGTCTTTATTTTCATATCTTACTTTGTTTTTGTGACGAGACGAGCGAGATGTTCTCCTGGTGGTAAGCGTCACGCCTGCCTATAACAGTAGCAGTGCCAGAATTGTGGACTTGCGAATATAATCCTGCGCTGCGCTCGTCACTGAGATATTAGATGTGAAATCTCTTTATGCCCAGAAATTTATCTGGTAACATTGCCTTTAAAACTGAAACACAACACAGTAATACTTGCACACTACTGCTTGGCGGATGAGTAACTGGCAAAGGTGCGATAATTCCCTAGGCGGACTCTGCAATAGAGTTCTACCACTACAGTTTATTCATTTCTTTAAAACACTAACAAGAAATCTAAGTAAAAAAACAACCCTTGCAAAAAGGGACAAAAAAATAAAAACATTTTTTAGCCCGTGTCACTCGGGATGGTGTAAGTGCTTTAACAATACCTCATATATCCAAATCTGTTAAGGCATTTAGAAGTTATGTTGGAATAAAGAAACACACATACAAAACTGAAAACATTACACTCCTATTTTGTACAGTCGTGCAATCAATATATTTGTTTGCAGGAGTTACTCCATGTCCGGCGCTTACCGTCACGTGGCGGTGCGCCCGAGCGACGTGTCCTGGGAGTGCGTGCACTACTCCGACCCGTACACGGACCTCATACTCAGCGACCTGGACCTCATGGCCGGGAGGAAGCTGGACGGCATCCTCGACGGTCAGTCAGTTTACTTATACAATGTGTAACAAAAAGGTTCACCAATACTGAAGGTACTCATCATCATGAACAACTTTTACTACGGGGCCAACCACAAAACTGACAAAAAAAAATACAGCTGTTTTAATTATTTTTTTCAAGGCCAATAAACTTTTTGTATGGAACAGCTCGTATTTTTTTCGATTTCAATGTTGGCCCATAATAAAAGTTGTTTGTTTTGCTGTACAGAATATGCCCTTAGAAGGACGCTAACTGATTAGCACTAACCCTGTATATATATATAGGTGGGCCGGGGACATTGTACAAGTCGCGGGCAACCGGTGGATGCAAATGGCAGGTTGTCATACAGTGTGGCGGTCTAAGGAGGAGGCCTTCGTTCAGCAGTGGACGTCTCCGGGCTGATGTAAAATTGTATCCAGACAGAACCATCGGAGGACGGGCTGCGGCGTCCTCTCCTTTAACGATGGTGAACATTATGCGATCCCCGAGCCGAGTGCTGTCAAGCGCGGGGATTATGGCAACACCTCCTAAGGAGAAGGCGTCTGGAGTTTTTGGCGGGAACGCGAGAAAATCATGTCGCTGCATTGTATTATTTTCCAAAACTTGTGTTTTTTCGAGTGTTAATGCATAAAAATGGTGGCGTTTTATTCATTAAGTGCTGATTTACGAGCAAGAGTGTGGGCAAGTGAGATAATGTAGTGAAACGTGTCTTTTCGCGTTGTTTCCAAAACTCCGAAGAAGTTTGTAGTAAAGTTGCCACGACTTTACTAGGGCATGATTGGACTTGACAGTGACTTACTGTGTGTGACTTGGACTGTGACTACGACTCATTTAACTGGAGAAAGAAGGATCGATGAAGAAAAATGTATTCGGCTGAAGGACTAGTATCCATGGCCAGGAACTATTAAAAACAACAACAAGAAGGCGTCTGTCAAACAGTGTATGTCTTCTGCCTGATGTTGGTGCCGGACGCGCTTCGTACACATTTTGTTTACTTACACGGCGTTACTGTATTATTGTTTGTAGTAGTGTAGGGTACAACCCTGCAGCAGTGTCCGCCTGGGAGAGTACCATAGGCTTGCCAGTTGTTCAACTGCCAAACATTAGTGTGCGAGCATTACTGTTTTGAAGGACTATTATAAGGCGGTTTAGGGAACTTCAGATACTGCCCTAGCTATGCCCATGTTATGAGCAAGCAGGATGCTTACCACCAGGCAATAGGCTAGATGACTGGTTTTTTTTATTGTCCTATTCAAATGTGGCCCATACATATAACTGATTAATGAAAAGAAAATTAAGATCTGATCAATAATAAGCAACTTATAAGCATTTTAATATCATGCTAGGCAGAGAGGCGAAACAGCAAATCGTGACATCACTTCTCTGTACGCCATATAAATTCTATTCTGACAAGTAAGGCGTGACGTCATTTTTTGTTTTGTGGGAGAGGGACAGAGTTGTCTCTAACAAAAACTTTAAACGCTCATATATCAGAACATTATTAACCGATTTAAATAATGTTTTCATTTACCATACTATGTTCACTTAAATTCTTCATCAAAGGTATTGGTTTCAACGATTTAAACATCAGTCATCTAGCCTATTGTTGCGAAAAACTAACTTATACTCGGATTCTTAATTAAACGGACTAAACTGACATTTCGAGTGTTGCTACTTTTTGGCAATATTTAAATAGTGCTGGGATAAAAATATTAAGTTTATCTACATATGTTAAGAAACTTAACCTTTTTATTACCTTATGAAGTTATGTTAAGAAACTTAATAATTTCAAACCAATGATCTGATCTGATATTAATATTAATGTAGAAGGTGAAGTTTCTTACTTATGTACGGTTTCAAAATTTCCAAGGTTATAAACTTCAAATTAATGTTACTTTGGCTGTATCAATTTACAGAACAACTTTTTAATACAATATGTTTTTCTTTTCTTACCTGCATTTCAACTGGCAGCACTTTAAATGTTTGACGGCACTTAATAATTATTGAACAATTATTTTGAACGATATTAACTTAATATCCATCACTACAGTATTTAGGCAGCATTTTTGAAAAGTTACATTTCAATCTGTCAGTTTAGTTTGATTATGAATAAGAGTATAGATAAAATGCAAAAAAAAAAACTTGTCTATTGTTTTATTGTCAAAGAAATGTATCTCGTTGTGTGTACTTGTATGAGTGTATGTCCATGTTCCCCGCCTGCGCCCGCAGAGGGCCAGTACGCGGGCGTCCTGCTCACGCTGTCCCTGCCCGCCTCCTGCTACGCGACCATGGCGCTGCGGGAGCTGCTGCGGGCCGACACCTCTGCGCACACGCAGGCCATGCAGAACGACTACCACAAGCGGGGGGCCGGGGCCGGGGACGGGGACGGGGAGGGGGACGGGCCAGGGGAAGCCAAGAGGCCGAGGGAGGACGGCCCTGTGTGGGAAGCAAAGATCGGTCCTGAGTGGGAAATAAAAACGGCTTAAAACAGTTCCTGGATTTTATTCCGCCTTACCGTAGATAAAATAAGCTATTGATAGCCAGTGGAGTTAATTCTGTTTGTTGCACATGATAATACCAATATTACTCTTCTATTACTCTGTGCTACCAGTAGTACCACGGGTAAAAAAAAACCGTAGAACTACCGAGCGCTCCAGCAGTACCACAGAATAAATAATAGTACTACAGAAAGTTCACTCCGCAAAGAAATTTAAATAAATAAGAACTCTATTTACGAGGCAATAAAGTAGCAATTCAACTCGCACAGCGCTGTTTCCCGCTCGCTATATGCACCTAGATATATAGCGCTCTCTTTCTATCACGCAGCTCTGTCTCTCCTGACGCAGCACGTGCGAGCGGTGTGGTCTTCTTGATATTTACACAGAATCAGCATCATCGTCAGCCCGGAGATGTCTACTGCTGAACGAACTAAATACTTAGGTACCTAATTAGGAGCATGGTATAATAATATACTCCGCCAGGTATGACACTCCCGAGCGACACAGGTCACGTGGGTGACACAAGCCTACGTCATCGCCGTGAAATGACGGTAAAATACCTGTGGGAATCTCATAAAACTATGGGATTTTGGTTGAAACTATGTTAATTCGTGCTTAACTTGAATCATTTCGCTTGAGCGAACACGAAATGACAATTGAAATGATTTGAGTATTTTGTAAAAAATAAGATTTGATTCCCAATTTTCCAATTTTGTTGACATAAAGTGGCAACTGGAGTGACGTAAGCAAGTGTCACTTCCGGAGTAGCAGACCTTGTTTTATTGGATCATGATTAGGAGTATTTCGCACAAATATTTATACTTTTTATGTTATGGTTTAAATACAACAAAATAGCTTCATGTCAATATCTTCCGGAATCAAAAAAATTATAATTTTGACTCCTTTTTTCTTCCTTTTATTTAAACACCCGTAAACACAACATCTTTTATACGGATTAGATCGTTTAAAAGTCATTGTTTGTTGCAAAAATGACAGAAAAGATGCTTAGTTACACGCGACGTGGCTAGCGTACGGGCGGCCACTGAGCTCAGCCCTGCCATACGCCTACCCGATAGGCGCGCCGGCCGAACGTACCTAAACTGCGGAGTGACACCTCCCCCCATGGAAGATTTTTTTCCTATGAAAGAACGCGTAACGTTGACGAAAAAATAAGCTCTGAATTTGACGGACGTTTGAACGTTCGTGTTCTTGTATTCATAGGAGAAATAACCACCAGCTTCTCCAGTCTCTTATCTACCTATATTTAAAAAATAATAAGAATATGTATTTAGACAGGTATGTATTTGACGTAGTATATTTTATTTTAAAACATTAACGACTACGGACGGTTTTATTTATACTCGGTTGAATGGCTGGATGACCACAGCGTCTACATATACATTAAATTAAATTATTTTTAGATGGTAGTATCATGGCGATGCCAAGGCGTTAGGTCTCCAGGCAGTTAGATTTTTTTTAACATAAGGAGCCCGTGCGTGGCGACGTGTGCGCGCAGTTCACCAGCGTGGGGAACGAGCGCGAGCACCAGACGCACTTGTTCGGCTTGTTTTATTTATGTAACAGATCTACGAGACGTCCCAGCAGGAGACACGCCGGCGCCGGCCGTGGAGAACGAGCGGCCCGTGCCGTTCGTGGCGACGTGCGCGCGCAGTAGCCCGGCGTGGGGAACGAGCGCGGGCACCACACGCACTTGGCAGATTTTACTAAAAACTATAACGTGTAATAGGCCTAGGAGACGTCCCAGGAAGTGAGGCGCCGGCGACGGCCGTGGAGCGCGAGCGACCCGTGCGTGGCGACGTGCGCGCGCAGCTCGCCCGGCGTGGGGAACGAGCGCGGGCACCACACGCACTTGTGCGGCTTGTTCTGCAAACACAAGGATAATGTCATAACAACGTATTCTGATAAGAAATTGGCCTAATAAGGACTACTCATAGTCTCACTTTCAAACCTATATACATACCTACCATTACCGGTAGGTACCATTGGAGGTGCCAATGGCAATAATCTCCCTACATAATTTTCAGACACTGTTTGCGGGGGGCGAGGAACACACTTTCACATTAATAAAGCAAATTCCTGTTCCCATAAACGCACACTACAATCTTTGTCAGTGTTAGCACAGAAGAAATCATAGTACTTAGGTAGGTACTGTGTTAGGTACGAACGCGTTGGTTTGCCGCCTTCAATGGTGAAGAGTCCGACCGACCGATATAGCTCAGCGTATTTAATTAGCAAGCTAAAGCACAGATGAAATAATATATAATACGTCATAAAATTAAGCGCTTTCCTATTCTTATTTCTTGCTAATAAACTATAAAATTCTTGAATAGGGTAGATGACTGATGTTTATATCGTTGAAACCAATAGATTTGATGAAGAATTTAAGTAAATATAGTAGGTATGTTTATTGAAAAAATAATTTAAATCGGTTAATAATGTTCTGATATATGAGCGTTTTAAGTTCCCCACAAAACAAAATGACGTCACGCCTTGTCAGAATAGAATGTATATGGCGTACATAGAAATGGCGTCACGATTTGCTGTTTCTTCTCTCTGTCTAGCATGATAAGTTGCTTATTTTTGATCAGATTTTCATTTTCTTTTCATCAGCTATATTTATAGGCCACATTTCCATAGGACAATAAAAAAAAACCCGTCATCTACCCTATTGTCATCCTATCCGGTTTCTCCAAACGCCTAATAGAACAATATTTTTGACATCGCTTCTCTTATAGTCTCATCAGGCTCTTACAGATATAGTTCTTCCACATCATGTGATAATTATTAAGACCGCGTTCGGTATCCAGATATTCAACGCACAACTAGTATAAGTACCTCTAGTTATCTCACCTTAGTGTGCGTCATGCGGTGGTAGTAGAGGTTCGAGCTGGCCGTGAAACACTTCCCGCATTCTGGACACTTGTGAGGCTTCTCTCCTGGAATAACGATTCATTTGATTAATAATTATTAAAATGCCAAGATGCCTATAATAATGAATTGGTATCATATTATACAGGTATATAATGAGGCAATAGCTAGATCAACAAAAGATTTTTTTTAAAAGCAGTCATAATAGACTTTTCATCAGGAGCTTGAGAGGGACCTCAGAGACCTCACAAGGAGTTAGATAATTATAATTGAATATTATTCTGGGTCGATATTTAGACTAAGTATCTAAGTACACATCAGCCAGAAGACGTCTACTACTGGATGAAGGCTTTCCCCGTAATTGACGAGAGACGAACGGCCATTAAACGAATGATGACTGCAATTTTTTTATTACCTCATAAAAAAGCTGATCATCAATAGAGCTTATCAACGAAAACGAAATTTAAAATAATCCGAAAATAAATAAGTTCTGAGTATTTTAATTTCAAGCTAGACAGAGAGCGCGCTATACTGAGCTATGACGTCAAGCCTCAGGCGTGGCATACAAATGCTATACTAACACGTGCTTTGCGAGAAAGGGATAGAGCATCCCCTCTCTATCCCCACCTAAAACTTTAAACGCTAATATCTAAGAGATTTATCAGCCAATACAATTTATTTTTTCAGTATGTGTAATGTATTTAGTTATATTCATCACTAAGCATGTTATTTGTCATAAATTAAACATTAGGCCACACGCCTATTTACTCGATGTCGAACGACTTACCCAGATCTATATTTCGACTTTTTATCGAGTTAGGTATTCCACACCAAGAAAGATAGCAGGTATCTAATAATCCGATATAAGTTTAATAAGTACAGAAGATATACCTGTATGTATCCTCCGATGCGTGTTCAAGGAGCTGGAAGTGCTGAAACCTTTGTTGCAGAAGTTGCAGATGTGGGGTTTTTCACCTGCGGAGACACATCACAATAATATAGTGAGGTTTTAACAACGAATTAATACGTGACCTGACAAAATCTAAGAAAATGTGAAAGTAGAGAACGTTGTAAGGAGGTATGGCTAAGTAGATAGATACACATTTTTTTATTTACCTACACATATTTACCTACTATCTATTTTCAACTCACAACTGAGCAATAGGTCTAAGTACCTACGCGGTACTTAGACCTGCCAAGCGTGGGGATTATGGCAACACCCCTCTATCCACGTTGTCGTCCTCCCGGCCTGGGAGGCCTTTGTCCAGCAGTGGACGTCTTATGGCTGACGACGACGACGACGACCTACGCGGTATATCAGGCCATGTTCCACCATACCCTTGCTCGATATCGCAGAAGTTATTCGCACGTCTGCCAGCACATGCGACTTCTCGCAGGTTTCTTGTAGAGGTTTTCCTTAACCAAAAAGCCAGTGGCATGATTTTTCAAATTAGTTTCTAAATACCGAAGAACCCATGACTTTGGGCGCCAATTCGAACCCTTTGCGTCTTGTAGCTGGCCTTCCACAACTACAACTATGGTTAACAAATACGAATGAGAGTAAGAATGTTTTTATCACAGTTAAATACCTACACAATAAAACAAATTTAGAAGTATTTGTATCCAGTAGTTGAAGAAATTATGTAACTTAATACTGGGACCTGGGTATTTCCTAAAACTACATCCAGAACCGCCGAAGGACGAGCAGCAGCGTCCTCTTGGTTAACGGGGGTGAGCATTCTGCGATCCCCAAGCCGCCTGCCAAGCGTGGGGGTTATGCCATAATTAAGGAGGAGGCCTTCGTCCAGCAGGTAACGTCTTCCGTCTGTTGATTTGTAAACTGAATAGCCAAAGGGCTTAGTCACAGCAGAGTCAGAAGCCACAGATGTAACTTGGATAGCACAGGTTGAGTTGTTTAGGTCATCGAAAACTAACTCGATAAAACACCTACCAGTGTGTGTCCTCATATGCCTCTTCAACAGCGAGGGTCTATCGAAGGTCTTCAAGCACACCTGGCACGGCAGCACGTTCTTCAAGCCCCTCTGCGGAACTCCCTGGATCTCACCGCCATACACTAAGTTCGTTCTCTCGTATAATTTGACTAAATGCTCATTGAGACCTGTCAGAAACTTTAGATCAATTATGGAGAGGACTTTGGCTGGCTTTTTGGATTTGGTCGAGAGGTCTAGTGGTTCTGTTTGGATGTCTTGCTTGAAGGTTTCTTTATGGTTGGTCAATTCCATGGTTTTAGTTTACAAGAATGATGGTTTATTTTGAAAATAGCAATAGCAGGGATGGGGTTAGTGAAGAATTGAATTCGTTAGAACTCTAGGGGAACGTCTTTGATTTAATAACGTAAATTTTTAGCACCAAGTTTTGTCAAATTTGTATTATTTTTTGTAGGTATCAAAAGAAACGGGAATTAAGAGAAAACCATGGTCCCAAAATTGAAATTACGCATATAAGGTCACGATAAGATAGGTAAGATAACTTTGGCCAGATTTCAGATTCGGCTGGTTTGATATTTGTTTTCTTTTTGAGGAAAGCTGTGACCGGATAAAAAAACAGTTCAATGCAATGATTTCCCGACGGTTTTTACAAGATAACTGTCGCAGTTTTTCCACCAGTTGCCTTTAAATAGCAGGTCGTGGGAGCAAATGACAGGAGGTTCTATTTGTTGTGTAACTCGATGGTCTGGTATTGTGAGCCGACAATGAGTGTAGACCACCGCTAATCGACGTGATTCGGCAGATTTTCTACATGAGGGTAGTTTGGATGCGGCAACTTTGAGCTTCTTTAAGCTTTATTTTTTGAATCATTTTTTTTGTAATGAAGTGTTGGTCTAGCTTACCACTTGTTTCGGTAAACAGGGTTATTGATTACTAACCAACGTTCTCTTAAGATCAGCTTCAGCTTATGTACAACACACCAAATAATCAAATTTGTGACAGTAAAAAATCAGCTTTTCCATAGAAAATGTTTATTAACTTGCGGCATAATGTACGAACAGCTGTTTATTTTTCTCACAAGTTTCAAAAGTCATGGAAAAAAAGATGCCATTTATGTTGTACTGCCTACAGAAGAACATCCTAAGAGGATGTTGGCTAGCTAGCAATAACCCTGTATATCACGTTGGCTGCTAGATTCTGTTCCCCGTAAAATTGTTTTAAAATCCATGTTCACACAACAGTGTTGTTGCATAAAACACGTCTATTGCCAAGTGACAATGTGGTTTATCCTCAAATCTAAGACTCATTATCGGAAGGCATGGTCCCACTTAGACCTTGTACATAACCCATGATCTTGGGTTTTTGGCGGGAACACGGAAAAATCATGTCGTTCCATGAATTTTTTTTCTTAAGCTTGTGTTTTTTCTCGAATAAATGATAAAAAATGGTGGTGTTTTATTCATTGAGTGTTCACCTACATGCACGAGTGTAAGCAAGTAATATAATGTGGTGAAACATTTCTTTTCGTGTTGTTTTCAAAACTGTAGAAGCTCATAGTAACGTCTCCACAACTTTACCAGTGTATGACTTGGACTCTACTATGACTAATTTCGTGTAACTTACTGTGATTTCATGACATAATTGACTAGTAAAGTTGTGGCGACTTTACTATGATTTTCTACGGAGTTTTGAAAACAACACGATTTAAGACATGTTTCAATAGACAATAGACAACCACACCACACCACCACATTAAATCACTTGCCCACACTCGTGCATGTAATTCAACTCAATTAATAAAACACCACCATTTTTAATCATTTATTTGTGTAAAAACGCAAGTTTAAGAAAATAATAAAATGCAACGACATGATTTTTTCGTGTTTCCGCCAAAACTCCATTACTCAACTTGTATGCAGCACATCTTGCAGCTCAAACCTTCATTACTGAATGTAAAGTATCGAAGAAAACGTAATCGCCTATAAAGGTGACGCGACAGAACGTTTGTGTCGCTTACCATTGTCGCACGCGGCCGGGTATCAGGTGTATTTGTGTACGATATTCAGGGATATTTGGGGCACATTGTGTCGCGACCTTTATGCCGGCCACAATGGATCATTTGCGGATTGGAGCGCCCTAATATAGATGTGATTGCTTATTGATGAGTTATGAGGTTTATTTGAATTTTGATACTGATATGTAGATTTGTTTGATTGCGTATCGTTTACGGTAATTCGCAATTTTGGATGATCATGTAAGCATTATTTTGGATAACTTTGCACTAAAATATTTCTGGGAAAACTTTCATAATTATGTGTTCTACCATATTTTTTGTTGTTGTTCTCTCTATACTTCCTCCAACACAAGTCTATAGGTACTATAATTTAACAATTTATTTTCGGCAACAATGACCTATTTTATTATTACTAAAACAAGTTTTTTGTCTTGCCTAGGTAGGTAATTTCTATATCGCAAAGTATAAACAACTAAAAATGATAATTTATCTAAGAACATGCCAAGTGTGAGTCAGTGCGTAGAAATAATTATGGCCATTGGCCACGCCTTTGGTCTTTCTACCAAAGCTTTCCACTAAGTATGTACGCTATTGGTGGTGGTATTGCTTTAAGGCCTATATATTGTTTACTCTGTGGTAAGATTTACGGTGTGCTAATGCGACTCGCTTTTGACCAAGTTTATAGGTACCTAAGTATATCTTCTGTTACAAGTTTTTTTTTTCCAAAAAGTTTGGTATACAAGCAATTGGTTCAGCTGATAGTAAGCGACCCGCCGCCGCAATCTATGGACACCTGCAACATTACTGATGTTGTCTATGTGAAAGTAAGTACATAATTTACTACTACAGAAAATGACGTCCGCTGCTGGACGTAAGAATGTTTGCCATAATCCCCACGCTTGGCAGACGGCTTGGGGATCTCTCTTAATCGAGAGGATGCTGCTGTCCTCCAGTGGTTCTGGATGCAGATTTAGCACAAACCCAGACCAGGGGCCGTACCGTGAACCGCTTATAGCGGGACCGAATAGGTTCAGCTGCCGACACTGCGCGACCGCGAACCTTATTGCGAGGCGATAACATTCACAGTCGCGCGCAGTGAGCAGCTGAGCGTATTCGGTCCCGGAATAAGCGTTCATGGTAGGGCCGCAGATCTCAGTTTAGGTCAGAAAATTAATAGTTTTATAAGGTTTTATAATTTCTATTTTTTACGTGGTAGGTATAGATGTGTAATACGAGGTTTCTCACCCCCGTGTTTCCATTCTACCTGCATAGCTTATTACAGTAATGGACAGTTTTATGCCCGCTATTGTGTACTTCACAATAGGGTGATAGTAATGTGTCACTTCCTACTCGCTACCTGTTGGTTTTACTGGTATTGGTGATTACCCTAATTTCTTGAACGCATCGATCGCAACTATACAGGGAGCTGTTTACTTTATTGGATATTGGATAGGTTGTTTATTTAATGGAAATAACAATGAGGACGTATTTTGGTACCTATTTATGTGTGTAAAGGAGAATAGAGGTGCAAGTAACCTACGAAGTATCTTCAGTGATTTTTTATGCAGTGACGAGGCTAGCGAGACGTTTGCCTGGTGGTAAGCATAACGCCTGCCCATAACCACTGAAGAGAGACGTGAATAGAACGGAAATGTGACGGGCCGCGCTAGCCGGCACTCTTCCAATATACATGTTTTTAAATTGAGAATACTCAAAAAGCCAATTTAAATAGAGGTGTGGGAAACCAAACCACATTGCTTCGTAATTAGATTAATTTTTGTGATTGATTCAGGCGTTACTTTGCGGAAGTCCATTGTTACCAAAATTTGTTTTAATTTCTAGTGTTTTTCCGCTGTAATATCGTTTCGAGTACTTATAGGGTGAAGGGACACACTAAAATCTACTGTAACTATCAACCTTAATTGAAATTGAACCTAACCTGAAACAAAAAAATAATTATACCTGAAACAAAATGTCAATTAAACCTGAAAGCAATTTATTAATAAATTCTGAAAACAAATAATGATTTTAAGCTGTTTCAATGTAATATTTTCCTGAAACAAAATAATGATGATCAACCTGTAAATTGATAATAATTATTAACATACAAAAATAATATGATCAATAAGTAATAAAACAAAAATAATTATATCACCCTTAATCCTTTGGAAGTACTAGAGTGTTTTTAGATTAATTTTTTTCTGTTGCAAAATGGCATTTCGAGCGTTTTACTTCAAATGCGCGACCAATGATTGGCATTTTTTCGTCGTAGTTTCTATGCAAATTTTTGTGAAACAGACGACAGCGGTTTTCCATACAATTGCTTTGCAACATTGTTTTGACAGCCGTTCTCGTTCTCTCTCGTTCTAAGAAGTAGGGCTTTCGCTTTTCTGTGGGCCATAACAGCTAGCAGTCCCAGACTTGCCAGCTTGCGAATGAAATCCTGCGCCGCACTGCACTGCGCTCGTCACCTGAGATATTAGATGTCAAATCTAATCTTGCTTCATGTTTCGCAAGGGACCTGTTCAAAAAAATCATGTGCAGTCATAGTAGTTTTTGGACGGCTTTTATGAGTTTTTAAATTTGTATCTATAAGATGTGAGAAGTGTTTTTGTTTTATTTATACGGGAATACCCACGTTTAATTAAATCGGATACTCCGACTATAGTTTCGATCACAGCTGTGCTAAGCAGGACGCAGCTGCACGCGCGTCGGGCTCTGTTTTCACTCTTTGAAAAAGGTCGCCGGATGTGATCGCAACTATATTCCGAGTATTCGATTTAATTAAACGTGAGTATTCCCGTATGAATAAAACAAAAAGAGGCAAAACCACGTCAGTTTTCATAATAAAATGTGAGATTTTTTTAGAGATATTTTTACACATTACAACTGTTTTATTAATTCAATTTTTACAAATTTGGCACGAAAATTTACTCACTTATAATTAATATAGTTTGTCACGATTTGTAGCTCTTAGTTTTGAAAAAATATTTATATTCTGCTTGTAATAAATTAAAAATTAGTAAAAAAATCGAACATCGAATCTTGACACGCACGAATCTGCGTAACTGCCATATTTTTGCTCCGCTAAATGTGGCCCTATCTCATTCAGCTTTAGAATAATTAAATATCGCAGTAAAGAATGTGCTTGAAACATAGATGAGCGCAGCCTTAACCCTGTATACTACGAGAAAACTTAAAAGTTTCCCAGGTAGCACCCGGTACAAACTCCACGGTACCCTGCGCCCGCTTCCTTTCGCGACTTATTCAAATTCCTCTGCAATCCGATTTACTCGGCTTGTTAAGCCTTATTTTACTTCGAGTTACCTTCCTTTTTAGATTTTTTTGTTTATTTTTAGAAGTTTAGTCTCTTGCGATAGAATAACAAACTCAATTTGTTTAGCTATTTATTGTTGTGATTCTAATGAAGTAGTTGTATTATATACCAGTTCTAGACACTCATTGATTTAGCAACAGAAATTGCCCGTGGTCCTACTACGTAGTATACTATTATTTATTCTGTGGTCCTACTGGTAGAACTACGTGGTTGGACCACGGACAACAAAGGAAAATATACATCATCATCATCATTAGCCCACCTTACTCCACTGCTAGACTTCTGTAGTGGTAGCACTATTGCAGGGTCCGCCTGCGGAAGAACCACACCTTTGCCAGTTATTTAACCGCCAAGCAGTAGTGTGTAAGCATTACTGTGTTTCGGTTTGAAGAGCAATATACCAGAGAAATTACTTATAGGCTTATAGAGATTTCATATCTTACATCTCAGAGTGACGAGCGCAGTGCAGTGCCGCGCAGGATTTTATTCGCAAGTTCACAATTCTAGCACTGCTACTGTTATAAGCAGGCGTGGCGCTTACTACCAGGTGAACGTCTCGTACGTCTTGTCACTCCAATTCCATTTTAAAAAAAAAACAGTTTCAGATCTGATTCAGATTCAATCCCATTACAAAGAGACACACGCTAATAAATAATCCTAGGCAAACGTGCAATAAATTGTAGCCCGTATAAATATCTAATCTACAAAATCTACGAATAAAATGAGGCGTGATGGTGGTCAAAGGCAAGCCCAAATACCAAAATGTTTCTATTTTTATTTTCAATTTAACTTAGAACAATAGACAATAGACAATATTTTATTTGTAGAAAAAACACATTAACATTAAGTACCCATAAGTAATTATTGTGCTTTGCCTTCAAAGTGAGTTAAGTACTCTTAATTTGTATACGCTTAACGGCACCGATTTTCTTGTGAGGAGTAGAAGTGATTTGTTATATGGCAAGTTACTTTTGTTTTCTTCTTTCCCCCTAGAAAGATTATGGCGTCGCACTTCGTGCATTTAGTGCGTTCCAGTGTCAAATGATATTTTAAATCAAGATTTTGATGAAATGCCCTAATAAAGTCGTGGCAACTTTATTATAAGCTTCTTCGGAGTTTTGGAAACAACTTGAAGATACATGTTTCACTTTATTATACCTATCACTTGACTCGTGCGTGTAAACCAGCACTTAATAATAAAACGACACTATTTTCATGCATTAACACTCGAAAAAACCGATTTTTTGTAAAATAGTACATGTATTTTTTTTTCTTAGTTATTGGCATCGCACGTTGTGCATTCTGCCAGTGTCAAGTTTATGAATTTTCTAGTTTTTATATTAAACTCAAGTCAAATATGTCATGAAATCACAGTTAGTCACACGAATTAGTAAAGTAAAGTAGAATAGTCGAGTCCAAGTCGTGCCCTAGTAAAGTTGTGGCAACTTTACGAGCTTATACGGAGTTTTGAATACTACACGAAAAGACTTGTTAGACCACATTATATCACTTGCTCACACTCCTGCATGTAATTCAAAACTCAATGAATAAAACACCACCATTTTTTAACATTAATTCGCGAAAAACATAAGTTTATGAAAATAATAGAATGCAAAGACATGGTTTTTCCATGTTCCCGCCAAAACTCCAAACATGCTATTTTCGCGTTCCCACCAAAACTCCACACGATGTTTTCCTTTACCGAAAAGCCAGTATGAAAACCCGTACATTAACTCCAAAGAGTTCATTCTCATGCTAAGAGCAAGCATCTCTTTGCTTGCTCTTACAAAAAACCTCAAAAAACTTATTCATGCTTTCAAAAGAGTTCTTTCTTTGTCTCTAAAGAGCTCATCTTCAGTCTCATTTACACTATCGTTACTTTCTCGTATTTGTAGAAAATAAACTACGTTTCAAACCACCCAACAAAACGGCTCGCGACGACGTTTGATCCACGTATGATTAATGAGGTGTGGTCACGTCACTCCTGAGCCGGAGGGAAGGAACGATCTAAAAATAAACAGAAGCCTTCAAACCGGGAATAGAGGCGATTTTTCTGGCGATATCCTGCAAAATTACGCGTACTATCGATCGAGAGCTGTTGCATAAATGCATTAGTCTGAAGATAGGCGCCTCGTTCTGTAGGGAGTAGGTGACAAGAGTGAGAGGGACAGAGGAGCAACTTATTTTTTTTATAATTTTTATATTACTAATATTTAGAAATGTCACAGTTTGTTTGGATGTTAGTATGTTTGAATGTATGTTTGTTTCTCAATAACACAAAAACGGCTGTAGAGGTAGGTAGATTTGCAAAAACACACAGGCTACTTGTGGACTGTATATCTTTTCGAAAACGAGAAATTTACTTTATTTTAGGAAGGGTGTACTAATGGGTGTAAAGCTTACCAAGCCGGGTCTTCTCAGGTGGTTCAGTGCATCCAGGGGCCCCCTTTGTGATGTTCCCTTGGAAAGTGGATGCCGGCCGGCGAGCACCGCGTGGGCGCTGATCGCCCAAAAGCGTAAACCCTTCGCTAATTAATGTTTTATAGCTAGCACGCTGCGAGAAATACTCGAAAAACTGATATCACTTTAGTTATCGATTCGACTGCACTTTTAATAATTTTTAATATCAGCACAGCAAAGTTCAATGGCCACGATGCAACGATAATAATATGGCGGATTTTCCTGTCATAGAAAAAATTGAATGAATGCAGTGCATCCGGAAAACAGATACAGGTTGCCAGCTATTGCCACTATTAAAAATGTTAATTTAACTGGATTTTGTCGGGCAATACCGAACATTCCGCCCACCTAAATGCAATGTATTTAGAAATAAATTGACATAATAACTTAACTTATTTTAACTAACTCTACGATAGGATAAGTAATTTAATTTTGAAGAGGCAAAGGGCAAAGCTTGACTATAGGTCGTTTGTACTCTCCTACAGCAGTCCGGATTGTAGCAACTCTACAAACATTGTCAGCTCCGGGGTGTAGAGCAACAACTCTCCCCAAATTCCAGTTAAGTGGCGCTGTTTGTTCATTGACAATGAGGACTAGGCTGCCTAATGTAAGATTCAGGTGGCTTTTGTCCCATTTTGCCCGCTGCTGGAGGGTATGGATATATTCACCCTGCCATCTCTTCCAAAAATCTTGGTGCATTTTTTGCACCAACTTCCAACGATGAAGGACACTGATCTTTTGATCGAGTAAATTTTCCTCTGGGATCCCTGTTAGGGGGTCCATGGTGAGAAAATGCCCAGGAGTGAGAGCAGTTAAGTCATTGGGGTCACTGCTCAATGGAGTGAGCGGCCGAGAGTTCAACATAGCCTCAATTTGAGAAAGGACTGTGTAGAATTCCTCATAGGTTAGCCGTTGTTGGCCAACTACTCTAGATAGATGGGTCTTCACCGACTTGATACCACGTTCTGCCAAACCGCTGAAATGTGGGGCTCCAGGAGGGTTCAAGAAAATTTAATCTCTTCAGAAGAAGCAGCATTTTGCATTAAAGAGCTTAGGTAATTACTAGCTCCGACGAAGTTACGTCCCTGGTCAGAAACAATATGGTTACACCGACCGCGACGAGCGACGAATCGTTTTAAAGCAGCCAAGAAAGCGCTGGTGCTGGATTCTGATGCCAATTCGATATGAAGACAATGCGTGGAGGTACATACAAAGACACAGATCCAGGATTTAAACGTTTTTACGCCGCGACCACGACCAAGACAAATATCATAAGGTCCTCCAAAGTCAACAGCTGACGAGAGAAAAGGTTTGAGCTGATTGACACGGTATGAAGGAAGATTTCCCATGACGGGAGGCTGAGCAGGTCGGGGATTGGCTCGGAAACATTTAATACATCTCGAGACAACAGCACGAATGGCTCGCTTTGGTGAGAGAATCCAAAAATCTTGAGCGAGCAGGTTATGGAGAGTTTGAGTCCCTGGGTGTGAGAAACGATCATGGTAATCCTGAATAATCATGGAAGTTAACCGATGGTCACGCGATAAAAGTATTGGGTGTTTAACGGCAAAATCCAATTTGGCATGCGCAAGGCGACCGCCCACCCTCACGAATCCCACCTCATCTATAAAAGGGGAGAGTTTCCGCAAATTCTTGGGAAGAGAGTTGGGAGAGCCCTTATTTAATTTGTTAATTTCCACAGCGAACAAACTCTTCTGAGCATGTTTTATTAAAAACATGAAACTGCTTTGCAATTCTGCCACCTCCAATGGGCCGACAACTTTGTGCAATGGTAACTTTGCATTGTAACAAAAACGACGACAAAACGACAAGACTCGTTTCAATTTAGAAAGCGAGGAAAATTTATTTATCATTTGATCGACAATGTTAACATCGACAGCAGTTAATAGACTGAAGATGCGTTGCTCTTCCTGCCCATCTATCTCATATACGGGGAACGGCTCAGCGAAGGAATGATTCCACTGATTCTCAGGTTCTGCAAGCCAAGCAGGGCCATTCCACCATATATCACAATTTATAAGGTCAGCAGGGAGCATACCACGTGACCCAACATCAGCAGGCATCGACAAAGTACTGGTGTGCCCCCAGCACTCCGGGGACACAATCTCCTGGATGTGGCTCGCGCGATTGGCGACAAAAGTTTTCCATTTGGAAGGACATGATTTTATCCACGACAGAGCAACGGTAGAGTCGGACCATGCGAAAAGATTATCAAAGCGATGGAATGGCTCCAATGCCTGAACGACAGTTTTGATCAGATCCGCTAATAATACCGCAGCTTGGAGCTCCATTCTGGGAATAGAGATCCTACGAAGAGGTGCTACCTTGGTCTTTGCGCAACAAAAATGGACAGAGCAGGCACCATCTGCGTCGACGACGCGAAAATAAATTACGGCGCAGTAGCCACGCTCTGACGCGTCGCAAAAACCATGAAGTTGTAGCACAACGAAAGTATTAACAAAACGACGAGGAATGGCAATACATGCAAGCGACGACAATTGACTTTTATAGAGTGTCCATTCTGAGGCTATTTCCTTTGGCACTTCAGCGTCCCAGGAGACTCCCAAGGACCAGAGACGTTGAATCCAGCATTTCGCATAAAAAGTAATCGGTGCCAAAAACCCTAGTGGATCATACAAGCGGGCGATTTCCGAGAGCATTGTCCGCTTTGTGCATCGACGTTCCTCATAGGCCGCAACCTGGAATCCAAAGATGTCCGATTTCGGCTGCCACTGTAAACCGAGAATTTTGAGAGAAACATTGGTTTCCTCATCAAAGGTTTTGAAACTCTCATCATAGAGATCTGAAGAAGCTAGCCCTTCTAGAAATGTAGGACAGTTCGAGGTCCACTTCCTCAATTGGAAACCACCTGACGACAAAATTTTTATTAGGTCATCTCTAATTTGTAGAGCTCCTGTGACAGAAGTAGAGCCAGAGACCACATCATCAACATAAATATCCCTGCTCAACACCTTCGAAGCAGCTGGGTATTCTTCAGCCGATTCAATGGACAGCTGGGACATGGTGCGGAGAGCTTGAAATGGAGCAGCATTAACACCATAAGTGACAGTGAGGAGCCTGAAATCCCGAATAGGATCAAGTTGAGAAGAGCGCCAGAGAATACGCTGGTAATCAGCATCTTCAAGCGGGACTAAAATTTGTCTATACATCTTCTTCAAGTCCGAAGTGAAAACGACAGCATGCCACCGGAACCGCAACAGTAAATCAACGATGCTGGTCTGCAACTTTGGGCCGGGGTAGATGGTAGAGTTTAGCGAGTTCCCCCGAGCGTCCAAAGCACCTGCGTCAAAGACTACCCGTAGCGGTGTACTAATCGAGTCCGGTCTTAATATGCCGTGATGTGGTATGTAGTAAAAGGAACCTTCCTTTTCAATAGGGGGCTCTACTTCTTCCATGTGGTGGCAGGTCTTATAGTCCTCCATAAACTCTATGTATGCTCTATTATACTCCGGGTTTAATTTCAACTTGCGTTCGATAGATGCAAATCTTTTTAAAGCAATGTTACGAGAATTTTGGAAGGTTGGTTTATTGTGCGGATCGACAAAGGGGAGAGGCACAATAAACCTTCCCTCTTCAGTTCGAGAGTGATTTTCTACAAAATATTTTTCGCAAAATTCGTCCTCTTTCGACAAAATTTTTAATTTAGGACTCGCCTCTTCAATTTCCCAAAATTTTTTAATAGACTCATCCAAGGAAGCGTGGGAAACAAAAAGGCAATTTTTTGGAGTGCTACGACAATGAGAAATTTGTGACTGGCTATGACCATCACAAGCACCCATCAATACCCATCCCAGGAGAGTATTAAGGGCAATGGGTTGCCCTGGCTTGCCACTTTTAATGTCAGGTAGCAAGCATGACGCGAAAATGTTTGCATCGAGCAATATATCGACAGGACCTGGACATGCAAACTCAGGATCAGCCAGCTCCAATCCATCTAGATGAGACCACTGCGACGAATTAATGATACAAGTGGGTTGGTCAGCACAAATCAAAGGCAATACGAAAGCTTCCAATTCGAAACTTGATGCTGACTTGCCCTTCATTGATCTCATTACGCAGGAAAGTGACCCATGGGGTTCAGCAGTTGAGTTTCCAATTCCACTTACCGTTTGCTTCTTGCGATTTGGTTTCAGCCCTAGTCGCTGAACACAATCTTCAGAAATAAAATTACATGCACTTGCCGAATCCAACAGAGCTCTCACCACTTGGAAATTCCCCAAGCTGTCACGGACCAATACCCTTGCCGTGGCAAAGAGCATTGTATTATCTCCCATTGTTGAAGTCAAAACTACACCTCTGCTACCATCGCCGTTTATTTTCGATACCTGAGGCACCGATGGCACAGCCTTAGGGAAATGGAGAAGTGAATGATGCGAGAAACCACACTGGCCACACCGTGCTGAGTTATTACAAGATTTTACTCGATGATTACTTGAGAGGCAAAGCACACACAATCCTTTCTGTTTGACAAACTGGAAACGGCCTACAGGGTCCAACTTTACCCAATCCTCACACTCAATAAGAGAGTGCTGCTTTGAGCAATATGTGCATACTGACTGACTGGCAACAACTAAAGTTGTTTTCGACTTGCCTATATTCTGGCCAGCTTTATTCTGGTTTGGCTTATTTTGGCTCTGGACAGACTTTGGCCCACTAACGTTTGACATTTCGAGAGCTTTGAATTGTTTTTCTAAGAAATCATGCACCTCTGTATACTTAGGTATTTCGTCACTTTGTACCTCTAACTGAAAGGCTTCCCGAGTTGCTTTATCAAGTTTAGTCCACAACAGATTGAATAGCATAAAGTTTTTATCAGGTAGTGAGTATTTTTCTAACACTGATAAGTTTTCTGAAAAGGTTCGATGAACTCGTTCCAATTCAACGGCCGTCTTACCTTTCACTGGTTCACAATTTATAAGTTTTTCATAATAATGAGTGGCAATCTGCCTCTTTTTGTCAAATTGCTTGTGTAGTAACTGGTACGCATCCAAATAGTTTACGTCGCTAATGGGAAAATTCTTTATTAGATCATAAGCGCGGCCAGTCACATTCGAAAGAAGGTAATGCAACTTCTCAACGTTGCTAATTTTACGTTGATGTATTAATGAGTCGAACAAACTTTTAAAAGCAACCCACTGCTCCATAGTGCCATCAAATTTAGCGATTTCGATTTTCGGTAACCTCGCCTGTACTGACGACGAATCACTTGACAAATTTGGCTTACAATCTCGCTTTATTCTAGTTTTAAGCTTATTCACTAAATCTTCGAAATGATATGTAACATCTAGCTCTGCTCGATATTGTGATTTGTCTTTTAAATTGGCCAAGAGCCTTACTTGAGCGTCATGAAATTGCCGATGAATTTCCATGATATCATCCCGTTCTACAACGACAAAATCGCTTTGCTCGAAATACTCCAGTCGTACCACTGCGTAATCGCGTGCAGTTCTGTCTAAATCGACCTCGCTGCTATTATCGACACTCATTATAACACTGGATTTAGTTAATTTATGAATATTTAACGCGAAACGGGAAATATTTCGACCTAGTTTTCGAACACTGACAAATAAATGAGGAATGACACTGACAGCTAAATGACAGGGGTGCGTTTAGAAATTCAGTCGTTTCTTCTAAAAAGATAAGTGAATATTTTTAATTTCTAATGCTGGCAATAGCTATAACTTCACACCGCACAAATTGTAATGTTGGCTATGGCGGAATATATATTTTTTACAATGTTGGTGAACTTGGCGAACTTCACGCCAAAACGAAACGACAGGATAATTCACAACATTAATTACACGTAAAATCCGCCATTTTGAACATAATGAAAATTGTACGACGCAATAACGAGAAATCGAAATAATGTAAATTACGACAGCAAAATCGATAAATATTCGAAATCAGGGGAAAAAATAATGTTTATTAGGACTGTTCAAGGACAATCCGGTCGGATGGACCAAAATGTGGACTGTATATCTTTTCGAAAACGAGAAATTTACTTTATTTTAGGAAGGGTGTACTAATGGGTGTAAAGCTTACCAAGCCGGGTCTTCTCAGGTGGTTCAGTGCATCCAGGGGCCCCCTTTGTGATGTTCCCTTGGAAAGTGGATGCCGGCCGGCGAGCACCGCGTGGGCGCTGATCGCCCAAAAGCGTAAACCCTTCGCTAATTAATGTTTTATAGCTAGCACGCTGCGAGAAATACTCGAAAAACTGATATCACTTTAGTTATCGATTCGACTGCACTTTTAATAATTTTTAATATCAGCACAGCAAAGTTCAATGGCCACGATGCAACGATAATAATATGGCGGATTTTCCTGTCATAGAAAAAATTGAATGAATGCAGTGCATACGGAAAACAGATACAGGTTGCCAGCTATTGCCACTATTAAAAAATGTTAATTTAACTGGATTTTGTCGGGCAATACCGAACACTACTTTTAATCCCAGGCATCGCGGGTGACACAGTGGGACATTGCTAGTTGGCTAATGTATTTTTTATAGTGGAACTTTTATCTGTGCGCCTAGAGAAGTACCTTTGCCATTAGTTATTTATTAGTGTGTTCCAGATTGTTGTTCCATTTCTTAGCTGAAGGGACTGGAAACTTAGATACCACGTGCTAACATTGTAACATTAACCGAGGTTCCTTATTTGATTCGAGTGTGTAACGTAGGTAAATTTTAAATGGAAAGTTCTACTAGTTCCCGGTGAAGCTTTTAAACTTTCTGCAGGATCCGTATAACCCACAATTTTTGAACATTGATGGTAGTATGTAGGAATGAATAAAGAAGTATAAAGATATACTTTTTTATTCATTATATCTGATATATCTTCATATATCTGATTGCTTCAGGCGTTACTTTGCGGAAATCCATTGTAACCAAAATTGTTTTATCTGTTAAGCGGGAATTTCTCGGCCGAGCGCTTGAGGAGTCAACACGTCCTGAGGATGCCTCGTGCAGAGGTGAAACACGTGTCGACAACCGAGTACTTCTAAAGTATTAAGGGTGATATAATTATTTTTGTTATACTACCTATTTGCTCATATTATTTTTGTATGTTATGAATTATTGACAATTTACAGCATAATCAACATTATTTTTGTTTCAGAATAATATTACATTGAAACAGCTTAAAATAATTATTTGTTTTCAGAATACATTTATAATTAGTTTGAGGTTTAATATTTTTTTTGTTTCAGGTTAGGTTGAAATTCAATTAACGTTGATAATTACAGTAGATTTTAGTTTGTCCCTATATTCTATGAGTACTCGAAACGATATTAAAGCGGAAATACACTAGATATTAACAGATAAAACAATTTTAAGTATATCATTATGACGGTGGCGTTAAAAATGTACTATTGAGTTGTTGGTTTTCGAATCAACATCATCACAGCCCGGAGACGTCCACTGCTGAACGAAGGCCTCCTCCTTAGACCGCCACACTGTACGACAACCTGCCATTTGCATCCACCGGTTGCCCGCGACTTTTACAATGTCGTCGGTCCACCTAGTGGGCCTTCCTACGCTGCGTCTTCCGATTCGCGGTCGCCACTCAAGAACCTTTCTTCCCCATCGGTTATCAGTTCGTCGAGCGATGTGTCCTGCCCATTGCCACTTCAACTTGCAAACCCTGCGAGCTATGTCGGTGACTTTGGTTCTTTGGCGAATATCCTCATTCCGGATTTTATCGCGCAAAGTAACCCCGTTTTCGAATATTCTGTATGTATTAAGTAATTACTAGCTGTGCCCCTTGGTTTCACACTCTTGATGATGACGATGATTAAAGGTAGCCTAGGAATATTATGTTATTCCGGGAATTAAGCTATAGTCAAAAAACTTTCGCATTTATAATATTAGTAGGCCAAAAGCAGTAGGTATATTAGTTGATGTTTTAGTTCTTTAGCAGTCTATTTGAAATAGCATCAACGTGCCTACTATTTTAATAAAGGTATGTCATTATAACCAGCGACGGTGATAATGGAATGGACGGGCCCAGCGCTTGCAAATCGATCAAAATTAACAAGACAACACAATCAAGCATACCTAGCGAGTGGAGATCCGGCGCTCAACATCTTATAGTCTTCCAAATCCGTGCGCTTATTTCCCGTCCATTCATATTATCATTGTCGCTGGTCATAACACCATTCTATATTAAATACAGATTAAATCATGTCTACCATTTTCAAGTATTATTTTCAGGACCCTTTTCTCTTAACTTGTACCACGCATAGCCTCTTCGTCCGCCCTAAATTTATTCTTAATAAAGCGCAGAGGTTGGACTGTGTATTTTTGATATCTCTCGTTTCGAGATGAAAGGTTCAGTGTTTTTCTCAGGATAAGTGGGCTTCGATCACGTGCCAAGGATTGGTCCCGGGTGGGATTCGCGAAATATTTGGGATTTGGGATCAATTTGGGGGTAGGCTTTTATTTTCTTTGACCCTTTAAATGGTTTCATATGTTATTTTGTAGGTGCATAAATGGAATAGGTTTATCATTGAAAGAATATTATGGTATTGGGCGGGGTGTGGTATTTGGTTTACTTAACCTACCTTACCTACTTAACTAAACTTAACCAAGATTTTGGACAACACCTTTATGTATGGTTTCTCAAGGTTCTCACGTAGACTTGGTTTCGCGTAGTTTCCTAGGCCTATAGTCATGGTTATAAACTAACGTAAAGTTACGCGTGTGTCTTCTGGAGTAACTTTCTCATAACTCGAGATTTTACGGTGATGAAATGATTGATTTGCGGCATCTGATAAAAAAAATTAGACGTGCTCGTAGGTAAACATCGCGCCTAGGTCAGACGGACAAACAGGGCCTTAAAACGTTGTTTACCTACTGGACTTATATATATATGTCTATGTATGCCTGTGAGGTGTTATAAGCGTGGCCAGCTCTTCTGCTATCCTCCTCTGAAGTATGACCTACCAATCAAAAAAAGATCATCAAAATCAATTCATAATTGAACGTAATCGCGTAACAAACATTAAAAAAACTTACAGTTGAATTGAGAACCTCCTTTATGAAGTCAGTTAAAAAGACACTTTGTTCATGGTTGATGTTCGGGTTTGGGTTCAGGTTTCTAATATATGAAGGAAACGATTTGATTATTCTCTCAATGTTTCCGTTAGATGGAATACCTCTTACGTACACGTAAGAGGACGATATACGTAGGAAAGGAGTGGGCAGTGACTGGAAACGAAAAGCAGAAGATCGGGCCTCTGCCTGATCTTCTGCTTTTTTTTGGCTGCATTAGGAGAGGTTGAGATAGAATAAAACAAAGAAAGTAAGATCAAATAGTTAAGTCACAAAAATGGCATCTACTCAGCATAATGCTGCTTACCAGACAGCGCTGACCTTCCTATGAAGCTGTTCAGTGAAGTCACAAATGCTTTGCCTGAATGAATATTCTCCGAGAAGTTTTAATTTTATACTTAAATTATTTGGGGAACTTTGCCTACACTGGCAAGTGAGCAATTACAAGAAAAAGCAACCTTGCCCTATGTTAGTTGAACATACCTAAACAGTAAACATGACATAGAGTCGAATCTCTACCCAAAAAAATTAAGCTTAAGCCATAAAAAGCTTTATTAGTCTTTGAAGGTACTCTCAAAGATTAATACTTAAAGCTTTTTCTTCTAGGCAAGTTCTCATCGTCGATTGGTCTTTCGTTTTAGAACAAGCAAGATGATGTACAAGCCCATTTACTACTAAAAATAGATGTAAGTGTATAAATGTATATGTGTAGTAACTTAATTTATTTTTTTTGCTGATATTTCATCGTATATCGTCCTTGATCGTAGCTATGGATTCAAAAAAAGATTAAAAATTGACAACTTACTACGCTAGAAGACTATGTAAGCAGGTATTATTCTTGTTTATATGTCCTTTACTACAGGCTTAGTATAATATAGATAAGTAATGTAAGAGTCTACCAAACCATCTTTCTAAGAATCCGAAGCGCTCTTATTTGTCCAGAAAATAAATTGAAGCGATAGAATAACATCATCCTCTCAGCTACTCCCACACACAAGATAAAATCCTTTCATTTCGTGAGAGCAAGCCTCAGATAAACTTGGAATATATCTCAGTAAGTGGGAAGATAAAAGGAAGCCTTGGAACAAGATGGCTGGGCGGAGCGCGCCTGGGCGGGCGTTGGGCGGAGCTTCCGAACTGTGTCAAGGAGCACTTTACCCTGAAAGCACTTAAGCTTGGAGAGGACGTCGGTAATGGATGGACCAGATATGTATCTTATACTAGACAAGTATAGACTTCTTTTAAACCAGGTATTCTTGACGGTTTTACCCTCGAGGAAACGGAGTTTCAAGGTACTTGTTGTGTTTGTATGAAAAGTATCTCTACTTTAGGTAGCACTTAAATTACTTTAGGTAGCACTTAAATAGCACTTAACTACTTACTAATGTTTCTCTTATCAGGGAGAACTGGTAAGAGTAATCCTGATTTTCCAGTACCTTAATCATGATATCACACGAATATAAATGTTAATGTAAGTGTGTTATCTAGAGAGCGTGTGGGTAAGTATGCTTTTTTATTTTTACATGCTGTTATGGCTGAATGGATTTGAATTTAATGAATCAAGATGACTTATGACCTATATTTGCACAGATGAAAGCTAGGTACTTATTAACTTACAAATGTAGACGATTCCCGTAGGATAAGACGTGGATCCGCGGGGTGCTATTATAACTTTCAATTAATCTCATTAAGTAATTGAATGCTGGTAAAAATATGTGTCAGTGAATGATTGCGAAAAATGAGATTGCCAGAAACTAAGGCAGGCTTACGTTCTACAAATAATTTGGGTCTGATGATGATGATGAAAATAAATCTTATATGAACCGCTTAAAATCTGTTATACTCGCCTGACGTGTATTGGTGGTCGAAGACGGTAAACACCTAAAGGGACGTGGCTTAAATTCATCATCATCATCAGCCTGGTAACGTCCATTGCGGAACGAAGGCCTCTCCCTTAGACCACCACACTGTACGACAACCTGCCATTTGCATCCACCGGCTGCCCGCGACTTTTACAATGTCGTCGGTCCACCTAGTGGGAGGCCGCGCCTACGCTGCGTCTTCCCGTTATCGGTCGCCACTCAAGAACCTTTCTTCCGGAAGAAGATCATGTTGCCGAACTCCAGGATTATCGTATCCTGTCCCTCTCTTCGGATTTCAGATAATCCCATGATGTCCCATCGCATCTTGCTCAATTCTTCCTCCAGCTCGACAATCTTCTCCGCGGTCCTCAGCGTGCGGATGTTGTGTGTTACCAGGGCCAAAGTCTTATGTTGGGGGTGGTAGCGGGGTGTCTGCCAGCGATTCTTAGCACCCCTTGCTCCTCCGTTACCTGACCTGCTACCTAGGTCAGGAATAGAGGAGCCGGGGACTGGGGGCCATGGTTTTTGCTGATGGCTTTTTGGCTGTCATATCATGTAGTTGAGGGGGTTAAATGGCTTAAATTAATAGTGACAAACATTCTTACATTCACCCGTTTAATTTAGGTAGGTATAAAGCACAGAAAAACGAAGCCCTACTCTTGGGTAGTATCAGATTAGTTAAGTTAGAAGGTAAGTCAGTAATTTCATACGAAAGAACCGCGTGTCTGGCAATCGGATAGAATGGAAATTAATCCTCAGGTTTCAGGGGTATTAATTATATTTTAAGGATTCAGCGGATTTCGGGCATAGATGGCGCTGACGAGATATGGCTCTCTTTCTATCGCATTTTTTCACTAGTAGCAGTGTAGCAGCTAGTTCACTCACCTTCACTGCTTCAATTTATGCTGTGGAAGAACAAAAGCTTAGGAAATACACCATAGGCAAGTACTTTGTTAGACAAGCAATAACCACAAAAAAGCAGAACAAAACTGATGTAAATGAAATAAGATTTATTTTAATTTTTGACCTTTTATTTGACCTTGCTTCATTCATTAAAAATATTCAGAACCACGGACTAGGTAGTGGTATCAAATACAAATAGTTTATTGATAACACCAAAGTTACAAGTCAAATTTCATTAAATATGGCACAAAAAAAAATTACTTACTAAAATGAAATAATAATTATAAAAATACGTTAATAATCTCTTATTTTAAAATAAGCTTCAATATCATAAAACAAATTCTCAAAAATAAACATACCATAACTCATAACTACATACATTCTCATAACAAAACCATATCTCATCAACGCCATCTTACGGATTTTTATGTTATTTTAAATTTCCTGTCAGAAAACCTCCCTTTGTACATTTTGTGTAATACATAAAAAAAACTATAGGGTCGAACGAAGAACCTCCTCCTTTTTTGAAGTCCTCTATAAATGGTTGCTCCTCCAAGTTGCCACATTAGACATTTTATTACTTAGTAATTGTTTCTATTATGCATGGTTTCTTTTCATTCACCAATAAATACCATGAGCTGGGAAGAGCTGGGATAATATAATATGCTTACTTATCATATATGATGTTTATTTATACAATACACATTTAACGTAATTTCGCAAAGCAATAATGCTCTTCTCTTCGCAGCTGTAATTTTTTCAATTTCATCATGTATATTTAAATGAGGTTTGTATTACAGAGTGTCTGTCGACAGGGACGGTTTAATATGTAAGGAACAGGCTTATTATCTTGCGAGGGCGCGGTTACCTTGTGTCACGGCGTTTTCATTTGTCGTCGAGTTGTTAGTGGGACTCGGGTCTTCAACCGTCCTGTTAAATATAAACAGAATTGTTAGGTTAAAAATACTCACAGATATAATATTGTGACTAGAAATATACAACTAGCTGTTGCTTGCGGCTTCGCCCGCGTGGGTTGTATACACCACTACTTTATTTAAGTTAGCTTAATTTTAACACGCGATTTATACCTATACATACATCGTAAATACGCTGTCAGTACACCTCTATATGCCATAGTGCTTCAGTTATAACAAGTTTATAATTACAAATATCCTGCCACAAATTATGAACACCGTATTATGATAGTACAATCAAAATACTACGTCACCTTATCAATGAACGCGCTCATTCCATTTCACTCGCACCGCACTGGTTCGCACTGATTGATGTGTCAAATCATAATGGAGTAGCGTGGGTGGTAGCTTTGTAGGCATTTTATTACAAATGCCGCGAAATCACTATCACCGACCTTATTGTGTTCTAGAAACAATACCTACTACTGTAGCTTAGGCTAAGGTAGTTTGTCTCTGAAACGATTTTAAATAGGTACATTTCGATTCTAACTTTCCCTTCATACTTTTACGGGCTTAGGACCGGCAAAATTACGTGAATTATGTGACTGATTAAGTATTTTTTTATTAAACACTTTGAAATGTAAGTTAAATGTTGAATGAAAAATTGGTAATTTTGGCGTATTTAAAAAGTTGGAATCAACTATTTACAAAGATTGGCAGTTAAAAAGATATTTACACTTACATTACAGGTATTTTAATAATTGTTCGAAATGTCCACCTCCATTGTCAATGCACACTCTAGCACGTTTCACTAAATTGCTCTTTAGAGAGTTCAAAACGTTAACTTCACATCTCACTTCATCAAAAGCGTCTATGATGCGCTGTTTTAATAATTCGACGGTGTCCGGTTCACCATAATACACTCGGCGTTTAATTATTTGCACGGCTGTAGTGGCTTTTTCGTTACACATAAAATATGCACGTAACATTAAAGTGTATTCACGAGCACAGTATTGATACGCCATTATCAAAATAGCGCATCGACGACGCGGCGCGAAAGGTCACTGCAACCGGTGTTACCTTGAACGCAATTAGCACGCGACTGACAGTACGTTGGTGTCGCGGCGGCTACCTTTGAATCGCTCGCTCGCTTGCGGCGCGGCGACTTTGATTACAGCCGCGCGAAGAGAGGGACGCACTGCTTATGAATGACTTCAATCAGCTGACGCACATAGTAATAGAGTAAATTGCGTAAATGGTTGTGTTGCATATTTAGTGTCCAATAATTACCAAATTTTCGAGACATTTTTTTTACCTCATATTTTCAGTTTTTTTCTCCAGGAATGTGTTCAGTATCGGAAATAGATAACGCTGTTAAAATTAAGCTAACTTTAAAAAAGTAGTGGTGTATATTGCAGAAATTAGGTCTATGATCACACCGTGGCTTTAAGCTTACTATAGGCTACCATCTAAGCCGTGGTAGCCTAATTAGGAGACCGCTCGGCTTGAAATCGTGAAGTCAATCGCGGGTTCAAATCCTGGGCACAACCAATGAACGCTGAACGTATCGATGAGTTTATGTACCAATTTTCATCCTTTTTGGCGAAGGGAAATATCGTGAGGTCTTGTCGAAGTTGGACCTAAGTATATTATGTAGTTTTAATTTTAGGAACCCTAACGATAAGAATATTTGCAAAAAGTAATTTGCGTATATCCTACGGCATAGTTTTTAAATACATTAGTTTCTACTATAATTTGTAACGTTCGATCATGGATGTTAATTACAAAATATATAAAAAATTGAGCTTTACATAATATCTACAAATATGTTTGTAACCAAATGTGTATGCAATAATAGGTACTTAATTTGAGTAATTTATTTACACATACAACTATAGGTACCAAAGAGAGTAAATATTTTCATAAAATTCGTTCTATTACACGCTTAACAGACAAGACTGTTGCTGCACGTACAAATGTACTGTATACAATAATGTACTGTGTACATGCAGTTGACTCAATCGCCGGGTCTTTGGGCCTCTCTACATAATATCATCACTACTTCACACAATACTTCAGTACCGTTTTTATGGTTTAGTTATATAGTTTAAACTTCACGGACGTTTTTTCCATGAGAGTAAACGCGAACGCACTTCGCGAAGTGTCGCGGTAGATTTTTCCAATTTCGTCGGCGGCGACGTGTTGGGAAAAATCCTCTTTTGATTTATATTTTAATTCGCTACCTCATTTCAATTTATGAAGGCTTTGTACAGGCATTTGTACCTGTCTTGATTCGCTTCACATGCTAATGTGTTGCTTAATCGAATTTACGGATGTCTTTGAACATTCATTCATATTTTGTATTCGGAGAAAAATAATTTCCCTGTAATGGAATTCAGCGTCAAATAAATCTTATATAGAACTGAGGTAAATGTTAATAGAATCTTTGGATATTATTTTTAAAACTATATTTTGTTAAAAAGTATTTTGTCAAATTTCTTTCGAATTGCGATTTGAGTATGAAAAAATAAGATAAAACACTTTTTAACTAAAATTGGTTTAAAATACTTTTTACTACACATTTGCTCGAAAAATGCATTTACGAAGCCTGTATACATCGTTCGAAAGTTGAACATTACGCACCATACAACGGACCGTGCGATAAAATAGGTACTCTCAGCTAAGTACCTACATATTTTTACGCTCCCTTGTATAGCCGTGTACGCCGTGCGTAAACTTTACGGTATTTTTTAATTTCCGTAATAATAATTTATAAACTCCACCAAAGAGTTTCACCTCTAATAAAACAGAAAAAGTGACGCAAGAAATTCTCACCACTAATTTCATTTTTTTTCTAATTTTCACCACGCGCACGTAGCGCCATTTGTGAATTCGCGCCATTTCATATTTCCTCCTAGGAGGATAATGTCGTCGCAGTTGTGCATTTGCCAGTCGTCGTCAGCCATAAGACGTCCACTGCTGGACGAAGGCCTCCCAATAGAGAGGTGTTGCCTTAATCACCACGCTTGGCAGGCGGCTTGGGGATCGCAGAATGCTCACCACCGTTAACCAAAAGGACGCTGCTGCCCGTCCTCCGGTGGGTCTGGTTGCAGTTTTAAGACATACCCAGGCCCATTTGCCAGTGTCAAGTAGTTATTTGTATCATGTTTTTGATAATTTTTAAGTCGAATGAGACTAAGTCACAGTCGAAGTGATGTCACGCTTAGTAAGTCAAGTCCAGTCATGCTCTAGTAAAGTCGTGGCAACTTTACTACGAGTACCAGCTTCTTCGGAGTTTTGGAAACAACGACACGAAAAGACACTCATATTAGAAACGTTTTAACGAAGACGAACTTTAGGCGTAAGTAGTTTTTTTTCTTTCCTCCTAGGAGGATTATGGCATCGCACTTTGAGCATTTGTTAGTGTCAAGTATTTAGTTGCGACTTTCCGTCCGATATAATAAAAACTAAATAATAAAGTTACTAAAGCCTCATAATCTGTTGTAAGTAGTACTTCTGTTATCTGTTTTCTCGCAAATGTGTTGTAAAACGTTGTATGGCACTCGTGCGGTATTGGTTTTTACAAACGAGTAGACGAATGTAAGCCCGAGACGAAATCGAGGGCTTACCATAGTCACGAGTTAACTTACCGCACTAGTATCATAAATATCTATTAACATTTTATGCATATGACAGTTATATAGTATATACACGACATAAGCCTAGTGGACAAACGCCTAGCCTGTGTAGAATGAATCTATTCAAATACATTTACCACAAAGTTTCCCCTGCAGTCAGAGTAATAAAACCACTTCAAAAGATTACGTCGGTTTTCTAGAAGGTTCTGCGGGCGACAGTTTCAAGATGGCGGCGGCAAAAAGCGCGCCAAGTAACAGATGATCTTCATTTGAATATTTTCGAGGGGCGTTTGGAATAGAAACATTGAACGCACAGTTTTTAGTCTTAGAAATGTTGATATTCTGATGACATTACAAATATTACGTAGGTTAAAGAGTAATCTAATGTATTTTTGTTTTATTTATATGGGAATACTCACGTTTAATTAAATTGGATACTCCGACTATATCCTGCACCAGTGCTGGTGCTAAGCAGGACGCCGCGCGTTGGGTTCTGTTTTCACTCTTTGAAAAAGGTCACCGGATGTGATCGAAACTATAGTCGGAGTATCCGATTTAATTACACGCGAGTATTCCCGTATAAATAAAACAAAAATGTGTCAAAACCAAGTCAGTTTTCATAATATAATCTAATGTATCTATGTAATCTTAGATTTTACTCACCAAATCACCTAATTTGTGAGATTTCTGTAATATTTTCCCCACTTGTATATTACCAGTACTCATTCTTTTAAACAATTAAATACTCAGCAGACACAGACAGACATTCTAACACGTAATTCTGGACCAGATCCTCTTCATTGCAGTACTCAAATATGTAGAACTTACAAATAAGTAGGTATCCATAATAATAGAGTTAGTGTTACATCAACTACAAAAAGTAAACGTTTAATTAACATGTATTAACTTATTTTCTCTTAAAAGTTAGTGACTGGAGCTTAATGCCTGTTAAAATAATGCTATTTCTCACTGTTTTAAACTATCACGGTCATTTATTATTATTTCTATTATTAACGAGATATTTACCGTGATTATGTTGTGAAATGAGCTCCCGATATTTCGGCGCAGTTGCATGCACCATGTTCACGAGTAGACTAATATCGGGAGCTCATTTCACAACATGATCGCGGTAAATATCCTGTTAATAATAATATAACTTTAATGCTATTTATTTTCCATGCAATACACTAAAGAGATAGGCAGTTACTTACTTATGTGATTTTTGACTTTATGGTCTAGTATTCCCTGAGGTCTAGGATAGTCTAGGATTCCCAGTAGTAGTTTCCCGACTAAATGAAATATTATCCGTATAAAACATCATCAAACTACCTTGTATTTTTACATCATTAGCTTAATGCTTAATAATTACATTTTAGCATTAGCTTTATCTCATAAGCTAAGCAGATGCAAAAGGAGGTCTTATTCCTAAAATACTGCAAGGTCCAGACCACCTTCCAGGCCACCTTTATATGATTTGTAGAGATAAATAGGTTCTAAAAATATCTTGCCAGAACTTGTAGTTATATACATTTTGTACAAGTAGTAACACAATAATCTGTTATATAGTTGGAAGTACGAGTAGTTACTTTATTTTACTTTGTTAATTTATAAATCTAGCCTTGTTACTACCATACTTGCCTGAACTTCATCCCTACGTACCTACTTAGTTGTAAAATACTTACCTACGAGTAACGTTTGAGTTATTTTGACAAATTATTGTTAGTAAATACTTCACAAAGGTTCGATCTTTACAGATTTCCAAAAAAAAAACTAAAAATGTATTATTTGAATTGTAATAAACCTACGTATTTAATACCTACATTTTTTACCTAACAGGGAATCAACCTATGGAATAAGCTAAAGAAACAACAAATGTATGCCATAATAAAAAAAGTTTGTATTAAACAAAGTAAAGAAATTAAAAACTAACATGCATAACTTAAGATTAACATGCAAAAAATTAACGTGATTAAAATTATTTGCCGACACATCGACCTATCCACGTCTCGCATTTTCAACTAGAAGCCCCTGAAATGCAACCAATACAATATACTATATAATATTATATAATAAATACGTACATTATAATCTAGAAACACGGGTAAATGATTTTAATTTCATATTGCACTATCGATCCAACAATAGGAAATGAATTTGAATATATTTTATAACTAAGAAACCTATAACTAGAAAAACAAAAATTGGTTTCGCCCTTTTTGGAAAGGCTAACTAGTGAATGAAACTTAAACAAAAACTTAGGGGAACTTCACTTCTCCCAAACTGAATCTTAACTTATTATCGACAACACTCTGCAGTGCTCGCCTTAACTCCCACATTGTTACATGAAATTGTGTAGCAAATGAATTATATAAACAAAAGTAACGGAATGCGCTGATTACACATAATATTTTGTTTGTTTCTATCGTAAAAATAAGAAGTAACATTAGGCAAAATTAGTTTTAAGCTTCTGCTAGCATGTAATTAAATATTCCATTAGAAATTCGAAGAATAGGGACATTTCGTTAACTAGCTCAAGGAACATTTTTATTTTGTTATACGTATCATATGTTATGTAAATATAGTTAGAGTCATTCTATATTATTTAAATTCGTCAATCTCGATTCGGGTTTTTTCTCCTGTAACGTCGCTTCATGATCACGACTCTCCTCTCCACCTCAGCCTTACTCTGGAAAAAAAGTGAATCTTCAATGAGCTTGTCTCGTTATAAACTCGTATTCTTAAACATGATTCGTTAAAAATACGAGAACTCTCGGAAACGAGAATTCTTAGCCTTTATTTTGGAATTTGGTTTTTGTTATTTTCATTGAATAAAGAAAGACAAACCAAAATGTATTTTTTCCTCAGGTGGCTCGGCGGCAAACAGACCTATTGTGTAGCAAATGAATTATATAATATTATATATAATATATATTCTCTGTAAAAAACTTATAAAATCGTCATAACGGTTTTAAGGGCTAATAAATAAGTTATAATTCGTCGTCAGCCATAAGACGTCCACTGCTGGACGAAGGCCTTCCAATAGGGAGGTGTTGCCATAATCCCCACGCTTGGCAGGCGGATTAGGCTTGGCTTTGGCTTGGCTATTTAAAATAATGTATATTTAATTACGTTTAATTTATCATTATAAGAATTATATTAAAAATATCTTTAAATTCTAGAGAAAAACTGATAGAACATTCGCGAAAAAAGGGGTGAGTTTATTTAGATGTATTTTAAGTTTGCGTTTGACTAACCATCTCGCCTGATGTTAAGAGGGAATCTGGTGAGCGCTTCTCCATACAAACGTATTCCCCTATTTTCTTCCTGGATAATGCTTCTAGCTAGAGCATTTCTTTTAAAATAAATTCTAGGTCTACTGTAGACATGTCTCTGTCATTTCCTTTTTTTCATCAACTAACTGCTAATTAAAATATAACCTTCCAAGATTACTATGAAAATATTAAAAAGGCTATATTTCTATTAGAGGGATCCAGGGAGAAAATAGAAGAATACATTTGTATGGAGAATCCCTCACCGGATTCTCTCTTATGCGAAGGTGCAGTCTACGATGATGCACGCCTGCCAAGAAGAAACCGATTCACTCGCGACTTGAACCCAGCTCTGAAATGAAACTAGACTGCAAGATGTACGCGCTTAATGTTACTTTGCACGCTATATGAGAAAGACACATACAACCTTACTTACTTATAATACGTGAACCTGCGGCGTTAAACAATTGAGTGATAAAGAAACTTACAAAGAGTCGTCATGTTGTCGTGTGCGCCTGCGCTAATCGCGTCTCCAGGGGAGTCGCGACAGCAGCGGCGCGGCCAGCCGCGCGGCCGTGCGACGTCGCGGTCGGTGCGCGACGTCGGCGGCGCCCCACCCGGCACCGCCGCGCCTGCTGCAACAACCATTCAACATTACACCAAACTACACTGGACAAACAGAACACTGGACTAAAAGTAAAAAGGAACTTAAAATTGCATAACAGACTCAATAGCAAGCCCCTTCCAGTCTAGTCTGTTTACTACACAGAGTAATATAAGGTTTACTATCTTCGACCACGTAGGTATTTGTGGTCAAAGATGGTAAACGAAACTAGCGTGGAATGGGCTTGAAAGCATAAAAATACCAACTTTGAAATTGTATTCGGGGAAAAAGTCAAAGCGCATAAGTCATAGAATAAAAGGTGTTAAATAGGTATATCGTATAGAATCGCTTTGCTACTTTGCAAAAGGTTGTTATAGGTAGTTATCACAAACCTGTACACTAAGACAGTTTAGGTACTCACCATGGTTAGCAGGGCGGCAAAAGCAGGCACTCTGGCTCACTGCGAAAGAAGAAATCAGTTAAATACAAATAAAATACATAATTTTAACAAAAGTTTTCTTGTCTATGCAAGAATTATCAGAAACAACACAGACTTTTTGCATAAGAAAAGTTTAGTGTGGACCTCTTATAAATAACACCTTACATTTACTGATATATCCCTAAATAACAATATCTCGTGTTTCAATACCACGTATTTTAATTAGAAATGGTAAGGTACGAAAAAATCTGTTTTAAATACATACATTTTAAACACGGTATGGTATGTTGGAGTTAATTAATTAAAATAAAAGTTAGAGAGGCGTTCGACCTCGATCTAAGTTGATGAAGTGATTTGATCAAAGATAGAACACGCTTGGTACACACTCGAATAAAAAAACACGCGGTGAAATCAAAATTGCTGCGGTTAAGCCACCTAGTCTAAAGAAAATTAGAGCATAGCACGAGTAGTGCCTTATAAATGTGTGCCTTATAACTATAAAAATATAAAACAGCAGTAATAAAATAACGTGTCTTATAAATCACGAAAAATAAAGAAGAATGACAGAAAAATACATGACACGAACACGTGGTTAGCTAATACAAACACGTGGTTTTAACCAGGTTGTAACCGTAGTGTGGAAATGAATCTCTTAAAATAGACGTTATCAGGTCAATTCGAAAAAACAAGGGTTATAAAGATAAACATAACCTCAAAACTACGACTGGGAAGAAATCAAGCAAAAAATAAGTGAAAGAAAAGCTCACACCACAAATACGGGGCGTCATAAGGCTATTTTTCACAGGAAAAAATTGAACGTGGTTTATTAAGAATATCGTCATCAATAACATAACCACGACGACAAAAACTCAAAAAAAAAAAATGATTATAAACACTTGACGGAAACACGTGGTCAACTCAAAAAGGTATCAGGCCTCGTTTTAGAAAAAACAAGTGAACACGGTTTATGAAAACAATCACAATCACATAATTACGACTATATATAACGATACAAACACGTGGTCAGAGCACAATGGACATATCGCTCAAAAATGCTTTAGCTAGGCTATTTACGGCGGGCGGTTTGAATACGGCTTATCTAAAACGATCCAAATTAAATTTCTATGTTTATGAAAAACAAGAGGAGAAAAAGTTTAATCAGAAAAGGACTTGACGCAAACACGTGGTTAACAAATATGGGCGTAGCCAGACAGCGAGTTAAGAAAAAAACTAGCCAGAAAATTACATCTCCACGTCTAGAAAATTTTAGAAAAAAAACCGAATAAGAAATAGACACTCAAACCATCTAATTCAAAAACCGTGAACAATACGGCCTGTTCTATGAAAATGAAACAAAAAAGCACATGGCCACATGTGGTTGTTACAAAATGGCCGTGGCCGCTTTAATTTATCAAAGATAAAAAGAGATAAGAGAGAAAAGAAAAATATCAGAAGTTTACAACAAAGACAAAAAATTCAAGCAATTAAATTGGAAAATAATGGAAAAATAAAAATTTAATATGTAAATGAATGAAGGTGTTACTTACGTCCTGCTGATACCGAATGCAAGTGTGCGCGTGCGCGCGGCACCTTATATACCGACAATATTGTTATGCAAGAGGACGGCATCAACTAATTAACATCAATTATTTAAAATATCACACTGACACTTATCATACTTTCAACGATTAAAACTAAATCACCTGTAATAAAATATGTATAGAAATAGGACGCATAATCATAAAAGATTTGATTTATGATTAAAAATCTTGATTTTTCAAGATTTTCTGTTTTTTTTCTGAGGCATTTAAGTTGCTATCTATGTTGAAGAGACATTTTGTTTTATTTATAAGTACGGGAATTTACAGGAATACTCACGTTTTATAAAATCGGATACTCCGACTATAGTTTCGATCACATCCGGTGACCTTTTTCATAGAGTGAAAACAGAGCCAGACGCGCGTGCGAACGCGTCCTGCTTCGCAAAACAAAATGTATCAAAACCACGCCAGTTTCTATAATAAAATATGTTGAAGAGGTTTTCATTACGAGATGTTAGGGATGGCTCGTATAAATTCAATAGAGCTGAAATCATCATCATAATTATTGGTAGCGTCTACAGTCCACCGCACAGTAGACGCCCTACACTACAATGCAGATTTTCTTTCGGAAATCTTCCTTCTTCCGCCCAGGCGCTTGCTGATAAATCTGATCTAACAATGAACCTGGAAAACGAGAAACTATCTAATCATATAGTTGCTGGTAAAACAGTTTAGATCATACAGATTTACTGGCTAGCCCTTGTGTCAGAATAAATATGCTGCCTGGAGGCCTCTGACACTTTGAGCATTTACACCGATGAAGATGCCATTGGCCATAATGTGTTTACAAATAATTCTGCCACTTTTCGCGGGGGATGAGGTGTACATGCATGGCACTCTTTCATGTAAACTTTCACACTAATAAAACCAACTTCGTTTGAACGCACACTAAAGCATTCTCACAACACACGTAAAGCCACTATGCCACTGCCACTGACCATATTCCTGTCCCTGTAAAGGCTTCCCACGTACAATGGTTTAAGCTCGAAGCTCTGAAATGGCTTGATGATTATTGTTATACTTAATGTAGAAAGGTACCTGTTCACCCATGTAAACCTAGAAACGTTCCAACGTCCCCTACGTTCACAGCACGTTAAATTTACGAAGCAATAAAATGAAAGACCAACTAATAACCCCGTCGCACCGTCACGTCAAATCGGAGAGGTCAGTGTATATTTTGGGGACTCGCGATCTACAACGGCATACCAGCTTTGATTCAGGATACTCCTTCCACTACGTGCTTCAAAACCAAGCTGAGAGCGTGGTTACCTGGAGAATTTGTTTTATGAAATTGAAGCTTATTTATTAACGTATTTTTATAATTATTTCATTTTATTACGTGAGTTTTTATTGTGACATATTTAATGAAATTTGACTTGTAGCTTTGGTATTATCACTTATCAGTAAACTATTGTATTGGTAGAACAAACGAATTGTTTTATATAAATAAATAACGGTGGACATTTTTCACACAGCGCCATCTAGCCCCAAACTAAGCAAAGCTTGTAATATGGTAACTAGATAGCTGATAGAATACTTATATACTTATATGTAATAATATTTATTTAAACGAAGTATCTATTGCTTGGGCGCATTTGGTATGTCATCATTAGAGAGCTGTTGCATAGTCATAGTAAAAGGAGACAGAAAAATAAAGCTTGTCACTACACTGATTACAGGCCAGGAAGATAGAAAGAGAGGGAGCATTGCTTAGATATAACCATGCAAGTTAGGAATTGAATCTAGAACCTTCCCTTGTTGTTTTACACAAACCTTTTTAAAATGAAGGCTATACATTAACGGCTACCTCACTAAGACTTGCCATGTTTAAAATAGACTGCAATTATTTAGCAAGTTATCGACAAAAGTCTCCAGAAATTGCTGTATTTTCGTTTTTTTATTCAAAGTAAAATTATTCTTATTAAAAAAAGTAAGTAAGTAAGTTAGTAAGTATTGTTGGTCCCGGTTGTTTGTTCTAGTTTCTATAACAACCACCGTCAGCCATGTTAGAGGCCTTCGGGCGGCACATTAACTCTGACACTTGGGCTGGCCACTCAGCCTATACGAACTTACTTACTTACTTTATTCTTATTAAAGGCCCAAAATACAATCATTTGATAAATTATTTGGAATAGTGACGCAGAGTTGGCAGTTTATACCTACTATGTTTTGAATTATATAAATACCGTCATAATTATGCATAAAATGCTAAAACGTATTTTAAACCTATTTTAGTTCATAAGTGTTTTAATCAAATATCTGTCGAATTACGATTTGAATTTGAATAAAGAAGAAAATAACTTTTTAACTTAAATAGATATCAAAAACTTTTTAGTGTTTTATACATAAGACGGATAGAACGGTGATAAACGTTTTTTAGCCTCGGAATACCTAGTTTATCTGTATTTTTGTCTTTTCCTTTCTTTTAGATGGGTTTGAGCTTGAAAAAAACTTGAAACGACTTTTTTTCTCCAGTCTACTGAATAATGATAAATTCCTCTAATCATATACTCTAAAGTTGTGTGTATTTAGACTAGATTATCGACAACGCCCTCATCATAGATAGATCTATCTCAGACACATCTATCTCAGACACATCTATCTCAGATAGATAGATTAGCAGATTTTAGCAGATAGATCTAAGCATCCGAACCGCCGCTGGCGCGATCTGCTTAAAGTTTTGCCTGTGAAACCTCATTGAAGAATACATGAATGATTGTATAAATATTTGCATTGTTTTCAACCGACTTCAAAAAAGGAGGTTCTCAATTCGACTGTATGTTTTTTTTGTATGTATGTTAATAATAAACAACAAAATTACTATAAAATATGAAGATGTCACCCAGGTATTCGAAGTTGTAGTCGGTTGTATTTTTTTAAAAAGCGTATTATGTTACGAATGTTCATCTGGCATTATTATTACTTATAGCTGCTCTAAAAAACAGAGAACCCAAGCATTCGTTTCTAAAACATTTTAATTAAGCGCTCATAAATTTTCCCTGTTTATTTTCAACCGACTTCAAATAAGGAGGTTCTCAATTCAACAGCATGTTTTTTTTTTGTATTTATGTTACGCGATTTTTCCGCCAATTATTAACTGATTTTGATGATTATTTTGTTTTGTAGGTAATACTTCAGAGGTGATCCCGTATAATTTTTTATCAAAATCGGTTTAGTAGTTTGGTTTTTAAATCAAAATGACTAGAAAATATGAACACGTCATCCAGGTATTCGAAGTTGAAGTCGGTTGTATTTTTTTTAGAGCGTATTATCTCGTATGTAGCCGACCCACGTTACATATTATTACATTATCTACCCAACATTCCACATAGCTATACTAAATACGTTTTAGATGGTGCTGATAGTATCTACTCGTAGTAGCTAACTAGTAGGTAGGTAGGTTGGTATACGGTCCGCCATTTTGGCTCCAGCTCAGTAAATTTAATAATCCCGGGGCTCTGGAAAGACAAATGTCCACCCTCCACCCTGGGTAATATTACATAACATTCTGGGAAATGAGGATCAGTGGGAGGACGGAGAGGCGTGGCGAAGCTCCGCCCAGGCGTGCAGAGGCGTGGCTGGATCTGGGAATCTTTTTAGCCAGCAGTTTGACCCACCAAGCTATCTGGAGAGCTGGCCGAACAATGAAACTAAAAGATCTGTTATGAATGTTTAGAGACTGGGATAGTGGCTCCCTTCCCAAGTGGCCAGTTAACTTGGTCGCAATGTTACTGCTATTTATTCTGTAGCGTGTATATGTCATTTTCTCCAGTATCTATGTACTTATGTACCTGGGTATAAAGAGAAGTAATTTAAAGCTTGCGGTGCCGGTGAAATAGTGCTTCCATTAAAGTTGGACACATTTGCATAATGAAATGTTGTTTTGTTTGTTTCGGGCTCGTTATTAGCAAAGTTTTGTTGGCAAAATAGATTTCATTATTATCACAGGACTGTACCTACTTCTAAATAAAGGTGTTACTTGAGAACTATGGTAGCTTGCCTTATCTCGAGTTTTGGCGAGCCTTTACAAGCATTTATTTTCCAAATTGCTGAAATTTGGAAAACTCTGTACTTACTCGTACTAACACCAAATCGGGTTGTGGTCAAATGCAAACCTATTCTGTATTTAAATAAAACAAATTTGCCCCGTTGTTGCTAGATAAACGGAAACAAGCTGACGCTCTCCTGATAGTAAAAGATAACGCTAACCATGATTTTTGCAGCAGTACTCAGAATTACTGCGAGCAACATAATAAAGCCCAGAGCAACTGCGTTCATTATTTTGAGACTTTTGATAGTGAGTCTTATTAGCCCAGACTTGCTCTGCCTAGTGGTATTTCCGGGTGTCTATAATGTACAACATGATATTTGTCGACACGATAATGTACGGCATAATAATGCACATCATGATAATTGGTGTACATATACATCGAATATCATGCTGTACAATCCATGTCGTACAATACTGGCCGTCCATTATCGGCTCGTGTCTATAAAGTACGGCCCTGTATTGTACAGCCAATAATCCAAGTACATTTCTCAAATTGACATAAAAAAATATAACCTGAACCTAACTGCTATACACATAAGGAATTCCTGTACTTCTACATCAAATATCAGTCTGTACAATATCGGGGTGTGCATTATTGAGCCGAGCCGATAATGTACGGCATGATATTGCAAGGCACGATATTGCACAGCATGATATTCGAAGTACATGTACACCAATTATCATGCTGTGCATTATTATGCCATAAAATATCATGCCGTACATTATCTGTATCGTACATTATTGCCTCCCTGTAGTTTAAGCGTACTACTGTCATAATTATCCCAAAAACGTTATTAATATTATCACTTAATTCAAATTAAATAATGAGGGTGAGGGTAAATAATGAAGCATGCAGCTACCCTGCATTTGAAAATACATTGAAAGGCGCTAATATGAAACCGTAAGTAAAAAAATGCTGGATAATCTTACGGCATCGTTTCTCGTTATCGGTCTATGTGGAAATAAAACACGATATAATTTTATATGTCCGTAAAAAGAACGACTTGGGTATGTCCTAAAACTGCATCCAGAATTCCAAAACCACCGGAGGACGGGCATCAGCGTCCTCTTAGTTAATAGTGGTGAGCATTCTCCGATCCCCAAGCCGCCTGCCAAGCGTGGTGATTATGGCAGCCCCTCCCTATTAAGGGGAGGCCTTCGTCCAGCAGTGGACGTCTTCAGGATGACGTGTTAAATAACTGTCCTGAATAGGAAGCCATAATTTAAAAAAAAACACGACTTCCGTGGCAATAAACTATTTTTTTCTGTATTTTTACAGCTAATGTCGCTGGAGATGATGTAAGGATTCTAATGATACTCAATAAATTCAAATCAGCCATTTAGAAGTTATGGTAAAGTAAAGAACCAGTTTGACCTTCCTTGGTTTACTTAATTTATTTTAATGTTATCTTAAACTTAATCTGCAATAATAATAAGATTTAAATATTGTATGTTCGATAAGAACAAAACTGTTGATACTTACTCTAATGTTACACCATCTTTGTACACAGTTTCACAATAAAATGTATTCTATTCTATTCAGTACATGAACCAGTGCTCAATCATTTTTTTTTAAGCTGTCGTGTCAAAAGTATACAAACGTTACGATTTTTAAATATCTATACACACGGCAGTGTGCGATATCTCTCACAAGCCTTTATATGTCTAAACTATACCTACTCTAAGCTCTTTTGTTTAAAACTCTTTGTTACTTATTCCAGCTAATGGAGTATTCGCTTAAAAAGTCGTCAAGGCCCGAAATACCGGAAAGCATTGTCAACACTGTAAAGCTTCTAATTGTCCGCTTGAAAGAAAGGTTCGCAAAAATTCTAAACAAATTAATGGTGGAGACAAAAGCAGGGACCGAACCGATGCAAATTTTTAAACAACCAAACATTCTTCGTTTAAGTTTTTTGGTTTTATAAAATTAAATGCAAATGTTTGGTTTAAAAGAGGAAATAGTAGGTATTTTAAGGCGTTTGTTTTTGTATTCGACTGTACAGAATAGTTATTTTTGGGTGTACCACTACTACTTTGTCTATTAGTAGGCAACGATGTGATCGAAGATGAAGCACGCAGACGTAACTCTGCGATATACTGGATGATACTTATTCACTTTTGGAAGATAATCTATTACTATATTTTCTTTATAGAATGATGCTTCCAAAAGGTAATTCAATTTATAATGTAAGCTTACAGATAGATTAGACACAATCAAAATTGTATATTATAAGCCACCGTCAATGTATCTAGTGTAATGAGAACTTTCTGTTTTTTTTAATTATAATTATTAATTGTCGTGAAATAGGAACTAGGAACCACTTTATTTTGTTATATCGGTTTATTTACATTTATGATTACTTTTAATTCACAATTAATGGAAATAACAACAAAAACATCATCATCATCATCAGCCCGGAGACGTCCACTGCTGAACGAAGGCCTCTCCCTTAGACCGCCACACTGTACGACAACCTGCCATTTGCATCCACCGGTTGCCCGCGACTTTTACAATGTCGTCGGTCCACCTAGTGGGAGGCCTTCCTACGCTGCGTCTTCCGGTTCGTGGAACCAAGCAAAGACAAAAACAAAACAAAAACAAAAACATGTAAAGTCTTAAAATACTTTATAAAAAAAATAAAATATAAGTAGTTAGCAAACCTAAAAAGACACTAAATAACACGATACAAAACAAAAAAGGGCTCATTTTATTTAGCTTTCCTTCCTATTTTACTCCGAAAAGGAAACTTCCACTAAATTTCCAAAAAACGTCACATTTCCCGAGCGCAGGAAAAAGGACAATCTCCACCTTCTTCCTGTTCATTGTTTTAGATACACGCACATATTTTACTTACTAAGTGACTGTTTTGAATAAAAATGCTGTTCGGTGGCTGTGGGCCGTTAAAAAGTACAAAATGGGCGCTCTTCTTAGATTTATGGGCAGCGGTTGCTAAGATAACAATTGTATAAAGTGCTTAGAGAAATGATACAACGGTGCATCTATTGTAGAACTCTTTGTTTCAAATAAAAGCTTTTTTCAATCGACTTCAAAAAAGGAGGTTCTCAATTCGACTGTTTGAGAGTTTGAGTTTTTTTTGTTTGTTTGATATGCGATTTCTACGCTAATATTATGAACTGATTTTGATGCTTATTTTTTTGTTTGGTAGGTAATATTTCTGACCTGGGTATGCCCTTAAACTGCGACTGGACCCACCGGAGGACGGGCAGCAGCGTCCTCTTGGTTAACGGTGGTGACCATTCTGCGATCCCCAAGCCGCCTGCCAAGCGTGGGTATTATGGCAACACCCATATATATTTTTTCGAAATCGGTTCAGTAGTTTGGTTTTTAAATCAAAGTTACTAGAAAATATGAAGATGTCATCCAGGTATTCGATGTTGAAGTCGGTTGTAATTTTTTTTTTAAAAGCGTGTAGCTGTACCAAAAAGAGTAGAAATTAAATAAAATGGAACTAAAAGTTGTCAATACAAAATATTATTCAGTGTTACCAAGTTATACGTCATTTTGAAGAGTTTGCATAGAAATTACCGCCCCCATTTTTTTTTCTACTCTTTCTGGTACAGCTATAAGTAGGTGTACTGTATACACTCTATAGTGTATATGCATTATAGGTAGGTACTTAGATCGCATATAACTGTTTCTGAAATTATTTTTCTGCAGATCGTACACTCTCGTTTTAATTATTTCGGATTCTCCAGAATAATTACCATAATTTTACTGTATATTATTTTATTTCCAAAATTAAGTGGTTCCTAAATTTTAAGAGCGTATTCAAAATTGGTCACCATAGGTTATCCTAAAGACGCTATAACAAATCTCTGTCTACACCACGTCAGTTTTCATAATAAAACTTATAGAAAAGTTCATAGAATAACAGAACTGGAAGTTATTGGTAAATGAAGCGTTTTTTTTTAAATCTTTTTATTTTATATTTTATTGGGACTTTGGCCAACACTAGCATGTCAGTCATTATAACTACGTTATATCTACATTACACTAATACATAATTATCTATTTTAATAACATTTTATAAAGTAGCCTTGCCTTGTCCGATAGGGGTGCGGAACAATCGTTTTGTACCAAATTCCCTTCATCTTGGATCGGCATCGAAGTACTCGTTCCACTCATCATAACATCGCTCTTTAACTAAATATAAACAGTCTAAATAGAATGGAGGGATATCGAACAATACGCCTTCAACACATGCTTGTTTAGTCAAGATATCTACTTTGTCGTTATCTCCAACGTTGCAATGGGAAGGTATCCACTGAAGTACCACAGACTTAGAGTCAGATGTTGAAGAGAGCTCCGTGAGTCGGTTAATATAACAAATTTGTCGTAATCTATTGATTTTATGTATGCTAAAGCTTCACAAATTGCTATAAGTTCTACGTTCATAATAAATATGTCGTCTTTAATTTTAAACCTCATAGCTATGTCTAATTCTGAGTCTAAGAATGCAGCAGAATGCATCAACGCTTCGTCCTTAGAACCATCTGTATATATTTTATAATGTTGGCTATAATATTGTTCAATCTCACAAAATTTGTTAATATCTGAAGTATTGTAACATCGCTTAGCAGTTGTAATGGTATCTATATTAGAATTTATAACTAACGTCAGATCTATGCTACCTACCCATGTATTTATAGCAAATGTATCTAGTTTTTGGCTGGAATAGATTCGGAGTTCACAGAAGTATTCGTGCATATCAAGAAGAATAGGTATTCCTTTACTACGCCAATATCTACTGTTTTTGTACTGTGACAAATTTTGTACAATGTTTATAGTTATGTTATTTCTAATAGATTTACATTTCATCCAAAATTGTGTGGAGGGAGACACAACTCGTTCTCCATTACGTGTATCGGAGTAGTTTTAACAAAACCTCCAATTACTCGCAACCACTAATTTTCAATTTTGCGTTGTACGTCCACCAATTCGTTGGGTCGACGATATTAATTGTAAAGGTCGCGGGTCGAACGTGGATAAGAGGATAAAATTGGTACAGGCCCGGGGGGCCCTAAGCTCAGTAGTGGGCGATTACAGACTGGAAATGATTACCATAGAAGAAATAATAGCGAGAAAATAATATCAAAGCTTATATCTTACAATATCAATAAACAACGTACACGTCCAGTATATTCAAGCAACACCGCCGCTTTGTTCGCATTATTTCCTTTTAAACACAGTTTTGCATACAATAAAGCTTATAAGTATTATATTTTTGTGAGCAAGTGCTCCCGCGCCGCCGCCGCGCGCTCGTGATCTACCGATGGCTCGATAATCGCTCCGCAGAGCAAACAGTCGCCGCACTCGCTGCGCACGAGTTGCTAACTGCCTACTGTGCTGTGTGTGCATAGGATGATGCATTTATTCGATACATTTCAGTTTTTATACGACTAAAAAAAGAGGTTATCAATTCGGTTGTATGTATTTTCAAATGTTTGTTACCTTAGAACTCCGTCGTTTATTAATAGATTTAGAAAATTATATTAATTGAATGAATATAATATTTTCAGTTTGGTCCCTTAGAAATATCATCACAATCGGTTCAGTAGTTTGGTTTTTAAATTACAACTGGAAAAAATGTGTCATCCAAGTACCTAAACAAAATTGTGTATTTTGCTCTGAACTCATCATCATCAGCCCGGAGACGTCCACTGCTGAACCAAGGCCTCCCCCTTAGACCGCCACACTGTACGACAACCTGCCATTTGCATCCACCGGTTGCCCGCGACTTTTACAATGTCGTTGGTCCACCTAGTGGGAGGCCTTCCTACGCTGCGTCTTCCGGTTCGCGGTCACCACTCATAAACATTTCTTATCGCGAAATAAAGATTAAAAATGGTGGTGTTTTATTTATTAATTGTCGAATTACATGCACGAGTTTCGGCAAGTGACATAATGTGGTAAAACATGTCGCGTTTCGTTTTAAAACCTCCGTAAAAGCTTATAGTAAAGTTACCACAACTTTACTATGGCATGACTTGAACTTGGTTGTGTGGTCCACTGTGTTTTTGTGGACCTGGGTATGTCCTAAAACTGCATCCAGAACCACCGGAGGATGGGCAGCAGCGTCCTCTCAGTTAACGGTGGTAACCATTCTGCGATCCCCTAGCCGCCTGCCAAGCGTGGGGATTATGGCAACGCCTCTTTAAGGGAGAGGCCTTCGTCCAGCAGTGGACGTCTTCCGGCTGTTGATGTGATGTGAAGTTTATTTTAAAAACTTGAAAAATGTACTTAAGTACTTGATACTGGCCGAATCTACAAAGTGAGATGCCAAAAATTAAGTAAAAAAAAAGCTCTACAGAACAATAATGCACATCATAATTTTTTTTTATACTGTCGTGTGACGAGACGAGCAAGATTTTTATCTGGTGGTTAGCGTCACGCCTGCCACTAACAGTAGCAGTGCGAGAATTGTGAACTTGCGAACACAATCCTGCGCCGCACTGCACTGCGCTCGTCACCTTGAGCTATTAGATGTTAAATCTCTTCATACCCAGTAATTTCTCTGGCAACATTGCCATTCAAACCGGAACACAGTAATGCTTGAACACTACTGCTTGAATAACTGGCAAAGGTGAGGCACTTCCCCAGGCGGACTCTGCAGTACAGTCCTACCACTACAAAAAAAATATATATTTATGTTTGGTGCGACGTCCTCTAGCTGCAGCCATCGTGGGATCGCGCGCGCGGCTCCCGACGCGCGACGCCCCGGGCGCGCAACCCACCATTAGGTACTCGCCGCTTCGTGGCTGCGCTTGCGAACATCATGTGAACTCGAATTATCTCGTCGCCGTCTAGGTTTACTAGACTAGTACACTAGTGGCTTTGTTTTAAGTAAAATTACACGCTATCTTGGGTTCCCTGCCAAAGTAATATCCAAGGGTCTAATATCTCATGGTGGCGACCGCAGTGCAGTGGTAGGACTCTACTGCAGAGTCCGCTTGGGGAAGTACCACACCTTTGCCAGTTATTCAACCGCCAAGCAGTAGTGTCCAAGCATTGCTGTGTTTCGGTTTGAAAGGCAATGATTTATCAGATAAATTACTGGGTATGAAGAGATTTAATATCTGATATGACGAGCGCAGTGCAGTGCGGCGCAGGATTGTGTTCGCAAGTTCACAATTCAGGCACTGCTCGCTCATCAGCCCGAAGACGTCCACTGCTGGACGAAAGCCTCCCCCTTAATAGGGAGGGGTTGCCATAATCCTCATGCTTGGCAGGCGCCTTGGGGATCGCAATGTTACCACCGTTAACCAAGAGGATGCTGCTGCCCGTCCTCCGGTGGTTCTGGATGCAGTTTTAGGACATATCCAGGTCCCGGTCTGGCACTGCTACTGCCCTTTTAAGTTGGGTATTTTTTTGCCGTTATTCTGGTTCTTCTCCAGAATCCTTTACATCTTTTAACCTTCCAGTTAGTCCTTCAAACTTGTAATAGACAACATTGTATAAAGTTAAATAAATATGGAGCTCTGTAATAGGTTATAAATATGAAAGAAAATCGTTTAAAATTCAATATTTTTCGCGCGATAAAGTTTATGGAGAAGAGAACCACCGAACTTCACCACAATATGGCAGCCGAGCTGTCACTCTCTAACATTATATGCTTTAAAAAACGTTTAAATCTATAAAGATCTAGGAGGTTAGAAGATCCGCTTACGCTCTAATTAAAATACTAGAATTCCTCACAATCGGTTCTGTGTGAAATGAAACGTTTCTTATTGTTACCATATTCGAAAAAACACGCTTCAAGTTAAACTGTGTCTAAGCAAACACACTCTAAAAAAGGTTTTGTGGTAAGAGAAATAAAACATCCGTTTAAACGATATTTAAATTTTAGACACTGTCTAGCTAAACAGGTATCTAAGCGTTGAATTAAATAATTTTTGTGGTTTAAGACGGTTAATATCCTTTTCCTGGCCATGTTATGCATTATCCAAACGAATTATAAATAAATATGAATAAATATTATATGAATATTATTAGGTGAAATAGACCCATTTTTGTAAGTAGGCCTATTTCTTTTTCTATCTAATTATCGGAGTAAGCGATATGCTATGTTTGAAAATAAAAACTAATAGGTACGGCAACTAGCTGCGCCTCGCAGTTTCACCCGCGTCACCCGCTTTTTATCATGATCACGATTATAAAACGTGGCCTCTACAAGCTCTACTTGTATAATTATATATAATGATATAACGTAGCTTATACTATTGAAAAGAAAAGAATATGGCAAATGTGTTCGCGTCACAACAAAAATCATGGATGATTAACAATTACGGTAACGCAACATTAAAACCGCTAAGTATCGTATAGTTATTTATGATACTAGTGCGGTAAAAACCAATAACGCACGAGTGCCATACAACGTTTTACAACACATTTGCGAGATAACAGATAACAGAAGTACTTGCAACAGATAATGATGGCTCATTCAACAACTTTATTATTTTGTTTTTATTAGACATATCGCACGGAAAGTCGCAACTAAATTCCTACTTGATATTGGCAAATGCTCAAAGTGCGATGCCATAATCCTCCTAGGAGGAAAGATGAAATGGCGCAAATTAACAAATGGCGCTACGTGCGCGTGGTGAAAATTAGAAAAAAAAAAAGTTATTAGTGGTGAGAATTTCTTTCGTCACATTTTCTGTTTCGTATTAAAGTAAGACAAACGTATTGACCAAAACCGCTTCCAAAGAGGTTCGATCGATTGGTCATTGGCTCATTGGTCGATGAGACCAAGTTGCCAAGAACTTTGGCGCGTTTTCACAGAAGAAAGAAGAAGGGACCAAGAACAATCATTCATAGATTAAGTAGACTATAAAACTATTTCTAACTGTACTCGTATGTACCTACTGCATGAAAATCCAAGCCTTCTATATTATATTTATTTTCTGTAATAAAGTATACAGGGTGTTAGTTTGAACACCGTTATCCTTCTAGGATATCATTGTACTCATCATTATGAACAACTTTTACTATGAGGCCAACCCTGAAATCATGAAAAAAAACAGCTGTTCCATACAAACAGGTTCATCGATCTTGGACAAAATTTATGAGTCAGCTGTTTTTTTTTTCGTGATTTCATTTATTTATTTATTGAGGATAAAAACGAATCTAGGTCCAATTATATTTCATGGTTAGCCCCATAGTAAAAGTTGTTCATAATGATGAGTACAATGAAATCCTAGAAGGATAACGGTGTTATTATCTTTGGTAGAAGCATAATTACATTACATTGTGCTTCGGGAGGAAACCTGCATACGCTGGGAGAAGAAATACGATGGCTTATGTTAATCCAGCAACCCGCAATTGGGCCAGCGTGGCAGATATGTCCAGTTGCCTTTCAAGGCTAATCCTAAGTACAGCAGTGGACTTTAATTATTAAATAGGCCGATTATATTAATACGCACATAGACATAACTAATTTAGTTTTGATAAATAATACTGCGATCAGACAGATTTCGAATATCAGCCCACATCCGACTTTCCAAATAGAAAACTCATCCAACACTACAGAGTTTTTCCGACGGCGCTAATATGACGTCGCGACGTCACCGCCACGGGTGCACCACTCGACTTGACACGTGATTTTCCGGAACGATGCACCGTGAACCTGAATTTGGATATGTCACCCTACATCCTGTCACACCAAGATAACTTTACCATCAAAGCTTTTACGGTGGAACTTTATTCACAATGCGTATGGTTGTTATTCCGGTGGTTTTCTGTTATAGAGCTGGTGGTGGATTGTACAGTCGCAGTCAGGTGTCATCGAATCTCCATACGAGCTGGATTTGTATTGAAGGTTGATTACAGGTTGGCTGATGGACGTGTTTGGGGATGTTTTATGGAAAACTGTTGAGGTGAACAGAGATAGCGGCAGAGAGCTTCTGCCTCATGGATCTTGAATAAATTGGTTTTCATTTCAATTATTTTTTTATTTCAGGTGAGTATATACCTATATTATATATTCGCCAAAGAACCAACGTTACCGACATAGCTCGCAAGGTTTGCAAGTTGAAGTGGCAATGGGCAGGCCACATCGCTCGAAGAACTGACAACCGATGGGGAAGAAAGGTCCTGAGTGGGGACCGCGAACCGGATGACGCAGCGTAGGAAGGCCTCCCACTAGGTGGACCGACTACATTGTAAAAGTCGCGGCCAACTGGTGGATGCAAATGGCAGGATGTCGTACAGTGTGGCGGTCAAAGGGGGAGGCCTTCGTTCAGCAGTGGAGGTCTCCGGGCTGATAATGATGATTTACCTATATTTGAATATACATGGTGTCTGAAAAATACTGACGGGTATGTATGTACTCATCATTATGAACAATCTTATTTATAAAGCTTACCTTGAAATCACGAAAGAAAACAGCTGTTCCGTAAAAGACTTCATTGTTTTTTTTTTTTACTTTCTAGTCTACAAACAGTACCTACACAGCAAAATATAATGTTAAAGTAGTATTCATAACAAGCTAGGTAGCAGGTGCACCAGCAACGTTGACAAGCTAGGTAGCAGGTGCACCAGCAACGTTGACCACAGATTAACCATAAACATTTTAGGTTTTAGAACATAACGTGAAATAAACTAACACTAACTAGTGCTTTAAAAAGTGTATATTTTTAAATTTTCAATTTGGTAGATCTTATTAACTTGATATATAAACATAATAGGCTATTCGAAGGATCAAAGGTAGTGATGAGGCTAACATAACTGTGGAAATAGGAATAAGATATAATAAGACAGTATCAAGTGATATGCTTCCTGCCACCACCACCCAAGATCTCGAACACTGATCTCCGGAAATTACTAAATCGTACATGAAATATGTCATTATAACATTGAGTCATCATTCTATGTAACGGAGAACGAAAGCCCAAGTTGGTGCGTAAGGCTGGGGTGAAAAATGTTTGGTCTTGGACAAAATGTATGGAAAAGCTGACTTTTTTTCGCGATTTCAAGCTTGGCCCGATAGTAAAAGTTGTTCATAATGATGAGTACATACATACCCGTCAGTGTTGTTGGAACTTTCTGAGACACTTTGTATTCTTGATTCAATATGACAATTTTTTTTTTCATTTCTTATTTTATGCATAGTAATATTTGGCCAACTTTGGTGTTAGCAATGAACTATTGTAATGTAAATCACAAAAGGTAGAACCTTGAAAATAGGGAACACGTTTCGTACCTTCAAGCTTTAGAGGAGTGGGTCTTGTTGGTACGGATCGTTTCTCGTGCACCATCCCCGTACTTGTTACAAAGGTTTGGAAACCTGGACCATTATTTTTGAACCCTTAAAATGGAGGGGACATTCATACAAAGAAGTGTGTGAAAATAAGAGAAGAAGAATTGTGACTTCGGGGCAAGCGCCGCCACTTAAACTTTGTCTATATACAAGGTGGTAAGAAAATTATAATAGGTTATATAATTAATTTCCTACCCGAGTAAAACTACTGATATTGTATTAACATTAATTTAAAAGCTGTCAAGTGCAAGTCGGATTCGCGCAACGAGGTTTCCATACAATCACAAGCACTGATAAGTATAAATTAATTTTTCAATGCATTTCCATTTCTTCCGCGGAATGTTGAATTTTCACTCCATATTTGCTAGGTTGCCCCATAGTAACAAATATTCTATGAAAACTAGCAACCTATTATGATTAACGAGACATACGACATTACAGATCAGGTAGACGTACGGACAACAATGTGATCTTGTGAGGGTTCCTGTTTTCTCTTTGAAGTACGGTATCCTAAAAAACTATTTTTTGCTATTATATAGGAAAATCTATATTATACCTACTTAAAAAAATTAGCTAAAATTACTAGAATTGATACTAGGTATCTTATCGAAGCTTTGATTCAGTTTATTGGTTATCTACCTAATAAATTCCTGTGTTGCAGTTTGCAGAACGTGTCTTAGCACAACTCAAGCGTATATAACTGTAGATAGTTTTTGGAAGTTTTGACTCCAACAAATTTAAATAGTTAAATAAGATAAGTGCTTAATATTTCCTAAAGGTCTGGTCGAGTTTTGTGAATTGGTTGTTGACATAACAGTCAACGAGCTAAGTTTCTAACCCCATCTACTGTGTACCTAAGTAGGTAAAGTCTTACTTCCAAAAAATACAAGAGGCTCGATTGAAGAAAAAAGCAGATATAATCTCAATCTCTTCAATCCTCTTACAGCACGACAAAAGATACTATGATCCATTTAGTATCAGTTCAAATCCAATGCAAAAATATTCAAAACAATAAGTTTGGCGGCCATAATGGAGCGACACGCACGCCGCCTAGCGGTCGAGTTGTACTCACAGCTACACGTTGACAGCGTCTCCAAGATGGCGGACGAGATCCACAGACTCCGCGGCGAGCGCGAGCTTACGGACAACACCGCAAACGCAGCACTGGTAACCACTCATTACACAACTCATTTGCATAAACCCACTGGCAGCCAACTTGCACTCGCGACGCGACGTCCCTCCAATCCGAGCAACACTCCAGCTTGACCATAGTCAAGATGACAAGAGTAGTTCAACTATGAAGGTGGTAATTAAGCGCGTAATTACGCGCTGGCCGATGACGGAGCTATGTCTCCACCGGCAGCGGACCGTCGAATGAAAAGCTCCACCATGTTGTTACTGAATTTTATACTCCATCCCAGTGAGCAGAGCCTCCAAGTTTGCCTCCTTCAAATTCGTTATGCATACAGCACCAAGGGCTGTTGAATACCGCTCGCGTTTATTTATGAACAGGCAAACTTCTGGTGGTTGGTGGGACGCACGAAGTACGTTATAGGCTCGCCACCCGCCGCGCCGGCCGGCGTCGCCGCACACGGCTTCCACAATGCATGCGATCGCTGAAAAAGGGCTTTTTATGTATTCAACTTCAGAACTCAGCTCATCTGCAAGTCGTATTGTGGACCTAATTAACAAGTTAATATGGAGGATCCGGGGCCGCGTCTGCGCACAGCCCGATGGATTTGAATCTCGTATCGGGTGCAGTCGCTCTCGCAGAAATCGCTTTAAAATTCCAAGTTTATTTACCTGCGAAACGTGGAAAGTTCAGCGAAGCATGTTCGGGTCCTGCGAGCGATCGCGACTTAGCGATGGTAAGGAGCGTTCAGAAATTCCACCCCGCCCGTCTCTCCCCCATCACAAAGTATAATGATATCGTCGCCGGCGTTATTATGGGAGTCGTCATAAATATTTCATAGGTGGGGCAGTAATGACCGAGTGACCGGAGATCGGCGATCGCGGCTCGGATCGCCGCCATTACGAGGTCCTAATCCATAGCCTCCGCGGTGATTGCACGCGGGGCTCGTTATTGCGCCGATTGTTTGATATCACCAGTCATTGGTCGTCCATCAAAAGTTCCTCCCGACGAAGCACTTATTTACTCGTAATGACTCGGACCCTGGCCGTTTGTGATGTTAGTTTTCTCAGATGTAATGTTAATGACAGGCAATCTGAGTGGAAAACGCAGAATGGCTCAAGATTGGGCATCTCCACAGCAAGATTGATTTCGTATTTATAAATACTCGTCTTACCACTGAGAAGATTAATTCATGTGTTGAGCAACTAAATATATTTTTGTTTTTTTTTAATCTAAATTTATTGTTAAGCTTGAGTCACTCCACGAATCATTGTGAACTTGCGATCTTTTGTTCACAAGTTCACACACCGCACTGCTCTGCGCTCGTCACCCTCAATAATAAGACGTGGAATCTCTTCATGCCAAGTTATTTATCTGGCTGTTATAACATTGTCCTATCTATATAACACTGACCTTCAAACTGAAACACAGTAAGCTAGGACACTACTGGTTGGCCGTTGAATAACTGGCAAAGGCCTGTAACGTGTCAGCTCTAATAACACTCAAATAAGTAGTTCAAATTTATGATATATTTTTTCTGTGTGGTAAAGCAGTTTGGACTATACTGTCCAATTATCTTAAAACATTACAAAAGGCCTGCTTCCACCTTGCTTCCATTCACTTCTTTTTTTGGTTTTTGTCTTTGGACGCTGAAAAAGTTGAGAATAAAAATAGTAAACGTGAGTATAACCACGAAAACGTACGGATTTAACAACTCATACCACAGACTTTTTGACGATGGAAAACTTCGCAAGACTACCTGAACCTACTGTACAATTGTACATGACCGGGGAAGAAATGTATTGGCATTAGTGAATCCGCCAACCCGCACCGGGTCAGCGTGGTGGGATGTTAAAGACTACGCAGTAACCACGAAGAGAAACTCGAATCGGGACTCTGTATATGGATATTATTGGTCATGGAAGATAATATTGATATATTATATTTATGTAGTTAAAACATCTTGTTAGATGAGTCCAGCAACTTTCAAAGTACGTGTCCAGACAGCGCGGCGCGATACCACAGATTCAGTAACAGTCGGTACGTAAGGCGAAGGTGGCTAATTACGCTGGAGTCGCCGGACACCGCGGCGTCCTTTGATAGCGGCGCTTTGATCGGACGCCGACGTTGAGTACAGTCGCGTACAACCATAGTTTGTAAATGAATTGCATCATGAGGTGCAAAAAGTAGGTATATTTACAATACAATACAAAATACTCTGACACTAGGGCTGGCCTCTCAGCCTATACGAACTTACTTACTTAATACAAAATAATTTATTCAAAACAAAAATACATCTTTTGTAAATATATATTGTAAACAGCGAAGCGAGAAACGATGATTTTTTGGCAGTAGCTGCTGGAGGTTCCAAAAATCTTAATTAATCTGATCCAATTCTGCTTGCTAGAGAAGTTATGTGTAAAAATATAGTTCTATGATATTTACTTCGATTATGTTTATGAAACGAGCTCCCGATATTTTGGCGCAGTTGCATGCAACATGTTTACGTGATAGTTGTGTACACATTTATTTAGGAATGCAATCTAGAACAAATTATTCGTAACCTATACTATGCAAATGTAATGTGTTCTGTTTTGTGTATCAAATAAATAAATAAATAGATAGTATAAAACAATGTATAAAAATATTCTAAGTCTACCTATGTGCAACTCAGTTCAGTCAGGCCGAAAGGGTTTCCATGTGGTCAGGAAGAGAAGAAAACTCCTATTTCTCTTGCTGTTCCCCGATAGTTGACGGTATCGGCACTGGAAGCATTCCTTCTATAAATAAGTACACATTTGTATGAAATAATGTAATCATTATCTACTTTAACTATATAGTCAGTGCTGAAGAAAGTTGTTGAAGTAATATAACGTCTTCAAACTAATAGTATTTTCGTCGGCGAGCGTACCTGAGTGAGCTCTCCCGATTTCCTTTGACTAAAAACTTGTTAGAGATCCGTATTAAAATTCAAAAACGACGCACGGAACCCGGTCTCGATTCCTGAAAACATTATTCAGGGGATTTGAATAATGATTCTGTTTCAGTCCCGCTCACACCTATAGCTAATGTATGCGAAGATTGGAGCCCAACTTTGTAACGTGATTTTTGGACTTAAATGCTTTCGGAACTTAATTTTCGTGGACGTTTTCGGTGCTTTTTGCGGCAAAGCTGTTTATGCAAGTTACAGTCTGGCTGGGGTCTCTTTGTGCATAATTTCTTGGTTTATTTACTCGTACTTTACTATGAAGTCATTTGCATGAACTTACCAACAGTACTCTAGCAAAATTGTACTCTACTGAAAATCTTTGTTATCTATTCAATGAAAAACAAAGACAGCTGACTCCTCTAAAAAAATTAAAATCTTCGAAGAACGTAGTTTCTGCTTGCGCCTGAGAAGATTTTATATTTTACACATATTTCTTTCGAATTTAAGTTCTTCTACATTTATATTTACACGACAAAATTTAGTTTACGTAAAATTTTCTCGATATTATAAATAGTAAATTTAACTCTCATCGTGTTCTCACATAACGTACGTAATAATATAACCGCAATAAAAATCCGTTCGTTTCATGTTTTCATTTCATTACCTAGGTAAGCTTAGTTTACATGCTTACAAATTTTATTGGCATCTTGTCATCACAACATATATATATATATATATATATATATATATATATATATATATATAAATATATACAATATTCGTAATTATAATTGTTATTCTTATACTAACTTAATTAAAATTACGCATCTAAAGCTGAAAACCCTTAAACTATGAAATACTAATTTTTTTTCAATAATTTTACCATTAAAGCACTCCACGACACGTTTTACGATATTAAATATTATTTTTGCCAACAAAACATTAACCATTTAGTCATAAAAACATTAAGACAAAAGTCTTTATAGCAGCGACAGACATTTAAACCATTCGCCAAGCTCACACTGCGATGTCTTCCGCACTTCTTTACCATGGAAACACAAAACTCCTTAAACACATTGCTATTTTAAAATAAACTCTATTAAAACTAGGTAAAGGTGAGAGCAATAGAAAATTTAGGGCAGCTTAATTTGGGAATGTCGTAGTAAGTGATTTCTCTCAGTTTAGTCATAAAAATGTTAATGTAGCAAAAACAAACATTCGTAATATATGCACGAGGGGAGAATTAATCGAGGCTCTCCTAGGATGTTTTATTTTGCTACGTTTGTACAAGACACGCCAAATTGAATTGCTTTGATGAATTGATTTTGTAATGGCGTCAGTATTTTTGTGGAACGACAATGTTTTAATACTGTTTATTTCTATTACGTAATTGTTGCTGAATCAAATAAATTCGCAGGCTACAAGTAATATAAAAAAAAATTTGACGACACGCTTGAAAATGTTTGCTTCGATATAATCAGATAAATGCTTTCACATCCTGTGCATTCAAATTATTCAACCCATGAAAGCTACTAAAAGGAAAACATAAATAGGTAAGTACATACGTTTTTTAGTGGCATTTTTTTTTAAATTTGCTTGAGACAGAATAACAAGTAACTTTAAAAAAATACATCCGACTTCAAATTAATAAGAGACCACCTCGAAGAAAAAACAAAAAAGAGTTCACTCGGTCCACAATTGACGGAGAAATCTATGAAAACCTCTTTTTATAAAAAACATGCATATCGTCGAACATAGAACCTCCTCCTTTTATGAAGTCGTTTAAAACTGATGGTCCTTACTGATCTTATTAGATATTATGAAATCGACCTACTCTACTATATCGAAATTGACTGAATTCATAAGATCAAAATTAACTTAGCTGACAGCCCACTTCAAATAACATCAGAGATTAGCTATAAGTACATCGGGAAGTAACTGATATGATGATAATGTATTATGATGCTTTATAGAAAGAACAATAACATTTTCAAGTGGCCTCGCGCCAATGTTTCTCCATAAGCCGTATTCAACAGGGTGAGCTGAATACAATTATCAGATACTTACAGAGGGCTCTCCGCTTGTTCGGAGTCCCCTCCGATGATAGATGGTGAGGAGAAACGCGGCTACATCGACGGAACACAACCATGTTGTGGGAAATAAGAAATTTTTGCTTGGCTTACCTTATCCTAGTTTTATCGAGTTAGCTTTTCATGAAAATACTAAGCCGTGTTTGATTTTTGGTATGTACGATTTCAATTCATTTTGGCTACCTATTAAAAGTTACGTAGCGTCAGGTAACTTTTAACCTTAGGTAGGGTAAACTACCCAGTAGTCGGCCTTTTAGTGGAAAATAAAACTTTCTTTGACTGTTGTTTAAATATTCAACAATATAGATAATATACAATGGTATTGACAGAAAGATTATTTATTAAACTTTCTAACAAAATTAATAAAACATAATAATTGTATTAAAATAATATAAAAATCAACATTAAACAAAAGTTTGCCACTTTTTACCAGTAGTCGGCCACATATCCACAAGTCGGCCTTATCCTACCCAATAGTCAGCCTCTTCAGTATTGCACGTCTGGCATACAATATTTTATTTATAAATATCCCTAGCAAATTCAGTACATTTCAAGGGTACCATGATATGATGCAGGGCAATTGTCACTCCTTTATTCTTTATAATTAAAAAAAATAAATATATTTTTATTTTACTTTTTATTTTTAGAAATTTTTGTTGTTGTTATTCTATACAGCCACAAAAATTGACAGCCTTATAGCTTAGTTGGTAGCATGTATGCCTTCAGAGCTGTAGGGCGTGGGTTCGATCCCCATCCAGGACTTAAAAAACTATGTGACGTACATCGATGTTTGTTCTTTGTCTGGGTGTAGTATGTATTATAAGTACGTATTTACGAAAAAATATATATAAAATATAAGTATTCTATCAGCTATCTGGTTTCCATAATACAAGCTTTGCTTAGTATGGGGCTAGATGGCGCTGTGTGTAATAAATGTCCCCCCAATATTTATTATTATAATTTTTATTATTAATTGAATAGCTCCTATTCAATCAATAGATATTTTTATCATAGATATCCTTCTCAGAGAACCACTCAAAGGCTCGATCCTTATTAAAAAGCCATAAGATTCAATTTTATACAACAAAAGAACTAAAGGCTGACTACTGGATTTAAATACCCATTTCTCAGTCCTGCACACTTCTACTTACATTCAATGCGACCGACTTATGGTGAAATAAACTTTCTGTTGTAAATTAATGACCAACGTAATTTGCAAAACAAAAACTATTCGCTAAGTTAATTTCAACCAAATCTAAGAAAATGTCGAAAAAAACAGTTGTCGGCCACATATGGCCGAGTAGTGGATCTACCTTAGAAATTCGAAACCCAGTAGTCGGCCACCTAAATTTAAATGAAATAAACAAATAAAATGGTTTTGAAGCTTAAATTATCACTAAATAAACATTCTTAAGTTGCATAATATAACAATCCACAATAAATTACGTTAATATCAAAGAAAAACACCAAAAACTCGAACACGTTTCCTTACGAAAAAAATAGCAATAGCTGCAAGTATAAGCGTGTCGCTGGCGGCAGTGCAAATAAACGAGTATAGCTCTTCAACCTGACATGCTATTGCTCCATAAATGTGCATACTTACCAATAAGAGGACAGGATATCAGATGATATTGTTGAGGTGTAAACAAATACCAACACTCATTTTCATCATTATCAGCCAGGAAACGTCCACTACTGGACGAAAGCCTCTCCCTTAATAGGGAGGGGTAGCCATAATCCCCACGCTTGGCAGGCGGCTTGGGGATCGCAGAGTGTTACCACCGTTAACTAAGAGGACGCTGCTGCCCGTCCTCCGATGGTGCTGGATGCAGTTTAACGACATACCCAGGTCAATGCCAACACTATTTATATGGAAATAATGTCTGTAAAGGCCGACTACTGGAGCAGGACCGACTACTGGGTGTTTTACCCTATGTTCGGCCGGCGCTCCGCGCGGAGTGGACATTGCAGTGACCGCCAGCACGCTAGCCGCGGCATCTTTTCTGTTATTTTTGAAACAAATTCAGAATATGCGTTAGTTTTTTATTTTTCAGTTTATATGTCATTCCAATAGTAATAGGTAGGTTAGTAGGTAGTAGCACATAATAAATAATATTACTACGTAGTAGTAGGTACTACATACTACATATGCTATATAACTGGTAACTAACACTAATAAATAGTCTGTGTATATTCACAATGTCGTCGGCAGGTTGTTGTACAGTGCGGCGGTTTAAGGGGAGGCGTTCGTTCAGTAGTGGACTTCTCTGGGCTGATGATGATGATGATTATGTGTAAATATCAAGAAGACAACCTTAACGTTACACGTACCACGTCAGGAGGGATAGAGCTACGTGATAGAAAGAGAGCGGTATATCTAGGTTAAGCCTGTTTTAGTTGACGATACACATAAAAACCATAGAGACTGCTCGTATGCAGCTCATAATTTTTCTTCCTGTTGAAGTTTTAAAAACATAGAGATACATATAAAGCTTTATCTTAAATATAACATAACATAATTTCTGTAACTGTTATCAAAATGGTAATGACATTCAATTCGTCATCAGCCCGGAAACGTCCAATGCTGAACAAGACCTCCCCTCCTACCCTCAGGCCGCTCTACACTGTACGACAAATTGACAACCTGCCATTTGCAGACATACACCGTTTGCGCCTTTCACAATATCAATCGTCGGTCCACCTAGCCTAATTGCCTTAATTCAACGTAAAATGCACACAGCTAGTACCTAATATAAACATGTAGGCATGTACAGCTACTTGATAAATACAACCATATCGACAGCAGTTCTCCCGACCGTTTCCAAACGCCACCTGCGCTATTTTTCCGCAACAAACAAGGAAAACAAAACACCCGGGTTGGCTCGCTGCATTCATTTGAATAATTGGAGTTTCCCTGGATATCCATCATTTCCATCCGCCGGGTTGCCAGGTACACCTCATTAGTTGGGAGCCGGGTAATGGTTGTTTTCTTTACTGGATCTCGGTTGGGAGACACTTGACGCTTTTGTTACATTGTTTTGTAAATTTTTTCTTAAGTTGAAATTCTTTCGTTAATTTTAGAAGAGTATAAACTTGTGTGGTTTGGCCATACTGGATGGGACATAGATGAAGCTTGTATAGTAAATACATTGTGCTGTGGGTTAGTTTGACCACAGTTAAGCTTAATACAAATGCCTTTACAGTACCAAATATCGCTTACAAAAATTACACCAGGTAAACTTTATGAGTACAGACTAAACTATGTGTTGAGAATAGAATTTGATTGGTAGTGTTGGTATGGCCAAATACCTTAAACACATCTAGCCTGCAATGGAGCGAGGATACACCGCGAGGCGCTTGTCGATAGATCTGAGCACTAAATAGTGGGATTATATCATGACATTAGTTGAGTACTAGATGTAGGTACTAATATATCATGTTACGGTTCCTCTAAGTTGTTTCTTTTCACTGGCAGCTCAAGCTCATTCGCCCTTTGACATGCAGACCCAACGCGATAACATTGTCTAACAAAATCTTGTGGTTACTTAGATAGGCGATATTGTTTACATTACAATGTTATCGTACGCCATTTGCCAAGAGTTTTGTGTGAGCCACTGAACCCACCTACTCTACAGTTATGTATACAGGATGGTCTCCAAACGCAGCGCCAAATTGTGCCCGCGATTTACATAAGACGAGGACTGGCAAAAACAACCGAAGAGTTTTAATTCAATCTGAGTTCCGTGGGCTTTAAAGAAACTCCCAACTTTTTAATGCAAAAGTGTTTTATTTTGTTATGTTGGTTTTTCGATACTTAGAGATATTTTTAACAATGTTTTCTTTAGGCGTGGGACTTTAAAATTTATTTGTACAGATACATTTTTTTTAATGAAAGTAGTACTATGCTATGAGAAGATAGGGTACTTAAGGCATTTTTTTTCTTTAAATAACACAAAATAAAACTACTTCAAACAAAAATCAACCATTTAAATATTTTATTCCAAAGAAATTATTCTTGAATTTTTGACAATGTGAATGATCTATCTATAAATCTATATAAACCATTCTAGTGTTTTACAATAGCGTTCTGTTAACTAAGAGTCTAGTCTGTTTAACCTTGATATACATTATTGAATATAATAATTTCACTGTTTTCTACAAATTCAATTGTATTTTACAAATCCTTCATTATCAGTCACAGAATCGATAATAGTACATGTTAAATAATAAGATATATGTATACACAAAAAGTCCTTCGCGTAACCGCCTCGCAAGCAGATTGTAGTCACCGCCAGAAGTAGGCGTACCCAGAAATGAAATGTAACTTACCATCTGCGAGACACAGTTTCAGTTCATTTGCTGCTAAAATGTATATAAAAAGTTAAGGCATCCCTCCTCGACTGTTCTTAAGATCTACTTTGAATAAAAGCTTTCTATTCATGGCTGGACTGGTAGAGTACTTTTTTAGCAGCCACAAATTTGTTTTGCCAACGACGAACATATGCTACGAAAGTATTCTACGAAAATGCTACGTTTCTACGAATAATTACGTAGCAGCTTTACTCACCAAAAAAAACGTTACTTTCAAATATGCAAATGTATGTGTGGCGTACTTGTGGAGAACAAAAAACGTGCGTGCCCTTTTTAAAAACTGTTCAATTTCAGCTCAGAAATAGCCGTTTTTTTGTAAACAATTCTTTTAGCATTTCGTACCAATTTAGATTGCCACGTAACTATGTAGAAATAAAAATTAAATCAATGCAGGGTAAGGTAATGATGACTAGAATGTTGATAATAATGCTCACAAAACTCAAAAGTAAGTTTCTGATTTAGGTTAGATATCTAATAGATTAAGTTTAAACTAAATTACTTATTAGCTGAATTAAGCTAGATTGTGATTAAATTAAGGAACGCATTTAAAGGGAAACTTAAAAAAACTGCATTATAAATAATTATAATTCAAAGTATTCATACCCGTTTCAGTTTAAATTGCAAATAGCAATGTGTTTATTTTTTCCCCGGTATTTGTATTTTAGATCATCATTGAGATCTGATCATAGTTTTTTTCCAAAATGTTATTCCTACGACCAGTCGCATGCTACACACGTGAATAGTCAGCTTTTCCGCCGCATTTTTCTGAATAATGCGAGTGTTATGGGCCGAAATACGCTTCATTTGGCGCGAGAACTTCTCTAAAGTGCGTGAGGAAATCATATTCATATTTTTTACGCTTCAACTGCTCGACGAATTTGAATAAAGTACTTATGTTTGAATATATTTCTCTTCTAAATTACTTTTATATTATTGCCGCTGAAGTAGGTTTGTGATCTCTGAGTTATGTAAGTAAAGGGCGTGAAATAATGCGAAGATCCCCATCTCCATACAGTCAAGAGGCGATGTAGACTCAAAAAAAACATTTGACTACATTATTACTTGAATTTAGTATCGTAACAAGTAGCTTAGAAATAAAAAAAATACTTCAAACTTTTATGGACCAATTACTTCGAGAGTATGCCTACCCTATCAAATAAAAAAATAATTTTCAATATCGGCCCACTATCGACGGAGAAATCGGTGAAAATTCTATTTAAAAAAATAGAACCTCCTCCTTTTTTAAAGTTGGTCTAAATGATAGTGCAAGAAAATTAATATTGTTTTTGTAATGTACTTTGCCAAAAAGTTTAAGCCTATAACAACGGTTTGACCCACCTATGGAGCTGTAAGATAAGATAATCTTATATTAAATATTGTTTTGGGTAGACAGCAGTGTCTGAAAGATAAATTCGTGATAGGAATAGCTCTACTTTTATGTAAAAACATTATTAGTATAAATCTGTGTTAAATATTTCCATAGCATAATGATGATTTATCCATATGCTGTTACGATGTGGTCGAAGATGGTTATCCCGTTTAACCTAACAATTAAAAACTATGTCAGTTTAATAAGTGTCCGAAATTCCGAATAGAATAATTTTTACTACTGGACAGAGCTCGTTTGAAAACTACACAACCAAAGTTAAAGAAATATTGCGTTCAGTACCTACTACTTACTTTCGTGCATTTTCATCAGCAAAAGACCAAGGGAGGGTTGCCATAATATCGGGATGTGTATGTGCATGTTCGTTACCTCTTCACGCCAAAACGGCTGAACGGATTTGGGTGAAACTCATAATGGGGATAGCTTATTTTCCGGATTAACATAGAAGCTACTTTTTTTCATCAGCACTATCATCACGTTGTAATATATATAATAAACAAAAAAGAAGGATCACTTCGGTTCGAGAATGACGAAATCGGCGTAGGTACTATTCACAAAAATACTATAAACTAACTGAAGTCGGTTACGTTATGCTGCAACATATGGTTCTACTAATTTGCCAGCTACTAGGAGTAGCTGGTAGTAATCTACTTTTATGCAACTTCATAAGTAAAAATGCAACTGAAATCCAGCGAAGCATATTTTACAGAAAATTAAGGGCTGCACCCCCAGTATTTACCGCAAACTTAATTCCGCCCCCGCCGACGCAAAGAAAACTTACCTCAAAATTAATATTTCTTTCATTAAAATCTTGTAATATTTTCCTCGCTGCATGCATAAGTAATTCCATGAATAAGTAACGTGCAAAAATGTCGAACGTCCTGATTGAACGCGATATTGTTTCAGCGTCTACTCCACTGTTTGTGTTTGATTTTGTTTAATTGTAATCGTTTGGACAAATATTTGGTTCGGAATTGGGAAGTCAAGGGTCACTCGGAAGAGGAAAGTTTGATTGAATCCGTGGGCAAACATTTCTAAGAAGAATAATACGCTTTAAAAAATATATTTATGTAATAAAATGTATATGGGACCACCTCTGAAGTATCATCTACTAAAAAATAAATAAATATCAAAATTAGTTCATAATTCGCGGAGCAATCGCGTAACACACATAAAAAAGAAAAAAACATACAGTCGAATTGAGAACCTCCTTTTTTGAAGTCGGTTGAAAAAAGAAAACGGATTTATGGAGTTTTAGTGCCAAAGTGAAAATGTTACAATATCTCATTGAGTTTATTTATTAGGCGACCCCGCCGGTTTCACCCGCGTTATGATGAAAACAGTGATGATGATGAAGATTAAAAGTAGCCTATATGTTATTCCGGGAAATAAGCTACCTTTATTCAATGTTTTTTTACTGCACTTTGAAATGTAATTCGAACAACCCTTCACTGTGTGGTGAACCACACAGTTTGACATTTTGCACTCAAGTAATCACGTCGAACGTGCGTCGCACACTGTGTCGGCATCGGTGTCAATGCGTTTCTTTGACACCGACGAATGGGCGACATTTAAAAATGGCGTCAAACCCGTCCCTGCTATGTATGTCTATGCCTCCATTATAAGTTTCATCCAAATCCGTTCAGCTATTTTGGCGTGCAGAGGTAACAAACATACATACCGACAAACTATCGCATTTATAGTATTAGTGTCATAATAATTAATGTTTTTGACCTGTACCTAATAATAATTAAGGAGGAATATTGTTTATCAGTTATTAATATTCAATTAAGTGCACCAGAGTATAGTCACGTGCTGTGGTGAAACGTGTCTTTTCGTTTTGTTCCAGAACTCTATAGGAGCTTCAAAGACTCCACTACTTTACTCTTTAGTCATGACTAGAACGATGACTGTGACTTGCTTCACTGTTGCTACCTGTTTGTAAATATGTACATGATGACTTGCAAAATAATGCACATATCCACCAGAGCAGGAAAGAAATGTAGATTTTCCTTTACGCTCCTTTTCGCATAAAAAGCCCTCCACAAAAACGGCAAAGATGCTGGGTATTTCTTATCTGTTCATGGAGTTACTTCCTAAGGGTTATTTCTTAGACATTGATAAAATAGGGTTGAAGACTGGAGAATGGAGATGTTAATTTTAAAATTAAAATTGCTAGATTTTTATAACACCTGCGTTTTGATGTTTATTAATTTGAACATGTTTGGATAACCAATTAACCAAGGCTATAAAGATAGTTTAGCCTACATAATAAAATAGGATATTATATACAACTTTCTTGTATGTTACCATGACACAAAAAAGTCATCCACCTTATCGGATTGACTACATTTGTATTAAAAAAAAACTTGGATACGTAGTGCTTATTCTACTTGTATAGTAAAAAATTTTAAAAACTGGATTCCCTTTATCCAATTGCGATTTTTTAAAGCCTTTAAAAACAAAGGTAAGTTTAAATTTACTATTATTATTATTGCGGTTAGCAGCGACAATAATAAAATGAATGGACGGGAAATAGCGTACGGATTTTGAAGACTATATGTTGAGCGCCAGCTCTCCACTCACGTCAGTCATACTCTGTCGCAGCGACATGCGAGCCGTACGATACAAAAATACAAATAAATCCAAATTATGCCTTCGTGTGCATTCCCCAAGTGTAAGAACACTACAATATTCGCAATAAAAATTAAAAGTAAATGCACATTAATCACTGTAATTTGTCACAACTGCAATTAATTTCAATAAATATAATAATAATAATATATGCCCGCTGCTGGCGGCACCCTAGTTTTTAATTTTTTTATAATTTTTATTTTTGTATTCTTATATTTATTGTAAAAAACTTAAATAACTAAGAAATGAAATAAATACCTGTATAATAATAATAATCATTTATTCATCAAGTATCATACTCGTAGACTCATATACCTACATAATTAAATTAAATTTATAGCACTAGCAGTCACATTAATAAATTACTAAACACAATTGAATATAAATTAAATTTGAAATTAAAAATGAACTTGAAATTAAAATTGCAATTAAAAAAATCAAATTATATGAATGAAAAATATGTAAGTTTTATCGCCATTTTGAGGCGATCGTAATGTTGCGAGACAGAGAGACTTCGGAAATCTTTCGTCAATGCTCGTGATTGTTCGAGATTCGCGAGCAATAGACAAGTACATGTTTTCTCTTTTTGTCATGCAGTAATTAGATTCGCTATCTCTATTTTCCGGCAAATGTAATATGCATACTTTTAGCTAGGTATGATTGATTGTGTTGACTTGTTAATTTTGAACGATTATCAAGCGCTAGGCCTGTCCATTCCATTATCATCGTCGCTGGCGGTTAGTACGACTTTTTAAATTCGTGAATCATTCTAAACGAATTCTCAACTTTTTAGGGCGATTTAAAATCCGAACGTCGCTCGCGAAGCTTGCAAGGACGCGTCGAACTTGATTGAAAGCTGTTCGAATTTTGAATGATAAAAAATAAACGTGTGTCGAATTTTGGCCAGCATTCTTTGTAAATACGGTTACAAACCGCCGAGGTTTTATGTCACCTTGTATCTTACCTTCAATGGAACGGTTAGTGATGGGAAACGATAAAACATATTTTTTTTAGTTGAAACAATTTGTATTGTTTAAATTTTTTTTTAAAAGATATAGGATAACAGAACCAGACAAGTACTTGGATTGAAATTTCGTGTAGATATTATAAGACAAATGTAATATACTTAGATCAAAATTATACTTAAATATTGGCAGAATTTGTAAATAAGGCGAACGCCACAAAATTATAGGCACATGGCAACAATTTTAGTTTGCTTCAATTATGGTTAAAATACACGATACACGACTAGCCGCCTATAACCCACCCTGTTGTATCCATTAAATTCAACCAAGTAGTCATTTAACTTCAGGCGTGCTTAGTCAAACACTTCAGCTAGTAACTTACTTATGCTAGTAAGAGTGTAAGCCATCCAGTTATCATTTTTTGTTTTGTTCACATGAAAAGTGCATCATAGCATGAAATTTTATCCCATCTCTATTCGTAAATACATAAAGCCTACATAAACGGGTTTAGCGCGCATAAAATTTAACTTAAAAAAACTTTTACGGTGAGAAAAAAGGCCAGGTGGAGAGGTTGATATTAAAATGTTTCATGTAAATTTCAGGCGCTCCTCTGGCTATATTTCAGCTCTGTTCTTGTCTGTCTGTCTGCATTTGGTATTCATAGGCGGGTTTTAGTTTAATATTGGGGCGAAGGTGCGCTCCTTAACGGGTTGCTTTTTCTTTTGAGGTCAGGCTGGAATAAGGTTAGCTTAAGGCTTTTTATTTTTGATGGTTGTTTTTTTGGCGGTATATTTTACCTCGGTAAAGTGACTTAAAAACTTTGAGATTATTTAATTTTATATTTCATGTTTTTTTTTTAATTTGCTGTAGTATTTGGCTGCTGCTCATCTGATGATAAGTGACGGCGTCGTCGAAGATGGTAAATATAACTAGCTTGGAATAGGAACTGGCTCTCAAGAACACACTGCCGAGAATTGAGGCTGCCGAAACACACCGTTAGTTGCTTGACGGCTGGTTCACTTGAGGGTAGCAGGTAGGGTATCTAGGGTAGCAGGTAGCTAGCCAGCAGAGTACAAAAAATACCTACCACCCTGCGCCCTGTTTGTTTTTTTTATATTTTTTTTTTTATTATTTCATCGTGAAATACTTTGATATGTATCTTTAGTACCAATAATACAATGAACTATAGTTTTTACAAGAACTTAAAGCAGCTTTATTCTTAATGACTCGACGAAGTAGCGAAATAAATAAAGAAAATAAAGTTTATATTAAAATGAGTTTACAGTAGAGATTAATAGGTGAGGTTTTAATAAATTCTGCGGTTGATGAAAGACTCAAGCAGGGGTCGACTGAGGGCCGAGTCACAGGGACGTATTCTAACTTAAGAGGGACAGTATGGCATTATGTGAACTTGGCATATATACCCAGGACTCAGAATGAAATATAAGTACTACAAATAGTTTATTGATAACACCAAACTTACACAAATACATTATAAGTAATTGTACATTAAATTTTTTATATTACATGTAATAAGCACGATGCAAGATACAATAAAAACTGGTGTGATAGCGACATATTTTGTTATTATACGAGAATCACACAAGATCACAAATCTTTTCACAAATCACTTTTTTTTCGCAAAGCATGTTACGGGCGTAGGCACCGTAGGTATTAGATATTTTGAAGAAATAAAGAAACACTAATAAAAAAACACAGTAAACAAAGAACCAAAACTGTCAAAAAACATTCATCATCATCAGCACGGAGACGTCCACTGCTGAACGAAAGCCTCCCCCTTAGACCGCCACACTGTACGACAACCTGCTATTTGCATCCACCGGTTGCCCGTGACTTTCACAATGTCGTCGGTCCACCTAGTGGGAGGCCGCGCCTACGCTGCGTCCAAAAGCGCGTTTATGTGTGCGCTGTGTGCAAAAGAACATTATGGAGAACAAATAAGAAAAAAAAAGATACTTAGAGCTTTTATTATTTAGGATATTATAAAGAGGTTTTGAGTAAACCACGATCTTTGTTTCAATTGAATGTGTAGTTTGTGAAAACTGAGCCTTCAAATATACCTTGCTGTGAGTCCACCCCTGTGAACGCTAAGCCGCTGAGCCTCTGTTTGTTTTGATTGCTTTAATTATAACTCGAACGCGAAGTTTTATGAAGATTAACACCTCTAGTTTTCTTTCATTTAGGGCTCTCTCCATATTCATGCGCCGCGTTGGGTCACGCTGCCATGCTTCGTTAGGGAAATGGGATGAGGAGCTCCGTACTTTGAAGACTCGGAGAGATGACGCCAATGTGTTTTTTCCACATATTTTTCTAAATTATGTGGTACCTAATTATAGTATTAGATAATATTCGCCAAAGAACCAAAGTCACCGACATAGCTCGCAGGGTTTGCAAGTTGAAGTGGCGCAGGGCAGGACACATCGCTCGAAGAACTGACAACCGATGGGGAAGAAAGGTTCTTGAGTGGCCACCGCGAACCGGATGATGCAGCGTAGGAAGGCCTCCCACTAGGTGGACCGACGACATTGTAAAAGTCGCGGGCAACCGGTGGATGCAACTGGCATGTTGTCTTACAGTGTGGCGGTCTAAGGGGCCTTCGTTCAGCAGTAGATGTCTCCGGGCTGATGACGATGAATCAAAGCATTAAAATAATATAAATAAATAAATGTCGGTGGTAATTTTTCAAACAGCGCCATCTAGCCCCATACTAAGCAAAGCTTGTATTATGGAAACCAGATAGCTGATAGAATACTTATATACATATTTTTTTTCGTAAATACATACTTATAATACATACTACACCCAGACACAGAACAAACATCTATTTTCGTCACATAAATGTTTGCCCTGGGTGTGGATCGAACCCACGTCCTACAGCTCTGAAGGCAGACATGCTACCAACTGAGCCATAAGGCAGTCAATATTAATTGTTATATTAATTAGGTATTCATTATATTATTTTCATAGCACTGGCTTTTCCATAAAGGAAACCTGCATACGTCCGGAGAAGAAATGCAACTGCGTATATGTGAATCCACCAAACCGCAACTGGGCTAGCGTGGTGGATGTGGCCTAGTCGCCCTCCGTGGATAGGTTTAAGTGGACTGTTGTGTGGCTGATTATGCGCTATATTGACTCGATTATCTTTAACCAATAACCGTTGAGGCAGGCGTATTCAAGAGTGGAGACCATGCACCATGGAGACCTTCAAACCGGAACACACTACTGCTCCACCGCAGATTATTTGACATTGCGGTGGCATCCTAGCCGTGCACCTGCAAAAGAGAATTTACCACGTAGAATAGTTTAACAATATATTCTATCAGTTATCTGGTTTCCATATCACAAGCTTTGCTTAGTTTGGGGCTAGATGGTGCTGTGTGAAATATGTCCGACAATATTTATTCAATTAATATTTACATTTATGACTTCTAATTTATTTTAAGATACTTGACACTGGTGTGTAGAAACAAAATATACTTACAACCCAATTGAATGAAAAAAAAATTCAAAATGCACAGAGTAACTAGCTCCCTGACTAATATCTCGCAAACACACTGGTATTTACATACTTTTTAGGAAAGTTCTGAGAAAGGGGCATCACTTCATTTTAGAAGATTTTCTCGTGTTACGTGTGACATCATTAATCAAACGAGATTTTCGGCACCTTGCGCGACGCCGGCGGCGGCCGGGAGCGGGGAAAATATCATTTCCATACACATGTTTATTTTTATTGCTGTTACAGTGTTTACTTTAGATCACAGATTAATTATATTAGTAATACTACACAGCCATAGGGTATTTATCACAATTTCAACCCACTGTTTTTATATAGGGCTAATTACGCACATCATAACAAAAATTGGATAGGTATATATAGGTCTTTACCTATGAAATTGCCGTTTTGTATGGAATAAGTGAAATGACTTTTTTTTTTTAACTTTTTTATTTCTGTTATTCAAAGTAATGACCCATGCAATTGACGCATCTTTGCCAACGAATTGGCAGTTTATTGATGCCCTTCTTGTAAAAATTAGCTGGACGGGGAGGCAACAAACTCTTCAAAGGCATTTTGTACTGCCTCTCGGGAATTGAATTTTTTACCCACTAAAAAGTTGTCTAAATTTTGGAAAAAGTAATAGTCGGTAGGTGCAAGGCCTGGTGAGTATGGCGGATGAGGGAGAGCTTCCAACCCCAGCTCTTGCAGCTTGGAGACTGTCTGTAGCTGCAGCGCGAGGCAGGTCTCGACGCGTACGTTGCGCTGGCGATCGTTAAGTTCGTGGGGCACCCATCTATCAAGTTTTTTTACATTGCCTATTTGTCGCAAATGGATCAAAATTGTTTTGATGCTAACATCAAAAGCTGCTACTAGCTCAGCTGTAGATTGAGTTTCGTCAGCTTCCACAATCGGCTTTAATTCATCATTGTTGACCAAAGTCTCCGGACGACCACGAGCTTCATTTTCCAAGTCAACATTTCCAGAACGGAACCGGGAAAACCAATAACGGGTTGTGCGTTCGTTTGTACAGTTCTCTCTGTAAACGTTTTTGATGTTACGTGCCGTTTGTGTCGCGTTGGTGCCACGACGGAACTCGTTATATTCCATAATTACACGAATTTTTAAAGTATCCATTATGACGAAAAATTTTCAAATGTAATGATAATACAACGCTAATCAATAAACAAAAGACAGAGTTTGTAAAAAAAATGTCATGTCTTTAAGACAAAATTAATTTGATATCAGAATACAAAGCCATTCCAAACTTATTTTTCTATTTGAAATGACCAGTGCTGAAGAACGGCAATTTCATAGGTAAAGACCTATTATTATAGTATTTGCCATTTGTGCACTAGTAATTAATTTATTTTATTTAATCCTTTGTATGTTTGTTTTTTTGTTGTGAGCAATAAAGTATTAATCTATCTATCTATAGTAAAAAAAATACTTGCATTATTGAATTTGAATTAGGAAGCTCCTGGAACAAAATAAATGTTAGCTGTAAATTGAATAAATGACGGAATTTAATAACGATACGGTATGGAATTAAGTTCGATAGGGTACAATACAAGATTTCTTTCAAACAAAACTATCGTAAAACTATATTGTATTACACCAATAGGGATCCACACTGCGTTTTTTTCCCGCTGGGTGGCGCATCGTCGATGCGGCCATAGTCAACTGTCAATCTCAAACATTTTATGTTTTTTTTTCTACACTTTAATGGTTTTACTCTTATTAGACTCGGATTACCAGGGAGAACCTGCATATACTGGTTGATCAGTAATCCTTTGCCTTGCTAATTAAAGCTCTGTCCAACATAAAACGTAAACAACTATTTTACCTACACATCTATTTTCAAGCCGTCAACAGCTGCATAGATTCTTAAAATAAGACACAGTACCCTGTATTTTTCCTTGGACTAGATTATCGACAACACCCTCATCAAGAGCAGATAGATATAAGCAACGATTAACAAGAAAACTTGATTTTGCCACATCGGGACCGCAGCTGGCTCCATTTGAGAAAAGTTTTGCCTGTGGAACGCCATTGTCTAGATGGCCCAGTGTAAAACGGGTGATGAGATTTAGGTACTATCGAATGTCTCAAACGAGAGCCCAAATGCAGTAGTACCTGTGTTTTATCTAAGAGTAGGGCCTTCGCTTTTCTGTGGTGTTTTATTTCTCAGAGTTCTGTACACCACTGTTAAAGGTCATAAGCAGATGTTACATGTTACCATCATATTACCATAATGAGAGCGTCTCGTTCGACCTTTTTACCATAAAAAAGAGTCATAATCTACTTGTAGTAATCCACTCCGTTACCCACCTCATTTACCTGCAACTTTGTTTCCCGTGCCCCCAATTCTTGGTTTCACTCAGGAATTCTATTCACTCCTACGTTTCACGTATTTTAAGATGAAGACGTAACCCTCCATCTCCAGCTATAAAACGTTATTACATCTTTTGTATCCAATTAAATAAAGTTGGAGGTGGAATGTGGTGCTCAGATCTAGAGGGGTAAGGCGTTTGAGGATTCCGATTGTATTTCGGTAAAATAATATTATGTTAGCATTTATAGAATATAAGTAAGTATATCATATACTGCTGATACTTTTGGAGAAACTCAGAGTCACACAACGGGCAATGGAGAAGAGCTGTGCTTGGAATTACTTTGCGCGATAAAATTCGGAACGAGGTTATTCGCCAAAGAACCAGAATCACCGACATATCTCGCAGGGCTTGCAAGTTTAAGTGGCAATGGGCAGGCCATATCGCTCGAAGAACTGATAACCAATGGGGAAGAAACGTTCTTGAGTGGCGACTGCGATCCGGAAGACGCAGCGTAGGTAGGCCTCCCACTAAGTAGACCGACAACATTGTAAAAGTCGCGGGCAACCGGTGGGTGCATATGGCAGGTTGTCGTTCAGTGTGGCGGTCTAAGGGGGAGGCATTCGTTCGGCAGTGGACATCTCTGGGCTGATGATGATGACTCATAAAAGTATTATTTTGCATCAGTTCACAGCTGGACATCATATTCTTCCCAAGGCTTAATACTTAACCTGTTTTTTTATTCAGCTGATCAACCAGAAGAGCGAATTGATCGACTGGCCATTTAAAACTTTAAGCATCAACTGTTCAAGACCATGCGTAGCATTGTACTGTGCTCATCACTGTGAGTTGTGTTGATGTTGGTGATGATGGGAAACCTCATTGGAAACAACATCGCTCTTCTATGTGTATGCTCTACTAATTGGTAACTGAATATCTCAAAGTAGTATACGGGGTATTCATTTGATCGCCGGACATATTCTAGGATATAATAGAACTCATAATTAAGAACAACTTTTATTATAGGATCCTCCTGTGAAATCGTAAAAAAAAACAGGTGTTCCATAGAAAACTGTCATTCACTCTACACGAAATGTATGGAATAGCTGTTATTTTCGCCCTTAAAATGCGGTCCCATAGTATAAGTTGGTCTTATTAAGTAAGTAAGTAAGTAAGTAAGTTCGTATAGGCTGAGTGGCCAGCCCTAGTGTCAGAGTTAATGTGCCACCCGAAGGCCTCTGTCAGTTGGTTTTATTGATGAGTACTATTATATCCCAGAATACGTTCGTCGTTCAAATAAACAGCTGTATGCTCTTTGTTCTTCCTAGTATTTTATTTAATTATTCGATTGTCATTTGTTTCGAATTAGGTTGGAATTAAAATATTTTCGAATTTCGCATTTGAAATATACCGCAGCACTAGCAGATAGGCATACCTACTTGCATTATGCTAAACCGTCCATACATTTTCCGTGTGCGATCCCTGAATTAGGTACTGTTTATATTATCCGATGGAGTGCGAACCAGTGAATTCTATTACAATATCGACCAGTTTGGCGCCAGATTGTACCGGTACTTTATCACAATAAGAAGCGGAAACTTTTTCTTTGTTTTACACGTTTGTTTTAGTTATAAACTTTCAGATTTCTTTTATTGACGATGATTTCATTTACGTGCCTATACATATTGTTCACGTAAATTTCAGGAGCCAATAAAGAAATACTACTTAGTAGATTTCTTAGAACTAAACACAAATTTTATATATAGTTTCAAAATACCTTAAATTTTCTTTAAGATTCTGGAACCCAATTTTATTATGATTTCTATCATTTCAATTTACTACTGATTCCATTACAAGGTTATTTCTTATGGTAAAGTGATGGAAATAATTAGATTTATCTAATATTTTTTACATACTTTTTTTTTACCTATCTTTGAAGAGATAAATGTGTTAACTAAAGAATTAAAATAAAATAGGCACATGGCATGGCAGATGGGCAAACGCGCTGCATTTTAGACCACATCGTTACATCATCAAGGGAATTATAAAACGTTACAATCGGGGTCTTCAAGACGCGAGTGAATCGATTTACTCTACGCTAGCGTGCTCCATCATAGACTGCATCTTCGCTTAGCATCCATCCATAAAAAACATTTTTACCAAAAGAGCAGTAAATAGTTTTTGAGCAGTATAATATGCCCTCGTCCATAGACAAATACAATTGTTCCGTTAGAAGAAACAAGGCAATCATTTTTTCCTTTACCACCCAACCGTTTGATCGTCTAACTAAAACTAAGATAACCATCCCAGTCCTTCAAAAACCTTTATTTTTACAGCCTTCACATCTCAAACAAAAAGGGAACACTTAAGGCGACCAAAGGGAATATCACTCAATGGTATATTTTCGAGAACTCGGGGCTTTCTGCTGGCGTCTCGTTTTTATCCTACTTGACTCGTAATGTGCTGAATTCATACATGAACAATTGGGATCTGGAGTGTTCTGGGGGAGGGGGGAGGGAGAGGGAGGGGTGTTTTCTTTTGTAACATTTGGATCTTGTGGGTGTCCGCAACGTTGTCTTTAGTTAAGGCGCGGTCAACTTGCATTTATGGAGTGAGAGTTGTTGGGTTTATTTGGTAGTTGATTTAGTGAAAAATTATAGAATGAAAATGAATAAGGAAGTTACTGTCACTTTATAGTTTATCTTTGTAATCATTTTAGTGACCATTAAAAAAACTGTAATTTTAGTTTGATTGTATCGCAATAGCATGGAGGATTTCTTGACAATTTCCTATCTAGAGTAATTGCACGTTGTCGGAATGTTTGTGAATTGGAGTTTTCATACGCAATTTTTCAAAGTTTATACGTATTCATCTACTTTAATTTATAACTGTGTGTGTTGTGAACAGAAAAAAAAAACAAACACTTAGTAATGCTAGGTCTGTGGAAAAGGTTACTTTGAACAGAATCGAAGCTAGTATTTTTGATTGCAGATTTTAACTATTGTACTTACTGTGGTCGATTCTGGCGGTTTTAGTTGACAGTTCTAAACTAAGTAAAATATTGCTGTCACTTTTTTACTATGCATGTTAGCTAAGGACAGCAATACTTTAGTTAGTTTAGTTCTGTCAACTTAAACCTTCAGAATTGACCACATTGTTAACTAAAAACCACCAGCTTGTAAGTGTTAAGCTATCCAACTTAAAAAATATATTAAAGACTTTAAGAAATTTACGAGGTTTACTTTAATAAATACTCTTCCAAACAAATATTATTTCCTTTCGTGTATATTGCCCTGAAACTCTGAAACGAGTGGGGAGTGCCCGGGACAGACCCTCCCTGGAACATTGGCGGTAGCGACCCACTCCACCCGGCTATATACTTACTACTTGTGTGCTTGTATGTATAGCGGTAGAGGCGTGTGTTATGTACTCATACCTACCGATATATAGTTAAAGTTTGGTTTGAAGCTGTTCGAATTGTCTTAGGTAATTATGGGTGGAGATGCGATAATGTTGTACTTAAGGTTGATTAATTATTTCTTGTTTCAATTTAATAAAAATCGATATCTACATCGAAGGGATATTAAATTAATAGGTTTGAAAAATTTACACCGCCAGTCAGATCGGTAGGTAAGTAATCGGTTATCGCGGGCAACCGAATGGATGCAATAGCATGCTGTCGTATAGTATGGCGGTCTAAATAAGGCCTTTGTTCTGCAGTCTCATCTTCTAGCTGATGATGATGATGAAAAATCAACAAACAGTTACTTCGAAAAGTGACGTATAATAAGAATTTTTAAATAAATACATATTTGTCACATTTCACACTGCGCCATCTAGCTCCAAACTAAGTGAAGACTATAGAAAGTAGAATTTTATAGCATTTATTATTATGTAAACGTTTAACATTAAGTATGTGATGTTGGTTTAATGAATATCACTGAAGAGAGAAGTAGTAGGGTTTTCGCTTTTCCGTGATGAATATTATAAGAAATTTAAAGCTTTAACAACAATAGACTAAGCTGTAAGGCTGTAGTTTTAGTAAGTAAATTTGTGTCTCAATATCAACTTATGAATAACTCTATAACTAGGTACATAGGCATAGAGTCTAAGTAAGTATTTTTTTCTCCTGCATTACCAAGGTATCGTAAGTATACCGCTATAATAGAAATAACACCAGTTACTATTAAATAAACTGGATCAGCTTTATAACCGCGCAAAAATAAGAGTTGTTTTTGTAAGCACTTTAACACTTGACCGAGTTTCATTTAACTATTACGTTTTTCGCTTAATATAGACTGTGACTAAGTATAACTTTTACGATAATAGATATTAATTATATATATTATAATATTAAGAAAAACAACTTTTATTTTGCTCGGTTAAAAAGCTGATGCAGTTTATTAAATAGTACACACTGAACTAGTGTTATTTTTACTATAGCGGTATAATTTGCATGAACTAAGACTACAAAACCTAACCAAAATCTCGTTTTGTTCTTATGATTTTCAACCTTATGTATTAGAGCATTTAATCGTGGTCAGGCCATAACAATTCGCCAAATGATGTCACCACCCTGATCCCTCATACCTCGGTACACAAACAAGATTGCCATCAAATCCAAAAGCAAAGCAATAAAATGTCTTCCACGCGAGTTGTTCCAATAAAATTAATTACACGAGGGTGGTCCACTTGTGGGCAATCTCGTGAGTGTGGGACGTGGGAGGCCGCTTTTACCACAGGTCACCGAATGGGAAATGAGACTCGACTTTTCGTAGAGTTGGAACGTGGTATGTGCTACGTCTATGGCTAGTAACATTTTAGGGTTTAATAAACACAATGGAATTTAAAGAAATTGTTTATGTTAAGGGGTTTTCATCAAAATGTCCCTTAAAAGCGGCTCTTAGCAAATCACTTTGATTCAGACAATAAAAAAATATCTAAATATCCCAATGCCTCAGCATTTTTGCGAATTGGTTTAGTTTAACTTAAATTAAATAAGTACGGCGAATAGCTGATTTGATACGACTGAAAAAGTATTCTGAAGTAAATTTTAGTAATAAATTGAGATTAATATCTCTAGCACATAAACTATTGACGACATTGGGCGCATCTATCGGGCGTAAATGGAAACTTTTTCCTGTAGTTTACACATTTACAACGTCTTTATCGAAAGTTTCTGTGCTGGGGGTACTGAACATTCAAAACAATCGCAGCACATAACTTAGAACTTTTTAAAGTCATACTGTTGTTTCATACATACCGCGTTCCCATCTACCACAGCCCTGTAAAAACCTTGCCAAAGTGACCTCGGCATGACTATTCATGAAAAACCTCTGGTTTCATTAGCGCCGCCGCTCCTTGCGGCTTTAATTCGCTTTTATCTACGCTCTCTACGTCGTTCTACCGTTCTAAGGGCTACGGATACCGTGACTAGTCGCTGCCCGCGGATATGATTAAAAAAAAATACTTTTTGGTCATCATCTCTCCTGGTGGTAAGCGACGGTGTGGTTTAGAACGGGACACGTGGATCTAGAAGAATCTCTCAAGTAATTAAGCATTTAAATCTCACTAGAAATGAGAAAGTAACTCTGTTACGTCTGTTTGTTACTTTTCTGCGACTGAATGTCTGGATCGATCTTGATGAAGTTTTAGTGTACACCAAGAGAATGGACATAAGATTCATTTTCACTACAAATATGCGGATAAGCTGGAAAATAAACAAAGGTAGAAGTAAGTTAAACTATTTAATTATCTAAAACTTAAAAAAAAAAAGATTTGAGATATTTTCGTATTTTTAGTTTTGCAGACGGACAATATTTTGAGTGCCGCATGTAAGTATACTTCGTCGTTTTATAATAGGTAATGCGTTACGTAATCAAGTTATTTTTGTAGAAATACACGGAACAATTAGAAAACTTATGAGTGAGAAGAGTGCAAATTGTATCTCACACATCAGCCAGATGCTTGGCAGGTGATCGCAGAATGCCACCACAGTTAATCGAGAGGACGCTGCTGCCCGTCTTCCGGTTGGTTCTAGAAGCAGTTGTAGGACGTGCCCAGGTTCAAATTGTATCTAAAACCATGAAACTATTCTATACATTAAGAAAATGATGTCATAACTCTAAAGTAGTGTAGTAGGTAAACCTTATCGAATATACCTGAATTCCAAATGATGAACAAGACAAACAAACCAGAGAGTTAAGTATCAAATAAATTACTAGGACTCACGTCTGCGGTCAAAATTATTATATCTCCGAACTTTGACGATCGCAATCACATTTATTGCTAAGGAAGCTGGATTTTAGTTTGAAATAAATATTTTAGTGCTGCTGCCACAGAGATGACATTAATTATTCTACAGAGATACCTAAATACCGCCTCGTCAAGTCGCAGAGGTCTTCTGGTTGTTGTTGCTGTTGTATGCAGCCGTCATATCACCACAGACCCATCGCGTTTGCGATATTGTCATTGTCACCTCTGTGGCGGATTGCTTATTACGTATACCAATCATCATCATTTTCAGCCCAATTGTTCACAGCTGGGCATATTGTAGGCTTCTCTGTATAACATTCTTCTGGTTCGGTCCAGTGCACATCTTGTTCAGGTCTAATATCTACCAATATGCTTATAACAAAATGTATAACATTTCGTTTTATTTATACGGGAATACTCACGTTTAATTAAATCGGATACTCCGACTATAGTTTCAAAACAAAAATGTGTCAAAACCACGTCAGTTTTCATAATAAAAAATGTATAACATTATTTTAATAAAAACTTTTTTTCCCTAAAAATAATACTTTTAGCGATGAGGATAGATGACCTATAAGACAGTAACTGATAATGCTCTTCCCTCGTCACCCAGCAGACGATCACTACCGGACCAAGGCCTCCCCCTTAATAGGGAGGGGCTACCATCATCCCCACGCTTGGCAGGCCGCATGGGGAAAATGCTTTTTTAACTCTTGCTTAGATAGATTTATTAATCTAAAAAAATACAGAACTGCTGAGTGAAATTTTCAAGTAATTTTCATTTGAATCACAGAGCTTCATTACAAATACATCTAAATCAGTCCTCCTGTCAAGTCAAACTAAACTAAAAGGCCGAACTAAACTAAAACTAAGTCAAACTGCCGTCGGGGCCAATGACAACTGTTTCTAAACACCTAGCAGTTATTCAAACTACGGGCAAAAGTAGGCAAAAACCTCGTGTGCCCTCTGCCTTATTAGCATAGTCTGTGGCAAGTTTGCCCCGCTCGAGGATGCTGGAACATTATTTTGGATGAGGTAAATGTAGTGTAAGCAGCTGTCGTCTTAGAATTGTAGATTGTATGTTATATTCAGTAGGTATTACTAGGGGGTCGTTTAAACGAAAATTAAAGAACTGACTAATCGAACAGGCTTTCTATAAATTTGACGATATTACTAAACTAAAAGAGACTTAAAACTATGTAATTTATTGGTAATAATTATGTTGTTAATGACATCACGGATTTTTTTCAAAATTGGAATTTTTGTTTATATTTAATGCCGTTTGTCATTAATTACTTATAATTTTTAAGTTTATACAATTTGTGTTTGACGTTATGATTTTATTTTAATTTTATTATACTTTGTTTTGTACCTATCACCAACTATCACTATTACAGTTGGTTAGATTTTTATTGAATGTTTTTAATACTCACTGTAAAGTGTAAACCAATGACATGTACCTATTTTTTGTACAAATAAAAAAACTATGAACTATTATGAACTATTATAATATAATGTGCTGTCTTTTACTTACTAATATTATACCTACTTCTTATGTCTTAACTTTACCCTGAATTGTGCACAATTACCATGGGTTTGACCGTTTGGATTGTCTCTAGACTGTCACCGGTCTGGATACAATCATTTTCGATCTAATCGATCTAAACGAGTGAGTGCATTATAGATTGTGACACCGCATGTATATACATGTTGTGAATGTTGTTACTATGCCCGTATGGATTTAATTACTGTTGATTCGCGTTCACTTAAAGGCTGCGCTCATCTGTGTTTCAAGCACATATTTTTTACTGCGATCAATCATTATTCTTAAGCTGAATGAGATAGGGCCACATTTAGCGGAGCAAAAATATGGCAGTTACGCAGATTCATGTATGTCAAGATTCGATTTTCGGTTTTTATACCCATTTTTAATTTATTACAAGCAGAATATAAATATTTTTTTCAAAACTAAGAGCTACAAATCGTGACTAACAATATTATTTACAAGTGAGTAAATAATTTTCGTGCAATATTGGTGAAAAATGAATGATTAAAACTGTTGTAATGTATAAAATTTTTGTAATTTTTTTTTCTTTTCAGTTGTTTTTTGAAAGGTTACAAAAGCAATACATCACCTATAATATCTTATACTTAGATACAATTTTTTTTTTGGGAAAACTCAAGCTCATAAAAGCCTTCAAATAACTGCTATGACTGTACGTGATTTTTTTGAACAGACCCCTTAAATACCTTTAGCTCAGCTAAGTACAATAAAATATTATTCTATTCTATTCATAAGTCAGTGCATCCGAGCGTCTTGCCCGTGACACTCAGACTACATTTCTCGCATCCCCTGAAAGTAACTTAGGTGCGCACTAAAAAGCGCCCCTGACTCGGACAGCCTCTTGTCATAAAGTAACTCTGTGATAAATCGCGCGACTCCTTCGACCCTGTTGGTTATTGTCCCCTTATGTACATCGTTACCGACATATGCTTACCATCAGTTTCGTAAAACTTGTTCATTTTCAATCTCAATACTTTGTGATAAGGTTGGTTTGTTTTCGAGTGAGCGTAGTTGTAAGTTTGTAAGTACGAGACCTTTGAGAATATAGCAAGTACCTAGCTGTAATGTGGTAGTTATGTGAATGACAAACGCGCTTAATTATGTTTATTGCTTGAATAATGTAAGTGTTTCTGGCGAAATGTAATAACATTTACGTGATATGCTCAACAGAATAGTTATATTCAATCTCAGTTCTCGATTGAGTAAAAATTACCAATAAACAAGAAAGCTACTAAATCACTTCCCTCCATCCGTCAACCTCCTTCGAGCAATCCATCTTACCAAATTTTCCTTAGCTGTCACTTAGTTCCGCCGCTCGCCGTTAGATGGCGTGAATCTCATTAATTATGCATACTGATGACCTGAAGAAACGAGCCTTTATTTCACCCGTATTTCTTGAGGAAATTTGGCAACAACAGTCAAGATTACGTGCAGGATGGCTTGATAAAACGGCAAAGATGCTGCGGCCGCGGTAATTAAGGGGTAGGTTTTTATGGGAAGCCGATTAATTTGCATAGCTCTACCGCTTAGATTGTCTTTGGTTTATCTTTTGCACGGCAATTAATACAGCATCGAAAAATATTACTTTTATATTTTTACAAAGTACCTAACTAATCAACCAAACCCACACACGTGAGACAACAAACTTGTGATCAAAAAATTATGTGATTTTTCTCCCATTTCTACGAAAATTACCTACTTACCTATTTCTACCAATATTACCTACTATTTCTCCCAATATCCCTTTTTTTTAAGGAGTTCCAATAAGCCCAATTTATAAATACATTTACTTTTTTATATTACCGATAGTAGGTACCTACCTAATACTATGAAATAGTTTTTAAAAGCAACCTTACATAAACATAGGGCGATAAAAATAAATGAAGCATATAAAAACTCCTTCGAAGCGCTCTCTATTCGCAAGTACCTACGTCCTTTGACCAGCCGCGTTGACGTGTAAATATAATTTAGAGATGTGCCGATAGTCCATGCAGTAGCGTTTTGGCACGAAATTACCAGATTAGATCTACAGTTATTTAAAAAAAAATGTTACAACTCGCCTACCTATACCTATATTTCTTAATTTGAGTACTGAAAAATGAATTTATGCAATTGTTTGCGCCGAACTGTGATCTCATGTTCCCTGTTATAATTCTTTGATCACTGTTGTTTTTATTCGAACTTGTGAAAAATAATAAATTTACCTATCTTTTCTTCGATCGGTCAAATAAACAAAACTATTCATAATGGCCTTACAGATAATTTGAAATTTGGAGGGTGTATTCATTTTGATGCGGAGGGGTGTACTAAGAAAGGATTTTTCGAAATTCGATCCCCAAGGGGGGGAAAAAAGGGGGGGAAGTTTGTATGAAAGTCCTTGATTTTCGGAAACGAAAATTTGGAATTGGATAGTTAATTCAAAATAAAAAATGCAGTTTTCAAAATTTTTTAGACAGGGGTCGTCCCTAAGGGGGGGTAAGGGGGTTAGAATATTGTATGGAAAGTTCTTTGTTTTTGAAGTTATAGTGATGAAAATTTGTATATGGGTAGTTCATTTAAAGGGGTGGAAGTGGGGGGGAGGGGGTTGGGGGGTTTTGGGTTGGGTTAGATTAGCTTATAGTGATGAAAATTGATATTATGGTAGTTCAGAGTCGGTAGAGTCGGTAATATGGTAGAGTTTGCTCGGAATGATTTAAAGTGGAGAATTTTGTGAGCGGTCCGTATTACTTCCGCTCGCGGACGAAGTCGCGGGGACCTCTAGTAATATTAATATACATTGCAATAATTGCAAGATCAGAGTAAATAACAGAGTAAGTGCCTTGCTCTGTTCTGTTATGTAATTATTAAATAACAGAGCAAGAAACTTACTCTGTGACTAGCAATAATCTATAATATCCCTCAAATAAACTCTATCAGGCTCTTACCTATTTCGATCATTTATCATTTTATTTACTTATTTAAAAACAAATTTTGTAACTACCTGAGCCCCACGGTTTTACCGGCGATTCCTGGAATAAAAAAAGTTTTATGTTACGTTTAAGCTCCTATGTTATTTTATATTAAGTTATAAGATAACTCTTTACCGAGTTTTATCCAAATCCTATTAGCCCTTTTAGCGTGAAGGAAACAAACACACACTGATACACTTTTGCACTTATAATATTAGTGTGATATCATGTGATGAGATATAAATTAAAATATGTATTTACATAAACACATATATTTTAGTAATTTTATTACACAATAATTGATCTAAAATACTAATCCTCTCTTCTGCTCTTCTTCTACTCTTCTTTCTGTCTTTTCTGCTCTTTTGGGTGTCTTCAAGTCGCGAGTGAATCGGTTTATTCTAGGCAAGCGTGCTCCATCGTTGGCTGCCTATTCGGTTAACATCAGACGAGATGGCAGTCAAACGCAAGCCTATAAATAAATAAAACTATATAATAATATTCACGGATTTTATCATCAATTTAAATTATTTATTTTTGTTCCTTGAAGAGCACTAGTCATCGCAACACAGGGCATCCTACAGCGATGACTAGGGGTTGAAAAATATAATGTGGAATTATTATTTCAGTCTTATTTACGACATAATATCTAAGCATAAGAATAAAATACGTTCCTATTCATCCATTCATCAACGACCACATTTTTGCAAATTTTTAGGTGAGATAGAGATCGATCGCAAGTCCATTAATTAGTTTAAAAAAGTAAACAATTGAATATTTATAATTATTATTTTTGCAACTGGCGGACAAAGCGATGCATCTCTAGTTGTATTTTTTATTTATGTCGTCCCCCTCTAGTAACTGTCGCGTGTTTTCTTTGAGCGTGTGTCGTTTGTCAAAAGTCGAACCGGACGTCCTATTCAATACGTTCATGGATGATCGGATGCATCGCATTTATCTTTGTAAAACATTTCTAAAAATAGACAAATGAATAATAAATGCGTTTTTAAACTCAACATAATATTCGTTCTAGTAAATTAATGTGTTCTGAAAGTCTCATAGCTTCATTTATTCTGTAATCATTGAATAATAGAGGACTTAAAAATATGGATATAAAAGTTGGGTATGAATAGAATGGAAGGATTCGTATTTGTTTATTCTGAAGATATATTTATATTTTATTTGCTAGAATGTATAAAATAAAATGTATCTTATGTTTTAAGAGGATCATATACTGCATACCTACTTGTCCATGTCCATATAAAAAGAAACCTCTTTTCTTCCTCTAAATATTGTCCGATTTCGCAATTTTTTTTGTCATGTTATTAATTTTTTTACAGTTTTTTGAATCACTCAATCATCAAAGTTACAAGCATCTTAACCAGCCATGTTTTGGAAACTATAACTATTAAAAGTTAACATTTTGATACACCAAAAATATTTTTTATAATTTAAAAATACATAAGCCTAAAATGAAACCTGTTCAAACGATTGCTTGGAGGATCGAGCTCTCTCACTCAACGATTGATACCGATAACAAAACATTTTGTTATAATTTAGGGGTGAAAAGAGGTTTGTAATTTGTTTGCGGTTTGTAAATTTTATAAAAATGCACCTATAAATTTCACGAGTAATACCATGCAGTCAGTCTTTGTTCGTGCACAAGAATCGAAAATGTATGAAGAGGTACCTACGCAAAAAAGTTATCTTTCAAATTTCCTAAGTGTGTTGTCCATTCAACGCAATGGTAGTGAGTACCTCGTTACCATAGTAATATTTAGGTACAAATAAGCCTTTTCTCTATCCAAAAATACAAATGTATCATAACCACCCCTACTTCATCACGTAAAAAGGCAAATAAAAACAAACTATCTTTCCCCGGAGTTTTATCAATAAAAGGCATTGATAAAATAAAAGCTTGGTAATAACAATATACCGTGGTCCAGCGACGGTATAAATTCTACGTATTCTCTGGCCACGATCCAGGGTGCATATAAAGTGAGGTGCTGTGGTAGTTTTCCTCCCCTGGTTAGTTGGAGAGATATTGGCAGAAATTATTACCAGTCTAAGCTCTGTCTCTCTATCTCTACTTATTTTAAAGGACATCACATAACTGGGAATGAAATGTTAACAAGTGTAATAAGTTTATTTTTAAACACAGTACACTTTTAAAGCTTTACTAGCTTCGAAAAAAAATAGATTTAACTTTTGAGGACAGGTATTACGAAATAATGCATGTTATTTTATATATTCTTGTGACAAGACGAGTAAAACGTTTGCCTGGCTAACCACCACGTCATGCCTGCTACTAACAGACCAAAGACTAGCAGGTAAAACCGTGAGATGAGACGATGAGAGTTGTCTAACCGTAAAAATAACACGTTATTGTTATATTTTCACGCTAATAAACTAACATTCATCAATTTGAAAAAAAAGATCTCGACTGTTAATTATGCATCAGCTATTCAAGTAATTATTTTGTTTTTTTTACAAGCACAAGTAAAGATAAAAAAAAATATTGGGTGTATTATTTTGGAAGATTTGTTCTTTAATAGTTGGAAAGGGCGCTAGCTGAGAGTTTAGCTGATACACTAGGAGTGAGGATTCCATTCCGCGGTCTCCCCAACTCTTAGTGGTTTCCTCTAATTTGGAAATAAGATGGATTGGACACCGGACGGTTGTAATTTATCAAGTATTGACTTACCATTGTAGCGGATTGTTTATTGTGTTTGCGGGCCGGACTGGAGCGGTCTCGTAATTGATTAACTGTAAGTACCTACTTAGGCAAGTTTCAGTTGGCGAGGAGTTTACACTCATCATGTTAAGGTAATTTGTTTGTATTATTAAAAATTATTTTGAAATTTGTTGATTTTTCGTTGGACAGATGTTTGAGTTCATTGGAAAATTTTGATCTAGGTCTACGTGAACGTTGTCAGTCCTTGTATGTATTCCATTGCATATCCAGGAATCAGAGTGAAGAGTTATGTGTTTAAAGTGTGGTAGTTACATCCAAAAACACGCTTAGATTTCACTATTTACTGACTTGGTTTACGTTGGAGTACTTGGCTACATAAAAAAGCAAGCACTGTGTTTGCGACGCATGTAATCTTTGGGAATTCAACGTTTTATGTCACTTACGGTAACTATAGTTTGATTTTTTTGTAGATAGATAAGTATTCAGTGCAGTTCTAGGTGGAATGGAATAGAGGTAGCGTTTATAAAACCTTTCCTACGTTTCAATCTGGGTTTCTATTGCGAATAATGAGAACTTAATAGTTTTGGACTGACAACGTTCAGTAAGTACCTATATAGTACGATTTCGAAGATAGCTTATAGGATTTCAATACCTCTACTAACCATTTCAACAGCCTACCTTCAAATATATTCAGTAGCTTTCTGTAGTGTAAAAATGTAGTGGGGGAAATTGGGCGTAGGTTGAAGGAAAAGTCTGGCGACCCCCGCTCCAGCTCGTACCTGGTGCAAAGATTGGCCATAGCCATTCAGCGTGGCAATGCGGCTAGTGTGATGGGCACCTTTGCGCCAGGTGCCGTTAGGGGCGGGCTATTTGATTGACGAGCGTATAAGTTAATTTTGACATGTTATTTATTTTATGCTTTCTGTAGTAAGACAAAATGTTTATTTTCAGCAGACTTCAAAAAAGGAGGTTCTCAATTCGACTGTAGGTTTTACTGTTAGGTACTTCAGAGGTGGCCTCATATAAATTTTATCGAAATCGGTTCAGTAGTTTGGTTTTTAAATCAAAAATACTGAAAATATGAAGATGTCATCCAGGTATTCGAAGTTGAAGTCGGTTGTATAAAAAAAAAAGAAAGCGTATTATGTGTTTCATACTGTACCTACTTCATACTATATTATGTAAGTACCTACCTATTATGTTAAAACGAACCGTCAATTTTTACCGCGACTAACTCTTTTGTTGCTGTAACCCACCTAAGCGCGGCAGTAACGTACTAATTACTCAATTTCCATACCATTCTGAATGCCACCCTGCTCCCTCCGACCGCAATAAGTGGCTTAATCCCGTATCTTATCTTATACTCGCTAATGTCTCTGTATTTGCATTCGTTGCTTCCTTACAAAAACCTTTAAAGATTTTGTACAGAAACCCGCGAATTCTGTGTTTTAATGCTTGACAGGCTACTCGTTTGACTACACCTCATCTGATGTTAAATGACGTGTGTGTGTTTGAAGATGGTAAACACACTGGCTGGAGTGGGGACTAGCTCTCAAGTCGGGCCGCCGGATCACACCGTTGGGTGCTACGTTGGTTGGGTGTTTAGTGCAGAACGGTTTATGTACCTATCTATATACTAACGTGCAATTTTTTCCTATGATTTTCGGGACGTGTTGCGGTTTTTAAGAAGCTAGTGGCTAATTACCTTTATTTGTATGCAGTAGGTAATAACTATAAATTACAAAAGATTGTTCATTCTTTCACTCGATTTTATAGTACACAAAAACGAAATCCCTCCTTTTTGTTTACAGTTTATTTTCTTCGATCAAGTAAACAGGATCAATGTTTATTTTATACAAAGACATCTTTATTTTTTGAAAAAGCTCTGGAAGGCTTTCGCATCAAGACTCCTGGCGACATCTAGTAGTGACTAGACGAACTAGCTGTGAATTATTTTTTTGCTCCTAATTGTTTGTGTTTGGTAATTTACGCATACAATAATTAGCAACCGTTAATTTTCATTATCAAAGTAATGGATACTCCGGCGAGTATTCTAATATATTACTTAAAAATTTCAAAAGTTTTTGTTTTTCCTCCCTCAGGTTGGGGTTTTTTATTTTTCATTTATTAATTTGGTTCTTGACAGGCGGTAATATATTCTGGTCGTTGGCGGGATAAATTGAAAAGTTTCCAGTGTCCGGGATCCGATACGTTCATTTTAATTTAGAACAAAAATTACGGGAATCCATCTCGCTGCGAGTCATAATTACTTAATTTCAAAGTTTTTGAAAATTTTGGTGTTTATTTTGAGCGAGACCATTCCTTTGTGTATTCCAGTAGCTTTTTATTTAATTATTGCAATTTGAATATAGTATTTTTTTATTTTTTTATTAAGGCGCAGCGTAGGCGTTATATAATCAGCATAATGTGCAATAAGCAATTTTGACTTTGACTTAGACTTTGGTAAGTCTCCCACTAGATGGACCGACGACATTGTGAAAATCGCGGATAACAGGTGGATGCAAATGGCAAGTTGTCATACAGAGCGCTCATTGTGGCGCTCTAAGGCGCAGGCCTTTGTTCACCAGTGGACGTCTACGGGCTGATGATGAAATAATGATGAATTTAAATATTTATAATTTTCAGCTTGTACCAACTAAGTTTCAACAGGATAACCCTGACAATCTAGGACTTAAGGACTATGGCACGACGGTTCTTTAAATGAGTTCCATAGTAACCACAAAGTCTAAGAACACAAAAAGTATTATTCAGAACACAATTGTGTTTAGAATGTCACCTTCGGAGCGGTCACCACGAAGTAACGGTCCAATTGGCCAAACAATCTGTTTAGCATTCACGGCGCGCTCACACTACTCACGGACATAACCAAAGATTAACTACCGACTAACCGAAGTTTACTGGACACAGATCGACCGATTAACTGGAGTTTAGAAGTTTAGTGGATATAGCAAATTGTCTAATTTAGTTCTAATGGGATCTGAAAGTTTGTTTGAAAATCCATGTTAACCAATATAGTAGAACTTTCTTGACTTGAGTTCTTTGAGTTGACTTTCAATACCTAAAAATAGCTAACATTTTTAGCTATTCATTCTTCGGCGTAGAAATTAGAGAGAGAAACTATTTATTACAGGTGACCTTTTTAAGTCGACAGGCTAGACCTTTAACTACAATGTTAATACACGGTATGACATTGATTTCATTAGCATTATTTTAGGAGGACATTAAACTCGTCATAATTTAAAATTGTACCATGAGTCCAACCCTGAAAACGCGAACAAAATCGGTTGCCCCATACAAAAATTGCAATTAGGTACGCATGGCAAAATGTATGGAGCGGGAGCAACTGATTGTTTTTTTACAATGTTGTTACCTATCTGCTTTGATTTAGTAGTACAAATTAATAATTACGATGAGTTTAAAGACCACTTAAGATATTGCTATTGAATTCAAAATCACCCTGATTAGTGTAGTCGAAAATAGTGGACACGCCTTTTTAAAAGAATTGGCTCTAAAATGTTGCTGCTGGTCTCTCTGTGATCCACGACAAGCTTGTCAAACCTGCGCGAATGTGAATTGGTATTTTTAAAACAATGAAGATGATGATTATCTATAAAATTATTCTGATCTAAGTATTAAATGATGACATATGGAACTGAAACGTGGTCTTTAACTGCTGGCCTGTTGGAGAAACTTAGAGTCACGCAACGGGCAATGGAGAGAGCTATGCTTGGAATTACTTTGCGCGATAAAATTCGGAATGAGGTTATTCGCCAAAGAACCAGAGTCACCGACATATTTCGCAGGGCTTGCAAGTTGTAGTGGCAATGGGCAGGTCACATCACTCGAAGAACTGATTACCAATGGGGAAGAAAGGTTCTTGAGTGGCGAACGCGAACCGGAAGACGCAGCGTAGGCGCGGCCTCCCACTAGGTGGACCGGCGACTTTGTAAAAGTCGCGGGCAACCGGTGGATGCAAATGGCAGGTTGTCGTATAGTGTGGCGGTCTAAGGGGGAGGCCTTCGTTCAGCAGTGGACGTCTCCGGGCTGATGATGATGAAGTATTAATTAAGTATTTACTTACTAGGTATCTTGTTTTTTTTTTCCTATACATTTGCCAGTTTAGCCTAGATGAGATAGCTCTGGGCGATTAGGAAAACAGAATCAAAATAAACACAGAGGATTTCAATCTATTAAATTATGGTTTAACCATCTTATGCATAAAACACTGAAACGTATTTAAAACCTATTTTAGTTAAAAAGTGTTTTGTCAATTTATTTCGAATTACTAATTGAGTCTGAAAAAAGAAAACAAACGCTTTTTAACTAAAATAGGTTTTAAATACGCTTTAGTGTTTTATGCATAATATGAAGATTAGTCTCTAACTTGGTATGTGTGCGTTATTTTTAAGTGTGAGCAGTATACTCCTGACTATTTTATAATGTTGCATTTACCTGAATACGGCATTTACGGCATATGCAAAAGAATTGTTAATTTCAACCGTCAAACGTTCTTAAACTAATTGCCAATAATTTTATTTAGCTGCGTTTAAAGCCAGTCATTTTATATTTATTACGTATTATTATCTAAAAAACTTTAAAAATTGTTTCCACAGTTTTGGACGCTTATCGTCCCACGGCGTCGATCGGCAGATCGGGTGAAACGCATATATTTGCATATATTTCATAACCAGTGAGCAGGGAACGGAATTAGACGCACACATGCGACCGTTGGTTTGGTTTAACGTACTTTTTATTACAAAAACACCTATTGTTGATATAGGGTATCTAAGAAAAACGGTAAAGATAACTTATTTTGGATTTTCTTGGGAGTTAAATTTGAAAGAATAGAAATGACTCTAATCAAGTAAACACATAAAGCAATTAAGTACAATAATTATAATTAAGTAATACTTAAATAAACACGCCAATCCTAATGTTCAATATTTGTGATAAAGCTTGCGTTTTTATTTGTCATTTGACGCTTCAGCTATTCGACGATAGATGGCGCTAGTGAACGAATGAATATTTAAAACAAATAATTAGTTTGTGCAAAAATGTACATGATACTTAGTTTTATCCACCTAATTTAAAAATCAAACAAACCATGTACGCATATTACAAATAATTTAAATCAGATTTTTAATCCTGGTAGGTATTTCCTATTAAAAGCCATTAAAAATATATTTTTGCGAAACCCTGATGAGGGCTTCTAATTTGTGAGAAAGTTGTAGATATAAAATAATAATCTTACACCAGCCCAGTGCTACATAGTACACTACAGCATCACAGGTATGGCACTCAGCCTTATGTTCGGCTATGTCCCTCTGGGAGCGTAAGTTGGCAACTGCCTTCGCCAACACACTTAGTTCAGTGGCGGAGAAAAAATACGTCCAGCGTTGAAAAGTAAAAAGCTCATAATGTCGATAGGGATTTTAATCTCTGTGATGATACGCGGGCAACCGGTGGATGCAAATGGCAGGTTGTCGTTCAGTGTGGCGGTCTAAGGGGGAGGCTTTCGTACAGCAGTGGACGTCTCCGGGCTGATGACGATGACGATGATGATGATACAATTATAATAGACACACTAGGCTCAAGGCCAGTATTGTGGAAAGCAGGGATCCGCAAACAATAGAAATTAATAAGATTATCAGTGCGGTGCAGCAAACCAGCCGTCTTATTCCTGAAAAGATGCACTAGTTTAACCAACCGGGCTAACAACCGAACTACGGAGAATAAAACCAATTAAATACTTTCGTTTTGAGACAATAATTCTCAATACAGTGAAAATAAGGTATAAACTACTCTTGAAGGAGTCAGCTCAAAAGAACTTCGTGAAGACCTGGCGGAGCTTGCCAAATTCCAAAAATAACTGTATATTCCTACAGCCAAAGTTCTGTTCTAGTGACAGTAGGTCCCGTTCGTCACGGCGCCGTCAGTTGCGTACAGTAATGACGGTGGAAGGAAGTGCGATGTAAGATACATGTATTTGCATAATATTACCGCGCGCGGTGGCTGGCTGACCCCAACATTGCCACCGCTGCGCTGATCGGTTCAACTTAGACGTTAACGTTCAGTTAAATTCCTATCATACATTCTGCAACGCTTTATCAAAGCCAAATTAACTTGTATGGTCCTTTATGGAATGCAATTTTCGAGGATACTTTGGCGCTGACATATCTACCTGAGACACAGTTGGCCACGCCAGTGGCGTTAATTTCGGCGCAGCAGCACAAGCGGCGCAAATGTGCTGCTAAACCTTGTCAGTGGTTACATTAAAAAAAACAATTTTGGTGTTGAAACATCGAGTCCGTGGGGACCAAACTCATCTTGATAAAAAAAAACTGAGCGGCATATTGGGTTTGAGCATTTGGTTTGTCTCTAGACTTTCATCTGACTCGAAACAATCCTTTCGTTTTTGTGTAGTAAGTTGTTGAAGTAAGCTAGGTAGTTGCATTGTATGTATTTACTTAGTTGTAGTTAATAAAGGCATTTTATCAATTTACAAAAGTTTAAACTAACTTGGGCAGATCATCTACAGACTGTCTGTTTGTTTGTTACCTGATGGTTTACAATTTTCTCTTCTTATGTCCAATCTTGCGCTGCGCCCATCTCTTGTGCGTTGAATTAAAAAACAAAAAAATATATTTTTGTATTTTATTTTATTTTATAAGCACACAATACAAATTACAATCATTAATAAATATGATAGCAGCATTAAGAGTTATGACCTGGATCGCAATTCAAAATATGTGTACACAACAAAAACCGTATTTATTCATATACAAAATCATAATTTCCATCCTTACCGCAAAAGGCCTGAAAAATACATCGCGTAGTTACACGTTTGGATGATGACGGCTTCGTAAACGATTTTCGTTCGTATTAAAAATACACAAACAGTTTACATTATTTACTTCCTTTGAAAATAGTTACAAGCTGCCGTGTCACGGGTAGCACGTCACTCAGCATTAGCCGCAGCAATTTCTCCTGAAATATAGCGGCCTTATCGCTAATACTAACAACGCTTCACGGCGGCCTCCGCGTTCTTAATTACTGAACTAATAGAGGAGGGCTGTAAAATAGGCCGGCAGGGGGAACTGTTCACTAATTGGAATGTGTTTTATGTCGACTTGTGGTCAGCAGCTCATATGTGATTGAGAAATTGCTATATATTTCTTATAAATTACACTAATGTTATAAACTAGCTGCTGCATATAACTACAAACGAGTAATGAAGTTTTTAAATGCTGGAACATACATTTTTGTCTTTTTCTACAACTTTATTTATTTAATAGAATTAAATCTTATCCGCCACTTACGTTGTATATGTTGTAATATATTGCTCCCTAAGATATAGTTGGTCATAAATCTCAAACTGCATTCAAGATGTTTCTACGGGAATTATTTTCCACGAGAAATTATGTAGCCTTTAAGGTAATTCATGGTAAAAGCTATTTCTGTTTCAGATTTCATACAAAACCGTTAAGCCTTTAAAGCGTCTTAAAGATGTGCAACAGTGATATTTTTTCATCGACCATCGTCCTGTATAGTAGAATACTAATATACCATTTCAATTGTATGAAATCCAAGTTAGTAAATATTTTCGTACTTTTAATACCGCGAGAGTTTTTTGTACTTTGGCTCCTGACAAAACTTTAGGTTTGAAATACGAAAGTTGACACGTAATGTACATTGACTAAGTACTTTAAAAGATACTGGTCTGTGTGTAAAACCCCAAATCCTACCATACCTGGCCAACTTCGCATAATCCTACCAATCCGCAGAAACCTGCCAACTCAGCCGCGCACTTGCAAATCAAAGTCCGCAACGCAAACTTCGACCAAATCTCAGTGTCCAAAGTCTAGTTGCAATCACAACCGGTAGATAGGTGGTATCTGGCGGCGGTATCGGTAGCAAAACGCGCCGTTTGTTCGTTTGTCGTGAGGGGTCGTCCTATAAATATGCATGAGGAACCGAATGCCCACATGACGGCGGATACCCGGTGTCATGACTCCGTTGCACCATTTTTCTTTACGTTTGTGGGAATTTTGTCGTAGGTATTACGATGGACAAGGAAACCGTTAGAATAGAGAAGAGACGTTATCGACCGAATCAAAGGTTCAACAGTGCGTTTTTATTCAAGGCTTTTTCTACGCGCTAATTTCTAGTTGTGCTTATTTCATAATGATTTTTGAAAATCGTTTCTACGATTTCCCAATCGGATGGAACTAAGATTTGCAGCCTTACTATTAAAAACGTTACCTAAGTTAACAATCATCATTTAACTACTGCGCATTCCAAAAATACTACAAATACTTAATTGCTACTAATCATCGTTGCAAATTTAAGCTTAGTTTTCAAGTTTTAAATACTAGTAGTTACATCGACAAAATAGACAAATTCAGATTCTTTATTGACCATTAGTATAGCATGTTCGTTATATGAGGCAAGTCGGTTTATACAAGAGAACATTCTAAATCAGGACTACATGCTACATAAAATCATATTTTAAATTAATGTCATTAATACCATCAAATCTATGCATCAAATACAATAAATAAACGTCATAATTGTGCTGATCTGATGATAGATTAGGAGCCCAGCTGAAAACAATACTGATAAATATTTAAAATGATTTATGTACTTACTTAAGTATTTTAATCAGCGTGTTAAATTTTCAACTGGATTTAAGCCTCCCCTCGAAGGGTGGTTGGACCATATCCACCACGCTGGCCCAGTTGCGGGTTGGTGCCATTGAATTTTGTCTCCAGACTTATACCAGCAGGGCTAACATGCGCACCGCCAGAAAATTTTGTCGTGTCTTTATGTCGTGCGAAAACGAGACAAACTTATACAGATTCGTAGTCTTGTCCTATTTTTAAGAATCGAGAAAACTTTCTCGCGGTGCGCATGTTAGCCCTGCTGGTATCCTCATGCTGTTCTCGTTCACCGAAAAGCCTGTGGTATGAAAACCATAGTATACTGCAGGACACGGGCTCCTCCCAGGGCACGTCACTCAGCCCTTTCTTTGGGTTTTCACTTTCAGCTGGCGCCAGCTGTATTAAGTATATCGTCACTCCATCGAGTCTAAGGACTTCCTACGCTACGTTTGCTGATTCGTGGTCTCCAGGAGACTCTAGATTCTAGAACACCTCGAAGGGATATTTTGTCATACTCCACAACGCTAGCTCGGTGCGGGTTGGCGTATTTATATATACGTCATTGAATTGACTCAAAATATACTCGTTTTTTAAATATTATATTGACTTACACGTAGCAGTCTGATTCTTACTACTAGAAATAAGCGAAGAAGCGGCTCACGATGGACATGCTTGCTTATAAGAAATAAATTTCCTCGCGACTTACTCGCACCTAGATTGGGATCATAGATATCTATAAGGAAAGAGCCACTCGGGAAGCGCATTTGACTGTTTATCAGTTCGCACAATAAAAATGGTATCAAAGTGTTCGTTCGCTTCCACGGGGTCACTTTTTCAAGCTCCTCGCCGTTCCAATTCTAGATAGAGCTGAGGAAAATCTAAACCACAATCAGCGAAATGTAATAAATACGCGACAGAGTTTTTAAATCTTCGAATTAAACCTCATTACACGCATCGATTTTCGTACATATCCTACACCCTTGCCAGTGACGTCACTTCCTGCCGCCCTCTCATTGGCCGTGGTGTGACCGTGGCCTCACATCCTGCCATATACCAGGGTAATTATGACATGGTTTACGGTCACGGCGCCTGTCACTTTGTAGATGGTACTGTCACGGCGTGTGGTTCCAGTGTGCCGAGGCAAGGAAGAAGGGGGAGGAGGGGGGGGGGGGGGGGGGGGGGGAGGTGTACAGTTTATTCACAACGTAGAACAAGATCCCAAAAACAAGAAGTAGGAGGTAATAAACAATAGCGTATGTGAATATGCCAACACGTTCCGAGTTTTTAATTTTTTCATAACGTAATTTAAAATGCAAAATACTTACTTTATTACTACAGAAAACACTAAAATTAATTCAAGACTCATTTACAGAATTTAATTTAGATTCCTTATAAGTACAGATAAACAGTTGCTATCAGTTGTAGTTTTAATAGAAGCAGTTTCACACATACTTCGAGAGATTCGTCTAAAAGAACCCCAGCGTCGACTCTGATGTTATCAACACTTGGATCCCAGTTTGAGAGCTCGTCTGCCGCCAGTAATTAGTCCTATGTTTATTAAGCAGCAGATACAATCGCGAATTAGTTACGGATGAACATACAAATTGCTACTTGCACTCGAAAAATTAGGGAGAGATTACAATACGACGTTTGGAGATTTGTTCCAAAGACTAAACCCAAAAAGGACATATAAACGCATAGATATACGAGTACATAAGTGTTTTTTCAAGGCAAATATCGCAAGGAAACCACAGTATGGTTTTATTGATAGGATATAGTAGAGTAGGTACTTTCTAGTGGTTGCTTATCTAGCTACCACACAAAGTATGAAAATCTGGGGCCATGTATATTTCATGATGTTGTCCAGGGAGAGTGTGTGTACCATATTTGACCACGACACCACTTAACAACATAATGTGCCTAAAGGCACATCAAAATATGTATTTATTAAGACGTGTAAATATTTGTCTATGGGTTTTATATTGCCTGATATCTATCTATTATCTTATTGTGATAAGAACAATTTATTATTATTATTATAATCAAATTTGTATCAAACTGTTTATAAATGCCAAGGTGGCATACCACGAGACGAGCTGCCTAACGGTAAACAATCTCTTTCGCTTATGGATGACTGCCACATCGAAACCACTGAAAATACGTTCCCAACCTTTCAAGACTCTGTTAACTTTACAAAAAACCTAAAATGATAATAACCATAACCTCTGTTTCACAAAAAAGTCCAGTTTAAATATTACCCTGTTTCGAATATTTTTGTATGAAGTGATTCCACACTTATGGTATTTGGGCTACGACTTATGGTATTAAGTTGGTAGCTTATAACAGGTTCGGAAATTTGGCATCTAAGGCAGAGACTTCTGTAGCTTAATTGGCAAAGCAGATGGGACGGAAACCCATAGAGACTGCTCGTATGCAGGTTCGAGTCCTGCCGGAGGTCATAATTTTTCTTCCTGTTTAAGCTTTAAAAACATAGAATTACCCTGTTTCATTTCCCATTACCCCAAAACAAAAAGCGGGGTAATTAGGCAGCGTGACGAGTATCGGCATCAAGCCTGTTATGGTGTTTGTGCGTCGCCGTAATGGCGTATAATGACCACCTACCTGAACCGTGCCCTATGTAGGCCACACGGCAGACGATGTTTAAACAAAGAAACGCTGTTTTCGTTTTAGCGGCGGAAGTGCACAATGGAATCGAGGGTAAGGAAAATTGACTTGATTTTTCTGAACTTATCACTGTAAATGCTACAACATTTATTTATTTATTTATTATTCTGTCTAAAGGTAAACCCGAATCACATTTTATGCTATGGTTGATATCTTTAAGATGTTGAACCACAGCTTACAAATACAAATAGTTTATTGATAACACCAAAGTTACACGTCAAATTTCATTAATTATGTCACAATAAATAATCACTTAATAAAATGAAATAATAATTATAAAAATACGTTAATAATCTCTTATTTTAAAATAAGCTTCAATGTCATAAAACAAATTCTCTTGCAACCACGCTCTGAGCTTGGTTTTGAAGCACCCGGTGGAAGGAGCATTCCGAATGGAAGCTGGTATACGGTTGTAGATCGCGGGCCCCAAAATATACACTGACCTCTCCGACTTGCCGAGACGGTGCCTCGGGGTTATCAGTTGGTCTTTCTTTTTATTGCTTCGTAAAGCTAACGTGCTGTGAACGCCCCTACGTTGGATCGTTTCTAGGTTTACATGGGTGAATAGGGCTATCTGGTAAATACACTCACACGGCAAGGGCAGTATCTGAAGTTCCCTAAATAGCTCTACGCATGAGACACCTGAGGTTAAGTGACTGTGTGCTCAAAGATGGTAATCATACCTGGCGTGGTATGTGAACTGGCTCTCGATTAAAGCTGCTGAAATATTCCGATAGCTGTTTGGCAGCTCATTTTTAACTTGAGAGTGGTAGCTAGCTACTCCAGCCAGCCAATCAATAGAAAGTAGCGACATCCTCATAATGTTTGATGACGAATTATTTTTCAAGAATGAATCAAATAGATATTATCCTACAGCACAGGTTCAGTAAAACACTCACTAAATGCGAGCAAAACCGCTAGACCGCAGTTATGTATGAAAACAGTAGTCCGTATGAAAATAGTATAATATACAAAAGCAATAGTGGCGGCGCGGGCGGGTCGCGTGTTATCGGGCGCCTGTTATTTCACTTCGCCCTGCACAAATAGGAGCCTCGCAATTATACCGAGCCAGATAGAACACCGCTCCAGATGGGAAACATTCCACTCAACGTTATTGTACCTAAACTGGGGAAATTCCTCTCATTAAATGCATTAAAGTTTATACGATAATGGATCGCCTTCTCTGTGAGATCGACGCTGTTGTCAAAATTGCAGACATCATTTGTAGCAAGGCTGCAAAGATCTTTGCAGATGACTTGATAAGACAACTGTTTGAACCAAAAGCGTGTCAGCATTTTACAGAATGTTGTTTCGGCAACCTTTACTAAGTAAATGGTACTTACTCTGGTGCCACATAGCAATCACGCGGCAAAATACGTCGTCAAATGGCGTAATTTACTTTTCATAAAGAAAAAAAAAAGAAAAAAAACTTTTTTTTTCTAAAATCTCAATCGTGAAGCGCACTTCAAATGACTATGAAACATAAGACAACGGATAATGATATCTGACTTTGTTTTGGATCAATCTCGAAGAAAGAATAAACTATGGGGTTCTGCTGCTATAGTTTCAAGTTTTTGTAGTGGTAGGACTCTACTGCAGAGTCCGCCTGGGGAAGTACCACACCTTTGCCAGTGATTCAACCGCCAAGCAGTAGTGTGCAAGCATTACTGTGTTCCGGTTTGAAGCGCAATATTACCAGAGAAATTACTGGGTATGAAGAGATGTAACATGTAATAATATCTCAGGGTGACGAGCGCAGTGCAGTGCGGCGCAGGATTGTGTTCGCTAGTTCACAATAAAGTAACAAAAAATGTCACTGCTACTACTGTTAGTGGAAGACGTTACGCTTACCACCAGGTGAACGTCTTGCTCGTCTCGTTACTGAACGTATAAAAAAAATCTGCTGGTAATATTTGAGGTTGGTAATTTAAAAAGTTTTCTTGCGATGAAAATTGTACGAAGATGATGCTAAAATCTTTGTGCAAGACAAGAGAGTCCTTAAAGTAATTAAGGCCGGGTATTCCACGTTTCAAGCACATTTTTTAATGAGTTCAATAATTAGTCTAAAGCTGTATCAGTTAGGGTCACATTTAGCGGAGCAAAAATATGGCGGTTACGCAGATTCGTGCGTGTCAAACTTCGATTTTTGAAGATTTTCTCAGATTACTTGAAAAGTATAGAAATTAATAACTTTTGAATCTCAGCATGCTCTCCAAAATACTATTAACTTATAATACATATTTTTTTAATGTGACTATGTGCTGTAATTAGGACATAAAACTGAAAATGGTTTTAAAATAGACACTGCTTCGGTATTTTTTTCTATCGAGCGAGTTGTTACCAATCATGTTTCTAAATTCACAATTGTCTAAATAATATGTTCATCTATGATATTACACTAACTCCGTATTTTTTTTCAAATTAGAAGTATGCGAACTTATGTATCAAAAGTTGCATAAACTCGCGAAGTTCCTAAATAAGCCCGTCTTAAATATACAAACGCTCTTCTTGATTACTTAGAAAAAGTCCAATAAAACTTTTTCAGAATGTTTTACTTTCATATTTAAATATCATTTACAGGTACATTGTATTGTATATTTACACATTAATACATACACATACATACATTGTATTGTATACCTTTCCACTCAAGAAAAAATAATAGAAATATATTTCCATTTATAATTGTTTGTGTTAAGTTCTTGAACAATCATTTATTGTTATGAAAACTGACGTGGTTTTGACACATTTTTGTTTTATTTATACGGGAATACTCACGTTTATTTAATCAGATACTCCGACTATAGTTTCGATCACATCCGGTGACCTTTTACAAAGAGTGAAAACAGAGCCCGACGCGCGGCGTCCTGCTTAGCACTTGTGTGCTTGTGTTATTCCCGTATAAATAAAACAAAAATCATTTATTCCTTAGGCAATATATTTTGAATTTCTCTGACTACTTGTATAATTATTTGTATATTGTTAAACTGTTTCACTATCTATTATGTCGTATTTTAACTCTGAGTTTTAAAGACACCTCGCTGCAAGCGACATTATCAAGTGATTCCAGTTGGATTTCTTTATCATTGAGTCCGTAACATGTTCGTAAATGTCCTTCTATGGAAAACCGTCGAAAAAAATAATGAATGTCTGGTCTATAGTAGCATAAATCAAATAATCTTTGTCGGGCGCAGGTCGGCTATGATTCGGCAGGTTTCATGCGATTATCGTGCCACCTGGCGCTTCTCCCAGGGAATTTATAATTCGAGCCGGCTTCGCTTTAATACTATTCACGAACACACCGATTTATTACTATTTATACATAACTGCTTGATTCAAATAATGGATTTTACAGTTTTCGTTTGGGCGTGAGGGGATGGGGGGTTAAAATATGTAGATGAAAATGGGATGGTATGGTGCGGATCGGTTGGGTATTATTTTTAGTTTTAGCTGTAAATTTGTTAATCATTCGGACCAATCAGTGTTCATGCTGAGATGGATCTATTTGACATAAATGTTTTGTCTTTTATCATTGTATCTGTCTGTGTGTATTGAGTCGACTAAATGATTTTCTTTGTGGTATTTACGCGTAGATTGTTTCTAGACTTTTGTGTATAAATCAGTTATTATTATGCAGTAGGTTAAGCAGGTTATGCAGTAGGTAGTAGGTTTGCGCACCCGAAAGAGGTCATAAGATTATAAGATTTTAAAGTGGGCGCCTAAGTATTGAATTCGTCTCGTCACATGACAGTATATATAAAAAAAAAATATAAACGTCCAAATTGGCTTTGTTCTTTAGCCGGATATACCGACTATAGTTTCGATCAGACCCAGTGGCATTTCTTATGAAATTAAACGTGTAAATATATGACCAACAGTCAAGCGGAGTCGAAGTATCTGGTTAGTAGGCAATACAGTATAAATAACACAAATGAAGTTACGACAAAAATTGCTCTACAAAAGGTTTTTTCATATCGAAAATTATAGTTAATATCGTGAAGCGTACCTATATTTTCCGTCGTGTGCAGCCGTCGCGATCATTTCACGCACCGCGATGCTCTCAAATCGCTGCTTCCTCAGCGTACCTACCTATCGCATTACTGCATTGAATGAAGCTAGTTTATTGCACCACTCCCAGGACTGTCTCAGAGCTAATGACGGACCATTGTTGTGGAGGATGGCTGCAGGAAATTGCTTAGACGTACACTTTTGTTTCACGAGTACGGAATGTCATTTTAAGTGACTTTTTCATCGATATTTTGCATCAATCTCAGTAGACACAGGAGACAGATCCACGATGGATCTAGTGAGATTTAATTTTCTTACTGGATCTGTTTTCAAAGATGTGATAAAAAAGTATTTGATGAGATTTTTTTGTTCCCGATAGATTCATTTTTATATTATTGTAAAGTTTGATGGATCTAATGTTAAACGTTTTCCCCATAAGATACAGTTTTGAAATCTGTGGATCCAGATCAAATCTGTGTGATCCGTGCAGTACCAGAAATGTGAATCTGCGCCAAGCACAATCCTGCGCCGCACTGAAAGAAAGAAAGACTTTTTTATTTGAGACAAAAAAAATAGATACACATACAAAAGTTCATACAAAAGAAAGAAATTTAAATAATAAATAAATAGTGAGCACCTATATTCTTTGTCACGAAACCGATCCCAACTCAGCGTAATGCTGGTTGCTAACAACCAGCGCTGGTTTTCTGTTGGGACCGGCAGGCACTGCACGGCGCTCGTCACCCTAAGATATTAGATGTCAAATCTCATCTTGCACGGTAATTTACCTGGCCTTCAAACTGAAACACAATAATGCTTCCACACTACGATTTAGCTATTTCACAATTGTAATGCAATTACATTACGTATTTCCTTTAGTTAACATACTTTCCTACAGTAGGTAAACTGCTCGACACTAAGTGCATCGCTCCTGTCCACATAACTTTCTACGCATGCACTTCTCCCACTACCGAGCTAACCACAGCGCGCTCCACCAATGTTCCACTTATTTACATAAAAACAGTGAGTGTGACAGTCAGTCACGCGTGTCCATCTAACCACCAGGTGTACGGTACGTATGTATAGTGGCGGTTATTCCAACATTCCCAACTCATTTCACGGTTGGGGCCGCACGCAAATCGTACGGGCCCTCCTTTATAACATGTTGGCGTACATGACAATTATTGTACAAAACGATTGGAGATAAGCCCGTGTGATGCAGTGCGTAGTCCGTATCAAAAATGTATTTTACAGAAATAATAGCTTTGCGCGCTGTAGAGAGACAGTGATTATATAAAAAAATAGATAGTGTAAACAGAACTAATACTATAATTTTCATTTGCAGAAAATGTGGGCATCCATCAAACAATAACAGATCACTAAGTACTACTTAATGCAAAATATTTTATAATATAATTATTTTAATGCGGTAAATTATAAAACTTACAAGTATCTACCTGTAAATACACACTTTTTTTATTCTACCGATTTCAACCAATTTATGGGTCCATCTCGAGAGAATACCCTTTCAAACAGAAATAATTTTCAAAATCGGTCATAGTTGATGGAGAAATCGGTGGATATACGTAAACAAAAACAAACAGTCGAACATAGAACTTCCTCTTTCCTGAAGTCGGTCAAAAAAGAGCGCCAAAATAGACAACCATGTATGTATAAAGAATGTATTATTGTTGGTCTAGAAATCTTTTTGATTTAATAGTTACAAAATTCGAGTTTTAAAACTAAGAGACATACGACATAATACAACATAATCATTATTAACATCTTAAATGACCTTTCAATTAATTTACGGTAATTTTAAATCGCAATTATTATTAATAAAAATCTTCTTAGTTATTATAGCACCAACAACCGTCGTAAGCCGCAAATATCACTGCTAACTCAATTAAAATGCGGCGCGAAAAACAAACTCCTGCTAATAGGAACAATAACAACAAACGCTGTGAAAAAGCTGCTTCACCAAACAATGATAATGTCTCTCATGTATTATTTATGCCGCGCATTAATGAACGCAAGGTCATTTGAATTCATTTCCTTTGCTAATACGAGCCCACTAGACTTGCTTTCACACACAATTATTACGTAACCAAGTCGTTTTCATTTTTTATAAATTATGCATTTGTTTTAAATAATTACCGTTATGACTATTATACGAACCTTGTGACGTACGTGAGGCTGCTACAGTTCCGCTACTCGATCATAGATGGCGATATAAGTATCGAACTCAAAATTCAAAGCTAGTCTGCGCTCAGTCGCCTGTCGGCGTGAATACGTAGACATTTTAATAAAACTTTGTTTCTTGTTTATTTTAGGTCTTCGTCTGAGCGCCAGACAAGCTTACTGCGAGGATTAAATTTAAATAATTTTTAATGTGTTGGTGAATGAATCGGATTGTACTGGATTCTCAATCGGCTGGTTTTGTATTCGGTAATGTCGCGTGTTTTTACAACTTTGCGTAATTGGTTGTAAAACGTGTGAATAAGGTTTTTTGGTGTAAATAGCTTCTCGATAGTCAAGGAACGTGTATTTATATCAATTGTGATTGTAAATTTGTAAATTGATTATTTTCCTGCATTCACGGAGTTATTTTTGTGGATTCTCGAAATAAGCACTCAGACTTATATGATACCTATTTAGTCTGATATTGAAAATATCTTTCAGTCTGTAAGTCTGTTTAGTGTAATATCCGTTACTTTGTGACCTTGTGTGCACTTTCTTAGTCATATTTGAGAATAAATTAACTGAAAGTAATTGCTCTCATTATAAAAAAAACGGACTCTACATTCAGGATAAGTAAAATATCTAGTGGTAAAATAAATAAATAAATAAACGTGTTTACCCAAATATCTACATTTATCTTGCGAGGAAGAGTCATTTATGATTTCAATATAACTTTAATAACTAAAAACTGAGTAGGTGTTTATTACCTATCTTAATAATACGAGTAGGTACTAACTTACCTACCAACAAACCAAATTTTTTCATAATGGCTCTATCGTTGTTTAATATTATGCACCTCAGTAATTAACTCTACCAGCTGTCAGCACCATTCTCTGTCAACAATACCCCGGAATCCTGATTCCACGAGACAAAAGCCAATCAAAATCCCAGACAGACTTAAATTAATATTTTCCCCTATTTTCTCCCTTTTACAAATTATCGCCTCTCTATATCTACCTGTCGCTATAGATAAATCCCCTGGAATTGTTGATTTAATTATGATAATTTGCGTTTTGTTTTAGCAAAGCATATTTGTTTTGTATTTAAAGTGAAATATGTAAGTCAGTAAATACGCTCTTTATACGTATAAAATCTTAAAAAAGAGAAACAGAAGTCAGTAAGAAATGATTTATTTCGTCTTAAAAATATCTCAGTCTGGTGAGAGTGAGACAAAACCAAAAATAAGATTAATACATGAGGTCGATTTCTGTTCTTGGGAACCTTAAATTAAAAGCTAGAGAGAAGTCACTCTATTGACTTAAAGTTAGGAGCCCTACATTTAGATAAAAATTTGTATAATTTAAATTTTAAAGTCGTTTATCTTTCAAGTTTTCTTATCAATAGAAATACTTTACTAGTTAACATAGGTACACTTATATTAAGTAAATATTACTCGCTATTTCCAGACTAGTTCTTACATTTTCACTTAAAACACGAAAAGAATAACATCTAAACAGAAATCATATCTTGCTCGTTATCGTCCGTCGAATACCTACATCCATCCTGAATACTATACATTCATCCTACATTTTATACACTCATACTATTTCCGTACCCACACACACACAGCGCTGGTGTGGGTGAATTTCCCTCTGTTCCAGTGTGCGTGTGGAAAGCGTAAGTGAGCGTGGCTATTCGTCTCCTTCCGTCGTATAGCGCGGTGCGTGTCGCACGCGTTGCCATGCGACACAGCGCGTCGTATAGATATCGTTGGTATGTGTTTAGGCATGTTTTGTAAATCTTTCATGATACATCGGACGGTATTTGATGGCTTTTAATTGATTTTCATATCGTAATTTGCGTTTTGTTGCTGTTTATCACGGAATGTGGATAGCTTACATGGACAATTTACTTATCTATGTGTTCTAAGTTATTACTTAGTTAAGGATATAGTTAGCATTAACGTGCATACAATCAGTTTAATGTGTTTTTGTAATTTTTAAGGAGTGAGATGGTTGAAATTTGAATGATTAAAATGGGTAAGTCGTTACTTTTTAATAGGAAGAGTGACATAAACACCTAAATCTGGAAAACTACTAAATAAGTCGCAGGAACTAAATCTATATACACGTAAGTACCTATTTGTTAATTTAATATGTAGATACTATTAGGTACTTTCTTAAAATATGATTTTGATACGTAAGTATATACAAACTAGCAAATACTAGCTAGCAAAGCTACGCAAGCACACATACATTACCAGCCAGAAAACGTCCACTGCTGGACGAAGGCCTCCCCTTTAATAGGGAGGGGCAGGCGGCTCGGAAGTCGAAGCTAGGCAAGCACTTATCTAATATTTTACTTAAAAAACATTCTTATAAACTATGACTGTGTATAATTAGAAACATCCCTAAGTTAGATACTGCATTCTTAATATACTTACAAGTTTCATCAAAATTGGATTAGTAGTTCTCGTATCAGGAAAACCAGTCAGAAATAACTCTCGAGTGCCAGGGCTGCATTCAGAGACTTGTTTGTTTACTCAGCGTTAAAGTAAGTGTTCGATTAAGAGATAAAATAATAAATGTATTCAAATGAAAACATACGTAACGAGTACACGTGCCGTAATTATTCCATCATTGCTCATAAATAAACCATTACCATCGTGTATACGAGTAATTTGTTGTATAGATAGCAAAAGTGGTTTTGCTTTATTGTGTATACACAATACATTTTATTAATATAACAAGCAATAACACACCATTTACGCACTCAACAATCACATTCACTTCTAATGAAATTGGGTATTGGTTAGATATAATCTTAAAGTATCCTATACTTACTTCAAAAGAGGTAGATAGAACCAGAGACCCAGATAGAGTTAGAAAACTCCCGAAATTTTATTAAAAATCAAAAACATTGGTACAACCATAAGGTTGAAACTAGGTAAAGGACTCTTTTCATAAGTTACATGACAGACACACCGATCTTTCTTCCAAGTAAAAGTCCTCACGGTTTTCAACCCTTATTATTTTTATCCACGTAAACTTCCCCGAAATTATGTAAATCTGTATCTTTATCCGAGTCGACGACCTCGTTCCTTCCTTTATAAAACCTTACTGTACGTTCGGAAAGAAAGACAAGTAGCTTTAAAGCTAAATGGAGAACCCAGTGTCAGAAATTGCATAGGTATCTGAATTGTTGCTTAATTACATATTATCTACATAGGAAAGAATGTTCTGTTTAGAGAAATGTGGCCATATTTTTACTAAAAATAAAGTATTCTGGGTACGTTCGCTAAACAGTCTTAAGTTAAACAGTCTACCATTTTCTATTCAGTATTTTTTTTATCCACCTTCCTGGTCCACCATCAGATCAGCTCGCTACCATTATCATCGATTGTAATGATTATTCAGTTCGATTATACCAGCGGATTTCGACCTAAAAACGTTTTTAAAATGTTTAACACAGAACATGTCATTAAAAGTAGATTATGAAAAGAAAGAAAAATCTTTCAAAGAGACTCAGAGCTTGAACAGATACCAAATAACTCGTGTAACACAGTCGATGCAGCATCTTGAGCCAACAAAATGAATCAGTTGTGTCTCTCCACATAGCAGTTGCGATGACCAATCATACAGAATGGACGATCTAGTCTGGTCTAGAAGGGGGGAGGGTGGCAGCCGGCGGGAGGGGGGTAGGCGGACCCGCGCATGCGTCCCGTTGCCAAGACGACGGCACGTAGCGGATGCGTCTGTGTGCGTGCGTATACTGCGACCGAACGATGTTGACTGTTGCGTTTAGCGATGCTATTTCTGGAGGCTTTTAAGGATTATGTTTTTCTGTTGAATAATTGAATCAGTATTTTGTATGAGCTAGTTTTGTTAAGTTGCTTATTATGGTTCTGTAACAAGATGGGAAAAAGGAATTCTCATTGTGAGACTTCCGCGTAGAAGAATCCGAGGGTAACCGTCCCGGGTAGAGTATTATATGGATTCTGTATGTCCTAACAGCCAGTTTTCTCATGGATCATTTCAGGCCAGGAGATTTTCATAAATTTGAATAATGTTAGCCAGATATTTTACCAGTTCACTGAGAAACTTAAAAACTTTTATATCTTGGCTAACGTACTTAAAACATACTTATCATGAACGCTGTGGCTTATAAAGATTAAAAAATATACTAACTTCATTTACGTACTATGTTTGGGTACTATTGTCGACTCCACTGAATATTATCTAATTACTAAATTGTTGAAAACTTGATAAAAGTAAATAGTCGATCATATAGCTGCCCTTGCTACATAAGAGGTAATTAGAGATTTAATAAAATATGCCGCTAGATTTCCTGACTAGTCTTTGGCTTCAAACTACCATCTGTCAGATAAGCATTGGAAAACCTTTCAGGCAGACTACAAGACACTGTCGCTCTTTGGTTATTTAAAAAATGTTACTACTTGTTAGTATCTATACCTGTGTAGGTATCCGCTGTCAGACCACGTAACCTACGGAATGTTTATAACAATAATTGTATGCATGACGTCACCGCCACTACCATTTTCCCCGGTCCGACTACACGACTCCCGTGCCGCATACCACGCACACCACCACACGGCCGTGCACATGTACAGTGTCACGTCCCACGCACACACTGACGACATCCTTATACGCCCATGCTAGTATACGTCATTATATATACTTAGCACTCTTCACTATGAAGCGTCCTTAGAGACCTGAAAAGAAATTTTACAAGGCCTTTGAAAGAAAACCTTTGGTTGTAAAACGCCTCGGCCCTTGTAAGGGGTATTGATAGGAGTTAGTGGTTCCTTTGTAGTGAACTCTCGGGGGATCATAATCGTAAGAGCTATACATAAAGATGAAAGCTTGGAAGGTGTTGAAAGGTTGATATGATCATAGGCCGTGCCGTCTGAGGAGCTTAAGATTAAAGGATCTAGAAAACTAATAGAAAGTTTGTAAAAATTTAACACCACCAGCTTTTGTTACGTATGCTTAGTAGATATTCTAAGTAAGTGAGCATAGTTAAGACAAAGACAATAATCAATTATTTGTCGTCAAAGTGGTCTAACAAGTAATTAACTAACTAACATGCTTGGTTATTTGATTATTTCTGTTTGATTGCGAAATCATAGTTCTATTGTGTTATGTGCCTAGTTGTAAAATTTACATTTAATTGAGCTCGGATAAACGAATTATAGTTACAATCGCTTCTGGTTACCTTTATCAAGGAGTGTTACGTGACGGGATGCTTTTGTTCTCACATTATTTTCGCACAAAATAATGTGTCAAGGCTAAACATAGTTCCGTGGTCAAGTCTGAATTTAATAACACCAACTACGAAAAGTAGGATAGTATTTATTTTACAGGGTTGTAAAAGAAATATTACGTATAGGCCTTTAAACCTTTAAATTTCGTCATTTCTTATGGAAATTGTTTTATTTATAATTATTACTATACATTTAAAACAAGAATAGAAATACTTAAATGCCTTTTTTTTTTTTTAACCCTGTCTTTAGTTCTCGTACTGACAAAAAAAGCTTTGTACCAAAACGTATCTTTTACTTACTGTTCAAGGATCTGAATATCAAGTTTATATTGAGAAAATGGTTGAACAAGTTGTGATGTTGCAACTTTAAACAGCTGCTCACGCCACCTCTGTCGCAAGTCTAACCATCAAAACTGCCAAATTACTTAAAAAAACATCAAGCTCAAAAGTGTTATCTATATTACGTATTTGTAACTAGTTTTCATAGGAAGATTGCTAAGATAAAGTGATTGATCAGGCTCTGGCTCCGTAGTATCACTCCGTCGCGCTGTTGCCGCGCGCCTGGTCTTTAAAACTGCCAAAATCTCCCAAAATTCCTGAAAAAAATCGATCCAGGAGCCAAATAAGAGGCATTGCGAAGGTCACGGCCCCATCGATCCACCGTAGAAAGCGAGACTGGCTGCCACTACTAACACCGTCCCGTTGGCTATGCTCTGAATTAATCGCGCATATATTTGAATACATTTCAAGCGGCGCGGTTCGGCGCTCGGTGTCGTCGCCCCCTTAAGTTTTAGCGATTTTGTTGCGAACTGCTGGATGGATTTTTCAGGGATGTTGTTCTGGTGCGAGACTTCTGGAATGGAGCGAGCGTCGGCCCCCGGGGGCAGGTGGCGCGTCGGATCACCTCGCGGCGCCGTCCGCCAAGCGATTTATGCATCGCTCGATCATATCCAACTTTGGGATGTAGTCTTTCTAGAATTTGGGAGTTTGTTGTACAAGTAAGTATAACGTAATCTGTGCTAATAGCAGTGATAATAGGTTACTTTGTGGTTGGCGCATTTCGTTTGTTTACTGCATGGTGTTGGTTCAATTCCCAACAATAACTTGAGCTATTAGTGTAAAGTTCTTAGATGTACAGTGTTAATGTTCTTAGCTAATTTCTAGTTTTTCCCATATTATATTTTTGGAAGAATTGTCCTATATCCGTAAATCTCTGTGATACTTAATTTCTACCACCTTTCTATCAAGATGGTCCAACCGGTTGCTAGAAAAAAAATAAAAAAAATAATGAGTAAGTGAGTGTGTAGTTATTTACACAGAGATAACTTATTCTTATCTTGAATGAATCAAGCATCAGAATTTAACGTCCAAATGTTAGGTAAAGAAATTCTCTTAAAGAGTGATTCATATAATGGCCATAAATGGCTTAATTTTATCCTGGAAAATCTTACGGTCTCCTTACAATAGCCGCAGCAGGCGAAACCGTGAGGCAATGCTCGTTTGTATTAACGTGAATAGAATGAATACAAAGATTAACCTAAGTACGAGTAAGTAGACATAAATTCACGTCCGACGTCTTCGTCTTGAAGACACCAGACAGTAGGTACAGATAACGAAGTCCATTTAGTTCTGAAACCCAAGGTTTCTGTACGCCAGTCACGATACACTTTAAATAATTATGTCTGAAGTACTGGCACAATAATTAAATTAGCTAGTGTTGAAAGCTGCCATCGGTTTGAAGGGCAGACACTACAACCAGCCTTGGGTAAATCTTATCTTATATCTATGTACCAAGCTTTTTGGTCTAAATGTAGATTTTTTACATTTTTATTAAGAACTCTAAGTTCGGTCCAATATAATTTTTTGTTTTTTTGGGTAGTTTTATATTTAACTTTTGTTTTTAAATACCACAAATAGATTTTCTTTTAAAATTTAATTTAAATTATATAAAACTGGACCTGGGTATGTCCTAAAACTGCATCCAGAACTACCGGAGGATGGGCAGCAGCGTTCTCTCAGTTAACGGTGGTAACCATTCTGCGATCCCCAAGCCGCCTGCCAAGCGTGGGGATTATGGCAATACCTCCCTTTAAGGGAGAGGCCTTCTACCAGCAGTGGACGTCTTCCGGCTGTTGATGATATATAAAACTATAGAAAAAGGCCTAAAAAAGCCACTAGTAATACAAAAAAAAAACGCTAATCCTAAAATATAGTCTACTTCATAAATTATTATTATCCATTTCCCTACCCATTTCCCACTAGGTGAAGTTGGCTCAGCACGTTTCTTCTCTCCACTTTATCCTGGCAATCCTGATGTCTACAGTCACACGGGTGTGAGAGATGATATTCATTGTGTCACAGTCAATTCATCCATAACTTATGCTGGCATAATGTTTTACCGCTTACCATCATTCTTATGGCCTTTTCAGAGACTAATAGTTTTTCACTGTTTTAAACTGTTGTAGCGCTCGTGGCGTAGCTTGTCTAGGTGATTCTAAACGATCACCGATGTTAAGCAACAGACGGTCCGGTCAGTCTTCGGATGGGTGACCGTGAGTGGCATTTATTTCTGAGCGCTGCCGTGGGTCGTATGACACGTTAAATTGTTGGACCCGGTTGATTGTTCTAGTTTCTATAACAACAACTGTAAGCCAGGTCAGAGGCCTTCGGGCGGCACATTAACTCTGACATATAGCTTATCTAACTTATTTACTTACTTACTCTTAAACTACTGTTAAACTATCACGCTTGTTTACTAAAGTTCTATTATTATTATTATTAATATCGGGAGCTCATTTCCCAACATAATCACGGTAAATACCCCGTTAATAATAATAGAACTTTAATAGTTTTTCGTTTTGCAGCATGACCAGTTTATCTATACCAGGCTAGTATTTTTTTTTTCATTTACTATTCTTACAATTAAATAACGCTCTACTAAACGATATAAATAATTATATATTAGAAATTAGCTAACCTATGCCAACCAGTCAATTACTTCCTTTTTCCTTTACGATTCTCGCGTTTAAAACCCTCTTTTATTGCATAACCTTTTTTGAAGTGGTATCCAATTATTTCACGAAAAAATTTAAAATAAAAAGAAAAGTACCAGCATATGTTTTCCAGCAATTTTTATTCCAACAATATTACTGTTCTAGCTCCGTAAAAGCTAAGTGTGCCATCCGGCGAGAGCCTGCGCCTTCTGAAAAAGAAAAAATAAAGGATTTTAATAAAATCCCCGGAGACAATTGACGTCCCGGCCGTGTCCAGCGACAGACGCGGAGCAGGCTGTGTGCACTCGCCCTACGTGGACAATCAATGCTATGCTTTTAAAGATCATGATATTGTTCGCCTAGCACAGTCTACAAGACATAAGCTGCTCTCAAGGCTCACAGCTCCGCCCGATTATCAACTTTCCACTTTCAAGCACTAACACTTGTCCTAGGTAGTGCGTCCCGAGCTACATTTTGCATTACGGCATTTTGAAAAGAGCACGAAAAGACATGTTTCACCTCATTATATCACTTGCCTACACTCGTGCATGTAATTCAACAATCAATGAATAAAACACCACCACTTTTAAGCATTAATTCGCGAAAAAACACAAGTTTAAGAAAATAATATAATCCAACGAAATGATTTTCCGTGTTCCCGCCAAAACTCCTTCCTTATTATTATTATTCTTTGATTCGCCTTTTCAAAAAGTGCTGCCAGTTAAAAGTCGCAGTGATGGGTTTTTATTCTTTTATTTGTCGAATGTCGTCGGATCGGATAATGATTTTTAAGTTTTTGTTGTAAGTATATTTTATATTATCTGTTTTGTGTCGTGTACCTGTTTGTGTGATGTGATATTGGTTTTGTGTATGTAATTAGTCTTTCATTTGCCTTGTATGCGTATCATGTGATATTCGCGTGCGTGACGTCACCTGCCGGGCCCAACGGAAGACCAGCGCCGGTTGCTCGCAACCGGTATCTTGTTGGGGCCGGTTTGTGGCAAAAGGTAAACAATTTTATATTTATGTTTTACTTTTCCGTGTTCTGTGTAACTGCTTTTTTGTTTATACTTTTGCCACGAATAAACTATTGTCTATTGTCTATTTGCCGATTTCTGGTCTCTACTCTAGAACACCTATTTCCCAGATAGAGATTCTGTGGATAGATATGCCCACTATCACTTCAGCTTACTAAATACGCTGAGATACTTGACTTCAGATTTCTGGTGAATTACATACTTAGTTTCGGATACGACCCTTTAGAGAAACGCCGATCATAATTTTACTTTGTACTTGCGGGTTGATCTAACTGAAATTCGATGTCTATTGAAGATAGGCTAGGTAACATATTATTTAAAATGTTCTGAGGGTTTCATGTTCGTTAAAAGTGGAAAAGATTAGCTTAATTTTTGTGGCTTCTTAGAATCTAAGGCAACTTATCCATATTATGCCATCCTATTATTTTGTTTAATAAGATAATTAAATAAATGTAAGAATATTACAGCGTATCCAAGTAAAACAATTACTCCTTATCAGATAATAATCTAGAGCAATGATAAAATAAAATAACAATTATTTAGTTACTAATATTATAAGATTTTTTAATGCTATACCAAATCCTAGTCTGTATTCATCACAGCTATTTCTGAGTCTGTGACATTATTTCTATCACTATAATTTAATTTAAACAAATCTAACAGCGAAGGAGACAACTTTATAGCATGCTTTACTGCAACTGAGGCTGGCAGCAAAAGAGTAGCTGTACTCTTTTGCTAACAGCAGCTCATAGCTATCTTATCTCTCGATTGCTGTACAGTGGGACACAAGCGCGTCTTCATTCGTTCATCGAATACTTAACAAGCGGTGGAAAGTCGAACGATAGTCGCAAGAGGGCCATTGCTATGCCGCGCTCGTCACGGGCCAGATGTCCCACACGCCACGCCACCACACGCCCGCCTCGTCGCGTGTGTTTGGGACACTTTCAAAGTCAGTTTTCGTATGACATCGGTTGTTTGGTTATTTGACCGTTGTGCGCTTGGAATGGGCCAAATATGTAGTTTTAGATCAAAATGTGCCACATTAATAAGTATCACATGTTCTAGCTACCTGAAAATTAGGTTGTTCATAGAAACTTTACTTTGTTTTTTTAAATGTTTTATTAAAAAAATACCGCTAATGCGGTTTATTATAGAGCACGAGAAACAATTATTATTATCATAATATGACGGCTTGTTTGATAATTTCGTAATAATATTGTGATGGTGACGAAAAAGAGTTTTCATAATTTTTATCGATCATCCTCAAATTGTCGTTCATTAGACTTATGTCTATTATAAAAACCAGGTCATTTTCTATACACACGTAGCCTAGAGGTGAAACTCTTTTATACATACTACAATGTACGACCATTTTGTACGACTTTACTTAGTTATAATAAAAGCAAAATTTGCCTATTTAATAGTCCACAGCTGGATTTAGGCATTCTCTCGAAGGGCGATTGGGCCATATCCACCACGCTGGCCAATCCGCCATATTCACCAAATTTCTTCTCCGGATGTATATACCGGTCGAGAGGTCTCTCGATTAGGCTACCACGGCTCCAAATTGTTATATCTTATTTAGACTTTTACCGCCAAGTTTTATCGCTTAAATTCTCACAGTGATTATGTTTATGACCACGGTCGCCTGTACCATTGGAACATGGTCGAAACGTCGAGGTAAATAAAATAAAAAAAATTGTGCCCGATTAAGTCCCGGTGATAAACATAATTATGTGTTCAAATCGCGAAAGTTTAAAAGTTTCATTCTCACAGTGATTTCTAAATATTTTGAGTTTTTATTTTCTTAAAAGCACTATCATCGCCATCATATCAGTTCATTCCAGGACAGAATCATGATATCTTTAGTCCACTTCTGTATGGAAACCTCTCCCACCGTACGGGAGTTTGGCAATCAGAGCACATGTAGGCAGCATAAAACGCCGTCAGTTTCCGTACGTGAACCAGTGCGCTGCCTACTTGGTACGTGCCAAACTGCGTCCGATGATATCGGGTCGATATTGCCTTTTTAGCTCCACCCGTTAGATAGCCTGATCGCTAAGCAGATGCCAATGGCGGGCCAGATAGGCCTGATAGCCTTAATCGAGCCTCTATCTGATCTTTGACGACAGGAATTTAGAAAACAGTGCTACCAAATCTGAATGACGTAGGTACTCAAGATTTGGTGGAGGTAGCTTTTCGGCTAGTTACTAAATCCGTGTAACCCGTCATGAGTTTATCAAGACATATTAACTTGATAAATCAATTTATTCTTAAGTTCTAGGTTTATAAGATGGTAAGTAGACTTAGCTCCAAGTGCTACAACTTGCTATTGTAGGCTACGCACATTAATTCGCGAATTTTAGATTTCTCCCACTTTTTGGGATTTTTCGTGATATATTTGGATTATTAGGCGCAGTATAAATTGGTTTATATAAAAAGAAAATACTTCGTATGTTTACTACTTACCTATTATACGTAAATTTCTATGAGCAAAGGTCTCTGGGTGCGATAGGATAGGAAAAATTGTCCGATTATATGTCGCATCAAATTGGTGGGATTTTGACTTTTAGACATGATAAAAAGATAAAAAACTATTGAAAACCGATGCTTCAATACATAAAGCAATCCTATTAATATTATAAATGCGAAAGCTTGTCGGTGTATATGTGTAAGTTTGTCACTCTTTCACGCTGAAACGGCTGAAAGGATTTGGTTGAAATTTGACATAGAGGAGCTTATACCTTGCAAAAAACATAGGCTACTTTTGCCAACAATCGCAGGTAAAACAGCGGGGCGCAGCTAGTTCAATAATAATGTTGGGTAATTAAAATATATTTTTGGCGCTTAAACAATCTCCAAAAGACCTCAGTTACCTAAGCATGTTTAGTTCTTACCTTACGGCGCACCAAACATCGAATAGCCCCGAATGTGCCTATTTCCAGGCTCTGAACAAACTTTCTGCAGATAATTCTGTGTTTTCAGCGACGTCTGAAGGTGAGAACAATGGTGCCCCCCCGCCCCCGGCCTGCTCCCCCCGCTCCCCCAGGGCGTCGACCTTGCTATTGCGATTCCGCCCGCGTTACTTCTCTCGCTTGCAGAATGAGGTCACGCTCATTGTGTCAGGATATAGGTTGTGTGTTTGCACCGGTCAGGGTGACGACGAAACTATGCTTCACTGAAGGCAAGTGAAGCAAACACGTATTTGCGGACAAACATATTTTTTAAACACGTAAAAAATATGGAGTTACGTATACGAGATACGTATGCGCGTAACGGTATTATACTAAGTCGATGGGAGGATACTGTACTCATTATATCGAAAGACTTTTACTATGGGACCAATCATAAAAATCGCGAAAAAAAACAGCTGTCCCATAAAAAAATGTAACTCACCCTCGACTAAAAGTACTTATAGAAGAAGTTTTTTCGCGATTTTGGGGTTGGATTTATAATTACACATTTTTTATACTGATTAATGCAATGACCTGCTTTCACCTTATACCTGTCGTTATGCACCTGGGTAGCGAAGAATAAGCCCACATTTGGCCACCTGCCTGCTCGCCTTTTTATAAGCAACGATTTGTGATCAAAGAATAGAGAGTTAGGTAAGTACCTATAGGAAACTCTTTATTGTATACATTAGAAATTAAAACTAAAAAAAAAATACCTTATGAGTGCTACAAGAGGCAAGTGGCTTATAAGATACGTACCTACTTATTACCTAACACCACCACACATCAAAATCAGCGCTCATTGTAATGGCAACCAGCATCGATGCTGAGAGGTCCCATTAGACATAAGTTTGTCTATTATATAATATATATTTAGATATTAATATGCCTTTGTGTATTGTGTCGAATAATTTTCATAATTTTCTTTGTTATTTTATTCTATACTTCTGTCTAGATTATATTTCTCAGGATAGGAGAAGCCGGTAGGTTGGTTCTTTCCTAGGCAAAAAAAAATATTATGTAGAGTTTTTACGTTTTAGGTACAAAACGTAAACGTTATTTACGTATGTAAAATGTGCGTAAGTGTGTATGAGTTGTGTAAATTTTGGGTCGTTTGCTTACTATCAGTGGCCATGATGGTGTGTCGTCCATGGTGGTTTTTGCTTTTTCATTATAGTTTCGCGTATTATGCATTTGCCAAGAAAACCGTCTTGAGGTTTGTAGAGCTATTCTTCCAAGTTATGACAGGTAAGGCAGAGACTTCTGTAGCTTCATAGGCAAAGCAGTTGGGACGGAAACCCAGAGATTGCTCGTATGCAGGTTCAAGTCCTGCCAGAAGTCATAATTTTTCTTACTGTCTCTTCATTAAAAACATAGTCTTCCAAGATTTGTATGCAGAGACTTGACCAAACGATAGGTGGAGTCAGGTGACATTGTCAGCATTATAGCAAATTTTTCCTTTTCCAGGAGAATGATAGATTAGATTATTACCTGTTGTTAAGCCGACGGTTATTTAACTCGATTAGGTTTACTTAAATAACATAGTACTTTTTTCTTAGAAAATACCGTTTTAGTACGCTTGTTCTACCTGATACTATAGTGTGTTCGTATAGGCCAAGTGGCCAGCCTTAGTGTCAGAGTTAATGTGCCGCCTGAAATTCTGGCTTGGCTAGACTGTTGTTCTTATGGAAATAAAGAACAAACATCCGGGATCAACAATTTAACGTGTCATCTGACACACGGTAGCGCTCAGATATAAATGCCACTCATGGCCACCAATCCGAATACTGATCGAATCGTCCGTTGCTTAAAAACAATGATCTGTTAAGCATGAACTACAATAACAACATATCATTGGAAAGGTGTTAGATATCGCTTACCATCTGCCTTATAGCTCAGATGGTAGCATATCTGCTTTCAGAGCTATAAGGCGTGGGTTCGATCCCCACGCAGGCCAAACATTTTTATGTGACGAAAATAAATGGTAGGTTCTGTGTCTGGGTGTAGTATGTATTATAAGTAATTATTTACAAACAAAAAGTTTGTAATTATTCAATCACCTATTTTCCATATCTCAAGCTTTGCTTAGTTTAGGGCTAGATGGCGCTGTGTGAAAAATTACCACCGATATTTATATTTTATCTATTTTACCGGATTGGCAACCTGCTCGTTGTATTTTACATAAAAAATCATTTCAGTTTCATGGCCACGCTTTCTCTCAACATCTGTGCGTGAGACTACCGCGAGACGGGCCCGGCAAGCGCACCTTATGCATTTTACATGAGCTCCTACCATGGAACCCTTACCTTAGCCTTGCCACGCACACACCCGCACTCCATTGTCAACGGACACAAAAACACGCACACACGCCTAATTAGTTGTTTGTAAACACGTGTCCGTGGTGCGTGTGTGTGCGTGCTGAAGTAAGGCTGTGGCCAGGATGAAGGGTTACGGTTGGTTATTGACTCGGAGTGGACAGTTTGGAATGATGATGACGGTTTACTAATAGAAAGCATGACATCTACGTAGGACTAGGCATATTAATATGATGAAGCGCCAAAACCGTCACTTGTTGTGATTCCGTTTTTTATTCGCACAGCGAGGATGTGGAGTCTCTTCGAAATCTTTTATCTTTTATTCCGAAAAGTATCAATGCGAGTGTCTTCAAATCCAGAGTAAACAGGTTCCTTCTACGCAAGCGTGCTCTATTTAAAATTGCATGGTTGCCTAACATCAGACAGGATGTGGACAAACGATATCCCATTTTCCCAGCTTTTCTAGCTCCCACAAACTCAGGGTATCCTACTATGAGAGCTAGGGTCACAAATCAGTTATTTTAATTTATTTTGTGCTATAATTATTATGCTTTTGTATTCTACTCATTTATTAGCTGTTGTCAACCTTAAATTTATTAATATGAAATTTTTGATGTTTTGGTTGAATTAAATTACAAATAATATTATTTGAATTAGATAATAAAATAACTATAAGTTCTATTTTTGGTAATGAAATAAATTATTATTATTATTATTTTGAATTAGAAAAAATAATAGGCAATTTGTGATGATGACGAAGACGAAATGGAAAGCTGTCAAAGAAGCCAAAAAAAATATTTATTGGTAAGTATAAGTTTTGATTCAATTCAACATCTTTTCTTTTCTGTCTCAGTGGTGGAGACGCAGGTCTCCGATGCGATTCCTGGTTGGGCTTACAGTGCAGCGCAACGCCTCTGGATCTGGATATTTTGGACTTTTAGTAGTAAGTAGTTTCCATAGGTATTCCATGCTCTAATTTTAGTATTTTTAACTTTAAATATACACAAAAACATTCAAAATGTTTTGGTAATTGGATGAGGTAGTGTTACCGAGAGTGCCCTCCCAGTCTATGTGGTATAGCATTGCCCTTCGATCTAAAACACATTAATACTTGCACACTACTGCTTGGCGATTGAATAACCGGAAAAAGTGTGGTACTCCCCAGGTGGACGCTGGAAAGGCTGCAATACCTACAACATAAAACTATTGGTTCATCCGGTTATGAGCTATGATGCCACAAAGACACGTTAAACTTATATCTCTCCTGTGTTTGCGTCAGGGGTTAACAGACAAAAGGTACAGAAAACTCATTATTTTATCACTGAATCTGTTTCCCCGTATTGAGATGAACCCGTCCTCGCTAACGGGTACTGTCGTCGGTAATGAAGTCTTGAAGTAGGGCCGCCGCCGTGTCAAGGGCTCGCGTTTTGCATATTTTTGTTTGGGTGCTCGAGTTTTGCACCCAACCTCATTTCCATTCGCGTTCGAGTCGCCATTACCATTCCTGGTTAATGAAATGCGTTTAACTATAGAAAAAGTCTTTCGAAGTGTGAAATTATATTAGTAAAATTCGGAATATTAGATAGACTATTATTATCAAGTCCGATAATGTATAATCATTATTTTATTGTTCTTTGATTAACGTGTGTCTTCACTCCGCATATCATAGAGTCTATTATGAAAACTGACGTGGTTTAGACACATTTTTGTTTTATTTATACGGGAATACTCACGTTTAATTAAATCGGATACTCCGACTATAGTTTCGATCACATCCGGTGACCTAAGCAGGACGCAGCTGCACGCGCGTCGGGCTCTGTTTTCCCTCTTTGAAAATGGTCACCGGATGTGATCGAAACTATAGTCGGAGTATCCGATTCAATTAAACGTGAGTATTCCCGTATAAATAAAACAAAAATTTGTCAAAACCACGTCAGTTTTCATAATAGACTCTATGATATGCGGAGTGAAGACACACGTTAATCAAAGAACAATAAAATAAAGATTATACCTTATCGGACTTGATAATAATACTTTAAAAACAACCGACTTTAATTTCGATTACTGGCATGACATCTTTTTCCAGTTATTGTGATTTATAAACCAAACTACAATAAAATTTGTTTGTTATGTTTATTTAGTATAATATTGTATGAGGTTTGATTGTTGTTAAGCTACGATTTTAAGTGAGGGCTTATATTACCGTTTACGTGACTCATTTACAGTATTTAATCATCGACAGTTTAGTGGGAACCGAGGCAGTTATATAATACAGAATCAACATCTTTGGAGAGAACAGACAAACATACACAGGTACGTTACGTATACATCAATTGGGATACGTGGAAAGGCAGTATTAAGCCGAAAGAAGCTCTTCATTTTGAACAACTTTTACTAGGTAACCCTGAAATTGCGAAAAAAACATCAGCTGTTCCATAGAAAAATGCCATTCACCAAATGTTTGTTTGTTTACAACATGTAAGGAACAGCTGATAATTTTTCGCGACTTCAGCGTTATAGTCAGTGTTTTTTAATACGATAAGATTAAGGTCCTATCGTAAGGACCTTATTAAAAGTTTAAAGACGTTAGTTAGTGTGCGAATACGTTAAATGAACAAAAAAAATACAAATACTTTTTTTTAATTCGAGACTAAAAATAATAGATACACATACAAAATTCATACAAAAGAAAGAAATCACCTATATTCATAATTAATATATATATTTTATTTCTAAATGACGTTTGTTATCGTAAGCAGTGTTTTTAAATATGACCCAATGTTTGGAAATGTAATTTAAAGTTACTTTTTATTGTATTAATTAAATAAACAAGTACTGTGAGTACAACAGTGATCATGATCATCAGCCTTTTTTAAATGTCCACTGCTGGGCTTAGACCTACCCTCAAAGTGCGAATGGGACATTTTCACCACGCTACTGGCCCAGTTGCGGGTTGGTGGATTCACATACGCCATTGAATTTCTTCTCCAAATGTATGCTGGTTTACTCACGATATTTTCCTTCACCGAAAAGCTAGTGGTATGAGTACATAAACTCCAAAAAGATCATTAGTGCGGGCCAGGGTTCGAACCCGCGACCTCACGATTACAAGTCCAAACGTCTCCCAATTAGGCTACCACGGCCAGAATGTCACTGTATAACTGTATGTAATAGTAGTATTGTATAGTAGTAGCAGTGACTCTTCTGATATTTCAGAGGTCTTCTGGCGGCCTAAATACTACGAGTTTTCATGCAACCTTTTTAATTTATGCGGCTAATGAAAAATACGGTAGAGTCCGGTTGGAAGGTGCTCCAGTCAGGTCTGAGGGAACTTTTTGTCGGGTGTAAATGTGAAAGGGTTAGGTTGATTTAAAGTCTGAATTGCTGTCGGACTGGAGAGGTTTGAATGTGGTCTGGAATTGTTTGCTTTGTTGAGGTTTTGAATCTTTTTATAGTGTTTTGTTTTGACACTTGTAAACATGTCTCCCGTTAGCTTGACTAAATAACCATTTCCCAATTCAAGTTACTTAAATAAACATAATATAACTATACTATACTATACTAAAGACATAGTTGGTTAAACAACAAATGGTTAAAAACCTAGCCTGTATACTATATTTTGAGAGAGCCAAAAAAAATTTTCATTTTTTTAAATATAAATTATAGATATACCTGCCTGCTTATAGCTCAGTTGTTTGTTTGCCTTCAGAGCTGTAGGGCGTGAGTTCGTTCCCCACCTAGGACAAACATTTATGTGACGAACATTGATGTTTGTTCAAAACTACAAAATGCACAGGTTTATGTTTTAGTTATCGACAGACATGTGTATTATAAAACACTGTTTTACACTTATCTGAAAATATTTTAGTAGACGACAATACAAATACAAAATTATTTATTTTGACACAAATCATTTCACAAATTTATGACCCATAGGCTCCCAAACTAATCAAAGACTGTGTGTCGGGAACCAATGGAACAATGAATTAGTTTTCTCTAGACTAGATCAAAATAGATACTCTATGGACTAGACAACGCTAGTCTAGAACATTTAATAATCTAGTCGTACAGGAGTATTGCCGCTATGGGATGCTAGACGAGCAGGGTTAGGGAAGAATCGATGCAAGTTATAGTTTAGGGATAGAATTAGGAAAATATCGATATTCTCAAATTCGCAAGTTTTAGTCACTGTGATTTCCGCATTTTTTTTTGTTGATTTGAAATGTTAAGCAACATCGGTAAACAATTTTTACTAAGGGGCCAACACTGATATCGTAAAAAAAAACAGCTGTTCCATAAATTTTGTAAGGGGTATATAATTTATGTGCCGGTAGTAGTTGGGAACAATACTCTCAAAGCTGACGACCATTAAACCACCTTGGACAGATTGTTCAATTAGGTAATTTCGACAATGAGGTCGCCCGAAAAATCCATCTCGAATGGACAGCGTTAGGGAAATTGCGTAGTATCTTCTTGTCCAAAATCACTTAGTGCTTGAAGACAAGGGTCTTCAACCAGTATGTGTTGCCAGCGATGACATAAACATGTACTGAGACGTGGTCTTTAACGGCTAGCCTTTTGGAGAACCGCAGAGAGAGAGAATTGCGGGCAACCGGTGGATGCAAATGGCTGCGGTTGTCGTACAGTGTGGCGGTCCAAGGCGAAGGCCTTCGTTCAGCACTAGAGTTCTTCTGGCTGATGATGATGATGATATAATATTATGGCATTTGTCTATGGAACAGCCGATAGTTTTTTTTCGCGATTTCGGTGTTGGTCCTTTAGCAAAAGATATTTATAATGATGGGTACATTGCCTATACCCTTCAGTATTCTTGAACCTTTTTGTTACACATTGTATATTATGTACCTATATAAATAACGATATTATACTGATAAATATCGATACTAACATCAAATCATCCCTACTAGGGGTTAGGGTGGGGGAGTAGGGGGAGGTTAATGAACCTGGCGGATGCACGGCGGTATTCCGCTGCGGAATTGGTCGGGAATGCGCGGGATCGCTTATTAAGGCTCATTGCGAAGGCTGTAAACAAGGCTGTCTTTTACCACTAATTGTGTAATTCTAATAATAATATTTTTTATTTAATAGTCATAATAACATAACTTTTTAATGTTTAAAGTAGGTAGATTACAGGCGCCAAGCTATAGTGAAGCTGGAACGGGCACGTATGCCACATGACAGTAGAGCCCAGGGCCAAAATGACTACCAAGTATACCTAACCCGGTGGAGCGGCTTCCTAGCAGGCTAAACATTAGGTTCCTTCTAGATAAGCGTGTTCGTAGGTCCATCCTAGACTACACCGTTGGTAAACATCAGTCAGTGTGGGGTCAAACGGAAACCTATACTGAACGAAAAAAAATCGTATTTTTGATTTATGCGATATTCGTCCCGATAATGTTCGTCCCACGTAATAAAAACTACTTTCGTCCCATATATGACGCCGTATTCGGCCCAAAGTTATTTTAATTTAATACTTCTCTGTTCGTCCCACGTTTTAGCTCCACATTCGGCCCAAGTATTCTCTATAGGTAAATTATGATTACTTTATGATAGTTGCAAACAAACAGACGGGATGCCAAAGTAAGCAATCGCCGTCGCCTATGTATACATGCAATCTTCGATCAATCAGATCAATGTCTGCAATACACAAATAGGTTACCGACCTATTTAGATAATTTTTTTGGAATATGGGCCGTAAAATTGGTCCGAACTAAGCATGAATCGATTTTGTTAACAAGCTTTTCAAGAACCTAATCCTCTAGCTCCACAAGAAGACTGAGGAAGGAAATTCATTCCGCATCTAACAAATTATCTACTACTGGATATCAATAAAAGCACTACCATCCATTCATTGGTTGAGATTTATAGGCATTGCCCATCAAGTGGAGAATGGCATTGCCGCAGAACACGCGTGCAGAATATTTATCTAGGATTAAAGAAAACCAATTAACATAAAAACAAGTCAATAAAATCTCTCCTAAATTCCAATATGGCCTATAAATGTGTCTAAGTCCAATGGGAAAAATTGCAGCTTAGCGGTTACACGGTACATTAGTTATGGAGCTTTCCTTATTGGAGTGGATCTTCGAAAGGCTTCACAGGCATTTTAGAATAGTGAAAATAATTCAGCCTGTTTGCTTCCTCTTTACAACGAAATAACTGGTTTTGATAAAAGTTAAAGCAGTAGTAAAATTTAAAATTCTTTCATCTCAAGAAAAATTGCAGTCACGGGACAAGGTAGGTACTGGGTTTTGTTAAAAAGAAAACTAATAAGGTAGTGACGATGGATCTGAGTTATTTAGAGCTGCTGACTTTCTTTCAAGAATTAATAACCCATTTAAATTGTTATTCCAAAAATAGTCTTTTTTTTTTAACAACAGCAGTATAGCAGAAAAACAAAACGACTTTATTTGGTAGAATAAAACTGCATTGAAGTTTTCCAAATCAACTTTTCAAGCTTAACAATCGTAGAACAACACGTGTATTACCAAGAAGACAGACCATCTTTTTTCTAAAAATGTACCTTTTAAAGTACCTATCATCATATATTTGTGACTTCGATCTCTCTGTTGAACAGTTTGTTCGTTAATAAAAAATGAATTTAAAATTAATTAGTTATTGTGTGTAGTATACGTAAGATTAATTTAAAATTAACGTTATTAGCTGCATAACTTGGCTTAAAAAAAATTGCACAAAAACACTAAAAGCTCCACAAAGATTGGACCGCGGTAGGAAACCGGCGCCACCGCGCGCGTTCTTGGAATCCTAATGGCAGTTAATCAGACATTGTGCGGAGGAATCGAACGCCAGCCTGGATTGGGCCATTTCATCTGTACTGTGCCATGCTAAGCTGTTTCAGCCTCACGCTGGACTGGGGCTTGTGAGGCTGCGGTGCTCCATACTTTCAGTGCTAGATGCCGTAGGTTGGAGATATGTGTATTGTAAGGAGAAATTGAATGCCAAGCTCTCTGCATTGTGCTGCTTTATATGCGCTGACCAATTTCAGGTTCATGGTGGACGGTGACTTGAACGAGAAAAGCTAGACGTTCGTCTGCTGATAAGCATTATGCCTGCCCATAACAAGCAGTGACGTAATTGTGAACTTGCGAACAAAATCCTGCGTCGCACTGCACTCGTCCCCTGAGATTTATTAGATGTCAAATCTCTTCACGAACCGAAAAAAACTAAATTCAGTAAAGCTTGCACAGTACTGCTTGACGGTTGAATGTCTGGCAAAGATGTAGTACATCCCCAGGTGGACCCTGCAATAGAGAAACTACCTACCTTTCTTTCAGGGCTTGCGTTGGTGGTAGACATTGTGAAGACGAGTCGAAAGCCAGGCTTTTTGTACTGTGCTGCCATGTGTGCTGGGCCATTTCAGCTTAACTTTGGGCTTGATATAATTATGGGACTGTGAGGTTGTTGTGTCCAACGCTTTGTGTTTTGTTTTGTTGAAGACTCTACCTGTGCTCTCTGGCTAATGGAGAGGCAGGAGAGATCAACCATCCTCTTCCCTCTTCTTCGATCCTTCTGTGCCTTTACAGTCCAACTAAGGGTATGCTGAGCTATTTCAGTATCACGCTGGACTATCATTTGTGAGGCTGAAGGGCTACTTCTGTTCAGCGCGTCATGCTCGAGCTTAGTGGAAGAAATTGAGCAGAGAAATTGAAAAGTTGGGTCCTTCTATCTGTTCTAAACTATTATAACCTACCAATGGACTGTGATCTATGAAGTTTTGTTACTTCTATTAAATATTTCTTGTGTAGTATCTGTAAGAGTCCAATTTTTGGCTTTTTGCTGTACTGCGTCTATAAGCCATTTCAGCCTCGACATGAGAGCTTTTACATCACAAAACAAGAGTATATAGCCAGCTTATAAGCATGCGTGCTCTATTTAGACCACATCGCCACTTACCACCAGATGAGCTGTGGTCAAAAATCAGACAATTATTTCATTAAAACATTAAAACAACTAGTATAACGTAAACAGTAAATAAATTCACCATTTAGTACTTCAATTGCTATCTATTGTGTATTGCTGGAAAAGTTTCAAGGCCTATGCTATTTTATTTCAACTTAAAAAATTATCGGATGTTCTAGGTCCGGCAAATAGGGCATAATTCCTACAACCCATTCACCAACACCCGCCGTCCATCTCTTTTGCAGCTAATGGGCCTGAATCAATGCACTAACGCAGGCTGGAGGATTCAATACCACAGTAAGTCAAACTAAGTAAGGTTACACAGAACTGTTCTGCTAATGCAGAGTAGTGCAGAGTCTGTAATGCAGTTCTGTGTAACTCCAAAAGAGACACATAATTTAATATGAACATATTTACTTCCACAGAAAAAGCTTGTTCAGGCTCGAATAATTATGTAGGACAACCATTGAGATAATATTTAAATTATTTATTAAGGACAAGGCGAATTGAGCATCTTCAACAATACCAACTCATGATCTAATGTAACCGATTTATAAGGACAAAAAAGTTTACTTTGTTAAAAAGTTACTTTTAAAACCCTTTGGGAATCAGAAAGAAAATTGATTTCTTCTATGGTCTCAGGGTAGATTCGCGTAATAAAATATTATTAAACATCGGACCTCTTTTGTTTTATTGTAGCAGTTCTGTCCAACCCTTAGAGGAAAAATACCAATAATACGTGTCCGAAGGCTATTCTTTGCCTTGCGAAGACCATACAATGGTCTACCATTGACGTTTCAATGGGACGCCTTCTGGAAATTTGTTTGGTGGATATCAGAGGTCCGAGTGAATCGCAAGCGCAGCGTTTTGTCAATATTGTCCGTGAGTGTACCGTTTAATCAAGTTGCATTCACGTGTACCGCCGATGACGAGTAATTGCTCGATTGAAATGTTGCTTCTTTATCCGATTCTGTGTTTAATTTGTCTATGGCATACTATCAAATTATACGGATGATATACGGATATACGGAGGATATTTATACGGAGTGTTCATTTGAACGACGGACATAATAATATTCTAGGATATCCTAACAGTATTCATCATTAACAACAACTTTTACTATACTATAGAAGCACCAAAGAAATCACGAAAAAAACAGCTATTCCATACATTTCGTCGAGAGTGAATGACATATCGGGGGTGATACCGTAGTAAAGTTGTTCAAAATGATGAGTACTATTGTATCTTAGAATATGTCCGTCGTTCAAATAAACAGCCTGTATATAGATATCGTAAATAGCAGAATCAGCCTTTTTTCATAGGCAGCGATGGACTTAGGCCTACCCTAAAAGGGCGATTAGGCCTAATCCAACACGCTGGTCCAGTTGCGGGTTGATAGGTTTTATCAAGATGTTTTCCTTCACCGAAAAGCCAGTGATATGACAGCCTGTACAAAAACTCTAAAGAGCTCATTGGTACGGGCCTGATATGAGTTTAAACACGCAACGTCACGATTTCAAGTCGACCGGTCTGATTGCTGTTATGTGACAAAGTATTGTAAGATAAACAATGTCACACATTGGTCACACATTGTCTAGAATGAGAACTGGCTCTTAAATGTGCTGGTATTAGTCCATAGTCTTTATTAGCATATGAGGTAGTGTTATAGGGTTTTTATGGTTGCGTTTTAACGGTAGATGCCTTATTTTTTTACCGACCAATTAAATGTAAAGTTACTTTTGAAAAACTTGGCTGAAAACCTTTATTATAACTCACTTGCCAACATTGATGTTACGAAATAAAATTAAATCTTTCTTCTTATATTATTTTTCTTGTATTTTTATTTCAAAAAAGATATATATACTTCATTATCATCATCATCAGCCCGAAGACGTCCACTGCTGAACGAAGGAATCGCCCTTAGACCGCCACACTGTACGACAACCTGCCATTTGCATCCACCGAATGCCCGCGACTTTTACAACGTCGACGGTCCACCTAGTGGTAGGCCTTCCTACGCTGCGTGTTCCGGTTCGCGGTCGCCACTCAAGAACCTTTCTTCCCTATCGGTTGTCAGTTCTTCGAGCGATGTGGCCTACCCAACTTCAACTTGCAAACCTTGCGAGCTATATCGGTAACTTTGGTTCTTTGGCGAATATCCTCGTTCCGGATTCTATCGCGCAAAGTAACTCCGAGTATAGCTCTCTTCATTGCCCGTTGCGTGACTCTAAGTTTTTCCAAAAGGCCAGCAGTTAAAGACCACGTTTCAGTGATGACATATGGATAAATACATATACATATAAAAATAGTCTCTTTAGGATAGCGGTCCAAACCGCGAGTCACAACTTACCAATGAACAGAATCTCTTGAAGTCATTTTTCCCTCTCATCATTTGAATACGCTTCTAAAGCAAAAACGACAGAAATCACAATCAAAAATTATAATGAACCTCACCATTAAAAATACAGAAGTAGTAAAAACAGAACGCTCTCTCGAATCATGTTTTTGCATCTTGCGAAAACAGGAGTCCCGGCGATTAAAACTCGAATAATATCGAACAATAACGAACGCTAGCCATTAAAACAAGACTCGAATAATGGCAACTCGAATTAAAAAAAGAAAAATTTTGTAAAAAGAAGATGTGGCGACGTCGGCGTAGCGTCGCGTAGAAATATGGCGGCTATGGTACTCAGGGGGACCAATCAAAATTCTTCGTCAATTAAGCGAGTGGAGATCGCAAAAGGAAAATTGAAGGAAAAACTGAGGGTGGCTTTGGACGGTCTAGGGATGAGACGCGGCTTTAAATATTTGTATGCAAAGTTATCATACCTGGTATCTAGTCATATTTATCGAGATAAATTATACCTAGACATGTAAACATCCTACCATTAGGTGGACCGACGACATTGTAAAAGTCGTGGGCAACCGGTGGATGCAAATGGCAGGTTGTCGTACTGTGTGGCGGTCTAAGGGGGAGGCCTTCGTTCAGCAGTGGACGTCTCCGGGCTGATGATGATGTAAAAATTCTAGCCCGAAGATGAGAACTATGTGCAATCTAACTCGTTCCAGGGTTCATCTTTACAACAAGTTTCGTGACAATTGTCAAAGTAGTTTGATCATGAAAAGGTAACTAACGGATTGACAGTCAGAGCCTCAGAAATATTTTAGAATTTATATTTAGTTAGGTTGTATAATACAGGGTTAGTCCTAACCAGTTAGCATCCTTGTAAGGGCATATTCTGTACATCAAAACAAACAAATTTTGCTATTGGACCAGCATCGAAATCGCGAAAAAAACATTAGCTGTTGTATACTAAAAATTCATTGACCTTGGGCAAAATGCATGGAACAGCATTTTTTTTTTCGCGGTTTCTAGGTTGGCCCCATAGTAAAAGTTGTATATTTTGATGTACAGAATATGCCCGTAAAAGGATGCTAACTGAGTAGAACTAAACCTTGTACATATTTTTTGATTTCCAAATTAATCTATTCTTCAATATAAAGTGTTAACAATATCTTGAGATGACAAACTCACAGTTAGCAGAGTCATTGTTAGTTAGCAGTCTTGCTGGTATGTTTCGTTATATTATTCCAGTAACGAAGTAATAAGTACAAATTAGTTTATTATACGTTAATAGTTCTTATTACTATTAGCACTGTATTCAATCTAGCTGTGAATACTAAACCATGTCCAATCAAAATAGTTAACTACCGTACTACTGCAATGTTACCTTAGCTATTTAATACTCTTGACTATCTAGTTACATTTAATTTCGAGACCGCAGACACTCGAATACCTGAGTTAATGTGTCTTAGAATAACGTGGATAATATACCAGAATCACGAAAAATTATGTCTACTTTTTCTTATACTACAAATCATCTGATATCGACAATTGATAATATGCAAAGTTATCGACAACTCCACCATCTCTACTCAGCTCTCTAGATATGAAAGCTATGGAAATAAAGTTTGTTCATCCCGCATTGTGTCGCTCACCGTAAATGGATTTTATCACTATATAAATATCCCCCTATTTTTACGTTATTCTACGTTACGACGGTCTACGTCACGTAACGCCGTTATATCTAACGACGTTATTTTGATAAGGGCGTGAAGGGTTACTGCGACGAGAAATAAGAGTTCTAATTTGAGATATTTTGCGTTCATATCTTGGGTTCAATGCAATGGCAATTCATTGATTCACAGCATTGTTGATAAAATCTTTTAACTAATGAAATTTCACGAGCACATTATTGTACAAAAGTATTTATATGACGTCTGTAATAAGTGGGTTTTCTCAAAAATGTTGGCCATCGAACAAACAATATAAAAGTTGGTGGAAAAATAAAGACAAACAAAAAGTACACGAAGTACTTTAAAAACTTTTTAATATCACAAAAATGAGCAACAAAATGCCTCTACAAAGTCCATTTCAAAATCTATTGACCATTCCGCGCCATCGCGCCAACTTTACAGCGCAAGTTTACTGTAAAATACATTACGGAAACATAAAACCGAAGCCGTTCATCTTCCGGCGCGGCGGCCGGACCCAGTCCGGTCACGGTCCGAGGACACTCGCCAAATTATGCGCCAAATGCCCCACGGCTCGTTTACTTTAAACGCACCTCAACACTCCATTGACCCTTCGAAATCTCCGACATTAATATCCAATGAAGACGTTCCCCGGAAACATCTCATAAATGATAAAACCCTTCCTTGTTTATGACACATCTCTGCTGCATGAAAAGATAAAAGTCTCAGTGACGCTCCCCTATTCCGAGTGTCGACTGCGTTTAAACAAAACACCTGTCGAAGCCTCCGTGACCTAAGCGTTTAGGCTGCAGCGTTGCAAGTCTAACAACCTCGTACTAAAACAGAATATCGATTACTTTCGCTACTATAATGTAATCCCCCGCCCACTTTTCGTTTTTTTAGTACAGGATAATAATATAGTGGTCTCTGTCTGGCGCGGGGCGCAGGCCGGCGGGCGGCGCGCGTCCCGCGGGGCTCCCCCCGCCGTATGTAAATGATCGTCTCCGGGCGGCCACCCCCGCGACTTCACCCGCTCGAGGTTTACTGCCCTGACGGCTCCTGTCCTATTTTAAATAGGAATCCGCGATCTGATCCGGATCGACGTGTACGAGCTCCTCATAGTTCAGGGCGCTCGCTCCGAGCTACACGCGCCGTATTGTAAACACGGCCATACCAGCAGACATGCAAATGCTACGTCTAACCGATGACAAAGATAACAAAGCGAGGGGCAGTTACAGCGAAAACGATTTTCTCGTAAATTTCGTGTAACATTCCGGCGACGAGCGCGCGGTTTCGTGTTTTACGGTTATCACCGTAAAGCCGAGTTTTCCCGCCGGGTTTACGGACGTATGACGTTGTCGTGCGCGCCGTGACGTCACGATACGTCGAAAATGACACTTTTACGAGCAATAATTTACATTATTTCGGTGTTAAGCGTCGCGTGCGTCCCGAGTCCCGATTGATTTTATGTCGGTGGCATCTCACATTTGCGTTCCGTTAAATCGAATCAGTGTACACAGCCGAGTTATTCAGTAATGGTAGTTTCGCGTGAGTTTCAGTTTTTTCCTCCATGCTGGTATATTCTGGCGGGTCGGCCAGATGCGGGCCCATTCACAAAAGGGTTCGAGTTTGTCCAATAACCGTTATTTGGTTTGATAAGTTATTGAAATTGGATTGGTGTTTTTGCAGTTGTATTCGGATTGGCTGAGCTAAATAATAATAATTTGTTTCGGACAATCTTTGAAAATGTTAGCTCACGTAATTTTGAACGAAAATTATTTTTATTTATTTATTTTTAAAGTGTAATTTAATTCAACATAATACCTACTCATAAATTCTTCAATCTTTTGATCGTCAATGCCACCATATTTTGACATGCGCTAGAGGGCCGTTTACGCCAACGACGTTAATATTTGACATAATAAAATGTCAGAACTAAAGATGTGTACCAAATTTAAGATAAATGTGTCAAGAGAAAGGGGGTAAAATTTCAATGACTAAAAGCCGAAAAAGCTAATAATTTCGATGACATATGCTAAATAAAACCGTTAAAAATATGCTTAGTTATGAAATCCCTATTTTTATAGGTAGTTTTTTGGTGCCTTGGCGTATAGTGCACGGCTAGGCAATTATACCGTGGTGGTCAGAAGGCAAGGTGTTACCTACATTTTTCTACTTCCTCTCTCATCTCTCGTTTCTAAATATGTCGAGAAGATTAACTTTTACTGGCCATACAGTATTTCGGTCATGGATACTCCATTCGCAGAGGCCAATTAAGGTCTTCATTAGGCTCTTTCCGCGAAATCAGCGCTTGCGCACGTGGGATCGCTATAAAGGAAAAGTAGTATATTTGACCACTGTTAGCTTATGCGTTTTCTTTGATAATTACGGACATATTGATCGCTATATAGTACCTCCGGGGCCTGCACTATCAATCATAATATTTCAAGGGGAAATAAGGGGGATAATATTTTAAGGGGGAATCCTTCGTCCAACAGTGAATATTTCATTACAATACATTACATTACAACACACACACGCATTACATTTGTTTACATTTTCTGGCCGTTGATGATTGATTGCTAGTAACTGGATCAATGGTTTCAAAATTAAATATGTTCATTATCATCATTATCATAAACCACAGGTCATAAGAAAATAAAGTACCGTCATACGTGTTCAGAAAATTGATATTGTTGGTGATATAGCGTATAAAAGTTCAATGTTTTATGATTTCTTGCTATTGGTTGCCAGATTCTGGTGAAGGTACACTATGTCAAATGCTAAATCAACATAGGCAGGGAGCGCAAGCCTAAACCTGAAGCATTTGAGAGTTTCAGAATCACGAATACAGTACAGAGTACAGGATGCTTTTTATTATTAATGTTGGTCTTATTTTTATACCAAGACGCTTTTAAAAAAGTCGGACCGGACTAAATGTAAATAAAAATAATATATTGCGCTAGGGCTGAAGCAGACTAGTATCTTTTAGCATCTGCAATCAGTGATTCATTCGCTTTTCGGAAGCTTGATGCTGCGCAGAACGCTTTAATCCGCACACATACCAGCATACATGTATACCAGCATGCATGTATACCAGCATGGATGTATTCCAGTCGCAACGATCAAGCCGCTTTTTGGACGCTCGAAACGGCGACTGAAAGCTACAAATTTAACACACATCCGGATGCCGGTCGCTGCAACTTAGTGGTTTAGATACCTCAATACAATATCGAGATCTGTGTACCGCGATCGAACGCAACTAGTCGCCAAAACGCAATGCAGCATCGACGCAGTCGCAAAATCGCTAATCGCTCATGCTAAAAGTCGCTAGTCTGTTTGTGTCCTAAAGTAGGCATAGGAAGACATTAGAGACACTCTACAATAGAGTTTGAAAATAAACTGAATAATACAAAGATTTTAAGATAAATGTTATTATGCTATTATTTATTAGTTGATAATAGGTAGCAGGGGCGATTCACTTCCATATAGAAAACGCGTCTTAAATCAGATATACATAATCTACAACAATATTATATTCAGTGCAAGCTAATTTTGTACTTTATTTGTATGAGATAGTGTATCGATTTTCCACTGAAGTGTCTAGCTCGTTGGGCGGCTCTTTTAGGCTCAGGTTGAGAAATTGCTGAGAAAGGTTCAGCAAACATACCATTTTGATTTAAACAAGTTTTAGTATCTATATCGGTTAGCGCAGTTTTATGAATTAAAACTTGCTAGGATCGAAAATTATTTTATTTCTAAGCATTTTTGTAATGTTATTTTATCAGTAGTTTCACCGACTGCGATTTTTCATAACATATCCAGTGATTATATACATTCAAAAATGTTGAAAAACGCGTGCGGGACAGCAGCGCGCAGTATTCTGAGCCTCAGTACAACAATGGAATATCGACACTGTTGTATACGAATAGAGTACAAATTAGCTTACAATGAAAATACCATGATTGGAGATCTATACTTTTTTTATGGAATTAAATAGTGAGGCAATCGAGACGTTCGCCTGATGGTAAGCATCACGCCTGCCTGTAACAGTAGCAGTGCCAGAATTGTGAATTTGGAAAAGAAATCCTGCACCGCATTGCACTGCGCTCATCACCTTGAGATATTAGACGTCACATCTCTTCATGCTCAGCAGTAAAGATACTACCAAATGAGTTATATACCTAATTGAGATCGACAGTAAAGTTTTGAACAGCCTGTATAGTGTGCAGAGCCAGTCTTCGCCTAGAGGCAGTCGATATCTGCCCGCTAGCTACAGGGTGCGCGCAACTTGCTCACTGCCGAGATACGCGCGCTACCTGGCTCACTGTGTAAATCTCGCTGTGTACAGTCGACTGAAACGGTGGTTCAATAAAAAATATATTGAAAACAAAGTTAGAAAGTTTCTAAAATTTATGAAACGACTGCTGTCTATTCTGACGGGATGTGGTAGCTTAATCGGGACACCGCTCGACATGATATCGTGAGAGCGCGGGTTCAAATTCAAACCCAGGCCCGTGCCAATGAGCTTTTTGGAGTTTTGTACCACTGGCTTTAGGTGAAGAAGAATATCGTAAGGAAACCTGCCCGGAGAAGAAATTCAATCAAATCAATTCAAGCGTGGTAGATATGTTCCAAGCGCCCGTCGAGGGAGGCCTAAGTGTAGCAGTGAACTAATAAAGACTGCTAATGCTTATGTAGTGTATTCGTATATTCGTATCTTTTGATAATAATGTGTACCCTAGTTAAATGCGTTTTTAGATTACAAAGTATGTAATAAGTATAAAAAACGATTGTAACTTATAGATAAACTAATTAAAAACCGAAAGCTAGTTACAGGTTTTCACTTATAGTGTCATCGAAGAAACAAAGTAAAGATGAACATAACAAGACGTTACGACTAACACAGTATTGAAGAGCTTTTTTTACTAGTAACTTAAGTACTTAAACAGAAGAAATAATAGTACTACCTTATATACAGATATTGTGATCAAATAGTATCACTTGTTACAAATTATTACACAGCAAAGTAGATTGTGCTGTACACTTACACTTTAAATATTACAAGTTTGTGAAGTGTTTCTCGCGCGAGTGTACCGACATCGTCAGATTTATCATATTCCGAGGCAGGTTGCGCGACAATTGTAATGTAAAACCCGCCGACTCGAGTGCGGCCCTGGACGTGACGCACCGACGACGTCGCTACATGCTCAACAGTGGATTTGAATTTTCGAAAAATTACTTTTACAATTTGTGGTTTCACACTATACCTATAGCCGAACATGGGTTCGCTCACGAGATATTTCATGTACAAAATATAGGTTTATTTTACCATGATCTTCCGTCACACCTTATCTTCACATCTTATCTTATAAACCCAAATTTACACGAGCCAAGTTAATATCTACAAAAGCACATAACTATGAAAGTCTTCGTAGTTAAACATTTTTTTTTAAATAAAGTTTAATCTCTCTTTTCTTCTTTTATATTCTTCTTCTTTCTTTTAAAAATCTTGGTTTAATTGAATTTTCCAATACTTTCAAGTTTCAGATAAAGGTTTTTCATTTATTTATAGGCTTGCGTTAGACAAGACAACTATGAGACTATGCTGTCTTAAGGTAGACAAGTATGCGCGGTCCCATTACGTAATGTTACCGTGTCTAGATACTAGCTACCCTATGTTTGGCAGTGGACAATGAAAGGCGGATTGAGGTGTTGATGCTAGAACTAATTTGATGATGGAGGTGAAAGAAAGACACTGGATAATGGCTTATGACTACGCCATAGAATTTGGTTTCATTTACTTCGTTGTAATAAACACTTTTCAATACCAATAAATGACACTTCAAGAGTCTGACTTCGGCTTATATTATGAGCGCGTCACTGGAGTTTTCAAATGGATTTCTATTAGATTTGGTGAATGGGAAATCTCAGTGGCTATGATTCATAAAGTAACGGAAAAGAAATAAATTGGTGTTTACTCGCAATTTTTCACATTCTGCCGGTCATCGTTGAGACTTAGAATAATCTTTAAGAAGTATTGGTACAGGTATGGGATGAGGGCATGACCTACAGGGAATAAGATCGTTATTGTCAGCGAGCAGCGTGTATCGCGCGTGATGTACGGGACCAGGCCTGTTGGTAACCGGTATCTGCTGCGCTCCAGGACCTGAGAACCAATGGATGTGGGAAACAATGACTTGGAAACTATGAGTCTTTTTTCAGAACTCAGACTCACGAGTGTATGGCGCAGTCACCCAAAATGGGTTTTGAACACAGAACGCCACTCGATACACAACACGATGACTGGCTGGAGACAGCGTAGGACACGTTGTCTCCAGCCAGTCATCGGCTTCGAGATCACACGGCCCTGGCCACATCATCTGGACGAAGGCGTGCCCCACAATAGTTGCCACAGTGTCCACGCTTGGTAGGCGGCTTGGGGATCGCTCACCGCCATTAAAGGAGAGGACGCTGCTGTCCGTCCTCTGGCGGTTCTGGGCGGTATGAGGCTCTGCAAGATATCGTCCACTTGCAAGATCGTCCAAGATAGTCCTTCTTTATTCCACGAGCCTCCTTATCCTAAGTTACACCAGAACCAGCGGTATTATTTATATCAATAGTCACTCTCATTTATTAGTTTAGATTCATATAATAGCGATGGAGCCAGAAAAAGTACTTATTGCATCAACTAAAAATAATGCCAAAATGTATTAATTTAATGATGTTTAGTAAGAAAACATCTATGGACTCTTCATTTGCCCTGAGGAATATTATACTCACCAATTGCCAGCTGTTTATTAGTTATACCATACATTGTACGCAATGAATGTATTATTCAAATTACGCACACGTTACGCATTTCATTCATCAAAATTGCATCCTCGTGGGCAATAAATCAATCTTATATAGCAAACCTCTTCAAACCCGGTGTGGTGCGGTTGGCAGCAGCTCCGGCCAGCGCCGTGTTTAGCCAGCGGCTCATTGTCATGCAAAACTGGGCCAGAGCTGACTTCGGCCCTCCGCGCCTTTTGGGGGACAATGATGTTGAATCATTCATTTTTCACGGTCGTTTTCGTGGGTTACGGAAGTCTAGATGTCTTAAGACCTGGCATTTTCAAGTGTTTTGACCGTTTTATGCGTGGTTTCATTGTTGCACACAATTTCATGGAAATCTTGACGTGTAATGATGTGTCTATCAAATGCGCCTTCTGTGTTCTTCAGAAAGGAGGAGGTTCTAAGTTCTTCGACTTCGACTTTATGTATGTTCACCAATTTGTTAAGACTAATTTTAAGATGATCCCATAATTGTTTGAAGTCATTTCTTTTTATAGTTTGTGTACTTGTTATATTATAAAAGTACTCATGTTACTAAAAAACTGATTATGCAAATATATTTGTTTTAGATCATCATCATCCCGGAGACATCCACTGCTGAAAGAAAGCCTTAGACCGCCACACTGTACGATAACCTGATCAACCTTATCAGATATTACAAATTAAAATAAAAACCCTACCGAATTGTACGAGGCAGTTTCATTTTCATCCATTTCACCGCAAGAAGTTGATCATTTCTCACAATCTAGCTCTACCATTTCGGGTATTCGGGCAAAAGCCTCGATCTGGTACTTCAGGAGCTGCATTGGCTGTAAAAGAAGCTTGTTGGAAAAATAGATGACACCTCCCAAGCAGGATTTATCGCTCCTATCCGGAGTCAGAGAGAGACGTGTTGACGTGTTTGACGTGTAACTTTGGTATTATCAATAAACTATTTGTATTTGAAAATGAAGACAATATTCAATACAGTCAAGAGAATCCTTTATTATCTTTAATGCAGTTAATAAAATCCTTTATTTTCTTCTAGACAGCCAAACGCCAGTTTTACTTAAACTTATGTTTTTAAAGCTTAAACTGTAAGAAAAATTATGACCTCTGGCAGGACTCGAACCTGCATACGAGCAATCTCTGGGCTTCCGTCCCAACTGTTTTGCCAATTAAGCTACAGAAGTATCTGCCTTACTCGTCATAATTCTGATACTGTTTCAAGCTAACAACTAAAGCGTTGCGTTGGTGGCGCCATCTATAAATTTTAGTAATACAAAACTTGTATCTACAGAACCAATAAGAACTGCCACATCCACAGTTTCTCGCTCCCAGAAGTAAAAGACAATGAGCGCGGACCCACAGCACGTCACCGCTTAAACCTTTTCGCGTTGTTTCGAGCCTGCCTTTTGTCTCGAGCATTTCTTTATTTTGTTGTGCGATCTTATTATTTCGCTACCGTTGGCCGCGTTGCATCCTCCGTGTTGTTTTTGCTCGCATTGCCGCCATACAGTAGCCGATGGAATGAAGTAATACTGCCCAAGACTCCGAGGTATTGTGTATTTGCGAACTTTTTGCTTTTATTTCTCTCAATGCCACGTCAAGTTTTTGTTTTGGGCGAGTCGCGATTCTATGTGTGTTATGTAATGTGGTGATATGATCTGTGGATGTGTTTGTAATTGTCGATTTAGGGATGGGCTGAGTTGATCAGAAGCTGGAATTATTTTTAACATAATATTGATCTTACTAGTCTTATTCCAATTTATATTAAAAAAGGTTATAAAGAAAGTTTTAAAGCATAAAATGTCGTCTTTGAGACTAGTTGCTAAGAAAATCGTACTCAAAAGTGTGGCCAATAATGGGCGGAGAGGATGTTAATAGAAGACTTAAAGGAAACAAAAAAAAAACTAATTGATAAAACTTCACTTCTAATAATTCATTCATATCAGTAACCAACTCACTGGTGCATATTTTAGTATATTTATTAATCTCTGCTTTTAGAAACGTAGTATTGAAATCATCTCAGGTTCGATAGTGTCCCATCCCTACAATGCGTGCCAATTAAACTCGGAATGATTGAAGCGACGGATGCGAAATATTTATTTGTGATATTTCTATAATGTTACTTTTTGTTTATCGCCAATTCTCGTAAATATTTTTGCAAATTGGCATTTTAATGAAGAAATACAGTTATAGAGCTGCCAAAAAATAAATAACCGCTGTTATTTTAATAGTGAGATATGGTATGGTTTCTAGGATTGTGCACGCCATGGGTGTCAATGCCCACAACGTTGAGTCACAATTATTGTAGAGTTACGTTCAAATTTCTTATTTAGGTTGGGTAGGTTATCACGTAGGTATCTTTAATCGGAATGCAATGGAAGTCGCGAGCAATTATTTCACACAAATTTATTTTCCTACCAACTTAGCGCCTAATATCTCCAAACTATGTAAAATTGTAAACAATACACAGCAACTCCTTTCCAGGGTGTCGTGGTGTGAACGCCGCGTGTCCAGGGCCTAATTAAGGCGAAACATGCGCGCGCGGCGTTTATCACAGCCGGGCTTGCTACCGGCGCTCCGAACACAGACTTGCTTTTAGCGTCCTCGTCGCAATCTCGGGAATTCCGATTAATTATATTATTTTCGTTAATTAGATCTGTAGTGGCCGGATTGGGTGTTGGATTGTTTTGTAAAAAGATCGGATTTAATTAAGGTCTTGAAAGTTTTCACGTAGTCATTTGATGTAAAGGTCAGCACAGAACTTATATTTGAAAGAACAACAGAACTGCCTTTTTATACTTAAGAGATTTTGTACATATGTTTTGTATACAGGGTTAACTAGCTACGACTAGCTGGACGAATGTAGGCAAGTTATAATATAGTCTAGTAAAAAGTGTAATTTTGTTTTTTTCTGTGTAAATCCGTGGAAGCCTTTTGAAAAACCTTTACAATTTTACTAGGGCTTGACTTATTTCAACTTGATCGTAAGTTTGGCTTGCTCTTGGCTATGATAATGACTTATTCTGGCAACACAGCCAAATTTGAAGGTTTTAGTTGACATATAGCTAAACGTACTAAAATGTTGCTGTCCTTATCTAATAAGTTGCAATGAAAAAGACACCTGTTTTTAGTAAGCTTAGATCTGTCAAGTAAAGCCTGGAGTAGACTGTTCGGACCACGAAATTTAAGTCCTATTTGCTCCAGGTAACGACGAAGCACGAGAACGCATTCCTTTCACCAGATATCTGGCCTAAGGGGCTGGTTTTCCGGCGCTACTGGGAAGCGACACTGCCAGGAAGATCTCAGCCAAAATTGTGTTAGTGTTTTTTAATATGTTAAAAAAAAAAATTTACGCTGGCAAAATGCTCTACTATAACCTCCCTGGGGAATAATAACAAATATTACGTTTTGTGTAACCCATTGTATTCTTGAAAGTAAACTTTTTAAATGCACTAGGAGCAGCGTCACGAAGCCACCGATTCTAATTTAGTATGACAGCCGATAACCTTAGCGAAGTATCGAAACAAACGAGTTCGCGAAACAATGTCCCTGTTTTTTCAGTGCGTCGAACAATCGGGAGCTCGGAATTTATTGAGTCGTATCGAAAATAAAGTAAAATGAACGGGAATAAATAAACTGATGTGGGAGGACACGAACCCGTCGCGCTGCGGATTGATCTCCGGCATCAGCTGTCCGTCTGCCTGCAAGCAGATACAGGATGCTGGAATAAGATACTCTCTAGCAACAAAACATTTAAGTTCCAAAATGAACTAGTAAGAAAGTATGCAAATCATAGCAAATTAATAAGAGAGCAAAGTTTTTTTATGTAGTAGGACTCTACTGTAGACCCACCCACTACTGTACTGTACTGTAGGCCCGCCTGGGGAAGTACCACATCTTTGTCAGTAATTTAACCACCAAGCACTAAAGTGCAAGCATTACTGTTTTGATTCGAAGTGCAATATTACCAGAGAAATTACTGGGCATGAAGAGATTTGACATCTAATAATCTCAGAGTGACGACCGCATTGCGGTGTGAGTGCAGTGCGGTGTAGGTTTTTGCGCAAGTTCACAATTCTGGCACTGATCCTGTTATGGGCAGGTGAGATGCTTACTACCAGGTGCACGACCGCACTTCTCGTACTTCGTTGCTTAAAGAACATGCAGCTCTGGTAGTATTAAGAAAATATGCCATACTTAGTCGTAAAGAAGTCAGAAACTAAGTATGCAACTCTAATATGTACGTTTATCCTAGTTTTTCTTACACAAAGAGGAACAAACAAATATACAGTCCACCCTGGTCGTAAGTTTACTGCCGCTAAATTAGTGGTGTTTTCGACACTTTGCCAACCCGGAGAAATGTAATATACAACTTTTATAAAAAGCGTCCAGTGCATTTCGTTTCCAACATCAGCATGTATACAGAAGTGAGGGCACGCGAGCTCAGCTTAATGGCAACGGCGGAGTATAACTAACACATCCTGTCGACGTCTGCGAGACACGATACGTCTCCGGGCCGTACCCGTCCGGCAGACCCTGATCTGGTCAGCCAGGCCCTACTGGTCTGCCAGGCCACGTCACTACGTCGCCTGTTCTTATCGATACTCGAATAAATAGGACCAAACGAACTAGATAGACAGCTTTTTAGTGCCACGATAGTTTGTTATTGCACTTGCACTGGGAGCTTACGGCAATTTCAAAAAATGTTCTTATTTTAAGTTTTATTTTTGTCACCTTTTATTTAGCGCTGATAAACGACTATAAATGTAAGCCTTCTGTCTGTCTGGTCTTCTTTTCAGTCCTTTTGGTAGGCTTTGACCAAGTATGTCACATATTGAATCGTTGAAAGAAGTTGTTGGCAAATTTATTATTGAAAATCTCAGGAAAAAATAAAGGGATCTACATTCAAGAAATGTATGGATAACAATATGTTTTTATCACGAATTATTTAATAGATGTATTTATCTTGGTGTCATTGGACAGATTGGCCCAGTGCAAATCAGACTCGTAATAATTAATTTAAAAAAATGGGGTTGTCTCCGCGGATCCCGTGATCAGACTGAATTAGCCACGGATCCCGGAGCGTTGTCTCCACTGATACAGTGATCCGTTTCCCCCAAAGAAACAAATTAATATTTTACCTGCTGATTACGATATCCGCGGTTACAATGTTTTTTTATTGGGATCGATCACGCGGCGTACCAAGTACTCTTTTGTTAATTGCCAAAAAAAAGGGTTAAATAAATTAAAAAATATATAATTCTTTTGGTAAAAAAGATTATAATTATTTACGGTACGAAAACCTCTCGGCCTTTCTCTGACTTATCTTGGCCATCATTTTTTAAAATTGTAGTAAAGGTTTTATAGCGCAGTATAGGTCGTTATTCCTTAAATGAAGACACTATTGTCGTTCTATTTTCTCAACGAGCCAATCCAAATCGCGGGCCAGAGGCCGGGACAGTCCCTGAAGGCAACACTTACTAAGGTCAGTGTGCAATCAAGGGAGTCCCAGCGCAATCAGCCGGACTGCGGCCTTCGATCGCCACCGTTTACCTAATCGCCACTCGGTGTGCGCGGGGCCTTAAGGTGAAGGGTGTCCTTTTGGGTGGAAGGGTGAAAAGTTTGGAAAATGTGTTGTTTTCCTTCTATGTAGAGGTAGATGTGTATTTAAGGATGTAAACGTTTTGTTTATAGAGATCTGTATTGCATAATTGTTCATAATATTTCGTCGTCGTTTTAGTATCGAGAAGAGCAAGAGATAGGACATTTTAGTTTAGTAGCTAACCTTTAGGGCCACATTTTAATAGGACAATAAAAAAACCAGTCATATAGCCTATTGTACATAGCATAATTTCAGATAAGTAATTTTTAAACTCAAGTTCACTTGAATGTTTATGGCATATCGTGCTGCCTCTGTTATCAAATGGAACATGAAGTATCTGCCTGCGAGCCAGATGCTTATCACAACACTTACAACTGTAGTAATCACAATCATAACCCACGCTAACGTTAAATTAACATTTCTGCGTCAGAAGACAACGCAAACACTATCTCAGATCCGGCGCCCCATCCGGAACTATGCTGCAAATTGCCACTCAGCGACGTGTTAAGGGTCTATCAGACCTGGGTCTGGGAGACCCGCCTTTCTTCGGCAAAGGACCCAAAGGTCAGCGGGTAATTAAGAGTCCCTCAAGCAATCACAGGATTGGGGCTCTCTGTGATTGGTCCAATTTGGAAGACGGATCAAAGAGGGCAACTCGTCAAAAGGAATATTTGATGTTTGATGTTTTGGCGTTGATGTGTTTTTAATTTGGAATGTTGTTTTATGTGGCTCGTTTTATTGGGACTGATGTGTTTCAGCGGGAAATGGCGGACATTTTTTTTTGCTCTTTCCTTTCGGTGAAATATTTAAAGCAGTTCGAAGTTCTAAATTTCAGATTTTCATTATGGAGATAAGTCATGACATTCTTCTATTATTTTTTACTGGCGGCATTATAAGGTATACTAATATTGTTACACAGCAATTTGTTATTGGAATTATATAACTAATAATACTAGGCAAAGAAAGTGGAAAGCGAATGACATTATTATATTATGCCCAGCAGTTGACAAAGATGGGATGGTTAAAACGACGATAGTAAAGTATCTTATGTTTTAAAATAATACACTTTATTGCCAAATAAAACAGTATATTTAATATACTGTCAGATTTTATAATACGACTTAACTTTTTAATATATAAAAAGGACGTAACGTCCCCAATTTTCGCAAAATCGTTCTATATAAATAAGAACCATCAACCCAAGTTAACCGTCTTGGGGAGGTGTAAACAACCCTTTAAAATAGTGTGCCATTATCGCAGGGTTTGAGGGTTGGTGGGGTGAGGGGGTGGGAGGGATGAAGGGCTAAATATCTTTTAGTATCTGCAAAACGTCTAATTTAGTAGCAAGGCTTTGATGTTGTTTCTTGGGATTTGGGTGGCGTAGAGTGGATATTATTACGTTTTATTTAAGTGAAAAAGTTTTTTCAGAAAAATGGTTTCTAAACATATTTTTTTTAGATTCTGCGAACAGTACACAGCAAAGTAGTAGATATAATGAGGGAATTAGGTAGTTAGTTAATTACACAATTTTATTATTTATTTATCAACTTAATAATAATCTTTAGTGGTCACATCTCTAATCATTTCGTTAAAAGTTACAGAGCAACATTTTAAAATCCTTAAATTACGTTAAATCTTAGTACAGTATAATAGCCAGCTATTACTTCATTATAGTTAATTTTGAAAAGTGACAGATAATAAACTAATTAAAAAGCTTGTAGTCTTTATCTAAAGAAAAAAAAAGCCTCAGATTGCTGTAACCTATAATTAGCTTTCTGTCTTTAATTAGTCTATTTATAAGTTACAACAGCTGTTGGTATTCCGGTAAATATATAAATAAATAAGTATTTTTATTGCTAGTGTATTTCTGCTCTAATATCGTCTCGAGTACTAATAGGATGACAGGACAAACTATCGATTTAAGTTTACTGTAATTATAAACGTAAACATGTGATTCATTCAGGCGTTACTATGTGGAAGTCCATTTTGACCCAAATAAAAATAAAGGTAAGTTTTACTAAGTTTCGATCTGTCAGCATTCATATTTCTAGGATTAGGTGTACTAAACAAGGCAAAATAAGTAACTTTAGAGTTCGTTTAAACTATTTGTAGGCTTTTGTTACATAAATAATGATTATTGTTAAAATGGTATCTTTTTAGTTTTAATTTGTTTGTAAGGGTAGTTTTTATCATTTTTAAATAAAACTAAACAATCATTAAATCCCGTACAAGTTTACCATTTCAAACATAAAAAAACAGGTTTTGACGTGCTTTCGGAAACTAAAATATGAAAGCTCAACGTCTGATAGCGTCTCCACCCCACCTGTCCGTCTGGGTTGTGTAGAGCCGGCCTCGAGGGAGAGTCCTCCGTTTACTTATCCATCTCTATCTGATCAACATCTTCAATACGAGAGACGGCTCTATGTGATGTTGACTCTATGTATTTTAGAAACACCCTCATTTTTTGAATATTGTTGTTAGAATCTGTGATGTTTGAAAAGTGTATTATCTTTGCTTAAAGAATTAGTTGTGTAAATACATTTAACGTTAACATTAAATGCTAGATGGCCTTCTCTAATGATTTCGTATCAAAGTCAATTCTATATTATCAACTAGCTTTTGCGCGCGGATTTGACTGCATGTTAATCCGAATTAATCTGTATTAAAATGGGATAATAAAGAGCGTTCTTCACTCTCCCATCCTTTATATCATTTATATCCATAAGAGATAAGATTAGGTAAGGTTAATCTTTATTATACAAGCCAAAAATCACGTCAATCTGTTGTTCCGTAGCAGTGTGAGAAGACAAACTAACCATCAAACACATTTACGCGTTTATAATATTAGTAAGGATAAGAAACATGCATTATAGTTATAATTATAACCATCAACAGTTCTGTAATTGTTTGTAGTATTCAAAAACTATGGGAGTGTAAAATTGTTTTTATAGGGTTTGGTTTCCTCCAATAGCGGTGGCATAATTTAGCGGTCGCTGTATAGAGTTGTATGACGTGACTGAAACTTTGGCTATGAAAACCAGGGGGTCTAGACAAGAACCACTTTCTGTTAGCGTTACCGCATGCAGAAAGATAAAACTGTATGTAAATGACATTAGCTTGAGAAAAGTCACGTGACTGCTAATGTCATTTTCATACAATTTTACCTTTCCGCAAGCGTTAACGCTAACATAAAGTGGTTCTTGTTTAGACCCCCAGGTGGCGTTGTTTCCTAGAGAACGTTGTCCGACACTGTAACGTCAGTAGCGAACTGCGGAACCCGAAATTCTCTCCATCCAAAGGTTGCCTAGAAGACATAGCTTTTAGCAATAAGGCCGCTACTTGTTCCAATATTTAAGTTAATTAAATTATTTCTGTGTAATTCTTGGTGTGAACAAAAAAGAGTTAATCAATCAATTAATCAATCAACCCCTATTTGCATGACGGACGTACTTTGCGGTGTTGAAAAGTCTACAAGCGTTTTTTCAATAGCATTGTACAATGCACATAGTGGCGTATTTTTACGGTCATCATCTTGCGTCCGCAAAATGATGCCACCTTTATAAGAGGAAACCAAAGATACCTACGTATTAATAATTTCAACACAGTTTTTATTCAACATTATCATCATCAGCCCGGAGACGTCCACTGCTGAACGAAAGCCTCCCCTTAGACCGCCACGCTGTACGAAAATTGCCATTTGCATCCACCGGTTGCCCGAATGTCGTCGGTCCACCTAGTGGGAGGCCTTCCTACGCAGGTCTTTCGGTTCGCGATCGCCACACAAGAACACTTCTTCCCCATCGGTTATCAGTTCGTCGAGCGGTTTTTTCTTAGTACCAGTCTATTATGTACATAGAGTAGCTACATATTGGTAGGTAATTCGTTATTAACTTAATAAACTTACAAACTTAACTCAAACTTTCTTTGAAATGTACACGAAAGTTATGACTACGATTACCTGAATCTCCCCAAGTTGCCGCAGAATAGATACTTAATAGGCACGACTACATTTGAATCTCATCTTGTATTTTTCCCGTAAATCTAGTAATTGTGGTTTCACTACATACAAGGCTTTGTAGTGAGACTTCGCACGTTATATGGTGTGACGAAAGAGTGCTTATGGCTTCAGTTTTTTTTATAATTGTTGGGCTAGCTATGTGTGTCTTACTCGTAAATACATGATTTACGAGCAATGTCATGTGAAGTAAACGTGTAACGGTAGGCGTGCGCCATCTTGGGCTGTATGATCAGCCGAGATGGAGGCAAGCATTATGGTCATACGCATATTAAAAAATATATGCTGACAATGGTTACAAGAAGTAGAGTTCAAAAAGTCTAAGTGAAACGATTCAGTGAAAATTGTTTTAAGTCCGGCCACTACGAGAATGCGTTTGACAAATACAAATACAAATACATTTATTGGACATACATTTTGACAAAGTGTAATACTGAATCCATTGGCTCCGAACTAGTACTAGTACTATACTGTGTTTCGGAAACCAATGGCCTCTCCCAAATATAGGACTTAAATAAACTAAATGCCAATAGTCCAGATGTAGCACAAAGTTAAAAAAAGATTATATAATTAAATTAATTTAGTTTAGTTTGAACTAAAAATTATAATTATAATTGCATGCTTAATAAAAACAGCTACTATAATATTGTCTTAAGCTGAATGAAAACACTTTTGCTAGTTACTAGTTGTACGATTATAATACCTATACAATATACATGCAGGCGGTAGGCTATAATACTACCTATAGCAAAATAATTAAATATTTTCATTCAGTTTTAGACAATGTTATTATTGTACTTAGCTGTCAAACGCATTATCTCTCAGTGGCCGGACTGTAGTAACATCATTTTTATATAACATAGTTGCGCAGTTTTTTTTCATACAGAACTTATATTTGACTTTTGGCGTCATGATTTAGGTGTGCCTGAAAAGGACCGAAAAAAGTGCAATTTATGAAACACTTTCACAACTTCTTTTCACTTTATTCGTACAGTTTAACAAGTGTACATTATTTATGTCTCCAACTCACACAGTTTCCTAACTTCTTTCAGCTATGTTTCCCTGAAAATTATGGTTGTTCTGAAACAATGTCTGCGACTCGAGCCTTCCCTTCACCGAGATTAAGAATTATTACCTCTTATCTCGTCCTGAGTCGACAACTCGTCGGCTATTCGCTCCCACTCGATATCTAAGTGAAATTATTTCGACAAACTTTACCTAACGGTTGAACACCCGCGACAAACTTTCTACCACGCAAATCTCGACCTTAATTTATGCGACGAAGCTTCTTTTTTGATTGAACCCAATCCGGGCAGTTAAGACACGTGATTAACGAAAAGCGGGAAACTGGAAATCATTTGTGAATTCCCGAAAGGGACAGGTGATGCAATATTATGCAAATTATGAGCGAGAGTGAGCGAGAGGGGGCGAGTGCTGAAGTTCAGGCCGGTAGACGAGTCTCGACGGATAAAATTTATACGACGCTGAAACGATTTATTACAAAAGCGTTGAGTACGTACTCGAAATTAATTACAGTAAGTTTTGCTTTCATTTTGTACCATTGTGGGAGATTTTCCTTGTCTTGTCGGGTATCGGTTTTATTGCTGGGATTTGGAGGTGGGTATTTATGACAAGTTTGCGCGTTTATTTTCTTTTTCTTGTTGCTTTTTGTGAAATATTCGCGGGTTGCGGAGCGCGTGGCGACGACGTACTGCTATCTTATCTATTGGACGTGACGCTCTTATATCGACGGTACTTTGTTGTTTGTTGAGACATAAATAACTAATGTTAGAACAATTTTGTTTGGCTGGGGATTTCAGTTTGCAGCATTTGTATTTGAATTTGAAACTTGTCTCATTGATGATTTATTAAATAAAGCTTAGAGCAATAAAGTGAAAAATAAGATTTTTTCCATTGTTATCAATATCTATACACACCTATAATACACCTGTATACTAATAATGAATATAAAATTAGCTTTTGCATTAAAATTCTGTTACGCTTCCTAAATAAGTTAACTAATTGCATTTACCATTTACCTAGGACAAGACGCTATGGCGCACTGCGCCTTCCGGTTCCGGCGTGTGGCGCCACTGCCGCTTCCGGTATCCGCGGCTGCGTGACGTCACCGCCGGCCGCGCGTGTGACGTATTTCCGGCAGTCAGCGCTGAATCTGTAAATAGTTAGGTGTCAGTTTCAGGTACTGGAAAGTTAGGACGCTTACTCTCAGCCGCAAGACTTGTTTGTCTGTTTTTTATACTTAGTCACATTCATAATCAGATGTACTAAACTGTTATTTTGTGAATAGCAACTTTTTGACAAAATTTTATTAGTAAATAAAAAAGAAATACTTAGGTAGTAGATAAAAATATTAAGTTTTTTTTTTAATTCTATCAGTTTACGAGACGAGCAAGACGCTCGCCTGGTGGTAAGCGTCACGCCTGCAACTAACAGCAGCAGTGCTAGAATTGTGAACTTGCGAATCCTGCGCCGCACTGCACTGCGCTCGTCACCCTGAGATATTAGATGTAAAATCTCTTCATACCCAGTAATTTCACTGGTAACATTGCCCTTCAAACCGAAACACAGTAATGCTTGCACACTACTGCTCGGCGGTTGAATAACTGACAAAGGTGTGGTACTTCCCCAGGCGGACTCTGCAGTAAAATTTGGTGATTTCTCTGTAGTGTTTTACAGAACTTTTTAACACAATTCGTTTTCCCTTTTCTGCCTGCACTTCCATTGGCAGTTTTTAAATGTCTAACGGCATTTTATACGATACAATTATACGATAATTCTAGTGAACGATAAGAACTGAACTAATATCCATCATTATAGTTTGTTTAGCAGGTAGCATTATATTGAAAAGAGTGACATTTCTGAAGTTTAATTTAATTAGGTTCACCCTTATGTTTTATTAAAATGTTGTGCTAAAAATAATCATGTCTATATACTGTCGATCAAAATGAAGAGACTATGTGGTATGTACATGAATGAAAATATAGAAATTGCTGCGACAGGCTTTGCCTAGTTCGAGACACGTAGTATTTTGGGTCGCGATGTTATTTTAGATTTTTTGTTGTTCGTAAAAGCATGTGCACTTTCAACCGACTTCAAAAAAGGAGGTTCTCAATTCGACTGTATGTTTTTTTTGTATGTCTGTTACGCGATTACTCCGCCAATTATGGATTGATTTTAATTTAAAAAAAAATTGATTGGTAGGTGTTTGTTGGCTTCAGAGGTGGTCCCATATACATTTTATCGAAATCGATTTAGTAGTTTGGTATTTAAATCAAAATTACTAGAAAATATGAAGATGTCATCCAGGTATTCGAAGTTGAAGTCGGTTGTATTTTTTTTAACAGCGTATTTTGGCCAAGTAAATTCAAGGATATATGGAAAATATGTTTCCTAGTTCCACCTGCTTATTGGAAATGCCCTAAGCCTTTAATAAATTTACTGTCCTGTTATCGAAAAAAAAACTTTATCTTTTGTTATAGTCGTAATTACTAAAAAGAAGGTACTCGAAATGATCTACTAATAAAAACTGAAAGAAAGATAACCAAAGTCAACCTCAATGAACGCCTAGCAGCTGTACCACGGCGATCAACGATATCAACCAACATTTTACAAACTTGCCAAAGCTGATCAACCTTCTACGTAAACTATAATAATCCATACCTCATTTCATTCAAAGCAAAGCATTAGCGCTGAGGTTTCAGCTCACAGATCGCACAAATATCGCGGAGAAAGTAACCGGGGGTTGCATCCGATGAATATGTATGAGGGGGTACCGTGGGGCACCGGGCGCTCCCCCCTTACAGGGGCCCCCGTGTAAATGGAAATTTCAAATAAAAATACCTCAAATATTAACATGAGCTGGATTCGTGTTTTCCGCGTTTTTTCGTCCGCGCGAGACACGTGTGATAACATGGACGAAACAAAACGCAGTCGCGTTTTAATTTGGGAGTTTGTGTTGTTATGGTGGTAGCGCTACGGTTGTGGTTAGAAATGCGTTTTGATTATGCTGCACGAGTAATGTTATGGCTTATATTTTGTATTTTGTTTTTCTTTATTAGTTTACGAGTCCTTTGGTTTTTTGACAGTTTTTTAGGCTTTATAGAATAGAAGTCGCGTTAGTATATTGGAAGCCCGCTCCACTCAAAATCGTGAGGCCGTACTTACAACACGTGGGTTCAATCTCGGGCCCGTATCTATGATTTCTTTGAAGATTGTTGTTGTGTTTTAAAAAAAATGTTTATGTACTACAGATTTTTATACCTGCATAGCACTTACTTATGAAATATTCTTTCTCATAAAACTCAATCGCGTTTAAAACACCGGAGATGTATGTCATAGATTTTAGGGGTTTACTACTACTTTGGTTTCACTCAGAATAAGAAATGCTAGCGAAATGTGCTATCGATAATAAAAGTATCCAATTAATTAAATACCATAAACTGGTGCATACTGTGGTGTGGTGTGATCTATTTTAGGTACCCCTAATACTTAATACTTAAATAGTTTCTAAGTATAATATCTTCTGAAAACTAGCATTTATGTTCTTCTGCAACCAATACTTACTAGGATAACGTATTATATACGTTTGTTTTTCTAATCATTTCCGTATACAAAAAATGCATAAATTTTCCAGAAAGAATTTTCTCATTTTCCAAGTATAAAAATGATTTAACTAACAGCAAACACGACATGAAAGTAATACGAATTAATTAATTTCTCTCATGAATATTTAATAGCAGATTAAGATCTTCTTGTTCACAAGTTATTCGGATTCTTTCATTACTTTGTTTGATTTACGCATTACACGTCTGTCGGTACTATGCGTGCTAATTACTTTATTAAACGAAATACAAAATACTTGCGTCTTACTTATTAATCTGTATTTCCTCTGGATAAAATAATCTATGTCAAGACTTGATGAGGGCATTGTCGATAATCTAGTCCAAGGAAAAATACTGGGTACTGTGCCTTGTTTTAAGAATCTATGCAGCTGTTGACGGCCTGAAAACAGATTTGTAGGTACAACTATCTAAGTTGTTTACATTTTATTTTGGACGGAGCTTTAATTAGCAAGGCAAACGATTGCTGTACAAATGAATATAATATGCAGATCCTCCCTGGTAATCCGAGTCTAATAAGAGTAAAACCATTTAATTGTTATTAAAGAAAAAAACAACAAAATGTATGAGATTGACAGTTGACTATGGCCGCATCGACGATGCGCCATCAGCGGAAAAAACGCAGTGTGGATCCTCATTCACGGAGAAATCGGTGCAAATATATAACAAAAAAAAAATACAAAAACATACAGCCTAACATAGACGGAGGATAAAAGTAGGAAGTCCATTTTAAAAGTCGGTTAAAATGTGAATCGCATCTTCTCCCAATCAGGTCAAAATCTTGCAAACTAGGGCAAGCCACTTCTATTATCAACAGTATCAACGTCTTGATCTCTTCCCCAGCTCTCCAGTGGAGTGCCGCGTCCAACGACATTGGTTCCGCTTCTGTCTGGATGCGGCTCTTTTTTACCCGCTCCTGTGTTTTACGACCGGACCGAATCTCAAGCACGGCTGCACGGTATCTGCGACTAGAGGAGAACTTTATCTATTTTATATGAAGATGGTGTAAGTTGAGTGTGTGGTAACTTTGTTTTTATCAAAGAGAAGAATAGTCCTAATCTAGTCTATTATTTGTTGGAAACATGATTGTGTTAATTTATTGTGTCGTATTAATTGGACTAAATACAATTACTTGACTAGTTAAATAAACACTAGATTTACTGTGTATTATGGATTGAGGTTTACGTTTAGGAATGTTTAGACGTAATCAAATGGAAAACAGAATGCATAATATAATTATATAAATATTATATCGCTCAGTTTGGTTTTGGTAAAGTCAATGCATGACTCTGCAATCCAACTCGATTTTACCAGTTTACCTATTAATTGTTAAGTTCTTGTTGGAGCGTTTCTAGATGTTCTACTGCAAATAATTTTTCACTTGGATGCCGACAGAATGTATGACTAATGGTGAAAAAAATGGCGCTGGAATGAGAAGGTTTGATATTTTGTTGGACTAAAATTACAAAAATAAACAGAAAAAAATATTATAACTAAATTAAGGATGGGGTCGAAATTTTTAAGCACCCTTGCACATTTTTTGACTTACTGTGAAAATCTAACCGATCAATAGGACAGGTGCAAAAAGCATGACACCTCATTCAGCCTTGACGAAGTATTTTACTGATTTGTGACATTACTAATACTATTTAAATTTTTATTACATTTTGATTGATTGTTAATTTAATAATTACTATTTGATCATTTCGGTATTCTTCATAATTTTTAATAAGTATTATATTATTATTATTTTATGTAATTAAATTTCGTATTTACGATATACGTTTTTATGTCAATAAATAATTAAATTAAAATTAAAATTTAATATATTTTTTGTTTAAATCGCGGGTCAAACCTGGACACGAGTTGACGCGTCACCGAGGCAGATGGCATAGTGACCAAAGAGTGACCTATACGCAGTGGGCTAAAGAAAGCGGCGGATGATAATGATGATGATATATTTGCCTCAGACACCAACATTGAATATTTTACGAGTGTCTACATTGAAGTTATTATGTACCTAAACTCAGCGACAGTGATAATGGAATGGACGGGCCCAGCGCTTGCAAATCGTTCAAAATTAACAAATCAACACAATGAAGCATACCTAGCTAAAAGTATGCATATTACATTTTCCAGAAAATAGAGATAGCAAATCTAATTATTGCATGACAAAAAGAGAACACATGTACATGTATTAGAAGTTTGTACAGTCGTATCATACGGCTCGCATGTCGCAAAGACAGAGTATGGCTGACGCGAGAGGAGAGCCGGCGCTCAACATATAGTCATCAAAATCCGTGCTCTTATTTCCCGTCCATTCATTTTATCATTGTCGCTGCCTAAACTGCGCCGTTGATTCGATTTTAAGCGCCCATGTAATTCAACACTACCGAAATTCTCTTTGAATATTAATCTTTCGCACCTACCCTCATATAGAGCGCGGCGATATTATCATGGGAGTTTTAATTTTGCAATTTGTCGCAAACCCCAAGAGATGGCGCTGCGCTGACAAACTCATCGGCCAGATGGAGACCCTTGACTAGAGAGATACCCCATGGTTTTGATAGAGATTTTATACGTGATGCGCTTGTAGATGTGATGCCGAGATAAGGATTTTGCTAGAGTTGTTTAAAACTTGACAGAAGCAATGTATTTGAAAAGAAATACAATACTGATAGCTCCTGTAGAGACAGAGGTAAAAAAAGAAATAAATAAGTAAAGATTGGGAGAAGGACCATTGGATTGGATAACAAAGAGTAACTTTAAATATAAAATCAAACTTAAAAAATACAATGAAAATGATTTTGTTGTCAATGAAATCTTTAATATCACTTTTATTTATTCCACATCGTCTTATGGGAATCTATTACTACGCAGTGTTACTAGTTACTACGCAGTGTTACTAGTTACTACGCCGTGTTACTAGTTACTACGCAGTGTTACTAGTTACTACGCAGTGTTACTAGTTACTACGCTTTCGCCGTCTGTCAGCCTAGCATTAATAGGATTATGTTATTATCGATTATGTATTTGTATTGTTTTGTAAGTATTTAATGGCACTTTATTCGATACCTAATTTAAATATTCACAGTATATGTGCTATTAGCTTAATCTTCCAAGTATACACACTACTTAAGAATAATTCAAAACAAAAAACAAACTAACGAAAATTCAAGTAACTGTATTTTTGATTTTGTTCTGTCGTACAAACAGACAACGTTTGATGCGGTTGTAAAATAATAATGATAAACAGACCAGGCGCGCAATATGAACTCCCAACAAAATTAAAGTTTTTTTTTTGGTAGCACAACATACGAATACTTTGTAATGGTACGGAACCACGACTACGACTAAACCTTGCTCTTGCCGTTTTCATAACAATAGATTCAACACTACGATACACAAAATGCACAAAATAATCTCCGCTCGATATAAGCAACAGCCCTCTCGTCAAAGTTATCTTTTTATCTACAATTAGGATTTCGTCGCGTCCCGGCATCAAAGGCCGTCCTCTCATTATGCGACGTTATTGAGTTATCAAGGGGAAGATTAGTTCATACTTCCATACACAAATCCTATCACACAAGCTGACGCCTTTCGCTAAAAACAAGCTTCATTTCGGTCTACCACAGCACACTTTTATGCCGCAAAATTGTCACAGGTCACTCTTACACTACGAAGTAAAATCAACTCTACACTAACCATAATTGGGTCATATTTACCACGACATATTTTTCCTGAGTTATTACTGTGTGGATTTGTGAGTCCGTCCCCAAAATAGTGAACCGCTAACAAGGAAGTTGCCAGGGTGCTATTTGTCAGTGCAAAGGGAAATAATTTAGTTCGTATAATTTAAAACGACCGATAATGAGATGCATATTCGATTATCTCTCTATTTTGGTTAGGGCTAGTGATGAAATAGTTACGTGATGTGAACGGACAACTAGAACATTATTTTGAATTTTACAATATTCAAGGTTGATAATAATTGTATTTAAGTACATTTTATCAAAGTTAGTATTTATGAATTAGCATGCAAAAATGCAAAAATGCACATGAAACAGTGACACCGCACTTCAGAATACTGTTCCTGGGTGTTAGAAGCTCACCAAGTTTTGTGTTGTAATATATTATTACAACAGTAAATAATTGTTACTTTCAGTGACCTGTATTTTAATTTATGTTTTTGTTGTTGTGTCCAGCGACAGTGATAATGGAATGGACGAGCCCAGCGCTTGCAAATCGTTCAAAATTAACAAGTCAACACAATCAAGCACACCTAGCTAAAATTATGCATATTACATTTGCCAGAAAATAGAGATAGCGAATCTAATTACTGCAAAAAGAGAGCACATGTACATGTATTAGAAGTTTGTATTGTCGTATCGTACAACTCGCATTTCGCAAAAACAGAGTATGACTGACGCGAGAGGAGAGCCGGCGGTATTAAAAACCCGTGCGCTTATTTCCCGTCCATTTATTTTATCATTGTCGCTGGTTGTGTCAAGTTCACACATACATTATGAAAAATGATAGAATTCAAATTCATCACTGATTGAGATCAAACATTTCTAATTCTCTTTTATTTGTTTCACAATTAGCTCAACCAATCCGCAATTACAGAATGTCAGATTCCCAAATTCAATTTGACAACGCTGAAACACAAAATGAAACGTGAATCATAACTCAGTGCGTCGACAAGAACGTAATTAACACTCCGACGCTCCCTCGCGCACCGATTGGACCGCGGGGCCTGCCAGACCCGAGACGTGCAAATTTCAAATTGGGATGCACACCCGCGGTAAATACCTACGCTAGGTACAAATAAACAGAGAGGGCGACCGAATCATTCGTTAGGAGTCACTCAAGCGTTCATTCGTGAACGCTCCACGCGACCCCGCTCTATACATGCCTACCTGTTATGTTCCTACTAAATATTTGCATACATATCGACCTCTATTTATCGCTTTGAGTGTTTGTATTGCGTTTTTGATGATCTGAAGTGATGCGGGGAATTCGCGTCAAAGCTAGCGCTCTCCCCAGCGGTCGCCCTTCTGAAATCGGATCCGCGAAGTCTCTTGGTAATTAACTACCGATTTCATTTCTTGATGCATTTTTAAAAGCGTCCGACTGCTTTTTAATGGTTATTTTATGGTGACGGATAGGTTATTAAGTTTTTATGGCGTACGGAACAGTGACAGATGGGATGTAGTTTGACACCAGATTTGAGGGACTCTGTGATGTGTGGGGAACCAATACGAGTAGTAGTGTATAAAATGGCTAAAATTCTAGGAGCATTTTGTTTCATTCCTTAAAGTTTGTTATTTTTACGTATATATAAGGTTAAATTTGTAAGTTTGGATTAGGGGATAATATATGGAACTAAATACATAGAAAATAAGATAGGACACACATCATCACACTTTCACCAATTATTCACACCAATTATACTATTTAAAAAAAAGCCTTATAACGCGGTAATGAGCTCAGTGCGATAGCGTGCAAATTGTATACCTTTAAAATTCAATTTTTTCCGCATAGTATAGTTTATCGCAATTCCATTAAAATTATAGTCATCTCGTTACGTTGTGCCGCTAACAAAAAAAAGGGGTCACTTACTTGTTTTAAAGCTCGATGAAAAACAAACTACAAACACGCTCGCGAGCTCAACCCACAACATCAATTTTGTTCCACGAGTCTTCAACATAAAGCTTTTCTATTTTCTATCGCTACAGCATCCCGCTTGAAACTCCGCTATCTAACCCGTTGAAAGCAAACAGCAAACGGCAAACAATACGGCTCTCATCTGAAGCAATCCAATCATCTCAAACAGTAACTATTCTAACCCTTGAGGATACCAAATCAACTTATCGTTTGCCCTTGTTGACTTTCGACGTTACGCTATATTGCCGAACCTATCTTAGTTTACTTAATCAGCAGGCCGCCGATCTGTGTGTGGTCCCGGAGGGGCCTTAACCGGTAACCGTTCCCCAGCCGCGCCACTATGAAGGGGTTTTCCATGGTGCAAGGAAAATGTTCCTTATCTTTTTAATTATGGCTTCGCAACGGCTACGCCAGATCATCTGTTTTAATTTTCTCTGTGTCCCGTGGGAGAGAGATAAAATGTTATATGTGATTATAAGTGACGTCGTTTATTATGGTTTCAGTTTGACTGAATTGGCGATACAGCCATTTATTGTTATTTCTCTAGAATGAAACTCACTTGTTTTGAGCGGAAATATGTTTTGAATTTTGATGACTGTAGAAAATGCCTACAAGGTATGTAATATCCAATTACACCACCGTACGTGATTTATTTAGGCTGTATATATACTACCTCGAAGCTTCGTTATCACCGTCCATTCATCCAGAATTTAGTTCCACGTGCAACATTGCAACCCTCACGTCGAGCCTAGAACAGACTGATAAACATAAATAAGGTTATGAGGCGGATTGGGCGCTGCACGGCAGACGCAGCACCCGCACCTGTTTAGTATTCCGGCCGAGTGCGGCCCTGTATTGATTGCTACCCCACCCTCCGCCCTCGGGCACCGGCCTTTTTCAAAACAATCCTAGGAAGTAATGATTTTTATAACGTGAATTTTGTCAGGATATAGAAGTTACGTCACTGTTTCAAGTTACTGTTTTGAAGAGTTTTGGGCAACTTTTTTATCGGCAATCAATAGAAAAACATTCATAGAATGCTTGTAAGAAAAACACATTAGGGATGTATCTAATTAACCAGACGAGCTGAGTATTACAAGGTCTGATTGCTCCTAGCTATGACATTTTCAGTTTGTGAAAGATCTGGCCTAAACTAATCTGACTAATGTTTTCTTTAGATTTTATAACTGAGACTGTATAGTAAAAATATTGTTTATTAGAGTGTTTTACGTCTTAAAGCTAAGGAAATAATGCATATTAGTCCACTAACAGTTTATTATTTTATTTTATTCCTATTCATCAAAAGTTTGCCTGTAAAAATTGATTTAACCGACAGTGGTTATAGTACTGCTGTATAGTGTATACATTTCTGTTTATTTTTTAAATTTTAGAGTGTAAATTATTAACAAGGCACAAATAAATAAATATCATTGTCTCTAAGTGATGTACTTATGACTATTTGGGGACTATATTATACTAGTGTAGCTTGTACTACCTACTCATACGCTTTTTCTGAAGCCTTATTACGATAATGAGAATGACAATTTTTTTTTTGTAAGTTTCAGACCTAATTTAACGTATAGACATATAACATATAATGAAAGTTTTTTTTTTGTGTGTGTACAATAAAGAGCTTATCTATTATTATTTTTAATAGTTTTCTATATAACTCAGTCTAAACGATCACTTTAATTTAGTTTAACATGTCGTTGTACTTCAACTTGAGGTAACTATAACTACTTATCACATGAATTACATTAATTCAAATCTTATCTTCACTCCTATTTGCAACTGCTTCGTCTGCTCTAAAATTCCTTCCAATTCCACTCCCGCATAAGGTCCCAAGTCATTAGAGACTTGGCAATCAGTTAAAGTAAATCAAGCGGGTCATTGGGACCCAAGTCGACCGCCGCCGGGTTATTCATCGTGTAGTGCTAATGTTCTACGTGACCGCGCTGCTGCCAAATACCTACTGCCACAATGCACTGCACTAAACGGATAACTTGCCAGATATGGCCATTTTCAATTCTATTTAGGTGTGAATTGAATTTTAATTATAAGAATATAAACATGCACGGGTAGCTGAAAATACTTTCTTATTTGCGCTTTGCAAAGTTATTAGTTATCCTTATAATTGAATATACCTAAGTAATTACCAATATTTTTTAAACACTTTTTATCAATGTGGCTTGCTACAAAATAATAATTGTATAAGAAGTTGAAGAGAAGTTGACAAATATGATTACGATTTGTGAAGAAACTTTTTGATGTACTTACCTATTTTAGAAATCCTGTTTTAGTAAAATCTATTCACGTGAGCTATTTTAGTACCAATATCAATCTGCTGAAAAATCTCTAAAACTAACGTCACACCAAAAAATCGATGTCCCGATCGGAGATTAGCGTGCGTTATCCCCAATTTCATCTAAATGCCGCTATAATCCTACGCACAATGGCGAAATGGTGACAAAAATAATAAATATGGCCGGTCCCGCCCACCGGCACAATAGTGTAATGGTGGTGCGTTTCAATATTTTCGTATGGGGTGAGTAATAAAGGAAGCGGGGTAAAACAAACCAGCTATTGATACGCGCGCGCGGCCGGCCGCCGTGCGTGCCGGAGGGTTGACTACCACGCCGGTTTGTTTCCACTCGATACTATTTTAAGATTGCTATTTTGTAAACATTTAAAGTTCAATTTTATTATGAAAACTGACGTGGTTTTGACACATTTTTGTTTTATTTACACGGAAATACTCATGTTCACTGTTGTGTTGTTGAATGCTCACTCTTTGAAAAAGGTCACCGGATACTATAGTCGGAGTATCCGAAAACTATAGTAACTATACGAAACTATAGTCGGAGTATCCGAAAACTATAGTAACTATACGAAACTATAGTCGGAGTATCCGATTTAATTAAACGTGAGTATTTCCGTATAAATAAAACAAAAATGTAAAGTTCAATTATAACCATTTTGATCAAACACCTAATTTATGACGGATTTAGACGTTTGCAGAAATTTATTTTGTTAGTTTCCTGTTAGTTAATCCGGATTCCTTACATTACCTATATTATTAATTTTATGATTTGTTGTAGACTCGATGTTAAGTGACCGAAGATAGTAAGAAAACATTTTTTTAAATTAAATTGCTTAAGTATAACAATTTACGCTTAAAGTCGTCACAACTTTACTAGGGCATCACTTGGGATTGACTGTGACTAATTTTATGTAACTGACTATAATTTTATGACTTATTTGACTTGTTAGTATAAAAACGTGAAACATACATTAACACATACACATACTTGCCAGAATGTACGTAGTAAGATGCCAATGAAAAAGAAAAAAAAACACAGAATCAGCACATAAAATCTCCAACAATCATCCATAGACAATAACCAGTTCACACGACAAAAAGCAAAAATCGCGTATCCCACAGAAAACAAAACGCATCGAACACCTCCTCGCCTAATCTCCTAACAATGCTCTGTTGGCGCATTTCGGCGCAAAAATAATGAACAGCACGTGCCAACCCTGGGAGCCGCGGTGGCTAGTGCGAGAGTAGAATGTCGAGTTTACTTACGAGAAGAATCAATATTTTTAACAAGCTTTTACAAGAACTTCTTTCACACAAAATAAGAGCTAACAATTTTTTTACTGAATTCTAGTTCGCCTAAAAATGTAGCCCGGGTTACGGTTTAGCTTTTTACACGCGTTTTATACAAACTAGCATGCACATATTTTTTTACATATACATAGACATACTCACAAACACTAATGCGATATGCACACGCGAAATAAAGTGCTTAGTGACAAACATGATTATTATGTTAACTGTTTTATCAGAAACGAGTTCAGCCGAAAACAATGCCATAATAATATGACGTTCTTTAAAAGAGAGCCCTATATTAGTATAGTTCAGTAGCTGCCGTAAAAAGGCCAACGATATCGATATTCATCAAATTGTCAAATAAAAAAAAAACTACTGTAAAAAATCAAATGTCTGTCTGTGGTCTCTAGTCTCACCCTAGTAAGGTCTTCTAGTTTTTGTACCGTAACTGAAATGCTCCCGTCTCCTTCACTATGAGCAGCTTCTAACTCCCGGCGCGTGCGCACGTGTCGATAGTATCGCCCGCCGCCTAACTGCCCTTCCGTGGACACACGCCCTAAAACGCACGCCTAAAACACTGACGGCAGATGCTGATTAATCGCTACTGTTTCTTATAGCTTTGTGTTATATTTTTATTGCTGCTGTAATTTTATAAGCATTGAATAAAAATAATTAAATCTCTGACCGAATAAAATAATGATGGGCTACAATTAAAAATTAAATTTTACGTCTTGAAAATTGTAGATAGGAATTTTACAAACTAGTTAAAAACTTTTCTTAGGCCATATTCTTTGCAACTTAAAACCTACGGAGAAAAGTAATCACATAAAAGTTTAAACCATTTCTTAAGTAAGTACATCGGTCTCTGCGTTTTTTTTCTTTCTTATGTTTTGGCATCGCATCACATGTATACTGCCAGTTTCAAGTATATGCATATTACAAGTATTTGATAGTATCAGGTCATAAGTCATAAAATAAAATCATGGTCAAGTCCAAGTTATGCCCTAAAATTACCTAAAACACCAAGCAACGCTGGGTGTTAAAATTGCAAACGTTTCGTTCGTCGTGTTTAGGTCGATAGCTGCCGGCTCCTTCAAATCAGACTAACTTTCCTTTACTGCTGATAGAGGAGAGCCACCATCGTAATTTTTGAACAAAACTAACAGGCACTTTTGAATACTTTTAGTTCTTCCATTTGACCAATAGTACAAAATAAATTTGAAGGGCTATTCAAAATTAGCTCTTTAGAAGAAAGGAATTGATCAACTCCTTTCTTCTAAAGAGTTTACTTTAGTTTTTAGCCCAATGTTACTCTTATAGAGAAAAGAGTTTCACATTGTTTAAACTTGGTTTAAACCTTTTCCTAGGTTGGTATCAGTGTCCTTTTTCTTTCTTAATTTTTGGCATCGCAATTTCGTGATTTCTGCCAGTGTAACAATAGTACATTATGATACAAGTGTGCTATGTTGGTCACTACACTAGAGGCGGTATTATGCGCGCGAACCGCAGACGAGCGCGATAAGGAAGCCGAGAGTGTATTGAAACATAGCACAAGAGTTTCAAACGACTGTTTTCATCACACTTGCGAGGAAAAAACAAACTTTTTTTGATAATAATAAACCACACAGCGAAAACGTCAACAAACATTTGCGGAAAATGGCGCCCAAATCAGTAATGCGCGCGCAGGTTGATATTTACTTCAGCGGCATAAGAACTCTTTGTTGGTATTACAAAAAAAACTGTAAGTATTACCCGGCTATATTAAGAGTGCTTCGTATACGTACGTCTAATTGCAGTCACGTACAAACTTGACTTTACCGGGTTATACCTATTATAGCACCATGTGCCGTAATGTAAAGTAAAAAGCACGCGTGCGTAATTGATTTGGATTTGGATTATGAGCCTAAAACCGATGCAATAAGATCCACTTTACGAGCAAGTGTGATGAAAACATTATACTTTTTCAAGTTATTGATAGCATATCAAAAGTAGTCACAGTCAAGTGCAAATAATGCCCTACTGCATAGTCACAGCCCCTAGTGTTCGTTTGTGGCGACTTTACTATGAGATTTTACGGAGTTTTGATAGATCCTGTGGAGTTTTTTTAGTTCTACCATTTTGACTAATAGTACAAAATAATATAATATGTGTGTAGGGCTGGTACAATTATTTAACTCTTATGGAGAAAAGTGTTTTATACGATACGTAATTAACTTAATTAAACCCTTTTTTAGGTCAATTTGGTGGCTTCTTCTGCGTACAAATCAATTTTTACTCTTTAATATGAAGAAATGAGTTTCCACTTGCATCGCACTTTGTGCATTATGCCATAGTCAATAATATGCATTTTTCTTTGATTAAGCCTACTGTGTCTGTTTGTCTGTCCATCTATCTTTCCGGTCTGTACTGACCTATAATCTCGTGAATCGTAATAGATAGCCGGTTGAAATACTCACTGGACATTCGTTACTATCGCGGATTACCCACTTGTGGTGGTACGGGACCCTCGTTGTCCGAGTCGCAAGAACGAGTCAGACTTGACGGCTTTATTTTATGTATGCTCACTGACTTCTCCGTCAATTGTGGACCGATCGTTTTTTTATCGAAATCGGTTCAGTAGTTCGGTTTTTAAATCACATTACTGGAATAATTACTTGGAAAATATAAGGACGTCATCCAGGTAGTCGAAATTGAAGTCGTTTTTTTTAAGCGTTCCTATTATTCTCAGATAGGAACTCGTCTTAACTTAATCCAAGATTTAAGCGAACTCCATTCTAAATATTATTTAAATCTGTTGAGCCGTTACAGCGTGAAGAAGTAACAAACATACATACTCAATCAAACAAACTTTCGCATTTTTGTATTAGTGTGATTTCTTGTACGAGTCACCTCACCGAGCACAAACTTGACAAGATTAAGATAATTGTATTATTATCTTATAAACCTTGACGTCTCGCTTGTAACAATAAACGCTGTAAATAATCAAAAAAGTCTCAGTAAGCTCTTAAAGATTATAGAATAAGGTGTAAATTTAATTGCAGGAATAAGTTTAGCATCACAAATCAAACTTTGAACATAATACATCCTACGCTCGACCAAAACAATGAGAGAGCGATGAAAAGTAAAAAGTTACAAAAGAAAGCAAAAAATCCGAAGACACGGCACCCAAACACAAACGGACATGACTTGCATTCGAATCGCGAGCAATAAAATAATAATTATACACATGTGACTTATTAGCCGTACACATTGCAAATCATGTGAAAATAAAACATAAAGACTGATGCACTAACTCCAATGGACATGAAACTATCGTTTCGAGAAACTAAGAATCAAAGTCGAATGAAGAGCATCCAACTTTTATGACCTTTCAGAATGAACTGTAGAAAACTACGAGCAAAATAACAAAAGGTTTAACAATAGAAGTACGTAGTATCATTTGTTAAACGTCCCTTTTGATGACGACCACTATTATTTTATGAATGATGCTGGGGGAACAAAACATGGTATTTTGCAATCTGCCGAATATGACTCGACGAATGTCTGGCTAAAGACTAAAGATATCGATTGCATGGATAGTGTTGCGGGTTTTTTTTTATAAAGCTCTAGTTGAATGGGGGATAATTTGCTATTATAATACTACACCGTAATTACAATGGTAATTACGGTACATTAATTAATTAATGGCACATTAACTCTGACACTAGCTGCACTCAGCCTATACAAACTTACTTACTTTTTAATTAAAAAATATATATATATATATATTCAGGTACACATTAGGACGGACACCCAAAGAAAAAATAAAATTATAAATTATCATAAATTAAAGTTTTAATGGTAAAACAATACATGTTTTTTTTTCTTTACAAAATTCAATGTAATTGTAATTTTGTTTATATTTTTTGCCACAAATACACGATTGTCTATTGTGTATAGTCGTCGTCAGCCATAAAACGTCCACTGCTGGACGAAGGCCTCCCCCTAAGCCTAGGCTCTCGGCCTTGTGTATAGTAAAAGAATTTAATTACACATTTTAAAATCAAGCATTTCCCAGTCGCGTTTATTATTTATTTAAATTTAATTAACACGGCAACGCCAATTACATTAATAATAATAAAAAAGTAGTAAAAATTAAAGTAAGTTGTAGGTAGTTTAATAGCTTTTATAACTTAACCAATGTCTGACCGTTTCAAACCGTTTACCGTTTGCTATTAGTTTATGCCCACTTATCCGGTCTGTATGTCATAAGATCAACATACCTTGATCATCGATTTTCATCAAATCGCAATGGATTCAATTAGTAGAAAAAGGCTAAGTGTCATGAAAAATGTGGTCATAATGCTTGCAGTGTTTTCACACCTGACAGCAACAGCCAAATTTAAATTATTTTAAGTAAGAAAGATTTATAGTTTTACTTATAGAAATATGCATATCAAAATAAAATTATGGAACGTAAATCAAAGCAAAGTAATATAGGAGAATTATTATACTGACGCGGTTTTACACAGTTCTGTTTCTACATTTAGTTTTTTGTTTGTAAAGCAGAAAGCGGTTACATCCGCGTATTTCTCAGATTTCACTCCTCGGAAAAGGTCACCGGACTTTAGTAGACTAGTTTAGTAGACTTTAGTCGGAGTATCCGATTTAATTAAACGCGATAATCCCATATAAATAAAACAAAAAAGGAAGAGAGAGTAGAGTCGTAGAGTGCTGTGTATTATGTAGTAAAACACAAGGTTGAAATAACCATAATCAACTAGAAATAGTATAACAAATAAACAAGAAACAAGGAACGTTCCAAGCAAGCCTAGTATTGTTATAATTTATGGACATCCTCCACAACCCTATGCAAAATGATTTTATCGCATATCATACTCTTACAAAATGTTCCTAACATCACTGAGTGATAAACAAATATAAACTTTAAACACACGCCTTTAAAGTATACAATTAACTGACAAGATGATGAGATTAGTTGATTTGTGTTAAAAGAGTTGTCTTTTGACTAACGACACTATAATACGGAGTATTTAGTCAACGGCGCAATGAGTACATTGTAAGCGAGCAATGGATCGAAAAGTTTTAATTTTGTGTTATGGTTCGAACATAATGCACCCTTGTGACAACAACCCTTTGGTCACGGTGACTTTGGTAACTAGGTTGTAAACTACCCTTACTCAAGGGTACCAAATTTTTTTTTTTGAGTTTTTGTAGAAAAGGATCTGTCGTGGGATTCGAGGGCACTGCTAAGCTAAATAACCTTTACTTTTAGATAACATCACTACAGTTGTACAGCAAAATTGACATATCAGCTTAAGTTTAACATTTATCTTATGGTAGAAGTGGATAGATTTCTATTTAAAAATTGAAACGTTATCATCATCGTTCAGTGCTGTGCTTAGTTTGGGGCCCGTCGTTTAATCGTTTCCTTATAACTTAGAGGATGTATCTCTCTCTCTCTCTCTGTTATAATAAGAGTTGAACGCTGAACACTGTATATTTTTTACTGGATACTTAAGTACTATGAACTCTTTGTATAATTACTGTAATTTTTCTTTAGTGAAATAAAAAATATCTTATCTTTTATCTTAGTTATTTCGAAACTTTTTGGCCACGACAGTTCCCTCTGTATGCAAATGTTAGTTAGTCGGAAATGTAATGTAAGTACCTACACATAGGTCTGATTTAAATCCTCTCTTTACTTATTATTAAGTTTAGAGCAAAGCATCTTTTTTAGCCTGTTGGTAAGTGACGATGTGGTCGAAGATAGAGCCCGCCGACTTAGAAGATATCTATTCAGATACCCATCTTAGGCGGGTTTTTTGTTTATCTCATTACAATTTATTATTTTATTACTAGGTAAGTACTTATTGTAAATAACGTAAAATACTTACTGGTTAAATTATTTGTAATACATTTGCCGAATTATAAGCTTACCAAACTATTAACATTGGTCATTTGCCAATTTGTGGATAGTAAAACCGATGCCCGAAGTAAGTGCACATCACAGACTTTGTTCGCATTATATTTATGGCGTATACGATGCCAAAAAGAATTATATTCTTCCAAATTAGCCAGTAATTGAGACAGCATTAGTAAGCTCATATCATTGTCCCCCAGGACAATAAGTATACTCTATTGTCCCTTATTTTAGGGAGAATATTTTTCAGGGATAAGGAAGATAAAAATTATGCGTCAGTGTTTGACTAGCAAAGCAAGTTTTTAAATTTTTTATATCTCTGTGGAATGTTAAGCAACCATGCCAAATCACTGGTTAAGAGCGAGTCAAAAATGCACTCTAAGAGTTCCACCACTCAAATGATTTTTGTATACGCAAAGTTACTTTCCTGAATTAACATTATAATTATAATTTTGGTACTTAAAACTTGCAGTGATGACATATGGAACTGAAACGTGGTCTTTAACTGCTGGCCTTTTGGAGAAACTCAGAGTCACGCAACGGGCAATGGAGAGAGCTATGCTCGGAGTTACTTTGCGCGATAGAATCCGGAACGAGGATATTCGCCAAAGAACCAAAGTTACCGACATAGCTCGCAAGGTTTGCAAGTTGAAGTGGCAATGGGCAGGCCACATCGCTAGAAGAACTGACAACCGATGGAGAAGAAAGGTTCTTGAGTGGCGACCGCGAACCGGAAGACGCAGCGTAGGAAGGTCTCCCACTAGGTGGACCGACAACATTGTAAAAGTCGCGGGAAACCGGTGGTTGCAAATGGCAGGTTGTCGTACAGCAGTGGACGTCTCCGGGCTGATGATGATGACTTAAAACTTGTTGTTATACTTTTAAGTTTGCCTGGACCTGGGTATGTCCTAAAACTGCATCTAGTATGACCGGAGGATTGGCAGCAGCGTCCTTTTGGTAAACAGTGGTGAGCATTTTGCGATCCCCAAGCCGCCTGCCAAGCGTGGGGATTATGGCAACCCCTTCTCTAGTAAGGGGGGGCCTGCCTTCATCTAGCAGTGGACATCTTCGGGATGATGATGTGATGGGTATTTTTAAGTTTGCAAAAAATATTACTTACATGTACACCAAGTTCGATGCTATTATATCAAATACAGTTTTGTATGTTATAGAAATAAACAAATAAAACAGTCAAAAATACGTCGTGTTTCTTGTACCTCCTTATATTTTTTATATAACCAATTTTTATTTTATCTTCTAAGATATGAACTATTAAATACACAATATCCTAAATACTTTCAAGCTAATAAAGGTCAAAAAGATATATGTAGAACATAGTAACAAAGATCGATGCTTTACGAACCTTTGGGTACAGAACCCTAATGAGTTCTATACCCACAACGGACTCGAATTCGACTTCGGACTCACAAAACTAGCACCTAATAAGGATAATCACACTTACCATTCCGATTGTGATACCCTCGCATTAGTTAAGGCAAGTCGCCTCTATAGCCCTGGTACGCGACAATAGTCGCACCTCGGGGCGCCCGTGGAGGCCAATAAAACAGCACAATGGTACCCCGCTGGGCCCTCGCTGTACCCCTGTCGGTACCCCAGTACCCCGCTGTATGGTTGCAATTCAAGAGCGCGCGCGGTTTTAACTTAGTGCCGGTTTCTAAAGCTAGTTAGGTAGTGCTACAAGCGACTTTGACTATAGAGTGCGTTAACTCTTTTTAACTGATCGGGCGTGCATAGCACTAACCTTTTCATGAAGTAGCCATAAGTTAGTTGTAGTAAGTCAAAGACTACCGAACTTAGCGCGCTGACCAAATTGAAACTGAAAAAAATTTTGAGTGTTTTTAAGTAATGCGCTCTAGAAGCCGGAAAGGTTATGGACTGCAACGTACCCCTAAGCACAGTTTAGCAGACAGTTTGTATGGCAAGGAAAGACCCGCGTGGTACCCCGTGGTGCCCGTGACGTTCCTCGGCGGCTTTAGAGCGGCTAATCTAGCCTGCCCGGACTTTATTGCGCCGGTAATCATGTCGGATTCCGAGACCGATTTAATTGATTGAGCTCAGAAACGATATCGATGTATTAACTTTAATTTTGTTTTGATGATATCATAATACCAACTGTGATTATCTACCTTTTTTTACTTTTATATCAAGAAAACTACACGTAACCAAAATGCTAGCCTTTATTTGGGGCAAAAAATGTGCATGCGATCCACCGGGATATTTTGGGCAACTTAGAAAGAAATTAGAGTTCATTTGAACTAAGTATAATTTTGTTTCCTAGTCGATATTTTAAACTCTCTCGCCATAATTCTCACGCTTGGCAGGCGGCTTGGGGATCGCAGAGTGTTACCACCGTTAACTAAGAGGACGCTGCTGCCCGTCTTCCGGTGGTGCTGGATTGCAGTCAGGTCAAAAATAGCCTATAACTATGTTATTCCGGAAATAAGTTATCTCCATTCTGAGTTTCATAATTTTGGCGTGCAAAGATAAAACATATACACACATACCGATCAACTTTCACATTTATAATGTAACCCTGCAGAGCTCTGCAGACTGGTAAATAACTATAGTTACATTAATTTATTGATGTTACAAAATAAATCTCTTATCTTTTCTTTTTTCTTTCTTTCTCTGCGGTTTCGCGCGCTTTACTTTTATATACATTTTCGAACGAAGCAAAAGGAAAAGAAGAATATTGTACATAAATAAATTAAGTTAGTACCTAGAAAGGTGCTACCAATCCATGGCATAAGCTATCTCCATTACAAATTATCAGACGAGATGGCAGTCAAATGCAAGCCTATACCATATTTAAAAAAAATGTTACTCAAATCCGTTGAACCGATACAGCGTTAAAAAATTAAGCGCTCCCACTTTCAAATTTATTTAATAATTGCGACGTGATATGCTGTGATTACTGCAATAATCTTAGTTCAACACAATCAGCATAAATATCATAGCCTGCTGTTTGTAGGCTCATTCCAAGACGCGCCACTTTACGCATGCTACTTATAAAAGCCGTCGTAGCTTAAGGCCACGATATTCCACGTTTCAAGTACATTTTTTAATGCAATCGATCATTAGTCTAACGTTGTATTAGGTAGGGTCACATTTAGCGGAGGAAAAATATGGCGGTTACGTAGATTCGTGCGAGTCAAACTTCGGTTTATGAATTTTTTCTCAGATTACTTGAAAAGTATTAAAATTAAAAAGTTTCAACCAAAGAAAGATCTACATAGCACTATTTTCTTTCAATATATTATTTTGTATGTTATATTATATTACTAGAGGTCCCCCGCGACTACGTCCGCGTGCGGAAGAAATAGGGACCGCTCCCAAAATTTTCCACTTTAAATCATTCCGAGCAAACTCTACCAACTCTACCGACTCTACCGACACGACCGACTCTACCGACACGACCGACTCTACTAATTCCTCCCCCCCCCCTCAACTTCCCTTCCTTTGAATGAACTACCCAAATATCTAACCTAACCTAACCCAACCCCTCCCTCCACCCCAAACCCCACTCCCCCCCCCACTTCCCTTTGAATGAACTACCCATAAACAAATTTTCATCACTATAACTACAAAAACAAAGAACTTTCCATACAACATTCCACCCCCCCTTTCCCCCCTTAAATAGTCCCTGTCAAAAAAAATTTGAAAACCCCATTTTTTATGTTGAATGGACTATTCAAATCAAAATTTTTGTGACTAAAAGTCCAAAAACAAAGGACTTTAATACAATAGTTTCCCCCCTTTTCCTCCCCTTCGAAATCGAAGGGTATCTTGGGTCGAATTTCGAAAAATCCTTTCTAAGTACACCCCTACGCATCAAGACGAATACACCCTCTAAATTTCAAGTCTGTACGACCAGCGGTTTAGGCTGTGCGTTGTCTGTCAGTCATTAAAACAGTCAGTCAGTCACACAAATTCTAATATTAGATTTAGCTTTTTTTGCGTGTGATTGAACTCACAACGTCACTAAATTTGAAGCATTTTTCTCAACGGCTACCATGACATCCTAGAAAGGCTTCTCTTTTAAATTACCACGACTAATAAACCATAAGTCACTTTAAAAACACAGCTTTATGCATTACACGGTTGAAAAAACGCACCATATTTCAAAAGCTTACACAAGTGGCCGTTAATTTGGACTCTATTTTATTTGAGAATATTGGCTATTGTAGCGGAAACAAGTGCATCGCCTCAGGCTAGTGATACCGCTCTTTTATTCCCATGTACCGTGTTACTTACGATTCAGTTAATGTGGAGTGGTTTTCAAACATTTTAAGTATTGCAGAGTAAAGTAGTACTTGATCCATACGATGGATGTATATCGTATGGATTTTTTGAAACGTTTCAATGTATTTCTGAAGGGCTTAAATCTACAGTAGGTACCTACCTACTTACGAGAAATCAGTAAGTAAGTAATTTTTTTTTAAATTTTTAATTTAAATCTGAGCACCGATTTCTTGGTACTTTTTATTGTAGGTATCAAAAAAAACTGATTATGTTCTTATCAGTCTTATCGCTCGAAATGCTTATCATCTATTATGTTGAATATGTTCATTAAATTTGATAACAAGTAGAGAAGGTTTATTCCACGGTTTATAATATGGGACCACCTCTGAAGTATAAATAAAATAAAATATATATTTAGGTACATTAATATATTTATAAAAAAACAGTTATAAGTAGTTATTAGTTATTATCATACTCACCGTTTTTGTATTTGTTTTTACTTGTATAAACGTTTAATTTACATAAAACTGATTTAAAAGTTAAGTTGGCTTTGATTTGAAAGTTTTGATACATGTTGTATGTGGGTGGGTGGGTGTGATTAAATTCCACAAGATTAATAGAAAAATTCGCCCCTGTTCACCTGGGTGCTTTAATTCCAAGGTGTACAAAGGACACCAATAATGTCGAAACATATATGTCAGGTGATATCACCTAAGTGCAATAAGTCCAAGGTGAAATAAAGAGACTTTAACTTCCTCTTTGTTCACCTGTGAATTCACCCAGGTGATCCAAGTGGAATAAACCGCGGAGAAAGGAGAAAGAAATAACTGATAAAGCGAAGAATTTTTTCTGCTAGGTTTCTGTGATTTCCACATCTAACATTTAATTAAGTACAGGTAGCATAATTTCGTGCGCTGCGACAGAGAGCAGAGTGGCGCAGTGGAAGCGTGCTGGGCCCATAACCCAGAGGTCCGTGGATCGAAACCACGCTCTGCTATTAATCTTTTTACGCAGTATTTTTATACATTTCATTGATATTATTTCTTTGTAACCAATATTATTCTCGATTTTCAGTTTTGTGCCTCAGTTTTAGAATTTCCCTTCATATTTTTGTTGGTTCCTCATTACTGAGAAGCGAACCGGCAAGTTGTGTTTGAAAACAAGCGGATAAACATAAACAGAGGACCGCGGGTTTATTTTATCATGGGATATTGATAATTTATAACACGTGCTCTGCGATGCCAATGTTTTTTTAATCGTCTGCTAGCGGCGATATGAGTCGGCCCTTTATTTGTTTTAAAAAACAAAACAGATTATAGTTTTGGGAAATGATTTTTTATCTGTGTGACTGTTTTTATCTAACAAGTGAGATGAAGCTAAGTAAATATATAATAAGCTTTAAAAAAAAATACAACCGACTTCGAATACCTGGATGACATCTTCATATTTTCTAGTAATTTTGATTTTAAAACCAATCTACTGAACCGATTTCGATAAAATGTATATGGGACCCCCTCTAAGTATTACCTAACAAACAAAAAATAATCATCAAAATCAGTTCATAATTGGCGGAGTAATCGCGTAACATACATACAAAAAAAAACATACAGTAGAATTGAGAACCTGCTTTTTAGAAAGTCAGTTGAAAAGACACGAAAATTAGTAAAGTAATGTAGTGTTTATATCCAAGTATGTTTTTGTTAATGTAAAATGGCAACGCTTCAGTAGCCAAGAGATGGCGCCACAATAATGTTGATTGAAAATGAAAGGTTACAGTAATACGTACCTAACTATTTTATTAGATCATTATTTGCAGACAGCTGCCGCGGAAGTGGGCCAAAGGGGGCCAAATGCCCCCCTCCAATTTTAATACCTAGCAAAGAAAGAAAGAAAGAAAGAAAGATATTTTTTTTCTGTGACATCAGTACAAAATAATAATACCGTCATGGAATACTTCCGCGGTCCCTGTTTGCTGAGTAGTCGGCGTAAAATACAAAGATCTAATTAAGATAGAAGATTAAACTGAACTTACTAATAATCAAATGAGCTATCTCTATTCTACTCTTTCTGTCTAGGTAGATGTGATTGGTGTAAACAATCAGTGTTGCAATAGTTGGTTAATTTAATTGTTATTTTTTTAAATATTCTCTTATTGTAAAAAATAAATGCATGCGGTGCTTCCTTTAAAAGATAACACATTTAGCTTAATTAGATTACATGATTATGGTGTTACAATGAATGCAGTTACCCATGTGAAGCCTAAATAAATAAAATAAGATCGTTATGAAGCTGGTTGTATATGTGCAAAAAACTTGCCCGTTCTCCGTTTTGTGGGTCCTGAAATTGTAAGTATCATGTCCGGAGTTCTTAGATTGAAACTAAAGCTATTAAAACCAACCGTACAACAACGAAGCCATCTAGCCTCATAAAGATACTGTTCATTAAAATAATTAAAAATTGATGCGCTAGCAGTGAGAAGTAATTTCTACCATTTAATATTTCAACCCTTCTTGGGGTGGACTAAGGGAAATATTAACTGGCTTTCGACACAGCGATAATGTTTTAGAGTCTAGAGGATTGTAATAAAGGCTTTTACACGGACTTATTAAAATGTGTTAAAAGAAAAGATTTCAATGCAACTGTTGTACCTACGGTCAGTCTTTGGATGGGTGACCGTGAGTGGCATTTATTTCTGAGCGCTACCGTGGGTCGGATGACACGTTAAATTGTTGGTCCCGGTTGTTTGTTCTAGTTTCTATAACAACAACCGTCAGCCATGTCAGAGGCCTTCGGGCGGCACATTAACTCTGACACTAGGGCTGGCCACTCAGCCTATACGAACTTACTTTTTACCTACTATAATTACCTCTAGTGTATTTACGGCTTCCGCTCCATCGTCGTAGATATCTCAAAATGATTAAATGTACTAAATAAAGATTTTTGAAAAGATTTTTTTTACCATATAAATATATTGAAATATGTAAATAGAATTGATTTTAGCTTCTGATTTTTCATTTTCACGTTTTAAAATAAATATTATGCTTTTGTAAATATTCATAATTCACGATATATACTTACGTTATACCTATAACTGTTTAATTTAACAGTTTAAAACTACCAAAAGAAATTATTACACATAAACTGTGCGATATTAACAATTTTTCTTTTCGGTTAATTTATTTGTCATACCTACTCAACTTACCTACCAAAGCTATTGAATTCAATTTACCACGCATAATTTAACATCGAATACTTTCTATACCTTTGCATAATTTATCGTATAACTTAGAAGCTCAATATAAAATACCTAAGTAATATAAATTTAATTTCATATAAATAAATTTCTTTTCACAAATTCTTTGAAATAATTCGCTTAGCTTCGAGTACTTTTGACACATTAGGAACACTTCAGTTTTCTCAGTCGACTACCAGATGCTTGCCTACTACCACTCGCAGTACATTCGATTACCGCGCCGTTCGTTACCGATGGCCACTCCAATATCTTGCACATGCATCCCCCATGCCCTCCACCGCCTTAGGGCTCCGATTAACATAACAAGACCTCCATTACGCACCTAAATACAACCTCAAACTCTCAACAGATCAGTCCGAAATCGAACTCTATTGTAGAGTCATTAGAAATCTCCGACAGCAAGGAAAAGTTGGTCGCTGTTTCGTTACATAGAAAACTAGAATTTGACAGGCGAATGCTTCGTTTGTCAATCGCCATCGATTATTTACGGTTTAGTAGGCGGCCGGGGGCTAATTTGGGGTGCAGTTAGGTATTTTTCGACGCTAACTAGATAACAAGTGGTTTAAAATTGGAATTTGCATGATAATGCGTAGGGTGATGAAGTTGTAGGGTGACGCCTGCTTTGAGTTTGACGCGAGATGTCTGCGCATAATAAGGTGCTCGAGTAGGGCCGTGTCAAAGGCTGCAAGTGTGCCATTCACTTGTATTTACCTTGACAAGGACAGGGTAAATGGAACATCAGGCAAGTTAGCGCTCAAAATCAATCCACGTTTGAACTCTAAATCGTCTGCCACCTGCCTCGCCTTATATTTAGATAATAATAAAAAACCCTGTTCAATAATTTCAAGTTACAGTCGCACAGGTGTATTTATTGCTTCAGCGTGAGTAGAGTTGTCAAACTTGTTGGATTTTTTTGGTTGTGGTTAGTAGAGATTTTCACAATTGACGCTAATTTAAATGATTAGACAAACTATGATGACATATCCTTAATTTGAGATCTTTGAGTGTTGTGGTGGTTTTGCTGACCAGCACTACAAAAGGCAGAGCCTGCGTCTCAAGAGCCAGCATGTTCCTTCTAGCACCTACAACTTATTTTTGACGATCTCACTGGTAGAGCGTCTACTTTAAATCCGCAAGTGAATTGTTTCGCTGTTAGCTGAGTGCTAACTGCTAAGGCACATCTAACACAGGGAATGCTAGTATTGAGCTATAAGTGTGAAAAGTTATTTTTTAATGTTTTCTTTACTTTTTCTATCTATGTCCTATAAAGAAAAAGGATTTCTTATTTTTCAAAAGATAACCATAAATATCGCTGGTCGAGCCAGGGCCCTCGTAGATCGGCTCACGGATGTTGCATAGCAGCTGCAAGAGAGAATGTTTATACTCATCAGTGAGATAATGAGAAATCAGCATCCTGACGTCGTGGATAGATGCTGTGAACGATGGTGATAAAAGTAAGTTCCCTAAAATATGTGATTGATTCAGGCGTTACTTTGCGGAAGTCCATTGTTACCAAAATTTGTTTTAATTTCTAGTGTTTTTCCGCTGTAATATCGTTTCGAGTACTTATAGAATGAAGGAAGTACTTCTAAAGGATTAAGGGTGATATAATTATTTATGTTTTATTACTTATTGGTCATATTATTTTTGTATGTTAATAATTATTATCAATTTACAGGTTGATCATCATTATTTTGTTTCAGGAAAATATTACATTGAAACAGCTTAAAATCATTATTTGTTTTCAGAATTTATTAATAAATTGCTTTCAGGTTTAATTGACATTTTGTTTCAGGTTTAATTATTATTTTGTTTCACGTTAGGTTCAATTTCAATTAAAGTTGATAGTTACAGTAGATTTTAGTGTGTCCCTTCATCCTATAAGTACTCGAAACGATATTACAGCGGAAAAACACTAGATATTAAAACAAATTTTGGTAAGTTCCCTAAAGGTGAGTCCTAGACTTAGAGTAAATTTAATGTGCTGCCCGAATGCCTCGACTTAGTTTGACCGGGAAAACATCCGGGACCGACAATTGAATGTGTCATCCAACACACGCTAGAGCTCATTTGTGCCTCCGATCCGATGACTTACCGCATCGCTTAATTTTCGTGATCTTATGTAAACATCTAGAAGAATTACGGAACGAGCGCTACCGCTGTAGATGAACCTTGAACATTCTTACAGCGAGCATATTTCATTACTTACTGCGACTATTTCCAAGCAGGCAATATTTCAAAGGCCGCAGGCGGAAAACAATGCGTAACTGGAACTAGGACAAGTCACGTACGGTGACGCATACCGCGTGCCATTCCGACGGCACTGCACTGTATCTTACACTGCTGGGTATTCTGGGACTGTATGGAAATTACATACTTTGGAGTTTGTCTGCCGAAATACAGGTTTAACACCTAGCTCGGCAGCAGACACTCATATTTACTTTGTATACTAGTTAAATAATGTTAGCCTTAGTAACAACTACTTGAATTTTTTAACTATTGTTCTACTGTTAACTGTCCATCTCACATTAAGAAATTACAAAGAAAGGAAACCTATTTAAGTAAATAAAACATGTAATACTAATAACCTGTAATAGGCTAAGCTTAGACAAATATATATATTATTATTATTATTTATTAGAGGACAAGGTTTACGGCCTTACTTAAAACACCACTTTCAATTAAATTAGTATTTTGCGCACTGCCTTTTTTGTTTTTGGGACCTGGGTGTGTCCTAAAACTGCATCTAGAACCACCGATGGACTGGCTGAAGCGTCCTCTCGGTTAACGGTGGTGAGCATTCTGCGATCCCCAAGTCGCACGCGAAGTGTGGAGATTAATTAAAATAAGGTAATTCCCTCCGCTATTAAGAGGAATGCCTTCATCTAGCAGTGGAAGTCTTCAGGCTGTTGATAACTGTATTTTTCAAAACTAAAAAAAGAAATCCGTAATACATTTTGTTTTAAGCCAAAAACAAAAAAAAAACATGTTTGTTTCAAAATTGTATTTATAGAAGATTTTTGGTGTATAATAAAGATTACTGTAAGTAGGTACCTACGCAAGATTTTCTTTGTAAATCTTATCCGACGAAGACCTTATATACCACAGTACGTATATACCACAGAAAAGCGAAGGGCCCTACTCTTCTCTCTTCAGTGTATATACCTACATACAATATATTACAATGTGTAACAAAAAGGTTCAACAAATACTGAAGGGTATGTATGTACTCATCGTTATGAACAATTTTTACTATGGAGCCAACCCTGAAATTACGAAAAAATATCAGCTGTTCCATACTAAAAGTTCATTGACCTTCAACAAAATGTACGGAACAGCTGATATTTTTTTCGCGATTTCAAGGTTGACCCCATAGTAAAAGTTATTTATAATGATGAGTACATACATACTCTTCCGTATTGTTGAACCTTTTTGTTACACGTTGTATATTACATGGTGAGTAAAGTTCCAGTATACGACATGCTTTTACCTTTATTCCTATTTCTTGACTATTGCAGACCTAAATACCCAAATAACTTTTCTATGAAAAGTGGATCATTTCAGTATTTTAATAAAGCATGGCATTCATGGCTCATGGCATTCCGTCGCCATCGCTCGCGGCGCAGAATGGCGCGTCATGGCGGACGTGACGACGCGGGGGCGTCTGGAGATTATCTATCTCTTTGGTGATTCCTGAATATTTCATAAAAAAAATATTATATAACATGGGGGTCATAGTATAATAGGTCCTCCCGTTTTAGCGGGAACGTGAAATAACATGTCGCTGTATTGTATTTTTTTCCAATACTTACTTGTGTTTATTTATTTATTAAGTGGCGAATTACGTGCTCGAGTGTGGCCGAGTGTGGTGATATTATGGTGAAACATGTCTTTTCGTGATGTTTTCTCCGTAAAAGTTTCTAGTAAAGTCCCACAGCTTTACTAGGGTATCACTGAGACTTGACCGTGACGGGTTTGTATGACTGACTGTGATTTAATGGTAATTAGATCTGATTCTTTTAAAAACTTGACGAGATGCCCGTAGTGCTATGCCAAATTATTTTATTTTAGGAAGTGACAAAGGAAGTGACAGTGAGTGAACAGAGTTTACAATTAGGGAACAAGTCTGCTTTAGGACGACTAAGATTGAATAAGGCGTTAATTAGAACTTTTCGTCAAAATCAAGTAAAGAATTTTAAAACTGCAACAAAACCTTTTTACAAGACCCTGCTACCAGTTTTTTATCTTCTAAAAATCTTATTAAATACTTTTTTTTGCTTCATTTATTGCGGAGCTTGAGTCGTTCAGCGACTATGTCCGTTCCATCATGTCCATTCAGTTGATAACGCCTACTTAAAAATATCACAACAAATATAATAACACATAATACGCTTTTAAAAAAAAATACAACCGACTTCAACTTCGAATACCTGGATGACATCTTCATATTTTCTAGTAATTCTGTTTTAAAAACCAAACTACTGAACGGATTTCGATAAAATTTATATGGGACCACCACTGAAGTACCACCAAATAAAAAAATAATCATCAAAATCAGTTTATAATTGGCGAAGTAATAACATACATAACAAAAAACATACATTCGAATTGAGAGCCTCCTTTTTTGAAGTCGGTTGAAAATAGTGTTGTGCCGCACCACTAAGCAGAGCGTACAAAAAACTTTTAATCACGCCGACATCGAGAAAATTGAAGCCTATTCGATACTTAAATTATGAAAAGGTTTACAATTTCATTAATACTGGACTTACCTCTTACTGCATTTGGATTAATAAAGTTCATTCACATTCGGTTATAGCTGCATCACTGCTTTTTTAAAATTTGCAATAGAAAAACTTTTTTTTATTGTCACTCGTTACCCGCAGTCATAAGCTAAACATAACTACTTAATTTTAAATGATAAAGTGCCTAAACTAATACAATGCAAAGCTTGGCAAACTCAATAATTAATTTCGAGAATTCAGATCTAAACAAAGATAGAAAAATATTAGATTTGTTTACATACTTACGATGAAGCACGCAATTGCCCCCTCTCTCTCTCTCACCCTCTGCCATCTCCCTCGCACGTTGACAGATCGAAAAAGCACGTGACACGTCACTCGTCATCGCTTATCGTTTTCCGTCATAACTCGAAACGAACCTTCTCGGTCACGCGCCTTTTTCAACGTCATTGCAAAATTAAAAAGTTATCAGTTTATTTTTAATGTTGCCAGACGGCGCGAAAGCAGCGAGTTGGCTGAAAGACGTGGCCGCACTGGCTGAATGGAGCGTACTCTCGCTCGTTCAACTAAATTTTCAATTCAAACAGGGTCTTTATAAGGGTAGTGACGCTTTACAAAATTTACATATCGACGTAATAAACCAACGCGGGTGTCTGATTTGAATTCCGAGAGAGTTTTACATTGAGAATTTTCTGTTTCCGTTCTATTTTTAAGTAATATTTTTATGAGAGTTTTTTTGATTTTAATTATTTATTTATAGAGAACATGAGTAAAGGGTATTTTTTTTAGTATCATAAACTATTTATTTTTTTAATCTACCTCCAATAGAGTACCTCCTGCGAAAAGGTTTGCCTGTGGAACCTCCACTTACCAACCTTTTCGCAGGTGGTGCCAGCGGTGGTCCGGACGTGGCAAAATCAAGATTACTTATATCTATCTGCTCTTGATGAGGGCGTTGTGGATAATCTAGTCCAAGGAATAATACTGGGTACTGTGCCTTGTTTTCAGAATCTATGCAGCTGTTGAAGGCCTGAAAAAAGATTTGTAGCTTAGATAGTTGTTTACATTTTATGTTGGACATAGCTTAAATTAGCAAGGCAAAAGATTGTTGTACAAACCAGTATTTAATTATGCAGTTTCTTCCTGGTAATCCGAGTCTAATAAGAGAAAAAAAAACAATTGTAGAAAAAAGCCAACAAAATGTATGAGATTGACAGTTGATTATGGCCGCATCGACGATGCGCCACCTAGCGGAAAAAATCACAGTGCGGATCCGCATTCAAACCCCCTCACATTTAGCATAGAATTAGCATTAACATAAACTATACAATTTCAAACATTTTCTGTTCAATCAGCTGCTGGTGTCCAAAGCGTAACAAAGATTTAGTTGTTTTTTTGGGAAAGAACAATAAAGAACATTTTGTGTGACATGTTTTGCTAGAAGTACCGATTGAATATATTGAGACTATAACGCCTATTTCTTGAGACTACAACGCTTATTTCTTGAGACTACAACGCCTATTTCTTGAGACTACAACGCCTATTTCCTCATTATTTCAGGACTTAACTAAAAGAAAACTATGAATAATTAGGTTTAAGTACAAAAATCAATTAAAGAGAAGAAAAACCCCATTAATAATACTATACGCTTTAAAAAAAAACTTAAAACCGACTCTAATTTCGAATACCTGGATGACATCTACATATTTTCTAGTAATTTTGATTTAAAAATCAAACAACTAAATAGATTTCGATAAAATGTATACGGGACCACCTCTGAAGTATTGGATTGTGGCCCATGACTGGATGGTACATTAGATGTCAAACTAACCGTGATTATGTATATGTATGTATAGATATGTATGCTAGATTGATGTTGCACCTAATTTAGACCACTATGAATCTCGTTTAGGCCTCTTATCTGATGTAATCTTGTAAAATTTTCACTTTTTTATCTGTGGAAAAGCGTGGTGTAATTATTTGAAAGAAGAAGAAAAAAACGATTATTTTTAATTGAAAGTAAAACGTCTGTATAGTTTTGCGCTAATTAGCGTTTAACAGTTGTATTTATAAGCTAATAATTGTTAATTATAATCATGACCTGGTATTAGTAGCGGTTATTAAGTAGCAAGATTACTATTCATTATACTTACATAACTGTTTATGTTTATTCATGCATTATGCTTGATTTATGTGATAAGTTTTTGTTCTGAAACTGATATCAGACAATTAGATAAGAGTGATTTAAATTGTAAATTTTGCCTATTTTAACTCTGACAATTATTTTTCATTTCGGTGATTTTAATTATAACGTTAAATGTTTTACATGTGTGTGTTACAGTTGTAAGTCAACAAAATAAGAATAGTAGTCTGTAATCGCGATGAAAATCTCTTAAATGAGATGTTTTTGAATCGATAAATGAAAATGACGCGTACTTTTACTATTTTATCGAATTTCGAAAGTGATGGTTGTCACTTTCGAAATTCGAATTCAAAATTTAAATTGAGACACGAATTACGAAAGACAAGCGGTGATCAGGGCCCACGTTCGCGGCCAATATCGATTTTTCCGCCCCCAACTTTGTTGACAAAGGCTGGTTCTTAAGCCAAATGAGATGCACCCCAAAGAATATTATGGGCAGACATCGCTCCACTATCGGTAGATATATTGTTGTGCGCGCAGATATCTGCACGAGCTCATATTGGCTCTTTATTGATCTTTTAACCGTAGTTCGGCGAGGGTTTATTAAACTGTTTGTTGCATACTGGGTCGTTGCAAGGTAGCGGCGTCGGTCCTTCTAAATTGGCAGCGCTCGAAGCGTATAGCTTGACTACGTTTTCCCGAAACATGAACGAAGTTAAGCAAAGCACGATTTAGTCAAGTGGCATTTACAAGTGAGCACCATGGGTCGGATGACACGTCAAAAAAATGTCGGCCCTGATTGTTTGTCAATTAACAGCAACTGTAAAGCAATAGCAGAAGCATTCGGACGGTATAGTAAATCTGACACTAGGGGATGGCTACGTCTGTGATCTTACTTTTAGTACTAAACAATTTTTGGTATTTTATTTGTAGTGTGAAGTAACGCTATTCCTGTGATAATATTTCTGTCACCTATCTCTTCTATTTATATTGACAAAACTCAGAGCGACGCGGTAAGAAAAAATATCGCATGCTCGAGAATATAGAGTAAAAGGTTTAACTATAAAAATGATCTACGTATTTCTAATATTGCAAATATTATGGGCTAGTTTATGAATAGCAAGCTGATGACTAAATAATAAATTTCGTGCATTTGCTTGTTAGATGGTGCTCACGAAAATTTCTCCTGTACCAGCCTTTTATATCCTCCTGCTTTTTAACTACTCTTGGTGTATTTTTTTTAAATTGTGTGTAGGCCTGCAGTTGACTACCATCTTGTCTGATGTTAAGCGAAGATGCAGTCTACGATGGAGCACGCTTGCCTAGAAGAAACCGATTCATCATACATATATTCAACATTATTACATACGACATTCATATATACCGGGTGTTAGTTTGAACACCGTTATCCTTCTAGGATATCATTGTACTCATCATTATGAACAACTTTTACTATGGGGCCAACCCTGAAATCTCGAAAAAAAATATAGGTGTTCCATACATTTTGTCCAAGATCGATGAACCTTTTTGTTTGGAACAGCTGTTTTTTTTCATGATTTCAGGGTTGACCCCATACTAAAAGTTGTTCATAATGATGAGTACAATGATATCCTAGAAGGATAACGGTGTTCAAACTAACACCCTGTATATATTCTATTGATGTCGCCATATTCCAACGCTGGCTCTGCGCTGGTTGGCGAATTCTCATAATCCTTTGAATTTTTCTCCGGACTTGAACAAGATTCCACACGATGTTTACCTTCACTGAAAAACCAATAATTTACAAAATATTTACCAAAACCCTTTATCCACAATTCTAACAAAAAAATCATAACTAGCTACGAAAAAATATATTATCTTTGCTGTTTCATAACCAGTTATAAAACAAGACTCTATTTTTCCGTTTCCATTATTTACTTATTTATGTCAAATAAAACCTAAAATTGATTTGTACGCTAATAAAAAAAACTCAATAGAGTTTGCAACTTTGCAAGGAAATTAATTTAATCCAAATTTAATTAATTTCCAGTCGTATAAAGTTTTAAGTAAGTAGGTGCAGGACGGTAAACATTGTTAAACATCCATCGCTTAATCGGCTCGCAATGAAGCGCGTAGTTCCCACACCGAGCAGCGAGCAGTCTATAAATAATGTTTATCTTTATTTATTTACGTGTCAACGAATACATTCCCATAATGCATCATTTGATCCGTCGCATGCAAAACATTCGGGAGCATTCAGCATGTCCCTTCATGCAAATTCAACGAAAACAAGGGCGTGCGTAATGCTCTTAATGCCTAAAACGCCATTAATATTTGAAAAACAACTGCAGATGAAAAATATTCAAATCTGGCTGTTGAGCCTTTGGAGTGATTGGTTGATCTGGGAAGCGTGTATCGTGGGCACGTGATTTACAGAGAAAAAAACTAGAGTAACTGAAGATTTTCTTTTGTTTCAACCGACATAAAAAAGGAGGTTATCATTAGGATGAGTTAAGAGTAATCAAATGTTACAATAGCTGTCGGACGAGACGCGAGTAGAAAATATACCAAGGGTGAGACGTCATAGGACGCATGAGGAACAATCCATCAATTCGACTGTAGGTTTTTTTTGTATGTTACGCGATTAGTCCGCCAATTATGAATTAATTATGATGATTTTTTTTTGTTTGGTAGGTCATATTTCAGAGGTGGTCCCATACAAATTTTATCGAAAACGGTTCAGTAGGTAGTTTGGTTTTTAAATCAAAATGACTGGAAAATTTTAGATTTCATCCAGGTCGTAATTGAAGTCGGTTGCTTTTTTTTTTCAAAAAGTATTATGATCAAACTAATCACGTACCTACTGTTTTATGTCCAGCAAATTTACTTCTCATGGATTTTGCCTTAAGGTCCTACGCACATTATGATACAAATAAATAAATAAATAAATATCGCAGGACATTTTTCACACAGCGCCATCTAGCCCCAAACTAAGCAAAGCTTGTAATATGGAAACTAGATAGCTGATAGAATACTTATATACATTTTTTTTTTGTAAATACATACTTATAATACATACTACACCCAGACACAGAACAAACATTTATGTTCGTCACATAAATGTTTGCCCTTGGTGGGGATCGAACCCACGCCCTACAGCTCAGAAGGCAGACACACTACCGCTGAGCTATATGGCATACAGACGACAAATACCTATCCTATGTGAGTATCGAAGACTAATCGCGACCAAGTAACGCAGAATCATGCTCTTACAGAGTGACTCGCATATTCTACCGGTATTGAGTGCTAGTCACTAGTACAAATGTATGTGCGTCTATACAAATGTGTATTATGTCTATACAAACGTATGGGCCTAAGAAATGCATATTTTTGTAATGTTACAAACTAGTTCATCATCATCATCATCACCAGCCCGGAGATGTCCACTGCTGAACAAAGGCCCACTGACCGATATACCGCCACACTGTACGACAACCTGCCATTTGTATCCATCGGTTGCCCGCGACTTTCACAATGTCGTCGGTCCATCAAGTGGGAGTCCTTCCTACGCTGTGTCTTCCAGTATGTGGTTACCACGCAAGAATCTTTCTTCCCCATCGATTATCAGTTCTTTGAGTGATGTGACCTGCCCATGCCTATTGCTTCTTCAACTTGCAAACCCTGAGAGCTATGTCGGTGGCTTTGGCTCTTTGGCAAATATCCTCGTTCCGGATTTTATCGCGCAAAGTAACTCCGAGCATAAATCTCTCCATTGCCCGTTACAAATTCGTTATTTTGAAGCAATTAAAAAGGTAGGCATTTATAGAAAAACGATAAACAACCTTACTTACCTTAAGATACTGGATTTAAATGACACCAATAACAGTTTAGGTTTTCGCGTTTTAAAAGGTCCAAAAAAACGAAACCCAACCGTGCCTGCTTTGGTCCGTCACGCCGGTGTCCGCGGCCGATTAAAATCTATTAGTGCAGCGAAGGGGAGCGGAATTAACATTCACATCACGCGCGCGTCCTATACGCAAACGCGTAATCTTTTTATCGCGCGTCTGGCCGTGCTGCCGCGGACAATGCATCGATATCGATGTTCGGTTATTACGCCCATCACTAGAATTAATACGCTTTCCTAATAAGTGTTGTTTGGCATTACTGTACTGTATAAAATTGTCATTTTATAAATTGCTACTAGTTAGTGAAAAAAATACTTGAATTCGGTTTTGGTTATGATGTCTAGGTAATACGCAATGCACAAAATGGTGATTGAATCTTAGTAAAGGTACTGGAATACTTGCACTGTTTTTATAAGTTTAACATGCAAGTATGATTACTGTGCTGTATGATGCTGTGATTTATCTCTCGTTTAAAAACAGCTGATGAACTTTTTATTATGCTATATTAGGTATTATAGCTGAAGTGATATTAACTTTCATACACGAACTAATAAATAGTAATTGTAGTGGTTGGGCTCTATTGCTGAGTCTATCTGGGAAAGTATCACAACTTTGCTAGTTATTCAACCGCCAAGCAGTAGTGTGCAAGTATTAATGTGTTTCAGTTTGAAGGGCATTGTTACCACAGAAGTTACTGGGCATAAAGAGATTTCACGTCTAATATCTCAGGGTGACGAGCGCAGTGTAGTGAGGCGCAGGGTTATGTTCGCAAGTTCACAATTCTGGCCTGCTACTGTTATGGGCAGGCGTCACGCTTACCACCAGGCGAACGTCTAGCCCGTCTTGTCATACAACAACAAAAACTATTATTAATATTTATTATTTTGAGCCTGTATTGTCCCACTGCTGGGCAAAGGCCCCTTCCCTTCCCTCCATAAAACTATAATATAATTTAAAAAATGTATTACGATCTTGTAGAAAACTACCTTAGTTTAACCACTAAGTTGTTAACGGATCTGAAATCTAATTGAAACTTCATATTAAAGAACTTCAGCGTTTCAGTTATCTTCTGCTAGTAGGCTTGTAATTAATAGACCTTCGTCATGAACTCTCTACAACACCAGCTAGGTATACTTACCTGAACTCGTGAATTGCCTCCAAACTAAAATTACCTAAGTTTCAGCTGGAGTAATTCCAATTACGACTCGGAACTTGAATCTAGATTATGTTTTGATCTATTCTAGATATTCTGGAAGTTTTAGATCTGCGACCCTATTATAACAAAACGCTGCAATCTGTAAAAAGTTAATTTTAACGAATGGACTCAAAATGTTATCTCGTAGTGATAAATAAATGTACCTACATAATAAGTACTTAAAAATATTACATAAAATTTACCAATTTTCATTATAACATCGTTTGATTATCGGCTCAGTTTAGTGAGAAAGTATTTAACTGAAGTGGTTTCTACTAATTATTGTCTTAGGTTTGTATCTGGGATTCATCATCATCATAATCAGCCTATAATAGTTCACTGCTGGACATAGGTCTCTTCCAAGGCACGCCATTCAGGCCGATCTTCAGATATCCGCTTCCAACTACTGCTAGCTGTCGTATATAGTCACATCAAAAGCCGGAAGACGTCCACTGCTGGACGAAGACCTCTCCCATAAAGGGAGGTGTTGCCATAATTCCCACGCTTGGCAGGCGGCTTGGGGATTGCAGAATGGTTACCACCGTTAACTGAGAGGACGCTGCTGCCCGTCCTCCGGTGGTTCTGGATGCAGTTTTAGGACATACCCAGGTCCAATATAGTCATGTATATAGTTATGTAGTGTGGTCGTATAGTCACTTCATCTTATTTCAGGGCGTCCTATGCTAAGTTTTCTGATTCGTGGTCTCCATTCTAGAACACGTCTACCCCAGAGATTATCGGTTCTGCGACAGATATGACCAGCCGACTAGCTGCCATTTCAGCTTACTTAATACGTTGAGCTATGTCGGTAACTTTCTCTGTTCTCTGGCAAATTACTTTGTTCCAGATACGATCCCTTAGAGAAACACCGAGTACAGTATCCGGGATTACTAACGTTTAATTAACGTTCACATTTCACTCGTTGCAAAAGGTCATCGGAAGTGATTGAAACTATAGTCAAGCATCTCACTCAATTACCACTCAATAAAAAGTGAGTTATCCCATAATTATAGTTATAATGAAAAGAGAAAGTATTTATTTGGAATGAATTCGTAATCTCTTTCATCTGTTCATATGCCACTTGTATCGTAGAGAAATTCTGTTATATGATGAGGATCAAGAGATTTTCTCTATTAGCGCTCATTCGGCCGTAACATGACTACATCCAGGAGATGGCTTTATGTACTTACTTCGTGTTATGTTATAGACGGAACTAAGTTAAAGACCAGGCGTTTATACTTGGCGGAGTGTGAGAACGCTTTTACAGATTACGACTTTTCAATTTGCGCATTGCCAAAAACACAGAAACTTGACTCATACACAATAGCAATATAACCCTTATTCATATCAAATTACGGAAATTCAGACAAAAAAATTACTGACTTAAATTTTTAGTAATTCAAACTTTACTCAACACTTTCAACCACACCTAAATAATAAAAAAAACAAATTTTCTCTATACCAGACCACCTTGAAATTGCAAAAGGCGACAGATATACTATGAGTATATGATGAGACGATTTGGTCCTAAGTGCATGTCCTAAAACTGCACCTGAGTCTGGAGATCGCAGAATGCTCACCACTGTTAACCGAGAGGACGCTGCGAACCACCGGAGTACGGGCAGCAGCGTCCTCTCGGTTAACGGTGGTGAGCAATCTGCGATCTCCTAGCCGCCTGCCAAGCGTGGTTCTATTAATGGGGAGGCCTTCGTCCAGCAGTGGACGTTTACTGGCTTATGATGGTGGTGAAGACAATTTGAAATTCGTGGCAGGCTTCGAAACACACTATATACATTTGTGTGGTCTAATCTGTCAGTCGGTTTCGGGTCACCGTAGAGCGAGAGTCAAGAATGTTAGGCAAGTTTCAATACTGCCGTTTATCTATGATTCTTTGACAATAAAAGTGTTGATATTAAACTGTGGTAACATTTCAATTATTATAACTAAAGCTTTTTAAAGTTTTTTTTTCAAGCCACCAACCTTCTAAGAAGAAAACTATTCACATCTTTCCTTTTCCACAATAAGTAAACTTTATTTGTGTTCCCTTTGTCTATTAGTCGTGTCGTGACATATAAAAACCTCAAAAGTTGTCGCGGCAGGTTCAAATAGAATAACTTAGAACCGAAAACTCGATTAGTTTCGGAGAGTCGACGCGTGTTTGCCGGTACCCTCTATATCAGTACTAGGTACATACTTACTCCTACTCGGTACCTACTGGTACATACTTGGGAACTCCCGTAGTTTGATAGAAAGTTGGTACTCGACTCCGTAGTCAGGTATTTGTTTGTATTTCGTCGCAGCACTCAACGTTTAGTTGAGAAGTTTGATACTTTGGTTTATTAATAGGATTAGATTAGTTAATTCTATCAGAATTAGATATACCTTGAACTGTATGGAAAGAGCTGTGCTCGGTTTTGGGGATTCGCTAGTCACTGACATAGCTCAGCGTGTTAGCTAGCAAGCTGATTTGGTAGGTCATATCTAGTTTACTATTTTACTTTAATATATAAGAAAACTTAAATAAACAAAAAAAATATATTAAATGTTAGTAGGTATATGTAGGTATACTAACTATTTACTTGTTTAATGTCTGTAATCATAAAATGAATGTAATGGTTATGGAAGAGCGGGACTTTCTGTTACAAGTATTTTATACTTACTAGAAGGTCCCAACCTACTTTTTGAAGCGTAATCTTGGTTACAGAAATAAAAACATTTTCATTTTCATATCTGATAACCGTTGGGGCACATGTGTTCTAGAGTGGAGACCACAAACTGAGAAACGTAGCATAGGACGCCCCATGACTCGATGGAGTGACTATATACGTAAAGAAGCTGGCAGTGGCTAGAAGCGGAAAAATAGGTCAGGCTGAGTAGCTTGCCTTCCAAGAGGCCTGGGTTCAGCTGCAGTGGACTTCGATGGTCTAATTGTAACCCATAGAATGTCATCCATAAAAAAAGCCGTAAGTAAATATTTTTAGATTCAACTGTTTCGAATGTCAGTCCCAAATGTAACATGAACGCTGACGACATACTAACAGTGTATAAAAGCATATATAACAGAGTAGGTGTGTACCACCCCCGTAAGGTCATCTGGCAGGGCGTGCCATACGAGCGCATCCGGCGGAAGTCGCGGCCAGCGCGGCCGGCCCTTCCTTCCTGCTGAAAATGTTCGCCGGACTCCGTGATATATGGCGGTAGCCTATACATACATATTCGTACATACTTACTTATACTTACTCTGTATGGAGGATAGACTGAATACAACAACAACAATAAATACATATTAAAAAAATATACCGGCCATAACACATAAACAAGGCCCAGTACCCAGTATTTTTCCTTGGACTAGATTTCTAGGACTAGACTAGTACTGGTACAGTAGAGAGGCAAAGCGTACTGTACCTAATGATACATCAAGAATACTTTTGTTGTCGACGAACTGATAATCGATGGGGTAGAAAGATTCTTGAATGGCGCCCGCGAACCGGAAGACGCAGCGGGCCGACGACATTGTAAAAGTCGCGGGAAACCGGTGGATGCAAATGGCAGGTTGCCGTACAGTGTGGCGGTCTAAGGTCTAAGGATGCCTTCGTTCAGCAGTGGACGTCGTCGGGCTGATTGTTTGTGTACTTTTGATGTTATGGTAGAGCACTAGAGTCTTACCACAACCTGAGAAACATTTTCAACAGTCAAAAAAGGAGTTTTCAGTTATATATGACAGTATTTACGTGAAATATTGTTTTATGTTTCACTGTTTATAAGCCTTTCGTGACCTCGGTAATACGGCTTCAACGGAAGACCAGCGCTGTTTGTTAAACAGCATTATGCTGGTTGAGGCCCTTTTTGTGACATCACTCAAGAATCTGTAAATGTATCAATGGTTGTATTATTATTTTATACTGATGTCACAGAATAAATTATTTTCTTTCTTTCTTTCTTTCAATTCGACATTACGTTTTTTTGTATGTTTGGCGATTACTCCACCAATTATAAATTGATTTGGTGTATTATGTTTGGATTCCAAGGCCTGCTCTCACTTTTTAATTTTTAATTATATTTCCGGTCTGAGCCCTACCTACTTAATTATCGATACCGGTCGGATCCTAGTCATGTTTTTTTTGCTTGTTATGGTATGTACTTCAGAAGTGGTACCATATAATTTTTATCGAAATCGCTTCAGTAGTTTGATTTTTAAATGAAATTATCTGGAAAACAGATGTTATCCATGTACCTAAACAAAATTGAAGTCGGTTTTTTTAGGCAAAAAGTACTTGTTTTGTAATTATGTTTAGTCACTTGGGTCTATACCACAACCTGAGATATATTATTGATTACTACTTGACTTCTTGAAGGTATAAGATTAAGGTTGTAGGCATAAGATTAAAATTAATTAGGTATAATTAAGTATAAATGATTTAAACCTATTTTTTTATGGTAAGTAATTATAAAGAGTGGGTTTAAAATAAAAATCCGAAACATCTTAGCCACATAAATAAAATTTCGTAAACCTTGACGTTGTATAACTCTAACGGCAGAGATAACGCTAATTAATATTATTTATTATATGAGAAAAGCACCTTTACGATTTTTTGTGTGTATGTTTGTTTCGGTCCATGAATTTTGACGATTTTGCAGTGAGATGTAATTGTTAGATAACAGGTATGGCTGCACCGCTCTGTTGCCGACGCCGCGACGGCGCGGCTGTGTGGACCAAGGTTTCGTTTCTACCATCATTTCGTTTCTTTACTGCCATTTTAAATGGTGGTATTAAAATGTGACTTAACTAGGCTGTCGTTAATTAAACTAAATAATTATACGGACGGGTTCATAAAATGCTAATGTAGGTTTTTGGGTTTTATTTAGCGTTATAACAAATTAATTAATACAAAGTCGTATGATTCCAAAATTATGAAGTGCATATTAGGTTAGTTTCTAACTAGTGATACGTACCACAAGTACATCATAAAAAAATATAACAACCGATTTCAATTGTTGTTTACCTAGATGACATATTTTTTACAGTTATTTTGATTATAAACTAAACTACTGAATCGATTTTGATGAAATGTCTATGGGACCAACATCAACAGTCAAATTGCGAACCTCCTTTTTTGAAGTCGGTTGGAAACAGTCACATTGTGAGTATTGTGAGTCGTCAGGCAGCTTTTTTGCCACCGTGTCACACACAGTGTTACTTGTTGAAATTAATATCTTCAAGAATGAAAGGTTCTAAGCTTGGGTACTAAATTGAAAAGGGTTCATTGTATTCATCATTATGAAGAGTCGCAAAAAGTCAGCTGTCCCATACATTTTGTCAAGAGCCGATGTTCTAAGAAACTGCTTTTGTTTTTATAATTTCTGGGTAATTCTCTTAAAATTTGTACACAATGATGAATACAATGGTCTTAGTACATCTCAAGGCTATAACCCTGTACAATTGTTTTTTGTAATTTACTGTGCACTGATATCCTGCTTTCCCACGAAAAACAAACCGATCGATGGTATGTCGGTCAGATTACCGATGTCAACAAGTGAGCCAATAAGGCGCTTATCAATCTCCACTGACCCCACCCTCGCTGTTTAAGGGCAAGTTTGGCCGCTCACACACCCTTAAGAAACTAGTGGACTTTAGGGTAAACTGAAGTTTCAAGATGGAAGAATCGAAAGAATAATCTCAAACAAGCGCTGTGAATGTTGTCATATTTTGAAATAATTCATGTCATTTATGTACTCGTTACGAGCTCGGGAGTTTCCCGTTTTTTATAAAATAGTGTTTATTATCAATTCGTTTTCCCGTGACTTATACTGTGCTGCTATGTTTTTTAAATGGATATCTTTTAGCGCAGTTAATGCGAACTACAAAACAAACATCGTCATCACAGCCTTCTCTATAAACGTCTTAGTACATATGACTATTCTCTTTGACCCGTGAATTTAAAAATATCTTCTATACATTTTACCTCCGAACGACCATAATGATTACCAACCAATTCACCAAGTGAGAAAGTAATGATTTAACTTCAATAAAAGTTCGGACCAAACTTTGATGTTCTTAGATAACTATTTAAGAACAGAGTTTAACATCATCCACTGGTATTAAACCTAGAATGTATAAATGGAAAACCTATGAGTAAATTTACCTCTATTAAAGATCCTTTTAGACTTTATCAGATCTGTTTTCCATCCACCCTTGATATCACAGCAATTGACCGCTACGCCTTCGCCCCCTGACTCCGGAGTCCTCAAACACCCGTAAAGGATAAAAATGTCCTCCGAGGGCGATGAGGCGATAGGAAGAGCCAGTGTTAAGCACACTATTTAACAAAGATTTAGCTGAGTGTGGGAATTGAGAAGAAAGGGAGAAAAACAAAAGAAGGTAGAAACGCGACCGCAGCTTAGTCCGGGATCAAATCCCATTAGGTTGCTAATTTCTAAATTACCCTAACAGGTCAAAGGTTATAGTAGATAAGCAAAAAACGTGTGATTTTTATAACAAATACAATACGTGTAATAACAAATAATAAAAAAAATACACGTGCAAGTCGTGATACTCTAAAAAATATTTTATTTTTATTTTTTAATAAACATTTAAGTGACGAGACGAGCAAGACGTTCGCCTGGTGGTAAGCGTCACGCTTGCCACTAACAGTAGCATTGCCAGAATTGTGAACTTGCGAACACAATCCTGCGCTGCACTGCACTGCGCTCGTCACCCTGAGATATTAGATGTTAAATCTCTTCATACCCAGTAATTTCTCTGGTAACATTGCCCTTCAAACCGGAACACAGTAATGCTTGCACACTACTGCTTGGCGATTGAATAACTGGCAATGGTGTCAAAGTAAACTTTAAGTATTTTTTTTGGTGATCGCCATCATAAAAAATAATAACTATAGGTAATCAAAATGGTATGGAAGTAAGAAACCCTCGGTGTACGATCAGAGTCCACTACGCAGAAACCAAGCATGCATGACTAACTCAGTGGCTCTAGCTCTAGCTAGGTAACTCAGATCTTTGTGCAGGTCTGAATTATGCTGGTGGTGGCTTGGGAATCGCAGAATGTTCACCACCGTTAACCAATAGGACGCTGCTGCCCGTCCTCCGGTGGGTCTGGTTGCAGTTTAAGGACATACCCAGGTCCAGGACATACCCAGGGCCAGGTTTGAGCTACCGCTGACTTTTAAATACGGAGACTCTACTAAGCCAAGATAACATACATGTGAAATCAAACCGCAGTAAAGGAATAAAAACGAGTGTACGGTCGGGGGTGAGATGTGTAAACCGATAGAGCACCTTACATCAGAGTAGTGCAATGCGCAGAGAAACAGCTGCTCAAGGAGCGTCAACCACAGATTATAATATAATACTGTAGAACTCCCAGTGCCTTCGTCGAAACGATGAGTTATTATTAACGTGTTTGTATGTTCCTAAAATTTTATTATGACAATGGTGAAAAGTATTATAAAATTGTAACAAACTGAGTGTGCTGTAATTCATTTATAACCTAGCCAGTTTTGATAGCCCGTGATGATTCTGTTTAAAAAAAACATGTTCTTATAGGCACGGTGTATTAATTAACAAAAAAAGAATTACAAGTAATCTTCCGTGCCCGTGTAAATTACAAAGATGCGTATGTAATATAGGTAAGAAGATATAGCGCTCTTCTGTAATGTTCTACTCGGTCATATAACAGTAGGCGTCTATAAAACTACTTGCATCGTAGAGTAGTGTTCAGATAGTGTTTGCTGACTCGCTGATCCGAGGGGAGCGATGCAGTTGACTCGGAGTGAAAGGTTATTCGATTGAGCCTCGTTTTATGAGCTGGGGTTACTAGAAATAAATACTAACGTAACGGAAACATTGATGTTTTATACCTTGCTTTTATTTACAAAGCATTTTATAACAGTAGAAAACAAGCACAATAATGGAGAGCGCTTTTTTCGCTATTGCCACGACTAAGTCAAATACAATCCTGTAAAAAGCGACAAGTCTTACTCTAGTACACGTTTTCTATGGAAATAAAGGAGGATACAATAGTACATTATGATACGAGTGTGCTATGTTGGTCATTACACTAGAGGCGGTATTATGCGCGCGAGCCGCAGGCGAGCGCGATAAGAAAGCCGAGAGCGTAATGACTAATAGCACAAGAGTTCCATACGACTGTTTTCGTCACACTTGCGAGGAAAAACCCATTTTTTTTAATAATAATCAACCACACAGCGAAAACGTCAACAAACATTTGCGGAAAATGGCGCCCAAATCAGTAATGCGCGCGCAGGTTGACATTTACTTCAGCGGCATAAGAACTCTTTGTTGGTATTACAAAAAAACTGTAAGTATTACCCGGCTATATTAAGAGTGCTTCGTATACATACGTCTAATTGCAGTCACGTATAAACTTGACTTTACCGGGTTATACCTATTATAGCACAAGTGCCGTAATGTAAAGTAAAAAGCACGGGTGCGTAACAGCTTGGATTATGAGCTTCAAACCGATGCAATAAGATCCACTTTACGAGCAAGTGTGATGAAAATAAAATTTCATCACACTTGCTCGTAAAGTAGATCTTATTACATCACTTTTAGGCTCATAATCCAAGCTATTATACACGCGTGCTTTTTACTTTACATTACGGCACTTGTGCTATAATAGGTATAACCCGGTAAAGTCAAGTTTATACGTGACTGCAATTAGACGTATGTATACGAAGCACTCTTAATATAGCCGGGTAATACTTTTTTTTGTAATACCAACAAAGAGTTCTTATGCCGCTGAAGTAAATGTCAAACTGCGCGCGCATTGCTGGTTTGGGCGCCATTTTCCGCAAATGTTTGTTGACGTTTTCGCTGTGTATTTATTATTATCAAAAAAAGTTTGAATTTTCCTCGCAAGTGTGATGAAAACAGTCGTTTGAAACTCTTGTGCTATGTTTAAATACACTCTCAGCTTCCTCATCGCGCTCGCCTGCGGCTCGCGCGCTAAATACCGCCTCTAGTGTAATGACCAACATAGCACACTCGTATCATAATGTACTATTAGACCATTTTTCTTCCAACGCACTGAAACACTCAGTGTTTTTTTTCATTTTTTTGTCATTTGTATAAGAATGGATTTGCTCCTGTTTGTTTCTTTGCTCCTAAATGACTAAAAACCAATGAAAAGAATTAAAAAAAAACAATCTTCCCAACAGGTGTACTCTAATCGCCGGCCTACCGCTGGACAACGACATATAATTACGGCGTGTAAAGTGCACGTCCACGCTCCGTCGTACTCAAATTGTAACGTAATTACGCTGCACGGTGATAAAAAAATTAATTCAGTAATAGAGGAAGTCGTTGATGGGACGATTGTCAATTTTTTGACCCACCACCCGTTAAATAGAGGCCAATTTGAACGAGTATTAAAGTTTAATTTAAATTAACTTTATTTTTAACTGTTGTTTGGGACAAAGGACGGTGAAATTGGTTGTAAGTTTTTGATTTTGTTAGTTTTGGATTAGATTGAAAGCGTGATTATTATTTAAGGGGCCGATTGAATATAAATCTAAACGCTTGTGGAAAAGAATAGAAGATTTGATAAAATTAGAAACATTTGGTAGGCCTCTCTCATCTTACTCATATTATAAAAGAAACCTATTTTGTATATTACAAAACTGTTTTTTTTTAACCTACACGCATTATAATACTTATTTGTTCCCATCGAAATTATTATACAAAGATACAAAAACACAAAACACACAAAATCAACTGGTGTTGGTAATATTATTATTATTATTTGATTCAAAAGCATTTATACAACACATATATTTTTTAAATTTTGGTCGATATCGCCATTAAATTATTTATATTTTTTATCATATTATTAGTATTATTTCTAGTTAGCGTTACAATTAATTGCAATGACGCAACATACGGCTATGCCGACAGTGATATCTTCAAATTTCTACAAATAGTCGACGCCAAACAAAACAGCACAGCCTTCACGCATCGTCCGCCGCGGTGCAATATACCGCACAATCGGCACAGAGGTGCCGATAGCATATAAAACTGAACACAAAAACACCTACGTTTTGTTTCCCTTTTAACGCGGCGAGTTTTGTCATTATCCGAGGCACGTGGTCGCGAATACATAATGTTTTATTATTAGAGGTTATGGCTTCACGCCTTTAGCGACCGACTGAGGCTGATAATACCTTCATTCGTTCTGAGAAGCGGCTATCTCACGAGTGCAGTTTTGTTGGCCTCTAACATACGTTATACAGTCATTGCAATATTTTTTGGAGAATATATCACATAGCACTAATATTATAAATACATAATTATGGCGACTGATCAATGCGATAATACGCTTTTTAAAGAAAAAATACAACCGACTTTAACTTCGAATACCAATGATATCTTCATATTTTCTAGTAATTTTGATTTTAAAACCAACCTACTGAACTGATTTCGATAAAATTTATATGGGACTACCGCTAAAGTATTAACTACCAAACAATAAAATAATCATCAAAATCAGTTCATAATTGACACTCCGCCAATCGCGTAACATACATTAAAAAAACGTACAGTCGAATTGAGAACCTCCTTTATTAAAGTCGGTTGAAAACTGATTATGTCTTTCTGTTTTTATATTTTCGCGAACAAACGGCTAAACCGATTTTGACCAAATTTTGTATCTAGTAGTTTTGATAAGAATGTAAAAATAATTTAGGCCCATACAAAGAATGGTTAGAATTTGTTGTATGTGCCTAAATTATTTAAATATTTACAACTTAGGAAACGTTACATTTAAAAAGTCTATTTAACTGATCTCCAACATAATCACACATCACCATCGGCAGATGAGTCCATCCGACCTACTCCTAATCATTCCTCACCAGTGCTCCGACACCCTAACAGGATGACAATAGCCGCCAAAATGGAAAGAATCAAACTTTAAAATGGTGAATTAAAGTTAAAACGGTGAATGTTCACCATTACGCGCGGTTTTCGATGGCAGATTAGTCCGCATCAATCATTTGTTGGGAGCAAGCGGAGCGCGGCGCAAATCATAGTCCTGCCGTGTCAGCCTGACACTGGCATCCCGCCGGCACCCAGATCACTCGACCGATGTGCAGAAGGGACACTTTTACTATGAAAGATTTTACAGAGCAAAGTTTCGATAAACTTCACTAGATGGCGCTCTTGCGTAATGATATTTAATTAAAAACGTTTGAACATTACATAATTATTTATTATAAACAGTGCAAGCTGGATAAAGGTTACTCAATTAATTTATTATTGTTCTATACAACCAGCAGCGTCTTCTCGGTTAAAGGTTCTACAATCCCAAAGCCGCCTGCCAAGCGTGGTGATTGTGGCAAACTCCCCCGATTATGAGAGAAGCCTTCGTCCAGCAGTAAATGTTTTCTGGCTGGTGACGACTCTATACAAACAACAATTAATAGCTCACCCCGAACATTTGCCTTTCGATTCCTACAGCATCTTTAAACAATTATTTGCTTGTTCTGTACTAGCTGCTCCGCAGTCTTGTGGTTTACCGGTTTTACCCGCTTTTTCCGGGAAAAGTCTATTGAACCCGTCTGATGTGGTGCACACTTTCATCACCACATTGTTTTTTAAGATTAGTGCAGCCATGATCCTGAAAAGTATCAAAAAGAAGTACTTTCGCTTTGTTTAATATTTAGTTTCTAAAGATGCAATACAAATGTACAAACAAGTCTGAAGTAGTACAAGTATAATTATGTATATACCATACCCTCTACCCTAAAAATTATGTATTATTTATTTATGTAATGGGTAAGTATTTCTAAGTCGCTTCTGTTCATTTAATTTCCGTGATGTTGTTGCGACTGCGCCCGCGCAAGTCAGCGTCGCGTTGTGGGAGACGCCTCGACAATGCAACGGAAGTGTCGACCGAATCGAATGTAACACGCACGCACGGACATTTCGACAAATTTCATATTATTTATAATGTCCATTGTTTTCGAGGCGATGACTTGAGCTTTTGTGTGTTGGTCTAGGATTGGTTTTAATTTGTATTGAATGTGGTTTGTTATTAATGGAGATTTTGTTGAATGTAATAAAATAGATAAAAATCCGACTTTCAGTAATGACGAGCAAGTTAGATTGTCGATGTGACTGAGACAGATAAGACCATAGTCTTTTGTGTGTTATTTATCTCTCTTTAGGCTTTACCACCTCCCCCCTCCCACATGTACACTACTGGCTTTATATTTTGCGAAAAATACCCATTGTTACCAGCGCTTCATCCTTGAACTATGAATTAATGTCAACCATCAACTCAAACTATAACAAAACCAATAACTTTTTATGGCTCGCAACTGGATTTGATTATACAATATCACCAACGCACGCGTCCCGTACATCGACGCATTCAGAGAACCTACATAGCCCACTACACGCTCTAGAAGCAATTTCAGCAAACTGAATCACCGGCAATAGAAGCTTTCTGGGAAGACAGCAGGCGCACCTTATCGCGGCTGTAAATCAATATATGATTACAAATTTAATGCTACTGTTGGACTATAAATCAGAGATTTTAAATTACGAGGTACAGGTACAGCGACGTATCGCGACGCGTGAGGCCCCCTAGTGCTGCGCCCCGGTCTGTCGGCACACGATAAATTCAAGCCTCGTAGAGTGTCTTCTGTTTGTGGTTTTTGCATTGGACACTGGTGATTTAAGTTGTTGATCAATTTCCCATGATCTCATTTAATTCAACCACAAGTATTTATTTAGAAAAAAAACATTTTTTTTATAGATAATTTTAATGTCAAACTCACTTAACACAAGTAAATGCGTACGTACTCATAGCCTGAAAGAGTTAAGCCACCCAAAGGACACTGACATGGCTTGACGGTTGTTGTTATAATAATAATACAACAAACAACCAAACCGATAATTTGACAGAAGAATAAGTCTATAGTATTCTAATTGTTAAAAATTATAATAATTTAGGTTTTGAACTAGACTTTATTCCGGAAGCGTATGAGAAAAATAATTACTCCTCATTCTTTTGATCGTACATTTTATTATCTTTCTAATATTTCTCATTTATTTTACCAGCTGCATTGACAAAAAGTAATAGTTGGCAATAAAGAGTAAGGAGTGCGCATGTTGTAATCGCGAGTGCTAGAGTAGACGACTCGCGCTTAACATGACCGATTCTATAAATAAAGTGGATGTTATAATTGTTTATTGCTTATAAATCATTTTGTATATTGTTGGCGCGAGAGAGTTTGAACATGCGAGCTCCACTGTTGGTTTTACTTGAGAAACTTCAGAATAAAATAAGGATTAGAGTGAAAAGATAAATTAAAAGTTTAAATCTTAACATTACTTTGTTATTTTATTTTATTATAATTAATATAATCGTTCGAGTGTCATTGGGAGTTGCAAAATATGCAAATATTGTATTTTTTAAATAATGACAGATAACTGGACTTATTTTATCGACATCGATAAGTATCTGTCACATAGCTTGAGGCTATTCTCAGCACTATTCACGCGTGCCGTGATAGATTGAACGAGCCTATGTTACCATTCTCAGTTTGATGTAGATGGTATTTTCATGGCAGTATGGCGATTCCAGCCGTTTTATATGCTTCATATGATGTGGCGACAAGCTCGCGTGCTTGCCCTTTTTATGTGATAGTTCGGTTTGAGAGGTGTCATGAATCCACAGTTGGCAAAATATTCGCCCTTTGCTTATGATTTTTTTATTGGGGCTATAAGACACATCCGCTCCGTAGAGTGCAATCTCAATAATATGGCAGTATAAACGTATTCATGATTTATTTTGGTTTGGTTATAGCATGTTGGTTTGTGAAGTAACTATAGTACTATGTAAGTAATATTCGTCGTCAGCCATAAAACGTCCACTGCTGGACGAAGGCCTCCACCTTAGTAGAGGGGTGTTGCCATAATCCCCACGCTTGGCAGGCGGCTTGGGGATCGCAGAATGCTCACCACCGTTAACCAAGAGGACGCTGCTGCCCGTCCTCCAGACGGTCTGGTTGCAGTTTAAGGACATACCCAGGTAAGTAATATTATCTTAGTATTATTATAAATATACTCGTATAAAAAGTTTTTTTATAAATAGATAAATCCTGGCCTGGGACCGGGACCTGGGTATGTCTTAAAACTGCATCCATTACCAATGGACGGGCAGCAGCAGCTCAGTTAACGGTGGTGAGCATTCTGCGATTCCCAAGCCGCCTGCCAAGCGTGGGGATTATGGCAACCCCTCCCTATTAAGGGGAGGCCTTCTTCCAGTAGTGGACGTTTCCTGGCTGATAATGAAATAAAAATAAACAGTTAGAATTTTTAATAATAAATATTAAGATTTAAGATCTTCGAGTATGTATATTACAAGTCAGGCATTACCATGGTTAATTATTTGGGCCAAGTAACGTAATTCTTTCGACAAGGAATTTAACTATAGACAGATTATTTTATGTGTACTTATTACCGTAGTTTTACCGATGCAACTCACAAGCGTAAAGTCTTTCAAACATTTCACCAATTTTAACTAAGTCTAGGCTCATACGTCTTCTACTATTTATAAAGATGTTTATCTTTAAACCGGCATGCGTTGCGGCCGCGGCAGATGTGTCAATGCTAACACTATGAAAATGTATGGCGCCGTTTCCGAGCTCTGCTACAGAGGCGCGCATCCGACGACATACATTTTCACTCGCATTATACGTGTTATACGTACTGTAGTGGTAGGACTCTACTGCAGAGTCCGCCTGGGGAAGTACCACACCTTTGCCAGTTATTCAACCGCCAAGTAGTAGTTTGCAAGCATTACTGTGTTCCGGTTTGAAGGGCAATGTAACCAGATAAATTACTGGGTATGAAGAGATTTAAAATCTAATATCTCAGAGTGACGAGCGCAGTGCAGCGCAGCGCAGGATTGTGTTCGCAAGTTCACAATTCTAGCACTGCTACTGCTAGTGGCAGGCGTAACATTTACCACCAGGCGAACGTCTTGCTCGTCTCATCACTTGATTATATTCAAAAAAAATTTTAGATGCACGAAAGTTTACCTTAAAATAGTAGCTATTCTTGGCAATTTTTATGTCATCAAATCAAATATCAACAAATTAGCTCTTTCCAGTTTTTATGTTATCGATTGCACTTAATTTTAACCCATGTATCAGTACGAACGCCCACTTTGGTCGCAAATGTTATGATGTCCTGATGGCGGATTGCAGATTTATTTTAATGAAGGAGTGCCAAGCTCCGAGATGCAGTTGCTAAATTAATTTGCAAAGTGACAGAATATTAATTACTTTCTTTTGAAATGTATTGAGTGAACGAGCTTTGCGAAATATTTGGAAGATATTAGGGACGCGCGGACAGGTTATTGATGTGCGCACATTTTTGATTGTCGAAGATAAAAGTAAGTAGTTAGCAGAAGGAGGGTTACGAAATACTGCGATGTATTGCTGTGATGCTACATTCCGATCTTTAAATAATTGTGACAATCATCAAAAACTGGCAGACTTCATTAAATCTATGAGATAATTTTGAAGGAGTCAGCTCTGTCTTGATAATCAAAGGAGATAACCAAAATTGTCACTTGACTTTCATCGGTCTGGATACAATCCTTTTGTTTTTTTGGTATTAGGTTGAGAAGTATGTTATTATGTTCTTATTCTGTTGTAATTAGTTTTTTTTAATCTGTCAAGTGACGAGACGAGCAAGACGTTTGCCTAACTAACAGTAGCAGTGCCAGAATTGTGAACTTCCGAACACAATCCTGCACTGCACAGCACTTCGCTCGTCACCCTGAGATATTAGATGTTAAATCTCTTCGTACCCGGTAAATTCTAAAAAAAAAAAACTAAAAAAAAAAAAAAACTAATTCTATTCTTTCTATTTCTATTCTAATTCTTCTATTCTATTAATTTTTTTTCGTAAATTCTCTGGTAACAATGCTCTTCAAACCGGAACACAGTAATGCTTGCACACTACTAATTAGCGATTTAATAACAGGAAAATTTCGCAGTTTATTCTTAAGGAGATAACTAAAATGAAATCAAACTTTTTAGAAAAACTTAAATCACCCTAAATAATGAGGAAGTTCGTGAGTGAGTGTATTGGTACATTTTGTGCTCTCGTTACTTAGTATTGCATTAAATTGAGTACTTAATTTAAACAGCGTTGTAAAGTATAGCCCGCTAATGTCTTTGCTGTAATTTTCTTTAGATATTGAATGCAGGTTACGCCAAAACAAAAACAGTTGAAATATGAACGCGCAAATATAAGTGGGTGCAATTCACAGCTGTATATCATGTCGTTCCCGCTCCAGGCCATCACAATCTGAAACACGAAGCATATCGCCAGCTGTACGCAGAATCAATCACCCTTTACCGAAAACTATTGACATTTCCTCTTGAGGAAACCAGTGACGGCGCCGAAACCGATATGTTTATCGAGTATCGACTCGACAATGAGTTATACCACATAATCGGTAGAAATTTAAAGGTTACGCTCAAATTATCCCGTGATTTATCATCCCCAATTTTGCCGTCATATGAATTTGGCTGGCGAGTTTCAACCACTTTTCAACGCAGTCCGAGCGATTTAATTTAACCTCGATTGTAGAGCCCTTTGGCCCGAAATTTCTTTAATCGATTGGCTTCTTGAAATTGCAAGTGACGTGAGTTGTGTTATCGATAAATCATGTAACTCTCTTCTCGCAAGAATGATTACGATAAATTATTGTGTGATTCCTGAAACTGCGACCTAAAAGAGCGTTCGAGAATAAAATACGCGATTTTTCCGAAGCTTAAGTTTTCTTATTTCATTTGTAGTGGTTTACTAACAACTATTCGATTACGTGCACTTGTGTAAGCAATTATGTGAAATAATATCGTGAGCGTAACTTTTTGTGTTATTTCTTTAAACTCCATAGAAGCCTCATGAAGTGTCTACCGTACTGGGCCATGACTTGGGATTAACCATAACTTGTTTCGCGTGAATTCAAAAATAAAAGATTGTTTCATAATTCGAACTATTTTTCGAGAAAATATTTGAACCAAACAATGCAATTATCTTCACAGGTGGAAAGATAAAAAAACTAAAAAAGTCTAGACGTATTAACTTTTTGATTCGTTTTCTTGTCTACTAAACGGAACACAGCGAGGGTTGTCAATAGAATAAGACAAAGCGAGAAACACGACCCTTACCGAGGTTCAGTACGAGCCACTAATGACTTGGCGAAACTGTGGAGCTCCTTCCAAAATTAAACAACGTAAAAAAGCGGGCAAACGATCGATCACGGCCTTCAAACAAAACAGAAAAACTCCACGTGAGAGGATGCATGGAACAAATTAAAAGCTCAGCGTGAAGCACCGGCGCGCGCGCACTCCGAGAGGCAAATATTAAAGCTGTCAGTTTTGTGTAATTTGAAGGCTCGTTTTCGAGTTATAACTTATGTTATTGAATGTTTTTAGGCACGAGTCGCTCGGCCGCGTGTGAACCCGCCTTAATGAGCTCGAGCAAACACGAGAAAGTTTTATTTAAACAAGAATTTAGAAAATTGAAATAATATCCGTACAATCAGCGGCGTTTACGACTCTCGATTGGCCATAAATAAGTAATGGAAGCTCGAATGCCGTGTCGATACCCAATCCATACTTGTCCGATGCACTCGCCAAGGGGACGTGTAACGCAATAAAAATGCCTTCGGAACGAGCTGCCATGTTCTAAAATAACAGGCGTCTAAAAATCATAAAAATTGAGGATATGCCTATAAAAACATTTGCGTCTATTACTTTTAAAATTGGCGCCACCTAATAAAATCTCCATTAATTAATTACATGTTGTTTACCTCTTTTTACTGACTACAATCCTATTTCTTTCAAATCCAACCACAGCACAACAATGAATTAGACGAGCGTTTGGATATAAACATACCTGAATCAGTTACATTAAAGATGTTACATTTACCCTATCCTCAAGAACGTATGCCAGTCAATGCAAACATCAGATAAAACCGTTGAAGTCCCCAGTAAAATGCGCAAGTTATCGATGGAGCGTTGAAGACTCCATTACTAGAAACGGCGTTTATAAAGGTGGCCAGACGTTTCGCCAAATTGGCCGCAATTATAGGACGAGTCAATTCCAGCGCGATAGGGCGATAGCCGTCAGGTGAAGCACTTCACTCGAGCACTTTTTCAATACAAAAGCAATAAAATAGTGCCTCGTCACGCACTAAATGGCCCGGAGTGGGCGCTCTCGACGCGTCGGCCAAAGAAACAAATAAAAGCGATAAAAACGCACCATCACGCACCCACAAAATTATTTTCGCCTCGTAACACGTGTCAAGTTTCAATTTTACTAACGTCGAAATTAACAGTGGGCGTAAACAGATTATTGATATTGTAGACGATAAAAAAGTAATCGATGATCGCACGGAGCGCTCTCTTATAGTGAGGAAAAAAGTTCTATTGTTAAGTGTTTAGGCTTTTTTCTTGTCGAAATTAAACGGACGCACGAGTTTTGACAAAAAGCGTTGTTCATCAATCAGAGATGGTCTTATTGGTTCACAATGGCCGAGCTGGCAATCGCTGCGAGGAATCTGCCTCTTCCGAGAACATGCTATTTTTCAAGACTTTAATGAGATCGATTTAGTGATTTTTGGATTACATTCTAAAATGTAGAGATGTTGGATCTCTAAAAATTGGATCTATTCAAAACTTTTTTAACATAATAGATCTGCAACACTACAGTGACTTGAAAATATACAGATAAGTTCACAGTTAGTATCTATGATCTATAAGATCTATGAATTCATGTCTCATTGTCGTATTAATTTTATATTTTCCTACGTTGGAGAATTATTGAGTCGTACATTGTAAATATGTTAGATAGAGTCCAGTACTTATGGTCAAATTAAGGTTGTAATCAAGTGGTTCGATCAATCAGACTTGTGACACTATGTGAACTTTTATTTCTAGCTAGTGCAATCAATCGAACAATTAAGTTACCAAAAATATGTATTGTCATACATGTCACAACTACAGACATAGTTAGGTAAAGCTAGTCACGGGCAAGTACCAAGGGTCTTTATAGAGATTATTTATAGGTCTTTGGAGACACTGCATGAGTTTTTGAGTTTTCTATTGACTTTTGGAAATAACATAAAGAAGTAGAACTTTTAGCCACATTTAGTATATAACTTACCTATTAAAAACACACACGTAATCGTATCCCTACGTAGTAAGCCTTATTCTGCTAATCTCGGTAAATAAATGCAATGTGATGACATCCTTATTTTCGTTAGCACCATACGTCCCTATTAAATATTTAATTTAAAGTAAATGAAGCTGCAACATTTTTCACCACAATACAACCCTCTAATTGAGCACTAATCATAGGTTTGACACCCTTCCACCTTGATTCACAACGTTTTTCACGACTACAACACCAAATACAATTTCCATTGCTTCTTTATTTAGTTCATCTCTGTTAGTCTCTTTTGCTAAACAAGCGTTAGGTGTTCCACACGAGTTATTAAACGTATCTTAAGGTTATGGTGGAGGGATCGAAAGCGAGGTTAATACGGGATTGTGGGGAAGAAAGGTGGTAATTACAGCAAATGTGCCGCATTTGTGTCGACAATGTACCGGTTTTGTTGTTATTTGAAACTTTATTGAGATGGACTTGCGTACTTGGATTACGGTTTGACTGACTGAAGCAAACAAATCCTTTAAACTAGTTACGTTTTTTAGAGCAGCGTGCTCACATTGCATGTGTGGTTCACACCCACATGCACTGCAACCCGATTAGCGCAACTTGTGTTTGGCCGAATCTAACTCTAATACTTTAAGAATCAAAGTCCTGATCGACTGACTAACAAGACAACGCACAGCCTAAACCGCTGGTCTGAGACTTGAAATTCGGAGGGTGTATTTGTTTTGATGCGTAGAGCGGAAAAGAAAGGTTTTTTTTTAATTCAGCCACTAAGGGGGTAAAAATGAATCAAAACTTTTGTATGAAAGTCTTTTTTTTAACTGCTGGTTGTGAAAATTTGTAATCGGGTAGTTCATTTTTAATTTAAAAAAAAATATTTTTTGTTTGCGATGACTTAAAATGAAAGGAGTGAAATGGGGGATGAAACATTGTATGAAAATGTTATTATTTTTGAAATTATAGTGAAATTGGCATTTGGATAGTCTTTTTAAAGTTAAACAATAATACTTTTGCCAGGGTTGATCTAATAGGGTAAAAATGGGGAGGAAAAATGAGACCCAGCGGTATGAAATATATTTGGGAGCGGAGCGAATTTCTTCCGTACGCGGATGTAGTCGCAGGGCGACCCCTGGTTAAAATATTCCGAACGGTTTCACAATATAAAATAAAAAATTCTTTCACTAAAACTTGCACACAATTGATCCAATTTTATGGTTTTTTTTGTGACATTTTGGCCTAGTTCATACAACGAGATACGGGAAACTAGTACCACTAAGCCACTTGCGTACAGGAAATGTCCTAAGCCTTTATTAGCATATATCAAAGTTCACTGAACAGTGGTCATAGACCTCTTCCAAGGTATGCCATTCAGCCCGATCTTTGCCTTGTCGCTTCCAGCCACTGTCAGCTATCCTGCTTAAAATAATCGGAATATAAAAATTGTTAATACAAAATGTAATATTAAAAGACGAATATAAGAATACCGCTCTTGAACCTGTGAAAGTAAAGTTGTCTCGATGTCATAGTGCGAGGCGAAATACTAGTCTTTATTTTCTTTATATACGATACCTTGAGCTTGGTTTGAAAGCCTTTTTATGATATATCTTACCTGTGATCCTGAAAGTCATCAGTCGCCGTTACCACCTATCAATTAGTAACAATTAAACCTCACCCACACAGCGCCAGGGTCGCATGACATGGCGCAGGATGTCCGCCCACGCACGCGGAGACAAAGCCGTGCTATTTGCATATAGCGAGGGGAGTGGCTGCGCCAGCGCAGGATGAGGGATGTCTGCGGGGACTGGAGATGTCGTTGGAAAATGTTTACGAGATGATAAACTACTTATAATATTATATCTTCTTAACATATGTGCAACTAGAGGTGTCTCATCTTCAACATCCTCTTGTCTGTTTAGGTCCCCCCCCGTCCTGTGTCAGTAATGTCTTTCGACCAGAAAGCTCGTGGTACGCCCAAAAATTGTTATTTAATTATAATTTGTAAATCTAAATAATACAATACTGTGATTTCAACCAGCTTCTTATTACCTTTCAAATCATACTGCTATCAAATGTAATATGGTTTTTTACGACTCTATTGAATTAGGGAAAAATGTTAATTGATTGCATAGGTACCCAAAAAACACACACACACATCAGCCGAAAGATGTCCACTGGTGGACAAAGGCCTCCCTCTTAATAGAGGGGTGTTGTCATAATCCCCACGCTTGGCAGGCGGCTTGGGGATCGCAGAATGCTCACCACCGTTAACCAAAAGGACGCTGCTGCCCGTCCTCCGGTGGGTCTGGTTGCAGTTTAGGGACATACCAGGCCCAAACAACGTCATCATTTGATTAGTTGTAAAACTATTTTTATGGCATAGATTGATGACCATTGGCTTTGCTTGAGTGTGAGACAAAGAGATGCTCTCTTGGTTGTAAGAGAAAACGCATGTTCATGTCCATTACAGCGATATACGAAGCTGCAAGTAACAAAAAACAATGTTCTAAACATCACTGCATTGGCACTCAATCAACATTATTTATTGCTAGCCACATACATATAACAAGAATTTTGCCACTTGATTTTTTTTAACATTTACCATAGGTTCTCGTAAGTAATGTGTTGCGTCGATGAATGAGTCTACAAACGTCCATTCAATTTTGATCCAGTATCAAAATCATGAATGGTTAACTTCATGAATGGAACATGTGAAAGGATTGACGCACTCAACATGCATCAAGTCATTGAAACAGTACCTCTTATACATTATTGATTCTCTATTTTGAACTTTACGACTGTATAAATAGATGCTATTGACGCCTTTGCAGATTTAGTCGGAATACGGTAATGATAAAGTTATTATTACAAATGAAAATAGATCTTATAGCATTGGTAATAAGAGATGCCATGCAGTATTTGATTCTATTAAAGCAAGTCATTTGAATTACTCGTTGGTTTAGATGGTGTTAGATAGTCCAGGCACAATAATGGTGTTGCTTGAACAGATTTTAGATGTATCGATTGTGAGTTTAATAAAAAAATATTGATCGAAATACCGATATATTTTTATGATCACAACTTAGAATAAGCTTCGTATATATATGATTTAAGTTTTAAAAATCTTACAGTACCACGTTCCAAACCACATCTGTCAATAGAACAAAAAATAAAATAAAAGATTTTCGAGGTTTTAGAAGTTTTGGTTTTTGGGGTCCTCCCTGGCTTTTATTTCATTTTAGGTTTAGTATTCCTTTTGATAAAAATAAAGTTTTTTAGTCTACAATAATGTATTTTTTTTTATTATGCCATCACGGATTTTAATTTTAAGCCCCTTCAAAACGTGAAAATTACTATGTCTACTGGTCGTTTGTACACAAAGTCCCAATTATTGTCGCTTTGATAATTCGTCACCGATATTGTGCATGTGTTTCGTGTGAAACTTAATTTTACTTTTTCTAACTATCTAAACTACTTAGCTTACTACTACATCGAAATCAAAATAAAAGGATTTTATCCAGACCGATGAAAGTCAAGAGACAATCCAAATGTAGCAGGCTGGAGCTTTTGAGGTTAGTCCAAAACGAAACAGCAGCACGACTACCGTTCTGTATGTCGTTAATTTGACGTGACGGTATATCTGATTTCTTTGACGAATTTGAGAAACATCGGTTATCTGCAAGAGTCAATGCTACTAAAATTTCTATGTAAACCGCTGCACCGCTGTACCGCGTGCACCGCTGCGTGTGCGCCGCCGACGATCACAGTTTACCCAGCAATACAACAGTTGCTGGGTAAACTGTGATCGTCTCGTGTACAAAAGGCCTTATATCTACGACTATATGTATTGTTTTAGGTCAGTACAAGGTCCAATCCTCACTTGGAGACTTCTCTCTCACCCATTGTATTTCTTCATCGAGCCCAATTTGGCTGTCCGCACAATTCATTCATATCGGGCATATTGAAAGGGTGTTTATTACTTAAATTAAAGGGCTATTACGATCGCTCGTGCCCTCAGCCCGCGATGCTCACCCGGGACAATGCGTCGTCTTGTGAGGCCTCGTGAGGTTTTGTGAGGCGTTTTTTATCCTCAGCGTTTTGTTTCTCGGGACATGCACGAATCAACGCCCTGGCGAAGACGTGACACACGCTCTATAGATATGAGTCAGACTGTCTCGATTTCTTTTCGATTCGTCTTAATAGGGTCTTTAATATTGGTTTTGTTTGTCGTGCAGTTTTTGATAACGACCAGTTTGAGTGTGTTTCTTTAGTGGACTATTTGTATGCAGGTATTTGCCTACTTCATTTCGAAAACTTGTAGTTAGTAGAGATGTTTTCAATGTAATAAATGCTTGTAAAATTTAAATTTAAAGTCTTAGCCACTAGAGTTTTTTTTACAAATGTAAGTATACTATTTTTTTCCTAAGATACAACTTCTATTTTTAGGCTCCTGTATTTGTGTCTCTCATCTCTTGTATATGCGGTACCTTAAACTTTGGGTTTTCATGGGGCTTCTATAATTATGCTTTTGCGGGATGTGTGGCGGCAACGCTCGCTGGGTAAGCGAATTTGATCTCTTCCACTCTTATAAACTGAAAATGACTTTTGAATTTTTAAAAGCTTCCTCTTTGGAAATACTAAATAAATTGAAAAGTCCAGCTTGAAATTGTCCAGTTTGACTATCAATTGATCCCTTAGATAATCTTAGAACTCTATTTAACAACCGTGATAGTTTAAAACCGAGTGTAGATTATAATGATGAGAATGAATTGAATTTTCTTACCGAGTTATCATAATTCTGTTAAACATGTACAGCCTTACCTAAAATAATCTCGATTCTCTTAGTCACTGCTTAAACTTCTCTGTCCTTTTCTAGCACGTGCAACTTCACGTTAGAGAGAAGATGGCAGAGCATCTTAAGCAGTGGCTAACGGTTGAAAAGTTTTTTTTAAGGAAGACTGGTAATGGCTAGGGCAAGGGCAATCAGGGCAAGGGAAATCAATTTACCAACTCACAGGTATAACTATATACAACTACACTTCAAAATACATACCAGAATACAAACAATATTAAAAGCTTAGGTAAAAGTCCGTGCGGTCTTCGCATGCGTTCTCGAAACAAAGACGTTTAATTGTCGGTTATCGGCAGATAAATCCTCCAACCGCTCATTACGTGTCGATCCGTTGTTAATTGAATCTTTGCCCTTTTTGTCTTGAAGCCCGGCATTATGATGCCGTGTATGGTATGCATGAGTGTACAGGAAGGATGCCAGTTTTGTGGAGAGATTTCCGTATGGCGAGGTGCTTGGATTGTGCAGTAGATAGGAGAAAATATAATTATGAATAAAAGAGCGATAAAAAAAAATGTTTCTAAAAATCATGAAATTTTTGTATAAATATTATCCTATTATAATGGATGGGTTCAACACATTGAAAATCTTAAACTTTAAATAAAACAAATGTAATTACAAATGTAATCCAGCGTGGCAATGCCGCCAGCATGCTGGGTACGCTGCTGACTGGGAGTGGGTTTGAGCATTTGGATTGTCTCTAGACTTTCATCGGTCTGGATACAATCCTTTTGTTTTTTGTTGTGTAGAGGCTAAGTAGTCTTTGTAGTTTGTTGTAGTTAATAAAGGCTTATGCCTAATAAAAAAAATAACAAATACGTTGTGCAGGTACAAAACATAGATTGAATACAGAATTAATAGCATGCGGCTCACTCGTATTCGTTAAACACGTTGTAATTTTATGTAGGGAAATATTTGTAACTTGCAGTTTTTGGTTTTTATTTTTGGCTACTTCTAGCTACTTTTTGGGGCAAAATAATTTGTGATGATCTGTTTACTTTCTGCAAAACATCTAGCTACAAAGACAATGGTACAGTTGGAAGCACTGTATATCGCCGCGTTCCGAAATGCGTCCAGAACACAGAGACAGGACCAATTGTTTAGGGTCCAGAAGCAACAAAAAAGTCAAGACCGAAATGCGTCAAGATCGCTGTTGGCGCTGTGAGCGCGATAATAACCATTGACCCCAAAAATTACTTTTTCCTTATACTTCTAGAAAAATGGTCCAATATACAATTTAAATATATTGAATTTGCTCTATCTGTTCGTACAAGTCTCATTCATGCACGCGCTTCTTTCTACTAGGCTGAAACTCTATAAGAGTCTGCCATCCTTCTTTAAGTAAAAGATAAATAGTATTTATTATGCAAGGGCAAGACTGCCTTATAGCACAGAATAAATAATAATACTACCTACTTATAGCTCAGTTGGTACTATCTCTGTTTTAAGAGTTGTGAGGCGTGGGTTCGATTCCCACCCAGGATAATAAATTGTGTGACAAACATAGATGTTTGTTCTAAGCCTGGGTGCTATGTACCTATTACTAGCTACGTCCCGCGATGACACCCGCTTGATGATGAAAAACTATCATAATGATGATGATAAAAGTAGCTGTTATTCCGGGAAATAAGTTATCTGTATACCGAGTTCCATAGAAATCCGTTCAGCCATTTTGGGATGAAAAGGCAACAAACATACACATGCAGACATACCGACAAACTTTCGCATTAATAATATTAGTGGGATAAGAAAGTATTTACAAAAAAAAACTACGTAAGTATTTTATCAGTTATCTGGATCCCATAGTACGAGCGTTGCTTATTTTGGGGCTAGATGGCGCTGTGGAAAATGTCCACTAACATTTGATTTGTGTATTTTGAGTAAGTTATACGTGTGCGACAACTAAAATTTTCCTCTTTTTCGAAAAAATATATGTATTGTCTTAAAATATTTTTTACTGTTCAGATTCAGATATATATTGCCATTCCGTTCAGTACATGGTGTTTATAAAAGTAGGTATAAGTTCAACGGACCCCGTCGGGCACAGCAAATTAGAAGTGAGGAGAATATTCATTGATTGATTTGAGAAATTTTTAATATAATATATTATGTCTTATTTGATTATACATGTATATTGATTAAAATAACAGATACAATTATTAATTATTAATTATTGGTCTTTATAAGCATACACAGCCTATTGAATAGTCCACTGCTGGACTCAGGTACATTACGGGTGGGCCATGTCCGCATCGCTCTGGCTTCGTTGCGGGTTGGTAGTTTCCTATACACCTTTGAATTTCTTTTCCGGAACTATGCAGGCTTCTTCGAGTCATAATTATGTTATCCGAAACCGAAAAGCCACTCACATGAAAATTTGTACATAAACTCCAAGAGCTCAGTACGGGCCTGGGTTTGTACCCGCAACTGCACGATTTCAAGTCGAGGCTCCCGATTAGGATACCACGACTATTTTTCAACCAATTCCAAAAAATTAGGTTCTCAATACGATTTTTTTTCTTTTTTTTTGTATTTATGTTACGCGATTACTACTCCGCCAATTATGAATTGATTTTGATTATTCTTTTTTTGTTTGGTAGGTGATATTTCAGAGTTAGACCAATATAAATTTTATCGAAATCGGTTTAGTAGTTTGGTTTTCAAATCAAAATTACTGGAAAATAATACGAAGTTGTGATCCAGGTCATAATTCAAATCGGTTTTTTTAAGCGTTATTATTATAATGTTACATAATTTCGTAGTACCTGAAGGTTGCCTACTTTCAGGCTATTGTTCGCCCCAAGTGTAAAAATAACACAACAAGCTCGTCCTTACGTCGCACATAACTCACCTCGCACCGAATCGGACATTGATTTATACGCGCTTTATTTGATTCGATTGTATCATCAGAACGTCATAAATCGAGTCCCCTACTTCACTGAGGAAATGTATCGGCATACGAGTTAGGGCACGCGGTTCCACTTGTACTGATATAACTTTTTTGGGAAAAAGGTGATATAAGTGTTTATGTGTACTATATAATCAAATGGTATCGAAAGTTGTTGAGATTTACTGGTAAGGCATTGATGTAAACAGACTTATACAATAAAAAAAATACTTTTTAAGGAAAGGAAAAAGGAAATATTTTCAGTATCACATACTTAGTTTTTGTGTGTATGTATTGAGATAATTGGCATTACTAAGTGTGTTATTTGAATCTAACCTTTACTTTTTTTATATCAGTAGATAGTTGTGCAAATACAACAAATCAGAATCAATAGGTCGTAAATATGTATGAAAACCGTGAGGCCGCAGTTTTAGACTAAAAATAAAATGAAACCGTAGAAACTATAAGCTATCGGCTTGCTAACAATCCAATGCTGGCCATTGGCCTACTCTTGAAAGACGAATGGTATCCACTACGCTGAATAATTTGCGGGTTGGTCGATTCTCACATGCCATGTTTTTTTTTTCCTTCGGACGTTTGTAGATTAGTATGAAAGTCTGTAGGTAGGGTATATACACTCATTTGAAACCACGTCTTTACTAATCAAGTCCAGTCTTCCCATTAGACTAAGACGAATTTGTAATATTTGTATGACGATGAATGTTATGAATGAAATGTTAATTGCACAACCTAACAGTTGTGCAATTAACATTTATCATAAAATATGGGAAAGTAGTTATACTTTCCCATAAGAAGTAAAAATAAAATAAGTTTTCGTCCTGCAAATATTTCAATAAAATTAACTTAACCCGTTTCATTTATCGGGACTGACAAACCAACTAACAAACAAAATATATTTCTCATTTTCTAGCATTAGTGTAGTTTCCCCCACTCGATACGAAAAAATATCGATATACGAGCAGAGTATTTCCTGATGTCATTATGTCCATGTATAGGTGATAACTGATTCGCGAGGGTGTGCATTAGGAGCCGTGTTTTCCTGCTCGCTGATACCAGGATCAGATTGATAGAGTCACAGGATCTGATGAGAGTTGACTGTTCTGATACCAATACGACTTGGTGTTGTTTGTTGATGTTAGCTATTGTTTTTGTATAATTGTATTTTATGTTTACTGTTCGTTTGTATGTTTTTAAATAGGTTTGTTCTAGTCAGTCTTCAGACGGGTGACCGCGTGAGGTACCTACTTATAACTTGAAGTGTTAGGACTCTATTGAAGAGTCTGCCCGAGGCAGTATGTAAGACGTCATCAAGCGCCATGACGGACGTGCTGTGGACACGCGGCTATAGTGATCTGAGTTTCGCTACTTCGGTGACGTCATCTTGTTCTCGTTGATGTCTCGGTGACGGCGGCTGTGGACAAACGCTCTTAGTCCGTCAAGAACAAGACACAGAAATAATTAAGCGGTGTCAAAGGTTTTATAGGGGTATATTAAGCCTGAAGATCGAATTTAGGCTGGTCCACGCTACTCTTACGAAGTTTCTTAGTGTATTCGAGCATTGAATTGCTATACGAACTTACTTCTTTTTATCAAGCATCAATTTGTTTTCCCCAAACTTCAGACAAACTACATCCCCGAACCATTTCATTTTAGAGCAGTCACCACCGATCACTGTCGCCTCCCCTACAATATTGTCGGACGGTTCGACCACATTTTTTCCCGTCCAAATAAATTAATACAGCCGTCCGTGGCCTCTCGGAACACTTGTCAAATTAATTTCTTCTTGCAAGACGATTTGTCTGTCGCCCCCGGCTCGAAAAAACTTCGCCATCGATTGTCGATTAGTTTGAGCCGGCCCTAGTTTTGTGGAGAAAAATTGCTGACACGAACATCGAACAGCGATCTTATTATTGCAAAGCACAAAATATATACACAGTATTTTGTGCTTTGCAATACGTATTCGTTTTTTTTGGTTTTAAACATGGTTCTGGCTAAGCCTGGACTTGGATAGTTTTTACGAGTTTGTACCCACCCCGTTACCCTTGCCTCGTACTATTTGTTGTTAAAATAGTATAGTTATACTACTTTTTTTATACAATTACTATACCAAATTTGACGCTTCTGCCTCCTCGTAGCAAAAATAAATAATTAATTGTTTTCAATTAACAAAGTTGTGTTTTCTTGTTTGTTTACGTAAAATAGTTTTTTTTGTTCTGTTTGGGATCCGTATTTAGTCTATTTAGTACCTGACTTGTACTTGGTTGGTTTCATTATTAATTAATGTACTTTAGAGATTTGTCACAATCATACAAACATTTCTATGGATGAACGTTCTTAAGAATATGTAAAAAGAAACAATTAAGTTCGCATTCAGCACCTGTCAAAACACAACCATAAAAAAATTAAGCTTTGTAAACTAACCACGCCACGTCAATCCAATTCCAGACAAAATTTCTCCAATCCCCAAATCAAATTACGCTAAGATATAATTACCCCAAATAGATCTCAGTTGTAAACTCAAGCAAAACTTTTTATAGGTAATAAAATAAATAGGCTGCGGTCACGCACGGCGGCGCGCGCCGTTTCCGCGCGGCTAAAACGCGCCCGAAATTAAAATGCGCTTTTTTGAAAGCAGCAATCTCCTCGGTCACAGGCGATAAAACCGCTGCGTGCCGATTGCGAGCTCCCAGACTACGTGGGCCGCGGGTATGGGCGCTAGGCTGGAGCCAGAGCGGGCGGTAATAACGCTGCTGGGAAACGTATTGGAAATGCTTACGCTTTCTGTGAAAATGTTTTATAACTTCTAACAATCCCGATTTTAACAATATTGTCATTTTAAATTAAAATACTTTGGAATTATTCTAATTACAACACTACACACACACTTACACTAACACTTTTTACTAGATTATAGAGTAATTTACAAACATGAATTATCTTCTGGTTACATACATGTAATACAACTATTTTTTTTAATGTAATAAAACTTGTTATTGAGCACTGAAAACCCAACTGTCTTGTTACCACCCCCAACTTGATAATCTGACGCTAAGCAACTATAGGTGTATTCCAGCAGCCTCACTTGAGATCCAGGTTCCTAGGACAGGCGGCTAGGTGTTTGACTACAACTCGATTGACTGTAACGTGACGATGGGATCAAGTATGGTAAATACAATTAGCCTGGAATGGACCCTGGATCTCAATTGAGCCTGCCGGAACACACAGATAGTTGCTTGGCAACACATTTTCAAAGTGGTAAATAGCCAGTTATAGGGTATAGAAATAGGTTACTAGAAAGTACACATGCTATGGTATCCTTATAGTTTTTCCTTCAACGGCAGCTCAAGCTCATTGTGGTATTTGTATCAAGCTCGTTGGCGTGTAATCCTGTAACTGAGACCCTCTATTTGTAACAAACATTGTATGTCCTTAAGCTGAGTTCATTGTAGACGAACATGAACATAAAATCATAGAATTGGCTATGTCGTGAGAGTGAAAACAGCCACGTCTGAAACCAGCCTTAAAGTCTTCGTCTACGGTACTAAAACTGCCAGCTTCGAGGTTTGGATATCGCCGCTGGTTCACAATTAGCCCCGCTAATAGCTTCAGGAGTTATTTCTCTGTGATCCTAGTACACGAAAGTGTTCCAGTAATAAAGAGTGATGTCATCTTTGCTGAGTTTGAAAATATATGAAGTCAAAAATAAACATACCTACACAGAAAACACATATTTTAATATATAAGAAAAATTAAATACATTTCAATAAATATATTTAAATGTTAGTAGTTATGTAGGTAACTATATTTATTTGTTTAATGACTGTTATCATAAAATATGTGGAATGGTTATGAAAGGGCGGGACTTTCTGTTACAAGTATTTTATACTTACTATAGAAGGTTTCACTTTTAGTAGCGTAACCTTGGTTACAGAAATAAAAGCATTTTCATTTTTATTTTTCATAAATGCTCTTATATCACCATAATCTCAATTTCTTAATTGGAATTTAATAAATTAAGTCAGTCAATGAGAAAGTAACTGTGTCTGTCTGTCTGCTTGATATATTTTCGTGATTAAATGGCTAAACCAAGATCGGTTGATCATAAAAAGTATGGAACAAACATAATTTTAAAAAAAACAACAACCGACTTCAATTTCGATTCCCTGGATGACATCTTTTTCCAATTATTTTGATTTAAAAACCTAACTACTGAACCGAATAAATAAATTTATATGGGACCACCTCTGAAGTATCACCCCAATAAAAATAAAAACATCAAAATCCATTCATAAATGGCGGAGTAATAACGTAAATACATATTTTTAAAAAAGAAGAAAATCACAGTCGAATTGAGAACCTCCTTTTTTGAAGTCTAATAATTGAGAAACTCTTTTTTTGAAAAAAAAAACAGCTTTTATCGTACATTTTTGGGTAAAGATAATACGATCAATACTATTATAAAATAGCCTCGTAAATTTTTTTTGCACAGTTGTCCTGCATTTCCAGCTTTTATCCTAGCCGATATAATATCATTCCAATTTCATGTTAAAAACACCAACAAAACGTTATTATAATTATGTACAAAAGAGATGGGAGTAGAAACCAATATGACAAGGGTGTCGCGTCTCGTCACATCAGCCGTCACCGCCATCTGGCGGCGGCGAGTTGACAACGGACACATCACACCCGGTATGTGGTTAAATGGTTGCGTAAATTTTATATTAGATAAATGCATAGCAGGAAAAACCTGTTTAAAATCCAGACAAATATGATGGATGCGCATCATGTATTTCCGCACCGCAACACAATACATTATTTTGTAAAAAACTATATAATATAGCTATCTCATATAATATGAGATATTGATTGATAAAATGTTACTTCTCAAGTTCAAGGCAGCAGTTGCTGTTGGCCAGTATACATTTTTCATTATAATATATAAGGTCATAAGTATATTATAATATAATACTTTTTCTTTTTTTATACATTTTAGTGACAAGACGAGCAAGACGTTCGCCTGGTGGTAAGTGTCACGACTGCCACTAACAGTAGTAGTTCCAAAATTGTGAACTTGCGCACACAATCCTGCGTCGCATTGCACTGCGCCCTGAGATATCAGATGTTAAATCTCTTCATACCCAGTAATTTCTCTGGTAACATTGCCCTTCAAACCGGAACACAGTAATACCTGCACACTACTGCTTGGCGGTTGAATAACTGGCAAAGGTGTGGTACTTCCCCAGGCGGACTCTGCAGTAGAGTCCTACCACTACAAACAATATTTAACTTACATCAAGTTTGATCTTTCTGTGATATGCGAGTACCTACTGCTTTAACATTGCCAAATATCAACCTTCATTCTTTAGTAAAAGAAAAAAAAAAAACGAGTAAAAATTTAGAAAATTCAAAATCTTAGATCTTAAGAAGACTAGTGTTTTTCTGAGTTACTTTTCCTTGTACTTATCCATATCCTGAACACCAACAGTTACATGCTATACAAACTTTTCAGCTACTGCCATTATTTCGTGCAAACTCAGCGAAACAAAAATCCCTAAAAAGCGTACTAACCAAAACACAGCACAGTAAACTTTCCTAACGCGCGTGCAATAAATTCCCGCAAACAACATGTACCAACCCGAAACGTAAACGCAAAACAAGCGCTCGCGTCCCGCGGTGCGCCGTACAAAACACGCTGTTTGTGGGAAAACTTCGCCAAGTTTCAGTGCTGCCACCGCAAGCGTCCCGCGTTTGGGTAGATGTACCAATTAAGTACAACTCTGCAAGCTGTAATGGTTTTTATTGCGCTTTGACAGATGTTGATGGGGTCTGTGGAGTTGGATGATTTGTTTTGATGCGTTTCAGATTGTTTCATGCGTGTTTTAACTAATCGCTGAAACTGAAAATAGAAAAAGCCAGGAATAAAGTTTGTCTGATTTAAGCAAAAACCTTAAATACTTGGTTACATGTACCGCATGTACTGAATCTCGTCCAGTTTTCACAGATAGAGTCCATGTTTACCGAAGATACCACTATCAGTAACTATTAGTTTGACAAACATTTTACAATTATCTACCTTTATGTCTCGGTGGTAGAGCGCAAGTTTGAAGAGCCTATTGAATTTTGAATCTAAGCTTGAGCGTGGATATTTATATTAGTTATCCCGAGTCTTTGTGTGTGATCCATTGTATTCTCGATACAGAGAATCCTAGCGGAGACCAACGAGTGAATTCAATATGAAACGAGAATTTGCAAAAGATTATGATTTATTGTTTGTCCTGAAGCTTTGGAGTAGACAACTTCAATTTAGCAGATGTACCTACTAAATCAAAATAGGTTCGTGGTTATTTTTCTATCTTAACCTATTCTTATAATCCAATAGGAAACGTCCAATAAGCGACGGCAGTTGGCTCGACAAAAACCAATATCAAAATATTAAAACGGAGCCGCAATCACGAGTGGGGTCGCTTAAACGACACTAAATTAATTAGCCACGGCCGAATCAAGGAAACAATAACCTCAAACAGAAGGGTTCCGGATAGGGGGAGAGGTAGGACTAGTTCAGGTAAGGTGGTCGTAACTAAAGATTTCCACTTTAGGCTATTAAACGGTAGGTACTTTAATCACTTCTGCAGATTGTTTAAAAAACTGTACCTACATTTATTTATTTTTTATACAATCAAATGACGAGACGAGCAAGACGTTAACCTGGGGGTAAGTTTCACGCCTGCCACTAACAGTAGCAGTGCTAGAATTGTGCACTGCACTCGTCACCCTGAGATATATCTTCATACCCAGTAATTTCTCTGTAATACCTACATAAATGATTTTTTTGGCCTTATAAAATCTCTGGGCTTGATATCCAAAATGCCAAGATTTTTAGAGAAATAACAATAAATATGACTTAAATCTGTAAAATGTTGTCTAGTTACTAGCTTCTTCAAATCAGCTAATACTATCGCTTTTTAGGGTCAACAAAATGATTAGACCATCTTGTTTATAGCTATTGAGCAAGTTCAGGAATTTATTTTAACAGGTAAGTAAGACAAACCCATTGTGAGAGCTAACTCCAAAACCACCGCAACTTATAACCTTACTGAAACAACTTTCCAGCTCTCCGAGTCTGAGCACAATGCCGCAACATTTGTGTCAATATATTCAACCCTATATTGTCAACGTGAAATTAGTTGCGGAGAGTATTGGGTTGGAGCTATTGTTTGAGGTTATGGTACCCTTGGAATTGTACCTTAGGAACATGCTACTCGGGCGCTGACTGGGGAGGGGCTAGGGTACTTGTTAGTGAACAAAAATCTACACGATCATACCCAGTAACGCACCTACACAGAAAAGGTTTAAACTATGACGGTTGTTCACATCACCACGAAGCTGCTGGACGAACGCGACCCCCTAGATAGGGGGAGTTGCATTAATTTCCACGCTTGCTAGGTGGCTTGGGATCGCAGAATGCTCAACACCGTTAATCGAGAGGATGCTGCTGCCCGTCCTCGGGTGATTCTGCTTGCAGTATTAGGACATACCCAGGTTCTATCAGTCCAGGCTCATCACTGTAATTTATTAGTAGTGATAGGTCTCTACTGCAGAGTCCGCCTGGGGAAGTACCACACCTTTGCCAGTTATTCAAGCGCCAAGCCGTAGTGTGCAAGCATTACTGTGTTCCGGTTTGAAGGGCAATGTTACCAGAGAAATTAAGTACTGGGTATGAAGAGATTTACGGCCTTATTTAAAAACGCCGCTCAAACTTAGTCAGTGCTTAAACTTCTCCGTCTTTTTTTTGCATGAGACACTTCACGTCAGTGAGAAGTTGACAAAACGTCTCTTAAGACGACTAACTTTGAGCGTTTTTAAGTAAGGCCGTTAACATCTAATATCTCAGGGTAACGAGTGCATTGCAGTGCGGCGAAGGATTGTGTACGCAAGTTTACAATTCTGGCACTACTACTGTTAGTCGCATTCGTGACGCTTACCACCAGGCGAACGTCTTGCTCGTCTCGTCACTTGATAGTAATAAAAAAAATGGTTATTTACAGGATGTTAAACATGGCCTGGACCTGGGTATGTCCTAAAACTGCATCCAAGATCACCGGAGGATGGGCAGCAGCGTCCTCTTGGTTAACGGTGGTAACACTCTGCGATCCCCAAGCCACCTGCCAAGCATGGGGATTATGGCAACTCATCCCTATTTAAGGGGAGGCCTTCGTCCAGCAGTGGACGTCTCCTGTCTGATGAGTGAGTGAGTGAAACATGGCCTCCATTTACAATATGACCACGATAAAATATCCTGTAAACAATCTTACAGCTTTAGCAGACATACGATACTAAAACGCATAAACCCAGATTTCTATTAAAATCTGATTTTTGTAAGGCAGCTTATAAATATCTTGAGTATAACCAGAAAATGTAAGGATCATGGCCAAAAAAGATTAGACAAATTAAATTCTGTAGTTTCACAATACAGTTGTTTTAGGTTCTCATTTGATCACAAAAGAAAATATGGGTTGACAAAAAACTTTACAGTAAGTAGTAATTCAAAAATAACATTCAAAATCCAAATCAGCATTTCCCTACACAAGCCACATGCATCAGCGAACATTGCATCAGGTCAGTCACGTCGCATCACCATCCACCATCAACATCATCAGTGTGACAGCGAGACGGGACAATGCAGGAACAGAATACGGAAACTCGATGGACAACTTTCAGCAAAAGATTCAACAAACTTTATGCTCTGACATAAGCATTATTAGATTATTAGTATTTTTTTTTAAGTTCCTTTATAACGAAATATACCTACATAATCTATATAATGCACTAAAAAAAAAACCTTGCTTGATAAAAATTTAGAGACTGACATTTCTTATGTGAGTCAGCAGCGTACGAAGCACGACGGTAGCAATAAAAATTCTTGCACATCAAGCCAAACAAATTATATAAAAAATTAGCTCCCGTACCTTACGAACCTATTATCTTGACACAAAACGGCATTGTATCATTACATTCATCGCCGAGGTTAACTTATTATCCACGGCAGTTGAGCTACTTGTCAAGTTTGATTGATGGTAATCCATTTAATGATTGACAATTACTAGTCTAGAGTATTATGAAAAAGTTGTCCATCTGTATTTTTTATTGAGAGATGAAGGGATGTTGTCTCCCTATTTTATCTGTAATTTGATTTCAACACGCCGCCACGCCACCGTCGTGGTCGAGTCGTCTTTGTGTTATTGTTCCTAGAGTTTATAATATTGCACTAGGTACATGCATCCTATAACAGAGAAGTACTAGTTATAAACAGTCGCGCATTTTCAGGAAAAACATATACAATACACTCGTACATATCCATATACTCGTACGTGAACTATAAAACTTACAACTTTGATGAATTGTGGTAAAACATTGGGTATGAAAAACTATTTGGTCCAGCTTTGATATCAGAATTTAATATGCTACGTTATAGTTGCACTGTTGCAGGACAGCTAAAAAAATTACGTTAACACTGTACATCTTGACCACGTAAATATTCAGTAAATTTCTTTAAACGTAAGTTTGTAAAAGCCCCATGTAAAACCATTACTTACTTATTTTGATAAAACTAAAATTTAATTTGTCACAAAGCTGTCGTCTTTCTGCAAAAGTAAATTGGAAAAGTACCCTCTGTGGCAGTTTTTGTAAAATGTGTTCGCATTAGGGTTTGGATTAGAGTTAATTCACCGAATCGACTCTTAGCGGCGGATATAGAATCCATATACAGCCCATATGGTGCGTCGTGGTCCCCTCTAGTGTAACAAGGAGAGTTCGATAGGTGAGCTCCAGATTATTGGCGGATTAATTATTAATCCGTCGCTACTTGGAAATAAAGGTTGTTATAATGAACTAGGCCGGTTGAAAGACTCATAATCTTGAGGTGGTATGTTTCATTTCGGACCTACACTACTACCTATAATTTCAAAGTTCCACGATAAAAAAAAAGAATGCTATTATTGCTCAGCCCTCAACCAACACTGGAACGGGCCTGCACGCCGAAAATAACCCAGTCACCTCACAGGCCTTACGTAGAAGTAACCGCACTTTCAAATAACAGAGGTAGGACCGTAGGACTCTATTGCAGAATACGTCTGGGGACGTACCTCACCTTTGCTAGTTAATAAACTGCCAAGCAGTACTGTGTTTCGGTTTGAGTGACAATGCTACCAGAGAAATTACTTGGTATGAAGTATGAAGAAATTTGAATCTTATATCTCAGGGCGACGAGCGCAGTGCAGTGCAATGCAATTCTGGCAGGCGTAATGTTTACCACTAGAAGAACGTCTCGCTAGTCACTTCAATGCATAAAAAAAGAGGACAGATTTTCAACTTGAGGGTGAAAAGTTTAAAGTGCAGAATTTTCCCATTCTCTACCTACTCAAATAACGATATAATTTCTGTAGTGCTTAGCTTGCAAAGCCACCGAACTGATTCCAACTCTTGTCGTTTCCACACACAACTCCCCGGCTCATTGACTCGCCAAAGAGATGTGACACACAAACTCAAGAGCGCAAACTGTACTACTCTACCAACATTATCTATTCATTCTATTTAAACCTTATCTCTAAGGGAGTAGAAATTATAGCTGGATGGCAGGGTATTAACTATGTTGGTTACTCAAGCTCAGCGGTTTTCCAAAACGACACTTGATGACGCTGACGAAGATTTGAAGATACAAAGAGATTGAGGTTATCAGAAAATGATCTGTTGTTATGTGTTTACTTTAATTTCTTGTTTTTCTTGAAAGGTAAAGAAATTGACAATTCATAAATGATGGCTTCGAAGCCGATATTTGTAATATTGCAAAAAATCCGTTTTTTTTAATGTGTTTATCTTGTACTACACAAAATTGATTAAAAGGAATACTTTATACATTAGATTCGAAAAAAATCTAAACAGAATTCATGTTATATAGTTTTTATACTGAAATTCAGGTCAATAACGTTTGATGCTGCCTGCGTGATTGGTCTGTAGTACATGAACTACCTAAGCACAATTTAACAAGTCAATTTAATAAGCATGAGAAAGAGAGTGAATTTAAAATGTAATGTTAACCAGACTTGTTTAGGCACCCCTCTTTATTAAGGGGGAGGCCTTCGTCCAGCAGTGGACGTCTTCTGGCTGATAATGTGATGTGATAAGGTATTTATAATGTTCTCATTTTTATTTCATAATTAGGAAAATATTTGCACAAACCAAGCGTGTCACAAATTCAAATATTAGATAAACTACATGTAAATCTATTCATCAAGTCAAACATGCGGCCGCGTCACAAACGCAACAATCAAACAATTTGTTTACACTGGAAACTAGTTATCCATACTCCTTTGTTACAATAAAATATCATATTTTTAATCTAAAGTAAAAGCTCCCTTTAAATCTGTAAAAAGTTTACCTCCGCAGCTTAATAAAATACCAACGAAGTTTTTCGATTTTAGTCAGAAGCAAAGTAGAAAAGTAAAGATATTTTTTATTCTGTGGTGTGTGGTTTAAATGTGTGAGTGCTTGGGGACAAGCGTGACGAAATTGTGTGCGGGGGTAGTTGTGATGCAACCCTTCTGTATTAAGCGCGATCTGCGGCCACTGAGGGATGCTTAGATGTGACTGGGTTCATCTTGGTACTTCTTGCATAAAACACCAACCAGATGTAGGGTTGGAGAAACTTTGTGTATATTGTTCTAATCTCCTCTGAACTGTTGACTTTCACGATAATTTAGATTAAATCAGGGTTACCTAATTAAAAAGTGCATATAAAAAATACCAAACCAAAGATATGAGATGTTCTAATCTCAAACATAATGATGTGTTCACTTTACGGTAAGACAAGTAAAAAAAAATGTTAATCAATATATCTTTTCTTTGCACCGGAATACTCATGCTTTATTGAGCCGGATACTTGACTTTAACCATCCGTCCGACTGTGCGTCTGTATGTCCGCCCATCCGACGATCCGTGCGTCCATCCTCTTCCGTCTATCAAAGTAATTTCTAAGAAAAAAAAAAATACTCAAAGTATCAAGAAAATAAGTCACAGTAACTCTAACCCTACACTGCAAGCGTGAAATTCGTACAATAAATGCCTTTGTATTGCGGCCGCCTGTTGACTTTCCGACAGGAGCCGCACCACTCGCATTGTACCCTGCTTACCAACTTCATTTATAAATACGAATATTATAAATACACAGTCAAGTGGACAGGTTCAAAGAGTATCAAATTTATATATGAGTAACAACACGAACACGTATACAAGCCCCGATTTGTTCTTCAAGTGTCGGAGATCTTTGTCTTGCTCGTAAAATAATTATTTCACGCGTGGATTTTACCAGACTTTAAACCGGTTATTTATCTATTTGTTATATCATTGGTCAACCTATTTGTATCCAACGAAGAAAACCAAATTAAGGTTTTTTTATGCAGTTCTAAAGGATGAAAGTCAATCTGGCTTCCTCCTCATTCTAAGCGCCATGTTTGCCTAGAATAATATTTTTCATTTCATTGTTTTTCAGTGTCACCGCACAGTGTTAAGTTTGACCTCGAACTAGGACATCTCCCTGTTCTGTCTACATTCTAAACACTTGCGTGAAAATATAGCCTAGTTTATGAGAAAAAAAACCTCAACACAATGGTACAGTGGCCACCGTACTATTGCGCGACTGCGTCTCTAGATCGCACTGCTTTCGCTTATACCAAATTCATCTTTCAATAATCTGCCTAACCGGGAATCAAATCGAAGCTCATAAAGCAAACGTGTTGGGCCATAATTAGATTACCTACTGATAGTTTCAGAACAATCAAGCTAGATCCCATAATTGACATTATTTTTGACTTAATTGCCGCATGTTATCATGATAGAACCAAATAATATATGGAAATTAAAAATACGACTACATACGATTGCTCAAGGTATTATTTTTAATTAATTAAGAAATTCATCGGTAGTTATACTCCAAGGTTTTTTTTTATATTTTTCTTATACAATCAAGTTACGAGACGAGCAAGACGTTCGCCTGGTGGTAAGCATCACGCCTGCCCATAACAGTAGCAGTGCCAGTCTTGTGAACTTGCGAACACAATCCTGCGCCGCACTGCACTGCGCTCGTCACCCTGAGATATCACATGTTAAATCTCTTCATACCCAGTAATTTTTCTGGCAACATTACCCTTCTAACCGGAACACAATAATGCTTGCACACTACTGCTTGGCGGTTGAATAACTGGCAAAGATGTGGTACTTCCCCAGGCGGACTCTGCAGTAGACTCAACACAAACATTACAACACATTTATTTTACTAAGGATAAAGTTACATAAATATTTAAACTTTAAGTACACAATATTATAATATACCTACTCAGAATGTTACAGTATAATAATTATATGGAGTATAATAAATGAAGTACTTCGAATTATCTTAGACTTAAAGTCAACACTACCGAGGCAGTAAGCCCACTAGTTCTGCCTAATAAGGAAAGTGGTATGAAAACTTGAAACATAATTATCGATACTGATTTATAAACATAAAACAAGATATCGGTATGCAAATGATCGTGGTATTCACTAAGCCCTGTAGGATTTGTAATATTTTCCTAGAGTCAAGGAAATTGTAAATCTCCACATAAGTTCTACGTAAGACCCTGGAATCAAAATGAAAAAATATCAGCTAATATTTCACCTGCAACATCATGTTTAACGAGTAATAATCGTAATAAATCGAATACTTTATTTCTAGCTAAAATTCACAAAAAAATACTCCAAAAGTTTCGCCGAGAAGAAAAAACAAAACCCAGTAATAGAGGTATAGAACCAATGTCCTACATTACATAGCACCCGAGCCAATCTCACCAATACAAAAAGCCATAGTGTTTTGCCATTATTGATAATTGATAATACATTACGTTATGTCCCAGTAAACTTCAAATTTCTGCGGACAGGGTATCGATTGATGTGACATTGCGATTGATTTTATCGATACCGAATGAATGAGGCAGGTGCTGTCCTTTTCAATATTAACTGTTTGTTATTATTACTAGGGCTAAGGCACACTACAAAAAAAACCTTGTGATAAAGTAGTAAAGCATTTTCTCTAATTGCTAGGATACTCGTAGGAACGTAGGAATATTACAATTTGTTAAAAATCCAGTTAGCTAGAACATATTTTTATTTTTTCTCCCATTGACTTCCTTCTCATCCTTGCCATTTTGGGTTTAGGCATAACTTGAATTGTTTTATCAATTAATACCCGTAAGCTGTTCAAATATTTTTCTCTGTGTATCGCCATCTTTATGAATATAGACGGGTGAAAAATGTTGCAGCTTTATACTTTTTTTGTACCTGACCCTGTCAAGTAAATATACTTTAAATGGAACTTATTCGACATCTAATAAGTGTTTTAGAAATATCTGCGCTACAAAACGTAAAAAACTACTTAAACGAGTATGTAATAACAGCTAAAACGATTTTTACGATTCATTATACTTTCATAGTAATTATGATAAAGCGTTAAAATCATCTGCTAAATGATGTTAATTTTCTAATTTGAGACATAAACGCTTCTAAATGCTTTTGGAGCTCAAAATTGTCTCCCAAATAAGTCCCTGGAACGTTTGGAATTCCCGCGAAAACCGGGTGATTAATCAACGCAGGCAACACTTCATCGTGCGATTATAAGCTTTTAAATATAGGCAGGGGTGCAACGTAGGTCAATATAAATTAGCTGGCGATGAAAATGCGGAGTTGGTGCAGTGGTGGAGCGGTTGTATGCAAATGTCGATATCGATAGTTTTTTAATTAAGTGAGCTTATGTGATGGTGGTTCGACGATAACACTAATAAGCGTGAATAAATAAAAAACATTGTCGGCCAAATTAATCAATTATTAAAATTTAAGTGCTATACTCTTGAATCCTATAGGGACCGTTTTCCGGAAGAAAAAGTATACCATAATGTATAATATGAGCCTCTAACTCTATGCAATACATAACGTCGTGTCGTATGGATTTATAATGAAAAAGAAATAAACAAAATTAATAATCTAACTTTAGTACTAGGAAGGATATACGTATTAAATTTCTATGCTATTATAAGGATATATTATTGAAGATTAAAATTCAAATCATGCTAGATTTTTCATTCCCATAAAGTTTAGCTATTCGCAATCCACATTTCAAACATCAAATCATTTAAAATATAAGCCGCCAACTACAACTTACTAAAACACTATCTCAAGCCGTTGAAAAGTATAAGCAAAATTAGCTCTGTCGATACTTTTGCGTAAAGTAATTACTATGTCACTTCACTAGTAAACCCTTTCCCCAACAAGCCTGCATCGCCCAGGGCTGCGAAACAGTTAACTAAATTAAACCGAGTGCGAACACCGACGGGTTAACTATTCCATTTCGTTTATTGCGCAGCTCGACTTAACCCTCCGGTGGCGATGTAGAGCCGATTAGCTGCGATACATTTTTGGGTCAAAGACACACATAGTAAGAGTCAGTCCTACATTGGTACACAAAGTGTTGCTGCAGTAACTGCAAACATTATCAAAAGATGCCCATCTTTTGATAAAGTTTGCACTTTTTTTTTGTTTCACATCACATCTACAGCCGGAAGACGTCCACTGCTGGACGAAGGCCTCCCCCTAATAGGGAGGGGTTGCCACAATCCCCACGCTTGGCAGGCGGCTTGGGGATCGCAGTGTGTTACCACCGTTAACTAAGAGGACGCTGCTGTCCGTCCTCCGGCGGTTCTGGATACAATTTTAGGACATACCCAGATCCTTTTTTTTGTTTAATTTTATCAAACACTTTATAAGGTTAAAACGCAGTCCCTTGTTTGAAAGCATTCTTTGTTAATTAAGTTTTTTTTAACTATAATCAGGCTTTTTTTACTGACCACTGCTGGACTTAACCTCGAATGGCAGATTGGGCCATAATCACCACGCTGGCCCTATTGCGGGTTGGTAAATTCACATATGCCATAGTGAGGAAAACTGCGTACGTCTCCAGGTATGAGAAACAGAATAAATAATAGTACTACGCACACAAAGTTAACTCCGCAAAGGAATTGAAATAAATAAGGACTATCTACTAGGCAATAAAGTAGCATTTCAACTCGCAAAGCGCTGGATACCACTCGCTATATTCACCTAGATATACCGCTCTCTTTCTATCACGTATGCTTAGTTACGTGCGACGAGGCTAGCGTGTGAGCGGCCACTGACTTCTGCTTTACATTGTCCACCCGTACGGAGCGCCGGCCGAACATACCTAAACTGCGGAGTGACACCCACCCTGGTATTAGTATCCTTATGAGAAATCCAAAGAGCTCTTTGGTACAGGTCTGCGAACCTGCGATCTGCGAACCACGGGTTCTTAGGCTACCACTGGTTCTTAGGCTATCACGGCTTCTCAGGTTACCACGGCTTCCAACCACATCTTAAATAACATAGTGAAAACTTAGATAGAACACAAAAAAAAACATTAGGAGTTTCCACTTTTAGAAATATTATAAAAAACAAAACACTATAAACAGTTGGATAGTTAGAGTAAAAATAAACTTATATATATAAAGAGCAATAAGCAATATAAACCGCAAGTAAACCCTAATGTTCTATAAATAATTATTATATCGTGTATTCAAACAAAAAATTCATTGTACAGTGGTTCTGCAGTGTTCTAATCAGCACCGACTAATTATAGTTATGTTTGATTTTGTTCGGCGTCTACAGGGTTTAAAGCTATTTTTAAAAGAGAAATTATGGTTGATTATGGTCCTTGGTACCGTCACCAGCATATAGGCCAGGCGTGGGCCCGTCACCCAGTGAGTCAACCGACACAATGCCCATTGTGACAGGCAGACTGCAAGTGTACGTGTGCGTATTGTTTTACACGCTTTCTATTAACCTTTAGTCGATGGTTGTGAAAAACTGAACTGTCAAATGACGTGCGCTTGTGTGGGTCGGACGAAGCGGGACGATTCGGATGCGGTATTTGGAATACTTACTTAAATAAATAAATCTTTTTGGCTTCACTTAAGTGTCTGCATGTCTGGACCTAGGTATGTCCTTAAACTGCAACCAGACTCACCGGAGGACGGGCAGCAGCGTCCTCTTGGTTAACGGTGGTGAGCATTCTGCGATCCCCAAGCCGCCTGCCAAACGTGGGGATTATGGCGACACCCCTCTATTGGGAGGCCTTCGTCCAGCAGTGAACGTCTTATGGCTGATGAGGAAGTGTCTGCATGATCTTTACATTATGCTTGTTGTGCTATTGGGTGGCTACAAGCTCGAAAAGGCGACATTGCGGCGACATTAAATCTGATTGTCTTTAAGTCGCAAGAAAGTGCATCGGTCTCTTCTAAGCTAGCGTACTCTATCGTGGAACTAGGCGAGATGGCGGTCAAACTTAAGCTTAATCATCCCAGTGAAAAAATGGTTTAATGGTTGTAAAACCAAGTACCCGACCAAAGCTGGTTAATTCCATTGTTATTGTGCGAATCACTACACAGCATAGTGCGCCATCCGAGTGGGTGGTTCCCGATACATTACTACCGCCTAACAACATCTGCTACATCAGAAGCGATGTCGCATGTCGGTGCGTTGTCTACTCGACAGGGCAACCATTTTGTTAATATTGGTTTCTCCCGAAATATCCAGGGTTAAAAAGTAGCATATAACACCTGTTACACATGTTTTCTGACAAATAAACGTATCTTTATCTTTATCTTATCTTTATGCGTTATTCTAAGCTACAAGCTACATCTATAACCTTTGATTCTAATCCATCACTCGTTTTTGCACAATTGAGTAACAACATTCATACATCCAAACATACAAACTTTCACATTTATAATATTAGTAAGATCTCTAATGTATTTCCGCATAATAGCACTTTTTTAGGAGATGAAAGCGGAAATTTACTGGAGTTATATCTCCATATAATGATTGGGTTAAAATAAACTTCTGCAAAACGCCTGAATCAATCACATAGCCCAAAAATAAAGGGATATAGGACATTTCCCACAGGCAGGTGGCCTAGTAGTACACATTTCCAATACCTCCTGTATAAACAACTTGTTTTGCCACTTACAACAAAATCTCAAAAATAAATAATAATTAGAGAATCATATTGCCTTCTCCAAACGTTGCGAAAACTACCTCCTCTGTGTTGGCTGTGTTTTGTGTAACGAATTGACAGTAACATGACATACAAGCCACCGTTACAACATGCGGTAGGACGCGACACGTAGACCGCACCGCGCAGCCAGCCTGTATGTGGAACATGGAAGTTATGTGGAATCCGCGATCAAAAAATATATAAAATGACATGACATTCATAACGACAATAGTATTTTATGGAATTAAGTGTCAAGATGTGCGAGACGTTCACGTGGTGATGGTAAACGTCACGCAGTATTGCCAGAATGGTGAAATAATTGCGAACATTATCCTGCGTCGCACTGCACACGTCACCCTGAGATATTAGATGTGAAATCTCTTTATGCTAAGTAATTTCTCTGGTAACAATGCCCATCACCGAAACACAGTAATGCTAGCACACTACTGCTTGGTGGTTGAATAGCTGACAAACAATAATAATAGACTCAGTTTTATAAGAGCGAAATAATTAATTCCATCAACGCACTGGGGGTTTCATTTAAATACACGCAATTTTGTGACCGGTTTCTACATTGGCATTAGAAAACAAGAAGTTATATTAAAGTTCTATTATTATTGACGGGATATTTACCATGATTATGTTGTGAAATGAGCTCCCGAAAAACAGTGTTTTAAGAAGTTATATTGTTATTTATTAGTCCCAATCTTAAAAATGCACAATGAATACTTATTGTATTTAAGCCTCGAAATAATAATAAAACTCTTTAAAAAATAGTAATTAAACTAAAGTTGGTTATTATGATGCGATAACCCATAACAAATTGTTAGCTTAATTGTATAACACCGTAAAACCGATGGATTGAATATCAAGGCACTTTGAGACAGTCATCATCATCACAGTAGAAATAACGCAAGGCCACACATACAAAATTCTTTGAAACAATTTCGCTACAATAATCTTCCACGTTTTAAGTAGTACGATATAACTAAAGACATAGGTAACATAGACGCGGAATGTCTCGACAGCCGTTAACAGAAGGTGATCGTGTTTAGTCGTGACGACCTTCGCAGTCTGTTCCTAGGTAGCTCGTATCTAGGACCAGCGTCTGACAAGCTCTAGGAGTGTCCTACGCAAATTCTTAAACAAGATTCATTGTCGCTTTATCTGTTTATCGTTGGACTAAAGAAATGTGAGGTGTGTTTTGCTATTTATAAATAGTCGTAATATCAAAATTCAACGGGTGACATAAAACTATACTTCACAAATACAAGATGTGTCCAGCGATTTTACCTACGCGAAAAAGCTCGTAACTTTTTTCTAGGTAAACATCGGTCATGTAAATCTCTGGCGTTCTTGGAGGAGTCAGCTCAAAGCCTAGCGTCCAGCTATGGCCTTGCAAAACATCACGTCGGTCCGTCTACCGTAAAGTGCACGTAAAAATTAAAACAGACCAACGAGCAGACTTTTATTAGGTTTAGAATTTCAGTGATATTATAAAAATAGGAGTATAAAAAACAAATTGTTAAGTTACTATTATGTATAGATATCCTTTTTTTTTCCTCGGTAAGTGAGGACGTATTATACTTGTGAATAGTGTTTTTTTCTAAAAACACTTATATTTTTTTATATTTGAATTTAAATTCATTATACTTGAGCGTAATGGTCTTTGTTAGTTTAACTACTAGTATAGTATTATATTATGTTTGATTTAACTTATGTTTCTATTGGTTTAACTTTTGTTTATATTCGTTTGTGTAACTATCCATCTGTTTTAGCGTCTTGTTACACTATATCTAAAAGTCTCTTATTGGTGTCTAAGTATTCTTTCAGATTATAACATTTAAGAAATAAAAACGAGTTTTGTAAAAAAACACAAATTACGTTGAAAACTTTCCCGATAACAGATCTGCTAACAAGGATCAATAAATGTTAGATACTGACGCTGGAAAGTTTTACTACTTTGCAACGGACCGTAAACACATACTCGAGAATTACTACCTATATTGAACACCAATTGGTGAGTACACATTTTGTCTGTTTATTAATCATAGACATGACAGAAATCATTGTTATTAATTGAAACTTGTAACATTATTAGAAAATTAATATCCCAAATTGTATGAAAATGTCAACGGGAAACATAACCGAAGAATTATGAATGGCGTTTTGGATTCCATAGTAAGTACCTACCTTGCTTAGGGCTAGATGGCGCTGTGTAAAATGTTCACCCAATATTTATATTTATTTATTTATTCTAAAAACTAAAATAATTACTATGGATTTAGGATTATTTATTTAAATAAAAAATGCAAATCCAGTACCTTCCAGTACCTTTTACACGCATAATGAGAGTGTGACACTACTCGTATTTACCGGGGTCTACGTTCTCCAAAAAATATAAAAGGGCATCTTTAAATCCTTCTTGGTAAGCTTGTACCGGAGGACGGGCAGCAGCATCCTCTCGGTTAACGGTGAAGAACATTCTGCGATCCCCAATCTGTCTGCCAAGCGTGGAGATTATGGCAACCCCCTTCCTATTAAGGGGATGCCTTCGTCCAATAGTGGAAGTCTTCTGGCCGATGGTGTATGATGATGTTAAAGGCAATTATTATTGCGCTAAGCTTTAAGGCGTTTCATGGTTAATGCTCCAAAAACTCGAACGAAACGATTTGATTCCACTTTCGTTGTGCATTGTGTGTTATTAAGGGGGAGGCCTTCGTACAACAGTGATCTTTTTTCTGGCAGCAGTTGATGGAGCCTGTGCGTGTTGCCAGTGATGATATATGGAACTGAAACGTGAATTTTAACTGCTGGCCTTTTTGAGAAACTCAGAGTCACGCAACAGGCAATGGAGAGAGCTATGCTTAGAGTTACTTTGCGCAATAAAATCCGGAACGAGAACATTCGCCAAAGAACCAAAGTCGCCGACATAGCTTGCAAACCCTGAGGGTTGAAGTGGCAATGGGCAGGCCACATCGCTCAAAGAACTTATAATCGATGGAGAAGAAAAGAACTTGAGTGGCGACCACGTACCGGAAGACGCAGCGTCTGTAGGCCTCCCACTGGGTGGACCGACGACATTGTGAAAGTCGCAGGCAACCTGTGGGTGCAAGTGGTAGGTTGTCATACAGTGTGGCGGTCTAACCGGGAGGCCTTCGTTCAGCAGTGGAAGCCTCCGGGATGATGATGCAGTGACACCCTGGAGTTTGTTTTGTTACTCACAGTTCTGGACAGCGCTGCGATGGTCATAGACAGGCGATACATCTTACCATCAGAAGAGCGAATTATTTGTGACATCATTTGTCACCATAAAAAATGTCGAACGAATCATTGCTAATCGTATTATAATCATGGTAAAAGTTGTTCGTAATGAGCACATAGTATATATAGGTCGCGTCATGTAAAAATAACGCTGGAAGAAAGTGGAGGGGGTGTGTTTGCGCATGTCTAAACTTGCGCACAAAAGTACTAGGCCTATTGGTTTAAATAATTATTAATAAGCCTTTTGCTCGCAGCTTCGTATGTTGGTTATTGCTAGGTACATGACAAAAATATTAGATATCGCCTAAATCGCCTCCTGCGCAGCGCCAGCTTCATTTTACATGACGCGACCTATATACCCTTGATTGATTGATTGATTAACTCTTTATTGTTCACACCAAGAATTACACAGAAATAATTTAATAAACTTAAATATTGGAACAAGTGGCGGCCTTATTGCTAAAAGCAATCTCTTCCAGGCAACCCTTCAGTATTACTACACCTTTTTTGACATATTGTTTATATAATAGTCAATGTTTGTATTATGTATGTATGTATTTATGTTCCGTATAGACTTCAAAACGGCTAGACCGATTTTGATGAAATTTTCAGGGAATCTTCAGATTAGCCCAGCGGGTTATCCTGTGAAGTTTGGTACCCGTGCAAAGCCGGGGCGGGTCGCTAGTAGTTTATACAAGCGGATCTGCAGGTAAAGACTATCTCTGTAAAAATCTTCATTATATTGAATGAAAGTGCAGCCACACGCCGTCAGCAGCCATAGTGCCACTTAACCCGGGGTCAGGGACTCACGGATACCAACTTTATGGAATAAGTACCTTAGAAAATGCAACTTTACCGTTAACATCTCCTATCACACTAACAGTCATCAGATCTATTTGCGCTAGTATAAATGCGAAAGTAAGAGTATGCATTCCTTCTCTAATAAAATATGCATGATTGATTGATTGATTGATTAACTCTTTATTGTTCACACCAAGAATTACACAGAAATAATTAATAACCTTAAATATTGGAACAAGTGGCGGCCTTATTGCTAAAAGCAATCTTTTCTAGGCAACCTTTGGACGGAGAGGATATAAAGAATGCATTGAAGACGGGGTGTGCAAAAAAAGAAAAGTGTGTGAAATCATAAACATAAATACCATAATTATTCTAACATGAAAAAGAACAGGGAAAGCCCTGCTAGGTGAAAAACCAGTTCTATTTTTTAGAACATCAGAAAATTGATTTGTTATCTACTGGCCCAGAGCCGTACGTATAACATAGATTATGAGAAGCGAACAAGTTAGTTCTAGATAGTTTGGACACAAAAATATCCACAGAAGAAATTCTATGACGTACGTGAATCCACCAACCCGCACTGGGCCAGCGTATTAGAGCATTCCATAAATGCCTTTCAACGGTACGCTTCATATCCTATCAGTGGGATGTTAATATTACATTATGATACAAGTGTGCTATGTTAGTCATTAAACTCGAAACGATAAGGGAGCTGAGAGTGTAATTACCAATGCACACGCAAATAATACGACGTTTTTCATCATACTTGCGACGAAAAAACAAACTTGTATCAATATTAACTTTTTGATAATAATCACCACACAGCGAAAACGTCACCAAATATTTGTGGAAAATGGCGCGTATCGCAGGTGACTGTTTCTTTAGCGGCATAGAATGCTTCGTATACATACATATAACTTGCAGTCAGGTACAAACCTAACTTTAACCGGGCTATAGCTTTTTTAACATTAACTAGTGCTGTATGTAAAGTAAAAAGCACGCGTGTGTAATATCTTGGATTATGAGCCTAAAACCGATGTATTAAGATCCACTTTACTAGCAAGTGGCATCAGACGAGATGGCACTCAAACGCAAGCCTAAAGATAGTAAAAAAAAATGTGATAAAAAACCTAGTAGGTACATTTTAAACACTGACTTGGAGAAAAATATTATATAGTTATAACAATATAGTCATAAATATATATAGTCACAAATACATAGTCTATAACAATTTAATTATGTACCTTATTGTACGTTTTTTAACTATTGCACAGTTTGTTTTAGTCGCCAGTTCATTGTACAATAATGTATTCAATGTATTTTCGATTTGAACTCAACATTCAATAAGTAAACATAGAAAACCGATTAATCTGTCACTATCAGATCAAATAAAGCTCGAATTTAAACCTCAGGATTTGAAGGCAGTCTGCACAATTGACGATGTTTTATGGATTTATGTTAATGTACGAAACAAAATCTATTATAGTCCAATATCGGAAAACGTATCACTCACTGTTCAATGAAAGTCAATGAAAATAGACGCTTTCTGTGTGTTTAATTGTTTATACATCATGCAGACGTTTGTCAAGATTGTAAGCAAAGGATAAAAAACAAGCACGTGAATTTTGTGTAAAGCAAAACAAGTAATATTATTTGTTCTTGTAACAACATTCGCAAGCAAGAATTGCTGTTCCATATAATTTTGCCGAGTGAGACCATCTTTTTTTTGCAATTTCCAAAAATCATGGAAACATGAAAAAAGTTGTTTGTTATGCTGTACATAGAAGTTTATCCTAAAAGTTTCAATAACCTCTAAGCATTGTAACTAACGGTGCATACAAACCATTGCACTGAGAACAAGTCCAAAGAGGGAAGAGGCTTATGCCCTGCAGTACGCTGACTGAGTAGCGAATGATATTGAAGGATAAATTTAAAGCAAGCAAGTTTTAAGCATTACTAATACAAGCACTCAATCATAAGAAACCAATACCGGAAACATTCCCCAAACCACAATTGAATCCCCGAAAACAAACATAAATAAGCCAACGGGCCAACTTTAAACAGGCATCATAAATACGCAGCCCATAAAGAGGCTGAAACTTTAGCGCGGCCCGCGTATAAATCATGGAGTGGCGACCCCCGAGGAAACTCGCCATTCCGGAGTGTATGAGGCCCGCAATATGTCATCTCGGTCAAGCGCCTGCTATTTGTCTTGCAAAAATTCGGGAAAACATCTTAGGAACGTCGCAGCCTTCCTTCTCTCCCTAGCGTCGCGGGAGTCGCAGGAATGCGTAGGGTTAGTGACGCGGAGTCTCCTGCGCGACTTGATTGATTGAAATTCAGAGCGAATTCGGTAAATGCACAGGAAAGGGTGTGAAGGGCTATTTTGTTGGGGCATTTAGGGTGTTGAATAGCCGCATTGGACATGCATGCCTTTCGCGTGTCAATCATTTAAACTGCCTACGTGGCTACCTTTTCTTGGAATAAAAAACTGGCTGAACCAGAGTTAACATCGAAAGTTTAGTTCATCACACATTCACAGACATTATATTTATAAATAAAATAAATATGTTGACTTTGGTTCATTTCCAAACTTTGATTATAAGAGAGCTAGATCCTCCAAGTTTCCAAAGTATTGGCGTGCCTTGTTGGCCCGACTCTCACTTGTTTTAAAAAGGCGAAAAAAATGGTTCCATACCCAAAAGCAGTCAGTTTGAGTACATAGCCCTGAAAAGTGCAAGAATACAAACCGCAAGTTTTCTAAGTTTTTTCATATTCTTTCTATAGACATTTGACAAAATTTAATGTAATACTCGATTCTGATAGTCGTTTTTTTTAATACAAAACCTGTGGATGGAGCATATTACTAGGGTCACATGCCTTTTTGATGGCTTATGAGTTCTATTACAATCTTTCATTTACATCCCATAAAATATTATATTTTTTTATTAGAAAACTTTAAGATTTGACGAGAAACCTGTCTACGGCTGTAAGTTCCTTAAATATGTTAAGCTTAGCCAGGCAAAACAAACGAATCAATCGCACCACTCCTCGCTAATGTGTCCGCTAATTCGACCGACTACATTTGCAAGCCATTACACGGCATTAGGGCTGCGGTCACTTCGCCCATGTACAGTTAGGGCAAGAAGGATAGTCCGCCCATTGTGTTTTTCTACGAATTGTAATTTTTACAAAGTTAAAGTAATATAATTTGATAGATACGCAACGCAATGAAGGTCCTTGACGTAGATCGATGACTATTATTATGTCCCTGTTAGTACGACACTAGAGTCTAAATCAGAGTGATAATGTTAAAGAAAAATTCTTGTGACTTACAATAAAAATATGTTTATACGTACTCCCAGCGTTGATAGAGAGCTGATTTCTCCAAGCCAGTGTCATGGCCATGACACTAACTTGACGACGTTTTTTGGACGACTGGCTTTGGCGTTGCGTTGATGAAAATGATCTACCAATAAATGGCTATTATAATTTCTGATAGCAATAGGCTAATCTAGAAAAAACTACTGTCTAAATTGAGACAAAAACTGCGAGCAAATTTTACAAGACTGCAAAACTATTGAAAGCTTATCTCTGTACCTGTACCGAACAAAAATTCCAACCGCACCTGTGAAGTATATATTATTACGCTGCGGTTAAGCGCGTGTTTTCTGTAGTCCTTTCGTTTGTGGTTTTGTAATACTAATTATTATTTATTCTGCGGTTTCAGTAATAAGCTTACTCTTTGAAAGTGGGCATTGGGAAAGTGGGCATTTGAACACACTTTACTTATAACTAAGCAATCTATCTATCAATCAATCAATCAAACTAATATAATAAAAGGCTCTGTCCTGACTGATTCAATGACTGAATGACTGACAGACAACGCACATCCCAACTGTTTTTGTACTTTTAGTCACGAAAATTTCGATTTGAATAATTTTTTTTTGAAATGCTTTATTGTGTAGTTTCCTATACAACTTGTAATTTCGGGAACGCTTGTCATAAACGGGAACGTTCCCAAAATGACCGTTCCCGGAGTGATTTTCCGACCGGTGTTTTCATGTCACGGACCATGCGGTTGCAACCATTAGTTGTAAATAGTTACAAACAAAATTACTTGGTGAAGTAGTCAGAGTCGATTATACCTGCTTAAACATACTTTTTAACCTATTTTTTACCTTAGTGATGTCGTATCGAATTGAAACTCAGTTAAATGTGTTGTGATTATTTAGTACTATCTTATGATGGAGTCAAGAGGTGGATAGCGGAACTCTTTAGTGAAACTGGGACATCCTTTGAGTTTGAGTTCTTTTGATTTGTCTTGACGAGTCCCGTACATTGCAAAGATACACGTTCTTTAGGGCCCACATTCATACACTCACATAACTTAAAGATACATTACTCAGGTGGTGTTGTAATTCTCCGTTTGACAGTTCCGTTGAGTGCGTTTACAGCACGAGCTCCAATGTGGTTTACAGTTGTTATTGTAATTAATTGTTTAACCGACATCGCATGCGAATGGATTTTTAATTACAAACTACATTGTTGCTATAGCCATTTGTAGTTTGTAATTACTGTGTATTGTAGCAACGTTTTTTCGTGTGCGTGTGTAAATTAATAGATCTATAATTGATTCTAGATGTACTAATACTATTGAAATGAATGTGGGTCAAAACGCCAATGTCTAGTAAGTGTAAATATTAAAACGTTGTTTAAAACTGTCAGTGTTGTTCTTTACGTATCTAGTATGCTTGCAACTGTACCGAAATAGCAGGAGCTCATTTCACAATTTAATCACGGTAAATATCCCGTAAATAATAATAGAAATCTAGTGCAAATGTATAGTGGCTATTGATTTATACCCACCCAGTAACGGAAAAAGATAGGCTGACAATAATTGATGAGTACTGGGATCAGTAATTAACGAATTATTCTAAATATAATTTATATGCCACTGAAATTTTGTTGATAGAAATTATCGTGTAAACCATTACTTACCCGGATAACAAATTAAATAGCGTGCGTGAGTCCGCCACCCCGCACATCGCCAACGTACTTGAATAATGGCACAACCATCCTTCGACATTAGGCCTATGCCTGACAGTAGGATGTTAGAGGGTGATACCGTTACTATCAGACTGATGCTACTTATGTAAGAAATACTTTAAAAAAAAGTGTTACACTGTTCACCTACATAGTTGCGATATATGCGATATTGCGAATGTGTAATATGTTCACTGTTGGCGTATCTCAATAAATAAATAAATATATTGGAAAATAAAATACTAAATAAATTAACATAAAAACAATTGCAAAGGTAATTGACTATAATATGATAGAACTAGCAATCCTCAAAATATTTTCAAAAAGAATGTTCAAATAGGCGGAATCAAAGTGTTTACATACTTATCCGTATTTACGCTGCAATCAGCCGCCCAGCTCCGCCGCCGCCGCCGCCGCCGCCGCCGCCGCCGCCGCCGCCGCCGCCGCTGCCGCCGCCGCCGCCGCCGCCGCCCGCCCAGCTCCGCCGCCGCCGCCGCCGCCGCCGCCCGCCCAGCCGATGGATTCTGTTTATCGGCCGCCCAGCCACAGAATAAATAATAGCAGCAGCCCAGCGCTGATTTGTGTGCCCACATCTCGTTTGTCTTGGACCGGAAGTTGCGAAAAGAGACTGCGATGGGAATTACGTCGCTATTTGTGTTTTTCTAAAGCCGTTGTAACTTTATTTCTCTTATTTGGTAAAGGTATTTCTGCACTTTTATGGTTCATTAAATTTTGGCTACTTTACTTTATTGCTTATTTTTAACCGACTTCAAAAAAGAAGGAGATTCTATGTTCAATTGTATGTATGCCTTATTTTTGTATGCTCACCGGTTTCTACGTCAAATGTGGACTGATTTAAAAAATCCTTTTTTTTCGTTTTAAGTGTACATAATTTTCCATAAAAATTCGAAGCCAATTTTTTTAAGTTTCTTGTTGTAACTATTAAACAGATTTTGGTAAAAATTTACTGATGCATCCAAAGTAAGGGTATGCCTGCGACGTATCTTTTTACTCCAGAAAGCTTTCATTTCACAGAACTCGTCAATTTCTTACAGCAGAAACACGCGAACGTATACTTATGTCGATTAACGGCACAAAATTTTACGTAAGTGACATTGCCCACAGTTGAGTTTGTTTGGGTGGTTTTATTTTGGAACAATTTGAATTACACACATAAAAAAACGAGTTAACTCCGATTAAATTCCCTTTCAAAGAAATAAAATCATTTGGTACTACGTCTTAAATCAACAGTGTCCGGCGGGCGGTGTTCCCCAGTGGACGGTATTCAATAAGGAAGAGAAAAAACTGACAATCGGAGGAAATCGCACGCCCTGCGGGGCTAGGATGCGCACCGAGAGAACATTTTCTCGATTCTTAAAAACAGGCAAGGCTACGAATCTGTATAAGTTTGTCTCGTTTTCGCACGACATAAAGACACAACATTTTCTCGCGGTGCGCATCCTAGCTCTGCTGGAGATTCGCAACCGTTGTCGCAATACGCAGATTGGTTGTAAGTGTATTCTTTTTGCATACAACTTCTGTAGTTTTGAGGAGGTATGCACCTCGTGTAACAACTATATTTTTGGTGAGTGGTAAGTAAAAAAAAGCCTAGTAGATAGTTAACATAATATTTAGGTCAATAGTAATACTAGCAATGCTTCTCTGTTTAACCCGCGATTCCTCTAGGTGTTCATAAGTTTGTTACTCAATCACGCAAAAGTGACTGAACGGATTTGGACGAAATTTGTTATAGAGTTCGCTTACACCTTGAAATAACACGCATGGTTTTCTATTTATCCCAGAAATAGCGGGTCGCTACTAGTGCATTAATATCGACGAAAAGTAGCTAGCCTTTCGGTATTTTATCGGACACATTTCGGAGAATGTGCTTCGGAATCGCATGTTCTTATTCCTTCCTGCCCATTATTCTATCGGACAGCCAGGACCTCGAAAAAGCAACACCGTTTCATGGTTGATATACCAAAAACTCGTACGAAACGGTTTGATTCCCAGTTTCTTTATTCGAACTGTAGAATGCGCTGCCCGAGTGGGTTTTTCCCGATAATTATAATCTGGGTGTCTTCAAGTCGGGAGTGAATCGGTTTCTTCTAGGCAAGCGTGATCCATCGTAGACTGCACAGACGAGATAGCAGTCAAACGCAAACCTATAAATAAAAATAAAAATACAAAAAAATACAGATACTACATTATCAGTACAAACAAAATAATTATGTTTGATGACAGCGTGTATTTTTAATGTAGGTGCGTAAGTGTATCGTAGCACAATCAAACCTCATTCAATGTGTTAAACAGAAAAAATACAAAATCCCTCTCCCTCCCCTGAACAGTTTTCCCGGCTGACCCCGGGCTAGCTAAGGCCGCGCTCACACATTTTATTTCCCTCCTATCTGATTTGTGGGTGATTTACCTCATCCCCGGATACAGAGGAAACAATTACGGCCAAAGATATAAATGGTTTGACCATTGATACGTGTTATTTACGAGGTTCAGCTAACTGAAAACTCGAGTTTAAGAATTTAGACGATTTTCGTTAACTTTTAATTTCAAGGCCAAATTTTATTGATGTTTTGGGTCTAAGGTTGTATGAAAATGCAAATATATTTTAATGCTTGCATTAATGGTCTTACTATTATATTTTTTATGTAGCGGCCCATATTTACATAAACGTTTCTTACTAGTAGGTGGGGTTTCATTTTTGAAAGTATATAAATATAATAGGTTTCATTGGGATATATCTGATATTAGTGCCAAAAGATGAATTTAAAAAATATTGGGCGCACGTGTATTGAAAAAAACATTGTTGTTATGAAAAGTGCTTCAAGTGGTCTTGTAGTTAGTAGTAGGACTCTATTGCAGAGTCCACCTGGGAAATGATTACACCTTTGCCAGTTATTCAACCGTCAAGCAATAGTGTGCATTACTGTGTTTCAAATTCAAATTCAAATTTAATTTATTTCGACTTATTACTATGTGATATGACTTAATAAGTCATATCACATACGTGCGCTCATCGCCCTAAGATTTTAGATGTCAAATCTCTTCATGCCCAGTACTACTACTACTAAATTTAATTAGTAATTTAATTTTATTGTTATTGTAAATTGTATTATAAATTGTTTTATTTTTAATTATTATTATTTGTGACTATGTGATATGACTTAATAAGTAATAAGTGATATGACTTAATAAGTCATATCACATAGTCACAAACAATAATAATTAAAAATAAAACAATTTATAATACAATTTACAATAACAATAAAATTAAAATTAAATTACTAATTAAATTTAGTTGTTTGCTTATTAATCAGTACATGAACCCTGTAACAGTGGTTCATGTACTGACAGTCAAACCTATTCGCAAATACGTTTAGAATACTGTTGTTTGTTGTTCTGTTGGTGTTTCGGTTTGAAGGGCAATGTTAATAGAGAAATTACTGGACATTACTGGGCATGAAGAGATTTGACATCTAAAATCTTAGGGCGATGAGCGCAGCGCAGTACGGCGCCGGATTTTGTTCGCAAGTTCACAATTCTAGCACTGCTACTGTTAGTGGCAGGCGTGACGCTTACCACCAGGTGAACGTCTCCCTCGTCTCATCACTCAATTCCAGAGCAAACCGATACACTCATTTGTTTTGAAAAAAAATATCTACTTTTCATTACACCTAGTAACGATGCCATCTAAACCTCGTTTTGAAGTTGATTACATTATAAAGTTACAAAAAACATTAACTTACTCGTACAAAAAGGACGTAAATATTTCAATTACAATATTAGTAAGTATAACAAGGTAATCATCGCATCGGTTAGAAAGCAGAAGCTCACGGTAGCCGACGTCTCACCGGCGGTTACCCACTAACCACGGGTTAAATATCTCTGAACTGACAGCTTTGATTGACAGCCGGCGCAAGCGCTTTTACTTTGTAATAAACGCCTATGTAACTTATGATGGTCTACGTTTTGTTTTTTTTGGTTCACTAATATTGATGGTGAACAATGTGTACACCATAGAAAACAACCAGTCTGTTGATAGTCCACTGCCGTAGGCCTAGGTGCCTTTGAAGGTCGATTAGGACATTTCCAATACGCCAGCACATTATTGAGTCCGGCGTTATATTCGAGTGAGTCCCATCAACCCCGTGCCCCTGCGATATTCACATACGCCATTGAATTTCTTCTCGGGACGTTGACAGGTTTCCTTCACAAAGTTTCCGTCACCACAAAGCTAGTGGTATGAAAAGGTCATTGGTACGGTCCGGCATTTGAACCAGCAATCTTAAGATTTCAAACTCGAGCGGTCTTCCAATTAAGCTACCACTTCATCTTAGCCAATTTACCAATCAGGCACCGGCATCCAAAACCGGCCTCTACCAATACCATAAAATAGTATTATATCACGGTAAAATCGCAGATCATACCTGAGTGACGTTATCATAGGATTTTGTTGAGCTGAGTACCTACAAGAAGAGAAACTCATATCTAACACTGGGAAAGTGATTCGCATGATATTATTATGATGAAGAAAGCATTAGATAAAATTGTTGCAGCTTCAGGGGCTGACTTTTTCATATATTATTAGAGACGGTTTTTCACATTAGTAAAAAATCACCGGGGAAATATGAACCTGGGTATGTCCTTCAACTGCAACCAGAACCACTGGAGGACGGGCAGTTGCGTCCTCTTGGTTAACGATGGTGAGTATTCTGCGATCCCCAAGCCGTCTGCCAAGCGTAGTGATTATGGCAACACCCCTCTATTAAAGGGGAGCCTTCGTCCAGCAGTGGGCGTTTAAAAAAATCAAACATGAAAATGTAAAGAAAAGTAAAATAATATGACAATGTTCTCTTTAGAGGATATTTTATAATATTTTGTATATATAATTTATAAAGGTCTCTGCAGATTGGGTGCCCCTGCACAGTAGACCCCGAGGTCGCCCTCCGACACGATGGCGCGACGAACTCGGGAAGTTTAAAAAAGATTGGACGGCGCTGGCACAAGATCGAGACAGCTGGAAGAAATTGGGGGAGACCTTTGCCCAGCAGTGAGACAACACAGGTTAAACCAAAAAAAAAAAAAAAATTGCAAAGTCTATAGTCCGGTAATCAGAACTATGAAAATACAACTAAAAAAACAAAAGATTTATACTCGTATCTTTCATTACACTGGTATCTGCAATCTTCGACTGATTCAATCGTAAGTAAAAGTATAAAATAAAATTCGTGCATATTGTATTTATGATCTTCTCGCCAACGCATCAAATAAACTCTAATTAGGAATAAATGCACTATTATTTTAACTTAAATCAGTCTAAGGTGAACAAATAACATAAAAAATAATAAGTTTTATATTTTTACTATTTACGACTGTACCCGGCCCATCTGTCGATCCCGTACCAAGATTTCCATAAAAAACTATCGCGACTTGCACACTATGCAAATAATGACGTCTACAGGACACTTTTAACAAGAAATGAAATATTCAGAACCCGTATAGGATTCTAAACTAAACATCTGCCTCGGATATTTAGAGCTTACGCACGCTATCGACTAAAGTATCCGGCAATTATTTAGTAGTATTATGTAGTTAACTGTAAGTGGACACTAAAGTTTGTCATATCAAATTGTAGCATGTCAACATAGATTTTGAAATTAGCTTCACTAATGTTATTAAACAAGTCCAGGATTCAATTTAAAATAAATTATGCATTTTATTATCATATCATATTATAATAAAAAACTCAACGTCTGTCCTATGAATACAACTATCAGTGATTAAAAAATTTGGCGTCTTTTTTGTATACTGAAGTATAAATATTTAAATGTCTTCAATATTTTTAATGTGAGAGAGGTGATACGCACAAAGAAACTGTTTTAACAACATCATCACGGTAAGTATCCCCTAAAAAAATTTTGAACTATAATGTTACTGAGCTATAACGCAACCTTAAATTTTAAAAGGAGTGTCTACGCAGTAATGTTTAGGTAATATGATACTAAAAATAGAGTCAGTTTGTATAAGTAAAGTATCCTACAACTCACAAGTTGTCTCAACTGGTCACGTAACTGCAAGTTTCCGTAAAAGTCTAGAGCGTGCGCAGACCCTTAACTGTCACTCAGAATGATGATAATAATTACAACCCACAGAACCATTTGCTTTGAAAAAGGTTTTTTGCACAAAAAGCTTTTTGCGAAAGCGGAATTAATTTTAAAACGGCTAGATAAATGACTTGGCTACATTGTAGCTGGTGTTAGAAATAATTGCCTATACTGGCACGTTTCTAATAAGCCTACATAAATGTAGTAAAAACGTTTGAAGAATCAAGAGAACCAATGAAAAAGCTTGCATACTTAACTCAAATTTATCTTTAGTGCCGAAACTATTCAAAATACATTAAGTAATTCTAATAGCTAGGTACGTGTTTCATAGATTGCATATTTGATAGACAGGACCATCGAAAAACCGACAATCGATGGGCAAGAAAGATTTTTCAAAGGAGACCATGAACCGGAAGGCGCAGCGTAGGTAGGCCTTCAATAGGTGGACCGACGACATTGTAAAAAATTGCAGGTTGTCGTAGGTCTAAGGGAAGGGAAGAAGGGGCCTATGTTCCGCAGAAGATGTCTTCGGGCTGATGATGATGATGATTTGATACGAAAAGTTATGAAAAAGTAGTTTCCGCTTACGGCAAACAGGGCCCAGTTTTCACACATTTTTCTATCGAATACGTACTATGTATTTTTTGTCAGGTTCTGCCCTAGGGGTACTGAGCTTTCTCCATATAAGACTGTAATGTAAACACTAAGACCGAGTATACTATAGTAGTCAATTTTACTTTACGGGCAATTTTAATATTTTCTTTAGCTTTTTTATTACAGCTTTTTTATCGAGCTGTTAAAGTTTTCCATACAAGAACAAAACAAAATAGCGGTTACTTAGTAACCGCAAGTCTTGTGGGTGAGCGAGTGGTGGCGAGTTCGACAAATGTGCCACAAATGGGCCGCGATTAGCCGCACATGGGCCCCGCCGCCATTTGTAACCACAGCTCAGAGGTGATTATTTGAAAAAATGTCGGACAGTAGGGTTTCTTTAACATTTTGGAATTTTGAAGAAAGAACTCACTATAAAATATAGTACGATATTGTATTTGTGGCTTTAATCAAAGATTATAGCTAAATCGCTGAGTTCGTCTTAGTTACCGACCTCGTCCTCGTTTTTTTAGGACACTTTTATCAGAGAATAATGGGCAGAGAGCATGCCGAGCAGCATATTTTTATTTCACGTGTTAATAATATGATTGCATTCACCACCATCTTGTCTGATGCTAACTAATGATGCTGTCTCCAATATAGCCCAATTCCCTAGAAGACAATGATACACTCACAATTTAAAAACATTTTATTAATAGGTAAGTCTAAGTATAGGATTCTGTTTATCGGGAAACAAAATGTAGTTATAAATTTCAAGGTAACCGTCCATTAGTCCGTGTTGTAGGCATCGGAAGGATCGGATTGCTACAAATTCGTACTTACTTACTACTTGTGGCAATTTATCACAGGTTAGTAAATACCTAGTAAGTATAAATTTGTATTAGTAAAAATTATGTTTTTCTGAGATGGCAGTCAAATGAAAACTTATTATGTAATGAATTAAAAATAAACCAGAGAATCACAGGTCGTCGCATCTTCAGTTATTTAAAATCCATCTTAAATGTTTTACGAATAGCGAAATCTTTCGCATTTGCTTGTTGTCTAAATTTTCTGGTAAAATCTTAACTATTATTTGAAGTAAGCAACCCATATCAGCCGCAAATTGACAGCGTCGTCCACTGCGGACGCTGGCGTCGGTCGGCCGGCCGCCCGGTTGGGCTGCGTCCTGGAATCGGATCGTATTTGCGTAAGCCTGCGCCTAATCCGCCGGATTACTGATGAGACTGCCCCGTGGTTATTAAGGTACGACGGTTTAAGGCGAAGGTGACCAGCGGCAATAGATAGATCTGAAAGAAAATAGAAGATTCTGGAGGGAAAAATCGGGAGCATTGAGTTATGCTCCCGTTGCGTACAATATGAGTGGTAAAAGTAGCCCAGTAAATATGTTCCTTCTAGGTAAGCGTGCTCCATCCTAGACTGCACCGTTGCTTACGATCAGGCAGGATCTAGTCAAAAGCAAACATAATCAGAAAATAAAAAGCTTTAAAAAAAATACAACTGACTTCAACTTCGAATACCTGGATGACATCTTCATATTTTCTAGTAATTTTGAATTAAAAACCAAACTACGGAACCGATTTTGATAAAATTTATATGCGACCACGTCTATAGTATTACGTACCTACCAACCTACCTGCGGAGAACTCGCGTAACAAACAATCTGACTTACAAAAAAAACAGGCGAATTGATAACCTCCTTTTTCTTCGATAGACTTGCTAATACACTGAGCCATGTCCACAATTATAATTCTATTTACTCTTACACCACATTCCGCGTTAAATACTCTATAACATCGGATCGTCCATCCCTTGCGGCGTGCCTTCCAAGACGGGCAGCCAACTAGCAGGGCGCGGCACGCCGGTACATCCTCTCCTTACCTACAATACCCCGCAAGCTTGACCCTTGTTACGGCTAGTTTTGAACGATTTACATTTTACGGATATCTTCGTGAAATTGTGCCCAAGCGCCGGTAATGGTTATATCAATTATCCAATGTTTTTATTAAAATAGAAAAGGGGACTTTTGTACCAAGCCAATTATACGTTTTGAAAATTTGCAATCTCTACGTAGAGAATTATTTAAATTATATTGTTACGAAGAGGCTCTTAAAAAAAGCTGGCCCTGTTTCTGTTTATTATTATATCATTCAAAAATGTTGCCACCGATTTAGTTTTACAATTAAATTTTGAGTGTGTTTATGCAATTTGTGTGGAAACTCAAGTATCATAAGAAACTATAACAGTTTAATTTATTTTTTTAATAAAAATGATCTTACGTTGGCTTTCATACGTTGGACCTGGGTATGTCCTAAAACTGTATCCAAAATCACCGGAGGACGGGCAGCAGCCTCTTCTCGGTTAACGGTGGCATAGATTAAGTGTCTTAATCTATGACGGTGGCGAGCATTCTGCGATCTCCAAACCACCTGCCAAGCGTGGGGATTTTGGATCGTATTATGGGGGAGGCCTTCTTCCAGCACTCAACGTAAGCTTAGCTGATGATGATGTTGGCTCTCAACTCACCTGATGATAAGTGACAATCATGGGCTAAGAAGTTGCACTTTTAAGAAACTAAAAATTAGGAATAATCTACGCAGAGAAGAATATATAATATAATAAATATAATAGAAGAATCTATCTACTACATTCCACTTATTGGCAGTTCGTATTATAAATAAAATTATTTCTTGCAACGTCAAGTCCGTCCTTGTATAAAATTTCATGTAATAAGGATTTAATAGCCGTCTGGATATCGCGAGAAAATATTAAAACGAATATAATCAGGCCAACTTTTAAAGTTGTATAATAATATATTTTGTATTAGGCAAATACTTACGGTCAAACTCGGCAAAACAAATGAAGCAAAATATAAAATAATCGTTAGATTTATTGAGCTTAGTGACATGTTGTCTAGTGCTTTCTCAATAATCTGGGATACCTTTAACTTTACTTAAAATCTACTGTTAAAGTACTTACTCGTAAATTTTAATCGTGCCCTGGTACCTGATGGCAATGTTGCGAAGTAGCTGCCGCCTGCCGGCCCTTCGAGGGGACACAGTGACGAACCGACTAGCACTGGCTGAAGAATATATTAGGCAGATATCATCTCTACAGAGCTGAACAATAACTAAAGCAAAGCTTATCAGGCTATTCATTAGTCTTTTTCAAAGATCTTCCCTCTTGTAAGGATTAAGGGTCATTTAAGCATAATAATTGTATATAGGAACTACTAACTTACCAACCTACCTACCAACTTAAATTGTGTATAATAATTGTTTAAATAAAGTTTTCACTATTTACTTACCTGTTGTTTATATTTGAAGCATGATCTACGAGATATAATATAACAAATGAGCTTGTCGCCCACTGCAAAGGCTAGCCCAAAAGCTCACGAGGAAAAAATTACTGTCAGGCATTACACAAAGTAAAAAAAAAACTGTTTGCACTATGATTAGGTACTTAGAATTACTGTGTTTCGGCTTGAAAGGCATTATTACCAGAGAAATTACTGGGCATAAAGAGATTTCACATCTAATATCTCACGGTGACGAGCGCAGGGCAGTGCGGCACAGGATTTCGTTCATAAGTTCACAATTCTGGCACTGCTACTATTATGGGCAGGAGTGATGCTTAAAACCAGGTGAACGTCTAGCTTGTCTTGTCACTCAATTTTTTTTTTTTTATAAAATACTTTTGAAACTGCAATTTTTAAGGTCTGCGATCGACAGGTTAGCCGCTTGATCACGGTTCTTCCATTGTTTGCTATTAGGTCATAAAGTGGTCCACTACAGTATACTCTCCCCTCTGTGTCGGTGTGTTCAAAGATGGGAAATAACAAGTCTAGTCTGAAATGGGAACTGGATCGTAAAGATTAACTCTAAAGTTTAAAATAATAATAATTAATTAATTTCAGAGCAAGTCCATACACTTACATAGAAAATTAAATTAAATTTAAAATTATATATGTCAACAAAAACAAATATTACATAATACAAATTTAAATAATGTTAAATAGTAATAATAATAATCAGTTATCCAATTTATAGGTCAATACGTAATAGGTATAATGAGGATAGGTCAAAACTTTCATCATTGATATTGGTATGAATAACTCTATAGAGATCCAACGGAACTCTTTTAAAAATGCGTCTTGAAGTAAGTGCGAAGGCCTGACACTTCACCCCAGGGCCGGGCTGCGTCCCGAATCTGATGGCCGGCGCTATCGGGCCGCTTGACGCCCTCCCCGCTCTGTTTACTGCTTATTGCTGCACTTGGAACTCCGGCTGATAGTTCGCCAGATAGTTTGCTGCTGATTGGAGATAGTGACGATTGTTTGAGGAGGTGACATCGAGATTCGAAGATTGGCTGTTGAGATCTTTTAGCCTATAGCAAAATTATTTGCTATTTAAGAATATTTTGAAAATAACAAATTTTTGTATTTATATTAATTTTTTTTAACAGAAAACCTATCTGAATTGAATGATTAATAGAAGTAACAGATCTGTTAAAAAAAATATAAGTAGGCTTTTGCAATAAATAATCAGATGGACCTTATAAAATAAAGTACTTTTTATGTGCTTAGCAAAGAAAGGTCAATTCAAGAAAGGTCAAAGTTCTGCAACAAGGTTCTTCTGAATCCTCTTTTTGGCCACATTAGTCGAATAGAGAACAAACTGGCTCCGTACTTGCTAGTAAGCGAACTTCTGCCGCCCTTCTCTTCTTCCATTGGTGAAACCTAACAATAAAAAATAAAATGGCACCAAGTTTCCATTTAAATGCCTTTTCGGAAATTATTTTTATTATATTGGTTAGCGTTTGACCGCCATCTCGCCTGATGTTAAGCGAAGATGTGATCTACGATAGAGTACGCTTGCCTAGAAGAAACCGATTCAGTTGTCTATTATAGGCGGCAATAGCTTCCGCGCCAACTAGTTAGCCATCAAATCATGACTAAAAACCTACACACGTATATTTTTAAACTTGTGCAAGTGTGTTGTGTTTGCAAGTTGTTTCATTCCGCGGGTTTATCGAGCACGCAGTACGCACAAACAAAACAACAAGCTTGCAAAAAGTGACCGAGTCTACACGTGTTATCATAATCAATACCTACTGCATTACGCTATCAGTTCGTAAGCCGATTGCACTTGTAACATAATAACATTCAAATGAGCTTCACGCGTCACAGAATACGTCATACCAGCATAAATACGGCTTTACCAGTTACCTGCAGGAATTCACGCAAAATTGAACCCTGTTGCTGTAGTGGTAAAGAAGTAAAGTGGCAATTAATTGCAGTTTTGCAAAAAAAAAACGTGTTTACATGTAGCTGTTATTATGTTGTCATTTGTTAGAAGATTTACTACACACAGCTTAGTTTGTTGGGAATTAAATTTTATGTTGTGGGATTATTATTTTCCTTAACAGCTCCTTTTATAGGGAAACAATATCATCATTAATCTTTGCACTGTCTAAATAACCTTAGTTGTATTTTACACCTGCGTAGTTAAGTTTTTGTATCCTGGTTTGTAGTTGTATCAATTGAAAAATAAAACTTATCGGCGAAGTGAAGTACTCTTACATAAATCAATGTACTCAAGATTTTTCAATGAAAATTCTCAGTTAGATAGAGGTACTCTTACGCCTAAAAGCGTTAAAAATAAAATCTATTCTATTCGCGCTACCATTGTACGCAGTTTAGGTGGCCATTTGAATAAGGTAGATGACTGATGTTTAAATCGTTGAAACCAATAGCTTTGATGAAGAATTTTAGTAAATATTTGCTGCGTTCCGTAATGCGCTAAAAGTGATAATATCGCGAATCCGACCAAAGTCAGAAGTATTACTCAATCAAATCAAAGCCCTTATATTTTGTGATTATTACATTTGGTCGGACTCGCGATATTATCACATTTAGCGCATTACGGAACGCTGCAATAGTATGTTTATTGAAAAAATAATTTAAATCGGTTATTAATGTTCTGATATATGAGCGTTTAAAGTTTTTGTTAGAGACTACTCTCTCCCTTTTCCACAAAACAAAAAATTACGTCACGCCTTACTTGTCAGAGTAGAATTTATATGGCGTACAGAGAAGTGACGTCACGATTTGCTGTTTCGCCTCTCTGTCTAGCATGATATTAAAATGCTTATAAGTTGCTTATTTTTGATCAGATTTTAATTTTCTTTTCATTAATCAGCTATATTTATGGGCTACAATTTAATAGGACAATTAAAAAAACCAGTCATCTAGCCTATTATGTATTCCATACAACATTCCCAAGAATCTGCCTTTGATAAAAGAAAATAATTATCAAGCAATAATGTATTTTAATTTCAATCAAAAGATAAGTACCCGATCTCTATTACCAGCTCTATAATGTAGAGATTACACAAAATATAAATCAGCACCAATAAAAAACATTTCTTATTTTATGAAATAAAAATAGTATAAAATCACACAAGTGAGCAACTTTCAAGTTTTCTCAACCAGCGACCGCAACGTATGTTATCATGACATATCTTGTCACAAAGCGCTTCACACATGGCGTCCCTCCTAAAAAAAGTCATGCTGGCTTTTTATTTATCGCGCTTTTTAATTAATTCCTGATTGTCCAGGTGGAACGTACATTACGCAATTTCGATGCAAGACTTTTAATTGTACAACAACTTTGTAAAACAAAGACTTTCTTCATTCAGAAGTAAAAGCTTAGAATATTTATAGAAAGTGCACGAGACTAGTTTTAGAGATTTGTTTTCAATGCGTTACTAATTAATTTACTAGAAATGTACCTAACTGTAAAACCAGCACAAGGAACCCACTGTCGTATCTTCAGTTTTGTCTGCTCGTAATTTTAGTTCCTTATCATCACCTCATGGTAAAGACTTGATAGGACTACGAACAGCTGTCGATACTATAACAGATTATTTAACAAAAACCATGACGTATAAAAATAACCTAATTCTACCCACTTTTACTTTTTGTTATCAAGATCTCAACGTTTCACGAGCATCGAATTCGGTACCTAATTTATCAAGACAACCGTGTCCACTAATATAGAGTTATAAAAAGGTTTATACTTAGCTAAATAACGTTAATCTAAACGTGGGGTGGTCAGATCTTTCCGCTATCACCCTCACGAGCCCACCATTACAAATTTGTACCCTAAAGCGTCGTCAGAAGTCTGTAATTTGTTTAACATTTTGAATGTAGTTAGGTCGTTTTGTGCTAGGTTTAATTGATATCTTGTATCAGTTAGCAGACGCAAGGTGTACCGCAAGGTGCGCGCTGACCGTTGGAGCACCTTCCTACCTGTTGGCTGCGCCCGCGCCGCCGCGCCGCCATGCCCTGTAATAATACCAGAACTGAGCGTGACAACTGATTAGTGGTGTCATGAAGGGCTGAGTGGGGGACGGTGGTGGCCTGATGAGCTGATCACTTAATTTTTGATCGTAGTCGACAGTTCACTGGAAAGGTAACAAAAGGTGAAATGGTCAATCGCGCTAATTTGTAAAAACAAGAAAAAAAAAATGTCTCAATGTTTTTTTTTCATTACTAAGCGACCATTATACTATTATACTATCTATGTCTCTACACTTTCATCGGTCTGGATAAAATCCTTTTGTTTTTTTTAGTGTAGTAGGCTAAGTAGTCTTTGTAGTTTGTTGTAGTTAGCAACTATTTAATTTGTCCAAAATCAGTCAAGTGCAAGTCGGACTTGTGCACGGTAGGTAGGTACCGCACCACCAAACTAGACAATAATATAGTCTTATAGCCCAGTTGGTAGCATAGGTTGGTAGCCTTCAGAGCTGTAGGGCGTGGGTTTGATCCCCACCCAGGACAAAAATTTATGTGACGTACATTGATGTTTGTTCTGTGTCTGGGTGTAGTATGTATTATAAGTATGTATTTACGAAAAAAAATGTATATAAGTATTCTATCAGCTATCTGCTTTCCATAATACAAGCTTTGCTTAGTATGGGGCTAGATGGCGCTGTGTGTAATAAATGTTTATTATTATAACTAACTATATAACTATACTAATTATAACTAACTAACTATAAATTATAACTAACCCCTCAATATTTATTATTATTTAAAAAAAACTACTTATGGTTTAGTTCGGTTTCTGTTTTTTTAGGAAATGCGCCATATAATGAAATATGGATTAATATGGTAATTACACTCGTAGGAAACTGTTATCGCTCTATTCCAAATGCTTACCAAATTAACCGTGTCTTTACTCAGTCGATAGTCACGAATGTTTACGTATTTCCAGTATTGCAGGACTTCTGCAGTTACTTTGTAACTACTGTTGCGTTGCCATGAAAAGTCAGTTTTTACTAACAACAGCGGTTTAATGTTCTCGATAAACGTGTATTTGTTTTCAAGTATTAGGCGTGGCCTAATACTTAATCTAATAATTTTGGTCAATACCATTATTAACATAAAACAAAATTCATACAAACTTACCTGTAATATGCATATATTATACTAATCTAATTACTCATCTAATTAATTATTCGACTATAAAAATCAAATAGATTACAGAGCGATAAGTCTAGGTTTATATGCTCAAGCACTTCTAATCGATAGCGTACCAATATTTTTATGAATGAAGTAAAAACGGTGCCATGGTTGGTACTTAATTATGTGTAGTTATAATATTAAGAAATCACGATCGTAGACTACAAGTATCAAAAACTCACCGTAAATCGAGTCAAACTTCTAACTCATATTGACCAGCTCCAAGGGCATGAATAATTAAATATAGCTCCGTGGCTTTATTTCATGCAGTTCTTCGAAAGTGCAGATTGTGGTGCGCGCAGAATTATTTATTCCAGCAGATGCTACATTGGCTGAGGGTTTAAACCATAGAGATATTAAACGTCGGTATCTAGAGTACGTCTCTAAGTAGCCGGCGTCCTTACTTCCTGAGAGATAAATTCAAGATCTTTTTGGGAGCAGAGTAAATCTTCTAACATCTAAGAAGTAGGGCTTTCGCTCTTTTGTGCTTCTAACTGTCTTATGCATAAAACAATAAACCCTCTTTTAGTTAAAAAGTGTTTTGTCAATTTCTATCGAACTACGAAATGAATTTGAAAAAAGAAGACAAAATATTTTTTTACTAAAATAGATTTAAAATACGTTTTAGTGTATTATGAATAAGACGAGTATATTTGCTTTATTTTCAATTCTACCATCGGTTACCAACACGTGAGTTTATGGGTTGTTCCAAGATGTAATTGCACATTTTGACGACCATAAAAAAAAACAATAAAATTTTCAGTATGTAAATTTCCAATCTTCTACTTGTAGTCTGTCATTAGTTTGGAATACAATTGCCTTTAAAGCAAAATCATCGATTGGTAGCGTTGTTTTATAACCATTCTACACGATATCTGACTGATAATTGTAACATCCCAATAGACGATGTAATTTAATATGCTAGAACTCAACTTTTCCAGACACTTACGACTTTTCAGACATATTAATCAATAATCTGCAGATGTGTAAATTTATATGAACCATGTCATAGTACATTATATTTGCAGTTTCAGAATAATAGAAAGTCTTTAAAGCATTTTGTACTGCTACAAAGTGATAATGTGCTAAATTATATGTCTTGCGTTAAGCATGCAAAATGCTTTGCTTGACTGCTCACGCATGCAAACTGTATAACTCGTAATTCTACGAGTAAGTTTTCTGAGACATGCAATTATTAGATTAGTAGTGTTTGCTGATGCATTGACATTTGAAATATAATATTATTTCTTTGAAATAATTACAGCTTGAGGCAAAACTCTTCAAAACTTGTGAAATAATATACTTAACGCAAAAAAATCGTTAACTGAGAAAAAATTTATAGCCATAATCAATTTAAAAAATCAAGGACCGCTGCGGTGCCCGTGAAATATAATTTAATCATCCAAAGAATCAAATAACATAGACCATTATGGAGACACAGCGTAAATATTAACAGCTGTGCAACTGTCACTTAAACCTGTAGATATTTTGGTATTTTTAAATTTGGCAACATGAAATTCCAGTAATACCTAAACAACGACAGGAATGCATCAACTTGATCAGAGGAATGGCATTAAAATTGACATTTCTTACGCCGAAATAGCGGAACACAGATTACTATAGCCGCGTTTCCACAGCACGTCCGTCATCTCGTTCTCGTTGACGACTCGGTGACGGCGGCTGTGGACAAATGCTCTACTCTATTGTTTTGTGCTGACTAAAATAAAATTTGTCTTTGATTTCATTTTATGGGATAAAACAGCACTAAAAAGAGGACTTTCCCGAAATCCAGCAAAAATAATTAAGCTTATTTTTAGGCCAGTGGTTTTAAGTATTAACTGTACAACAAGTTTTAACGAGACGAGATATGCAAGACGCCTTCATGATGGTATGGCCAGGCTTAGGACCATTGCCGCGACCCAGAACTTAAAATAGCAAAAAAGTCCAAGGCATTACTGCATTATGGCGCTTAATATTTGGAAAAACAAACCTCAAAAATGTCATTCATTATCTTTATTTCAATTTCCGAAAAGATAATATGTTTGTCACTTTGCAGTCGCATCATTAGCTTAGGTAAGTGCAGGACATAGTAATACATAAAAATATATATTTATCGTTACTTAATGATATCACATTTTGCGGATGGTCCATTAACCATGACCACAGAATAATAGTAGCAGTCCACTCCATGGCGTACACTCCCAGTTGAATGTTGACAGATGTGAACATAATGAGGTACTTTTAGCGGTATGTGTGCAATTAATTTACGCGAAATGACATGAAAAGTTGGCATCAAAGACGTACTTTACAGCCTGAAGTAGGTAAACCTGTTTTGGTAAAATAACATGGTAGTGGTTGAAGGATGACTTACAGTTGATACTAGAAATTATTTAAAAGAAAATAATTTTCTTTCCTTGAATTGTACATACTAGCAGACCTGGCAGACGTCGTCCTGCCCCAAAAAAATATAATCCTGAAATCTGACTGCAGCGCCACCAACCAGGTCTAATGTGAGTCTAAACCAACCAGAAACCCACTCGAACTCACCCAAAAAAAAAACATTTTAATTCGGCCCGTTCAGTCGTTTAGAAGGTGTTCAGTCACAACACAATACACAGAGGAATTATATTTATAAATGCTAAAATAATATATATATAACAGAAAAGATAGTTGCAAATTCATTCTGATTTGAATTTATAATCTTAGACATAACGAAGTTGCCACATCAAAAAATCACTAGTAATAGTAGATTGTTTATCAAGAGAGCAAACAACTATTTTTAAGGCGAGAGTTGTTCTGGAGTGTATTTGTGTTCTCGCTGCGCTCAGGATTCTACTTTAGAATCCCTCGCTACGCTTGGAAGGATTCTATTCTAGAATCCTTCGCTCTGCTCTGGATTCAAAGTACGCCACTCGAGCTTAAAATAGTGTTGACCGAGGTTGACACTCTTCTTTCTATCACCATCTATGGGAAAATAAGTAAGTGCAACTTATGTATAAGAATAGTACCTACGTTTATTTCATTCTCACTACTTGAGGAAGATAAAACTAAGTAAAATTATTAAGCTTTGAAAACTATTTTAAAAGTGCAGTGTTAAAAGTGCAGTGCAGTTTTAACATAAGTTTATCTTAAGTTGACGATAGTGAGGTGTTGCGTAAAAGGTTTATTTCGAGTAATGTAACTGTCTCATGCGCGGCCACGCTATCGAGCCATCTAACATAATCTAAGATATTATGTATCTCAAGTTTGAAATCGTACAAGACATCACTAAACAGTCGTTAAATCGAAATTTGTGTCTTTGTTTGTGTACATAGTTTTTCTAAGCACGCAATGGATTTTCCATTCATAGTTTTTTTTTCAAAATGTTTTTTGTATTAGTCATGTACATTACACCCAAACCCGAACTGATATAATCTATAGGGAAGAAAGGTTCTTGAGAGGCAACCACGCAGGATAGGTAGGCCTCCTACTTAGGTGAACCGACGACATTATGAAAGTCGCGGACAAACGGTGGATGCAAATGGCAGGTTGTCGTACAGTGTGGTGGTCTAAGGGGAGGGAGGGAGGCCATCGTTCAGTAGTGGACGTCTCCGGGCTGATGATGATGATTATTTAACACTTTAAAACTCGTCATCACCAATGCAGCTTATTCATCCCACTGCAGGGCATAAGCCTCCAAGTGCTCCCTCAGAACTTCTGGATATCATCCCGCTACCTTTGAACTAGCCTTCCGGGACTGCGCTTACCATCACGTCGTAACCAGTCTGTCTAAGATCTAAGGGATCCGATGTCTGCTACTTTGGTTCTGCGTCGGATCTTCGTATTTCAAACTCTAGATCTCTACAACTTTCAGCTCTACGTATCGTGAACAAAATTTTAATAAAAAGCCTTCCAAACAATGGATTGAAAATGTTATAGAAATGTCATTAAAGGCAAGACCAATATTAAAAAAAAAAAAACATATCACGGCACAGCCAAACCCTAAAACTTACCAGCTCGTTTCAGAAGAAGGGGTGAAGTAAGGTTTATAGATTACCCATTTTCTAAGTTATAGAAAAGCCTTGACCGTAATTGCTGGAAACCGAGCGTATCCGAGGTCCCGCCAAATGTCAATGGAGCCCTGACATTTATTAACAGAAGGGTTGCTCACATTCCGGGAGCATTTTCTTTTCCCAACGGCTGATGTTTTGTGAATATTGGACGTTAGCGAGTTGACGAAAGTGAAGGAACAATAATGTCATATGAGGCGTTGGTATTAATATATTATGATTTGCTATATTTCTATCAGTGTGGTATTATCCTAATCTTTTACTATGGTGCGAAATGTTTTTAAGATAAAGATAAAAGTAACTTTATGGCCAAAAAATATATACGTAGATATAATAGACAACATTAATTAAGAATAACATTTAAAATAACTTTTTTTTTATCGTGTATAAGTTTGCGTATGTTTGTGTCCGTGAAATAATACAAAAATGTATTCCGCAAGAAACAATAAAACCAGCTCTATTATTTAGCTGTATAAATTACAAACGTAGACTATACGAAGAGACAAAACAGTAGGAAGCTGAACTTCTCCTGTAACGAACTACGTTCTATTTCATTAACTCCTGAAAATAGGCATCATAATAATTAGAGTGCCCACTGCTTAAAAATGCTGAGGCATAGCTACGATTTGACCATGACTTGCTTTTTTAGACTTTGACTATAACTGTCACTTGATATGCTACATAAGCAATGTTCAAAACATAATAAATAGCAGAAAGCGTTGTCGACCTTTTCGCGGGTGGTGGGGACAAGTTCAAATCGTCAATCCATTCCAATCTCTCTATTATTCCGAAAAAATTGAATTTTATTTTATTTGGATTGCTGTATCTGCTTAATTGTGAATATGCTGCGTAGCTATTTATTTCACTAAGGAGACTAATCTGCAAAATTTTTGATAGGTTATATTAATTCGCTTAATTCACTATGTTAACTTCTATAACTAACAATCTTACCTTGACTTGTTATTTTAATAAACCCATGTAGTCTGCACCTATAATTGTGGTGACGTTTAGCTAACTACCATACCATGTATCAGATGCGGGAAATGACGTACATCATGTTGGTGTTCTTAACAAATAAATAAATAAATAAAGCAGATAACTAAAATTATTAAAAAATATATATATTTTATGTGTAAAACAAAAAACTTGAATATACCACCTACAGCCATTTAAGAGATACGAGATGCGTCAAAGTTTTCCTCGCATTAGCATAGTTTCGGAGTCGCAAACTTTTGGCAACACCTGATTTTACTATTTGTTATGTAAATTTAATATTTACGTAGATAAAGCAATATTGATATTTCTATTTGATAAATAAAAACATTATAAAATATTTGATAGCATGTTTTTGTTGAAGTCGTTTTAATTTACGAAAGAAATAATTCATAAGTTCGAATTTTTTGTTTGGTCAATAAAACATCTTGAAAAAACATGTTTACGTCTTGAGAAGAAATTTAATGCACTACAGTCGATCCGCCAACTTACCCAAAATGACCTAATTATCCTTCGATGGTTCTTCGAGGCTTATGCCCAGCAGTGGCAAATTAAACTCTAATAAAATGGTAACACTTAACTTTTTTAAGTTAAACGGGCTTGTCATCAGAACTATAGGTGTGTACCAAATATCAGATAAATCTGTCAACAGCCCCTTACCCTTACCCCCTTGGAAAAATTTCAATGACTTAAGAACCAAAAAACAGGACAAGCTAAATAAAACCATATAACATAAAAAAAAAACATTATCTTTCTTAATATCCTGCAAGTGTTGTGCTTTTGTAGCGTAGTGACGTCTTCAATTATGGCTGTTTTGTGGTCTTGTTTATGCGTATTGCTTCTTTTTAGTAATACTTTCCGGATTTTATGTGCGAGTCGCTTATCATAAAACCAGTTTGTCGCTGACTTGATCCTGAGAAAATCTTTTAATGACAAAATCAGATTAATAAAAAAGATATCGCAGCTTAAGATGCTCTCGCTAGGTTGGGTCAAGGGACAGATTCAAAAATGATTTTTGATGTCGATCGCGTTGTCAGGAGGTTCTTTCTGCAGTTCTAAGTTTGAACCCTGGCCCGTTTGCGGCAACAAAAGTCGTTGTAAAAAAAGGCAAAATAAATACTGAGATATAAATATAATCAAACGAATAAAGTATCTAGTTAATTTCTGATGTCAGAAAATAAATAAAAATTATTCCGATGGCGCTTACGATATGCAATTGGTAGGAAAATGTCAATACATTTAAAACATTTACATATTACTGCGCAAATGTATTTACACATCATTATCTTGATAAGCTCGCGGAGTTATTGTCAACGATTGAAAAGTTATGCGTATTAATTAGTCGCAAGTTATAAACAGATTCAGGAGACAAACCTGGACTGGTTCTGCAATGCATCATAGTGTTGCGCTCCCTGCGCATTGAGCTAGCTTTTATACTTGGCTTTATTTATCGCTTTACCACGCTTTTGTTCTTATAGAAAGCTAGATGAACTTTTTTAGGGTTCTGTATCTAAACAGTGTCCAACAGATCGCCATTACTAAGTCTACGCAGTCTATGGTACCAGACTTGTATTAAGAACTTACCTGTTTTTTTTACAGAGTATGGCGTGATTTATTATGGCAGCACAATAAGCACCTAAATAATAATAATAATAAAAGAAGTAAAAATGCCAATACATAGAATAGCGTCAAACTAGGTGCAAGCAAGCCAAACTAATTGAAGAAATTAGAGATTGAGATTGGCACATTACCCGAAATTAGAGCCCGTTTAAACTATCTGTATACCTACAGATACCGGTCCCGGACCGGTACCGGATATCGGTCTCTTATATAGATTATTTAATTTAAGTTTAGTTTTAAGTAGTTTAGTTAGTTAGTTAATATTTCTTAATGTACATATTGTTATATGTTCCTAATAATGATACATGTTATCTTAGAACATATTTTAATATCGCTACACATACTGAAGTTTTTTTTTTGTATTGAACAAAGAAATATTCGAGTGGCTCTCATTAAGGATCCCCACTGTCTCAAAGACTACACTAACAATACTGACAGTCACAAAAAAATAATATTATATTTTTGGTAAACAAAATATACTTATTGTAGACGGAACCTTCGATGTTCAAGTCCGATTCGCACTTGGCCAATTACGACGTTGTTTATCTACAAGCAATTTGTTCAACTATCTGTTTATCGAAAAAAGTAGCACTGGGTCTTAGAGTAACCACAGTTTACACAGCAGCTATTGCGTATTGCGGTGATTACGCCGCGGCCGTCATACAACACACTCGTTAACTTTTTCCTATGCCAATTTTACGCGCAGTTTATCCGAAGGTAATGGCGGGGCGTCACGAATAGAAAAATGCATTATTAAACCCCATAACCGTTTCCAATATCTATAGGGAACTCGCGCTAACACCCTTTCTCGATACAAGTCGGTGTAAATGAGTCGAGTCGCCCTATTGTCCGATGTCGGGCCACTTTGGGGTGACTTAAATCCGAAATTGGGTATTTCGAAAAATGTGCATGTGTCATTTATCACGACCCTCGCGACGGAAAGAACGTAACCCTATTTAAAAAAGTACCCTCGGCTATAATCCCTGGGCTAGACCGGAGCGGCACAAACAGTATTAAATTTTTGTACTATTAATACAATGGCGTCGGCGGAGGATAAATATTGGATGAATGGACCGAGCCGTAATCCTTATTGAGTGAGGAACGTTACTGCCTCGCGCGGTGAGACGATCATCGCGAGATCATGATCACTGAACTTCTGTTTCTGTTATTAATGAATACAGACTTCATTGAGATTACTTAATTGTTAATTGTTTTGTGCAGTGAGCAGTTTTACTAGTTTTACTGAATTTTTGTTGCATTTAAAATAATTTTAGATACCATAAATTATTGATACAACTTTCAAAAAGAAACAAATAGTGATATTTTAAAATGATTTCAGTTCGGCTTAAAAGTGAAAGCATAGTGACTTGAATGAGGGGCAGAGTAATTTGATTACCGTCCTTCAATATAATGGTAGAAATTAAGACAGCCGCGTGTCGCATTAAAACATCCAGCGTGTTCCTGCGCTAGGTCGCGGGTAGAACGCGGTCGCTGCGGTTAAAGTTTTCAATATTTTGGTGGAGCGCACGTGTCGCCACGCGCCTCGCTTTAGACCCCCGCCGCTCCAACAAACGCTTTATTTTTTATTATTTTCATAATTCATATTTCACAATAACAACCGGGAAGGCGTTTCGCACGGTTAGCTTATGAAACCACTTTCGCGATTTCGCGTGGGGCGCCAGAGACTCCAGCTTACCGCAAGGGCCACTCACGGGCCCGCCGCCGTATTATACGTTTTGTGAGCCACTTTATCAAACGCTTTACTCGGATCGCCGTGGGGTTGAAATGACTCGGATAGTAATTTAGCTCGCGACGTCGTACTTTGGCTTATTGTGTTTTTTGGCGCGGGATTAGCGAGCCGCGGGCGACCTCCATAAAAAGCTTCCGTTCCGAACGTTACGGCGGACAAATACTAAGCCGGGCCGTTTTCGACTGCCTTTATTGAACTCGATATTATCTTCTCTACTCCGCAGATAAAAGAGACTGTTATTTCTGTTTTTATAAAAATCGTACCGCATACAACTTTTCCTCAAACAATAGAAGAGAAAGAAACGCAGACCCCGAAATGATTTGGTAAAGTTAATTTGCAGACGTCGGATCTACTTTAAAACAATAGTGATCCTCGATCCCATAATCAAATCACGTGCTCGGATAGAAAAACAAACGAATGTTCTGGAACATTTCGATTAAAAGTGCTGGAGTTTTATGAGCTCCCGTAGATTGTGAGGGAAGGAATATGTGCATATCGAGGCTTGCTCCTTAGTGGAATTTTTAGTGTACCGGGGGAGTCTTATCCAAATTGCCGTAACATAAGGGTTCCGTTTGAGGGAGACTCTTTTTTTATTTTAGAGTAATTTCCCATTACGTTTTACGCGAGCCGGAATATTGTGGGGTAGAGTTTTTGCGAATACTTCGCTCCAGACCGCTGCTATTGTTTTTTATTGCTCTCCTCGAAAGTAGACGGAATGTAGTTTAAACTTTAATTTACTTCGTGAGCTACTCGAGCGATGATGACTTTAATAAACCGACGTTAACGTCATTTTGAATCCACGATATAAAATACTTTCGTATCTTCATTAAACGTTCATCGTAGCTGTATCAATCATTCCAAAGATGGATGTCAAATATTTTTTGAACAAAAAACGTTGGGAGTTAATCCTCGAGAAGCAATTAACTTTTTAATTTCAGAGGCGCATAAAGCCTGCCGTCCCGCGGCCGCGGCCGGTAGCGAGCGAGAAATGAAAGTAATAGAGATAGTGCCTTTACACACGCCTTCCATTAATGCAGGTGATTGAATTAGTGAAACGTTGATCGCGGTCATTATACAGTAGCGGCAGTAGGCGAGTGTATTCGATGATATACAGCTACTGTTTATAGTTACAGTACTACGAATAAAGTTATGCGTCTCGGTAATTATATCTATCTATTGCTATCGAAACATTAAAATTGTCTTACTTTAATAGTTTGAAGCTACGAGACTGTTTAACTTTAGTGTATGCTGTACAATTATATCAATACTTTCCTATGTTAACCAATACACAAAAATTCAATAATGTTAAACAAAAAAAAACATGATGATGATGTTAATAAAATCTCGGCAAGGTCTGTGAAAAATAAAAAACCTTATAATTATTTTGTGGTACTATTCAGTGTTCATACGAATAAAAAAGTTATAATGTCTTACAAATTAATCCAAATTTGCCGATAATCAAACCCAAACAACGGAACAAAACAACACTGCAAGTGAAATTTGACAAAACTTCCAAATGACTTCTCATTTGTTAGTTCACCGAGCCGAGTCGTAGGTACTGGGCCTGCCAGTGGGGCCTGCAGTTCAGAATGAAACCAAACCTCCGTCCCTAAGTAATGTTCTGTACGTGTAAGAAGGAAGCATTAAATTCGTACAAGTTAACCCCACGCGCCACCCCTAAGGACTTTAAATACATCCGATAAAAAACTAAAACGACACCCCTCGGTTTGATACAAAAACAACCCCTGGAAAACCCAAATGAAAACGTCCATAAAGGGAAATTTATCCGCAAATTAATTTGCACGGTAGGAGATAAATTTGGAATCTAGAGCTCGAGATATCATGATTAGTTTTTATATCTCAAAAAATATATTCCAAATAAATGTAGTTCACAGATTCTTTTCTCAGATTCATCAAGGTTTCATCTGAAATAACTTTGCCTTACATCAACGATGTCTTCTAATACAGGGACTTTAAAGTGTTTTTAAGCGTCTTCAATAATGGAGGCGATTCTATGTTCGACTTTATGTTTTGTTATGTGGTTTTTCCGTCAATTGTGGACCGCTTTTGAAATCTTCCTTGAAAGGTATAAATCCTGAGGTGGTCCCATAATTATATGAAGTCAGGTGAATAAAAATAAAAAAACCTTATCTGTTTCTTAATAGACTATCAAAAAAACCTTAAGCAAAGACTAGACACGTAGGTATTTTTTTAACCTAAGCGATCTTTGAAATAAAATTCAATGTCAATTCAAATTGAGAACTCTAACCAGAATGACACTTTACAAAACTCATTAAAAAGTTATTTTATGACATCAGATAGAGATGTAACAGTTATATTATAAGTTAATTCAATTAACCAGTTGCAAGAGTTATTATATCAGTTAATTTAATCAGTTTTAATATCAACTGATCTGGGATTCCCTTCGAAGTGAAACATCTTTATGAGGAGTATGAAATATCGATGGTATGTGAAATACTCGGCAGATGCAGAGAAATCTATCGAAACAACCTGGCTCTTCAATTAAAAGGCTTTAACTAATACCTTGTCAAAGTAATTAGTTGAATACTTATGGGTATATTGTGTTGAGAGCCCAGCATTCATGCCAGAGTTACTTTGCTAACTAAATGTCTCCGATATCATATTGATGGTTAGTTTGGACAAACAATTGGGACCTATAATAATTACAGTCTCATCTGACACACGGTAGTGTCGAGTTGTAATTACCATTCACATTCACAGACATAAGTGGCATTTAACCCTTTTATTTGATTTGTAAAATAGGTCAAACCCAAACAAAATACGTTAAGCTTGTCACTCGCAAAATGAATTACCTCGTCTGAACAAATGCCGCCAAAAAGTTTACAATAGTTAGAAACAAGTGAAAATTCCTTCACGCGACAAAGTTCAAGGCTGAGCTATTTGATAGGTATTCAGGGGTATCTTTGTGGGAACTGTGTGTCGAAACCGAACAGTTTTCGCCATTAAAGCCGACCTCCGTTGCGAGTGATTTATCGGATACGAACCTGCATTAGATTTTTATGTCCGTGTCTCGTAGGTAGTAAATAACGCGTTCCTCTGCTCGCTTCTGTACTCGCACCTATTCTGTGTTAGGGGCAAGACGCATTAGGACTACCAATAAGGAGCAAATTGAATTCTCCGACCCATCAGCTCGGAGACGTCCACTGCTGAACGGAGGCCTCCCCCTTAGACCACCACATAGTACGACAACCTATAGCCGCGACTTTCAAAATGTCGTCGGTCCATACTAGCGGGGAGGCATACTTACGCTGCGTCTTCCGGTTCGTGGTCACCGCATTCAAGAACCTTTCTTCCCAATCGGTTGTCAAATAATACGCTTTTAAAAAAAAACAACCGACGTATATCATATCGACATCTTCATATTTTCTAGTAATTTTGATTTAAAACCAAAATACTGAACTGATTTCGATATAGTGTATATAGGACTACCTGTGAAGTATTACCTACCAAACAAAAAAAGAATCATCAAAATCAGTGCATAATTGGCGGAGTAATCGCGTAACATACATACAAAAAAAAACATGCAGTCGAATTGAGAACCTCCATTGAAGTCGGTTGAAAACTTGTTTAAAGTTAACATTGATTTTGAATTAAATACTTTACAATATATAATTCGTGTGAGGTAAATGTAACTGATTCTGTCGTTTCTGTCTCAACAAATAAATAAATAATAAATCAGTTCTTCGAGCGATGTGGCCTGCTCATTGCCACTTCAACTTGCAAACCCTGACAGCAATTTTTTTAAACCTATAAAGTTATTTGTTCTCCAAAATAATGCATAATTAATACGTGCAAATTACAACCGACCTGAAATTTTTCATTAGTATCTTTCTAAGGGTATGCAAATATTATTTAACATAATAAGTATATCGTACGTAATTACATGTGCCAATTAGTATCTCTCAACTCTAATACTTTCGCTTAGTCCGCTCATAAAGAGTTGTATTTCAACAATAATTTTACTTAGCAATAGCTAATATGCTTAAGCATCAGACTGCAGAAACCTACAACCTACAACTTGTGCGACATTTTCGCTGCGCGAAAAAGCCCATTAATAAACATTAAAAAAAAAAAACCTACATAAAGCTATTTTATTATTATTCTATTTTTCCAGAACTTATAAAAGCGCGGTGGGTTTCAATCACCAATGATTTATTTATTCAAACGCCATGATAGATCGTCTCTAGACTTTTTCCACGGCCTTTAGTTGTAAAGTTTTGACACAGCAATTGTGATTATTACCCAATGCAATTTATCTTCAGCTATAATTGTTTTAAGATGGTCGCGAACCGTAATTAAGGTGAAACTGATGTCTCAATTCTCGATTTATTGGTGTACATAATTATTATTGATAGGTGAGACATGTATGACGTTCTTGTGATATTGCTAATTATGCAGATATGCAGTAAAAGGTGAAATTTCAAGGGCGGATGTTTATTTGTAGCAATTTTCTTCATGTTTCACGTTAACAGTAACACTCTGATATAACTATAATGATTTAAAGGCAGCTGTAGCGAAAAATTTATACAATGAGACAGAGTTACAGAGTTCTAATGTTTACCTTACTTGTTGTTTTTTGCCCTTCATCATCATCAGCCCGGAGACGTCGGGCTTTTTACCCGACTACGGCGAAAGGATAATAGTTAGTATGTAGCACTCTATGTATGTACGTTTTTATAACCGTAAGTACCGCCATGATGACATGTTTTCTATATGTATGCCATCACATATTTATTACGGTTAAAAAGATACAGTCTATTAAAGATAGAACAAAGAGACATAGTCGGCTTAGCAACAGAATTCCATTGGTCACTTTTCTGAAACGGAACCCTAATAGCAACAGTCAAAAGATTTTTCTAAATTTTTCTCACAGTCCCTCTGCAATCTAGTGATTAATTACAAAAAACATCTTTCTGCGTTTCACCGGCCCCCGGGGACTATTGAAACTTGAGAGGCTATTCGTTTCTGTAATTGGCTAATATTTTTTACGTAAGTAGTGGCGCCTGACGCTAGGTGAACTAACCGACCTTGAAATGATTATCTCTTAGCTTTGAAAAGAGGGTGGAAAACAATTTCAAATCAGTGTAATTCTTGTCAATCAATAAAATTTTATTATTGGAAATTTTATGGATCTTTGAGTCCGAAATAAAGATATATTAGGTATTATATTATTGTTATTAATATCAATTCAGTTCTTGTGATCCGTGGCAACCGGATCACAAACTATCGTCCTTCGGCCAACGCGTTGAACTGATCTTTATTAAATTTTGTAAACAATTCGTTCGAGCAAATACAATGGTAAAAGATATGAGGGTCGCGAGATCTCGGTTCGCTGCGAACTACTAGTCTTAAACTACCATCATGCTTTGTCAGATAAGTTCGTACTTAAGCAGCTATAACGAATGAGTTTCATTTGAACGACGGCTATTATTCTAGATTATAATACTATTGTACTCATCATTATGACAAAAGTTTGACTCTGGGATCGCATGTGAAATCGTGAAAAAAAAAGTCGGCTGATTCATAGAACAATATCATTCACTCTCGACGAAATGTATAGAACTGCTGATATTCACGATTTCAGAGGTGATCCCATAGTAAAACTTGTTTATAATGATGAGTACTATATTATATTCTAGAATATGTCCGTCGTTCAAATGAACAAATGAGTATACAAACTTTTTTCATCTTTTTTATTAGTATAATATATTGGCGACTTATGGCCAGCTACGGTCTGGCCAAGGAATGAAGGTTGTCACGGTCAATATAGCTTTAAGAAGTCCCATTTAGTCGTTTTTTTTTTTACAGAGTAGTCCCAAGTTCAACCAATTCACTACATCAGCTGTAAACTCTAAACTCTTGTATTTACAGCTTTGTTTTATTAATTAATGGAAACAAACTAACGGACTCGAGATAGGAACCGAACGATTATCGCCCACTAATGAGGCATTCCCTGGGTTATAAATAATATCAAACGCTTGATCGTGATGTGATTTACTGAATGTAACTTGGTTTTAATCACTCTGAGCTTTGATTAATTAGTTGAATAGTTGCTTGGGTTGAAGGACCATTAAAAAGTTTTGAAGTTTTAATAAATGTTCACCTACTTCTTAACTGTTAAAGTAAAATTAGCTTAATGCGTAAGTGCATTTGAGTGTTCATTTAAATTATTAGTTTGGTATCTAAATAAATCTAGTTAATTCTAATTTGAAAATACGACGCAGCGGTTAAAATTGTACCAGATTCTAAGTGGATAACAATTTAGATAACCAGTTCAAGTGATAAAAGACTTATGTTGTTCTTCTCTAAGTGATAATTTAGTTGTTTTAAGTTTTAATTAATAATTATAATAATGGTATTTTTAGGGTTCCGTACCTCAAAAGGAAAAAAGGAACCCTTATAGGATCACTTCGTTGTCCGTCTGTATGTCTGTCTGTCAAGGTCCTTTTTCTCTGAAACGAGTATAGGTATCAAGTTGAAATTAATATCTAATGCGTAAGTCTATGATCCCTTAGAGCTGTAAAAAAAATCAAGGTTCTTAGTTAACCCAATCAAAAATTACAGTAATTTTTCTAGTGTTTTTAGTGTTCTTTAGACTCGCAAGTAAATTAAAATTCATAAGTTACTTCCCGTTGACCTAGAATCCCGAAATTTTGCAAGAAGCAAGGTCACATTACACCGAATAAAACCGAAAATTGATAATTTGTAGATATATCGTCATTTCTCAAGCCAAAACATGTATGATTATTCCGTTTGGTTGGCTTCCGTTTTTAGTTTCCTAAAACGGAACTAGATGGCGCCACAGAGAAAACTAGCTCGTGCCACTCTTTTATCGCAACTGTTTCGTTCGTCCTTGTGCTGGCACGTGCTGCGTATATAAAAATTGTACTCCCTAAGGCAGAAGCGTGATTTATCTTATCTGAGGACTGGGACAGAAAAAGACGGAGTACGTAAACAATAGAAAAAAAATTAAAACTGGAAGATCTCGTCGAACGTAAATTGAAACCCTTTTTAGGTTGTTCCTTACCCAAAGTCTGTTCAACTGTGCCCTATGACTAAGCATCCGTCCCTGTTTGTCTATAATGTTAGTTTGTCTGTTTTTCGACGATTTCTTGGTGATAAAGGAAAGATAATAGCCTATGCAGCAATATCCAGGACTTTAGCGAAAAAGTCTAGGGCGTTACTGCATTAGCGCTCATTGCTTTGTAATATTCGATGGTAATCTCTAATCAACATAAGCATAATCAGCCTTTTTAACAGTCCTATGCTGGGTATAGGCCTCCCCCGTAGGTTGATTGGGCCCTTATCCACCACGGTGGTGACTCAGTTGCGGGTTGGTGGAATCTCTAATCAATTTTGAGATAATATCATCTTTTTTACCTCAACTACTACTAGAGATACTACAAGAACAAGGAAAACTGTTCATACAGTCATACTTACATTTTAAGCGAACCTGATATAAAAATTCATTTGATAGATAGTAATCTAGCCACCTCTTAACCTGATACATCAATAACTTATTAATTTAATATCCAAAACCGATCGAATGCACCGTCTTACCATCGAGGTTAGAATTGTAGAGTTCGCGCCAAACTTTATGATTGCTCCTGGAGAAAATTACTATCACGAGTTTTAAGCTTTTCCGATGCAAGAATTATACGAGACGAGAAAAAGCAGTGGTTTCGTGATATCAGGGACAACTAGTGATACTATTTGATAGTACGTAGGTAGTTTCAAGCTACCCATAAATTTTTGTATTTATTGCATTTTTTTTTATTAGGTGAGTACTTAAAATGAAGATGTGTAATGTGTGTGTGTGTGTGTGTAAAACTGTAATCGTCTTACAAGCAATCGAGAACAACAAATTAAAAACAACCATCGCTCTCATTATATACTTCGTTGTCGGCACCGTCCCACCACCACTTTCATCTCACTGTTAGTTTGAAATGTCATGAAATGACATGTCACTGCCTCAGAGAGGCCTCGAAGTTGGGCGCGAATGTCACGAGTAGATAGTAGGTATGCTCGTTCCCAAAAATCGGCTTTCTCCGAACACTATTGGAATTGCCATAAAAATAAATATCACTAACCTCTGTATTTATGACGGCGTGGATCCGTGTCATTTGGCGAGATACCGTTCTCTGTAAACTATCTCGATAACTTACGTGTAGGAGAACTACTCTCGTTGAAATATAAAAGATGGAATTTCAAAAAACAAAAGGATTGTAATTTATAGTGTTTTTTAATCTTTCTCGGTAGGCCTTTCCGTTGAAATTTTGGTCGCAAGAAAAGAACTAAACTTTTAACAGCTTCTTGTTTATTAGGTACGTCATGGGCAAGTATGTTCCCTCTTCGATCACATAATTATTTACGTTCCATCAGTTAACCTTGCGGTGAAAACGCATTGTTAGCTTATTGTAACAACAACCTGAAATCTTTTTTACCTTTCTTTGACGTGAGACTCTGTTTTTATAGTATTATCTTTCTCGTTAAAATTATAATAGGTATTTACGTATGAAATTGCCGTTCTTCAGTACTGGTCATTTCAGATAGAAAAAAGTTTGGAATGGCTTTGTATTCTGAATTCAAATTAATTTTGTCTTAAAAACATGACATTATTTTTACAAACTCAGTCTTTTGTTTATTGATAAGCGTTGTATTTTCATTACATTTGAACAATGCCCTAAACCAAAAATGACCCCTAAAAAGGTGATGGTCACTGTTTGGTGGTCTAGTGCGGGTGTGACTCACCACAGCTTTTTACAAAACGGCATGAGCATTACTGCAGATGTGTACTGTGAAGAACTGGAGACAATGATGGAGAAGCTTGCACATCGGCAACCAGCTTTGGTCAATCGGTCGTCCCCACTGCTCCTTCTCGACAACGCGCGACCCCATACTGTACAACCGTCAACAACAGTCTCCAAGCTGCAAGAGCTGGGGTTGGAAGCTCTCCCTCATCCGCCATACTCACCAGACCTTGCACCTACCGACTATTACTTTTTCCAAAATTTAGACATCTTTTAGTGGGTAAAAAATTCAATTCCCGAGAGGCAGTACAAAATGCCTTTGAAGAGTTTGTTGCCTCCCGTCCAGCTGATTTTTACAAGAAGGTCATCAATAAACTGCCAATTCGTTGGCAAAGATGCGTCGATTGCATGGGTGATTACTTTGAATAACAGAAATAAAAAAGTTTAAAAAAATAAGTACTTTCACTTATTCCATACAAAACGGCAATTTCATAGGTAAAGACCTAATATTAAAAGATGCATCAGACATTCAGAGAGATACCATAATAATAAATAAATAAATTTATTTAAATAAATAAAAAAGACAGTTCCATTTTTAAAAGATTTTCTAAAGTCGATTCTTTCTTTCATATTCAAAAGAGCTATCGCGAATTGATAGTAGTCCCCGGGGTCGTCTCCACATGTCATGAAGATGATTTACGTCTCAGGAAATATAGAGAGTTCTTTAGTACGAAATCAACCGCCGTGATAAGGAGTTATTATGATGCAAAGCGGAATATATGGCTGCTGTTATGTTTGGCCAATAAATTTATTTGACATTATCTAGAATTAAACTACACTTTTCTAAAATATTTTGATTGGATTTTTATGTGATGAATTATTATTTGTAAGAATGCTTTGTATTTATTGTGGATTCATTTATTTATTAGTTTTATTTTTAGTTGGATAAATATGTTTTCTAAGTTTTGACGGCAAAAATGTATTACTTGGAAATAACTGAAGAATGCTTTAAGCTAAAGATTATTTAAAGCGATGGTCTCACTACCATCACATGTAATAGTCCAAAATATGTATACGAACAATAATCTTTAAAAATCTTATTTATTGGCATCTTCAAAAATCTGTCTTTTAAAACAGTTTTAAGTCCTTGTCTATTTCTCTTTATGATAAGGCTGTAGTTTGTATTTTTTGTCGTAAGTCATACAAGTCAACACCATGGCAAGAATCAAAAAGAAGTTACATTCATCAACACTAATATTATTTTTAAAAAGTTTGATAATAGATCTAATTTTTATGAATCTTGCACTAATATAAATTAGACTAACTCTAAGGTGCTATGCTATAATGTATTGTAATTCTAAAACGTGTTATGTCTCATAACATCACAGCAACGCACGGCCGCGTAGGTACAGTTAATTAGCCACAATTATGTTTAATTTTTTTGCTTACTAAAGTCTGTTTCCTCGAAGTAGCGGTACTACGACTTTTTACTAACCCTAATAATTAATTTCACCACTCCACCTGAATGATTTTCACTGCCTATAAATAACAAAAAACTTCACCAAAAGCTGATTTTTACTTTCACTTTCAAGTTCTAAACCCAGTTAGGCGAGGTCAATGTCAAACCAATAATTCCAAGTTAATTATTGCTTATCTCTGTTTATTGCCGCAAACCTGTAATGGAACCCACTCTTGTAGCAAAATCTCAATAACTTTTTTAATTAGAGTTGTGAGAGCCGTACTATTAGTATCTACTTATTTAATTATACAATCATGCTCTCAGTACAAAACATGAACAGTAAGGTAATTGTGATGTTTCAAAAAAGTTCTCGTCTTTTCGGTTTACGATGGTGAGCATTCCGCAATTCCCAAGCCGCTTGCCAAGCATGAGGATTATGGCAATACCTCCTTATTGAAGGGGATTCGTCCAGCGGTGGACGTCTTCTAGCTGATGATGATAATACGTTTGCAAACGCAATTATTTTGACGCAAATAATGTTTCTTCCCTCCTAAATTGCTCTACTGGTGGTTTTTGTCACTGATTAAATACAATACAATACAGGATTTTTACTTGATTTGAGCAATACAGTACAATACAGTATTAAAATACAATACAAAACAGGATTTTTACTTGATTTGAGCAATACAGTACAATACAGTATTAAAATACAATACAGGATTTTTATTTGATTTGAGCAGCATATATTCTTAAAACAAGACACAGTACCCAGTATTTTTCCTTGGACTATATTTGCGACAACGCTCTCATCAAGAGCAGATAGATATATTCGATTAACAAGAAAACTCGATTTTGCCACACCCGGACCACCACTACCCACGGCGCTAACTGCAAAAAGTGTTGCGGAACCTCATTATTTTAAGAATAATTATTTGAAAGACATCACAACTCTACTGTAGTAGGTGTGATCAGAGCGATATATTTTAAGAATTTTCTTTCTCTTTTTTTTTTTTTTATGTATATTATCTGAACTTGATTTACTGTTTTCCCTAATCGTACGTCCACACATAAAGTGGAAGCTTTGAATTTATGATAACCTGATACTTTAGTAATACTAACATAGAAAAAACTCGACCCAAATTCTTCGCAAATCCGTGGCCTTAGCCCAGTTTATTTATTAGACCAGTCGCTTAATCATCTGTGAAATAATGTTTATGTTTGTTTCATAAACATAACGGTTTGTTTGTGTTTATGTTTGTTTGGTATTTTAATTTAATTTATGATCAAAAAGATATAAATCATAAGCACAGCATTACCAGCCTGTTAATAGTCCACTGCTGGCCGTAGACCTCAAAGGACCTCAAATGGCGCTTGGGCCATATCCACCACGCAGGGTCAGTTGCGGGTTGGTGGAAATACATACGCCATTGAATTTATTATTGTATTATTTCGTGTGCAGGACAGTTTTCTCACGTTTTTTTTCTTCACCGAAAAACCAAAGATATGAACATCTAGATAAATTATTTTTTACTCACACCAAGAAAATATGGCATACACTAAATAAATAACGAAGCAATTTTTAAATAAAATAGTATATTAAATATTCATAATACTTTTCAAGCAAATGAGTGCTGGCATGCGAGCAAATTGCTCACTCACTGTTAGGTAAAGGTGAGTGTTATGTTTGCCCACAGAAGTTCAATGTTACGCAACGGTCTCCCAAAAAGGAAGGAGGAAGGTTTTTTTTTGTTTGTTTGTTACGCAATTACATCCCCAATTATGAATTGATTTTGTTTATTCTTGGTTTTTTGTTTGGTAGATGATACTAGTGCCATACAAATTTTATCAAAATCGCTATAGTAATTTGGTTTTTAACTCAAAATTACTGCAATAAATCTAAGTAACTGGAAAATATGAAGGTGTCATTTAGGTAGTCGACATTGAAGTCGGACGTTTTTATTTATTTTAAAATCGTATTATATCGTAAAAAGTTTGTCAAAAGTGTCTGCGGATGTCTGTATGCGTGTGTGTGTTAACGCGACAGTTGATGTGTAACTATGGCTTATTAAATATTTGGTAAGTTTGCACGAGTGTAACCACGCGATAAAAGTAACGTCGCGGAGCGTGTCACATTATGGTTTAAGCAAAAAATATATAATCATAAATAATCAATAATCCGCAAAAAAAAACTCACATAAATATGGAAGTACCTCGACAGTGATGTCGGTTTTGATTTAATTTATTTATTATTGAAATAAAAACGATAGAATCAATTACATTTAACTCACACAAATAATACAGAAAAAAGTTCATAAACTACAACTGCATAAAAATAAGTAACGACAGGTTTTTTTTACAAGTTATTTAAATGTCAAATAAACTAAGAATATTAAAAAAAAAAACCTAAATGTCAAATAAAAAACAATAACTATTAATTAAATTTGTACAATATTCTAATAGTCCAACAAATCACTATCGGCTTTTTTGCGCCTATCCTATTGGCCGATTTGGTTCCCGGAATATGTCAAAAAAATTGTCATTACAGTTACAGTACAGTACAGTGTCGTTACAGTTACAATTGTCACAAAAATGACTTAATCGGAGTTGGCGGCAAGAAGTGCATTGAAGTGGCGGCGGGCGCGAATAAGAGGAGACATTGATCGCGCCACTGTGCTATTGTCATCTACGTGGAACAAGTTATTCCTCCGACCACGTCTGCTGACAGAAACCCCGTGTACGTCAGGGACAAACAGCGTGCAAAGTAAATCGTGCAGATTGCACGAGTCAACTGCGCTTCTAATTAATGTCATCCGCGCGCAGCTACCACCGCCGCGCTACCCCGCGATAAACAGCGAAGTGTTATCAGACTAAACATACCCTGTATGCTGTCTTGCATGTCAAGGTTGCGTTCGGTGAATCTAATTCTGATTCCTCACTGCATCAACATTTAACTTCTTACAGTGTTGGGCATAAGCGTACCTTTCAGTGTTTTTTTTTTTGTGCTATTTCCACCAAGCTGATCCGGGTTAGCTTGGTGCATTCACACACGTGATTGATTCCTTTATTGAATGTGCAGACATTCAAATAAAGTATATAAAGTATATTGGTACTGATATATTTTCCAGGTTTATTTACGACGTTTTCTTTTTACCAGTACTTAATAGTTATGTTTTATTAATTTCGAACTCGGGCCCGACATGTAATCCACAACTTTACGGAAGAGCAGTATCCCAACTCCACGATATAATATCTATCTCCAAGAACTTTTAAGTTTAATGAATTTTAAATACAGATGAATAGTTAGTGAGTTAAGTCTGTGAGGTAAATAGATGAACAGTTGAATGACCTAAAATATAAAAAAAAATATTTTTGAACAATCAGCCTTATCACTAATCACATACTCCAAATGAAAATTAATAACATAACCTGACGTTATTAAAAACAATTGCAAACGGCAAAAACTAGATTTATAAAAAGCGTTATCAGAAACGCACCTTTGAATTTATAGGTAGGAAAAATTGAAAAATAATTGCCAATTGTAGAAAATAATTGGTGGAGTTGCCGGGGTATAATTCATACTTCCAAGCAAATTGTTTAGCCGTCAATGTTGTCGATAAATCGCGAGCGTTCGACGAGACATTTACCACATACGATGTCAAACATCGCATCAATAAGGCTCACGCCACACTCGGCGCCTGGCATCGCACGGCAACCGAGCGACCAATTTGACCGTGCGTTCCGTTCGACGCAACAAATAACATAATGCGATTTGTGTGACAGCACGCTGTCCGCTTGTGGGCGAAGATTATGACGCGTCTCGTTATACAAGCTTTATTGTTTTTCGAGTATGGGCCTGTAGTGTACACATGCTTTAAGCTACGCTTGATTCATGGCGCGTATGAATTGTTAGTGTTGTGCAGATACGCCTTAAATTGTTAAGTTATTTATTAGCATAAGAACGTTGGTACGACAGAGTTTGTATTTTATACTTTCGCAAATCGTTATTTAAGACCAAAAGAACCGAAAAAAATATTCTAAACATAAAATTTCTTGTGCTTGATTAAAAGTTTGTTTGACATTGTTCAAATATTGAATTATACATGAAGCTATACAACATTAGCGTGATATGTTTTAAAATTTGTTTACATGCTTAAAATTATTTGTTACAATTCAGAAAAACCTGTCTGCATTCTACGAGTTTCAGTGCTATGTGGATTAAGGTGATAACACACTGTCAGCCATGTGTCAAACCACGCCGCGCCGGGGCGCTGGCGGCACGTAGGAGTCCGTCAAGTCGCCAGGTGTGGCGGCGGCTTTATTTATTGCCCGACGTGGGCCACTAGATTTATAACACCCTGTGTATAGAGTGTAGGAGCTATGAACTAATTTACTTACCTGTAAGCCGTGAAATTCGTAACCGTAACGAATCACTTTTACAACGTCCACAATGCACTGCATTTAATTGAAACTAGAAGACTAACGGTAAATCATCAGAAAGAGGCATATAGAGAAAGAGAGTTGTGTGGTGTTAAGATACACATTTTATGAAGCTCAATTATATTAAAGTATTAGAAGCTGAACTATTTGTACATAATTTAGATTATTATGAAAACTACACTGTTAATCTGTCTCTCTAATAATAATTAAACTTAAAAGTGTTAACATCCAAAGAATGTTATTACAAAACATGTGAATCAATTCCAACCTTGATAAAACATTTTGACCCTCTACCTCTTAGCCTACAAAACAACTCCTATCTCATTATAAATTAGTTGTCCGCGTATTTACAGCAAGAAACGTAGTCGCGAATTACTTGTTCTACCTACTGTTTATTTAGAACCAGCCATTCTGTAGCTTTCCATAGCGTCGTATATTAAAAAAAAAACTGATGACGCGATCGATGGCGGCACAAACAGACCTTTTTATTTCATATTGACTTGCTTTGACTACCGCGTTGGTGAGTCTACGACGAAGCTCACTAGCCTAGAAAAAGAAAAAAATATTATTAGAATAATATTTTTTTTTATTTTATAGTTGGTAATATTTTTTATTAATATGACTAAAATAAAATGAAATCAGGGTGTCACTCAACGATTGTTAGTGTCACGTTTATATTAATATAATGTTGAGCGTTTTGTGGCACGAAACAATATAATTATTTAATTGGATTACCTAGTAATCATTTTGATTAAAATAGTTTTATATTTTCCACGAACGTAAGGAAATTAATAATCAACATTCATTTTCATCCCAAACGATGTAAACACGTATAGCTGGAACTAAAACGTACCTTTCTTTCATTTTAACCCTAAATTGAGCAATCCATTTATTCTAAATTGAGTAATCCAAACTTTTAACGCCCCCATAAAATCTTAATCTAACGTTTCTGCATCGGTTCATTACTTACTCAAAAGGTATTAGGTACCAACTGAATCCTTTAAAGAACGCTCCAATGTACCCCAACGTCCCAAACCGGGGGGTTGGTGCTCATTAAGGAAGGGTTAAGATTGAGCCGGGTCTTATGGACCGACGTGCAGCGATGCAGTATTTCAAATGGAATTAGCGACTAAGGGTTAACTGTTGAAATATTAACAGCTGTGATAAGAATTATGGCTTCAGCTAAAAAATTAAATGTTTGATATAATTATATTTAGAGTCGTAATTCAAACTAATAACATGCTTGTTGTAATGTTGCATTGAATTTTGTCTCGTTCTTTTGGTAGCAGAAAAACGAGACAAAACTCGACATTACAATAAAATATGAGTATGTAGGAAGTTTGGTCTACGATGGAATTTATTGTGGTGAAGCTGACAATAGCTGATCCTCCGCGCGTCTGTGGTCTCCGTCTAATTACATAGATAAAAAAGAGAAGCCGGCTCATACAGTTTTTTTTTTGGAAAATAATTAATTGCCATAAAGTTATTACGTAAGGAAAAAAAACCTTTACTCATTTTATTCATATGTCTTCATACAAAAATACAAAGAAAAATTCACATAGTAATTATTTTATAGAGGTTATTTTACGATTTTTTTCTATCGAGAAAATTATTCGCAAACGTATTTTCGAAATAAAAGCCAAATAAAAAATATGTTCTAGATTAACATTAATATTTTTCAGTGCTGTCGATATCGAACACAATGCTGTCGAATTTGTACATTTAGCAAAACATTAACCCGAATGAAGCCAATTTGGGTATACTCATCCTCTTAATCAAATCGATTTATAGCAATCGACCGATACATAACTTACATAATCAGCCTCTTAATAGCCTACACAGGCAGGGCGCAGGCGTTGGCAGAATTCACCACGCTGGCCCAGTAGCGGGTTGGTGAATTCACATAACCTATTGAGTTTCTTCCCGGAAGTATGCAGAATTCCTTACGATGTTTTCGTTCACCGCGAAGCCAGTGATATGAAAATCCTTACATAAACTCCAAAAAACTTCTTGGTATAATAGGATTGAACTACTTCATGATTTCGAATTAAGCGGTCTCCTACTAGACTACCAACGGTGGTGACTTTAATTAAATACATTTTATGATATTATATCAGCAAGAAATCGTGCACTCCTGGACGAAGGTAAGGAGGGGTTGCCATAATCCCCAAGCTTGGCAGGCGGCTTGGGGATCGCAGAATGCTCACCACCGTTTACCGAGAGGATGCTACTGCCCGTGCTCCGGTGGTTCTGAGTGTAGTTTTAGAACATACTCAGGTCCTTAAGAATATCTGAATCTAATTGTGTTTCAACAATTCAAAGCAATATTATATTCTAGTCTAAGTAGTTGCAAGACTTCTCGTTAGTCTGGTCAAGGTGAATTCTAGTATCATGTTGAAAGATTTTGCCAACATTAGATAAAGAGTTAGATAACATTTTTTGGTATTAGCGATATGTTTGACCGAACCACCATTATAATTATCACGGAAGGCCGCTGTACGACCATGTTAATAAAAATTTACAACTAGTCGCCGACTCTTGTTTATGTAATTAAATGAACTTCAAAGAATAAATATAACGCTTTAGTTTCTGACAAGCTCAAACTTGATTGAGAACAATCTTTTAAAGCGTAATAATAATTTTCAAGTATATTTTTAACATGAAAACTGATGTGGTTTTGACACATTTTTGTGCTAAGCAGGACGCAGCTGCACACGCGTCGGGTTATAGCTAAACTGTAGTTGGAGTATCCGATTTAATTAAACGTGAGTATTCCCGTATAAATAAAAAAAAAAAATGTTTAACCTAACGGCGTAGTAGAAGAGTCAAGGCGAAGGCGCCTGCACCGCACCGCTGCTGCCTCGACCCCCAACCGACGCCGCCGCCTTGACTGCGCCACAACTCTGGTATAGCGACCGTGGATCAATTTATAGTGGCAGGACTCCTTTGCTAGTTATTCAACCGCCAAGCAGTAGTGTCTAAGCATTACTGTGTTCCGGTTTGAAGGGCAATGTTACCAGAGAAATTACTGGGATGAAGAGATTTAACATCTAATACCTCAGGGTGACGAGCGCTGTGCAGTGCGGCGCAGGATTGTGTTCGCAAGTTCACAATTCCAGCACTGCTACTGTTAGTGGTAGGCGTGACACTTACCATCTGGTGAAAGTCTTGCTCGGCTCGTCACTTGATTGTAAAAAATAATAATAATTATATATATAAAAGCTAGAAGAGGCGCACCTGGACTCGACTCTTAATTCTGTGTGCGATGCGCCTTACTCTTTGTCTAGCCCGCGGCTATAATGTCCGAATGTCGGCCGCTAGCTGCGCATGGCGGTTCTAAGTAATTTCATTACAGTCGCAGACGTGGTAATTATTGAACGCGTGGGTTGTGGGTCCGTAGGTTTATTCGTCCATATTTGTAGTGGAAGGAATCTACTGCTGAGCCCGCCTGGGGAAGTAACATACCTTTGCCAGTTATTCAACGGCCTAGCAGTAGTGCGCAAACATTAGTGTGTTTTGGTTTAAATGGCAAAGTTACCAGATAAATTACTGGGCTTGAAGAGATTTGACAGCTAATATCTAAAGTATATAAGTAAGCATATCCCTCGGTATACCATATTACAGGGCAATCCTAGTTTGGGTAATCCAATCCTAGTCATCCAATCAGGATTATTAATTAAGGAATTTTATACCAATGTTCGATTGTATGAAAATTAAAAAAAAAAAAAAGAGCGCCGGTTGTAGTCTGGCTCGTCTCGTCACTCCATTCCATTAAAAATAAGATTTTGTGTCTTTATGCTTGAAGTAGAAGCAGGTAAAAAAGTCATACTGTCTTCGGGTTACCAAATTGCAATGGGAATTCGTTCAGTAAGTTACGACTACGATAAAGACAGCAACAGTATGTAAACAAAGCATTGATAATGCTTCTTCTTGTAGGTGTCCAGGCCCCGTTGTTTGCCAAATTGTTTTTATTAAAAACAGTGTCTTGACGCCTTCATGATAAGGTGCATCAATATGAACCTTATCATACTACAAGAAACGAAAAAAACTAAACAAAACGAAACGGTTAATAAAACGGTTATTCTAAATAAATAAAATAAACGTCCCGTCACAATTATCAAGTGGTTAGGAAATTAAGACGTACTTATCCTAGCAGGAAGACCCTAATAGTGAGAGAGAAAATAAAAAACAACAGCTTATTGGTCACACTTTTAATTTATGATGAAAATTAAATTTTGATTACGTTCGGCAGAATCTGGCGATGCTCAGCCCGATGAAAGTTCCGCGAACATTCTTCTTCATAGGGTCAGGAATAATAGATCACCAGTTGCTAATATCAAATATAGTAACTTCCTCGTAGTAAGTCCAGTCAAGGTATAGTGAGGAAAAGTAGGAAAGGAATAATCAAGAAAACTCACGGTTTTTTAAAACTTATCTGGATCCTTAGCGCTTTTTTCCACGAAGCATTAGACAGAGCTTCTATCCCATTTGCATTGGTGTTTAGAATTTTCCAATCAGAGTTTCCTCTTCAAAACACTTTTTTTAGTTTTTTCTATCTTTTCTTTTCCTCTAGATTTGCTCCAGACCCCCATAGAGTAAAATACTACGTAATATCATATCTCTTTTTCTGACAGTCTTCTCTCCCATTTCAAAATTTGATTCTTTTCTTTGGAGGCTGCAAAAGCCGAAGTCCAAAAAGTTTAGAAAAAGTAAAAAAAAAGGTTACATATTTTTTTTACAAAAGATTGATAGGAATGATAATGATGATGAAAAGAAAGAACACTGCAATAACTGTCTTAGAAAAATAATCATTACAGGGCGTGATTTTAAAGTGTGAAGTGTAGTCCAGTTGCTCCGAAATATTTTAATTAAACTCTTCAAAAATAATAACTTGATCGGCTGTAGCTCTCATGCGATAATTAAAAAAAACAGTTACATTATTTTCAGAAATTTCTGAAAGTGCCATCAGTTTTTCAGCTCAGTTGATTTAAATATTTAGGCTTGTTATAACATAACACAAAGATGTGATTTCGAAAACAGTTCTACTGGTAAACACCTCTCGGATAGCGCATTTCACTGTTTAGTGATTCGCACAATGACAGTAGAATAGAAATGTATGCCTACCTAAGCACTTATAATAGGTAGAATAGATAAGGATATCACAACAGCGAGGCAGCAGTCCGGCAAGTCTGGGTGATTGATGTGGTCGGCTTATCTCTCGCCTTGGACTGATAACGACCACTGGTTTCGCTAATTAATATTGCGATACAACCGGCGAGAGAAGTGCTCTACATACTTAAGTAATGTCGGTGCGAAGTCCTGTAATTGCAATATTTTAAATGATTGATCTTTATTTTTAATGCATAAGACATAATATGCCAAATGAATTAAGTGTTGCTAAAGTATAGATAGTTTTAAACGATTGATAGCTGACCTCAAAAATTAGTAAGGTATTTGATATGGTTTAAAATTTTACTTTCTCGAATAATATTTACATCATAATATGAGTAGTGAAATTTTTTAAGTATATGTTTTTTTTAAGTATATTTTAATAAGTGGTGCAGATTATTTCATATTGTTTTAGTTGTACGTTTTGGATATTTTACAATAATAGGTAAGTATATGTGTTCAATGTTCATATTGTGAAAGATTGTTATTATTTTATTAATTGTGCTATTCTACACTATTATTCATAGTACCAATAATGTTATCGATATTTTTACCGTTGTCATCCATAGTCTCCGTCCACCAGCGCCTATCACCAAGTTATGGAATCCAGTATTATGGTTGTCATACTTGTCATGTTTTTTATTCCATTACTGTAACTGTTTTTATTACTATTTTTTAGTAATGATTCAATTTTCGATAAAAACCTGTACGAATAAGACATACAAAACTTTCCTAAAAAAAACAACTGAAATTAATGGTGTGTACGAGCTATTAATGTGAGCAATTATTTATTTAACTGTACATGGCAAGCCCTTTAGCAATGTCGTTAAGCTTGTAGCGTCCAATTATACATAAGTCACATGATATTTATTAAAAACTTTTATTATACTTTGCCATGATTTTATTTTACTTATGATGAAGTAGAGAAAAAATAGAAAATAGATGGCAATACACAACGTGCGATGCCATAATCTACACAGAAAAAAAGCTTAACATTTTATTTTTTTATTGCTGAATTAAGATACTCGTATAGTAGTTCGTTTCCTATACTAACATATTCTCCATAATATATCAGTATTAATGTTAATAAAGCATCGGGTGCCGGATCGATCTCTGTAAATCAAAGGGACGGAAAAACAAATAAATTATTATTAAGCAATGATCTAGCCACTGCGTTTCGGGAGCCCGAAGAGTTACAGACTAACAGACACGTCTTGATTGTATCATAAATGACAAGTTACGAATTGAGCTGTTAATGTTACTTATCTAGTTATAAAAATATTTTTTATGATATTTTCCTTACTTTTAGTCATTTATTGTGGAACTGGTTTATAGTACAAGATAATGTAAATACAAATTTTAATTTGTTTAATTACAATGAATATGAAAAAAAAAACAATTGTTATTAATAATGTGATAGTCACGAAAATAATAATTAAACGCCTATTTTACCAATATATTATTTAAAAAAAACTCTCGCAACATTTGCTTTATAATAATAGCAACAATTCAACATTCCAGTTTTTTTTTATTTTGAAACTTGCCTTTGATTACATACCCAGCCGTGCCGAGATCCTCCAAGCAAACTTGCATGGAATTGATTCAGCATTTGTTTATGTAGAACAAGTGCATATACATTTGGATTATAAAACCCATTTTTGCTTGGAGGATCTATATAATCAAAGCGTTTTTGTTTTGCTTATACGTAACTACTCACGTTTATTTTAACGATGCTCTGATATACTTTTGATAACATTCGGAACTATATCAATGAAACTGTTAACAAGTCAATACCACATTTTTCATATTAAGTACATAATATCATCATATTGTTAATTTAAAGCGCAACATTTACTTTCTCTCCAACTTCGCACAATAACCAAAATTGTTTAAAAATCTTACCACTGCAATTCTATGATTCAATAAAGGATATTTACAGTTGTGAATCGAGCTCCCAATATATCAATGCTGTTTCACGGAATATACGTTTACGGGTACACTAAAACAATGCTATCATTTCTAGCAGTTTCGTTGGTGTAGCACTAGGGTACGGTATGGGGAAGGTGGTGCCTATTAGGCTGCTTTTCCACCAGTGATGTTCTACGCTATGTAGCTATGGATATGTTTGACATCCACCCATAAATAAGCTTTGTTTTCATAGCTTAGTTAAGCTTAACACTGGTGGAAACGGATACAACGAAGGTTTTTTTTGTCCCATGGGACTACTGGGTCAAAATAGTGGCAGTTATCTCATCACGGAACAACCCGGTGGGCCTAGTGGGATAGACCCTTTTTTATATATAGAGATGCATGCTAAGGATGGGAGTTTCGGAAGTGCAGATGTGAGCTATGGATGGGAGCTGCGGAACTGCAGGGGCTTTATTTTTGAATCGTACACAAGATGTGCGCTTGCAAGCAGAGCCGATCTTCAAACAATATTATTTGAAATACGATTCAATATCGTTCGAAAGTCGGCTCACTCGCATGCGCAACTTTACGTACGATTCCAAAATAATGCTCAGATGTGAGCTACGGATAGGAGCTATAGAAGTGCAGATGTGCGAGGTAAAGATGTGCGAGTGGTGTAGCAAATGTGCTGCTGTTCGACGTGCAGAGCAGAGTACTAGACGTATTACGTTATTAACGCGCGTTTGTCACCGAGTGCATCTTCTTACACAGCTGACTCACGCAAACGCAAAGCGGACCGGGGGAAAAGAGCTATGAAGATGCGCTTCATAGCTCTTCTTCCCCGGTCCACTTTACATCTTAGCATTAGTGGAAACAGTCACATAGTTTCGTAGCTTAGCTTTATCTCATTCATAGCTTAGCTGTATAGCACATCTCTGGTGGAAACTCTTATTATGGGATTACTATTAACAGAATGAGCTCAAATACGCTATAACGGTAAACTGTTGAATTATTGGCCACAATACATGGAGCAATGAACATTAACTACAATAATAAATGCTTATCGTAAATAATTAGTCTAAATAAATTATTGACAACTTAATAACTGAAGATCGAGGTAAAGTGGCTTACCTTTGAAAAGGGCTACATCCAGCAGTGAACTATGAAAGTAAACAAACTAACTAGGCTAAGATTTGAACATAGTTGGGTAGTTGATGAGCTAGTTTCAAATATCCACCTATGGTTCCAACATTCGTACTCAGTTCCAACAGAAAGGTGCAAGTTTGTAGAGAGGCTCTAGATAAAAGCAATTTATCTGAAGAAAATCTGAAAGTTCTAGAAGTCGGAGCAGTTATAGTGTAGTCAGGATAAATCATAATCAGCCTGTAATAGGTAATGAGCGATATATGTAGTATAAAGCTCCTCTCCCAAGGCACGCTACTCTTCGACTGTCCGCTTCCAACCACTTCCAGTTGTCCTATATCGTCACTCCATCTGAAATAATTTTAGTAACTTTAAGTAAGTATTAACTGGAACATAACTTGTACTTCACTGTGACTTGCTTTGCTGGAGTTGTAATGTGATTTGTTTTTGACAGTATGCGAAAGCACTATGTGTGACGTCATAATATCGGAAGGAAAAAAAAAATTTTTTTTTTTTGTAAAGTCACAGAAATTAATTAATAAGCACTCATAGTTGATGGCATCGAAATGTGATTGTAGCGACGATAAGTAAAGCACGTAAATTCTCCAAGATAGTCATAAAATATGCTAATTCAACAGCTTCATATCTCTCTAGTTTACTACCAATATTGCAATAAAAAGCTGACCACTTCCACGCCAAACCATTACCGACCCAATATAGCAAAAGCATTCTCAATCACACTCGGCGATCGTCCTCACAATAACAATTTCAATACAACGTTATAACTTACAGCGTATTATGCGTCGCCGCGTCCGCGCAATACTAGAAATAACCGGAAATAACTGGTTATAACCGCACAGAACCGGTTATCGACACTCGGCAGTACACAGCAATAGATTTTTTCCTAGTGCATGAAATATATTTCATCGTAAAAAGAGGCTCGAGTATCGTAAAAATAGATGTAACGCGGTTTCCCTATCAATAAGTTAGGATTATTCTCAGTTGTGGGGTTGGGATTTATAAGTAATAGAATCGTTGTCAATCAGCTGTGTTGTATTGACATAGTATTTTTATGGGTGGTATAGGCTTAGAAATTTGACCACAGCTCACCAAACCGTTAAGTAACAGTCAGATCAAAAGTGGAACATAACTATGTAGGTACTTGAAATGAAAAAAAAAACTATTCATTCTATTAAGACTTTGGTTGGCTTACTCAGCAATCGAAGAGATAAAGGTTCTTAATCATGTTTTTTTTTACGTAGAGTTTTTGGCCTAACTCTCTCGCTAGAATCCACCTAATGCATCCCGACACTATCAAAAGCTCACCCCACATCTCTCAAAGGTGAAAATTCAACTGTCTGTCTTCTCTTACAGACCCAAAAAGTATAGAATTTTTTCCTCACAAAATCTTGCTTCCAAACAGCATATCATTTTAAATAGTATATTTTGTTAAGTATTTTAAGTGTATCCGGTGGATTAGCAAAGCATAACCATCACCTTAGATGTCCCTAGGCAACAATTATGGTGTATCATCCGGGCGTAAGTCAACCTGTTTTTCTAAATAATAAGTTGTTGGTTGAGTGTCTATATTATTATAAGTTTTATATAAACTCCTTTTGATCTATTGGTATCGGTTAACTAAGCTACGCTCGCTGCTACGCGCTACGTAGCATTTCTCAATGTCATTTACGTACTTTAACCAATTTCACTTTTAATGTACTTTTAAACTTTTAAAATAGTGATCATCATCATTTTAGTCCCGGTGATAAACATAATTTTGTGATCACCATCAGCCAGAAAGATAGAGGTCATAATAATACAGGTTAAAACAGCCGAGCAAACAAAATAGTAACAAAAACAAATGTTATGTTCAATAATTCTAAATTCACTAACAGCCCTAAGACTTCAACAAAATTCTTGTCCCTTCCAAACCTAATCTTGCCGGAGAAAAAGATTTCTCTCAAAAATAAAATGTCGTAAAATTGTTAAGGGAACGCGGGCTGTCAAAAAAATAACGATACACATTTAAAAAGATATACAATAAGTGTAGGACTGTACGTGTTCGGAGGGTGGTTGTGGGGAGAGCCGGCGGTGCTTGCGGCCGTCACAATTTATGGAAATTGGGTACAGAACTAATTATTTTATTGGATTGTTTTCGATGCATTAGTTTTAACGTCAGTGAAGAATCATTATTTCTCATCGTCACTGAGTAAATCATTGCTCAAAAGATAAAGAAGATATAAAAACCTCGAACAGATATATACTTAAATAAAAGACAAGAAAATAAATTATAATTCTTATTAACGGAAATATTACGAGTCATGGAATCACTTGGGAAAAGAATATGTCGTAGCCAATATTTGTAAGACAATATTAATATTGCCGTAATCGCTGTTATTTCTAGTTACGTAATTGAATAAACAATCTGCGAAACAGATACATTTATCTAAATCGAACTACAAGTTAAGCCATCCTGATCTATGCAAACACAAGCCAATTAGACGAGAGCATTTAATCCGAACTAACATCTCCAGACATCTCGACGTTAGCAGTAAAAACGTCGCAACTGAGATCCATTCAATTTTGCGTCTCTGACGATAAAGCGTGATTGTCACGCACGTACACATTGCATAAAGCGGTATTACGGGGTAGGAGAGGGAGGGGGAGGGGAGTTTAACGCACGGAGGGATTTTTCCAAAATAATATTTTTAGGTTAAGACGTTTTTGCGTTTGACTGTCGTGACCAATTTTTTCACTGTTATACCGAATACTACCCAAGCTAATATCATTGCGGCATTATTGGATTAGTGTGCATTTAAAAATATATTATATTTATACTCATGATAAAATGTCCGGATTAATTAAACAAAACCTTTTTAATTTAATGTAAAACTCATAAAACCTTATACCTTAGTCAAAATATAAAGTAATGAATTTAACATAGAAAGTAATGAAATAACATTATTGTTTTATTACGATTATGATATTTAATGTTCATGAAAACATTGTAAAATTACCAAAAACTGAGTTAGGTACTACATTTATAGGAACCATTAACGAGTGATGGGTGCATTTGTATCATAAAATATGGCAAACAATGTTCCGTGATTTAGTCTAGCCTAGAATCTAGATTGTGTAACGTGTTACTATATTTTAGTACTGTATCCAATCGAGATGGTCTAGAAACACTACAATAAAATCTTCCTTATAGGCTTACATCTTAGTAATGTCTGATTGAAGGCAAAAACGTACTAAGCCAGACTGCTATTAAAAATAATCGATTTAATATATATTGTAAGCTTAAAAACCCGTACCCTCTGAATCAGGAAACTATATCAGGAAACTATCTAAGCATATCTTCAAACGTCCTTGCCCGTACCAGTGAGCACTTGTATAAGATTAAGGTCTAACAGAGAAGCCTGAAAGTCTTGGAGGGTCTAGCGCTCTCCATCAACTGAAACTTTTCGATGGCAAACAATACATCGACTCATTCGTTTTATTGAAATGATATTATTATTATCTACTGGAGCTCCTAAGCTTTGGTTACAGCTAATATAACATAGCAAATATTTTTAGGATATACGTGCCCACGGAAACGTTTGTGTGATCAATATACAAATTTTAATTTTAATTAATTAATTAAAATACAGACCAATCTTATTGGATTGGCTCTAGACTTTCACCGGTCTGGATAAAATCTTCTTTTTTTGTGTAGTAGGTTAAGTAGTCTTTGTAGTTTGTTGTAGTTAATAAAGGTTTATGCCATATAAATGATCTTATTTACAGTTAATGTATTTGACTTTAATTTTCTAATGTGAATTGATTGTTAATCTATGTAAACGCAAAAGAGACAATAAACTTTCGTTTCAGTCGCGTAAAGCTGAAGTTTTTTTTATAGTTGTAAGTATAAAAGTTCTGCGACCGTTATAGTTTAAAACAGTGTTGTAAGTATGTTCGAATAAGATCCTTAGAACAGTCCTAACTTTAGTGTAGTATGGACTTATACAAATAAAATAATGCTCTACATTAGCCAATAAAATAAAGCACGCCAAAGTGACAGTGGGCTAGTCATACTGTGAACCGATAACTTACCGGTACCGGTACCGGTAGGCGTGTGCTAAAGTGGAGACCACGAATCGGTAAACTTAGCCTAAGAAGCAGAAGAGTGGCGCCTTGCGAAAATCTTAACATGTCCAGCTGTTGACAATGATAGGCTGATTATGAAGAAATGAAGGCTCATGCTTAGTGTAATATTAGAGTATATATAGAGGTATCAATATCTGGCAGTATGTCCCGCTCCGAGAAGCATCGATTGACCGAATCCGCGCGGCGGATCGGCGCGTAATTCCTCTCGTGGTACGTGACTGGCCTGCAGATGCTCTCACCCCATTACCTACCAACACTGGAAGCTGCGGGTACACGAGGGGAGATGTAGCGGCTCCAACGAGCTCGAGCAGGGTACCAGGATAACAGCGCGGCAAGGACATGGATGGATGTGATTCGCAATGGATCATGGAAGACACAAAGAGAGGCTTATGTTCTCTAATCTTAAGTAATCTAAAGCGGGTGATGATGGTGAAAGAATGTTGCGTAGGCTCTTTTTTTGTGCTCACTTTTGTCTGTGCTTGGTTGTTAAACGCTTATCAGGTCGCGTTTGATACCACCGAAAACTAGTTCAAAGAAGTTGATTTGGCTTATTTGGGAGAGTTAAGTTGACAGCGCTTGTAAATAATCGAGATTCCGTAACTGTATTTAAACTATTCACAAATGAATCTACTTCATAAGCCAGCAGCTTTTAACGACCCACTGCTGGGCATAGATCTTCAGCTAGGTTTTCCACGGGTACCTTTTTGTACCCATAGAACACCAGGTGTAACACGGGTCACTAAATATTTAATGACCTATTCATATGACTTTTAATATCGGTATAAATACCTGCAGATATTAATTTCTATACTTAAGATTTTTCGATTAAGATGGCTTCTACTTGAAATAAGCCGCCAAACACCCCTAATTTTGCCTATAAAAATTAACTTTTTTTTTTAAATGTTTTTTTTCTGTTACAGAAGGCTCAAGAAAACACGGACTCTTGTCGCTCCAGCTCTTTCCTTGCGTCCATCCCCCAACGCATTACCAGGATGGATTTCAGATAGACGCGGCGCAATCAGCCTCCACTAGTAACTGTTATGTTATCTATACCTCCTGTTTACTACAAGAACAGTGACTTTTTTCAGAACGTTGCTATGCAATGAGACAATATGACAGAAGAGTTTCATCTGGAATATTCTAAAGTTCCGGGATGAACCTTTCTTAAAGCAAGTACATACTTCATTTTCATCACACTTGCTTGTAACGTGGATCTTTTTGTGTCATAAAAACATCGTATGGAACGTGTGTGCATTGATCATTACCCTCTCGGCTCCCTTATCGCATAATACCGTTTCAAGTGTAATGACTAACATAGCACACTTGTATCATAATGTACTATTCAATTTACTCATAGGTACGTAACTTAAGAATTCAACTTATAAGTTTGATCTGATATACTTGGCTTTAATGTCCATATTTATAGTGAAGAAACTTTCAGGTCCAGGGGCCGTACCGTGAACCGCTTATTGCGGAACCGAATAGGCTCAGCTGCCGACGCTGCGCGACTGTGAATTTTATCGCCCCGCAATACGGTTCGTTACAACCATAACAATCACACTAATATTATAAATAAGAAAGTTTGTCGGTGTGTGTGTGGGTGTGTGTGCAAAAACGCGGGTAAAACCGCGGGGTGCAGGAAGTATTTTTATAAAACTGAGGATTTCCAAAAAAAATGTTTAGTGTTAATTAATTAAAAAATGTTAGTGGACTAATGGAAGGTATCTGGAGATGTTTTTCAAACTGCTATGTTTGGACCATGCAGGTTAAATAAAAAAGATACTGTAAGTAGCCGACTATTCTACACGAGTAGGTAACCATTTATATACAACAGGTTTATGCAAAAAAGGTGGTACCTACTTATCGTTCGATTTAACTTGCTTTATAAATTTTGTGAACATCACGATGATATTTTATCAAGCTCTTAGAAATAAATAAAATAATACTCTAAATTTAAGATACAATGGCTTTAATGCTCTGTGATTTTTTATCTAGTAAATATGCAAAATGTATTCAAATAACGGAGTAGCTAAATTCGACATACTCGTAATATGAGTATTTTACGATAAACAAATAAAGGTGTATAATTTATAGGTTTGTTTGTGGCGCAGACGCGGGCGAGGAAGCAGCCGTGGCCTTGTCCGCTGCACGCGCATTGTGGCTCCGCTCACAGTGGCGACGCAGCAGTAGGTAAACTCGTACGTGTGTCTAAAAGCTTTGCTTTTTGAACGTAGATTTTGTTCGTTGCAGTAAAGATTTTATGATACACAAAAGTATAATTAATTAGATGTTTTTTTAATTTTATGATACAAAGTGTAAATATCATTTCAACTTAATATGTATAATCTAAAATTGCCTGTTACTGTGACCTTCTTTGTTAACGATTCTAGACCTATAATACAATTACGTAAAATAAACCAAACTGTTATTACAAACATCTAAGATTGAGTTGAAGAAATTGTACGCAAATATGTCTTTCTAAGTTATTTTTCTATTCCCTATTTGCTATGTAGCTCCATTTTATTTCACGCTGCTACCGGTACTAAAGTCATCTTCAAAATGTATTATTGAAAATTAATATCACATTAAAAATTAATATAACATTAAAAACTAATATAACATTAAAAATTAATATAACATTAAACATGAATATAACATTAAAAATTAATGTAACATTAAAAATTAATATAACAATAAAAATTAATATAACATTAGTGTTATATTAATTTTGTGCTGTGCTACCTATACAGGAAAGCTTACAGTAGGAAAATTTAAGTAGGTTTTACTCTGTTTTGTAATTTGACTTATATATTTATAATTGCTCTCAATTTTTATATTCATTATTAACTCATTTGCATTTTTTACATATATTTTTAGTGTACCTATATTTAAAAATAATATAGGTACATATAGCAAGAAGCTTAGTTGAAAAACTCCAGTTTATAAACTGTTTACTACTCAACTGTGGCTATATTATCGGTACCTACTGCGCATTACGTTCTAACAGATAAACTTGACGAGTTACCGTCGATATGTCCGCACAAAGTATTTTAATTAAATATAAAACAGCTAATGCTATACCACACGTTATCTTAATCGTCTCGATAAATCTTTACTGATATAGTGTTAGCTAAGAATGTGAACATTGCTATAATCTTACATGTATTTAGTTAGAGTAATAATATTCGTCATTATGGACACTTGATTCTAGTAAATAGAAAAAAATATTATGAAGCTTTTTTTCACGTCCTATAGATATCTTTTACCAATTTCAATATTCAATACTAAATAAAATTAAGTCTTAATTTAAATGAAAATAAATGCAGACTATTTTCATCCGACTTCAAAAAAGGAGGTTCTCAATTCAACTATATGTTTTTTTTGTATGTATTTTACGCGTTTACGTTGCGTTCAAAATATTCAGAACCACAGACAAGATAGTGAAAATGTTCAGGGCCATGATGGGGCCATGTCTCTTCACTACCATCGAATGGATTTTTAAGAACTATATATTTTTTTAATTGGCTGTCAGAAAATCACCCATTACGGTCCGTCTGAATCCTACACACTGGGCGCGCACAAAATAAACAAACGTCATTCAAGTTTTTTCCTAGAAATTGGCTTTTACATACCGCCGTTCTGCCAGCGCGACTGGTCGCGAACAACACCTATACAATTACATACATACATACATACAATTACATTACACGCTATTATTTGAGTAAGAATTCATAATAATAATATAAATATTTTATTAATTTAAAATATTTTATTTGATTTATGGATACTTACTTTGACTTTGGTTTAGTCATCCATTAAATTAGATGGGTTTTTTTTTCTATATTTTGTAGGTTTTATAAGTGACTACAACACTACAGCTAATTGATTTGAAAGGTTTTCAAGGACTTACTTAAAATCACTGCCATTTAACTATTGCGGAACATCAAACTGAAGTAGGTACGAAATGTTATCTTACATAATTTTAACTTTATGCAACGTTAACAATAAGGAAGCTATGTTATAGAATACATTTTTTGGTAGCTTTATTCCTTTAGCTTTTAACTTATATTTGTTTGACAAAAAACTGTAACAAACGTTTAAAAAAAAACAAATGAAAGTCTACATCGCAAACAGAAAAAGCAGCAGACGATGAGAAAATGTAGCGTTTAAATTAAATAAAAAAATATGTTTTGTAAAAAAGTTTTTGACACTGTATTTTCTTTGTTCTCTAACCGCAGGTTTGTTCCAGAGTATATCTATTTCTTTAGGTTTAGTCTATATGGTGCATATTAGGCTTGCGCATACTATACAACCGTCCGATCAACGTGAGACAGGTGAGGCTAGTGCAAGACAGGGAAGAGTGGCGGCTCTAAGTACCACAACCAAGATCCACTTTGGGACGATGCGTCAACCTAGTAAGTATAGTAAGTAAGTAAGTATCAATATGAACGAGAAACAGATAACATTTATAATGCTTATTTCGCTTTCTTTGCTCTCGATGGTTGCCATAATCGCGTCCATAGGAATGTTAGGAGTCTAGGGAAATTCTACGAAACCTTTTTTTTTTCAGTGAATGTAGGCCATCCAAGCATCATGATGTCGATAAATCAAGCGAGTATTTAGAGTGGAGTCGCGATCGGCTGGTACTCGCACGCGGAAGCGATTGCGATCGAGTCGCGATCGTCGTTAATCACCGCGGGTCACGACGCTCGTGACCGAATTGAGCTACCGGATCGATTGTACCGAGATATCGGGATCACTTGTTCTACCGTTCTACGTGATGGCTTGTTTGCTAACCAATCAATCTATCTATAACTATAAAAGGCTTTGTCCTGACTGACTGACTGACTGACTGACTGACTGACATATAGACAACGTACAGCCCAAACCGCTAAACGTAGAGACTTGAAATTTGGAGGGTATGTTTTTGGAGAGGTGTAAACGCCCACTAAGAAAGGATTTTTCGAAAATCAACCCCGAAGGGGGTTAAATGGGGTGTTAAAGTTTGTATGAAACTTTTTATTCTCTGGTTCGATTGATACAAAACTTGGTATATGTATCTTCTATAACTATAAAAGGCTTTGTCCTGACTGACTGACTGACTGACTGACATATAGACAACGTACAGCCCAAACCGCTAAACGTAGAGACTTGAAATTTGGAGGGTATGTTTTTGGAGAGGTGTAAACGCCCACTAAGCAAGGATTTTTCGAAAATCAACCCCGAAGGGGGTTAAATGGGGTGTTAAAGTTTGTATGAAACTTTTTATTCTCTGGTTCGATTGATACAAAACTTGGTATATGTATTCTACTATAAAAATAAGAAGATACGGGTGTCACAGTTTTTTCAAAATCAGCTCCCGTTAGTATAAAAAAAAAAACTAAGTTTTAGTGATAGTACGTTTGTTTCTCCTTAACTTTGTAACGGCTGTACATATTAAAATGAAATTTGGTATAGGGATGGGGATAGATGTGGGGATGGGGGTGGGGGTGGGGATGATACTGGGAACGGAGACGGGACGGAGATCGGCATGTTAATATTAAGATTACAATTGGTATCGGGATGGGGATGGGGTGGGGATGGGTGGGGATTTGGTGGGGACAGGTGGGGATGGGATGCGGATATGGATGAGGCTGGGAACGGGGATGGCCGTGTCCATATTAAGATGAAAGTTGAAATCGGGATGGGGGTGGGGATGGGATGGGGTTCGGGATGGGGGTGAGAGAGGGAACGGGGATGTGGACGGGGATGGGCGTGTTCATATTAAAATGACATTTGGTATCGGGATGGGGATGGGGAAGGGGGCGCTTATAGGGATGAGGCTGGGAATGGGGACGGGGATGGTTTGGATAGGTAGTTATAGCATAAGGTTCGGAAACGGACATAGGCTATTTTTTTGTAGGTCCACGCAGACGACTGTTTGACGGACATAATTATTATAGATACTGTACAGCCTAAGCTGCTAAATTAATTTTTAATATTAAATTAACTTACTTTTAAATGCCTAAACTAAATTTTGAGTGGTGTAAACTTACACTCAGCTCAAGCTGTGGTAGCTTCAGTGAGATCAAGCTCGACTCACATTCTTGGGGTCGCGGGTTCGAACCCGGGCGAGCCCGTTCCAATTAGTTCTTTGAAACTTACGCATGGATAATACCACTGGCTTTTCGGTGAAGGAAAACATCATGAGGAAACCTTCATATTTCAGGAGAAGAAATACGATAGTGTATGTGAATCCGCCAACCTGCACTGGGCCAGCGTAGTGAATATGGCCCAATCAGGGTAGGCCGATATACCATTAGTGTTAAGGGCTGATGCAGAGAAACGCACACTCAGCAACGATTTTGAAAAATTCGCAAGGGGTTCAATGTATCATTAAAATACCATTTTGCCGAAACCATTCATTTAAGGCTGTTAAGTTTTTTGACTTAAGAGATAAGATAAAATAAACATAAACATGTTTCAGAATTTTCAAACAATTTCAAAACTGGAAGGCCACGGGTCAGTTTTTTATTTGAAAAAAAATGTTATATTTATAGATTAGCTAATCGAGTGTTTATGCGTAAGAAGATAAATATTTTAAACACATGTACTTGATCCGGTGCACGCACCAAGCACAGCGCTTTCGAAACGTCCATCCCGCGTCGGCTCAGATACGTTAAAACCCGAGTATGACGCGCTGTACCTCGAGCGCGCCCCACTCCAACCCACACCGAGTCTACCTAAGCGATCAGTGCAGCACTGTATTTTATCGAAGTTTCGTAATTCTTGCGATATTTTGGTAATCTTTTTACGTTCTTTGTTATCATACTTTTTCTGCTTAAGCTTATTTCATTTCATTGACTCTGTTGATACGGTATGCAATAATGATGATGCTGTAAACTATCCAGTTGAGTTTTTAAATTCATTAAGACCAGCGGGGCTACCATATCATAGGCTTATCCTGAAGAAAGGTACACCCGTCATGCTCCTTCGGAATTTAAGACCACCCAAATTGTGTAATGGAACCAGGTTACAAGTAAAAATGCTGCATCGTAATCTGGTTGAGGCCATCATTTTGACTGGGTGTGCCCATGGCGAAACAGTGTTTGTGCCGCGTATTCCCATGATTCCCAGTGACTTACCTTATGACTCCAAAAGGCTTCAATTTCCTCTAAAAGTTTGTTTTGCCATGACCATCAATAAGGCTCAGGGTCAAACTTTAAAATACGCTGGTATTGATTTAAGGCAGGACTGTTTTTCGCATGGTCAGTTCTATGTGGCTTGCTCGCGAGTTAGCTCCCCTGAAAGCCTGGCTATTTTAGCACCTTCCAACAAAAAAATCAAAAACGTTGTCTACAAAGAAATATTGTAATCTTTCGGGTCAAAGGCCCCGGCAACTATAGCGTCATTAGCAGACATTTTTAGGGTTCCGTAGTACTACGAGGAATTCTTATAAGTTTGTCATGTCCATCTGTCTGTCTGTTTAAAATTCAACAAGACGGCTTTGTTTTGAAGTAAGTATTGCAAACGCGACATGCCAAATTTGGTCATCCTCAAGAAAACTTAAAGACTTGCAAGCGGCTTGGAAAAAATGCAATAATATACGTATTTTAGTGATTCAATTGAGTTGGGCCCCGATTTAACCGAATTCCAGTATTCAACATTACTACGCGGGCAAAGCCGCGGGCAAAAGCTAGTGCTAGATATAAGGTTATTTGACACGGTAAAGCAAGCAGAAAGGAGATTATTGTAGTCATCTTTGTTAACAACTTTTACTACGAAACCCTGAAATCTCAAATAAAATATGTCTACTGTTGCAAACTTTTCGTCGCGAGAGAATGACTCTTATAGAACAGCAAATTTTATTTTAGAGATTTTGGGTTGGCCCCGTATTTGAACTTTCAGTTACCCCACAGTTTGATTCCACTTTCTGTATTCGAACTGCTAAACAGTGGAATGCGCTGCCTGAGTGGGTGTTTCCCGATAATTATAATCTGGGTGTCTTCAAGTCGAGAGTGAATCGGTTTCTTCTGGGCAAGCGTGCTCCATCGTAGACTGCATCTTCGTTTAACATCAGACGAGTTGGCAGTCAAACGCAAGCAAATTAATAATTAAAATTAAAAATATAAAAAACCCTGAATCTCATCAGTTGCGCTGCTGGGCTCGAAAGAGAAAGAAAGAAAAAGGAAAGAAATAATTTATTCTGTAACATCAGAACAAAGTAAATACGACTACTAGTGTACTAGTAGTAAGGTAATCATTTAGTAGTATGGCTTTTACTAGTTGTTTTGTCATCTGTAACTTTGTTTGAGATATACAATAAAATAAATAGCAGAAATGGATCTCTATAAATAGAAGTTTTCTTTAGTCATATACATAAAAAAAAAAACTTGTCAGTTTCGATTGCACCAGAATCAGCCCACACTAACTTAAATTACATAGATACAAAAACGCAAAATCATAAATAATAAAAAAAAATATCATAATCTCATGTGTGAACATATTAACAGCTTTATGTTTTTTTTAAGTAGAAAAAGTTATGATTGACGGCTTTCGAGCCGATTTGAAAGTTTATAATTTTATGTTGTAGAATGTTGAAGTCAACAACGCCAAAATTAAATCAAATTAAATATTGTAATTAATAATAATTGTAATAAAAATTAAGCTAATTCTAAGTTGCAATAAAATGTATCTTAAAACTAGTTACTGCTTGCGACTTTGCTACGCATGCTACTCAACCACAGAAAAGCGAAATCCCTACGTCTTACTAGAACGGCTGTCAAAACAATGTTCTAAAGCTGTCGCCAGTTTCACACTTATTTACATAGAAACTACGACGAAAAAATGCCAATAATTGGTCGCGCATTTGTAGTAAAACGCTCGAAATGCCAATTTGCAACAGATTAAAGTTGATCTAATTGCGATACAATGTGGTTTGGTTTCCTACGCGCCTATTTAAATTGTCTTTTTGAGCATTCTCAGTTTAAAAACATGTATATTGGTAGAATTGTCATTATACGCATTTGCATCTAATGCCGGCTAGCGCGGCCCGTCACATTTCCGTTCTATTTACTTCTCTCTTCAGTGTACTCAACTGTCACAGGCTATCATAGCACATATCCTTATTACAAATTATTCACAGTAATACATTTTTGTAGTGGTAGGACTCTAGGAATCCACCTGGGGAAATACTACACCTTTTCCAGTTATTCAACCGCCAAGCAGTAGTGTGCAAGCATTACTGTGTTCCGGTTTGATTTGAAGGGCAATGTTACAAGAGAAATTACTGGGTATGAAGAGATTTAACATCTAATTTCTCAGGTAACGAGCGCAGTGCAGTGTGGCGCAGGATTGTAGTCGCATGTGCACAATTCTGGCACTGCTACTGTTATGGGCAGGCGTGACGCTTACCACCAGGCGAACGTCCTGCTTGTATCGTCACTCGGTTGTATTAAAAAAACACAGTTATACTTAGGTATCTTATGTGATGATTATGACTTTTATTACAGAACATACATTTCACTATGTAACGTTATCACAGATCATTAATTCAAGAATTAAAATATATAGCATAGCTTACGCTCTAGCATATTAAGTTCTCTACGTGGGACACAGTCTCAAAGATCTCGATAATGTCGAGTTATTATTTGTTTGATTGTTCTAATGGGTTTGTAATTGGGATGTTTAGCTTTAGCTACTAAACATCGTGGTCCATACATAATCGTTAATCATGTTGTCAAACTAATCACGATGGTTTTAATTGTACGCCAAGTTTGAAGCTTTGTTCGGTCGATATCTATTCTATCTAAATAATTGGCTTTTCTTTGTGTGTGACACAGAATTAATTTTATTTTGATGTATAATAAAAGTAAGTACAAGAAGTTAGTCAGTTAGTATAGGCTGAGTGGCCAGCTCTAGTGTCACAGTTAACGTGCCGCCCGAAGGCCACTGTCGTGACTTGACGATTACATTGTTGTTAGAGAAATGTATACAGGGTTAGTTCTAATCAGTTAGCATCCTTTTAAGGACATATTCTGTACATCAAAACAAAGAACTTTTACTATGGGCCCAACATTCAAATCGCAAAAAAAACCAGCTGTTCCATACATTTTGCCCAAGGTCGATGAACTTTTTGTATGGAACAGCTGATAAGTTTCATATCAAACAACTTTTACTATGGGACCAACATTGAAATCGCAAAAAAACTAGCTGTTCCATACATTTTGGCCAAGGCCGATGAACTTTTTGTATGGAACAGCTGATAAGTTTTTCGCGATTTCAATGTTGGCCCCATAGTAAAAGCTATTTGTTTTGATGTACAGAATATGCCCTTAAAAGGATGATAACTTGATAACTGATTAGAACCACCCCTATATAACTAACAACGGAACCATCAATTTAACGTGTCATCCGACCCAGATATAAATGCCACTACCGGTCACCCATCCGAAGACTGACCAGATCGTTTGTTGCTTAACATCGGTGACTTTTCATAACCTAGTCTGACGAGACGTTTTCATTACTCTATTGATAACATATTAAAATATCAGAACTACCGGACCTTTTGTGGGATGACCCTACATAGTACCTGTATTTCTGGATCAGGATTGAGGTTGAAGAACCTTTCCTGTAATTAAGTTTTGAATGGGATTAGTTTTTTTAGTTACTTACTTAGAGCCTTTATAAGTTAGAAAACTCTAAGAACTTGAGAGAAGAAAATATAAGTACTTACTTAGTGAGAAAAAGTTTACTGTATCATGTTTTTTTTGACAATTAAAACTATCCTTCAATTCGCTAAAAAACACGATGAGAATTATTATAAATGATCAAATTACGTTTGATACCGAAAACATCACTAATCGCTTCGAAATTCACAAATTTCTCGCGTCACGTGAAGGATCGCAGCGCATATATCACGAAAACGTGAAATATCACGAGATCGAGATTATATAAATTTGCACGTGGGTAGGATGTTTTGAACTAAGTTTTATATGCTCCAGTTTTAAAAATAGAATTTGAGTACGAGACGAGCGACACTTTCGCCTGGTGGTAAGCGTCACGCCTGCCCATAACAGTACAGCAGTGCCACAATTGTGAACTTTCGTACAAAATCTATCAAAATCCTGTGCTGCACTGCGCTCGTCACTGAGACATTAGACGTGAAACTTTATGCCCAGCAATTTATCTGGTAACATTGTCCTTCAAAATGAAACACAGCACACATACATACTTGCACACTACTGCTTGGCGGTTGAATAAGCCACAAATGTGTGGTACATCTCCGCGCGGCCTCTGCAATAGAGTCCTAAAGCTACAAGATAATCTAGTTAATCATTTACTTGCAGAATTTGTAGCAGTTCAATGTCTGGAGCAATAAGAACGAAGGCATATTAGGATTGTAACGCAGCAGGTTCGAATCCTGAGCTCTTTTATCTTAAAAACATCATCCTCTGTGAGACAGATCTTCAGCTATTTGCTTTCGTATTGTATACAATATCAAGTTACAAATATAGGTAGAAAAAAAACATGATCATAACAAATTTTGTAGAATTTAAGGTTTTTAAGGCTTGCATATTTTATACGGTGACTTTCACGGTTTCGCAGTATAAATCGCCCTTACTTCATATTTTATTTGGAAGGTCAGGTGTGCAACCTGCAAACACGCAAGTTCGGGATGTAGGCGCAAACATGCGTGCTGCGCGACACCTCCCGCAGCCGCGCGGTGTGTTAGCGGCACGCACGCGACACGCGCACGGCCACGACGCGCCGGAACTCGCTGTTGATCGCAAATGAGGTAGGATTATAAATATAACACAGTAAAAGCCGTCACAGACGACGAAGATGCTATAATATTTCATGTTAATATAAAATATCGCTCGCCAGACAATTTTGAAATACTTAGAGGAATATTATCTTCGTCACTTGTTCGTCATTTGTTTTGTATGATATTGAAACATGTTCTAAGATAACATTAATTATTATAGCATCTTCATCGTATGTGGTGGCCTTTAATCTTAAAAAGGATGTTGCAAGTCTGTCAAGCTGATCGAAATGTTTCGTTCTATAAACACCAAGGTTCACGTAAAATCATGTATGGATGGGATGGGACTACAGGGTCAGATAACACTTACATGTAAGTATACCTACAATACACATGTTATTATCGCGGTTACTTATAGAAAAAAAAGCCGCATTGTAGGCTGAAGTGGCAGTGAGCTGGTCATATCTGTCGCATAACTGCATATCAGTTGAGGTGGACGTACTGTACAGTGTAAGATCTACAGCCGGCAAGTTTAGCGCAGGGTGCCCTGAGATTTGGTGGAGTAAATATCTGTTAGACAGTGGCATGAAGAAACAAGCTGGATACCGAGCTAGCCTAGCCTAGCCTTGGGAGAGCCAAAGGCTTATGTATGCTTACAGCTCGGCCCAGTAACCGGCACTTATCCTCAAACGCCGCCCTAATACTTCCGGACTGTGCAATGATAGTGTGTATTTTTTTATTTTTTTATTTATTTACAAAATCCACAGCTCTTAAAAATAATACAATGAGACTAATAAATACACTAGACAGACTTACAGATAGACTAGACTTTATATATGATAGAGTGGCAAACAAGCGTGCGGCTTGCTTGAAGGTAACCTCACCGCCGCCTATGAACACCTGCTACATTAGCAATGTTGTCGATGCGTTGCCGAAAAAGGTAGTGTAGTTTAATGATGTTCTTGAAGATAGAAGCAAATATAGTTGTCTCGCATTCGCTGGTTTCCTTGGTGGGGGTTGGTTCTTTGGTGTTTTGATTGTTACATCCTTATTATCCAACTACTGCTAAGCATGTGTCTCTTATTCAGCACACTATCACAGATACTGTTTTCCTACCGCCAGAGACATCTCATGAGCAAGCGTGATACATCTTAGACCACACCGTCAGTTTTTTTTTCAATGCGCTTTCTTTTCCTTGGTCACCGTTAGTGACTACGCTGTCATCCTCCGACCGTCTAACCTCCTGATCAAAGAAAATTATTATAGGCTTTAAAAACAAAACTCTACATAGTTAAAAATAAGTCTTAGATTAATAACTTTTACATCTAACTCTAGTAAATGACCAAAGTAAAGTAACAAGTTGTTCAAACTTCAGGCTAGTACCAGTTTGTGTCGCCTCCGACGTGTTTCAAGGATACTGGCAACATTCCTCGGCTTTTCCTACATTATATCGCTCCTTAGAATTGATACCACAATCATTGGAACTATTGAATATTTATGCGGATGTCAGTAGCTTGCATGGTGTAACATCTTTCTTGGGCTTGTTATTAGTTTGTTATAATGTTGTACCTGAATTGCAACAAAAGAGTAGTAAGTTTTATTTATAATGCTGCTTTCTAAAATAATTAATAAGTTGTTAGGTATTTTCTTTTGATGTAAATAACGATAAAATATTAACCGCGCACCTTATACTGAGATAAATGACATGACCGTTCAGATAAGGTCTATCTAGCTTTGTATTATTAATTAATTCAGTAAAATTACCATAAAAAAACACTTAGTGTTTTAATTTTTATGCGTCCCTAAACACTGAGTCAATCAAGGATCATTGTCCTCTTGTTTCCGTTCTAGAATGTTTAGTATCAAAAAATAGCATCATCATTCACAACCTCCATCACCGTCTGCTATCATCAGCGATGATATTATGAAGCATCGACACAGAACATCAATGTTAAACCCAATTTTTTGTGAATAATTAATATCATTTTATTTAATGTCAGTGAGTACAGCAGGTTTTCCGGGAAACCAATATTATGGCTGTATAATATATAGGTACAAGAAATAGTCAAGAACAAAAATTGAAAACCGGTAAGTACTGGCAGCCAAAAATTAAAAACAGTCAAGGAAAAACCAATTCAAATTCGTAAGAAAAATTTGGCTTTCTTTGTTGAAGTTCAAAGATTGGTAAACTATGTTTTTTAAAACACTGTGTTAAACCATCACGGTCGTTTACTAAAAAAACACGGTCTTTTTTTTTTCTTTTGTCTTTTTTTTTTCGTTAATAATAATAGAACTTTATGTTTTTTCATATAAGTGTAGTGAATTTTATTTCAATTATGATTTAAGTTTCAGTTCCGTAAGTTCCGGATTTCAGTTCAGTAAGTTTCATCTTCCAATGCAAGACAAGAACGCGCACGCTTTGTGCTCTCTTTTCGCACTCCACGAAAAAGGTCACCGGTTGTAATCGTATCAGTTTCAAGAAACGTCAATGATTCCTGATAAATAACAGCAAAATGAGACGACAAAAAACATTCAAAATCCACTTCAGCTTACAGAAAGATTCAAAACAATTTAAATGAAACATTTCCGATGAACATCGGCAGAACAGCAAGTCTAATACCTAGCATATCAAATACCGCTGTCGCTTCTTACGCCAAAGCACAGGTCGGCGAGCCATGAATATGTATGAAGCCACGCTCGCTTTCGTTTTCCAAGCCCGAATTACTTACTGTTTGATGCACGTTTACAAAACTATTCATTTAATCGATTTGAAATAATTAGGTATTCAGTTTTACAGTTCGATATACCGTATTTCTTCATATTTAACGTTATTTACAAATCTTGGAATGTGCATGAATAATTTCCGAAACTACTGAATCTGTTATTTTGCAAATTTCACCAATTTCGTTTATATTTGGCTAATCGAATACTTAAGCATATTTTAATTGGTAAGAAGATTTAAATAATTCGCTATCATTTTAATTAGAATTGTCGGAGCAGTATACTAAAGCATAGTCTACACATTATAAAGTTAGTCGTCACTTGTTGTCCTACTCAACAGATTTTGAACTTGTCGAGTAAGAATATAGATTCTTGATATAGCATTGTGCTAAAAGTCTACTGACCCGTAATTTTAAAAACAAAAGACGTTTTCAATAAACCAATTAACACTCGCATCCCAATAACCTATTTCGCGCGCACGACTCGAATCAACTCGATTCCGATTCGATACACCGAAATCGATTTCCATACGAGCCATGAGCCGGAAAGAATAATCGACGGCCTTCGAGTGGATCTTAAAAAACATAATGATCCTTAGTTACCGATTAGCAACGATCGGCAACTAGTAATTGCTGCATACGAACATTTTCCTAAACTGTGGCAGCCACACAAATATCTACTACGGTTTCATTAGGCAAGCGCTGCACCTGTAATAATATTAAAGTTTTTTTTACCTTACTTTGAATGTTCACTTATAATTATAATTAATGATTTCGTAATAATAAAATAGACAAGGGACATCGTAAGTGGACCGACTCCGTGGTGTTACAAAACACGTACTTATTTCTCTCTGGTACGAAAACAGTCAGGACCTAGGTTTATTTTCGTCATTTTGATTTCTGTTACCACCACTCTCTATCCATATTATTAGACGTAGTGGCCCATCAGGACACATACTCATATACCTACTCTACCACTGACTTTTCTTTAAAAGAAAACATCGTTAGTACACCTGCATAATTATTATATCCGGAGAAAAAATTCAATAGGGGTGTGAATTACAAACCTACACTGGGCCAGTGGCAGCGTGGGAGAACATTCCCCAATCGCCCTTCGACCTACATTCATCATCATTTGTCATCATTGTCATCACCATAGACAAAGACCTGCAGGCTGATGCATATGATTACGGCAAAGTTCAATAGGCAAGGTATATCACGACTTGCTAAAAAGGTAAAGGCTATCACAAATTGCTGGCTCGATTGATTTTGATAATTATTCTTACGCTGCATTGGCCGATGCTCTCAGCAATCAATTAGGAGATAACCTTCGCCGTCGCATCCGATGCGAAAGTAGTTAACCTCTGGTATTCTCCACGGGAGGTTGCGTTCATAATGCACTACGGAAATACTTTGTACAAGTTAAAATACAAAACTTGCAAAGCATCGAGAGTTTTGAGAATTAAATTGGAATAAATAAAAGCTTTATTTCTGTGTGAACTGGAGAAAAAACCCTTTCTTTATAAACTTTCTGACAAAGAAATTTGAGAACGCTTAAAAAAATCCTTAAAATAATTTTGACACTTCATTGCACTAGACTAACTATCTAGTACAATACTTTTTTGGTATGTTACAACAAAGATATATTTAGGGTTTATTTTAGTTCCAGGGTTTCTGAGGGTCATCATTTTATGTGTACAATGAAACACGGTTTTATAACAATTATGGATTAGGATTAGAGGTAGCTTTCTATTGGATTTTGGTTTATGTGATGATCAGTACCTTCCTCATTCCAACCATTGCTTCAGAAAAACCTTACCTACGAACACGAAAATTAAAATTGGATTTTAGTTAGTATTTACTTTAACGTGGCTGGGGCCAGCATCTTGGGAACTCTTTCCACTGGTAGCGATCTCATATGTTGAACCATTTTTCTAGAGTTCATTTGTATTAGTTTTTATTGATTACTCAAGCTGTTTATGTAATTATCTTACTACCTGTTGTTTTGGATGTACTATACATATATTAGTAAAATAAAAATTCTTCATAGCAACTTTGTAGCAGTTGGTACAACATTTGATCAAGTCAGTATGATCGCACGTTTATCTCGGCAATAAAAAATCGTTTTGTAACTAATCACACAAATGTAAAAATCTACTTAATAACCGCATGGCGTCGGTTGATTTATAGTGCGGTCCGACACCTTGGGATAAATGCAACGGACACTTTTGGTATTTTTTCTATCTCTGAATACAAGATTTGGTATTAAAATCTTAATTGGTTTTTTGCGTAGCTAAGCACTTGAACGATAAACTTGTTACTAATTTAGATGTAGTCCTAGACCAAAACTAGGAAGATCGCTAATGTTTAAATCAAAATATGATACTGAATCACAAACAATTCTCAAGGCTTTAAGTTAGATTTAAACATAGGTACTAAAAATGTTGCACTCCTTATCTAATAGACTGCGATGGAAAAAAATATGGCTTTATTGTCTGGTTAAGAGTAAATACGAGTATAACGCTATTCTCGTTCTTTATTTGAGACTTTTTGTAATCATTTCTTTAACTCTGGGGTTTCCATTAGATATTTAATCGTTTTGCGATGACCCAATAGTAGGTTGTTTTACAAATGGCTAAAATAACCCATTATATACGTGGTAGTCTTGCTCCCAAGCTTTAGCGAGGGAGTAAATAGTAATCGAATTTTAATGTGTCTTTAGCGCCGGGTGTTATACTCAACTTTTCACTACGATTTTTTGAAAATAAAATAATCCAATACAAAATAAATGCTATGTGACTTTGACGGCAAAAGATTGAAAATTATTTTTTCATATTATGTGTAACTTCCATCTGCAAATTAGGCTCTCCATACGTAATAGATGATGACATTTTCACTGTTATATAATAAATTACGGTCATTAATTCAATAAATAATTCTAAAGATTTCGCGCCAATGATTTTTTAATGATTTTTCTTCTGTAGCCGCAACGCAATGCACGCATTCTACGAGAGAGAGCTAGATACTTCAAGCTTTCTACCAAAGAGATCGCCGCTTTTAGTTCCATTTTCGAAAATAACTTGTTTTTTTTAATGAAACAGTGAATGTCGAGCCTTTATTTATGATTATGAATAAAGACTAAAAAAACTTTTTCTCTTAAATGAAAATATTATGCTATTTTATCCCCGCTCTGGTACGCTACAATGACGGACTTTTTGAGCAAGAGGAGAGAAAAAATGTATTTAAAACTGCGCTTGAGAGCGAAGACCGCGGGGCGCTCTAACCAAATAAAATATACACACACACTAAACTTATAGCCCGACCAATCCGCTTTACAACATTCGCAGGTGCAATACTTTCTATAATAAAAACACAGATATCATAAAACTGTTATCTTACCAAAACTACCGACTTTATTACGGACACATTAATAAAAACAACAGTTTCAAGTTATATCAATTACATGGACATAGTTTAAACTATATTTTATTTTCGTTTTAACCGTTTGATTCGTTATTTAATTGTTTTTCGGCGGCGACCGGTTGCAGAGTCAATAACAGTTCCGTTGTTTGATGGCCAGTAAAAATAACGCGTTTAATGCGCTCTAAGCACTAACACTAAACTCTATTTGGCTGATAAATAAAATCAAATGGTTTCGAAGTTGATGAACTTTCCTACCTTCGCATTTGAGATAAGGGGCTTTCAAATATTTTGAGGCACTTTATTTTGCACATGGATTTTTCTGCTCTGTAAATAAAAATAACTACCCATAAACTAACTAACAAACTGTTAATAGTTAGTTAGTTAGTTTATGGGTTTATTTAGTTTACTCTGTTAGTATAATATTATAATATGTAACTTAGCCGCTCAAAAGGTTATGGAACTGATATATGGAACTAAACTGCTGGCCTATTGGAGAAATTCAGAGTCACACAACGGGCAATGGAAAGAGCTATGCTCGGAGTTACTTTGCGCGATAAAATCCGGAACGAGGATATTCGCTAAAAACCCAAGGTCACCGACATAGCTCGCAGGGTTTGCAAGTTGAAGTGGCAATGGGCAGGCCACGAACTGATAACCGACGGGGAAGAAAGGTTCTTGAGTGGCGACCGCGAACCGGAAGACCCAGCTTAGGCGCGGCCTCCCAGGTGGACCGACGACATTGTAAAAGTCTCGGGCAACCGGTGGATGCAAATGGCAGGTTGTCGTACAGTGTGGCGGTCTAAAGGCAGTGGACGTCTCTGAGCTGATGATGGTGATGATGATGAGACCGATGGCGCAGACTATAATTTAAGATTGAATAGTCTCTCATTGTCAACCGACAAAAGCAGATAAAGTTAAATGCTACCAATTTTATTATATACCTTATTTCTTTCTGTATTCTGCCTGCTTCCTTGCTTCTTTTACAAAGCATAAGCCGGTATATTATACCAACAACTAATTTAGAATCAGTTCAGCATTTGACCGAAAAGGTGGAAAGGTCAAATTCCGGACCCGTAGCCACGAGCTCTTTTGATTTTATGTTTTATGTGCGGATTTTCATATAACTAGTTTTTCGGTAAGTAAAGTAAGAAAGTAAGTTCGTATAGGCTGAGTGGCCAGCCCTAGTGACAGAGTTAATGTGCCGCCCGAAGGCCTCTGACATGGCTGACGGTTGTTGTTATATAAGCTAGAACATACAACCGGGACCAACAATTTAACGTGTCATCCGACCCACGGTAGCGCTCAGAAATAAATGCCACTCACGGTCACCCATCCGAAGACTGACCGGACCGTCCGTTGCTTAACATCGGTGATCGTTTAGAATCACCTAGACAAGCTACGCCACGAGCTTTTTCGGCGACGGACACCATCTTAAGGAAACCAGCATACGTCCGGAGAAGAATTTCAATGGCGCATGTTAATCTACTAACCCGCATGCAGCTGGGCCAGCGTGGTGGATATGGCCCAACCGCCCACCATGGCTACACCTCAATGGACTATTGAAAAGGCTGAATATACAGCATTCGATTGCCTGCATATCATAAATTTTAATTGAGGTTTGTAGAGAACGAAGAAAAAAAAACAATAGTAAAATATTAAGGTAAAGCGTATTTCATAAAGTTATTATAGTCAAAATATTTTATAAGGAGTACCGACACGTGTGAGTAATTACGTTATTGTGGCATGAGTTACTGGACCCGATAACGTTTTATCACCGCAAATGTGGTACAAACTCTCCGTTATAACGAAACAACCTTGAATTTATAGTCCTCTTTACCAAATGTAAGGTACCGCTCGCACGCGACTACTGTGTTTGTTTTCATTATAATTGTTTGTTTAACACTTTGTTTTAGTTTACGTGATTGTTAGATGTGTGTGATTTACGGCTCAAAATATATATTTAATAAAAAATTAAAATATCGCTTTTAAGAAATGTTTGTGTGATTGCCACCTAAGTGGAACACGATGGATGATCTACGATGGAGAACGCTTGTCTAGAAGAAACTGATTCAATCGCGAATTGAAGACATCCTGATTGTACAGATATGTACTCATCATCATCATCAGCCAGACGACGTTCTCTGCTGGACGAAAGCGTTATTAGGGAGGGGTTGCCATAATCCCCACGCTTGGTAGGCGGCCTAGGGTTTGCAGAATGCTCACCACCTTTAACTTAGAGGACGCTGCTGTGCGTCCTTCGGTGGTTCTGGATGCAGTTTTAGAACGTACCCAGGTCCACACAGATCTGTAATATGTATTCCAAATATACCCTTTTTTACCTTAGTTCCTCAAAATTATGAGCAAAAGAGAGACTAATAACGAAACAGCATATAAGTTCGAGTAAATCTATGGGTAGTTTAGCTACGCATTTACAACATTGCAAGGAGTGGGTTCAAATTCCATCGTTTAACGGCAAAGGAAAATAATATTGACGATATCATAGTGGTAGGGTTCTTACCAGTGCTCGGCAAGCTAGCTCCACACGAGAACTAAAAATCAGTCGCTAAGCACAGGAAGCGGACAGCCTTACTTGTATAAGCATAAAAAGATAGCATGGAAGGCACTACAGACATTTCAAATGTTATCCTTATTGGCAAGATATAGATGATTATCTGGGTAACTTACTGAATTTGTTGTGTTATCAACCTTGTGTAAGTTATCAGAAGGTAACAAATTGTTAACTTTAATTAGTTGCTTTAGTAGCCAGGTGTCTTGCTATCCGTACGCCAATGCGACGTACGGCAAGGACACAAGCTCACAGGTTTTATGGCTCCATAAAGTAGCCTGTATCCGGTAGCGCAGCACTACGGCCGTGGCTTTGGAACCAAATTGCGTGGCACATCACTACTGCCTGTTCTATACTTGAATACGAACACACGTTTAATTGTAGGTAGGTACTTAGTTGTAGCTATTTATTCGTTGAGAAGTGTAAAATGAATAAATGCATTACATCGGCATTAACGTTCCTGTTGCTGAGAATAGCCATACATTCGAAGGGTGCCTGGGTCTATCGCCACGCTGGGTTGGTGCGCTCAAATTGGCGAATTCACATCAACAGCCGACTCCAAACCTCCTTTCACCCTGTTTCGCAAAACTTCCATGTTCACTGCCAAATTTGTCTAGGTTTTACGTTAATTTCCATACGCGATTAAACTCCGAACAAATGCAGATTTCTTCAAGATGTTTTCCTTCAATGAAAACCGTATTTTAAAACACGTTGGGTTGGGCCCAGAACCACAACCTCGCATAAATACAATAGCCGATATAATAAATAATTAAAAGGTTTACAAATATTTTCTTTACCGTTTTCTTTGATATTCTCGGAATAAAAAGTGGTCGCAAGTCACTCACACATCAACACTTTATTGAATCCCGTTCAAATGTGTCGACATCTTTGAAGCGAGTTAAAAATCTCTTAACATATAAACTTACGTGTATCAATTTAACAAATTCGTTAACGTGTAGGTACATGAAAATGATTTATCACAGGGACACTTCCAAAACTGCGCTCCCAATAGCGCACGCAACACTTTTTGCGAGCAATAAAGAGTGTCATAGCATTCAATGCATCATTTAATATTTTAATTTCCCCCCGAGTGCTATAAACATGTCTGCGCCGTGTCTCCCTCGTATTAATTATACTTTAAGAAGTATTTACACGATCAATAAAATGAGGATTACGTTTATTTCGATCGAATCCTAAATATATGCAGCGTTTGTTTATACAATCGAGTGGTTGTATACGACTTTGTCACAGTGATTTTTTGAAGTCAACCCCAGTTATCTAAAGGGTATTATATAATATTCTTACAAAGATGTAGTTCTAAGCAGTTTATAGATAAGTGTGTGTATAGAGGTATCGTAAAATGCCGTTAGTATATTGTACGCGATTAGTGGAGTTTAGCAGCATCATTAAAATTTCTCTAAACTAAACTGGATTTTTGATTTACTACATAACTAATTTTAGTTCGTGACTTCGTTTATAATGGTAATAAAATTGTATAAACTTCTGGAAAATATCACACCCCACTTAAGTTCAATTATTGATACGAGTTAATTATTTATGCACATCTATCATTTCCTGTACTGTTCAAATAGTACGCATAAATGTTAACATGGTTTCAACAAGCAATGCTGACTTATTTGATACGATTCGTTTGAACTATTGGGAGGAAACTCTTATTCTTATCTAATTCTTATTCTTCTTCTACTTTCTTTTCTTATTTTTGTTAATTTATTATATTATGTACACCACCGACCAAATTGCATTTGCCTCCGTTACGTTAGTCGTCCATCCAAAGGTTGTCTGGAAGAAATCGCTTAAGGTGATAAGGCCGCCCCTTGTACTGCCAAATAATGTACCCTGGTTATATGTAAGTTGTTCTATATTTCTGGTGTGCAATAAAGTTATATTGTATTGTATTGTATAAGGAAAATTAACATTATCAGGATTCCGCATAGCAAATACTTAATCACTCAAAAAATTCTAAGTTTAAATGTTATCTGCCTTATCTGATCTTGGGTGTTTCATAATATTTAGAAGACCATTTAGAGATATCTAAAGTTCATATCGAAATAGTTACACAATCATTATCACCCATCTCTTACCACATCGGGACTGTGGTCGTAAACAACTTGTACCGCCTTGGGAGTGATTTTAATTCGACAACCGATATGCGTCGGTGGCTGAGCTGAGGATGTGTCTGGCAAATCTTTATAGACGGTAAGGTGGGTCGAGGTCGTGCCAAATATCTATAGTCAGAGTATTAGACGAGTTAGTTTTAGTGATGTGACACTGAGAGCGATTGGGGGCCGATATTTTTACTTTCTTTTTTAAACGTTTTTTTTTAATGTTCTTACCCGAAGAGTGTCCAAAAAGTGCACTATGGTTCTTATGTTTTTTTTACCTTTGATTAACTTTTGAGTATATTTTGCATCGTAATAGGCATTTTTTCTTATTTTATCTATCGTAATAACTTTATTACAAGTAAAATAACATGATACTTAGTGGTGCAAACTCTAAAATACTCGTATTATAAAAACCGTACAAGCGTAAGACTATTCAGTTTTTCTTAGTTTCATTCCCTCTTGGAGTCACCAACATTCATATCACTAACATGTGTATTTAAAACTATCGATGAATGTTTTTTTAGTAAAACAGTTAAGTACCAGAGAAGTTGGCGTCTTAATTACTACTAAAATATTGCGGTAGAGTATACTCAATCTTACTTTCAGCCAAATTCGATCTGAAGCTGAATTTACCCTTATACTTCGACATCTCTTCGGTTCCGCACCGAAACAGCAGCTAGACAGCACTAGTAACCAGTAATGCGACCAGTTGGACATTCCGGCGCGCCGACCAGCCTGTTGAAACCGACCAGCGACCAGATTGTTTACGTTTGAGATAGAGATAGCTGGCCACGTGAGATTCTAGGTCTGTTCGATTAGTGAGGACCTGCCTAATTAGATAATAATTGTTATAGCTGGTAATAAAAAATAAAAAACAAATGACAAACAGATTTTGGGGATTGTAGGCTTGCTGAAAAGGCTGGATTAGCAATTTGCATCGATGCCGGTACTATACGCGCACCGCAACTTTCGCCATTCGTTTTCCCACCACCTAGTATACCACTTTAAATTCTGTCAATAATACGTCATAGCAAGCAGTGGTTTTCAATGACTTTGTTGTTTAATAATAAGTCACATATCTCTAAACACTACTGCACAGATGTTAAATATAATCGATTCCGTCAAAAAAATTTGCTGACGGACTTTTTAGGTGGAATTTAGACGGACTTGTGACGCTGGAGTGATATTATAGAGATGCCTACTTTAGTACGTAACCCTACAAACTATGTATTTCTAAATGCGAGCCAAAAGCAACTGTATTACTATAGCGTGTAGATAAAAGGTACGGAATACCAAAAAGATAAAAAATTAGACAAAAAGTTAACTATGAATTTATCGCTTATAAATAGAACCCAAATTAGTTGCTAAACTTTTTAAGTATGTATCAGCGATGATTAAATGCATAACTTTTGCATAACAAAAGCATTTAATAACTTAAATTCTGTACGGTTTCGTAACAGCAATTTCAAAATAACATGCCCAAATCCGTAAATAGTTAAGAAGTAGTGACACGGCTCCTGATTACTTCATATGGTGTGGCATGTCGGCGTATTTTAACGCAAAACAAGAAAAATACCGCCGCAATTTGAGGACGAATTAAGTATTGGACGATAAATCAGCCAAAAATTGGTAAAATTCTTTTATAAATTTTGGTTTCCAGTCTTTTTTTAGGATGACTTCCATTATACACCAGTATTATAATAATTAGACTCACACGCACACACCGTACGGTTTATTGTTGAATGTCACTGACAGTTTTTCGTTAAGGTTTAACTGTTTGTTGTTAAGCTTTGGTGTTTGGTTTTAAGACATACAAATAGGCAAATTTGTGCCACAAGCAATGAATGAGTCTTCACGAAGTCTTACGCAATTCTATTTAAGCACCTGCAAAAAAAAACTACAAAGAATATTGACGAAAAAAAGAGGAGTCTAACGCCCTGGAGTGATCTGAATAAGCAACTGGATGTCAATAAAAGAGTCCACAGGGCTCTAGTAAAATTGATGCATATGAAAACACTTCTTCATTAACATTCATAACTAGAAATTATCAGCTAGAAAAAAAAACTTTGCTGTTCGTGACCAGTTTTTTTTTGACCAGGACTTTTTCATTTTTATAACCACAAAACTTAAAATTTATGTTTTCACATACCAACGAGAAATAAGTTTTTAAGTATTTTATGAAAATTTTTAAGCCTAAGTCATGTCACAAAAGTTATTAATAAATATAATGTTGGAAAACAATAGTTTTTTTAACGAAAACTGTATGCAAGACGTTTGTCGTTAAATCTTAGGTAGTCTCTGCATACAATTATGACAATCCGTCTGATTGTAAATTGTAGGCAATGGGAATCAAAAGGGGAAGGCCCCTTGCCCGTTTCTATTAAACTAGAGTCGGCTTACTCAGCGTCCGATGCAAGTATCAGTAATGCAAGTGTTGGCAGTACACGTTGTACAGTTGTACGTCAGTAATAAATGAAACGTCCGATCGTGTTTACGATCCTTTTATTATAGACATACAACTACAGGTACTCCTTAACCTACAGGCTGCTGAACAAGGACCTCCGGTGGTAGTACCATATATGCAGATTTAAGTCCAAATAACGATCAGTAGTATTAAAGCCTCCAAATCGGCTTCACCTTAGTTTTGTTTTTTAAATGTAGTGCTCCCGAAATAAAAATAAATAGTCACTTCTGAGACTACGGCATCCAGAACCACCGGAGGACGGGCAGCAGCTTCCTCTCGGTTAACGGTGGTGAGCTCTGCCAAGCGGGGGGCAAACCACCCTTTTAAGGGAGAGGCCTCCGTCCAGTAGTGGATGTCTCCTGGCTGTTGATGAGTCACTTCTGCAATGCCTACTAGAAGTTTTGCCGGTAGTATAAAAAAGCACGTATATTTTTCTTTTAACTTTGAGAGTCGTATCCACACAAAGCTCGTGGCGCATTTGAATGCGGCGACACTGGCTGTAGGCATCACACCGGGCGACCTTCCTCGGCGACAGGTCACTCGGCCTAATGGAGCGGCTACACGCACTTGCGAAATGAACCTGCTCGCCTGACGCAATGGGAACCGGCCGAACTGGCGATCTTGTAGGAACTCGGTGGCACCTACCTTCTAATAACCTTATTAATCAATGAGAAACGAAATCCCTGCGTTCCTTATTGCAGTGTTTCCTCGAAGTCAAACTATATAGTCCAACTGGTTTGACCACGAGGAATATGGTCTTTCCTAGTGGTCGAACTTTTTGATATTGCATCTTTTTAGCACGCTGTATGCGTGCAGTTTATGTATGTACACATTGTACAGTGTGCTTGCTTTACTGTGTTCTGGGTTGAAAAACTACCAGTTTACTAGTAAATCGCTAAGTATATTAGACTCCACAGGGTTTCGCGAACGGGATTACTTAGCCGAAATGAGTACTCATAATTTTAAACAACTTGGTCATGTACCAACCGTAAAAAAAAGCTCTTTCATTCAGCAAAAACATTCACCTTCTACAATGTATGGAGCAGCTGATTTTATCGTGAATTCAGTGTTGATCCCATAGTTAAAGTTGTTCACAATTATGAGTACATTGACCATTATTTTAGCTTGGTAAATACTTTTACGCGTAACCCTGTATTATAGATTTATCACCTGTAGGTATTCTATCTCGGGGCGAAGTGAGGGCAGGGAGTTACCGTGCAGAGTTTATAATCGAGTGGCGCTGAACTAGTTTGAAGAAGCGTGACGCTTACTTTCAGGAAAGTGGCTTGCTTGTTTTTTCTCGTTATAGTTAAATGAAAACACTACTTATTTGTTCACCACGAACACCCTTGCGTCCCATAATTATATTTGAGAATCAATAACAATCTGTGTAAAAAATAACAACAAATGGTTTGAAGCTATCCTACGAGTAGATCACTTCAAAATCGAGTGTGTAATCGTGTGTGTGTACACAGTTTTTTATACTATACTTGTACACTACACATAACACTTTGCCAAATTTTAGAAGACAATTAAAATAAGTCAGTAAGTACATTTAAAAATAATATCGGAGGAAATAATGTTCTTCCAGAGTTGTACAGAAATGACGAAGACTTCACGCTTGGAGGATTCGTCAGCTCTCTCATTGCACGGCAAAAAAAGGTATTGGTGAAAACCAGCTATAAAAAACATCGATTAATATAATTATTTTATTTCATCCCCGTTACTCAAAACGTTCTACGTTACGCTTAAATTAACTGTTATTTATTTAACGCTATTCACGATCAGCTAATTATTAACTGGTTGTCGTCGCCAGTAATTACAGTTGAATCATACGCGCTCGCAGCTCACTTGGCTGCTTATATGGAGACAGTGCGATTAGATCTGTTAGCTAGTTAACTAAATTACAAATAGTTTTTTTACACCAGTTCTACTTGCTTAATTAGTCGCAAAATGTATGTCTGATTCTCGCTCATATTTAACGTTAAATATTAATTATCTAATAACATTAAACGAGCAATTATTTTACTTATATCTATATACATTTATTTCGCGTATCTCCGAAAGGCTATAACGATTTCGATGAAATTATGTGCTTTGTTTTTTTTTTCTTTAAGTATACTTACCTATACATCATATATTTGTACTAGCTGCGCCCGGCGGTTTCAACCGTGCGAAGTTTGGTCGCCCAGGTACTAAATATTAAAAGGCTAATAAAACTGGATGGACTGGAATCTGGTAACAGTGTACCTATTTTGACCTACTTACGTCAATCAAAAATATTAAGTATTAAATATTATTTTATTTTATTATTTTTAAATTAAATATTTCACTTTGTTTTAAGAATATTTTTAAATTAACCATTTATTTGCCTTACACAAAAATCCCGCGCATTTTTATTTTGACTGCTTTTTCAGCAGGCTTTGAGGTCGTTAAGTATTTTACTTGAAAATTTCCTGAATTTAATTTCTGTAACTAATTTACTTCTAATTTGACATCATCATCATAATTAGCAAATCTTGACCTCGAAACCTTTACTACTCGGTCCGTTCCTGTTCTAGTTTTGAACATAGAACTCTAATAACATAATATCAAGACGATTAAGACATCCGTTTTGAACAGAATTAAGTCGATATCGCTACTAATTTGATGCCTTAGAGCTTGTAAGCAGGCACGAACCTCAACATCAAAAGAACGTTATTTTGATTGTAGAGTCTTATTCCTTTTCGTTCCATTGAAACCAATCCATTCCCGATGAATAAACACCTTTGACGGCAAATAAAAGAAACACAACATTAATAGTGTTCAATACAACGAATAATTCTCCTGTCCGTCACTACGGTACATTGTAAATCTTCCATTCATCATACTTTTATCAAAAATAAGATCAAAACTTATCCCGTATGACCATTGAGATTATTGAATGGAGAACGAGACGGAAGACCAAATCGTAGTGGAGGGAAAGGGATGGCTTTAAGATTACTGCGCCGTTCGATTTCTTTCCATGATCGATACTCAATAAATCTTTTTGATGTTACTTTTTTGTTTTTTCAAGTATAAACCGCTTCACGACGGTGGGACAGACAGCACTCAGCTACTGGGGTTCGAGTCCGATTCTTGCGTAGTATGTTTTAATTTTATTTGTCCTTATTATTCTCGATTTATCGCCTTTTTACGAATACTGCGGACTGAATAGGGAGCAATTCAATATGCTATTTGTTTCATAAAACTTTAACAGGCTATTGCTTGAATGTGACAACAAATTGTTTGCTTATTTTTTCCCTTTATTTATGTGTGTAAGTACTTATTAATATTAAAATATACAAAGTTATGATACGAATATTTTAACGGTATTCAAGCATCAATTTGTCAAAATATTGTTCGAAATGAAGTCATTTATTTGTCGTAAATCATACCAGTGCCAGTACGGCAGTATAAATCATAGCATTTGTCATACATGTATGGCCTAAATTGTATTAATATTAAAATATTCATTTATTGTGTTAAAATTATAATAAATTTGATTCGCTCGAGGCGTGTGCCTACCGGAATCGTGATATCGCGACCGATGGAACCACAGACCACACATACTGTTGATAAATCTTTACTTAGGAAAAATTTGGATACTTATTTAGATTTTTATCATGAATAAATATCATTAATTGATGTACATTATACGTTTTTTAATAAGGCTAATTAATGTAGGAACTGGTTTTGGCGTATTTTTGTTGTATTTCCGGAGCTATATAACTTGATAACAATGATTTTTATAAAAGTAGTAGCTCTATTAGCATTATATTAGTACATTCTATGCAAAGGTAAGAATTTACTTTATGATCGGGGATAAGCCGATTCATAACTTGCAAGGGACTCTTGTAAGATAAATCTGTTTGTTCTTTAAATCTAATTAGACTAAGTATAGTTATTTGCAACACTGTAACCTTGTGATCTTCACAAACTTTTGCAATCCCGGCTGGATTTAATGGATGAATAAAAAATACAAAATTTTAAATGAAAATCTAACTTATGAAATTTCGAGAAGACCCATACCAACAACAGTTACGGTTATAGTCAACTATAACTATAACCTTCTCGAAGAAACATATTATAATTCAAACGTTAATTTAGTCTAGTAGACTCCAAACTTTTGCTTTGCTCCGTCAATAATTTATAATTTCCTGTTGACTTGATACTGTTTACTTTTTCGGATACTACTTATAAACTTTTTTTTAAGTAGTTTTTGTGACTTCCTTTTATTGTTTGTATCAAAATTAAATAAGAGTCATTTAATTATATAAAAACTTAAATCGTAATCACCATAAGTGTTTTTTTTAGGCCGTGTGATTTGGCAAGATTGTTCAATTTCTCTAGATTGGCTCAATTCATCTCCGTGAATAATTATCCAAAGTTCGATCGCCGGTTAATCGTTCGACGACTTAACGCATGTCGAACGCATGATTCGGTAATCAGAGGTTACTTAATTGCAATTTAAAATCGATTATTATACAGCGCAAATTACGCGGGAATACGGCCCTGCGGTTATCGGACCAATCAATCATTTGAATGTGCAACTTTTAAAATATAATTTACGACACGCCGTTTTGTCTGCCAGATGGAAAGTAATTTTTATGTTTACTGTTTTTTTTTTGATACAATACTGCATTATAGAACACGAAGACGCTTGACACCTGTAGGAGAATCGTTATCTTGATATTTAGTCATTCATTTATTTCATATTTTTTTTCCGTTTAACTATATTTGTCACTATGATTAATTATTATTATTATTACTTTTTACATATTAACCGAAGCGAAAATGGCGCTGCCGACGCAGACGTCGGCAGCGCCATTTTCGCGTTTCTTGAAAACTGTCTGGTGCTAAGCTCCCCCGTGGTTTATTTACGCGTATCGAGGCTTGCTATTAAAATGAAGATTGCTCTAAAGTTTTGTACGTGCCATAATTATAAGACTAATATGGACCGGCTTAAATGATATTACCTATATACGTGATACTTAAACAGTTCCTGTAGTACCTAAAGTATCGTCAATCTAGGCTAAAGGAATGAAAATGATTTTTTGACATTTTCTTGACATCGATAGATAAAATTACAAGAGCAACCATAAAGTGAATGGTTAATTATTTAGATTCCTTTAGATCCTGATGATAGACCCTTTGATTATATCGAATAATTTCTTATTTTATTGATCCAAGATAATTCACCTAAGATCAAAGACTGAAAAAATACGAACATTTCGAACTTTTGCAAAATGCTACGCCTGACACAAGATATTTTTGTGTGTTACCTACATATTTTTATACCTAGATATTTTGGTATCGGTGATTCATGAGCATACAAATTTGATACCAAACTTTCGAGATCCATTTTCTTGAGCCCATCTTGATTACAACCAAGATATAGTAATTCCTCTAGCAGACTTCGCAAGAGTATTTGCTGTAAATGTTCACGCCTAGCAACAGACGACCTTGCATTGAATCCAGCCGTATTTGCCAGTCCAGTAGTAAATCATCTCGCATTAGGCGCGCGCGCATCCTCCTGCCAAATTGGTGAACAGTATTATTTTATGGAGGCGCTAATAGAGGACTATGTCCTGTTATTTAAATTTGGTACGTGGCGTGAATATATTTGAGATTATTTGTATCTATTTTGTAGAAATATAAGTTTAAGAAAGAAGTTAAGTTAAGTTTTTAGTTTTAATTTAATTTAAGTACTTTTCTAGTTTAAGAAAGATAAGTTTTTCTTTGAATCAACAACATAGTAAAGTTATCTGGATAGAGTCCAGCTAGTGGTATCGTAGACCTATTATTTCTACGATACCACTAGCTTGTGGTGGAGTGTCATCACGTAGGACCTCTAGCACAATAAATAACTGATGACGATGACGATCCAATGATCATACTTAAAACTTATTACTATTGGTGGAGTCCTTATTTTTTAAATCGCTTTGATAACTTTGGATCCATAATTCAATGTATGTACTTACCTTATTATTCTTAATTATTATGACTAGTCTCTCATACAAGGTAGCTGACTGATCACTCCTAATGAGTTAAAATATGGGTAAACAATACAACAAGGTACAAAAAAAACTATTTCTAGCGAAAACTTAACAATGGCTAGCCTTACGAAGATAAATGGCAAAGTTTCAGTAGTAAAAAAAACTAAATTGCACCTTACACTAGTAATAATAAAGAGCAATAAATAAATGGTAAAAGAAGCGAAGGGTTATTATTATCGAATCGTGCTGGGGGCGGTACCAGGACCGCAGCGCACGCCAGAGCTACCGGAGAATAAGCTACCGGGTAACTACAGGTTAGATTAGACTAAATAAATTTTGATTGGCGCCTTTCTGGCAGATAGACATCATCTAGAGTTGTGTAGGCAATTTTCAATAATAAATTTTGCACTTGGCACTACTTGGCACTACGTAATTTTTGAATTTCTTTGCTACGGATACTGATGGCTGTTAGCATTTATTATAAAATCTTCTAGCATCAAAAGATACACAAGTACGTTTAAATTCATTTTTTTTTTATTCACACAAATCCGTTAACACCAATCGAATTATCGATCAGACGTTGTACCTACCATCTATAAATAATCAGAGGTAATTGATTACCCTGCCTTATTTATGTCACATAACATGTACTTGGAACTAGACAAGACCACGAGACAAAGACCCCAGTCTATGGCGCCATTCCCGGACGCGCTACTATCCAGTTTGGGGGCGCCATCGTCGCACCTGCTCATGTCCAGCATCCGACAAAAACTAGCGCACTCACAATATCGTAAATACATCCAGATTGTCTCCGAAAAAATGCACCTCCATTTACGTCATATTCCAAATACCGGTGCACAAAGAAACTTGAATGAAATGCATCCACCATTCAATGATCACCATCGAGAACACAACACTGCAATTCTTGTTATACGTCTTGGGAGAGAAAGTTCAAAATCGTTTGTGTCGGTGAAAATTGATAGTTGTTCTAGGCAGCATAGAATGTCGATAGCAACACAAACACAGAGAGGTGGGTAAAAACAACACTCGAGGCAGGCTGCAGCGCTACCAGGCGCGCAGGAGACCGCTGGAGGTCGCCGCGCGCCGGTAGCGGACCGGTCGCGTAATGATACCACTGCCTTATAGGGCGAGACTTATGATGCCTGATCGGATTTGTGCGGATAAGACTATGCAGAAAATAAATATGCATGGTATCAACACAAAAAATGTAATCAATGCTTTAAAAAACAAGTAGATAAAAAAAAGCCACTACAAACAATTATGGAACCATCTCGAGAGTTTAGCCGTTCAAACAAAAAAATAATTAATATTGTGAAGTCGATTAAAATGATTTATTTTGTTTAGTTTTGGCACTATACGAAAAAAAATTTTATTTTAATTAGTTTCTTCCAAAAATCTGCAACAAAGCAACGGTACAAACAAATAAAAAAAAATTACAAATATTTTATGCTAACTAATAAAATATGATTTTTAAGGTAAAATAATTACCTATGAACAAAATCAGCCAAAAAAGAATGACTAATAAAATTAATTATCAAAACTAAGGTCTGTGAGCCTAAATTAGCAAGTTGTCGTTTGTATGTATATATATTTTATTCGACGCTAACTTGCAAATTGCAAATCATTGATCCAATTTTCATGAGTTTTTTTAATCAAGTAGTTCTGTAAATACAATTATCAAATACGAAAATATAAGCCAAATAAGTCAAGGGAATTGTTTTGGAAGACGTATAGGTCCCAAGATCGGTCCCAAGAAGTCCTCAGTTCACTGCAAACTACCAGTGATAGTTTATGTGTATAGTAAATCAAAATTAAATTTAATGACATTATTTCTTTATTAATCTAAGAAAAAAATAACCTAAATATAATAGTCATGTCCATATAAATCGAACGTAAGCCCTTCTTCACCATCCAGTTTGTCCACTCTCATTAGGACTGTACTTAGTACTTTTTCCCGATACTTGACGGCCACACATCGACAACTCCACGCGACTCCTGCTCGCCTGGTACTTCGGCTTTATCTAGCAGATGACTATGATCATAGATAACCGCACTTTTTCCATATCCAGTGACTTTATGTGACAACTAGCCCGCGTATAAGGAAGATAGCGAGCTTCTTAATGGCGTTATTGGTTCAACACGGCATGGTTGCTAGCACGGATATCTATCGCATTTCTTATACGATTTTATTTAGTTGTCCGTAAACCGTTGTTTATGTTTTTTGTGGAATGTTCGTTTTGGAGACATACTAATTGCTTGTTTTTCCAGTCTTCTGAGTGGCTATTGCTGTGTCTGAATTTCGATCTGCTGCATGTAAAATCCTTGATTCTATCCACATTTTTTTTTAAATGATTAACAAAAACTTGTTAGTTAGTTGCATGTTTATGGAGATAAACCTGTTTAGTTTCTGATTAGTCTAACTAGATTTAGAAACTAACAAGATGACATCAGACAGAGCCATAGACACACAATAAGTGGTTTCACTGAAACTTACAATATTTAAGAATAATACTACACTCGATTACTATCGAAAGTGTTGGCAAATATGGAATGGGAACAGGATATCAAATGATGCGATGCTTGCAACAGATTTCACTCGTATCCCGTATCCTACTATATAAACTGATGTGGTATTATTAATCAGGATAACTCTTGGAGGATTTAGCTCTCTCTCTCTAACTCACGTTTAATTAAGTCGGATCCTCCGACTATAGTTTCGATCACATCCGATGACTTGTCACCGTTCAAAAAGTCACAGAATGCGATCTAAACTATAGTTTACAAGCCTTCGTACCAGCCTTGAGACCTTCGTCCAGCAGTGGACGTATTCCGGCTGATGACGATGATGATAATGAATCCCGTACAAATAAACAAAAAAATTACAAAACCACGTCAGTTTTCATAGTAAAATTGTACATTATTGCCTCACATATTGATAACTTATTAGTCTAGAGTTGATAAGCATCAGAAAAAGCTCTAGTACCACTACGAGTATAACAGGTTACATTACCATCATTATTGTCGTCATTGACAGCCTATTCAGCCAACTGCAGGGTATAAATAAACCTTCTCACTCTTTCGCCAATCTTCCTTAGTTAGCGCCAATTTTGTCCAGGCGTTTCCGCAGAATATTTGAATTTTATCACACCTCCTTTGTACTAAACTTCTGGTAATGCCCTTACGAGTACCGTCACGTCATCGGGCTAAATACTCGTAAATAACATTTAAAAAAATCGTTTATCTTACGTTTTCGTCGGCTACTTTACTCTTACAGCTTTCTTCCGTCAATACGTTATCAGATGAGCCTCCCACAGACACCTGCTATCGCCCACATCTCTATGTGGGAGTAGATAACACAGGCCCACTGCTATCGGTACACGCGCTACTGGAGCGGACACTCAAATGCGTTTCCCCTGTTACACTTATTAAGAGTGTGTTCGGAATCTAACCTTGGATAAGGAAATGTATCAACTCTGATTAAATCTGTGTCACTTGCGTAGAAACTATCATTTTATTCTGTGGCTGGATCCATAGAAACTGCTACGTTATCCATGACTAAACTTTACTAGTTAGAAACGTATTGGAATTCGATTATAGGATACTTTATTGGAAGATCGGGAGCCACTAATTTCGGATAGGCGTTAAATTAAGCGTGCTCGTTATCTCGGCCTAGTAGTTTAAAAAAAATACTAAATTATAAGATTTAAAGAAGGTATAGTGGAGGTGATATATACTATCGTTTTCTTAAAAAAGAAAATCAGTATCCTATAATCAGAAGCAACATTACTTTACTGAACGGAATTTATTAGTCATTCACCTTCTCCGTTGTTTCTCCATATTTCAAGTAATTTAAACAGTATTTTTTTATTCTTTGCTAAATACATATACTTTACAGAAAACACAAAATAATATTTTTAATTATTAATATAGTCGTTTTCTGCCGTTTCATCATAGCTGACTCCTCCAAGAGTTAAAAAAACATTTAAAAGAATCCGGGATAAGCCAACTAGCATTACTGACCAGACACAACGTGTATTTAAATAATAACATTTCTTGTATAGTTGTACCCGGTGTGGTATTATCAACTGGCACTTACACAAGCCTATCAATAATTCAAGTATTGAAGAAGTTATAATATGATATCTAACATTAACCTGTAGGATCGTCCTATTAGGACGCTATTACACGATGAATCCGACATGACATCAAAATACATGAATTCAAACAAAACAAACAACAGCAGCAGCTGCTATGCAGTTTGGCAGAGTTATAAATTGAGCTATGTTATTAATTCTCTGAGACAAAATAAACAAACAACAACAACAACAACATTACCAACCGTCGAGCTAAAAATACCATAAATATGGAATACCTGTACATTATGTCAATTAAGATAGTTGACAAAAATATATCGGAGCACCTGGTTGACTCAACGCGTGATCAAAATGCTGGCGTTTATTTGGCCCAACGCATAAGCATTTCCATAAAACGTGGCAATGCCGCCAGCATGCTGGGTACGCTGCCGACTGGTAGTGGGTTTGAGCATTTGGATTATCTTTAGACTTTCATCGGCCTGGATATAATCCTTATGTTTTTGTGTATAGTATAACAAGTGTTAAGTAGTATAATTTTAGTATTCTTTGTAGTTTGTTGTAATTAGTTAATTAAGGCTTATGCTTGATATCACCTATTGATATCAATATGTCTTGTGGTGTCTTACAAACAAAATTCGAGGGAACTAATGCGTTCTATAGTATGCTAGACATGATAGAGAGCGCATTATACCGGGGACAAAGTGTGCGCAAGATATAGCCTTCGGTGGTGCCAAGCAGTCCGATAAAAAGCTAACACTAAGATGATCACACCTAAAAGAAAGGCAGCCTAACAAGGTGTTCAGTTTCCCAGGAATGCTGGCTCGGCCGCATCGTGCATCTGCAATCTGGGGAGGTGTCCCGCGATCGTCACGAGTTTGGGATAAAGACGTAAGCGTCGTTTTGCAGGTAATTAGTAAATGGTGAGCGCAGGCGCCGCGACCGATCGAGATACAGCTTGGTAGGCTGCTGGGATTAAAACGTTGAATGCGCGCTGGGGTAAGTTTTATCGATCGAGACAGAATCTGTGCAATCGTATTGTAGTGCAACTCTGGAAAGGACACATATACAGGGTTAGTCCTAATCAGTTAGCATCCTTTTAAGGGCATCTTTTGTACATCAGAACAAACAACTTTTACTAAGGGGCCAACATTGAAATCCCGATATAATTATCAGCTGTTCCATACCAAAAGTTCATAGACTTGGGCAAAATGTATGGAACAGCTGTTTTTTTACGATTTTGAATGTTGGCAAAAGTTGTTCGTTTTGTTTTACAGAATATGCCCTTAAAAGGATGCTAACTGTAGTAGTAACCCTGTATAGATCTGATTACAGGTAAAAAGTTTAGAGTACCGTTGCGAGCAGCTATGAATCCAAAACGTACGTCTGATTATCTGTCACGTTTAGAAACAACAAGAAATTTAACACACGTGTATTTTTTTATAATTAAAACCACGACCCAGTAGATTTTTTTATGAAGCAATTAAACATATTTTTAGGGGTATCTAATTATTATCTAATGAACGGATTTTACTTGATTTCAATAATGTAGTGTCGGAGTTAGTCACAAGCATCACAGGTGTCCTACGTAATTTATGTTTTAGTTTCATAAAACGTAAGATTCAGTCATTGCTTCCTGAATGAATTCAAACAGTTATCAATGAATAGAAAACCATCAGTTTCTCACACAATTGACACTCAATAACTCCGTTTACTCCAGTAAGAATTCAGTATCGACTCGGAACCGACGGGCTTTAGGACGTAAATAGAGAGCCTCTATCTCTAATTAGTTCTCACACTTCTTTGTGGCCGATCCACGCTCGCCATAAACATGACAAGATTAAGGTTTTATAAGGCGTTTTGGGAATCGACGCCCTATAAACAGTGACACGCTATAAACAGTATCGCAATTAACAAGAGATATACGGCCTTACCTAAAATAATCTCGATTCTCTTAGTCACTGCTTAAACTTCTCTGTCCTTTTCTAGCACGTGCAACTTCACATCAGAGAGAAGATGGCAGAGCATCTTAAGCAATGACTAACGGTTGAGAAGTTTTTTTAAGTAAGGCCGATAGTATGTTTAATACTGAAAAACTGTTATGAGAAAAAATATTTCTTAGCAGGTTTTTTATTCGTTTAACCGACACCTGTTCTTAACGGTTCCGGTTAGGTAATTGTGTTGGTAACGTTAGTGCGGTCTACGATAAAGTACATTACTTGAGAAGCAGTTAAGTTAATTTGGAGAAGACTTTAACCTCGATTGTATATATCAGGTAACACCAACTCAGTCAGCGCGACAGAATTCTATATAATTTTATAATTGCAGGGAATAATTCAAGCGAAATTGTAATATTAAAAGGCAATTTTATTCTTTATATACCATTTGATTCTTGGAGTAAATAAGCAAATCCTCCCCATCCAAAGGTTGCCTGGAAGAGATTGCTTTTAGCAATAAGGCCGCCACTTGTTCCAATATTTAAGTTTATTAAATTATTTCTGTGTAATTCTTGGTGTGAACAATAAAGAGTTAATCAATCAATCAATCAATCAATACTTTTGACGTAGATCATATAACTGGTTGAGGCGTACTACAAGAGCTTATCTTCATATTTATTTCGATTACCTTTAACGAAATGTGTAGTATTTGTACAATTGTAGTGGTAGGACTCTACTGCAGAGTCCGCCTGAGGAAGTACCACACCATTACCAGTTATTCAATCGCCAAGCAGTAGTGTGCAAGCATTACTGTATTCCGGTTTGAAGGGCAATGTTACCAGAGAAATTACTGGGTATGAAGAGATTTAACATCTAAAATCTCAGGGTGACGAGCGCAGTGCAGTGCAGCGCAGAATTGTGTTCGCAAGTTCACAATTCTGGCACTGCTACTGCTAGTAGCAGGCGTGACACTTACCACCAGGTGAACATCTTGCTTGTCTCGTCACTTGATTGTATAAAACAAAATAAAAATTGTCACATTTCGTTGCTGTCTATTTTGCGTGCTTTCAATTTTCAACCCAAGTTCACATATCGCGTTTAGACAGTACTGCGCTTACTTCGTAAATTTTCTGCTATTTAATACAGTGGCTTTATTTATTAGTTGAAGTTAAAGGAAGGTAGTCGCCATAGTGCAATTAATTTTTCTTGAAAATTCCATACTGCCATAGAGCTCTACCATAATTCGGTACGCCTAGTTATCGAGGAAGCTGTTTAAGACACTCTTGCGCAATATGGTCCCTAAACACGATATAATCATGTCAGGCGGCTAATGACGTGTTTATTGTTGTTCTAAATCAAGCTTTCACAATTTACAAGCGCCGAGGTAGCGCCTCCACCGCAGTTGTAAATCGGTGATGGATTGTTATTTGGAAGATTACATCGGAATTTGACGTCAAATTGGAAAAAACTACAACTAATTGGAAGCTGTAAGTGTCAAGTTATGTTGTGTTACAAACATTACTGTGTGTGCCGCGGGACTAAAGATTTAAATGCCTTTTTTTATATCATCTAATTTATGAAACTGCAGTTGTAGTTATTTTATTTGATTTCAGACATTATTTTTACATTTTTGTACTCAAAATTCCATTATCATTACCTATATCTCTTGTTATCATTACTTATATGTCTTGTTCATACTAGTTAGCGTTCTAATTTGTTTCAATACAGTGTCAACAAGGTCCTAAGATCCAATACTCAATACTTAATTTGTTTATTGCAGTTATAAAGGTTACATGCAGGTCTTAGATAACACATATCATTTATAGTAGGTACTTTATAACTACCCTGTAAGGGTATGGCAACGTCATGCGGAGCGGGCCGGTTAGATTAGATTATTAGAATGTTTTAGTCGTAAAAAAATTGATCAAGGGTATAATAGCACTTTGTGATTTATAAGTCTTTTAGTGTTTTGGCAAATACAAAATCATATTCCATTTCTTGAACATCCGTTGATATGAAGTTGTATATTTTTATGGCCATTGGGTTTGGACCGGAGCTATGCCTCGCTAAGTTGGAGGATGGCAAGATTAAGTTGTTTTTGTATTTTTTTATTATCTTCTATTATCCTGAGCGAACTTGTCCAAAAGATAATAATAAATCTATTCACTCTTAGCTTTCAAATTTCCTAACTAATATTCTACCTGAAACAATACTGCAGCTGCCTCCAGCTAGAATGTTTTAGAACTTTTCAGTACAGATGAGTACCTAAGTTCTCAAAGCGCTTGACAAGGCTTGACAACTGTAGAGCCGGAACGACTTATCGTCGAAAGCGTATAGTGACAAGGCAAAGTTAGAATCATCATCATCATCAGCCCGGAGACGTCCACTGCTGAACGAAGGCCTCCCCCTTAGACCGCCACGCTGTACGACAACCTGCCATTTGCATCCACCGGTTGCCCGCGACTTTTACAATGTCGTCGGTCCACCTAGTGGGAGCCCTTCCTACGCTGCGTCTTCCGGTTCGCGGTCGCCACTCAAGAACCTTTCTTCCCCATCGGTTGTCAGTTCTTCGAGCGATGTGGCCTGCCCATTGCCACTTCAACTTGCAAACCTTGCGAGCTATGTCGGTAACTTAGGTTCTTTGGCGAATATCTTCGTTCCGGATTCTATCGCGCAAAGTAACTCCGAGCATAGGTCTCTCCATTGCCCGTTGCCAATCATTCAAGTTAGAATCATAGTGAAACAATTCTGCAAAATAAAATACCAATAATAACAAAATCTTCCTCGTATATCCATTAACCATTAATCCACATTTAAAGCCCTAACAACATAATCAGCTCCTGATAGCGCCTCTCAAGATAACTATATTCATACGTCTCTTATTTCTTTTCGTTTTTCGTCGGCCCTTGGGACTGGAGACAAGGAATAAATTAAGCTACCGGACTTTGATCTGTTTATTCATAGTTAGGTCATTATGCGGATGGTTTTATTTACTGCCATTGATAAAAGGCGCTTGTAACCGAGCTTTATGGCGTTTGAATCATTTTCAAAGTTGGTGTTAGTGTACTCAGTGTTGTCTATTTCTTTTTCTCCAGTGTGAAAAGATTTATATAGGTAGAAACTCTTTATTGTAGACACCAAAAAATACATTAGAAAAAGATACAAGATCCTTATGAGCTAGAAGCGATCTCTTCCAGGCAACCATATTTAGTGTTCTTATTAAGTCGTAAAGTCACTAAAACCTTTTTAATAGTCCACTGCTGGCACTTAGGCGTTCCAACGAAGGGCGATTAGGCCATATCCACCACGCTGGCCTAGTTGTGGGTCGGTGTATCCACTTCCACATGTGAAGTCACTATTGTCCTACCTTTAATAGGTCGCATATTTTCAATAGTACCTAATGAGTATTCAGTGGTAAATGTAAGTGTTTATAGAATGAGAATGTCATTACTAATTACTTACCTAAATGTTTGTGCTGTTGTGTAGCAACTGTTAAGCTTTTTTTTATGATTGACAGGCTAAGACTTTGACCATAGCTCTCCTGATGTGTGGTCGTAGATGGTAAGCATATCTAACATTGAGTGGAAAACACACCGAACCCATAGGTTTGTCATGGCCATGTCATTAGACGTGTGTAACTCAGCTCTGAACCGGTTCAAATATACAGATCACTAGAGAAGTTTGACTCGCCGAGTCACAGCTCAATCCAAAGCGCGGTTCACACGCAGCTCGCGGCTCAGCTGGTCGGATTCACGATATTATCACTTTTAGCGCATTACGGAACGCAGCAACAGAAGAGCGGTTGAACCGATTTTAGCCGAGCGACGAAGTGAGCGCGACGCGATGCCGAGTATGCACCGCCCGCGCCAATGTAAACCACTGGAGTCGGTTCGCCACAGATTGAATGAATCTTCTGAGGCATAACAAAGTATTTAGAGCGGAATGAGCTGATCTGTGAGTCGGTTCAAGAATTCAGCTCATTTGAATGAACCGTGATCTGAACCGCAGCTCACGAATATCTGTTGAGTTACCCATAGCTACATGTCATAGGCCTTCGGGGCTCTGAACTCAGAGCCCCGAAGTGCTGACAAACCTATAACTGTGATATTATTTTAAGGGCTGGCCACTCGCTGCAGCCGCAAGCCGCCTGCCAAGCGTGGGGATTATGGCCACACCCTTCTATTGGGAGGCCTTCGTCCAGCAGTGGACGTCTTATGGCTGACGACGACGACTCGCTGCAGACTTTCTGCATACGCACTTAATTATGTTTAACAGAAGCTTAAACGTCTGGCGATCATGTTTTCTCTTATTTTTAGTGTTTTGTAATTTCTCGACATACATTGGAAAGAGGAATGAGAGGCATTTGCCTTACAGTAATAGTCTTTGCAATCACACTGATATTATAAATGCGAAAGTTTGTCAGTATGTGTGTGTGTCAAAACGGCTAAACATATATAGATGAAACTCGGAATGGAAATAGCACATTTTCCGGTTTTTTTTAACATATCAATTTAAAAATTGTTAAGTAGTAATAAAATAGTATTACAAGCTACTTTTTACCATCGTCAGCTGCTCTGGTGTTCATCGTCACGCGCTAGTAAATAAATATGTTTTTTTTTAAACATTTTAAATGAAAATATCTGAACCGATAAACGCGTCCGATTGAGTCGCGGGGTAATTAACCTGTTCATTAGCGAGCGCGTGGTGCCGGCACTAACTGCTGGTGAGTCTGTGGCTCTACTTAGCGCGCTAAGTGCTCGTCCGCGCTGAGACGGCTCTATCTAATCCGACCTTATCGGGTTCACATCAAAATGTTTGCTATATAGCAAAATAATAAAGTAAAATATTTATTATCCTCACTAATGTTATAAATACGTAAGTTTTTTTTTTGGTTTGTTTGTCTTTTTTGTTTACGCTGTAAACAATAATTAATCAACGTTATTTATAGCATAGATACATAGGATTATTAAACGAGTGCCAAGGTACAACTTGTGATAAAAAAATGTTTTACTTAACAATATAACTTTAAACAAAACGATATATAACGTATAATATAACGATTTCTCTATATCTTTCTTTATGATAAAATGTACTTTATAATTGAGATAGATAATTTAACAACTTAATGACCTTAAAAAATCTTACAAGAACCGATTTATAATTCCATTTCCGAAAACCACAAATATCCTCTCCTATTAATTCTACCATTTTCATTCCAAAATTACTTAGAGTAATTAAAATAAAATAGAAGAAATTAAAATACCTACCGGGAACTTTCTCCGAAAACACTGGCCGCTTGGATTCGAATAAAGAACGTATTTTGTGTTCAAAATTCGAATTTAGTTTTAGAAAAATTCGAGCGTAACGCGGCCCTAATTAGATAACCATCGGTAGAGAAATATATCACTTCCTTCGGAATAGGGTTGCGCGATTCCAGTTTTGCGGTAAAATTAAATAATATGTATTCAAATTTCTTTGTAATTGAAATATAAAAATATGTTATCTTTTCTTACACATTTTATTATGTTTTACATATCATGTTGACTGATTAATATTTTCCAAGCATAATTTTACAATGGTAAATCTACAATACGTGGTAAGCGAAGGTGATAATGATTTTGCACCATTAATTATTGACCTCTCATGTACCTTCAACAAACTGACCTTAACATTTATCTAATACAAATAACCTAGACCGCCAGCTTAAAAATTAATACAAGCTAGTTAATATCACAACTTGTTTTGGGGGACCAAAACAAGTTGTGACTCTTCAAAATCATTCGATAGTAAAAAAGACGATATACTATATATACAAGATAATATACTCTAGTTTGAATTTTAGAAGATGCACATCCCTACAGCGAGGTTAGTGGCCCGTAGGGTCAATGAAAATTTCACGGTAGGCTTTAAGGGCGCGCGCACACCGCGTGGGTTCTAAGGCGCGACACACACTTGGAGATTGGAGTTATTGACGGAAGCCGGCGCTCTTAATGAGGCTGCCGGCGACCGGTATCGACACTGATACTGATGCCATACAGGGTGCTATCAACATATTTGGTACTTAAAGTGAGAGGGACAAGCAATATTGTGGTGCGTTTCGCACTCTTTGGGAAAATGATTCTTATTGTGGGTTTCCTTTGAGCACCTCGAATTTAGTAATTTTGCAAGATTTTGTAAAAAAATATTATTATTTAACCAAGTAGATATTTGTTGTAATTGTTTATAATAATTTGATTATAGATATTTACAAAAATATAATTGTATATAATGGAAAATGTGCAAAAGTCAAATTAACGTTAACTAGTTTTACGCGAGTTAAAATATAAAAAGAGTTAGAAATAGAGAGCATAATAAAACTAGCTAAAAGTTTTGTGAGGACCAAATATTTGGAGGATCTAAGTAAGCCATCATCATCATCAGCCGTCCAAGCAAGACGTCCACTGCTGGACGAAGGCCTCCCCCTTATTATGGAGGGATTGCCATAATCCCCACGCTTGGCAGGCGGCTTGAGGATCGCAGTGTTACCACCGTTAACTAAGAGGACGCTGCTGCCCGTCCTCCGGTGGTTCTGGATGCAGTTTTAAGACATACCCAGGTCCGGCAGGCCAACGAGTACAAAATTACGGAAATACATTATCTTTATCTTTCTTTGTTAGAAGGCGGTCTGTAGTGGTCAGCGCCAACTAAACCGTAAGTAAGTCAGTCCTACTGAATTGGAAGGAGTGATTATGTGAACAGTCTCAAAAGGAATTCGAACTTTTACAATCCAATAAGATTCAACTGATTCAAGTTAAATAATTCTGCTTGTAAATGTAGCCAGGTCACCCTGTACGTGCGTAAGGCGGGCGGCGGTACAGCAGCAGTTAAATGGCTCCTTATCTCGGCTCCTAATGGTCCCGGGAACATGTCAATTCATCACTTCACGTGTCACGAGGATCGCATACTCCGCGCTGTTGTTTTTTAACTCATCTGTGGTATGTGTCCGAGCAGTAGCGCTCATACTGCGAGGGTGAGTACGGGAGAGTCTGCGCTCGCATCACTGTTCTCAAATGTTCATAGAATACACCACACACTCTGTCAGATTAGCTATATTTTATAGGGAATCACAGGGTATTTGGTTAACTAAAACTCAAGTCTTTATTTAGGTACATGTACCAAGGGACAGATTGGAATAAACCAAATTCTTTGTGTGTACAACTTGTTGAAACCACAGAAAAGCGACAGACCTACTTCTTAGGTAGAACGGCTGTCAAAACAATGTTGTACAGCAATTGTATGGAAAATCGCTGTCTCAAGTTTCATACTTATTTGTATAGAAACTACAACTAAAAAATGCTAATCATTGGTCGCGCATTTGAAGTAAAACGCTCTAAATGCCATTTTGCAACAGATTAAAATTGATCTAAAATTACGATGCAATGTGGTTTGGTTTCCTACGCGTCTATTTAAATTGTCTTTTTGAGTATTCTCAGTTTAAAAACATGTTATTCATCATTATCAGCCAGAAAACGTCCACTACTGGACGAAAGCCTCTCCCTTAATAGGGACGGGTTGCCATAATCCCCACGCTTGGCAGGCGGCTTGGGGATCGCAGAGTGTTACCACCGTTAACTAAGAGGACGCTGCTGCCCGTCTTCCGGTGGTGCTGGATGCAGCTTTACGACATACGCAGGTCAAAACATGAATACTGGTAGAATTGCCATCAAGCGCATTTGCACTTAATGCCGGCTAGCGCGGCCCATCACATTTCTGTTCTATTCACTTCTCTCTTCAGTGGTTGAAACCTATTAATGATTTCGTGAGCTCTATATCTTCCCAATTCCTTCACCAATTAGTTTATTTTTTAATATGTGTTAGATTGTGTATACATTTCATCAACAATAGTTGACGAAGATCGTGTCAGGTACTCAAGTTATGGTCGAACAAACAAACACATAAACGTCGATTTATTTCGGTACTAATTGGAAAACCTTTGCTTAGATCTACCATTAGGCCCGTTAAATTATTTATGTATCCCGATTATTTCATATAGCAATAAAACTTGTCAGATACCTGCGGGTGGCATAAATATCAACCCTGAGAATAGAGCTGGCTACTTACCCTACATGAACTTACTTTCTCTGTAGTTGAGTTGAATATTTATCCAATAGGCAGTAGTATAAGTTGAGTCTGTCTTAAACCGAAAGTGCAGGAGTTGAGTCGCTGGCTCGCCGACCCACACTGCGCGTCCACTCACGATTGAATCGTCCTCAGATAAGTGTGAATGTTCCCTTTGATTTTATGTCATTCGCGATGATAAAATGTAAATAATCACATATTTAAATAAACAAACGACGCTGTAAAAACGTCGCCGGTTTTATTTGCCTGTAAAACGTTGGCGGCGCGTTAAACTTCGCTCGGAATTTTTGGTAGTGGAGTTTTGACAAGTATCGATTACATTATAAATATTTTTACGCAGGCAAGGGATGAGACGTAAGCATCCCAATTGCCAGTAAAAGTTATTTTTGCTCAAGTTTTATACTTGAATCAGTTCGTACACGCATTTCACTCAGTGCAGTGCAACCTTCCCGAGATACTAGTAACTTCATTATAAGCATAACAGAGGCCTTTGCGCGGCACCTTAACTCTGACATTACGGCCGGCCACTCAGCCTGTACGAACTTCATCGTCAACATCAACCAGATGACGTCCAGTACTGGACGAAAGCCTCCTAATTAATAGGGAGGGGTTGCCATTAATCTCGACGCTTGGCAGACGGCTTGAAGATTGCATATAAAGTCTGGGTAACGCTGTAGAGGCCATCTGAGGCCAACAGCAGAAGTAATAAAAAAAATTGATTGCATAAAGCTCACCACCTTAAACTGAGAGGACGCTGCTGCCCGTCCTTTGGTGGTTTTGGATGTAGTTTAAGGACAATACCCAGGTACCACCAATATACGAACCTTTTTACTATATATAACCTTTACATTCGGTTCTTATGGTAACAAGTAATGAGCCAAGCAAGACGGTTCCTGAAAGTAAGAGACAACGCCTGCCCGTGACCACCACAACAACTTTGAGTTACAACAAACATCAGAATCATGTCCAGAACATCGCTGCATCGGCGCCTACTACGACATCATCGACAGTCTCCATGTCCCGGTAATTTATTTATTTATCGAAATTATAACTATTATTACAGGCATTTCCTAATTCAATACAGTAAAGGCCGTTACACGCGACGAAGATCCTATAATATAATTATTTATAAAATATTATTTTTCCGGATTTTATCGCGCAAAGTAACTCTGAGCATAGCTCTCTTCATTACCCGTTGTGGTTCGCCAAAGAACCAAAGTTACCGACATAGCTCGCAGGGCTCGCGTTTGTCGCGGGCAACTGATGGATGCAAATGGCAGGTTGTCGTACAGTGTGGCGGTGTAAGGGGGAGGCCTTCGTTCAGCAGTGGACGTTTTCGGGCTGTTGATGATGATGATGATGATAAAATAACGCTCGTCATAGAATTTTAAAATAATTATAATGTTATCTCGTCATTTGTTTTGTGACGGCTTGTATGAGCAGCGATGTTGTACTAAGTTCTAAGATAACATTAAATATTATAGAGTCTTCATCGTGTGTGACGACTTTAAGTCAACAACTAGTGTCAGTGTTTTGCTAGCTACAGTATCTGTCAAACGGGAACACTGGAATAGAAACCAAAACAATAACACACAAAGGATTAAATTGCTACAACATGATTAAAAAGTACACACTTTTGGCCACCACGCGAGTTGGCGGCCAAAACGTATAGACCTGTTTTGTGATAAGCATTTATTTACTACAACAAACTACAAAGACTACTTATCCTACTACACAAATAAAAATAGAAATTAAAAAATAACAAAAGGATTGTATCCAGACCGATGAAAGTCTAGAGACAACCCAAATGCTTAAACCCACTACCAGTCGGCGGCGTACCCAGCAAGATATGTTTTTTTTATCTTTTTGGTGTTTTTTTTGATTAAAAAAACATTAACGGAAAATACTACAAAGCGCAGGGAGTATAAACATTATTTATTTTCTCTTTACTTGACATATCTTGCTACCGCATGCGTGTTAGGCTTCTGTTAGTAAATGAACAAAAAAAAATACTTACTTACTTTTTTAGTAAAAGAACTAAGCCCGGCCGGAAGGGCCTAAACCCGATAAGAGGAACCAACTACTGTTATAATCTGTGGTAAGACGCCGACAAAGGGATAATACGAAGAGGTATTATAAATCAGGGCAGTTATCAAACCTGGGACAATTAAGACGTCCACGGATCCCATGTGGAATGGACCGGGGAAACGATAACTGGATTTAACTGGATCTCGACTTACTTGCATGGCTCCACACAATACACAGTAGCTTGAATTGAAGACCATTTTAGGTCGACTGGTCCACTCGAACTGAGGATTGAAAAGGTAGGTATTTGTGGTTCTAATGGCATTGTTCTCTGTAGCTTAGGTTTAGTTTATACGTATTTTGTTGTAGTATTTTTTTATTTGTTATTACACTCTACAGACACGAAGGTCCGTGCTTTTTAGGAAAACTTTACAGTTACTCGTATAAATTGTAATAACTAATTATATAGCTTTTTGTCATTAACTCTGCCCGTTCCAATTTAGGTCATTATTCTCCTTTAAACAGGATCATAAGCTGTTACAATGTAATCCACAATGTCAAAATAGATATAGTTGACAAGTGCGGTTTGAAAAAACAACACGAGATTGATGTTTTTTCAAGCCGCATTCATGATTTTAATTCAAGCCTTGGACTGATTCTTACTGATACATGACATCCTTACATTCTTTACATCTTACATTAAAAGTCTGATTATTTTGTTATAAGTATCTAACTAACTAAATATTTCAATTCTAATTTTTAATTGCATCATAATTAAATTGTCGAATAACTATTAATTAATTTAAGGTTAATATTTTATTTTATTTTATCTAATAAGTTTGCTGTTGTCTATCTAGCATGAGGTTTATACCTATAATAGGGTAGATGACTGATGTTTATATCATTGAAACCAATAGCTTTGATGAAGAATTTAAGTAAATATAGTATGTTTATTGAAAAAAATATTTAAATCGGTTAATAATGTTCTGATATATGAGCGTTTAAAGTTTTTGTTAGAGACGACTCTGTCCCTTTCCCACAAAACAAAAAATGACGTCACGCCTTACTTGTCAGAATATAATTTATATGGCGAACCGAGAAGTGACGTCACGATTTGCTGTTTCTTCTCTCTGTCTAGCATGATATTAAAATGCTTATTGCTTATTTTTGTTCAGATTTTCATTTTCTTTTCATTAATCTGCTATATTTATGGACCACATTTTAATAGGACTATTAAAAAAAACCAGTCATCTAGCCTATTGAAGCGGCACTTATCATGTGAGTTGTGTGCTTATCTAAGTTGTTGAATTTGTATTGGTGGTTGCTTTGTTGGTGTAACATTTAAATAAATAAATAGTCACAAATAGCGTTCAAGAGGAAATCTTACTACCGCGAGCGTCCAGCTCCCGCAAGCAGCACCCGTTCCCAAGCTTTCTTATAGTTTAATAAAGGCACAAGTCTTGGAGGATCTAGCTCTTTCTCATAATCAAAAGCACAGGTCAATAATGATTAATCAATAGTAATACTGATTGAGTAATACTAAGATTAGATGTGGATTATATGTAGGTAAAGGTACGTATCACATCACATCACACGAATATTATAAATGCGAAAGTTTGTCGTTATGAGTGTATGTGGGTGTGTATGTTTGTTAGATCTTTTCGCCAAAACGGCTAAACGGATTTGTATAATATTCGGAATCGAGGTAGCTTATTTCCCGGAATAACATACTATAGGCTACCTTTTATCATCATCATCATCATCATCACGCGGGGTTTACCGCTAGTAAATAAATAAATGATTACATTTGGCTTATCTGACGATGGACGTGCAATATGGACACTGAAACTACCTCGTGGCAAATGGCAGACCTGTAGAATTTCAAAGGTTTACCCATATTTAGAAAACTCAGACTCATAGATAGGACAGGTGACGCTCCGGTTCGATCCTGGTGCAGAGGATGGCCATTGCCATTCAACGTGGGAACGCGGCGAGTGTGATGGGCACTTTTGCACCGGGAGCGGTCAAGGGCGGGTTATTTGATTAGTTATTTTAAGGTTATTTTTAAGTTTTGACTTTGTTTATATTCATACCCATATTTTAAAAATATAAATTAAAATAACGTGTTTTGAAAACTATTTTCAGTTGTGACATTTATTACAACCGAGTAGAACGATATCATAAATATAATATCATTTATTTCTTAAGGTCTAAATTGTTCATTGTTGTTATTTTATCAACCATTTCAAGCTTACCCTAAAATATACGTTGAAATTTAAACACGAGTAAAAAAGTTGGAAACAACACACCAACTATTTCGCTAACCAAAAAAGGGCTAACAAATAACCCCAGTCTCGATAACAACACTCGGGAATCGATTTCGAGAGTAACCATTTAATTATTTTATCGATAATCTCGCATCGAGTGGCCGGTAACAAAATAAGAGGAGTGCGGAGTAATCGTCGCTTAGCCGACGCCCGGTAGCCGGCGGCGGTAACCGACCGATTTTATCGTCTCATAACAGACTCGATTTATAAGTATCGATTATATGTATCGATTATTATATATCGATACGCCGCTCACGGTCATTTGGCGCATTTTTCGCTGCGCTCGCGTTCTCGAAATACCAATTTTGATCGATAATTAGTGAGTAGTTTTATATCGATATTACTTACGTTGAGATTATGCGTTTGATTGCAGTTGATATAAGAACGGAGTCGCATTCCTTTAATAATGTTAATTATTATCTCCTTGAGGCTTACCGAAGGTACAGCATCGCGTAATAACCGGCTCTAAAACTAACGACAACCTTACATTCCAATTAGATTAAAATACCTAACTAGCTATTATAAAATGGAATGAAAAGGTATTCTTTAGATTCTTTATTCCAATCAATGTAAATCTATTAGTAATAATCATTACAAAAATATTCAAAAGTATCTTAACAATACATAAATGTATAACATACTTAGGTATACATAACACGAGAGCCTGAACTAGGTGATCCTTGTTTCAGGCGATAAGAGAATAACAATACAATAAAATAAAAAAAATGATAACTCCTAAGTTACACGTCAAATAATACATAAAAAATAATTGTATTCAATTTAAAAGAGTACGGACTATGTATGGTAACAATATTGATTGTATGGGTACTTTTACATTAACAAAATTATAGACATACATTTACAGGAAATTATTACACAAAAACAAACAAATCCTAAAAATTGTGATTAATAAATAATTGTAGCTGCAGAAGGGTTCCCAGCACATATCTATTATTTGAATCGAACTAAAAACTAAATGTTTAATTGAGATAGATCTAACCTTTGGCCTCACAACCGTTGGAAACAAGGTGTCCTTTGCTAAACCAAGGTGTACATTGTTTAAGCGCTCGCGAAGCATATCGAAACGCGGAGGCAAATGTCACGAATATACTACATTACAACACATAACACACAAATATGTAAAATTTTGCTTAATTATGAGTATTCTATTAGCTAGGGGGCGTTGTGTGAAATGGCCACCAATATTTATTTATATATAAGAGCTCCACTATCGCACTGCTCGTTCTAAATACTAGCAAGTAGCAACATGACGTATTCACTATGAAGATGGGTGGGGAAGAAAGGTTCTTGAGTGGCGACTGCGAACCGGAAGAAGCAGCGTAGGAAGGCCTCCCACTAGGTGACATTGTAAAAGTCGCGGGCAACCGGTGGATGCAAATGGCAGGCTGGCGTACAATGTGGCGGTCTAAGGGGGAGGCCTTCGTTCAGCAGTGGACGTCTCCGGGCTGATGATGATGACAATACGTCCAGATGATAATAAAGTTAATAAAAGTTGTACAATATTGGATTATGATAGTATAAATAATCAAAGTCAACTATATACATAGTATAACAAATTGATACTTGTTAATAACTTATGATAATATTTTAGTATTTTTATCACCTGAGACTAAATCGCGCATAAAAGCATGTGACATTTTATTTATCCTAGTTCATTACAAGGAAGTATGGGAAATTGCTACCACTAGGCCACCTACGAATAGGAAATGTCCTAGGCCTTTAGGTATTTTAGTTACCTCGTACGTTATGACCATGTTTTAATGAGCGAGTTGACTGAAAAAGAACCGATTTAACACCAATTTTAGCCTTTATTGCCTTTAGGTAAAACTGGAATGATTGAAGTTATCTTAAAATATTATTAATTTATTGGAATTAATTAAAATTTGTGATGTTTACTTCTGACATTTCAAGAATGAGAAACTTAAAGTTTAAAGTTAAACATAACAAGTCTATTTCATAAATAACATCAAGATAATCTGCATCATCAAGAAACGGTACTACAAAGTTGATCGCAGAAATACTAAGTACAACTGTTAATGTAAGATTCAATTAATATTTGACATGTATACGATACGCAGTGTTGAGGACTGCGGGGATTCGGGATTATCGGCGTATCGCGCGTATTGCCGGCGAACGTAATACGTCCTTTATTTTATTGAACGAACTTATGTAACTATAAGGTATAATTATAAGGTATTTAATATATAGTTATACGGTAAAATATCTGCTTGGGCATCTTATTTTGTTTCAAAGAATTTTATTCTGAACGATGCTAGCAATTATTTTTAATTATAAATTTAAAGTCACTATCGCGAATAAGGCTGATAATAAATATTTTTAACTTGAAATTTAAAAAAGTTAAGGCCAGGTAATAATGTCTCTATATTACTTTGCAAGTTTTTTTTCAGTTAAGACAAATTATTAGTCATGCTCGAAACTCAAGCGTGAACAACGCCGACATAATACCGAGAAGCGACACTCTTTCACCCGAATTTTCCCGAAGCGACAATAAAACAATACATTTTGACAAACACCCGTACAGTTATTATTGTATGTAGATGTACGGTCAATCGGCCACGGAGCCACTTTGTTTATGAACCAATTTGCATATTTTAACCCTTCCGTGGCGAGTGGCCGGACCGGACTGTGACGTAACTTAACAATACACCATACGGTCTTTTTATTGGAGCAAAAACTGAGCGCATTAAAACGCTGCCGATTTCTTTACGAGCCCCGGTGAAAGCCCAGCCTATGAACAAATTAACACAGAGTGATCCAAATTTAAATAAATTAACGTCAAACGATTCTAGTCACCACCGCGGTAACATAAAACTGCTCTACCTTGATCGAGGCAAATGCGAAATTAACATGGTTTTTATGAAAAGATGACATTAGTAAAATGTATTTATGCTCGTTGTTAATATTGGTTTTGATTAAAATATTTAAATTTTATGTTAAATGTTATTAATAGACCATAATTTTAGTTTAATAGACTCCATATCATGTAAATATGAATGTTAACATTATCGTATCATTATTATTCATAACGCTTCTGTTATGATTGAATCAATTTGTGTGGAAGTTGGGTCCGATTATAATAAAACTGTAACAAATCTTATTTCGTTCGTCTTAATTATAGCTAATTATGTTGCGTTATGAAAAATGTTTTGTGATAAAAATAAATTGAGTCGACCATCAAATTAAAACTTTATTTTGTGTTTTTAAATAAATCTAGAACGTATTTCTCCAACGCTTGATGAGCTGAATTTTTTTCACAAGATGACGAGACGAGCAAGCCTCTTACGTGAGGGTAAGCGACAAGCATGCTCATAACGGCTGAACTGTTGACCCTTTAGATTTCAATAGACGTTAAATCTCCTTACAATTGTACTAGAAACATTGCTCAACAGGAAAAACTTTTCGAAGTTAGTCCCAACGGCATGGATATGCCAAAATCAAGTTTTTTTGTTAATCGCTGCTTATATCTATCTGCTCTTGATGAGGGCGTGGTCGATAATCTAGTCCAAGGAAAAATACTGGGTACTGTGTCTTAAGAATCTTGAAAATAGAAAAAAAAAGAAAAGATTTAAAATAGATTTGTAGGTTAGATAGATAGTTGTTTACATTTTATTTTGCACTGAGCTAATATTAGCAAGGCAAAGGATAGCTGTAAGAACCAGTATATGCAGATTCTCCCTGGTAAGCCAATTCTAAGAGTAAAACCATTAAATTATAGAAAAAAACGCCAAAATGTATGAGATTGACAGTTGACTATGGCCGCATCGACGATGCGCCTAGCGGAAAAAACGCAGTTTGTATCCCCATTAGGTAAATAAACTTACAAATTATAGTTAGGCAGTTGCATGTTTTAAATTTAAGACAGACATAAATAGGAACGCTGTAAGTAGGTTACATCCTGTAGAAACCTTATCATTGCGTTAACAGCCCAAGTTTTTGCCAACTCTTTTCTTTTGTCTGTCCGTCTATTGCATCACATCTCCTGTACAATGCGCCACAGGTTACGTAGCAGTTAGTTACGTCTTCTGTGTTTGTTTGGGTCCATAGAGTGGCGGTACAAAAACTAGAGCAATGAGTCCTTTTACGCCGCCAAAAACTGGAGCAATTAGATAAGTGTCAACAAAGAACGGGCAAGCGCCAGTCGGGCTCGCCCACCGGGCGGGGGTTCCGTATTATATTATCCTATTCTTATGTTCACAAATATAACAATGCTGCAAAAATTTGTGAGTGTATGACTATGTCTGTATGTTATTATTTCACGCTTCAAGTATTGGCCAGATTTATGTAAAATTCGAATAGGAAAGACATAGCTAATACTTATATAAGGTAATTTTTTAACATTGTAAGTTTTACATTGTAAGTTGTATTTCATTTATAGAAGGAAAAAAAACTACTCAGTTTGAAATCCTTCGACATGCTCTTAGTTGTTATTAATTATTTTACTTTTATTCGTAATCTCGTAAAGTTTGAGGTTTGTGTGATATTTTTTAAACGATAGAAAAGAAAACAATACAAAAATACTTCAATTTCACACAAGTCTAGGATGAGACAAATTGAGTATTGAGTATTGAGAGTTTTTCGTTTTTTGTTGAGATATACACTACAAAACAATTTAGTAAAATTTCGACCGGCTACATTATTTTGATTAGAAATGATAACACCAACAGACTATTGCTCTCTGTCTTAACAATAGTATTAGAGTGCGGTAGTCACTCTTCCACGAAACCCTAAAACCGTTTTTTTTAGTTATCCAGTTTGAAGTTTACGCTACTCACTCGCCATTAGCCATAAAACGTCAACTGCTGGAAGAAGGCCTCGCCTGAATAGAGGGGTGTTGCCATAATACCCACGCTTGGCAGGCGGCTTGAGGATAGCAGAATGCTTACCACCGTTTACCGAGAGGACGCTGCTGCCCGTCCTCCGGTGGTTCTGTATGCAGTTAAGGACATACCCATATTCAGCTTCTCACTCATTATGTCAAAAATGTACTCCATTATGTTCTCATTTTGTTAGTTATAGGAGAAATTGCTACGAGCGCCTACGAGTGCGCTACGGGAATGGAATCTTGATCATCCCTCGATTAGACATCAACGGGATCTTTTAAATTTTTGCCTGATGTAATCCTCGGATAACTGTAATATTTATTGGAATGATTATTTGGAAAAGTACCATATTTGATACAATTAATACAAGTAAAATGGTTACCTGCAAATTTGACTGCCCTGCATATTTTTTCTTAATAAGATGATATATTTTTTGCCACTCCTCCCTATTAAGGGGGAGACTGTCGTCCAGCAGTGTTCTTCTTCTGGTTGATGATGATGATGATCTTTATTTACCAACATTAGGTATGTATAATAGATATGAACAAACAAATATTTTATGCTAACATAATTTTTACTTTTGCAAAAGAATAAAATTTTGCCTCTGCACAAAACAGTTAAGTACTTCCAACACAAATGTTCGTAAAAAAGTCACAAAAACTTTTGCTACAGTTACTGTTACTCCAAACAATACCCGGACAGTAGTCGCCAGCTACTTACTGAAAAACTAGTAACGGTCTCATCTTTTTAACGAACTTTTTTAACCAACCCTTTATCGAGAAATACCGTTAGATCCAAACAAAGATGACAGACTCAGCTTCACGGTCACAAACTGATAGATTATGCAAAAAACCCCTCGGAGTCTTCCTTTAGAATGTATCAGTTCCCATGCTCCGCGAGGGATCTCAACGGCAATCGATATTCACGGAGATGACACCTTGTTTGAATATCCACATGTTTCCCAGGCACCGAGCCGAACCAAAGGGTTACCTAGGGTGGATGCGTCTATAGGCAAATTCGATTATCTCGCAGCATTCTCACGCATCCCGGTTCGACTATAAATCTTTGCATACGGAGCATAATAAAAAAAACGCTATTAAAAAAGAACTATCTATGCGCGACCCCTCGACGAATATGCATAAGAAAAGAACCGTACACACCCAAATTATACGGCGAGGTGACAAGTGCTGAACCCATGAAGTACGCCGGTAACCCTCTGCTATACGAGCGCGGATAAATGCAGTTCTTTATGCGCGTGCGATTTTTTCCTTTGCGCTCCGCATACCTGTAACCCTCGCGGAAACGTGGGGACAGTTTATTTGCATTTTTTTTTATTATTCCTTTTCAAATAGTATCTTAACCCTATTCAATAATGTCAGGGGTTAGGTTGCACTTAATATTCAAGAAGGGCAGGTACATTTCTCTTAATATTCTCGCATAAATTATAGTCAGGTACATTTTGCTCTATTGTGCATCGCGAAAAGTATCGGTTTGCAAAAAGACGCAATACCAGACACGGTACTGCTCTATTTTGATATTTAAGTTCGGTGTAATAAAGTCGTTTATTTATCGCATGGCACTTTGAACTTTGATGTTTGATTCCCGATATGGCGGATCCACGACATTTTACTTCCTGAATGGCTTAACCCGTTTCCTTTGTATGAATTTATGCAAAAAAGTTTCTACCCATCCTATTTTTTTATTCAATAAAATTTAGGGGCTATGCACATTATGCAAATGCGCGCATAAATTTTAATGCAAAACACGAAGGGTCGTTCTATCGAACTTGATATTTATAACTCATGACATACGAGTCATTTTAAATTGTTACAGCAAAGTTATTTTTATGGAATATAAGTAAGTATGCAATTTTTTTGCCTATACCGCCGTTTAGAAATGCGGTTCTTGATGTTTTTTTTTCTCATGTCGAAGAAAAGATCTTACCGTTAGAAGGAGGTCGTGCGCGGTTGTTACGTTTTTTTGTGTAAGGAGTGACATATGAACCGGGAGCTCGGATTAGAATATGTAATTACTTCCTTTCGGTCGGAAACGGTTGTTTGGGCCGTTATTTAGTGTTGCCACCTTTACTCCGGGTGCGGGTCGGACGTGCGGCCGCGGTTACGCTCGCTCTTTATGGGTTAACATACTTTCTGGAATTGAGAGGAAATGGCTCTTTGCTTGAGACGGATGCTACAGACGTGCAAGTTGTTAAGACTTTTTGTACTGTAAAGGGACGTAAGTAAATGTTATAAAAGTCGTAAAATTAAACTGTTATTGAACGCGGCGGTAAAATAATATTTTTACTGTTGCGTAAAAAATTTCAAAACGCAGCCACACCTTGCAAGCGTTCCGTGATAAAACTAAAAGGGTTATTTATTTGCTCTAATTTTTATGGCCAGTGCAAGTTTCAATTTTTTCTCCACAATAAAAACCATTAACAATAACATCGACAAACAAAATAAACAAACCTCAGCTCCGTTATTCACAAAAAAAAGAAAAAGGCGGTACACCGACTGTTGTCGAAGGAGCGTTCGCAAAAAAACTTTTTAAGAAAAACTCGGTCCCTTTTTGCGCCGCCATTGTCTCAGGTCTATTGTCTTGGCGATTTGAAATATTTTTATGCTTTCCGGATGACGATAATGTTTTGGACTTATTTTTCGATAACTATTATTTAGCGAATTTATTGTTAATGGTGGCGAACAATGGCGCGGCGAGGGCAGGAGCCGGTGGCGGTGATACTATCGGCTTAATTAGCAATTTGTACACGGATACCGGCGCGGGCGCATCATAAACTTACGTTATTGCGTTTCGGTGACATTTTCTTAATTTTGATGCTTGTCAGATATCCGCTTATCGAATAACTATAGCCGTAGATGGTATAAATATAGACCGGTATCTACGCGTGAGGTGGTTATTACGGTTTGATTTTGTATTAGCTAAATATTATTTCTGCATGATAAATAATAATAATAATTTTAAATAATAAATATTGGTGGATATTTGACACAGCGCCATCTAGCCCCAAAACTAAGCAAAGCTTGTAGTATGGGAACATTATAGCTGATAAATAAAATAATGTTTTTTTTTCTAAATACATACTTTATAATACATACAACACCCAGACACAGAACAAACATCTACCATCTGCAATCTACACAGTTTCACATTGAACACACCCACATTTGGTTTCAATGCTATACATTCATGCTACAATAATTTAATTGAAATCTACAGTAAATTTCCGGTCACTTAATATTTTTGTTTTATTTAAACGAGATTACTTGCGTTTAATTAAGTTAGATACTCTGACTATCTTTTTGGTCACATCCGGTGACCAATATTTCAAGGATAGACGGGAGGAGTTGTATTTATGGTGTGTGGAGTGTGGAAGGAGTTATACTCTTGTTATAGATTATTTGATTTATTATCGGCTAGCAGTGCCCCAGGTATTCGTTTGCGATCCCGAGGATAAAAGTAGTCTATGTGTTATTCGAATAAGTTACCTCTGCACTAAATTTCCTCATTATCCATTTAGCCGTTTTATAGCAACAAACATCTAAACATGGAAACATCCCAACATACAAACCATGACATTTGTATTAGTAGGATGTTTAAATTAGTGTTTCAAAGGGTAATTATACATTTGCGGCTGGTAGAAAAGTGACCATAGATAGCAACTTAATGTCCTTATAATTAAGAAAAACACCACTCATTTTTTTTTCTAAATCTATGTAAAATAACAATAATCTCCAATCTGGCGGAAGCATTGACACCATCTATTGTAAAACAGTCGTTTAGTGCGGTGACGTTAGCCAATTTATCTCTTTGCATAATGTTTTGTTGAAATCACCATCATGATTGCGAGACCTATGATTTATCTGCGAATTATTCAAATTATTCGTATGATTCGGATGATCCATTGATTCCAATCGATGAGTTTTTGTTCGAATGGGGATTAGCATCAGAATGGCGAATATGCATCGTAATGAAATATCGATTTTATTGGTTTATCTTGCAGCTGTCTCGGGCTCATTTGAATAATTAACAAGATGGTTTAAACAATAGTATTTTTTTACATTACTAAGCGATTAGACGAGCGAGATTATCGTCTGATGGTAAAAAATCTGCTTACTTTAAATTTAAAACAGTTTGACACTCTGGATAATGAACTCAATTATTATTAACTACAATTAAAAAAAATGTAAAGATTTGGCCAAGAGATTGGTCCTCGCCTCGGGGGACTTCAAAGCTGGCGCATACTTTGCCCAGAGGCTAAGTATTGCCATTCAACGGGGAAATGCAGCCAGCATCCTGGGAACCCTACCGCGGTGGCGATCTAGACGGCGTTTTTGTTTTATAGGTACCAGTTTTTATTTATTTATTTTTTAAATATTTTTATGTATTTATTTTATTGTAAATAAGTAGTGTTTAGTATATAGTTTAAATATTTATTTTAAGTTTTGTACATATGAAAATAAAATTTCTGATTATTAAATCAAAATATGAGACTACAACTTAAACTGTATAAAAACATTAAGACTTATGAAAAAGAAGCCAAAAAAAAAATGTATATATAAAAAAGTTAACAAAAATGTGGCTACATTTACACTACATTTTTGTTAACTTTTTTATATATATCTTTTTTTTCGGTACAAAAATGTAGATGTCTACATTTTTGTAATATTACTTTTTTAATAGCTTCTTTAATAAATAGGTAATCAACAGTATTTTTTTACCTTTTTGCCAGTAGGTAACAAGAACTAATTAAAACGATACTTTAGACCGGCTATTTTTTATTTAAAATATTACAAATTCTGCGTAAATTTACATTTAAGAGCTTTATCAGACGATAATAAATTATGTAGTGACAAATCTATCAATAAATAAGATTTAATTTATTTGTCTAGGTAATAATAATTTGTTTCCCATCGTTCACACCGGTAGGTATATGGTCCCGTGTTGCTCCGCCACCTTTGAACCAGCTGCTAAACTACAAACTATCTTGTTTATGCAAATGACCCATAAATAACGAACGCATTTAACTCGATCAATACTTAAAAATCACCGGCATTTATATGTAAATCCGCGTAACCCGGGGTTAGGCAATACCACAACACGTCACGGTTGACACCATGTCACGATAAAAATGTCTGTAATCTGTACTGAGATGTGAATTAATTGTTCGAATATTTATTGTGAAAAGGTTGTAGAGTGTTGGGGTTGGATTGGTGCAGTTGTTGACTTTCCTTCAGTGACATTGAAGGAATTCAGAATTAGCAATGCAAAGCAGGCCGTAGTAGTTCCGCTGGGCCGCTATCGACAATCGATGATTAAGTGAACGTTTTTTGCGTGTAACGTTTTGGGTTGTGGGGCAGATGTGTCGGTTGATAATGTAGGATGCACTGAGATTGTTTTTGGAAGTTGTTTGTTTGGTCGATAGATGGCGCTAGTGGTCGCAGAAAATTTTGTATTCCAAAAGACCTGTTATACTCGTACTATGTGCCCGGTATGTGGGGAGCTTTATCCTCAGAAAAATGATGAAGAACACAAAAGGCTATCTACCGAGCCATGAGTTAGTGTAGTGTTGTTATAGAAGGTCTATGGATTCTGACATACTACATCATAACAACTAACTTTATTTTATTTCATTGTACAATCTCCCCATCAGCCAGAAAACGTCCGCACTGCTAGATGAAGGCCTCCTCCTTAATAGGGAGGTGTTGCCATAATCCCCACGCTTGGCAGGCGGATTGAGGAACCCAGAATGCTCACCACCGTTAACGGAGAGGACGCTGCTGCCCGTCCTCCGGTGGTTCTGGGTGCTGATCATTATACAATATTGTCATAAATAATTGTACGTGGCTCAGTGGAAGCGAGTCTGTTTTAACAACTCAATCTCCGATTTGATTCTAAGCCGGGCAGAAATTTGAATACTGAATGCGAATAACTAAACTGGGTGTGGGTATTAGTAAACCGTGTCATGGTGTGTGATGGAACTCATCCTCAATAACTAAACTGGGTGTGGGTATTAGTAAACCGTGTCATGGTGTGTGATGGAACTCATCCTCAATACCTGCACTGGGTGTGGGTAATAGTTGACCGTGTCATGGTGTGTGATGGAACTCATCCTCAATAACTAAACTGGGTGTGGGTATTAGTAAACCGTGTCATGGTGTGTGATGGAACTCATCCTCAATACCTGCACTGAGTGTGGGTAATAGTTGACCGTGTCATGGTGTGTTGGAACTCATCCTCAATAACTAAACTGGGTGTGGGTATTAGTAAACCGTGTCATGGTGTGTGATGGAACTCATCCTCAATAACTAAACTGGGTGTGGGTATTAGTAAACCGTGTCATGGTGTGTGATGGAACTCATCCTCAATACCTGCACTGGGTGTGGGTAATAGTTGACCGTGTCATGGTGTGTGTTGGAACTCATCCTCAATACCTGCACTGGGTGTGGGTAATAGTTGACCATGTCATGGTGTGTGTTGGAACTCATCCTCAATACCTGCACTGGGTGTGGGTAATAGTTGACCGTGTTATGGTGTGTGTTGGAACTCATCCTCATTACCTGCACTGGGTGTGGGTAATAGCTGACCGTGTCATGGTGTGTGATGGAACTCATCCTCAATATCATTGGCAACCCTAGAGCAGGTATCATTGTGAATGGCAAGCGGTTTATAGTTTTCACAAGGTGTCTCCGCGTTAAGAATCCTTAAAACCAGATAACGCCTAAACCCAGAACAGAAAATTATAATTAAATCCATAATTCAAACAGCTTGCCTTGGCAGTCTGGAATTTAAGGGCCCTCATATAATAATAGCACGACTAAGATATTTAATTTCACTATAATTAAGTGTTCGTAACAAATATCACTATAAATATGTAAGTGATTCACTATATTTAGTGACAAACACGCAGTGATTATGTCAGAGGCGTCTTGTCGTCATGCGTCTGCGCACATCGACACGCACTGCGCCAATCACATGCTGCGTTTTATGTTAAAACTTTATCCCTCAGCTTTGTGGTAACGTTGTGGTTTATTATTTTCTACAAAAAGTAAATTACTTACGCCTGTTAGAGTTATGAAATCTTCTTGGTCTTTGGATTGATTTAACAGATATTTTATTATTATCTGATTATCTTACGTTTGATCACCATCACGCTATCAGTAAAGTCGTGTACAATTATAAATAGATATGACAACACAAGCAGACAGTTTTTAGTGACATGATTTTCATGTATGTTAATGTTATGCGATTATATCAACCATAACACCAGCTCAAATGTCAATTAGCTATTACTTTCCAAAATTGTTTCGAAAACACGTAAAAATTAAATATTTTAGATATGGGATATCATCAAAATGTCAAAAACATGGTGCTGGCGCTATTCTATCTTTTTTAAGATCAGACGCTTATTTAACAGTGATTAGTACACAAAGATTCTGTTTCGTTCGCCAATCTCACTTGCTCAATGATAATCGTGTTTTTTATGAAATATACTTGGAATATAGGTAGGCTTTCTCGCCTGATGTTAAACGAATATGCAGTCTATCGAAGGAGCTCGCTTGGCTAGAAGAAACCGATTCGTTCACACCTTGAAGATGTTCATGTATTTGTATTTCCGCATAAAATCTAAATGTCATCACACCTTCGCTGTAGACATTAAACTGTATTTTATTAACTGAATAATTAAGAGTCATAATTATACTACTATACTTGTTCTTTGATTTCGTTCAAAATAACGCTGCTTTCTCCCACCGAGTGCGTGACCCGAGACGTGTTATTTTTGTCACATTGTCATCAGGAGACGTCTCGTCCAAATTGCACGCGCGATGCCACCATGCATATTCAACGCCGCATTGTGTCACTGGTATTGTCTCATCTGGACCGGCGTAAGTAGACATCGTACAACACCTCACACATTAACGGGGAAACTTAGTTGTGTAAGAACCTTTCCTACTTCAGTCTTGTCTTAACATGGTTCTTTTTCTAATGAAGTAATGAGTTATTTGACCACTAGGTACAAGGCCAAGCGTGGAATTATGGCAATCTCTCCCTAATAAAGGGGAGGCCGTCTACCAGCAGTGGACATCTTCTGGCTGTTGATATGATAATCTAACCACTATTTATTTATAACTAGCAACGCTTCGCATTTCGAACCGTATTGGGAACCGTATATTCTTCCGGAATAAAAGGCGGCTGGTCTGTCTTCTTTCAAATTTGTCCGCTGAGCCATTACACTATGAATAAGTTACAAGTACATACTTACACTAACTAAGTCACAAACTTATTCATTTATGATATTCGTGTGATAGATATGTTAAGGTATATTTATTGTAAGGAAATATGGTATCAGCTGGCCATAATCGATGCGGTTTACGAGCCATTCCAAATGTCTCCAAGAAATTGATTTACCCACGACGACTGAAAACGCATTATTATCAGGGATCATCCTTACAGGCTGCGTAATCCACTGGCTATCAGTTTACTTAATTAAATTATTATTAAAACGTTTTACACATAAGTTTTGCATTCAAAAGGAACATCTAAGCTGGACTTTTCATGTTTCATGTGTCTCGTCAAGGGAGGTATGTTTATGGTGGTTCTGGGGGACAAAAGACTGTACTTAAATAAACTATTAAGAGAGACTAGCATTTGAGAAAGAGCCTCAAAGGTTTATGAGAAGTTACATGTGTGTGTGAACCCGGCAAGTCTGGAGACGAAAGTGTGTGTATTTTATCTAAAGTATACCTTCAATCGAGATAATAATAACAACTTTACATCTAACGACTAAATTAGTTTGACTATTTGGTACCTATAAAGATAGTTTTCAATACAAACCTTCTCAACCAGGTCTAATAAGACAAAGGTATAATTTTTTTTCCAAATCAGTTGCGGTGGTTCTGCCCGTTTGGTGTTGAGAAGCAGTTATGATGATGGTCATAAAAACTATCGTGGGGTAACGTGGTCTTTAATTTGACGTTTCGGAGAAACTCAGAGTCACGCAACGGGCACTGGAGAGAGCTATGCTCGGAGTTACTTTGCGCGATAAAATCCGGAACGAGGATATTCGCCAAGGAACCAAAGTCACCGACATAACTGGCAGGGTTTGCAAGTTGAAGAGGCGCAGGGCGGGCCACTTCGCTTGAAGAACCGATAACCGATAGGGAAGAAAGGTTCTTGAGTGGCGACCGCGAACCGGAAGATGCAGCGTAGGAAGTCTTTCCACTAGGTGAACTGACGACATTGTAAAAGTCATGGGCAACCGGTGGATGCAAATGGCAGGTTGCCCTAAAGTGTGGCGATCTAAGGGGGAGGCCTTCGTTCAGCAGTGGACGTCTCCGGGCTGATGATGATGACGATGAATAAAAACTATCATAATATAACTCTTAGATCCCTTCCTTGCTGCTTGAAATAAAAACAAATAAACACGCTTTGGCACTTAGGTATTTGGCAGGGATGATATATACCACCTAGTTAACACTCCTACTGAATACTTAACAACATTTATACCATTACTAAGTGTGCCACGTGGTTTCACCCTTGATTTCAGGAATAAAAAGTAGCCTATGTTTTATTCAAAAGTATAAGCTATCTCTATACTGAATTTCATCCAAATCCGTTCAGCCGTTCCAGCGTGAAAGAGTTGCACATAGAAAAACTTTCGCATTTGTAATATTATTATATATATATATATAGTGTGTTTTATCTTTAGGTTTAGTAGGTGCTAGTTACCGAAACCTTCATTGTAATGTAACTGAGAATATAAAATAAAATAAATAATTATAATAAATAACATGCTGTTGAAAATAAATCTATGGAATGCTTATTAAAAACAGTACTCGTAAGTAGGTATGTTATAAGTGTATTATATTGTTAAATATTAATTAAATAAGAAAAACAAAATAAATTATTGGCAAAGCGGCATTACTAAAAATGTAAATTAACACTGAATCTTTAATTAATTTCTCGTGTATTTGTTATAATAAAAAAAAAGAATTTGAATATAATATTTTTATTGTTTTGCTGTGCCTATGTGTTACAAAAAAAATATGAATTACGATTTAAAATTTTTGCTGAACACAAAACTTATTATAACAGCCAAAAAGTTATTATACATAAACGGCTATCTATCTGTACCATTAGACTCTTTGACCGTTTAACTCCTTCTATCAAACATTTAAGTCAGATTACTTCGATTAATAAATAAACCAATCATCATCATCAGCCCGGAGACGTCCACTGCTGAACGAAGGCCTCCCCTTATACCGCCACACTTTAGGACACCCTGCCATTTGCATCCACCGGTTGCCCGTGACTTTTACAATGTCGTCGGTTCACCTTGTTAACACTGGTCAACACATATTAAAGATCCTTGTCTTCAGACACAGCGGGTTTTTAAACAAATAAACCAAATAAATGGGAACCAGATTAATGAGAAATAAAACAATAACAGATACGAATATAAAAAATATTGCAATTATTATAAATTAATAATTGCAATATACATGCCTATTTTTTTTAGTGAGTAAAACATACCGACATCTGAGAACTCTAACGAAAGTTTCCGTCAACATCCATGCCAATAATGAACACGCGTAACTATCCTACACCATTTGTTTACGTCACAAACTCTTATCAAGCTTTACAAGGCTTTATGTCCAAAATAGCGCTGCAATATTTCAAAAGAGTTGCGAGTGAGACGTTGGTAACATTTTTGTATCATCCTTCGAATCTATTTCGCAACAAACTACAATTTTTGCAACAAAACAACATTCTACGACCTAATGATATTTGCACTATTTTATCGCATCAAATTTCAAAAACCATGTAGTGTTAGAGTGAGTCTATAAACCAGTTTTTGGATTGTATACTGTGGATAGGCTATAACGCATACCTAGTTAAATAAAAGGAAGTGAAAGCGATTATCTAAAAGTTTCACACAAACACATTAAAACAGAAGCATTGAATATTTATAAACATATTAATGTGCATTCTGTCATTTAATTATTTTAGTAAACTGTTTTAGGCTTCGTCCTCGTAGTCGTTTTGGCATTTTTTATTTGCTTATACAAAGTATTTTTTTTTTCACTTTGTCACTTCTCTTATGAAGATGCCCCCCCCCCCCTCACATTTTATTATGATTGCCGCAATCTAAAAGTAGTAAACTGACCTAAATATATAAGAAAAAAACAACAATAATAATATTACTTACTATATTACTTAAAGTTTAAAAATGAAATACAGGGTGTTAGTTTGAACACCGTTATCCTTCTAGGATATCATTGTACTCATCATTATGAACAACTTTTACTATGGGGCCAACCCTGAAATCACAAAAAAAAAACAGCTGTTCCATACCAAAAGGTTAATCAAAAACAAAAAAATTATGTAATGTATTTATTTCGGGTTAAGGTACATAATTAAAAAGTCATCGATCTTGGACAAAATGACACAAAATGGACAATGGACAAATGGAACAGCTGTTTTTTTTTCGTGATATCAGGGTTGGCCCCATAGTAAAAGTTGTTCATAATGACGAGTAAAATGATATCCTAGAAGGATAACGGTGTTCAAACTAACACCCGGTATACTTATATTAAAATAATTATGTAGCTTCTGCTATTGCAAGAAGTAAAAGGACCAGGGGAGAAATGAGGAGGTAAAATAAATTATTAAGAAACATACAATTACCCACACTATACCACGTTCTTTCCGTAGCGCATAACCGACGATTGGGACTAGTGGTGTGTTGGGAAAAGCCATGTCCAGCAGTTGGAAAAGGAACTGTGGATGATGATGATAGATAAAATGTTCAATAAGCATAATATAGTAATAATGAAAACGACTAATTCCGCGCAGATAGTATAGTCTAGTATATAAAAGGGTCAACCAACTTTTCGCCGACAAGAAGTGCCACGCGTGAAAACGAAACTGAAAAAACTGTAAAAACTGTTATAAAACTGATCATCTTATTGAGCACACATGTATTTTTTATAAGATTTCACAGCTAAGATATTTTTTAAGCCTATCATATTATTTTAACTATCAATCAAGACGAAATATCATGTTTTACCCTATGACCTCCATAAGCCATGCTGATTTTGGGGTCATCCATGTTTGATAGCGTTGTATGCTAAGAAACGACTAAATAGCTATTATAATTGATTGTAGCGCGGCTGGTGCCGGCGTCTCTCTTACTTTCGCAAAAAACTTTATTAATGCCGACCGGCGCGGCGCGCGCGCACGGACGACCTATGACTCGGGCTCTACGGGTTTAAATGTTTTTATGGTCTACGACACGATTTGGGAGGGTCATGAGAGATGATTATTTTTTAAGAAACGTACAATTAAATTCAGTATTATCAGCTAATAAATGTCATGTTATGTTTCATTACAAATGGCTGGATACATGATCATATAATTTTGGAGTATTATGTTATTTTTAGTACCTCCTCCTTTGTACTACTTCCAAGGCGCTTTTATTTCACGTTTTTTATTCGCACAGCGAGGATGTAGAACTCTCCGAGTCTGTGTTTTTCGAAAAGTGTAATATGGGTCTCTTCAATCATAGAGTAAACAGAATCCTTCTATATAAACGAGCTCCATCCTAGACCGTGTTTTTATCATGTCTAGTTACTGAAAAATAAATTATACCATAGATTGATTTTATCATTATCGTATCCAAATATCGTATCGTAAGCACTAAAATTATCAAAACAGGCCTAAAACTTTTATTGATTAAATTAAATATTTGTGTAACGATATTCCGTTTGTTAATGTAATGTGCTTGTCAGGGTGACCTGCTCTACCATTTGTCTGACATATTACCCTACGAATAGATTTGTCTTGTACAGTATTCGGCAGTTATGTGGTGAGAGATTGAGTTGTGCGGTTAGAGAAAGTTTTCATATCGGTACTGTATTAATGTCGATAATTTATTTGTTTTGGAAGTAAATATGGATACTATCAGATATTTCAATGGAGATATATTAAAAATTATAACTAGGGATTATGAAATCACTTAGCTTTGATGATGTTAACGTAATAATAAATAGCAATATGATATACTTAAATGAATAGAAAGCTACGTTGTATTTCCGCTTCAGTATAGATTAAGTACAACAAGGAATAAGGGGTTCCTTTACTTTCCATCACGTCCCACTAACTATGAAATTAATTAGACTTATTTCCATCTTTACCTATTTTTACCTTATAAAATGTACTCAAAAAATTTACCATAATAAACGTAATTTTTTAGAGATTCTAGAGTAAATAAGTAAGTAAGTAAGCTCTTACTTTTTTACTCTAGAGTTAAATTGCACAAAACTAATTTATTTTTGTCGTGTGCAAAAATACACCTTAACGCTTTCCGCAAATGTGTCACACAGCAACGCCTACGCTATCCCATTCTGAACCCTCTATTATCTAATATCCCCTAGTACCGAAACACCTGTCCAGCGTCCGGTAACCCCGCCGTAAGTCCTTCACATTTAGCGAACACGCGACGAAAAACGCGAGAGAGACAAAAACGCAGCGGCACCGCGCCGTGACGGAGCGGCGTTTTTGCGACCTAGTGCGGCGACCGAGTCATTCGGCCGAAGTTGATAAATTATATTATCTAAAGAACAAGATACTGCAACTACGCACTTACTTCTGACTAGAATAATGGTGTTTAATTTATTATTTACTCTTTATTGTAGTATTTGTACGCTACTTGCCAAACAAAGAAGTAGATAACTCCATTACAACTTACAAGAGAGCAAAATAATGCTAATTATAGCTCATAGTTCTTGAACAGCAAGTAGACAAAACAGGTATTTGAATTAATTAATAAACTCTTTATTTGTTCACACCAGATAAAATATTAGGGAAAACACAATATACCTACGGGACAAAGCTGTTTAAAGACTAGGCTGTAAACCGATGGCCGCGTAGTTTAAAAAAATGTCTCCTTGGCAACCTTAAATTACTATAATTAATAGAATTTAAAGATTTGTCAAGAGGTGCAGAAAATTATGTGCCAAAATCAATTGCTACTTAGTAATCCGACTTTTTTATTTGTTTACTGAACGTACTTGCTTCAGTTTTCCGGCTAAAATAGTTTCCGGCTAGTACGTCCCATCACTAGTAGTGTGAACCATACGACACTAGCGTTCGTGAGTGTATCGTAACGCTTCACAACACTCGCTGGAAAAACTTTAGGCAACGCGACGGTTGGGCGGCGACTGTACTGCCTATATGGCGAGGCGCTGTTGGCAGCTACCAGTTCTACAAATAACTAACTAGCTCGATGAAACGGTTTCAAAGTACGATTACCTTTGTTACTCGAGAGAAGAAATAGACGTTCGAATGGTTTGACCGCTAACAAGCGCGCTGGTGAACATACCTGGCCACAAACGAAAAAAAGTGTGGCAGCATTGCCAGTGGCAGCATTGCCACGTTGAATGGTAATACTTATACATCGGGTCTTATTGCTGGGGCCAAATTAAACGTTTCGATCACGCGTCACGTCAACCAGACTCAGATACATTTATTTTACACTAGAGGTCGTCCGCGATTTTGTCCGCGTACGGAAGAAATTCGGCCCGCTCCCAAAAGTTCACCACTTTTTACTTAAAACACTGTTAAGCAATTATTAAACTTCAATGAAATTGAAAAACAATGTTGTTTACTTTGTTTTTGTTAAATGAAATTAAGTAAGGCTATCAAATAACTTGGTTGTAATTACATTTGAAAAAAGAAAGTAATAACTCTAGCTCTACTTGATTTTAAAGCTCACATCGTCGACCTCTAATCGCGGCGTCAATTAGTCCTGCTCCATGGGACGTCTTAATATCACATAGTTAACGGGGCCGAGAAAAAACATAGGCTTGGTAACAGTTTCTAGAACAAATAAAAAACGTTTAAAATTGTAGAGCTGCTTACGACGAAGAGAAATATTTTCTGACATTAAAATAGCATAGAAGCTATTTTATGTTCAGAAACCGTATCTGCTTTTACTTTTTTGTTGTAGCTCAGTAATTTTTGCTTTCCGAATTGTTTCTAATCTCGGTTCTTAGGAGTAAGAACGGTTGAATTCCACCTTTTTGTGATACGATATTATATCTACCCGAGCTTCTAACTTCATTTTTTCTTCCTCGTTTACAGAGAACTAGAATTTCAGCTTCTGTGATAGTAGACTGAATGGACATATCCTAAAAGTACACCCAGAATAACCGGAGGACGGTCAGCAGCGTCCTCTCGGCTAATGGTGGTGAGCACTCTGCGATCCCCAAGCCGCATGCCAAGCGTGGGGATTATGGCAATCCTTCCCTAATAAGGGGGAGGCCTTCGTCGTCCAGCAGTGGACAGTGATATGATGTGATGTGTAACTGTTTATTCACTTCATGATTTCCTTGGTTTTTTTTGGTTAGTGTTTAAAGGCTTCTTTGCCGCACTTTTTTCAAACAAAGTAAATCTACTACTTGCCCTATCCATAGATTGACAAGTGGCAAGTATTCTCTGCCATTTCGTATCAAATTCAATTACTTACCCTATCAACTTCATATTGTGTTTTTTTTTATTGTTCAAGTTCACTACGGGAACTTACGTAAGTTAAAAAACGTGTGATATTTGGTTGGTTAACTCTATTCTGCTTACAATGAATGTATTAATAAAAAATATTATATAATTATGCTATCTGGTTCCCATAGTACTAGCTTTGCTTAATAGTTTGGGGCTAATGGCGCTGTGATGATGATGAAATGTCCACCAATATTTATTTATTTATTAATAATGTGTGGAACAGAAATTAAATACATAGCAAAGTAGAGTAATTTAGATTCTGATATGGTCAAACATGAATGAGGTAATGGTCTCATTCCGCGCAGCTGTATAGATGTTCGCACTGTGAACAAAGTAATGATTACAGTTGTAGCCGTAATTATCTTAATTAAGACGTGCCACGAGCCGGTTGTACCGAAATATCTTCCTTACAATTATTATTGTACCGGTTCTTGTTGCGGACATCATCGTAAGGTTAGTACTATTGCGGGTAAATTTTTATAAAGTGAGCCGATTTACTTAGAAGCTGACTATAAACACTTCTGGCTGGACTGATATTAAATGCAGCGTTTGTAAAGAGAAGATGGGAGGCGGTAAGATAAGCAAAGGAGTTGACGATTACAATTATTTCATAAGTTTCATAGTAGTCAGGTATTTAATGACGTACTTAATTAAATTTGAATAGTGTAACTTTGGTATTATGTTTTTATTTGATTAATTTGAACAAAGTTGTGAGAAATTTGATTGTATTTCTGTCCCTTCACTTTCATTTAGGTTTTCATAAGTGCAACGAAGGCATAAAACAGCCAGCATTTTCGTATTGGACAATGTGATAATGCAATTTGCCGTATTTATTTACTTTCTTAAAGTTTTATCGTTGTGGATCATAAATTGCTTAAATATATATTTAAAGACACTGGCAGCAGCGCAGATCCCAACCTACCAGCGATTAAGGTTGCAAGTGACAATGGAAAACCTCAGGAAAGAGAGAATATAAAGGTATTAACTGAAGCTTTCCATTAAAAGAGCTATGGGACAATCAACACAATATCACATCACAAATCCCAAACCCGTCAGTAAACGTGGTACAGGTGTCACACACACATAACAGTTCGTTGTCCGTGGCGAGCTGGACAAGTCCTTCCCCTGGTCACGCAGCGAACGTCGATCATCGGTGTGAACGACCCGACACAATCGATGACGTCAATTATTGTTCCTATATGGAGGACAAAGGCGTCGGGAGCTGGGGTCAGGAGGAAAACGCGACCTTGAAATTTGTATTAAATTATCATCGTTTACTCATACTTTATGTTGACTCTACCACATTGACATCATAAGCTGATTACGATGATGATACTGACCATTACTTCTACTAATACTTCGTCATCTACGCCCGTATCTGAATATTCCAGTATTTTATGCAATGGAGTGACGGAAGGAGCGAGACGCTCGTCTGATGATAAGCCAACGCCTTCCCATAACAGTAGCAGTGCCAGATTTGTGAGCTTGCGAACAAAATCCTGCACCGCACTGCACTGTGCTCGTCAGTCTGAGATATTTATTATATGTCAAATCTCTTCGTGTTCAGTAATTTATCCGGTATTGCACTTCAAACCAGAACACGGTTAGCATCATCATCATCATCAGCAGCCCGGAGACGTCCACTGCTGAACGAAGGCCCCCCCCTTAGACCGCCACACTGTACGACAACCTGCCATATGCATCCACCGGTTGCCCGCGAACACGGTAACACGGTAATGCTTGCACATTACTGCTTGGCGTTTAAATAACTAGCAAAGGGTACTTCCCCAGGACTCTGCTTTTTTATGAATGACTGATGCTGTTGGCCTCAGATGGCCTCTACAGCGTCACCGGACTTTAGGCAAGCGCAAATGGCGCTCGGCCTAAGAGTCCTGCTAGTACAAATGTGGTATTCTAAACTTTGTTAGTACAGCCGGTGTCCCTCATAAGAATTGTGTTTGTCTTTGCCCTGGGTGGCTGCCAGCTCGTGACGCAGCTTAAACAATAGCTACTACTCACTGCAGGGGGGGTAACGACATCATCACTCGTCGTTATCGAGACGCTTTCTAACTGCTCTAGCACTTGCGACGTGCTACATGGAAACTAATCTACTTATAGGCTACAACTACCTTGGACAGGTAGTTCAGTTAAGTAGGTCCAATTTCGACAAAGATGTTGTAATAATTAGTAGACACTTTTCAATCCTAGGTTTTCGGATATACGAAAGGACGAACAAAATACGTCATGGGACGAACACTCGGGACGAATGTGGCATAAATCGAAAATCATTTTCGACCATTAATTGTATTTTATGATAATTTATTTATGAAACACAAAACAAATAACAATCGATTTCTTATTACATAAATGGAAAAAAAAACTGACTTGCAGCTAGGCGCCCTTAAAACGGCACAACATTTATCTAGTATATAAATTAAAAACTATCAATGGGATGGATTATTAAGACAAAACGAAGATAGATTGAAATGGAATATATCCTTTTCATCACACTTGCTCGTAAAGTGGATCTTATTGCATCGGTTTTAGGCTCATAATCCAAGCTATTACGCACGCGTGCTTTTTACTTTACATTACGGCACATGGTGCTATAATAGGTATAACCCGGTAAAGTCAAGTTTGTACGTGACTGCAATTAGACGTACGTATACAAAGCACTCTTAATATAGCCGGGTAATACTTACAGTTTTTTTGTAATACCCACAAAGAGTTCTTATGCCGCTGAAGTAAATGTCCACCTGCGCGCGCATTACTTATTTGGGCGCCATTTTCCGCAAATGTTTGTTGACGTTTTCGCTGTGTGGTTAATTATTATCAAAAAAAATTGTTCTTTCCTCGCAAGTGTGACGAAAACAGTCGTATGAAACTCTTGTGCTATGTTTCAATACACTCTCGGCTTCCTTATCGCGCTCGCCTACGGCTCGCGCGCATAATACCGCCTCTAGTGTAATGATCAACATAGCACACTTGTATCATAATGTACTATTATGGTTTTAAGTTAACTATGAAATTTAGGAACAAACACATTTAATTACATGGAAAAAGTGAAATGTAAATATTTAGTGAAATTAAAAATCCTTATAAATAATAATTCGTTTAATTAAGTTTATAATATATTTATTATTTACTAATACGAAAGAGTAATATATTTGCTATGTATACTTATATACATAACAAATATCTTTCATCTAACTAAGCAGATGTCAATGCAGTGCATCGGATAGCGGTTATCTTAACACCATCAACAAGTTACCGAAAGTTTCCGCGTGGTGCACTATCTGCTAAGCACCTCCAACTTTCGATACAATCAGCCGCTATTAAACCACCATTAATATTTATGAGCAGTTTAAAACACTTCACACTTTTCCTGAGACAACAATCTCTTGAAACTGAGCAGTTTAATTATAATACAACAATATGCTAAGTGTCTTCGTGAAAATTAAATAAGCGCGTTTATTGTTTGTGATATCTTCTTCGATAGACATAGAATATAAATGAACAGAAGCATAACATCATGATAAAAATCACAGAAAAGCGATGGCCCGACTCTTAGGTAAACATAGTGTCGCATTCATAACGCAATTGTTTAGCAAGTTTACCAAAAACGATTTTTAGAATAGAAACAAAACAAAAACTAATCTGTAAGTCTTGATGCATATTTAATTACGAAAACTGACGTGTTTTGACATAGTTTTGTTTTATTTATACGAGAACTTGATTCGCAAGCCACTTGGCAAGCGTGGGGATTATGGCAACCCCACCCTATCAAGGGGAAGGCTTCGTCCAGCAGTGGACGTCTTCTAGCTGATGAGTGAGTGATTCCCATATAAGTAATACAAAAAAAACTAGATGCATACTTTCCCAGAATAGAACTCACTGCTTCTTTTTTGATAACTATAAAAGCTAGTCATTTAAAGCCCTCAGTTTTTTTAAACTCCATCCTCGACCACACCGTCGTTTACCGTGGCGAGCGTTGGTGATTGGTGGCCAAACTTTTATCTATATATATTACTAATGTTGTAATACATGTTAAAGTTAAGAAAGCTAGGTATACACCTATTTATTAGTAAATCTTATATCCTATTATCACTCGTGGAGGATCTATCTCTTTATCACCAACCGATTAACAAATCAATATTTTTATTTGCATATATAGCTTAACCCTTAGGGGGAGGCCTTCGTCCAGCAGTGGACGTTTTATGGCTGACGACGATAACTTAACCCATTATCACATTTAACATAGGGTGTGATGGTGGTCAGTATATCTTATTATCACCCGTGGAGGATCTATCTCATTATCACCAACCGATTAATGAATCAATATTTTTATTTTCATATATAGCTTAACCCTTAGGGGGAGGCCTTCGTCCAGCAGTGGACGTTTTATGGCTGACGACGATAACTTAACCCATTATCACACTTAACATAGGGTGTGATGGTGGTTAAATACAAGCCTATGGTGACAAAAAAAATTGCAAGTGGCACATTACATTAAGAGATTTGATATCTCAGATCTCAGAATGACGAGCGCAATACAGTGCTGCGCAGCATTTTTTTTCGCAATTTCACAATTCTGGCACTGCTACTGTAGTGGGCAAGCGTGATTCTTACCACCAGGCGAACGTCTCGCTCGCCTCGTCCCTCCGTTGCATAAAAAAATATTACATGTGCGACTTTTTGTTCTGGAAATCAATTGTACCTCCTGCACGCGGGGCGCAGCTAGAAAGCAGTGCAACTATTAAAAACGTGTCCTTCTCTTTTACCTGCCCTGTGGCCGAGTCCGCGACCCCGTTGCTTGGCTCGGTCTGCACGCCCGCTGCTCACCGCCCGCCACTTACCGTCAAAACGTTCTCTTTTCGGCAGTAACGGTCATCTATCGCTTTACAGTTTTAATTATAGACTCGAGAGATTATAACAAACGATAGCCGGCGTGGTCGGTGGTCACTGCTCTGGTATGTTGCTGACTTTGTTTGATGAGCTCCGTGAGATATGTTTCTTGTACTTATGTCTACCTAGAGTATGAGAGATGCCTCGGAAGAAAGGACAAGGACAGTATCACACTAATAATATGTGCGTGTGTGTGCGTGTGTGTGTTTTTGTTTTGTTACCTCCTCACGCCAGAACGGCATAACAGATTTGGATGAAACTCGTCATCAAAAACGAGATTTTTAATCAGGACGTGAGTGTAACCGCGAGGCGTAGCTGGAAAAAATCGTGTCAGAATAATTTATTTTACTAAATTGTAATACATTTTTTGATATTATTTATTTATTTTTATTAAGTAATTGTTTAAAAATTAACACATAATAAGAATACAGATTCACAACAAGTATAAACAAATCACTTTCAATAAACCAGAAGTAAACAAAATATGACTAATATGTTGTTTTAGGGGTTCCGTAATTAATTTTTATGTAGAATGTCCCATCCTAGACCGCACCAGTGCTTAGCATCAATTCTGTTTTTTTTTCAACATGCGATAAGTGCAATTTAACAGACATGTAAAACCAATTAAGTTATTATTTTAACTACTTAAAAAACACACATATACATCATCAGCCGAACACGTCCACTGCAGGACGAAGCCTTCCCTCTTAAAAGAGAGGGGTTGCCATAATCCCTACGCGTGGCGGGCGTAACTAAACATAAAGCGATAATCATCATTCCACATAACAACTGCCCTGCACAATACAAAGCTACTTACAATGTTATCTAGTATAATAAGTGATATAGTAGCTGACGCCATGATCTAGCGGTAAAAATAGGAAGACATACATAAAACTTTTACAACTCGTATAAAGTAATTTACTGTTCAAGATAGTAATCATATTACTCGCTAATTCTCTAACAGTTATATCAAATAAACAAAACAGTAGTTGTTATATGTATAGGTAGTAGTACTACTGCACACCATTCTCTTAAATTTAGATTGAGCAAAATCAATCAAGAACTTGTCAAGATATACGAGAGGTCGTGAGCTCTTAGTTCGCAAGGTCTACTGTTCACATAACTTCTAGTACTCTCATAATTGTCATAAATGCAACCAATAACTTAAAAAAAAATGTCGACGTCAAATTAATATGGCTAATATTAATACTAATTAATATTAAAAAAAAAAACTAAATCGATCCACAACTGACGGAGAAAACGGTGAACATAGATAAACATACATACCGTCGAACATAGAACCTCCCCCTTTTTTGAAGTCGGTTATAATATCTGCTTTTCTTTAAACAAAATTAACTAATTAATTGAAACGGCTCAAGTTTCACTCGCGTCCAATATTTATAACACCCGAGTCGGACTCGTATAACTGAGGGCTGAGGGCTGAGGGCTGAGGGGTGTACTATCGCACAATATAAGGCTACGCAAATCGCGGTAGTATCAAACCGAAAGGAACTCATTACACTCATAACTGTGAAAAACTTACTCTTACTCTGCAATTACGAAAAAATCAGCTATTCCACAGAAAAATGAAATTCTTCGGCTGCCGTTCCATAGACAGATCTTTTTTTTAGTAGTTGTGTCCTTGAAAACATCCTGGGTATGTCCTAAAACTGCATCCAGAATCACCGGAGGATGGGCAGCAGCGTCCTCTCGGTTAACGGTGGTAACCATTCTGCGATCCCCTAGCCGCCTGCCAAGCGTGGGGATTATGGCAACACCTCCCTTTAAGGGAGAGGCCTTCGTCCAGCAGTGGACGACTTCCGGCTGTTGATGTGTGTGATGTGTGTCCTTGAAAAATGCAATTATACAGCTGTTCCACAAAAAATACAATTCTGCAGCTGTTCCATACAAAAATCCCACTTTTAAGCTGTTTTAATACAAAAAATTAAATTTCAGCTGTTCTACAGAAAAAGAAAAAATAGATATCCATAGAAAAATTCAATTTTTCAACTGTTCCATAGAAAAAAATAATTTCAAGGCAATATCGGTCAAGAGTTTGTCGAGACATCAAGTCATGAGGTCTTAGTTCGGGAGGTTTACTGTTAGCAGAACTACTTGTCAGATTAACCTTGTATTAGGGTACAGAGCTTCGATCAAAACGCGCCACGATACAAATCATAGAACAAAGTTGCTAACAACATCCACGGGACCTCCTCAATCTGTTGCATAATGCAATTAAATAGAATCGAACCTTGCAATAAGGCAACCCATTCACACCTACAACTCTTACATTACATCGCATTCAAACCATTGCTTGCTTCGTTCATAGACATGATATTAGCAACGAACAAGATAAGAAATGCATGCTAAGTTAATGTTAAGCGATTCGGTCGTTTTTCCTCGTGTCATTTATATTCATTATGTAAGGCAAGTCGTAATTATCGTATTAAGCATTGGTAGATACCTGGCGTTACTTAGTTGTTTACTTTTTGTTGTATTTACATATAAATGCAACTGTTTTTTGTACCTCTATGGCACGTGGCTCTATATGAATAATTTCTTGAGTTTTAAATTAAAACATTATGATATTTTGAATGTAAATTATTCTGACAGTAACGAATCAATCTCGGAGTGATTTAAATTTTAGTTTTAAACATAGGAACATCAAGTATTCGCAAATGACTAGCGGACTAGTGCTATGCTATTTAGCTAGACTGCTAGACACAGATGAAAGACATATTTATACCTTTTTTTGGTTGGGGCTGACCGTGATGATGATGATTGTTTTTTTTTTCGTGGCACGCTTTTCGTCAAAAGCGAGTTGCACGCATAGATTTTCCTTTAGTTAAAAGGGCAGAAAAATTATAAAAACAAATATTGTGTCATTTAGAATGCCATGACTAGTTTTAAGAGTTATTGATTAATTTAAGTTTGCAATACAAGAATCACTCTATGTATTTCCTAGTTCATGAGCTTAAAGGACAACTACATTTGAAATACAGTAGGTACAAAGTAAACACATGCTAATACTAATAAATATCGCCGATTAAACTTCACGGAGACAGGCGCCATACTTCATAGTGAAGTCTCAATGATAACTGCTCCCCGCCTCTACCTGCGACTCTACATTCCGTTACTACGCAACTCGCTGCACGTACTGTTCTATAATCTTAGGATCAAACTATATGAATAAACCTGTTGTCGATTTATATCTAATGGCTTGGGACTTGATGACGCTTTGAGTTTTAAAAATACGAAATAAAGAAACATCTATTTTTAAATATATTTTTCTTCATACTATCACCCCAATAATAACACATATTAATGACTGTAAATGGTGGAAAACGATGGTGAGCGTTCTCCGATCCTCAAGCCGCCTGCCAAGCGTGGGGATTATGGCAATACCCCCCTGGGTAAGGGGGTGGCCTTATTCTAGTAGGAAGAACGACCAACTAATAACCCCATCGCACCGAGGTCAGTATATATTTTGGAACCCGCAATCTACAACCATATACCAGCTTCCATTTGGGATGCTCCTTCCACCGGGTGCTACAAGAGAATTTGTTTACGTCTTTGAAGTTTATTTTAAAATAAGAAATTATTAACGTATTATTATAATTATTATTTCATTTTAGTAAGTGTTTTTTTTTTGACATACTTAATTAAATTAGACTTGTAACTTTGATGTTATCAATAAACTATTTGTATTTGCAGTGGGCATCTTCTGGTTGATGATGAATGACTGTAAAAAATGTAATGATACAGCACTTCTAAGGTAGGGTAGTTGGACGGACAGAGTCGACACCCTTGGATACGATACTGGCTATGATTATTCTTATAGTCGAGCGCAACTTTATTTTACATGCTACAAAGTGTTTTTATTGTTTCATTGCTTCAAGACTTCTTTGTTGATTGGTTTTATTTAGAGAGCTAGAGAAATTGCTACGAGCGCCTACGAGTGTGCTACGAAAATGGAAGTACGATCATCCCTGGATTAGACATCAACGGGATCTTCTTAATATTCCTACGGAACTATTTTGCTTTTAGATATCAGTTAATAAATGCTGTTAATATACTGTGGCATATAGATTTCTGCTTATCCTTATTACTCGGTAGTGGATAAAAATATATCATATTAAAAATAGTAAAAAAAGTATTAAAAAATTGTTAAATTAGTAGGTATTTATATATTTTTTCAACTATCTGGTTTCCATAATCTGCTTTGCTTAGTTTGAGGCTAGATGGCGCGGTGTGAAAAATGACCACCGATATTTATTTTATTTATTTATTTTAATACTGAGCACAAGAAGGAATAAGGAATCATAATATTCATCTCCCACTATGTACATTGTACATTATCGGCCGGAAGACGTCCACTGCTGGACGAAGGCTTCCCTTCTTTTAGTAGGAAGGGGTGCCATAATCCCCACGCTTGGCGGGCGGCTTGGGGATCACAGATTGCTTACCACCGTTAACCGAGAGGACGCTGCTGCCCGTCCTCCTGTGGTTCTGTATGCAGTTTTAGGACATACCCAAGTCCACTATGTCTCCCACTATCGCAACGAGGCGAAGGTCGGGCTGAGTGGCATGCCCTATCATCAACTGATTATGACAATGATGATAAAATAGTAAAACCTGCGCAAGTGGAAGGTACTAAACCTTGTGTAACCAGTGCCGTCAACATTTCACATTCAACATTACAGCCTACCACGATTTCCTGACGTCATGTGGTTTATAGCTTGTCACTTCATTGCAATTAATATTATAAATTATTGGTATTGCCAGTGTATTGGTAAATAATGGACGGATAATGGGGATTAGAATAATTATTGTCAGTGTTACCACAGGTGATTTACACGTTTTCTAATGTCAGAAATCGTGTGGTGGTCTTTTATTTATTATGATAAAATCATTCCTTTATTTATTTTACTGCCTGGGCATAAACAGACATTAGTAGAAACCTAGACAATGACACCATTGGTAGACAAATTTATTTTAGAAGATAATTTTGTCTTCTTGGTTTTTTTGTGCAATGGAACGACGAGCCAATAAAAAAGATAGAGGTAAGCATTAGCCTGCCCATAACAGTAGCAGTGCCAGAATTGTGAACATGCGAACAAAATCCTGCAATGCACTATACGAGAAGATATTAGATGTCAAATCATACCCATAAATTTAATTTGCCATTTCAGTTGCCACGTAATTTTGGTGGGCCCAAACCTAAAAATAGCTGCAAAAAGTAGTTGTGTCATCTATCGAGTATATAATATTTTAAAGTTCTATTACCGATTATTTGATACTATTCGATACTATTTACCGTGATTATGTTGTGAAATGAGCTCCCGATATTTCGGCGCAGTTGCATGCACCATGTTCACGAGTAGACTGAAGAATGCGGGTGGTTGTCAAAAGAGTTCGAAAAAACATCAAGGGCATTAAGGGCTTTAGTAAACAACCGTGATAGTTGGGCTTTAGTAAACAACCGTGATAGTTTAAAACAGTGTTTTGTAAAATATTTTATCATTATTCAGAGAAGCTGTTATTGCACAATGTGAGAGCTGATAAGCCGCGGTGGCTTATCACCAGATCTGGTGCCACCTGGTGACCAGCATGACTGCTGGCGGCCGGCGCGCGGCGGACAGGCTGACATGTGACATAACATGACCATTTGTTTAATCCGCTTTGTCTAACGCGGTAGTATTAAACAGTGCTCTATCTATAGGACAACGATAATTTTAGTTTCAGTTAGTTACATTCTTTGTAGATTTTTGTTTATTCGGAATAGACTTGCGACCTTATTTCTTGAGAGTTATAGTCTAGAATTTTTCAAAATCAGACTGAATAAATATCTTCTAAGTCTGTCTGCTTCATCTTGTATCACTTTGTTTCTTACCAACAAGAAATGTGGTGGTAGAAACGTAAAAATATATGATTGTGATCTCGCCTAACTATAGGGATCCATGATTTGAAGTCAGATATTTTTTTATCTGGAACATAAATCAGATTTTAACAAGTGTGTTGAACTAGTCAAAATACTTCTTTTTTTTTGGTGCATTGCTAAATGTAGTATAAAAAAAAAAAGTACATAAAAAGTAGTGATTAGTTTATAGTTTTAATGGGTTAACATCTGATATTTATTTGTTTCAGAACCTTCTGTTTGCTGTTGTTTGTTAAAATGAATTACGAAGAAAATAAAGAATCCTTCAATACGATCGAAAAATCCATACTCACATACATGTTGTCGCGCGACCTTGCGTCTGATCGCAACGGCGACAGATCGCACGATAACACACGTCCGCGCGGCCCAGTTACTGCGGACCACGACCGGCGCAGGTGCGACCAGATCAACTGCCAAACTGGACCACAACAGGACTGGACTGGCAAACTGGACTAGACAGTATTGACAATACTGGAAAATAAACTGGTAATAATCCGCTTTATAAAAAAATACAACCGACTTCAACTTCGAATACCCGGATGATATCTTCATATTTTCTAGTAATTTTGATTTAAAATCCTAACTACTGGACCGATTTCGATAAAATTTATATGGGATCACCTGTGAAGTACCTAAAATAATTATCAAAATCAGTTCATAATTGGCAGAGTAATCGCGTAACATAACAAAAAAAAAAAAAAAACATACAGTCGAATTGAGAACCTCTTTTTATGGATCCGGTTGAAAATCAAGAACTGATGAGTCTCTTTGATACTACTTACACCAAGACTTGCACCTTGTTTGTGTCGCGAAGTTTATGCGGCTGTGATAGGTCATCATAGTCTTTTTAGAAGTGGTAGAACTCTACTGCAGAGTCCGTCTGGGAAAGTACCACACCTTTGCCAGTTATTCAACCAACAAGCAGTAGTGTGCAAGCATTATTGTGTTCTTGTTTGAAGGGCCATGTTACCAGAGAAATTACTGGATATGAAGAGATTTAACAGCTGATATCTCAGGGTGACGAGTGCAGTACAGTGCGGCGCACATTGTATAGTGTACAGGAGAGGCAGGCGTGACGCTTACCACCAGCCAAACAGCTTGCTAGTCTCCTCACTTGATAGTATTAAAAAAATGCCTATCATGAACCGATCGCACTCGCTGCACAGTCTGGCTACCTCGTTAGAGCACAGAACAAGTGTGACCTGCAACCCAGGCTATAGAGAACCAGTAGACAGTAGGTTGGTGCTGATAGAATCTCGGCGAACTATAGTCTGCTTATTGCAAAAGGAACAGGTTTGGTAGCTTTGAAGTGATCTTACACTACTCCGCGCTGAACGCGTCGCATTCATCTAAATCATAATCAACTACTGACTAGCCTGTAAGAGTCGTGGACTTTAGCAAAATAAAACATACTTTCGTAAGTAGTTTATGTATTATCAGCCAGAAGACGTCCACTACTGGACAAAGGCCTTTCCCTTAATAGGGAGGGGTTACCATAATCCCTAATATGCTATATGCCCCTATAATCGCAATGTATGTATTTTAGTGAATGCAATTAATTGTACGTTCGCTCTTAGCAAAGCGTTATACTTACTCGTATTTGAGTTTTGTTAGAGCTAAAACTTACAGTGTTTATGAATGTTTTAGAACCTGTCGAGGAACGAAGCGGTTTGATTCCACGTTCTTTGTGAGAACTGCGAAATAGACAGTCGTATGCGCTGCTCAAGTGTGTTTCCCGATAGTCACAGTCTGGGTGTTTTCAAGTCACGATTGAATCGGTTTCTTCTGTCGTTGTGCTCTACCGTAGACTGCATCTACGTTTACATCACGTTTCGTCACGTTCACGTTTTCAGACCAGTTGGCAGTCAAACGCAAGTCTATATACGCAGCCTTTCACTTCCTATCATATACAATTTATAGATTCTGGATATCTATCCATCAGAGCGAAAACCGAATATAGCCTACTTAATTTGAAATAGCTGACAAATTTATTTAATATTATTTTTTATGTTTTATATGAAAGGAAAAGGGCGGCGATCTTGACGTCGAATAGTCGCTTGAGATAAACTTTATTTATTAAATTCGCAAATTTGTGTAACGTCCTCTAGTTCTGTGTCCCATAACTTTTAATATTTGAGATACTATAATAATTCACAGATGGCTCCGAGCCGTGGTGTATCTCAGCGCATGTATAAATATGTTTTGTGATTTTCGACATTTTCGATTGGACAATGTCAGCATTGACGTATAAATATTTACACTTTTTTGATAATATATTTCATTGCGTATATGTCCGCTGCAAAATCGGCGTTGTCTCCTACTGATGACCAATTTCATACCCCCGTCGAAGACGCCAGAGCTCTGTCGCCTCCGCCGCCTCTACAGGGTAGGCGTTGTAGGCGACAACTGCCCCTTCCTGAAGACCTTGATCCTGGATGCCTTAGAACATCACCAGAAGCCCCAGTTTTCTCTTTATTTTCACAAAGGGATACGGCTGTTCAGTCTGACAGTCAAAATTCAAAAAACAATGCCAATGTGTCGTCGGAAAATCTTGTAAAGTGCTCACAGTCTCGTTTTTTTAAAGGTATTCGTGGACTCAAAATTCATATAAGTAAATCCCACCGTTTGGCTCAAAATTGTCCAAATGAAGTACGTAACAATATTCAAAATAATAACTTTCAACATTTTGGGGAACTATTAGGCAATTTAAAAACCAATCTACCAATATTAAAAAGAATTCCGCGTGGTGCACGTATCAGCGTCGCCCAATGTTTGATAAATGATATTAAAAGAGTAATTTCTTGTAATTCTCTTCAAGCCTGGAAGCACTTGATGACTTTTCCATATAGAATACTTCATGTTTCGAAAAACCTTTCTGATCAAAATTCTCTTACTTACAAAATTAAACAAAACTGTAAACAACATTCAAACTCTTGTCCTGATTTCTCTTTTCCTGCTCGCAATGAAGATCGGAATGCTTCTCCTTCCACATCCTACCATCTAGTAGAGAATAAGCTGAGTGAAGGAGATATCAGAGGTGCGGCTAGAATTTTATTTTCTAACGACACATTAGCACCAAACACACCAGGCACTTTGTTGGCACTGAAGGACAAGCATCCACCATCAGCAGCAGAACCTCTTCCTTTACCTGCTAGTGTCTCTGAGGAGGACGTACTTACCGCAACTATAGACGACGTATTGCTTGCGGTAGCATCCTTCCCTAGTGGCTCAGCTGGAGGACTCGACTCGCTTACGCCGCAACACTTAAAAGACCTAAGTAGTGCAACTTGCGGCGAAGTCGGGGACTCTTTACTCAAAGAGATCACTTTACTAGTTAATTTAATGCTAGCAGGTAAAGTGAATGATGAAATAGTTGACATATTATACGGAGCAAATTTATGTGCCCTTTTAAAAAAAGACGGCGGAATACGGCCAATTGCTGTTGGCACAGTGTACCGTCGCCTTACAGCTAAAATTTGTACCAAATATATAAAAGAAACCCTCTGCGAGGAGTTTCAACCCTTGCAGTTAGGTTTTGGTTCACGTGGTGGCTGTGAGGCGGCGGTACATGCCCTAAGGACGTTTTTAAACCACCAAGGAGGTGAAGTGCTGCTGAAGGTGGACGTCCAAAATGCTTTCAACTCTGTCGATAGAAACACACTTTTGGCTCAAGTAAAAGATAAAATTCCCTTTATATTTAATTTTATTTGGCAATGTTATGGTAACCCTTCAAAATTATTATACAAAAATAACGTGTTATCCTCAGAAGTGGGATGCCAACAAGGTGATCCGCTTGGACCAGCTATTTTTAGTCTAGCGATTCACCCTATCATCAAAAAATTAGAATCAAAATTTAACGTATGGTACCTAGACGATGGGACCCTTGGAGGCGATGTAAACACTGTTTTTAAAGACCTTCAAAATTTAATCAAAGATTTTAGTGACATTGGCCTCGTTCTTAATTTTTCAAAATGCGAACTTTTTATTCCAAATTATTCTACAACCCCGAAACAAGACATAATAACACTATTTGGAAAAATTGCTCCTAATATAAAAGTTTTAGAAAATCGGTCACTTCGCCTGTTAGGGTCTCCCATCCTAGATGAGTCAATTCAAGATTATGTTGACGATAAAATTCAAAATTTCGTTTCAGTTTCCGACCGCCTTCAAAAATTAAATTCTCACATGGCCTATTTTTTAATACGATATTGTCTTTTTGTTCCAAAATTTATGTATTCCCTTAGATGCTGTCAGCTTTGGAATCATCCTGCAGTTTTACAACAGCTTGACAGCATTCAGCGGGATACACTCACCACCATTCTCAACACACCCTTTGACGATCGAACTTGGCGGCAGGCCTCACTGCCAGTAAGGTTTGGAGGTCTCGGTATTCGCAAAATTTCTAGTGTATCATTGCCAGCTTTCCTATCATCGGTTTTCAGTTCAACACATTTGGTAAACACAATTTTATCGCCATCACTACAAAATTTTGAAATAAGTTTCTTGTCTGAAGCTATGGAAAGTTGGAAATTAGCTTGTCCAAAACAAACCCTGCCCAAGGCCCCTACTTCTCAGAGGCAGTGGGACGAGCCACTCTGTGAGTTAGAATGTAAAAGTTTGATAGATTCATCATCTTCTTCCACAGAGCGTGCTCGCCTACTTGCGGTCACTCGTTGGAAGTCGGGGCTTTGGTTGCATGCGTTACCGTCTAAAAATGTTGGCAATCTTTTGGATAATCAGACCTTTCGTATAGCTGTATCCCTTCGAATAGGTGCCCCGTGCCAGGTCCCTCACCGCTGCTCTTGCAGTGATATAGCGGATAGGTTCGGCCACCACGCACTTTCTTGTGTAAAAAGTGCAGGGCGCATTTCGCGGCACGCCAGCTTGAATGATATCATCCGTCGGGCCTTTGTCAGTGCTGGCATCACCTCGATTTTAGAACCCAACGGTCTGATGCGGGATGACGGCAAGAGACCCGACGGAATGACCCTTATCCCATGGAAGATGGGACGGCCTTTGGTTTGGGACGCTACATGTGTCGACACACTAGCGCCGTCCCATCTTCCTAGGACAAATGATCACGCTGGCGCTGCCGCCTCTAATGCTGAAAACCTCAAACGGCACAAATATGGGTATTTAGACAGATTGTACATGTTTGTGCCGTTTGGGGTAGAGACTTTGGGACCTTGGGGGCCGGCCGCACATGTTTTATATAGGGACCTGGCGAAACGTTTAGTCGAGGTGTCAGGTGACCGGAATGCTGGCGTATATTTTGGTCAAAAACTTAGCATTGCCATCCAACGTGGCAATGCCGCCAGCATTCTGGCCACCTTTCCATCATCTACGGGGCTTTTAGTTTAAATTTTAAGTTTTGTATTTTTATTATGTAGGGTTTGTTTTTACTAGGTAGGTTTTATTTAGTTGTTAGTTAGTTATAATTTAATATTAGTGTATAATTGTATTTTATTTGTAAATAAACTTATCAAAAGTATGCTTGAAATAAAAGTATTTATTATATTTAAAAATCACGTAGCCAACCAGAAACTGTAAAATCAAAAATATTAATATGAAATTTAGCTCGACAACTTTAATATTTTATGCCCCTTTTACAATATATTGTGCTCGAGCTACAATAGAGTCGTCCGTCATCATCCCCGGATTGACCTCGGCTTACATCAGCTCATCAATCTTGCTTTAAGGAAATTGACAGCGCAGCCACATCTATACCGCCCAATATTGTCATATTCGATAATAATTACCTCTATACGTTTATTTTGATACCTATTTCATTTAAAACATTTATTATACCTGTACAAAAAAATAGATAACTTCAAACCGACTGCAAAATTTCTGTTAGTTAAAATTGTTGTCTTCCAATCGCGAAAGACCTTCGAGCCCCGTGAATATGTTTCTTGTTGTGTTGCATCGGAGACCGCTTCTTCTTCGCTTACCATCAGACGACATGGCGATCAAACAAAACGACTTAAAAAAACACCAGATCTTTCAGCATACGGCAGACATGCTCCCCCAAATTTACTTATGACACGGTACGATCACTTCTCTTGTTTTTGTCTACGCTAGACTTTCGGAACGCAGTTCATTAAAGCAAGTTCCGTTCAAGCAATGGGGGTCCACTCTGCGATTTTTTCCCGCTAGGTGGCGCACCTTCGATACGGCCATAGACAACTTTCAATCTCATACATTTTGTTAGTTTTTGCAGAGAACATTTAAAATAACGGATTACCAGGGAGAATCTGTATATTAGTATCTTAGTTTGTACAACAATCCTTTGCCTTGCTAATTAAAGCTATGTCCAACATAAAATATAAACAACACATTTATTTGCCACATCCGGACCGCCGCGCTACTGGCGCCATCTGCGAATAGTTTGTGGAACTTAATTTGATTGCAAATATACCGCTTTATGAATTTCGGTTCTAAACTCAAATATACATTGTATACATTAGTAAGTAATACACACGCGTGTGGTGTCAGTGTGTAATGAAGGGTGTGAGGCTCATCAGCGCTGATCGATCATGTTTTGACAGGACTTCGGCCGCTCAGCGCTTTGTTGCAGGTTTAGGGCCTAGGGCGAGCGCCAGATGTGCCTCGATCTACGAGGGCTTGGATGTTCTGTTAGTTAACTAAGTATTTTATGAAAAAAAATATCATAGCTATTGGCTTGGATGTTCTGATAATAATAAAAAGGCCTCTTCTCAAAAAAATATTCTGTGGATTGTGGATTGCTGTAGCATTTACTTTACAAAACATTATGTTTATTGCCGGTGTCATCATTATTCAGATGAATTCTAGAATGTGCACCTGTATTACACATTATAAAATATAAATAATTATAGTTATTAGGCAAAGTAGTTTGTTAAATTAAAGCTGTGTTTGGCATTTACTCTGCCTACAATACGTATCAGCCATTAATGTAAAAAAACGTATAATTTCAACTATGTGGATAGTAACAAAATAACTAGTTAGACATCCAAAGCAAGTCTTGATATCTGATACTAAAATACGTCACTTCTTTGAACCAAATACTAAGATAAAAAATCTCTTACTAACTATCTCTAACTCTAGAGTAAAACTGCCTCATCCAAACATCCCGTCTCTAAGTATTGTAAGCAGGATAGATCCCCACAGCGGGCTAACATTGTCGTGCCGGCACAGAATACACGATAGTTTCATCAGGATGGATGGCGGCGGGATCACTGATAACGCGTTATTTAATTTGGAGGCGAAGACGCTTGAAAGGGTAGCCGGCCATCGTAGTGATGTATTGCTGTCTTTGAGTGGTCGGTTTTCTGATCAAATCATTAACTTGCTGTGAAAACTTTAAAAACTTTCCAATAAATTGGAAAGTCAGAGAAGACAAACATATTATCAATTCTTAAAATTTGCTCGGTGTTTTGATATCCCAAAAGTATACATACAAATCGAAATAAATAACACGATCAGGATTGTATAATGCATACAAGAGACTACTCATGTTTATGCCCGTTTGTGATTGCATAATATATATATATAAATATAACTACATATTTATATATATACAACTTTATAGTGGAAATCACTTGAACATTCTGGTACAGTAAATACCAATATTATTTAAGATGCCTATAAGGCATCAAAAAGAAATTCCTCATTAGTAAAATTGCTACAAAAACAAACTAAAACTTCTAAGTAAACGAAAGTCAAGCAAAATAATTGTTTCATTAGGAAGCAGTTGTTACACCGGCTCTGTACTCCGCGCGACATGTGCCTTAAATAACTTTGTTAAAGAATATCATCACGCGATTTAGTCGTTTCCATTAAATGCTGACATTTCACCTTTACTGCTACATATTGTATTGAATTTATGACTTCGTTTACCTCTTTATGGGCTTACTTTAGGTATGAGAACATTACATTTATTGTGTACTTAGTATTTACTTTGTTGTTAGGTATAATAAAACTTACGTTTGTAATTCATAAAACTAGTGCATGGTAGCTTTAATCTATTTAATCGGAATGCCACAGAACACAAACAAATACATAGGCAACTTGCACTCGTTATTCTAGAGTAATAGATACTCATTCTAATTCCTTATTCAAGCATCCGCCCACCTAAGATTCGAACCTGGGATCTGTGGATCATAACGCAAAGGTTACCATTGAGCCGCGAAGGTTGTCATTATCACAATCATTTATATACTTACTATCTATACACAGACTAATTAAGAAATATTGAATCAACAAACTTCTGTTTTATCGAGTGGCTTCACTTGATTCCCTAACCATCTACGATTTCAATTTATTAAGTAGGTAGGTAGCCTTAGGTAAACATGCGACGACTTTGTGAAATATGAGTTCAATAAAACATTTTTGAGTGTGCAAAATTGTTTCTAAATGTCCTTGGCCCGCGTGTCCCAGAACCAGTCATAATTGCAACCAATCAAGCTAATTCCAGCTTTAACTGCTTCAAGATTGGCTAGTTAAACAAACAGTCGACCGACGCGGTCAGGGGTCACCGCGGGAACCGTAATTGTGCTATAAAATCTATAATTGGTTCGAGAAAGTTAAAGATGTTTTTTAGGCAGATGCTGTGGAAGTTCTTAGTTTCTCTTATCATTTCTTGTGACGTCTTTGAAAGGAATGTGATAGAGATTATGGGTGGGGCCTTTGATCAATGAAGGGTTATCATTAAGTTTAAAGTTTTGCACATTGCAGTTAATAGCTAACTCAAAATTATCGAGAGCAACGTCTTTAAATTGAATTTGGTCTGTTTAAATAAAATAATGAAAAATATTTGCGAAAATTTTCTCAGTAAATACGTAATTACACTTAAGTTTCATGCTTTAAAATAAGAATGAAATAATTTAATTATTAATCTTAAAACAATGGCTTCCAAAGGCAACAAAAAATACAATAAAATAAAACTGTAACCTACATGTCTCACCTTCCTGCAGAATATAATAAAAAACAATACTAACTTCTATTTTGAACGTTTATCGCTCCTATCTTCACTGCGCGGTCGTCCTTGCTTACCTATGACGTATGTAGTTTACTGCTACCTTATTACATTCCGCATAAGGTCGAAAGTGAAGTAATAATGTGTGTTTAGAGGTCCAAGGTATTTCCTCAAAGAGCGCAACACAAAGGAAAATAGTTGATATGTGGCCGATATGCTTCGCTTCCGTGTTCACTCTTTGGTTTTTATAATGGTTGGTTATAATTAGGCTAACTTTTTACTAAAATATAATTGTAATAGTAATAATTAAAGAAGATATTCGTAGGCTCTTTTTGCAAAAATTAAAATTAGCAGGCTTCAATTTAATGGCCCGTGCGAGTATTAAGCAGTTACTTGAGTCTGGCGGTTTCACCATGAAGGATTCAATTTTATCGCATATCTGTGTTATTACTTCATTCATATTCTAGATTTATTTTTGTAGGCACACAATTAAATATACAGGATGTCCCAGAAGTCGACGATAAGCCGGAAAAGGGTGACAGGCATTAGTTATCAGCAAAATATAACATAATACGTCCCATGTTAATAAGTTTTTACTAAAATTCTAAATAAGTTGTTTTATACCACGACGCATTTACTACTTGTGTAATTAAACATACCGTTGACTAGCAAAGTTACGTTTAGTAACATCATTTAATCTGTAGTGAAATCCCTTCAAGCTGGTTTATTCCACCTAACGCATAGAAATAATAATTAAGCTTAGAACCCGAGTCGGCCCAAGCTAAGTGAAGCAACTTTAAGTAGGCCTTAAAAGGCTTAGTACGTTACTCGACCTGTTTTTGCCTTGATGATAATGCTTTCTTTTCTTCCTTCTGTTCAATTACCCAACATAAGGCGAAAACGTTTATTTATTTACAAAAAAAATCGAACGCTTATGAGCGTGTCAAAGAAAGACGTCATAATCACGCACACATTGATTGTTTTTCAGCTTCACCAGTGAACGGAATTTTGAATGAATCTATCACTCTTAGTGACTCTAAGACCTAGTGCATAGCACGCATTACGTATGTAAATTTACCAGATCACATGCCGTGTAGTTTCTGAGGGTAATATAATGTGATGGCGTTAGTTTTATCCAAAATGAAGTGGCATGTTTGCTAGAATATGACTAGTGCGTATATCCGTCACCATCTCAAGAACAATGCGGCGATTCGCAATTATCCAACCATCGCTGTGGCTGTTACACTACACTGGATACAGTACATAAAGTAGTGCTGTTGTTAAACATCAGTAAATAACAATAATCAGACATTAGTAGAAACCACAAAAAAAGTTAAGATCATTTTACATACACTTGTGAGGCCGTGGTTAAACTTTTTAATAATTACCTGTACATTCTAGGCCAAAACGTCATAAGCCTTTACTCTATAGGTCAGAGATAAGTCTATAGTGAAGAAAAAAATATTGCTAGTGATTTAATTTATTGATGATTGTACGCTATTTAGCCGCCAATTGTCACCAATCAACACTGCCGCTTACCATCTTACGGGCTTACCGGTGTGCGTCAGACGCTTACCCGTTACGCTTACACTGACGCCGTTAGTGTTTACAAAGGTCGAGCAAGTCGCTCTAGAAGAAATTTCATGTCCATTGTTATGAGGAGTAGAGTTTAAACAAGCAATCAAGATACTTTTTTCAACTTAATGTATAAAAAGAACCTCTCATAGGTAAGTGACGCTAATTAGTTTTACGCAACAAATTTTTGCATTGCGCAAAACTCAAATGACGTTGGTAAATGGTTGGTTTTTGTTTTTGAGCAAGTGTGTTATAAGTTTATATAGAATACAGTTGATAAAAAGTGGAACAGATTGTCTTCTCTATGTTGTCACATTTAAACAAGTCTCACTCAAGTACTGCATTGTACGGAGGCTGTTATACGGGTGCGTCCACGTGGGAATGCTAGACAATAGTTTAGATGTGGCGAGATATGGCGTCACGTGACGTGACGGCGGGTGTCGAACTATTCTACATCCAGGAAATCGTTGTTGAATACCTAAGTAATCATATTTATAAAAATATTTTGACGAATTAATTATTTGGAGAGTTACGAACAGAAGACATTTACCCTAGTAAATTATTGTAAAACTGAGTTGTTACTTTTCGGTTTGTGCTATCATACTATTTTTGTGAATAAGATGACAGATGAACAATACCTAGTAGCTTACCTAAAATTAACAGAACTAATAAAAAAATAATTGTGAACGTACAATGTGTAAGAAATTTATTACTTTAAAATCAGATTACAAAAGCAAAAATAAATAAGTGAAGGCCCGTTATCAGAATCTTAAGATCGGTAACGTATATGTGGTGTCCCAGGTATTATAGTAAGCATAATGATTGCTTACAGGCAACCTGACGTCTGTTTGCAACCTAGTACAAATAAAATAATTATGATCAAACTGATATCACACCACCAAGCAGTACGGGACATTTACGGCCTTACCTAAAATAATCTCGATTATCTTAGTCACTGCTTAAACTTCTCTGTCCTTTTCTAGCACGTGCAACATCACGTCAGAGAGAAGATGGCAGAGCATCTTAAGCAGTGACTAACGGTTGAAAAGTTTTTTTAGGTAAGGCCGTTAGTACTCATAAAACTGAAATCAACCGCGATAGCTTAAAATTATGTTTTATCAAAATGATTTTGCTGACCATACGTTCAAAACTAATCAGAACGTGAATCATGAAGTTAATCTTCAGTTTTCCTCAAATCAATTATCTTTTCTTCATAACTTCAATCAGCTGACTAAACATATCAATAAACCCTCCAACAAACGCGCCCTGATAAGCCACAGACTTCACGGTAACGGTACTCCAACTCCGCGGTTATCGGGTGATCTGTATGTCGCCTCCGGATCGACCACCTGACGTATGTGAAGTTTTAATTACCTCAATTATATAAGTGAATTTATGGCGTGGCGTTAAGGCGCATTGTTCCCCCTTCCCACGGTTTGGACACGTATCTTTCAAGATGCTTATCTAGATTTTGGTCTGAGGTCATGACCTTGCGTCGGGGCGTGACCTTTGTTTTCTCACCGTTTCAAATCTGACTTCCGAATCGGAGGTGTTAGTGATACTTCCCTGCGTGGTATTGTTTGTTGGTTTATTATATCTTTGGCATCAACAAAGCAACAATTCTATGCGTTTAATTTTCAATGTTGTAGAATTTATTTCAGTTTTAGACTAAAGTTATTGAACGAACAAGATATTCACCTTATAACTGGCAACAAAAACATGTCTATGTTTTTTTACGCGGTATTGTACTACCCTCGTTACACTGGAACATTGAAAATACATCTAAATCCTTTGTCATTGAAATATTTTTACTAACTCTTTACCAACATCGCCGTGCTACAGTGCTTAAATTTGTTGACAATTTTATTGTTAACCTTTGCGAACATGTCTCGTTGAGACAGTGCCTACTTTTTAGGACATCTAGCAAAAGAGAAAATTACTGAAAAAAATATTCGTTAATTTCCTTCTAGTTCCTGTCCGTACCATTGAGCTTTACAGACTTTACGTGTGGATTTTAAAAGTCGTTATAGGCTTAATGATCAGGAAAAATACCTTGAGGTAATCTTTTTAATCCGAAGGAGACATTCATACACGTGAATTCAACAACCGCAGTTCGGCAAGTGTGATAGAATATGGCTTAATCACTCTTCGTGTTTTAAGGTAGCAGGATGCCAAGCGACTTTTTTATGCTGAGTTAAAGAATGATACAACGAGTCTAAAACCACTGATCAGATCACCATTCAAATAATAGATAGAGCTCAAATCGCGTCACCTCTCATATCTCCTCCGCCGAGGTTTCATCTCGTCACAGCCGTATTTACAGAACATTGTCAAGCGAGATCCTCGGCGATACCAACGCGCATTGTCGACAATTCTACTCCGGGAATTATCGCATCGGCCCTAATCGGATCTTAACAACACCACCATCTTACTCATGCACCTAACAAGGCTTATTTCAAACTCTACCCTTTTAGATAGAAGGGTGAGTATAGCTGGTTAGTATGGCTGGTGATGTCATGTGTGACAGAAGGATTTGTCTGCGGTGTTTAGAAATAAACGAATCGTTGATTGTGTTATGTAAGTCGTCGGCTCAGGTTTCTGTTTGTCATGTTGGAGTTACCGACGATTGGCTGTTTAATTTGCGATGGTGATAAAGTTATTAAATGAGGACTTGAAAAAAACTTGTCTCTTGAGTTTATTTTATAATTTAAATAAGAACAATACTTAAAATAGTAAACAGGCTTAGCTAAATATGCTATGAGACGGTGGAATGGGTTTGACACTTTGAATGGATTTCAATTCTTAGAAATAGTTAATAGTCAGGCCTTGATTAAAAGACCCAATAAAAAAGTGACCTAAATTAAGCAAAACTATTTTTTTTTAATGTTTTTATTATGAAAACTGACGTGGTTTTGACACATTTTTGCTTTATTTATACGGGAATACTCACGTTCAAAAAGGTCACCGGATGTGATCGAAACTATAGTCGGAGTATCAGATTTAATTAAACGTGAGTATTTCCGTATAAATAAAACTTTTTTTAAAATTAGTTACTGCAAGTTTTAAATTCTGCCTACCACCATGCATCTGATACTGTAACTGCAACTTAATCACCGACTGTGTTTCTAAATTCAAATAAAAATTAAGTGAGATAATATTTCGAATTCGTCGACTCGCCATTTAATGAAGTACTTATTGATAAAATCGATTCGAATCGAAATTCAAAAGTAATATCGAATGCATCACATATCTAACTGGCCGCAAAGAAACGTTATGTTTTTGGTGGCATCACGTCGCGGCGGCGCGGGCGTCGCTCCTAATTCGGAGCATGGCTGCTATAGGATAATATCCCTGCAGTCTTTGTGAGGCACGTACGCGCATCCTTCCTTTTGTCGTTAGGACGTATCCTGGGGAACGGGCCCGGTACCGCGCGGGACGCTAGGATTGATCGCCACTGTTGATAACACCCTTTCATCTGGCTTGTTTCCAACGTGATAGTATAAAAAATTATGTTGCTTGTTTTGTTTCTCACAGCATCTCGTGGATTCACTCGCTATTCTACAAGGACGATCGACACACGATAACGATGTCGTCTGATGAGCTACTTCCAACTCGATTTATTATTTTATTTTAGCTGTTATAGTGTGACTAAGTAACAAACATAAACACATGTCATACTCTCTTACAAACGTTTTTGCAATTATAACATTGTGTGACTAGCTGCATCCCGCGGCTTTCCCACGTTTTATTATTGCCATGCCTTTACTATATACTACATATATATATATACTTTACTATATATATACTTTCATAGTTTTTACTAGGAATATCTATATCAGGCATGCCATCAAACACACACAACGAATTAATTAAAACTCACAAATTAATCTACTACTTCGAACACTGACGGAAAATACTAACTCTATAAATATGAGTAGGCAGGTACTTAGATTGCCACAAAGAACGTGCTACAATTAGCCTGAACACTACCTGCTTCCCCGGCGCCCCTTGCCGGACAGAGTAAACACATTACTCGACGCAAGGCTTTTCCTACATTTTATTATACCTCACCAACTGCGATAAAAACAAATGAACCATTATAAAACAGGTACTTTTAAATGGGGCCTTAAATTATTATAGATTTTGGCGTTTAAAATACAGCTGTAAGGATAATGATATAGAGAGAAACTTCGTTTAAGTGTTATTGAAAAATTTGGCAAATAAAACCAATCAAATTTTCCTTTAATAATATAAATAGATATTATTATGTACGTACACTTAGGATTATTGTGGTTACTGATTAATATGGTCTGTCCCTACAATTTTATAAAAAAATATAAAAATTTCGTTACATTACGTAAAAAAACTATTTAATATCTTCACCGCTAAGAATTCAAATTGGTTAAATATCAATATCAAATTGAGTTACGTAACATAAAGATCAATTCACACAATAACTTTCTCTAAAATAAAAACAAGTGACACTTTTTTCATTATTAATTATTATTAATAATGCTATTTAATAATCTAATATTATGCTAGACATTAAAATGGAACGTTGAGTAAGTAAAACAGTCAGACTCACCTAAAATCCAACTTTGTACATAATTGTTATTGCAAGCTAATACTATATTTCTCTATTTATAAAAAAGCTATTTGTTTAAAATACTTTACCTGGTATACAAATCTAAACGTTACATGTAGTTGCAGAGGCAGAGGAGGAAATTATTTAGAGCTGTCACACTTGTGACAAAACGTCGTTACCACAGATCAAGATAAACATTCAACGTTGAATTAAATATTAAGATTTAATGCTCGTTGCTTTGTGGTGTTATGTTTTATTGTGTGGATAGAGAATTGACCCGCTGTACGATGAATTTATGAATTGAAAATGTTATATGAATCTTACTTAGATACACGTCAGACTCTATCTTCGTCTATATCATTTTAACTAAACATTGTTAGTGGTAGGACTCTACTACAGATTCCGCCTGGGGAATACCGCACCTTTGCCAGATATTCAACCGCCAAGCAGTAGTGTGCAAGCATTACTGTGTTCCGGTTTGAAGGGCAATGTATGGTGAATATGGTGAGTATGGAGAGATTTAACATCTAATATTTCAGGGTGACGAGCGCAGTGCAGTGCGGCGCAGGATTGTGTTCGCAAGTTCACAATTCTGGCACTGTTTCTACTGAAGAGCAGGAATCTACAACTTTTCTAGGGTTTGAGATAGACCGAGCATTGAAGTGGGACCACCACATAGACAAAGTCTGTGGGAGACTTGGGAGCGCATGCTTCGCACTGAGTCGGGTGGCGAGGGTTGTGCCAAGCGAGGTAGCTCGATCGTGCTATTTCGCGACGGTGCACTCTCAGCTGCAGTACGGTGCCGAGTTATGGGCCAGGGCTGCGGAATGGGAGCGTGCGTTCCTCATGCAGAAACGTGCAGTGCGTTGCATTGCACGGGTACCCTGGGACACCCCAGCCCGCCCCTATTTCAAGAAACTTGGAATCCTGACGCTACCTGCCATTTTGATTTATCAGGTGGCAGTGTACGCCAGGATAAATTTAGAGACATATGTAGAGCGCGGGTCTGGGCACGGCTGCGCTACCCGCGGCAGGCACAAGTTGTTGGCTGTTCCACGTACTTTGGAGAAGTCCTCTAAGTTGACGCATATCATGGGCCCGACTGTTTACAATCACTTGCCGGTAGATATCACTGAAGCAGTGAGTCTGCACTTGTTTAAAGTGAAATTAAAAAAATGGCTTGTCGAGCAATCTTTCTATAAATTTTGTGAGTTTTACAAATGTGACATTTAATTTATTGTATTGCGGCTTTTTGACATGTTATTTATTTATTTTTTTGTTCTGAATGTATTACGTAAATTGAATGTAAATTACTTATTATCTATTTTTATTGACGTTAATTTATTAATTAATTTAATATTATGATAAGATAATTAATACTATTATACAATTTTTACACACATTGTAAGAAAATTAATACAAACAATATTATATGACTTGTAAAATGATACTTTACCAATAAATATGAATATGAATATGAATATGAATACTGTTAGTGGCAGGCGTGACGCTTAACGTCTTGCTTGTCTGGTCACTTGAACGTATAAAAAAAATACATTACGTAAGCTCTGGTCAAACACTTAGCCCGTCCATAAAAATAATCGTGTCTGTATAATTGTATTGATCATTAAATCAAATAATGCCTGCCCACAGAACATGTGTTCTCTCGCTTCAACAACAGAAAAGAACATCTAAGACTTTAATTCCCAACCATTTAATTCGAGAGTCACAACTAAACTACAAATTAACAAACAAAAAAGCGATCATCGATAGAGTAATTGCGAACAGAAGTCAGCGGATCGCGCGTCGAGTTCGCGCCTGCTAACGACTCGTATCGGCGATCTATTCAAATCGCTCTTATAAATATTAATACGACCCATCGAGCCTGATTACGTATTCACGAATTTGTTTAATGGAAACACTCGATTGTTGTCTTGTTTTTATTGTGAGTGATTTGGTTGCAGGCTGCCACAGTGTCGGGAGTAGGGAACTCTTCTTACCGGGTGTCGAAATCTCTTGGCAATAGAAATATACATTTCTTCACATTTAACGTTTTCCGCAAGGACTGCCTAGGGTTGGCTAGCCAGACAATATGAACATAATGAACATACGTAACGAATTCGTGTCTTTGTTGCTAGCCTGTGGAGTCCCACTGCTGGGAAAAGGCCTTCCGCCAACTTCTCCAGATTTTGTGGTCCTGTGATATGGCATCAGCCTTTTTAAATACTAACAAAAATAACAAAATCCACGCATCCACTATTAAAAAAAACACAAAAGGTCGACCAACGAAAAAAAATTCATTCAGATACTCTGACTTTAGTCTCGACCACATAATTATGTGTTAAGCACTACCACCTTCTCTCTCCGTGAACAACGTCAGTTTTGCTAATACCTTTGCTAGATGCTCTTCTGCGTATGCCGTACTGTGTAATCTCGCCTCGGGTCATGAGAACTCACTATTACAGGGTGTTCCTCATTATTCTCTACGAGCTCTTCATTACGCCCAATCACCTTGTTTTTGTCATTGCATTCCTCGCCTAGCAGGATCTGTCGTTTATATGTTAACAGCCTCACAACTCTTTAAATATCTATTGGCTAATTCCAAAACAAATCAAGGATGTCACAAAACTTGGTGACACGTGACGCTGTAACTACGAACTTTGTTCTAAATCCAATCTAATTTAATCCTAAAACGTCGATAATAATAAATTTTGTCACCGGCCGAGGTCGCGTACGCCGATTAAAATGCGGATAGCTCGGAATAGCGCTTAAAAGTCGTATCGAAATGTCATTGCCGGCCGTTGATCTCTAAAGTAAGGATATGCCGTTGATCTCAAAAGCACTGTGAACATTTCCGTCCCAGTATGCATAAGAACTTGTAATGACAGAATACTACAGACAAACCCTTTAATGCACATACAGTAGGTCGATTTGAAGCAGTTGTTTTTTACATCGACTATTCTAATATCGACGTCATTTTCAAGGTTTGGCTTCAGATTTTGTCAAATTCCAATAATATATGAGAGTACTTGTAAAATTAGCAATATCTGTCAAAATTTACACTAATTACGCCTCATAAATTTCAAGTACGACGACCGCTCACCATCCAAATTACATACTTGTGCAGGGTGTGCACACTACAGAATCAGAGTCGATACCATTGACTTGAGCGTGTTCCACTTACCCTGTCCTAGCTTAGTAATGTATAAGTCAATACACGGGCTCTAGATGTGACTCGTCAAGGATGGTTGCAGTTATTAGTAAGTTGGCGAGTAGTATTGGTTCTGTGCTGTTATAGAGACGTGATGGGCGGCGAGTGTTACGTAACGCCGCTGGGTGGCGGTAGGTGCCGCCATTGTTCTGCAAATCCATGATACTGACTGTTTTTAGACTGACGTAAGACTGAACAGGGTTGCCAGCTTCTTTTGTACAATGAGTGCAAATGCAATAGTTTTATAACGCTTATGATAAAAAAATCAAGCTTGTGAGTATAACAACCACACATTCTAGGGAACAACAATAATTGTAGTGGGAACTTATCCGCGTAAAAGATAAATGATTATGAAAATGGAGTTATAATAAGTATAAGATACTGTTGATCTTTGGCCTGTAAAGTAGCAGCTGCAATCATAGTATGATTCTAGTAGAAAAGCATTTTAGGCCAATTTAAAAAATAACTTAAACCTATTAGAGTGCAAATGTCGTCATTCTATTTAAATATCATCACTTTTCAAAATAGATTCACCAGGTAATTTCTTTTTACTGATACTTTGCAGTTGAGAAATGATCACACTTGTACAGAATAACGGATAAAGTTAACTCATGAACTTTTGCAACATTTACATTGCTTTTTTACCGACATACTCTATATTTTTCCACTTGCACTTCTCTAAGACGGATACAGTTAAGTACAGCTTTAACAATATTTTATAGGCAGCAAGCAAAGAAATATATAATGGAGTTATGTGAAGCACGAGTGGCGGCCCTAAGAGCGCGGGAGGTGCGTGGGCGCACCCAGCGACTCTACCCCGCTCACCTTGAACAATCATTTAACACCAAATCCACGCGTCGAGTGAACAACACTAGCGCGCACCCGCCAGCACTCCACTCCGCCGACGACGAGAAGAGACCCGCGCGTCTCGCTCCCGGGCGCAAAAGGAACAGCCTGTATTACTACGCCTTACGAGTATTTGTTTTAGTAATGAACATTCCGAGTTTTAAATAATAAAATGTATTCATAAGCCGGCACTTACCATATTTGAGTGTGCGAACCGGCGTCCATATGTATGAGTGGTTAAGATATTCTTATTTATGGGTCTATGTCAAGGTCGCTCGCGGCGTTAACTGCGGTATCATCGCTTTGCATAATATCAAATTATTTATTCGCCCCGCGCTAAAACCGTCTGGTGTACGTTCCATTTGTAATTCAAATACATTCTTGGCATTATTCTCGTGCCGGCCTGTCATCATTGTAACGTGTGAGATTTTTTGTTATGATTCGAGTGAGGCGATCGATTAGCATATTGGACGAAGCCTGGCTAATTATCACGCCGGCCACCGGCCCGGTGCCCGGTGGCCCGGCCTGGCCCGGTGCCCGGTGGCCCGGCCTGACCCGGCGCAGGGTGAAGGACCGCTCGTTTTGTTTCCATTATTTTGCATATTCATTCACTGATGGTGTGCGGTAGGTCGTGTTTTTTCGTGTGCTCTTAATTTATGGGTTGTTAATGTGAGATCGCGATCTCGTGGCTCGGGTGCTGTATTGAGCCGACACGTTGACTTACTTATTACTTCGCCAAGATAGGGCAACAATTAGTACATTCTTATTCTGTAATCAATTTAATTAACGTTGTTAAGCCGTCGTCTTACTTGACTGTGATGTTATTGTGACTAAATAGAGAGCGATGCGACGCATCGGAACGATATTAACACATGGCGCAAATTTTTCATGTAGAAACATCATTCATTTTAAACAAAGAAGCTGCGCAATTTTTTGGATAGTAAGTACATCATTACTATCAGATCTTTCATATTAAATACTAAATATACCTTTTTTAAATTACTTAATACGTTTTAATGAGAGAAGTGGCGTAGGTAGCGTGCGACGGTCAGCAGTTGACGCGCTGTCGACGTAGACGAAGCGTGTTCGAAGCTAATTCGGTTTAATGAATATGTCAAACAGCCGGTATTCAGTTATTTAACACCGCGCCTTTGTACGCACACAAATCGCTGTTGACCGTTGTAAGTGTCACTTACTAACTAACTAGGATTCTGAATTACTTATTTACACCAAACATTTGAGCACGCGAGGCGTAGAATAGGTTTAGAAGCAGGAAAAGAATGAATGTTAAGTTATTTTAGCTTGAATGCGATAAAAATGTAAGGTGAGATACCACTTGCAATTTATTAGCTATGCGGTGTCGTTAGACGTAAATATCAGCCTATTTATTAATAGGTAACCGGTAGAACGCAGTCGAGCGGAAAATTTTCCGTAACTATTCAAGACCTAGCCAGGTATGTACGACTATACTTGGCAAACAAGTTGTTTTGATAGAAGCTAGCCGAGTCAAAATCATTGAAGCGTGATTCCTTGGGCCAATTAAAACTAGTCGGGTAGCTCGTTGAGAGCTCGTGGGCCGCTCTCGAGCCGCTTGTGGCTTGCGGCCTATCGGACACGCGCAGTGATAGCGCTGTCGATAGCTTCAGGCTATTTGCTTCTATATAAGCTGGCTACTTCATACAAACGCGCAAAGTAATGACTTAACAGACTATTATCAGGTAAATATTTATAGAACTTTAGATAGCTTTTCTACCATATATACCAGAGGTTGGAGGGATACCTTCTTTATTGGTAATTCCTTTCAAATGCACTACGCTTTTTCAATCCAGTAATCCAGCAAGAGCAGCGATGGTTTGATTCCCAACACGTCTTCTCTTCAATTACAATTTGGGGCAGCTTAAGAATATTATAAATCCTAAGCAATCGTGTTTCATCTTCGATCACATTGTCGCTTCCTATCAGGTAAGATCTTAGTCAAATGTGCCTAGTTCGTTATAATAAATAAACTCGCAAGGCGTTAGTTTTTAGTTGACCTAAGTTTATGGTGTCACCAAAGCAGTTAAGATAAACTTTGTAGTTTTTTGATGGGGTTCAAACAGTGAAAACCGATAAGTTAGGCAATTATTCGTAAATAAATAATCGTAAAATAGCCATAGTATCTCAGTTTTCATTATAATTATTTTTATTGATATGCGCGTCATTGGACCCGCTCGCCTCGATTCACGGCCAACAGACTCTATAGTGTGATCAATAAAACTAGCTGTGAGTGGCACCTGAAGCCATGATACGACAGAACACACCTCACATAATACACGTGGGAAAACCTCACGAACCCGTGGAAAACGCATAACCTCATTATCGCCTTTCAATGTTACATAAATTATCGCACAAAAACCTGAAACGTTACGAGTAAGTTAACCTACACTCGAAAACGAACATACCTTCAACCTTATTTCCAAAGTAGTAAAGGTTGAGAAATAGACAGTTTTACAAGTGATTGTGCTTATCTATTAAGCCACTAATAGCTTGGAATTCTGAGACATAACGCCTTCGTTATGATATTAACGGCTTCTTGTGCGTTTGAGGTATGAATTATGGATAATAACCGTTCGATTTTTTGGGTGTAGCTTTTTAATTTTGTGCAATACTTTCAGCTGCTCTATTAACTTTGAAAAAACAGATTCATATTGTTTTTTTTTATTTCACGCCTGCTATTTAAGTAAAAAATGTTATCACAATTAAATTAAATTTTAACATTGATACAATAATTAAGTAAGAATAACATCACCCGCACTAAGTGCATACACGTATTCACTAGTGGCCGAGAGTTTATCTTGCATTTTTGTATCTGAAGTAATTTTAACAAACTACAATATGTTGCAATTTATAAGCGTGGGTGGACTTGATTATTTAGTTAAACATTTTAAATATTTTGACAACGCAACATCTCTCTTATCTAGTGACAAATAGAGATGGGTTATTAAACGGTGAGTGGGTAATAGCCTAAGTATAAAACCCAAGTATTATAACATTCGAAGCATTTTATCAATGATAAAATAAAGTCTAATTCATTCAAACTCATTATTGACAAGACATTCGGACGCCATCTCGCCGTGTTAAGCAAAAATTAGCTCTACGATGGAGCACTCTTTCTAGTTCGGTTATTTTTCCAAGCGGCGCGCGTTCTCGTGTGTTGTGACAGAGAGTCCCAAGCCGCGCGCACTCGTGTATTATGACAGAGAGTCCCAAACCGCAGGCGCTCGTGTATTACGACAGAGAGTCACAAGCCGCGCACGGTCGTTTATTGCGACACAGAGTCCCAAGCCGCGCGCGGTCGTGTATTGCGACAGAGAGTCCCAAGACACGCGCAGTCGGTGTATTGCGACAGAGAGTCCCAAGCCGCGCGCGCTCGTGTATTGTGACAGAGAGTCCCAAGCCACGCGCGGTCGTGTATTGCGACAGAGAGTCCCAAGCCGCGCGCGCTCGTGTATTGCGACAGCTTGACTAAAGTGAGTCGCGGCGTTTCCAATATTTTTATCTCAGTAATAGTGATGGCGAGTTGGCCATCAACATTTTAGGTTTATCTGCGGCTTGCCGCATAAAGATGTGGTTTTCATTCGCGGCCAGATATAGCCCACTAATTATGCCTTGACTGCGGCAGACGAGCGTTTCCTCTCGATAACACTAAACTGATGATTTTACGAGAAGATCCCGCGGCAGCTCTCAACGGTAACATTCAATGGGCAGAGTTCAATAACTGCCGACTTCTCATAAATGTACAATTTTTAATGAAATGTCACACTTACTTACATTTATTGCACTTTGAAGTAAATTAAGTTACATTCGTGTATCGTTAGCGACATTGCAAGAAAATAAAGAATTGTGTATAGGTATTTTATCTGCAACAAGTTTTTTTTTTAAGGTAATTACACAAAGTATAATTAATGCTAAAAAATTTAAGTACTTGTTTTCTAGTAGATAAATTACTGGACATTTTGAGATTCGACATCTAATATCTCAGGGTGACAAGCTCAGTGCAGTGAGGCGCAGGATTTTGTTCGCATGTCCAAAATTCTAGCACTGCTAATTGTTATAGGCAGGCATAATGCTTCCCATCTGGCAAACGTCTTGCTCGTCTCATTACCCATTGCAAAAAGGACCAGTTCTACAAGATTAAAATGTTCACAATAACTTTTTATTTAGGTGACCACCTAAAAAAAGGATTTTTGCCATACTGAAGGCCAAATCTCGGTCCCGTGTCCTATACCAGCGAGACCGAAAGCAGCGGGTGTTAGCTGACGACATTAATTCCTAATATCGTTTAAAATCAAAACTGTACATCATCATCATCATCAGCACGGAGACGTCCACTGCTGAACGAAGGCCTCCCCCTTAGACCGCCACACTGTACGACAACCTGCCATTTGCATCCACCGGTTGCTCGCGACTTTTACAATGTCGTCGGTCCACCTAGTGGGAGGCTTTCCTACGCTGCGTCTTCCGGTTCGCGGTCGCCTGTACTGTGCATACAAACGAAATATAACACTTAAAAAAAGATACAACTGACTTCAACTTCGAATACCTGACGGATGACATTTTCATATTTTATAGTATTTTGATTTAAAAACCAAACAACTGAACCGATTTTGATAAAATGTATATGGGACCACCTCTGAAAACAAACAACAAACAAAAAAACAACCAAACAAAAATTATCAAAATCGCTTCATAATTGGCGGAGTAATCGCGTAAAATACATACAAAAAAAACATGCAGTCCAATTGCGAACCTCCTTTTTTGAAGTCGATTGAAAAATAATTAGGCATTATATTCGCCACTTAGTTGGGCAAAAACCTATTCTCTCTTCTAAGAAGATCAAGATTTTATAACCTACTTTATTAAGAGGGAGGCCTTCGTCCAGCAGTGCACGTCTTCTGGATGTTGACGATCATCGTGTTCTAGAGAATGCCAATGCCAGTTCTGGTGAAGCCCCACAACTGCGTGACTGCAGCGTGATAAACGTTCGTCTGCATCGGCCGTCATCCAACGAATACCGTTGGATGCGTATCTAGTGCGTAGGATCGCAGCGATATCGGGACTTGTTTATTGAACTCATCCAGTACCTACCACACATACGTACCACCTATACACACATGCTCATACACTGCCCACATTGTATACCATTATATAGGTATATATACACTAGTGAGAATGTCATCTACTTGTTGACGTTTTTGTTTGGTGTAGGATTACGTTTGGAAGTAACGAAGTAACCACGCTTTGATTGCGTTGCGAATTAAAAAGTATACTTTCCTTGATGATACTTGTATTTATCTAGATTCTTGGATGAGTGAATACTATTTAAAGATAATATATATTAAATCTAATTTTTCCAAGTGTATCTAAGTATGCAAGCCTTTTCAATGTCTCTGCGCGGGTGGTATATTACGATCTCAAAAATATATTTATATTGAGTTGACATGATTGCATGCTTATCTCTCGTTTTCTGTACTGTAAATGCAACGTAAAGTTTGAAGTCGAAACGATATTTCTTGTCCAGAGTCCGACGCATCATTTTGTATAATTATTCATTTATATTGTCGGAGGTCGCCCTCCGACACGAAGGCGCGACGAACTTGGGACGTTTAAAAAAGATTAGACAGTACTGGCGCAAGGTCGAGACAAATGGAAAAAATGGGGCAAGACGTTTGCCCTGCAAAAAAAAAATGATATTTACTGATATTGTAACTATACAAGGATATTGGTAACTTTCGCATAACCTTTTAGAGACGCCTCTGGTACACCACTTTTGCTAAACAGGTCTAAATAATTTTAGTTCTACGCAAACTATAGTCAAAGTTCAAGCACCGTGCCGCACCGTAGCACAGTAAACTTAATGGTACTGGGTTAATATTTAATAGTAAACTTAAAAGTAATACAAAAAATAGTGAAATGTTATGTTTTGACAAAAATCGTAGAACAAAAATTGTTTGTGTTGATGTACTAAAGTCACCCTTGAGAGGTATTGCGCCAGTCCTACCAATACCCCTGTTTATTAACTATTTTTCATTTTTTTTTGTTATTATTTGTGTTGAATTAATAAACTATTTATTATATTATTAACGTCTTAAGCATAGATCACTAAAAAGTATTTCCAACCTATTTTTGTTACAAAGTGTTTGTCTTCTTTTTTCAAACGCAAATCGTAATTCGAAAGAAATTTGACAAAACACTTTTTAACTAAAATACAAAATACGTTTGAAAAACGTTTTAGGGTGTTATGCATATGACGGTTACGAGTAGTATAATAAAGCTCGCGATTAGTTCACGTGGCAGGTGAGAGCCGTAGAGCACGCGCGGGCGCGCCGTCGCCGTCGCCGTCGGTGGCGGAGTTTGTGCGGAACGTGTGATCCACATAGTTTCGAAACGTCCCACATACTTGGGCGGCGTACTGTTATGGCCGGAGCCCACGTTCGAGGTTTCGGGGACAAATGTTTGGACACATCTTCACCTAAACCCATCATTTTATTTCGACAGCGAAAACTCTCTCTTCTAAACTTTTTAACCAGTAAACTATCCGATTCAGTATTTATTGCTAAAAAGTTGAAATTTTACCTACTTGATTAAAACGAGCCATCGATAGGTAATCTTATTTCATAAAGTTTTATCGACGAAATAATTAGGTGTAATAATTATCGTCTTGTAATGCATCGTTTGTGCCTAATCATGTCAAGATTAAAAATATTTAACACCATACTGTCACAGTATAAATAAGTATAACAGTAGGCTAACCCACAACATAACAAGAACTCGTAAATTAAAACTATTAGGGGTACTTTAATTGCTCAGGTGTACATTAAAAACGTCACAGAAAATAATAATTAATAAAGTAGACTTTGTTTTTTTTTAAAATATATTTATAAATACATTTTATTGTAAATAAGTAGTTTTTAGTATATAGTTAAAATATTTATTTTAAGTTTTGTACATATGTAAATAAAATAACTAGTGAAATATTTTATATCTTTATTATAGTTTCTTAGAAGATTCGAAATTGTCTTCTACTATGTAAGCAGCTCGATGTAGCTGGCAGCAAATAATAAAAACCATCTTCACAAAAAAAAAGTAGAAGTGTTTAGCTGTACGGCAAACTTCGTAGCTTTTTTTTAAAATATTTATTCTGCTTTTCGGGGCGGAGACATTTCCAACACAAACATCGGCCCAGGAATAGTGTAACTAGCCCGACTTTGTTTTATTTTCTTTTCCTTGGACCTACGTGAGTCAAGATTTAAAAAAAAATGTAGTACAATTCGTTCAAGACCTAAATATTTGCCTTACTATCAAAAACAAACTCTGAGAAACAATGTTTTGAATTTTCTAGTATCTTGTTGTTCTGCTTGTTATTTATTATTTCACTGCTACTGATTACTAATTATTCATTATTCAGGTTGCGTGCGCGATAATTTATATCAATACGTCAGAGAATAGTTTTTGTGATGAATCTAATGGTTAAACCGATCGATTGCGCGCTAATAATGCGCTTTTGTTTCAAATACCGTTTAGTTCCATGCATTATACATAGATTTGCGAAAATAACAAAAGCGTAAAAAATATTTTTGAAGAAAAATATAATTTCTAGTCTAGAAATATTTATAGGTACAAGAAGACACAGCAAAACTGCGAAACTTTGATTAGCGTAAAGGAAATTACGCTTGAATTGGATAGAAAAACTTCACACAACACAAATTAAGATTGTTGGAAGACGTTTACTGCACTCCATCAGACAGATTTAGCCGACACAGATACAGGGTCATTAATATCCCACTGCCCCACTGCACTCTTGCTGCACTGCCCTGTGACTGCCCTTTGAATAGTGATTGGACGATACTGTACCACACTGGGCCGGTGCGGGTTGGCATATTCACATACACTATCGAATTTCTTCCCCGGACAAATGCAAAATTTTACACGATTTTCGCTTCACGAAAAAGCCTAGGTTTGTTTTTTTTATTATAATAAATTAGGTGTCTTGGATTCAGGACCTCACTATTTTCTATTGGCTTTTCTTCTCCCGACGGGCTCACGATGTTTGTGACCTCAGCTCATACAACATGGTAAGGAGAATATCTTTTTAAACAGTTTGGTGCAGTGTTTATATCTTATATATATATAAGATATATGAAAGATACGTTTTTATTAGAGACAACTCTGTCCCTTTCCCACGAAACAAAAAATGACGTCACGCCTTACTTGTCAGAATAGAATTTATATGGCATCCTGACAAGTGACGTCACGATTTGCTGTTTCGCCTCTCTGTCTAGCATGATATTAAAATGCTTATAAGTTGCTTATTTTTGATCAGATTTAAATTTTCTTATCATTAATCAGCTATACTGATAGGCCACATTTGAATAGGACAATAAATAAAAACCAGTCATCCAGCCTATTATAAATAGATCAGCAAAAGCATCGTCCAAATCAATATAATGTAAGAAAAAATAATAATTTATAAATAAATTAAGACGGTTTAAATATAGTTCTGTCCGAGATAGCATCTGCTAATCAGTAATAGCTTTTATCAATATATATTTTTTAATATTATTCTGTATGTCACTATTAGACTTACATTTGATACAATCAGGGATCTTATTATACAATTATATTCTAGTACTCTCCATGGTAGATCGGTCGCGGTTTCTTACCTATCTCTATCTACCTATCTGCTTCTCTACTATTGTTAAAAAGGCGAAAGTTTGTTTATCTTCGTGCCTTGCATCGACGTGCATATTTGCGTGGATATAGATTAAGAGTTGATTAATTATTGATTGATTGATTGATCACACACTTCTATATTTTCTTCTTCCTCTTAGACCAGGGATTACTGGGCGGTGTTCCTTGTCCGCGTCCTTGTGTTTTATATTTAACACGGCTTAGTACCATGTCAGGCGTTGTTTTTGCAAGAGTGCGACTAATGCCAGAAAAATAACAGATTTCACCCGCGCGTCTTGCATTAGTTTAGAGTCGAAAATCGCATGATACAATTGATGATGATGATGATGGCTTTGAGCTATTTAGGTGGGGTTTTATTTAATTATTCAAAATGTACGCATGAAATAAAAAATTTTAACGGCTACTGTGCTAAAACATTAGTTTGGCTATGTAATTCGTAAAAAATAATGTGGTGCTGTCGCTGATAATTTAGAGCATTTGAATTAAAACACTGTTTTTTTGTTGGTAATTTGTATTTTTTTTTTAAATAAACCAGATTATTTTCCAAAATTCTATTCGGTTACTCGGCATCTTTAGGGTTTTCCCCTACCTGTAGTATTTTTTTAATCTGAATATTTACGTTCTTTATCATTAAACTATGTGTTTAAAAATACACCTTTTGCTTACGAGTACTTTTGGCATTAGTCGCCCCCTTAAGATTTTTTTCAACCTTCGTCAATTGCCGAATGGTCTTCTACGCGTCCGTTTCGTTATTGGACAAATATCCCGGAAAAATTAAAAATCATATTATGTGAATACTGTTTTAGTGTTTGTTTTTACGTTATATCTGTCTACCTTATTTTTTTGCTGGTTTTTCATGTAAAATAAAATCAAAGGTTCCTATGGGATAGTGAGTAAACTACCGGAGGCAGCTAGTTTCCGACATGAGTGTGTGCTGCAGTGTGTAGAGGGTCGCTGACCGACTGGGGGTGTCCATATACGGGTGTAGGGTGTGTTCGACTTATTCACGCGTTCTCTCGTCGGTTTCCCAGTGGCCACCCATCCGGAAACAGCTACAAAAACGCCTCCGTATCACGGTCAAATGAAGATTTGTAATTAGCTGCTTTTTGCGAACCGTGGTTTTTAGAGTCCAGTTCTCGAATGGTATCCAACGAAACTCCGTTACTAAGCCTGAGTCTGTCTATATGTATTCTGTGTCTCTATCTATTCTAATTGTGATTCCATTTATTTTTTGAAATGAAATTGATACTATTCAAGATAAGTAGTCGATTTAAATGTGTAGGTACAAAACATTCAATGTTTTGCATTCTATACATTAAAGCAATGAAAAGCATATAAAAGGAATTATAAAAGAACATTGTAGATAAACATGTTTATGTGACGTGATATTTAAAAAATAAATATCTTAAAACTTGCTGTATTTTATAGTATTCGATGTACCTACGCAAAAAATTACACAAAAAAGATTCAGATACAAATTCTTTAATATAGTATAAATGTTTTACTAACACAGTATAATATAAGGTGTTACAGAACCTTTGTTGCACAAGTCCTAAACGTACTTTGCCCGTTTTTTTTAAATCCAGATATGGCCCGTGGACGAGAGTCAACGACTGCGCTCACTTCGCTTCTGAATAATACTTTGGTTTGAACTCGAGAGCACGTAAACTTCGTATTTTATTTCCAACATTTCTATTATATTTTTTTCGAGTTAAAAGCAACTTAAGATATCTTCTCTATCTCAAGATATTTATACTCATGCAATATAAAATAGTAAAAAAAAAGTTCATTCATAAATTCAGTAATTTGACTAAAATAATAAACAATTATCAAAAATTATAATTATTTAGTACCTACATAAGAATGTATAAAAAAAACTGATTTCTCTCAGTGTCGATGCTACGCTGGGCAAAGACCACTCCTATGTCTCTTGAACTATTAAAAAACTATTTTATTTAGTATCTGTCCTCGTATATTACAATAAAATTTCAATTTTCCTTCAAATCGGCGATAAATTAAAGCCCGCGGTGCGACGGAGCGGCTGACTGTTATTATTTAATCTGTGGCGTGTTCATGGCGCACAGGAAAAAAGGATTCGTAAATGAAAATGGCCAACAATTATTATATAAGCTGGTCGGACGGTCGCTCCTCGACCCCTCGAGGGGGCCCGCGGGGCGCGGCGCATCGCAAGCTGGATGATAAAATAAGACAACTAAAGATGCTAAAACCTCATGCACCGTTACGAGCTGTCACACGGTGTAATATAGAAGAGAAATAGTAGAGAATAATTGCAGTTTGTAGGTAAACTGGAGTAGGTTGAGTTCCCAGCTAATACCAGAGCTAATATCCCGGCCGAAATGATCATTTTTTTTTTTTTTTTTTTTTTTTTTTTTTTTTTTTTTTTTTTTATGAATGACTATGCTGTTGGCCTCAGATGGCCTCTACAGCGTCACCGGACTTTAGGCAAGCGCAAACGGCGCTCGGCCTAGGTTTAGGTTAAAGGCGACTAGCTCAAGGGCACCTCAGACGGTACGAACCTCGGCTTGGCCGTCGCCGGGAGTGGGGTCAGACTTGCCCTGGCACCCCAGAAGGGGTATGCCCTGGGGCCCTAGTAGATTGATCTGGTTGACTACTTGGAGAGAATCTAACAGATCTTCTGACAGATCTGGGGAGTCCTCGGCCTCGCCGGCGAGGTCGGTGCGTGTTTGTGTGCCTTTGGTAACCGGCGCCTATACCAAAGACGGAATACTTCTTGTTGCTAGGAGTGGTCGGATCAGGCGAGCCCAGCGCCGCCGAGGTGATGACGGCTATGGGGTCGTCCGGGTCGCCCAAGACGTGTCTGGGGGGCGAAATGATCAGACGTGAAAGTCTTTTTTATAGGACAAATAACCGGGTTTTTTTTTTACAAAAATATTGCCTTGGAGTAGTGCTTGGTTTTAAATGCCACTTGTGTCAATGCCATCTAAAAACTGTTAAAAATATTGATATTCACATCAACTTTATATTGCTCACACTAAACAAATACACACAGGATTAAATAGCTGAAAAATGTGTGTTATTATCGTTAAAATCCTAAACACCATCGACTTAATAGAGAAATCGAATTCAATGTAATAAATACGATGACTCAGTTACTATAACAACTCACAACTAGCAAAATTACTCGTATGATACGAGTCCAACGATACATTATTAATCTATAAAAAAAAACTAGATATTCAGTTTAGGAGAGCTATACAATTTTTATCCAAAATAAGATTATATTTGAGCACACCCAGCCTTAAGTTAAGCAATTATAGTGCATTATAACACGTCGAAATTTGCTTGAAATTTGGCTTAAAACTTGCTAGATTGTACGATACTAAGTATCGTTTCTAAAAAACAATAAGAACCTAATATTTCTATGGCGTCCTTTTTTTCAACCACGGCCAGCGATTTATTTATAAAAATGATTTCAATTTAGATAGTTAGTTGTTATCTCAATTGATTAAGAGCTGTCTCCTCCAAGTCTTCATTGTAAAAGGTTGTTCCAATCAAAGTAGTTGACATAACTACTAGTCGAGGTAGAAACAGGCATGTTACGTAAACTGCTCCGATGTAGGCGAGGGCGCGACGCGCGTTGAACTCTTTTACACCGAGATGTGTCTCTAGCGTCGCGACTTGGTACATGTCTTACATTGTAAGCCTTCATTGGTTTGGTTTTTAGAAAAAATATACATGTGCGTACAGCTGGTAATGAACTAAAGCGTTAAAACGTTGACCATATTTTTCATACAAAAAACACAGCTTTTCGACATCTCATCATCACTATCAGCTTTAATAGCCCACTATTGCACTTAGACTTACCTTCGGAAATCATTTGTGACATAACCACCATGCTGGCCCAGTTGCGGGTTGGTGGATTCACATGCGCCATGCCGAAATTCATCTCCGGACGTATGCAGATGTCCTCACGATGTGGTCTTTCATCGAAACGAATGAAAATCCGTACATAAACTCCAAAGAGCTCATTGGTATGCGCTCGGGATTTGAACCCGCGACAACTTACATCAGATTTTGTTGTTACGAGTACGTTGCCTGAGTTTACATAATGAAACGAACTTTTTTTATTGCACATGAGACGAAACACAAGTGACAGCCCATTTTTTGCAACGAACTAGACATGCGATTAATTACAATCTTAGGTTTACCTAAGATTGCGAATGATGATGAAAAGTGATTATGAATAGATTTTTCTATTTCAAAGCCGCACACATCGGCCAGTTAGAAGCTGGTTCAGTAGGTCAGCTTGTCACATAGTTGTCAGTTACTTGTAATGTTTTCAATAATTTCAAGAGCTCTACATCTTAAGTAATAAGGCTTAAAACGTACTTGTATAATTTATAAAAGTGCAATTAAATTATTTAGACTAAATAAGTCAAGAGCTAGGCGCGGCTTGCGAGGCGACAGATGGGTTTATTGTAAGAGATTACTGTCACTTAGGACGGTAATTACAAACAAGTTTATACACCTATAGAATCAGAGGAGCTAAACCCTCTAAGTATAAAATAGACTAGACGACTTGTGTTCACATTATTTAGGTTGTAGTATTAGACCAAATTTTATCAAACTGGCCCTGAATCTATTTAATTTACTGTCCATTAAATTAATATAACAAGTAAATGTATGTAACAATTAAATTAATTAATTAGATTGGTTATTATTTATTAAGCTAATTCTTATTTAATTAAATTACCTATTAATTAATTATTTATAATATATATTTAAAACAACTTAAGATACAATTAAGAACTATTTACAAAAAATATATATAAACAAAACAAACCCTAAAATACAATATATACAAAACTAAATGTTATTTATACCAAAAACAAACACACAACAACGTAACTAGTTCGTATTGATTATGATCTTGTAATTTATAGTGTTATGGCATCTGAAATCTTGCGAATAAGATATATAATTAAAATAAGTAAAGCAACAAGCATTGGTTTGTTGTTTATATAGTTGACGTGTATTATTTCTGAGTACTGTCATTAAACGATATTTTAATTTCTTGATTCCAGTTGTTTAACCTTTAATAATACCCGTTAAGCTATGTCAAAGGTCTTCTTGCAGTGACATATAAATTTAGAACGAAGATATTTAGAATTTGTTTTTAAACGTGAATTTAAAAATAAAAGAGAGCTTTACTGGGAAGTTTCCCAGTAAAGCTCTCTTTTCTTTTTATTCAATTTAGTTTTGCTTTTGAACAGTCCCTGTATGTTGCTAAGCCGGAATGTGGTCTAGGATGGACCACTCTAACCCAAATGGAATCTATTTACTCTTAACCTACACGAATTTGTTTTAGCTAATATGTTTTGTATAATTTCTGTATGAATAGTATTTTTTTAAATAATCTCTCATCGTAATGACTTCGTAAAGTTTGTGTTTTATCACAACGGTTAGACATCACTTATTCATCAATACTCTATCAATAGCAGCCTGTACCGAAAGAAACACTCTATTTCATTCTTGTACAGTAAATCAAAACGAGACGGAAAACTAGATCAGCCGCGCTTGCTTTACGGCCAATATAAATAAAATTGCCTGGAACTAAGTGGAAATTACTAGAAGTGGTCCTATTACCGTACGTAACCCGGGAGCTGCATTACCATAGTCCTCCAGCCTTCTGCACTACTGCTGAAACTCGATCAGGAACTATCGAGTTACATTGAAGACGTATAATACTCAAAATAGTTTTATCACAGTGGAACCAACTTATGAAAAACAGTACGAAAATAGAAACTTATGACCAGCAGTGGACTAAACTGTAGATGATGTACTAACATAACTATTATAACATATTTAACGTACAGTCACTATTATCCTTAAACAAATTACAAGGATGTGAGATTATCACATTGTCTTCTATGTAAGTAAATCTCATTATCATTAATAAAGCAAATTTTCGAAGTAGATAAACTGAAACACAAATCGTTAGTTGCCACATTATTAAGTTTAAAGCTTTTGATGTCACTCTGTAGTACCAATTCTACCATTAGATATTTACAACATAAGCTTTAATAACGTAATTGCACCTGCACCTGTTCTTAAGAAGTGACACCAGGCTGCAACCTAGAACATTGTCCACAGCTGGAGTCTGCTGTCAGGCGGCCGTCAGACAAATCCAAAAAACTGGTTCGCGAGTGCGCTCTGAGGTGTTAGTTTGAAATGTGTTGTGTAACTTGCGAATTGGAGTGGTCTAGCGAGTATAAAGTTTAGTTTACATAACCAAGTTTATTTCAAATGATTTGCAATAAAAAAATTAAAATAATCAATTTCAAATCTGACGACAGAAGTCATGTAATTATCCTGTGAGTCCAATTATTGTGTTATCAGAGAAATTACTGGGTATGAAGATATTTAATATCTAATATCTCAGGGTGACGAGCGCAGTGCAGTGCGGCGCAGGATTGTGTTCGCAAGTTCACAATTCTAGCACTGCTACTTTTAGTGGCAGGTGTGACGCTTACCACCAGGCAAACATCTTGCTCATCTCGTCACTTGATTGTATATTTAAAAAAACGCAACACGTTACAGTCTCGTGTACCAAACCTTGAGCTGTTTCTGAGCTGTTCGCGAACCGACAACATACTTCATTCTTGAACTGTGCCCTATTTAGTTGCTGCAACATTGGTGTACTTCCTAGACTTACTTACACACTCTCTAAGTTCTATGTTTTGTTTTAGAACTCAATGAGCTGATGCCATATAATATATAATATTTTGTCAAGTATACGAGTAAATTTCTTGAAATTCGATATCACTCATCAGGCAGAAGACGTCCACTGCTGGACGAAGGCTTCCCCCTTAATAGGGAGGGGTTGCCATAATCCCTTATCCAATAACGCTCGGCAGGCGGCTCGGGGATCGCATAGTGCTATCACCATTAACTAAGAGGATGCTGCTGCCCGTCCTCCGGTGGTTCTGGATGCAGTTTTAGGACATACCCAGGTCCGAAATACGAATATCGACGAAAGACGAAATACGATATCACCTTTAATATATAAAACTTTAGTAAAATGCCCAACAGTTACAAAATGTGTATACTAGGCCTAATGAAATGTAGCATTCGCTTGTGTAACTGAGTGTCAAACCACCTTAGCGTTATTGATATCGACTAGTTTTGCTTAGGAAAGGTATTAATTACATCGATTCACTCGATAGGCATATTCAAAAGTCACTTGAAGGTGAAAACGCGACTTGAAAACAATAGTAGTCGATTCAAGATCGAGTCTCGCGCATAAATACTTCGATCGATCATAGGTATCGCGTTGACACCTTTCGAATTGTTTCTGAATAATTTCTACATTAAACCTTAGCGGGTAAATAATAAAATTTATGTTATATTGTAAACTGTTTCTATTGGAACAAATATGCATTTGATTGGACTGTTGAATAATTCAAAAATGACGGAGACAGAAGCAGTTTAATTGCGTTAAATTTTCATAATTGAAGCTTTACATTTAACGTAACTTCTTTATCAGATTGTTAACACATTATCATGCATGTACCGTAGTGTCGTTTACATTGACAATTGATGTTTTAGGAGTATATGAAGTTTTATGAAGCTTATTAACGGCACGTGCAATTTGCTTTTCTGATTATAAAATGTCTCTCTTGCAGTTTATCTGACAGTAATTAGTGAAATATCCTCCCCTCCCCTACGTTGGTCACTTAGAAATATTAAATATATACTACTTATTTTATATCTACTAATTACGGTAACATGATCCATCGATTATCAATCAATGTTTGCAACTTTTCGGTTGTATAAATAACTCACTATGATTCAGACTTTTTAATTTGGATTTAACGGTTAGTGGCTAGTATACAAGTTAATATACTTTTGATGAAATTATTGGAATAGCTAGGTTTGTGAGTAGTACCTACTGTGTCTATTATATTACCGAAACTAAATATATATGTTGGCTCCATAGTAAAAGTTGTTTGTTTTGATGTACAGAATATGCCCTCAAAAGGATGCTAACTGATTAGAACTAGCCCTGTTTACGTCTGGTAAACCTTTGTTGTGTTCTTAATGAGTTGCTAACATTTAATCCAGCTCAATGATCGAGCTGGCTTCAATAATTATTATGATTAGTTCATCAGTATCTTTTTTTTTTAAATATGAATATCATTGAAACCGCTCCGTTAAACAGAATTCATTTTAGTATTTTTTACAAAAAAACTACATCACAATATAAAAATGCAAAATGACAGGCTTACCCCACAACATTCAATTATACGCCTTTAACACTTACAAACCTCCAAATTAACATGTCATGAATATTATTTAACTTTTTCTCAATTATGATAATGCGGCCGGGGGTGCCCTAGAATTAAGAGCAAGAGCAAAAACCTTAAGATCTTTAGCGAGTATTTACATACATTACAATACTAATACTTCGGACATATGGAGAAAAAAAGCAGGCATGAGCGAGTAAGCCATATCATTTAAGGGTTCCGTAGCAACGCCATCCTATTCTAGGATTAATAAAACAACGTATCAAAATTGTTTTATTACTTTTTTGCCAAACTGTAACATTAGGACATTAGGTCCATCTACACCAATACCGAATACAAAGCGTATAATTTTATTACGCGCGTGGCCTTGTTGTGAAACTTTCACATACCTGCTTACGTGTAATAGATCAAAATTTCCCATTCTTTTACGCAAATTAAAATTTGAGGCATTTTTACAGTAGGTAATAATTAAAATTATTAGTTTATTCGATATTCATTTGATTTAGATACTTCAGATTCACATTTTAAATATTAAGGAACGAGCAAAAAATATTTATTCCGTTTTATTATTTCCATAATAAGTTACAGGACCCTAAAAAAATATACCCCGGAAAGGAACGCAGCACCGCACAGCGGCGCGTGCGCAGCGAGATGACAGTTTAAATATTCAAATCGGCGCATTACCATTTAAAAACAGTGAATCAGTTTATGACGCGCGGGAACACGGTTCTTTACGAGCCTATTTGTCGTTTGCGTTTTGATTTATGCGGAATAAACATTTTGGTAATTGAATATAATTGGCATTTCGTCTCGTCGTTGGAACGAGTTTACTTTGTAAGTATCTATCACGCGTGTCTCAAACTGGTTCGACACGTAGTCTTACCCGCTATCCTACGGGTAGCCTTACATTATATGTACTTAGTATAGCATTATATATACTATCCAACAAGGCTGACTAGCTGACTTTCTATCAGATTTTATCGAAACACTTGCAACCGTTATAGATAACGAACAAATACCAAAAAAGTATTGGCATTTATTTTTGATACACGTTACATTTATTATTTATAGTGATGTGAAAGTGAGTCAATCGATAGATGAACAATCCTAATTGATGTTTGATAAGCTGCAGAGTATCCAAACAGTAGGTCAACTGTGGGTGTAACAGACAGGTATTTTTAGGGGTTTATAACGTCGCACGTGTCATGCGGTCAACAAAATAACGTCATACAATTGCCAGTGTTGAATACCTACTTTAAAATGATAGCTTATGATGCATCGGCGTGTCTAGTTTTTAACTGTGCTAAAAATGTATCTGTGATAGGTATGATCACCGTGACTAGTTTCAGTGATTTGTTGTAGAAGTAACTTATGCACAATAAATATACCGTACCGTGTAGGTATATAGTTTACTTACTGTCGAATTGTGCGCTATAACACTCTTGACAATTCAAGAGCAGCCGGGTCAGGCGCCGCTTCCGTCGGCTCTCCGCTGTTTAATCTGATGCAATCATACATTATTTACACGCACACGTAAATATTTATATCTGTAATTGTGTTTGTGATGACGAAATGCGGCGCATGTTGAGCTACTGGTTGTTTATTCAGTGACCGGCGTCATTCATTCAACTAGTGCTTTGTTTTGATTTGTCTTATACTGCATTTGATAAGAGTAAGACTGACACGCGTTGACCACAGCTTACCTGATGTCTAGGAATTTTTTATTTACTTAATCTGATCAGATCACTTACGAATCGGTCGAATGTTTGAGTAAGTACCTCAAAACGTAACATAGAATGTCTCGACTACTCGATAGAGTGTCGATATAAATGTAAGGCAATGAGGTAAGGATTGAAAACGACCAATCAAAGACCAGGTCTAGTGATGTGCATCGAGACAGGCCCAAATCCAGCAGAAGTCTAAGGTACACTGATGATGGTGGTGTTGACGGACTAAATGCCAAGCCTGTCAGATTTAGATCAACATAACGATGAATGTGAGTTCTTTTCAACCGACATTAAAAAAAGAGGTTCTCAATGCTGCAGTTTTTTTTGTCTGTATGTTACGCGATTACTCCGCCAATTATGAATTGATATTGATGATTTTTCTATGTGTTTCGTAGGCCATACTTCAGAGGTAGTCCCATATACATTAAATCGAAATCGGTTCAGTAGCTAGGTTTTTCTATCAAAATTACTGAAATAAACCTTCCTTCTACACGAGCAGCCTGTGGGTGACGTATACGCAGAAACAGTACAACTCTCTTCGTGTACAATATAATAATGCCTGTAGGATGCTGATGGGGCTGCCCCGGCACTGCAGCGCGAGGATGATTGCCGAGTCCCGCGTGGACTGTTTCTACACAACCATGCGGAAACGGTGCACATCCCTGGTGCGCAGGGTGCGGGCCAGCTCCAACAGTATCCTAAATGTATTTGCGAATAGGTTTGACTGTCAGTATATGAACCAGTGTTACAGGGTTCATGTACTGACTAATAAGCAAACAAATAGATTTAATTAGGAATTATATTTTAATTTTATTGTTCTAGTAAATTGTATTTTTTTTAATTATTATTGTTTGTGACTATGTGATATGACCTCTATGTCGAAATAAATGAAATTTGAAAATCTAAATAACTGGAAAATATAAAGATCATCCAGGTAGTCAAAATTGGAGTCGGTTGTCTTTAAAAAAAAATTAATTACAATACAATACAAAAATATATAACAAAAATGGATACACACACAAAACTTCAAACAAAGGAAAGAAATTTAAAAAATAAATAGTGAGCACCTATAATTTTGTCACGAAACCGATCCTAACTCAGCGTAATGCTGGTTGCTAACAACCAGCGCTGGTTTTCTGTTGGGACCGGCAGGTGATGTGACGTCGCGCACGGTACGCTGTGCATTCTTACAATAATAATAAATACACAATACCAAAAATAAATAGAATAATCAGAACAAAAAGAAAACAACTAACTGAACATACACAAGAAACATCGAATAAAATTAAAACATATTAAAGCATGGCGCATTATCTTAAAACCATAATGAACCAGGTCTTTGGTTATCAGGCAAGTTAGCGATCACCGGCAAGCCTGTACCACATTGCCAAAAACGTGACTGTGGTTCCCGAATAGGCACATTTAGCCATGGGCGCAGATGTGTTTTGGCCACTATATGCCATACAATATAATACATATATTAATAGCACCAAAGTACATCTTCAAACTTCATTGAGTAGATATGTCACAAAAAATAACCACTTAATAAAATAAAAAATAATTTCATTATAAAAATATCTTAATAATCTATTATTATAAGAGGCCTAGATGGATGGAAACAAGCCAATTATGATGATCCTAAAATTACCTACACACACTTGATTTTAAGATAAGAACTTACCAATATAGGATAGGAACAAATGACGTGAGATTAAATAAGATAACCCTTTCGTGTTACGCCAGAAATCACATCATACAACATACATTGAAAAATTTCACTGCGGTTGACTTACCTATTTACTTTTACAACAGGGACTTTCAATCTGCCCAATACAAATTAGTAAAAGAATCTAGTGTTTACAAAAAGCTTGATCTTCTACAGTCGACACCTCGGCCGGTGAAGCCGAGCTGTGCGACATAATTAGATGCAGTTAGCGGCGCCCTAAGAGGAGTTATTGCTCTATCGAGTGCGAGAGAACGCGTTGATGAGCCTCATGGGATAATCATTCACGTCTACTGGCGCCGAGGCTTGTGTGCACTGCTTGAAGTGGGGAAATATTGTTTTGTTGGGTATGAACAATTTGCTCTAAGCTGTATATCGGTGATTTAGTATAAATTAATTAATTATAGACCTGGGTATGTCCTTAAAATGGACCTGGGTATGTCCTTAAACTGCAACCAGACCCACCGGAGGGCGGGCAGCAGCGTCCTTTTGGTTATCGGTGGTGAGCATTCTGCGATCCCCGAGCCGCCTGCCAAGCGTGGGGATTATGGCAACACCCCTCTATTGGGAGGCCTTCGTCCAGCAGTGGTCGTCTTATGGCTGACGACGACGACGAATGAATTATTTAATATTATTTAAAAAAAAACAGCGAATGTAAATGAACAAAATCTTACTTAGTATTTCGTTGATGTTTAAAAAGGTAACTGCAAAAATAATTATTATTATTACACATAAAAGTCGGAGTCTGTTTTCACTCCGTGAAAAAGGTCACTGGTATGATCGGAACTAGACTAGTCGTCTCGGATTATCCGTCTAACTTAAAATTTTAAATGAAACAAAATGATTGATCATTGCTTTATTTACTTTTTTTTTCACATTCTTCATAGTAAGATTTTTATAATAATGGGTAAAACTACAGATAATAATGGGTCCCATCAAACCTACTCTGTAAAATGGACTAATTACAGAAAACCAATTCGCATCAACGTAAAAACGCTGAATTTGAGCCCATGAAGGAAAATATATATCACCAGGAACCCACGCTAAGGTGATAGATTGCTATTATCGTCCTCACTTCATCGTGTTTTTCAGTAACCATCTTTAAACAATTAGTTGATTAGGGAAACTTTATAATACGCCCACGAGTTACTAACGATACAAACAGGAAATCAGATGACTAAACCTAGTAAGCCGAGTATAGGAAACCGAGGCCTATTCAACACGACGTGTTTAATTAGGGTCTCAATAGTAGAACACACACGTGATATCTGTCAAGATAATTTCAACAATTAGCCAGCGGAGTAGCGGACGGTGGACTGGCGGAGTGGCGAGCGCCGTAGGTGCGCGGGGTCGGCGGCCTCCGCCGAATGTTGCCCGCCTAGTGTAGAGTTAGTAAGATACCCGTTAATTGCGTTTTCGCTGTCACGGCTTCTGCCTCGCTTAATGTCCGGATTAACTTCCAAATAAAATAACCGCCAGCTAGGGTTGCCAGATGACCAGGATTTGCTTCAATTTCCTTGACTTATCATATGATTTCCGATGTGCGTCAGACCCTCTTTTTCCCGATTTTGCGTTGTAAGCTTTTTTGTCCTTATAATAGGAACAAAAAGTTGTATGAACAAGAGTTGTATAGGTTTGCGTTTTACCACATCCTGTCTGATGTTAAGCAACGGTGTGGTCTAGGATGGAGCATGCTTACTTAGAAGAAACCTGTTCACTAAGAATTTATATATATTTTTTTATTGTTACCGGTGCACTAATATCAATAGTATCTTAAATCATCGAGTCTTTTCGTAGCCTGAAAAAACATGATGTTTTGAGCTTTTAGCTCCCATCAAACCTTACTTTATAAAAACAGTCTTCTAGTTTTCAGCCACTCTTAATACTTCTATGATGCGTGAAAATCGGCTAATCTATGTAGTAAGTCACTTGACCTAGTGATAAGCCATTCTCTTGATGTGAAATGTCGCAGTTATTGCAAAACTTAAACCTTTCAACACTTTTTGCGTCTTCCTTACAATTTGTTTAAACAATGAAACCTGTGCTTACAACCGTGCCTATTTTTTCTAGTTGAAACGAGGCAGTATTTTTTAATTTTGAACGCATTACTTTCACAGACTGGATCTAGATGCTTGTCAGATTGTAACATTGAATTTGACAGCTTCTTTGGAGCAGGTTTAGAAATGTATGACCAAACGAACGCGTTTTGTGCGTTTTTTTGAACTAGCGGCTTTTATTATGAAAGAAACTGAAAGTAGTAGGTATTTGATTATGTTTTTGGTTTGTTTTTCGTGTCTAGATATCATTATTATCCCAAAACGTTAATATCCGCCTGGCGCAGGTATTCGGTACAAAGCTATTGTTTCCCAAAGGCGGCCTCGAGCCCACGCGCAGCGATTACAACAAATTATCGAGTAACGTTATTAAAACCACGCAACACCACACAACGCGTCTGCATTAAGTACAGTTCGCACCTACGGTATACTCTACACACTATATTATCTTTGCTAAGCATTGCTAAGTTAAGTTTTGCGTATTGAGATGTAGGTGACACAGTACCTACTTCACACCAAAATGCGATGTTACTCGGTTGTACAAACAGTGGCAGATATTCGGCTTTCATACACAGAATGATGGTCAGACCAGCAGACACCACAATGTCACTATAAGTTTACCTGGATGAGGTCACCTTTAGCGATAAGGCCAACGATAGTTACACTAGTTCTAAGTAAATTTTTCTGTTTTGTCTAATTATGTCGTTTGGTATGTGTGCGTATTTATAAACTTTCAATGGAAATTCGTGATTGCTGTTTACTAACTAATAACTTTTGATACAAGTTATGCGTTGCAAATAATTATTAAATCAATTTGTTACAACTTTTAAAGTAAGTTACTACTCGAAGGTTAGCTTTTCTCTATCGTGTCGTTCTAGTCTTGGCGACTGTCGTCAGTGTGAAATATGTAATGTATGTATTTCAGTTGCGTGATGGTTCTAATTGATGCCCGGGGCCAGGCCAGGTCTCGTTGGCAGCGATATTTCATCTGAATGTTCCAAACTAGATATAAATTGCAGAAATACGCGCTACCGTGCAGCCTTACACCCGTAAAGCCGGCGCTTGGAACAAGGAGGGACTTGACGCGTACAGCGTTCACTAGGCGTAGCATAACTTTATTTGAAGATGCTAATCATCAGCTATTTAATTCGCCTATTTCCAAAAAAATACTATTATAGTCACGTAGTTAGAATTTCAGCTACATTAGAATTTTCACTGAGTATATGAAAGAAATTCATGTTCTTCGATGATAAGGTTCACATATATGAACATCGCAATTTTATTACTTATCAAATTTTACTCAGCTATGCCAATTTGATCGTTTTATGAATAATTTATGAATAACGCACGAGTTTTACTATCTGAAAGATAAACTATAACTTACAATAAATCTGCAGCCATGAGTTTTTATTAATATAATTATGTAATACTTTACAATAGGTACCTAATTCACGGCCGTGAATACAATTCCCAAAACGCTTTCATGCACGTCTATGCTGATAGCAAACGTGCATCCTTATTCAATATACCTACTGAACACATGTATAACTAAATATGTTATTTTGAGAAGCAATTTGTGGTGAGCCGCAGGAGTCGGCGAGTTGCCGATAGTTAACAGTGCCATGTTATTAATCTAACCAGGATATTTTTTTAATAAACGCATGAGAATATACAGTGAGTTTTTATTTACATTATAGCTACATAAAATTGCTAAATTGTTTAGAATGACAAAGAATGTCATAATACCAGCAAATGAGTCTTAATAATAGTCAGTAACTTTGTAAAAAATCGGAGTCATCATCATCATCAGCCCGGATACGTCCACTGCTGAACGAAGGCCTCCCCCTAAGACCGCCACACTGTACGACAACCTGCCATTTGCATTCACCGGTTGCCCGCGACTTTTACAATGTCGTCGGTCCACTTAGTGGGAGGCCTTCCTACGCGACGTCTTCCGGTTCGCGGTCGCCATAAAATTCAGAGTACTTACTTTAAATAATCTTAATACGATTACTAGCGAACACTCACATTGCGAACAGATAGTACGAGTATGTATGTTTTATTAGAATGAGACATATACCATATCACAGATAAAACATCTGTCCGATAAGGAATCGAACCGGGGACCAGCGGCATCAGTGTCATTCAATATTCTTCCATCATCATCAATAGCCAGAAGACGACCACTGCTGAACGAAAACCTCCTTCTTAATAGAGAGGGGGAGTTGCTATGACGGTTCTGGATGCGGTTGTGCAAATGCACGTATGCTCGGGTAGCGCGACGCGTCTCTTTTCCGTTCTATTCAGTGAACTAGAGTCTAGTTCACTAGTTACTAGAACAACTCAACGTCTCAAGCGTCTCTATTTATATATATATATAGTATATTATATTTGTAGACTCGAAATACATAAAAAGACAATTCAAATAGACGCGTAGGAAACCAACCACATTACATCGTAATTAGACCTATTTCAAATGTAACAAAATGGCATTTCGATTGTTTTACTGTGATTACGTGTGATACTGGCGACAGCAGTTTTCATCCGTTCTAACTTAAGAAGTAGGACTTTCGCTTTTCTGTGGTCTAGTGAGCAGTAGGTACATGTTTTGGAGATAAGTTCCACAGTACTGTGGGTGCCTACCTACCATCAGCAATTAAAGCACAGCGTCACGGCAATTAACTTCCCAGACAAATGTCGACGCCGCGTTTTCCAACAACGCTTTATAAGCACTGTGTTTCTTGGCCATCTCGTTATATCAAGGCTAGTTCTAAGTATGTGGGTAAGTTATATTTTCAAGTTGTGATTAAATCGGTTTCTTCTATCAACGGTGCTTCTTCTTATACCAATTTATCATCATGGCTTGTCATCGTATGAGATGGCGGTCAAAAGCAAGCATGTTAACAAACTTTGGAGTTATTATATGAGAAATGTTTGCGAGTATCAAGTTTTACTCTTCAATTTCCTAGCTGACAACCCGCCTAAGACCAATGTATCCAACCAATTTTGACTAATTTAAGTGTAATATGTACCTTTTTTATTTTTAGCAGATCACGTATTGGTCAGCTTTTCTTCGGCTGTGGGCCTAGAGTCACGTAAAGACACGGTGTTTCCACAGCGAGGGTACTTTCTACGACGACTCGATACGGTGCGAGGGTTTATAGCCAGAGTTGAGGTGACGCGCAATTAATGCTGACCGACTAACGAGCGCAGATTTATGGCCACGTCCGAACGTAGCTGCTAAGGCTTCGGCACACTGCGTGCTGCGGTGCGATGACAACGCTGCGGCTTTTTCACGTGTCAGTTAAAGAGCTGCATGAGCTGCATGAAATTGTAATCTAAGTTTTCAGTATAAAATATTGTACTTAGTGCATGCATGTAACATTCACCAATATATTAATAGTTTAAGTCCTGTTTCTTTATAAAATTGTGTACAAAAAATTAAAAAAGCGTGGGCCTGTTACCTACGACCATTTCGAATTTTGTGAGAATTGTTTTTGTCTGAAATGTCATACGCTCTTCGATTAAAAAAGAAAACAACGCTATTATTACATAATTATCATGGTCGGGTTTTTATAATAATAGTAATAATAATGTATGTTATCTTTATTTTAAATTACAGTATTATACTTTTTGTGAATTGAACTTATCGTAGATGCCTGAGACGGCACCACGTTGCTGCATTGGTTATGCTGCGGTCCGCAACTGCCGCGTCTATCCTGTCTGACAGGTGCCTTAGGATTCTTCCGCTGTTTCTCTCGCGAGGTGAAGAGTTATAGACATAATTACCGCCTCATACCTTAGATTTAATAATACTTACTACATACTAATGTAGCAGTTACTGCGGCTAACGCGGTAATTGCTCGGCGATGGTACTGATTGTTATTTTATCAAGCCATTTCTTAAACTGTACTTAATTAGAAGTAAAAAGTTGTCTCGGCTTATTTTGTTACTTCCGGATGGGCATGAGGCTATTTGCTTGCTAATCGATGCGTCAACATTTCGTGACTTTTTATTTCGTTACGGAGGAATTTTGTCATGTTGAGAACCTTTAGTACAATTCAATTAAAATTCAAATTCCATATATATCGACATAAGTCATAATAATAACTCATTATGAACTTATTACTCATTACGCCCGTGTAACATGTAAAATACTCCCAAGTAATGGTGGCTAATGTTTATGAGGCGACAATATTTTTTCTTGTTTTTTTTAATGAACAATATCGCCTTTCCGAATTCAATCGTAATCGCTTTGCTATTAATCGCTATTAGATGTTGCTTCTTATATATATATATATATATATATAATAGTCATGATATTAAAATCGAGAGAAAGCAATAAAATAATGTATTTTAACATTTAATTGAAATCGCGCATTTATGATGAAACATAAACATGGTATGGTTTTCCGACGCTACTGGGAAGCAACACTGTCAGAAAAAACTCAGGCCAAATTGTGTTCGTTAAGATTATTTTTATAATATGTATGTTAGTCTGTAAGGTATCTATTATATGGGCCCATGTTTTTTCAGTAAGTCCTGTTGCCTGAAATAAACGATTATTATTATTATTATAAAAGACAAATGCCATATTTTTCTGGAAAAAATACTTTGGAACATAATGAAATGTAATAAGCTCCTGTTTATACCCTTAACCAGCAAGAAACAAGGAGTTCCTCGAGCGAGCTCACCGCCCGTGACGGCGGGCGGCGGGCGGCCCGTCCACCGCAGCCGCGTGTGAAGGAATTCCTCAATGGCAACATAAATCTTGAAGATTGCACCTCCAGTCGGCTATACGCAGCTAAATCACCCTACACTTATAAATACACTAATGATTTTTACAAGTGTAACAAAAATCAGCCTTTGTAAGTCAAGAAGAGAAAGGCTTACTAGCTGTTCAAGGAAAAATCTAATCTTCTCGGTTGAATGTTGGTCTAAAATTCCCTGTGGTGCCTTCGCCGTTGAGTATATAATTGACCTGATTTATTGAAACTGCAGAGAGTTGACTTTCCTAAGCCGCTACTTATCTTGCCTCAATTTTGCAACATCCTACTTATAATAATAATATAAAATATAATATGTCGGGGTGTGTGTGTATGTTTGTTACTCTTCACGCTGAAACTGCTGAACGGATTTAGATGAAATTTGCATTGAGGTAGCTCATACCCTAGATTAGAACACAGGCTACTTTTTATCTCAATAATTGCGGGTACAATCGCGGGGCGCAGCTAGTGTGAATATAACACGCTGATACGAGTACACCAGCGTCTGATCATACTTAATTTAATATTGAGTTCGTATTGGCTAATTCTTGTATTATAGTTTGGACAGTAAACTAAAAAAACATTTTAAACAGTAGGTATCTATGGGAACCAAACTTGTTTATTATTTGGCACCTACCATGAAGTCGTAGCCCACCTACCTGCCTCGGAATCCTGATCGGTAGCCTCATCCATAGATGTTCCCAATTATGATAGTGACCGCGGCGCGAGTAATTTGGTACGAGCAAGATGGCATTCTATCACAGAATCACGAGCTTCCATGATAAGGATGCCGATCATGGGTTTGATCCCGGGCCCACGCCGATGAGTTCATTAGAGTTTACTAATAGATTTCAAAAATGCGGCAAATATCTAGTGTAGAAATCCAACGGCGTGTGTGAAGCCAGTAGCAACAGCGGTGGAGTCTTGGCCAATCTTCCTGCGAGAGTAGGCCAGTGGCCAGCAGTGAGGTGAAGCAGAGAGTAAGGTTGGTGCAGTATATCTTCTCCAAAGCAATTTGAGTACTGCACTCCTGATAAAAAATCAGGACGGATAGGTGTTTGAAAAAGATCAACTGCTGGTATCTACTTCAATATAGGAAAATGGGCTAGAAGAGAAGGTACCTACTATGTGTATAGCGGGTTCGATTTAGAAAGCCTCGCGCCACGTGGCGCGGTGACCACATACCGCGAGCCACTCGGCAGCGGCGGCGCGTTATCTGCGCCCGCGTCGACCACGCGACTATAAGTTCTCTACTTTATGGGCGCAGACCACCTCTGCCGCTCACGCTAAGCTCCGAATTAGACGTAAGCTCAACTCTAACCACATTTCCGCTGGATAGAATCACTAGCTGTGTCGGCCGATTTTGTCTGCAAAAGAGTAAATTTTCTTACATAGCGGTATGTTTCTCAACAGCCTGACTTGAAATCCTTTTTCCATTCTAGCCGCCAGAGATTATTGAGCCTAGATATGATTGAGCATCTTCAACCACACCGTCACTTAAAGTCAGATAACACATCCACAACTTATCTGACATTAAAATTTTTTTTATACACTGGAGTGGCGGGACGAGCGAGACATTCACCTGGTGCTAAGTATCAACGCCAGCCCTTAAATTGCCGGCCTAGAACTGTAAGCTTGCGAATATACTTCCTGAGATGATCGACGTCAAATATCTTCATGCAAACCGAAACACACTAATGCTTGCACACTACTGCTTGGTACGTACATTATATAGTACACATACACGAAAAAAAACAGCTGTCCCATACATTTTGTCCAAGATCAATGAACCTTTTTGTATGGTACAGTTTTTTTTTCGTGATTTCAGCGTTGGCCCCATAGTAAAAGTTGTTCATAATGATGAGTACAATGATATCCTAGAAGGATAACGGTGTTCAAATTAACACCCTGTATACTGCGTAGGCCTGCCCCTTAAAGGGTGATTGATTGGATATTCCACCACGCAAGCCCAGTACTCTTTTTACACTCTCTTTTTTTTTCTTCTTTTGTTTTTGCCCGATATTTATTTATTTATTTAATTTCTTCTCTCAATTTCCAAGGAGAAGGAACAATCACACATACTTACACACAATTTTCCATCTATATAATAAAAGTATAGTTTTCTAAGTTCTTACATTCTGTGACAGATATGTGGAGCTAATCTGATTGGGCCCATGTTTGGCTTATCAATTGGAAACGTCTCAAATGTATATTAAAAACGATGTTTATGTGCGTCTAATAGCTTTCTGATGTCCGGGGTCACTGAACTGTAATGGTGTAGATATTTGTGGGTTACCACAAAGTAAATTATATTTCTGTAAGATGTATATTTTGAAATCACATAATTAAATACTTATATTCATACACATTTAGAAACTATCACTAAAGTAATTCGGCATCATCAACAACCAGAAGACGTCCACTGTTGAACGTAGGCCTCCCCGTTAATCCCCACGCTTGGCAGGCGGCTTGGGGATCGCAGAATGCTCACCACCGTTAACCGATAGAACGCTGCTGCCGCTCCTCTGGTGGTTCGGAATGCAATTTTATAATTCAACATACTTATATTACTGAGATATTATAGATACACTCTTTATTGTTCGCACTCACACCAAAAAATACACACAAAGGATTTAAATCGCTTAAACAAGCAGTGTTTTAAATGGCATAATAATAATAATTTTAATTTGAAAAGATTTTTCATTAGTAAGTGCTGACTTGCATACAAATAGCTTACTCTACCTAATTGGATTGATTGTGCAAGATATAAGCTTAAACTTTCATACTGGTAACTTTAGCTATCAGTTTAGCCAAATATCATTAAGTAGGCATGTATCATGATGGTACGAGTACCGTACCGGCGCGGGCGGTGTGGTGAGACAATCATTATTAACGGATCATTTTGTTCACAATGTTTGAAAGTTCCATTACTCACAATAAACGTTGAGTTAAATATATTAAATAGCCAACACCTAAATAATTATGCACCATTGAAGAACCACGTGTGGACGGCGCTATGCAACACGCGTCAATTACAACATTAACATATCGCAGTGCGCGGCGCGGCGGCGCGGGCGCAGCTCACGTGCACAAATATGTCCGATGCTGGTTCATTACCGAGCAATGCCGTCCAGCAGGCCGCGACTGCTGCCTACACTGCGGCGACAGGTTGACATCCACTCTATGACGAAATCACCTGCACACTGGTTTGATAGCAGTCACCATAAAAGCTTGCATATAGACTGCCGGAAGGTTCTATTTTATTTATATTAGCTTTAACTGAGGGTTATTTGGATGAGTCAGGGCTAAAATAGATGCACCTGCAGATATTTGCTAAATGATATTATCAGTGGATGTAAGTTTAATGACGAATACTTTATGTGTATACTTAGCTCTGAACGAATTAATTATTTTTCTGTTTTCCACATCAAGTCCCATGTCTCGGAACTGCTGACAAGATTATTCAATATAAACTGGCAGCCAAAACGGTTGTTTCCAAGTAATAATATAAAAAAGACGGTCTCGTGACGGTTAGAACCAACGCATACACTGCTGGAGAGAGGCCTCTCCCAAGGCATGCCACTCAGCCCAATCTTCTACTTTCCAACCAAAACCAGTTTTCCTATGAAGATCGTCACTCCGTCGTGTCTCAGGGTGGCCTACACTACGTTTGCTGATTCGTGGTCTCCGCTCTAGAACACTTCCCCAGCGGTTATCGGGTCTGCGACAGATAGTATATGACCAGGCCCCTGCCATTTCAGCTTACAAATACGCTGAGCGCAATATCGAAGACCTTGCTGTAGTAGCTTTACTTAGTTCTCTGGCGAAATACTATCATCTTATCTGGGACCTCATAACCTAGTCTTGAATATTTCGTAATACTCAACTCTACTTATTTATACACCTATAGGTGTATGTAAGTATATGCAACAAGTTCATGAAGCTGAGTAGTCGCTCAGTGAACCGACCGGTCGGCCGACCGAGCGATCATCTCCCGATACTGTGCTTGAGTGTAACGATGTTGTCGATACCAGATCTATCCCACTATCGACTCATCTACTCGATTATTAATTTACCTACACTGCTTACTGTTCAAATCTACTCACAGACAAGGTGTAGTCAATAAAAATAGAATACAAATAATTTAGATCCATAGAAGATTTCTTGATTTGTTGTTTTTTTTAGCATAATCGTTGTTTGTTCAAAAATCTATAAATAAATAATCTAATAATAAATAATATCCCTCTCGACCCGATTCATACAGTTTGTGACGGACTTGTGGTCGCAGAATAATACCCACTGGGCAAGGAGACGTCAAACTCACTGGACCAGTAACATTTACGGCCTTACTTAAAAAAACTTTTCAACCGTTAGTCAGTGCTTAAGATGCTCTGCACTCTTCTCTCTGACGTGAAGTTGCACGTGCTAGAAAAGGACAGAGAAGTTTAAGCAGTGACTAGGAGAATCGAGATTATTTTAGGTAAGGCCGTTAAAAAACAATAAACAAATGAAAATCTTATTTAATTTTCAAAACTAAGTAATACAAGAAGAAGTTTGCTTAAACTATTATTTATTGTGAAGAGATTACCTGATGACACTGTTGCGTGGTGATAATTCTGCAATAGGTATTTTTTTTTCACATTTAGCTTTCAAATCTGTTTTACACCATTATTGTAGTGGTAGGACTCTACTGCAGAGTCCACCTGGGGAAGTACCACACCTTTGCGATTTATTCAGCCACCAAGCAGTTGTGTGCAAGCATTACTGTATTCCGGTTTGAAGGGCAATGTTACCAGAGAAATTACTGGGTATGAAGAGATTTTTATTGGCTCTAAAACTAAATGAACGACGACATAGCAGTGCTTGATGATTATAATATAACATTATGTGACAACGTCGTCAGTGAAGTTTCACCTGCATGTTTAGTGTTTTGGAAGTCATATCACATTACTTCAATTCCACAATTTATCATCGCGTTCATATCATAAAATTACATCATTATTACAAGATCTAAAGACGTAAAAATCAAAAACCTCTAACGTAAACACATCCTAATTTTTACGACTACTATAAAATTTCAACTTATTGTTTTACGATCGAAATGAAGCCATCGAATTCTATAAAAAATATCATTTTCGAATAGAACTCTAGCTTGAGGTCTGGAGTGCGTGTCTCGCCCACTGCGACCATCTTTTCACAAAAATAACAAAGCCTACTGATTTTTTATTGATAATAAAGATAAGATAAACAATGAAACCGTATGAAAAACGTGTGTTCGAACAATAAACCCTCGTTTGGGTGCTCTTCTAACAAGTTTTACCACGAGCATTACCATTCAGAGCAATATTAATGTCACACACTAAACTTTCGAAAATTGGGACCCATGTGAACATCGGGGACCGTTACAGACCGACGACATTCCAGATACAAAAAAATAATTAAAATATTTTCTAATAACAAATTTGTGAAAAAAAAACAAAGTTTACCATAGAGATGATATACATAGTAGACCTTTATAAAACCGTGACGATATCTTTAAAAACCGCTAAGTATTTCGCAATCAAAATAGTGATCGTAAAGAGCTTAAAAGTTTCGGTCGACACGATAATCCGCTAATGGCGCGCTATAAATGCAAAGAAATGGCGGATTTATAATATATGGGCACGTCTGAACCCATAAGTTACGTTTTATGGTCAGTAAAGTGTCCGGCCCACTTGTGTCTGTTTTGAAAAGTGTACCTGCGCCCACGCTCCACTTGTTGAGAACAGGTGGCGACGGGAGCCCGAGTAGAGGGCCGGCGGCCGCTGGCACTGGAAGAATGGAAGTGTTTGATTTGGCGACATCACGAAGCTTGTCGGTTATAACTTCATTTACAAATGTTAGCTGTTAAACAGGAAAAGTCACTGGCTCCCGTCACAGTGTTAGGACTAGTTCTGGAGTGTATGGATCAAAAAGTGTTATAATATTTTAAAATTATTTTCAGGTGTTGCCTAGATCCATAGGCAGTGGATTATAATAATAATTTCATTTATTCTGGCAAATTACACCTAAACAGTATTCAAACAACAACAACACAGTAGTAGTAACAGTATTTCAATTCTCCGAGGACCTGGGTATGCCCTAAAACTGCAACCAGAACCACCGGAGGACGGGCAGTAGCGTCCTCTCCGTTAGCGGTGGTAAACATTCTGCGACCCCCAAGCCGCCTGCCAAGCGTGGGGATTATGGAAACACCTCTTTATTAAGGGGGAGGCCTTCGTCCAGCAGTGGACGTTTTCTGGCTGATGAGTGGGTTAATTGATTCACACCTACGTTGTATTTTCGCAGTGATATTAAATCACAATCTCATTCACAAATGTTTGATATTTTTGCTCGTCGATGACACTTGACTCCAATGTCATTCCAGCTAGTGTCAACATGCGTGAGGTTCGTAAATGAGTCGGATCTCTCATTCATCGGCGCTACGCTCGCGGTCAAACCAAGTATGCGGGGACCGTTATGCTCGAGGATTTGCGAAGGGCAAATCGATGTTCTAGGTGTACTTTGTATTCTATTAACACATCATATTATGTACCTAAGCAGATTCTAAAACCAGTCAAGTGAAAGTCCAACTCGTGTATCGAGTTTTCTATACCACCACAATTATAATATTCGTAATTAGTTTAATATGTTTTGTTTAGTTTGGGGTTCTTAAACAGTCTGTGAATAATCTCGGAAAATCTCTTGCACTATAACATTGCATTATGTTCTATGTGTCACTTCAACAGCCGGAAGACGTCTACTGCTGGACGAAGGCCTCCCAAACTCGATGTGTCAAACTTGATGTAATTATAGTTACAGTGTACGAGTAGATATTTATATCCGTGTTGGGTGTTTTTTTACGATGGACCATGCAAACATGAAATAAAGGCATTTCCCATACTCAGTACATACACGGACATTTCCTAATTCGTAAAGTACTTCCTTTACCTCTGTGTATGAACTTGGTCTATTATTATAAACTAGGATATTAAAAAAAACACAATGATATATTGTATACAATTAATTCCGAATTTTTGGTAACTTAATGTTTGTCTAAAAATAATACCTTAATAACATATTACTACTTAAGTTTCTAGTATGTTTCCCTCTCTCTCAGGAAAGTATCCGCATTATTTCTCACAGTATTTCAAGCTGCGAGCGTCCCTGCGTGGGAGTGACACCACTTTGTCCTCTCTCGCGCGACATGAGCTTTAACACCCCGGCGTCTCTCTTAACATGGCGTCCGTAACAACTCTGTACGATCTTTAAACATGTACAGAACAAACTATGTATTGTGGCGTGGTTGAACAGTTTGGACATGTTCGCTTTGAGTGCTGTTCGAACGCTACAGTTGTATTAAGGGGCTATATTTTGGTCAGTTTAGGTGAAAGTTTAGCCTTAAATTAGGTTCAAAATGCTTTCAAAGAAGTGCTCAATCAATAAATTATCAGCCCGGAGACGTGTTGAACGAAGACCTTAGTCCACCACACAGTACGACAACCTGCCATTTGCATCCACTAGTTGCCCGCGACTTTCATAATGTCGTCGGTCCACCTAGTGGGAGGCCTAACTACGCCTACCGGTACGTGGTCGCCACTCAAGAACCTTTTTTCCCCATCGATTATCAGTTCTTTGAGTGATGTGGTCAGCCCATAGCCACTTCAAAATGCAAACCCTGCGAGCTTTATCGGTACTTTGGTTCTTTGGCGAATATCCTCGTTCCGGATTTTATCGCGCAAAATAACTCCGAACACAGAAGTTCTCAATGAGCGCTAATTTAGTGGTGCCATGGACTTCGGTTCTGTGTACAGCTGCCATGGTCATGGGCAAGCGTCACCTCTTACCATCACGAGCAGGTCGTTCGTAAGTTTAAAGGAAGGTTGGAAGGTGTTCATTACTTGCTTGTTCATTACACGTCTAATGGTGGTGCATTATAATAATAATCGTTTATTTCGGAAAACATAGATCCATATTTAAATTAAAATAATAATTTAGACCAATACTTTTGTAGACAAAAGAATTGGTGGTCATCATTATTGGTCAAGCATTATTCTGTGCCAAAAATATTTATTACCTGAAATACTTTCCAAACGTGATAAGCGTCCACCACGCAGCATATACGAATCTTGATACTTATGATATTGTAATAGACGATAGCTTTACATCACTTATCGCTGATTCTGGAGAAAAGAAAACAGTCACAGTGAAATCGTCGACAAAGATAAGTTTTATTGGCTTAGAAATCGTTCTGTTGAAGATGTAGCTCGACAGACGTTCCCAGAGAGGTTTCTAATCAGTCGTAGGGCCGTTGCGTCGCCAAAACCGGTAACACGCCGCCAATTAAATATTTACTATAAACGAACATCTCCACCATTAAAGTGGCTGTAACATAAATCATGGAATAGTTAAAAATCGTTATAACCCAGTCCATGACTAGAACACATAAAATTTTATTATCTCTAAGATGTCGTCTTCGGTATTTTGGCGAATAAATGTATTTTAGAAGTTGTAGACAATCGATAAATATATTTAATTAGTGATTTGTATTCCGGATGGCGAGTAATGGGTCGGGTCGCCTTGCGCTCAAGGACGATTGCTCCATTACACATGAAGCAGCTTCCAAGTTTTTGTAGTTCTAGGCAAGGCGCTTAACCACTACTTACTTAATATTAAGTTTAATTGAAAATGGTAAACACAATATCTAGCCCGGAATGGGAACTGGCTTTCAAGTGAACCTGCCGGAACACACCGCTAGGTACTTGGCAGTAGATTTTCGACTCTCGAGCGGTTCCTAGCGAGCCAAGTACTAGTACACTATGATATGGGTTTTTGTGATGTTTTCTTTCACCGGCAGCACCAACTCATTATTGGAACTTGAATCCACGCCTTGCGAAGTGTAAATCAAATGCGCTTACTTCTCTGTTCATATTCAACTACAATAAATAACAAGATACGGAGATGCAGTATTTCACTACGTAATTTTTCCCTACATACAATACTTCTCCAACTGCGTCTTTTTAGCCAACTCTAAGCGTTGTAATATCAAAATGAATGTAAAGTTTTTGGAAAATATACTAGGATAATTTCTACAAAACGTTAAACGTTTGTAATACGAGTAGTTTTTTTTTTAAACTGCTATTGGATTGTTTTGTTTTTAAACACACTCCGATAACTTTTCAGTAACCACATACGTAACAAAAAAATAACTAGTAAAACCTTGTTTAAGTGTGTCAGTGAGGTCTACCGTTAAAGGGCTGTTTACATAACTGTTTTATTGATCTAATAAACATCAGATTTATGATTCACAATTACATTTACATAATGCGGCGATGTTTTCGTCAAGTATTCTACCAACCTGTCGACTCCATTACGTTACATAAACTCGAAGACATCGCTTCCCAGTGAGTAGGAGGCTCTATAAGTTGTTTGTTTATGAAGTGTTAGATAAAGCTTATCTTTAGGACGTGAAACCCACACTCGATTGAAACTTGCGGTGATTGGTTTACTCCATTAAGTTGTGTTGTTGACGAGTTTTTTAACCTACTTCCTAATAGTTGAGATTTTCGTTACGTCAAGTAGATAGATTATATTTTTTTAAGCTGGAATCGGAATTAATATAACTGCCGTGATTAGGCAGTCCCGCGGTTTGTATATTTTATTTTTTATAAAATCGCTAAAAATAAGCAGATAGCTCGTCTGATGGTAAATGAACCGTTACTTATGGACACTGATATTTTCGATGTGTTACCAATCCAAGTTACCTTATTTTACTTATTATAGCGTAAGGAATTTATAAAAATATCTTTCACGCTTTTTATAGTAACTCGAGAGGACAGTACCTACAATGATTTTAAAGAAATGTTTAAACAGTTTTTTTTTACATTTGGCAGAGCAGATGAGACACATTTAAAGGTTTTTTTCTCGACTAATTAAGATACTTATTACTTAAAAAATACGTGAAAATACACTTTTAAAACATACCTAAATGTGTATGCAATTTGAGCACTTATTACAAGTACCTACCAGCAAAATTAAGACAAAAAGAAGAGCCAACTCCTAGTGGTTAGCCGATAATTTCCCATTAAATGGTTATTGGTGGTTCGTTGCACTTATCGCGATGTTTGTACGAGGGGCCAAGTGGCGCAGGCGCTTATGTGCGCAGAAAATCAAATGCAGTAGAGTACCTTCACTCCACGAGTCTAGTAATTGGTTAAATTGGCAAGCTATTAATGATATTTATTTCGTATACTAAATAAATATAAGGATATTTGGTACGTAATGATATGACAACTGTGAAATGGACCTGGGTATGACCTAAAACTGTACCCAGAACCGCCGGAGGACGGGCAGCAGCGTCCTCTTAGTTAACGGTGGTAACACACTGCGATCCCCAAGCCGCCTGCCAAGCGTGGGGATTGTGGCAACCCCTCCCTATTAGGGGGAGGCCTTCGTCCAGCAGTGGACGTGATCCGGCTGTTGATGTGATGTTATATGAGAACTTGATAATTTCAAGATAAGTGCTTAACCCCGACAAATAAACTGTGTGCGATGCCATACACTTTTCAAGTGTAATTCAAAAGCTTATTTCTCTTATATTTTAATGTGGAAGCAGTAGTTGAATAGCGCCGGACTTTTTTAATTTCATGAAAATATCTATTAATGATAGCGTTTTTTCTCATTTTACTAAGTACTTCTTAGATTTTGCAAAATTACACAAATGGCATTTTTCCATTTAAAGTACCTTGTGATTATTAAGAAGTTGTCCTTCTGTTTCTTCAGCTAGCAGAAAGGCATTACATTACGAACATGCGTGTGCGCAAATATTAGCCCGGCAAGTGGCAGAGGCAAGGTCGGGGCCACATACCGAAGTTGGCCGCCATTACCTCTGCTCAGCAGATAGCCGCTACCGACGCGATGACACGGGCAGGCGGCTGAGTTTATATCGTAAACTAGGAACACTGATAGCCATCTTACCATACCAAGCGTTAATTATTATACCCGACCAGCCAGCGGCGCTAATCCAGAACTTACTACGAAAACGGGGCCAGTCGCTGACGTGACCTATTGACTACAGGCTATTGACGATAAAGACAAAGATCATTTTATTTGTATCTTATGATAATTATTATTTATTTAATTTGTCACTCTCATTTGATCTACTTGCCTTAAATAACCGATTATATCTTTTAACTTGCGAAGTTATTTTTGCCTAAATAAGCTCACAAAGTTCAAGTAACTAAATCATGTTAGTTTCAATAGTAAACACGTAGTACCTAATAAAATCTTGACCTTTTTTCTCAAGCGTTACTAGAACTTGACCGTGACTTGCTTTATTTGACTTTACCTGTGACTAAATCTGTTCATATGGCTAACGTTTACTTTCTTGACAATGTGGCAATGAGTACAAAAATGTCCGCATATTACTTTGTGTTGTTCCATTTGGCACAATTCGGTCCCATCCAGTCCATTCAGTGCCATCGAAGCCTCATCGTCCTGTTTGCTTTGGAAAGTGGCCTGTTCAGTCCATGGATGCGGCCGAGTGGCCCCGCATTATGACCGGCCGTCTGAGTGCAAAACTAAGAGAGTGATAAGCTAATATTGCTGTTGACACTGCGAGATTTCTAAAACTCTTTGCCTCCTCGGGAAATGATGTGAGGTTTTTTGTTTTCTGGTGTCAAGTACCGACTTTACTTACGCTTAGTTCATCGCCGAGGTATCGGATGGTTCGGTGACTCATTTGTATGGAGATGGAAGCCGTTTTGGAGGTTGGTAAAATGTTGTATTTTCATAGCGTTTCTGTAAAACTACAGCATATCATAGTATTTTATTTTTTATTTACTAACACTAGTTTAGCATAAAGGTAAAGCTGCGTTGACATACCTCAGGAACTACCTACATATATTATGAGGTCTACTGTTCATGATATTTTACTCCGCTTAACTGTGGAAACTAACTTCCCTTATCCTGTTTATTATTTGGAGTTTCTTGTTAATCTAATTATATAAAAGGCTCTGTCCTGACTGACTGACTGACTGACTGACAGACAACGCACAGCCCAAACCGCCGGTCGTACAGGCTTGAAATTTGGAGGGTGTATTCGTTTCGATGCGGAGGAAGGAAATTCGACTCCCAAGTGGGGGAAAAGGGGGGGGGGTAGAGTCGGTCGATTCGGTAGAGTCGGTAGAGTTGGTAGAATTTGCTCGGAATGATTTAAAGTGGAGAATTTTGGGAGCGGTCCGTATTTCTTCCGCACGCGGACGAAGTCGCGGGGGACCTCTAGTGTATTATATTATTATAGGCTTGCGTTTGACTACTTTTACGCCTAGTTTTCAAGCGAAGATATAGTATATAATGATGGACGCTTACCTAGAAGATACCGACTCAATGGTATGAAGAAATCAAAGGCGCCTTATAACACGCCTTAAGTTTAATCCCCGACTGGCTTTCATAGGTTTGCTGTAAAAGTATAAACTGATCGTGTGTGTGTTTTTGCGTTATGTTATTAAAAACATGCCCTTGGAGAGATAAATGCTCCAGTAAGCTACCCGGAAACATTTAGTTTCAGTAGATTACTTAAGCAAATGACAAGTGCAAGTAAACTAGTGAAGTTAAAGTTAGCTAAAGTTATACACAAACCCTTTTCTGCGTGTACACTGTATAAACTCTCTCTGTCTCTCTACTTGAAGCACTTTTTTTTAGAAGCCGCCGTGGTTTGGTTACATTTCAAGTAATTTGACTGAAACGTGCTTTTGTTCTGGATCCCCAAGCTACCTGCCAAGCGTGGGGATTATGGCAACACCACCCTTTAAGGGAGAATCCTTCGTCCAGCAGTGGACGTCTTCCGGCCGTTAATGCCGGCTTTTTTTATGGAATATAGTGACGAGGCGAGCGGAACGTTCATCTGGTAGTAAGCGTCACGCCTGCCCATAACAGTAGCAGTGCAAGAATTGTGAACTTGCGAACAAAATCCTGTGCCGCACTGCACTGCGCTCGTCACCCTGAGATATTAGATGTGAAATCTCTTTATGCCCAGTAATTTCTCTGGTAACATTGCCCTTCAAACCGAAACACAGCATGCAGGGCTTGGTGGTTGAATAACTTCCAAAGGTCTGGTACTTCCCCAGGCGGACTCTGCAATATAGCCCTACCATAAATTTTCTATAAATCGACGAAATTTTAGTGAGCATTTTAGCTTATATTGGGCTTCAGGTTACCTCACAAACTGCGCATCCAGATAATCAATGGTAAATACTATTTAGGTACTCTGGAAACAATAATTAGCTGTTTAACAACAACAAACAAAAACAAAATGCTTAAAAAACACAGACCGTAGTCTGTACGTACAAGTAGGTGATGGGAATGTCTTAAATTGTTAATGATCTTAGCGCTTGTTGTTTGAGTCCCAGGTGCGGGAGCGGCGAGTGCTTTATGTGATCGATATTCATACATTCATGTTTACCATCGCACTCGACTTCTTTTCACCATTACGTGCTATCACTAGCCGCCATTGTAGGACCGCGCCACCTATCGTCAGTTTGGTGACATGATTAGCGCCATACCATCTTCCGCAAACATTTGCTCTCAAGTGAACCGATATTACGTCAGGTAACACTCTATTGTCAACGTCACATTGTTGTTTGCTCAGCGTTTTGAACCTTACGCCGGTGGCATTAGGAGTTATCATTACATTATTGTTTGGTAAGCAAATATGCGGACGCTGCGTTCGCCGCTCCGCCACCAAATATTGGGCGATGTCTTTGAGCTGCCGTGTTTCGGGGCAAAGAATAAAAACGTTACTTGTCTTATCTGCCGAGTGATTTGCCTATTGTGAGTATTGCGACCAATCGATTACAAAATCATTTGTAATTTAAATATATATGGTACATTTTCTGGAAGTAAGCTACAATTTATATGCAACAACGCAGCAAAGCAAATATGCAGCAACACATTGGCAACGAACGTTGCGTATTTATTACTATTATTGTGGTTATCAAAATGTTTACTCGGATTTATATTCTTAGTCTTGTTGTACACTTACAATTACAGTTGATGTCTCGCTTTAACATCCCGCTATATTTACCCGACCCGCAGTTGGCCAGTTCTACTCCAATCTCTTCCCCACGTACTGTCACATTCGCCTCACGTTGCACACACGCCTTAGTTTATACCTAATAAACTAAGATCAAGATTTTTCAACCGTTTCGTAGACTTTAAGGCGGCCAGTAATAACTTACTACTTTCCATCTGATAGCAGGTCAAATGTATATCTATCGTCAGTAGGTCCAAAAGTCTGGCCTTTGGCGTGACTCTTGTGGTCCCTCTAAGTCGGTGCTCTATCGGTGCCAGTTGCCAGTATAGACAAAGCATGTTTAATTAGCCCGTGTGGACAGACCGCCACCGCCTCCGCCGGTGTGTTCTTGGAACGGTAATAAGCACATGCTAGCTGTGGGAATGTTCGGGGGTTGATGAACTTTGGTTTCCGCGCCTTTGGTGCTGCCGGCGGATCCTTTACAGGTGACAATCATTATTTTACTCTCTTGGCGATTGGCTTTTGTTTTGGTGAAATCATATCTCAGTGTTCTCAGTCCGAATACGTGTTGCATTGCAGTACTCTTAATGCAAATGTGTGGTTCATGACGCCTTTTGGTGGTAGTTTACTACTAAACTGAATTCACCAAACGTTTTCAAACAAATAATAAATGTCTACGTTAACTATGTGAAGTGTAGAGAAAATATCACTTTAGAAGTTGTAGTTAACAATTGCGGTTTGAATGGTAAGTTTTAGATTAAGCTAACTAATAGAAAGAAGCTGCTATAACGCCCTAGATGTGATTCTTAAAAGGTGCTAGAGAAATGTATCAAATAACAGTCTCTTTGGATTTTTATTCGATTCGACACGATTAAGCAATCTTATAGAATACCGTAAGTGCATTCGGTCAACTTTATGGTCATCTCCAGGTATACGTTTGTAAAGGTATCGAGTGACCCGCGTCTAAACAGTCATGTGACAAATTCTCCAACGACTCAATGGTCAATGTCGACCGTATTTATAACTTCCTGATCGGTGACAAAACATCGGTAATTGAGCGATCACAGCGCGCCCATAACTTCGGCTAAACTATCGAATTACACACAACCCTATCGGTGCCCATTCACGGCACTACATCTTAGGCTTTTGAAATTTTGCTTTAGAAAAACGGTACTACGTCTATCACGCTCGCTCTGCCCGTCATTCTCTAGAAACGAAAGGGACGGGTGTCGGAATGGACATGGTATCTGTCGTGTCGAGCAGGTGGACTCACTGACCACCGGTCACTAGGGTTATCAAATTACCGAAGATGTATCGATGCGGAGTGCATGTCACGAGTAACTCGGTGGAAAGTGACCGTTGGCGCTAAATCGGGTGCTCATTGTCACTCGTGTGAAGCGAATTAATTTGTAATTGTAATCGAGCTGAATTAAGCAGGACGTAGTAGGTCAGTGCGAAGGGCATCGGTCGGTGACGCGGCTCTTCCTGGACTTACGTTTGTCAACGGTTGTACATTATTTCTTCGTATAAATTATTATTATTAGCCACGCTTATATTTAATTTGATTGATTGTATCATTTGAACAACCTACTGTGTAAAATTATATGAACTGTGTACACAAACCTATTTCAACTTTCTCTGTCCAATTTTCAACTAAATCTATATAGTTTTACGTGCCACCCATCCATCCCATACATCATAGTCGGTCACGGCCACTTATCTAAAAACTGAGCACCACTCTAAAATCACCTGTGGTTTGTTTTTCTAATCTTATAAAATCCACAAATTTATTAACATTTATATATTTGCCCTTTGTGTGCAGTTATAATGCTATGATTATGTTTCTCACATTATGTATTACTTTTGATACGATTGCAAATCGTTTAACTTACGACCAATTCTGGATTTTTGATTGACCACACTCTTAGGTACTACTCTCATTTGATACTGTGTCGAAGGTATTAAACGAAACATTGCTCATTTCATCGGAAACCCACTCGTTACGAAACAAGTGAACGATTAGTATAATGTCGATTAGTGACGTGTTACAAATCTCTCGTGTTTATTCGTCGACTCGTCTATAAATCGATACACAGGCTCACTTTTTAACATCTCTACGGACAGCTGAATTATCACGTGGTCATAGCGCACTACCTCGTCTCAACAGCACCTCAATAACTTTGAATGTGGGAAGACTGAGTTTGTATAATTAAAAATGTTTATAGGCGTAAAGGCATAAGAAAACATTACAAATTCTGAACGTCCAATAATAACTCCCTCCCTCCCCTTATCCTATTAAGTGGGCTAAGTGACCTAGTACACTGATAAAAGGTAAATGACGTTGTATCGTAGATGACGTTCAATCTGGACTCTGGTCTTTTCGTCATTTGAAACCCTCAAAATAAGTGATAGGATATCGGATTAGTTAGCATTACAATAAACTCGACATTTTGGCTCTTAAATGAATCCAATGCTTTAGTATTAAGTTAATTTGGTGTTGAGTTGATGAAGCGTGTTATGACCATTAGAGAGTGTAGTTTCGAAACGAGCCGGGCCGGGTCCGCGCCGGGCCGGGCCGGCCGGCGGCCGACCCGGAGCGCCCGAGATGTCATAAATTTGAGTAGAGCCGTCCGATCGCAGCGTGATGCCGTATTACATTACGGATACAATCCGGACCTGGTTAATTGACCATCGTAGATATTTATATTAAAAGAGGTTTATGATCGTTCCAAGTATTTGGCAATCATGGGCTCGCTGTTCACCGTTATGGGCTAGAAATTGTCCCATCATTATTTATCTTCAATATTTGTACACAAATCAAAAAGATGTATTTTTCAGATTTTGCTTCGGTATTATTTCGTTCTTCTTTTTTATCCAACTTAAAGAAACCAAGCTAGTATAGAGATTGCGGGCCAATAAAGCGAACGTCGTGTGGAGGTAATCAGCAATGTTTACGAAACCGAACCAGTTATAATTCTAGGACCGGCCCGATAGTAAAATAAACTCGTATTACTGTCTCTCTATTTGGGATTAATACTATTTACGGCCGCGCGTTGCGAGAAATATGAAGTAACCGCCATTGTTGCGGGAAATAGCCGAATACTCCGCGAATGAAGTCCTGGCAGCGCCGGCTGTCGGGCTGGACAGCGGACAGGCCCGGTGAAGGGTATTACTAGATACGCAATAAATTGTCGATTAAATCTGTTTACGTCTGCGCGGGACTAAATTATGGATCGAACGCGAACACTTCATCAGTGGGAGTGTGGGCGCCTTCATACAATCGACATGTTTACGCAAATCTTATTCAGCCGAGTCTATCTCTTAATACCACGTCCGAGTTTGGGAGCCGTCACTCCGAGCGGAGTCCAGGCTCGGCGAGCGTTCACTCGGAACGATCGATAACTCAGAATCAACAGTAGCCAAACGCTGGCTTTAATCCGACTCGAATCGCTGGATGTATTTCAATAACGCACGCTCGATGGCGAGTCTTCGTTTTTTTGTGTGGGAACATTTCGTTTTTCAATCACAAGCTAACCTTTTTAGTGTGCTGGGTGTACGGCGGGCGATAAACATCGCAGGTTATGGGCGCGGCCGGCTTTGAACTGAGAGGTTTATCCCGATTGCCTCACAGTTCGGCTGGTCGATCAGCTCCGATAGCGGCCGCGTGGGCCTGCACCCCCGGCACAAGACTCCTTTAATTTGTCCAACATGCGAAATATGCAAACGATTCCAGTTAGCGTCCACTCGTCGCGCGCCGTCCGCGAGGAGGCGCCAACTATCTTCTTGTTTCTCGAATCTAGAACAAGCAGTGACTAACAACCGACTACGTTGGTACAAACCGTCGAGCTTACGTTGTGAACAATATTTTTAGAACCTTGTGCAACTTGAACTATTGCACAAGGATTACCAACTTAAGTACCTAAAATAAAACTAAAAAAACACGACGGATTTAAAAATCACAAAACCGATATCAATTTCCCAATGAAAGGTTTTTCATGACGGCTCACTTACAGATCAATTCGTAGAAACATTGATTATGATCCGCGTACTAGTCTGGCTATAAAACCGCCCGGTAGTTAAATTTCAATATTTATTCAATAAAGTGAGCTGATGTGTTAACATAAATCCTGTTAGCAAAAAGCAAACATTATACATAATAATCAATAAATTAACATTGATAATGTGTTTATGAGCCACTCGGAGTGTTTGCTTGTAAAAAGAGTTCTTAGTCTCGGAAGCGTTTTAGTGCTTCATGTTTCTAACACTAATTATAGGTAAAGCCTTAATTTATACCTGAATTATTATTTTGAAGGAATGTGGTCGGTCCACGGTAAACAGTAGGTAAATACTCACTCGTACGCAATAGATCATAAGGCAGCTTTAGTAATTTGATATTTTTTACGAAACAATCTAGATGCCGACCTAAATGTCTTACATGATTTTATTATCAACCGCAGTAATTTTATAACGTTGATCTCCAATATATTGCACGGTGTTACACGTAAATTATCATTCAAGTTCGAGTCGGTCGCATACGATCACATATACTATAGTGATGTTTCCGAGAATTATGGAAGTAACCAGGGAGTCAATACTTGACAAGTACACAATAACAGTGTTTAGTTGGATCGTCGCGTATACATTGCGACGAGGAGTTCCCATTCTTACTACAGTTCTGTGTAATGTAATGTTGTTGAATATCTAATTATTAATTTTATTTGTTATATAGGTTTATGTTTATGTAAATAAATTTATTTTCATTTTCATTTTCATATTTTTCATTCTACTTGTCTAGTACTGAAAAGAAGGAATTGGAACAAGTAATGAATCTCTTATTTACACTCGTGGAGATTATTCAGTAAAAAAATATCAAAACATACTACCTTCCGGTGGTGCTCGAGGCTTTTTAATAAAATTTTCTAATTTATAGCACAATCAAAACAATGGCCATCCTAGACAGCGCACCAGACGAGCTTGTTGCCATTTGTCAAGATCAAAGTAGAAGGGTATTCCTCCACTCATCTCCATCCTCAGTATGGAGTCGTCTCGTTTCATACATTATGGAGTTATTGAAATGGCGACCAGCGTTGTCTCGTGGCTAGAGAGGCTACTTTGAATGTCGTTCGTTTTGTCTAGCTGCTAGGGTCACGATGATAAAATGATCTACAACTGTCCATAAAGGCTACCAAACTCTGGCCAGGAATAACTTATTATATAGTAGTTTCTCGCGGTTTTTTTAAAAGTATTTTTAGGGTTTTTTCTAACGGGACAGAAGTAAAAATTGAGAGTTAGATGTTATTTTTTTTTCTTATTTTACATCTTTATAAAACAACAAGCTTTCAAACCTCGGAACATTAATTTCCTAGATAATTATTTATCTTAGTAATTTAATTTAAATAATTAATAAATTATCAAAAAACTTTTTAGCTTCTGCACGAATTCCTAATAAAAAATATTTGCATACTTTGCATAAAAAACCTACACCTTACTATACTTGGCTTGGTAAAAATATGAGATCAAATCTTTATTTATATCTTTGATGTTATCAAGATCTGCTTGGATAATTCAATTTGTGTAAAATAATTAATTAAATAAAAATAGAGCAAGACCAGAGCAAAGTCATGGTATGTAACGCAAGCTGTCATAGTTTGTAGCGTTGATCGTTGAATGTTTGGCACAAGTTGCTTTCACGCCGCTTCTGGTCGTGGGTTGAATATCAAAAAAGAACCACGGAACTATCAGTGAAAGAAAACATTATAAGAAAACAAATCTTGGTAGAGAGTTTTTTGACTGACTAAAGCTCCGGCAGCCTAACTTTGATCCAGTTTTTTTCCTATTATAAATGGGATCTAAGGTATTTGTAATCACGACGAATACTAGTTTAACGACTAGCCATACTGCCCTCAGAAGCCCAAAAGCGGTATCTAAGCTTGGAATCTTATAACTCGCCTGAAGTGTTAAGTTTTTCAGATACTACAATAATAATGTACAAAATGATAATGTTTGAGAGTCACAAAACCTTTGATCTGTCAGATATTTTCTTAAGATCAGGTCATAATCGCAATGAGACCGAGTTACATGAAATGTATATTTATCTCCTGTGTACTCAGTAGCACGCCGACTTCGTTGGTGAGCGGTCGTTGTACTAGAAACAAAAGGGTCGTAGTTAGTACAGAACTTAAGACACATTTCATAGTGTGGTGTTCATATTAGAGTGGAAAACTATGCGAAATAGTTATTGGAAAACTTTACAGATGACGATATTTTTTTAAAGTACGCACTTACGTACTGGGATGCAATTTTTCCGGTGACATGATTATTGTTAGTGAAATATTTTTTATCGATTATCTTGAAAAATGACAAGCGCTCGCAGTGCCAACTACTAAGGCAGGCAGCGCGGGCGTCGGTTCGGGCCCTGCGCTGCGACGCACGGGTGACTTTTGACTTTCGTCGTGTGTTCGAGCTTCATAATATAATTGAGCCCGAACAAAATCCGGCCGAGTATTACCATACAATGGGCCGTCGGTTCCGTCGCGCCCGCCGGGTCGCCGGGCCAAAAAAACACCACCACTCGCCATATCCTACGTCACAAGGTCTCAAAGCACGTGCGTTTTCAATCGAATGCCTACCTAATCGGTATAATGTTTAGTCGTAGTTTCAGCTGGCAGCGCGGGCGAGTTGCGAAGCTCCGCGCACGCGGGAGGCTGGCAGGCGTCCATCCAACGCAGCCCATCATGAGCTCGTCGACTGTTTGACGAGTGACAACTCTAAAAAACGTGAATGTAAGTTACCTACTGGGAACGAGTCGCGATACACTCAGTTTTGAGTTATTGCCGCAGCCGCGCGCGGTTTTTGTCCGCGCCGGAGTCGCAGGCGGACGCGTTTTGTTTACTTTGCTGTCGCGGAGGCTCTGCTGTTTTCTTGTTTGGAGGAATTTCCTGCGAGTCGACGCATGGATACGTAATTGATTCTCATTACTGTTTTTCGGTTGCCAGTTTTTGGAGCTATATTCATATTTTCTTGCTGAGAAATCTTTCATAAATCTGTCAATTCATTTTATCCCTCCCGTCTCCATCGTCCTCTCCTCGTCTTAAATATAAAACAGCATAGGTGTGTTTTGATTTAGAAACGTCTTCCACGACAGTGCTTTGAGTACTATGCACTTAATTTATCCACATAGTGTGTAGAATGTCATTGTACATTGACGCAACACTTTCTATGACGGTACGAGATGCATACTTAACTACCCCGGGTGACTCTACGTATCCGGGTGACGTCTCTATTGACCATTTTCTATAGTTACCACGAATTTTTTTTATTAAGTTCTTGACTGGTAGTAAAACTTTAACGTTAAAACTCAGCCAATAGACATGCAAAGGAACAAATCCGGCGAGACTTTCAAAACACCTGAATTTACCAAAACAAACTCAGTGCAAACCAATTCACCCACTTTCAGTATCATCACATTAAATATTTACAGTCTTGTGTATGTAGGTAGGTAGGTAGGTATGTGTTTGCGGAGTCCGGTAGCTAGATATAGCTGTGATTACTTACGCGGAGACGACGTGACTGGCGTGGTAATGCGTGACGCCACTCGCTCGCGCCGGAAGTGCACAAATAACTGGTAATATATCGATACGAGACAAAGGAGTACGAAAATATCAAACTCAAACAGGACAAAGAGAGATACGTTGACAACAGAACAGAACTACAACCGGCGACTACATCACAGGCAACAAATATATACCGATTTAATAAAAACTTCAAACTAATGAGGACTTTAAAGCAAAACTAAAACCCTTTGTTTAATGTTAACTGCTTAAAAAAAATTAAGTCTGCGTCGTCGTAGTAACCTAGTTAGGAAAAAAAGACGCATCTAACTTCTCGAAATTTACTAAGAAGTTCGTCGAAAAAGAAGATGTGTAGGTAGGTAAAAAGAAACTCATGGAAAACGTAATATTTTTGTATTTAGATTGAGGTGACAATGTAAATTAGGTCACTAGACGAGGGTTACAGTTGAATCCGAGTATAGCAAAACTCATTTCGCAAACAAGTGCCGGTCTTGATTTATGCCTCGTCCATTAGCTATATATTAAGTACATTATTATGTTAATTTGGCAATTTGTTAACTAAAGAATCCACTTTACGATATAGATTTTAAATTTCAGATACAACGCAGCCACAAATCTGGCGCAACCCGATACCGTGAAGGCCGAAATTATAATATTAACTATTTATATTACCTAGGAATTAATTATTAGAGGTAGCGATGGTTTTCTTATGTCAGTACTTACTCGGTTTTTTGCCAGACTTCGCAAAAAAGTGATATACATTTTTAGCAGTCTATATTTATAGGTATGTACTTACATTAAATAGTATGTACCTAATGTGCATAATAATTAATTATGTTCCTACCATCAGGGTCAATAGACCGCGGTGTAAAGCGCCGAAGTGCTTTTAATTCATTTGACTGAATTTGAACAAACAGAGATTTATTTTTGAGAGAGGCTGGCCCAATGTGCTTTCCTCTGTCATAGTTACATGTTTTACAGTAAATAGAACTTGGAAGAGCTACTTTTCTTTCTATATATTAATAACAGATTTTGTAACGATAAATCGCTGCTCAATTGTTATTTTTAGCTATACTGTGTTTGGACTTGGTCATGTCCTAAAACTGCATCCAGTTCCACCGGAGGACGGGCAGCAGCGTCCTCTCGGTTAACATTGTGGCAAGTGTTCTGCAAGCCCCAAGCCGACTGCCAAGCGAGGTTATGGTAACCCCTCCCTATTAAGGGGGCAGTCAGTGTACTTCTGGCTGATGATGCGTATGTGATGTGGTATCATAAAGTACGTTCCAAATAATGTAATATTTTCTAGTCTAAATACGGGGTTAGTGGTAATAAATTAGCATCATTTTCAGGGCATATTTTGTACATCAAAACAAACAACTTTTACTAAGGGGCCATCAATGAAATTGCATAAAAGTATATAAGCTCTTCCATACAAAAAATTCAACGACTTTGGGCGAAATGTATGGAATAGCTGCTTTTTGCTGTTTCAATGTTGGCCCCTTAGTACAAGTTGTTTGTTTTGACGTACAGAATATGCCCTTAAATGGATGCTAGCTGATTACCACTATCCCTGTATAACAAAAGCTTAAAAATAGGGTTTAGAACAAATATGTGGATACGTGTCTACACCATGACTCTGTACACCGTGACTCTCACAGTTTTTCAACCTACGTCATATAAAAATCAAAATTATTTCCTAAATTACTTGCGCTTGTTATTCTATCTTTACCAAACATACTTACATAGAGTAAGTAAAAGAAGTATAATAATATTTTGAACGCCCTCGAAGTGATTTATGGGTGTAGGTTTGTTTGAGGTTAATATGCCATTCGTGATATCAATCGTAAAACGAAAGTCGGCTCGGAATACACTCGAACAGCGAATTTCATAGGTCTTTAATGTTTTATTGACCTTAACTAATGACGGACTATTTCTGGGTATCGTAAATAATGAACTTAGAATAAACGGAGCGTGACTCACTTTAAAAACTAGTACGCAGTGAACATCTTAATTATACGCCATTACAATTCAAGTGCAAGGTTTTAGTTTAGTTTCAGAATTCTTTCTAGCACTCGGCTAGCTTCTCCCTCAAAGTTGAGAGCAACACTGTTCTGGTGATCATTACTAGAAGACATTCGATGTACAGCGAAATAACAGAACTATAATGAGTTCAAATCGTAGCACAGCAGTAAAGTACTTTTGCTTGGTGGCAAGAGATCTGATACCTACCTAGGCGAACTTATGCAAAGAAGACCTACCACCAAATAATTAAGTATGTCAATCAATTCCTTTATACAGAAAACTAGAGAGTTCCTTTGTCACATACTTTATAGAGATAGAGTTCACATATTATTTTCGAAGACCTATGACTTTCATTGACGGCATTACGATTTTCATAGACCGTCGATGGGCCCGTGTTTTTTTTTTATAAAAACTTAACAATTTGAATATTTTTGTATGAAGTGTTTCCACACTTATGGAGGAGCCAGAGCCATTTTCTTCCTCTTTCAGTTTTAAAAACCACTTAACAATTGTTGTTAACTTAGCATAAAAAGTTAACGGACTTTACAAATGGAATTAAACTAGAGTAAACTTAATATACTAATTACTAGCTCTGTGCATATGCTCAGTAGTCCAGCTCCCGCAAGCAGCACCCGTTCATAACGGTATTACGGTTCAAAAGATATAGTCCTCTACTAGGTAGGACGGACAGGCAGACTGACGGAGTAAACTTAGTAGGAGGTTGCAGATAGAGAAGGGAGAGACGTGAGCTCTCTTGATGGCAGCTATCCAAGCAGTGTCCTCATCCAGCCCACAAACAGTGCAGAAGCATCGAGCGTCCACTCGTTCCCGTATCGACCGCGCCGTCGCAGCACCCTGGTTAGTATGCTGGCCGCGCGCGCGCTCCCGGCTCCGAAGATGCTCTATTTGGCGCACCCCATACAGAGCCGGCCGGACGTCTGGTGACGACGCCTCACGTCTACAAGTCTACGTGATGCTGCTACATCCCAAACTGATAGATGCCCTTATTTAGACGCCCACGTGATGATTCATTATTTTACAAATTTTTAAACATATATAGACACCTAGCGAAAGTTTATAATAAAATAAAATTAAATATTTTTCAATCACCATATTATAAAATAATGTTTTATTGATTTGTAAAAATTACTAATACATCTTTTTGAAACGACTATATTTATGTAACGTTAATTCATAATAACCGTTATAAATAAAATAAATACCTCAGTAAGTACCTAAATATATTGGCATTTTTATCACGTAGGTATATGACAAGCCTGTGTTCGACTGCCTATGGCCTGGATACCTTAATGATCTAGATTGTCTCTCAGAAAATAAGGAAGCCATGAATAAATTTGAGCGTTGCGGACATATTTTTTTTGATAAAATAGAAAAAATCTTTATCACAGGCCAAGCATATGCCGCAAAAAGTAAGACCCGCAGAGCAAAGTTAGTGATGCCTTTTAGTGCGTGAATTTTTACGTGTAAGTGGTTCAGCTTTCACGTAGGAACGGTTATTAATCTTCATTAAGAACTGTGACCCGACCTGCTCGGAATAGCAGCTTACATTGATAATTATGTTAATTATATATTGCAGACATAACTATTATATCCGTAGCCTGTCATTAAGTTTTTCATTGCAAGTCCTGCCCACTAAGAAGTAAGTAAAAACTCTAAATAATATTGGAATTCATTTTAAACTTTACTTTACAAAGTATTTTTGTTAATCCTTTCCTGTAAAATAGAACCCTTACAAAGACTCTCAAAATAGGTTACTTGGTGATTTTATTTGTAGATCTCAATATAACTACGATTAGAATCAATATCTAACTACTTACGTGTTAAGCTTCGATTAGGTATGTAGATTAGGCATTAATATACCAATTATCAGTCGATAATTAAAGCAGACGCAAAGACATACGCGCGCGCGCATATTATAAGGCAAAAAACCATATAATCTATAGTTTCAATTTAAAACATGCAAAAAGTATTATCCCCTTCATCTTAACATTGACAAAAAATTCAGCTTATGATTTATATACTTATATAACGTTGCTATGACTGTATCGTGATACATTATTTCGGTATACCTACATAATTGTGTATCAAAAAAAAACAATATTCAGTTCTATGATTAGTATTTACGGCATATTTACCGTGATTATATTGTGAAACGACATAATCACTGTAATGAAGCATGCAGCAGTCCCGAAATATCGGGAGCTCGTTTCACAATATAATCACGGTAAATACCCCGTAAATAATAATAAAGCTGTAATGAATTACCGTGATAGTTTAAAACAGTGAAAAATAATATAGTACAAGTAGAGCAACATGCGGTAGCGTAATGTAGAAACAGGAGGAAAGCATTTCCCTGACACGGTTTCCGGCAAGGTCGACGGCCGCGCCCGCGCCACGGTCGGCGCGCGTGCCTGCTCTGCACTCGCAGGCAAACACTTTCAAACTTTACTAAAACATAAACAATAATAAAAACATAAGAAGCCTAGAAGCCTAGAACGCCACTATTTCAAAAGCAGAATATGTAGGTTTCTGCAGGAAGAAGCAGGATCAACCCCATTTTACTATACAATACTGCAAAGAATAACCATAATCATACTTTACTTTATTGCTTTTAGTTTTTGATAGCTTATATTTTGCTTGGACGTGTTTTACAAACCTAGCTTCCAAACTAATCGCCACGGCAGCCTAATGGAATATCATGTGATTGGCTTGGGTTCAAATCCCGGGCTCGTACCAATCTCTTTTCATCAGAGTTCTTTGGTAATTTATGTACCTACGGATAAACATACCAATGGCTTTTCAATGAAACTTTGCATCGTGAGGAAACCTGCATACGTCCGGAGAGGAATTCAATCATCATCATCATCAGCCCAGAGACGTCCACTGCTGAACAAAGGCTTCCCCCTTAGACCGCCACACTGTACGACAACCTGCCATTTGCATCCACCGGTTGCCCGCGACTTTTACAATGTCGTCGGTCCACCTAGTGGGAGCCTACGCTGCGTCTTCCGGTTCGCGGTCGCCACTCAAGAACATTTCTTCCTCATCGGTTGTCAGTTCTTCGAGCGATGTGGCCTGCCCATTGCCACATCAACTTGCAAACCTTGCGAGCTATGTCGGTAACTTTGGTTCTTTGGCGAATATCCTCGTTCCGGATTCTATCGCGCAAAGTAACTCCGAGCATAGCTCTCTCCATTGCCCGTTGCGTGACTCTGAATTTCTCCAAAAGGCCAGCAATTAATGCCAGGAATCCAATGGCGTTTGTGAATTCACCAACCCGCCACCGGGCCAGCGCAGCGCAGAGTGGTGGATATATTGCTCAATCGTCCTTCAAGGTAAATGAACCTAAGTCCAAGAGTGGTCTATTAAAAGTCTTATTATGGTTACTTAGGGAGCCTTCGTCCAGCAGTGGACGTCTTCTGTCTGATGATGAGGCTTATTATGGTTGCTTCCTCATAATATCTTATTTAACCTACGCCCATCCACGTAACTAAATAGCTTTGCTGCCTTAGAAGAAAAAAATACGAGAGTATCTTCACCCTCGATGATATTTATGGAACAGCTTTATACATTTTTCGCTAGGTCGGGTCGATTTCATAGTAAAAGTTTGAATAACTTTTGAATGATGTACCTTCCTGAACCTGGCGAACCTTTTTTACCAATGAGCTCCTTTTAGCTTAGCATTACCATTCCGCTCAACCTGTTTTTATTTTGTTACAAAGTTCTGTGTTCATCAGACAGTAATCGTGGTGACGTCACCATTACGTGACGAAGTACAAATCGGACGTATTTGCAACGCAGTAGGAATGCAAAGGGCCATGCGGGTGCGCCGGTTAAGGCCAGGATATTCCACGTTTCAAGCACATTTTTTAATGATATCGATCCTTAGTCTAAAGCTGCATCAGGTAGGGTCACATTTAGCGGAACAAAAATATGGCGGTTACACAGAATTCGATTGTTGAATATTTTCTTAGATTACTCGAAAAGTATCGAATTTAATAACTTTCAACCGTAAAATGTTCTCAAAAATACTACTATCTTTCAAAAAAATATTTTTTACGTTGACGTTGGTGACGTAGGACATATAACTAAAAAAGTTTAATAATAGGCACTTTTTCGGTATTTTTAGGGTTCCGTACCTTAAAAGGAAAAAAGAACCCTTATCACTCCTCACTCCGATGGCCGGATCACTCCTAATACAACACGAAAAGACTTTAAGACTTGTTACACCACATTATATCACTTGCCTACTTAGGACTTTATTGCGGACAAAACACAATTAAGTGTTCAAATCGCGGAAGTTTCAAAGTTACATTTTCAAGCAAACTTTGTTAAAAAAACACATTGATTGCTTGCCCAGACTAGTTAAGTAGGATCCTATTCTAAGTACCACCTAGCAACACCTGGTGCGTGTTACGTCTAAACACTATACTAACTAGTCTTCCCTGGTTATCACATACCCGGCCCTACACATAAACGACTACAATTAAAGGTATTAAAATATCACGTGTACTTGTCACACTAACAAATAGCGGAAAACTATTCCGAGCCGCATGCGGGCTGGCAATTGCGACACTAGATGCCTTATAGTACGAGGATGTAGGTATAGACAGTCGCTGCATAGCTTGTGTACAAACTGTAGATCAATCTGTGTTTAACGTTTATTAACTGATGTGTCATCTATGGCTAGATTGGCTGCATGCTCATGAGCAAGAGAAGTCTAGAGTTTCCAGTCCAGTCGGGTAGATGTTTGAATCATATTGCATCGGAAAATCTATTCTGCGTCCGAAAATATGGTCTTTGTGTGATCTCCATGGCGTGGGAGAAAATACTAGGTTGATGCGTTATATATCATATAATAATCTGATATTTTTATCAGCCTATTGCGTGTAATATAAAAGGAATATTACCTTACAATGTACTTAATAAAGCTATCCAAATTTGCCATCAGCATTTTCACATCAACAGCCGGAAGACGTCCACTGCTCGACGAAGGCCTCTCCTTTAATAGAGAGGGGTTGCCATAATCCCCACGCTTGGCAGGCGGCTTGGGGATCGCAGTGTGTTACCACCGTTAACTAAGAGGACGCTGCTGCCCATCCTCCGGCAGCTCTGGATGCAGTTTTAGGACATACCCAGGTCATCAGCATTTTGAGTTTATATTGGACTTAAAGATTTGATTAATTGAACTTTTTTTATCATTTATGTATAGGGTCGACCCCTAACTCGCCTGAAAACGAAGCGAATAAAGGAAAATGCAGTCTAGATTGGAGCACGTTTGTATAAATAAACCCCCGATTAACTATTATAATAATTGTACAAATTTGGTTTATCTATAGACTACCATGTTAATCGAAGAATTTGTGCATTTTGTTTGAAACATTAAAGTAAATACTTTATTGAGGTTATTTTCAGTTTTCCTAGGCAAGTATAATATATTTCATTAGCCTCCACGGCTCCCTCGTTTTGGCCACTGCCATTGGTTTGCTTTCAGCGCTGCCCAGACCTCGCCTCGAACCAGAGACCTTCGCTGGTTGCCTAAAATAAACATGTATTATAAGAACGTCGCCAATATATTAGTGGGTATATTTATTATTCGTAATTAGAGTCACATTTTTAACAAAATGAGGTCAATATTAAAATGAATCAAGGAATCGAGTCGTCGCATTAGCAGAGAGCTTGAGGTCGGAATATATGTTTGCGAAATTATTATTAATTAAAACTATATAGATCATTTAATTATATAATTCTAGAACCACGTGCAAGGTGTAATGACAGGTCCGTTGCCCTTCATCTACATTCTGTACATTCTGACACCTAGTTCTAAAAGTACGTCACCTTGTAGGCACTTAACATGACTGCAACCACGGCCTGACAATAATCTAGATTAAAAATCAATATATAGATCAATTATAAATCAACGATATTACCTATTTCATTGGGAATAGGATTTCTATTACCTGGACCTGGGTATGTCCTAAAACCGCATCCAGAAACACCGAGGACGGGCAGCAGCGTCCTTTTAGTTAACGGTGGTAACCATTCTGCGATCCCCAAGCCGTCTGCCAAGCGTGGGGATTATGGCAACACCTCCCTTTAAGGGAGAGGCCTTCGTCCAGCAGTGGACGTCTTCCGGCTGTTGATGTGTGATGTGCGGATTTCTATTTTCCACTGAGTGACGGACAAAGCCGAGCCCTGGAGCAAGTCAGTTGCCTAGTGGTCATGCTTGTCTATAACACTTCCGTAGGTAATACTGCTGACACTTCTAGTAAGTTTAAATTCAACCAAGCTTAAACCAACGCTGCTATGCGCTTGTTACTGAATATACTCTTAACCTATAATCTCATGGTCATCGTTGCCAGGAAGAGGTCACTTTTACCAATAACTTGTGGCACTAGTTCTGAAGATTCCTTGTATCTAATGTTCTTTGTTTCTCTGGTGGTTCTGGTGTGCACATAAAGAGTTTTAATCTATGTTATCTCGCCCGCAAGTTTCACTGGATACATCACCTTTCAATTTCAATCAATAATGTTATATTGTTTTGAAGGTTGAGGAGCTCGTAATATGCCGGTTAAAGAAAATATCATAACAATAATGGACAATATATATCTCTGTGTAAGCATACACAGTTAAAAATATGTCATTTTACTAGACTTACTTAAAATTTCAAATATTTCCATACAAATTCATTCAATGCCGTTTATTTCTATACCAGTAAATATAGCGTTTAGTTAAACGTAAGCATTTCCATTAGAAATCAGCAGAATTCAAAATGTATGCTGTAGAAAGTCTTCACCGGTGAACACGACGGCAACCACAATAAACATAAGTGACATGTCACCGTCGATAAATATATCGGGATACATCTCCAAATCTCCAAATGAAGTTGGGGAATTACGACCACATAGTTGTAGAAACTAAATAGTCGCAGTAAATTTAAATATTGATGGTTCGCCAGAGAGGCTAACGAGCGAGATCTCTAAAAAGGCAATATCAGTATATCACAAGACTCATCCGCGTTTTGGACGCTCATTGAACGGTTTTGAACGTAACCAGCGGGAGGTGTGGAGTCGACCTTTACACATAAATATATTTTGGAGACGTACCCAAAAATTCAAACCTTTACCGTGTTACATTGCAAATGTATTGGTATGTGTTGGTTTGTTTATGTATTGTTGTTGTGTGTTGGGAACCTGGGTGTCCTAAAACTGCATCCAAATCCTCCGGAGAACGGGCAGCAGCGTCCTCTCGGTTAACGGTGGTGAGCATTCTGTGATCCCCAAGCCACCTGCCAAGCGTGGGGATTATGGCATATTAAGGGCGAAGCCTTCGTTCAGCAGTGGACGTCTTCTGGCTGATGATGTTTGCGAATATGTTGTGTCTCTTAATTGTATATATATTATTAAAAAAATATGTATATAAGTAGTCTATCAGCTATCTAGTTTCCATATTACAAGCTTTGCTTAGTTTGGGGCTAGATGGCGCTGTGTGAAAAAAATATCCTGCGATATTTATTTTTATTTTTACTTTTTATTTATCTTCTTGTTATTAAGTCACTTTAAGCCACTTAAATTTAATTATGAGTACATAACGTTTTATTTATTATGATTGTGTTGGGTTTACTTACACCGGTATAAGAATTTTAGGATATTGTGATATGACTTACTTACTATGGAGCATGCTTAAATATTACATAAAAATTATAATTTACAGTCTGTTGTTTTTCACGGATTCGATATTGATTTAAATAGTTCCGGCTACAGCCCTCTTAGAAAATGCGTGTGCACTGGAATAGATTACATGTTCGGTTTTTTTTATTATTAAATCCTATCAAAATGTCAATACTCAATGCAAAAAATTAACCAACTTTTCACCACACTTTCCAAAGGTGACATTTACCAATACAAGTTTACACGAAAGTGAGTCTAATCCGGTAGCTAGAGAGCGTACAATAGAAACGCGTGCATTCTCGCGAGAATGATATCTAGTTAGCCTTACATGGTAATAGCAAGAGCTTGTGCATGATAAAAGTCAGCTTTTTTCAGCGTCTATAAAAGGAATAGTGAGCATAAAAATATCTATAACTGCGAACACAATCAACCGGATCGTTCCGCGCCACTGGCAGCGGCCATTATTTTGTCTTGCGCGTTATTTTACGACCAGCAATGTGTTGGCATCCGACTTCTTTCTGCTAAAGCTGTATTTACACGAACGTTCTGGAAACTTTTAGCAGAAACAATAAAGGAAATGCGAGATACTTTATACAAATTATTTCTGTCATAAAAGTAGAATTGCAGGTACTTAATTGGCGTTTAACCTCTTCATTCCTATTGTACCGTTAATTGATCTTTTATGTTTGATAATTAACAAATTTTAAATAATTTAGATGAGCCAAAGTAAGAGACACTGTACATACAGTGGTCGAAAAACAAAACGTGAAGGTTAGCGGTGGAAATTCACAAATACAAATACAAATACAAATAGATTTATTTGACATAAATAAGTAGGTACAAAATTAGATTACACAGGCAATAAAGTTTCGTTAACAAAAGTAAAGATTAAAATAAAAGACCTTGTTATCAGCTAAATGTCTATAATATCATAGCAAACCAAGTATACTTTAGTCATCATCAATATGGCCGTAAAATCAATTACGAAACACACGCACACTTCTAAAAATAATGGAATAGGTTGGAATGTACTTGCAAAACAAATGCTGGATGCAGCTGTTATCTTTACCTTCTTATATGTTTAGTAGTACGCTACTCCACCGCGCTTGTAACCCTCAAAAACGTGTTCGAGTCATTATGAAACTCGAGACTATGATATTCGGAGTCGCCTTGCCGCGGCCGCGCGACAAACTGTTGCGCAGTCGACAACACCAATAAATATACGTTTTACTGTTATCTACAACCTTCAGCTAGGAGCCGCCACGGACCGGTATCGAAGCGAAACTATTCCTATAGAAAAAACTAAAACCAGTCCAAATTAAAGATAAGATGGTGGAAAATGTTGCTTTATAGGCGGCCAAATGGAAGCGTAGGTGAAGCCGGATTAGTAATGGAGCTAATGCCTGCGCCGTAGGTGTGCCGACCCGGCCAGCCCAGCTATTCTAGGGCATGCGATATTCTGTCCCCGGCGCTCTTACGTCAGTCTTACAGAGAGTGACAGGTGATCTAAATAATATCACAGGTTTTAGAACAGCTCCTCTGGCCTGCGATACAGATTAATGGAAACTAGCTTCGCCTCGCAAATGTACTGAATGCTTTCTATAAATGAACTTACATTGTGCTGGCCTTTACTATTATGTCTCGCCCCGCATTTCCACGTTTTTCCGTAAACGTCTACTTATACCTAATCTCTACCGTACTGTCACCATTCATAAATACGATACAAAACAAAGCAAATAATGTGTAAGTAGGTATATATAATATACCTAAACTATATAACCTAAAAAAGCCTGTCTGCCGTTTCTTCTCTTCTAATAAATGCAAAGTTTGTCGGTAGGTGCGTGGATTTGTTCCTCACGACAACGCAAAAAGCACTGTTTCTTCCTTCTCCTGTACTTGTTTGGCACTGTTGTTTGTTTTATGTTGCCTTGGGCTAGTGACGAGCGACCATGTACAGAATTTTGTTTTGTCATAACCACGTCCGTTTTCATAGTATAGCTTGGTTGGTTTTGATTGGCTTGGTAGACTCTGTATAGCTTGGTTACTAGATAAGTTGTGGTAGAGCTCTATTGTAGAGTCCGCCTGGGGACGAATCACTCGTTTGCTAGTTATTCAACCACCAAGCAGTAGTGTGCAAGCATTACTGTCTTTCAGTTTGAAGAGAAATGTTACCAAAGAAATGATTGGGCATGAATAGATTTGCCATCTAATATCACAGGGTTACGAGTGCAGTGCAGTGCGGCGCAGGATTTTGTTAGCATATTATGGCACTACTACTGTTATGGGCAGGCGTGATGCTTACCATCAGGCGAACGTCTTGCTCTTCTCGTAACTCTATTGCATAGTTTCTCTAATTCCTGTAGAATGACAAGTAAACCCGCGAGCCGCTGCTAGTCTTCTATAATTGCAGCTTCACAGACTGGCCGGAGACAATGGCACCCGTGTGAACGATCCGATCATCTCCTGACAGCTGCAATTTGTCGTGATATATCGATTCCATTCTATTCGATTGTAAATGATCGATTTGACTCGTTAGCGTAGCTCTGCTCTAAAAAAATACTTAAACAAATTCATATGTGTCAGGTAGCTATAATAATTATTATTGTATCTAGTATTGACTCTTTTTGAAGTCGTCGAGTATTATGTCGAAATTACAGTTGTTCTGGAATAAGCAAACAAATCTTTCAGCAAACATTTCAAAGTTTGGGTGCCTCAGTCATAAATGGCCATTGAGATCGGTTGACCATCTGAAGACTTACCGAATTTCCTTTAGCTAGAAGTCGCTTTATATGAAAAGAGTTACCAGATCCGAAAGTGAGATTTCCTGCCACCCTAACATGTTAGTAACAATATTAAGACGAATTTTCACAAAGCATATGCGTAATTTTTTATATGACCAGTGCGCGTTCTTAAATTAAGATGTAGGTAAGGTAGTTTCAATTTTAAATTAACTGATTCTGTAATTTTAATGAAATTATTGATGTAATTTTATTGTTTATTAATTTGACAATTGTAATTATTCAGAAAGTGACTATTTGAATTTTAATTGTTGATTTATAGTATAAACACTATGTTACGTCTATGTTACTTGAAATAAATACCTTGTTATTATTACGCGTTATTAGCACGAAGTCAATTCCTTCGAAAATTATTACCTAGCATTTATTAAATATTTGAATTTCTTCCTGGCATAATGGGGGAATACGTTTAAAATAGTTATCCTTCATTTCCTTGCCCTCGTTGTCTTGTTGCCTACCATTAAATGCAATTATGTATACAAGTTCTTCAATAGTGACTCTACTTAGGATGGGTTTGTTTGTTTAATAATTATTTTATTGTTCACTTTATGGCGATATATACATCATGGCTTGACTTGTGAGAATACGTTAATTAATGTAGAGTTGTTTTAACTCTACATTAATTACACTACATTACTACATTAATTCGTCAAGGACGCTCTTAATTTGCATGTTGGTAGTAACTTGAAGCTGTTTTTACAAAGATTGAGTCATAAATTAACGTATATTTAGGACTTACATTAGGTTAATTAATTTAAATTTAATCAGAGAACCCATACTTAACGATTACTGACATCAAGTGGAAGTTATGAGAACTGAACACCAATAAACCACCAAAACAAGCTAATATTTACTTTTCTGCATAATCATTGTTTGGAATATGTATGTGTAACATTAATAAAACTATATCAGAGTTTACCGAATTTATTTCAATTGAAAAATATTTATTTTTTATTTTGTATATTTAATTTCTGACTATAGTTATTATAATACTAGTTAATAGCTAAAAAAAACACAAAATATTATGATAAATTAATAAAATATCGGGAGCTCATTTCAAAACATAATCACGGTAAATATCCCGTAAATAATAATACAACTATAGTACTTAGATGTATTTTCACATGAATTATTAATGTTAGGCGAATAAATCAAGAGGCGTAGTTTGAAAAATGCCATAATTAGGCGATGGTGTGCTGGTGGCGCTAATTGCGCGTGCGCCGCCGTCGGCTGGACTGTCGGCATTTTAATAAGCCCGCAGTGCGGATGCTACGCGGTGGCATTTTACTGCTCCCCACACATGTACTGGAAATTGAGAAATAATTTACTTTAGCATGAACATATCCGGATTTACTATATGTTTTAGATTACAACATTTTATAATGGATAGAAAATCAAGTAATATTTTTTTGACCAACAAACAAGACACGCTGGTTTATTTCAGTAGAGTCTGTAACTTTCACTTCAATCGGTCAAAAGTATGGAGTTACTTAGCTATAGTAATGTACAGCTTTGTACTCCAGTATTAACTCTTATTTCAACAAATTATCTAAATCATTTACCTTGTACGACAACTTTACTATATACACTACAAAATAATTATAATCGAGAAACGCAAACTGCAACTCTCACGCACTCCATAGAACATTCGAGAGAACCGCGAGTTTCGAGTATACCAACAATCGATTAGAACAATTAACTCGATCACGGAGCGAGCTTCCATCGCATGATACCGCCGATTACATCTCAGGATGAGATATCTGAACAGAACACTGCATGGAAGGTCTTCCATAACCACTTTAATTCTAACAACTCGCCGATTTTGTTACATAAGGTTGCAAGATCGGTAAAACTAAATATTAAGAAAAGATTTCAGAAGAGCAAAGAAACTCACATAGATAGATACAAGGACCCTGGAAACATTATACTTCTTTTTTGGGCAGTCGTGTAAAAAGGATGATTAGACTATGTATTTTTTTTTGTTAATAATCCTTTATTCACTCACTCATCAGCCAGAAGACGTCCACTGCTGGTCGAATGCCTCCCTTTTAATAGGGAGGGGTTGCTATAATCCCCACGCTTGGCAGGTGGCTTGGGGATCGCAGAGGTATCTGTCAATATTAAATAGTAGGCTGTTTAAACGTAACCACACGCCGCAAGCATCTTAACTAGTTAAAATAAAATAAATTACGTGACAATTAGACGTGTGTATACGAATAACTCTTAATATAGCCGGGTAATACTCACAGTTTTTTTTGTAATGCCAACAAAGAGTTCTTATGCCGCTAAAGTAAATGTCAACCTGCGCGCGCATTGCTGGTTTGGGCGCCATTTTCCGCAAATGTTTGTTGACGTTTTCGTTGTGTGGTTGATTATTATCAAAAAAAGTTTGTTATTTCCTCGCAAGTGTGATGAAAACAGTCGTATGAAACTCTTGTGCTATGTTAGTCATTACACTCTCAGCTTCCTTATCGCGCTCGCCTGCGGCTCGCGCGCGTAATACCGCCTCTAGTGTAATGACCAACATAGCACACTTGTATCATAATGTACTATTTAGTTATATTTATCCAAGAATACTCACGTTTAATTAAATCGGATACTCCGACTATAGTTTCGATCACATCCAGTGACCTTTTTCAAAGAGTGAAAACAGAGCCCGACGCGCGTGCGGCTGCGTCCTGCTTTGCACTGTGGGCCGCAGCGCGTCGCACGCGTGATGACAGCGGTTGATCTGCGAGTGAGGGGGTAGGGGCGGTTAGAGTGTAGTGCTGCGCCGGTTCACTCTGGAGCTCTTCATCACTGGAATCGTCCCGTGCGGTGTCGGGAATATTCCACACGCGAAGCTCATCACGTTGCTTTCAGATGCGCGTCCACTCTCGCGAGCCCCATGAAGACAGGGTCACAGGTGACAGGGTCTCCAAGTCGGTGGCAGGTTCCATCCTCCGTCTCTATTGAAATTAGGACGCTTGCTTATCTCTATGGCCTCCTTAACTTTCCGAGGCACAGAATTTCTCGCGTGCTAGCACTTTTGCCTTGTCAACCCGGATATAATGCTGCGCGTCAGAGCCAAGAGAATGTTCCGCCACCGCCGACGCATTGCTGTCCTGGTTCTTCATGGAGCGTACCGTGTGAGGCAGCCGGCCAATAGAGTCACGTTTCACCAACACATCAAGAAAAGGTAGAGCTCCATCTCGTTCCCGTTCCACTGCAATGGCAATTTTCGGTGTCAAAACCACGTCAAAATGTGTCAAAGCCACGTCAGTTTTCATAATAAAATAGATAAAATATCGCTTGCCATACAATTTTGATAATATATTATCTTCGTCACTTGCGGTGTCAATGAAATGTATGAGTAACGATATTAAAATAATGTTCTAAGATAACATTAAATATTATACAATTTGCATCGCATGTGACGGCCTGCAAGGCCATCAAATCAAAATAAATCAATCATCCTAAAATTCAGAATCGATTTATGCCATATCCGTCCCGAAAAAGTCCTAAATCATGTCGATCCGCTGTTTCCCTGCGTGGCAGAAAGACAAAAGCATTTTGGCTCTTGTAATATAATAATATTATAACTGCATCCTAGCCCGCTGCAATCAGACTCGGCCTCGGTTTAACTGCAACAAAAACCAAAGAATTAACAATGTTTGCCAATAACCAGATTTGTCACTCTGGAAATAATTACATTTTACTTAACAATGCTCGTTATGTAATTTTATCGGCATTTACAACATTTTACGTGGATGCCAAGCTATGTCACATTGTATTAACTCTTTATTTTTCGAAACTTGTGTTTTAGTACATAAATAAGACGTTTAATTATGAGTTCGAACGTAAAGGAATATAATGTAGAAATAGCACGGAACAAATGTAATTAAATTAAAAATGAGGCATTTTGTTTACAAAACTCTATGAAAGCTTTATGCTATATCTTCATGACTATAGGTATCGTATTGTCTTTTTACTAAGACTGTTTGTTTGACAAAGTTTAAAGATAGCTTCGTAATTTTAAAACGCTTAATACTGGAAAATTCACAACGTGCGAAACAACAATGCTCTCAGAGGTAAAAAAAATACGAGAAAAATTTCGATAATCACGTTTAAGGAGAAGCGCACTCCATGCAGTAAATACAGATTAGAGCGCTATCGGTGCATCGATTTGCAACGCGCATCAAATATTGATATATCTGGGCTACACAGCACGCGAGGGATACATAACTCCGCGGTTATGTCGGTTATGTTTTACGACCCCCCTCCCCCGGCGCCCCGCACACCCCCGCCCCGCCGAGTGTTCATAAACTATGAATTTTCCCAATCGCAGTCAGGTGCGATGGGTTACTACGATTTATAACCCATACTGGTAGATTTCTGCGGTGCGTCGCTTCCCTCGTTTTATTTTGGAGATGTTATTGAATTATTGAGTGAAGATGCAAGTTCGGAGGCAGCTCGTTTCGCGTGATCTATGACGCACTTTGTAATATACTGATAATACGAAATAGACTGCGGATTGGATCCTTCCATCTCGGAGCGAGTCGTGTTCGCTACAAGACGTCAGACAACAACTGCCACTTAACTCGAAACCATTAAAACATTATGTTTATTAGATTACTATAAGAATTAATTTAATATAGAGTGTTAAGTTTCTTGATAAAATATAGTGATCGTTATGCATAATATGAATTTCTAATGATGAGGAATGATTTTGCAAATAGTTTCAAACTTGATCAAAATCTTCACTCTTTATGCTGAGTCTAAAGCTTGTCATAAATGTTTTGTCCAAATGTTTCTTCTTTTCTTCAAAACACTTAGAAATAACACGATGTTAGCTTTGTTTAGAAATAACAGTATTTAGCTTATATTTATGGCATCGATTCTGCTGTTAAACTAAACATATTTTGACAGGGCTAAAGCACTAGGTATCTTTTTCCCACATGGTGTAAAATAAGTTGCAGATTAATTTAGTCCTGTCAGATTAGTTTTATGTACAACAAAATCGACACATGTGTACCTACTTCTCAAACAAATTGGTGAACTCGCACTTAGGATTCAGATATGAATCCTTAGTGCGAGTCCATGTTTTAATTTGCACGTGAGAGACTAATTTTACTCTAGAAACAGTATGAGAAAAACTACTAACAAATAAAATGTATGCGTGGCAATAAAGTTACCTACTTGATCTCATTGAGATATCGCCGCTTAGCATTGAGCTGTTTTTTAGTTTAAGTGTGTCCTTTTATTCTGAAGTTGGACCACCTGCAGCCCTGTTAAGCGAAATAGGCGCATAATTAATTACGTTTGTGTGTTTGTCTCCGTAATGCCAGAAATGCTCCGAATATTTTGGTAGAGACTTTAACATTGTCTGACATACTACTCTAGTTATAGTTTAACCTGGTAATTCAAAATGCACGAAATATTGCCAATCCATTTCTTTACATAACCATAGGTGATCACAAAGAATAAGTTTTGTTGAGAAAGTATCCCAAAGATTCTAATTAAATAGCAAGTCCCAGTTCAGAGCCAAAAGAGTGACTAGCATTAGCTAGCGTTTTTCTAAACTCCTTTTGCATTTCTAATAAACCGCCGCCTATGCAAGCATTTGCAACACTAATGTGATGACACTGTGTTCTGACACTTGTGTTGGTTGAAAATGGCGACGAAAAGAAGGCCTACATTACTTGTATCAGACCACTAATAGAGACGAGTAAATAGGTCATGGTCTGCCCACTGGTCTACTTATCGTAGATTCATTACAAACGTGACCATCAGCACATAATTATGGAATCCATTTCAATAATTATAATGTAGAAATATCGACATTTAACCGTGTCATCAATTCGCGATGTTTGGCAACCGTTTGAATAATTCAACGCTCTTAATTGTTTATTCTGGCAGATGAATCATTCGAAATAAATTACAATAATTACTACGAATAGTATTTTCTCACAGTTTTCTTTTTTCTATCAATTTCATAAAAAGCTTCGAGATTATGTATAAATTAGCAATCAATAAGCTTTTTAAATTAAATAATTAAATGTTTTTCTTGCATTATTTTTTTATGCAAATCAGTTGAATAGCTACGTAGGTGCATTGGCCTAAATACTCCCAAATTTATGTAATTACTAGAAGCCATAATATATTTTAGTTAATTTGGAATTCTTGTTATTTGAGGGCCACTGAATTTTTAAACGAACGTTAAGTATCTATTAAGTCGCTGTAGGTAGACTGATAATCTGACGTAGAAATTAGGTCCACATTTTAATTCGCTCAGATAGAATGCATACTTGCAATGTTTTCTTTAAAATGCAACATGCGAGTCTTGAAATTCAATATAAACAGGTTTCTGGCGAACGTGCTTTAATGCTCACGACTCGGACTCTATATATTCACTCGCTCTATGACTCAAATTCGCATTGGACAAACACGTATTAACTATTTCAATATACTGGAACAAGATAAATATTAAAATAAAGTTTTTTTTTGTATTAAGGCGAGTGTCACCCGGTTGTTCCAAGGGCTGCGCAATTAATCTTGAGAAGTGTAATACCCTTTAATAAGGTCCGCCGTAAATTGTTGTTAACGGCGGATTCGAATAACGGCCGTATAACTTTTTATATTTCACTTTCCACTTTTTTCACGACGACCGTAACGCCGTACGGGACGTAGAGCTACCAACTTGTAGACAGGATAGGAGAGTGCGGAACCTAGTTTGTTTCAAAAATGATAATTATAAATATTTGTCCTCATGTTTAATGCTACAAAAACTATATTTATCTTAGGTTGCCTTAGATTACTACATGGATTTTTCTTCAATTTTCAATCTTTCAATAAGTGTCTTAATGTTTTTTTATAAAGACGCAGCGTAGGTTGGCTTCCCGCCAGGTAGACCAACGACATTGTGAAAGTTGCGGGCAACTGATGGATGCCAATGACAGGTTGTCGCACAGTGTGGCGGTGTGTAAGGGGGCTTCGTTCAGCATCGGACGTTTTTTGGTTGATGATGATGATGATGTTGATGATAAGGTGGCCTCAGCTCGCCGGATGTGGTCGAAGACGATAAATGCCTAGCTTACAATGGAAGTGGGTCTCAAGCGAGACTGCCGGAATACACCTCTTACTTGCCGCAGCTTGGCGGCTGCCACTGGAGAGCACTTTTTGAGCCCAAGCCACGCAAGTGTAACGCGCTAACCACTAAGCTGTCATCGCTACATAGTACACAAAATGTTACACAAAAATACTTGTCGTATTATGTTGAACAAAATCGATTTCTTATTTTACTATTTAATTAAATTGACTAGTAGGTAATACCTATAATGGCGGTCCAATAACACATTAGATACATTAGTACAATGAAACGAGCGAGCAATGTTGTTATTTTATAGAATATAATAGACACTCACTAGAAACTAAAAATAAAAATAGAAACAAGAACTTTACGCACTGTGCAACGAGTGCAATCTCTTCCAGGCAATAATGGTAAAGAAATAAATTATAATTTAATACAGATTGGGATGCTTAACACTTATTAATAATAATGAATATCTCCTACTGAAGCTTTGAAGCTGTTCTACTCTAGATTGTTCGCGGTCCAAAAACTAAACCCTTCCACGCGGCGCGCCTATAATGAAATCTGGGGTGTGAAATAAAAAGAAAAACTCTCTTAATTAAATTTTCTTTTGGCGAAATTTAATAAGCGTAGGGAGCGCACACCCGCGCTCGTAGCGCCGCCAGCTGAGCTGTCGACCACCGGCTACTCTATCAACACGAAAATGTCGACATTGTTTACTAAAGCTGTAAAAATACCTAGACATTAAAGTATTAATCCGTGGACGATGACACTCTTCTGAATCTGGTATTTCAACTTAAGCTACTAAGAGCAGTGAAAATACCTTTTTTATGCAATCGAGTTAGGAGACGAGTGAAACGTTCGCCTGGTGGTATAAGCATCACGCCTGCCCTTAACTTTTATCAGTGCCAGAATTATGCACTTGCGAACAATATCCTACGCCGCATTGCACTGCACTGCGTTCTTCATTAGGTAATGTATATTGACGTTGATATAATAGAAGTCAGTGCAAAATTCCAAATATCCAAAGCACACACACGCGCGTATTGTAACACGTACAAATAGTACCATAAACGTGGATATCTTGTAGCAGTTAACAAAAAAAAAGTTCTTTAAAATCTAGAAACTAAACATCTTCGACTCATGACTCCCGTCATAACATTACACTTCTTAAGATATTCTTTATTTCTGAGACAACAAAACGAATGCAATTTATATTTTCTATGCCATAAATCATACAGCGCCCTGCGGGTCCAATTCAATAATGCGTTCAGGATGCTGTTGGGGCTCCCTCGCTACTGTAGTGCATCGACGATGTTTGCCGAAGCGCGCGTAGACTGCTTCTACTCCACTATGCGCAAGAGAGGCACGTCGCTGGTGCGGCGCGTGCGGGGGAGCGCTAACAGCATGCTGGCCGCGCTCGCGGAGAGACTAGACTGTGCCTACATTGCTCACTGCTGCGAATTGCACATTTCTCACGGGGGCTATAGGAGGCCAATGTAAACGGGAGTCACATAAGTACATTTGTTAGTGACACTCCAGGTAGTGTGAATTAAAATAATATTAGTATTATTAAATTCCGTGTATTTTTGTCTAATGTATTGTTTGTTATTATTTTGTGTGCTAATGTGACTGAATTGAATTATTATTGTTGTGTTATATGAGTCGTTGTTGCTTGAAATAAATGATTATTATTATTATTATTATTATTATAAAAATTCAGTGGCGTGGACGTGCTTCCTGTTATAATCAAAATGCAGTAATATACCGACTTCATAAGAAAGCGATCGTCGTAGAGCGATAGATTGCAACAAGTTGGTGGACATTTTGGCACATAGCGCCAATTTTCAAGTAGTAACTATACTTACTTGGTTGCAAATGTTCGACCGGACGTGATTATTCTCTCTGTAAATCGTATGACATGCAACTTTGTCCCGCTTTCTATATTCTTGAGAGAACAAGACTCATAACATTGAAACAATAATGTATTTGGGATGATGGTAGTCCCCCTAATGATCAGATACAGGGCGGGTACGAGTGCAGCGTGGTCTGATATTTAAGCAAACGGTTCCCAACAATCGGCCGATAGCGGCGCTCGAACCACGACGACGGCGACTCGCCGGAGTTCTGTACTGACTACAGAACAGACTTGTGCTCGTATCAATAATAATAAACACCAAGATGTTTAATATAAATAATAAATAATTATAACACTCGGAGTTTGATGTTCATAAACCTACTTCATCGTCTATCAAATTGATATCGATCATTTTATAGGGCCATTTGCAACCCAAAAATTATGCATAAAACGAAGGTTACCAGTTTAAATACTAACCGTCCTATGCATAAAACGCTCAAATGTATTTCAAACCTATTTTAGTTAAAAGTGTTTTGTCAAATTTCTTTCGAATTACGATTTGAGTTGAAAAAAGAAGACAAAACACCCATTAACAAAAAATACGTTTGAAATACTTTTTAGTGTTTTATGCATAAGATAGAAAATCTAGAACAAAGCGAAAACGATTATGATATAGAATCACTTCAAACTATATACGATACCAAACAAGACCTATGACTATTTCTTCTGTTTTTTAACTGAAACAAAGCTTATTAATTATATGTCAAATCGGAAAAAAATTACATTGTTATTGGATACAAACTTATAATTAATTTCAAATTTAATGTGTTAATAATTTATTTCAGACCATTATAGTCTTATATAGTTATATCGTTATATATAGTTATATCCTATACCTTTTATATTCAACCGACTTCAAAAAAGGAGGTTCGCAATTCGACTGTTGTTTTTTTTATGTTACGCGATTACTCCGTCAATTATGAACCGATTTTAATGATTCTGTTTTTTTTAAAAGCGTATTATATAATATATATTTATACCTATACCTAAAGGCATGTGCCATTTTGGCCTAGTTCATACAAGATAGTATGGGAATATGTACCACTAGGCCACCATCGCATAGGAAATGTCGTAAATGAAATGTTTACACTTACAAAGTGAAGTCAAACATGGTCTCTAACCCAAAGCTATTTATATGAGATAGGTGCTTAAAAAATTAAAGAGATGACAAGAGACAAGGAAATTAAAAGAGACGTACCTTACTTGCAGTGCTGCCAATTATTTTAAAACTTCATCACAAGAACAATAATATATAGATTTTTAACCTATGCGACACGTTACAGCGGTATATTTATGGATTTGTTAAATTTGCTATTTTTCAGTGGAAACGCGTTAAAAAAACTACTTACCGGTGCATTCCTTTACACAAACCTGACGAGTAATTACCTACCTCCATCAATTATAAAATACTCAGTCGTCAATCCACACAAGATAAATCCTTTTCTTCACATAATTAATTACAAATAGCTATATAATTGTAGTCGAGTCCGTCTGTACGTGCCGTTACTATACAGCATGCTACCACACTCTGGTAGAGCTGCTTACCTCTTTTACTGGTAGGTACTTGGGTTCACTCGTTCTTTCCAGAGAAAACAAAATTCGTAGATAAATATAATTTATGTTTTATTTATACGGGTATCATCAACCAGAGACGTCCACTACCGGAAGAAAGGCTCCCCCTTCATAGCGGGGCTACTCACGTAAGTCATGTTTATACGAGAATACTCACGTTTAATTAAATCGGATAATCCGACTTAATTTCGATCACATCCGGTGACCTTTTTCAAAGAAATAAAACAGAGCCCGACGCTCGTGCGGCTGCGACTTGCTTCGCTTTGGGATAAATATAATTATAATAACGTAATATTTTGTAGTAGATATCCAAGTATATCGATCTATCTAATAAGTATTATATACATATATGCAGATAATAAACAAAAAAAATACAACCGACTTCAACTTCGAATACCTGGATGACATCTTCATATTTTCTAGTAGTTATGATTTAAAAACTAAACTACTGAACCGATTTCGATAAAATGTATAAGGGACCACTTCTGAAGTATTACCTACCAAACAAAAGAAGAATCATCATAATCAGTTCATAATTGGCGGAGTAATTGCGTAACATACATACAAAAAAAAAACTTACAGTCGAATTGAGAACCTGCTTTTTTGAAGTCGGTTGAAAACTAAGATCGATATACAGCAACAGTGCCATCCTGCGCCGCACTGCACTGCGCTCGTCACTTTGAGATATTAGATGCCAAATCTGTAAATGTTAAATATAAGACTAAGTTCGAAATATAGTGTTAAATCGCTGGCCTGCAAGCAGTACGGCGCGGTGAACCTTCCTACACGTATCATACTCTCATGAATAATGGATCGCGCTCCAAATAATATACGGTTACAGTTCCACCAGGAAAATGCACTTTCTTTGTCTCGGCCCAAAACCAACGACCGGACAGTACGCCACACCACCACATATAAACCCTGCACACCATTACCATCTTTACAAACAACCAATTAATGTTCATAATGGAATGAAAAACAAGTGATGGAATGGCAAAACTTGCAGGAAGGTATGACTGGCGAAAACTTAATAGACAGGTAGGAATAATTAGTTCTGTGTATTTTAGATTAAGATCTGTTATAAGTTTGTGTAAATAGTTCTGCGCTGGACCGTGAAGGAATGGAGATGGAAACTTATTTGGAAGATGGCGGTGAAAATGTTTGGAGGAATTAATGACGCTGGAATGGAATTTGAACATTATATTAAATAATTAGAGTAGTAGTAAACAATTAGAGTACTAGTGATGTGATTAAATCCCTCCGGATTTAATTAATCAATACAATAAATATTGCTAGACTGGCAAATTTTACTGCTGTTTTTTTCCCATGATGTCTTAAATTTTAATTACGCGTGTGTCGTTTTAGCTACTTAATAGTTTTATGTTGATTTTAAGTATCGGGAAACTTTTTATGACACACCTTCGTTATTATTAACGTAGCTTGTTGACTATTTTACGATGATTCTCCACATTTGCCTTCCTAATAAAATGCTCAAATGAGATCGTAAACATAATATAACAATCTCTAAAGTTTTCTCGATGCTTACGAATAACAGTAGAGTCAACACAAATATTTTGTTAAGCGACTGTTTAGTGGTTTGAATGACTTCATTTTTATCAGTGTAGGAATAAATAAATAGTTAAACAAGTTCCGTACTGAACTAAGGGATGGATTGAAAGACTATAAAATAATGTTGCTATAGATGTATTAATTACGTAGTAAGTACTAATATTTCTTCTGTGGTAATACAATTGATTTCATAATACGTACGGTCGAGTCGAAGACAAGTGATTACATTTACGACAGCCCTCAGGGATGGCAAGTTGAAGTGGCGCAGGGCAGGCCACCTCACTCGAAGAACTGATAACCGATGAGGAAGAAAGGTTCTTGAGTGGCGACCACGTACCGGAAGTCACAGCGTATTTAGGAAGGCCTCCCACTAGATTGACCAACGACATTGTAAAAGTCGCGAGCAACCGGTGGACGCAAATGACAGGTTGTCGGATACTGTGGCGTTCTAAGGGGAATTAATTACATTTAATTGAAAAATATTTTCACTAATGTAATTATGATTTTTAAAAGATTGTTATAATGCATAATGTTATTCATAAGCCCCTTAGATCAAAAGAGATAGCTTTTAGCGATAAGACCGCCTTTTAAGATCTGTAGTGTATTATGTTTGTAATGTCCTTTCTATGGTGTCAATAAAGTGTTATAGTATTGTATCAAAATATGATTTCAAATTCACGTTTTTATGAGTCTGGAAATTTGTTTTAGAAATTCAAAAATTATTGTTTAAGTATATACTTTAAAAAAAAGAAGTTGTTATGTTGTTAAAGTTTTCTCAAACAATTTGCTTTTTCATTTTTACCGAAGAAAATTTAATTGTTAAAGTAGTTTGCACCACTTGTTTTAATTTTATTACTAACTGCGAAACAGTACGCTGTCACACCACCCCAGCGCTCGCGCCAGTACTCGCACCAGTACTCGCTCACCCAGGTAATGGCAGGCTTCACCCGCAGATAGCAAAGGTAAGTAAGTACAACTTTGTAGCGATAAATAACCAAGTATTGTAATTAGAATGTTTTTACTCAGGTCAACAATTTTAATCTCCTTTGATTAGTAACTTCAATCAAGTTGTTTATTTTTTAATTATTGTGCAATTAAGGCGATATAATTTTCGTGTCGCTTTTGAAAAAATATTATTTTTTGATGTTTTTTCTATACATAATTAGGATTTTAAATAATATACATAATTTACCAGGCTAGACCTTCCGGTGCTGTTTGTCCCTCTCTCGTGGATCGTTGAACCAGTGAACTTGTGAACAGAATAAGTTTCCAGTGCGCTTCTTTCGTACAATAACCCTGTAAGTACGTCAGTTAACAATAAACAAACACGGCGTGTAGCGTTATTCCCGTCACGCGCGTGTCGCTGCCGCGCGCCGCCGCGACGTCGCCGCGCGTCGCCGCCGCCCGCGCGGGAGCGCCGTGTGCGGGGGGCTTTAGCTTCGCGGTGTTGGCTTATATGGAGTGGAGCTTATCATTCCTTGTAGTACAGTTTTTAAGTTAACTGTCGTGGCATATAGGTTAAGGTTGAAGGATCAAGGAAGATCTGAGAGTGAATAGTTTTCATGATGTCCGTCGAATGCTTTTTATTTTATCTAATAAACTTAAGAGTTGGCTGACCAGTCTTTTATGAGTGACTTTCTCTACATAGGCCCTCTACTACCTTATCGATACTTTCAATCGGCCACTAGTCTCCAGATTCGGTAGTTAGTAGACAAGGTGTGCATCGTATTCGGCCCTCGGCAGAGACGCAACTGCTCTGACCTGACTTGCCAACAAAGTACCTAACTTAAGGTACTGTATCTTCAATTCTTCATGCTTAAATTGGGCGGAAGAGTACTCATCATTATGAATAACTTTTACTATGGGGCCAACCTTGAAATCGCGAAAAACCTTATTGTATGGAACAGCTGTTTAATTTCGTGATTTCAGGGTTGGCCCCATAGTAAAAGTTGTTCATAATGATATCCTAGAAGGATAACGGTGTTCAAACTAACACCCCGTATAAATTATAGTAAAAATTGCGGGTTTACTTTGTTCTTAAGTTGCTTGTTTTCTCTAGAGTTCTCTCTCAGCAGCGTGATTATTGTTTCTCATTGTTTAAAATCAACGCGCAATCGATTCTGAACTATGTAAAACAATAATCAACACGATCTTTAATTTATTTTTTAGATGTTGGCTGAGTTTATAGTAGTATCGTTTACTGCTAAATACGTCGGCTGGGGCCGGCGGTGCAGGCGCAGGCGCAGCCCGCTTCTCACCACTTACCATTACTAATTTCTGCCATTACCACGTAATCCGACACGCCAACCTGTCACACAATCAAAAATAACTTTGCGATTAATTCAACCAGTAAAATTATGAAAAAACCATTTTTATGATTAACAGGCAGCGACAATGATAAGATGAATGGACGGGAAATAAGCGCACGGATTTTGGAGACTATATGTTGAGCGCCGGCTCTCCACTCGCTTCAGTCATACTCTGCCTTCGCGACATGCGAGCCGTACGATACGACAATACAAACTTCTAATACATGTGTTATATTTTTGTCATGCAGTAATTAGATTCGCCATCTCTATTTTCCGGCAAATGTGATATGCATACTTTTAGCTAGGTATGCTTGATTGTGTTGTCTTGTTAATCTTGATCGATTTGCAAGCGCTGGGCCTGTCCATTCAATTATCACCGTCGCTGTTAACAGGCACACTATTCGTTTTAGATGTTTGTCACTCGATATATCGAAAGCTGACCCGCCCCGATTTCGCACGGAGATAAAAACCCATTTTAACCTACTTAAAAAAAGGGAGTTTATTGATTCGGCACTATTATGCCATATTACTGGAACTGCAATACCTATATTGACATAATATTTGAACTAAAGATAGATGGACTGTAAAAAGAGATGATAAAATTGATCATAATGTTGTTGATGGGAGTAAACATTATGAATCATCATCATTATCATTAGCCAAGAGACGTCCACTGCTTGTCGATAAGGCTTTCGCTTCTTTATGTATATAGTATAGATATCTATATATATAAAAGAGAAGCGCCCACCTTTCGGACAAGAAATCTCAAAAAGTACCAAAGCTACGATTCTGCAATTTTGCATGCGGTCTGTTGTTAGGACGTAGATGCTTACTAAGAACGGATTTTGCGAAATTCCACCAATCGGGGGAAAAAATCGGCCCGCTCCCAAATATTCGTATGTTCCATACCGCTGGGTTAATTGCGAATTATTTTTTCACCACTTTAAATGATCCCGAGCAACATTTTTGTTCCAGGATTCAATTCTTATACCAATAACATCACCATAACTTTAAAATAAAGAACTTTCCATACGAAGTTTCGTCGCCCTTTTCCTCCTCTTAATGGGAGGATTGCTTGGCAGGCGGCTTTGGGAGCGCAGAATGATCACCACGGACGCTGCTGCCCGACCTCTTGTGGTTCTGGATGCAGTTCTAGGACATACCCAGGTCCAGGTTTCCATTCAACACAAATCCTAGCGGACGTTTTTTGTTCTTTTTTTGGTGTCACATTTTTACAGAGTAAAACCAGATAAAGCGAGCGCCATGTAAGCCGGGCCCGCGCTAAGCCCTTACCCTTGAAATAAAGGCTGCGAGCTGTAAGTGTATTAATATTCAGTTGATCTCTCGCGAGGAAGTCAAATGGCCGGTATTTGTATTCATTATCCTGTAGCTTACGTGTGAGACGAATAGTGCCGGCCCGGCCGCGCTGTGGCCGAGCGGGGGGGCTCCACTGTCGCACGGGAAACGGCGAACGTCCGATTATGTGTTTGTTTTGAACCGACTTCTAAAAAGGAGGTTCTCAATTCGACTATATGTTTTTTTTTGTATTTATGTTATATTCGGTCAATTATGATGTTGATGATTCTTTTTTTGTTTGATATGTTATACTTCTGAGGTGGTCCCATATAAGTTTTATCGAAATCGGTATGTGTCAAATGAAGGCTCAGTAAGTTTTTGGACGTGATCGAGATGATGTGTCGATACTTAGCTTAAATTACTCGCTTTCGACTTTTATAACAAACTAACTAACAAACAAGGTTTTTATTATTTTTTTGTTATATATTATCTGAAAAACAATTATTCACATGACATGCGCCGTATCGTAGAGCATGTTGCGAGGGAAACGCGCTGCTCGGTGTAGAGCGCGTCTAGAGCGCACAATACAGCGGCGACATTAGTCCACATTAGCCACGGCTGCCGATGCCGCGCCCGCGCCCGCGCCCGCGCCGCAGTGACAACGGCTAACGGACGGCCACACTCGGCACCTCCACTCTGCCGTCTCACCAGGCACTGTTCCACTGGACTTGCCTGCTTATCCACCTGACAGTAAAGCAAGACTTTTTTGAGCTTAGCTAAGGTAACACCGTTTGATTGGGAAATGGGAACAAATAAAAACATAGAGTTAATTTAGAATAATAGTGTGGATCTTACTTACTGTTTTATTGTGTACATTGGAGTGACGAGACGAGCGAGAGTTTCGCCTGCCTATAAAAGTAGCAGTACTAGAATTGTGAACTTGCGAACAAATCTAATTATTCACATACATGAAAACCCTTCATCTAACCTTGATCGAACCGTCTCTGAAGTGCAAAAAGTACGTGTACGGTACGACCAAATCTGTCCTTGGTAACGGACTAAATAAATAGAAAATATATTTAGTCCTACACAAGAGACAAACATTTATACTTATAATTTGTGAGAATTTTCTTCGCCTTCTCTGTTTTTTTTTGGGTTTAGTGATCGTGTTGAACAATATCGAGCGAAAGACAAAGCCTCCTCACAAGACCAACGTGGTGCTCCGACGCTACTTGCATTCGTCACGAGCGAGGACAACACTCGCTCGTCCTGGGTCGCTTTGTTACTTCTCAAACTTACTGATCATCATTTCAATAGTTTTAAAAGTAGCTCCACTAGTAATAGATTACACGTAAAAGATTAATGACGTAATTTTATAGCTGGAAAATACAAGACACGTCGTATCTTTAGTTATTTTAAACACTCAAGAAGTCCCAGAATGAGTCATGCGTTGGCTGACTCATTACTGATTGAACTTCGCTCGTAACTACTTGTCAAGCACCTACAAAGGGACAGCTCACTGAACATGCGCCAATCTACAACCTCTATTATACAGCTAGTCTTTCCATGTGTAATAAAATGATCCAATACAAAAATATTTCATAATCCTCAAAGTAAATAGGTATACTTAATCAATGAGAATCTGAGCATTAAGTCCCCCGCGCTCTGATACGTATCGAATCGGAATGACGTCTCATTCGTTCGATTTATTGCTCTTGCATACTACGGCCATCCATAACGCACAGCACGCCACAGCCTGCCGAACTTTCTAACAGAAGACTAACCGAAACGACGGTACGCAAGTATCTCCTCTAAAACGTTCGTAGCATGTGGCGCGCAATGGTAGCTTAACAGGGTTGGTACGTGTATTGCGTGACGCAACATTTTGCATGCCGTCCGATTCCCGGGAGGCGATAAATCAGGCTCCGACAGGCGAACAAAGCCGGGTAACTCGCCGTGTCTTTGTGGATTTTGAGCGTTTTCGGTTTATAATCATTTTTCATCGGCGCTGAGCGGCGGTGGCGGCGGTGGAGCCGGTCGCGGCTGTCATTTTACGCTCATCATGAGCTTGTACAGTTTTGTTGGGGAGTGCGGTATCATTAAGAGATTTGTGAGAATTCACTTAATATTAATTCGGAAAAAATAAATAAAAGCAGCTAAAGCTGGTCTTTCAATTTTAAAAATGTAGAAATATAGCTTGCATAAACACTCAAAAGTACGTGAGAGTTAAACATACAACAGCAACAGCGGCATACAAATATAACTATGGATATGAAAACTATTACTTACCTGCTAGGTCTCGCAAAAATTGATAAATACATTTGGACCAGAATGAATGGCGTACAAGAAGAAAGGGCATATGCTTAGCGTAGTGGGCGATTACGGGCTAAACTGAGAACTCGTTACATTCGTCTACTCATTTGTAAAAACCAACTTGACGCACTAGTATATATCTTCTATCTTCTAATATAATAAAAAACTCTGTCCTGACTGACTGACTGACTGACTGACTGACTGACTGACTGACTGACTGACTGACTGACTGACTGACTGACTGACTGATTCTCTGTTGGTAGATTCGGTAGAGTTTGCTCGGAATGATTGATTTAAAGTGGAGAATTTTGGGGGCGGTCCGAATCTCTTCCGCACGCGGACGAAGTCGCGGAGGACCTCTAGTCATAAATAATTATTAATAAATTATAGAAATTAAAAAAATACCGTAAAGGCTACGCAGGACGCTATACAACTGGGCGTGCGGTAAAATAGGTTTACGACACGCGCCTAGTTAAGAGTACCTATATTAACGCACGCTCCGTTGTTAAGGTGCGTAATTTTCAACTATCGAACGTTGTATAAATATACAAGCCTGCTGGAGGTCATAATTTTTCTTCCAGTTTAAGCTTTAAAAACATATGTATACAGGCTTCGTAAATGCATTTTTTAGCAAATGTGTTGTAAAAACCGTTCGTTTCGGCTCCGAGTAGTTTTAGCTTCTCGGCAGATAAGACGCTCGACACGCGCTACGATATTACTTTTAAACTTATACACCAATATCTATATTACGCGTGTAAACCTTTTGTATTTAAAAATTATAGTCTAAAAACTAAGCCGTTTTCAATATTTAAATGCGAAAATATATATATAGCTGATATAAATAGCTATATATATAGAAAATATAGCTGCGAAAAAGTTTGTCGGCGTGCGTGTGTTTGGTACCTTCACGCCAAAACAGCTGAATAGATTTAGATGGTACTCAGATAGCTAGATACTATCGGATAGTGAACCAGAACACGCAGCGAAGGTAGGCCTCCCACTAGCTGGACTGACGACATTGTAAAAGTCACGGGCAACCGGGTGATGAAAATGGCAGGATGTCGTACAGTGTGGCGGTCTAAGGAGGCCTTCGTTCAGCAGTGGACGTCTCCGGGCTGATGATGATCAGATAGCGAGATAGCTTTTTTCTCGGAATATATAATATAATTTACTTTAATCATCATCATCACCACCGTTTTTCATTATGCGCGGGGCTCAGCTAGTATAACACCAGGAATGGAATAAAACGTACCTACATTAGCTGTAGGTAAGTAGTAGATATTGCATCTTGAGTAGCTAAGTTGCAATTTTAAAACAGTAAGAGTTGTGTTATTGAGTGGGGTGTGTAAAGGCCCCTGCACAATGCACATCATTAAAGCAAATGCGCGTTTAGCCGCGATTGTGTAAAACAAACTCGCGCCGACGGCTCCGCCTGATTAATGACCGCCTGCCTGGAACCGGCTCTGCTTGAGATATTGTACTAGTTATACTCGGCAGCATCACTTGCTATCCTGTAGCAAAATAACCTCTTTTTAACATTTATTATATTATTGCTTGGCAAAGAACTCTCGAAATAGGAAACTTTTTCTCTCCTGGCCATGGTGTGGATAATTACGTCAGTGGGTGAATTCATCCCAATCGTCTTCCTCTGGATTGCTATTATATAGAACCATTTGCGATAGTGAGGCGCCACTATCGCGAATAGTTCTTAATAGTAAAGAATGTTTAAAGTCTTTAATATTATGTTATTTTATTTTATAGAAACAAATGACGAGACGAGCAAGACGTTCGCCTGAGGTGGTAAGCGTCACGCCTGCCACTAACAGTAGCAGTGCTAGAATTGTGAACTTGCGACTACAATCCTGCGCCACACTGCACTGCGCTCGTCACCCTGAGATATATGATGTTAAATCTCTTCATACCCAGTAATTTCTCTGGACCTAATTACCCAATATTTTATTAAATCATATTTACTGTAGTTAATCTGAGTGTTAATAAAAATTTAGTTTCACTCAGACCTGGCATTTATGCTCTGCATAGCCTAGGTGCTATAATAATAATAATATAATATAATTAATAATACTAATTACTAATTATAAAACTCAAAGCATTTATCATATTAGTATAATAAATAATTATATTACTAGGCTGAGTTGTTACACAGATATCAGCTGTCGAGTATTATTATTGAGTTCCTCTAGTGTTGAGTCCGGCACCGTCCGAGAGCTTCCATGCATTGTGCATCCACCCTTTATTTTTGATCGGTACAGGCACATGCAAAATTGTATGGTAATTGATAGAAAGTTATACAATCTTGATTGGTTGTATATTTATTTAAATGGAAAATATAGTTAGAAAATAGACATATAGATGTATATATAGTAGTCATGCCTATTTACTATTTAAAATAGGATTGAACATAAAAAACATATTTTATATGCTTTTCTTTATAGTATGTAGCATTAATACCCTGATAATAATCGAGTTATTTTACCAATAAATAATCAAATTCGAATAATAGTAACTCGTCACTCTTGAACTATATCTTCATTGGAAGTTTACAGCTTAAGTACACTGTAAATTGCAAAAAAATCACTTTATTGGATTACAGTTTATTTATTATTAATTGCTTGTCACACTTACAGCTACGCCAAGGCGTGTGACAAGCCAGCAGTACATACAATAACAATAATCGATTACATAGAAAAGAAACAAAGTAATAAAATTCACCAACCTAGTAGTAACCTAGTAGTTTATAGTACCAAGAGCAAAACCAAACAGTTGTTAAAATATACGTTTCTTGCATGGAGATAGAGGGACACCTTTTTAATGGAAACCGCATTAATAACACATACATATCATAAACATCATTTTAATAGTCCACTCCTGGACAAGGGCCTACACTTGAAAGTCTACACTTGAAGGTCTACACTTGAAGGCCTACACTCGAAGGCCGATTGGATCATATGTCCCTGGATTCACATACGTCTTGGTTTTCTTCTCCGACTTGTGCAAGTTTCTCACGATGTTTTTATGAAAATCCGTACGTAAGCTCCAAAAAGCTCATTGCTACAATCACAGGATTCGAACCCACGACATCACGATTCCGGGTCTGACAGTCTCCCGTTAGGCTACCGCAGCTAGTCTAACACAGTGTTTGATTACATAAGAAAAACGAAATTCAATTAATTTGGCTTTAACAAGTTTAACCTTATATTATTAGGCAGGTAGTTTAAATTTAAATAAAAATCATATAAATTGTTGCTTATGTTGAGCCTATAACTGTTTTATGCAAACACGTGGGTCTTTTTAAGCAAATGCGGATTTAAATTTATTTTTTTATTGACAGAATATTTAAATTAAAGACAAGTATCTAATGACTTTGCCTATTTAATCTAAATATTTAAGTGTATTGGAATCGAGTCAAAATAAGTAAGCAAAAGCTCATAAACCACATATCTTAGTGGCTTCAAATGCACCAAAAAAAAAATATTTTACTTAAATATTTTAATTTAAAAAAAAAGAAGAAAGTTGTTTCGTTTCTTCCGATGATTTCTTTATCTAGCGAGTTTCACTGCGGACGCAGTTTTTATAATATTTTAAAGTTGAAACTTGTCGTATCGTGATGAGATGTAAATTTATTTCAACCAACAAACGGGGGAAGAAAGCAGAAAAAATGTCACGGATTGTTAACGGCTTTTTTGAAACACCATGAGATAAAGTTAGAAAGTAGTGAAATACGCGGAGAATTAATAGAATTATAAATACTATTCACTTGTGGCGAAGGAATTTATTCAAATTAGTGTACTTGCTAAAACCTGTTTTTATTTAAATGTAGGGGTTGATTCTTCCCCTGTGGTGTTTATTGTGACGTACCGGTCAGCATCCCGCTGCTGGGACACAGATACAATGATAGTTCCTGTAACTGCACCCGGCTTATAAAAAAAAGCTTGTAACAACAACACAGGGAAACTTAATAAACATTATATTTTCGCCTTCATTCGTAGCAGTTACCACTTACTTAATTCGTAGTTAGCTTGACTTCCTGATACACTCCGACAGATCATCAAAGTTAAGAAACGGGTGATCGGGTCATAATTTGGATGGGTGACCGTGAGTGGTATTCATCTGAGCACTGATGTAGTTTGGACGAAACGTTAAATTGTCGGTTCTTTTTTTTAAAATAATTATAGCCTTGTGTTTGACCGCTAACTCGCCTGATCTTAACAACTGCTCTAAACCATCACGCCGTGCAAGGGCCTTTGGGAGATACATTTACTTCTATTTTTTATAAAATTGTGAAGATATTTTTAAATATAGAACAAAAAAACTGACACGTTTGATTATTTAAGACCTATTAGATAAATTGCTGAAGATATATCATTTGTTAAATTATATTAAAGTGGTTTTAGATTCCTCGTTTTCTAGTTTTTGCTACTTCATGTTATCATTTAGAAACCTGTATCTGGAACTAGTAGATTCTATTTACATTACTCGAGGTGAAAATGTTTCAGCTTATTAAATAATACAAAATGCAATTGCCCAAGCAGTGTCTGATTCTGTGGTGCCATTTTTGAAATGAAAGTAAATTTGCTTAACTACACGTCTAGGTACCAAATTATACTAGATTTACTTCAAAACAATTATTTTACCCAAACTCTTGCTTCGCAGTTGTAAAGAATAAATTTTCCATATTATAGCATAATAATTAACCGATTCAAATCATTCGCAACAAATTTTATCAAAATCAGGTACTCATTCAGAGTAGTTGAGTTTAGTTCAGAGGAGTTGAGAGTGAGTAGTTTCTTAAAAAAATCTAGTACATTTGTATGTTATTGATGATTGCACTTCAACGCTATAGAGCAAGGTTATAAGAGGTCTTGAAATTCGTATCATTGAACATTTCAGATGTTACGCTATTGTTATCTTTTCACGTCTCTTAAGACTTCAGATCAGGCTGAACCGATCTTTTCAGTACTTCAGTGTATCATGAGGACTTCAAAAGAACTGGAGGTTCTATGTTCAACTGAATGTATGTTTTTTTAATGCGTTTTCACCGATTACTCTGTCGATTATAGATCGAATTTGGAAATTCTGTTTTTGTTTGAAAATATATACTCGAGGTAGTCCCATAATAGTTGGAAGTCGCTTGAATTATTTTTCAAATCTTACTCGTCATACAAGAAATGTGAGAGAGCTAGAAAATCCCGGGTAAATTTATGGTAGGCAGCTATCAAGAATAGAAAAAGCGGCGTGTAATTTAAGTCTGTCAGATTGATTTAATTTAGACTTATTGTCTGACTCGACAAGATTGACGCCAACATGTCTCACCAACAATAAAAAAGATACAAAACTATAAAGCATCGATATCAAATTCTACATGTGCCGTTACGAACGTATGCAAAAATCGTCCTTGGGCCGCGCGCCATATTAGCGTACCGTAATTAATTTAAATGTATTCAAGGCGAGTTCACTTTCGGACGAACTATTCAAAATTATTTTTACAAAAGCACTGAGCGGAAATGAAACTAGACTGCCCGAAAAGACGGCTAGCAGCACAGAGTAATTCATGTTCAGATAAATAACTTTCAGAAATAAAACACTATCAAACGCGACACTAAATTGCACAATGTACATCCCTATAGGCAGTGTACGAGTATAAGTTATGTTCATGTTCATCCCGGTGAATTTAAATACACTAATTAAAATCTACAAATGTCGCATTTCTTTTGGTATTGCAAAAGCAGTTTAACGTTGTATAAGCGACAAACGCATCTCCGGATGTCAGGCGGAACAATACGAGTAGGTACATACGTGGAAATTTTGACCTAATTTAATTTTAAAAAAACGCAAAATGTTATTGTTGGCGTCTTTACCAATACCTGTACTTATCCTTATGTTTGTCAGTATCAAAACGACCGGCAAAAATTTATAATAATATTATACATTTTTGCCAACTGAATATTAATATATTCCGTTGAAAGAAGGCGTCATTATGTGCACGTTATATTTTATTATCAATAACTAGATGACCTGGTGAACTTATAACCACCAAAAATAAAATCCTGAACCATCCCAGAATTGAGGTGACTAAAACAAAAAAAACATTAATATATAGGTGGAGCCATTTTTTAAGTTTTATCGAGTTGCGCATGGCGATTGGTTTTTATATTATTATTTAGATTGCGCCTATGATGAAGTGCCAAGGTGCCTATCGTTTAGCGCGCTTGTGAATCTGTATCTTTGTAGATAGATTACTCTGCGGTGGCAGTACCCACGTGCCGTTTCGCCGTATAAGAGCTCGTATTCTGCGTAATGCAGCACTTGTACAGCGTTTTGACATATCACTGAGCAATTACACGTTGCATTTGCATGTCATTATGACTCAACTCGACTGACCAGTTTTTTGCTGTGCTTCTTTTTTTCAGTTTTGACGTAAATGCGCAACATTTCGACTGAAACTTGAACTCTTACGATGCGTTCAGTAAACTAGTTCGTCTAGTAGACTCTCAATCCAAAAAAAAGACGATACAAATTGAAGTTACGGTCAATTTAGACACAAAGTGTCATCCAACTTTTCACTCGCTACGGCAGATTCGTAACGTCTAACATGACAGTGGGGAACTGCCTCACGCCGCTATACAGTTTCTAAGATGTAGGTATAATGTTTATTATTAGTAACACGTATTAAAACTACATAGTTTTATTTTGTGTATCCTAGACAAGAGGCGGCCATCGTTCTTCCCGCGTACAAAGCAGTCGGCGCGAGCGCATTTTCATGCTAATCCTCGCTAGCTCCCGCGCCCGCCGCCGCCCGCCGCCGCCGCACTTAACACATGCAAATCTCTTATTGATAAACAAATAATGGCATTATAATTTTATTACGCATTGTGTGCGGAGTCGCTGACCGCGAGGTGGCGCTACCGAGCTCTCCAGATTTGAATGTATAATTTATTGTTCGTTTGTCGTTTATTGGAGTATCATTATCTGTCGAGTGGTTATTTTGTAGTGTCATAAATATAGCCTTATAGTGGTGTTTAAACGACGCTTTTTATAACTGATTTGCACACGACACTCGACGCGACCGAGTGTTTTGAGATTGATTTCAATTGAAAGAGATTAGCATAATCGTCGTGGACGTCTCAATTCGAAATGCAGTTGATTACGAATGTTGGTATGAATATAATATGTAGTGTTATTTTACAATACAGATGCTGTTTTCTTACGACCTTATAATACTGTGAAGGGGTTTTGACTAGGTAATTCTACGGTTTTCAATTCACGAAACCGTTTTATAGGTAAACTTGGTGGTCTGTTTGACTTTGTACCTTTTTTTTTCTTTGTAAAACTGAGTGATTGTGTAATCTTGTCACTTACCTGATGGTAAGTGTCACGCTGCACTGGTTTATAGCAATTCAGTGATTATAGAACCATAATTTATACGAGGGAATCCACTGAATTCAAGATAAAACATTATACCATCTATAAAAGGCTGATTTCACTGTACATATTGCCCTTAAATCCAGTAGACAGTATTGTTTGCACACTACTGTTTGGTGGTTAAATAATTGGTAAAGATGTGGTAATAATTCCCCAGCCATATAGTTGTGGTTGTGTTGCAATTTTATTTTTATTTTTATTAATTGTCTTTTTTTTCTTATTATTGATATCGAATTTTGAACATTGAGTCAGAGTCTAGTTTGGATAATTTTCAAGTTTATGTGAAGTTAGTTGCATTAAGCAAAATCTAATAATTAAAAAAAACCAAAGTCAAACATATTAGTCCCAGCAGTCAAGTCCAAATCATGCCTGATGGTGATTGGTGTAACAGGAGGTGACTTTTCTGGAATCTTCTATGGAGTTTTGCCTTCAAAACTGTTAGACGGTTAGACAGGTTACACTTGCATTATACTTATATCACTTGCCACCACTTACAAACAATATTAATCTGCAATAATTTATTATGTTTTATATATTATGTACACCACCGACCAAATTGCATTTGCCTCCTTTAGTCCAGTCCATGGAAATCCTATCTGGAAGAAATCGCTTAAGGTGATAAGGCCGCCCCTTGTACTGCCAAACAATGTACCTACCCTGATTATTTGTAAGTTGTTCTATATTTCAGGTGTGCAGTAAAGATATATTGTATTGTATAAACAAATAGTTAATTAGTAAAATGCAACCACTTTTATACATCACTATTTGATCGAACTAAAATTTTTAGGTAGCTTGACGTATAAGTTTTGCATTATATAAAAAAAACGACATGATTTCATTTCATGTTTCAATTTCCCGCTAAAAATGCCTATATTTCGTTGTTAGAGGCAAGTGGTAGCTGGGGCCTTCTTTGTTAGAGGTAAGTTTGTGGTAGCTGGGGCCTTGGGAGGCTATAATAGCTATATTTTATCAGCCAGTCGGCGCTGGCAGCCCGCGTCAATTAGCCAGTGACGTGACACTGACAGCCACGTGACGCCCGAGTGACATTTGCGCAAGTGGCGGCTGTTTGGACGAGCCATTGTCGCGCGCAGCCGGTGAGCTGCTGGGGAATTTCACATCTTGTTGAATTCATTACAGTTTAGGTATCGGAGAAATGACATTCACGGCCTATTATAGAGCGACGAGTAAACAAACGCCTATAGCATGATACATATACCTATAGTGTGTGAATTTAAACACGTAAATTGTAAAGTTAATAGCATACAAGTTGAATACAATATTCTTAACTAAACTGTTTCAGCGGTTCTTGGCATTAATGTAAAAAAGCCATGTCGTTACACTTTGTTTATTTTGCGAAACTTTATTTTTTCTATGTTCATAATTAGTTATTGTGGCGGAATATAGGCCTGTCAAGATTCTATATCTGCAGAGTAGTGATATGGATAGTTTTCCAATGTAAGGTAACCATTTAACTACTTTATTGGGCCATGACTTGCACTTGGCCGTGACTTTTTCGCTTAAATATGAATGCAGGTTGGTAATTTTCATCATCATCGTAATCAGCCTGTGCTACTCCACCTCTCCTAAGATGTTAATAATAACTGTAACATTTCTTGATCATTTTATTGTAGGTACTAAAAATTATAGACACAGGAAAAAGTTAATTATGCGAATATAAGTCAGTACTTAGGTCAGTATGCCAGTGCATAGGAAATATATTATTATTTTGCATTTGGTGCGGCAAAACAGGAGCAACGAAAAGAAAATAAACTTGTTTTGGTAAATGTATATTGTTTTATTGTAAATTTCCAAAAGTGTGACCGCAACCCTCACATTATAAAGAATAGCTCGTCAGTCCAGGGTCGGCTCTAGGCGCGGTCGCAGGCCGTAACGCGATTAGTGTAACTCGATTTGCGTGCTTGCTCTGTAGGGGGAGGTTTTTTGCAACCGCTTATTTTGGCTGCATTGATTTGTCAATTTGTCTCGGTGTTGCGGAGTCGTGCCTGTCATGTCGCTCTTATTACGTACAGATACAACCATTTATTGAAATAGTTATTCACTCCAACTGTGACCTCAACATTCTAGTGACGCCACAACTCTTTGCTTGCTTTTACTCATAATATTATCGTAGACATTGTACCTATTAGTATAAAAAAGTTTCCAGAAAAACTTTGTCAAGTTTCAACAGTCAAAATTATAATCGAACAAATCTACATCCAGGTACACTATAATTGTCATTATAATGAGATCTGTTCAACCGTTTTGCGTGAGAGATAACAAACATACATACATACCCACACACACATACATATATATGCTGACAAACTTATATTATTGAGTGATTTTATTGTAAAATCTTTAATATTAACACTTGCCGTGTTCAAGGAGCAAGTTAAGAAATTGTATGTGTCACAGGTGCCACCTCGTTGATGTTGTTTGTTGTTTTTTATTTTCCCTACTTTAAGTTGTATTTATTTAAATTATCATATTATATATAATATTATATTTATTATGTTATTTTATATAGTAGTTTATTATAAAATATTATGTATTAGTATTCGATTGTAAGTATGTTTATGATATTTTGTAGGAATTTCTTCTTTACAGCACACACCGTCTGTTCGTGTTCATAATTTTTCTCCATCCTAAGGTTGCCTGGAAGAGATCGCTTTTAGCGATAAGGCCGCCATTTGTGCACTAGTATTTAATTTATTTAATGCTTTGTATGTTTCTTTGGTGTGAGCAATAAAGAATTAATCTATCTATCTATCTATATTACCATGAGACACAGCGACACTTGGTACAGCTTAGCTTAGTTGACTATTTAATAAAGTATAATTAGAATAACCAATAATATTATAATTAATAGATAATTGTTTGACATTAATTATACACTTTATTGACTTTACTATTAATCTTATTACTTCATTTAGTATTGACTTCTCTATTTCATTTTAATTTGAGTTTGATATAATGTTCTGTGTTACTTAAAATATTCGCATTTTTTGTAAATTTGACTTGCCGAGTGTAAACAAAATGTTATAAGGCCAATAAATTATTCTATTCTATTCTGTATGAATGCTCCTTTTTTTTCGACAATTCTGAAACCTTCAATTTAAGTTGTTTGTTCTGAACCGTGACCTCGCGACTCTTATATTCTTTACAACATTGTATTTTTGTTACTTTTTACCCGAATTTATGTGATTTCTAAATTCATGCAGATCAACGGTACATGCTGCCGTCACCGTCTATGTATTCAGATATAGATTATGATACTTTCGTTTTGCTTGGTCAATAAAAATAGAGAAATTATTTTATAACGTGAAATTATACTCGTACCATGCGCTGAGATACACAAAATAGAAAAAAAATATCTGAAAAACTAACTGTTGTTTCTTAATTTGGTACATACATAAATATGTTTTACTTAAACACTTTAAATCATCGACCCACAAAATTAACGAATTGCATAAATCTTTTTATATTTAATGTGAATTTAGATATATTTATCTGAAATTATTTTCTAATTTATGCAAGCAATCAACTCCAGACACACAGTCTCGAGAGTTTCGTGATAATGGGGGTTACCTTTGTTTTATTTTTCTTATTTAAAAGAAGTCAAACAGGAATTAAAATTCATTTCATTGCATTTCGAAGCAATAAATTTTTATCTGAGATACATAGAAAGCATTTAAAATATCTTATCCAGCGTTTAATTTATTATTGCTGTATAAAATAATCGTCATTTCATACTTCGTGTGTGATCATTAAATTATGCTTTTTTTTTTGTCTGTTCTAATTTATTGAATACTTACACACAGGATTAGGATTGGTTATAAAAGATATTTGTAAAATACATTTTATATCTCGAAAAGAAGAAATATATATCGTTTATTAGGCAATAAAAAGGTTAATTGCTTAGCAATAGATTCATGGAATGTATCCGAGTATATCCTCGTAGACTATGAGACCATTTGTCTAAACAGGTTGACTTAAAATAACAATTCCTAGTTCAACTCTGCATTTTCGTAGATCACGCTCGTAGAACATAATAATAATTTCGAGAGTTTTGGTGGGAACACGGAAAATTCATGTCGTTGCATTCTATTATTTTCTTAAGCTTGTGTGATATTTCGCGAATTAATGATTAAAAATGGTGGTGTTTTATTCATTGAGTGTTGAGTTACATGCACGAGTGTGGGCAAATGATATAATGTGGTGAAACATGTCTTTTCGTGTTGTTTTCAAATGTCCGTAGAAGCCCATAGTAAAGTCGCCACAGCTTTACTAGGGCATTACTTGGACTCGACTATGACTAATTTCGTGTGGCTAACTGTGATTTCATGACATATATATATTGATTTTAATTAAAAAATCTTGTAAATTCATAAACTTGACGCTGGCAGAATACACAACGTGCACCGCTAATAAATAAGAAAAAAAAACAATTTGTTTGACAGCCTTTTTAATCACAGAATTACTTCACAAAGTCTAATATAACAGACTAGAGGTCGCCCGCGACTTCATTTGCGTTCGCCCGGTCTCAAATATCTTCCATACCGCTGGTTAATTAAAGTTTTTTCCCCCATATTCACCACTTTATCCACCACTACAACAACCCTAGCAACAAATATTATTGTTTTTCTTTTAAAGGTCAATCCAAATACCAATAATAACATCACTATAACTTCAATACAAAGAACTTTCCATACAAAATTTCACACACCCTTTCACCACCATAAGTCATCCCTGTCAAAAAATATTGCAAATACCATATTTTATTTTAGATGAACTATTAAAATACAAGTTTTCATCACTACTACTTCAAAAACAAAGAATTTTCTATAGCCAATTTCATCCTTCATTTCGCCCTTTTAATTCATCCCTGTCAAAAAAATATTTATACCAGAATTTTTATTTTAAATGTACTACCTAAATAGCAACTATTTCATCACTTTAACTTCAAAAACAAAGAATTTTCCATAGAACATTTCATCCCCAATTTCACCCCTTAAGTCATCCCTGTCAAAAATTATTAAAAACACCATTATTTTAATTTAAATGAACTAACCAAACACCAATTTTCATCAGTACAATTTCAAAAACAAAGAACTTTCCATACAAAATTTCATCCCCCATTTCACTCCCTTAAATCATCCCTGTCAAAAAACTACTGCAAACAGCATTTTTATCAACTGATTTCATCAAAAGAAAAAACTTTTTTTTTTGTTTGTGTGTCACGCGATTACTCCGCCAACAATTAGGAACTGATTTTGATGATTCGTATTTTTTTGGTAGGTAATATTTCAGAGGTCCATATACATTTTATCGAAATCGGTTCAGTAGTTTGGTTTTTAAATCGAAATTACTAGAAACTATGAAGATGTCATCCAGGTATTCGAAGTTGAGGTCGGTTGTTTTTTTTAAGCGTATTATTTATTTTAAATGAACAGATTAAATTAATGTGATAATTTATTTTAGATCATTTTTGTTTACTAGTAAATACAGAATATACCTTTAATTTTTTGCTGTAGGTACGTGTTATGTAGGGTAGGGACGTGACGCGGTACAGAAGTAGACACTCACGCTCATTTACATTTCAGTATATATAATGCGCATTATATGCTGTTCAGTTTAATAGAACTAATCTTTATTAAAACTAATCATTGTTCACACCAAAATGACGGCCAATAGATTTTAAAGCATTACTTAGTAACAAATAGCGGAATTATCCCTAAAATATATTCTTAGCTTCAATAGAGTTACGTGATTCTATTTTACTGAAAATATGTTTGCCTTTGACCGCATCCTGTCTAATGTTAAGCAACGATGTGTTCTAGGACTACTTACTAAAACGAGTCTAATTTTAGGCGAGAGGTGAAACAATCTTGTCCTGACGAGCGGGTTCGGTGTGTTTTGTGCATAGCATAATATTGTAGTAAAACTTTCTTCTGAGGTTCTTATTTTCCGTAGGCTCGTACAATAAAGGACTCCTAACGAGACTAGCATTAATAAGTAACTTTATTTCGTCAGTTTAATCCGTTTACCTCCCCACAGCGTGCTGTTAGCCACAAGAGTCTATTAATTATAAACCGCGAGAGATGCGCGACCCTCCGCTCCACCGGCAGCCGCCGGCCCAGGGAACAGGGTCCTACCGAGGCACGGTAGAGGGGATCATTAAATGATTCGATTACTAGTGCACTGAGCTAATCAATGTCACTTGTTTTGTGGTAGTGTTATTTTATAGAGAACTAGAGGTCGCCCGCGACTTCGTCCGCGTACGGATGAAATTTGGCCGCTCCTAAAATTCACCACTTTTTTTAAACCCCTCCAACTCAACAAAAACAATGATGACTGAGATCCCATTGGTCTAAAATTGTTAATTTATCTTGTCAGTTTTGTGAAACTTTTGTTGTAGATACGTACAAAAATTTTTGAGTGTGCACTTTTGTGTGTAATTTTTTCCTACATAACGTTGTAACAGCTTGTTGGATTTGTTTAAAATTTGCAATATTTTTTTATGTGTGACCTGCTAAATGTTTAATACAACTAACCTGGTGTAAATGGTACGGTCGAAGATGGTAAGCACATCTCGCCTGGAGATGGAAACTTGTTATCAAACGATGCTACCAGAAAACACCGCTACGGACTTGGCAATAGAGTTGACTTTTGACACATACACTACTTTTTTTATTTAAATTAACATTTCTGTATGACAGCGGGGGAAACCACGCGGCGCTCTTAGTTTATTAAAAATTATAGATTTTCAATCACTATAAAAATAACATTGCCGCCTCATAAATATCAACTCAAATATAGCAATTAGTTTTAGAAATCATTATAGCGATATTTTTAATCGGCCCATCAACTACGGCCTGGAGTCCGCCGCTTATGTAACTAATCATGAGATAGTGGTAGAAAGTCACCGATACATTACTTCACGGATCGTTAATATGCCTACCTTCATTGATTTCTACATTTTTACCTTGACTAGTTTGAATTAAAAGCCTACTTAATTTGCAGGCTCTTTTTTTTGTTTTCAGGCCAGTATTAACTAAATAATACGCTTTTAAAAAAAAAACAACCGACTTCAACTTCGAATACCTGGATCATCTTGATATTTTCTAGTAATTTTGATTTAAAAACGAAACTACTAAACCTATTTTGATAAAATGTATATGAGACTACCTCTGAAATATTACCTACCAAACAAAAAAAATAATGTTCAATATCAGTCATAATTGGCGGAGTAATCGCGTAACATACATACAAAAAAAACATACAGTCAAATTGAGAACCTCATTTTTTGAAGTCGGTTGAAAAGCATAATGCACTTTCAGACAGAGCATAAAAACTTGTCAGGTTATTTTATTCCAACTCCGTTTTGTTATGACACGCTAGGGTTTTTTTTTAAATACATGCTGTTAGTTTGAACACCGTTGTCCTTCTAGCATATCATTGTACTTACATGAACAACTTTTACTATGGGGCCAACCCAACAATCACGAAAAAAAAAACAGCAAAAAGGTTCATCGATCTTGGACAAAATGTATGGAACAGCTGTTTTATTTTCGTGATTTCAGTGTTGGCCCCATAGTAAAAGTTGTTCATAATGATGAGTACAATGATATCCTAGAAGGATAACGGTGTTCAAACGAACACCTGGTATAAAAATAACTTTTACTATGGGATCAATCCTATAATAGCCAAGAAAATAGCTTTTCCACAGAAAAATAAAATTTTCCTCGACAAAATTTAAGTTTGACCAGTTCTGTGTTAGTTCTATAGTAAAAGTTGTTTGAAATGATGACTACAATGGCCTCCTTTACTTCAAACTACCGATCCGTGCAACCCCTTTTATGTAAAAAAATAATAATATTTAAACCGAACATAGTCAATATAACTCTATGTGTATCGATAGTGACCCCAACTAATAAAATTTAGATTCAATAAATAAACGCGATTACCATTCAACAATAACATTTACAATCGCAAATGATATCGATTTAACATTTCCATTTGACCGCAAACGGACGATTTGTCCGTGTTGGTAATAGTAAATGCGATAATAGTTAGCGGGTGATTGATTACAACTTCTACACAGAATACCTAATAATGGCTATGGTTTGCTGAGTGTGGGGAACAATGCTTAGAATACCCGCCATAATATCACATCTATATTTGCATGTAAATTGTAAAGTCAGCTAAGTTTGAATAAAGCATACGTTGCTGGGACTACTACAGGTTTTCCTTAAAGTTACTGCGATTACGATGAGCCAATAAGAGCGATTTGTACTGTGGCTGCTGCGTAGTACATCAACAGCCGGAATACGTCCACTGCTGGGCGAAGGCCTCTCCCTTAAAGGGAGGTGTTGCCATAATCCCCACGCTTGGCAGGCGGCTTCGGGATCGCAGAATGGGACTGCATGGTATGGTATGGCTGCTGCGTAGTGCCTAGGTTAAATTAAATTAATTAAATTAAAATGAATAAATTAGTATGAATACACTTTTACACACAGCTCCATCTAACCCCATACTAAGCAAAGCTTGTATTATGGAAACCAGATAGCTGATAGAATACTTTTTTTTTTTCGTAAATACATACTGATAATATACTACACAGGTTGCTACGACCACTCATGTTTAGGGCAGAATCTACTGGAAGTCATCAGAGGTGGAACAAATTTCTGGTCGCTACGTGGTGTGTTACGATCACTCATACTTAGTGTAGAATCTGCTTGTTGAATCAAAAAATGTCGTCACGCCTTACTTGTCAGAATATAACTTATATGGCGTACAGAAAAGTGACGTCACGATTTGCTGTTTCGCTGGGGTAGACGTGTTCTAGAGTGGAGGCCACGTATCGGCAAACGTAGGGTAGGACGTCCTGAGACTCGATGGAGTGACGATATACGTAGGACAGCTGGCAGTGGTTGGAAGCGGATAGCTGAAGATCGGGCTGAGTGGCGTGCCTTGGGAGAGGCCTATGTCCAGCAGTGGACTATGACAGGCTGATTATGATGATGATGATGATTTGCTGTTTCGCCTCTCTGTCTGCCGCATGATATTAAAATGCTTATAAGTTGATTATTTTTAATCAGATTTTCATTTTGTTTTCATTAATCAGCTATATTTGTGGGCCACATTTTAATAGGACAATAAAAAAACCAGTCATCTAGCCTATTTTAGAGCTACTAGAGAATTTGTTAGTGCAAATGTGCTACGGATGCATGTAATAAGTAATGCCGTAAGTTCGTGTAGCTAATGACTCGCTTTCAGAATAGATTTTCAACTTTAGTGTCTTATTCATCATCATCATCGTCAGCCAGAAGACATCCACTAATGGGCTAAGACCTCCCCCTTAATGGGGGGGAGGGTTGGGTTGCCATAATCTCCACGCTTGGCAGGTGGCTTGGGGATCACAGAATGCTCACCACCGTTAACCGAGAGGGCGCTGCTGCCGTCCTCCGATGATTCTGGCTGGATGCACAAAGTTTTAGTGTTCAAACTTACGGCAAATAATTTAAATGTGTTATTAAACTTGATAACGGTATTCTAACCAAACTTTTATTTTTACTGATACAGGTTATAAACGACAGTAACTGTTTTTTCGATCAATCGACGGTCGACAGCTGTCAGGATCTACTTACACGTAACACAAATACCTTGGCAATATTTAACTGACTGTTTGCGCAATTGGTGAAATAAAAGTAAAGTTTCCGTAGCTGTATTTTAGCATAATAGCACACTCCAATGACGTTAGACAAGAAAAAACAACGAATAAAGATATTGAAAATGATTTTTCGACATAAATTATTATGTCCGTACAACTGGATTTATGTACTCTTCAACAACAAAAGCGATCAAAACGCCATCTGTACGTTCATAGCGGATATTTTCCACGTAATCCCCAAAACGCTTCGATCAAAGGCAAGTTGAAGGAAAAACGTGTCCTTCTCACCAGAATCGTCACTTCTAACGCGGACTTATCAGCGTTTCAAAACTTTTTTTTATTCGATCAGTGATATTACGGTATTCTCTGCCAGAGTCTTTGTTCCCTGAAATGTACAATAGGGGCGTAATAGTTGAATATAAAAAACTAAAGTAGTTACCTGAAATAAAACGCAGGTACAGTCCTACGATTAATATTATTCATAGACAAAGATAGATATAATTACCGATCCGCATATATAGCTTTAATCGGATTATTGAGAAAGACTACTGGAAGCTTGCTGCCTTGGTTTTCACATAATACTATGTCAGAATGAGCCGCCAATACAATGAGGTTCTCGTCTCCAACAAACACATCGATATATTCCATCTAAAGTTATATTCTTTTCAAAGGTAATTAAAAAATATTTTAGGTTTCAAGTTAAAACCTTAGTTTGGCCTTTACAATTTGACTTGAATAATATTAAATTTGGTTCCCTCAGACCCAACTCAACACAAATGTATAGCTGTGTATAGCAAAATATTACTATTATTACATTAATTAGCACTAAGTTAATATTAGTGCTAAGCAGGACGCAGCTGCACGCGCGTCGGGCTCTGTTTTCACTCTTTGAAAAAGGTCACCGGATGTGATCGAAACTATAGTCGGAGTATCCGATTTAATTAAACGTGAGTATTCCCGTATAAATAAAACAAAAATGTGTCAAAACCACGTCAGTTTTCATAATAAAATAAGTAAATATTTATTAATTAATTTTCACCTGTTCAATATTCAATGCAATTTCAATTTTATTTCCCAATTTGACTGTGTACGTCACTTTTAATTTTAATCACAAATTGTAATTTCCTCTAGTGACTATTTAATTCCGATATTTTAATGCACCTAGACATACATAGTTTTGGAATGTGATGCAGATCTGCAATATGTAAATACAATTTTAGTCTAATGTTATTACATTCTGTTTTGTATGTTTACTAAATAAATAAATAAATAAATACTTATGTTTGTATGAATATAGTTCCAGTAATAAAATTATAAAACTGAGACCACAATAAATATCGGATACAACAATGTGAAGAGAAGCTCAGCGAGTCGGAATGGATGGTAATTTATAGTTCGGCGGCAAGTGTGCGCGCGGCTTTATTGTCCGGAAGAATTGCTAATGTAATCACGGTGATGATAAGTCTCCATTACTGCGAGAGATGCAGGTCTGTGGGCACGGGATACTGCTTGCTAACATAAGGTGATACATTTGAATACGTTACTCAGAGGTAAACAAAGAACCTTGCGCAGAATTTAAATAAGGGTGCAAACTGTAACAAACTTTAGAGTTCAAGAATAATGACATTCAAAAAAACTTACTATAGACTACATATACCAAGTTTGACGACACTATATTAATTTTGAAACGTAGAAAATTACAATATGAATAATATTAACAAACCCTTTCTTGTCTAGGTCAAATTGTACTATATTTTTATTTTTTGTATTGTGTTGGCCACATTGCTCGTAGAACTTATAACCGATGGGGAAGAAAGGTTCTCGTATGGCAACTACGAACCGAAGGAAGCAGCGTAGGTAGGCCTACCAACTAAGTAGGCACTAAGTAGGTGGACCGACGACATTGTGAAAGTCGCGGGCAACCGATGCGGTGGATGCAAATGGCACATTGTCGTACAGTGTGGAGGTCTATGGAAGGCCTTTGTTCAGCAGTGGACGTACCCGCGCTGATTAAAAATTTCTACCAACTACCCAAGATCCAATAAAACAAGGTCTGCTACTCCGGGAGTGACACTTGCTTACGTCACTCCAGTTGCCACTTTATGGCAACAAAATTGGAAAATTAGGAATCAGATCTGTTAATAATTTATTGATTATAAAATACACAAATCATTTCAATTGTCATTTTGTGTCCGCCTAAGTGAAATGATTCAAGTTAAAACGAATTAACATAGTTTCAACCAAAATCACATAGTTAGTTCTAAGGGATTGGCACAGGTAATATAAGGAGAACGGGGAGTTATGATTTCACGCTACTGGTCATTTCACGTCGATGACGAAGGCTTGTGTCACCCACGTGACCTTTGTAACTCGGGAGTGTCATACCTGACGGAGTATATTATTATACCATGCAACTACCTACATGTTCAAAAGACAGGCCACATCAGGTAGCACGTCACCTCCAGACAACTCCAAAATAAACAATGCCTAGTTCCTTCTGTTTTTTTGAACATGAGCATCTAGCTTCTAAAAGCTTGTCAGAATAATGTTGACTCTCACATAGGTCTTGGTTTGGAGATTAGTAAATAGCTTATACCCTGGATTGTCCCCCACACACACTTAGGCTTTTGTCCCGTCAAACGTGGTGTATCGTAGCATGCTTGTAAAACAACATCGTATTGTATGATTTCGCCAAAGAACCAAAGTTACCGACATAGCTCGCAAGGTTAGCAAGTTGAAGTGACAATGGGCAGGCCACATCACTCAAAGAGCTGACAACCGATGGGGAAGAAAGTTTCTTAAGTGGCGACCGCGAACCGGAAGACGCAGCGTAGGAAGGCCTCCCACTAGGTGGACCGACGACATTGTAAAAGTCGCGGGCAACCGGTGGATGCAAATGGCAGGTTGTCGTACAGTGTGGCGGTCTAAAGGGGAGGCCTTCGTTCAGCAGTGGACGTCTCCGGGCTGATGATGATGATGATGATTGTATGATTTCAGTGTGATTACTATTCGTGTCTGACATCGCCGATTATCTTATATTTAGTGACACATAGAGTAAGAATATTTCACAAAATGAAATTGCCGTGTAAGTACGCCATTATTGCCCAATTTGCACACACTCCTTATATGCTCCACCGTATAATTAAAAAATATATATTGCCGTTAGGAATGCAACCGGATTCGACTGCAGATAGAGCTAATATATAACTAAGCGTTTCTTTGAGCCGCCGACACATCCATCTGGGCAAACATTTCGTCAAGAACACTTTATAAACGAGTGGAACTCTACTTTAGGCTCTATTTTATGATTTAATTAATAATCTCAGATTTATCTATTAGATTTTGGTTAAAATGATAATCGTTCTCCTTATACATCGACGCAAAGCGTGAGATTCCGTATCTTAACCGCAAATCCAGTTCCAAATAGAAAAATGAATATTAAACCTGCGTGGTGCATAATTGATTGATTTACAATCTGTTCTCGATATCGTAAAATTAACACTCTATACCAATCACGGCAAATTCTTAACATTTTTGTTGGGTCGTGAGGCGAAATTAGCTTCTCATGAATTCCACGGCGATCATTCGGACGCGAATTAATATTTTAATAAATAGTAGTGCATCCCGCGGCTGCGCTCGTCGATCACGCCGATACGATCTGCTGTCAATACCATCCTCGTTTAATATGAGTTTTATTAAACTCGGCTACAATTTCGGTTTTGTAAAACTACCCACACACCCGCGACGCGCGGTCCTTGGAGCGCTTAGACGTGTCGAAACTAGCACACTCCAAAACCACCTAAGCTATCATTGGCGTTCCAGCAAAATAGACTCTGTTTTGTATTCGTTATGGGGGAAAATAATCTAGCAGAGATTGTAGAAAGGACAGACGTCGATACACGATATCATTTTGGAGTGTGGTAACATCTGCTTTTATTTACGTTTTGGCTGGAAACGGGCACAAAGGCGGCGAATCCGTGCACAATAGGACTCCCGGCGGGACCGCGGACCGCGACCGCGGCCGCGACCATCTATTGCTGTGCGTCTTTGTATTTGAGTCGCGGCACGATAAAACCAGGTTCCAGGTTATTTCCAGGATAAAAACATAGACTTCTATAATATATAACCACTTGGATCTTAGATTATTTTAATTCCACTGTAAAGAAACAAAGGTAGTTTGGCGGCAGTCGCAGATCATGGAAACTAAAGGATTTCTATGGCGGCAGTAGTAAGTAGGTATTTCGGTACAATAGGCAATGTTTGTGTTTTGTAAAGTCCCCTTCACAATAGCAGCTGTCCCGGCAAACAGGTTGCAAAAGTCACGATTGATCCAACAGCGGTGACCCCAAACGAGACATAATGGAACAATTAGAATGCACGCGCTCCTCGCGCGATCCGCGACATATGGCTCGCAGTGTAAACTCTCCCTTAGGGCGCCGACAAATTAGCGTTTAAGAGATTGCCATCGACAGTGGCCAATCCATTAGCCACAAATGGCGTTATTTAAACCGCGGCCGAACCATGACTTATTGCTTACCACTGTCACAGTACTCGCCGCAAACAGAAAGCTAACTCACTGGAGCTAGCTACGGTTGTAGTGTTGCGTAGACACGTCTACACAAAAGCTTTACTTGGACGTCTCCACAATGATCTGTGTTACCATGCGGTAGGAGTATGATGGGGTGTTTTTCTGTAGAGTTGTGCCACTGGTGTTACTGTGCAGTGTGTAGCGCTTCAAGTGCAGTTCCTTATCGAAGATCATTACCGAGCGATTCAATCAGGAATGTTATTAAAACGATTCGATCGTTCGTGTCTCACCCGCTCTCTTTCACGAATACGTTTTTTATTACAACTTTTATAATGTCGCTGTGTCAGTCGCCATCTAACGGCACGCAAGACGATCTCCACGTATCGAGGACCATCTCGAGTTCTCCGAGGCAGGAAATAGAATCATGACAGGTTTTGTGTTCGCCGTTTTGTCACCGAGAACCCACACGCGGGCACCCGACCGACGTCCACACGCGGGCACCCGACCGACGTCCACACGCGGGCACCCGACCGACGTCCACACGCGGGCACCCGACCGACGTCCACACGCGGGCACCCGACCGACGTCCACACGCGGGCACCCGACCGACGTCCACACGCGGGCACCCGACCGACGTCCACACGCGGGCACCCGACCGACGTCGAGCGCCACGCGGGCACCCGACCGACGTCGAGCGCCACGCGGGCACCCGACCGACGTCGAGCGCCACGCGGGCACCCGACCGACGTCGAGCGCCACGGTATTGTACATATTCAACAAATATTAGAATACATTGGACGACTCGATCCAGTCGATAAACGATGAACTACGAGACGTCTACTGCAGTGCTGCTCGTCAAACAATACATAAATCAACGATTCAAATGCTAACAGCGACGTCGAGATAACAAATAGCATCTTTACAAACATGAGGGCGAGAGTCGCGGAGATTGGCCGATTTGTGGGATTATTGAAAAGTAAAACCGGGCGGAGCGGGCGCGTCGGTCGCTCCGAACTCTAGTTTGGAGTTTTTGTCCTGTTGACTCTTTGTGAAGACACAATCGGAGAGCTCATTGTGTACCGAACACGATAAGGGCCTCGGCCGAGGAACCCTTCAGTGGCACGCCCCCGCATATCGACAAAGTGTATTAACATAATATGATATCGGAGCGCGGCAGATGCGACATCGGCTCGTCGCGCACTTTTACTTTTCTCGTGTTCTTCAACTTTCACCTCGAGAACACTGTGATTTACATGTCGGCGAGGCGCAGCCGCGCGGGCGCACGTGCGGCGCGCGCAGGTACTGCGCGGCGTGGGCGCGCATTGTGCGCGACGTTCCATTGTCTGCGCCGGAGTCGGGGCTGGAGGGTGGCACTGTGACACATTTATTTTAGCCGAGTTTTTTCCGCGCCCATTGTGTTGGAAATGAGAGATGCGCGCGGAGTTCACGAAACGCGATCCTATCTCGCCCTCCGCATCCTCCGGCGATCTCTAGCGAGCTCCATTGTACCCGACACGTAAACCTGCGTAACTCCAAACGACGGTTATTGAAATCAAACAGGTTAGCTTTCAATTTCTATGAGAGCGGCTCTGAAATGCGTTAGCGGTGGATGCTGCGGGCCGGGAGGGGTAAACTAGTCGATCGGATAATTGATCAAAAACGGACCGTTAGAGTGTCCGCGCTATCAGCTGATTGTACGGATTCCTTTGATCTCGCGTGATGAATGGCCGGCGACGGTTGGAAGGGCCGGCGCTCCGTCACCAGCGGCCGGCGCCGGGAGAGCAGCGGCCGGTTTGTGCACGAACTCGACAATGCGTCGAGATGCCCGTTTGGACGCAAACTAGTTTGGTCCCGCGTCTAACGTCGCGGAGGTGCACGCTGATCGAATTCCTTTCATTACGCATCTCCTATTGAACGGTCACTTTACGTAACGGCGATCGACTTTATTCCCACAATCTGATCTGCGGCCGATTCTCAGGGATTGAATTTTGACGCGCGCCCGGCAATCAAATTCAATAGAATAGAATAGGTGCTTACTAGCTCGGGAAACGTAAACACAGGAACTTATCATGGATGAGATGTTATCTCCCGACCGCCGGTCTGCATTCGCTGCCCGATCTTGTCTCTATAATTTGACACGTAGGAACTACTACTTACCCGAGTTGGTAGTACTATCGCACTCAGTCAGTAAACAGATTATGTGTCAATCATTAAACGTATTTAGGAGTGTGTTATTTTGTTGCTAATGCGTTTTTTATTGCGCGCTATAAATTATACTTTCTATAATTTGGAAGCGATATTTTACGTTATCTGCGAGTTAAGCCGGAGGCGCTATTCTCACGCTGCGCGATAAAAAACGTGCGATCGAGAAATACTGCGCGCTAAAACTGAACGCTTTTAATGATTTTGGATTTTACCTGTGGGTTTACTTGTGCGTCGAGTGATGACCATGGCAATTATCTGGTAGTCTTTATCATTCGATACCTTTGGAATAGGTAATCAATACTATTATTGGCACAATAGTACATTTAAACGCAATGCAGAGCCTGGCTCATTACGCAAATTCTAGTCCTGCGATGTCCAGCCTGTTTTTTTTATTTAAATGTCTGTGATTATTTTAAAATTATGAACTCAATACCGTATACTACGAGAATAGGGTCCCACGTCCCAGCCGCGAGGTGTGTTGTCGTCCGGGGAATGTAAACTAGAAGCGATGCCATAAACTAACTAATTTACATAAAACCACTAACGGATCTCACGGCAACCAGTTTTTGGAATTAATGTTTGTGATCTATTAGAAAATCGGCGAGATTACCGCCCGGGCGGGCGACGCCGCGCGCCGCCGCTAGTTCCCGTTTCTTTTTATATTATAATGCGGTATCGTGTCCACGGAGCTCGATAACGTAACGGACACGCGGGATTTGCATATACCATGTAGTGCAGGGACAGCCGGCCGTCCTACACCGACTGCCATGGGAACGGGCTCCGGGATACACGACGTGATAGATTCTAATGTTTCTTTGTTATTGAATGGTTATACGTTTTTAGAAGTTGGATTTAGGTAAGAACTCTATTCAGACTCGTAGGTTTATAGGTATTTACTTATTAATCCGACCGAATTTTAACAAAGGGTTAAAAAGTGTCAACTGTCAGAAGCGCAGGTCGGGAACAGCGCCTTTTATTATATACGAGAGCTTCTCCAAGACATAAATTCTTATGTCTTCTTCATATAGTATTCTATCACCTATCTAGTTTCCATATTACAACCTTTGCTTAGTTTGGGGCTAGATGGCGCTGTGTAAAAAATGACCATCGATATTTATTTATATTAATTATCTATTTTCTTCTTCTTATTTCTTATTTTTATTGCTTTTTGTTTCTTTTGTGTTATTAGTATCGGAAGTAAAGCCACACTCAGAGTTGCTGTGCCTAAGAAGTAACAACATCGAGATTATAGTCAACATCCTTTTATTGGGATACGCAAACGCATTATATCACTAAACAGAAAGGAGATCATTGTACCCATCATTGTGAAGAGATGAGTACAAAGACCTCGACAGATTATACCTATATACTTTGTCGTGAGCAAATTAAAATTATCTATGAAACAGCCGAGTTTTCGCGATGTCTGGTTTATTTCAACAGCCAATTTTTTTTACGATCACCTTTTTTCGGCTTACTACCGTTACGCATAGCCCTTATAATGCAAAATAACTAGATATTTATCTTCAGATGTTTGTTTTATTCAGTTTGAATCACATGTCTCTGATAATAAGATGATCATTAAATATATTATTATACTTACTTTAATTATTAATATTTTACTGAAATCGTAAAGTTTGTGATAAGATAACGAAAATGAATAGATCTACGTCATTATGTATGAGAACATCATTAACCGTAATTACTTGATATTTGTCGAATGTATTTACTTGAAAACAAATATAAGTTCCTGAACAGGTTATTGTTTGGTTTTTTGCGGCGACTAGTAGCGAGCCCTCGTGTCAGAGTATTTGGTCTAAAGACTTCGCCAGACAAACAAACCTGATTGGATAATTGCATAACTACTGATTATTTCTATCTATATCAACTGCCCTCTATCCATCCAAAGGCTAACCGGGACCGAAATTGTTAAATAATTAAGAGCATCTAATTATTAAGTCAGTAATCAATCTACAATAGCAGGAGCATTGTCTACAGATTTTGGAAAAAAGTAATTTATTAGGTAAAGACCAGTTCATCGTACTAGAAGCTGTGTGTCAAACATATCTCGTTACCATTGTAGTCGCGTTCGCTGGCGTCGACGGTTTCCCACCGGTGGGATACATTCTCAGGAGCATCCCTTTCGCGCGAGTCAAGTGATGCCCCAGCTGCCGGCCTCCGACCAGGTGAGGCCAACCCTTGCAACTCGTAAGCAAAATTTAACTTTAAATCACAAGCAGTAGAGTAGAAAATGGAAGAAAATAATTTGATGAAGAAGACACTCGAGATACATTTTCTGGTAAAGATAAAATTGAACTCAATAATAATAGAGCAAAGACCATAGTGAATAGAAAACACCGTATTGTTAAGGCGATTGCAGCAGATAACAAAGCGATCAGTGATCTGTAACTAGTTCGACAAATAAAAATAATGACGGCGTTTACGTATGCTGCTCACTTTCTAAGATTGGCACAAAAAAATCATATAAATTATCATCGTACATAAAATTTACATGGGGTGACGTAAGCTTCTGACCGCTGGACATTCAGAATAGAAAGGATATAGCATGTGTCACTGTAGTAACTAACCTTTCACCCGGTATAGCTTGCTAAAATGATAATTTATGCAAAGGGGAAGCAAAAAAAAACACAAATAAAGCTTATGCACCTGATTGTGCCCCGGCGCAGGTACCGGTGTCACTCTTGCGCATTAATTACTCGACCGTCAACAGACGAGCACGTGGCACAAAAGGGAGTGCAGATTTTTTGCCTTCCTAATTTACATATTAACAGTTCTCCCGGCGGCCGTAAACATGCCGTTAGTCTAAGCGTCCCAATTACAAACAGTGACTGGCTCAAGGTGGAGTGTCGGGAGCGGTACCGCGATTATTGCTTATCGACACGTAAACAAGCTCTCAAGCTAGTTGATCTTTCTTTTTGATCTTATAATGCCACATTTTAGTAACAATAATAAACATAACTGAACAAAAGCTAATTATTAGTTTCGTGTGCGACAATAGCCGAGTGGCGCGGTGGTTGCGCCTCCTGCGGGGTAGTTGTTCTCTGGGTGCTAATTAACACGTTTTTCTCACCTTTGGACAATACAATTTTTTGCCTGTAATGCTTCCGTGATGGTGCAGCAATCGTTAAACCATCGCCTTTGTTTGTTTTTTTGTTTAACGACCTTTTTGCAAACTGTGACAGTTTCACAAATATGATTTGACCCTCGGAATATTGTGTAGTTTTTATCGATAAGCTTAAAAACCTATGGTTTAGTTTATCACAAGTCAATGTGTATTTATTTAGAGATTTAAACAAAATATGAATTACAAAGCAAAATCTTACATGAATCTAATTCTACAGTACAGAGTATTATTTATTCTGCAGAGTATTAAGTATTAAACATGATCATCTATTTATTTATAACTTTAAAATGTAAGATAGAAGATCTTAAATTTTAACTGAACTGTACTGACAACTCGGCCACACAAGAAATTTGCCTTTTAAGTACATCGATGAACGTACGGCCAAAATAGGATAACTGCCACTTTACGAATTGTTCAGGAGAGAGGTTCAAAGTTCAAAATACATGAAAAAAAACATTATAAATTCTGTGTGGGTTCCGAAAGCATGAAATTTTAACCATATAACTTTGAATTAAGAAATTTTAACCATATGAAATAAGATTTGACGATGATATCAACGTATTTAAATCAGCTCTCACAAATTTGCTGGTTGAAAAAGCCTACTATAGTATTGATGATTTCCTAAACGACAAAAAACTTAAGCATAGGTAGTTGTATTTATTTTTTATATTATAACTTTAAACTTTGACCTAATTATGAAATGACTTTGTGTGTAATTCTACCATATTTTATTTTTCATTTCATTTTTTTTTTATTATGCGTAGTAACATTGGTTGTTGTATTATGAAAACTGACGTGGTTTTGACACATTTTTGTTTTATTTATACGGGAATACTCACGTTTAATTAAATCGGATACTCCGACTATAGTTTCGATCACATCCGGTGACCTTTTTCAAAGAGTGAAAACAGAGCCCGACGCGCGTGCAGCTTAAACGTGAAGTATAGGGGGTAAGAATACGGGTATACAAATAAAACAAAAATTGGTGGTTGTATTATGAGTATATGGGCAAAACCTCAGATGATGATATATATTCCTAATTTAAATTTACCTATTTACTTTCCATAGGTACAGTTACTCGCATGCTTCAACAGCGAAAATAGAGTCCTTGCCTATTTTATAATTTAAGATCACAATTGATTTTTAACCTATTTTGCAAGGATTAAATGAATAAATGAATAAGTTATTTCTCCACATAATGGCGTCATTATTTTTATAGAAATCAACCCGCAAGTACTAATTAAGCATAAAGCCAAAAAAAGGAAATAATCATCCCAAACCCAAAAACCAAAAATTCATGTCCAGGTGTAATAAGCATGTCATGCTTTTTTGGCTTTTTGGTTTGGTTTCTTTTTCGTTTGCTTTCTAGTACAAGTGGTACAACTTACATTTATAGCAAGCTATAAAGTTTGGCAAATAGTGTACAAGTGTAGCAAGCCAAGTGACGAGCAAGCGGACTCCGGACGCGTGACCTCTGCCACCACCTATTGTTCGCCACTGCCACACCACTTGCACCTTGCTGTATTTGTAATAAACACCATTATCGCACTGGCTCAATGCTGAAAATATATTCAGTAGGTAAAAATTTTCGTTTGTAATGGTCTCACCTTGCGACGATGTCGGTTACGTAGCGACGGGCCGGCTCTTACAAATGAAAACTAATTTTGCGTTTTTTTTTATATCTTCCTATACACGTAGTAGGTATGAAACACTAAGATAATAATATAATTATTACTAAAAAGAGTGCAATTTGTAATATTCTGCCTTTATCCCAAAATTCTCTGGTACAACGTATTGTCTTTCTTTTCTGTATTTGCATCATAATTTAAAGATCTTTTTCGTCAAAACTCTTGATAAAATCAGTATGATTGAAAGATACATTTTGATCTCAACAATATATATTATTAGTCGTAAGTAGAATATATTTTTTGTTTACCGTCAGACAGCGAAGATTGTCGAACGAGGTAGGAGGTTTATGCCTTGCAGCTTGCAGCAGTAGAATAAGCGAATAAGCTGCCAGGGATGATAATGAGGATAAAATCAAATACTTAAGCCTTAATTCATCTTGATAGGTATCCCCGAGGATGAAGTACGTTGAACAAAAAGATAACTTTAACTTAATCTCTCAAATAGTTACAGCCTTTTTTTAGCATTTATTTATTTATTTGTATTAAATGCTCCCGTGCTAACTGAATACACCAAAGCACACAGAGAACCAACATTACACTATTCCACGTAACTACAGGCAGTTCTAGGCTCTCCTAGCTTCTAAGTAATTACGAAAATTGCAGGGAGTTTCATTTCAGTAACTTCGTTACCAGTATATGCATCAAGGTCTTGATTTTTACAGTCCCCTGAACATCCCTATCATATTGTTAGAAAAATAATAAAGAAATAAATAAACGATTTCATAAATCTTACTTCAAGTGCTCGTTGCTCGCAACAACAGTTATTTTCGTCATTAGTTGCGAGGTGTGGCAAGTCAACTCCTGACAACAATGGGTGCGCGTCAGTGGCGGGTGACTCCACCTTTGGCACCCGCACGACCCGCGCTGCCGCCGCGAGCGGAGCCCGCCCGCCCTGCTACCGCGGCCACCTACTACCTTACCATGGCCAAGGTGGAACACAGGATAGGACATTCGGCATTCGCTAGAGGAGTCTTACACCCAGCAGAACTTCTATCTGAAAGTTGAAGAACGTGTGTCAGTATCGAAACAAGGTAAAATATGTTGTATCTGCCTTTATCAACGGGGAAAAGGCGCTTATGTGTGCATGTTGAAATCGATATAAGCTAGCGATGGAGACAAGTTTTAGTTTGAGATAGAACCAACAGAAAAACCACTCAGATTGTGTTCTATGACAATGACAATGAACATCAAATGTAATCCTAGATAACATAAACTACAAAAACATTATCGAGTTCCATATTTTTAGGGTATAGAAAACTCTAGCTGTCAATCATGATGCAAATCTCAATTGACATACGGGGGCCACCGAAATCACTTGAAGATTTATTCAAATGTCTCGTTGCATTAAGTGGCTCTTCTTAAGGTCCTCACTATTAATCCCCGGTATTGGATTGTCATTATTTTGTCCCGCGCCATTGAAGACTCGACAACGGCTGAGGGAACCAAATCAAACAAAAAATATTAAAACCGGATTTTCAAAATCCCGTTTTGTCGCATCAGAAAGAAGCTCTGTTTTCGATTTCTATTCGATTGTTTGTTTTTCCGGCCATTGTTGTGGATGTCGCGACCGCGACACGCGTACCCATTTTTGCAGAGTCTATTCTATTGTGTCGCGACTCGAATGACATCTGACGGACGGCGGGTGAGTGACGGCCGCCCGCTCCCGCCCCGCTCCCGCCCCGCTCCCGAGTCGCGCTGCAAGTCTGGCGTCGTTAGTTCGGCGACAAAAACATCCGATATCATCTTTATGCGCGCTCGTTGATTTTATAAATTCGAGCGGCAGCCGAGCACCCGAGGCTACGCAACGGGATTCCTGTTATCATATTGGATACCGTCATCGTGCCCTAAATTACTTTTTGTGGCGTAAAAGGAACGAGACGTCTGGCCGGCCAGCCATCGCTTGGAGGTACGTTCGTCCGACGTTTTGTTTTAGGGGTCTCTCGTACCCCTTCTGTTACCTGCACTCTGCACCTCGACGTCTTTTGTATTCTTTAGCTATGCGTTTTATTGTTGTTTGCGTTTTGTTGCATCATTTCATTCATTATTGCCGTTTGGGATAGAATTTAATTTTCATAAATTAGCTTACAATGATATAAACAGCCACTTACTCGTCGACAGCGGTATTGTGTTAGATGAGTATTATGTGAAGTTTTGACGAGTTTCTTACGTGTCTCAGATATTAATTACCTATTTTGAAATATCAGTTGAGTTCGTATACATTTTCTTCTTCATTATCTTCAACAGCTAGAACAGGGACAATGCTATGCAAGCTAAAGAAAAGTTAATGAAATCGATTCATTAAAGGTGCCAATATATTTGAGGGGTCATTACATTAATAGGAGCGCTCGAGCCGCTCTACGTAGCTTGTTGCAAAAAGCGCGCGCTCTGCCGCGGAGCACGGTCACCGCGCACGCGCCGCCAAAAAAACCACTTCCAGCGTCCAGCCGAGAGCGAGGACCATCCGAACGTTTTAGCAAAAGCCCCAACTTAAATAATAATGCAGTAACACGCGAGAGTATTTGTAAAATGCGATCCACGAATTTCGTTTCCAAATTCTTGGTGCTCCGGAGCTCGACTGTTTTTTTTGGCGCGACTATTGTCTGCTCATCTTTAGGTTTGTGTTCGTCGAGACGCGGAGCTTTGTCGGTGGTGTGGTGTGTAGTGTGTACCTCGTCGTCTTATTGCTGAGGGATTAAATTAAAAATGCGGTTAGTTAATTGGTTCCTGTCCTATAGCGTCCACTCGCTGTCGGGGCATGTTCTCTTCGCTCGGCGGACAGGAATGCGAAATGTGTCCGGTGAGCTGCGCCCGAACCCGAGCCGGGCCGGGCCGGCCGCCGGGCGCGGCGTGCGTGCGAGTACGTATAATGAAGTGGCCGAAGTTTTTGTGTCTCGCGATGAGTCCCTCGCGGCGCTGCGAGGTCGCGCCCGGCCCTATCATTACCGAAATGATCCTAATAATATAATAGTCCTGTCACATCCCTTCGAAGGAAAAAGTATAAGGGACAATTTTCATAAGGACGTATAATAGGCGACGCTTTGCAGTCGTTTACTAAATTTGATAGTTGGTTCGTGTCGTTTTATTTGGGTTGTTTATGGGCGCAGCGTCGGCGGTTAATTTTAGGATTTGGTAATAGCGGAAGTGTTCAGGCTTTAAATTATTTCGAAGGAAATGTTTATTTTTATTTTGTGACGACGCTGCATGAACACGTTTACATTACTCGGCTTCACAAGAACAAAGTCACTACGATGTTAATTCTAACTTTATATTATGTTACCAAGTGAATCGACACGTCGAATTCAAAGTAGACAATAGTAGGTACCTACTACGATATACGAGTAACTAGTGCAACTGGTGCTACGAAGCAATCAATTTCCGGCAAACTATTTATAAACTCTTTAATAAGTGTATGGCCGCAGTAACATGCGCTTCATGTTACTTTATATGGACTTTTCGTCGTATATAAAGAAAGAAGAAAAGAAACATATCTAATTTTGTAACATCAGTAAGGCACACAGGTAAGACTGCCGAAAGAGGGGGGAGCCCTGCACTTGACTAAATAAGCTGTCAATGTCGATGCTGGACAAGGTAATATAGCTTTAGAGGAGATGTCCAGTCCTCAATCCTTCATCACAAATATTAACAAACCCAAAGTTTGTACCTATATCGTTTTCATGCGAAGATGTTCGTTTCTATTTCACACAGCAACAGATCAACGTTATACAACGAATCACGTTGTTACGTTGAAATATTGATTGATTGAGCTGTAATACTTAATCCTGAAAAATAAACGGTTTCTGAGGGATCATCAACAAGAGAAACTGCATGTTTAGCTCGTAAAACCAACTGTGCAAGTAATTACCTGTCACCATAGAGCTTGAAACCCGCCTGCAGCCTATCATCGCGATGGGGTTTTTTCTTACGTTTTGGCATCGCTCTTTAAGCATTCTGGTACGGGCGTTCATTATAAAGTGAGAATGAGGTAGAAACTCTTTGGAACCGAAAAAAGTAAATACTATTGGGGGGCCTTCGTCCAGCAGTGGACGTCTTATGGCCGACGACGATATAAAGCTGGAATATTGATAACATAAAAAAAAGAAAATAATTTGAAAATCTTTTGTTTTTAAAAAATGGAAGCCTTTTGTTTGCAGGCTGTCGTACCGTGATGTAGAAAATGGAAAAAAAAAATGCGTGCAGTTATTAAGTATCTGTGCATGAAAAATTTCACTACGGAACGAACTAATCAAGACTTGCTGGATACTTTAGGAGAAAATGCACTACCTTATTCTAGAGTTGAGAAGTCGAATTTAAACGTGGAAGAACATCCACCAAAGATGACCCTCGCCCGGGCCGCCCCATAACGGCAGTGCCGAAAAAATGGTAAAAAAAAGTCGAGAACATTGTTGTAGTAGACCGTCGTTTCACGGTACGTTTTATAGCCGATGAAACAAAGATTTCGACTGGTAATGTGCATAGCATTTTACACGAACGCTTGGGGATGAAAAATGTATCCGCTGGGTCCCCAGAATGCTTACCGATGCACAAAAACAAACCAAGCTGAACATTTCTCGAGCTTCATTGGAAATGTTACAACAAGATCCTGATCGTTTTTTGTCTCGATTCATAACAATGGATAAACATGGCCTTACCATTACGATCCAGAAACAAAATTACAATCTATGACTTGGAAAAGACCATCATCTCCAACTCCTAGAAAATTTAAGGCGAGTCGTTCCGCCGGATAGATCATGGGCTCTCTTTTCTCGGATAGTAAAGGGGTGGTCATGATAGAATATCTCGACCATGGAGATACTGTAACGGGCTCCTTGTATGAAGAACAAAAAAAATTGCGTAACGAAATACGCGAGTAACGGCGAGGCAAACTAGCAAAAATTGTTTTGTTCCAGATAATGCCCCGGCTCACAAGTCTGCCGTTACTATGACTACAATTCGTGATGCTGGCTTTAAAATACTTGAGCATGCTCCATATTCACCAGACCTTGCCCCTAGTGATTTCTATCTATTTCCGAGGTTGAAAGAGTCTCTGAGAGGACAGAGGTTCGAAAATGATGAAGCAGTAGTCGCTGCAGTACAGGAGTTTTTAGGTGCTCAGGATGAAGAGTTTTTTGAGACAGGAATTTTAAGCTCAGAAAAAGGATATTCCAAGTGTATTACGCTAAAAAGCGACTATATCGAAAAATTAAATTACATTTAATAAAAGTTACCGGCAACATACTCATTCTCACTTTTTATTGAACGCCCCTCGTATACAGTGTCAAGTTTTAATAATTTTTAGATCAAGTTGAATCAAGTGAATATAAATCTAATTCATCAAATGAGTCACAGTCAAAAGCAAATAAAATTAGCCACAATAAAGTCTTACTCTTGCGGTAGCAAAGTGGTGGCGACATTACTGGAGGCTTCTATGGAGTTTTGAAGGCAACATGAAGAGACACGTCCTATCACGACACGTTTAAACTTATTTCTTGAAGAAGAACATTTTGAGGCATCCTGCCCACACAAATATCATTGAATTGGAAAAAAAAAACAATAGTATATGTTAACCCACTAGCTCGCAACTAGGCCAGCGTGGTAGATATGGCCAATCATCCTTCGGAGGCGAACAAGCCCAGCAGAGGCACATTAAAAGACTGATTAATTGACAATTGTTGATTGTTGAGTTGATTTTCCATAATTATTTGAAGAAATAGTACAAAGTTGTGGAAAAGAATACAGAGCTACGGCATGATATTTTCGCGTTCCCGTTTAATCTCCTCACGGGGGCTTGGGTTTGAGTAGTTTCTAATTCAGGCTGGAGTAGACAGGTGTAGGCGGGGTGTTGTGGCGCAGGTCCTGGAGCGCAGGTCCCGGGTCCAGGGCAGGCTCGCGGGGCCGGAGTGCCGGCGCGCCACCAAATGGCACATTTATATTGTTCATTACGGCGCGAGGTGAGAGATGTTGCCGCGCCGCCGCGCCGCGCCGCGCCACGCAGGGCTGCCACGTGTACTCTACTACAATTTCTTTTCTAATGTAGCACGTCTATTTATCAACCGACGTAAAAAAGAAGGTTCTCAATTCGACTGTATGTTTTATTTTTTTGTATGTATGTCACGCGATTACTCCGCCAATTATAAACTGATTTGATGATTCTTTTTTGTTTGGTAGGTGATACTTCAGAGGTGATCCCATATACATTTTATCGAAATCGGTTCAGTAGTTTGGTTTTAAAATCAAAATTACTAGAAAATATGAAGATGTCATCCAGGTTTTGGAAGTTGAAGTGAGTTGTATTTTTTTTACAAAGCATATTATTTTATGCAATCGTGGGACTATAGACGTGCGTGCGGCGTGGTGGTAAGCATTACGCCTGCTCATAACAGTAGCAATGCTAGAATTGTGAACTTACGAACAAACTCCGGCTTTCTATCCAATGCCTAGATTGTAGTTTCAGGAAGCAAAGAAGACAGTGAGTTCCATGCTTCCAAAGTGAAGCCTAACCATTGCGTATGAAGTTCTGGAATATGTATGAGAACGGATGATGGTATCTATATTAAATAGCTGCTTTTTTTTGTTTGAAATTTCTAAAGTTTTGATTGTAATGGAAAATCAATAGTGACATTAACATAATTTATCGTACCTATACTACCACGTGTATATTAGGTACGTACATGAAAAATTGATTAGCTTGAGCATTTCTGTAAAGTAAGGTTATAGCTCTCTGATAGTTCTGGTATTCGTTGCTTCAGAAGTGCTATGTTTGTAGCAGATTTTTCTTATTTAGGTTTTATACTTAGAGCTAGGTTGTTAAATTAGTCCGCTCTGATATCCAGGGAAAAGTGCTAGCAGCCCTGGAGGCAGGCACCGGGGGTCCGCGCCGCGTCCGCTCGCGTTGATTTGTGCGCGGTCCCCCGCCGACAGTATTTGTACAGGCGCGCGTGGGCCGGTGCGACGCTGCGCACACGCAGCGGCACGCAGTGACCGGCTCGCGACACGCACCGCTCCATCTGCCGCATTCATCTGATTTGTCGACAGCCTCCAGCGAAGAGTTATGCGTACTTGCAAAGGACATGCGTGTACAAGTAGCCGGACGATGTTACTGAATGGTGTTGTAAAGCACAGTCTCAGAAAATATAAAAATATTATGGATATGGAAAAAATAAAAAGACTACTATATAGAATACTGGTCACTGCTGAGTACTTAGCATTCTTCACCCGTCCCTATGAAATGTCATCGATAGTGGGATGTCGCGTGTGTGGCTTCGTACGGAGGTACTCGTGTGGGTTGGAATGATGTTTTCCTCGACCGAGAGACGAAAATTCAACTCCACACACGAAGTAAAACTCCCACAGTGATCATCATAAAGTGTTTAATTAATGTCGCGACAGCCGATAGCTTCACGACAGTGACGGCTAGGAATCCGAACGGAGCGGCGGTGGTGCGCGGCACTCGCGTACGTGAGTGAAACCGCGCGATCTCACCGCGTCTCCGTATCTTCGACGACATATTTTCCAATCTAAACGAGCCGAAATTAGAAGGCTGAGACAACTTCGGAACCGGTCAACATAAAATTGGAAACCGACTGTAGAGTCCGAGTTGCGCAAGAGACGAAGCCGCGCGACCAGTCCAGCCCCGCGTGGGTTCCGTCGCCGAAACGGCTCCCCTGGCCGTCTCGCGCGCGCCGCTTACGACCTTCTGTGCGCACTCGGAAATTTATTTAGACTGTCACTTTATTGCCGCGGATTAAGAATCTCGTTGACATAAATTATTATGTGTATAGCGCTTAAAATATGGCCAGTTAGTGAAACATTAAACACTGCACGCGAGTGAGTTACGGCGGCTCCGGGCCGGCGCGGCCCGTGTCCGACATTTGTTAACCTCTATTCACCTATTTGTAATCCTCGAATTATAAAATACTGGCCGGCGGGTTCGAAGATAGATTCATCGAGTGCTCCGATTTGTTGATGGTACATGAGAGCATCAAGCATCGACTCGATCACTTGTAATGTTTATTCGATTAAGTTCGTCAGCAAACTGCTGTCCTTCGGCGGTAACATAACGTGAAGCCAATGAGGTCGCTCCGAACGGGTTGGAAGCTTGCCGTCGACCATTTGCGTGACATAATCATATTTTACACGTTTTATTCGGTCGCTTATGGCGTTTAGAACTTAATTCCGAATCGACTTCGAGATGACACCAATAACTGTCCAGTAAGTCTGGATTAACGCTCGTTTGAGATTTTTCCTCGACAACCTTTCACTTAATGATCGGTCCGCTTTTTGGGTTTGGTCATTAAAATACCCAGTAAATCATCGATCGTGCTACTAGTGTATCTATCCGCGTGCAGATCGCATTTATTTCGGCATATTCCGCACTGCGGTTCGTTCGTCCATCACACGCCGCCTATCTTTGCTCATCTCTAATCTTCGAGTCCAATCCGGGAAAACCTTCTAGATGAATCGCTTAATTCGTTTAGTTTCGCTCCCAAAGAGCGTGTAATCGGACAACTAATAAGTGTTCCGGATAGATCGTCGTGACCGCAATTACGTTTTATATTATAAACCGTGAAAGGGTGGCCATCTCTCTTTTATATTGATGGTGTATATTTATCATAGACAATTTAGGAACACCTGCTGTTTGGGCAGAGCGGTTTGCGGCCCGGCGCGGCCCGCAGCGGCCCGGCGCGGCCCGCAGCGGCCCGCGTCGGCCCGATCGGCCTCAAATGAATACGCCGATGGCTTTTGACGCTTCTAATGTTTTATTTGTTCTGCGGTCGATTGATGAATTCGAGGTTTTATGGAGCATCTTTGTTTTTGTGTCGGGCTCGGAATGCGCGGTAATGGATTATTTACACCTTAATAGATTGTGTGCTTGACCTCCGGGGGGAAGGTGCCCATACACTACAGGTCTCGACGGAGCAGACACGTCTCAGATATAATATGACTGAGATCAATGTAACTAATGCTCGTGATGTTTTTTTTCCAGACTCGTCTTGTTTGTTTCCCCGATGTAAAATACATTCCACGGTCATTAACTTATTAAACTGAGCTGAAAGATTTTGTTTACTAAGTTATCTAGGTCTTTTTAAGGTTACAGTGAATAATTATGTTTTATATTCTTAAACAGATTCACGCAGATTCTGCTTCGCACACATCGTTGCTCACCAACAGCTGACCACCGGTCAGTCGTAGGATCATCGCCGACAAAATAAATACGTAATCTATCGAGTGAGTTGGGTCGGATTGATTTATTTATACACGCATCAACAAAATCAATATCTGATCTAGATATTTCTAACACAGCCAATTTTGCCTAAAATAGTCTATAACTAGATTTCTACAAAAAACGCTTGCTGCAGCTTGCTGACAATCTTTGGTTTAATTTCGCGTTCAATGTGGTCCTAGTATAGTTATGTTCCAACATTGTTTAGTTATTTTCCACGTCGCTGCAGATATCCCGAGCCGCCGCCGCCGCCGGCTCCGTGCAGTTCGTGAAGCGTGGATAAGAACGTGCGTTCTGCGCCATTGCAGCCGATACTTCCTCGTCACCACCGCCGTGTCATTGGGTGGTAAAAATAGCTAATGCACGGTCAACTGACTCCACCGCCACTCTACATAGAACTTACAGCTAGTTGGATAAGGCTCGTATTACAACGGCGGCTGTAACCGTGGGCTGCGCTAGGTTTCTAGACACCTACCCTGGTGGGGGCTGCGATGGCGTCAATCAATCAATGAGACGGATTGTTTCATAACTCGGGAATTCTTTGTGTTGGCATTTAATGCGGGTTTCGGTTTCGGTAAGCGTTTCTGAAGACATTTCACACTCTCTCTGGGGCCTATCTACATGTTCAATAACTATAAATTGCCATTACAATTTCCACAAAAATTTTGTGAAGTACTCGATATGCCGAAAACCGATGGGGAAGAAAGGTTCTTGAGTGGCGACCGCGAACCGGAAGACGCAGCGTAGGCGTGGCCTCCCACTAGGTGGACCGACGACATTGTAAAAGTCGCGGGCAACCGGTGGATGTAAATGGCAGGTTGTCGTACAGTGTGGCGGTCTAAGGGGGAGGCTTTCGTTCAGTTGGACGTCTCCGGGCTGATGATGATGACTCGAAATACATTTCTCACATTTATTTAGATTGGACAAGAGCTTTATTAACTTTAACATTAGGGCTAGCTACTCAGCCCTTACTAACTATTTATTATTGTAGGAGTCAGAAGTAATAATAAGTACCATTCGTATCGATGTCACTTACGAGTATATTTATCAGTTCAGTAATTTTTCAAATAGTTTTAAAAGCGCTTAATTAATGAGTTGATGCATCTTATCCCGCCGGAACGTTTATAACTAGGATACAACTTATCTTAACTCTTAATACTTACCTTATGATATCTCGTAATCGCTTATGGCGATTTAAGACAAACAATACTGAAATGCTTTTTAAAGCCTCATTATCATCATCAGTCTGTACCGACCGCCTGCTGAGCATGGCCTCTTCTCCCTTGCGCCGTTTTTCCCTCTCAGGAACAATGGTACTATCGAATCCTTATAATTATGTGACAAAGTAAACACATCGCCCGTGACTTGGACCATGTTAACATTGTATTTGTTCCACGTCAGCCATCACCTGTTCATATAATTAGCGGTGCAAGCTTTGTGTGCCAGCATCCCTCGGTAACCCGACACGGACACTGTATAAGCAGAGTTTGTATGACACCTACATAGTACGCAACAGTGACTGTGTACCTCAGTACAAATCTGATATGATACTAGCAAAATCGCAGGGCTGATGGTTACCATCGCATGTCTCCAGGTAATGAGCACCAATGCAACGATGCTACAAACACAGCTTCAAACACAGCTCTTGCCTCATAACAGGCCTCTAGCTTCTTCATTCTGACACTATAGGAACTGTCACAGAGGTCTGTTCGCCTCTTGCCTCATTTCTGCTATACGACCTTTATGTAATTTTCAGCATTACTGACTATCAGACCATCTGTGACATGAATGCCACAGATGAGGCTGTAGAACATAGAACTCGAAAACACACCGCAATCACTTAGGGCCTAGGGCATTATTTTTCGATATTCAACTAAGTTTGAAGCCGTGGTAGCCTAATCGGGAGACCGAGCCTGAGCTATTTGGAGTTTATATACGTATTTATCACTATACGAACTTACTTACTTACTTATACCACTGGCTTTTAGGTGAAGTAAAACTGCTTGAAGCATAAAGTCCTGAGAAGTCAATCAATGACGTACACATAAGTATCCACCCACCAAACTGGGGTGGTGGTTGTGGCCCAATCGCCTTTCGAGGGTAGACCTAAGTCCAGCGGTAGACTGTTAAAAAGGCTGATTATGTAAGGTTTTCTCGCTCTCTCTACTTAACTGACCGAGAGGAACAATAACACTGAAGTAGGAATGCTGAGCGTGAGAAGTGTAGTTTACTTACGTATGTATTCTATGTATATGGTGGTGTCGTAGCTCGGTGCATAGTTAGTATCGCCGCCGCTGGTGGAGGCAGATGCGTGCGCAGGTGGTCGGTGGCCGTTGGCAAGTGTGCCCTGATTAACTGAATGAAGTACTCTTTTATTTAGTTTCTTATATCAGGCTGTTGGATAGGGTATGCTAAGTTGAAAGGAGCTTATTACTATGAAAACTGACTGAATCTGTTAATTTATCAATAGTTGTATTATTATTTTGTACTGATGTCACAAAATAAATTATTTTCTTTATTTCTTTCTTTCTGACGTGGTTTAGACACATTTTTGACTTTTTTTTCAAATTTGTGTAATGCAGACGTACAATGACTCTGTGGCTAACTACAATGTTTCCTTTTTAACATATTGGGACCACGCCCTAATCCGAGTAGTGTTTAATCCGAGTGTGTTGTAGTTTAGTGTCTAATTTAGAAGATTATATTTATTCTTAACTAAATGTTTCGGAAGTCTGATATTGTTCACGATTTTAGAATTGGATTTATAACGGCGATTGAGTACAAAAATCCTCCTACGCAGAGGTACAGAATACAGAAACCGCTATAAGCAATTTGATTTATAACTCTCTATTATTGAAGTATCTACAGTTGTTGGGTACTTCTTGTAGTACAATTTTTTGATTTTAATGTACTTCCAAATTTTGATCGTTGGTTCCAAAGTAGATTGACCCTCACATATAATACTTAGATTGTTGATAAACGCACAAACGCATCTCATCTCATCGGCACATAAGTGGCGTTTCCCAAATTAAGGCGCGTCCACACGCGAGCGCTAACCACCGGCCGCACGCGCCCCGGGCCTCTACAACCTAATGCCTACAACCACCTGGTAAATCACGGAGGGTATTCAAACTTGGAATGCTATTAATGGCCGATATCCTCTGCGTTTGTTGCGATTTTGAAGATAATTTAAATAAATTTGCATTTGACCGCTGTCTATAGTATACTAGTATAGGTACTGAAATGTGTGTATGTTTAATGATTGTGTAAATGCCTTGCGGTTTGTCATAATGTTTGATTTCTTAACCTTTCTACCAATTTTTGACTACTACAATAAACAATAGTCACTATGTATCGTACATAGTGACTATTGTTTATATGATGTGATGTGATATGATATGATTATATATGTATATGAATTATTTAAAAATAAATGTTATAATACGCGTAAAGTAGCGCAAGTAAAGTAGTTATATTTTTTTAATCACTTACCCATATATTCTAAATTCTACTAAAATAGACATAGTCATGCCACATCTGTAGTTTACAGAATACCAGAAGCACAAAAAAGGCTGTAGAATGAATTCAACGAGACGGATAACGAAATCAATATAAAAGATGGAGATATAATTACCTATGTTCACGGAAAGCACGGACCGAACTAGATGAGAAAGGCGAGAGAAAGAGTGGAGAGCTCTAAAGTAAACTCAGGTTATAAGGTAGGTATGTAATAAAATGTAACTTCACAATTCCTAAGAGTCCTCCGTATCCAGGTTGTCAAAAATCCGTTATGACGCATTTTAAACTACTGGAGCGCCATATATTTGATTCGATTTGATTATCGATTGATCATGGCAATCTGGTGAAATTGACGGTGATAGAAAAGGTCAATGGCAAAGAACATAAAGTTGATCTCTAACAAAATAAACATATCAAATAATAATCCCTGTCCGGTAGCTATTACTGATGCCATAACATCAGCAGCGGACAGGATAAATACGAAGTACGTAGTCCAGAGAGTCGCAGTGTGTCTTGTAACTCAGTTGGTAGTATGTCTGCCTTAAGAGCGGTAGAGCGTGGGTCGATTCCCACCTAGGATAACATTTACATTTACCTGACAAATATAGATCTCTAGAAACATTTATCTAACAAATATAGATGTTTGTTCTATGTCTGCGTATTGTTTGTATCATAAGTATGTATTTAAGAAGTTATCCATCTATACTCGTATTAGTATCTGTCAGTTATCTGGATCCCATAATATAAGATTTGCTTTGGGGCTAGATGGGATTGTTTGAAATGTCCACCAATATTTATTTATTAACATGTATTTTATTTAATAATGTTATGTTTGTTTAGGCCTTCGTCCAGCAGAGGACGTCGTCTGGCTGATGATGATGATATATGTATTTTGTTTATTTGTCTACATACGAATCCTTTCAATAATAAAGAACACGTTGCTATGAGTAATAAGTGATATAATAAAGCAGACCATAATAATTATGCTGTGGTTGTGGCTACAACTCGCGTGCAACCATTCGCGGCGGGTGCGTGCGGTCGCGCGTTGTTTGCGGTGCGGTGAAGTTACGCGTGTGAACACACCCTTGTTACACATAACTAAGAGTAAAGTTGCTGTACTTAATTATTGCGTTACACTCAATTATAAGTTCAGGTTGTATGTGTTTAAGAACAACTTATTTTATGGTGCCTATCGATTTGTATAATTATGTTTGTGTCTTGTTAACAGACTAACTGCTTGACACATAAAGCGGAAAGAAGCAATATATACTAGGTACTGTACACAATAATATATAATATAGTATATACATATCATTATATAGGTACCTAATAAGTTTCTTTTTCTTATAGTTTATTGTATTTATTTTTTGCATAAGCATTTTGATGCTAGGTAGCATTCATTATAAGGGAAGCATCGCCGCGCCGACACATCAGATAAAAAAACATGAAATTTCATAGCAAGATGCTTAAGCATAATATGTGTTATCAATAAACTATTTGTATTTGCATATAAATAATGATATTTTTTATATATTCAGGTAGATACCTATTTCTCGAAAGTACTTACAGACCTACTTACCTTTCATTACTTGCCAAGTACGCACGTTGTACAATGAAAAGCAACTTACAAGTTCTATTCATTTGCAAAGTCATCACCAAGCACTCATATACACACAGAACATAATATTATACTTACCTATTAGTTGAGTGAGAGGGTTAATAAATAAAACAATTGAAATTGTAACAGTGTAGTTATATTTTATTTATTGCATACTAGGCATGTTACAGCAGATGCGACAGCGGACGACAGCGTCCAGCAGTCGCATGTTCCGGACGCGCGACCTCGCTCGCGCGTCGTGCAGGAAGGTAATTTGTGCGCCGTCACACAGTTCCGTCTTTGCGATATTTATGTCGTCAGCTTTACGCTCCTACTACTATGTATACTGTGGCGTCACGCTAGGTGTCGCCTTCCGCCTCTACCCCGCGCTGCTTAGATACAATCGTCTAATGTTATGTAGTTTGAGAGAGTTGAGCGACAGCACCGCGGACGATCGCCAAGCGCATTGCATCAGGCTCGCTGGGGGTAGTCCTACCCTTGAAGAGCAATTGACGATACCTACTCCAACATGCTGACGTAAAAAATTTAAGCACACATTCAGCTCTAATTAGGATTAAATTTTACATTACATTAATTATATTAATCTATTCTAAAAGCTATTAATTGCGTAGACATGACCGCATAAAAATTAAAATGCTATGCTAAATATGCAAGGAAACTTTGTAGCAGGTTTTTGCAGTGAGTAAAACCATTTATTGCCTGATTATTAGAAACGCCCAATAAATATGTTTATTAAAAGCTACTCCTGTAGATTTAGATAAAACTGAAATATGACTTACAATATTTTAAATATCTCAATTCCGAGCGCAAGACATCTAATTTATAAAACCAGTTCTCAATTAGCCAAAACACGAATGCTAGTGTTTTATTTACACCAGCTTTTATTTTAAAAATATCATTATCTACTAGAGTGCGTATTTGGTTGTCAAGCAAAAGGCGGTGTGTACATTAGCAATAAAACAAAATTGTCACCGTGAACAAAGGCCATGACGCGGATGTAAGAACTAAGGGCCGTGAAGGAAGCGCTTATCTCGCCTACATCGGGCACGCGCGCCGCGCCGCGTCGTCTGCACCTGCCCTTACGTCGGCTGTCAAGTAATGTATCATTATTTTTTCCCTCGACTTTTTGACGTGTAATTGATTTAAGAGCCGTAACGCGTTACTGGCCGTCTCGTCCCGGTCGCCGGTAAGAAAGCCTCGCAACCCTTGAAGGGCATTTTCGTGGCCGCTTCAGTGACTCTCTTAAAGATTTTATCCTGAATTCTGAAGATAATTTGCGAGTTTTTTGAATTAAACAAATTACGGTGATTACATGTAATAATTACTATAATTTAAGGTATACCTACCTACGTACGTCACATTATCTACGTGAAGATTTGATGTTTAAGAACAACCAACTCTCCGTTTTGAAGCTTGCCATCGCGCCTTAAAATCGTTTCAGGTAAGTTTTTTATATGATTTGACGCTCCAATTTTTTTTATAAAGTATAAGCAACCCGCTCCGGCTTCGCACGGATACCAATCTTCACAGGATCACTCGCTAGGCTCATCTGACGATTGTCTAAAAATTTCATCAAAATCGCTCCAACTTTTTCGAAGTCCATACATACAAATATCGATTTTTATGTACATTATATAGATAGATAAATTCCATACTTTAAAAATTCTAAATAATAATAAAATAATTTGGTCAAACACCTACTTCGTTAATCATTATAATATTTGCTGTACGGGTCCAGATAAATTCAATAAATTGATATTATACGAGTACTGTAGAAGATAAATTATACTCTACCTACAAAAATAGAAACTAAATATCGAATCAAAAATTAATCGTCATCACAACAAAGTTAAGCACGAGTACGACACAACCATCGCTCAATCAAAGTGAATTTAGGGCGTACAAGTACAAGTCTAGCTGGCAGGCACAAAGAATAAGGCTCCGAAGTGACCTCGGCGATAAATCAAGGCATATCAGTGACGCGGCGGCAGCACGTGCGGCGACCCGAGCTAGTGTGGCCTCAGCCTAATCACTACTTTCATTTTAAATAGTATGTATTTGGGTGTTCTCTTGTTTTTAGTTTTTCCCTTAATTTCTTTCTTTAGACATTAATTGCAAAAAATGCAAACCATGTCGACAAAATTTAATGACGCTCGCAGGACCACGGACAGGAGGACTGCCTGGCGAGAGAAGCCTAGCCAACTGTACGTTCATCAGATAGATATAAAAGCAGGCTGATTAGATTATATAGAATGTTTGTATCTTGTAGCGGTGGATATTAAGACATTAATTTGATGATGAAGTATTTTATTTAAGTGTCCTCTAGAGTATTTCTCTTGACAAATTTAATCAAGATCGGTTAGTCATGCAAAGACCTCGATAGTCAAGTCACGAGCTAGCATAACGCTTACCATCATATGAGAACTTGCTTGCGTTGCCACTTAGTATAAAAATAAGTATCTGTTATCCTCATAATACCTGTCTCCTACGCTTTATCCTCATTATACGTGACGAGCTGCGGAAGGCTGTCTGTCCGTGCGGAAACGGAAGTGCTCGCTTCCTCGACGTCGGTACCTACCTACCTCTACTGCTGAACAGCTCGCGGATTAGATAAGTTCTATGTTAATGTAAACTCGCAACTGTTGCTTCCAGATCTATTCGGCAATATGTAAGCAAAAGTTTTACAACTCTGCTTAGAATTCATAATTTGAAATAATTAATGGTTACATTAGTACTCTAACGTAAATTTATTAAAATATAATTCTTATTTTTATTAGTTGATCACATTAACATTTACGACAGTAGATATGATACATTTGAAGTAGATTACTATTTACTAGCTATTGCGATTTAACCTGGGATTTTTCCATCTTTTCGTAGTAACATTCGGGAGAAAAGTATCGATTAAGTCGCTATACTTGTACCTATACTCTGTTCGCTGAAAATGTCAAATAGGAAAATCAGGTTTCTGCACGTCATTGGTCGCAGATAACGAACATAGTAATTACTGTCATAGCTAGTACCGTCCTTTTCTTACATACAATTGTGCAAGAGAGAGCGCCCTATATTAGACATTCTCAGCGAGCAGAGTATAATCAGGTTTAGCACAGGAGAAATAATAGTCATCATCATCAGCCCGGAGACGTCCGCTGCTGAACGAAGGCCTCCCCCTTAGACCGCCACACTGTACGAGAACCTGCCGTAGTAGTACGTAGTATTAGGCCGTTTTGGTCGTGGAATGGTAACAGACAACAAGGAGTTACTTCGCAATTATAAAGTAAGTGTTATGCTAAGATTATGTCTAGGTATTATGCTGACAGGTTTGAACACTGAAGAGAGAAGAGAGTAGGGGCTTCGCTTTTCTTTTCTTTTTCAATATCCAGATCTGTAATAACCTAACTAGTCAAGGAGCTAGTTCTGCCTAATCTTCGGAAGGTGATATTACGAATAAATTTGTGGGAACATTATTACGAATAAATTTGTGGGAATTTATGGGAATCTATCTTTATTTTGAATATTTTTGTATGAAGTGATTCCACACTTATGGTATTTCTATGTTTTTAAAGCTTAAACAGGAAGAAAAATTATGAAATTATTTAATCTATCTTTAGTCTATATACATAAAAGCGAAAATAAACACTGACTAAACACGAAATCTCGAAAACTACTTAATCTCTGGAGTCAAAATTTGGCAGGTAGGTAGTTTACAGGTAGAAAACGTCAGCTAAGAAAGGATTTTGCGACAGGGAAGAATTAAGGGGGTAAAATGGGGGATGAAACTTTCTATGGAAGTTCTTTGTTTTTGAAGTTATAGTGATAAAAACTGGTATTTGGGTAGTCCATACAAAATTAAATATGATGATTTTAATATTTTTTGACAGGGGTGATTTAAGGGGGGGAAACGGGGGGTGAAACTTTAGAAGACTAAACACGAAATCTCGAAAACTACTTAATCTCTGGAGCTTAAATTTGGCAGGTAGGTAGTTTACAGCTAGAAAACGTCAGCTAAGAAAAGATTTTGCGACAGGGCTGAATTAAAGTGGTGAAATGGGGGATGAAACTTTCTATGGAAGTTCTTTGTTTTTGTAGTTATAGTGATAAAAACTGGTATTTGGGTAGTCCATACAAAATTAAATATGATGATTTTAATATTTTTTTACAGGGGTGATTTAAGGGGGGGAAACGGGCGATGAAACTTTATACGTAAAGGTCTTTTGCGCATTTGAGCCCGCGCCGTACAGCGTGTGATCCGAACGCTCATTACACTGTCTTGGAGAGTACCATTGGTGACTTATTGCTACCAATAAAATTGCACGCAATGACGCATTGAAGTGCACGCGGGTGAAACCGCGGGGGTCAGCTAGTAATGCTAATAAAAATATGACTGTAATATACATTACAATACTACTTACTGTAGTAGGTATATACATTATACATATACTTTAACAGAAAATGTTGTATAAATCGGTGAATCCTAGGACATGACTGGTGAGAGAATGACCAATTCATCCGTCTCACGTAATATCGTAATGTTTGTGTAATTAGGAGTTTAGCGCGGTTATTACCTGGGCCGGGCTTAGTTTTTATCTCCGCTATTATCAGCGTTATTATGTCTTATCTGAAGACCCATCTTAAACTTGGTAGTTTTATAACGCTTTTTCTTTGATTATCTGATATTTTTCGTGTGATTACCAAACTTTCAAGGTATAACAAGGATAGGTGAACAACAAATATTAAATATTTTATTGCCTAATTAAGTTCTAGTGTTTCTGTTTAATGTTTTATTGTAATAATTGTGTATGAATTTGTGTGTGATTTTTAATCTTATCGCAATAAAAATTTAAATATTTGACGCTATATTATAATAAAATTAACGCTTTTTGTGTGGATTTTTATTTTTAAATCATTACCTAATTGCCTACTACGACACGGTTGTAACGAACCAACCTGAAGTGGTCTTGCTGCTGAAGATAGACCATGTTGGTCTTCCACTAGTAATGTTTTTACATGATTTATTGTAGGTTTACATAAACATTTTCATTATAATTCACGTATTGTAATATAACTCTCAAATTAATGCAAAAACCTACAGAAAAACCCACATCTATCAAACTCGGTCTTTTTTCCACATTGTAACGAAAACTTTATAATAGGGCTGGGAGGTGGTTGCAGACCGAGGCCTAAGTTAGTTTAGCTTAGCATGCACAGCTGAGTTGTTTTTTACATTTGTGTGCATAATTTGCGGTCTACTAATTTAACTTAGCTCTTGGTCTGCAACTGGTTTTAAAGACAAGGTAATAAGCCTTATATTTTGCATTGAGTTCCATGATTCGTTTATATTTTAATGTTTGATCTGATTCTCCGACTCTAATGGAACACCTGGGAATTATATATTTATTGTTCGAGGTAGAGATATCAGCCTTGCAAAGAATATAAGCAAAGACAAAAGCTGTCAGTTCGCGGTCCGGGCGCGCGTGCGGCAGCCTCCGCGTCGGACCGGTCCTCCTTCCGCGTTCGGACTAACATTGCACACTGTACACTGTACAGTATGGTTCGTACACCTCGCGACGTTGTACCTTCCTGTGCACGTATTTGTATGTACTAATGTGGTTAAAACATAAGACATAATTATTATATATGGAACTGAAACGTGGTCTTTAACTGCTAGCCTTTTGGAGAAACTCAAAGTCACACAACGGGCAATGGAGAGAGCTATGCTCGGAGTGACTTTGCGGGATAAAATCGGGCCAAAGAACCAAAGTGACCGACATAGCTCTCAGGGTTTGCAAGTTGAAGTAGCAATGGGCAGGCCACATCGCCCGAAGAACTGACAACCGATGGGGAAGAGAGGTTCTTGAGTGGCGACCGCGAACCGAAAGACGCAGCGTAGGCGCGGCCTACCACTAGGTGGACCGACGACATTGTAAAAGTCGCGGGCAGCCGGTGGATGCAAATGGCAGGTTGTCGTACAGTGTGGCGGTCTAAGAGGGAGGTCTTCGTTCAGCAGTGGACGTCTCCGGGCTGACGATGATGATGATGTGGATGGTACCCTGGAGATTGTTTTGTTCGTCGAAGTTCTGGATACCGATGCAATGATTAAATTATAGGCGTTACTTATCTCTTACCTTGAGGAGTCTTCGCAATCGTCTCAGTAGTTGTTACTTTTAAAAACATCTAAACATAATTATTGGTTTATTTGCAATCAGTTAGTGGCATTATTAGACTGAAATTAAGTATAGAGGAATCGGTAAGATCCTTGGAATACGCTCGTAGATATATCAGTTAGAATAATGTTTAATTTTGTTGTAAAAAGAAATGAGAAAAGCAAGACAGAAGAAGGGATAATGCACATGCTCATGACCATTTATATTTTCTATACGAGTATTACTAACAGAATAAGAATTCGCAGTTTCAGTGTGATTATTCCGCAAGGATATTTTTACAAGTTTTTATACAACTTTACACAATATGCACGGGCTTGTGTAGAGATTAGTGAGGTGTGCGCACGCACAGTTCCAATGACGATTGATGAATTAATATTGGTGGTAATAAAACAGCTTATTTAGAAGCTATCAAGTAAGACATTCGGTAGGCGTAGACATGCGACAGATCAAATCTGCACCACCCTCCATACCGACAAACCGACTATTGATGCGAAATAGAAGTTTTGCAGGTAGTTTGCTAGATGAATCTGATACCTACAGCATCACGGTCCCCAGCATCAATGCAAGGAAATGCCGGATGTACTTGGACGCCCTTACCTACATTACTACACATGATTATTGTGAGAAGTAGAATTTTAATGTGTTTATCAGGTAAAAAATAATAAATAAAATAGTTAACTAAGTTGTATAAGTAAGTAGTTATATAGACCAGTACTTATTAAAAAAAAATTCAAATAAAACCTCGACAGTTGTGTCGTACCAGTTGTGTCGTACGTCAAACCAGTATTAATAGAGCCTCAACAAATGGGATCTCGTGTCGTCTGGTCGGATGTCCCAAAATAACTTCTCAGATGTCATTTGTTATTATTGCGTGTGATTAAGTACGCGCCTGCCTACGTAGAGGCAAGTCAGGTATTAGGCCCACAGGCCAAAAATAGGGCGTTTGTACCATAGAATAAAAGAACAACAGAGAAAAAGACTCAGACACCATCTCGTCGTGTCTCGTCTCGTCTCGTCGTAGACTGCATCTTCGTTTATCATTAGACGAGGTGGCAGTCAAACGCAAGCCTATAAATAAATTAAATTAAAAAAGACCCCAAAAGCGCAAATCGGTGTATCACTTCAAAACATTTTTCTGAAGCTCGTTGAACATCTACCTAGTTGTCAAACTCTGCTGCTTAGGCGATTAAAGTGACCAGAATGAAGAATTTCAGTTTTTGTGGGTACGTTTCAATAATGAATTTTAGCATTATTTGGAAATAAAAATTCACGAAAACCATAAATGCGGTACGAAGTACTTGCAGAGCCTGATTGTCGATATGAGTCCCACTTTACGGTAAAGTATCTAGGTATTGGACAACCAGTTTCTCTGACAATATTCTACTCCGACTCTTCAATCCCACGTGGGGCAGTATGTTGACAAGCCGCGATATATTTCGATATAATTAATTGACATCATAATAAACTGATTTATGGCGCATTCCTCGCGCTGAATTTATCAACGTAATTATGATAAGTTCTTTACGATGTTTGCTAATATATCCAAATAAAAGCTGTAACGACCGATTGTGGCATTTATTTATTTAATTATCTATTTTACTCTACCTTTAGTTTTGTTGTAATATAAATACTTTTGTAGTTAAAATGGTAATTTGATGTGATTTGACTACTTTTCAAATTATTCATTTTGTTGTTGACGTGGGGAAGTTCAAACGGCAAGATGTTACATTAGGTACCTACTTGTAATCAAAATAGTTTTTCCATTTATTTGAAAGATTTTTTCTTTACGTTTACATCGATGCTTTATTGATTTCTACAAGCTCAAGTTTTATGTTAAATGTTCTGAGAAAATGTGAAAATAAGTGATTGATAGATTCACTTTTAATGATGAATCTCCTCGAGACTCTATCAACATTCTAGGGTGTAATAAAACGTTAAAAAGTTACGACAGCAAATAGAAGAACGACATGTACGTGATTATACTGATTAAAGTATTTGAATGTGTTAAAAGTTTCCTAGAACATTTTACATGGGCTTGAATTAATTCGACGTGGTAGGCACTCATCCGATCTCCATCACACATGGCTGCCGATACCGATACAACAATAATTAAGACGATCGAGTATACATCGAGTAGCGGTCGATAAATGCTAAGTGCAGTAACTGGTCTGCTAACAATGTGTGTTATGTAAATCGCCCCAACAACCGAGATCGAGAGTGGATCGAGATCGACTCGATCGGTTAATCATTCCAGTCCGTGTCGATCAGTAATCGATTTTGTTGAATATTAAAATAATTACGTGTTATTATATTAATGAATCGTCGAACGGTAGCGGTTTGTATGGTAATGCGCGACGGACGCTCGTTACGTTCCATGCAACTTGCGCGATTGTTTTGTTACGTCACTCGATTATTTGACGCGTCTGATAATTGACATAAGTTGTTGATAATTATGATAAGTGATCACCTAATTATGTTTACAACTTCCAAATATAAAGCATCTTATTGGCAACTGCCACGGTTTTGAGTAGGTACGTCCTTTTACGCGACAGAGGATATTTTCTGGTTTGAGAAATACTTAAAATATTGCATATTCATATACTGTGATAATGAATACATTAAGAACGATCTATGCATATTGAAGCCGTGGTAGGCTAAGGAAGACTCGGAATCGTGAGGTACGGATTTTCTGAACACTGGCTTTTCTGTGTAAGGAAACATCGTGAGGAAACCTGCAGACGTCCAAAGACAGTGGTATGTGAATCCACCGACCCGCAACAGGGCCAGCGCGGTAATGTGGCCCAAGCCTTCGTGGGCAGGCCTTGTGCACATTTAACTAGTATGTTCCTTGAAGTAATGTTACTGTTATCAGTTACCACGAACTGATAAGACGTTTAAGTATTACCTGCGGTGCGTATCCTTTGCATGGTGATTACTTTATGTCCGCGTGGGAACAGTCGCAGACATAGCGCGTTTGAAGAGATTGCACAATAAATGTTTACCTATTTGTTCTACAACGAATACGAATACATTCGAAACTGATTTTAAATAATGTCAGAATTGATTACGGTCACACTTTAGAAGATACGAGTATCGCTAGGTTCTAGTTTGAAAGTAAAACTTAAGTCGGTATTTTGTTGGTAAAAGTTTGCCAGGTTGGAATCTATATCATGTAAGTATTTTCGTTAGTATAAACGAGAGCCAAACACGATCGAGCTTGGCCTAAAGATTAACCAATATCATAGCGAAAGCTTTTTGTAAAAATCATGTCACCGTTTCGCCATTTTTGTGGTAAGACTCTATTGCAGAGTCCGCCTCGGGAAGTACCACACCTTTACCAGTTATTCAACCGCAAAGCAGTAGTGTGCAAGCACTACTGTGTTCGGTTTCAAGGGCAATGTTACCAGAAAAAATACTGGGCATAATTTGACATCCCTAACTCAAGATTTCGAGCGCAATACAGTGAGGCGCAGGTTTTTTTCGCATGTTTACAATTTTGGCACTGGTACTGATATGGTCATGCGTGATGCTTACCATCAGGCGAACGTCTCGCTCGTATCGTCAATCCATTGCATAAAAATAAATAAAGATAACTCCGATCCCTAGACAGGTTAGTGTCGGTGGCAAGTGAAGCACCAAATTGAATAATAGTGGTTAGTTCCCGGCGTTCCCGGGGTGTCGCCGCCACCGCAAGCGCGAGGTGATGCGCCCGCGCCGGCTAGACGAGTAATCGCAGGATGTCTGGGACTCGACCTCGCCCATCACTCATCATAAGGAATGCACTGATCGCTGACTTGGTATAAATTGCAATCGAAACAATGTTTTTTTAAGCAATGGAGTGACGAGACGTTAGCCTGGAGGAGCTCCACGCCTGTCCCACTAGCAGTGCCAGAATTGCGAAGAAAATTCTGCGCCGCTCTGCTCGTCACTCTTAGATATTAGATGCCAAATCCCTTCATGCCCAGTGATTGCTCTGGTAACATTGACTTTCAAGCTGAAACACAGTGATGCTTGCAGACTACTGTTTGGCAGTTGAATAACTGGCTAAGGGTGGGACATTGCAGGTATAATCTGCAATAGAGTGCTACTGTTACAATGTACATAACTTGTAGAGAATAATCAAAAAAAAAAATTCAGGCTGGGCTTTAATTTTAGTTAAACTCACTCATTTCTTTAGTTATTCAGTATTGGCTTAGCGCTGGACCTAACTTAAACCGTTAGTTCCGCAATGGTGTCAATTCTGTTGCACCGCTCACTAAACTCAAATTAATTTGACAGGACGAAACCTGTTGACATCCTTTTCTAACATATTGAAATGAAATGAGACGCGTATAATTTTAGTCCTGTCAGATTAGTTTAGTTTAGTGAGCGGTGCAACAGAATCGACACCAATATACGATTATAAAGTGTGCCTAACTAATACGTCAATTAACGTTCAGCGGTGTTTTATAGTAGGTACTGCTCTTAGACCCTCGAAAGAGTATTCAAAAGTTAGTTACTTAGTATTATCACAGATAATATAATGCTATATTGTGTTATGCATAATAATTGTTTTTGTTTTGAGTCAGAGAGCTGTATCCTCCAAGTTTTGGGTAGAACTTAGATACGTTTGCTAAAACGTTTGTTGATTGACGTTTGCATTTATTTATTGTTCATAAATATAGTTAAGCTGTAATTTGTAAACACATGTTATCAATAACGTGTTTGACGTTTACTTAACTTTCGTGTTATCAATAAAGTATTGTATTTTTTATCACATCTATTCAAAAAAAACCTATTTTGTTACTCGCAAACAGGGCAGAAATTAGCTCTTTTCCGCCGGGAGGTAGGAAAAGTGATTTGAATTTGGAATGTGGATAATGTTAGTAAAAGTTCCAATCACCAAAGAGATCAACCACGGACATTGTATGAACAAGTATTAACACACGGTTTGAAAAAGGAAGGCGCGCGAAAAAAATAAAAAAATATAGTTTGTGAAAAAAACAAAAACGCGCGAAATGCATTTTAACTCAGTGTATCTTCCTCAATAAAGTGAATTCTCAATAGACTGAGAATTGAGTATGAGTAGTGAATGAAATAAACGTACTTATAAACTATTCTTATTCATAAGTTGCACTTACTTATTTTCTCTTACAGGTGAGAAAGTAGAGCGTCCACCTCGGGAACAACACTAGTTCTGTTCAACACGCTCTGGATACAAAGAAACACTCTCGCCTTAAAAATTTTTGTATCCGGCTTTGGTAAACACCCTACTAATAATTGAATTGTAACTTTTGAGTTAAATTTAAAGAAACAATTTATGATACGAACAAAAAAAAACAAAAGCATTAGACTAGATGACGGGTTTTTTTATTGTCTTATTAAAATGTGGCCCATAAATATAGCTGATTAATGAAAACAAAATGAAAATCTGATCAAAAATAAGCAACTTATAAGGATTTTAATATCATGCTAGACAGAGAGGAGATTATGACGTCACTTCTCTGTACGCCATGTAAATTATATTCTGACAAGTATGGCGCACAGAGGTGTGACGTCACTTTTGTTTGTGGGAAAGGGACAGAGTTTTATCTACCAAAAACTTTAAACGCTTATATATCAGAACATTAATAACCGACTTAAATTATTATTTCAATAAACATAATTATATTTACTTAAATTCTTCATCAAAGCTATTGGTTTCACGTTATAAACCAGTCATCAGTCATGTACCCTATTTTAAACATATTATGCTCTACCTACTGTATGTTTTCTATTCAATGCTAAAATAGCATCAATGTTATTATAAGCTTTCCTTCTGCCACAGTTATTTTTTACTTTTTCTTTTTCTAAAAGTATAATAAACTATAGACAGCAATAAAAATTATATGATTATACTGCACATCAATCTAAATACTGAATTTTTATAAAGTATACAATTAATGATACTTGTCCTTAACTTAGACCAGATCTGCACTAAAATAATAGTGCTTAAGAACAGGAAATTAACTTTTTAGACTGTAAAAAGTGAACTGGTATTAAAATAAGAACGTAAATCAACGCTAGAACATATTTAACCAATTAAAACTGGTCGACTAGTCATTACAGCGATTTAAATCGCGCTTAGTGATTTTTGTCACTCTAACAAAAACTGAACAGCATTCCTGTCTACAAAAAATAACGAGAACTAGGTCTTATAGTCGCTCCATGCGGTAAAAACAGACCCAGTCTACCATATCTACTATACGCGAGGGTTACGATGTCTAAACAAAGTATTTACATAATATTTTAGATCATGTATATAGACGAATAGAAATAAGCTATGCTTGTTTTAGATACATGCAAATATAAGCTGTAATATAATTAGTATTGTGTGTAATGAATGTCTAATACTTTTATGCAAAACATTCAGTACGAGATACGATTTATAGAGAAATTCAGAGATTTGAAAATGAAAATGCTATTCTCAAATACGCGGAAGTGTGTTTCGAGTCAATACGTAAATACTCGCAGCCGTCGTCCAGGCGTCATATTTACTGATCGCGTCCAATGCGTGTTCTCCCGCCCGCCCCCGGCGGCGGGGCGGGCGCGGGTCGGGCGGGCGGCGGGTGTAAACACCGTGTTTCAGTTTCAGCCGCGAGTGGCGGGGGCGGGACACGTCGCGACATCTAGCGTCGCCGGGGAGAGGCGGCCTGCGCCATTGTGCCACAGGTTATACAACTGTTACTATGACTACGTCGGTGGAAGCATCGATAATGGACGACACGGCGGCGGCTCTGGCATGAGCGAATTTGTATAGCGCAGCCTTTCTACACGAAACCTCCGCGTTTCCTTCAAAGTAACAGATTGTCTTAAACGTTATCTGTTTCAGTTCACCGTGCACAGATTAGTATAGATATAGTATTCAAACGCTGGACCGTATTCATAATCTTGGGGAAGAACTTTACAAACAAGTAGATATTTATTCGTATGTCTTGAAGAGCAGGTAAAGTAATTTGGAGTGTTCTAGAACGGAGACCTCAAACCGGCCAACGTGGCGTAGCTCTCCCTGACCTCGATAAAGTGACGGAAGTATAAAGTAGTAGCCAGTAACAGGCAGGTTCAGTAGTAGACGACTGCGGGCTGATGATGATGATGATGATGAGTGGCGTGCAGAGAGGAGTGAGAACTATGTGCAGCAGTGGACTGAAGAACCAACATTTGTTAACTCTCTCTATTATTATTAAGCATGATATCATCACTTGGCGCAAGATGCTATAATAGTACATTATGATACGAGTGTGCTATGTTGGTCATTACACTAGAGGCGGTATTATGCGCGCGAGCCGCAGGCGAGCGTGATAAGGAAGCCGAGAGCGTAATGACTAATAGCACAAGAGTTCCATACGACTGTTTTCATCGCACTTGCGAGGAAAAAACAAACTTTATTGATAATAATCAACCACACAGCGAAAACGTCAACAAACATTTGCGGAAAATGGCGCCCAAACCAGCAATGCGCGCGCAGGTTGACATTTACTTCAGCGGCATAAGAACTCTTTGTTGGTATTACAAAAAAACTGTAAGTTTTACCCGGCTATATTAAGAGTGCTTCGAATACATACGTCTAATTGCAGTCACGTACAAAACTTTACCGGGTTATACCTATTATAGCACAAGTGGCGTAATGTAAAGTAAAAAGCACGCGTACGTAATAGCTTGGATTATGAGCCTAAAACCCATGTAATAAGATCCACTTTACGAGCAAGTGTGATGAAAAACCAATAGAATTTACAGTTTTCTATAATTCCATACATATAAAGTATATAGAGAGATTCCTCTCGACGCCCCGCGCCCGGTGGCGCTCCCACGCGGGTCAAGGCGACCGATCGGCTCACAATGAAGCACGATGCAAGCAGCCGGTACTACTAGCGAGTACCACTACTACCCAGACTCAACAACTAGGTAGCCTAGTCCGCCGCAATCATCGTCTAATGACAATTCTCATGGAATCTCTAATCAGATATGGAGTTAAGATTGTCATAATTACACATTAATTTGTTTTTGTTTTCAGGTCAGTCGTTCGATCGCTAATTAACAGTCGAGCGCTTGTTTTTCTCAAACTCGAGTACGCGGTTATCGAGTTATCGAGTTGGAGTAATTGGTGATTTCTAGCGAAATTCGTGTTTTTACTGATTTGTAATTCTGTGTGAGAACAATACCATTAAGGGCATGGCTATGACGGAGTAGCAGCAGCCTCAGAAATGGGATTATATTTTTTTATCTGTCATGCCATTGAATAATTATTGTATTTTCTAGTAACATTAAAATATGAACAAAACAATGAAATCTGTGGGTTATTAGGTATTTACGAAGTAAGTAATCAAGTCTCGCGGCAGTGGTCGCGCGCCTACCTGTTATTTCTAATATTTCCGTATTTTCTACGAGGAAAATTATTCAGTGTACGAGTAATTATTCGTTTGGTCAGGAAAAGGTCCTTGCACAGAAACAGGTAAGTACTGCTTCCACGTTTTTAATACATATTATAAGTTAAAAATATAAGCAAGCACATTCACAAATAAATAATAATAATAATTCACATTTAATTATTTCTATAGAAAAAAAAGATATCTATTTAAATAAAACACAACTGTTCTGCAAAAAAAATGTTCACCAGTGTCACTCACTCGGAGTGATTTAGATTCTGACGATAGGTACCCAATACGTCCAGATCTGTTCAGGCATTTAGAAGCTATGATGGAATAAAGAAACTAACATACATAGGCACCTACATGAATCCTGAAAACATTACACTTCTTTTTTGTGCAGTCGTGTAATGATTAGACGACGCAAACAAATCTAAATAGCAATTTACAGAAACGTTTACAGACAGCAAGACACGATAAACGTTACAGTCACGTCAAATCAAAATTAAATGAATATTTAGAAAAAGCCGCCAATTAAATTTAAAAATAGCTAATTATGACTTCTCAATTGTGTCGTGTATAAATATAAGTTATTACTCGATATTTATCTCGCGACACGAATTTATTTGTGCTAATCTCTTCATTATACACACTTTGTGTGCGCGCACCTAATAAATTGTAAATCTACTTCTCTTATAATATATATTTGGAGTATTTTACCCAACACCGTCTGGTTGCTTGAAATCTGAATTCTTAATGTTTCTTTTTACTAGATGATGTATAGATATTTTTTTATTAAGTATTATTGTTGTTTTATTTAAATTATTGAATTTAGAAACTGCAACGGTATCGTATGAATACTATGAATAGTACTTTATGCAATAGTAACAGTATCTACAGATGACTGTTCTGTTGTATGCAGAATTCACGGGGACTAGTGTCTATGACCTCGTTAAAGTTTTACAGATTTGAAATCTAAGAATTAATTTTAATTTTTAATCGACATCTGAGAACGTCGAAGCGAATTAAATGTACAACTAACGATGGAGGAAACGTGAACTACGGAATGCACCACCTGTGGTGTAGTGAGTGAGCCAGTTGGTTCAGGGACAAAGATCATAGGTACGGTTTTCCTTTTAATGGTATCCATTGAAAACAGCATTTAATAAAAATAAAAAATAAAAAATTACGATTACATTAATCAAAATATACTTACGTCAAACTTTTGATAAGTGAATAAGTTTTCAAACTTGGCATAATTTTGTAAATAATAATTCTAATATTTAATTGTATTAAACAGCTGAACAGTGGAATGCGCTGCCCGAGTGGGTATTTACCGATAATTAAAATCTGGGTGTCTTCAAGTCGCGAGTGAATCGGTTTCTTCTAGGCAAGCGTGCTCCATCGTAGGCTGCATCTTCGTTAACATCAGACGAGTTCGCAGTCAAACGCAAGCCTATAAATAATAAACAAAAGAACAACTCTCAAAAACAAAACACATTTTATATGTTGATAATCTTTAGGCAAGCTTTTTGGTAATAATGTAAATCATCTTTTCTCAAACATGACAGTATGTATCTTTTGTTTGAAAAATCATTTTTGGGCTGAAAGAAAGTTTACGGCCGAAGCAGTTTAAAAGTTAACGGCCTACTTTGGCCTCTTTAATGTGTTGTTATGTTGTACAAACATAACATAACTTATTGCAATGTTCAGAGAAGTTTGATCATATTTTGGGAATACATGATCAAGTCTTTCCAAGAAGAAGCAAGTGCGTAGATGATCAATGTTATTATTGTTGTTGCAGGTGGGTTGGTGTCGTGATTGGCTCGTGGTACTTGGATAGCTAACCTAGGTAGAGCTCTTTATTAAAAAGTTAGTTACTACAAATGTAATCAAAATGTTTATATCTGGATATCCTCGCATTTATAGAAAGTTTTTTCAAGCGCCATTATCAACTGAGTAGTTATGTGTGGACTCTCGCATGGTGGCCTCGGGAATGCCTCGGCCCATATTATAATCAGGTGCTTTCGTAAATACCTTCATTGCTGATTTCTGCAGTAATGTTAAGTCATAGTTGTATTATCTATATGTTTTATCAATGAGCATGGAAATAAAGTACTTATTAATAACTTTTAGAGCCAATAGTAGACAATTTAAGTGTCCCAGTAGCAGTGACCCTGTCTGTAACGAGGGCCCACTTGACCGTCCTGACCTGACTCCAAATCATGCTCTTATTAGATCACAATTACTTAACCACATTCGAACCGAGATCATGATCATTGCGAACTCTAAATAACTTCTGTAAGTGCCAGGAAATCTCACTACATACCGACATACCGTCAGATTCTTCCTAGTATAACTTATGTGAACATAGTTATTTGAAAATAATGAGAATAGCAGTCGCATGATAATGTATGTTTCTGTCGACTTCTTCTGAAACCATTTATGGATTGTTAGTCGCCGGCTAGATAAAAAATATTCTATTATAAGTTTAGTTATATTTCAGTACATTAGCTTTTCCTTTTTGACTTCGAATTATATCAAATATTCATGTCCTAATATATTAACAAATTATTTTTCATTGTTTGTTATTCTCTACATCTAAGTGAGTAGGTAAGTACTTAAATAAATTGTAAGTGTTTTTCTACATTTACAAAAAAGATCTCCACCTCGACTCCAATTTAATTTAAATAAAACGTAAAATGGTTTCCGGTCCGACGGTTTCGTTTATCAATTTTCTGTATGTACGTGTGTTTCTGGGCGCTCGAGCTCGGAGCTCGGAGCCCAAGGCCTCCGCCTCGGCCCGACCGAAGGCCTGCCTACACTCCACTCGTCGCTGCTGCACTAACATATTAAACTGATTACATTAAGCCGTTCGCGCGATAACTCGCCGTAAACAATGCATAAACTGAATGATAAAGGTTTATTGTAATCGCCGAATAAATTCGAGCTTTATTTGTTTATTACGGTCTTGGCAGCTGTAAAGTTTGGCGTGATTGAAACTAGTTTCATAAAGTAGATAAGTATTGTATTTTGATGTGACGACCGACAACTGGGCTTATTAGTCGCCGTCGCCACGGCGCGCGGCGACTGCGCTGTAGATAATGTGATAATTTGGTATCACAGATAACATAATGGTACTACGTACAGAAGTCTCTGTCCCATAGAAACCGCGTCTAGAAGTAGTCGGACCACAAGTATATATATCTCTATCCACAATCATGTCACATTCAGTGCAAGCTATAGTTTGCATTCTATTTTTATTGACAGTGCCGATATTCCACTCTAGTGCAAAGGCGTGCGCGCAGCGGGCGGGAGCCGTGTCGTCACCAAGCCAAGCGCTACAGTCAATCGACACACTCTCTTATATAAATTAAGTTGGTACAAATGAGTTAGCACTGAATATGACATTGTTATAGGGATATGTACGTTTGGACGCGTTTTCTCCCGTAGTGATTCTGCTCTGCTAGTATACGGGTAGAATCGCATCTACACGCCGGCATATGCGAGGCTGCAATAAGAACTCGTGGACGGGACCGCTCGCCGCGCCACCGAAACCGTACAGCCAATAAATTTAATACTACATGCCCGCTGATAAAGCCTGCCCGCCGCACCTGCCGACCCGACGTTTTTTAAAAACATATTTTACGACAAAACGCAGAAAAACTGACAGGTAGGCGCAGGTCGGCGCGACACGGTGCGACGCGCGGGTCGCGCCGCTAGTTGCTCCGACATACAACAGATGCGTGCGACACGTTACACGTCTACATTACTGCCAGCCAGCGAGACAAGTGCAGCTTTGTTTGATAAAAACGTAATAGATCATGAACAACAAATATAAATGTGTTTTACATTAGGTGCAATAAATAAAATTATGTTTTTATGCCATTAAGACATGATGAATAGTGCAAACTGATCGTTAATTAGTAACATTAGTAATGCGCGGCTGGCGCTGGATATTCTAGACAGGTGGGTGCTAGTGTCGCGCTCGGTGTAGGCCTAAACAACAGTCGGTACGGGAGGTACCGCGCCCAGTGCGGCGGCGGCGGCGGCGGTGGACGCGGTTACCTAACGCGCCATCAATCAACTCGCTTTTTAATTAATTTGATTAATATTGTCGCCATGTTTATACTCTCTAATAAAGGTGGTGGATTACACTCTACCACCACTAATGCGAGATTGTTAACTGATTGCCTGATAAACCATTTAAATAATTACGAAATACTAAAGTGAATAGTACCTAAGTTAGTTTACTGCTACAGTAATTTCAAATAAGAATACGTATATTTTTTCAGTAGATAATTATTTTGAATTGGACAAACCGTATTTGTTAATAATGAAGTAAATTATAAATTAATTTTGAAGTGAAATTATACATTCTCATTACACCTTAAAACATACCTAACTATATACCGATTATTTTCGATTAGCACCACACTATAATATCATCGGTAAGCGCGTATGTATAGTTGTATACATAATAGGTAAGTATAACAATTATCGCGTAATGAGTATATAATATACACCTACATAATTATAATTTGAGTGGTACGAGTAGATATTAGAGTTAACCGTGTGTTAATAGATTGATGAATAGGTTAGAATAAATCAGTAAGTATAAAGTATTCGTGTGTTGATTATGATAAATTCATAGCCTAATTAATTCATGACATTATTTAACTGGTTAATTATGTTTCTTAGTTAAGTTTTTTATATCGCGTACTGTCAGCACCTCTCTCTCGTGCCGGACGCAGACATATTAAGACGAGTACTAAATGTACACAGAAGATTGATCATCGACTCTGGAGGAGGTTGCTAATAACTCTTTCTGTTTGTAATCTGAAGTCAATACAATATATTATGCTTATATTTCTCATGAGTAATTAATAAACTCAATAAATCAAAATTGTCGAAACATTATAATCATATTCAGTAGGTAAAAACATTTCATTTTGCAAAATTTAAATTATAAATCTGAATAATAAATTCTAAAACAAAATAGAGCAAGTACCTAATAGTTTGTAATATAAGATACAAAAACCGACCCAGTGCATGTTTATTTGCATACTGTATTCTAACAAAAACTTTAGTTGAAAATCACATATTTGAAATACGTAACCAATAATAGGTATTCGTACTCAGCGACAATGATAATTATCACCGTCTCTGTTCGTACCTAGAGCTTTCCGATAAAAAACAATACATTCTCACTGAAGCTTATACGTATCGATTTATGTTGGCAGTTTATTGAAGCGTCTATACGCTCCTACATGTAGCTAGATGTAGGAGATCTGACAAGCTAGGTAGGTAGTAGAGCTAGCTGCGTAGGAAGGCAATCTAGGTATCTAGCAGTGCCTGCGCAGTTCAGGTAGTAGCGAGCGACTCCGGCGCTGGCGGGAGTTATTTACGAGGCCTTGGTGACTGGCTCCTGCGCTTTATTACTAACGTTTACCATTACCTACTTACATCCGGATAATTTTTGACGTTACAAAATATTTCGTTTGATACCCACATAGAGTTTTGATAAAATTGCGGAAAAGTCACAATTATTACAGAATATTGAAACAGTCAAAGGCAAAACAGTGTAATGACAAACAGATTTTTATCCTCGTACCAACCCAAGTAGATAATTACCTATAGAGTGCAAAAAAACAAAAGAAATGGCGAATGTCATATCTTTCTTGAACTAAAATAATAATAATATAGGAAAACCAGAAACGGCTTAGGCATAACATAGGTTTACTTTAGTAAAAACATTTTTAGTGTCATGAATGGATTTAACATATCTAAACAATGTAAAATGCCAATGTTGTGTCGTGTAAACTCTAGTCTAACTCTAGAAAAACTAGACGCTATTCTCCGACTAATAATTCTCGTAAAGCAACGAGACAAAATAATATTTAAAATCTCAGTTTAGTTTCCTGATTGTTCGCGTACACGTGTAGATTTAACTGCCAATTGTTATGGAATAAGTATCAAGAGATACCGATTTAAAAATAACCTTAAGCTTTGTCTGCCAGAGCATACAATAAGCGAATCCTCTTCTATGCAAACTCTGTCTTTTGTAAGATACACCTAGGTAACCTAGAACGGTAATACAAAGACGACGTATTTGAATTTAGGTAAGTATACATTTTTGTTCTATGAACGAACGAATCCCTTTACTTGCATCCACTCACTGCAAAGACTAGATCTGTGAATCAATGGCTTTGTATAGTTTTGAGTTGTACTGACACCACTTGTGACAAATATATAATATTTATTTATTTCTTGGAAAACAAACAGCTATCACAAACTCATTTGCTAGGACACAGAATAATATAAACAAATAAGCCAAAAAAGTTTTCACTAATAACAACATTGGACACAATCCAGTTGAATAGTAATTAAGTATTAGGTATATAAAATATAATTTACAATGAATCTAGTATTTAGGTAATCAATTTTGGTTTGCTAGAAGAATAATATAATGTAAAACACAGCAGTTTAATTAAAAACAAAAGACATTGAAACAATAACAAGAGATGTCATAAAACACAAAATATACCATATCAAATATGCATATAGACAATTAAAATTAAAATTAAAAAGGTAGCCAATTATTAAAGTTAGCTAGAACAGTAATTGACAGAACACAGATATTAAAATAAAAAGAAAAGTCATTGCAATATTGTGAAAGAGTGTCTGTAATTCAATTAAATCGTAAAGGTAACAGAAGATTTTTTACCAGGTATTCATCGAATACAAGTGTAATAGGTAACTCGGTGATCTAGTAGGAACAGGGTTGAAGAAGTAAACTAACTGTTATCAAAATATTTGATTCTTACTTATTTCGTTTTAGGCATGTTCGGTATTAACTGTACAATCAAGGATTATCATTGTTTTATATTAATAAAAACATTTATAGGTACAAATTAATGTATGCCACAAATTTTTATTTAGGTATTTTGAATCTGTTAATTATCTGTTATCGGTCAATTATTGAGAAGAATACGTTATGCAAAAGCAAAATTGTATGTGTACCTATTTCTTCCGATTTTGTCAGTTTGTTTGACACAGAACTAGGTATTTCAGTATTTTTTTAAATATGAATCAGTTCAGAATGTGTAACGGTTAATCACAACACACTTGAGGCTAGCACTAGTTTTTCATAGCAATTAACGTGTAATAGGTACTTGAGCAAATTGTCGGTTAACATTCTAGTTTCCTGAAGTATCGGCCGGACGGTGTCGTCGTTTTTGTGTTATACTCGTATACGTGGTTTCACTGCAGCTGAACGCGAGCCGCTTCATTACTTAACAGGAATGTTATGTAGCGGCGGTGCAGCGCGCCACCGCGCCGTGCCGCGCCGTGCCGCACCGTGCCGCGCCGTGCCGCGCACGCACACGCAGTTTTTGCTCGCACCATCTACCTATCTATGTTTGTACGACGCGTCCATGATGCCCAACTCGCTTGAGTCTCCTAAATTTTTTGTGGCCGTAAATATTGACAGGAGAAAGCTATTAGATCGATTCGTTAAGGCGAAAAGTATATTTTTTCTACTTTTATATGCCGACGGCAAAAGACATTTCAGTGTAATCGGCTCGATAGACGGTTTTAGCGCGTGAACTGGCTTTACTCGTTTGGAAAACCTGTTCGAAGGTAATTATTTGTGGATTAATTGAATTAACTATTAAACAGCAGCGGAGAGGTAATATGTTATTCAAACAGAAAGAGTTGTGTCGCTCAGCGAGATAATGAAATTTGCCGGAAATATTTTTTCAATAGAACATAATTAACATTTCTCTCTGAATACATTAAAATAATGTAAATTATCGAATTATATATCACCCCAAGATAAGTTATTAGCGAAGCCAGCCGATCAGATTGTATTTGTCACGAGATTATCTGAAAATTCTGAATAATTTTGGAGTGTTTTTTTATTCATATCGTTCATCATAATTATAATTATTTTATGATTGGATAAAAGTAGTTTAAATACATTTTAAAGAATAACTTCTAAACGTTAAAGGTTAAGGATTTAGATGTGTTTTACATAATATGAAGCATAAATTACTATAAACAATAAAGAGCTATTATTTATCTTTAATCCCATTTATATCATTTTTATTTTACATTTATTTTTGGTAGGTCTCTACTGCGGACTCTACTGCGGACTCTACCTGGGGAAGTACCACACCTTTGCCAGTTGTTCAACCGCCAAGCAGTAGTGTGCAAGCATTACTGTGTTCCGGTTTGAAGGGCAATGCTACCAGAGAAATTACTGGGTATGAAGAAAATTAACATCCAATATCTCAGGGTGACGAGCGCAGTGCAGTACGGCGCAGGATTGTGTTCATAAGTTCACAATTCTGGCACTGCTACTGTTAGTGGCAGGCGTGACGCTTACAACCAGGCGAAAATCCTGCTCGTCTCGTCACTTGACAGTATAAAAAAAAACTTTCTAATACTTAATCATGTTTGCTTCAGTTTGTCGTTTGATTTGATTTTTAAGTGTTTTAATTAAAGCTTCAATCAATTCGCAAGTTAAACACAATAACAAATTGTAAGTGAAATTCGTTTTAGTAAATTGTGGTCATACAATATATAAATAATATGCTTTTCTCATCGTAGCACACACAAATTCATACACGTACTGCACGTACATTTACAGAGCATTTGCAAGTAAATAAGAAATTAAATAAAGTTTACCTAAACTTAGTAAAGGTAGTACTAACAGCCTAATTTTTTAGTCTCATCTGACGACATCACTAGGGCCTCAAGAAAACATGTCAGATAAACACAATCATAAAGATATTTTATTGAATGTTAGTGTGATATCCACAGACCATTGCGGCGCTCGTTGTCCGGGTAGGTATGTGTGGCTGTCCCGGAGCGGGAAGCGTCCTCTACCTCTACCTGGCCTGCCAGCGCCTCCATAAATAAGCCGAACAATACCGAGACCCACTTTTTTCACATTTATAAATTAATATGACCTACTGACCGGGTGTGACGAAAAAATACTCTGGTTTTAAAATATTTACTCTGATTTATTTTAAATACTTAGATCATAATAAAAAATATTATAGACTAAGTAATATTTAGCCACTAAGACTTGCACACCTACCTCTCTCTCTCTATGCCTTTTACTTTATACAATATCGTTTTACATCGACTGTGTTTCTATTTCTGAGAATTAGTTTCTGTAAAGTGAACTGTGGTGCATGAGAGTTGAAATAAACTTACGTTTCGATAAATCTGTTTTGCGCAAAAATATGAACGCTAAGCAGACGAAATATTCAGGACATGTTCAATAAAAGTCTTTCCATGTTTCAATTTCTATAAAGAACTTTTTTTAATATATATCATCATATACGTCGTAGGTACATTATTTTATATAGAAAAAATACCTATTTTTACAAGTATTAAGTACCAAGATTGGCCACATATACATACAAACGAAAAAAAACAACAAAACAAGTAAAAAACAGGAATAAAACCATTTTGGCATCGTGTCTGCATTCTTTTAATAATATTTTAATAAATTATGCGTCGGGAGCGAGCGAGAGAGGCGCGGGCCGCGCGGCCGCCGCGCGCTAACAGCAACCCGCGGCCGCGGCCGGCGGCCCGCGCTCGGGGGTTTCATTATCAAAATAAAAATTGCACCTATTGACTCACTCGTATTCCCTTACAAACGAAGCTTCGACCCGATTCATATTTTTTACTCTCGTCTCATCGTCTAATCATAAATTTACAGTAATAGCAACAATTTAAATTTAATCCACACCACGATGACTCCCTACTGACAGGTAGGCATGTATGAACATCGTTAATTTATAATATCTATAAATAAATTCGATGAAATCGTCCTTTACAAAAATGAATGGCGCAACGCACCGGCCGCGGCGGCGGCGCGGCGCGGCGCGGGTGCGGACCGCAGGCCGCACGGGGCCGCGCGGTCCCGTGCGGTCGCGGAGTACGGGTGAGTGTGTGTGTCCGTACTTACCGCGCGACAGGTCCGCCGCAGCCGTGCCGCGCCGTGCCGCGCCGTGCCGCGCCGAGCGGGCGGCGCCGGGAACCACCTCCGATACTTTAAGCTCTTATTTATCAATTAGACTATCTAGCTAAACGTTATCGGCGATCACTCCGAACCTCGGCGTTTCCGTAAAAATATAAACGATTACTGGCTTCCGTCTTAACATTACTCACATAATAAATCGATGACTTCACTGAAATTATAAGAACGACTTAAACTTAGCGTTCAGAAGGTCCACAAGACGATCCGCGCGCACAAACTATTTACAACGGCGTCCTTGTCGGCGCACGAGAGGTGCGGCGCCGGGCACGTCCCGGCCCGGCGCGCTATGTACAGAGGTAACCCGCGGGCGGGGCGCTAGTGCGGCTCCGCGTAGTACGGCCTAGGCGGTGGCGCCCACGGGGCGAACTGTTAGTGCGCGGCCAGCGTGTGCGCGCCCGGCGCGTGCAGGCCGTGCTGCGGCGACAGCCCAGGCGGCGAGTGCGAGTGCTGCAGCGGCGAGCCGTGCACGTCGCCGTGCGCGTAGTGCGCGCCGTGCATGCCCTCCATCATGTCGCCGCCCAGCGTGTTGGGTGGCGTCATGCGCTTCTCCTTCTGCCGCCGGTTGCAGAACCACACGCGCACCACCTCCTTTTCGAGCTGCAGGCTGTCGGCCAGCGAGGTGATCTCCTGCGCCGACGGCTTGGGCTGCTTGTGGAAGTGCTGCTCGAGCGCGCCTTTCACGGACACCTCGATGGAGGTGCGCTTCTTGCGCTTGCGGCCCTGCGCGGCGATCTTGTCGATGCTGGTCGGGCTGCCCGTCGTGGAGTCAGCCTCCTCGAGCCACTTCTGCAGCAGCGGCTTCAGCTTGCACATGTTCTTGAAGCTGAGCTGCAGCGCCTCGAATCGGCAGATGGTGGTCTGCGAGAACACGTTCCCGTAGAGAGTTCCGAGCGCCAGGCCCACGTCTGCCTGCGTGAAGCCAAGCTTGATGCGGCGCTGTTTGAACTGCTTGGCGAACGCTTCCAGGTCGTCGCTGGTGGGCGTGTCCTCCTCGGGCTGGTCGCGCTCCATGACGTGGTGGTGCAGCGGGTGCGGGTGCGGCGAGGGCTGGATGTCGCGCAGCATAGCGTGGTGCTGGTGCATGGGCACGGGGTAGCCGCCGTGCAGCGCCACGGGCGAGCCGGCGCCGTAGTGTGGGGACACGACGGGCGCGTGCCAGCCGTGGCCGGCGTGCTGCAAGTGCCGGTGCTCGTGCGGCTTCACGTCCGGCTGGTGCGCGTTGTGGTGGTGGTGGTGGTGCATGGACCACGCGTCCGCCGGTGGCAGCGAGCTCCAGGGGTTGGAGAGCACGCCACCGGCGCCGGGGGCGCCAGGGGACGGCGAACCGCCGGCGTGCAGGTGTCCGTACTTCATGTCGGCCGGCTCCGCGGAGCGCGGCGACGCCGCGTGGTACCCGCCCAGGTTGCCGAGCTCCATGTCGGCGGGCATGTACGTGGTCGCCGCCATGGCGCCGTACCTCAGATCCACGGTGGACGGCGTTTTGCCGGCTCGAAGGCTCGCGAGCCTTCAACTGGCTTACTTGTTCGCGAAAAAAGCGCGTATGTCGCGCGTCGCTGCGGCAGCGGCGGGGGCCACCTCACATCACCGAATTCGACAGCGAGCGACATGCGCGTGCGTGCGCGACGGCAGCACGGAGCGGACTGTGGGGCGCCGCCGCGCTGCGCGCGCCCGCCGCTCCGGAGAGGGGCGGCCCCGCCCAGCGCCGCCGCCCGCTAATGACGATGTAATTACTGCGCCCCGCCCCGCGCCCCCCGCCCCGCCCCGCGCCCCGCGCCGCTTCTCGCCGTCGGGACTCTGCTATGCGTCGCCTTGTGCCGTACGGCTGTGTTGGCGCGCGGTGCACCGTGCCGCACCGTGCCGCGTCGTGCCGCACCGTGCCGCACCGTGACACGCCGTAAGACACAGCTGATGACCGACGGAAAAAGTAACACACAACACGCTTATTTTTTTTATTTTGTGGCGACAATTATCACACATCTCTTGCAATTAATTTCAAACACCGGTGAGCGTATAGGACACTAACATTTTATACAATAATCTTATGCAACAAACTTACAAACTTACACTTGTAAAATTATAATGTCGAAATCGAATTGGAATTACTTACCTACTTAATATGGCAAAAAAAAATTGATCCTTATTTTATTAAAATAAAATAAAATAAATAAATATCGCAGGACATTTTTTTTTCACACAGCGCCATCTATCTATTATTATTCATCTATCTATTGATGACATAGTACATTTTGCTCAACTCGCACTAATAAGTAGTTGATTATTTATTTGTACATTGTTGGTGAGCACCGGTACAATATTAGGACCTATATTATTTTACGTTTACAAAACATTAAAAAAAATTAAGTGTAATATTTATGAGAACTTTGATAAAAACTTTAATTGCTCATCATTATAATGTGATAAACTTATAATTACTATTTTTACCCACTTTTTACTTAGTCAATCTATTAATAACGGCAGTAGTCTAGTAAAACTATTTATGGGCAAAATATCTTGAAAAAAATATATTTTATATTTTATATATATTTTAAAATGTGTAGGACTTAACCACCTTTTTGCTCCCCTGACAATTCTGTAAAGCAAAATGTAAAATTGGTAAAAAAATACTATAAGTACTAAAAAGAAGTACCTTTCATTTCATTCTTTCTAAAACTTGATAGCATGTCAAGTAATATATAAATATAATAATATTATAACTACAACAAGGTAATTGTTGCATGTCCTGCCTCAAATAATAAATAAATAATTATTGTAAGTTTTTCTCACTTCTACAACAATACATTACAACATAACATTTTTAAACAATCGCATAAAATTTAAAGAACGAATAAGTAATTTGCATTACATTAAATTTTTATTTGAGAAGGTACACACGAATATTTCAGGCGTAGGTAATTTATATTAAGTATTAAAAGCATCGCTTACCTGTTTACTTTTTTTATAATTACAATTAAGTAAGTAGGTACTTAAGTTCTCGAAAAAAAATACCAACTTTATTGATGCCAGTATGCTGGGTACGCTGCTGACTGGTAGTGTGTTTGAGCATTTGTTTTTGTGTAGTAGGCTAAATAGTATATACGTAGTCTATGTAGTGTGTTGTAGTTGATAAAGGTATAAGCCCATAAAAACTTTATTGACAAATGTACTTCAGTTGATTTATTGTCATTAAAACTCACTATAACGTATCTGCCATAATAAAATAATAATTATGTAAATTACACAATACATGTATTTCTAGGTAAATTTCAGATCTATAAAAATGCACACCTAAATTTAAAATTCATATCATAACTATTACCTGTAGTTAAATAGCAGTATAATGACGATACGTTTGTAATAAAATACAATACTGTCTGTTTGTTAATAGGCGTATTTTATTATTGCAATGCCAGAGTCGTCTCTACCGTAACCGCGAGGTCGCTAGTGTAGCACTGATACTGGTGGCGCCATCTGTTGTCGAGTAGGCGAACTAATACGAGTAGTAGAGCTTGAAGTATTGCTTATTTTTTTGTATAAAATTAGCAAAAGCATACACCTAAAATATACCTAGTATAATACCATTTCGATAAGGAATTACTCGTAGTAAAGTTAATTTGTTTCAAAGAAGGTCAGCTTATTTAGAAAAAATAATAAAAAAAATGTGCCAAGACCAAAGTTCAAGCAAATATTTAATAAGTAATGGAATTAAAAATAATACTTATACTTATATTTTTTTTAGTAAAAATACCCAAAGCAATTCTGACACTGAACAGTTCTCTTCGTTCTTTCTCTCCTCGCTCCTCCGCTATCTGCCGTCAAGTAGCCGAACTAAGTAATCCACCCCCAATTGCAGGGTTGAAACAAGTCGAACTAGTTAACTAGTTAATTACGTATTTTTGTACCTCTACCAGTGCCGTCGGCAGCGAGCGAGGGACGGTCACGTGCAAGAGCACAACCAATCTAAATCTAAACAATAAAGTTTTCCTAACTTGGTAAGAAGATAGTAAAAAATTCAGTAAACGCCTTTTAGTTTGTGTTCTCTAGGATTAGAACAATTATATTGGCCTACTAGACACAAGTGGCGCCATGGCGTCATTTCGAAGAACAGATAAATGCTCAAAAACCCACCTCAAGGAAAATACTCAATTATTTACACATCAAAAAATTTATTAAAATTTAACTAAACTTAACTTAACTTTTCTTTACTTTAATAGAACTTTAGTAAACAACCGTGATAGTTTAAAACAGTGTTTTATTTACACATCTCTAACTAAACATTTATAACACGACTGCACAACCAAAAAAAAAGAGTGACACCGCTTTTTTTTTTGGTTGTGCACCAAAAAAAAAAGCGGTGTCACTCGGGATAACGTACTCAATACTCACATAAATACATACATGAACCCTGAAAATATAACACTCCTTTTGGGCAGCCTAAATTCATATTACAAAATTGTTACAGGACTAGTTCAAGAGCATTCAGACTTTGGTTTTTTTTAACGCTAGTAAGTCGGCGTTGGACCTCCACCTCGCCCGCTGGTAAGCGACGATGTGGTCGAAGATGAAGCACGCACACTTACAAGATACCTATTCACTGGAATCTTGATAAGACCTAGATAACGTTTCACAGGAAAGAAGGAAGCTGGCTGTTTGCTCCACTCCCTCGCCGTACGGAGCGGGAACGTTAAATCAAAACGTTGGGCAGACTTCCGTATATACTCGATAATAATTAAGTATGTCTTATTAAAACTTGAATTACTTCATCAAATCCTCAAATCGCTTTAAATGTTTAGCTTGTCATTTGCTAGCTATTTATTAATGAACTAATTGGAAAACCAACAGCTAATTTAACTTATAAATAGACTAATTAAAAACATCAAAACAAACAAACTTGCTGACAAACACGAGCCTATAAACATATTTAAAAAAAAAACAGAAAGCTAATTATAGTTATTAATCGGTTATAGTCATGCTTTGGCATCTTGGAGGTTTTCTCTCTCTCTCTTTCTCTCTCTCTCTCTTTGGTATAGTCAAGAAGAAATGATCTGTTTCTTTTCTTATTTAATGCCTTATTGGTATTTTTAAATGTTGTATTAATTGTAATAATTATTATGCATGTTAATGTGACTGAGTTGAATTATTGTGTGCTATGAGTCTATGTTGCTTGTTTTTTTTAATTTACAATAATAATACTTAATCGCTTAATGAGTCTGTATCATGTGTGTAGGCTCCCCCGCTGCCGCTAGCGTCCCAATCTCTTAGGTGTAGCAAGTGAAATACAAATACATAATCACAACGCAGCTATAAATAACCTCGTTATATTAAATGCCTTTTTCAGTGTTAAACCGATGTTATACAAACTAAAGTAAACGAAAATCCTACTGCAACTATAATACTTTTTTGCTCTACTTATTTTGATAACCACGCAAAACTAGAAATTCAAATTATTCTTATAAGATTATTTTTCCAAACATTTGTCACACTTGCGAGGAAAAAACATTTTTTTTTTTTGATAATAATCAACCACACAGCGAAAACGTCAACAAACATTTGCGGAAAATGGCGCCCAAATCAGTAATACGCGCGCAGGTTGACATGTACTTCAGCGGCATAAGAACTCTTTGTTGGTATTACAAAAAAACTGTTATCATTACCCGGCTATATTAAGAGTGCTTCGTATACGTACGTCTAATTGCAGTTACGTACAAACTTGACTTTACCGGGTTATACCTATTATAGCACCATGTGCCGTAATGTAATTGTAAAGTAAAAAGCACGAGTGCGTAATAGCTTGGATTATGAGCCTAAAACCGATGCAATAAGATCCACTTTACGAGCAAGTGTGATGAAAAAGGATTAAGAGGAGGAAAAAGGACAGGACACTGTAGACCCAAAGATTACTTAGGCACATTATGTAATGCTAAACTTAAATTAAAATGTCTACTAGGTAAATATATCCGAGTACGAAAAGTTATTTCACCACAGAAACGAAACAGCTGGCAATAATTTTCAAACTAGTCAAAAACATTTCAAAGGAAAAATAAAACACGCATATCATTTTGGTTGCCTTTATAAGTACTTACCAATATTTAAAATATTGTTCCTCGGATGTGCGCCCGCGCCGGCGCAGCCTTATGTAAGGTATTTTCAATTTGCGCGCCGTGACCGATCCATCGGCCACGCGAGCCGCGCCGCTGTAGGTATGGACACTGCGCCGCACGGCTCGCGCCTCGACACGCCTTATCTGCAACGGAATAAAGGCTGCTATCGCGTGGCCGGATCGGAGTGGAGAGGAGCGCTGTACAGACATGTGCTGATAGCATCTGCCGATACGGGATAGTGCCGACGTGAAATCGACCTGTGGCGAAATTCGGTGCAACTCGTACTTACGACCTACATGCTGTTACGACAAACCAAGCGAGGACGATGGAAATTCTATTAAGGGCCGGTTTTTTTATCTGTAGTTAAGCCAACTAATAGTTAAAAAAGTTAACAAATTGTTAAAATCCCAATAATTCGGTTTTTTGATTCATAGTTAGCATGACCAGTGGTCAAAAATGTAACTAATGGTTAGCTAGTTAACTATAGTCAGTTTAACAAATGGTTATGTCAATTTTGACAACAGATCATAAAACCGGCCCTTAGGGAGACAAATTGGTGTTTGCGTACTTACAATAATCTTATTAGAAATACTCATACCCGCTTAAAAAACTAATATAATACATTTTCACACTAATATTAAAAAATACTAAATTTTGTGTTAGCTAAGTGAGTTTGTAAGGCTGAGTGGCCAGAGTTAATGTGCCGCCCGAAGGCCTCTGACATGGCTCTGACTCTGTTAGCCTAAAAGCTTGATGCTTTTTCACGCAGCGGGCACAAATTGCTCGATTAACTTTAAAAAAGCTTATAATTACTTATTTTATTTAGTACTAGGGGTTTTTTCCGGTTTTCATGGTTGTTTACTACATGATAATTATTCTTCTTCGTCGAGTCGATAATAATTATGTAATAATGTTGCATTGCAAAAACCTTATCATGTTTTTTGTTGCAAACCTTTGTTTTGTGTTCTTCGACGCTCAGACGTATCCAGTGGGTTTTCTCCCATCAGTCGAAGGGGTTCTTCAGGCAAAGAAGTAAGAGAATCTAGAAACATTTTTGTTGTCATTTGCTTCGTATCTTCAGGAGTCCTTCCTCACTGAAGAACGCCGGTGGAACATAATAACTTGTTAAATATGATGTGGCTTATCATTTTGTGTGGGATATCACAATATTTTACACATCTTTTTATAAAACTTTCGTTTTAGAAACCCTTATGATTTTGTTTACATATCGCTTGACAGTATGACGTTTGAGATGTTGACCATAGAGTAAGTAACGTAATAGCGTTGACATTGACATTTCGTAGATTCCTGTAATTTTTTCATTGAGAACAGAATTCATTAGGTTCAACAGCCCTTTATTGATTTATCGATTCAGAAAGAAAAGCTTTGTTTGTTTTTACGCCGGCAAGTCCTGGCAACATCCTTTTTAACTTTGGTTTTTGATGGAGTAAGCGGGCGAATAATCCGCTCCTGTGAATTAAATACCACACCGCAGAATAGTAAGTTATTTTACTTGGTTTTCAACCTGATTCGTTGCCCGCTGGAGATTGAAGCGAGGATTATCATTTTCACTGATTTCCACAGTACTTGGGATGGTTGCAGTGCAGTTAATGATAGCATGGCCACCAACAATTCCATGAGGTCCAAAGCGGTGGATTGGTAAGAAACCCATCTCGTCTTGTTTCCAAATCCACGTACCTAAATTATAGTAGAATTAGAAGTAACGTCGTTTTCATTGTTGCAGATTCCGCCGCTCTTTTGTTTTGGTTTAGTGTTTGTGCTTGTAAAGCGTCCATGTCTGCGAAATGACTCGTAGCCTACCATTTTGATTTCGACGTGAATACGTCGCAATAACATTTAGAAGCAGAAATATGTCTTGGTGAAGCTCAATTAATCAATATTAATGCCACGCGCATTTGGTATGTCAATTTTCTCTTAATTTTCTCACGTCAGTCAAGTGTCTACAACGAAGAAAGAACCTAGAATGTTTTTGGACTTTAACTAGAAATTAAGTGATCAAGAATTGTAAATTTAACTTCAACGAGCAGAACTGGCCCTTCTGTCTCAATCCTTTGGTGTAACTTTAAAACTTAGAACTACAATATTAAAGGTTTAACTTATCTATACTTAACCTAGTACCTAAGTACTTAATTTTACATTGTTTAACAAATGTACTAACATAATAGAAATATCCTTAAGAATGTACCTATAACTAACAGAACCGTCATTGATGTACAATGGTAAGAAATTGAAGAACATATTTTACAATACATAAGATTTGGACGCTAATTCCTTGTCTCATTTCCCAGCATTATCGTGCTGGTGGCGCCCTTGTTAGAATTAGTTATCTCGGATAGGTAGGTCTAACCCCATCTCACCCGCCAGAGGCAGGCCCGCAGAGCGCACACAGAACCCACTACCCCTCGAGCTAGCCGTTCACCACACCGGTGACCCGGTAAGGTAGCAATAATTATATAATAATTATACTATTATAATATGATAATTATTATAATAGTAAAATAACGAACGTTCATAGGCATCTCTCGATATTTCGTATTGCCTTATCTTATAATATTACATAGTAAAAAAAAATACGCAAGCTACAAAGATCCGGAAAAAACGAAAAACGAGAGACATTTGAGTCAGAAACGAGATATAATTTTGTTGGTTGTCCGAGTGAAGCGAAGATCTCAGTGTTTATTGAGACAAAATCAGTTTGTCTCTATATTATTATTAGATGATGTCTTGTCTTCACCAACTGATTCGATATTATTGTCATTTTGGAGGCGAGTAGTTCAGTTGTTGCGTTAAAAAGTAAACAGAATTAGTCCAGTTTTTGTCGGTCCGCTGTACGTTCTATCGGCTTAGGTCATTGTTATTGCGCGTGCTCGCTCAAGGCATCTCAGCCGGAACCACGATTCCGAGTATACCGAGTGCAGCTCGGCCGGCACAGTGTCCCGGGGAGAGTCTACGTGGCCCCGGTGTGAACAAGCAGTCAAGTATAGTATTAGCCTATCACCGCGTTGTTGTCCGGTTGCCATTATCCAACAAAGCATGGCAGACGGCAGACGGAAGGACAGCCAGCCCGGCGCGCGGCGGACAGCGCCCGGCAGGCGGTGGCCCGCAGCGCCTCCGTTTACAGATGACACGCCCAAATGTCATTAAATGAATACCCGAGCCTCGGGCGCTGCAGGATTTATGTCGCAACGAGACCAATTTGTGCGTAACAACAAAACAATTAGATACCGCACAACAACATAAGACATATAACACGAATATTCCTACAGTCGATGTATTGAAAAAAACAATACATTGACTAACATAACCTACCTGTACGTCACTTGAAACTCTCATAACCATTAACCACCCTTCGTCTAAGGTTATAACCCGTACCTGTATTCCGATCAGCCACCCTGGCAAGCTTCACCTGAGAACGAGCCGCCACCGAGAGTGTATTTAAATCCGTGATCCTGCGAGCGCAAATAAATGATGCCTATCAGATTGTGAATCTTGTAATTTTTGATCCCTTCTAAGTTTTTGTGACATTAATGTAAATAAAACTCTATGGGAATATGAGGGAGTGCAGTTCCTTGTAATGCTAGTGCAACTGTAGGTACCTATTGGTGACAAAGTGGACGTGTAGAATTCATTATTGGACAAAAAACTAAGAAAAATATATATTTTCAAAATCTTAGAAACTTGCAGATTAATGACAGAATTACAACTACAAAATAAAATATAGGTAAGTACTACAGACTAGACATTTAAAACCCCATAAGTAATACGAATATTCACTGTAAGCAAACATGTATACCTACCTACTAACATCTATAAATTTTATTTACAACATTACTAATAATAGTGAAAGAAAACATCATGAAGGAAAACGGCATACGCCTGGAGAAGAAATTCAATGGAGTACAACAATGGTGACTTTTTGCGATATTCCATTCCCAGTGACCCACTCTCTCAGTATGGCAGGGCCTCCTGGCGCTGACTTCAGTTGCACCAGTGTCTCTCTCAGCCTTTCGGACTAAACTCAAGAGTCCAACGAATAAATAACTACCTAATTTGTATAAAACCGTATTAAACTTTGAGTCCTAATATAATTATGATCGTGATCGCTATTATAATAATCGCGAGCAGCGACCGAGCCGGGTTCGCGGAACTCTGACGCAATTACACCAAAACAGCGACCTAGAGCCGGCCCTCGCCTAAAGCGACGCTAATTATGTGTTTAGCGCCATAAGGTGGATTATAATAGTTAGGAACTCTGAGGCTTACTTGAAAACACTGCTCAAGCTCAAGTTCAAGTTAACAAACGTCATGATAACTTCTTTTTTTTTTATAGCAAAAATCGCAATAAATAAATAAATATCCAATAAAGTTCTCGTGGTGACCAAGTACCCGACCGAGGTGCGAAATCCTCCAAGCGTTCCCTCTATCAACATATAACACCAAACACAAAGAAAGGCAGGTTTTATTAGAGAGACGGTTAAATAAAATAGAGTTTTTACGTCTTTATAGGTACAAAACGAAAACATTAACAACATACTGACGCGTGTTGTTAATGTCACTTGTACAATATACCCTTATGCATAGATGTTTACTTGTGACTAAGAATAATTTGGCTTCGGCGCCCGGCTCGCGTGGTGGACGGGCGCCATCTAGTGAAGCTTTCTATAAGTTTTTGTGAAAACTACCTGCAAGTGTCAACAAGGATTAAAAAGCAAGTTTTTACGTATGTAACATTCGACATTTATTTTTGTCATCACAAACTTTCATTTCATTCCTAATAGTAGATTACTCACCTAGGGAGCAAAAGTAAATGTGCACGCCACTGCTATGCACACCTAGTTATAGCTATAGACAAGCTATACGAAGCTACATGCGAGGCGAGGCGACGCAAGCGCCGCCACCGCCAGTTCGAAATAGGTCATCGCGCGTGCAACACGTAACAATTCAACTGTCAATACGTCATACATTCTGCACACCGCCATTACCGGTACCGGTCGCGCGACACCACCAACCATTTACCTAATAACAAGAAGCAAACCCAAATTACAAGAATACAACGTGAGTACGGCCGAAGCAGGCCCCAACATCACCGTGACAGGACCTGCAACCCGCATCAAAAACCGAAACTTTCGCCGCGCGGTCAGGTGAAACAAAGCGTCAACGAAAGGAGTAAGCCCGTTCCATTATCCCTTATACTCTTTGCCTATTTTCCGTTTTCTATTTATTGTGTTTAGTAGTAGGGTCAAAGTAGCCAACCGTTGGGGAAAGCAGTATCTAGCCGATGCGTACTGTTCTTGCCTAATTACTTTTTCATTACTACTTGCAGATTTCACAATCGTTATTCCAATTCCGATCAGTTGCCTTCCATTAAACTACTTAATTTACCCATTAAACCTTGCTATACGGTCAAACCTATGAAAATATGCACCTGTAATTTATAATTACAAACTAAAATATCATTTGAAATCATCGAAACCCGAATCCGTTTTGGAAGTTATTTCGAATTTTGCCGTAAAACACGTCGATCTTCCATTTTGTATAAGCGCTCGAGTTAAATCGCGTCGCCGATCACATCGTTTTTCGAACGACCCTCATTTTATTTTACTGTGTAATTTTCCGAACGTTGATTCAAATCTATAGAGCATTTACTTTCATTGCATTTGCTTTACGTTACTTTATATGTTCCATTTGTATTTCGGACCGTTACCAGCTTCCTAACTTCGTAGCTTCGTTAACTTTTAGCAACCATTTAGTTTCCATAACTTTCAATCTAGTAATTCGGACTTATTGCCAACCGCCCCAATCAAACGTTCAAACGTCAAGTTTGTTTTGTATAAACGTTGATTGATAAAGATGTGAGGTATATTGTACAATAAATATTTATTCACAAATTCACAATAAATTCACATTCAGTCGGTTTGCAATACGTTCTTTGCAAATTTACGAAATCTACTTTATCAGTAATTCGGTACAATACAATACGCGATAAAATAGTGTAAACAATACGATTGTTGTTGTTATGCCGGCTTGTGTCTAACCTGTAAAATAACGAAGTCTATCATAAAATTCCAGTGCTAAATCGTGCAGTGGCCACCCGAAGGCGAGTGAATTGTGTGGGAAACGAATCTAGTGCATGCTCGCGCGCATCCCAGGCCTCCTGAGTTCCGTGCTGCGACCGACGCGTCCTGTTCGGCGACGGCGGGATTCAGGCTGTTGGCTGGATTGTTTGCTATCTAATCCAAGTAACACTTTTCTATTTACTTGCCTGGCTCATTGTTTACGTATTTTGTTTATTCACAATGGCTGAAAGCGAAACAAAACCTAGGTCGAAAAGTCCAATACCATATTTAAATGTTGACGCGTCAAATAGGACTGATGTTACAGAATGCCTAAAGACGCTCGTAAGAAAACGTGCTGGATATAAAGGTCGTCTAACAGTTTTCAAGAATTATTTACAAAAATATCAAAATGTAACCGCTATATCCAGCTTAGATATTCGAGAAATAACATTGAGGTTAGCTCAAATTCAAGAAATGATGTCAAGTTTTGACCGTTGTCAAACAGAGATTGAGGCATTGTCGCAAAATTTAGATGATCAAATCCTTGATCGTGATAATACTGAGAGTGATTTCTATACACTAATTGCTCTTGGTCAAGAACTAATAGATTCATTTTCAGCTAAAGATAAATCTGCTAATGAGTACGAAGGTTCTGTGAAATCCAGTTGTTGTCATTACAATAGTTCTAACCCAATAAAACTGCCAGTTATCAATCTCCCAACGTTCGATGGGACTAATTCAAGGTGGTTAGAATTTAGAGATACATTTAAAACTCTGATACATGAGAACAACTCTATTGCACCAATTAGCAAATTTCACTACTTGAGAAATGCTTTAACTTCGGGAGCCAGTGTCACAATAAAGTCAATTGAGTTTTCCGCAGTGAGCTATGATCTTGCCTGGCAGACCTTGCAAGACAGGTACAATAACAAAAATATCTTGATTCATCATCATTTGAACGCTCTGGTACAACTAAGCAATATACAAAAGGAGTCTTTTAAGGCTATTAGGTATCTAAGTGACCAAGTTTCTAAAAATCTGAATGCTCTTAACACACTAGAAGTACCTACCGATGGGTGGGATCCTTTAGTTATATTTCTGGTCTCGGCAAAACTAGATCCCAAAACTAGTAGTAAGTGGGAAGAGCACAAAGGTCAGCTACCGACACTACCTACCTTAAAAGAATTTAAAACATTTTTAGAAAATAGATCTAATGTTCTAGAAACCGCTAATTGTGGCCACATACTTGAAAATAAAACAACCTATGATAATAAACCTAGCTATAATAATAATAAAACTAGCTATAATAATAATAAACCTAGCTATAATAATAAACCTACTCACACTCACTATAACTATAGTAAAGACTATAACGCTACAAATTCATTTGCAACTTTCACGCAGGAGTCCATTAGTAAATCCTGTCCGATCTGCAAACTTGATCACTATGTATACCAATGTGATAAATTTAAAGCCTTGAACGTTGATGAGAGGCGCCAAGAAGTCTCTAAACACCGGTTGTGTACTAACTGCCTTCGTAGTCACCCTAATTCTGCATGTAGCTTGAAGGGAAGTTGCCGTAACTGCAAACAGAAACATAATTCAATATTATGCCATAGAGTACCTATAGCTACTCCACCCCGCAACGAAAACTATGAGACAGTTCATGCTCCTGTTACCTTATCAGCTGCAGCATCAAACCAGGTACTACTGTGCACTGCAACTATAGAAGTAGTAAACATTAGAAATAATACTAAGTACCTTGCTAAAGCCCTTCTCGATTCCGGTTCGCAGATTTCGCTGGTAACTAAGAAGTTCAAAGATAAACTTAGCTTACCTTGTGAGAATATGGATCCATTGAACCTGACAGGCATCAACGGTGTAGCATGTCCGATAAATGAACGTTGCAGAATCAATATCAAGTCTCGAGTCAACTCATTCATGAGATCAATCAATTGTTTCATCATTCCAAAAATTACTGGTAACTTACCTAGTGTTCACGTTGACACCACAACTTTAGGTTTACCAGAAAATATTGTGCTGTCTGACCCAAGTTTTTATAAGCCATCAGAAATCGACATTCTGCTGGGCGCCGATCATTTCTTTGATATCGTCGGTTCTAATAAAATTAGTTTGGGTCCTAATAAACCAATTTTACAAGAAAGTGTATTCGGCTGGATTGTAGCCGGTCCTATTGGTGGTAGTTATGGCAACAAGGTTCATTGTAACTATGTCCAGAGCGAACCATCAGTGTCACTACAAGATATACACAACTCAATTCAAAGATTCTGGGAGGTCGAAGAATTGCCCTCAGATTCTAGTACATATTCATCGGAAGAAACATTCTGTGAAACTCACTTTGTGAAAAATACTCGACGCCTACCAGCCGGTATATTTTCTGTGAAGATGCCACTATTAGAGGAGCCCGAACAAGCTCTCGGCGATTCGTTTCCTATGGCAATGAAACGTTTTTTCTCATTAGAACACAGACTAAACAAGAATCCTTCTATAAAGGTTCAGTACAGCAAATTCTTAAAAGAATATGGCATGTTAGGTCATTTAAATGAAATCGAAAAGCCACGATTTGGTTGCTACCTACCACATCACTGTGTGATTCGGGAACAAAGTGAGAGCACTAAATTGAGAGTAGTCTTTGACGCCTCAGCGAAAACAAGCTCAACCAAATCACTCAATGATATACAAGCAATAGGTCCCGTTATACAAAGTGACTTGTTTTCAATTTTGATTCGGTTCCGCGCCTATAAATACATACTTACTGCAGACGTAGAGAAAATGTATAGATGCATTGCATTAGACGAATCTCAGCGCCATCTGCAACTTATCTTGTGGAGAGATCACTCGTATGAGCCTATAAAGATCTATCAACTCAATACCGTTACCTATGGCACCGCCTCAGCTCCGTTTGTGGCTACGAGGTGCCTTCTTCAACTAGCACTTGAATGTCAAGACCAAGCTATAGCCAATGTTATTAAATTCCATTTTTATATGGACGATTTAAATACTGGTAGTTACACAAAATTAGGTTTAACCAATATTTTAACAAATGTGACTGCAATCCTGAATTCAGCAGGTTTTCCACTAAGGAAATTTCGTTCAAACTGTCCTGAAATCTTATGTGAAACTGGACATGGACCAAATATGGCAGGATCACCTGACAGTCTCAAATTTGAGACTGGCCCTACAGTACTAGGTTTAAGGTGGTCACCTGATACAGATTGCATCCGGTTCTCAGGCCAAATAGGAAGTCAGCAAGGGACAGATCAGTCAAGTGGTTTGCAAGCTTCAAAGGTAACTAAACGCATTATTATCTCAACCACTTGCAAACTATTTGATCCATTGGGATTACTCTCTTGCTGCATTATTAAATGTAAAATACTGCTTCAGAAGTTATGGGAAGCAGGTTTGGACTGGGATACTGAAGTGCCACAAACTTTTGTAAACCGATGGCACACCTTTACGAACAATCTACATCACATATCGAATGTCTCATTGCCGCGCTTTGTAATGTCTGACGATATTAATCCAGACACCGCTGTAATTGAGTTGCATTTCTTCGTTGATGCTTCTCAGGAAGCCTATGGGACATGTGGGTATGTGCGTTCTTACATGGATAAGAACAATGTCACGGTTAAACTGTTGTGTGCTAAAACCAGAGTAGCGCCTATTAAAGGCTTAACAATACCACGTCTAGAGCTATGCGCGGCACTATTAGGCGCGCAATTGAGTTCTAAAGTCTTAGAGTCCTTACCGTGTAATGTGACTCACAAATATTTATGGACAGATTCCACCGTAGTACTTGGGTGGTTAAAAACGCAAAGTAAAGCTCTGCCAATATTTGTCCGAAACAGAGTTAATAAAATCAATGAACTTACCCAAGATTTCGAAATAAGACATGTCCCAGGCGAATTGAACCCTGCGGATATATGCTCTAGAGGTATTGATCCTCAGCACCTATTGTCAACGTCAATGTGGTGGGAGGGCCCCTCGTTTCTAAGAACGGATGCTGTGGAGTGGCCTCTTCAACCCAATAATAATTCGTCGTTTAATAACTTGCCAGAGGTCAAATCCTTATTTACGACCGGTGAAACAGCTGACCTGTCAGTTATTTCATTTGAAAACTATTCAAACTATTTAAGACTAAACAGAGCATATGCATATGTATTACGGTTTATAAATAATTGCAAAGAAAATAATGTTAAATTAACCGGACCCTTAACCTCAGACGAACTCAATAAGTCATTAACATTTCTATTAAGGTGTAGTCAACGAGAATCGTTTCCTAAAGAAAGTTCGGACATTAACCTTAGCAAACATCATAAAAGTAGGATGCTACCTCTTAACCCATTTCTCGATGAGAACCAATTGATAAGAGTGGGAGGTAGATTAGAACATTCACAATGCGTCTATGACAAAAAACATCCAATACTACTAGATGCCAAGCATCATTTTACTAAATTACTAATGATGCATGAACATCATCGCTTATTCCATGCGGGTCCACAGCTATTGTTGTCAACGTTCCGTGAACGATTCTGGCCACTAGGTGGTAGGAACCTAGCTCGGTCAGTTACAAAACACTGTGTGATCTGCACTCGGTTCCGAGGTAAGACTATACAGCCTATAATGGGCAACTTACCGAGTGTATGGGTTAGTGAGGACTTCTGTTTTGCAGCGTGTGGAATTGATTTCGCAGGACCTTATACGATCTCCTCAAAAATAGGCCGCGGTAACCGTGTCACTAAGGCCTACCTCTGCGTCATTGTCTGTTTGGCTGTTAAGGCAATTTACTTAGATGTACTTAGCAATCTTACTACTGAAGCCTTCATTTCATGTCTGCGTAGGTTCGTGTCCCGCCGGGGAAAACCCTATGTAATTTATTGTGACAATGGCAGGACATTTGTAGGTGCAAACAATGAGTTAGGTCGTATTATGCAATCCAGTCGCCAAGCAGTGTCTGACTACGCTGCAAACGAGGGCATTAGATTCGTTTTCCAGCCTCCATATTCGGCCCATTTCGGTGGCATATTCGAAAGCGGTGTGAAAAGTGCAAAAAACTTACTAAAACGTGTAGCTGGTAATGCTTCCTTAACGTTTGAGGAACTGACCACACTTTTCGCACAAATAGAAGCAATCCTCAATTCCCGTCCATTATGTCCTCTGTCGTCGGATCCCAACGATCTGAATCCTTTAACTCCAGGGCACTTCTTAATTGGCAGACCGCTAATTTCGGTGCCATCTCAACCGATAACGACCACGAGACCCACCCGCTACCAACGCATTGAACAAATACGACAACATTTTTGGGAAAGATGGCATAAAGAATATCTCTCAGAAGTCCAAAATCGAACGAAATGGAGGAAAGATTGTCCAAATATAAAAGTGGGAGATCTGGTCGTGCTAAAAGAAGATAACCTCATGCCGCTTCATTGGCGCATGGGACGAGTAACCAATTGTATCATGGGACAAGACGGAGTCTGCCGAGTAGCTGATATTATAACTACAAGAGGAACGATAAGAAGATCGGTCCATAGAATGTGTCTACTACCTGTTGATCCAGGTTTAGAACCAGTCTCAACTCCTCAAGTTGAGACCACCTCTACGTAAACAACCAAAGAAGAAACGAGAGTAGGTGTTGAAAGCAGGCTTCGCTTTCAACGCCGCGGAAGATGTGCACGCCACTGCTATGCACACCTAGTTATAGCTATAGACAAGCTATACGAAGCTACATGCGAGGCGAGGCGACGCAAGCGCCGCCACCGCCAGTTCGAAATAGGTCATCGCGCGTGCAACACGTAACAATTCAACTGTCAATACGTCATACATTCTGCACACCGCCATTACCGGTACCGGTCGCGCGACACCACCAACCATTTACCTAATAACAAGAAGCAAACCCAAATTACAAGAATACAACGTGAGTACGGCCGAAGCAGGCCCCAACAGTAAAGAATGTCTCAGATCTCATATTTGTCAATATAAATGGGATCTGAGGCTTCTTTGCTTGCTCCCGCGTGGTGTGTATACGATTTACGTGCCGCTGCGGGGAGGCAGTGGTTCCTTTCGCTTCACATAGCGGGGCTAAGGTAGCAACTTTAGCCCCGCAAGCACGTAAAATATATTAGTCATTTGTAATAATAGTGTGATTAAAATTTCTTATATGAGTCACTGGATATTGGCAACTACACAACATTTTCATGGTTTCTATTGAATGTAGTTGATTTGTTTTTCGTAATTTTTGAAAGCACGACGGTGTTCTCATACCTACAGTGAGAATCTGTGTTAGGTTTGTACGAAAATGACAAATACTTTTTTTGTTTTATTTATACGGGAATACTCACGTTTAATTAAATCGGATACTCCGACTATAGTTTCGATCACATCCGGTGACCTTTTTCAAAGAGTGAAAACAGAGCCCGATGCGTGTGTAGCTGCTAAGCTGCATTTAATTAAACGTGAGTATTCCCGTATAAATAAAACAAAAATGTGTCAAAACCACGTCAATTTTCATAATAAAATTAACTCCCATTATAAACATAATTATTATTAACTCTCCAAAATATTTACCAACATTCTGCTACATTGTAAGCAAATGCATTTTCTATTTTCGATTTTGGCTAATTATCATCTACTAGACTATTAAGAGGAAATCTGATCTGCGATTTTCCATACAAACGTATTCCCCTATTTCCTTCCTGGATAATGCCTCTAGAGCAATGCGTTTTTTTAATAAAATCTAGGTCAGCTTTAGGCTTGTTCCTTCGTTTTCCTTTTTTTCATCGACTAATTACTGAAGAATATATCATCATCATCATTGACAGCCATAAGACGTCCACTACTGGACGAAGGCCTCCCCCTTAATAGGGAGGGGTTGCCATAATCCCCACGCTTGGCAGGCGGCTTGGGGATCGCAGAGTGTTACCACCGTTAACCAAGAGGACGCTGCTGCCCGTCCTCCGGTGGTTCTGGATGCAGTTTTAGGACATACCCAGGTCCTAACACATTCTGAAGAATATATGACCCTCCAAAAGTCGCGTAAAACGCCCCGTTTTTAAAGCGTGATCAGAGGAGTACCAGACAAATTTGAAAAGTTTTTTACATAAAAAGAGGACAGACAGACCTAGACATACACTTTCTTAAAAAAAATATGCCAAAATCTTATTGAATCGGCTTAGTTTTGGAGGAGAAAACAGGGGAATAGGAAACGTCGATTTAGTAAGTATAATCGTCCTGAGCTCCATACAATTGCTTTACAACATTGTTTTGACAGCCGTTCTACCTAAGAAGTAGAGCTTTCATTTTTCTATGGCTATGTGTGTATGCTACTGATGCTCAGTTTCTAGCGCCGCTCCCTAATGGCGGTGCAGCGGCGCGGTGCCCTCGGCCATTGTTCCTGCACGCTGTAACTATACAACTTGACTCCACGTACAATGAGGAATTTCTCATATTATCAATATACTTACTGATGTACTCTTGTTGATTACCACTACTTATATTAGGTCGGTTATTGTTATAATTACATTCCAGCGGATGCTGCGAGGTTCCCTGCGCGCTTAGGCGTAATACTCAACGGATGGTGAATAATAGTTAGGTGTTAAGCGGGTCACCCGCCACTCAAATCGAGTTAGACCATTCTGAGCTCCGTGTTTTGGAGTGGGCTGAATAACTGGCTCATTAATGTCGACCACCGCATGTGTCCACACTGATCGCTCCAGGGCGATGGATCGCCTGGATCAAAATAATAAATCAGTCTCTGCACACTAATCTTATAAACGCGATAGTAGCCCTCTCTATTCGTCTTTCTGTCAGTTTCGTTCCTTCTGAACCACTCTTGACAAAATTGAGTATAATAATAAAACAACATTTTCTAGTTTAATGAAGTCAGAAAAGTAAGAAAACTATATAATTGCGGTTAACACTTTTGAACGCATTTAATGCATTTATGTATTTAAAGGTTTTTTTTAAAATTATTATTTAATAATATTTTTATAAAAATATATATATATAAAAAATTAAAAAAAATTAAAAGGCTTGCGTTTGACTGCCAACTCGTCTTATGTTGAACGAAACGATGCAGTCTACGATGGAGCACGCTCGCCTAGAAGAAACAGATTCACTCTCGACTTAAGGGGGCGACTAATGCCAAAAGTAAGTAAAAGGTGTATTTTTAAACACATAGTTTAATGATAAAGAACGTAAATATTCAAATTAAAAAAATACTACAGGTATGGGAAAAATCTAAAGAAGCCGAGTAACCGAATAGAATTTTGAAAAATAATCTGGTTTACTAAAAAAAAAAAAATTACCAACAACAAAAAAACTGTTTTAATTCAAATGCTCTACATTATCAGCGACAGCACCACATTATTTTTTACGAATTACATAGCCATACTAATGTTTTAGCACAGTAGCCGTTAATTTTTTTTATTTCATGCCTACATTTTGAATAATTAAATAAACATCCCACCTAAATTGCTCAAAGCCATCATTATCGTCAATTTTATCATGCGATTTTCGACTCTAAACTAATGCAAGACGCGGGTGAAATCTGATATTTTTCTGGCATTAGTCGCACTCTTAAAGACACCCAGATTATAATTATCGGGAAACACCCACTCAGGCAGCGCATTCCACTGTTTAGCAGTTCGAATAAAGAAAGTGGAATCAAACCGTTTCGTACTTGTTTTTGGTATATCAACCATGAAACGGTGTCGCTTATTCGAGGTCCTGGCCGTCCGATAGAAGAATGGGCTGGGGGGAATAAGATCATGCAGATCCGAAGCACTCTCTCCGAAATGTATCCGATAAAACACGGATAGGCTAGCTACTTTTCGTCGATGATCAAGGCTTTGTAGCTTGGTCCAAACCAGACAGAAGTTGCCAATAAAGAATAATGAAGGATAATAATAAATTCCACTTAAGTAAGTACTTAGTAAAATATAATGTCCTGAACGCATGTGATCAGCAGAACAAAAAGCAGCGCTGCTTATTGGCTGCGAAGCGATACTGTGTTTATGTAACTAGCATAGCTGTCATCCGGTTATGAATTCCTGGTACATGTCCTAGTTGAAGTTCTGCAAGCAAGTATGTCGCTCGTTTATTAATTCCTTCAATTTTTTGCTCTAGAAACAAACTAAACAGGTACATGGTATTCCCGGCGCTGCGATAATGGTCACGTATTGCAGTTAGGTTCTCATTATTGGAATTACTTACTAAAATCATTTATTTTATTTTATTATAAGCACAAGTAATTAAAGAATTGTAGGTATTTCAATTAAAGATGGGATGAAAATGTTAAGAGCCCTACGACATTCGCATAATCATTCAACATACATTGTGTAATAAGAGCTGAGACTCGCAAAGTGAAGTTCAAAGCTCGGGGCCTGGACCAGACTTCTATCTGTACACACTGTATATGTGAAGACATGTAATATTATTATGACAGATTAAAAAATACTCTTATTCATATTTATTTATTAGCAGCTAAGTGTACAGATATCTTAAATTAAATATATTATGCAGATAAGTCAGGAAAGAAAAACTAAACACCAAAATCTTTCAACATTGCTATCCCTATATGTAAAATGAAAGCTGATCAATGGCTTTCATCAGCAAAACAAAACAAATTGTCAATAATCGAGGTACCTATGTATGTAGACTGAGAGAGAGCAAATTTGCAAGCTTATAAAGACAAAATTAAATTTATTTAAAATTAAAGAACGGATTGCCCACGTAGCTTAAATGAAATCTACTCATCCACCAGCCAGGTGTCTCGGGAGATAGCGAGCGCTATGGTAGTGGTACACTTTCATATAAGTCAGTAGAGTTGAATAAATCAGTATTCATGCAGTGTTGATGCAGTAACAATCGAATGCGATCATCAGAATGACGGGGCTTCGACATCGGCCGGCAGGCTGCCAACTTATCATTGTTATAACCTCAATACGCAGAAAACATGTCTTGGGTTGCGTTGGACCTTGCTTAAACCCACCTACAAGTATCTACACGCTCAGATATTTAGATACAGCTGGTAGGTATAAGGTAGCCCTCGAGGACGTACGAACTATACTTGTTTTGGCCTGTGCCGGCTATGTGCCTGCTTTTTTATTTATTTAACCTGCTCCTTAGTGCTTTCTGGCTTAGTTAGAGCATATTTACGATTTAATAATACGTACAAGATATCAAACCATAATAATCAACCTAAGATACAAAAAATAAAATATTTCGCACAAACTAAAGAAACATTTTTGAGATAACTTTGTGTCAGTGAACTTGCGTTCTCGTGCTTGTGGGTTCAATCCCGGACCCATACTTATAGGTTTTTGCAAATTTATGTGCGCTGTACGGATTTAAAATAAACAAATCACCAACTTTTTACTTTGGAAAAATATTTTGTGGAAGCCTGCAAATGCCCGAAAAATAAAATCAGTTGTGTACCGCGTGAATCCGCCAATCCCATTGCATGTGGCTCAGACCGTGGTGGGATCCAGCAGACCAATGCATGTGGGCCAGACCGTGGTGGGATCCAGCAGACCAATGCATGTGGGCCAGACCGTGGTGGGATCCAGCAGACCAGTACATGTGGGCCAGACCGTGGTCGGATCCAGCAGACCAGAATATGTGGGCCAGACAGTGGTGGGATCCAGCAGACCAGTACATGTGGGCCAGACCATGGTGGGATCCAGCAGACCTGTACATGTGGGCCAGACCGTGGTGGGATCCAGCAGACCAGTACATGTAGGCCAGACCGTGGTGGGATCAAGCAGACCAGTACATGTGGGCCAGACCGTAGTGGGATCCAGAAAACCAGTAGATGTGGGCCATACCGTGGTGGGATCAAGCAGACCAGTACATGTGGGCCAGACCGTGGTGGGATCCAGCAAACCAGTAGATGTGGGCCAGACCGTGGTGGGATCAAGCAGACCAGTACATGTGGGCCAGACCGTGGTGGGATCCAGCAAACCAGTAGATGTGGGCCAGACCGTGGTGGGATCAAGCAGACCAGTACATGTGGGCCAGACCGTGGTGGGATCCAGCAAACCAGTAGATGTGGGCCAGACCGTGGTGGGATCAAGCAGACCAGTACATGTGGGCCAGACCGTGGTGGGATCCAGCAAACCAGTAGATGTGGGCCAGACCGTGGGGGATCAAGCAGACCAGTACATGTGGGCCAGACCGTGGTGGGATCATGCTGACCAGTACATGTGGGCCAGACCGTGGTGGGATCCAGCAGACCAATATTGTTGACCGGTGCAGTAAGTAAGCAAATAAAAATATCTGTAATTGCATGAAACGTTCAGCGAAAGAAAAAGTTCACCGCACAAACACTTCTGTGCTTACAGGAATTGCTACAATAAATTGCGAGAAGTTCCTACCAGTGAGCTCTATGACATGCAATATAGACGCAGCACTATTCTAAGAAGCTTATAATAAGCAGAGAGGTAGTAACCGGCGTCGCGAGTGCGTTGAATTACAATACTCACTTGTCATTCCCGGCGGCGGCGGCGGTGTAAAAATACCTTCACCATACACTATCATAATATACTATACACACTAATTCCGCGTTTTAGACACCACCTAGAATGGTAATGACTTCAATGATATTCCTCGACCTGAAGGTGTCTCCGATGCGACATCGGACGCGCTTCACTGACATTACACAACTAATATTCAATGGATTAACGAAACCTTTTTTAAGGACACAAAGGTGATTTGTATGCTAATATTGTTTTATTGGATAATTATACTTTTAATACTATTTGAAGACAGGCGCTCTGTTAATAATGTACTTTTTTTTAAATCTATTTATTTTTTATTGATACCCGTGTAAGTAAAGTTTTCTTCGTAAAGCTTGCAAAAACAGCGCTAGCGAAAATCACCGCAATAACAACTCATAATAACAACTAACAACTCATAATAACTCCTTGGAGTTACTTTGCGCGATAGAATCCGGAACGAGGATATTCGCCAAAGAACCAAAGTTACCGACATAGCTCGCAAGGTTTGCAAGTTGAAGTGGCAATGGGCAGGCCACATCGCTCGAAAAACTGAGAACCGATGGGGAAGAAAGGTTCTTGAGTGGCGACCGCGAACCGGAAGACGCAGCGTGGGAAGGCCTCCCACTAGGTGGACCGACGATATTGCAAAAGTCTAAGGCAACCGGTGGATGCAAATGGCAGGTTGTCGTGCAGTGTGGCGGTCTAAGGGGGAGGCCTTTGTTCAGCAGTGGACGTCTCCGGGCTGATGATGATGATGATAATCACTGGACATGCATCGTGCAAGCTGTCGTCTTGCGTTGTCCTTGCATTGTCGTTGGTATCAAATAACATGGAAAATCTCTTTTTACAGCAGTTTTTCCCAATATCGTTAAACTATATAAACAATTTGCGACATTGTGAAAGTCGCGGGCAACCGGTGGATGCAAATAGCAGGTTGTCGTACAGTGAGGCGGTCTAAAGGGGAGGCCTTTGTTCAGCAATGGACGTCTTCGGGCTGATGATGATGATGGATAAAAATATTGGCATCACACCAGACACAGACATACGTTATATTTTTGGGTACTTACTACCCGACAGAGTCTTAGAATAACCACACCATCACCTATCATTAGGCAAGTTAGAGGCCAAAAGTTTAATTTTTTTATTTAATCTTATATTACACCTAACCTAAAAGTGTAGTAGGAAAGCGGGCTCCACTGCGACTGGACTCCCGGGTGATGTTAAAGTGTATCGCGATGCCGTTATCAGGTGGCGATCGGAGTCGGGACATATTGGAGCATTAATATCGGCGCAGGATTAATGTGGCTCTCTGCGCCGGCGCGGACGCCGACCCGCGCGCCCCTGCCACGAGTTATGTTGCAATTTGTGCTGATTTACAAGAGAAATGAAATGAGACTTGTTAATCGAAAGCTTAATGAAAGCATCCAAGTAGAGATGTACATTTTTTTGTCGTTTTTTCAACGAAAACGAAATTTTGAATTTTAACTTTGAAGGCACCTCTATACTTACTTCTTTGTCAAATTAAACATGTGTTCAAAGTGCTTCAGAAAGGCGTGGATATTGATCTATCCAATTAAGTGGGTAACTAAGATTTAGCGGGTCTAAGGGTCTGATGGCAGGAAATTGCTAAATTTGGGGCAAAAATTGTGAACTCATACAAAATGGATGATGTTTGTATGAGCATATTTATATAGTTTTTTTTCTTTAGAATTTAATAAACGTTCGATTTTGGTGCCCAGGTCAAAAGAACAGAAAAACGAAAGCTTTTTTTCTCTGGTTTCTGTCCCATCTGGTTTGCCAATTAGGCTACAAAAGTGTCTGCCTTACCGGTCATAATTCTTAAGTATTGCTAGAGCCAGTAGACTTGTAAGAAACACGTTGTCCGTACGAGTGCCGTAGCCGGCTGGGCAGCGCGCGTCCCCACAGCGCAGCGCCTCCAGTAGCGTTGGTTCTAATTATAGACATTACCTCTAACTGCAGCTCCTACTGTAACGAGCGCTCATCGCGGGATACATTTCGCTCACATTCCAGCGCCTCGCTCTCCTCACATCCTCGCGATGGATTCTAAACTCTACACTGTCATCACAGTGCTGATACTGAAGCGTGTGTGTGTGTGAGATGTGACGTTTTAGTTTTGCGTATGTGGAAGTTAAATGCAGAGTTTATTTCATAAGAATATAATTAGTGGGTGGAGTTCAATCAAATAGTTGTGTTCGGGAGCTGCAGTAAATTGTCCGGAGAGGCGCGCGCGGCGGCGCAGGCGGCGGCGCGCCCGCGCGGGCAGCTTGAGGTTGTGAATGACTTGCGGTGTGTTTGTGGTCCGAGAAGTACGAGTTATGATGGTTAGCGGCTCGTTGCACGGTGCGGCGTGGTCACGTCGGCCAAGTGAGATTTACTGAGCTATACAAAAGCTTTGGTCCTAGCTCAATGCTAAATAAAATTATTTATGTATCAATTAATTATTTATGTAATAAAGCTCGAAGAGGTTAGCTACTTTTTGTCGAGACAACGGATACCAAGTGACAAATGATAGACTAGTGGTGAAAGCGGCGCCTCACTTACAGGTGGCTCATTTTAAGATCCTGGAATATTTAGCTCCTGATGGTCCATCGTCTGCAGAACCTTGGACAAACCACACAACGAGAAGTAGAGGTAGAGGAGCTAAGTAGCGATGGCGGCGTATCTCGTGGCTCTAGGCTTATAAAATGTCTCTGAAACTAAGTAACGGAAGGTTCAATCTGTCTTGGGCCAGCCGACTGCACTTTACGGTTGATCGCTAAATCAGTCTTATTTGTTTGAATTATCTCATCAAGCATCGATCCACGCCAGAGCGGCATGTAACTCCTTACATTGGGACTGGCTTTATGTGTATAAAAATAAAATCGATTGACAAAATGATGATTCATCATTGTATCGTCTTCCTAGACGCCAGTTCTGGCTGTGAGCACAGTGTGGCGAAACCAAATTCAATCTTAGATGTTGGAAACCGCACAGTGCAAGAAAACCATAATGAAGGATGTATTAGAAATATTTCTCCGGTCCAAACGTAGCACACTCATCTGCGATGGTATCTCATTGGGTGCGGAGCGGGGACGCCAGCTACCGGCTGCGCCACCGCCACATGTTCCGCAAGATGCTACCCTCCTCCACCACGTGCCGCGTGCCGGGCGCGCTACCTGCATTACCCGTGCTTACGTACTTTAGAGCTTTAGACTTCCGCTTTCTGCGCGTTAAATCCGGGATCGGCGTCTCGCACTATATTAAGATAACAGTACTATTATATTTATTCGGTATAATAAGTTATAGTCATGGTAGCCTAAAATCTGTGGTAGCTTAATCGGGAGACCGCTTGACTTGTGATCGTGAGGTCGCGGGTTCAAACCCGGGCCCGTATCAATTAGCTCTGGAACTTATGTACGGATACTCTTACCACTGATCTTTCGGTGAAGGAAAACATCGTCAGGAAACGTGCATACGTCCGGAGATTTGGAGACTGGACCGGGATGGTGCATGTGGCCCATCGAGAGCAGGCCTAACTCCCGCACTGGACTATTCAAAAGGCTGATAATGCTAAGTTAACGTCTAAGCCAAAGTTTATTTACATTTTAAATTTAATTGTAATATTGGAGTGAGCGGCGAGCCATGGTAGAGGACTGTGCCCAGCAGTGGACTATGGTAATCAAATATGGTGGTGGTATAGTAGTAAATTTACAATTTATCGCTTAAATGTCAGCCATTTTATTTTTAAGCGAAAATGACATTAATCAACAAATTATAAAGATATTGGAACATTACATTTTAATGATGAAATATTCAGCAGCACACATTACCAGCAGCCATATTTGTATGAGTATGATTTGAGCGACGACGCAAGGATCGTCCGCGGGAGGTGAAGTGTATGTAAGTATTGGTAATGTATAATTTGATAATAAATTCGTTACATTAAGAAGCCAGAAGTAAGTTTTTGTATTTTTTAAGGACTTGTGAAGTTTTATAATCCGCAGTACCAACTCTAAAATTACGTTTTATCCTACTCCCATCAGCCAGAAAACGTCCACTGCTGGACGAAGGCCTCTCCCTTAATAGGGAGGTGTTGCCATAATCCCCACGCTTGCCAGGTGGCTTGGGGATCGCAGGACGCTGTAGCCCGTCCTCCGGTGGTTCTGGTTGCAGTTTTAGGACATACCCAGGTAGGTAGGTGCCAGGTAGGTTTTACCCTACTTTATAATTTTTATAATCCTACTAATATTATAAATACAAAAATGTGTCGGTGTATGAGTGGGTGTCTGTATGTATATTACTCCTTCACGTTTAAACAGACAAACGGATTTGGATGAAATTTAGTGTTACCTGTATTATACCTTGGAATAAAACATTTTACTTTTTACCCCAAGAATCGCGGGTGAAACTGCGGGGCGCAGCTAGTTGATTCATAAAAATGCATTTTATGCAAATTTAGAGGTTTTAGTTCTCATAGCAGAAATACGTTGAAGCAGCTTCTGAACTCCAACTATTTCGCGTAAACATATATGTTCCAATCTATCCTCTATTCTCTATTTTTCCAATAATGTAAATAACATACTTAACTTCCCTTTCTTTAATTAGTGTTTATAATGTATAATTATGTGCGAGTCCGTCTTTTTGCATATATTTTTTTGGTATTCTTCTTCTTATCTGTGAGAATTTTAATTGGCCATATATTCTTAATAACTCTATCTAATTGTGCACCTACCTGTAAGTTTTCCTATGAAAATAAAATAAAATAATATATTTCGCGCAATATTAATGTATACAATACAAACATTTCCTGTTATATCGTTACCTTGCAAATTAAACTCTAGAACACATTTATTTCTGTGGTAGGTAGTATGGTTATAACTCTATTACGTTGTGTCTGCGCAGGCGCATAGCTCCGCTCCGGATTAGGTTACACCGGGCCGCCTTATAGGGCGGAATGCGCGCGGCATGCGACATGCGGCATGTGGCCGGGCCCGCCTGGCTTCCCGTCCACATGCTCCCGCGCATGCCGCGCCCGGGCCGGCGAATATCATAACTAGTAGTTCACAGCGAACTGAGACTTTGCGACCCCTATATCTTCTTAGCTCCTTGGCCAATGTGATTCATATTCGAACTTCATAATTTTATTTTCAATCAAAAAATCATAAAGATCAGACAAATGGTTCGCAAGTTGTCGCGAACAAATGTAAATACAAACAAATGGCGACTTGTCCCCTTAGACTCCGAGACCTTTGCTTTGCTTCGGTCAGTAATCACTGCTGCTTTTATTAAATATACCTTGTTGTGTTTTTTGTATAGAATAGAATTTAATACAGCTTTATCAATCTTAGAAACGTAACACAACAAGTATGCCACAGTACAACAGTGGCTTTATCGTCTAAAGTATATTTATTATCAGACAACCTTTGGATAAACAGTATTGACAGTGGAGTCGTAGAGTGGATTCAGTGATAATAATAATATAATGATGATAATAATTAAAAAATGGTGTATAGGTCGAATATAAGCATAATTCTTAACATTATTTTTTGCTCTAACAACTGCTACCCATCGAATTATTTGATAAAATTAACTACAACTAACTTACCTTAAAATTATTATTACATTCAAGCTCTTCATTATAGAAATGAGTAAAACATCGCGTCGAGCTACAATGGCGCGTCCAGACCAGCTCCATTATACCATCAAGCAGTTTGTGCAAATTGCCCGGCATTACCGGCGCACCCGCGGTACGCGCCGCGCCTCCCGACACCACGCGGCGCGGGGCGTGGACACAGAATACCACACAGTTCCACTCAGCAAGCAAAATAAAATCAACTTATTAATTACATTACATTAGAGCCAACAGCTCTGCAAGCCCGCCCTTCGTAGACGAAGACCAAAAATAGTAAAAGAAATAACTCACTATCAAGATTATATCTAAGTAATTGGTTAACTTTTCTTTTTTTTTTCTTTAATAAACCTATTGTCCATTAAGAAATTTCAGAGGTCTCAGAGCGGAGAGAATTTTGATATCAGTTATATCGTTCTATATGAATTTACATACTTACTTAAAAAGAAATGTGTATGGTACCTATTGTGCGAAATAACTAACTTAGAGAATATTTATATAGTACCTCGTCAAAATGTTTCTTCCCCACTTCATCCACATTCGTAACCAAAAATTCATAACGAAAAAAAGTTTTTCTTCGGTTTCGCATAAACTTACTCCAAGTACTAGGATGAAGTCTCTTAGTATCATAATATTATACTCATACAATTTTTTATTGCTCTTATGTTGTGTTGTCAATAAATTTGTGATCAGTGCAGTGATTAGGTACGATTAGAGTGAACCCTCGGAGACCACCTGCGCCGGCGCCGGCGGAGCAGTTTGCACGAACCAACCGCTCGAGAACACTGACACTACTCCGTCTCTAAACTCGAAACGGATGAGCTTTTATGTATTTTTCTTCCGTTCTAAGAGGATTATAGCGTTGTACATTTTGCATTTGCCAATCTTTTAACTACTTTTAAATTATCGTGCTACTAAGTGAAAATGTCAAAACAATTGTGACGGTCGAGTCCAAGTCCTGCTCTTTCAAACTGGTGAGGACTATATACCTATGTGACTTCTATCTACGTACCACGAAAAATTACGTCTCAATAAAGCTATTTAACCCTCTATGTGTGAGCAATAAATCTATAATAATAAGATAATCTATCTACTCATATTAATAATTAATATTTTTATTATAATAGTCCCATCTTCCTAGGACAAATGATCACGCTGGCGCTGCCGCCTCTAATGCTGAAAACCTCAAACGGCACAAATATGGGTATTTAGACAGATTGTACATGTTTGTGCCGTTTGGGGTAGAGACTTTGGGACCTTGGGGGCCGGCCGCACATGTCTTATATAGGGACCTGGCGAAACGTTTAGTCGAGGTGTCAGGTGACCGGAATGATGGCGTATATTTTGATCAAAAAATTAGCATTGCCATCCAACGTGGCAATGCCGCCAGCATTCTGGCCACCTTTCCATCATCTACGGGGCTTTTAGTTTAAATTTTAAGTTTTGTATTTTTATTATGTAGGTTTTATTTAGTTGTTAGTTATAATTTAATTTTAGTGTATAATTGTATTTTATTTGTAAATAAACTTATTACAATATATTTTTATTATCATATTTAAATTTAAATTACTTATATTATATTTGATCAATTTTATCTTTTAAATTTTGACATTATAGAATTTTTATGGATGTGACTTGTATAAAAACTTTGATATGATGATTTTATTTGGCCAATTTTCTTGTATTTTTATAATAATGAGTATTTTAACTTTTTATTTATCTGCATAATTATGGGTACCTTAACTTGAAATAAATAGATTTTGAATTTTGTATTTTTTAATAATATTGTTTTTTTTAAAGTGTTTTTTAACAGGGTTCGTGCACGTTGGCACGTGGCACTTGTTTTCAAAGACAATTTAAAGTTGTCATGGTATATTTGTGTGTATCTCGTTATTATAATCTTAATTTTAACAGAACTATCGAAGGATTGTTGTCAACTACGGCTTTTCAGGCGCAAGGGTTGTTGGATACGGAGCATGCTAATATAGGCATATAACACGGAAACTAAGAAACACTACAAATTTATTTCTTCAACTAAACATAGTCTAAGGCTATTCGACTACACGAGGAAAATTCTAGCTAACTAACTACGAACTAACAATAATAAGATGAAGTATTAAGCGGCACTTGCGTGCTTAGATAAACCGCTCTTAAATATACCTGAGAAAGTAGCACACTATTGCTATAGCAACTACCTGCTCATTCATGAGGTATTATTCTGGTTTGAATGCCAATATTTTCATAATATAACAAGAATTTAAAGCTGACAGCTCAGAGTGACGTCATAGTTCTGCAAACATTCCACAAATTGCATCTACAAATCTGTCAACTGGTTTCGTTGCAAAACGTGCACTTTAAGATTGTTTTAAAACTAGAGGCTGCCCGCGACTACGTCCGCGTACGGAAGAAATTCGCTCCGCTCCCAAATATCTTCCATATTGCTGCGCCCGGTTAATTACTAATTTTTCCTTCCCATATTCACAACTATAGATCAACCCCAGAAAAAAAACCCTAGCAAAAAATATTATTGTTCTGTTTTAAAAAGGCAATCCAAATACCTACCAGTAACATTACTATAACTTCAATTCAAAGAACTTTCCATTTTTTATTTGATTCGGAATAGGTTTGCGTTGACTACACCGTGCCTGATGGTAAGCAACGGTGCAGCCTAGGATGGAGCACGCTTACCTAGAAGGAACCTATAAAGCTTATTATAAAAGAGTTGAGTTAAAAAAAATCCTTTCTTAGTACACCTCTACACATCAAGATTCAAGACAAACACATCTTCCAAATTTCAAGCCTGTACGACCAGCGGTTTAGGCTGTGCGTTGTCTGTCTGTCATTAAGTAAGTCAGGACATTGATTCTTAAAGTATTATATTACAGCAGCTGTATACACCGCAACAACAACAACAACAGGGAGGCCTTCGTCCAGCAGTGGACGCTTATAGCTGATGACGTATACACCGCATGTTTTGATATCGGAATGTCCGCTCGCGGCATTTCCCGTGACAGGTAGAGTAGAGCTTTCCTAAGCCGGGGCTCTCAATTTATAACCCGTTCGAGAGCGTTTCGCGTGATTTATTATTAGAAAGTCAACAAGTAATTATTCTTTCATGCAAAAACTCATGCGTAGGTTCGATTACAAAATAGAGGTCCAGAAGTTCACTAGCTGCGAGCACGCTACGTACAACGGATGAGGTCTACCTCGCGTGACCCTGCAGAGGAAGCGCGCGCTTTATGTTTGCAGCAGTCGGCTCGATACTCGCCTTATGGCAGAAGTTCAGTGGCAGCGAGTTCGCTGTTTATAGATTTTTTGTGACATTGAAGCTTATTTTAAAATAAGAGATTATAAGTTATTTTTTATAATTATTTCATTTTATTAAGTGTTTTTTTTTTTAACATACTTAATGAAATTTTGAGTTATAACTTTAGTGTTATCATTATTGCACAGAATCTATCTCATCTATACAAGAAACAAACACAAATAGTAACCAAATATTGTAACAAAATGCTTCCTACTAACAGTCAACACTAATTACTTGTCGAATACTACTCACTACCTCGTATATATTATCGTTGTTACTACTAACACAATTTTTTCCATTGTAGCCTATACTATTAGATAATGCGGCAACATTCTTAGTAAGTTAAGATCTGTCAACTAAAGCCTTACAAACCGTGTCTACTTTTCACATAATAAGCGAGCCAGTTCATCGTCGATTATATTTATACTTTTTCAGATTCTAGCCTTTAATTGCCTGCGGCTTCACTCGCGAACTATCAGGAAAATCTGTAAGTAATAATTGTTGGGCCTGTACCATAAACACTTAAAAAGTTTCTAACTCTCCGTATCGAGACAAACGGTATGCCTAAACATGTTTTAGTTAGAAAATCTATTTACAATTACAGTTATACGATTATTTACAGGATATTTACTGTGACTGTGTTGTGAAACGAGCTCCCAATATTTTGGCGCAGTTGCGCACCAACCATGCATACGAATGAACAACATTGATAGTTAAAAAAAGTGTTCTATTTAAAATTAGTTGAAACAATGATTAGTGTGATGCAGTTTAATCGAGGAGCAGCGAGAGGCGGCGCGCCTCGTCCTCGCCCGCGGCGCCACTCGGCGATCCCGCGGCTTCGCCCGCTGCCGCCGTCCGCGTAATTACGTTATTAATAAAAATCATATTTTTCCCTACTCTTTGTTTTTGCGCGGCTCGGACGCTTCGAGTTTTTTTATTTAATATTTATGGTCTTAATTAACGGTTGACCGCACCGAGACACAACTCTACAGTTATTTATGGGACGAAGCGATCTTACACGTTCCGAATTACTCTCTTTGAATTATTTCTCTTTGAGCTTGTTCCACAGTTTGAAGTTAACGCGAGCTTCATTTGTGGCTCTAAGCATTTCGCATTTTCAAACGACTTCAAAAATGAAGGTTCTCAATTCGACAGTATGTTTTTTTTGTGTATATATTTATTTAATTATTTATATTACTCGATTACTCCGCCAATTATGAATAGATTTTGATGACTCTTTTTTTATTTGGTATATTTGGGGATATTTCAGAGGTGGTTCCATATACATTTTATCAAAATCCGTTAAGTATTTTGGTTTTTAAATCAATATTACCGGAATAAATCAAAATATCTGGAAAATACGAAGATGTCATTCAGGTAGTCGAAATTGAAATCGGTTTGTATTTTTTTTAAAGCTTATTATATTTATAAATGGTAATAATTGATATTTTGTCACCCATTTACTCGGATTATTGATACTTTATCTGCTAACGCCTCATTCGCTGATGGTAGACAGTTTGTATAGTAGATTACTCACCTAGGGAGCAAAAGTAAATAATGTCCTCGGCTTCACCTCGGGAGACAATAAATACATGAGATCTGAGGCTTCTTTACTTGCTCCCGTGGTGTGTATACGATTTTACGTGCCGCTGCGGGGAGGAAGTGGTACCCATGGCTCCACGTAAAGATATTTAAAATACTCACTAGGTTTCAGTATTTTATTAATAGGTTAAGCAGCTGGGACATACTCTCACATAGTTGCTCCAATATTGGTGCGAGTGGCGGTGATCCGTGACAACGTTTGACTACAAGTGTAGATAATAATGAATATATTATGAGTATCTCTGTTCGTGAGATCCGAACTGGCAGCTCTTCTTCACTATAACTCGCAGTAATAAGACGGTAAATACTTACTACGCTCGCCCACTCACACAAACAGTACGAGTCGGCTACTAGCCGATAGAACTCCTTTGCAAGTCTTTCTCTAAAGGACTCGTGTCGTAAGTCTCCAATAACACGATGTTACTAAATATATAAATTGTTTCATCTCAGCTTTTTACAAAACTTTTTTGCTATACTGACGTAGTTTTAAACAATTTTGATTTGGTCGTGCGATAAGACACCATAAGACAACTAACGTGGTTATGGCACATTATTGTTGTGCAGAGCAGGACGCAGCCGCGCGCGCGTTGGGCTCTGGTTTTATTCTTTGAAAAAGGTCACCGGATGTGATCGAAACTATAGTCGGAGTATCCAATTTAATTAAACGTGATTATTCCCGTATACATAAAACAAAAAATTAGTCACGTTAAATTAATAGATAGTCCGACAATATATAGTATCGGTCAAATCCGGTGATCTTCTTCAAGGACTGTATGCAGAGCTCGACGTGCGTGCAGCCCCGTTCAACACACATCAACACACACAACCTGCGACTGAGAATTTACACGACTAATCAGATATTCGTCTGCCGACAAGTTGTGTACAAATTTACTGCGTTGCGGTTTAATGAGGTATAGCTACAGTTAGCGTCATTACAGGGACTTACATAGAATGTCTCAATATAAAGAGAGCCGGTGAGTGCACCGGTGGGTGACGCGCGGGCCTATCTCATTGGAGAGCGACTCGTTCGGCGCCATACTTGTTACTATAAATAAAGTATAACACAAGTGACGAGACTTGTGAGCTTGTGATCTCAGTGGAACCGGGCGAAGCTTTTTAATAAGTTGCCTTTAAAGTATTCAGAGTGTAGTGTGGTTGTATAAAAGCACCGCGCCGTGTGGAGCTCGGCGCGCACGTGATGGTGTGCGCCTGCTGGGCTCGCTAGGTATGTACAATGACGCGATTTGCATGAGAGGCTGTGTGCGCCGGCGCCGGTGAGATGTGCGCAGATTGCGACGTGACGCCGCACGCACACACGTGCAGCACACACACGCAGCAGTAGAAGTTACCTGTCAACACCACAAGCTATAGAACCAGTGCCGTCATCTACCGACATAGACACCGCGCATAACATACATATGTTATTCCAGGCGTTTCTTCCCCGTGAACCATGTACTTAGTTGGACCACGGGGAAGAAACGACTCCAGAACTTAAGTAGTCCGGTCGGGAGTCGTATCGTATCAATAGCTCGAAAACATTCCTATTTTAACCAACACTAAGGCAATATGATTATTCTCGGTTTTTCTGCAGAATAGAAAATCTGACCACTCGCTGTTGTAATCTGCGCCGATGCTCTAGACTTTCTTTTGTAACTCACAGTTTGTGTGCCGCTGGTCATAGTCAGGCGTTGGATGTTAAAATTCTGTATATATATATATTTAATGAGGTATCAGTATTGTACTTAGTAAAATTCTCGCGACCGACGAGCGTGATTGTTTGTAAAGTTTATAGTAAGTCAGAGTGAGATAGACCCATCTACTCCATCGGAAAAAAGCCAAGCTTCCTCTTTTGATAAGTCTATTTATAATACAAGTACAGCTTGTATAAGTTACTTGACCAACAAAGCTGACGAAAACCAAAAATAGATTCTATTGCCTGGGAATATATCCCTGATTGTATCAATTGTAAATCAAATAGTACTATAAAAAAAAATTTGATAAAAGCTACTAGAGATAGCTATTTTAGATAGATAGATTAAACAAAGCCATTTTTAAATGTACCTACTATCAATTTTTATCACCTTTTTTTTTCATGACTTAAAGTTCTAAAATAAAGGACTTTCATACAAAAGTTTCCCCCTTTTTCCCTTAGGGGTCGAATTTTGAAAATCCTTTCTTAGTGCACCTGTACGCATCAAGACAAATACACTCTCCAAATTTCAATTATGTACAACCAGCTGTTTAGGCTGTACGTTGTCAGTCAGTCAGAGTCGTTGAGGCAGGCTCAGGACAGAGCTTCTTATAGTATTAGATAAAGAAGTAAGAAGAGAAGGTCATTGATCCATTTTTTTACTGCTTCATACTAGTTCGGCGTGAGCTGTGACTACTGTACTCTTAGGTTTTTTTTTGGTTGATAGGCTTGCGATTGACCGCCGCGCACCGTTTCATCTGATGTTTAGCGGAGATGCGGTCTACGATGGAGCACGAAGAAGTGTACGTTTGATGACTGTGTTTGTATATAAAATTAAAAATACCAATTTGCATGGACTTTACAAAATTGTACGAAAGCCGAATCAGCCATACCTACTGGACTACGTGATCAAAACACACGCTTCGCTTCACTCACCCAATATTTATCTAACATTTTCTATTTAGATAGAAAGCGTGGACGAAAATAATGATTACAGTATCGATAGCTAATTTTATTCTTCACGCAGATATTAAAATCGTAGCATTTTGTAGAAAATAGAACGCGTTTATGAACCGGAGCTCACTCCGGTACAAAAGACATAAACGCGTTCTCTAAACTAAACAACCATAAGTTTAATTTCATCACAAAATTTAACATAGAAGTTTAAAAAGGTACGTAGGTAATTGATAATTGTGTTTAGGTACCTACTTCATTTTATCAACATCAGTTCAGCTGGATCTCAGCAGAAAGAAGCATTTATATACTTGCGGGGATTTGAGTCTATTAACTGACCATCACACAAATTTCAAATACAAAAATTACTTATTGCAAAAATAGTCGATTGTTTAACAAGGGAGGAAACAACAATTTTTAAGGCTTAAGTGCTTCTTAGAATCCTGAGCGCAACGAGGGAATCAAAGTACTCGAGCTTAAAAATAGTGTAGATCCCGAGGTGTACACTCTTCTTTCTATCACTCTCTATGAGAAAATAAGTAAGTGCAGCTCATGTATAAGAATAGTACCTACGTGTATTTCATTGTCAATACTCACTCTCACTTTTTATCGAGGAAGATACACTGAGGTAAAATAAAACTAAGTAAAATCCTAATTTGAATATTTAATATACTAAATATTACTCAACATTTCGCGCGTTTTTTGTTTTATTCACAAACGACAAACGATATTTTTTTGCGCGCCTTCCTTTTTCAAACAGCCTGTTGTGTGTTCAAGTGTTCATACAATATTCGTAGTTGATCTCTGTTGTGATTGTAACTTTTACTAACAATATCCACATTCCAAATTCAAATGACTTTTCCTCCCTCCAGACGGAAAAAACTGCTGTTTGCGAGGAACAAAGTAGGTATTTTTGAATAGATGTTATAAAAACATAATATATGATCCATAGTAAACTCTCTATTAGCAGTTCTGGGCTCTGTGCCTGTCTAACGATGGATACATCGATGTATGAGCTCCACGTCACTTCAGTGGTGTTTGTATTGGATCTAAGGTATTGGAGAAGTTTTTAAAAGAAGGTGGAAACATGGAATGGCAAGAAAGCAGTGGTTTATATCTGCAGGCAGCACGTACCGTGTGCTAGAGGAGCCGGCGGTGCGGCGCGCGCACGCACCGCGGGACGTGGCTTCCTGCCTCAACCCCGCTCCCACCGCGTCTAAGTTACCCCGCCCCGACCCGAGTAATAGTGCCACTCAAACTACTACTTAAACTATTTGTATTTGACTCGCAACAATACAATTTTGAAGTTTTGTGATCCATAGTTTAAAGTTGCGTTGGAGCAGTCCACTGCGTACTGCATCCACATTCCACGTTCCATATCATAGTTACCTCCTTGTATATAAGTATACGGCAGCACGGCAAGTCGCAAGGTAGGTAGGTAAGTACATGTAGGTACATCACACACGTTATTGAACGCGATTAAAATTTGTAAGTGGATCAGATTCACAGTTATCGGGCAAATTATGCGATTGACGTATTGTTTTTCAACAAGATTGTATTTTAATGCGTTGCCCTCATTAATTAGAATAATTCCTTGAGCAGCTCTCGTCACCCGCTGTCTCATTACTATGGACCTATTTAATATCGGCTCCTTGGCGACCGGACGATGGAACTATCAATGTGGCGCGAGTTAACTCAGAACAGGTCTTATTAGCGCCGATAAGAGCGTATTTTCGTTTGATTTTTATAAAAAATTTAATGTGATCAGGAGGAATTAGAAAATAATCTTGTTAACAGGGACTAAGGTATATTTTTGCTGGTTTTTTAGGTTTCGTCCGAGGTTTGGAGTGATTGACGTGTCGATACAGAAGCGCGGAATATCGCGCGTGATGTTTCCATGAATACCTAACGATGTTTGTTCCTTGCGTTTAACTTATTCACAGTTCGCGAGAAGCCATTATAGTGAGTGACAGATTCTTAATTCGCCGCCGAACGATGTAAAATAGAAACTTAAAAAACTCTGGACTTTACTCTCAATCTCTATTTATACGTTTTTTTCAAGGTTTCTATTTGATCCATTGACATATGCGACTGCCTCAAGCCAGGACAACGAAACGATGAACACATTCTCAATGGAAACAAGCTGCAAGCAAGTGTCCGTAGGTATAAATCATATTCCTCTCCAGTATTAACTCAATCGCGCACGAACTTGTGGTGAGCGGACCTCGTACGCTAGAACAATGGGCCTCATTTGTAGATATAGACAGATGGCACAAATATTTCAAGAATTAGACAAACTGGGACTGACAATTTGAAGGAACATAGGCAACTATATATTCAGATTCAGATTATTTATTGACCATTTTTATAACATGTTCGTTATATTAGGCAAGTCGTTTTATACAAGTTAATTATGTAGACTGTATCTATAGAGTGTGAGGGACCCGCTGTCGAAAACGATGATAGGTTATTAGTACTGGCGACCACTAACACACATACATATACCGATGCCAACGTACTTACGAACATATATTCTATATCATTCACCGCTCGGTGCTATTAGAGAACGCACGTACGCTTGCTTGCAAAAAATTTCAGCGACTCTCAAACTTTCGTCAATATGTACATATGTGCCAGCTGTGGATCACAACACTCGGACGGAACGGTTTGCAGTGCCTGTAAGCAGCGGTACGACTACCCTTGCTCAGGAGTCACCGAGGCGGGCTACCGTAAACTCGGTGAGAGAAAGAACTTCTGGAGGTGCCCCAAATGCAAAGCCAACCCGGCTCCGTCTTCAGCTGCAACTTCGCCGCAACCAAACCAGTTGGACATAATACAAGAACAATTAAATAAAGTTATGTTCCAATTGAAGCCGTTAACTCCCTTGCTGGAAGATATCAAGATAATAAAGAGTGAGTTAACCAGTATGAAGGAATCCCTGGAGATGGCCTACCAGCTCATTGGCGATCACTCAGAAAAGGTCAAAGTCCTGGAGTCCCGTGTGATCGCGATCGAAAAAACAGCGCAGGAAGTTCCTACTTTAAAGACTGAAATCGTCCGACTAAATCGAGAGCTGCAAGACCGAGACCAATGGGCAAGAGCCAATAACGTAGAGATAAGAGGCATACCCCAGAAGAATAACGAGAATTTGTACGAGATCGCGGACAAAATCGGCCTAGTTTGTGATTTTCATATAAAAAAAGCAGAAATCAATTACATTGCGCGCATTCCAACACGAGTGCCAAATACTGAGAAACCCATAGTGATCGCTTTCAATAGCCGTTACTCGAAGGAAGAACTTGTAGCAGCTTCACGTAGGAGCAAGAAACTGAACCTCGCCAATCTTGGCTTTAGTACCTCAGGCAGCTTCTATGTCAATGATCATTTGACGCAACACAACAAGACTCTTTTGGGTAAAGCAAGAGCGTTGGCAAAGGAGAAGAACTTCCAGTATATATGGGTCAAACACTGCAAGATAATGGCCAGAAAATCGGATACTTCACCAATATTTTTTTATAAAGTGCGAACACGATCTCACAAAAATTACTTAAATTTCTCATCAAAAATATCTCTTTATTTGTTTAAATCAATGCTCGTCAGTTTGGGAAACACAACTAAAACCGGAGTCTATTGTTTACCTTATCGCTGCTCGAACGTCGTTGGGATGGTCAACCAGTTTACGCACGTAAGTTTGCACCAACTCATACGATTAGCGCGCCGACACTCAGCCGGTTGCGCTCGTCTAAAGCCCATTATCACTTGCACGGATTTTATGCGCATGCTGATTTGGCTTGCGAAGTGTAACGTTATTTTCTATGTAATGATTACTACCCTACTTCTAATGTCTAATATAAAATTGCGTATTTTAAAGTTCATTAATGAACAAATCTATTTAGTGTTACAGCTATCATTACTCACGAATATAAGCAAATTGTTTATACTCGCAAACAATCGTAATATTTGTTGTGTTATTGCGCTTAAATTTAAGATAAAAGGATTGATACCAGTTTATTGGTTTCCAGACACAGTTAGCATTGCAAAATGCTACGGCCTAGTAAGTTATTATCGCAATCTCATTCGCTTGCGTTATTTATCATTCGTTGTTATCAATGGCGTCTAATAATTATAATGTTTACTATCAAAATGCTCGGGGGTTACGAACAAAAACGCACGTATTCAAAAGAAATCTACAGCTTAATTCATATGATATTGTCTCACTGACGGAGACATGGCTGCTTAGTGGTATAAATGATTGTGAACTATTTGATGATAGATATGTTATTTGGCGAAGGGACAGAAATTATACAGCCACGCACGAGAAGTATGGCGGGGGGGTACTTTTGGCTATAAAACGTGGATACACAGCAGAAGAGCGCCCGGAATGGGGTTCCTCAGCAGAAGATATATGGGTCTCCGTCACACACAAAAACAAAAATAGGGTCACCTCTAAAATACATTTTTGTACTATTTATCTATGCAGTGAAAAACTCGGCCATTCATTCAACTCACAGCTCAGTAATTTTACAGCTAGTTTATCACTAATAGTCAACTCCTGTCCAAATGACAAATTTGTCATCATGGGAGATTTTAATTTAAGTAGTATACAATGGTCGCCTAACAGCCATGGCCTCCCCGTGTACTCTAATGTTAAAGGTGAAACACAAACATACTTCTTTGATACCGTGTCCGAATGTAGCCTGGCGCAATATAACTTATGCTATAATATCAACAACAGGGTTTTAGATTTGGTGCTGTGTAATACTTACCTCGAAGTATCATCTTGTGATGATCCCTTAGTACCCGAAGACTTACACCATAAATCTTTAAACTTAATTCTTAATTTAGAAGATTCTAAGCCATTAAAAGTAAACAAAAGACAAAAATATATTTATGAACTTGGTGACTATGATAATGTTAGATTAATTTTGGGTAAGATAAACTGGAATGACTGTCTATCAAGTATACCTATAGAGGAGGCTGTAAATTGTTTTTATGAATGCTTATATGACGTCATAAATAAACATATTCCTCATAAACTTTTTTCCCCAACTAGTTTTCCATCATGGTATAACGCGTCTCTAAAAAAGGTTCTCAAAGAAAAATTTAAATATTTACAAAAATACAATACTTATGGTAACACTACGGATTATGACACCTTTTCTTTACTTCGAAAAAGAGCTAAATTCTTAGAAGATAATTGCTATAAAACCTATATTAAAAGATGCGAAGATTCAATAATTAAGAACCCCAAACTGTTCTGGTCATTTATTAAATCTACAAAAAATAACTCAAACAGTCTTCCCTCGTCCCTATCATACGAAGGCCAATCGGCGGACACGGGAGAAGAAGTTTCTCGTCTTTTTTCAGCTTATTTCCAATCTACATTTCTCCCACCCACTACCAGCCAAAATGTTCAGAATGGGACTCGATCAAACTCTAACTATTCAATAAGTGAAGTAGAAATATTACCTGAAACACTACATACATTACTTAGATCCCTAGATCTCACAAAAGGAGCAGGTCCAGATCAAATTCCTCCATTATTTATTACTAAATGTGCAGATGTCTTAACGAAACCTCTTACTATCCTATTTAAACGCTCCTTAACGGAAGGTGTCGTCCCGAAAATTTGGAAATCTGCTTTTATTACCCCTATACACAAAAGTGGCCCGAGAAACAACATCAAAAATTATAGACCGATTTCAAAATTATGCATATTTGCCAAAGTTCTCGAAAGATTAGTTCATACTCAAGTTTATAACAGTTTATCAGCCTCATTTATTCCCGAACAGCATGGATTCATCAGAAATCGCTCCACTACATCTAATCTGTTATCTTTCGTCAATTACACAACTGCTGGGATGGATTCTGGGGGTCAGGTAGACTCTATTTTTACAGATTACAGTAAAGCATTCGATCGAATCGATCATGCAATACTACTTCAAAAGCTTTTTTCGGCAGGAATCCATGGCGACTTGTACAGGTGGTTTACCTCGTACATCGAGAACAGGTCTCAGGCTGTTGTTCTTAACGGTTACTCCTCAGCATGGAAATACGTACCTTCTGGAGTTCCCCAAGGTTCTCTGCTTGCTCCTTTGCTGTTTAACTTATTTGTTAACGATATCGGCGCATGTTTCCATCATTCAGAGTTCTTGCTGTACGCAGATGACATGAAAATCTTTAAACAAATCCGTAATATTGATGATTGCCATCTGCTACAGCAGGATCTGAGTAGGTTTGAAGAATACTGTCGCCTCAACAAACTAGACCTAAACATTGCAAAATGCTATGCTATAACTTTTACCCGTAAAACTAAAACTTTTGAATTTAAATACTCACTTAAAAATCAACAACTCAAAATCGTAAATGAGATACGTGATCTAGGCGTTATTCACGATTCTAAGCTTACATACGATAAACATATTGATAACATCGCTAAGAGGGCTAACAAATCCATGGGATTTATCAAGAGATCTTGTTCCCAATTCTCTAGTATTAAAATTTTGAAAATACTGTACTGTACATATGTTCGGAGCTTACTCGAGTATGGTTCACAAATCTGGAACCCACAGTACGACATATATATCAATAGACTGGAATCAATCCAACGTAACTTTGTTAGATATCTCCAGTTCAAGTGCAAGAAATACGACAACGATTATGAGGCGAGGTGTAGAAGACATCACATGTTACCTCTTCACGAGCGACGCAGAATGGGTGATATTGTACTTTTAACAAAAATTGCTCAATGTCAAGTTGACTCTTCACACCTCCTCTCTAACATAAACTTGCACGTCCCTAGAATACTCGCAAGACATCCTAAATGCTTACACATCCCTCAGTGTGTGACTAATTATAGACAGAACTCCTTCTTTCTACGAGCATCTAACTATATAAATAAACTGGAAGACTATCCCGAATTTGACTTATTTAATTCATCCGCGAACTCGATAAAACTCAATATTACCAAAAACTGGTTTGGTGTGTCTCCTTGACTTATACTTAGTATACCTACATATTATTTATTTAATTTCATTTAAGTAATTGCAGACAAGTGTCTAATTAGTCTCAATATGCGGAAACTCTTAAATGGCGCATAGTTTCTATATGTTTAGTAATTATGTTTTTTTGTCGCTGTTAGTTTCCCGAATAAAATAAAATAAAATAAAATAAAATAAAATATATAATAAACATAATACGATATGTAGATTGTAGGTGACAATCTGTCCTCCACTTACAAACCTCTCAAAAACTGTGCTTTCAGAGCTCCGCGAACCGATCGGTCGCCTACGTGACTAAGGCAAGCTTGCGAGTAGGTACATCTAAGGAAATCTTTATGAAACTATGTAAGTAGTAAGTATTAAGCTATTTCTTTCTTCAAGTATTTTTGCATACTCCTAATGCAGTTATTCACTCGAGTTTTAATAAATATTCAAGATGTTCATGATCCAACAGTCTTTTCATGCTGTAGAGTTGAGTAAGTAAGTAAGTTCGTACAGGCTGAGGGGTCAGCTCTATTGTAGTAAATGTGCCGCCCGAAGGTTTCATGAGTTACCATACCATAGGGCTACCGTGAGAGAGTTATAGTTAAACGGCAGCATGATATATTTCGGTGCAAGCAATTATTTTTTATTATAATACACTTATGAGTACCTACATCCCAAGCGGAGCGCGCGGAGTCCGGGCACGTTTGCGCGCCACGTCTGCGCGGGCGCGTCGTCTTAGAGACGTAAAACTACATTTCCGGTAGATAAGGGATGGAACCTGACTTCCTAATGAGCAGGAACCGTGGCCTCAACACGACTCGACAACAGACATAACGACGGAGTGCAATATTGTTGTAAATATTGTTTACGGGTTGTTTTAATGCAAGCTGAGAGGTGATTATTAGACAGCATTTGGAGCATAACTACATGATAAGTGTGGCGAGTGGACGCGACATGCCGCGCGACCTGCGAGCAGCGCTGCCTCGCTGCACCACGACCGCAGCATTTGCATGCCCTTCATATTAATACAGCTCGCAGCTCCCACACGATAATTAGACAATTTGCGTAAACGCCGAGCGCCGGGGAAGGTCCTATCTACCGGAGACGACGTCGTGCTGAAACAGATCTTACTTCAACTATCGAGGGTTCGGTATCGGCGAGCGGACGAGGCGTCTTGCATTCGAGCCAAGACATGCCCGATTCCTATTGTAATGTATGTAAAGCGCGGCGACCGCGACAATTAGCCGGGCGGTCGTGTCGCGCGTCACGCCTCAGCGCGACCTATTAGCTGTCGGTCGCTGCATCACTCGGCCGCCATCACGAGCGCAGCGAGCGAACCCGGACGCGCCGCTCCCGGGATGCATGCTAATCCCACCCGTGGGACGTGAGCCCGCGCGTGGGACGTCGCCGGTGCGGCGCGGTTGCTTCACGCTTCGGAGTTTCTGATTCCGGCCACGTTATTAATAAGGAGAGGTCGGCTTGGGATCGGTTCTGGCTCCTACGCCATGAACAAAATAGTCGAAAAAGGTAGCGCGCGCTCGTGACGGGAATGTCGTGGACCGACGTTATGTATTTCAACTCCCACTCATTGTATTGTAAACCGCCATTGTTTCGTATTTCGCGCCTGAGCATAATGCGCCGCGCCCGGCCGCGCTCCTCAACAGGACCGACCCAGCCGCCTGTACATAGCGTCCGGTGCATCACCGCCATGCTGGCATACAGGGCTGCCGTGGAGACCAGCGTGGGGGGCGCGGGGGCGCGGGGGCGCACGTGCGCGCGGGCTCTCCCACGGTCCGCGATTGATTAACGGTGCGGTTCGCGCTAACCGGCGGCGACGTGAGAATGCTCCGCGAGCTAATGTGCGCGAGCAGCATTCGGGCCGTGTCGCCTCCGCGTGACTAAATTGCAATGTTTGCCGGAGCCGCCGCGCCCGCGCACCCGCTAAGCCAACACGCATTCATACCAGGGTTCATATTGTGGCCAATTGTGAACTCAGCCGCTGCATACTTCAAAAAAACGCCTCATCGAACATTGCTCGCAAATTTCTAACGGAAACATCGATTGCGATATCGTCCCCAAATGTGCCGAAGAGCATAACAAGTAGGCGCTCGTACAACTCGCACGGCATCTGGAGAACATCCAAATGTGTTCCGATTAAGTTTAGAGAGCGGTGCTTAACTGCTTATCACAGAGTTTTGTTTACGCAGAAAGCAGATTGCTGGATCCGATAGAAACGAACCCGCACCGCAGCCCGTGCGCGGCGGTATCGTGCGCGTGGTATCGCCCCTCTGCAACATCATAATTAAAGCGCGTGCGCTCGATCCGCACAATGAAGCTGGAAGCGGCCGCTGGCGCCGCCACCGCCGTCGGAGATGCGGCGCGACGCGGCGGCGACAGCGCGGTGCGGCGCGCTGCGGCACGACGCGGCACGGCGCGACGCGCGCGCGATGCCGCGGCGATAGCGCACGCGCGCCTGGGAACACGGCCCGGCGACAGCGCGCCAAGGTTGCGGACCTGCTGGGAATACCTCCTGCCGGCACGTCCTGGCTCCGCGCAGCCGCAAGTACGCTAGCTGCCTGTTTCTAATGAAACAGCCTCTTCCTGCTTTCCGAATCTAAGTAGTCTATAGTTACCCTCCTAAGGTTTCCTAGAAGAGATTGCTTTTAGCAATAAGGCCGCCACTTGTTACACTAGTTGTTTACAATAATGCAATCGTAAGCAACCTAAAGGCATGTATGTGCGTTGATCATATAAGTCGGCGACGTGTGAATGAAAGCCACAGAACGAGTCGATCCTATTCTGCGCTCGCGCCTCCAGTGGCAGTCGAGAATGTCAGCCGCCGCCGCTGCTCTCTAGGAAACATTTATTTATTTATTTATTGAAAAATCAACAGCTGTTGTAACTTATACATAGTAATTTTATTTTTTATTTTTTTATGCAGTCATGGTACGAGACGAGCAAGACGTTCGCCTGTTGGTAAGCATCACGCCTACCACTAACAGTAGCAGTGCGATAATTGTGAACTTGGGAACACAAACCTGCGCTGCACTGCACTGCGCTCGTCACCCTGAGATATTAGATGTTAAATCTCTTCATACCCAGTAATTTCTCTGGTAACATTGCCCTTCAAACCGGAACACAGTAATGCTTGCACACTACTGCTTAGCGGGTTGATGGCGGCTGAATAACTGGCAAAGGTGTGGTACTTCCGCAGGCGGACTCTGCAGTAGAGTCCTACCTCTACTAAATTAAAAACAGAAACCTAATTATAGGTTTAACATGAGCTAGTTGGACCTCTACAATCTTTTTTTTTTTTTTTTTTTAGATGAAACTTGAAAGCTTAGTTGTCTTTGATTAAAAATGGCTTTAGTTACAACTGTAATACAAAACAAACTTGGACACTATCACATAGATCACCCTCGTTTTTTTAAATCTCATGAATGTTTATCATCACAATATAAGTCAGACAATTTAGCTCTCGGCTGGGTACTTAAACAGTGCATGATAATATTATTAAAATAGTTTGCTAAAAAGGTTGTTTTAACTTTTTCTGCTATTAAATACTAACCGTTCATGAAAAGACATTTTTCAGTAGCATCGTCCGCTTTCCCAGTTGGAATGCTCGGAGTGGAAGGTAGGTTAGGTTCGTCTCATTAGTGATTCGAGCGACACGTGGTGCCGCGCGGCCATCGCCGGCTGGAAGCTATCAGATCTCTAGCGTTATCTAGCGAGTGACGTGTCAGCACTCGGCGGCGCCTGACCGCCGCGCCGCGCGGCTAGATCTCATCTGATGCCTTCAGACCTGGAACGCTTTTACAACACGAAAACTGATTAATTTTGTTTGAAAAATAATAAAGAGAAAGACCTATTATGATCTCACTTTACAATCAACAATGTTCTAACGATAACGGACTGGGCTGGTTTAATTCCCACTCTGGAAATAAATCATCAAACATCTATAGACTTACTCATCTATAGCACTATGCTGGCATTTTTTTAATTTTTCGAGCCGCAGACGTTGTTTTCCGATCCGTATTAGATTCGAAGGTCAAAAACTACTAATGCAGAATTAATTATGAAACAATAATATCTATGTAAGAAGATGGATATGGGTATTTGGGTATGTCCTAAAACTGCATCCAGAACCACCGGAGGACGGGCAGCAGCGTCCTCTCGGTTAACGATCGTGAGCATTCTGTGATTGGAGATCCCTGAGTCGCCTGCCAAGCGTGGGGATTATGGCAACCCCCCTCTACAAAGAGGCCTGTGGCCTGTGGCCTGTGTGTTGGCCTTCGTCCAACAGTGGACGTCTTCTGGCTGATAAGTAAGTATATATATTAAGTAATATGTATGTAGGTAATTTTAACAGTTGTTTTCCTACTTAATTCGCAACGTCACTCACCTTAATGTAATTCAGGGATCAAAAACTTTGTAAATAAATGCCATTTTAATGTTTAAACATTTTGTTAAACGGTTCATGTCCAACTTATTAAAAAGGCGGCGCACAGGTCTAACTGCTGTTGTAATCTATAAAGATCTCTATTACCGCGCGATAAGATCTATTTAGGCGTTAACGAGATGGCACGTGACACTGCGACTGTTCAACGGGAGCTGCGGTGGCGCTGTAGAGACTTCTGACGACGTACTATTTCAGTGTTAAAGTAACTTAATCAACAATTTTTTTCAATCGTGATGGGGATCAGATCGCACTTAGTGACGATCTACCCATAAGAGATCCGACAATCAGCTTATTTATCCAGCGCGAGTAAAATAATGCTTCTATGGACGTGACTGACAAGCGAAAACGATAATCTGTTTCTGTTTTACTTGTCAGGTCAGTAACTATTTATTTTCTCTCATATCCAAATAGATTTCGTTATAAGATAGAAATTTCTTATACAGTTACGAATAAGACAATAGGTACCTAAAAAGTATTAATATGAAGGCTTTTCATTCCAAACTTGGGTATTTCTTTGTTATGCATAGGCAGTATGAAAAATGACGACGACGTCTGGCAGAAACCTACTGGACACCTAGTAGGTACCCAGGGACCTGGTAGATACCTAGTAGAAAATCTGTATGGTAAATCAAAAGATAGTGTTCCCGTGGCGGTTCGGAAGGAGCTGAGAGCGAGTGCGCAGGTTTGGAAAGCCAGCCGCGTCCAGGGAAAGCCTGCGCCCGCGCCGCCGCTGCCGCCGCTGCTCTAGAATAATGATCAACTTTCAACAACATGTGTTAGGTAAATATCGCCCGCGCCCGAGGACATTTCACAAGGACGTCACTGCTACTTTCTTATTTAGAATATATTATGGAGGCTCGATGTACTGAATGAAAACTTTTAATGATATTTAGAGGAAGGAAACGGTCGAGTGTTTTCTGCGGGTACATTATAGTTTGGTAACATTCCCAAAAAAAAACTGACGATGATATTCAACTCCAAATCAGACTGCTCTCATACAAAGCGCTAAGTATGATCTGCTTCGTCTTCTTAGATTGAGAACGCGACAAAAAGATGGAGCCAATAACGGGCAGTTCAATTTCAAAGTAATTGACGTCAACTTTACAAAGTGTTGGTCATCGACGAAAAGTAGCTAGCCTTTCGGTATTTTATCGGATACATTCCGGAGAGTGTGCTTCGGATTTGCATGATCTTATTCCCTCCTGCCCAGTATCGGACAGCCATTCAGGACCTCGAAAAAGCGACATCGTTTCATGGTTGATATACCAAAAACTCGTACCAAACGGTTTGATTCCACTTTCTTTATTCGAATTGCTGAACAGTGGAATGCGCTGCCCGAGTGGGTTTTTCCCGATAATTATAATCTGGGTGTCTTCAATTCGCGAGTGAATCGGTTTCGTCTAGGCAAGCCTGATCCATCGTAGGCTGCATCTCAGTTTAACATAAGATGAGATGGCAGTCATACGCAAGCCTATAAATAGTAAAAAAAACATCGATCAGTGTACTTTCCCTAAAGTTTTTATATAACCGCCCCGAAAAAGAGTAAGTGACCATATCATAATAATACGTTTTCTGTTCCGAATGACTTTATACCGCCCAATTACTGACGGGTGTCAGATATCGTTAGATCTATCTTTATATCCGGAGCATCAATAACTACAGTTAGGTACTTAGTGCAGTAAATTTTTGGGGTTTTCTTTTAAAAAACCCTTTTTTTATTTATTAAGATCACGAGAGAAGGAAGGCTAGGACACGCACCGCCAAGGCCGGCTCTCCCCGCCGCAGCTCGCAAAGCTCACCTAAAGCGCGCTAGAAGAATAGGGAAATAAGAATGTACGCTTGTCGCGGTGGCGCCAAAATTCCAGCCTGTGACCATAAGCGTAACGGTTCATGACCTCCTCCCCCCTCGCCTCTCTAACTGCGCCCGCGCAGCTCACATCACGAGCAAGGAGCTGCGCATCACTCATGTACTCGTATGACATCACGATATGATATCGCGCATGGAGGCAAGTTATGAATTTTCCATCTTCCTTTAATATCTTGAATTATTATTATAATATTATCTCATATTTGAGCTTCCGTGGACACGACTTAGTTGATCTCATTTACGACATTAGTGTTTAGGAGAGTAAACTTTGTAATCATGTAGGAATGTAGATGTCCTAAACATATTGTAATAGGTACATACCTACTTGAACTATGATCACCTAAAATTACAAATGTCTACTGCCTCGGAGGACGGAGGAGCAGCTTCTTCTCTCGCAGCTACCGTCTACTGCCTCGGAGGACGGAGGAGCAGCTTCTTCTCTCGCAGCTACCGTCTACTGTCTCGGAGGATGGAGGAGCAGCTTCTTCTCTCGCAGCTACCGTCTACTATTTTACAACGTTTTTTTTTATTTTATTTTATTTTATTTATAAACGCAAGTTAGACTGCCATCTCGTCTGATGATAAATGAAAATGCAGTCTACGATGAAGCACGCATGCCTAGAAGAAACCGATTCACTCTCGACTTAAAGGCACACAGATTATAATTATCGGGAAACACCCACTCGGGCAGCGCATTCCACTGTTTAGCAGTTCGAATAAAGAAAGTTGAATCAAACCGTTTCTTACGAGTTTTTGGTATATCAACCATAAAACGGTGTCGCTTTTTAGAGGTCCTGGCCGTTCGTTAAAATAATTGGCAGGGGGGAATAAGATCATGCAAATCCGAAGCACACTCTTCGAAAAGTATCCGATAAAATACCGATAGGCTAGCTACTTTTCGACGAAGATCGAGGCTTTGTAGCTTGGTCCGAACTAGACAGTCATTGCCAATGATTCTCTTGGCATGTTTCTCGATTGACACCAACTTCTCAAGCTGGTACTTAGCCGATCCATCCCTAAGATGCGAGCAATATTCCATGTACGACTGGACTTGTGCTTGGTATAATGAAAGCAACTGTTCTGGCGTGAAATACCGACGCACCTTCGTGAGGATACATAATTTTGGCAGCCAGTTGAGTCTTGGACTCAATATAAGATCTAAAGTTGAGGGTTGGAGTCAGAGAAACGTCCAAGAGATCAAGATGGTCGGTTATTGGCACGGTTACACTTCGAAAAGTAGGAGCCAGATCGAATGGCCTCCTTTTTGTGAAGAACAGGCACGCCTGGGTCTTAGCTGCATTGAACTTGACCAGGTTGGCATCGCCCCAGTTCGAGACTGCCTTTAGGGACAAGTTCAAGCGCTCGACCATGGATTCTCTTAGAGACTGGGTTTCTGGTCCACTGGCTCGTGCATTGGATATGTAGCTCTCTACAACTGTGCTGTCGTCTGCATACCCAAAGGTTAAGGCTTAAGTAGATCGTTAATGTGCAGCAGGAAGAGCGTCGCAGAGAGCACCGACCCAAGAGGAAAACCGGCATTGATAGCCTTTTCATCGGACGAGCAGCCATCAACGGCCACTCGAATCGATCGGTCCTTCAGGAAGTCCGATATCCAAGCAATAAAGCCGGTGGACAACGTCCATCGGGCCCTTTCATCCGGTTGCCGACCGGCACGATGGCGCATTCCGGGATGTTATACTAGTTGGCGGGGCAGTCGTTCGTGAGTGGCTAGCTCACTATTTTGGGCCCCCTACTAACTGCGGTCGGCCAGCGGTGCACCGTGCCTCGGATCCCGCTACCGTACGCGACTAGCTACCGGATGCAGCATATTGGCGTAATGTCAGGTCGGTCTTGCAGCAATGGAGCAACTATTCCGACCCGTTTACCCGAACGGCGTCACCGGACAACATGCCAGAACACGGCTAGGCCGCTTGGCGGCATGACCTTGTCCAGTGGGTGGTCACTAGCTCGGCCGAAGCCTACCACCAGTAGATTGTCACTGGTTTAGCACCACCCGGGGACCACGTGTGGGGTATCAAAAAATAAGGGTACCTTCCCACTTCCCACTGACGAGGGTGAGTCAATCCCCAACACCAACTACTGTCAATTATTATCATAGGTGAAAGCTTAGAGCTTAATGTTTTCAAAACATTGAGCTAACTCCTCATAATATAAAACGGAAACAGTTCTTGATGACTAGATGTTCTTGCGCTGGACTCACTAACCCTGGCACAACAATGTGTACCTAATCACACTTACTCCTTTAATAATATTAGCTAAATTTAAAACATTACAGCTCTATGATTATTTACGGGAAATTTCTCCGTAAGTATTACTGATATTACTGACTTACTATTACGGTGTATTACCTACTTGTTAGGTAATCACAATTTTTTCAAAGTTTGTTTCTCTCATGCCCGAGTCTATTTGATAAACCTAATTCACAAGAATCTAACCGATTCCAGCAGTGCTCGAATCGGTCAGTTTCGTCAGTGTATACGCTCAAATATTACTACCTATATTGCGATGCCCACGCGATATTATATGGCTCTGTAAGGTCGCCTGAAGACATATTTTTAAAGTAAAACGTTCGCTACGGCCTTTAAAAAATACCGAAAACGTCGCGATCCGTCAGAAACAAAGACAGACTGTCATTTAAGGGCAGGCGAGTGACGCGAGCGGCGGACGGGAACGTATCGATGCGCGGATGGAAGTTTTAGGGACGAATGAAATACGGAGTCATTGTCTTTTTTGCGCGTCGCGTCGTGTGCGCGGTCGCGGAATACCAACGAGCGTCGCGCAGGAATGCGCCCGCGCTCCTCGCTGGTCGCTTCACTCCGGACTCTTCACACTGGACTCCTCGAACTCCGCAACAAGCGTGAACCATCACACCATCCACAGCAATGATTTCGAAACTCACTTGCAGAGCTGCCTCATGGCGATGGATTAAACAACACATCCTACGCATTCAAGGATTCAAATCCTATCGAGTGTTAATCAATTAACCCTGTCATCTGGATTTATCTTTGATCCCTTAGCTTGTTTTAGTAAGTTTGGTATTATTTTACTCGGTCAGTATTTGAATTGTATTAGCAACCAAATTAATTCACAATAAATAGAACTTACGATGTAAAACGAAGCCAACAAAACAATGAGTGAATTAGTCTCTTGTCACAGGAACATGTTTACCGACGCTGTCTGCTCATCAACCTTTGTACACACTTTCCAAACTTGCGAGGACTTTGCAGGAAAAAACTGTCATTCAATGCCCTACGCTCCATCGTCACACTCCAATATCGACCATACTTCGAAGGAAATAAAGTGGTATATGGTAGTAGCAGAGTCAACGTCAATGGTGAATGTTAATGCTGCTCTTAAGTCTTCGGACATGGATTTGCTTAGATAGCAATCGTGAAATGAATTCGAAACGTTGATTTCTTTATCAGTTTCTTTGTGTGAAACATTCGCATTCGACGTCAAAGAGATATTATCGCGTTCTTATAAATTACTTACATTAGCGTTTGACTCCCAATCAGTTCAGAGAAGCTTATTTTACATATATGGTAGCCCGGTAACTGTTTTGACATTTGCGTTTACCTAAAAGGCAAAAAAAAAAAGTCATGTCGTATACCATCGGTGAATTATAGGCTCATTATTTCTCGTGACTCTTTTGTGTTAGCTTTTTACCTCCGTGTGTGAGTAATGTTTCAGACAATAAGCGCGTATGTGAAGATATGTAAGGACGGATAATGGAGGTGAGTGGCTAGTTAGAGGCAGCGCCGCGTAGCGCCGGCGCGGCGCGGCGGCGGGTTCACTCGCTAGACTCGCTACCATGCCTGGCTCTCAAACTTCTGACAGAGTAACATCTGTAACTTCTGTACTTTCCTGAGGAGCGCAGATGAGTTACAGCCGATGTGTGAGTCCTGCACTCATCCTGACCTGAAATAAGCGTGAAAAAAATGCCTTTATTTGCTTCAACGAATTTGCTATTCAACGTTGCAATGCCCGCTAGCGTGCTGGTACGAAGAAAACTTAGACATGTATCCGAACTTAACTCAATAATTCACGAAAATAAAAGATAAAAAGAAGGAACTGACTAACATGACACGGGCTTTCTACGCCTTAGTTCGACTAAAAGTATTTTCCTGGTAAGTAAATAATCATTTAAATGGTTGAGCTTGAGCATTTATATAATCTCTAGAACTTTATCGATCTATAGTACGTAACGAATTGTAGGTAGTAGGTTAGGTTAAGTAGTTAGAAGGCGCTGATTAAAAGCTATTATTTTTTGATCAACATATCTTTATCTTTGTTTGTTTTCATACTAATCCTATGCTGATATTATAAAAGCCTTACGTGAGCCGTTTTAAAAGTTAAAGTAGAATATTTTTCTGTAGACAGAAAAAAATTCTTTAGTTTTCTTTATTTCCATGGTAAAAAAAAACCTCTATTTCTCACAATTCTGTAACTAAGCTATATTTCTCACTTTAGTTTTGTTTCCTGGGTAGGTTTTTGTTTATAAAGTTTAAAAGTTTTTCTGAACAATCCTCATTAATGCACGCATGAACGGAGCTCCGTTCTTGTTAGAATGGGTTCTGTTTCAATCGTTGAATCTGTATATTTTGTACCGGTACTGTATTTTTTCGTTCTTGTAGTTGAATTGCGGCTGTATCCAAGTAAATAAGTATAATAATTTGCATTTGGATGAGGAAGCGGATCTGGACCTGCGTATGTCCTAAAACTGCAACCAGACCCACCAGCGTCCTTTTGGTTAACTGTTAACGATGGTGAGCATTCTGCGATCCCCAAGCCGCCTGCCAAGCGTGGGGATTATGGCAACACCCCTATATTAGGAGGCTTTCGTCCAGCAGTGGACGTCTTATGGCTTACGACGGATGAGGAAGCAGTACAATAGTAATTACTCGAGTGACCAGACTTTATTTGCATTTGATCAGTGCAGTCAATGATCAAATTAACTTTTTATGTTTGCAAAGCTGTCGCTGCCTAGCTAGTAGTTAATACTTATTATTGAATGCTTTATAGCACAGTTAGTAATATGTCAGCCTTCAGAGTTGTAGGGCGTGGGTTCGATTCCCACCCAGGATAAGCATTTATGTGAGAACACAGATGTTTGCTGTGTCTGGGTATTGTATTTGTAATATAAGTATTATATCAGTTATCTGGTTCCCATAGTACAAGCTTTGCTTAGTTTGGGTTTAAATGGTGCTGTGTGAAATGTCCACCAATCTTCTTCTTCTTCTTCTTTTCCTAAGTCCCCACATCGGGGCAGACGGCAGATACCCCAGTGTTACCCCAAAAGTTTATGTCCATCCGCTTCACTTCACTCCACCACAGACCGATGCTTTTCGCGTCCCCAACAATAGAACGTCGCCTAGATTGCTTAGGACGGCCTCGTTTGACCCGGAATTGTGGATTCCAATCCAAGCAACGGAATGTCCACCAATATTTAATATTATGTTTAAAGCTTTTAGTCCAACTTTCAATCTGTATATATAAATTGCTAAAACCTAGCTGACTCACTGACTGACTTACATATCAATACCCACCTCGCTAATCCTAAAAATAAAATTAGATAAAATAATCTAAGGATTTCCGAAAATCCACTTCTAAGGGAGCAAAATGGGGTATTATCATATTTAATATTAGAGCAAGGCGGGAGTGGTTTGTAAAGTGCTAGGAGAGGCCGGAAAAGGTTTCAGCCGCCGCAGTGCGTGGACATGGATAGGGTTCCCACAGTTTGAGCGCCGCGTCCCGCGGAGGAGACAAGGAGTGCACGTCCTCATTACTCATTCTGCGCTCGTCTATACTATATTGATGTCAGTCAGCCGCGGTTTTAGAGCCACACACACACACACACGCACGTGTAGGTACCTACAACACACGTACGAGCCGGTACGTGCCCAGTTTGTTTCGGTGGCGAGTAGCAACTGTACTCGGGACGTGGCGGTGTGTCCCTGACAGAGGCCGAGGGTCTCGCGACAGCGGCGACGACACCGCAGCTGCGGCCGAGGTTTCAACACGTTGACCGATCGCTCTGCTATGTCCGCCATGCCTGATCAGTTATTCTGTGTTTTGTGAGAAATAATTCGTCTGTGTGTGGAAACTATCGTCGACTTTTGACTCACTTAATATGTACTCGCCTAATACTTACAAAGTAGAACGTAGTATCAGGCCTATGCTCAGCAATACTCAATACTCAATATTTTATTGCAAACATTATGTAACTTATATAATACATGCAGATCTTATTTAGCACAATTTATGGACGTAACGACATAATGACTGTCTGAATGAATGATTGGGGTATAGCAATATTGTGCGGAGCGGCTCATTCTATTCCGTTGTTAATACATTTATCTGTAAAGAATTCGTCTAATGTATAGTAACATTCCTTGACTAGTATTTCTTTAAGCACTTTTACAAATTTAGCCTTTTCTTCCATGTCTTTAATCTGAACAGGAAGTTTGTTAAATATTTTAATTGCCAGCAGTGCCAGCAGCAGTGGTGATGATGACTATATTTGAGATAGAATAAGCTAAGGAAAGTCATGTTAGTGAACTATCGGAATGGAGACAGTATTCTGGAAGACGACAGAGTGTGTGTTTTGCGCTATTGTGATTCTCAGCTACATTTAATCGAACTGTTATGCAATAGTCAATCTTTTATTAACCCTTTTCTAGCGAAACTTATGGCCCGGTCCCAGCCGACTCCGCGTAAAAAATTCAACGCAATAATAATCTTGCATTAGAATGGTTAACCAGAAGGTACACGAAAACTAATTTCCAATTAAAATTTAAATGCAGTAAGTGAGGTATTTTCTGTCGAGTGAAATGTTTGTAAGCTCCTCGTAACGTGCAGAAGGACTGAACTACGAGTGAGCATATCTGTAGAAGCGAGCGAGCCGCCGCACTATGGAAAACGGTAGAACAACAGCATATCAAAAATCATTTTTAATAATGACAGTTATGATCAAATTATAAGGCTATAAAAGATTTTTCCACATAAAATCCAGGATTCATATTTTTTATACCGCAAACTTAGCTATGTTGATGACATCTTATTTACGCTCATCCCGTCCGTCAATTTGGATGTTAATTTCTTGCTTAACTTTTCAGCAATAGACATAAAGTATAATATATTTCTGAATAGCTTATATTTCATAGAATTCAAAACAATTAAGATAATTTTAAGAACAAGAAAGATAGATATAAATTTATTTACAAATAAAATACAATTAACTAACAACTAAATAAAACCTACCTAGTAAAAACAAACCCTACATAATTAAAATAATAAAGATAATTTTAATAATTTAATTTAATTTTTATTTTTATTTTAATAATTTCCTGACGGTATGACACTTGTGCCTTGGAAGTTGGGACGGCCCCTTGTATGGGACGCAACTTGCGTTGATACTTTGGCACCGTCACATCTTCCTGAGACACAGAGTAGGGCTGGTGCGGCGGCAAATTCGGCGGAGCAGCACAAGCGGCGCAAATATGCTAACCTCGGCAGAGGTTACATATTTGAGCCGTTTGGTGTTGAGACATTGGGTCCGTGGGGACCGGGAGCTCATTATCTTTTCAAAAACATATCCGAGCGCCTGGTCGACGCGACGCGTGATCAATATGCTGGCGTTTATTTGGCCCAACGCATAAGCATTGCCATCCAGCGTGGCAATGCCGCCAGCATGCTGGGTACGCTGGTAGTGGGTTTGAGCATTTGGATTGTCTCTAGACTGTCATCGGTCTGGATACAATCCTTTTGTTTTTTGTTGTGTAGTAGGCTAAGTAGTCTTTGTAGTTTGTTGTAGTTAATAATATTAAGATATGTTTAGTTTTATCTATATGTTAACGTTAAAAAAAACTTAATTATATATAACACAGAAAAAAAACTTCAAATTCATCGAGAGTTTTGAAGGTTACCCACGCTTCCCCACGCTTTGTAATTAATGTTAATATATAGCCCATTATATCCTTATTATATATTTTAAAAAATTAACTATGGAAACTTGCGATATCAGAAGATATTGGGAAACACGTGATAACAGTCCGAGAACGAAAAACCGCTATCTATTGCGGTTTCAAACATCGATTACTTATATCGATAGTTTGCGGTGTGTTTTGTACTTATTTATTCTAGTATCATCTTTGCACACATTTTGCCTGTGAAAAATGCAATCAAGAAATTGCACACTACCCTTATATTTCAAATAGTATATAAAGAGCAGTCAGTTTTTTGTCATTCCAAAATTAAACGGACGTTATTTTATTACCTAAAAGATTCGTTTCGTAAACTCTTTGAAATTACCACTTTGAAGTGTACTAAGCGTGAAATACCTGGGACCTGGGTATGTCCTTAAACTGCAACCAGACCCACCGGAGGACGGGCAGCAGCGTCTTTTCGGTTAACGGTGGTGAGCATTCTGCGATCCTCAAGCCGCCTGCCAAGCGTGGGGATTATGGCAACACCCCTCTATAAAGGGGGAGGCCTTCGTCCAGCAGTGGACGTTTTATGGCTGATGACGAAGCGTGAAACAATACTACCTTACATCGACGGAGGAAAAAAGTAGAAGCAATATCGACCAATTTTAAAAAGTATAGATTATTTATTAATACACTAAAATGTATTTAATTTTAAGACAATGTCTATCGTAATATTGATATACTTAATTAATTAATTTAAATTATTTTTTAGAACCTATTCCTTACAAACAGTAGTTTGAATTAATTAGTAGTTTAACTACTTACTAGGTAAGCATTTTTTTAATATTTATATATTATAAATATGGGTTAAGCAATACACATTAGAAATAGTAAATAGGTAGTAAATAGGCTAATAAAATAATAGTTTTTTGGTCATTTACGGTTTATATTTTCTTTTTTTTTTAAAGTTATAAATTAAATTTTATAACAAAACACATTGTGTTTCTAGCCTTATACATCACTTAATTAACTTAATATGTGTGCAAAATTTTAATGATCTATCTTAAGAAACAAAAGAGTTTTTGATCCGATCCGAAACAAAAAATTTTTGATCCGATACAGACCTAATTGTCCATAGTGGCGCCGCCGCCGCCCGCGCCGCCCGCGCCGCCCGCGCCGCCGCCGCCCGCGCCGCCGCCGCCCGCGCCGCCCGCGCCGCCGCCGCCCGCGCCGCCCGCGCCGCCGCGCTCGGCCGCGCGTGGTCATCGGACCACACTGTTGTAACCACAGAAAAGCGAAAGCCCTACTTGTAACTATTGAGAACCTGACTTTCAAAAAAAAACTGTCGCGATGACATACACAATAAGACGTACATAATAATTACTCATTTGTGTCTGGAGTCTATAAACAGGGTTAAACTGTTTTTATGAATAAAATGAAACCAAATTCAGATGTTATTTATTGTCATAACTGTGTAACATTAAGGTCTAATGAATGTTCTATCTAATCTAATCTAATCTAATCTAGTTCATTGTGAACATACAATAATGTAAGAATTTAAAATAATATCATGCATGCGTTTATAATATTCTAATAATCGTAACAATCAACATCAAGAAATAAATTTATTAATTAGATTCGTCAAAGTACATTTTACATCGACAACATAATTATGCCCGAAGGCGTTCAAGTTCCTGGCCTTCGTACTTCGTAACTGTAAGGACTTCAAAAGCCCTAATAGGTATCGTCATTTACAACTCTCTGGTCTGCAGTCGCTTGGATTACTGTAGCTTAGCGTGGAACCCTTTCTATGAAATAAGATAAATTTATTTTATAAAAAAAAATATTTTAACTATTTTATTTATATATATATTTTATATTAATTATTTTAACATAAAAAATGTATGTTAAAAGCCTCGAAAACGGCCAAAAACGTTTCTTGTAGCATCTAGCTTATTCATGTAACATAAAACAGGTTAAAATACTTATACATGGACTCTCTCTCAAGTCGAAGACGCATGCTTGACCTCCAGTTCCTATTCAATGTACTTAGCTAATGGTTACTCGACACCCCTGGTTTGTTAGGCCTTTTGAACTTCTCTGCGCCATCTAGATCGATCAGACCTTGTCGCTTTAAATTACTAAACTATTCCAATTGGCAGACGAACCTCGATAAGAATGCTCCCATCAACACACTAGTTAGGGAGTTTAACTCTTTCTCTAAGGACGACATTGTTGACCTTTCGCGGGAGGCGGGAACAAGTTCAAATAGTCAATCCGTGCCAAACTCTCAAATATTCCTAAAAAAATGTACTTGTGATTTATGTTCCAATTACTAATTAAAGTGATATTATTAATGGATTATATTTAGTTTTAAGCATGATTATGAACATTTTCCATAAGAATTTTCTATTTTAAATGCTATTGAATGTTAGATCTGTTTAGCCCCAAAATTTGGGGTGAATCGGATATTTCTCGAAGATTACTATTTTGTTTACAGAAACAAACATTTCAGTATTATATAATTTTAAGCATGTGGGACGATAACTAGAATAAATACTGGTTAAAGCTTTATTAATAAATACTGTGATTCTTTGAAACGAGTTGTTTTTTTTTTAACCTCAAAGTCAAATTGACCCGATTCGCCTCGGACTACCCTATTATAATCTCGAGGTGGTCCCATTATGTCCAATGTTTGAAATATAATGAATTAAAAAACAAAGAGTTTGTGTAATTGTTGCCGCAACATTATTGTAGTGTGGCAAGAAACGTATCCGCCATCCAGCACGCGGACCGCCACCTGGCGCGCGCAGGAGGAACTCCGCCGCCGCACACAGACGCACGCGCAGCAGCCGGCGCACACACGCGCGCCTCACTTGTGCTGTGACATCACGCACCGAGCGATGTCTACTTACGGCCGGCGGCTGAAGAGGACCACCGCGAGCTGGTCCCTACCGAGGACGGCCGCCGAGGACGAGTGGGCTCTCGGAACGCGGGTCGTGCGCACAATCCACGAACTCGAGTGCAAGTGAGTGCCATTGTTTTTCATGCGGAGTGTTTTTTGTTGACGTTCGCGGCGTCCAATGGCGAGCTCGCGCCGCGCTCATTGGTAGAGCGTGCGGGGGCGGCACCGAGCGCGAAATCTTCGCGCCTTTTCGCGATACGTTTCACGTTCGAATGTTTGTTTTTAGAATGCGTTCCATTTTCAAAATTGTCATGGTGTCGATTTCATTGATACGCCTCTGCCTCCTCGATTGAAGTAGTCGGTCGGATCCTATTGGTCGCCAACTGATAATTACGTAATTAAGGAGACGAGGAGCAAGAAAACCAACGATTTAGCGGATTGTCAATTTATTACTTTGCCTCTCAGAAGCCCCAGAACCTTGTGTTATAGATATACTTAGGTCATTCAGAAATTCACAACACAATTGTATTATTGGAATGACGTCTATTAAGTACTGGCGAGTCTTTGGTTTGATGTCTTGAGCGAGAGGTAGGTACTTATGCCAGCTGTCCTAACTAAGCAACAACGGTTTTCACCTCCTCAACAGCCAGAAGACGTCCACTGCTGGACGAAGGCCTCCCCCTTAATAGGGAGGGGTTGCCATAATCTCCACGCTTGGCAGGCGGCTTGGGGATCGCAGAATGTTCACCACCGTTTACTAAGAGGACGCTGCTGCCCGTCCTTCGGCGGTTCTGGATGCAGCTTGAGGACATACCTATAGGTACGGTTTTCACCTACATCGAATCTATTACCCAATAGGTATTTAAAAGGTATATTTTTTTATTTCTCTATTCATCAGGCTATATTCCACAAATAAAATAATAATAACAGAATAATTTATTTTACAACACATTTGCTCAAAAAGTGCATTTACGAAGCCTGTATAGGTACATCGTTCGAAAGTTAAATATTACGCACCATACAACGGAGCGTGCGGTAAAGTAGGTACTCTCAGCTAAATAGTACCTATTTTACCGCACGCTTTTATTTCGGACAACAAAATCCATTACAAAATTAACGGTATTTTTTTCCATAAAAATATAATTCCTATAAGGAGTTTCACATTACGAGAATAAATAAGCTAAATGATCGAACCTCCTTGGGAGTGCTTTTGTTCAATTCGTACGTTTTGCTCACTTTAATACTAAAGAGAACATTAAACGAAAGATGTAGTTCTAATTTTCACCACGCGCATTATTTGCATATGGCGCCACCGCGCCTTTATCAGATTAGAAACATCAAAGATTTTTTTCTTCGTTCCTCTTATGGCATTGCACTTTATTTATTTGCCAGTGTCAAGTATTTATTGCGACTTTCTGACTGATATATGTTAACAAAATAATAAAGTTTGTTTAATTATTACTGTTTACTCGCAAATGTGTTGTAAAATTTTGTATGACACTCGTGCGGAATTGGTTTTTACAAACTCGTGACTATGGCAAGCCATCGACGTCGTATCGGGCTTACATTCGTCTACTCGTTTGTAAAAACCAACCTACCGCACTAGTATCATAAATGACTATGACGTAACACTACTTGTGTTATCATAGCAGGTAAATAATCTATTATTTTGCACTTTTGTTGCTAATAGGCATGATGACTACATTTTTTTTATTACTCATAAAAAAAGCTGAACATCAATAAAGCCTATCAACGAAAACAAAATTTAAAATAATCCAAAAATAAATAAGTTCTAAGCATTTTAATTTCAAGCTAGACAGAGAGCGCGCTATACTGAGCTATGACGTCAAGCCTCAGGCGCGGCATACAAATGTTATACTAACACATGCTTTGCGAGAAAGGGATAGAGCATCCCCTCTCTATCCCCACCTAAAACTTTAAACGCTCATATCTCATAGATTTATCAGCCAATACAAGTTATTTTGTAATGTATTTAGTTATATTCATCACTAAGCCTGTTATTTGTCATAAATTAAACATTAGGCCACACGCCTATTGTACTCGGACAAAGTCAATGTTGCATTGCTAGTTAAAGTGTGCTAAGTACTACAAAAAAAAACACAGCAGTAAGTACCCTCAAATTCCACGAGAGTTCTCTTTCTGCCCAAACTCTACCTCTACTCTTTATCGAACTCATTATTTCATTCAGAGGAGAACATTACAGTACCTAGTAAAGTAGTTCGTCGAGTAGTAATGTCAGAGTTGGTATACCGCCAGTGGGCCTCGGATATAGCTCGACATTATACCAGGCTAAACGGGATCCCTTTGTTATGCATATTGTTTTAATTCCTGATTTACTTTGGCATAATGAGTGTAGCATAATTGCTAATGTCACAATCATATTCCATATTAACTTGTTAGCATACTAATATAATGCAAGGCATAATTATATTTTCGGCAGTTTTCCTTCGGACTATTTTTGACTCGCATAAAAGTTATTAGTCATGTTTTTGTTTGTCTTGAAGTTATTAGAGTTTTTTTTATCTCACTATTATTTTATTTTATTTATTTTATTTTATTATAATACACGTATTTATTTCAATTCTTAGTTATTTAAGTTTTTTACAATCAATATAAGAATACAAAAATACAAATTATAAAAAACATAAAAACTAGGGTGCCGCCAGCAGCGGGGCAGGGCTCAAGCTGCCGGTGGTTAGGGCTGCAGAGTGAGGAACCTCCTGACAATGCGTGCCGTGTCAAGTACCTTTTGTATCTGACCCTTGACCCAACCGTCTAGCGAGAGCCTCTTGAGGTATTGGTCGAGGCTCTTCGCTATGAGACCGTTTGCCGAAACGACTATCGGGACAATGATCGTCGAGTCAACATCCCACATGGCGGTTATCTCGAAGGCTAAGTCAAGGTACTTGCTGAGTTTGTCCTTCTCGGCCTTTACGAGATTCTCGTCATGTGGGATGGTGACGTCGACGAGCACTGCCCGGCGCTGGGACCGATCCACCATCACGATATCAGGCTTATTGGCGACAATAGTCCTGTCCGTGATGATGGAGCGGTCCCAGTAGAGCAAAGCACGACCATTCTCGAGAACTGGAGCTGGTGCGTACTTATAGTACGGCACCTCCGACTCGACAAGGCCGTATTGAAGAGCAAGTTGCTGGTGGATGATCCTGGCCACTTGGTTATGCCTGTGCAAATACTCGCCGTTAGCAAGATGCGAACAACCGGAAATAATATGTCGGAGAGATTCCCCGGGACGGTGGCATGCCCGACATATGTCGACCGTACCGTCCTTCATGATATATTTCCGGTAATTGTTCGTCTTGATAACTTCATCGGCAATTGCACAGGCAAACCCCTCAGTTTCCCCAAAGAGGTCCCCGAAGCGCAACCAGTTCACCGACGCGAGCAAGTCCACATCGGGGCCCGATAGAACCCGATAGAACCGTCCGTGCAGCTCCTTGCTTTTCCATACTTCCTTGCGGTCGTCGGTGCTTAGCACCGATGGTGTGCGCCAGTTCTCGTTTGCCAAGGAGAGCGGCGTGAGCCCCTTGTCAACTGTCACTACATCGCGATGCATCCCACATTCATTGTTAAGGAAATAATCCCTGAGACTGCACACTTCACGATTGTGGAGGTTTTTGGCGTTTAAAAAGCCACGACCCCCCCACTTCCGTGGAATGTACTGTGTGTCTCATAACAGATGAGCGTGGGTGTAGCATGCGATGCGCAGTGAGCAGTTGACGGACTCTTCTATCCAGGGCGCCCAGCTCAGTCTGAGTCCACCTAAGTATGCCAAAGGAGTATATCAGTAGAGGCATCACCCAACCATTAAAGGCGCGCGCCTTGTTGCCGCCAGACAAAAGACTGTTGAGTACTTTTGTCAGCCGACAAAAGAAGCGCTCCTTCACTGATTTTTTGATGTCCACTACTGATATACCCAATGACTCTGACATACCTAGATACTTTTAGGTCTCGGCCTCAGAGAGAGATCTGAGAGTCATTATCTCAGAAAGTTGTAAATCCGGAGAATTTACAACTTTCCCCCGCTGCACACGCATGACCGCACACTTGTCTACACCAAATTCCATACTGATGGCGCTGCTAAAAACCTGTGTGGTTTTTAGCAACTCCAACAAGTCTTGGTGTTTTGGTGCAAACAGCTTAAGATCATCCATGTACAGAAGGTGAGAAATGACTTCATCCCCCCCTTCGAAGCCGATAGCCTAGTCCTGAATCCTTCAGCAATGTGCTGAGAGGGTTCAGTGCTAGGCAAAACCACGATGGACTCAGACTATCGCCCTGGAAGATGCCTCGCTCAATCCTTATCAAGTCCTGCGAATCAGAGGAGCCATTTCCACCACCTGGCTGACGAAGAACTGTAGTCCACTGCCTCATGCATGCGCCTAAGAATGATTTAAGAGTTGTATCAATTTGATACAACTCTAAAATCCTCTCCAGCCATGAATGAGGCACTGAATCATAGGCCTTCTTATAGTCGATCCAGGCAGCGGAAAGGGCTCCTTTGTTCCGCCGAACTTGTTGGCTAATGGCCATGTCGATGAGGAGGAGCTCCTTAGTACCACGGGACCCAACCCTACATCCATTCTGAGCGGGGGCCAAAACATTGTTCGCAACAATGTGCGCGTTAATTTTAGTGCTCAGAATAGATGTAAGGAGCTTGTAGATGGTAGGCAAGCAGGTGATGGGTCTGTAATTTTTGGGTTCCGTGGTACTACCAGACTTATGGAGCAGGAAGGTGACACCGGTTGTCATGAAACTAGGGAGGGAACCGAGCTCGAGAGCTTCTTGGAATTGTGTCGCTAAACGGTCATGTGAGCATCGAAACCATTTAATCCAAAAGTTGTGCAACCCGTCCGGCCCAAGACTTTTCCAGTTCTGTGCCGTACGAATCGCACAACTAACGTCTACGAGGTCTATTAAAATAGACCCCATGGGTTCGATGGACTCACATTCCCGTTCGACAACACGCATCCAATCACCCTCGGTGTGCTCGACGGGCACCGACCAGATGCCGCGCCAGAAATTAGTCATGGCGCTAGCATCCGGTAGCTGTCCGTCGCTCACACGTTGCTCGTTTCCAATTTTTTTTTGCCAATATCTATCCACACGCTCTCTATAGCGGCGGATACGGTTTGCCCACGCATAGACTTTCTGCTTCAGATAGTCAATGCGTTCCGTCACACTAGCCATATATTGCTGGGGCCGAATATCAGTCCCCGCAAAGGCCTGAGTCACGAAACGCATGACTCGGGGGCGATTATTCCCCCGGCTGAAGCAGATCAGCTTTGCTATGAGAGTCCTGAACGTGCTGATACGCCGCTCGATTCGTAGTTGCCACGCGGGCACATCTCCGGCGGGTCGCGGTGCACGGTTAGTGTCCGGAAACTTAACACGTGCAACACGACACGCCGCGATAGCACCGCAGTACAAAATCGAGTGGGTATCAGTTAGGTCTTCGCTAGCCCTCAAGTACGGGGCTAGCAAAGCGTTCAGGGCTCCCATTAGCGCTAGATTACGTCTATGAGTAGGCAAACGCGGTAGTCGCGGCCTAGAGTTGAGTGTGAATCTATATTGACCAATCGCGTCCTCCAAAGTCCTCCTCAATTGCTCACTCACCTGGCTAGACACAATTAAATTAAAATTCATTTATTTCAAGTAACATGACTCATATACAGCACAATAGATAATTTCAATAGGTAGGTACATCAATAAAATAAAAGATAGTCAAAAATTAAATACAATGTCACTTCAATTACAATAAATATGTCAACAACAAAATACATAATAATTAAAATGTCAGTGGTATTCAAATTATGTCAGTAAGTATAAATAAGTATTAAAGATGCAAATGTCAATTCTAACTCCTTCTTTTCGGCATGGGTGCCGGTAAGTGCCTGTTGCAGCCATGCCGAATGAAAGAGCAGTCTAGTCTGGCGGCAATCATCGCCAAGACGGTGTTGGAGCTGGTCCTTACTCTGCGCACTAAGGATGCGGCCCGCTTGCGCATGGTTGCGTGAAAACAATCAGTTCGCGCGTCCGCGAACATGCCCGAAGCGCTGCAGTACCGGGGCAGCCCCATCACCGCCCTGAACGCGTTGTTGTATTGGACGCGGAGGGCACTGTAATATTTTTCTGCGTAATTAGCCCACAGGCTGCACGTGTAGAGCGATGTGCAGTACGCTCTAAAGAGCGTAACTTTAACCTCTTTTGAACATCGTGCAAACCTGCGAGCTATCATGTTGGCTCTTATAGACAGAGCCCTCCGCTCCCGCTCCATATCTACATGATCCTTGAGTCCAGCCGTGAGCATATGCCCTAGGTATTTGAATTGTTCTACCCATTCAAGAGGAACACAATTAATCCTCACTGGCGGTATGTCCTGAGGGCATTTTACGCGGCTGGACACAAAGACCATGCACTGACTTTTCGTTACATTATATTTTAATCCGTGGGCACAGGCGTACTCCTCACAAGTCCGTACTAGCCGCCTTAAGCCACAGACCGACGCGCTCAGCAACACCATGTCGTCTGCGTAACTCATGTTGTTGACACACACACCGTCAATGTGGCAACCGACATGCTGGCTGCTGAACTCGACGATCAGACTATTTATGTACAGATTGAACAGGGTCGGAGATGTTAATCCGCCCTGCCTGACTCCACACTCGAGCCGATACGAGTCTGACATTGTCCCCGCCCATCTGACACTGTTAATCTGGTATAATACCAATATTGGAACATGCTAATTATCTCGCGTGGCAAGCCGGTGTCCCTCAGCTTGTCCCACAGGAGGTCATACGACACCAAATCGAAGGCCTTGGATAAATCAAGGAAGCACGCATACACAGGAGTCTTACGGTCTGTGTAGTATTTGACGGTATTCTTAAGGCACAGTATAGCACTTTCAGTGGACAGCCGAGGACGAAACCCGAACTGGTTATCGTGCAATGATACGCATCTATTTAGCTGTGCATTAAGCAAACCGTCAAACACTTTAGCCGTTATTCAATTCAATTTCAAAATATCTTTATTATTCATAAATACTAATACAAAAGTACGATTGCCAGTGTACAAAACTAACTCCTGGCAGTACAATAATAATGCAATTATATTAATGTTTTTTTTAAGCACACAGGCTTGTTTAAAAAAACTTATAATATGGGATTGTTCATGCCATACATACTACTACTGTATAACATGAACGTAACTAAAGAACATGATTGAGTTACCACTAACTTAAAGAACTAAAATCATAATGTTTATAGGCAGGTATGTAAGCTTTAGTATGAGCATTACATTTTTAAATTAAGTTTTATTTTGTTGATGTATAATCCTTAAAAAGTAGGTAGTATGATATTTTTCGAGTAAAATAACGTCGCGCGCGAACACTCGACTGTCCGCAGCTAGCAACAAGAACTCGTGAACTGGTCACGCACACGAGCGCGCGCAGCTGCCGCGCGTCGCGCTCGCCGCTATCGCCCTATACCGGCTGGTAATACGGGCGAGAGCGGCACGCACGCCGACGGCACACGGGCCACGCACACTCACGTGAGCGGCTCGTATTCTTCGCGCTCGAGGAATTGGTGATGCGGTAGCTTATATCGATTGTATTTGTTGATAAATGTGAGATCGTTTTTTCTAGTTTTGCATAAGTTTTTTATTAAGGGGTTATTATTACTGGGATTTTTGTGTAAATAAAATTTTTCGGATAATTTATAAATATAAACATCAATTTTCGGTAATCCTATTTTGTTATGTAATTTGTGGAGGTTGGTGCGAAACGGGGTTTTGAAAGCATACTTCAAAGCTTTGTTTTGTAAAACTTGTAGCTTCTTAATGTTTGTTTTACATGTACTGCTCCAAACTGGACAAGCATAGGTGATGCAGGGACGGACCAAAGTGCGGTATATTCGTAGTTTGGTGTGGCTACTAAGGCACGATCTTCTGTTTAAGACTGGGTTAAGCGCGTTGATAGCCTTAGTGCCATTAACACAAAGTTTAGAAGTGTTTTGCGACCAGTTGAGCTTAGTGTCGAGAATTGTGCCTAGATATTTTACCGAACGGCTCCACGGTATGCTATAGTTACCGACTTTTAATGTACGTAAAGGTGGATTGCGTCTTCTTGTAAACATAATTGCCTCTGTCTTAGAAGCATTGATCTGTAACTTCCATTTACTAAAGTAAGACATAAGTAGCTCGATAGATAGTTGTAGTCGACCGATTACTAGATCAATATCAGAAGAAGAGGTAAAAGACGCCGTATCATCGGCAAAGCAAGCTAAATTAGTTCGTGGCTGGACTGGTATGTCATTTAGATAATCCAGAAACAGGATCGGGCCCAGGATTGATCCCTGCGGAACTCCCGCTGGGACAGGTTTAAGAGTAGATGCATGTCTATTTATGTGGACACTGAAACTACGGCCAGTAAGATAAGATCTAATCAATTTGACCAACGGAATAGGTAGCCCGAGTAAAATCAATTTATGCAAAAGTGCTTTGTGCCAAACCGTATCAAAAGCTTTTTCTATATCTAAAAGAAACATTCCTGTAGATTGCTTTAGATTAAGAGTATAAGACACAATTTCAGCAACTCTAGTTAGTTGCTGGACTGTAGAGTGATTTTGCCGGAAGCCAAATTGTTCGTTAATCAGAACTTTATCGGAAGCTTGCATTAAGCGCCTATAAATGATTTTTTCGAAGAGCTTGCCAAGACAAGGAAGAAGGCTAATTGGGCGGTAGGAGGAGGGGTCTGATGGGTCTTTCCCAGGCTTAGGGATTGCTATTACTTTAGCCACTTTCCACGGGGATGGGAAGTAAGTCAGACATACACAGGAGTTAAAAATTTTTGTTAGTAAGACAATACACTTGTGAGGGAGGTTTTTAATCAAAATGTTGGAGATATCGTCTGGTCCGGGGGCTTTCCGTGGTTTTAAAGTTGATATACACTTTTTAACCTCGAGCGGGCGGACCAGCGTTATACGGTCGTTAGGGTTACTTTGATCATCTAGGATAGATACAGAGCGCTCAATAGCCGGGATCTCGTCGCTGTTCCAGTCATGGGTTAAAAGCATATTCTTTAGAAAAGTATTAGCTAAAATGTTGCATTGATCTTGCTGGCTGCAGGTTAGGGTGCCATCTTCGGACTTGAGAGGTGGAATAGTGGTTGAAGTGGCCCGTTATTTAGCCGTTATTGTGGCGAGTGAAATAGGTCTGTAGTTATTTTTATCGGTAAAGTCGCCAGTTTTATTCTTTACTACAGGCACTACTATAGTTCTCATAAAATCCGCCGGCAAGTATGAGTGGCTCACGCACAGCGAGTAGAACATAGCCAGGACCCTTGATAAGTGAGGTCCGGCGTGCTGCAAGTGCTCAATGCTGAGTCCATCGTGGCCCGGGGACTTGCCTTGCGAAATGGGCCTCATAGCTAAAGCTACGTCTTTTGCCAAGAAAGTAGTTCCCACGAGTTGACTGTTCATGTCAGCATTGACCACCTCGCTCGCCGAACCTACCAGAGATTTTACAGCGAAATGGTTTTTAAATATATTTGCGATTTCCTTAGCGTCATTCACACCATCGACGCACACAGGTAGACCAGGTCGGATATTTAACTTATTAGTGCCCTGCCAGAAGCCACGGAAGTCACCTTTACAATGTCTTTCAGCGAGAGCGTCCATTTTTATTTGGTCCTGATGATTTTGTGTCCACTTCAAACGAGATTTGAACAATCATACACGTGCAATCGCCTTCATCGACTACGGGATCAGCAGGTGTCGCTAGTGTCGCCGCCGACGTCGGCACTGAAGCCAGTGTCGGGGCTGACGACGCGACATGCGAGTCCCGCGTCGACGCAGGCGTAGGACGAGCAGAGTGCGCCTCCAGGCGGAGCCGGTCAAGCAGAGACTGATCCAACAGGTTGAGCCGCTGGATAGCCCGCACTTGATCCGACAGTCGCTGGGCGGACACGGTGACGGTCGGTTCAAGGGCCTGGAACAAAGGCAGCATCCTGACACGATACGCTGACAGGTTAATTCCCCCCTCTGTGGTTAATTCCCCCCTCTGTTTATTATAATTATTATTATAACTTCAATAACTGAACTCAACTTCAACTTCTTCTTTATCACCTAGGGTATTTTATACTGTGACCTATGATTTCTATGTCTAGACATGCTTGAGTTAATAAATCGTAAGACTAATTTCTCTTTGACGAAACGTCAACGCCATCTCTCGGATGTCGCACTCACTACGTGTGCGCCTGTAAGGCGTGGTAGAAGAAGTGCAAACTGTACGAAACTAGAAACGATTTACCTATTACCTAAAAAAAAATTTTTTGTGTAAAAGCAAGTTTATTTTAACTTTAAATGTTGACTTATCGGTCTTAACAAACGCCACCTTTTTTTAACTGCACTTTGAAATGTAATTCACCGACCTCACCTTATCACCGATGTTAAGCAACGGACGGTCCGGTCAGTCTTCGGATGGGTGACCGTGAGTGGCATTTATTTCTGAGCGCTACCGTGGGTCGGATGACACGTTAAATTGTTGGTCCCGGTTGCTTGTTCTAGTTTCTATAACAACAACCGTCAGCCATGTCAGAGGCCTTCGGGCGGCACATTAACTCTGACACTAGGGCTGGCCACTCAGCCTATACGAACTTACTTTTCTTTTTTTTTTTACCTTTTCACCTCTCCCCATTCACCTTTCAACGTCCCTACTATGTGTGTCTATGACTGTGACAGTAGGTTATGGTTAGGGTTGACAACATTTCTTCAGCGAAATATAGTATTTTTAAAATGAGCTATTAAAATTTACTGCGGTAATATAGTTATAGTACACTCAAAAAAATAGTATTTTAAGTAAAGAGCAAAACAAGTGAAAGATTTTTGGCAGAACAGAGGTGATTTAGTTAGATTCCTAGTCATATAAAATGAGGATTTATTTGATAGATTTCGGTGATGCAAAATAGAGATTGGTCCAGAAATATAGTATTTTTGCGTACAATTATTTCTTCAACAATATATAGTACGCAGCCTCGTAATATAATATATATTATAGACGGTTGGCAACCCTACTTATGGTGCTAAGCCGCGAACATGTTTATTGTACACGTGAAAGTTATTTCACCCAACGTAAACAATACGTTTTTAAAACTTACCTGTTCTCGAAGTGCGTTAGACTCATGATTTTAAATTTGGAATATATTCTGCGTACTTGGTATGTACCTATGCTGATTAACATTATGACTTTAAGCCTTTACTCGTTTATAACATTACTCTATGGAATAATATGCCTAGATCATTGTAAACTGGCACCAAAGTTAATTCGCCACACTTTATTGAATGTACCCACATTGAAAGTTAACTTGCCACAGTCATGAAAAATATCCATATATAAATTTGTCATAGGTAGATAAAAGCTATTGTTAATTAACCACAAGTCTCAATATTGCAGAAAGTAGCGTCAGCAAATAAGGTTCTAAAGTTGCAGCCAGAGTACGGTGACTGTAGTTATGGGAAAGTAAAATATGGCTAAATATTTATGCATAATTATTATTATGCTTACACTTCATTCAGACAGGTTCCGTTATGGTACAATATAAATATAATAATATATATTTTCATCACACTTGCTCGTAAAGTGGATCTTATTACATCGGTTTTAAGCTCATAATCCAAGCTATTACGCACGCGTGCTTTTTACTTTACATTACGGCACTTGTGCTATAATAGGTAAAACCCGGTAAAGTCAAGTTGTACGTGACTGCAATTAGACGTATGTATACGAAGCACTCTTAATATAGCCGGGTAATACTTATATACTTTTTTGTAATACCAACAAGAGTTCTTATGCCGCTGAAGTAAATGTCAACCTGCGCGCGCATTGCTGATTTGGGCGCCATTTCCCGCAAATGTTTGTTGAAGTTTTCGCTGTGTGGTTGATTACTATCAAAAAAAGTTTGTTTTTTCCTCGCAAGTGTGATGAAAACAGTCGTATGGAACTCTTGTGCTATGTTAGTCATTACGCTCTCGGCTTCCTTATCGCGCTCGCCTGCGGCTCGCGCGCATAATACCGCCTCTAGTGTAATGACCAACATAGCACACTTTTATCATAATGTACTAATGTAAAAAAAATCTAACTTTATTTTTTTAAATTAATTACATTAAAAATATAATATGGCTTGAATTTTATGCGAACCAATAGTAAACCGAACGAACAACTGGGACTAGCCATTGACGTCATCCGGCCGCCGTGTTATCTCAACATCACATTACATTCAAATAATTGAGAGAGAGAGAGCTAGATCCTCCAAGATAATTGATGATTACTGCGAAACTTCCCAAGCCGCCTGCCAAGCGTACCCAAGCCGCCTGCCAAGCGTGGGGATTATGGCAACACCTCTCTATAAAGGGGGAGGCCTTCGTCCAGCAGTGGACGTTTTATGGCTGACGACGACGACTGCGAAACTTCAAATACACAAAATTGTTTATCCTGTGTTGTCCCACTGCTGGGCAAAGGTCTCCCCCAATTTCTTCCAGCTGTCTCGATCTTGTTGCCAGCGCCGTCCAATCTTTTTTAAACTTCCCGAGTTCGTCGCGCCATCGTGTCGGAGGGCGACCTCGGGGTCGACTGTGCAGGGGCACCCAATCCGTAGAGACCTTTGCCCATCTGTCCGGGTGCATCCGGCTGACGTGGCCTGCCCACTCCCATTTGAGCCTGGCAGCTTTGTTTCCTACGTCTGTGACGCCTGTCATGGAACGCAGCATGGTGTTACGGACGCGGTCTTGTCTTTTAATCCCGAGAATACTGCGTTTCGTTGCTCTTTGGCAAACCATGAGACGGGACCTCCGGATTTTGGTAAGTGACCAAGTTTGTGCGCCGTAGGTTAGGATGGGCAAGATACACATGTCGATGAGTTGACGCTTCAGGGAGATAGGAAGATTAAATATTGATGATTAAATTATTAATATGATTAGATGATTGAATATTATTGATTATTAAATAGGGATGCTCAAATATTATTATTTATTTATTTTTTATACTTTCAAGTGACGAGACGAGCAAGACGTTCGCCTGGTGGTAAGCGTCACGCCTGTCACTAACAGTAGCAGTGCCAGAATTGTGAAGTTGCGAACACAAACCTGGGCCGCACTGCACTGCGCTCGTCACCCTGAGGTATTAGATGTTAAATCTCTTCATACCCAGTAATTTCTGGTAACATTGCCCTTCAAACCGGAACACGGTAATGCTTGCACACTACTGCTTGGCGGTTGAATAACGGGCAAAGGTGTGGTACGTCTTCAGGTGGACTCTGCAGTAGAGTGTACCACTATAAAATATATATACACTGCACTACGCAATTCTCGCATATTACTATGCTCATTATGTTCAACCTATATCCTTAATTTTAGTGACCTTTTAGAAGCACCGAGGTAGCTACGTCACGAGCTCTATATTTATTTAGATTAGATAGGAGAAAATGCTTTTGGAGAAAAAAAAAACTCTAATCTCGTCTCTTATTGGAAATCTTATCTAAGCAATGTGTGTGTATAGGAACAGAACTTGGGTGCACCCAACTATAGGAAACCACAGCATGCACATAATCGTTCGACTAGACAATTTACAAACTTGGATTTATTTTTTATTTTTTATTGTACCTAATAATGTTTACATTTGTGTAACTAGGAACTTACAATACTGGAATCAATAGGTGCACAGTGCGTGCTGGCGGTACGGCTCACTAATGCGACCTTGACGAGTTTTCACCGAGTGACCACTGTCTACAGTCATGGTGAGAAATGGTTAAATACTTACTAACGTATGCACACGTTAGTAAGTAGTAAGCCCACGGCTGGATGAGTGCGCGCTCGGTGCGCGGCGTCGTGAGCGGCGGCACGACGCCGCGCGCTGGGTGTCCCGCGGTGGGAACCGCCCGGGATGCAGCTCTCGCTTCCTTCCTCGGCGCCGTATCGCACCCACATCTCCATCAGATAACCTCGCGATCGGCGGCGCAGGTTGAAGGATGCTCAGTGAATGGTACTTCTCTCTTTAGGTTCGAACGAACAAGGAACAACGAAACTGTGTGTTTGGTTTGAAGCGCAAGTTACCAGATACATTACTGGGCATGAAGAGATTTTACACCTAATATTACAGCGTGACGAATGCAGTGCGACGCAAGATTTTGTTTGTTTAGCGTTTGACCACAGCTCACCAGGGGTGATTATAAGTGACGATGTGGTCTAAGTTCGAAGCTCCTTGCCCGTGAGGTGCCTGTTACAGACCCAGGTTGCACTTAATAGGAATTAAACTTGCTGGGATCTAAATATGATTATTGCAGAACCTTTAGAATGTTATACTTATTACTCGTAGTAGTTTCACGTCATATTGCAATTTTTCAACACTATACAAATACGCTACCGATATACGGTATTCTGGATTGATCCTCACTCGCCCTTATCGCATCTTATTTTTCGTGTAATGTAAGTTGAAAATTGAGTATGGTCTCCATTTGATAGACTGTACCGCAAGCAACAGCTGTTACCTTGGAGGAGCTAGCTCTCTCTCTCTCTATATAATCAAAGGCTGTTACCTCTTCATTGCGATCAGTTATTTCAAGAAGGTCAAAAGCAAGATGACAAACATTAAAGTGAATACAAACCTGCATTATTTATAATATATACATAAAAATGTAGTTTTAAAAACAAGTTCTTATTATTTTCATCTCAAAGGTTATTTTAAGTAAAAAATAAAGTCTCTTATTGGCATTTTGGAAGTATATGCTTCCTTTTAATTCAGCCACAATTCAGCTCAACGGTGCAATAATTATAAATCGTCACGAGAAACATACATCTGTCAAACCTCAGCTCGTTTGAACCAGTACAGTGGAACTCTACCTAAAACTCTTTTAAAATACTTTCCATACAAATAAATAATTAAAGTCTTTGTAACAATAACAAGTCGTATTGTAGCTCTACAGGCGGCAGTTCCGCTTTTGTTCCAAATTGCGTTTATTTGATGTTGAAGAGCGGCGCGATCCTCGGCGCAAACACTCGGCCCTCCGCCCTCGCCCTGCGCCCTCGGCCCTCGGCCCTCCGCCCTCGGCCTGCGAGGGCGGCGCGCGGCTCGTGTTGTGCAGAGAGCGCTCGTCGCAAAGTTACTTCCGTTCAAATACAAATAAAAGCTTCCGATCAACATAGAGCCGGGATCCTGCGCTGCGCACCCCACAGCCGGAGTTGTTAGAATTTTACTACGGCAGTAACAAGTTCAAATAAAATAGTCGAATTAAAATTTCATACCATCCTAAGCTCACTCGAAAAAAATACTATGATCAACAAAATACTACAAAATTTGAAAAAAAAGTTCCAAGTTAATGATTATTGTATAGAACCAGGTGTGATTCCCTGCTGTACTTAATCGTGTGCACGTAGCATCGATATGGAGCCGCGGACACCTACAAGAGTTTAACGAGCGATGGGTGCTATAAACGCAGTTCCAGGAACACATCGGTGGGTTTACGGGGCCGCTGGCACCGCAGGAGAAATCGTGCCATGACGTCACTCGCTCAGCCCGATCCTGAGAAACGAGTTGACATGCGAGCGGCGTCGGGAGAAAATGACGGCGATGGCCATCGACGTGCTATTATCACAACTCTGTATTCAGTATTGACCATACTACGTGCCGATACAGGGTGTTGCGCGTCTTGCCCGCGGACACGCCGACATTCGACGAAACTAAATTGAAATAGCTCTTCATACGTCAGCCGCACAGAGCTGGAATCACTAATGACCAGATTACGAATTTAATAGATATCCTAGTGAACCAATCATATTCTCACTTCACGTAAACAGAACATCAATCAGTCGTATTATTGGCGGCATAAGTACTACTATGATGTTTTTATGCAATCATAGTCAAGGTAATCTAGTTGAAAGTCTCACATGCGTGATATTGTGGTGTCGCGTAGATGTGGGATCGATGGGCTCTCCAAAGATAAAAAATAATCGGAAAGTGCCCCAAAATTAAATTCAAGGGCCTATGTGCTACCAGGTCTAAGTCCGACACCGAGTCAGCGGAGTGGAATATGGTCCAATCATCCTTCGGGATTAGAAGCATATGAGTGCATAGGAACCAAAGTTACCGACATAGCTCGCAAGGTTTGCAAGTTGAAGTGGCAATGGGCAGGCCACATCGCTCGACGAACTGACAACCGATGGGGAAGAAAGGTTCTTGAGTGGCGACCGCGAACCGGAAAACGCAGCGTAGGAAGGGCTCCCACTAGGTGGACCGACGACATTGTAAAAGTCGCGGGCAACCGGTGAATGCAAATGGCAGGTTGTCGTACAGAGTGGCGGTCTAAGGGGGAGGCCTTCGTTCAGCAGTGGACGTCTCCTGGCTGATGATGATGATCACCTTTTTTTAATAAAAGGTGTGCCGATTTGGTATGTCATCATCATCATCAGCCCGGTAACGTCCACTGCTGGACGAAGGCCTCCCCTTAGACCGCCACACTGTACGACAACCTGCCATTTGCATCCATCGGTTGCCCGTGACTTTCATAATATCTTCGGTCCACCTAGTGGAGAACTCCCACTCGAAATTCGTTTTGATAGCACGTCATCACCACGAGTACATCAATGCAATCCACTGCTGGCCCTATGCAATGCACTCATCATCATCATCATCATCAGCCCGGAGACGTCCACTGCTGAACGAAGGACTCCCCCTTAGACCGCCACACTGTACGACAACCTGCCATTTGCATTCACCGGTTGCCCGCGACTTTTACAATGTCGTCGGTCCACCTAGTGGGAGGCCTTCCTACGCTGCGTCTTCCGGTACGTGGTCGCCACTCAAGAACCTTTCTTCCCCATCGGTTGTCAGTTTTCCGAGCGATGTTACCTACCCATTGCCACTTCAACTTGCAAACCCTGAGAGCTATGTCGGTGACTTTGGTTCTTTCGTTCCAGATTTTATCGCGCAAAGTAACTCCGAGCATAACTCTCCATTGCTTGTTTTGTGACTCTGAGTTTCTCCAAAAGGCCAGCAGTTAAATAGCACGTTTTAGTTCCATATGTCATCACTGGTAATATACACTGATTGAAGACTCTTGTCTTCAGGCACTGGGAGAATGGTAAGTAAATTAATGCAATATGCGTATAGAAAATCCACTTGTAGATAGGGCAAGTTGCAATGCAAATATTGTGTCACGACCGCGGCCCGCGGCCGGGGTACTGAGCAGCCGCGCGGGCGACGCAGGGCTCTGGAGAGATTGGGAAGCTCCTCACAAGTTCTCGCGGATCACGCGCGTCTAATTAAACAGTCGACGATCACGCCCGCGTTTGCGATGCAAATGTGGTGCGAGTCGCGGCGGCGGTGACCACTCCACGGCACTCCTGCTCTCGAGTGCCCTTCCATTACACAGTGACGGAGGCTGCAGGAATACTAACCGGGAAATAACAGAGAAAACTCAGAGCGCACGATGTCTGCTTCTATCATAAAGTTTGTAAAATTATATTTCACTCTCAAGATTCGGTTTGTTTTTCCTTTATTCTTTGGCCACAGTAAGTACGTTTTTGCATTGTGCCAATTCTCAAATGTCCTTTTATATTTTTAAACGGGGAATCGGAATCTTATTTAAGCCCCAAATGAGTACGGGTGATACCAACGAATAAACAAATTGATCAGACAAGATTACAATAATTATTGAATACAATTACAATACTTTTTAAGTAATATTTATTTTACAAGTATTTACATACATACTATATTTAACATTAACATATCGCGTTTCGGTGTTTTCTAAAACAATAAACGTCATCTTAGTGTTGACGTCAAGTAGTAGAGTAAGTACTTTTTACTGAAGTGTCGTTCTATTTCCACGTTTCTACATCTGGGGTTATTTGGACGTTTACGGGTTGTTGCACAGGAGTAAACTGGTCTACACTATAACAATTCAAAAAGTACTGAACATAAGATCCAATGTCAGTATTTTTTGTTTTTATAAAATATTATATGCTTACATTACCTCCCGCGAGCAGTTGTTGTGTCCGCGACTGCCGGCAGGTGAGCTCGCACCCGCTCGGACACAAGCGACACATCACATGGATCGCGAGTCGCGACATAAAACAATTATCGCTACAATTACGAACACGCACGCTTATTTTTATTGCAATTACGTATTATATTTTACTGTGAAATTGTCGAACAACAAGCATGACAATACGTGAGCTTCATACTAGACATAGTACTCGTAATACAGTTGCAGCTGCTTTTGTTCATAATATTATGTTTGAACCTGGGTAGCAGAGGTGTGTGCAGATCGGTGCGGCGCACGCCGCCGTCGATTTTAACCTTTTTGGGTATGTCCTAAAACTGCATCCAACGCTTGCAAATCAATCAAAATTAACAAGACAACACAATCAAGCATACCTAGTTAAAAGTATGCATATTACAATTGCCAGAAAATAGAGATAGCTAATCTTATTACTGCATGACAAAAAGAGAACACATGTACAAGTACTTATTAGAAGTTTGTATTGTCGTATCGTACGGCTCGCATGTCGCAAAGGCAGAGTATGACTGAAGCGAGAGGAGAGCCGGCGCTCAACATATAGTCTTCAAAATCCGTGCGCTTATTTCCCGTCCATTAATCTTATCATTGTTGCTGATCCAGAACCACTAGAGGACGGACAGCAGCATCCTCTCGGTTAACGGCGGTGAGCATTCTGCGATCCCCAAGCGGTCTACTTGTGTACAGCGTGGAGAGGTCAGCTCTTTAACTTACTCAATGGTGTTCAGGGATACACAACTAAAATAATCGGAAGGTTGTGTGTCGCTTGGTCTAACTGCGTACCAAGACACTAAGTACAGGCTAACGGAACTCTCTTCGCGTCTACGTCTACAGAGTAGTTACTTAAATACAAAATCAAATCCAAAAAAAAAAAATTTTTTGACTAATTTTTCAAGTCATATTAAATTTTAAATTAATATTACAATTAAAACACATATAAATTACACTATAATTACAATATTATGCCAATACTATTATTACTATTATTATACCTACTCCTTTTAAAACATTATGCCAAAAAAATTATACCTAATTCAGTTCAACATACAAAGTTCAAAAATGTATTCAATATTAAATTTAATAATTCACAAAATAAAATCATTAGCCAGTACATGAATCATGTGACAATGGTTCATGTACTGACAGTCAAAACGATTTGAGAATGCTTTCAGGATGCTGTTAGGGCTGGCCCGGACTCTGCGCACCAGGGACGTACTTATCGGGGGCTTTTCAGTTCTCAAACAACTGATAAATACATCCGTGCAAGGTAGATATTCCCCACGTAAGCACAAATCGTTTCGATTACGCATTTTTTATGCACTCGACGAGGTTGTGAAATTGTCTAATAAGTGCTAACACAATATGTTTTTACCCCTAACTAAAATTTCTTTTGTTTTGATTTAAACTTAGTGATGGGGTGCAAATGGGTCGGCTACCTCGTGGCTGTGACACAACTGTCGGGCGGGAGCAAAGCAGCCTCTCCAGCCGCGCCCCTGCTAATAGAGTCTCAATCAATCGCTCGTTGCGCAGTCGCGTGTCGATATAATGAATTGTCGATAAACAAACGACGCCTTCTTTTGTCGATCTGTTTGATCGCTACGAGACGACGTGGGAAAGCGCACTGAACGCCGCCGCGGGACCCAGTTTCTATCGATAATAAAGGGTTATCGAAAGTCGACCCATGGTCGACCCCTAATGATCCGTTAAATGTCAATTTGCGAATGAAATGCGATATTTCGCGAATTCATTTCAAACGTTTGAATTGTTCGCGGAATGTGTTCCCATTGTCTTACATCTCGGTATCCAACTGGGTTTTTACTGAAGGATATAAATATACAAACAGCTTTGTTATTCGTATATATTACCTACCAGATAAAGTTTTCTTGCAAATCTACACTGAGAATGTATTAAACAAACGTTTGGAAAGGATCGGTCGGAGCCACGTCCGAAGCCGAACTCACCAAACTGTCTATAGTGACATTGATGGGTTGATGAAACGTCCCCTAGTCCCGTTCAATAAAATAGCGCAAAGGTTTAAATTCGGTGGAGTTGACACGGTAAGCGCCTTAGTTTTTAATTTGTCCCAAGCCGGGGCGGGTAAGCCGGGATCAGCCCCGGCGGGTAATCAAACCGTCCGCGGCGGACACGCCGCTAGATGTCGCCGCTAAATTAAACTATCTCGCGAATACATTAGCCGAGACCTCACGGACGCACCCGCCCCGGGCGCCCCCGCCCCGGGCGCCCCCGCCCCGGGCGCCCCCGCCCCGGGCGCCCCCGCCCCGCGTCCCGGGCCCTGTACTACCAAAGAGATATCAACACAGAAAACATTACTAGTACTACAGAAGATTCACTACTATAGTTCTTAGCTCATGAATACGGCAATGGTTCGTACTATTATTTTTCTGTGTTGTTAGGATTACATAACCATACGAATTTAAGTCGTGCTATATCAGATGTTTCAAGTAGATAGGTAATCGAATGTTCCGACAGCCGAACCTGCGCTACGGACGATCCGGTCAACTTTCAGATAAATGCAAACGGTATTTACATTACAACTGAGCATTATAGCAATCATTCAACTACACCATAGTAGCAGTAGGTACGATATTTTATCATTGTCGCTGGTACGAGTAAGTTAGACAAATCATCGAGGCGACTGAGAGGTATTGAATGACAGACTCTTCCACTCGTCGTGTTGTAATTAAAACGCGTCGAGGCGCGAGCGCGGGCCCTCCACTCCACGTCATGAACAACAAACAAACAAACACACACACACTCGGCGCCGCCGCCGCACGCGTCCGACGTTGTGCAATATCTATTGTTGTTGTTCAGTCGGTCCGACTTTCATTTACATCGAACATCGCGTTTATCGGCGCTACCTACACAGGGCGACCATTTATAAAGCAACGCTCGCGAGCTGCGGCGAGGGCGGCCGCGCCGTACAACTAGTCGCAGAAAGAGAATATCTATTAGTTCTCCGTGAACTGAGACCTCGCGACAACCGTATCTTGCAATCCCCATTATCGATTTGGCTCATATTACAGCTTGACAATTTTGTATTTACCGAACTACTCGCTTACAAAATTTCATAAAGATCGGATCAGCGATTCGTAAATCGCAAGTTATCGGTGAACAAATATACTTTTAAACATACAACCTTAATATAGAAAAGCCGGCTTGTCCTTTTGGACAATAGACAATAGACAATAGACAGTAGTTTATTGACATGGACATGTTCGCTTCGCTCGGTCAAAAAAATGGTGATACTGATCTCAGCATCTTTATATCAAATTATTATTTTCCGCGAACAGGTCGCGAGAGGTGCTTGGGCTAGCTAGAGGTGCAGGGATGGCAGCAGGCGAGAAGTCGCCGGGGGCAATCTGCTGGCCGCACCCAGTCACCCTGCCATAGTGTCGCACGGAACGCTCCAGCCGCGCGGCCGCCGCAGCTCCGAGCTGCTCTAATTCTTTACAAATGTCCAAAGGATGAGTTATGTGGGACCCGCGGCCGCGACCCACGTCCGCCGCCGCGACCCACGGATCGCGCGCTTTGTTTTCTTTCAACAAACAAATTGAAGCCATAGTACACGACGCAGCAGGCACACGTATTGTGTATGTGGTTAACCTCCACTCTCCTTCAACAATTGTCAAATATCTACTTAGTTAACTGTATTCCAAAGTACTCAGTTTTCATCACGGCTTTATGAATCTCGCATGGGTTTTATAGATTTGTTGTCCAAAAATCGAACGAAACAATAATTTGTAATGACATGTTTGATAAAGACAAACAAGTCAATACAAATTATTTTTATACAGTGTATAAATGTACAGTGTCGAATACCATAAAAAAAAATCTTTATCGTGAAACCAAACAAATTATATATTTTGTATGGTGTGAACATATTCTCCGAGTTCCCTCGTAACCTTGGACTGACCGAGCTCAACACTGTTTCAAAACTGACGATTAAATAATAGCTCAAAGAATTCTTAAAACCTTTATTTGAATGAAATCAAAATAATGGAGTCGCGTCTCGAATTTTCCAGAGTGAGATAGCCCAAAACAGCGAATGTTATAAACCCATCATTTGTGTATTAGTTCAAGAGCGACGGAGACAGCTGCAGAGCACAGCTAGTTTAGCAAAACAGGAGCACGAGTACCGATCGTTATATTTGACATTTAATTCGAATATTTGACATTTAAATCGGTAAAATTCGATAAAAATCGGTATATTCTCAAAATCTGCTATACCGACACGTCAAATTTTAGCGACAGAACGCTACTCGCGCTGCTGGTTTAGGTTTGTCACTTGACATTCATCGCCGCATATATACAAAAATTAAATAACTTCCATGAATAGTACCTATAGGTAGTTTTCGTTTAGCAATTATAATTCTATAGTATAAAATGCAATAGACACCCACTTTACGCATTTGATTTAAATGTTATAATATGTTGAGCCAATTAATGTTTAAATGCGTAAAGTGATTTTATATTATTATTACAGGTTACCCGCGACTTCGTCCTCAAACGGAAGAAATTCGGCTCCCTAAATTCACCACGTAAATTCTCTTCATACCCTTCACTTATTACCCAGTAATTTCTCTGGTAAAAACTTATCTGGTTACGTAAATAATCAGCTCGCTACTGCGCAGATCGCAGAGTACTTCGTGTTTCAGGCCACGTTAGTGCGTCGGCATCCAATAATATTACTGATGGCATGGGACTGTCTGCTGGAGGCTGAAGCGTGCGGGACAATGGTACGCTGCTTTTGGGACACACTTCAGTAGCGAGGAACAGCAAGAGCAAAATCGTATAAAAGAAAACCAAAATAAGTCTCTAACTATGTTTATAAAAGACAAGAACAAAAATTGATTTCAAACTGCATGCCGCTGTTACCATGAGCAGTTTTAGAAAAAAAATACTCTAACGCCGTTGATATAGCCAAACCCACATTGCATCTTAATATAGCCAACCCACAATACATTTTAATCCCATCCCATCATTTTATTTGTCGACTCCACATTTTCACAGATCGCATTAGTCAAGTTGGACTGATTGGGTAAAATGTTGGCGAGTGTTGGTGAACTTATAATAAATAAATAAATAAATGTCAACAAAATATCCAAAGTAGAAAAGGCTGCATACCTATATGTAATAGGGTGAGTAACATTTCCGGTTAAACTGACGTTAGTTGATACGGTCTCCATTACACGGCGCGCGGCACTGATGTTGATGAGGAAGTTCGCCAGCCGGCGCGGTCACATGCTCCGGCCGGCAGTAGTGGTGGTGGTGGTGGTACCTACCGCTTCTAGTTATAATATAACATGTATTCATTTATTCGGAGTTTATTGGTTTCTGTAGTTTTATATTCATTTTTGAAATGGAAATGTTCCAAAGGCGTCATAAGGACGGCTCCATCGGTCACGTGTCGATGTTGATATCTCAGAATGGTATAAAATTTCCACTCGTCAAATTCATGAAATTCAATGAGCCCGTATTGAAATTCATGAATATAAAATCGTCGAACAGAGCTGTTGTTGACAAATCTCTCGGCACCTCCGCCTGGAAGATTCCGTTCCATTAATATTCTGCCTATCGATAACTACCTACTTATACAGTGTGAAAATGAAAAACAATCCAACACGCGTGCCGGCTGCCCGGGCGCAGCTCTCGACGATGAATAACATACAGATTTAATCACAACATCCTAAACAAATGTTTAATAATTCTTCGAAATTAAGTCAGACCAGCGCGGAGTGTTGAAAAATCGCTGATATTACTGAAACTAATGGCCGTACCCTGCGTCCCTCACTCACATTCGGGGAAGGTCCCCGGTGTTCCTGGAGAACCGTAGAAAAAATCTATCTTGAGTCCCGTTGCTACCTGCACAACATAAAAAACCAGTTTGTTACGGGACTCCGAGAACGACACACTATCGTTCAATCTTGCAGCTCCTTACAACTAATACAGTTTAATATTTTTTCTGTTCTTTTTTCTGTTATTCATGATAGCAGTCAGATTTTTGATTAAGATTGGTGGATCTATTTTATAGGCTGAATGATTTAATGATTCAATGATTGCCCAAACCAATATCGAGCCAACACACGTTGTCCCTCGGTTTCACCCGCAGAGTATGTGTGTATGTCTGCATCATTAGGTGCGCAGCGCAGCCTGGCGATGGTATCCGCCGCCGGTTCCGCACTACAATGGTTCCGCATGGATCGTAAGTTAAGGCGGAGCGGCGCGCACAAAGCTGCGCGAACAATGCCTGACCCGACCTCCACAAAAACAACTAACGAATCCACAAAAAACTCGAGGAGATATTTTTGACAGACGCAATTTCTTAAGCTGTTTGTGGATAAAGGAGCGTGCGTGATATATGGGAGCTGCATTGTCTCCCGCGATTCTGATTTATATCCCTCCCCGGCGCGGCGCGGCCGCGGCTACTGCGCCTGCGCCGCCCCGCGCCGTCCGCCTGCAGCGCTACCTGCGCGGATCCTCACGTCTCTATGATGTATGCTCCGAGGTCATATCTCACGTAGTGAGGCCAGAAAGTTCTATTTCAATCGCAGTATTAATTGCAGAATATCTAGATAGCAGAATATAGAAGAATACTCGTGAGACATCAGAGCATACGTTGCGACGTCAGGTGTGTACTCTGTACTGTGTACTATGTATGAAGCGTATATAAGGTGCTCAATTAATGAACGTCGGTGGAGCAGCCGGCATGTGGGGCGACTAGGGCGAGCGCTGTGTATCAGAACAGAAGTTACGCGTGCTGCGCGTCCCATTACTTGGACCAGCTCAGAGAACCAATATTTAAAAAACAATAAATATTCAGGGAAATGACGTTGGATAATATTATGTGTGGAAGTTGAGTAGCATTGAGACGCAGCTACCTATCTATATTACCTCAGACATTCTAGTTCCAGTACACACATTTGGAAAGAAAGGTGGGTGTGTCGAAGAGTGTGTGTAAAAGAAAGAAAAATCTGTTAAAATGCGTTTTTAGTACATTATGATACAAGTGTGCTATGTTGGTCATTACACTAGAGGCGGTATTATGCGCGCGAGCCGCAGGCGAGCGCGATATCGAAGCCGAGAGTGTAATGACTAACATAGCACAAGAGTTTCACACGTCTGTTTCCATCACACTTGCGACTTGCTTTCTTTCTTTCACGTCTAATTGCAGTCACGTACAAACTTGACTTTCCCGGGCTATACCTATTATAGCACTAGTGCTGTAATGTAAAGTAAAAAGCACGAGTGCATAATAGCTTGGATTATGAGCCTAAAACCGATGTAATAAGATCCACTTTACGAGCAAGTGTGATGAAAAATACCTTATGCTATCGCTGACCTATCTTTTATGTAATTTACTCAAAATTATATACTATAAATAGAGACTTTGATGTTTAACAAAAATACATGAGTTAATATTTGAGTTCAGTTCAACCCTTGAGGGATTTAGCTCCTAGTTGAAACACACACAAAAATGCATAGCGGACTATCTGTCCAGAGCCACAGCGGAGGCTGGTGGACTGTGAGCGACCACAAGCTGTGCTCGCCGCCGAGCACTGCTGCCGCCCGGTTTCGTCCGGTCCTGCACGGGGCAGACTACTTGTCTGCGACTCCGGTCTCTACTGCTATACTCTTATACTGATATTACATTGACTGACTTTATTTACCAGGTAGCCCTGTTCACCCATATAAACCTAGAAACGTTCACAGCACGTTAGATTTACGAAGCAATAAAAAGAAATACCAACTGATAACCCCGTCGCACCGTCTCGTCAAGTCGGAGAGGTCAGTGTATATTTTGGGGCACGCGATCTACAACCGTATACCAGCTTCCATTCGGGATGCTCCTTCCACCGGGTGCTCAAAAACCAAGCTGAGAGCGTGGTTACACGAGAATTTGTTTTATTACATTGAAGCTTATATACAATTTTTACAAATATTTAATTTTATTATATGTTAATTTTTTGTGACTTATAAACAATGAAATTTGACTTTGACTTTGGTGTTATCAATAAACTATTGTACTTACTGTATTATATTGTACAATTATTATGTTACTTGTGTGTGTGTGCGTTTATTCGCTTTAATTTATCCGGCTTGGTATGAAGGTAGCTAATAAGCTGGATTAATACAAAATACAAAAATACAAATAGATTTATTTGACAGAAATAAGTAGGTAATTTTGTTTTTTTTTGTTTTCTTTGTATTTATAAATAATCTATGATAAAAAAGTCACTTTGAAAACGGGTAGGATCAATTCCACAGGTCCGATGGAGCTGCTGTTCAACAGGCACGTGTGGTTTTGACAATAAGGTGCCGTTAGCGACCTGATGATGGAGCGGCGACATGGACGCTGGGACCTGGGACGCTACAATTGCCTCATGATAAATGGTACCCTCATCGAGTAAGCGCTTCCTACCGTACATAAAGCTACGCTAAAGAGCGCAAGCTCGACGTTTTTATCAGACAAATGCACATTTTTAGTGAAATGTAGAGTTGTAAGACTCACTACGTAAGATACACTAAGATATAATGAAAATCAAAATAATTTATTTACAATGTAGTTTTCTAAAAACTAACAATATCTACTGGTTGCCTTACTGGGCAAAGCCGTATCAAAGCAACCCGTGCTCCTATACTGATTACAATAATATTGAGCTCAAATTCAAGACAGTTTTCTATAAATAATCAAGCATCCTACTATAACAACATTATTATGTACGTACTTATTCGTAATTCTAATCTGCCTATGAAATGAAATGAAACTGTTTATTGACCGGATTTTCATCCACATATAAAATACGTACTATACAAGTAAAATAAAACAGACTAGGTACCTACTAATTATACATAATTATAAAAACTAAAAACTTCAGAATGGGCCTATGATAGTCTCTCCATGTGTAATGAAGGGGGCTGGAGTCCCACAGTCACCGCAGCCACCAGCGCGTATACTTACATACATAATATTATCTTCTTAATAATCTCTTATCTTATCTCTATTACACCAAATCTACTGTATCTTGCTCAGAACATCTTCCGTGTCGTCATATGATAGTGATCTTAACCATTTTGCTATTTTACATGTTTCGCTTCCTTGACTTTTTTATCAAAATTGATTTTTCTGTTAATTGCTAGTGTTTTTCCGCTGTAATATCGTTTCGAGAACTTATAGGATGAAGGGACAAACTAAAATCTACTGTAACTATCAACGTATATTGAAATTGAACCTAACCTGAAACAAAAATTAATTAAACCTGAAACAAAAAGTCAATTAAACCTGAAAGTAATTATTAATACATTCTGAAAACAATTAATGATTTTAAGCTGTTTCAATGTAATATTTTTGTGTTCTTGTGACTTTTTTATGTTTAATTTCACAGAACTTTATGACAATTTTATAGATAGAAGTCACCGAAACGCTGAGCAAAGCTCGTTTCAACTGCTGGAATAGGTAATACACGACGGTTGGTGATCAAATCGTAGTCGCGGAAAGAAAGCACTGATCTGTGTGACTTACGACGTCAGCCATAAAACGTCCACTGCCGGACGAAGGCCTCCCCTTTTATAGAGGAGTGTTGCCATAATCCCCACGCCTGGCAAGCAGCTTGGGGATCGCAGAATGCTCACCACCGTTAACCAAGAGGACGCTGCTGCCCGTCCTCCGGTGGGTCTGGTTGCAGTTTAAGGACATACCCAGGTCCTGTGTGCCTTTAGCGCAGTATTAATAATGAAAAGTTTACGCACATTTAATCCACTAGCTACGAAGAACCTCGTTGTTGTGAGCATATTATAGGTTTTTCGTAGCTTTACCTTTAGGACAGATCTTTGTGCTCTATCAGCTTATATCATAGTAGCACTGCCCCAGCAAGTGAAACAGTATGTTATGAGGGATTGACATATTAGTGCATAATAAACCCTGGTACGAGTAATGTCTGCCTGCGAGCGGCGTCTCGCAGATTACGCATACTATTCATGATTTTCCTTCCACTTGACCATATGAAATTTACAACACATTTGGTCAAAAAATGCATTTACGAAGCCTGTATACATTGTTTGAAAGTTGAATATTACGCACCATACAATGGAGCGTGCGGTAAAATATACACTCTAAGGGTGCCTACCTATTTTACCGCACGCCCAGTTGTATAGCACCTATAAAGATTTTTTTAAAATTCTATAAAAAGTAAGTAAGTAAGTTCGTATAGGCTGAGTGGCCTGCCCTAGTGTCAGAGTTAATGTGCCGCCCAAAGGCTTCTGACATGGCTGACGGTTGTTGTTATAGAAACTAGAACAAAGAACCGGGACCAACAATTTAACGTGTCATCCGACCCACGGCAGCGCTCAGAAATAAATGCCACTCACGGTCACCCATCCGAAGACTGACCGGACCGTCCGTTGCTTAACATCGTTTAGAATCACCGAGACAAGCTACGCCACGAGCGCTACAATTTCTATAAAATTACATAAGATTACCACCAAGGAGTTTCATATTGTGAGAATAAATTAGCTGAATGATCGAACCTCGATCCTTGGAAGCGCTTTTCTTCATTACGGAATACGGTAATACGGTCTATGGTAATATAATTGCTGTGTCATCGATATAGATATTACGTAGTATTTACTTACTCTATGGATATAGATTCGATATAAATTCGTTTTACCGAGTATCATAGCAGAAGAACATTAATTGTAGCATCTGTCGGGGTGGATGAGACCCACTCCTGTTTTCAACCGACTTCAAAAAAGGAGGTTCCCAATTCGATTCGATTGTATTTTTTTATTTTTTTGTATGTAAGTATGTTATTTACCAATTATGAATACATTTTGATGATTCTATTTTTTTTGGTAGGTGATACTTCAGAGGTGATACTTCAAATTTTATTGAAATCGGTCCAGTAATTTGGTTTTTAAATCAAAATTACTGGAATAATCTGGATTATCTGGATTAATATAATATTATAATCTGGGTGTCTTCAAGTCGCGAGTGAATCGGTTTCTTCTAGGCGAGCGTGTTCCATCGTAGACTGCACCTTCGTTTATCATCAGACGATTTGGCAGTCAAATGCAAGCCTATAAATAAATAAATAAATAAATTTAAAATATCGAAATACTTATCTGGAAAATATGAAGATGTCATCTAGGTAGTCGAAATTGAAGTCGGTTGTATTTTTTTTTTAAAGCGTATTATATATTGTAATGTTATGATTTTCGTGACTAATCAGTTGATAAGTGAAAAATATATTGTATAAAACAATGTACCTACAATTCGTAAAAATACTGTAACATAATTATGCGGGTTTAGAGTAATAAATACGTAGTTGTGTACTAATCTCACTCAGTGAGCGCCATTGTACTAGGAACGAGCCGATACGGAGTAAGTTGTCGATAAATTGTATTCCGCAGCGAGTCAGTAGCGAACAATCGCCGAGGTCTGCAAGACAAAGCTGCGTTATTACGCGACGCTCCCGCGGCGCGCTGCAGGCTTGCCTACACTCGGGTGAACTCAATACTACAGTTTGTTACCGGGTTTGCAACCTCTGTTGAAATTTTTGGACGTGGCCATGTCCTAAAACTGAAAAACATTCGGTAGTGGACATCTAATGGCTGATGATATTGAAATGTTTACTTACTATACAAACTAATATGGCCAATGAGAGCTTATCGAATATAATAAGTAGAAAGAGAGGTGACAGAGATTGGGCGAGGATTGACTACCAACTGTAATAAAGAAATAGATAGTTGCGGCTGACGAGATAGATGGCAGCACAACCCGTTTATATTATGGCGAGCGTACTCCATGGTAGACTGCATCTCTACGCCTAACATCAGAGTTCTGTAATAACTATTAAGTATTTAATATATAATTAGAGGCTGCCCACATACAATGATGTAAGTATTGTTCTAATCTTTTTACAAATACTTATAAATATTGGTTTTACAATTGTTTCAGAGCTTTTACTAAATAACTTATATATTATTAACTGTTTTCAGAAGATGCTCACTCAGTGCACACGCACACGCACTAGCCCATTATCGAATTGAAAACCGTTATTTCTTAGATTAGTACAAAATAAAAAGAGGGCGTCAGATGCTGTCAATATCAAAGAAATTTGTTCATTTCGTCAAAATAGAGATTTGTATTTTTCTTCATCTAGTAAATCTAACTGAAATATGATTGTGAAAAGTGTGAGATTCTCTTCGTCTGAGAAGCTCAAGTCTTGCATTCTAAGGTGAACTAATGGGATATTGGAACTGTCTAATCATTCCCGAATAACATTTCCGTAAAGCTTGTATTGTGTTTAGCTCGCCAAGAGGAACGTGGCTCACTACGTCGGTCCATCGCCGCGCCGTGCCTGACCGCGAGTTCTGGAAGGATTCACGGACAGACAGACCTACACGCACTGCGACGGCGGCGCGGGAGGCGACCGCTGCCGCCGTGCCGCGCTCAATACGGGAGCCGGGATTTGCATATCGAGCATCGACTCCCGCGCACCCAACGCGACGCGCGCATGTCTACCCGCCCGCACCGGCCTCCTAGGTATCTCCCAACTAAATTAATATTGTATCATAAATATTATACTAGACACAACAATACATTACAATAGTTTATCAAAATATGGTAAAAAACGTGGTGAAATTTTTTGAGTGGGCCTAATTTCTTCCGTAGGCGGACGAAGTCGCGGGCGATATATAATAGTATATAATAAACTATTTGAATACCAACGTTCATCATTATAACTTCAATACAAAGAACGTTCCATACATAGCGTAAACCCGCGCGCTTTTTGGTCCTATGTTAAATCTAAAAATCAGAGTAATTCTTATCCCTCAGTACTTAAGTTTGGGCAACGTTCCTCTGATCAGGGTGAGGAGATTTGTAATATGTTTGGTGAGTATTTTCACTCCACTTTTTTGAGTAATCTACATCCTGGCGCTTTTCACATGGATCATTTGCATGATTCGAGCACAGCTGCAGACATAGGATCAATTGAAGTGCTTGAATCTGAAGTTCTTAAATTACTAAAATCCTTGGACCTTAATAAATCGGCTGGGCCAGACAATGTCCCCCCAATATTAATAGTGAAATGTGCTACTAGTTTGGTGACACCACTCACTATGATCTTTAATAAATCGTTAAGTGAAGGATTGGTTCCTAATCTTTGGAAATCCGCTCATATAACACCCATTCACAAAAAAGGACCTAAAAATTGTGTTGGAAATTACAGGCCGATATCAAAGTTGTGTATATTTGCTAAAATCTTGGAGAAAATTATTTTTAATCAGCTTTATTCCTCTATTAAGCACTCACTGAGTGAACATCAGCATGGATTTCTGAGAGGTAGGTCAACTACTTCGAACCTGTTACTAAGTAGCGACTTTTTGAGCAGTTTTATGTCGAAGCCCTCGCAAGTTGATGTCATATACACCGACTACAGCAAGTGTTTTGATCGCATTGATCACAGCCTTCTATTGTTACAACTCAAACGATTGGGAATAAGAGGGAATTTATTCAGGTGGTTCTCTTCGTATGTACAGAATCGATGTCAGACAATTGTTTTGAATGGTTTTACATCCTTTACGATGCACATTCCCTCAGGAGTTCCGCAGGGATCTTTACTCGGTCCTTTACTTTTTATTATCTTTGTTAATGACATAGCTTCCTGCTTTCACTACTCAAAAATCCTCTTGTACGCCGATGATATGAAGATTCTCTGTCCTGTCAATACCTCTGAAGATGCTTATCACCTTCAAGAAGATCTTAATAGGTTTCAGGAATACTGTATCCAGAAAAGACTGGATCTTAATGTATCAAAATGCTACGTATGTTCTTTCACACGTAAACCTCATCCTCTCCTTTTTAACTACTCTTTACTTCAGTCGCCATTATCAAGAGTCTCAACTATTACTGATCTTGGCGTCACATTTGATTCGAAACTGCTATTTGAGGAACACATTAATAAAATCATTAAAAAAGCCTCCAAAGCTCTGGGCTTTATATTAAGGATGTCGTCTGAATTTTCATGTATTAAAACATTCAAAATTTTATACTGTGCATATGTTCGGAGCCATCTTGAGTACGCCTCCCAAGTTTGGAACCCCCATTATAGCATATATGTAAACCGCATAGAAGCAATCCAGAAGCGATTCCTCCGATACATTCAATTTCGTAGTAAAAAATACATATCTGGATACATCTCTCGTTGTAAAACATTTCATATATTACCGTTAAGAGAGAGAAGGCAAATGGCGGACCTCTCTTACCTATGCAACATAGCAAATGGTTCGCTTGATTGCCCTGAACTTTTAAGTATGCTGGGGCTCTGCTCCCATTCCATTTCACTTAGAAGGCCTAAACTTCTATATGTACCTATTGTTAACTGTAATTACAGGCAAAATTCATATATAATACGAGCAAACGTTGCAAGTCAGCTTCCGCCTTTACTTACCTACCTCACTCTAACTTTTGTGTTTGTAATATCAATGCGATATGTCCTGTGCGGGTGTGGAGTCCAGATGAGTCCAGGTGACTGACTCTGGCGTAATGAATACAGCGGTGCAGGTGATAACGAGATGCAGGCGAGGCCGGGGCCGACTGTAAGCGACGTGTTATCTGCAATCAGTGAATTGTGAGGGCGAGTGTGAGTGCGCCAGGTTTTGTCTCCCGGACCAATCCCCCAAATGGTATCTAATGTTTAATGCAGCTGATTTCATTAGGCCGAGTTTTTCACCGTCGCCGGGTCACTGCTACATATGTATGGAATTCTAATAGATTGGCCGGGCGTTGTTTTTACATCTCGCGTCGCGCAACGAGCACTACGAGCCGGGTGCCGTGCGCCGTACGCCGGGTAGCGGGTGCCGGCAGCCGGTTGTCGGTTGCCGGGTGCCTGTTGCCGGCTGCCGGGTGCCGGTGTGCACTAGTGAGCGTGCTATAAATCCTGGCGACGGAAGGCAATGAGTCATTAGGAGCGCTCGCGTTCGGTAAAACGCATAAAAAGCGCGTGCGGGCCGCGTGCGCTTCCGGCGCGGCGCGGGCGCGGTGGGTAATGGCCCGCCCGCTCGTAAATTACCGACTAATAGTTCGGACTGCTCTACTATTGATACACTAGGGATATATTGGAGCCATTACAGTGCTTAAATTTTTTATAAAGATTCGGATATATATAACATTTTCGGTTGCTTCACACTCAACTCATCAGATGACGTTTGTCCTAATAGGTATAAACCTACCTTTACTAATTCTAAGCTTTCGAAAATGTTTACCGACTCTATGACGATGAAGACCAGGTTTTATCGTCTTTAAGTATACCGGTCACTCGGAGAATTATTGTCGCCGACTATCCTGCTTCGATCCTGCGACTGATGTGGATACTTACCATGTCACTCAATTATTGTTTTCGTGTGTTGTCAGGGCGGAGAAAAAAGAAACTAATTAATTAAGGGAATGGAAAGATGTAAAAAAGCCATTTTTCGAGATGACTTTTTTGAGATTAATAGAAAGAAAAGGAAAGCTTCGTGATGGTGAAACCTGTAAATACCTGCACTTCAGCGATGCTGTGCAAATTTATAAGCAATAGCCTGACAAAGAAATAATATAAAACAAAAAGGTTCTTGGATATGAATCAGTCAAGAAACATTGGACCTCTGGAGTACATGGGTCCTCTTGTGGAAGATGAGATGAAGTTAATGAATACCTACTTATCTTGTGCTAAAGAGATGTGGGAGAAGACTCAACAAAAAAAGATTTGAGGTTACAATCCGTTTACTACTTTTCAAATCCTAATACAATATGTTTGAATAATACTAAAACGCTGATGGCGATTGTCTGCTGGAATGCTGAATCCGTAAAAGTTGGGAAAATAAAGAAATGAAAAGAGGTTATCTGATGGATCCTTTGCTGATGGTGACTTCTGCAGGATCATCCAAATCTGGAACGCTTCATGGAGCTCACAGATACACACATAACACGATACAGATAACGAAATATTTTGTGTAAAGCTATCCGATAGATTCTAAATTCGAAACTAATTTTAATACTAGTTTACAATTCCAAAATAAATGCTTAAATAAAAAATCCTAATATGTTGTTTAAATAAAATTTTGATCATTAATTTCACCCTAACATTTTATGTTGGTTCCTGATATATTTCAAAGAGCAAAGCACAAGCAATCGTGTGCGCCAATTTGCAAAATAGAAGCTATATTTTTTTTTTTTAATTTAACTTCTGTGTTTTACATTATATTATTCTTCTAGCAAACTAAAATTGATTACTTATATACTTGATTCGTTGTAAATTATATTTAATATACCTAATACTTAATTACTATTCAACTGGATTGTATCCAATGTTGCTATTAGTGTTATTTTTTTTGGCTTATTTGTTTATATTATTCTGTGCCCTAGCAAATGAGTTTGTGATAGCTGTTTGTTTTCCAAGAAATAAATAAATAATTAAAGACTATATGACAGTGTGTAACAGTTTATTCCCGTCGTCCCCACGTCCCTACCGGGGGCCAGCTAATCAGGACTGTCTATGTAAACGCTTTATGCTCTTATGATAGATACAAGCATAAAACGTTTCGTAGAACATAAAAGCAAACGGTACCTATGTGAGCGAGGAGCGGAAGGCAGCGTCACGCGGGCACGCGGCCCCGCACGCGGGCACGCGGCCCCGCACGCGGGCACTTTTTTACGAACAAACATCGCGGAAGTGATGTCTCGAGTTCTCGACGACGACGCTCCGCGCGGCGCACGCACACCTCATTTAACTCCACCGGTGAGACGTTCGATATTTATTGCTGCACGCTTTGACAATCCCGGTTGCCCTCCTCGCAGGGCGTATACCGGCGCGCGGCGGGAACCTCGACTCTGTGTCCGCGGTGTAAGGTGCAGGTCTGTAAGTTGTGTTACACTGTATGAACCAATACAAGGAGGGGTGTCGCTGAAAAATGATCTGGTGGAAGATTGTCATTATTTTATGACATCTTCATCGGTCACGGCGCGCCGGCCGCCGGGCGCCGCGCCGGTCCGCCCTTCCGGGGAGCGTACAGTACTGTGCTCACTGTAAGTTCTCCGGTAGAGGATAAAGTGCGTTTATTGAGCGAAGTTTGCAACGCTCGTCGCTGTCACCTGTCCGAATGTATGTAATATGGGGGTCATAAGGGGGATAACATTTTTTATTTGAAATTCTTTATTTTCGAAGTAAAAAATCACTAAATTTATTATTTCGGCTTATGGTTGGACTATCGCAAAGTATATCGACTCAGACTTCAACCGAACCAACGGAACCCATCCCACCATACCTCGGCGAACTTATAACTTCACATACTTACCTCACACCACACACACTCTTACCACACTTGACCCACCTCACCTCACTGCATCCACCTCTAACTTCATCAACCTAACTTCACCTCACCCACCTTACCTCACTTCCCTCACCTCACTCACCTCACTCAACTCACCTCACTCAGCTCGACTCACTTAACAAATACAATAGGAAAAAAACACCCTCATCCCATCCTCATCATTATCCCAATGACTCTCAAACCCCAGAAAATAAACTCATAGGAAACTGCCGGAGTATCCCATAAGCACCGGAAATCTCCCTTATTCTATCCAACAAATAAATTAAAAAAAAAAACGATTTTGATTTAGTTTTTTTGTTTGAAGGTGACTTGTTCGCGAGCGTTTTTAGAGTTCTTAGCTAAAATTCCAGACAGAGAAGTAGGCAAGGTTCAAATTACATTTTGGAGAAATTAAGTGTGGACGTCTAAAATGTGTGTGCCGCCGAATCAGCCTTAAAATTCGGCGATTTAATTAATTATTATCATGAGAATTAAATGTTGAAAAGCAGCGCCATCTATCCTATACATAGTGAACTAGCTCGGCAGATAGCACACAAAACAGTATAGTGGTAAGTAGAGAGCAGCGCGCAGCGCGACCCGGCGGCGGCGGCGGCGGCGGGCACCCGCGCCCAATGTCCTGGTCCTGGCACGCGGGTGCCTTCTGGTTTGTTTAGTCTTTGTTAGATGGCGCTACTTGAATTAAACTTTCGAAGAACTTTCACTGTATGTGTTGACATACAGTGTTACTATTTCTATCAAGAAATCAAAGCAGTTACAGTTGTAGGCTCATTTATTCTATTCTAAAACTTTAACGATAATACAATACTAATCAACCGCCGGCCGGTTCCAACGGAGGACCAGCGCTGGTTGTTCGCAAGTTCGGGGTATTCCCGATTGAGCACCAATTTCAACCAACATTATGCCGAGTTGGAACCGGTTTGTGGCAAAAAACAACAATATGTACCTACCAAGCGTAAAATTATAAGACAGAGATCAAAACCCTACAGTAAACTTATGATATATAAACTCTCTGTTGTCTTGTGTTATGTACAAAATTTGTTTATTTTTATCCATAAATGAAATCATGTCAATGTATATAATTATTATAATACGACTAGAGGTCGCCCGCGACTCCGTCCGCGTTCGTAAGAAATTCGCCCCGCTCCCAAATATCTTATAGGTACCTATACTTACTGCTGAGATAATTACCTACATATACCGTACTCCCACCTCTTCACCACTTTAGATCAACGATCAACCCTAGTTGTTTGTTACACCTGTTATTGTTTTTTATTTAAACAGTCAATCCAAATACCAATAACATCATTACAATACAATACGTAATAGTTTATTAATAACACCAAAGTTACACGTCAAACATTCAGTAAGTATGCACAAAAAAATATCACTTAATAAAATGAAATCATTATAAAAAAACGTTAATAATCTCGTATTTTAAAATAAGCTTCAATGTCATAAAACAAACTCTCTTGTAACCACGCTCTCAGCTTGGTTTTGAAGCACGCGGTGGAAGGAGCATCCCGATGGAAGCAGCAGCGCGAGTACCGTTCTTGACGATCGTATATCGATATGTATTTTTTTTATAGGCATAAGCCTTTATTAACTACAACAAACTACAAAGACTACTTAGCCTACTACACAACAAAAAACAAAAGGATTGTATCCAGGCCGATGAAAGTCTAGAGACAATCCAAATGCTCAAACCCACTACCAGTCGGCAGCGTACCCAGCATGCTGGCGGCATTGCCACGCTGGATGGCAATGCTTATGCGTTGAGCCAAATAAACGCCAGCATTTTGATCACGCGTCGCGTCGTATGTATATATATATGTATTAGACATTTAAATCGTATATTTGACGATCTTTATATTTAACATTTAAATCGGTATTAGATTAAATTCGTATATTCTCAAATTTGTCTAAGTAAATCTGCTATACCGACACGTCAAACTTAGCGACATAGAACGGTACTCGCGCTGCTGGTATGCGGTTGTAGATCGCGGGCCCCAAAATATACACTGACCTCTCGGACTTGACGAGACGGTGCGACGGGGTTATCAGTTGATCTTTCTTTATATTGCTTTGTAAATCTAACGTACCGTGAACGCCCCTACGTTGGAACGTTTCTAGGTTTACATGGGTGAACACTGAACAGAGTTACCTGGTAAATAAACTCACACGGCACGGGCAGTATCTGAAGTTCCCTAAATAGCTCTACGCATGAGACATCGTTCTGAACCCCACATATATATACGTTTGGCTCATTTCTGCATTACAAAGACAGCGCCGCAGCGCGGCTCCACAGCTTCAACCTATACGTGATGTTACTGTGGACGGTGGCGAAGTAGCAGGAGCGCACGACGCTACGGGTGGCGATGCTTGCGAGCCGCCGCAGCGCGAATCACGAGCGGCTCAGCTTCCCGCAAAGCTTGTCCATGTGTGTCTCCCACGTCAACGCACCGTTGATGTAGAAACCCTTAAGTTTTCTGAAAGTTTCGTACTGTTTTCGTACTGTTTGTACGTACCTGTTGGAGCGTGGTATTGCCAACTCCTACCGAATAAGTCTTGTCGAGTCGCCATTGAGGTTGAATGTAAGGAAGCAGGACTTGTCCTTATTTAGCGCTAATCCGTTCGAACGGAATCAGCTGTCGAGCTCGTTCACTACCGAGTTCAGTTTTAACTTCAGCTGACTGTGCGCTGGCGCGGTGATCACCGCAGCGACGTCATCTGCGTACATGTAAATCTCAGCGCCATCGATGGCACCGGGTAGGTCGTTGAGGAGGAGACTGAACGAGGTGTTAGATAAGCAGGAGCCCTGTGGGACGCCCATCCCGTTCTCCATCTCAGACGATACGACGCGGCCTCTGTCACCCATGCACCACGACCTGCGTTCGCTTAGACATGAAGGACGTTATCACGGATAGAGCCGGACCGCGGATCCCGTAAAATTGTAGCTTATTTGCAACGAGATCGTGATCGGCAGTATCGAACGTGCTCGATAGGTTGCAACAAAGGACGGCAGCCTGCAATGCCGCCTCGCGCGCGCTCAACACTCGCCACACCACCTCACGCAACAAGTCTGTTGTCACGCATCCGGCCCGATACGCGGATACGCGCGATACGCGCCTCAAACACATTACTGACACCAGGGCCAGGGCCAAGGGATATGGGGCGGTAGGACTTGATCTATGTTTTTTTTCCCTTTCCTTTGTACAAGGGGCATATTTTAACTTTCTTGGGTGCTGTAGGGTATATGCCTAGCCGCAGGCATGAGTTAAACAAGTGTCTAATAACGGGTGCTACTGGTTCTATACTGGTTTTTAATATGCTCGCGGACAGATCATAGAGATAGGTACGCTTTTAGAAGCGATACGATTTGTCTCTAGACTAGACGCTATAGTCACTATAGCGACAGCGACAAAGCTTCGTCCCCTAGTGCAGCTAAGGCGCTTGCGCTGTTAGCTCCGCACCTACTCGCCGCCGTCACGAACCCCGAGTTAAGCGCGTCCACCAGATCCTTCTTCGTGCCAAACGCTTGACCGTCCGCGTTCCGCACCAGCAGTGCGAGTACCGTTCTATGTCGCTTAATTTGACGTGTCAGGATAGGAGATTCACTTAGACGAATTTGAGGATATAGCGAATTATACCGATTTTAATATCAAATATACGATTTATATGTCAAATATAACAATCGTCAAGAACGATAACTACTCGCGCTGCAGGTCCGTGAAATCGTATTACACTCCACATGCGTCGTGGATTATCCCTGACTATCTAGAGTAATGACCGACTCGTTTTTCTTTCAATAAGGCGTGATATTTAATTGTAAGTTCATCGCACTTACTATACGCCATCTATGCGCAGTAAGTCATCGGTGGGAAATGTTTTCTTTAATTGTATAGTCTCATGCTGTTGTTGTGCTTCAAGTTGTGAATTTCCGCGTCAACCCAGTGTTTATTATGAGTAATATGAGTAGGCTGTTTTTTTTTGTGGAAAACAGATTATGGGTTTATTAGATAAAAATATTGACTATACTCTCGGCCAACGCGTGACAACAATTGCTCGATATCTCAATGATATTGTCCCCGTCAATTGAATCCAGGGCACCAATAAAGTTACACTCTCTGGCCGCAGAGAAGCTGTGGCCTAGATAGTGCGCGGGCGCAGGTGCAGAAGTAACGCTTCTTGCGAGAGAGACGCGCTGGGCGCCATTATAATTGTACGGTCGAAATGGGCACGCTGTTGATACCATTATACTCTGTAACACCTCTATGTACCTACACAGTGAAACAATAAAGATATTATATGCTATTCTATTCTATAACTTCAATAGAACTTTCTATACAAAGTTGCACCCGCCTTTGACCGTCTTAAGTCATCCCAGTCAAAGATTCATCACTGTGATTTTATGACATATTTGTCTTGATATACTATGTAAAATACTTTATAAACTTGAAAATGCATAATACTTGACACTACTGGCTGAATGCACAAAGTGTGAAGCCAAAATTAAAAAAAAAAACCCCAAGTAAGGAGGTTTGAAGATACGCTTAATACGCTTATGCTTTTTTGGCTTATTTGTTTATATTATTCTGTGTCCTAGCAAACGAGTTTTTGATAGCTGTTTGTTTTCCAAGAAATAAATATATAAATACTTTGATTATGAGAGAGAGAGCAAGATCCTCCAAGGCTTAATACGATTTAGAGCCTCCAAGGGACCACTTTGCAAGGGACATTTCGAGATTTGACATTGACCGTGGACACTAGCGGCCTTACTTAAAAAAACTTTTCAACCGTTAATCACTGCTTAAGATGCTCTGCCATCTTCTCTCTGACGTGAAGTTGCACGTGCTAGAAAAGGACAGAGAAATTTAAGTAGTGACTAAGCGAATCGAGATTATTTTAGGTAAGGCCGTAGATGTAAACCTCTGAAACATGAAACTAGATAAAGCTTTTTGGTGTAAACTGTAAATACTTGTACTTGTCTGCGTGTATAAGTACGAACGCACAATCGTAGGTATTATCAAAATCAAATCAAATCAAATCAAAACACGTTTATTTTCAGACACAGAGATCCATATTAGTACAAATTACAAATTATTATTATATTAGAAATTAATTAATTATATTCTAAAAAATTAAATTAAATTATTATTATTAGATTCAATTATTATATTTTGTGATCTAATTATAATTTCAAATATCTGCTTTATTTTATTAAGACCCTAATGTGATGGAGAAGAATGGGGCAGTCAAACTTATCCGTTATAGCTCTCAGAATAGTGTTGCCGCTCGCACGCGTTCTGCATAGTAGGGAGGCAACTTTCTTGCGCATGATAGCAGCGAAGCCATCAGTGCGCGCTTCCGCAAACATGGAAGACGCGCTGCAAAACCGCGGAAGCCGCATCAGCACTCTGAAAGCGTTATTATACTGAACACGCAGAGCGTCGAAGGATTTTCTAGTATATGCTGTCCACAAGCTGCCGCCGTAGAAGGATTGGCAATAAGCTTTAAAAAGTGTAATCTTGGCCTCATTTGAGCAAGAAGAGAATCTTCTGGACAGCATATTAGCTCTCACCGTCAACGCTCTGCGCTCCCTGTCCATGTCTGCCTCATCACAGAGATCCTCGCAGACAATATGACCCAAATACCTAAACTGTGTAACTCTGCTGAGAGGAAAGCCATTAAGCAATAAAGGAGGTACATAGCCAGGTCGTTTACCGTTCCTCGAGAACACCATATACTCACTTTTTTTAACATTATAACGTAGGCCATGACTTATGGCGTACGTTTCACAAAATTTCAAGAGTTTCCTGAGAGAGCTGACAGAGGGCGCCAACAGCACCATGTCATCCGCATAGCTAAGATTATTGACATAGATACCGTCAATCGAACAGCCTGTTTCCATGCTGCTGAGGCCCTCTATCAGCTCGTTCACATATAGGTTGAAGAGCCTCGGAGAGCTCACCCCCCCTTGCCTCACACCACACTCCAACCTGTATTATGGTCACTTTTTGGCAGAAGGGTACGCCTTGGCTTGCCACCTCCAGTGGTAGGTACCAGTGGTATTGTTCCAGGGGTACCTACTTATCAGCTAGGAATGTTAAATGATACTTAGACGCATAACCGCGTAGGTACCTACTAAGTAATCACTATTCTTTCTTCATTTTTCTAAAGGTCTAACTGTGTGGATAAAAATTCTTATCTAAAGTACTTTAAATAGCTACATGAATGTAGTAGTGCCACAGACTGTGATAGTTGATATACAGAGACTAGCATAAAATAACAATGGGCACGTCAGGGCACGTGTATTAAGTAAGTACCTATCCTGTTCTGTTATTAAATAATTGAAACCCAGGCGGCGGGATCCCACGCGGGCATGCGACACCGAGAGCGGAGTGAGTGGCCGCCAGAGCGCTCACCTCGCGTCCTTCGGGAGGCGGCGGCGAGGCCGTCTCCACGGCGACGCGACTCGGCAGACACCCGGACACCGCGGATGTTACCCGTCGCCATGACGACGCGCACTCGCCCGCGGCCGGTCGTTTGACACGCGGCGGATATCGGGCCGGACAGTGACCAGAGACAACAGCGCGCGGCCTCCTCGACGGCGGGCCTCGCCGCGCGTCCTGACCGATGCTTCCATATTCGAACGCGCCGCCGGGCGACAGTGACAGCTGACAGCGCGCGTCAGACCGCCTGCCCTGCGCTGCGGAGCCCCATGTGTTGCTTGCTGGCGGCGCTGCTGGAGGGCTGCTTCGTGTCGGTGGCGCGCGCGCTGTACCGCCGCCATGAGCGTGTCGGTGCGCTCGGTGCTCCTCGAAGGGCCGCAGCAGAAGCCCAAGGGCCCGTATACGTATGCTAGCACGCCGCGCGCGCTCTACAACAATGCCAAGCTCAAGAAGGACCCTTCCTGGTGAGTCGCTCCGCCGCTTGCTTCCCGACACTCCACGTAGAGCTAACTGCTCCAGCGCACACTACACTACTACTAGAGAGCTATCTAGATTTACCGAGACTTTAGCGTGATCCGAAGCTATTCGAGCGTAGATCAGAATGCAGGCATCCAGCCTCCAGCCGGCGGGGGAGAGCCATATGCATGTAAAAGTAAGAAAAAAATATGTATTTCATAACGTCAGTACTCAGTAAGGTAATATACCTGTATTTAATCAACAACAATGCACCTTGTGTGATGATGCAAAAGCTATTGTAAACATAGATTTATTTTGTAATAAAATATCAGCTGTTCCATACATTTTGTCCAAGGTCAATTAACTTTTTGTATGGAACAGCTGATATTTTTTTCCCGATTTCAAGGTTGGCCCCATAGTAAAAGTTGTTCATAATGATGAGTACATACACCCTTCAGTATTGTTGAACCTTTTTGTTACACATTGTATATGCCACATACATATAATATACGTATCAAAGCTAGTGAATCAATCGTTGATAATAGATTATAATAAATTAATTTTAATACTTAATTTAAGATTATTTATTTAGATGTGGTGTAGGTTGACGTAATTTTTGAGATCCAAATTAATAATTGGACAGCATTAATTTTTTAAATAATTTTAATATAATAAAAATGTCGTTTAGATGTTGATGTATTTTTAGAATCGACAACTTGATTAAAGCACTTGTAATTGACTAATTTCTTCAGTATATTATGTTGGGAAACAAGCTTCCGATATTTCGGCGCAACTGCATGCACCTGCACCTTGTTCGTGGAAAAACAACATTGTCACAATAAACAGCTAGCCCGTAAATAATCATACAACTGTAATGACTACTGTGGCAGCTTGAACACTGCTCACTGCTTAGTAATACATTTCGAGTTAATCATGTCGCATAATCACTAAAACTGCAAAGAATAAATACATCACAGGAAGCACGGGCCCCCAATACAAGGCATTGTGTTACGGCGCGATAGTTGGAGTGAGCCCCGAGTGGCAGTAGAATGACAATGAAGCTGTTATCGCGTCCCCGGGGTCGGCGGCCAGATTGCACCAGATAACGGAGCCGCGCAAACACGTGCAGCGCGGGTCGGACCTATTGGTAGCTTGTTGTAAAGTGCGATCGACCTCGCATTTTGACTTTAATTAATAAGTATTAAACGGTCAACCTACCTTCCACTCGTTTAACTAATCCTATTGCCTAATCTATCGGGCATCTCACCAAGGTTGAATGTAATAATGCGAGCGTGATGTATCGCGGGCCACGAAGGTGTTATCGGAGCGTTGTGCGACGCCGGCGTTGAACCTTGAACCCGCGGCCGGGCGCCTCCCCCGCACCGCCGCGCCGCCAGCGCACTAGATTTTTTTTTTTTATCACATCTATTCAAAAAGACCTACTTTGTTGCTTGCAAACAAGGCAGAAATTAGCTCTTTTCCGCCCTAGGGAGGAAAATAACTTTTCCTCCCTCCGGGCGGTGATTTGAATTTGGAATGTGGATATTGTTAGTAAAAGTTCCAATCACCAAAGAGATCAACCACGGACATTGTATGAACAACTAACAGGCTTTTTGAAAAAGGAAGGCGCGCGAAATATAAAAAATTTTTTTTTGTGAACAAAACAAAAACTCGCGAAATGCTTTCGTTCGTTTTACTTTGTTTTATTTTAACTCAGTGTATCTTCCTCAATAAAAAGTAAGAAGTGAGAGTGAGTAGTGAGAATGAAATAAACGTAGGTACTATTCTTATTCATAAGCTGCACTTACTTATTTTCTCATAGAAGGTGATAAAAAGCTGAGTGTCCACCTCGGGATCAGCACTATTTTTAAGCTCGAGTACTTTGAATTCCTCGCTGCGCTCAGGATTCTACTTTGGGAACCCTCGCTCTACTCTTGTTCGGGAGATGTCGCTGAGTGCTCACACCGCGGGGAGAACTTTCTCTCCGCTACAGAGTTTGTCGCAGCGGCGTGAGCTCTTGGAGAACAAACGCGCTGAGCAAGCCTCGCTCGGCTCGGTACATGTGCATGTGCTCGCTGGCGAGCGCGTAGAGCGAGTGGTCGGCCCCCGCATTCGCGCACTCGTTCGTCGCCCAGTGACACATCTACTGCAGTAGCTGCACCGTTCGCTGGTTCGTTTCTGGTTGCTAGCTCTACTCGCTTATCGCTAATCACCGCGGCTTTCTATGGTTACAAATTTATTTTACGTAATTTTTCAAAATAAATATAAAATCGATTGATACGGAACCCTATTATAATTACCGCCGATTAGTTTGCACTAGCTATACTGAGTAGGGCACCCTAAAAAACAAAATAAAAAAATTCGCCTGAGTATACTTCGAACAGATGTATTATTAGATAGAGTAGAGGTAGCATTGATTGCTGTTACTCAGTCCGTCTTAATTATACATTATTATAGCAAGCAGGCCTACGCGGCTACGCCGCTACGGCTTACATCTTATTAGTAAAAGACATCAACGAGATTCTCCAGCACAGGACCAAAGCTCTCTTGAGGAATACAGTGGATTATGGCATTATTTGTTTATTTATTATCGGTACTTTCAAGTCAAGTACTATAATTTCTATAACTGCAACCTTTAAGCCGTGTCAAAGGCCTTTCACCTTATTTGTAAACAACTTCGGCTAGGGCCAGCCACTCAGCATACGAACTAGCTCGCTGACTCATTAGCTTAGCTAAAACGGACTTAAGACTGGTCCGCCGAGCACTAGTGAGTTAGTACCTACGCGTAATGAATCAGGTTTCGTGTCGTGTTTTATAAACGGTCGGCAGGGTTGAACTCGGCGGCGGCGCGCGGCGGTGGTCATTACATTAAAGAGCGTCGACCTTAACCCTGCGGCCCGCCCTGGCCAGGCGGGCGGGCGGGCCGCGGCCGCCGTCGCCATGGCAGCGGCCGGACAACTTCCGCTCGCTCCCTTGCGGGTACTTGCACTCGCCGGCCGCTCCGTGACCACACGCCACGCCACGCCGAGACATGCCACGTCAGAACGCAACTGAAACTAAGCCATTGGAATCGGCGAAGCAAATGATGATCCATCAATTGATATTTCAAGAGCGCAGCCTTCAATGATGAGACAATATAATAAAATGTTGGACAATAGATCGTTCCAGGAGCTCGGAGCACATCGCACTACGAGTTCTGGTCGCGTCAGTGATTCTGCAACATTACTTTTATTTGAACTATGTATTTACATGGTTCGGTGTGTAGGCTGGGACGGGACAGAGGGTGAACTGGAAACACACGTGTTTTTACGTGTTTATGTGGTTGACACGTGGTTGTAGAGTTGACTCACTCTACAACCACGTGTCAACCACACAAAGCTACGTAACAATATAATACTATTCCTTAAAGTATTCATTCCCTATACTAATTATTAATTCCCTCATCATCATCATCAGCCCGGAGACGTTCACTGCTGAACGAAGGCCTCCCCCTTAGGCCGCCACACTGTACGACAACCTGCCATTTGCATCCACATAATTCCCTATCTACCTGGTATTCCCTCAATAGAACAAAGCTTGTAAGCTGTAGAGTCGGGGCCGGCGGCGGCGGGGCAGCAGCTCGCCTCTACGTATTGTCGAGTCAGCTATAACCGCGCCGGTGCCTGAGTAGTGGGCACTGCCATTATAACAATGGCGCTATTTTCTAACGAACTATCGCCACAAGCGTGTAATTTCCCTTAGTATACGTGTTGGGATTTCGCCCGCCCCGGTAGATCCGCGATAAGCCGTGCGTGCGCCCTGGAGGTCACTGTAGACGTCCCGCGTCACTCTATCAGAACTCTCATTAACGTGTTTCGAGTTTGTCCTTTAGAAAACTATTTAAGTTATACCTTCCATTTAAATTATATTCATAAAGCCGTCTGACTGGCTGTAAGGCTATGGATACACAATATTCAAGAGAAATGTATGAAACGTGTAAATATATAGACTACAGTAAAACTTACTTTACGTGCTCCGATATCAGTTAATGTTATTTTCCTGTAAAACTACACAGTGTGGCATGTATCTACATGAAATATGAATGCAACCCTTCGTCTCCTCGTATAACCATGCCTACTAAATAATGTTAGTTCTGTCCATCCAAAAAATGCCTGGAAGAAATCGCTTAACGTGATAAGGCCGCCCTTGTACTGTCGATGTATATACCATGCTTAGTTTTTAAGTAAATAATAATAACGTATTGTACCTACTTGGTGCGGAGCTTTCCTGCATACATACTTACATAGATTAATAGGGTAGATGACTGATGTTTATATCGTTGAAACCAATAGCTTTGATGAAGAATTTAACTAAATATAGTAAGTTTATTGAAAAAAATATTTAAATCGTTAATAATGTTCTGATATATGAACGTTTAATGTTTATGTTAGAGACAACTCTGTCCCTTTCCCACAAAACAAAAAAAGGACGTCACGCCTTACTTGTCAGAATAGAATTTATATGACGTACAGAGAAGTGATGTCACGATTTGCTGTTTCTTCTCTCTGTCTAGCATGATATTAAAATGCTTATAAGTTGCTTATTTTTGATCAGATTTTCATTTTCTTTTCATTAATCAGCTATATTTATGGGCCACGTTTTAATAGTTCAATTAAAAAAAAAATTGTCATCTAGCCTATTCTACTTTTACCAGTTGGGTAATCAAAGGCTATATTTTCCCATCTGTAACAGTCCTGGCACATGTCTGTAGCTAGAAGAAGCCTCTACGGTAGCAAATACCGGGCGGTGATGCTACGCTATTCGTAGCGGGCTAAGAGCGATGTCAAGCTGTAGCCCGCTACGAGCGGCTTCAAACTGTAGCCCGCTACGAGCAGTGTCAAACTGTAGCCCGCTACGAGCAGTGTCAAGCTGTAGCCCGCTACGAGCGGCTTCAAACTGTAGCCCGCTACGAGCAGTGTCAAGCTGTAGCCCGCTACGAGCGGCTTCAAACTGTAGCCCGCTACGAGCAGTGTCAAGCTGTAGCCCGCTACGAGTGGTGTCAAACTGTAGCCCGCTACGAGCGGAGCAAACTGTAGCCCGCTACGAGCAGTGTCAAGCTGTAGCCCGCTACGAGCGGAGCAAACTGTAGCCCGCTACGAGCGGAGCAAACTGTAGCCCGCTACGAGCAGTGTCAAGCTGTAGCCCGCTACGAGTGGTGTCACCCTATCCCTATCCTTAACACTAATGTGAAGGTAAGGAATTTTTCTTCCTAACCTTCATACCAGTGTGACAGAGCAGTGTGAAGGTTAGCCGGCAGTGGAAAATATGAAGATGTCATCCAGGTATCCGAAGTTGAAGTCGATTCTTTTATTTTAAAAGCGTATTTTTTTCTTTCCCATTGTTGTTTGTTCTGTATTTCTGTAACGAACAGTCAAGCCAGTCAAGCGTCACACACTTACCGGACGGCACATCAACTCGGAAAACTAGGACTGGCCACGGCCTGTACGAACTCACTTACTAGACATGTGAACATATCGATAGATTGACGATACAGTCATAATTTCCAGCCATTTAATGATACGGCATTGCCTTCGAAGCTGTGTCCGGAAACAGTACCATGTAACGTGGCGACCCCTGACTCGATCGTCAGTTCGACGCGAGTACTACTCGGCTCACTTGGAGGCGAGTGCAGCGCGTGACGCGGCCGGCGGTCAGGCGATGGTGGTGGAGCCGCGGGGCGCGTGCGCGGAGAGCGCCGCAGTGGGGCTGACCAGCGGGCAGCAGTGCCGCCCCGCCGCCCCAGCCGGCAGCACGCGGCGCCATGCCGCCCGGCCCGGCCCCGCGCGACCACGCCGCCGCCTTCACGGTTCTCGAGCCCGCGCCCCCGCCCGCCGTGCCCGCACCCCGTGTCCACGTGGTGAAGCCGCTGCAGCACGACGCCGCGCCCCACACCCTTCTCGACCCCGAGTTCTCCCACGCGCTCGAGCTCCGGCTGCGGCACCTGAAGGAGCAAGAGACCCTGCAGCTGAGCCCCCGGCGCGCGAGGCGTCGCGCGCGCCCCGACATGCCGGGGGAGGAGCGGCCGCGATTCGTGACGACGGTGAAGGCGGGCCGGTTCCTGCCGCCGCCGGCGCCGATGGCGAGCCTGCTCGGCCTGCAGGCGCTGTACCCGCCTCAGGAGCGCGACCGCCTGGTCTACTCGTACGCCAGCAAGCCCAAGCCGGTGCCGCGCGCCCGCGCCGCCGCCCCCGCGCCCCCGCCCCCGGCCGAGCCCACGCGGGCGCTGCTGGGCGGCGCGCGCGCTCTGGCCGCGGGACTGGTCGGCATGTCGCGGCTGCTGCGCGCCCCGCCGCCGTACGTTACATGCGACACACGCCGACTCGTTCATTTCACTCCTCGATATATCTTCCCCTCGCGGCACATGAGACACAATTTCCAATAATGGAATTAAATTGCACGATCGCTGATAACGGTAATATAATGAGTCCTGATTATTGTGAGTGCGGCCACGTGGTCGCGACCCTGCAGGCGTACTGGGTGAGTCCACGGCCCCTACACGCTGTATGCGGGTCCGGCCCGGCCCCGGCTGGCGGCGCGTTGTCACCCACAGAGTAAAGATCACCCCACGTCCGCCCGCCTGCCCCGCTTGCACTCTACACCGCCGGTCATTCACTACAAGTCCGACATTCATGCTATATACCTTAAAGACAGTATAATTATACCGTCGACAAAAATGTTTGTCACTTTGTCTGTTTGTGTCACTCGCCAGATGGTAGAAGCGCCTCGCTAGCCCAAACGTCCCAAGGGCGTTCTCGCGACGAGTCCTGCGCTCCGCTGTGAGGCACTCCACGCTTCATCCTGAGATATATAATGAAAACAATAAAATATAATACTAGTAGTTCTGCGAACATTAGGTACATCTTACGAACTGAGACCTCGCGACCTTATATTAACTTAAATAACAACCAAAAATTATTTGCAAATAAAAATAACGCAAAAAAGCTACCGAACACAATCAAGAACATCTGTGACTATCAAAGAAAAGTGGAAACGCCTTTTATCTCTCGAAGGTCGTAACGATCCAAAAGAGTCTTTCGATGTTTGCAACACCCATTGTTCTACTGTAGGTCAGCGATTGCCAAACAATATCTTGCAGAAACGTGTCTAAATCTGAAAGTGATATGGCAAGCTCGGTAAGAATTATTAACTCTCCAGTAGAATAGTTTTTCATGGCTCCTACTGATTTTTAGCGAAGTTGAAAATCTGGGACTGGGACTATCCAATGATAAAGCACCTTGACAATATAAGTAATTCTCTGCTTAAAGACCTTAAAGGATTTATTATCGAACCACTTATACGATATTTAATTTAAGTTTGGCCTCTGGGATTTTTGTGACGCTTGGAAATTAGCGTTGATTTGTTTTATTCACAAAGGTGGTCCTAAGGACAAGATTGACAACTATCGGCGTATTTGACTCGTGCGTGCCTTTTCTAAATTATTACAGAAACTTGTTAACAATAGACTCATACAATTTCTGGAATCTCGTAATCTCATCTCAAATAAACAATTTGCATTGGCATAATTACGTGGAAATGCTTTAAATTGGTTTAGTAGCTATTTCATGGAGGGGAGACAGTGTGTAAGGGTTGGAAGTAGAGTGAGTTTGCCACAATTTTTTATATTTGGAGTTCCCCAAGGAAGCATTTCAGGGCCAACGTTGTTTATATTGTAGTGTACTTTCTTTTCACCATCATAATCATTCATACTCATTCTTCATGAAATATGTTTAACTTTTTTAACTTCAAATTTTTATTCTTTGGGTTGCGTTCGGCAGTCTCAAGTATATAATATATATATTTTAATTGGAATTGGATAACTGTCAGATGATGCTTATGACAGCAGTCTAGAGAAAAGCTTGATAAGAAGAACATGTAAAGTCATTAAGGAAGTGAAAAAGAATATCAGATGATCTATTTGCTGTGATCAATATTCCCATATCACGGAATGGGAACTGAATCAAGTGAACTGTTCGAATCGTTTACTCTTATTTAATAGAATAAACGTCCCGTCACAATATGAAGACAGAGAAATTACTGGAAATGAAGAGATTTAACATCTAATATCTCAAGGTGACGAGCGCAGTGCAGTGCGGCGCAAGATTGTATTCACAAGTTTATAATTCTGGCACTGCTACTGTTAGTGGTAGGCATGACGCTTACCACCAGGGGACCGCCCGCGTGATGATGAATAACGGTGATGATCATGATGATAAAAGTAGCCTATATGTTATAGCGGGAAATAAGCTATCCCCCTGCCAACTTTAATCCACATCCGTTCAGCCGTTTTAGGGAGAAGAGGTAACAAACATACACATAAACACACTCGGGTACCGACAAACTTTCGCATCTTTAAATAATATATAATAAAACTGTAACGAGGCGATTACTGTACATTGAAGATATATTTAAAAATCCATTACTTTAGGAGTGTATGAGAGCAACACGAAAAAATACAGTTTTTAAAAATTTTGTCTGTCTGTCTGTCTGTCTGTCCGGGATAAACTCAGTATAAGTCCACTATAACTTGAACCCTCGAACATACCGAGCCCGTAAGGTCCGAGGATCAGCTTATACTGGTTATTATTTATTTTAAGAGCTAGCGAGTAAAGAAGATGAATAGATTGACATGCGATTTTCTAAAAATGTTCTGTGTTGTCATAAGCTACTTAACACCACACAGCACAGTAGGTAGGCCTCCTCCTAGGTGGACCGACGACATTGTAAAAGTCGTGGACTACCGGTGGATGCAAATGGCAGGCTGTCGTACAGAGTGGCGGTCTAAGGGGGAGGCCTACGTTCACCAGTGGACATCTACGAGCTGATGATGATGATGATGATGGTAGTTGCGGGCAACCGATGGATGCAAATGGCAGGGTGTCGTACAGAGTGGCGGTCTAAGGGGGAGGCCTTCGTTCACCAGTGGATGTATAAGGGCTGATGATGATGATGGTAGTGGCAACCGGTGGATGCAAATGGCAGGTTGTAATACAGAGTGGCGGTCTAAGGGAGAGGCCTTTGTGTTCACCGGTGGATATCTACGGGCTATGATGATGATCGTATTACCTATTGCATCACAAGGCAGAAGAAGTAATCAAATAAATGCCTGCCTAAACAGTCAAAAAGTCGTTGCCCGTTATTACCAATGATTAGATGTAATCTCACGGTTAATATGAGGACCCAAAGAAGGCAGAGTCAGGATGCGCAAGAGTTTTCTGAATTGCTGTTAAATATTTAATTGGAGAAAGTCGTTTTTTTTGAGGAATGAAAATCTTATTGTGGTTTGGTGTCCTTTACTGGACTTAGGTCTATACTCGAAAGGCGAATAAGCCATTTATCCATTACGCTGGCCCAGTTGCGGTTTAGTGCGGGTCACACAATATACAGCAAAGAGATCATTTAGTACGGGCCCGGGTTTTGAACTCGTGACCTCACGATTTGAAGTCCAGCGGTCCCGAATTGGCTACTTGGCTTATTAGGCTCTGCGGTCACATTGATGAATTGCAAATCGTGATACCTCTTGGTTGTGTGCGCGAGCCATTTGTCGCCACGGAACCAACACGAATATCCCATCTACCCGACCTAGAATACTGATTATCTAGAAAATACAACATAAGACTACATTCCTTCATAATGAAAGTATCTATCTTTAGAGAGGCGCAAGTGTAAGATGGTGCGAGATACAACATTGTTATTATGCACGAAGATATCGTTACAAAATGATCAGCCGAATTTAAACCCTCCTAAACTTTACTTTGTTATTTAAAGTAAAATAAAGTCAAGCGCATAAAACGATTTGGTCCACGCGAGCGAAGCCGCAGGTACAGCTAGTTTATAATAAGTGTAATTACTCTAAACCAACGAATTAAACCGAGCAATGAGTGCGGAGACCACGTCCAGTGCGGCCGCTGCGGCTGCTGTGTGCACGTGCAGCTCCCGCCGACGCCGCCGGCGGCACCGGGATCCACTCCCGCTACCGGAGCAAACCGGTGTCGGCCCAGCTCCCCGCAGCCGCAGCCGCGACGAGACGTGACCTGTGTCCGCTTGTTGTTGCAGCGGCAGCGTGGCGCCCTACTCCAACGTGATGCACGAGAAGCGCGTCGTGCGCGGCAGCACCTTCGCCTCGCACCCGCACGCAGCCGTACGTACCCACACACACGGACACGCACACATACTCCAACGTGATGCACGAGAAGCGCGTCGTGCGCGGCAGCTCCGTACACTTCTACGCATCAAGTATATACAATACATCCTGTATATTTCAAGTCTGTACGACCACGACACAATAACATTTGTGTTGCGTAGCGTTCCTTCGCGAGTAATAACATAGCGTACATTAATCCGGAATAAGGTGGAGGTGATGTCTGTAGATAGATCCGCGTGTATTGTACCTACTGGTGTCCTGCGGAGTAGGTCTTACTTAAAAACTCTACTTAAGTTAATAAACGTCGTTTAACTACTGCGCAATACAAAATGAAGTGCGCAGTCACAACCTATGTGATACCTACTACAAGAATCAATGTGGAAACAATAAGTGAATAATCCAGCTGTTTGGAAGATATTTGGGAGCGGAGCGAACTTCCTACGAAACGTTCCATGACGCGGACACAGTCGCGGGGCTGGGTCGTTCGCACTAGTTCCATTCAACTTGCGTTTTTTTGCAATAGTTTATTTTATTGCAAATAAATTTTACAATATAATGACAATCACAGAAAAGCGAAAGCCCTACTTCTTAGGTAGAACGGCTGTCAAAACAATGTTGTAAAGCAATTGTATGGAAAACCGCTGTCGCCTGTTTCACAGAATATTGTATAGAAACTACGACGAAAAAATGACAATCATTGGTCGCGCATTTGAAGTAAATCGCTCGCAATGCAACAGATTAAAATTTATCTAATTACGATGCAATGTGGTTGGGTTTCCTACGCGTTTATTTAAATTGTCTTTATGAGTATTATCAGTCTAAAAACATTTATATTGGTAAAATAGAGTATTAGACTACTATTGGGAAATTGTTTTAAATAATTTCTTACTATATTTAATGCACAGCACATCAATATTTCCTTGTGATCTATCGTACTTTCGGTAAAAATCGATGGGAAAATTTGAATGAGAAAATAACGCGCCATAACGCGATTTAGATCACGTGACATATCTGACGTCACACCAAAGTAAACAACAAGCAAAAAAAGGCGATCAAGAAATAAGAAAAAAAAAGAAGAAGGAAAAGAAAAAAAGAAAAGAAAAATAAGAATAAGAAAAATTAGAATATCTTATGTAAGAAATATTTGAGGTAACTCACTTGAAAATAGCTTTATTTCCATAGAGTAAATATAACATCATTGTTTATTTCACTCAATTTCACTGTTATCGTGTTGAAAATGCACGTTAGATCTCGTTGTTTCTCTGTCTCTGTCTTCGGTGTGACGTCACAAAAATTGCCACCAATCACAGACCATCACATGACCAAACTTCAAAATAAATACATTTAGTTAACGTTTTTTTTTTTTTGCAGACGTTGAACTTATTTTAGTCTAAAAATAAATTGATAAGCTTTTTTACGCTGCAATTTATTAGGATTATATCACTTTGTAGCATATTTTCAATAGAGTCTAATAGCCTATTGTCATTAAGCGCATTTGCACTTAATGCCGGCTAGCGTGGCCCGTCACATTCCCGTTCTATTCACTTCTCTCTTCAGTGATGACAATCATGACATTGAAAGATAACACAGTCAATGTGGTCAATTTTGAAGTCTTTAGGAGTCTTCGGTCAACTGAACCCGCTCGCCAGTGGACCCGCGGGTCCACTTTATAACATTTTTTTAAATGTCTTTTTATTGGTTAACTGGACCCACATTCAAACAGATCTAAACTAATTAAAATATCGCTGTCCCTTTTTTATCAGACATGTTAGTTAAGGACAGCAATACTTTAGTTACTTTAGTTCTGTCTACATAAACCTTCAACATCGACCACAATTAATCATGGTAAATATTACATAAATACTTATTTATTTTCGAGTGGCCAATATGTCTAAACTTGACATACTGGCCACTCGAAATACTTGAGGATACATTAATACTTAAAATATTATTTTAAAATAACTTCTGATAATCATCTCCTCTGGGCTAGGGGAGACACCAGGACTGTAAAACCCGGATGTCTCCCCTAGGGGGGAAAACATGTGAGACACGAGTCCGGCACCCTTTGCGGCTCTAGTACCAACACTGGTACTCGTAGGTATCGATGTCTGTTGAATCAGAATCATTGACCAGCGAGCCGTCCGCCCACCGCGGCGCGCGACGACACACTGTGCATGTGCGAGTCATTCGTGTTCTGATTCTTTTTATACCCACACCCACGGGAAAACAATTGACATGCGAGAAACAAAAAAAGTCCAAAAAGAGTCAATTAGCGATTCACGCGATTTTTGACTTTATTGACATATACGAGTACTTATCGGAAAGCCTTCATTTTAGACTCCATAGCAATGACCTCCGTAGAGACCACTGACTAACCGTCACAATATGCATAAACCGCTAAAACGTATTTCAAACCTATTTTAGTTAAAAAGTGTTTCCACACACTACTTAATTATTCACACACAGTTGCAATTACCTCCAATCTTCACTTAAATTAACTCACAACGAGTAGGAAAATAGGGGCGGTTAGCCGGTTAGGGACCAGGGGCCTTATTTTTAATCGTACGTAATAGTTGCGCATGCGAGCGGAGCTGACCTTTGAATCATATTGTAAGAAATTAAGTTCAAAATCATTCAAAGGTTGGCTCCGGTCGCATGCGCAACTCGTGCGTACGTTTCAAAAATAACGCCCCAGGGCTTATAATCTTCGTTGGGGACAAACCGGGGCTGGAAAAGCAACAAAATAATAACGTTCGAATACTGAGCATCATGGAAGAATAATGTGTATGTTAGTCCTCGCCGAGAACCAGCCGGCAGACGTGACCGTGCGTGCGTCCCCAGGGCGACGGCGCGGAGAGCGCGGCGGCGCGCGCGGCGCGCACACGGAGGCGCGCGCTCGCGCGGCGTGCGGCGGCGGCGCGGCTGCGGCCCGGGACGCCGCCGCCCGCGCCCGGCCGCCGCCACCTGCCCGTGCAGACGGAGTACTACCTCGAGGAGCTGTTCGACAAGGGCGTCGAGATGGAGGTGGGCGTGCAGACGGACCTGTTCGCGGACCGGCCTGCCACGCCGGAGTACGTGCCCGCCAAGACGGGTGCAGACGCGCACACGCAGATCTACCCCGGCGAGTTGTTCGACTTCGATCTGGAGGTGCAGCCTGTGCTGGAGGCGCTGGTCGGCAAGACGGCCGAGCAGGCGCTGGCCGAGGTGGCGCAGGAGGAGGAGCTGGGTGCGCTACGCGAGCAACAGCGGCGCTACTGCGAGCTGCGTGACGCCGAGCGTGGCGAGCGCGCGCGCCTGGCCGCGCAGCACCACCGCCTGCACCAGGAGAAGGAGCGCCGCGTGGCGGAGGCGCGCGTGGCGCAGGACGCGGCGCGCCAGGCCCGCGAGCGCGCCGCCGCCGCCGCGCTTGTGCAGGGCTACGTGGCCGAGCTGTTGCCCGCCGTGCTGGCCGGCCTGCGCGACCAGGGCTACCTGGTGGAGCGCGTGCAGCGAGGTACGCCACCCCGAACCCCGAGCCCCCTCGCGTCTCGCGCCAGCCTCTCACGCCCGCTCTCTGTTGCAGGGGTAGACGAGGAATTCATGCCGTGGCTGGTGGCGGAGGTGTCGCTGGAGATTGAGTCTATCATCACAAGCCGCGACGTGATCACGGGTGAGTGTCGCGCGCCGCCGCCCGTCGCGGCCCGCGGCCGGCGTGGCAGCGCGCGTGACGCAACTGCTCGTTTTTTTGCAACAGATTCTTAATCCCTTTAAAAGAGGAAAGCGGACCAAGTTTTAAATAATCAATATTTATCTGTACCAATGGAGAATGTAGCAACGTATTAGTGCGACATCTGGGCAATTTGAATGACTTCTTGTCTATTATACTAGTGTACTACGTGGTGTTGCAGAGATCGTGCGTGACGTGGTGGAGGGGCGCGCCGAGCTGTTCCGTGTGGCCGGCGAGCGCGCCGCCGCCGCCGAGCTACCCGAGGACTCCATCACGCCGCCCTCCGCGCCCGAGGGTGAGGGCGAGGAGACGCGTGAGTATCCCCCGCTCAACCACCACCCTGCCTCTCCCGCATACCTGACATGCATCACCATACACCTACACGCTACGAGATCAACTTCATATAAGTATTAATAGACTTACCTCCATCTCGCCTGATGCTAAGCGAAGATGCGCTCTACGATGGGGCACCGTTACCTAGAAGAAACACTACCTAGAACCTAGAAGTACTGGTTCACTGGAAACTGAAACCATCCATCATACTCCATCGGGAAATACCCACTTATTTATTTATTAGGATTCGATGGGTCCTGGCCTCCAACACCGGCACGAGCGCCACTTGTTGGGAAACTTGGACTGCATGATGTACCTACAGAATGTTTAGAAGTTCGCACAGCGAAAATTCGATGAAAGCTGTGAAATATACCGTGTTCTGGCCTTCCGATAAGGGTTAGGGATTTAAGGGTTAGGAGTTAGTAAGGTATAGAAAAGGTTGGCGCCATCTTATTACAACTATTATAATATTCTGATCCGTTGCACACTCTCCGATACATGCTTTCTCAATAAAAACCGTAATAGACTATAACTGCTTTGCGACGGTGTTCTAGGCTTGGAAGTCGCTGAGCAGAACAAAAAATTGCAGATGAGCTTCTTAGCACTTTTCTTAGCAATAGAAGCTACCGCTTGTAGCTGGTACTCCATTGAGAAGGTGCGAGCAGTAGGTACTCCTTACACGACCATACATGTACTGGTACAGTGTGAACAACTAATGCCACGTGAAGTACCGCCGCACCTTCAGGAAAACGCCCAGTTTTCGACCCAGTTTTCAGCCCGTTGAGCTCTGAACTTAATATAGGAGCCAAAGTAAGAGCCAAGAGCTCATGACGGTTGGTTGTCGACACGGGTGCCTACATCTCCGAAATTATAAGCTTGACGAATGACCTCGTTTTGGCCAAGAACCTTTTCTTTGCACCATTGCTGTTGTCTACCCAAAAGTACCGGGATATAGCAGATTGCTGAAATGCAGTAGGAAGATTGAGCATTTCTCGAATCGATTGCCTCACCCTGCCTTTCAGATAACTCATTCTTGTTTACCAAAATTTCAAACTTTGAACGAAAGACGGCATCACTAATAAAATGGTATGGTACCTCTATCGCTAAGAGCGATTTCATTTGACAATCCCAATCTAATGTCAGTGGCATACGCTGGAAGATCCCCAGTTGAGTGATTTTGGTGGAATCTATATTCAGACCTTCTACACGTGCAGCCTGTGGGCCAGTTTTACAAAGGTAGCGTACAAAGGACTGAACATTCAGTATAATAATGCGTTCAGGATATTGCTGGGGCTGCCACGTTTTTGTAGCGCGTCCGCCATGTTTGCTGAGGCGCAAGTCAATGGCTACCAAGCAGTAATAAGAAAAAGGTGCGCCTCGCTGTTAAGCCGTGTGCGTGGCAGCCCGAACGGTATACTGAGCGTATTATCCGAGCGGTGGGACTCGCCGATGTTTAGGAGGTGGATGCAGCTGCACGCCAGCGGTCCCTCATATATATAAGTAGGTACCTATTATAATAATTGCTAATTTCAATTTAATATCTATTTAATTTTTTGATATAATTTTTAATTTTAATTTTTGTTTTGTGGTTTTGTGTTTTATATGGATTTTTTAATTAATATCTGAAATAAATGAATTATTATTATTATTATTATTATTATTATTATTATATTGCCAAACACCAAGGAGGTCATTAGCTTCCAGGTTTGCTGTCGAGGACACGTTCCATAAAGACATTATTTGTAGACTACAGCTCAAGTAGCAAGCCACCAACTGCTTCCTTTGTCGCAACGATGTGAGGTAGCAGATTTCGGTCCTTCTTCCATAAACTTGTTCCTAAATGAATAGATTGTAATGACCTTCTGTCTAAGATTAATTTGCAAGTGCATACTCGAGCTGTTACCATCTAGCCAAATCAAAGAAGTGCGCACGGATCTTTGATCTTTGGTATCCAGGTTTTCAACTCTCTACCTAAGTAGATATGTGAAATAGAATCTTTGGTTCGGTTTAAATATAAGCTAAAGTTGTTTTTGACGGACATGGCACCCTAACTCGTCGAGGAGTTCGTTCCGAAACTGGAATAAATAAGTAGGTACCTTTTGCTACCTTCTTGTAACTTAACTACCACAATATTATACAATAAGTTTATACAGGATTAAGGATTTTATACAATAAGTTTATTTATATTATTGTTTTTTCATTATGTCTTATTTTAATATGACACAGATTTATATATTTATTTAAAATTATCTTATTTAATTTGACTTTATTTTTAACCAGCTAGCACATTATTTAATTAATTATTTTTGTTATCTGCATAATTATTTTTAAAAAAAGTTAATTATCAATTTTATGTACATCTGAGTACCTAAGAAATACTCGCAGAACCTGACTTGTAATTATTATTATTGTCAACAAAAATATCAATATCAATACCTCATACTTCGCGCGGTCAATGGTCACACGTGATGTGACCATTGACCAGTCGGTCAATGGTCTTTATTGGTAATTGAACAGACAAAATGCCTTCTTTGTAATGTAACAAAATTTAAGTACACGGATTTAAATAAAAAGAGACAATATAATTCATCAAAAATATATGCCATCATCATCAACATAACGTGCACTCTTGGACGAAGGCCTCTTTCTTAATAGAGAGTTTCCCTTCATCCCCACGCTTGGCAGGCGGCTTGGGGATCGCAGAATGCTCACCACCTTTAACCGAGAGGACGCTGCTGCCCGTCCTCCGGCGGTTTAGGATGCAGTTTTAAAATATATACCCAGGACACAATAAAAGGTTTAAAAAATATATGTAGGTTCTACTTTATTCACTGATGATTAGCTCCATTTACATGTTCTAACTCCTCTCTATTGGGAGGCCTTCGTCCCAGTAGTGGACGCCTTATGGCTGACGACGACATGTTCTAACTATTATGTTTTTTTTACCATCTATATTTTTAGTTGGTATATCTTGTGGTATATAGTACCTTTCATTGTTGTTGCAAGGTCTCTTATTTTTTTGTGTAAATAATATTTTAGTGAACTATAGCACATAATACATAATACAATAGCAATCGACTGCCATAGGCAGTCGTATCCAATTTGCTATCTGTAGGGGCTATAGCTTGGCTCCTGGCTATAGTGGACTGCATTATTAAAAACTTCCGTTTCTTGTTCTTCTTGTTGTTTATCAGTGAAAACTTGTTTGTCTTATATGTTCAAACTTAACTGTTATGCATTGTGGTAGGTATATGTCTACAAGTGTTTTAATGTTCCACGGTTCCACTTGTTTACACGCTAGGACCACTCGCTGAAATCTAGCTCTGCTATCACTAACAAATTAATGTGTGGTTGCTGTTCGTTTCCTAAATAATAAATAGTATATATAATATTCTTGATAGTCGCCAGCGCGTCCAAAATCGACGCAATGATCGAATCGATGGCTCGACGCAACTGCCTCCTTGTGGTTTTAAATATGATGCGTAGGTAATTGCACAAACGTCATCGCGCCGGGGACGTAGGTGCCGAGTGAACAATAGAGGGCGGCACCTGCTGCGGGCCGGGCGCGCCACGTGCGCGCGCTCGTCACGCCATCTCTCCTCTCATTACAGCGCCATGCGAGCCGCATTACCGCGATGCACGCCACCCTGTTTCTTTTGCGCGCATCTAATTCGCAAATCTAAACTCCACCCGACGTGTTACGCGATTCGATCGCTTCGTGGTCCGGCGTCAGGGCCCAGAGTCGCGCGCGAGGCGTCGCGGCGGCGTGACCGAGGGGCTGCGGTCGCTAACAATTAAGATTGATACGGTGAGATGAGATTATAATGCGGCTGCGACGTGTCGCATTGTCGCAGCTAATAGCCGGCGCGGCGCGGCGCGGCGCACGTGCTCCGGCGCTCTGCCATAATCGCTTATTTATTTTCAAAAATAATTAGCCCGACACTTGTGATGTGATCACAATGCAGCTCGACAAGTGCACGACGATCGCGACGCACTAGCTGCCTCCGCGGGTTCGCTTGCCATTTTTTCTAGTTTGCTCATAATATATGAATCTTCCAACCTCCACTGCGGGATTCTGGACAAGAAGATGTTATTACGCAATTTCCCGAACGCTGCCCATACAGTTGGATTCTTCGGGCGATTTCTTTGTCGAAGTTGGTCCTACCTAACTGTCTAACAGTCTGTCCAAGGTAGTTCTAGTCAGACTCGAGACAACTTCGAGAGTATCGTTCCGAACAACCGCCGGCACGGGTACAACATGGACATGATTTTCGTCTTGTCCATGTTCATTCTAAGACCCACCTGTTGGGAAACGTTACTTTGGTCGCTGGGCATTTTATTGAGGTCCTCCAGCGACTCTGCCATGATGACTCAGAACATGGGCAAAACACAAAACGAAAGTGAGTGATGTATTCGCCATTAATGTTGATGGCGAATCCGTTCCAGTCCAAGAGCTTGAAAACTTTCTCCAATGTGTTCGTGAACAGTTTCGGAGAAATAACGTCTCTCTGCTTGTCTCACGCTTTTCTGCAAGACATCCTTGCTTCCTTTCTTGTAGAACAGCACCACCACACTTCTGTACCATGCTTCCGGCGTAGTACCATCGAGTACGACGGAATTATTTCTGTCACTGGAAGTGACAGAACCAGGTGGGGTCTGGCGGGAGCCAGAAGCTCTAGCGGTCGCCCCTGAGGTGAGCTTCTGGTTCCCGTGCTTTTTATAACAGTCTAGGGGTAGAGACCTCAGATTCGGATCTGTCATCCATTGCGAACCTAACCACTCAAGCCGGGTATCTGAAATAGGATGTGATAAAGCAAAAATCATACCAAACGAATATTATATCAAATGAACATTTGAACATTAGCGCAACCGTTGTTATATCAAACAAATGTTATTTGAAACAAAAATTATGTTATTAAAAAATATGCAAAGCGACTATTATACGAAACGATGTTCGTTCAAGTGAAATTATATAACGGCGGTGACCTTAATATAACACCCCCAGTTCATAAATGTTTTTACATGCCTGCTTGACGAAAGTGGTTACTTTAGCCCCGCTACGCGGAGCGAAGGTATCCTCCCCGCAGCGGCACGTAAAATTGTATACACACCACGGGAGCAAGTAAAGAAGCCCCAGATCTCATGTTTGTCACCTCGGCTTACATAAAATAAAATACAAGCTTTTAATTTTTCTGTGACGTCTCGTGTGGGCCTGTCATATCGTAAGTGCCATCGTATGCGGAATGCAGCAGTGTCTTGATGCGCCGCTGAGTCGTAACGTGCGTCATAATAACATGTTTGCGCGAGGCACGAGATATTGTCGCCTTAGGTCTCACCGTGTCAAGATAACTCTTATCGTTCCGACAAACATTACAAAGCTTGAACAAAAACTACTCAATAATAGTGCAACTACTGGTGTCCTTATCGCTAAGAAACGATCTTTCCCAGACGGTCTTAGTATGGAGGGGATGAAATGTGCTATGTAATGTTATGTATCAAATAACATGAAATCATTTATTTTAGATAGTTATCTAAAATTATATAATTCGCTGCAGGTATGTTTCTATTTATTTATGTGTATGAAATTTGTAACAGAGCTATTAATCGTCCTATTAGTTAAAAAATAAACATTATTTAATCGTATTAAGTTAATCCATAGCACCTGCCAGCTCAGACTGCGTCGACGACGTGCTATCATTGTATTGTACTCATACGTACTCATGTACATGAGTAGGTGTGTATGTATGCTTGTCGAGTGGAGAGTTGACTAAATCATATAATTGAGTTACAATAACGCGTCGGCGCACGTGCGCCCTTCGCCGGGACCGGGCCGGGACAGGGCCGGGGCCGGGCCCGGGCGCCACCCGGCCCGGCCGGACACAGACACCGCGGGCAATACGTTTTGTATAGCTTTACGTTATCATTGTTCAAACAGAAAAAAACAATTAGTGCGTAATCAAGTAAGTCCGTAAGTGCGTAAATCACGTACCTAGTCATTCGTACAAAGTGGTTATAAGTAGTACTCGTAAGTAATGCATGCACTGCTGTCCCCGCTGGGAAATTCGTTATTTGTTAAAATGTTTTCTTCTTGGAACAAAAAGTAGATAAGTTTCAGGTTAGTGTCGCGAGGCCGGTGAGAGGCGAGCGCGGGAGCCGGTACGTTCCAGTGATCTCGAAGCCAGGTACCGATTTTGGGCCTGTCCTACCGCTATTTCAAAATGGACCGATTTTTTTAAATACCTAAATAGGAAAAAGTGGAAAAAGTATAAATCTGCTAATTTTGGAGAGAAAATTTGACTGGGTCCCGTCCATCCGGTGCGTACTGATTTTGCATTTGTTCATTCGATAACACCTGGTGCGTTCCGTGTGCAGAGTCGATGTGGCAGTAGCGCGCGGTACTAGCGACATCCTCGACTATCCGACGCCGGTCGTGAGCGAACAGGGATCGATGCGAAACACATTTATTCAACTCCGAGCTTGCAGTAATCGAGTCGGTCGAGGGTACGACTTCGCACTGCATGTATACATTATAATTTGCCGTCGCGTCGTGGCTATATTCTCGGGCCGCAGCACTCGCTTCGAGGTCGGTACAGACTCCGCGCGTCGTAGACAGTGCGGTCACGTAGTGCGCGCTGGGCTCCGGCTCCGGCTCCGGCTCCGGCTCCGGTTCCGGCTCCGGCTCCGGCTCCGGCTCCGGCTCCAGTTCTGGCTCCGGCTCCAGCTCCGGCTCCGGCTCCGGCTCCGGCTCCGGCTCCAGTTCTGGCTCCGGCTCCGCGGAGGCGAAAGTAAATATTATCGTAGCACTCCGCGCACATTACCGCGCGTCCGATATCAAAACAACGAGTGCAAGTGGAGCGCGCCCTTCCTGCTGCCGCCGCGACCGACCCTAGACCCTGCGCGCAACATATTAAAACTTAAAATCCCCTGCAACTCCAGATACCGCAAATGTAATTCGAATTGCACCATGTACTGGGATTCGTACGAGATGTCCCGTGCGATTGTAGGTGATACGTAGCAGCCGTTAGAGGTTAGATCGGCGCGCACGGCGCGGGTGTTTGCGCAGCTGCGCCCCGCCGGCCGGCGCGGGCGCCGCACAATGCAATAATATTGTAAAGAGCTTAAACGTTCCGATTTGTATCACTTAATGAAAGTACAATAATGCTCACTTCGATAGCAGATTGTATTTGAGCGTTGCGGGCCGGTGTGCAACGGTTCAATGGTGAAATAATAACATTAATGTTGGGGGGGAAAAAAATCTTAATCTAGGTATAAGAAGTAAATTTACATAATTGTGCTTATTGTTTGTAATGATTAAAATTTACTTAACTTGCATAGCTTTATTTTCCACGAATACTACTGACAAAACTCTACAAACAGCCCCAAAAATGCGTAATATAATTGTCTATTGTAGTAAAATTCCATGAAATCAGCCAGCGCCTGAGGCAGAGTTATGTAGTATGATTACTACGCAACAAGTACCTACTCACACGATGGGCGCCATTGTACGGGAACTACGACGGTGGCGCCCTCGTTTGAACACCGTCGATAAGTGGTCGGTGTCGCTCGCGGGGTCAAGAGGAGACCGATATCATTTTATTTTCTCATTGTGTATGTGTCATTTATTATTATGTCGCAGCCAATTTGAAGCGTCCAGCTAGCCATTACAAAAAACGGAGCTGTCTTGTGTCACGGCGGAACGACCGTCCGCCGCACGGCAGGCTTCGCGTTCTGCAGCGCGACTACAGACGGACTATTGTCGAGTGGTGCCACTTTGGCAGTCTATAGACGCCGACACTCGCCGCCGGCGCATTGAAAACATACTTAGATTTTTATTTCCTTGAGACATTTTATTTGACAACTACTCGTTAAAACGACCTACTAACAACTTAGCATTATTCTTTAATTTTTATGAACATCGTTTTAAATCGTCGCCATGGTCGTTGGTCTTCGTAACATTTATTAATTCGCCGGAATATAAATCGGTTTTCTAAAATGGCCGTTATGTCGTGAGTTCGGCGAGTTCTACGATTCGACTGCGATTTATATATTACAGTACGCGCAGCGAGGAGGTAGAACTCTTCGCTGGTGTCTCAATTCGCAAACTACAGCCTGGCTGTCTTCTAGGTACCTGAGCGCGTCATCTTAGAGCTCGCCATCGTTTACCACGAGGCGGGTGAGCCCCGCGACAGCAGCTTCCTTGTAAATACTACAGCATTGGCTGACTACGGTGCTGATGCGCTTGTGGAGCCAGCAAGTGCTCTCAGCTCTGATGTGAACCATGCACTTGTTCGGTTTCCAGCGGTCGCGGAAGAATAGCTGCTGAAGAAGATGGCGGCGGAAGGCGCCGCCCGCCTGGCACCTGCTCCGGTACCGCCCAGCGTCCACTCCGGGCCCGCCCAAGGCCCACCCCGGACCCGCCCGGTGCCTGCCCCGGTCCCGCCCGGCGGGCGTGCGCCGAGAACTGTGACTGTGATGAGAATGTGAAGTTATTGCAGATATGGACTGCGTTACACCGCCAGCTGTAGGGTCGGAACCAACCCCGCCTCGGTTGGAAAGTTTCCCGAGCGCGCAACGGGCTGTGGACGAGTGAGCCAGGTGCTAGGTTCCACTAAATTGCCCGCGAAATAGTGACTCTTTGTGAACCTTACTGAGCGCCGCGCTGGGCGCGCGAGCCGCACGTCCCGCGCCCCGCGCCGACTCGGAGGGACGGCTTCGTTGTGTTCAGCTAGGTCCGGTCCGCCCAGTGTGCGGCCGGCACTAGTCCCACCGTCCCGCCGGCGGCTGCGGTGCGTCGTGACGACACTCGTGCGTGCGATGCACCACGTAAATAGGTACTATGACGGCACTCGTAGCTCGTAGCCTCGTATTTACATAATTGTTTCGTAGAGTGTACAGACTGATTGAAACTTAATGGCTGTGAACTTAGGCGCGAAACAAGTAGCAAAATATAGGCGTGCGGTGTGCGTATAATCGCAGTCTCACTTGCAGCGCACTTCACAGCCGCCATTAGTTATTCAGTCTGTACACTCTACGAAACAATTATGTAAATAATCATTAGAAAAATAAATGTACGGTAACCGTAGCCTCGGCTACGAGCTAAGAGTGCCGTAGCCTCAGCTACGAGCTACGAGTGCCGTAGCCTCAGCTACGAGCTACGCGCGCCGTACCTCGGCTAAGAGCTACGAGCGCCGTAGCCTCGGCTACGAGCTACGCGCGCCTTAGCCTCGCCGTAGCGCGTGGACCCACCGTACGCTTCAGTTCTTGTAACGGGATTGTAACGACGATGTAACCGACTCTATAGCGGCTTACTAGTCAATAATTATATTTTTGTGATTATGAGCTCCCCTGTAAATGAGTCCCACTGTGCAGTCACTGTCCGACTTGTCGTGAACCCTGTGCAGTAGGTAGGTGCCGAGGTATTCGTTCCCTAGAGTATTGATCTGTTGATTAGTTGTTTACCTATTTAGTATTTTCCAATAAAAGCATACATTAAATAGTGTCGATTTGATTTCATCCTCACGACGCGACGTGACCTCTCACACAATACAATACATGTTTTTATTTAAATACGAATTTCAAAAACAGCTTTAAGCAGAAACTATAATTATAGTAAAAACAGCTAAGCAGCTAGAACCTAACTTACAAACTTAATAAGTTTTATCTATCTTAATACTGTTTATTACCTTACAAAAAATCTGCATTTCTTATTCTAGTTCCCTACTTCAACAGATTCTTTATCCTAACACACATAGCACACATACGAACCTATGGAGAATGTAGCAACATATTAGTGCGACATCTGGGCAATTGGAATGATTTCCTTCCACACTAGTCTACTACATGGTAAGGGGACTCTAATTTTGTTTTTTTTCAAGAACATCAGGACAGTCTACCAACCCGTTCAATGATTTGTAGAGCATTACTATGTCTGCAATCTCGCGACGTTTCTACAGAGGCATAACATTGTCTCGACTCGCAGTACTTTGCATTGGTTTTGCACGAAAGCCAGATTGTACATAAAACGCTTTTGCACCCGCTCTTATCTGTCTGCGTGCAGCCGTGCACCTGATAGCCGGATTTGATACTGCTCGGTTCCATACAACTGAGCAGTATTCGAGAACACTTCTGACAATACTATTATAAAGGAGCAAAGAAAGCTGCTTACGACTTAAACGACTTAGCTTGTCTAGACACAAACCCGCACATTTTACTTGCTTTTCTAGTGATTAAGTCTATATGCTCATGAAAATGTAGTTGAGTATCAACAACAACTCAAACATTCATTGATGCCACCTGCTTTAGAATTACATTATTTATAGTATATTGACTTGGACTAGGATTATGCTTGCGCGAAATTTTTATTAAAAACACTTAGAAGCATTTAGGCACATATTGTTTGTAACACCAACGGGTAACGCTATTAATATCAGCATCAAAGTCTTTCTGGTTTCTAATCTGTCTGTAAAGCTTCTGCAAAGAGTTTAACTTTTGTATTCACTGCAGAAGGCAAGTCGGTTATGAAACCCAGAAAGAGAATAGGGCCCAAATGCGATCCCTGCGGAACTCCAGACGGTACCAGCATCTTACTGGATTTGAAATCTTTAGCAACAACCAATTGGGATCTATTACGTAGGTAAGTTTCAAACCATCTTATAAGTGTACCTACCGTGGATACCCAACACCTAAAGTTTTGCTAGTAGCAAATCGTGATTGACTAAATCAAACGCTTTGCTAAAATCCGTGTGAATTGCATGAACTTCTCCGCCTTTATCTAATACTTCCAGAATATCATTAACGTAGCCATTGAGGTTAGTAGTTGTAAATTTTCGGGGGCTAAATCCGGGTTGATTAGTGTTCAAGTATTGCGATAAATGCCAGTACATTTTTTTTACCACGCATTCTCTGTTAATTCTTTCCCCGTAAGAAAAAAAGGAAAAACTGTTGGTTGTCCAAATAAAAAAATGAAAAGTAAAATACGTTAATAATCTCAAATTCTCTTGTAACCACACTCTCAGCTTGGTTTTGAAGCACGCGGTGGAAGGAGCATCCCGAATGTAAGCTGGTATGCGGTTGTAGATCGCACACGCACACGGGTAGATACTTCGCACATGCAGGGCCATAGTTTCAGCCGTCGGCCCTGTTACGCGTCCGCGAACCGCATTGTGGCGCGATAAAACTCAATAGCGCAGCGTCGGCGGTCGAAACTAACAAACATGGTTTAAGATGTGATAGTACGCACTCGGACGCGCTCTTGCTCGTCGCTCAGTGTGATATGTTGACCTCAGTGTCACTCGGTAACGGGGAATGCAAAAAAACAAACGTTTTGTTAGTGTTTCTTTCCCGCAACAAGTTAACGACCGAGCGACGTGTGACGTAATATATAGGTCGGAGAGTGACATCGGCTACTTCTTAGGAAAACGAACAGTTTCTGTGGGGATAGGATTCTCGGCACAGGCGATCCCGCGGGCGCGGGCGCAGCTAGCGGGAGGAACGAGAGGGCGGAGGGCGGAGGGCGGCGCCGGCGGCCGGAGGGTGCGCGCCGTATATAGCGGCGGCGGGCGCTTGCGGCTCCACTCCGCTCCTGCAGCCAGCTCCCGCCGCGCGCCTCGCACGCGCCCCGACCCACCTGCAGAGTGCAGCAGCAGCAGTGGTGTGCGGCGCGATGGGCGCGGTGTGCCGGCGCGGCCTGGCGCGCGGCCTCGTGTCGCGCCCCTTCCCGCCCGCCGCGCTGCTGCGCGCGCTGCCCGACCCGGAGCGCCCCCAGCGCCCCCAGCGCCCGGAGCCCCGCACCGTGAGTACCTCTCTATCTACTACACGACCCACTCTACGGACGATACTAATTGACCGAGCGAGCGCTTAAATTTCATTTCTTAATACGTGTACGTACGAGTACGTTAACATCGAAAAAATATTTTTTTCGCGTACAAACTTGTACCCTCCACTTCACCCTCTTAGGAGGGGAATTTCGCAAAATCTGTTCTTAGTGAGCATCTACGTCCTAACAACAGACCACATGCAAAATTTCAGAATCGTAGCTTTGGTACTTTTTGAGATTTCTTGTCCGAAAGGTGGGCGCTTCTCTTTTATATATATAGATGACATAATTATATATAGGCTCGATTAATCCCGAACGGGATAAAATATAACATAATACGATGGAATAGTGGCGGTCAGGGTGTGAGAGCCGCCCGGCACGAGGCGAGGCGCCGGCGCGGCTCCACCTCGGAGCGCAGTGTTGAGGGAGCCGGTCGGCGGTCCGCAGGTGCTGGCGGACGTGGACGCGCAGGGCTTCCTGGTCGCGGGCGGCGGCGGCGGCGCCGAGCGCGTGGCGGCGCGCGCGCGCCTGGCGCCGCACGTGCACGCCGCGCACGTGCTGCTGGCCGGCGCCGGCGCCGGGCTGCTCCGCCTGCGCGTGGAGCGGCCGGCCGCGCCGCTCGACGAGCTGCTGCTCTGGTTCGACGAGGAGCTGCTCGCCGCGGTCCACCTGCCCCACCTGGCGCTCCGGAACATACGCGGTGAGCACACACCCCACACACACTTCTCCACCACTATGGGGAGAGTACTGCCCACAGTGGATCAGTTAACAATGCCATTCACCTTGTAAAACAATACACGATAAACGGCCACAATAATGTAGATTTTTAAATTGAAAATACGTTTAATTATATTCTATGAAAAATGACAAAATTAGTCAGGAAACATATATTTTGGGTAAATTTTAACGGCTATTTTTACATATATTTATTTTTATTGATTGTTTATATTGGGGTACGTTCGTACAGTGCAAAAAATGCTTTATTAAGATTTTAAACGTAGTTTATTATAATTTACTTCACAAAGATACGAGTTATATATGGCTGTTCTTATCTAAGTATCTTATGAATTATTAAATTAGGTACTTTTTCAGAACCATGCCGCTAATATATTTTAAAAATAAATAAATTTAAATATCGCAGGACATTTTTTCACATATTATGTGAAAAAGGAGAATAGAACAGGACTACTCGATGAATATGCACTAGCAAGAATAGCTAATATTTATAGCTTTGAAAAATATCTTTCTATGTATATACGAGGGGCATTCAATAAAAAGTGAGAATGAGTATGTTGCCGGTAACTTTTATTTAATTTTATTTAATTTTTCGATATTGTCGCCTTTTAGCGTAATACACTTGGAATATCTTTTTTCTAAGCTTAAAATTCCTATCTTAAAAAAACTCTTCATCCAGAGCACAATGTATAGGTATTATAGTGGCATTATTACTATTTTGAAATAGCTATTCGTTTTAATCTTATAATTCTTGAAGTAAAAACTGTACGAATCCTATCTGTTCTCCCCTAAGAGTAAGATCATTAAATTGTAGAAAAAAAAACAAAAAAAAAGATGATATCGAAAGTTGACTATGGCCACATCGACGATGTGCCACCTAGCGGATAAAAAATCGTATTGTGGATTGCCATAGCAACCCATACACCCATATTAGTCAACTCCATCAAAGGCTTTAGAAAAGTCAGTGTAGACAGCGTGATCTCCATTTCCATTAAAGGGTAAAAAAAAAATTAGAACGAATAAATGCGTTTATTATATATTATATTGGAAACGGAAACAGTTCAGTGGGATGTCGGGTGAGACTCACGCGGGGTGTCATTCCAGGGCGCAAGGAGTACGAGTGCGAGGAGTGCGGCGCGCGGTTCGAGGAGCCCAACCCGCTGAAGGCGCACCTGTTCCTGCGGTGCGCGCCCGTCACGCCGCGCCGCTTGTGGCGGCTCGTGGCCGCGCGGCTCGCGGCCGCGGCCTCGATTGCGCCCCCGGCCCCACCTGCGCCCCCGGCCGCGTCTGCGTCCGCCTTCCGGCGCGTGACGCCGGCCGCGGGCGTGGAGGGCGCGCCGCCGCCGCCCGAGGAGGCGTGGGCCGCGCGCCTGGAGGCGGCGGCGGCGGAGTGGGGGCGCGCGCGCGGCGCCGCCGGCGGCCACGCGTGCCTCTACTGCGGCAAGCTGTACTCGCGCAAGTACGGCCTCAAGATCCACCTGCGCACGCACACAGGGTACCGCCCGCTGCGCTGCCGACACTGCTCGCGCGCCTTCGGAGACCCCTCCAACCTCAACAAGCACGTGCGCCTGCACGCGGCCGCGGCAGGCGCGCTCGCGCCGCATGCGTGCGCGCGTTGCGGCAAGCCGCTGGCGCGCCGCCGCGACCTGGAACGTCACCTGCGGGCGCACTGCGTGCCCCCCGCACCGGCGCGAGCCGTTGGCGCGCTACCTTGACCCGGAGCGCAACATGTGGGCGCACTGCGCGCCCCCGCGCTCTGACCTTGCACCAGTGCGAGCCGTCGGCGCCCTGCCTTGACCCGGAGCGCCACCTGTGGGGGCACTGCGCCCCCTCGCGCTCTGACCCCGCACCGGCGCGAGCCGTTGGCGCGCTACGTTGACCCGGAGCGCCACCTGTGGGCGCACTGCGCGCTCTTGCGCTCTGACATCGCACCGACGTGAGCCGTCGGCGCACTGCCTTGACCCTGAGCGCTACTTGTGGGCGCACTGCGCTCCCTCACACTCTGACCCCGCACCGGCGCGAACCGTCGGTCGGCGCGCTGCCTTGTCCCGGAGCTCCACCTGTGGGCGCACTGCGCTCCCTCACACTCTGACCCCGCACCGGCGCGAGCCGTCGGTCGGCGCGCTACCTTGACCCGGAGCTCCACCTGTGGGCGCACTGCGCTCCCTCACACTCTGACCCCGCACCGGCGCGAGCCGTCGGTCGGCGCGCTGCCTTGACCCGGAGCTCCACCTGTGGGCGCACTGCGCTCCCTCACACTCTGACCCCGCACCGGCGCGAGCCGTCGGTCGGCGCGCTACCTTGACCCGGAGCTCCACCTGTGGGCGCACTGCGCTCCCTCACACTCTGACCCCGCACCGGCGCGAGCCGTCGGTCGGCGCGCTACCTTGACCCGGAGCTCCACCTGTGGGCGCACTGCGCTCCCTCACACTCTGACCCCGCACCGGCGCGAGCCGTCGGTCGGCGCGCTGCCTTGACCCGGAGCTCCACCTGTGGGCGCACTGCGCTCCCTCACACTCTGACCCCGCACCGGCGCGAGCCGTCGGTCGGCGCGCTGCCTTGACCCGGAGCTCCACCTGTGGGCGCACTGCGCTCCCTCACACTCTGACCCCGCACCGGCGCGAGCCGTCGGTCGGCGCGCTGCCTTCACCCGGAGCTCTACCTGTGGGCGCACTGCGCTCCCTCACACTCTGACCCCGCACCGTCGCGAGCCGTCGGTCGGCGCGCTGCCTTGACCCGGAGCTCCACCTGTGGGCGCACTGCGCTCCCTCACACTCTGACCCCGCACCGGCGCGAGCCGTCGGTCGGCGTGCTACCTTGACCCGGAGCTCCACCTGTGGGCGCACTGCGCTCCCTCACACTCTGACCCCGCACCGGCGCGAGCCGTCGGTCGGCGCGCTACCTTGACCCGGAGCTCCACCTGTGGGCGCACTGCGCTCCCTCACACTCTGACCCCGCACCGGCGCGAGCCGTCGGTCGGCGCGCTACCTTGATCCGGAGCTCCACCTGTGGGCGCACTGCGCTCCCTCACACTCTGACCCCGCACCGGCGCGAGCCGTCGGTCGGCGCGCTGCCTTGACCCGGAGCTCCACCTGTGGGCGCACTGCGCTCCCTCACACTCTGACCCCGCACCGGCGCGAGCCGTCGGTCGGCGCGCTGCCTTCACCCGGAGCTCTACCTGTGGGCGCACTGCGCTCCCTCACACTCTGACCCCGCACCGGCGCGAGCCGTCGGTCGGCGCGCTGCCTTGACCCGGAGCTCCACCTGTGGGCGCACTGCGCTCCCTCACACTCTGACCCCGCACCGGCGCGAGCCGTCGGTCGGCGCGCTGCCTTGACCCGGAGCTCCAGCTGTGGGCGCACTGCGCTCCCTCACACTCTGACCCCGCACCGGCGCGAGCCGTCGGTCGGCGCGCTGCCTTGACCCGGAGCTCCACCTGTGGGCGCACTGCGCTCCCCCACACTCTGACCCCGCACCGGCGCGAGCCGTCGGTCGGCGCGCTGCCTTGACCCGGAGCTCCACCTGTGGGCGCACTGCGCTCCCTCACACTCTGACCCCGCACCGGCGCGAGCCGTCGGTCGGCGCGCTGCCTTGACCCGGAGCTCCACCTGTGGGCGCACTGCGCTCCCTCACACTCTGACCCCGCACCGGCGCGAGCCGTCGGTCGGCGCGCTGCCTTGACCCGGAGCTCCACCTGTGGGCGCACTGCGCTCCCTCACACTCTGACCCCGCACCGGCGCGAGCCGTCGGTCGGCGCGCTGCCTTGACCCGGAGCTCCACCTGTGGGCGCACTGCGCACCTCCGTTATATCCCTAAGACGTATGAGCCATTCTTTTTCATGTTGTTAAATTAACGTCAAGTGACAGTTTATCAATTTTATATTTTATTTTTTTAATATAAATTATTTTTATAAGTATTTATCCTTAAATTTTATTTATTATAATATAATCAAATAAAGCTTTATATTTAAATAATTAAATTAACATAAACAAATTATAACTCAGTCAAATAACCCACCCCTGACTGTACCCGGTGCAAAGGTGCCCATGACACTGGCAGCATTTCCGCGCTGAATCGCAATGGCCAGCCTTTGCACCAGGAACGAGCCGGAGCGGGAGTCACCATTCGCCTCCTTAATACGGCGCCCTATCTCGCGGACTAAAGTTTCGGCATCAAGTTTTGGCATCGGCGCCCCAACAGCCCATGGTCTCCACGGCGATGGGAACAAACAAATAATTTGGTTCCATCGCCGCGGATTTTTGCCGCTTTCCTTTAGCGGCATCTTCCGCAGCTGCTCCCGGTGAGTGGATCGAGCGACTCAGGTGGCTGGCAGCGACAGTGCTGACGCAGGTGGCGTCCCACACCAAGCACTTGCCACTCTTATAATTTTATATTATATTATATATTTCGTTCGTTCTAGCCTCAAAAATAAAAATGTATAAGTACTCAAACATTGCATTTCTGCTATCATACCATAACACTAGTAGGGATGAGCTGGAGACTACCATAGATTCTTATAAACCTGATGTGCTAGCTTTAAATGAGACCTGATAGTTAATTCAAATTAAAAAATGCTGTTTTCAAAATTTTTTCGACGGACGTTTTAGGGGGGGGGGGAGGGGGGGTCGAATGTTGTATGGAAAGTTCTTTTTTTTTAAGTTATAGTGATGAAAATTTGTATATGGGTAGTTCATTCAAAGGAAGTGAAGTTGGTAGAGTCGGTCGTGTCGGTAGAGTTTGCTCGGAATGATTTAAAGTGGAGAATTTTGGGAGCGGTCCGTATTTCTTCCGCACGCGGACGAAGTAGCGGGGGACCTCTAGGTATAATTATTAGAATTATAAGCTTGAAAAATCTAGTTGTAGGTGCATTAGTAATAGAAAAAAAAGCATTTTTTTACTCGGCACGTACCTACCTAAACAAAAACTTACATTCTCCCAAAAAGCTTCTAAAAAATTCTACAGACACCAAGCTTGCCTGATACTGTACGGAATCCGAATCTGATAAATTCTTATTTCCTTGATATTCCTGGCGGCAGTTGTGTTGACGTTAAACGTTTACATTATTTCGCCTCCAGTAGATCCGGTGTGTGCGTACTCCTCCGGGGTCCGAATATGTAGTCGGGAGAGTCATTTTTAGCATTCACACTATGCAGCTCGCTACGATGGAACAAATGCAGAAATTATAAAAATGTATGCTTCCGGAAACCCTTTCTGTCATTACCATGATTGTGATCTGTTCCATCCTAAGCGATGAGTTTCCGAAGTCATGGAAGAGGGCCCTGGTTAGGCCAATACCTAAATCAAGTTCCTTAAAGCAGCTGAAGGATTATCCTATCAGTATTCTTCCGGTGCTTTCCGGTGGTAAGTATTGGAAAGAGTAATTTTAACACAAATAGAAAAATACGTAGGTAGTTACAGAAAATATAATACCTGAATACGTCAGGATTCAGAAAGGGGTATGGTACGGAAACTGCGCTTTTAAAAGTTACTGACGATCTGATTTCAGCCTCCGACTCGGGTCTCACTAGTGTCAACGTTCGGCTCGACTTTCCTACACAGAACTTCTAATTGCAAAGCTCTCATATTACGGTTTTTCTAAAGATACTTGCAAATGCTCAGAGTAATAATAGTATTACCTACTCTGAGTGCAAATGGTTTCAGACCTTTCTTACAGATAGAGATCAATTTGTGGAAATTGAAACCGACAACGGGAACCGTGCTGTGCGAGCATAGAATGACGGAGAGGGTGTGTCGTGGCGGAGCGGTCACGCGACTGGCCGTGCGTGACAGGTGTGCGACTGTGCGTCGTGCCTGTGATACCGGCCGGTCCGGCGCCCGCGCCGATACTGTGTGCGGACAGGCTGCGTCCGCGGGCGCGGGGCAAGGTGCGCGGAGGGAGGAACCACCAAGCCAGCGGTTTCTGTGACATTTATTATGATACTAGCTGTATCGGCTACGCTCGCGTGGACCGAACAGTTTTATGCGCGTGACCTCTTTGTACTTACAACAAAGTGAAGTTTAAGAGGATCTGAAGTCAGCTGTTCATTTGTAACGATATCTACGTGATTCAAAAAGTATTTTTTATTAGTAACATGTTGTATCTCGCACCATCTTACATTAGAATTTAAAAAAATATATATATGTTAATCCTTTATTGGCTGTCAGTTTCACTATTAGTCTCATTGTATTATTTTTAAGAGCTGTGGATTTTGTAAATAAATAAAATAAAATAAATAAATAATCTCTGAAGGTACCTACTTGTATTATGACGATGCAGTTTATGTTGCATTTTCTGGATAGTCAGTATTCTAGAAACAATGCGGTATTGTTGCTCTCCGCTAGTACCGCTGTGACAAAATGGCCCGCGCACACTACCAAGAGGTATCACGATTTGCTATTTGATCAAGGTGACCGCAGAACCTAATAAGCCTAGGCAGCCCTGATTCGAAGACCGCTGGACTTGATAGTGAGGTCGCAAGTTCAAACCCCGGGCCCGTACTAATTATCTCTTTGGGGTTCAAGTTAGCACATATTTTCAAACCACTGGATTTTCGTGTGTGTTGCGTTGTGGCGCGGCCAGGAATCTATAGTTAGGTCGTAAAATTGTACCTAAACTGTACTTTTTAGTACCTCTAATTAAGATCGAGTACATAGTTAGCTTTATGAGTTAAATCATATTTTAAGTGGCCGCGCCGCATAAAAAAATGCAAAATTAAATACCAGCATCTCAGTTACATCTTGGGTCGGGCATCTTAACTATCGACCTATGTAGTTACGTCACAGTATTTTAAATCCACTTCAAAAAAGAAGGTTCTCAATGGGGCGGTTTTTTTACAGCCTATAAAAAATCATGTTGGTCATAAAAATCAGTTAGATGGCGTTGACAAGACATGATTCTGAATAGCATCACTACCTCGTCGGTGGTTCCAAAGATAGATAGAGGCGCTACTTTGTATTCAATCTCTTCAAAATGACGTATATCACTGTGTGCGTACTCCTGGGCGCGCGCACCACTAAATAATATTTTGTATTGAAAACTTTCAGTTTCATTTTATTTAATTTCTACTCTTTCTTGTACAGCTGTACATTATGAGTCGATAGTTAGGATGTAACTGTAACCCAACATGTAACTGAGAGATGCTGGTATTTAATTTTGCATTTTTGAAACGAACATAGCGTTGGCCTGCGTAAATGAGCATAAAAACAGGTGATTCATCGAACCTATCTAATTATAGACCCATTTTCCTGGCTACTGTTATAGCAAAGGTGCTGGACAGTTTGCTTGATAAGCAGTTGGAAAAGCATCTCCAACTTCATGACGCTCAGTTTGGCTTTAGAGCAGGTCTGTCGACTGAGACTGCCGTCCTCTGCCTCGAGCAGACTGTTCAGTACTATACCAGTCGGGATACGCCAGTTTATGCTTGTTATCTTGATCTGTCAAAAGCTTTTGATTTGGTATGCTATAACAAGCTATGGCAGAAACTGCAATCTGACGGAAGTACCACATGAAGTCATCTCAGTTTGGGTTTTGGTATGGTAACGAACGAAACAGGGTTCGGTGGGCAGGTGCACACTTTGATGTGTACGGGTTGGAGTGCGGGGTGAGGCAGGGGGGGTTGAGCTCACTCCGCCTCTTCAACTTGTATATGAATCAGCTCATCGGTGAGCTCAGCAATACTGGTGTCGGCTGTTCTATAGACGGGGTATTCATTAACAACATAAGCTACGCTGACGATATGGTGTTGCTGAGCCCATCGAGTGCAGCGCTTCGGAGACTCCTGTGCATCTGTCAATCATAATGCGGCAGCTCATGGGCTCAGATACAACGCGAAGAAGAGCGAGTTCGTGATGTTTAAGGCAGGTAACAAAAGCTACTCTCAAGTTCCACATGCAACTCTGTGCGGCGCGCGTTTGAACAAGGTAACTTCATTTAAGTATCTGGGTCACTGGGTAACCGACAACTTGTGTGACAATGAAGACATCGAGAGGGAGCGTAGGGCGCTGTCCGGTGTAATATGCTGGCACGCAGGTTTGCGCGCTGTACCAAACAAGTAAAGATAACATTGTTTACGGCGTATTGCCAGACCTTCTCTACACGTGCAGCCTGTGGGCCAGCTTTACAAAGCTGGCGTACAAAGGACTGAACATTCAGTATAATAATGCGTTCAGGATATTGCTGGGGCTGCCACGTTTTTGCAGCGCGTCCGCCATGTTTGCTGAGGCGCAAGCCGATGATTGCCATGCTATAATGATAAAAAGGTGCGCCTCGCTGTTAACCCGTGTGCGGGCAGCCCGACGGTATCCTGAGCGTGTTGTCCGCGCTGTTAACCCGTGTGCGGGCAGCCCGACGGTATCCTGAGCGTGTTGTCCGCGCTGTTAACCCGTGTGCGGGCAGCCCGACGGTATCCTGAGCGTGTTGTCCGCGCTGTTAACCCGTGTGCGGGCAGCCCGACGGTATCCTGAGCGTGTTGTCCGCGCTGTTAACCCGTGTGCGGGCAGCCCGACGGTATCCTGAGCGTGTTGTCCGCGCTGTTAACCCGTGTGCGGGCAGCCCGACGGTATCCTGAGCGTGTTGTCCGCGCTGTTAACCCGTGTGCGGGCAGCCCGACGGTATCCTGAGCGTGTTGTCCGCGCTGTTAACCCGTGTGCGGGCAGCCCGACGGTATCCTGAGCGTGTTGTCCGCGCTGTTAACCCGTGTGCGGGCAGCCCGACGGTATCCTGAGCGTGTTGTCCGCGCTGTTAACCCGTGTGCGGGCAGCCCGACGGTATCCTGAGCGTGTTGTCCGCGCTGTTAACCCGTGTGCGGGCAGCCCGACGGTATCCTGAGCGTGTTGTCCGCGCTGTTAACCCGTGTGCGGGCAGCCCGACGGTATCCTGAGCGTGTTGTCCGCGCTGGGACTCGCCGATGTTAAGGTGGACGCAGCTGCAGCACGCCAGCGGTCCCTCATATATATTATGACATTTCATTTTAATATAATTCATTTTTTTAATATAAATTTTTTAATTTATCTTTGTTTTGACATTTTAATCTTAAATTTTCTACTGTAATTATTGTTTTTATTATTTTGAATAAGTGTACCTATGGATTCTAATTATCTGAAATAAATGACTTATTATTACTATTATAAATACAACAGATAGGAAACGCTGCTATGAAGCTATCGGCAGGTGTACAATATGACATTTTGGATATAGACATTTTCCAAATTCGAAGTTTTTTCGAAATTATAAAGACATTTTAGTCTGGTACATTTCAAGTAAAATAATCATTACTTGTAATACTTTAAAATAACCAAGATAACGTAGTGCTGGAAAGTATACGGGGCGGCGCGGCCACTTAAAATATGATTTAACTCAAATTTATTTATATTTTATTTATTTTAGTCTCTAAGCAGAGATGAATAATGGTTGTTGTATTGTAATTCTACAGTTACGTATTATGTGCCTATATATTGATTTAAAATGTCAAAATTATAGTTTTCATTATCTGAATTCTCTGTATAAAGTGTTTATGGCGAACGTCGTATCCGCCTGTGAAATGTGAACTTATCAGATCCTCGTGTCATGTACCTACTTTAAGAATGTGTAATATGTTCACTGTTGGCGTATCTCAATAAATAAATATATAAATAACCTTCGTCAAATAAAAATGCCAGCATGATTTTTTTACGTGTATTTTAATCTTAAGCTAGGATCTCTCGTCTAGTGCTGGTGGTGCTTGGCGGCGATGCGCTTGTCTCGCTCCTCCGCGATGGTGAGGCGCACGCCCTTGCCGCGCGGGAGCGAGATGTACGCCTTGGTGCCGCGCCCGATGATGAACACGTTGTTCAACCTGCGCACACCAGGCCACTGTACCCTGTACTCTCCACCTCTCCACCTCTCCACTTCGTTGGGCGTCAAGTATAAAATATCTTGCACTCAATATGACATTGTTGTAGTTATAGACAGCGACAATGATAAAATCAATGGACGGGAAATAAGCGCACGGCTTTTGAAGACTATATGTTGAGCGCCGGCTCTCCTCTCGCTTCAGTCATACTCTGCCTTTGCGACATGCGAGCCGTACGATACGACAATACAAACTTCTAATACATGTACATGTGTTCTCTTTTTGTTATGCAGTAATTAGATTCTCTATCTCTATTTTCTGGCAAATGTAATATGCATACTTTTAGCTAGGTATGCTTGATTGTGTCGACTTGTTAATTTTGAATTATTTCTTGTATTTTTTATTTGCAAGCGCTGGGCCCGTCCTTCCCATTATCATTGTCGCTGGTTATAGATATATGAATTATTATGTTACGGTTGAAGATGGCTGTGAAAATAAACTCCCAAGTTTAGGCGGTTAACTTTTAGTCTTACTTAAAAAACTTTTCAACCGTTAGTCACTGCTTAAGATGCTCTGCCATCTTCTCTCTGACGTGAAGTGTAACATGCAAGAACAAGACTGAGAAGTTTAAGCAGTGACTAAGAGAATCGAGATTATTTTAGTTAAGGCTGTTTATGTTTATGTTCGAGGAGAGGCTAACGTTAATTTATGTTATTTTTAGCCGGTTGAACTTAACAGTAGCCACAATACAATACTTGACTACAAATTAACGAGCAAATGAAAAAAGGAAAAGATTGAAAAGCAAATATTTTTGTATAAAAACTTTTCTTTCTTTTTTCTGGGCGGTTATCGGCCTCGTTATAAAACTAAAGTAAGTACATTTAGTTTCGAAATACCGTCACTTAAGAGTGTGGTCAAACTCCTAACCTGCAAGAGAGTTTAGCTGTATCCTGTGAGACTTGGAAGAGCGTTTAATTATCTCAGAGTTTAGTTACAAATATGAGAACGAAATCATCTCTCCCAGATCGCTCCCTGGCCGCGCGAGCTGCACATGGCGGCCGACGTTAGCCTGTCCTCCAAAATACGCTTAAGATGATGCGGCTAGAGTAGTCGAGCCGGTGCGGCACCAGGCCGGTGCAGCACCGGGCCGGTGCCGAGCAGGTACCTGGTGGCGAAGGTGTGTCCGGTGGTGTCGCGCACGTGCACGATGTCGAAGGAGCCGGGGTGCCGCTCGCGGGACACGATGGTGCCGACTCGCCCCAAGTTCCTGCCGCCCGTGATCATGCACAGGTTGCCTGCAACACGCCGCGCCGTTAGCTCGAGCCGGGGACAGGGGGGACAGGGGACACCGGGGACGGGGACAGGGGACACAGGGGACGGTTCATAGATCACAAAGCCCACGGAGTGTAGTCGCACGCGACCGGAGCAGGCCCTTGCCCCGAGATAGCTCCCGCCACGTGCGAGCTCGTCAACTGCAGAGATGAGCTCCCGGGACCGGTCACGACTATAAACTATAAGGTGAAGTTGCGAGTGTATGTCGGTTCGTTTAACTGTGCCGTTCGATGCGGTGCGGGAATCGCAGACATTTAGATGCCGTCTTGCGGAGGGTTCACGAGTACGTAGAGCGGTCCCGGGCGGCCGGGCTGCGGTCCCGGGCGGCCGGGCTGCGGTCCCGGGCGGCCGGGCTGCGGTCCCGGGCGGCCGGGCTGCGGTCCCGGGCGGCCGGGCTGCGGTCCCGGGCGGCCGGGCTGCGGTCCCGGGCGGCCGGGCTGCGGTCCCGGGCGGCCGGGCTGCGGTCCCGGGCGGCCGGGCTGCGGTCCCGGGCGGCCGGGCTGCGGTCCCGGGCGGCCGGGCTGCGGTCCCGGGCGGCCGGGCTGCGGTCCCGGGCGGCCGGGCTGCGGTCCCGGGCGGCCGGGCTGCGGTCCCGGGCGGCCGGGCTGCGGTCCCGGGCGGCCGGGCTGCGGTCCCGGGCGGCCGGGCTGCGGTCCCGGGCGGCCGGGCTGCGGTCCCGGGCTCCGGGCTCGGCACTCACCGGACTCGAACTTGATGAAGTCCATGATCTTGGAGGTGGAGATGTCGAGCTGCACGGAGTCGTTGACCTTGATGAGCGGGTCCGGGTACCGCAGCGTGCGCCCGTCGTGCGTCACCAGGAAGGGCACGTTCTTGGGGCCCATCGCCACGCGCCGCACCTTGCACAGCTTGTACTGCGGACAGGACACGCCGCTTGTCACACACCACACCACACCACACCACACCACACCACACCACGCCACGCCACGCCACACGTCCGATTGTCATGTAACCGGCACAGGCGAGCCGATCCATACATTTTGTGGAAGCTAAGCTATAAACCGATAGCCGACAGAAAACTATGTAGGTAGGTGTTTGTAACATACAATATTCGTCAGCGTACGAAAGATATTCGCCGCGCTCCCGCGCGCTCGCATTCTTTCGTGCCGCTGGGTTATAACTTTTTTTTCTCCTCTTTTAAATTAAACTTTGGCAAAAAAAACCCTTCATCCTCTTAACAAAAACTTCGTAACTAACTATGATAAAGTAATTTTCTTTGCTATTTTTTCTTACGAATGAGAGACTTTTATTTACTGTCCCATAACCAGTTATTTTACAAAACAGTATTGGTATGTAGTCCAAATGAAAAGTAAATTAGCCTTCATCTACATTCATAACTAGAAATGTTAAATGTTATAACACATTAAAAAGGAAAACAATTGCCACATGTATGAGGAACAATTAGAGAACGGCGCCGTTGATTTGGTTGATTTATTTTTAATTGTTTGTAATTTAAAGAATAGTAGTCAAATTCTTTAGTAACTTGCACCCGTGCTGAGCCGGGGCGGATTGCATAGTATAATAATATTCAGCATTACATCAAGAAAAATATCTAACCCACAGTTACTGTGGGTTAGATATCAGACTCAGATATAAATGAATCGATAGTACCGTCAGCTGGGGTCAGTTTAGTTTGACCTACGAAAATGGAAAAATAAATCCTGTTCAATAAATAGTTATGAAAGAATAAAGAAAATATTATTTTTCGAAGCTAATTACGAATGTAGATGAAGGGAAAAATATTGTTTTGTTTTAAAAAGTCTATACAAATAAATACCAATTTTCTCAACTATAAGTTTAAAAACAAAGGACTTTCTCATTCAAAAGTGTTCACCGCTTTAAGGTTAGAAAAATCTTTTCTTAGTACACCTCTATGCATCAAGACAACTTTCAAGTGTTTACAGCAGCGGTCGAGGCTGTACGTTGTCTGTCAAGTGACAAGTCAGGACATTGATTATTATAGTATTAGAATACATGTGCTATTATTATTTTAAAAACAAACAGCTATCACAAATAATTTGTAACAACACAGAAAAGGATGAACATATAATAGCAGATTTTCACAAATAGCAGATTGCATACAATCCAGTTGTAAGAAACGATTTATAACGAATCTAGTACATAGTCGATTGCCATAGTTTGCTACAATATTATAATAAAACATGTTGCAACAATCACTAAAAAAAATATAAAATCAACTTTTAATATTTTTTTTACTCCAAGCAATGTATTCGGACATAAATGGGAGCATGCTGTATTGAGAACGAATCGCGCGCTCACTGCGATGGCTGGAGTCGGCTGTCATAGGTGGATTAGAAAAAACCGGTTATAGTGTACCCTGCCTACTGTAGCTGTTTTGTGTGCTCGCGCGCATTCGTAGGTAGGTATCATGTTTTTATTATTATTTTGTAAGTTGTTTACATGTTTAAATGCCTTTTATACGATTGTCGAGGACTTATTGTCTAGACAAACCTAAAATAGGTTTTTAGACAATAGAAAATATATTGTTTGATAGATTTTAAGATTCGATAAATAAATTTTAAAAAAAAAAACACAAAATGTACCACATAACATAAGATGTACCATATCAATATGTAGATAACATTATTAATCTTTGTTTTGTGGCAATTTGAATTCAATCAATAACCAAGGAGCTATATACTTCAACATGTTTACATCACAATCTGTTTACACCCAATAGATTTTGAAGACACAGTGACGGTGGCGAGTCAGTGAGGCTAACTAATTACAAAGTTCCACAGAACAGCACTACTAAGCGGCGAGGACCTTTAGAATTAAGTGTTCATCTTAGTGAACCATATTCAATGGAACCAGATCTAAATCATTACAATAATTAACAGTTCCTTCCTAATGCCTTTTATACGATTGTCGTTGTCAGAACACTAAAATGTCTTCTGCACTCTATGAAATTTGTGAAACAGCTGATTTGTTCCCTGCTTTTTTAATTATTTATAGGCTTGCATGTTAGTGATATCAGAGTTGATCCTGTTGTAAAACTTGTTTACAAAGGTGGTTTAACAGATTAAAAAGCGCGAGCGTTCCATGTAACATAGCCCCATATACTTATATTATATTAGTAAGAGCAACAGGTCGTACCTTGGCTTCCTCAGGTGTGATGCGGTGGATGATGAAGCGGCCCTTCACGTCATAGATGAGACGGAACAACTCATTTGTCTTCTCAATGGATACCACATCTGGAAACATGTCAGCACATAATTAGGCACAATAACCATAAACATAGTTTTATAATGACAACTGACATGGTTTTGCACATTGTGTGTTTTGTTTAAACGTGAAAACAGATAACCATAGTTATTACCAGTCAGTTATTACAGAGGGAAGGGAGGCCTTATTTCAATTTATATTCAATGTCTGACTAAAGATGCAAAATGTTGACATATATGAAACTGCTCCCACATTATTACTATGGAGGAGTACAGTAAGAATGAGAGTAGACACTCGTTTCCCTTCTCTCACTTGGTTTGACTCATGGGATAAAACCCATCTAAACATACAGATCCTGGCAATGTGTTCACAAACATGGCAGACTCGTGATGACATGTGATTGACAACAATCATGAGTTGGCTCAGTTAAAAATCACAGAGATATAAATTTCCTCCGTGCAAGTGGCCTGGTTGCAGAATAGTTTAGCCAGGGGCTTAACTCGACTAATGCCAATATTGCGAAATAGGTGCGTGAGTAAAGGTTGGAAGGGTAGAAATTACCCTTGAACCGCAACTGTCGGAAGCCCTTCAGAAATATGTTTATTAATGTTTATTCAAACCCCTACATCCAAACAATTTCAATTTCTTTAATTTAAGGTTATGTTTTTAGCAACTCAAAAACTTCGCTTTCAGGAAACTCTTTATGAGAAATCTGAATTTAGTCTTTTCGATTAAGGTAATTTTTTTCTAACAAACTGAAAATTACCCTGAAGTGACGGATGAATTAGCCTAATTCCTCTACCTATTAGCCCATTAGGCGGGAGCCTCACAAAGTCCTGCCTGACCACAAAGCATAATGTTGAGACTGACCCATGAATCCAGCAGGGTAGGTGGGGTCCGTGCGCACCTTCCCGTCCACCTTGATGAGGCGCTGCTTGACGATCTTGAGCACCTCGTTCCCGGTGAGCGCGTACTTGAGCCGGTTGCGCAGGAAGATGACGAGCGGCAGGCACTCGCGCAGCTTGTGAGGGCCCGTGGACGGCCGCGGCGCGTACACGCCGCCGAGCTTGTCCAGCATCCATGCCTTGGGCGCCGCCAAACGTTTCAAGTGCTTCTTGGGTCCGCGCGCCTACAACACACATCACAACATAACCTCCTCGACTCGTACATATCTCCGCGGGTCCAGAGTCGGAACGACCCGCGCCCGTCCCTCGCCCGTTTTCCGACCAGGACCCGGAACGGTGGAGCGAATGCTCCCGTTCGACCAGAGAAAACATCGGAAATTCCGCCCTCTGAGACAATCGAGTAAGGCTACGAAATCCCTCGATACGCTGGAAATATGACCGTGGTCATAATTTCTACGTCGCTCACAGGACTATCGTAAAGTGTGGGTCGCAAAATATCACGAACACTTCAGGATTTTTATCGATTTATCACGATTGTTGAAGAAACACTCACCATCTTGAACTCAAAACTTGAAAAGAAAGAGAAGGAAATCAAACAAGACAATTCATTCAGACAGATGACTTTGACAGTATCTTAGCGTCAATGTCATCCAAACTAAACTCTCAATGTCACTTCTATTTTATTTTCTTCCTCTTTCCTCCTAAGAGGATTATGGCGTCGTACTTTATGCATTTTCCAGTGTCAAGTATTTATATAAATATCAAGTTTTTGATGAATTTCTAGTCGAATGAGTCTAAATCACAGTTAAAGTCACAGTCAAGTTCAGTCATGCCCTAGTAAAGTCGTGGCAAGCTTCTTCGGAGTTTTGGAAACAACTCGAAAATACATGTTTCACTACAATGTGGGCAATTCTGACGGTTTTAGTTGACAGTTCTAAACTAACTAAAGCATTGCTGTCCTTAGCTAACATGCCTAGTAAAAAACTGACAGCAATATTTTAATTAGTTTAGAACTGTCAACTAAAACCACCAGAATTGACCACATTATGTCACTTGTCCACACTCGTGCACGTAAATCAGCACTTAAATTAATAAAACACCACCATTTTAATGCATCAAAACTCGAATAACACAAGTTTTGGAAAATAATACAATGCAGCCGCATGTTTTTTGCACGTTCCCGCCAAAAAAAAACGTCACATCTAACGGCCATACCTAAAATAATCTCGATTCTCTTAGTCACTGCTTAAATTTCTCTGTCCTTTTCTAGCACGTGCAACTTCACGTCAGAGAGAAGATGGCAGAGCATCTTAAGCAGTGACTAACGGTTGAAAAGTTTTTTTAAGTTAGGCCGTAAGTTCTTACTTTGTTTTTTTCTTCTTCATTTTTGACATCGCACTTTGTGCATTCTGCCCGTGTCAAGTATATAATACAGGTAAGCTTGAGACCATACAATACAATACATACAATACTTTTTTTTATTCGAGGTAAAAAAAAATGTACACACAAAATTGTTGATACCAGCACGTGACCTTGGCGGGCTGCAGCAGGCTAGATAGTGAATAAAAGCGTAAAGAGTATTTTATGGGCGCGTGCGACGCGACGCGTTTGTTAATATACATAATTTCTCAGATTATATAAAGTTATTGTAGATTGAAGGTATAGAGCGAATACCGAGTTAGAGTAGGTAATTATTTGTAACGACTTTCTAAAGCAGGGGTCTCGTAACTTTTTAGCTTAAGAGCCAGACTGACTGCTACAAAAAGCTTCAAGAGCCAAGATCTAGCTAGCTCTCGGAGGAAGGATTTCCCTCTAGCTATAACCTAGCTTATCATATTAGCGGGCTGGACTGGTGGTGCTCGCAGGCTGGTCTTGGCCCGCGCGCCGTAGTTTGGAAACCACAGTTCTAAGGTAACGACCACCTATATTCGTAACGTACCTACTATCTAGTACTATCACAACAACACTAGCACGTCGTGTTAAAAAAGCTTAGAATGACTCCGTCGTGGTTTCACCCAAAGTTTGAATGGCAACCTTAACTGATGGCTGGACAAAGTCATCAGCTAGAAGTCACGAAATATATTCATAGAGTAAATAGGTTCCATCTAGATAAGCATGCTTCATCATGGCTCCATCCTAACATATCATATGGAAATCCCATACCTACTAGCGAAAGTTCCTTCCCCGGAGCGTAGTACTATTATTAAATTTATTCTGTGCCCGGAGTACCTACACCGAACCGTTGCATTTACCATCAGGCAGGGTGTAGTCAAACGCAAACCTAATAAGCATATTAAAAAAAACAATTAAATATTTCGTATCTTATACTGGTCATGATTGTTAGTAAGTCTGAGAACCCTAAATATTATATTTTATTACATAACATAAGATTTATACATAATTATACACTTAAATATAGAGATCAAAAGGCCACCAAACAGAGATATCTGTTTACTGATACTTATACGTGTATTTAAGTTATAGGCATTGCCATTTATGTAGGTAACTTAAGAGTTGGCCGTACATACAAACTCTTTGACATACTTACTTCATTAATATGTTATGTATGTATATATAATGGGAGGCAATAATGTACGACACATATAATGTACGGCATAATAATACACAGCATGATAATTGGTGTACATGTACATCGAATATCATGCTGTGCAATATCGTGCCGAAATATCATGCCGTACATTATCGGCTCGGCTCAATAATGCACACCCCGATTTTGTACAGACTGATATTTGATGTACAAGTACACGAATTCCTTATTTGTATAGCAGTTAGGTTTTTTTTTAAATGTCAAATTGAGAAATGTACTCGGATTATTGGCTGTACAATATAGGGCCGTACTTTATAGACACGAGCCGATAATGGACGGCCAGTATTGTACAGCATGATATTCGATGTACATGTACACCAATTATCATGCTGTGCATTACTATGCCGTACATTATCGGGTCGGCAAATATCATGTTGTACATTATTGACACCCTATATAATGCCTATAAATCAGCCCGTAGACAGAGAAAACAATGGACGCAGTCAATTTCCATCTCTTTTACTCCGCAGAGAAACAGCCAATATGAAAAATAGTATGCGTGAAAGAGAAAGATTTATATATATTTTCTCCTTGTCGTTGTAACCGGTTGACTCCAAGCATTGTATGGAAAGTGTGTGGAGTCAAACATTACCTCTTTACTAAATAATATTTTATTAAAGCATTACCCATGACTGCAATGATTTCTGTCTAGACTCTAGATAGGCGTTTTTCAAAAAAGATGTACTCAGCTAGCACTTTATCTATATCGGTAAATATATTTAATAAGTTACCAAATGAAATTAAAAGTGAAATAAATGACACAAAATTTGTAAATGGTTTAAAACGACTTCTCACTAGTAGGGCTTATTATTCAATTGACGAATTTTTAAAAGATACGAACTAATGATTATGTATTTGTTTATTTTTTTTCTTTGTTTTACAATTCCAATTTGGTTTATTATTTACGAAGCGTTATTAATTTATTATTACTAGTATTATTGACATAATTTATTATTAATTTATGACTAACCTCCTAAAATACCTCTATTAGGCATCTTATTGTTAAATGAAGTCGTCCTCCTCTCTTCTACTATTGCTGCACCCGACAGGGTCCATATGAAACTTCTTTTTGTCAATAAAATATCTGTGTACACTATGGAAGCAATAAATATCTGAATCTGAATCTGACATTTGTATTACGTATATTTACTTACTCTATGGACATTTGCTTATTGGGGGCGTCCAGGAACTAAGCATTATTTTAATTTTTTTGTGTGAAACGTTAAATAAACTGCGTATTTATTTAATGAATACATATTTAATTTATCAAATTTACTGTTATGGGCAACCCAAAAGTCATTAATATTATACGGCTTTACCTAAAATAATCTCGTTTCTCTTAGTCACTGCTTAAACTACTCTGTCCTTTTCTAGCACGTGCAACTTCACGTCAGAGAGAAGATGGCAGAGCATCTTAAACAGTGACTAACGGTAGAAAAGTTTTTTTAAGTGAGGCCGTAAATGTTGACTTACTGAAGGAATAAAATATTAGGAGAGAATTCCACCAAGGAGTTTCTTATTACGAGAATAAATAAGTTGAATGATAGAACCTCCATGGAAGCGCTTTTGTTCAATACGTTTGTCTCACTTTAATACTAAAGAGAAAATGAGACAAAAGATGTAGTTCTAATTTTCACCACGCGCACGGGGCGCCATTTGTACATTTGCGTTGCGCCGTCATTCATCATTTACATCAATGATATTATATATGTTTCACTAGATCTGAAGTTTCCGCTTCAAGCAGGCCTCGCCTGAAATAAGCTTGACAACTAATTCGAGCTTTGACATCTATCATTCTCTATTGCATGTCTATTGCCGATGAATTCGGTTAATATGTCTAACATAAAAAAATAGTAAATGTGTCGTAAAATGCTGTGACTCGTGCTCCGAACACACAAAAGATGCCATGGGATTTCTTTCCACATGTTAGTGTCAATTAATGTCCGTATTTTACTGCAAATTTTCGTAAAAATATTTTCGAAATTGACATATCATTTTACTTTCGGTGCTGCCAGGAAATCCTTTTTTGGTTTTCCCCATATATTATGTGGGAGTTTTTATTTGCTTAAATTGCCTTCTTAATTGGTTAACCTCTTAAATCAAAGTGATGGTGGTGGTAAGTGGTGTAGCCTATCTTCGCAAGTATTTTAAAGTCAAAACCTATTGAATTCGAGTTCATTCCAGTAAAATCAATACATTTTGTGCTTATATTTTCGATGATCATAATAATGTATATTAATTAGTTCGATGATAGCTTGCGAACCGTTGATATTCGACCTTATGATTTTTTTGGCTATAAATCTTGTTGAGGTAGTAAAATGGTGATCGGTCACATTACATACATACATTTTGACCTGGGTATGTCCCACTGCAACCAGACCCACTGGAGGACGGGCAGCAGCGTCCTCTTGGTTAACGGTGGTGACCATTCCGATCCCCAAGCCGCCTGCCAAGCGTGGGGATTATGGCAACACCCCTCTGTTAAGGAGGCCTTCGTCCAGCAGTGGACGTTTTATATGGCTGACGACGAATACATTTTGACTTTATGGTATGTACTGAAAATATTTTGTAAATTGAAAATGTGTTGTTGTTAGTTAATTTTTTTAACATTGATGATCCAAAAAAAAAACTTGTTATTGTATTAACCTTCAAAATGTATTTTTATTTTGTTAGTTTTAGGGAAAATTTTCATCAGGTATGCAACATCGATTTCGATATCGAGTTTGCGCGAAAACTGGCCAACGACAAAAGAAAATAAAAACTTTTGAAAAAAACGGGTCCATTTTTTTTAGCGCGATCATATGACGTTTATCCCTCTATATATTTATCTCTATGATTTACATATTCAGTTCTGTCATGCTTTTTTTGTGCTTATTGTTTATTTAACAAAGTACTTGTCAATGGTATACATTTCCTACTTTTGTTCTTCCACACACAAATTAGTGAATGTGTTTGCTTTTTCATTAAACAAAAAATGCGAAAAAAAATACATGTCTCGTCAGCGCCATCTATCCTTCACATTAATTACTAATGGGTTGGTAGATCATAGATGGCGCTGATATATTACAGAGCATCAAACAATAAAAAAGCATTCGAATTGAAAACCTCATTTTTTGAAGTCGGTTGAAAACAGGCGGCTCCGCGGGCCGTCGCTACTACCAAATAAATAAAATTGTTTTCTTTAGATTACGTTACGCACAGCGACGACCTCCAACTGATAAAGTTTTCATACACAAATTATTATATAAAATAGGTACGCGACTTCGGAACGGGAGCATACGATTACGTAAGGAGTTCGGTCCTCGACACTGACGTAAGGGCTAGGAATCGGGGCTTTCGCTTCTTCGGTCGACGCGGATACAGGCAAGCACATGGAGGAGACGGGCGTGCGCGTGGTAGTGACGGGCGCGGCGGGCTTCCTGGGCGCGCGCCTCGCGGACCTGCTGCTCGCCGGGGACAGCCCGCTGCCGGTCGCCGACCTGCTGCTGACGGACACGGCGCCGCCGCGCGCGCGCACCGACCCGCGCGCGCGCACGCTCGCGCTCGACCTGGCCGCGCCGGGCGCCGCGCGCGCGCTGCTGGCCGCCGCCGGCGCCGTGGACGTCGTGTTCCACCTGGCCGCCGTGGTGAGCGGCCGCGCCGAGACCGACTTCGACCTCGGGCTCGCCGTCAACCTGGACGCGACGCGCGCGCTGCTCGAGGCGGCGCGCGCGCTCGCGCCGGGAGCGCGCTTCGTGTTCGCGAGCACGACGGGCGTGTTCGGCGGCGAGCTGCCGGCCGTGGTGGACGAGCGCACGGCGGTGGCGCCGCAGACGTCGTACGGCGCCGCCAAGGCGGCCGCCGAGCTGCTCGTGCTGGAGTACTCGCGGCGCGGGTTCGTGGACGGGCGCGTGGCGCGGCTGCCCACGGTGAGCGTGCGCGCGGGCGCGGCCAACGCGGCCGTCACCTCGTTCGCGAGCGGGCTGGTGCGCGAGCCGCTGGCGGGGCTGCCGGCGCCGGTGCCCGTGCCGCCGGAGCAGGAGCTGTGGCTGGCCAGCCCGCGCACCACGCTGCGCAACCTGGCGCGGCTGGGCGCGCTGCCGGCGGCGCCCGGGCGGCCGGTGCACCTGCCGGGGCTGCGCGTGTCCGTGCGCGGCATGGTGGCGGCGCTGCGCGCGCAGGCGGGGCCGGCGGCGGCGGACCGCGTGACGTTCCGGCGCGACGAGGCCGTGGCGCGCATGGTGGCCACCTTCCCCGTGCAGTTCGACAACACGAGCGCGCTGGCGCTCGGCCTCGAGGTGGACGACTCCTTCGAAGATATTATAAGGATTTACATGCGGGAGGACCTTCCCAAAAATAAACAAGAGACGGTAGACCTGCGCTCGTGAGGATCGATCTTTATTTATTGTTTCCTTGTGACCTACCCGCGAGCTAAGAGTGGATAGAGGAATAGCCGATTTCTTTGAGGGACAGCAATAAAAACATTTTTTTGCGAGATGAAACACGCAGTTTAATATTAAGGGGCCGCTACATGGTCCGATACTGGATGGTCACTAACGTAACAACACTAACCGTGGTCCAGTTTCGGACCGTGTAGAGGCGCCTTTATAATAATTATAAAAAATATATTTTTTATTATAAAGGGGCTATTACAATGTTTTTTTTTTTGTTAATAGCCTAGGTCGTACGTTAAAAATTGAATAGGTTTTCCTCTATTGCTTTCTCCGACTCCCACGCTTCGGCAGATTCTAGATTTCGTTTAGCTCTTTTGGCACTTGTTGCACTGTCATCCTGTACTGGGTCGCTTTGTTTTCTCTTTTTCTTCTTCTTTTTGGCAGCAATCATTGACTGCGTGAGCTCCTCCGGGGCGTCTGCTCGTCTACCGGTGTGTTCCATCTTGAAAGCAGCAGGTGATCCTCGTTCCTCTTCCCTGGCCTTCTCTCTGTCCCTCTTCTTCTTCCTCTTGGCGCCGGGCGAGGCGCGCGGCGCGGGGCCGCGGGCCGCGCTGAGGCGCTCCGCCACGCCGGAGGGCAGCTTCACAGCCTTCTTGTAGTGCAGCCCGAACAGCGGGTGTCGGCACTTGGTGTCGGGGAGTGGTATGAAGTTGGTCTGCTTGTTCACCATTACATTATCTTCCTGGAAGTGAGCTTTGGGCAGCCTCCTCCTCAACCTGATGCATCCATTTAATGTAATATTCTTAATGAGCGCTCTATCCTGGTCCGAGCTCAGAATGGTGATGTTACTGTTTGTATCACCGACTTCCCCTTCATACGTTTGACCGTCCAACTTAATCTTGCATTTGCTATCTAAAATCCATTTCTTATCTTGGAATGCTTCCGGTTTTACTTCTTTCGGACATCTGACCAGCCACACGTCGTCATCGTCAGTCAGAAGCAGAGCATTTGGAAGCTGCGCTCTTAAAGGTCTTAGGCTGATACTGGATTTTTCTATGAAGCTTGAAACTTTTTTACCATTTAATGTTGATTTTATGCAAGTTTTGGAACTATTATTTTTCATCTGTACATCTGAGTCGTCTTCATCTTCAAACTGTATTCTTTCAGACATCCTGGTTTTGCGTTTACTCATTAAGTTTTGTGAGTTTATCCGTAAGCTGGCATGAGTTTGAGCGTCAGCACTAGTAGATTTATTTTCCTGAAAGCTTATCATCTTGTCATTCGTCCCGAGGTCGTCATGGTTCTGTGTGCCGGCAGGGCTGTCGGACAGCTCATCGGTGGAAGCAGATATGAGCTTTTCTGTAACACTACTGTTATCAGCTCCGTCTCCTTCATCAGCACTACTCGGCACACTTACTTCTGAGCGAATAGTTTTTTTGCTGGATTTCTTTTTTTTCTTCTTCTGTTTTATTGAGTCTGCTTTATTTTCTTCCTCTGCGTGACTGGAGCCAGGAGTTGAGGAATCCTCAAAGGTGAGGCGGCTGTTGGAAACCTCCTGCGAGTCTGGAAGTGTTTGGCCGTCGGGTGCCGTCACATCTCCATTGCTAAGAGTAGTATCATTAGCGCCAGACATGCTCTTTTTCTTTTTCTTTGATACTTTGACTGGAGATGGAACGGCAAACTTTTGTTCAGCTTTCACCTTTGAGTCCAAAAAGCTTTCATCATACAAATCATTGGATAAACCCTGGCTTACCAATTCTGAAGATTTTATTTTTTTCTTTTTTGGTATTTCAGCATCACTTTCTGGTTCTGCTTTAACTCTCTGTTTTTTCGGACTCTGCTTATTGTGGGCATCGGAATGTTGTCTGGACAGCTTCCTCTTCCTGGGCCGCAGGTCTTCTGCAGGACCCGAGGCGGTCTCTCCATCTTCACTGCCCAAGAACAGTCGATGTTGCAGCTTCTTCTTGTAATTCTTTCCCGACTCTGATTCTTCACCAGATTGATTTTTGCTTTGATTGCTTTTAGTCCTGAAACATAATTAAACAAATTTCATACTTTAATATTAAATCTTACCAGACACATAAGCTCCGAGTTGCCAGAGACTACATTTGGAGAAACTCTCCATCTATGTGGTACGCATAGGAGTAAGTGTGTGCATGTGAAGAGTGTGGGTGGGCCATGGTGCTAGCAAGTAGAGCAGGCTCCGAGTGACTGTCTCACCTTTGTTACTGGGCCCATCACTTAGTGCTGTGTTTAAACATACCTACTACTCGGCCATGAGTAGTGAGCACTGTTGCTTAAAATCACAACAGATTTAGATGAAATTCCTTATATTACGTTACTAGCTGAGCCTTGCAGTTTTACCCTCATGATGATGATGATAATGAATGGTGATAAAAGTAGCCTATAAATGTTATTCCGTAAAATAAGCTATCTTCATGACGAGTTCATATAAATCTGTTCGGCCTTTTTGGCGGGAATAGGTAACAAACATAAACACACAAAACAAAATCAAATCACTGTCAAACTTCTAATTATTTATAATAATATTAGAGTGATCATACGGTAGTATATAATCTGCTTTAACACACAGACTATTGTTTTACACCTATAATATTATCGTTCTATACTATACATGTTTTACTATGTAAAAAATTGGAAGATGATATTGTAGAGCACTGCTAGTGATATTTATATAGAATGTTCTTACATAGTTCCGTTATCAGTAGAGTTGTCAGAAGCATCAGTCCAGGCGAAGCTCCCCTCGGAAGAAGAATCCATTCATGAGTGCCAGCAGTGGCATGTGTGCTCACCAACTAACAGAACAGCGTGTTATGCTAGACGGTTCAATCATCTGAGTATCCATGGATTTGTTTAAAACGCATACGCTATTGAGACTAAGTAGCATACGCTGTTGAGTCTAAGTAATAACTTATATTATATATTTTACAGGCTTAATTAACAAATCGCCGACACGAGAATTACATAAATTCAGTAAAATACGTTTGCTTTCTATAACCTCAAACAAACAAATTGTGCCAAAGAATACGTTGTTTTTAATAGTTCCTGTCCATGGATACTAGTCTTTCAGCCGAATACATATTTCTTCATCGATCCTTTTTTCTGCAGTTAAATAAGTCGTAGTCATAGTCCAAGACACACACAGTAAGTCACAGTCAAGTCCAATCATGCCCTAGTAAAGTCGTGGCAACCCCCTCCTTGAAGGTGAAGTTGCGGCAACCCCAACGGAGATATGTTTTTTTTACTTCTAACCTAACTTTCCCAAAATCTTTTTAATCGCTAATCAAATTGGAAGGGTGAGAGGAGGGTGGAAACATAGCACGATATTTGATTTAACTCAAGTCAAGATGCTCCGGATCATACCTGGGTGATAGAACACAAATCACTGAAGTCAGTCGAGTGAATCTTGAAACTAAGGACTGAAGAGGTAGCTAGATCTAGTAAACGTAAAGTGACGTATGGAGTTCCACAAGGCAGTGTCCTGGGCCCACATTTATTCATAGCATATATCATTGATTTGCCCAACGCGACCTCGCAACCCATGACATTATTTGCAGATGATAGCACTATCACAATAGCATTTTTAGACATTTGACATATATGAAAATGACATTAATGATTTCTTGACATCAATTGTATCATGGCTTGACAACAATAATTTAAAAATTAACTTAAGTAAAACAAATATCATGCACTTTAGACAAAGAGGGCCAAGCAAATTTAATATTACCTTAGCATATGATAATATATCAATAAAAGAAGTAGTAAGCAATAATTAATAGCATTAATTATTTGTATTTAGTTTTATTTATTGGTCATTTAAATTTATAAGTATATTTTTAGTTATTAGTTAATTGAAATGTAATTACTGTATTTGCTCTTAACCATAATTTATTTTGTGCGCCTACATCCCCATCTATTTAACCGTGGGGATAGATGGTAGAAAATGCTTTAGCATTAAGTCCTCGGTCTTCGGTTTCTCGGTCTTCCTATTGACAATAAATTAAATTGGAAGCCGCAAGTAGATAATCTTTCGAAGAGAATAAGCAGTCAAGCATATGCCTTAAGCCAACTAGCTCATACTATAAATACAGGTTCTCTACTTACAGCCTACTATGGCCTAGTCGAATCCATTTTGAGGTATGGTATTATTTTTTGGGAACTCAACAAATAAAACCATTATATTTAGAAGACAGAAACGCTGTATTCGTGCTATGTTTAAGCTCAAAAAAAGAGATAGCTGTAAACTGTAGCTTTTGACATCTTTTGTGCACAAATTGTATAAAACCAACCATGTTGTATGCAAATAAATGATCTTTATCTTTATGTTTATCTATATCCGAGTCTGGTCCGAGTTACTCATTTCGAACCTGACCAACTCAAATTTGACTCCGGGTGGGCTCCCGCCAGAAGCTCTTGCGGTCTCCCCTAAGTGTCGTTTCGCCACACTCAGGACCTCCCTTGAGCTTCTGGCTTCCGCAATTTTTATATACACTCTAGGTTAGGGACCACAAGACAAGCTGATCCTAGGGGTGCTCTCATTCGGATCTGTCACCCATTTCGAACCTAACCACTCAAGTCGGGGTGCTCTGATTCGGATCAATAGACCTCTTATCATGGACGTTCGTGATTCTGATTGCGAGCGTGCGCGAGCGGGAGGGCGCATGGCGCGAGTAAGTTTGTACGAGCGGGATGGCATGCTATCGCAATCAGAATCGCGAACGTCCATGATAAGCGTGCTATTGCTACAAACCCCCATGCCAACATAAAAAAATAAGACACAAAAATGGCGTCAATTACGTTTCATTTCACAAGTTGACACAAATCAGTATAACTTTGTCCGCATAATATTATATCAGTCTAAATGAAATAAACATAGAGGAAACCTTCTTATTCTTCTGAAAAAATTCACCAAAACAGTAACTTAGTTTAACTTTTTACGATTTACGACATTTGCTCAGTTTGGAAGAGAGTAAAACGAAAGGTTCAATTTGCGTTATTGTGGTACAAAACTGTCAAAACCTAGGGTGATTTTCCCAATTTTCAAATAATTATTTTACATAAAGTATTTGATTGCGCAACTTGAAACTTTGCAAAAAGCCTTCATATAATAAGACCTTTCTGTAAAAAAAATATGAACCCCCTAACCCCCTCACCCCCCCTCGTATGGCATTTAGGTAAAGTCATACCTTAGGTATAGCTTTTTCGGGATATTAAAAGGCAAAAACTGGCAGCACTGAAATGCCATTTTATGGTTATGTTATAATATTTTGGCAAATAAACATTCACGTAGCTGTTCTGCTGAGAACTAGTGTTAGTGTTACTTGAAATGTAGCGTAGTATTCGTAGTAATAATATGTTTCATAAAGAATGTCACTTCTAAAAGCGAAATTAATCAAAACAATGGGCACTTACTTGTGAAATGTTAGTCCTTCAGTTTTCGTCTCAGAGCGGCTTTCGCAGCCTAAAATCCTGTAACCACCCATCGCCCTACACACTGTTTTTCTATAATACAAGGCTTAGCTTAAATAAAAAGGATTTTTTCACATGTATTATGAAAAAAAATACAAACGAACTCGTGTTTGTTTGGCAGCTTTCATGACAGATCAGATGTTGCCAAACAAAATAACCTGGCCACGGTGATATGGACGCAAAATATTGGTTTCACCTCTTTTTCGCTTTGTGCTAAATGTAAAGCGCTATCCTTGTCATCCATGAATTACGTCGTCATAATATTACTATTCTCCTAGTATATTTCTCTGTACGCGGCGCTCTCACCTCTCCTTCTCGCTCAGCTCTCTCTATTCCCAGTATAATTTATGCTGCGTTCCGTAACGCGCTAAAAGCTAAAAGTGATAATATCCCGAATCCGACCAAAAATAGTCACAAAATATTAGAGTTTTGATTTGATTGAGTAATACTTCTGACTTTGGTCGGATGCGAGATATTATCACTTTTAGCGCATTACGGAACGTAGCATTACTCTTCTCTTCTCTATGGATTATGATGTTTTGTTCCTAGTATATTACTCTGCTCTATGATGTTTTGATTTGATAATGTTGAAGGTCATTTTAAGGAGAAAAAAACAAATAATTTATATCTGTAGGTTCAAATCTGAGTGTTTTCTATTTCTAATAATGTTAAGATAATAATAAAATAACGCGACTGGTATCGGTATCGTTTACTAGAAGTCGTGGTAGAGTAAAGTGGATTTCGTTTAAATTTATTTTTAAAGTACCGTTTTAATCATTCTCTAAAAGTTTGCTAGGCTACGAAGGTTTAATTAATTAGGTAAGTTTGAAAGCAATAACAATAAGCTATTTATTTCACCATCGCTCGGCGTTCCATTACGTTCCTACTGCAGCATGCTTTTGCACAGCTCGGTATCAACATTGAAGGACAATATTAAATAATAATAACCAGTTATGAAAAACAAAATCTACTAAGTAAATCTGCTTGAATAGCTTATCATAGTTCACATGAACAAGAAAGAAGGAAAGGACTCTTAAACAATGTAAAGTACTCTCTCTGGGTCAATGTATCATCAAGATGATACATTTTTTACATTTACATAACAGAAGACAGCGTGATTTGGGTCACTACTGTCTTGCTCTTGCCAGACATTCTACTTCATGTTACTTCCATAACAAGTTTACAATACAATACAAAAAAGTTTATTCATAACAAAAACACAGAAAAAGGCAAAATATATATGTAGGTTTGTTAGTTCAAATCTAAGTAGGTATGTATTCAGTAATAAAAACTGCAACATTGATTAAGTATTTATATAATCTAGAATTGGGAACATAATTTATTTTTAAGGATAGGTATATTTATTTCCAATGATTTCTATGTCTAGATACGCCTGAGTTAAGACATCGTAAGTGTAATTTCTCTTTGACAAAAGGACAACGCCATTTCTCGGATTTCGCGGTCACTACGTGCAACGCCAGTAAGGCGTGGTAGAAGAAGCGCAAACTGTATGAAACTAGAAACGACTTACCTATTACCTAAAAATAAAAGTTTTTGTGTAAAAGATAGTTTAGTTTAACTTTAAATGTTGACTTACGGTCATAAGAAACGCCACCTTTTGTTTACTGCACTTTGAAATGTAATTCGTACATCCATTCACCACACAGTTTGGCATTTTGCTCTCAAGTAATCACGTAGGACGTGCGTTGCAGACTGTGCCGGCATTGGTGTCAATGCGTTTATTCGAAACCGACGAATGGGCGACATTTCAATATAATAATATTATTAATATTTATTTCAGACATAAATTCCGTATCAATTAAATTATTACTTATATTTACATTAAATTAAATTATCAAATTAAAATTACACTATAACAAAAGAAAATTACATTAAATTAAATATCAAAAATTACATTACAACATTTAAATTAAATTATAAGACTTGCACTTGATTGTAAAAATTAAAAATGTCCTACTTATCTTAATCTATAGTTTGGTTTGGATCCAAAATGCTCAATGTGCACCTTTGTCCAGTGTTACATCATTGGGCAGTCCAGATCCATCCGTCAGGCGAATAACTGTAGGTAGCTGTTGGAGCCGCCCAGCACCCGGTACACCAGAGACGCGACTCGCTTGCGCATGATCGCTGCGAACCCATCTATCCGGGCATCCGCAAACATCCCTGATGCTCTACAATACCGAGGCAGCTTCATCAGTGCCCTGAAGGAATTATTTTAGAGGATGCGCAGGGTGTTGTATGACTTTTTTCTGTAATTAACCCATAGGCTGCACGTGTAAAAAGACTGACAATACGCTCTGAACAACGTAGCCTTTACTTGTTTAGTACAACATGGAATCCCTCAAGCATCTCGGAGACCCAATGGCCCGGATATTTATTATTTATAAAATGGCGTCCAAACCCGTCCCTACTATGTATGTCTATGCTTATTTAACATTGATTTTTATTGTACTTATTATTATTTTATCATCGTGAGTTTTATACATCGATATTATTCAAAAATGAATTAGTATTATTCATTTAAAAAAAAAAAAAAAAGAAAGAATTACTATTAAATATTTATTCTTTACAAAAATAGACATAATAAATGACTAAAGTTTTCATATTCTGATGAGGCAAAAATATAATGTAGTTAAAAAAAAGTAACAGGTTTGGTAGATATGGTATACATGCAACTTGTGACTCATGATGAGTGACTCTTGAAGGATGTGTTGTGAGTAGCGGCACCGCATGTGAGTGTCAGCTGCGAGCTTCGACTTGGTCCCATCCACCACGTCGCGCCTGCCCCATTACCGGGGCAGATAATTACTATGTCAAGGGTCAAAAGATAATGGCCAGTACTTGCATGATATAGATTACCGATAGTAAGATTATTAATGCCAACCAATTTGAATGATATAAAACTTTATAAAAAAATAAATCAATAAATAATTGATGTTCTTTCCACCTATGGACCATAGATAAAAACAGAGAAACCTTCTTTGCCAGGTATTAAAATTGGAGGGATTACGGCCTACGGCCTACGGGCCGAGCGTAGCACCCACCGTTAGATTTTAGGGGGGCAAGTGGGGGCCCTCTGCCCCCCACTTCCGCGGCCGCTGCGATGATGATGTATTGTGAAACTGTCAATCTTATTCATGCTTAGATTTTTTGGATGTCACGGATCCGTCGCGTGAGACCGTATAGCCGAGTTGTGTAGGTATGTGCTGTGTTGTCAGGCTGTCCACCTGGCCGAGCAGAGTTCTAATCCCACCGAGCACGCGTACTAACCCACCTTGTCGCTGTAGGTAAGTGTCGTATGCGGGCGAGCTGTAGCGACGCGCACGAGTATTGCAAATGAAGCAATAGTTCGCCTTGAGCATTCCCATTACCGTCGGTCCGCGAACCGTCACTATCGTAATGGACACGATATATGAGCGCGGGCGCGGCCGCCGCAGTGCAGCGTGCGACGCCCGTCATGTTCTGCTGCCTGACGAGAGTGTCCTCGCGCCGCCGAGAGGTACCTGCCCAGTAGGCACGGCACACTCGCCAGTACTGCGCTCTCACCCCGGGCGCGGCCCGCTCCCACCCCGTGCGCGACCCGGTCCCATCTCGCGCGCGACCCACTCCCACCCCGCGCGCGGCCCGCTCCCACCCCGCGCGCGGCCCGCTCCCACTCGCGCGCGGCCCGCTCCCATCTCGCACGCGGCCCACTCCAACTCGATTTACGCATAAATTTCGTAGTAAAATTTGTTCATTACGATGATTGTAATGCCACCTTACCTTACAGTATTGCTAATGCATTCAAAATCAACTTGTACTTATACTAACCAGTATGGATGTGTTCCTTGTTGTTTCCAAAACACGAAACGGCCGGTTGTAATTCGCGGAAGCCGGCCGGCTGTAATAGTTACGACGTCACAAAGAAGGCGTCCGATCGTTCAGTTTTTTTCACCAAATAGTCCAGCGAACGAGGAAATTGTTTGTATGGACACCCCAACAATAATTCCTCTGTCGCTGAGTTTTTGCAGTGTGTTAAAGTAACGTTAATAGGTTACGGCACTAACATATTATCTATGATTTTATTTAATTATAAGGTAGGTATTTTTACCTAAACATGGAAATCACTTCTAGCTCTCGGTGGAAAAATTCTCTATCCAAAATTCCTTCAGTATATGGTATTATATATTAATATGTATGTGTTGTATCAGTATCTAGGAATGTTTCAATTCGGGAGAGGCAGGAACTTAAAAATATACATTTTGTATAATATATTTTTTTGTATAAAATATACGTAATATTCATTTTTTGTATGTTTTATTATCTTTAGATGTATAGCTTTGCACTATTATCTAGAATATTGTACTTTTCTATCATATCATTATAGTTTTTGGCAGCCCCTTTTTATTAATTTACTAAATACAGTACACATACCTAATACAGTTTTTAAAAGTATCTAGTAAAATTTTGACTGCTGGACGAAGACCTTCCCCTTGACAGGAAGAGGTTGCCATAATCAGGGCAGGTGGCTTGGAGATCGCAGAATGCTCACCACCGTTAGCCGAAAGGACGCTGCTGCTTGTCCTCTGGTGGCTCTGGAAGCAGTTTTAGGACACACCCAGATCAACTACAAGCTTACAATTTTAACTTTGGTAATGACCCCCGAATATAAAAAACTACACATCAAAATCAGTTCATAATTGGCGGAGTAATCGAGTAACATACATAAAAAATAAAAATAAACAAACAGTCGAATTGAGAGAACCTTCTATTTTGAAGTCGGTTGATAAAATAAATTGGTAGGTAAGTCGTTGTTGTGTAACGTTTGGTGGTTTTAACAACTCTGTGCCATGCCAGCCATGAAGCTTCTTCGGAGTTTTGGAAACACCACGAAAAGACTCATATTAGAAATGTTTTAACGAAGACGAACTTTAGAACAAATTTATTTTTTCTTCTTTCTTAGGAGGATTATAGTATCGCACTTTGTGCATTTGCCAGTGTCAAGTATTTAGTTGCGAGTTTTCGACCGATATTTATAAACAAACTAATAAAGTTTGTCTCATTATCTGCTGTAAGTACTTCTGTTATCTGTTTTCTCGCAAATGTGTTGTAAAACGGTGTATGGAACTTGTGCGGAATTGGTTTTTACAAACTCGTGACTATGGTAAGCCTTCGACTTCGTCTCGGGCTTACATTCCTCTACTCGTTTGTAAAAACTAACTTACCGCACTAGTATTGTACAAAACCCAGAACTACTACAAGAATGAAACAATTGAATTTGAGACAGACAATATCGTTTATTCGATCACACACATAGCATACAGTACAAGAAGGCTCGTGAATCGCGTGCACCAAACGTTTGCGCGTTTTAAGGGTGGCCAACGCCATCTAGGCTAATGAATATGAACTAAAGATGTTGAACTAACGTAGGCTACATAAAGTAATATTTAATCGACAATTAAACATTCCGCCACCCATGGACCACTTGTCCATAATACACGGGAAAAACTACATTACGTTAACTTGAACTAAAGCATAAACAAATTGAACTATAACTTAAACAATTTTAGCAGCTTCTGAGGACAATTTTGACAACAATAGGTAAAAAGCTCAGAAGCAATACGTAGCTATGAAATACTAGGATAAGTACATAGATTGAGATGTTAACCTAGCAATTTTACAAAACAAACTGTTTTTTTAAACAGATAACAAAACATTTTAACGACCTCAAATATGACGTTTTTAAGTCGTCTTAAGCACAAACAGTTACAATTTTTACTCGGCTACAGGTAATAAGCAGAGTCTAGCTACAGGTCGTTTGATAATGTTACCCCTACAACGTAAACTGACAACGCGGGTAATGTTATCCAGACCACTATGCTTATCTGTTATGATACCGTAGAGCCATCTAGCTGGAGGAAGACCTTCTTCTTTGACCAACACAAGATCTCCAGTTTCGAGTTCTCGTGTGCCTTCCTTCCATTTATGTCGCTGCAGGAACTGGGTCAAGTACTCTCTGGACCAACGTTTCCAAAACTCTTGGACCTTTCGTTGACTCAATTGCCAGCGCTTTAAAGAGGATACATTCGAATCCATGTAATTGGCGTCTGGAACTAGAACCAATGGTTCTCCAACCAGGAAATGACCAGGGGTCAGCGGGGTCGGGTCATCAGATCCATCACTCATTCGCGATATTGGTCTCGAATTGAGACATGCCTCAATGTGAGCCAATATCGTTGACAGCTCTTCGAAGGTCAATGTCAAATCACAGATGGTTTTCTTAAGGTGATTTTTTGTGGAACGGACTCCTGCCTCCCACAATCCCCCAAAGCTAGGACTGTAGGGAGGAATCCTATGCCAATTCGTACCATTATTTGTGAGCCAGTCAGCAATCTCAACTGCCACACTTGATCTTTCGCATGCTAGCAAACTCTTCAGCTCGCGATCAGCACCAACAAAGGTGGTACCATTGTCGCTCCAGAGATCGGCACAATGACCACGTCTGGAGACGAAGCGTTTGAAGGCTGCTAGAAAAGTGACAGAGGTGAGATCACTGACTACTTCAAGGTGGATGGCTCTCGTTGCCATGCATACGAAAAGGCATATGTATCCCTTTGTGGATCGATGACCACGACCTTTAGTGGTTCTAACGGCTATTGGCCCCGCATAGTCTACAGCACTCTGGTGAAAAACTCTACCTGGCGTTACTCTTGCGGTAGGCAACTGACCCATCAGTGGGTGCACAGTCTTGGAAGAGTAACGTACACATGTCACACACTTGTGAATGTAGGACTTAACCAAGTTTCTCAGATTGACGATCCAGTATTTTGCTTGAATGTAGTTGATCATCAAGAGTGGGCCTCCATGAAGAGTTTTATCATGAGCAGCACCGATGATCAACTTCGCCAAATGAGACTGGCGTGGTATCAAAATAGGATGCTTCCGGCTTTCGGACAAATCAGCCTGCTGCAGCCTTCCACCAACACGCCATACTCCGTCATTGTCCTTAAAGGGGTTAAGAGAGGAAAATTTCCCTTTCTTATCCTTAAGGTCGCTAATCAAGAAACGAATCTGAGTTCGTTTGATGCAAGCAAGCAACACTTCCTGTAATTCCTTAGCGGTCAACCATGGCGGTGAAGTCGGACCAGATGGTAAGTAGAATCGCCTGCACCAAGCCAAAACACGGATAAGTCTTCTCAAGGTAGAAAATCTTTCAAGAAACGGATCACCATCGGCAGCGTCTCCGGTAAGTACATGACATTTCATCAATTTTCTTTCTTCCAGGTTAGTGTCCTTCAGATCCCCCTTACTATATTTAATTTCTTTCAGATGCAGCCACACCGGACCGCGGTTCCACAAGACATTTTCAACACATTCTGAAGGCGTTACTCCTCTAGAGGCACAGTCAGCGGGATTATCCTTGGAGGCGACGTGAGACCACTGGTTCCCATCCAGGATCGAAAGTATCTCTGACACTCTATTGGCAATGAAAGTCTTCCAGCGACTGGGGTGACTACCAAGCCAGGCTAGTACAATCGTCGAGTCGGTCCACGCATGCAAGTGATGTTTTGGTACGCTCAGAGTCTCTGCTACTTCATTAAGAAGTTTAGCTAACAAAACAGCACCGCATAATTCTAGGCGTGGGATCGACACCTGTTTGATGGGAGCTACCCTGGTCTTGGAAGTCACCAAACTCACATGCACGTTTCCATCGCGATCGGTTACGCGTGCATATACCACAGCGGCGTAAGCCACGTTAGAAGCGTCAGAGAAACCTTGAAGTTCCAGACACGTATCATCCTTACCCAACTTTATCCATCTGGGAATACGGATTTCCTGAAGCTTCTTCAAGTCATTGCGAAACTCAAGCCAATCCTTGAGCAATGACAAAGGAAGTGGATCATCCCATTTAATCCCGGATAGCCAGAGCCTTTGGATGAAGACCTTAGCAGTCGTGGTAGCTGGAGCAAGCCATCCTAATGGGTCATAAAGTCGAGCAATGTCTGATATGACTCGTCGTTTGGTGCATGGACCATCAAATGGGGATAGTGTCACGGTGCACTGAAACGTGTCGGCTTCCCGATTCCAAGTGAGGCCCAAAATCTTCATGATCTCATCCACTTTGAGTACCAGATTGGTATCTGAATGACGTTCACCACGATGTATATGATCCATTAGCTCTGGATCATTGGTTGACCACTTCTGCAGAGGAAAGCCTCCACGATCGAGGAGCTTAGTTATCTGCTCATGAACTTGTATTCCTTCACTCACAGAATAACAACCGGTCATGAGGTCATCCATGTAGAAGTCAGTCAACACGCGACCTTGAGCTAGTGGCATATCTTCGCCATCGTCAACGGCCAACTGCTGCAAAGATCGTACAGCCAAGTATGGTGCTGAAGACGTTCCGAACGTGACTCTCAGTAGGCGCAGATGCCTCAAATCAGCATTTGGATCATCACGCCAGTAAATCCGTTGGAAATCAGCGTCTTCATCTGCAACCTTCACTTGTCTGAACACCTTGACGATGTCTGCAACGATTGCTATCGGATAACAGCGCCAAGTCATCCATGTAGAAGTCAGTCAACACGCGACCTTGAGCTAGTGGCATATCTTCGCCATCGTCAACGGCCAACTGCTGCAAAGATCGTACAGCCAAGTATGGTGCTGAAGACGTTCCGAACGTGACTCTCAGTAGGCGCAGATGCCTCAAATCAGCATTTGGATCATCACGCCAGTAAATCCGTTGGAAATCAGCGTCTTCATCTGCAACCTTCACTTGTCTGAACACCTTGACGATGTCTGCAACGATTGCTATCGGATAACAGCGCCAACGCATTACCAAGTGCCTTAATTCCGGCTGGAGAGTAGGACCGGTCATCAGGTCGTCATTAATTGAGACACCATTGGATCCAGAACAAGAACCATCAAAAACCACGCGTACTTTGCTAGTGGTTTTGTCCTGCCGCACCACGGCGTGGTGAGGTAGGTAGACAGCATCTGGCTCTTCGGTGTTACTGACATCTTCCACATGACCCATGGTGATGTATTCGTTTATGACGTTTGAATACTCCACTTTGAGTTCAGGATCCTTGCTCGAAAGCCGTTTCTCTAACATCAGAAATCGTTTTCGTGCAATATTTCTTGAGCCTCCGTACTTGCATAGTGGGTCTTTCGTCTTGAATGGAAGGCGTACAACATAACGACCTGAGTGGTCTCTCTTGGTGGTTTGAGTAAACCACTCCTCGCATTTTTGATCCTCTAAGGACAAATGCTTCTGTTTCTGGGAGGACGGTTCAGCCTCCATCTCCCAGAACTTCTTCAGCAGTTCGTTCTCAAACTGCTGATCAACATGTGCTAGATGCATATTCACAATGCTGTGACACTGGTTGCTACCGTCATCGTTAGCAGATTGCACAGTACCAGATAAGATCCAGCCTAGACGGGTGTTTTGAGCAACTAACCCAGGCTGACCTTTAACAAGGCCTTCCAGAAGAATCTGGCTATACACCTCCGCCCCCAGTAGCAGATCAATTCGATTGGGGGTACCAAACGATGGATCCGCTAAAGCACTGAGCGGTAGTGCAGGCAAGGACTGCACGTTATGCAGTTTTGTACTGGGCAAAAAGCACGTGAGCTTATGCAGCACATGTGCCTTTACCGTTATGGTAAAGGTTGGGTCTAGGCGAGACCGAAGAGTTAGCAAAACTGAGTGCTTCGACGCAATAGCCGAGCCTCGGTCACCGCCTAGTCCGGTGACTAAACCAGTCTCAAGAGTTTTCTTGAGACCTAACAGCTGCACAGCAGCCTCTGTCAGGAAAGACGCCTGTGACCCTTGATCGAGCAAGGATCTTAAAACAACGGTCGTTTTCTTGCTGGATTCCGCATTAACCAAGGCGGTAGCCAACAGAACTTGACTGGGCGAATTCACTAAACAGCTGGTGATCTTTGGTGAATCGAATAGTTCATTCTGAGGCTGTGAACTTGAGGAGTCTGGCGTTGACGCCGTAACTGTGGCGACAACACTCTTGTTCGCAGGCTGATCAACCTTGACATGGTCAGCGGTTGATTTATGGTTTCTGGGGTGCAAAAGTGTGGAGTGTTTCTTTCTACAAAGACGACATCTGGTCGACATATTGCATTGGAAGGCTGTATGGTCAGTATTTAAACAATTAAAGCATAGATTATGCGTTTGAGCAAAAGTGCGCCTAGTGTCGGTAGTTTCCTTCGCGAATTTCTTACAGTTGCAAGTTTTGTGATTTTCTGCACAAAAAGAACAAGTTACAAAGGAGGTTGCAACGTGAGTATGACTTGGTTTCTCAACCTTTTGAGATTTAGGATCTAAAAATTCAATCGACCTGAATCTATTCTCCAGATATCCCTCAAACATTGCCATTGTTGGCAATTCTAAAACAGTTTCAGTTACTTTTTGTTCCCATAATTTGCGGGACTCAGGATCCAATTTTTGGCTTATTAAGTAAACTACAATTACGTCCCAAGAATCAACATTGACTCCCAAATTCTTCAAGGCGCTTAGACATTCTTTGGTTGTGTCCAACAACTGTTTTATGGCACTTGAAGATTCAGTTGTCAATGTTTTTTGAGATGTTAATTTCTTCAAAATGCAGTTTGCTAAATATTTTTTATTGTTGTACCTATTTTCCAACTGAGTCCAGCACACCTGGTAATTATTAGAAGTAACTGGAATATGTCGCAACAACTGTTCAGCTTCACCAGTCACTGAACTTTTTAAATAATGTAACTTTTGCACATTATCGATACTGCCATTATTATGGATCAAGGAAGTGAACAAGTCCCGGAAGCTTGCCCATTCAGTGTACTTACCTGAAAACTTCGGGATCTCAATTTTAGGCAATTTAACACTAAACTGTTCAGTTCCTTGAGCTGCAGTAGATTTAGAAGCCACAGGATCTGGTCTGAGTTTCACAATAATATCCTTTAGTAAAGATTTATATTCAATATACGCCTCTTCAGTCGTATCGTACAAGTCATTTACAATATATGAAGATTTTTGCAATTCTTCATTTGACCCTTCCGTTATAATCTTATGATGAGTATTGTGAAACTCCGACCAGTGTTGTTCCAACGTTTCCAATCGTGTGGTAACATATGACAAATTCATTCGTTCCCTTGATGTTTTTTTAAAATTAACTTTAGACTTATTTATCTGTGCCGAAATATTCTCTTGGAGCCTTAAATAACTGGCTGCCATTGTGAACCAATGTAATAAATATCACTAACAAATGCAGTTATTATTTACCTAATTTTAGTACTTACAACAATAATGCCTACTAAACAATAAGCAAACACCAAGAGAATACCGTTTTAACAAAAGTAAGTAAAATTAAATTTTAAATCTCAGACAAAAAAATTAACTCAATTTTTCTAAGTCGATGTAAACAATTTCTAAATATTCTAAGTGGATAGAACCTTGTCGCAATCAATTTTATACAACTTTGGGCATAGGTTCCCCGTCTATACACTTTTCGAGAAATTATTCTAAGTCATGCAACACACAGAAAATTTTACAAGTCCAAGATAAAGTTTAAGCAAATTTTACTAAGTCTCTGGAACCTTGTCACAATAAATTCTTCATGCACTGGTAATTTATTCAAGTTAAAATCTTCAAGAGAATAAGGTTGAAAATGTACTCACGATTTTTCACCACCAAAGAACTCACGCTTGACCGAAACACTTCACTGGTAAGACGTCACTATTAATGATGACGTCACGTCGTAGCAGGAGACAATCCCCAGTCGGCCGTTTTGGTCGGCTGTATTCCGCTCCCGTCCACACCGGATGGTGTGGGGATCCACAACGTTGCCAGTGACTATGATCTCCCTCACTGGGGGCTTCCGTCAGGTAGCACCCAGAGTTGGAGGTACACTTCACTCCTCCGCAGTTATACACTTCCTACCAACCAGGTATACTAATTGGTTGGGAAGTGAAATACTGCCACTTACTGCCAGCACCGGTAGCGAACCACTACCCGGTTTGGTGCTTTAGGGTTGCAATGCCACCGTCAACCACGTGTCGCCGTTTACCGGCAATACGAAGGACCATGTACAAAACCCAGAACTACTACAAGAATGAAACAATTGAATTTGAGACAGACAATATCGTTTATTCGATCACACACATAGCATACAGTACAAGAAGGCTCGTGAATCGCGTGCACCAAACGTTTGCGCGTTTTAAGGGTGGCCAACGCCATCTAGGCTAATGAATATGAACTAAAGATGTTGAACTAACGTAGGCTACATAAAGTAATATTTAATCGACAATTAAACAAGTATCATATATAACTATTACAACACATTTGCTCAAAAAGTGCATTTACGAAGCCTGTATACATCGCTCGAAAGTTAAACATTACGCACCATACAACGGAGCCTGTATACATCGTTCGAAAGTTAAACATTACGCACCATACAACGGAGCCTGTATACATCGTTCGAAAGTTAAACATTACGCACCATACAACGGAGCCTGTATACATCGTTCGAAAGTTAAACATTACGCACCATACAACGGAGCCTGTATACATCGTTCGAAAGTTAAACATTACGCACCATACAACGGAGCCTGTATACATCGTTCGAAAGTTAAACATTACGCACCATACAACGGAGCCTGTATACATCGTTCGAAAGTTAAACATTACGCACCATACAACGGAGCCTGCAGAAAAGCCTTTACCGCACACTCCCTTATATAGCGCCGTGCGTAAACTTTACGGTATTTTTTTTATTTCCATAATAATAATTTAAGAACTCCACCAAAGAGATGATGACTATATCATCGGCAAAGCGTAGGTGAGTGATGTATGCGCCATTAATGTTGATGCCGAACCTGTTGTTGTGTCTCAACCTGCTATAAGCTACCAACTAAAGCGTTGGTAGCGCCATCTGTAAAATTTTTGTAACACAAATACTTATTTACCCAAGCCGAAACCGTTACACGCTCCAAGGCCTGACTAGAGAAGTCGCACTGGCTATACTTTTTGAATACGGCCGCCCCATATTCGAACGTGTGTTAACACTTATTATATTTGACATTTATAGGTGACGTCACCGCTGGTCTTCCGTTGGAACCGGCAGTGACGTCAACCTCTGGTGCCCACGGCACCAGAGAACCCTTACCCTCCCTTCCCTACCCTTAACGAGAACAGTCTAGCTTTACGAACGGTCGCTGCACTGGCTTCCGACTCTGGCTCACGAGTTCACGACACAATGCGAACAAATACAGAGCAGGTCAGATGCGACGGTATGTAAGTGCAGTAACGCGAGATGACGCGCTCGTCCAGAACAGTGCGCGCGCATAATGGCGACACCCGAGCCGCGCGTCACGCGTCGCGCGCCACGTGCGGGTATAAGGCGCCGCCCGCGCGCCGGCCGCACACTGCGCCGCGCGCGCCCGCTCCGCCGCGACATGCCCTCCCGCGACCACGCGCACTGCGCCAAGAAGGTGCAAGAGAAAGCCGTCATAGAAAAGGTGACGGGGCCTCGTCCGACCTCGTTCGAAGCGCGCGGCCGGGCCGCGGGGGTGCGGTGCGGCGCACGAGTCCATCTCACGAGTGCGTTCGTGTTGCAGAGGCAGATGGCGATCGAGCGCGCTGCGAGCGCGGACGCGGCCGCCGAGGCGCCGCCGCCCACGCGCGTCATCACGCTCGACCACAACGAGCACCTCGACTCCACGCTGTACAGGTGCGACTCCCCCCCTACGCGAGCACACGGCGCACACCCGCGACCACGCACACTCACGTCCCGCGCGCGTTTCAGGTTCCAGAAGGGATACCGCGTGCAGTTCTGCCCGGGGCCGTCGCTGCTGGGCCGGAAGGTGTTCCTATACACCAACTACGTGGTCGGCGAGGAGGGTGAGTGGCGGGGCGGGGGTGGGGTGGGGCGGGGGCGGCGGCTCGGAGTGTGACGGTTGCGTGTTGCAGCGGAGGAGGCGGGCGAGCAGGCCGAGTTCGTGCGTAGCCAGTACTACGGGCTGGAGTGGTACGCGGGGCCCCCGGCGGACGAGGAGCCGCCGCCGGACGGCGCGCCCGCGCCCGAGCCGCTCGGCGCCGGCGCGCTCGTCACCGACACCGACCTCTACTGCGAGCTGCGCCTGCGCCGCGCCGGCTCCTTCCACTACTACTTCTGCTACGACAACGCGTGAGTAACCCCGATCGCGCGCACCGGCTGCGGCCGCGGAGTGAGCGCGTCGGCTAACGAGATACTCGGCGGCGCAGCGAGTCGCCGGTGGGTCCGCAGGGCTCCGGCTGGTTCAGCGTGGCGCCGTCGCTGCGGTGCGGCGCGGGCGGGCGCGAGGAGCTGCCGCTGGACGGGCTCATGTGCCAGACCGTGCTCGGCAAGTGCCTCGGCGCGCTGCCGCGCTGGGAGTCCGTGCTGCGCGTGGCGCACGAGGCGGGCTACAACATGGTGCACTTCACGCCGCTGCAGGTGAGCCGGCCCGGCCCTCTCGTCTCCCCCGCCCGCCTCGCCCCGCGCGCCTCACCGCCTCTCTCCCCGGCAGGAGCTCGGCGCATCGAACTCGAGCTACAGCATAGCGAACCAGCTGCGCCTCAACCCGCTGTTCGGGCCGGACGCCACGTTCGCCGACGTCGAGAACCTGGTCTCGAAGATGCGCACCGAGTGGAAGGTGAGCGCCGCCATGAGCCCCGCGCCCCGCGCCCCGCGCCCGCTGATCGGCCGCGTGTCCGCAGGTGCTGTCCATCAGTGACGTGGTGCTGAACCACACGGCGAACGAGACGCCGTGGCTGGAGACGCACCCGGAGGCGACATACAACTGCGCCAACTGCCCGCACCTGCGGCCCGCGGCGCTGCTGGACGCGCTGCTGGCGCGGCTCACGGCGGACGTGGCGCGCGGCGACCTCGAGTCGCGCGGCCTGCCGCGCCTTCTCGACCACCACGACCACCTGGAGGTGAATGCTGCGCCCGCCCCCGCCCCCGCCCCCGCCCCGCCGTCCGCCTCGCACTCACCCGCCGCGTGTTGCAGGCGGTCCGGCAGCTGCTGACGACGCAGCTGGTGCCCGAGGCGCGCCTGCACGAGATGTACACCTGCAACGTCACCGACCTCGTGCAGGAGTTCTACTTCATGGCGCGCAACAAGTCGGTATACCGCCCCGCGAGCCCCCTCATCGCCCCAAACGGCCGCCCGCTACAGTGAGCGCTCGCCCGCAGGGTTCCGCCCGTGAAGGCGCCCGCGGAGGACGAGCGCGAGGAATTGAAGCTGATCCCGGACCCGCAGTACCGCCGCCTGCGCGCCGCCGTCGACATGGAGCGCGCGCTGCAGTTCTACAACGTGTACAGGTGCGCCCGCCCCGCCCCGCCCCGCCCCGCCCCGCCCCCGCCGCCTCCCCGCTGACGCGCTACTCTTTGCGCAGGAGTGACTGCTACGACGAGGAGACGCGGCTGAAGAGATGCTGCGACGAGTTGAAGCGCAAGCTGGAGCAACTTAACGAGGCGGCCGCCGACCAGATGCGGGAGCACCTGCGCGCCGCCGTCGACAACGTGATCGCCGGCATGCGGTGAGAGCGCGCGCCCCCGGCCCGCGCCCCCGCCGCCCGCCCCCACTGACCCCGCCCCCGCCGGCCCGCAGGTACGAGCGGCTGCAGGAGGACGGGCCGCGCGTGCGGGAGGTGAGCGCGCGCCACCCGCTCGTGCCGCGCTACTTCACGTGGCCGTGCGACGTGGAGACCAGCTCGCTGGCCGAGGTGGAGGCGGCGCTGTACGGGCCCGCGGGCGCCGCCTGCATGGCGCACAACGGCTGGGTCATGGACGCCGACCCGCTGCTGGACTTCGCGGCGCGCGTGCAGGCCGCGCGCGTCTACCTGCGCCGCGAGCTCATCGCCTGGGGCGACAGCGTCAAGCTCAGGTGCGCGTCCCGCCCCGGAACCGCCCCGCCCCGCCCCGCCCCGCCCGCCCCGGCTCACGGCTTCTCTCCGCGCAGGTACGGCGACAAGCCGGAGGACAGCCCGTTCCTGTGGGCGCACATGCGGGAGTACGTCGAGCTCACGGCCGAGATATTCGACGGGCTGCGCCTCGACAACTGCCACTCGACGCCGTTGCACGTGAGTGCCGCCCGCCCGCCCGCCCTGCCCGCCCCGCCCCGCCTCCGCTCTCACCCCCGCCGCTCCCTGCGCAGGTGGCGGAGTACATGCTGGACTGCGCGCGCAACGTGAAGCCCGACCTGTACGTGGTGGCGGAGCTGTTCACCAACTCTGACCTCGTGGACAACATCTTCGTGAACCGGCTCGGCATCACGTCGCTGGTGCGCGGTGAGTGCGCGGGCGGGGCGGGGCGGGGCGGGGGGCAGGGTGGCGGGAGGCGCGCTCACGGCCCCGTGCGGTCCCGTTGCAGAGGCGCAGAGCGCGTGGGACGCGCACGAGCAGGGCCGGCTGGTGCACCGGTACGGCGGGCGCGCGGTGGGCGCGTTCCTGCGCGGCGGCGCGCGGCGCGCGCGGCCCGCGGTGGCGCACGCCATGCTGCTGGACCTGACGCACGACAACCCCTCGCCGGTGCAGCGGCGCAGCGCGCGCGACCTGGCCGCGAGCGCGGCGCTGGTGGCCATGGCGTGCTGCGCCACGGGCTCCACGCGCGGGTACGACGAGCTGGTGCCGCACCAGGTGCACGTGGTGGAGGAGGCGCGGCTGTACGCGGCGTGGGGCGCGCCGGCGCCGGGCGAGCCGCAGGAGGCGCGCGTGCCGCCCGGCGCGCTGCTGGCCGCGCGCCGCGCGCTCAACGAGCTGCACGCGCAGCTGGCGCGAGAGGGCTACTCGGAGGTGTACGTGGACCAGATGGACCGCGACGTGGTCGCCGTCACGCGCCACGAGCCGCGCTCCCGCAAGGTGAGCGCCGAAACTGGTAATATGGGGAGGAAAAAAATTTGTAATTCACTCGGCGGCGGTATGGAAGATACGAGTATTCGGTGAAGGGGCGAATTTCTTCCGAACGCGGATGAAGCCGCAGGCGACCGCCAGTGTCAATAACGATAAAGATTTAGAGTGATCCGAGGGGAGCGGAGCGGGGCGGCGCTAACCGGTCCGGTGTCCGTCCGCAGTCCGTGATCCTGGTCGCGTTCACGGCCTTCTCGGAGGGCGAGGAGCCGCGCGCGCCGCCGCCGCTGCGCTTCGAGGGACGCCTCGAGGAGATCCTGCTCGAGCTGGAGCTGGAGCGCGAGCCCGCCGCGCCGCCCTTCGCGCGCCACGCGACCTACCTCAACGGGCTGCGCGGCCTCACCGCGCGCGTGCGCCGCGCCGTGCCGCTCGACGCCTCGCGGGCCTTCCTGCGCCTGCGCGAGGACGGCGCGCACACCGTGCTCGAGTTCCGCGCGCTCGCGCCCGGCGCCGTGGTGGCCGTGCGCGCGGCGCCGCGGCCCGAGCACGCGGCCGCGCTCGCGGACCTGCGCCGCCCGCTCGACGCGCTCGCGGCCGCGCCGCGCGCCGACCCCTGGGCGCTAGAGCCGGCGCTCGCCGACCTCGACCTGGCGGACTTCAACGCGCTGCTGTACCGCTGCGAGGCGGAGGAGCGCGAGGCGACCGGCGGCGGCTGCTACGAGGTGCCCGGCTGGGGCGCGCTGCCGTACGCCGGGCTGCAGGGCCTCGCCTCGCTGCTGGCGGAGGTGGCGCCCGCCGACGACCTGGGGCACCCGCTGTGCGAGAACCTGCGCGCCGGCGACTGGCTGGCCGAGTACGCGGCGGCGCGCTGCGAGCGCTCGCCGCGGCTGGCGGGCGTGGCGGCGCGCTACCGGGCCGCGCTGCGCCCGCTGGCCGCGCTGCCGCGCTTCCTGGTGCCGGCCTACTTCGCGGCCACGGCGGGCGCGCTGCACGCGGCCGTGGCGCGCGCGGCGCTGGCGCGGCTGGGCGCGGCGGGGCGCGGCGGCGCGGCGGCGCGCGCGCTGGCGCTGACCGGCGTGCAGCTGGCGGGCGCGGTGCGCTCGGCGCCGCTGCCGCCGCCGTCGCCGGCGCTGCCCGCGCTGCCGCCGCACACGACGCTGTCGGCGGGGCTGCCCCACTTCGCGGTGGGCCACATGCGCTGCTGGGGCCGCGACACGTTCATCTCGCTGCGCGGCCTGTTCCTGCTGACCGGCCGCTACCAGGTACGGCGAGCTCGGGCCGCCCGAGGCAGGCGCAGGTAGCGAGCCTACATAAATACCTCAAGTGGTAGATACATAAATACTTATGAAGCCTCCGGTTCCCGAACTAGTGGTACACTGTATTTCGGAGACCAGGGCCCCTACCATAGCCGTTACACAAAACAATATTGCTGCGGGAACATCGCAATCCGAGCGCAAAACATTCTTACTTTGAACCGTACCATAGCCGTAAAAACATTGCCGCCTTGTTAGGAAAGCACGAGACAACGCTCTACGGTAATATAGAGTTCTCACTCGCACACTCGGTCTTAGTTCGTTAGACGTCGTTCCGTTTTTCCGTATTATAAAAGTTTTGAATTTAAACCGTACCATAGCCGATTTTAACAACGTAAACAATATTATTATTGTTTCATTTAGGCTCCATTCTAGCGATAATGAAAAAGTTAGTCAAAACCAACTTTTTTACTATTGCATTGAAATTAAAATAGCTTTATGCCTCCCAAAGGCCTCTTACATTATTTAAATCAGAAGCTAAGTTCATAAAGACTAAGCGGTCGATCCAACTGCAGCCTTTAGGCCGCCGGGAGGCCTCCAACAAAAATGTGTATTAATCATCAAAATATGTAGGAGGCATGAAAATATTGGCTGTATAAGTAACCTTAGTATTAAAACTTTAGGCCACTCGAAGGTCTCTGACGAATATATAGTTATATCACTTGAATATGTAGTATACAAGATAGTAAAGGTTGAATGATCAACTCTAGTGACAGAACTAGTGTCACTAGTGTTCTATTAGGCCTCCTGAAGGCCTCCGAAAAATACGTATTTCATTCTCTAGAATATATAATAAGCAAGATAATACAGGCTGAATTGGGCACCCTAGTGTCAGAATCATTAGGCCTCCTGAAGGCCTCTTACAAAAATGTGTTTTAATCACCAAAATATGTAGGTGGCATGAAAATGTTGGCTGTATTGGTAACCTTAGTGTTTGAACTTAAGGCCACTCGAAGGCCTCCGACGAATATATAGTTATATCGCTAGAATATCTAGTAGACTAGATACGGAGATAGTGTAGGCCGAGTTGCCAACCCTAGTATCAGAACTTCTAGGCCTCCGACAATCAAACGCCACTGCAGTAGTGGCGTTTGATTGTCGGAGCATTATTTTATTTTATTTTATTTGGACAACCAACAGCCTTCTTACGGGGAAAGAAAAAACATTATAATGAGCACATATTATAGGCCAATAAAGGTACACATCTTTCAAGGTTATCTTTACATATTGCGAAAGTGGCGCCCGATGCCTAGCGAAGAGGCGCTGGTTTTTTCTATAGAATTTCTATAGAATGAGAAAAAGCATATCCGCTGTACCTATTGTATTTTCTTAAATTTGTGTATTTGCGACTCTCATTTTGTAATAATGGTAGCTTATTAGACGTTGATGAACGTGCTAGAGAGTGCTCAAGTGATGTATCGAGGTGAAAAATTAATTTTCATCTTGTTACCAAAACTCCGTAGAAGCTTCTAGTAAAGCCTCCACTCCACCACTTGGAATGACTCGGGCTTAACCGTGACTACTTTTCTTAACTCTGACTTTGATTATTTGACGATATTGAATAAAACTTGACATTATTTCATTACATGCCACAAGCAAATGCACAAGACGTGCGACGCCAAAAAAAAAACGCCAGAATCCCTCTCAAGCCGACAGAAAAGAAAAATACTCATTAAAATACAGTACGACAAAATAAGTACGTATAAGTACTACGGACAACAACAGACAAGACAAGATAGAGCATCACACTGTTTATAGTGCTTTATAATAAGCTTTACAAATTTCTTTGCATTCAGTTTGCCTTAAAACAATCTTAAAGCGTCGTCCGTTTTGTTTTAACTGGCGTACCATAGCCAAAAAAAACATGATGATTATATTATGGTGAATGAAAAGAATGGTTATAAGGTGTCGAATCGCGATCCGATACACGCAGTCATTAAGAAAAATCAAATAAAATAAAACGTGTAGGCGTTCCGAATCATACCAACAACTCTTAACACTAACGGCCTTACCTAAAATAATCTCGATTCTCTTAGTCACTGCTTAAACTTCTCTGTCCTTTTCTAGCACGTGCAACTTAACGTCAGAGAGAAGATGGCAGAGCATCTTAAGCAGTGACTAACGGTTGAAAAGTTTTTTTAAGTAAGGCCGTTTAGATGTACAAATGAGCACGCCCTTTGTTTTTTTTTCTTCTTTGTTATTGGCATCGCACAGGCTATTTGACTCTATTGAAAATATGCTACAAATTGACATAATCCTAGTAAAATGCAGCGCAAAAAAACATATCTATTAATTTTTAGACTAAAATAAGTTACGTTAGTACGAAAATAAAATTTATTTATTTTGAAGTTTGGTCACGTTATGCGAAACACTGTGATTGGTGGCAACTTTTGTGACGTCACACCGAAGTAAGCAACGAGATATAACATGCATTTTCATCACGATTACAGGGAAATAATGCTATTTTCAAGTGAGTTAGCACAAATATTTCTTACATAAACCCCTTTTTTAATCGCTTTCTTTCGCTTGTTGTTTACTTTGGTGTGACGTCAGATATGTCACGTGATCCAAATCGCGTTATGGCGCGTTTTTATCTCATTCAAACTTTCACATCGATTTTTACCAAAAATACGACAGATCTCAAGGAAATATTGATGTGGTGTGCTTAAATATAGTAATAATAATAATAATTTATTCAAAAATATAAAAAGGTCTGACAAAAATACAAAACGTAAGTAAACTTAATTAGGTCTATAAAACACGTGAGCCTGAACTAGGTAATCCTGTGTTTCAGGCGAAAAGAGCTTAATAATAACTGAAAAATAATACTACGAATATTATATTATAATCTAATTTAAAAATAAAACAGTTTAATCAATTGCCTCATTAACACAATGTAACTACAGGTACAAAACATAAAACATAATATGATGTAGAAACAATAGGTATATCGAATAACAAAGTCAACGTCCGATTACGTTAACAAACAATATTCATTTTTGCACATTTAATAATTTCTCCGTGTCATCATATGACATATTTCCTAGGACAGTCTTAAGCATTTTTTTGCAATTATTGTAATTTAAAGGATATATATTAGCTAAACTATTCAGTCTATTGTAAAGAAAGGGACCAAGAAACATGTAGAATTTTGAAGTAAAAGCATGTTTAGCGCCTGTTTGTTGAGGGCAAACGTGATACTTCCGCCTTTTGTTAGTATGTTCAGCGTTATAAATAAGGGCTCCGTGCTGCTTTAATACTATGTTTAAAATAAATAGCTGCCTAACTGTTAGTACACCACATGATTTATACAGGAGGCTAGTGGGAAAAATGAAAGGGCGGAAAGTGGCCACTTTGAGTATTGCTCTTTGGGCTCTTTCGGCTGTTAGTAACAATGTTTTACCTGCACCCCCCCATATAGTAATACAGTAAGATAAAACCGATTGACAAAGAGCATAATATACTTGCCTAATTATTTTCAGATCTGAAATGTAACGTAGCTTTTTGAACACAAATATTAGCTTACGGATCCTATTATTTAGAGTTTCTATGTGTGGCCTAAAAGAAAGAGTTTCGTCAAGTATTACACCCAGATATTTTATTTTATTAGTATGTTTAATGACGGAGCACGTACACTGTTTATCAGTGGGGTATTTACAGTTATGCGCATACAGGTTGGAGATACTTTCAGTTGACCTTATTTTGCGCATCGAAAAGTTAATATAATTTGTCTTGTCTGCATTTAATGTTAGTAAGTTGTGCTGAAGCCATTTGTTTACTATATTGAATCCGGATTGCGCACGCTTGTAGACTTCATCTTCAGAATCAGCAGAAAAAAGGAGGGCAGTATCGTCAGCGTAAGAGATGATAATGCCATTTTCTAGCTTTAGACTACAAAGGTCATTTATGTAAACCAAAAATAGGGTAGGGCCTAGTATACTTCCTTGGGGGACTCCAAAGGTCGTATTTTCTAGCTCATCATAGTAAGACATTATTTAATACAATTTCCCAATAGTAGTCAAATACCCTATTTTTATGAATGTTCAATTTTATGTACTAGTATTAACAAGTCAAATATGTCATGAAATCACAGTCAGTCACACGAAAATAGTCAAAGTCGAGTCCAAGCCATGCCCTAGTAAAGGAACGCGAAATAATCATGTCGCTGCATTTTATAATTTTCTCAACCCTGTGTTTTTTCGTGAATTAATGATTAAAAATGGTGGTGTTTTAGTCATTGTTTGTTGAATTACAAGCACGAGTGTGGGCAAGTGATATAATGGGGTGAAACATGTCTTTCGTGTTGTTTTCAAAACTCCGTAAAAGCCCATACAAGTACAGTAAAGTCACCGCAACTTTACTACTTAGTACTTTAGTTACTTGGCTGTGACTAAGTGTGATAATTTATGTCATTACATATTTGACTTAATGCTGTAAAAAAAATTAAAATGCATAAAACTTGACACTGGTTGAATGCACATAGTGCGAAGCCAAAAACTAAGGAAAAAAAAGACTATGACATGACTTGTGCCTCTTTTTTTTTTTTTTTTCTTAGTTCTTGGCATCGCACGTTGTGCATTCTGCCAGTGTCAAGTTTATGATTTTTTCAAGTATTTATATGTAAATCAAGTCAAATATGTAATGATATCACAGTCAGTCACACGAAATTAGTCATAGTCGAGTCCAAGTCATGCCCTAGTAAAGTTGTGGCGACTTTACTATGAGCTTATACGGAGTTTTGAAAACAACACAAAAAGACATGTTTCACCACATTATATCACTTGCCCACACTCGTGCATGTAATTCAACACTCAATGAATAAAACACCACCATTTTTAATCATTAATTCGCGAAAATACACAAGTTTAAGAAAATAATAGAATGCAACGACATGATTTTTCCGTGTTCCCGCCAAAACTCCTTGTCACTCTTAGCCTCAGTTCATATAATTCATCTAATTTGAATGAACGAAATTGTCTGACGTCATCAAAACTTCTCGGCGATATCAATGTTAAAGTAATAATATATTTTAGAGTCTATGGTACAAAATCGGCAAGTAAGCTTAAAATAACATTACTTGTACACCATATGGTAGGCCCCCAGAGTCTTCTCCCGTTCTTGGTGCAAAATACATTGTGTCAGCAGGAATAAAAAAAAAAATTGAAGCAAACTAGCCACGTTTGTCTATATCTTCAGTTTTAAGAAAAGTAATTAAACCGTATGGTTACTGGAAAAATGAATTTATGATAGTATTTTTATTTTTTTATTTATATTTAAAAAGTAGATACTGATCATATCAAATTGTATGCTCAGATTTCCTCATGAGCATAGTCTTTGAAATTCCACGACCTAGTAGTCGTCTGAACAGCCGGAAGACTTTCAAGAGCTAGGTACTTATTAATTTTACCAGCAGTTATTTACCAAATTCACATACCGAATAACGGCAAAATAGGAGAACTAATATATATTATGAAACACCTGAGATCAATGTAAACCCCTATTTTGTGAATAAATTTCATATCATTTCATTTTCATTTTTAAAACAAAAATCAAACCGTGAGCTATGGTCGTATATTGGGTGTTGGTGGCGTGGAGCTGGTGGCTCGGCCTCTGTTGTTGATAATGTTCGCAGTTAACTCGGCCGATAGTTCTGTTGTTTTAAAATTGTTCATGGCCTTCAGCCGAATACATACCTATATCTTCATCGATCCTTCTTTCTCCTGTTAAATGAGTCGTAGTCACAGTCCAAGTTACACACAGGTAAGTCACGGTCGACTCCAATCATGTCCTAGTAAAGTCGTGCTAACTTAACTACAACAGCTTCTTTGTCTTCGGAGTTCTCGGAAACAACACGAGAAGACATGTTTCACCTCATTTTATCGCGTTCCCGCCAAAAATGTTGTGAAGACGTAAATTTTGTTATGTAATAATTCAATGTATATGTCCAGTTTTGTGAACCAAATAAAAAATAAATAAAAAAAAAACACTCGTCGATCGTTGAAACGCATCAGAGTTGCCAATAGTAAGCTCTACCTAATCTGACTAGCCCATTATTACTATTTTATACCTACTGAAATTAAAATTTTAAAAAAAAGTAAAGTATTTTTTAAAGTTGGAGGCTCATTGAATTATGCTCTTTCTTTTCACACAAGAAATACCTTAGTTACATTTTTCAACTATTTAAGTACCAGCCTCCATAAATTGTTTGCACGTCCCCTTTGACAAAAAGCACGCCCTGTAGTCCGTGGATATAAGAACCAAATAAATAAAAAAAATGAAAAGGTCGCAGCGGCCTCTCCCGGGAACCGATCGCGTCGGATCACTCTCTACCCCTCGCTCGCTCGCGGGCTCCTGCGCCCTGCGCCCTGTCTGACGCCGGCCGCGTGTCGCAGGAGGCGCGCCTGCACATCCTGGGGTTCGCGGCCTGTCTGCGGCACGGCCTCATCCCCAACCTGCTGGACGGCGGCCGCGCGGCGCGCTACAACTGTCGCGACGCCGTGTGGTGGTGGCTGCTGGCCCTGCGCCACTACTGCGACGCCGCGCCGCCGCCGCTCGCGCGCGCGCTGCTCGCCGACCCCGTGGCGCGCCTCTTCCCCAAGGACGACTCCGAGCCCCAGCCGCCCGGCGCCGCCGACCAGCCGCTGCACGACGTCGTGCAGGAGGCGCTCGACGTGCACTTCCAGGTGAGCCCGCCCCGCCCCCCGCCCGCCGACCCCGTGGCGCGCCTCTTCCCCAAGGACGACTCCGAGCCCCAGCCGCCCGGCGCCGCCGACCAGCCGCTGCACGACGTCGTGCAGGAGGCGCTCGACGTGCACTTCCAGGTGAGCCCGCCCCGCCCCCCGCCCGCCGACCCCGTGGCGCGCCTCTTCCCCAAGGACGACTCCGAGCCCCAGCCGCCCGGCGCCGCCGACCAGCCGCTGCACGACGTCGTGCAGGAGGCGCTCGACGTGCACTTCCAGGTGAGCCCGCCCCGCCCCCCGCCCGCCGACCCCGTGGCGCGCCTCTTCCCCAAGGACGACTCCGAGCCCCAGCCGCCCGGCGCCGCCGACCAGCCGCTGCACGACGTCGTGCAGGAGGCGCTCGACGTGCACTTCCAGGTGAGCCCGCCCCGCCCCCCGCCCGCCGACCCCGTGGCGCGCCTCTTCCCCAAGGACGACTCCGAGCCCCAGCCGCCCGGCGCCGCCGACCAGCCGCTGCACGACGTCGTGCAGGAGGCGCTCGACGTGCACTTCCAGGTGAGCCCGCCCCGCCCCCCGCCCGCCGACCCCGTGGCGCGCCTCTTCCCCAAGGACGACTCCGAGCCCCAGCCGCCCGGCGCCGCCGACCAGCCGCTGCACGACGTCGTGCAGGAGGCGCTCGACGTGCACTTCCAGGTGAGCCCTCCGCCGCCTCGCCCGCCCCACCCCCTCCACCCGCCCCCCGCGCTGACCGCCCGCCCGCCGTCCGCAGGGGCTCGTGTTCCGCGAGCGCAACGCCGGCCGCGCCATCGACGCGCACATGTCCGACAAGGGGTTCAACGTGCAGATCGGCGTCGACCCCGAGACCGGGTTCCCGTTCGGCGGGAACGACGCCAACTGCGGCACCTGGATGGACAAGATGGGCCCCTCGGAGGCGGCGGGCACGCGCGGCACGCCGGCCACGCCGCGCGACGGCAGCGCCGTGGAGCTGGTGGCGCTGTGCTACGCGACCGTGGACTGGCTGGCGGCGCAGCACCGCGCCGGCCGCTACCCGTACCCGGGCGTGGTGCGCCGCCACGCGGACGGCTCGCTCACCTCCTGGACCTACGCGCAGTGGGCCGACCGCATCCGGCGGAACTTCGAGCGCCACTTCTGGGTGCCGGCGGCGCCGTCCGCGGCGGACGCGCGCCCCGACCTCGTGCACCGCCGCGCCATCTACAAGGACTCGCACGGCGCCTCGCAGCCCTGGGCGGACTACCGCCTGCGCTGCAACTTCCCCGTCGCCATGGCGGTCGCGCCCGACCTGTTCGACCCGAAGCACGCGTGGGCGGCGCTCGACGCCGTCGAGCGGCACCTGCTCGGCCCGCTCGGCGTGAAGACGCTCGACCCGGCCGACTGGGCGTACCGCCCGAACTACGACAACTCGGACGACGGCACCGACCCGAGCACCGCGCACGGGTTCAACTACCACCAGGGGCCCGAGTGGTGCTGGCCGCTCGGCTTCTACCTGCGCGCGCGGCTCGCGTTCGCGCACGACGCGGGCCGGCACGCGCGCACCGTGGCGGCCGCGTACCGCGCGCTCGGGCCCCTGCTGGCCGAGCTGCGCGCCTCCCCCTGGCGCGGCCTGCCCGAGCTCACGGGCGCGGGCGGCGCCTTCTGCCGCGACTCGTGCCGCACGCAGGCCTGGAGCTCCGCCGCCGCGCTCGAGGCGCTGCACGACCTGCAGGCCGCCCGCCGCGCGCGCCCGCTGCCCGCCGACTGACGCCGCCCGCGCCGCCCGCGCCTCGCCGCGCGCGCCGCGCCGCGCCTCTACGCGGAGCCCTACGAGCCGGCGCCGGGGCCCGCGCCGCGCCTGCGCCGCCTGCTGCGCCGCGCGCGCCCCGCCTCGCGCCGCCTCTCGCGCGACCTCTACAACCTGCTGCGCGGCGCGCGCCCGCTCGCCACCGCCGTCTACAGCGACCGCTACTTCCGCTACGGGCTGCCGCTGCGCGCGCGCCTCGCGCCCGGCGCCGGGCACGCGGTGCCGCTGCCGCCGCCCGCGCGCCCCGCGCCGCGCGCCGGTGTGCTGCTGCGCGTGGGCGGCGCGCCACCGGCGAGCGCGCGCCGCTCCGCCCCGCCGCCCCGCGCCCCGGCCGTGTTCGCGGCCGCGGGCGAGCCGCGGTGGGTGGGGCCGGGCGCGCGGCCCGAGCCGGCGCCGCGGCGCGCGATCCTCCTCGAGTACCGGCAGGCGCGCGGCGCGCGGCCGCGGCTGCCGGCGCCGGGCCGCGCGCCGCCGCCAGTGCCGCCCGCCCCCGCCGCCGCCGGCGAGGAGGAGGGCGTGCGCCCCGAGTTCGCGCTGGCGGAGGAGACGGCGCCGGAGGCCGCGTACTCGAGTGCGCCGGCGCGCGGCTCGCGGCGCTCGAGCTCGCCGCCGGCGGAGCCGCTGGAGCGCAAGGTGCTCAACACGGAGCGGTACAACAACGGCGCGGCGCGCGAGCGGGGGCGGGGGCGGGGGCGGGGGCGAGCGCGCGGGGACGGCGCGCGGCTGCAGCGCGGCACTGTGCGCGCCGTGCTCGCGTGCAGCGGCTTGTTCTACACGCTCGCCTTCATCGCTTTCTACCTCCTGAGCCTGCCCTGAGCGACCGGATGTCCCAACCGCCGACGTGCCCCGAGCGCCCGCGTCCACGAAGCGCCCGCGTCCACCGAGCGCCTCCGTGCACCGAGCGCCCGCGTGCACCGAGCGCCCGCGTCCACCGAGCGCCTCCGTGCACCGAGCGCCCGCGTGCACCGAGCGCCCGCGTCCACCGAGCGCCTCCGTGCACCGAGCGCCCGCGTGCACCGAGCGCCCGCGTCCACGAAGCGCCCGCGTGCCCCAAGCGCCCGCGTCCACCGAGCGCCTCCGTGCACCGAGCGCCCGCGTGCACCGAGCGCCCGCGTCCACCGAGCGCCTCCGTGCACCGAGCGCCCGCGTGCACCGAGCGCCCGCGTCCACCGAGCGCCTCCGTGCACCGAGCGCCCGCGTGCACCGAGCGCCCGCGTCCACGAAGCGCCCGCGTGCCCCAAGCGCCCGCGTCCACCGAGCGCCTCCGTGCACCGAGCGCCCGCGTGCACCGAGCGCTCGCGTGCACCGAGCGCCAACTTGTGTGCCATACATTTTGTTGATAACTATGATTATAATGTAACAATAAAAAATAATAATTATTAAAAAAAAATAAAAAAAAAAAATAGCGACCAGGGTACAATTATTTTGGCTCTACTCATCTGTATGTATGTATATACGCGTATATTTGTACAGTTCTGTTCTGTCCCTCTCTACGTGTGCCAGTTGCCCCGGCCCCGGCCCCGGCCCTGCCCCGGCCCTGTGTTCTTGCAGCCGCTGCGGTGTCGTCAGCCAACACGGAGAACACCTGCAGCCCGGGTTCCCATAATATCGAGTGCTGTGTACAACACTATTAGGCGATAAGTTATATATTGTGTCATAGTTTATTTGTTGTTAAATAAATGTTAATTTTGATACATAGCTCGTTGCTTTTCAATATTTCCTGGATGAACGGTGCTTCAACAAGACAAAGACTGACATATTTGTTTTATTTACGCGTCGGGATCTGTTTTCACTCTTTGAAAAAGGTCACTGGATGTGATCGAAACTATAGTCTGAGTATCCGATTTAATTTAACGTGAGTATTCCCGTATAAATAAAACAAGAATGTGTCAAAACCACGTCAGTTTTCATAATAAAGACTGACATGGCAGAATTGTGAAAGACCCTCACAAAGGCCATTAAACAAGAGTTGACATGCTCTCTTCTTGGATCATCAAACAGAATCTCGCGCACGCATTCTGCAATCTTTGTATTGTCTCTTCGGCTTTGACATCATTATATCAACGGCCCATAAACTACGCTTACTAGATCACCGCAGGAGAACGCACACAATAATATTTTCACTTTTTCCGAGAGCTGTTTTTTTTAAATGTTTCCTTAAGCAATAAAATTATTTATGATTTATTAGACTTGTCGGTTCCTAAAACGAAAAGGCTAACCACAAAATGTAATAAAAAGAAAGAAAAGCTGAAAAATAATTTATTTTGTAACATCATTAACGTAGTTGCTAATATAACTAAGGATAGTTAATTACCAAAAAAAATATTTGATTGATTCAGGCGTTACTTTGCGGAAGTCCATTGTTACCAAAATTGTTTTAATTTCTAGTGTTTTTCCGCTGTAATTTCGTTTCGAGTACTTATAGGATGAAGGGACACACTAAAATCTAAAACTGGCAACATTAAACATTCGTAATTCGCTAGTAAAATTTCTCTGGTAATTCGTAATATTATATTTTGGAGCTTTGGTGGGAACGCGGAATATAATCATGTCGCCGCATTGTATTATTTTACAAAACTTGTGTTTTTATTAGTGTTATTGTATACCTGGTGAATTTTACGACGAATCAAAGATGTCAAGTGACGATGCACACATTTTTATAAAACAATTAAGGGATGTTATCTGCAAATTGAAACCAAAACCGACGAAACATCGAGACTCAAGGTCAGTGTTTGTTCATCCAGATTTAAAGGGATGCGAGCAAGTTTTCATAAGGAACGACATGGTAAAAAAAACTTTGCAACCTCCTTATGTCGGCCCATACAGCGTCATAAGTAGGGATGATATTTTTTTTTTAATACAAATGCCAAATAGGCAAACTCGCATCTATGTAGATCGTCTGAAGCCAGCTTATACGCTAAACCATCAAAGTTCAGATCAAGTCACGCAATCCAAGGTAAGTAATAATTTAGATAAGCCCGAAAATTATGAGAACACCAAGTGTAAAGATGAAGTCAGCAAATCGACGTTGCAACCAACTGTACGTACGTCACGCTCAGGGCGTGTGATTAGGCAACCGATCAGATTTGCATAGTTATAGAATTTAAGTGTGTCGCATTAGAGTTAAGCATAGTGCACACTTGAGTGAGCGACGCATGCGATAAAACGACAGCGTAGTAAAAAATAGTAACATCAATAATGAACTTTATCATCGCGTGGCATAGCAAGTCAAGTGTCACAAGAATTAGAGTAATTTTGCTAATAATATTGTAAGGGTTCCTGTTTAGAAAATAAACACTTGCACTGTTTAGAGCTTTTATATTGTTTATAAACACACAACAGGAATTACAACAAAATTATTTTATTTACTACATGGGCCGCGATAAGAACTTATGCGTAAACACTAATAAAAATCCGAAACTAAACATCCGAGTTGAATACAGAGAACCAAACGTAGCGAAATGCATATGAGCTCCAACTGCCCGTTTCAAAAAGGGCTAGGTGCACTTGAGTCCCGCCGCCCCCGCCTCCCTGCACCACGCTAGGAACCGTTGGCCAATCAGCGAGCGGCGGGTTTGCACAAACATTCCTTTTTATGGTAGCGTTTGGGCGCGCGCGATATATACTCGTATCTACATAGCTACATATGGTAAGATTCTAGATACGCCGGAATGTTACGGCGCCGCGCGGGGCGCGTCGAAGTTGGCTTTACTAAGTAACCTAAGTAGCAGTATTTGCCGTCCTCCTAATCTGCTAACTTCGTATTACATCCATAATGGTTTTAAGAATAATTTTAAGAGTAATTTAAATACATTTTTAATACATTTCTTAGTGTCTGCTGCAATTTTGGCAATTCCATCAAGCAAGGTAGTAATGGTTTACAATTGAATTGGGGGTTTGTTTATAAGAAGGCTTGCCTGTAGTTCGCCAGTGTTGCGAGTCCTGCCTTCGAGAGGTTCGGCAAGACCAGCAAGAGTTGCAACCCTGGTTTCGAAGGTTGCAGAGCTGTTGTGTGCCGATGTTGCAAGTTTGAAATTATGAGAGGTGTGAGGCTTATGGCTAATATAGCACTTAATTGTTGCTTGTATCATCTGCTCACTTTCTGTTACATTAAATATCAGTTATGACTAATTATTTTCCAGCGCTTTTCTTAATATCTAGTCTTAATATCTACTCTTAATATCTAGTCTTAATATCTAGTCTACTCGTTACTCGCTTTTCACAATACAACATAAGTAAGCTCTGCATCCCTGGCAAGCTCGGCAATGGGTGCCCGCGGGGAAGACCCGTCCGTAGGTTGCCAGCGCTGCGGATCCGGCCATAACAGCAAGTCGCTATTTACGTAGCTTACTTTTAATTAAGCTAATTTGAATTCTAAAATTATACAAGCTGCAAGCCCGTCTAACGTTTGACGGTATTTGCAGAGTCTTGCAAAAATTGCCCGCATGCAATTCTGGCAAGTCCGGCAAGTTAGGCAACCAGAGTGTGGTGTCGTACATTTAACTTAAATATTTACTATAGGAGGACTTGAGTTGCCATTGTATATTATTTGCCTAGTTTGTAACATTTGACTTGAATGTCAAGGTCCGCAACCGCGGCGAACCGGATTATACTGCGTTTTTGAATGTTCGCAACTTTCGCGACTTTGGCAAGGTCAGCAAGTTCTGCAGCCCCGGTAGCCAGGCAGCAATACATGTTTCAAATGTCTGCGTGCCACGCACATCCGGTTCGCCACTTTACTCGCCTTTCACAGAATGAAATAGGGCCGCTCTGCATCCCCGGCAATTTCGGCAATAGGTGTCCTCGAGAAGGCCCGTCCGTAAGTTGCCAGCGCTGCAAATCCGGCCAGCCCAGCAAGTCACCATTTACATAGTATTGCTCTGCCCTTGATTCAAATGACATTGGTCGACCGTTCAGCTACAGGCACCCATTGTTTATAACTTATGTACCATTAAAGGTTTTTAATTGTTTAATGATATAGGTAAGATGTGCATGGAAGGTTTCTATTGTTTGGTTGTGGTTGGCTATATCAGTGAGGCAGAAAGGGTTTGTGAGTTTGTGTGCTGAGTAGGGGAGCGGGCCCCATTATGGGATGGGTTCCCAATATGAGATAGCAGGTTACTCTGGTTTACAAGCACCGCCATCTCTATTACGGGCAGTGAACTAATTCCATTTGTTGTCCAGCGGCCATATTGAAACACTCACGCGTCAGTCGCCATTCAGTTAGACGGGAGGTTGGTTCGCGCAAATACTCCGATTACGAGTTTTTTTAATAGTGAAGTTAGAAGTTTGCTTTTCTTAAGGTAAGTTTGCTTTTTTGTTATTGTATGTGGTCCTGCAGTGTCTAAAAATGTTTGTGTTGAGGTTCATGTGTTGATTCTTGCTAAAATTCAATTAGATTTTGTTTTAAGACCACGTGTTAGCAAAATACGTAGTTGTCCTAATATGGGATACCTGGGTGTGCCTAATATGAGATATCTAATATTGGGGTACATGTATCCTAATATGGGATAAAATACTAGGTACATGTATTTAGTAAAAATATTATGGATTATAGTTCATTCTCATTAGAGAGAGGGAGGGAGTGGGCTATAATCCACCACGCGGGCCCAGTGCGGATTGGTAGATGTTTGACAGTGTCTTCGTTTTTTTTTTGTCTTTTTTTTTTCTTCTCTCATTGAGAGGAGGCCGTGTCCCTGCAGTGGGAACATTATAGGCTGATGATGATGATCATTAGAGATACATAGAGGTATTTACTATACTTGCTAACCGATCAAGTTCTACTCAAAATAAATTAAGATCCAAATATGCTAATATTTAAAAAATTGTTTTAGATGAGTACCAATGAGAAAAAAAAGCGAAAGAAATGGGATTGTGATAAGATGTTGAAGGCGTACAATGCAGTAAAAAATAAAGAAATGGGCTACTTAAAGGCCTCTCAATTTTTTAACGTCCCAAAGTCAACTTTGGAGCGTTATTGTAAAAGTGTCAATCCTATAACAGAGCTAACCTCTCTGAAAATGGGCCGAAAGCCAACTTTTTCGGAGGAAATGGAAAGTGAGCTTGCAGAGTACTGCATTACAATGGTGTCAAGGTTCTACGGACTGAGAGCCTCTGACATCCGCTCTTTGGCGTTCCAATTGGCTATAAAGAATGGACTGCCACACCAGTTTAATAGAAGCAAGAATACTGCAGGCCGAAAGTGGATGAGAAACTTTCTAAAAAGAAATCCTCGATTGTCTTTTAGGACACCTCAAGCTACATCTGCTAATAGAGCCAAGGGGTTTTCAGAAGAGAAGGTAGACGAATTTAATGATATTTTGGAGAAAGAGTTGCCAAAAATTAATTTCGATCCAACAAAAATCTACAACGTTGATGAGACTGGCGTGACTGTAGTTCAACATAAAATGGAAAAGGTCTTATGCCTGAAAGGACAGAAACAGGTTGGTGGAATTTCGTCGGCGGAGCGGGGAGCTCTCATAACTCTAGTCACGTGTATGAGCGCGTCGGGGGTCTTCGTTCCACCCTTATTCATTTTCCCCAGAGTTAACATGAAGGAAGAGTTAAAAAATGGTGCTCCACCTGGCTCTCAGTTTGCGTGTCACAAATCTGGCTGGATACAAGTCCATATCTTTACACAATGGATTGTTCACTTCATCAAAACTGTCCACCCATCTAAAGAGTGTCCAGTTATACTGATCCTAGACGGCCATTACTCTCATACAAAAAATATTGATGTCATTGACAAATGTCGGGAAAATGGTGTCATTCTGATATGCCTCCCCCCACATTCGTCTCACCGAATGCAGCCCTTGGATGTATCATTTATGAACCCATTCAAGACGTACTATGCCAAAGAAATCGACTCATGGCTAAAAAATCACCCTGGCCGCGTCGTGACTGCATTTCAAGTTGCAGAATTAGTTGGAAAGGCATACATGAGGGCTGCTACACTGGAAGTCGCCGTTAATGGATTCCGTAAAAGCGGAATATTCCCATTCGACCGCAATCATTTCAGAGACCACGACTTCGCTGTACAGGACGGCAACGATGATGACACTAATATGGATGTGGAAACAGCTCCAGTCCTATCTCCAGTTGTATCGCATACGGGCTCACCGACAATCCTGGCAACTACTAGTGCCGTATCAGTGCACTCACCATTACCATTTGATTTCGCTGTACAGGACGGCGACAATGATGACACGAATATGGATGTGGAATCAGCTCCAGTCCCATCTCCAATTGGATCGTATATGGCTGTACAGTACGATGACGCTGAAGACACTGGTATGAATTATGAATTATCTTTAGCTCCAGTCCCATCTCTAATCGCATCGTCTACTGAATCAGCAATGCCCCTAGCGACTACTAGTGCCGTACCTGCGCACTCGCCATTAGCATTTGCTTTAAGCATGCCTTCGTCAAATTCCGGTGCTGATACGCCTTCGCTACCAGTTTCGACTCCTTCAGGTGTCTCGACTCTAGCATCGCTCGCCATGACTGCAGTCCAAAGTATAATCTCATCAGGTCCAGGTGCTGAACCGGCTCCGCTTCCAGTCCTAACCCATAATGAATCAGCTACGGTACCGTCGACATCAAATGCTGAATTACCGGCTCCGCTTCCAGTCCTAGCCCATGAATCAGCTACGGTGCCGTCGACATCAAATGACGAATTACCAGCTCCGCTTCCAGTCCTAACCCATAATGAATCAGCTACGGTGCCGTCGACATCAAATGACGAATTAGTTCATTCTCAAGTCTCGCGCTGTTTAAGGGCTCAAGCCAGACGAAAATTTTCCATAAAACCGGCTGAAATCAGTCCTTTTTCCACAATCCAGCGAAAAACCAAGAAACCTGATCAAGTATCACAGCTCCGAGGAGGAAAGCCTTTATTAGTCACCAGTTCACCATACAAAAACGAATTACAGGAACAACTAAATAAGACGCAAGAAAAACCAGGAACATCTAAAAGTAATAAGAAAAAAGCGATGCTTGCTAAAAAGAAATCTAAGACTGTTCAAAAAAGCAAAACCATAAAGAAAAACAAGAAGATTACAAAAAAAAATGAAAAAAAGAAGATATCAGTAAAGAAGAAGATTTTACAAAGTAGCTCATCTAGTGAGAGTGCCGATGAAGAGCCATCACTGATGAGCTCAGATGAAAGCGAATGTAATGAAGACGTTGAATGCATATATTGCCTAACTGAATATTCAAATGACATTGCTGGAGAAAAGTGGATACAGTGCACAAAATGTTTTCGGTGGTGTCACGAGTTGTGTGCTGGTGTAGAACCGCATATCAAAAACTTCAATTGTGATCTTTGCCGAGATTAGGTAGAAGATTATTTAGGTACAATACTACAAGACTGATTGTGTCCGTAATTAATAAACCAACCTATATATAAAATTATATTTTTTTTTACTTACAGCCTAATTACAACCCACAAAAATATATAAATAGATTATTAGATAGATAAATAAATAGACACTTTATTATCTAAACTATAATAATAAAAAATACAACCCCAATATGGGATATCCCATTATAGGTGCCATACGCTAGGTGTTTCCTAATATGGGATATCCCATTTTGGGAGTATATGGTATCCCATATTAGGAAACAGTTTATTATTTGTTAATATATATGATTTTTTAATTTTTTGTTTGTAGTTTCAAATGTATGAAAATTAGAAGAATACAATTGCATGGCAATGTAAAACATTAAATTTTGAATGATTTATCTTGTTTTGAGCAGAACTACATTACAAGTTTTTTTTTTATTAATGTTCAAAAAAAACTATCCCATAATGGGGCCCGCTCCCCTAATTGTGTGCTGTTCTAGTGTTCTCAAACCTTGGGCAATCTTCAATTAAGTGTTTGATAGTTTGGATGGTTGAGTTGTCGCAAGGGCATAAGTTATCGCTTGTAATTTTGAATCTATGGAGATATTCCTTGTGATATCCGTGGTTAGTTAACATTTGTGTGATTGCAAAGTTGGGTTTGATACTGATTTTGTCTATGTAGTTATTGAGGATATCGTAGGTTGGTAGCAGATTTAAGGTGTGTGGATTTGCTAGTGTGTAGTATGAATGTGATTTCCCTTGAGCGATGGTTTTGTTTCTATATTTGATGTAACTGATTGGGATACGATCATAGTCGAGGGTTTTGTGTAGGTTTGCCGCTGCCTTTGCCGCTAGATCAGCCAGCTCATTGCCAGCAATCCCAATGTGGCCTCTTACCCATGCAAATTTGATCGTTTTGCCTTGCCGTGTAATAGTGTGTAGATTGTGTAGAATGCTTACCGTGAGGTATTGGTTTGTATTGGGGTTGGTTAGTTCTGTGAGACCGGACTTGCTGTCTGATAGTAGACAGAATCTGTTAGTGTTGTTTTGTGCGCAGATCCAGTCAGTGGCGTGTTTTATTGCTAGCAGCTCGGCTTGATACACTGAGCAACAGTTGTGTAGCTTGAGTTTTTTGGTTTGTAAGATGGTACCATGTTCATTGATAGCTACAAATGCGGCTCCCACTCTATCGTCATGTTTACTTCCATCTGTAAATATTTGCGTGTGGTTGTGTATTTCTAGGCAGTATTCATCGTATTCAGTGATATAATTGAGCTCTCTGAATTCGATGCCTGCTCGAAATGCCGGATGGAGAAGTGTTGAAGGAGGGGCTGGGCTGTCTATTGGTGTATCTTGAGGTAGGAATTTGGTATACTGTTTGATTTTAGTCATTTCAATATCAGCGATTTCTGCTATTTTATCAGGTAATGGGGTGAGTTGTGCGATTGATATAGCAGTGGCCGTTCGTAACGTTCTAAATCCTTGAATCATTTTGATGGCGAAAAGTCTTTGGAGAGATAGAAGTTTATTACGCACACACTGGAATCTCGTGGCATCTCCCCATATTCCTGCCCCATAACATATGATCGGTTGTATTACCTGTTTATAGATAATTCTTACATTTTCTGGTGATACTCCCCAAGTGGGCCTAATGAAAATCGATAATTTGTTGAGTAATTTTTTAGCTTTTTCTATAGTGTAGTTTACGTGTTTGATAAATTTGAGTTTGTCGTCTATAATGAGCCCCAAGTATTTAATTTAGTTGGAGAAGGGTATTAAGTTATTGTTAATTTTGATTTGGCATAGTTTCGATTTTTGGGAGAATGTAATAGCCTGTGTTTTGTCTGCTCCGAACGAGAGTTTATTCTTGGTGCCCCAATTAATTATTGTGTCTAGCGAGCTGTTGGTGATGTACTCAAGGTTGTTTAAATCTTTAGAGTGGGCGATTAATAAGATGTCGTCAGCATATGCCTGAACATGACAGCCAGGTGGGAGTTTGGTGAGTAGTAATTCATCTAGAATGAGGTTCCATAGCTTGGGGCTGCAGACGGAGCCCTGGATGCATCCTCTTGACAACGCCTTGGCGACACTGCAGTCTGAGAAGTGTTAAACCTAGCGTATAGCCAGGCAAGCAGAATTAGGTAGGTACGTACTCAGATTTATCTTCTAGTACAGCATCAGTGGTTTCGCTTGCGTGTGATAGTACGAAGGCACATTCCGGAGTGTAGTAGGGAGCACGGTAATTCAGTCACAAATAAAACGACACAACTGAGGTAAGTTGAACATCCGTTTAATCAATCAAGATTAAACTTATCTTCATTACTAATGATGAGGATGATGATTGATAACAAATATATTTATATTCATGGTAACGAGACATCGATCAAAAACATGGAGACCGGAAGCGGAGCAGAGATCAAGAGAGTAGTTTTGACAAGTGACATTTAAAACGTAGAAAGAAATGTTGCCACTCGCATAGCTCTATTATAAACAATTATGATGAGAATACCATAGACTAAATAATCCTTTTTAACACTTCCCCTTATTCTCATCAAATTTTAACATTCCCAAAGAAATAATACTCGAGTTCACAATATTCGAAAAAGTTCTATAACACTATGCTCAACATTTTAGAAGCTTATTAATTAGCATATCAAAAAATGATTATACATAATGTTTTGCATTCCGAAACAAAACAAGTAACTCTTACACTTTGAGAATTAACTTTACATAATATTCAATATTTATCACATGAACACAGACAGATCTCACTTATATCACAAGAATCATTAAAATTGTTACACACAAAACACATTATTGTAACAGCTGTTCATGTCAAACATTAAACATCTTAATACTAACAGGCTTTACATTACACAATTACATGCACATAACATAATGGTACATACCAAACACTAATTTCAAAATTACATTTTAACTAGATTCAATTCTTTAACAAAGTAATGATGCTTTGTAGAACCCAGTGGTTTGGTTAGTATATCGGCTGGCATCTTATCCGTTGATAGGTATTTAACAACAATAACATTATTTTGTACCAGGTCTTTTACATAGTGATACTTAAGATCTATGTGCTTAGTTCGCTTATGTGAATATTCTTTAGCCAATAATAATTTTTGTGCACTTTGATTATCGTTAAATACTTCCATAAGTAAAGGTTCGAAAGACATTTCACTCAGGAAACTCTTAATAAAACACAATTCCATGGAAACAGATGCAATACTTAAATATTCACTCTCTGTGGAACTTAAAGCCACACAACGCTGTTTTCTACATTCCCAGCTTATTACATTTCTGCCAAGTTTCACTATATAGCCTGTATATGATTTCCTATCAATACTATTTCCCCAGTCAGCATCAGCATAAGCATTTACATTAATATTGTCACTTTTGTAGAAACAAAGACCATAATTAATTGTACCAGCCAAATATCTAAGTACTCGTTTAGCTGCGATCCAATGATCTTTGTTAAAATTACACAAATATTGACTTAGCTGACTGCAACTAAAAGTAATATCCGGCCTTGTGCATACTGACAGGTAATTAAGACAGCCAACCAATTGCCTGTATTGATAAACATTATCATCTAAGTTATCCATGTCTGAAGTAAACCCTTTAGAATTTACAATCATTGGTGTGAATACATGCTTACAGTCAGACATATTAAATCGTTTAAGTAGTCGTTTTACATATTCAGATTGGTCCAAAATTTATACGTTTTCATCTCTAGTTATACGCATACCCAAGCAACTAGTAAGTGAACCAAGGTGCTTAACATTAAAATGTTTTTCTAATAAATTATACAATTCCTTAGTACTACTTGTCGTAAATGTATAAAAATCATCGACATAGAGAGCTATGATTGTGATATCCCTTCCATTTTTCTTCTTGTACACACAGGGCTCACACTTACTTTGCACATAACCATTTTTAGTAAGTAGCTCTTGCACCTTTAGATTCCACATGCGACTGGCTTGCTTTAGACCATATATACTTTTTAATAACATACACACCTTTTTGTCATCAGTTATAAAACCATCAGGTTGCTCCATGTATATAGTTTCGTCCAAATCAGCATTGAGAAACGCGGTAGTAACATCAATATGCTCTATGGACATATCATATTGTACAGCCAATGAAAATAAAATACGCAATGTCGAATGACGTACAACAGGCGAAAAAGTATCCGAGTAGTCAACACCCTCTAGCTGACTAAAGCCGCGAGCAACTAAGCGAGCCTTGTATCTATCAAAATTGCCTGATGAATCGCGCTTTACTTTATATACCCATTTACATTTTATAACATTAGTGTCAGTAGGCCTATCTACTAATTTCCATACTCCATTATGTACTAGTGAGTTATATTCCAACAGCATTGCATTATGCCACTCACTGGAGTTAGTAGAAGATACAGCCTCTTCATAAGTTGGAGGCTCATCCAGAATAGAATCGGCGTACATACCAAATTCAAAACCTTCATACCTTGTTGGTAGTTTACCACGTGTACTGCGAATGGGTCGCCCACTAACAGTGACAGAACTCTCTGTCACACTAGTTGTGGCTTCCCCTCGAACAGCTGTCTCTCCACCGGATGCTGGCTGCTCCACCAGCTCCTCGGAAAGCTCCAGCTCAGATGAGGACTCCCTGGCCTCTCTGTGTACTTCGCAGTCACTATCACCAGATTCAGCATCTGTGAATTCATACGAAAATTCATAAGTAATGTTATTATTACTCTTTTCTAATAGTTCTTGACTAGTATTTATGGTTTCATTGTTACTATTCAATTCATTATTATATTCAACAGTAGGAATTATTAATTCACTATACATTATATTATTATTATTATTCATGTCATTGAAATTAAAATCTTTATAAAACTTGTCTTCAATAAAATCTACATTTCTAGATAGAAATACCTTCCTGGGATTTGATGGCTCTATAAGTCGGTAACCTTTAACTGTCTCAGAATAACCGACAAAGATACACATTTTTGCTTTAGCATTCAACTTACTTGTACGAGTAGGCTCTGGCAGCAGAGAATAGGCGATGCAGCCAAACACACGAAGATGTCCGAGACAAATACTTTGTCGAGACCAAACTTCCTCCGGAATCTGTCCTGCTAACGCCGTCGTGGGGCAACGATTTTTCAGCCATAGCTGCCTCCCCCCAAAAACGGTTACAGAGACCCGATTGCCGCAGCATACATCTTACCTTCTCCAATATAAGCCTATTAAGACGCTCAGATACGCCATTCTGCGCAGATCCATACGGTACTGTTAATTGGTGAACAATTCCTTCAACCTCAAGGAATTTAATAAAACTGGCATTGCAGTACTCACCACCATTGTCAGAACGCAAGCATTTCACCTTCAAGCCTGTCTGCTTCTCGACCATTGCCTTAAAAACAAGAAAACAAGACATTACCTCAGATTTTCTCTTCATAAGATAACTGAAAGATTTTCTTGAATAGTCGTCTGTAAGGGTAAGTAGGTATCTTGCACCACCCCAGCTTTCATCACTTGACGGACCCCAGACATCTGAATGTACGAGTTGAAGAAGCTCGTCGGCTCGTCTCGCTTGGCCCTTGGGGTAAGCCTTGGCCACCGGCTTGCCTTCGAGGCACGCGACACACGCTTGCAGCTTGTCGCCAGTAACCTGAAATGAGACATTACGAGCCACACATTCTCTAAGGGAACATAAGCTTTTCATACTCAGATGTCCTAATCTTTGATGCCATACATCAACATTATTTGTACAACTCGATGAAGCATACTTTGCAGTCTGTGATTTCTGCACTTCATGCAGAACAGCCATCGACTGCTCCTTTGCAAGAACACAATTCATTTTGTAAACACCCTTACACAAACTAGCAGACATAACAGGCTTGCCAATTACTGTGCACTTTTTATAAACCAAACAGCCATCACCTCCAAAAACGATGCTCAAACCATCCTCACACATTTTACTTACTGACAATAGGTTTTCGGACAAACGAGGCACATACATTACATGTTTCAAAATCTTTTGAACATTATTATTACAACTTACTTGCATATCACCAACACCAGAGCTCTCTAAGCTTGTAGCTTTATCTGCACAATTAATTTTAATATTCGATTCCTTAAAATTACTTAATAAGTTTTTATCTAAAACCATATGAGATGTTGAACCACTGTCAATCAAAAAGTTTGCACTTGAAGAACACGTAGAAGTATGGTAAGCCGAAGCTACCATTGTCGTTTCCTTTTGATGTTCCACCTTTTGCTTTAAATCTCTTTTCTTCTTGAAGCATTGAGCAGCAGTATGTCCAGGCTTTTTGCAATAAAAACAAGTAAATTTCTTCTTTGTGCTCTTGGTAACGAATGCAGACGAGTTACCATTTAAATCATTATGATTCTTTCTATGTTCTTCCTGTAGAAGTCGAGCTCTTACCATTTCTGAGGTAAGTTGATTGGCCATTGACGCTGTCTCGAGAGTAGAAACAAGAGTATCGAACTCTGTAGGCAAACCGCTCAGCATAATTTCAGCTATTTCGGCATCCTCAATATCCTTTCCTATCTCAGCCAATTGTTGCACTAGCGTATAGATGCCTTCAATGTATGTAGTCATATTAACACTCTTTGAATATTCAACTCGATGTAGTTGTCTTAAAAGACCAACTCGCCGAAACAACCCTTTGTCTTCGTAAATTGATGTCAACTTCTCCCATGCTTCTTTAGCAGTTGTAATTCCATAAAGTAGCTGATAAAGCGCCGGTTTGACGCACAGCGACATGCGGGCCAATGCCCTTTGAGACTTTACCACATCTGAATCATCAGTAACCGTGCTCCATAGACCTTCAATTATCAAAATATTTTTGATGCAAAATTTCCACGAGGTGAAGTTGGATACGCCTTCTAATTTTTCAATCTTATAAAAGTTCTCGTGCGTATGATTGCCTTCTGCCATGGCTTTTAGGTTAGGTATCAAAACCACGCACACATATAATGAAGACGGCCTTCGCAAATCTTTACTGGGCGCAGAACCTGTTAAACCTAGCGTATAGCCAGGCAAGCAGAATTAGGTAGGTACGTACTCAGATTTATCTTCTAGTACAGCATCAGTGGTTTCGCTTGCGTGTGATAGTACGAAGGCACATTCCGGAGTGTAGTAGGGAGCACGGTAATTCAGTCACAAATAAAACGACACAACTGAGGTAAGTTGAACATCCGTTTAATCAATCAAGATTAAACTTATCTTCATTACTAATGATGAGGATGATGATTGATAACAAATATATTTATATTCATGGTAACGAGACATCGATCAAAAACATGGAGACCGGAAGCGGAGCAGAGATCAAGAGAGTAGTTTTGACAAGTGACATTTAAAACGTAGAAAGAAATGTTGCCACTCGCATAGCTCTATTATAAACAATTATGATGAGAATACCATAGACTAAATAATCCTTTTTAACAAGAAGTTGATGTAAACTTTCCGGTTTTGAGTGTAGCTGAGTAACATTCCGTATATATTATTAGGGCAGTTGATGTCTCTTAGCCTTTTGAAAATTGCAGGCCACCAGGCGTTATCAAAGGCTGCTTTGATGTCCAGGGATACCGCGATGATATGTTCCTTGTTATGTTTAGCGACGTTTATGACCTGGATTGCTGTGTGTATGGCATCGTTAGTGGAGGTCTGTTGTTTGAAGCCAAACTGTCTTTTGCACTCGTTGTTGGAGATATTAATAAAGTGACTGAGTCGGTTTATGACGAGTTTTTCGAGTAACTTCCCAAACACGTTTATCAACCCGATGGGCCTTTAGGCAGAGATTTCGGTATGACATGTTTTGTTAGGCTTAGGTATGATTTTGGCGCACGCATTTTTCCAGCTGTTAGGGAAGTATTGCAGTTCTAGGCATCTGTTGAACAGGTTGGTAATGATGTTGGGGAAGTTCATGACGAAGTGCATGCAGATGTCAGCTGTTAAGTGATCTGGGCCAGGCGCCTTTTTGGGATTCATTGTCTTGATGCAGTTTATTATTTCAGTAGTGGTGAATGGTGGTTCTGGGGGATTGTCAATTGGTTGGTGCATTTGGCTTTGCATATTGTTTTGGGTGTCGTTGGTGTTTGGAGTGTCGTTGGGGAAAAAATTATTAATAAGTGCTTGTGCCGTATCGTATGGGTTGGTAGTGTATGTGCCGTCGCTATTTCTTAAGGTTGTTGGTGGGTTTGTAATGGGTCGGGTTTTAATGATGCGGTTTGTAATAGACCATACGTCTTCTTTTTGTTGTTTATTACAAAAGTTTCTGAAGTGTTCAGTTGAGGCGGCGCAAATGGCCTCTGCATATTCCTTTTTGAGTTTGTCTCGTTCTGCTATGGTGTCGGCTATGGGTAATCTGTTCCTGACTAATCTACTGAGTGTGTGGGGTTAGGTTAGGTTAGGTTTTTTTTTTTTTTTTTTTTTTTTTATATTTTTCCACCTATTTTTACCCCCGATAATGTCGGGGACCTTTTTTAGGTATGTTTAATTTCAATACGAAAATTTTTATTTCTAAGTCGAAAAAATTTTTATATAATATACATAAATGTAAGTCTTTATATATAAAATAAATACGTAAAGTATTTTGTCAAATTGTAAATTTACCATAATGATGATACCTTTACATTTACAAGACTTTTAAGAAAGAAAGTTCGTTACCAAACCTACAGCCCATCCCAACTTAATTTTTAATTTATCATAATTTATTAATTTAGAATTGTTTTATATTTCGGTTTCGAAACTGTCTGTATAAGGTGCTTAGTTTTTAAATTTTTTATGCTGCTAAACTTGTAATTGATTACGCTATATTTCAATAATATAGGTTCAATTTGGATTATCTATCTATTTATTTCTCTTTATTACTTTTGATGCTATGTTTATACAATACTCTAGGAATTTTGTTCTTTTATTTTTATCTAATATTATACTACTTATATTTTCTATCGTGATTTTCTCATCTATGAGCTGCTCAATCTCATATCGCTCTCTGCAGTGGACAGGGCATTCTGTGAGAATATGGGTGACTGTTTCGTCCATGCCAGGTTTGCAGATGCACGACGGGTTCCCCTTACACTTAAAACGATATAGGTATGAAGAGAACCCACCGTGCCCCGTCATAACTTGTGTTAGTATCCCTGTCGGAACATCATCTCTCACTGTCCTATACGCCAGAACAGTATCGGGTAAGAACAGCTTTGTGACGCTTGCTGTACTCTCCGCCTTATATCTCCGATTCCATTTGTCAAGCGTTCCAGACCGGATTTGTCGCTTGACAAATGAAATCGGACATTGATCATATTGCGGTTTAGTTTTCGTCTTCAAAGCTGCATCCTTGGCCAGCTGATCCGCTCTCTCATTTCCCTCGAGCCCAGCATGCGCTTTGATCCAATAGAGCTCAACTCGCTTGTTTTGCTTGTTGCACTCCATTAGATCACTGCGGACCCTGACTACGAGGGGATTGAGAGAGCGATTGTTGACCACTGTCTGCAGTGATGACCTGGAGTCGCTGTAAATACCGAAACTATTTTCGGGCCTTTTGAGCGGTTCTCCTGTCGCTTTACATATGGCCAATAATTCAGCCTGGAAAACGGTGCAGTGGGACGACAGCAACAATTTCAGGCATTTGGTTTCAGCAGCATCACTCCATAGAGACAATGCTGCTCCAACCTTCCCCTCTATTTTGCTGCCGTCCGTGAATATTCTCACTGATTGCGTATTGTGTGTATTCACATCCTCCTCGTTTTCCAGACATGTGAAATCAAGGCTTAGATTCTGCGACGGGTGTGGTGTATCAACGAACGCTGTCGGTCTCTCGATCTCCCTGTCTCCTAGGGCTGGCTGGGTTACCCCCCTCTTTGCCTCGTACAATGCGGCTGCTTCTTGTATTCTGAGGTCGAGGGGTAGTAACCCAGTCAGCGCCAGAGCCGAGTTTAGGGAGACCGTTCGATAGGCCTTGCACATTTTCTGCGCAAAGCCTCTTTGGACAGCGTTCAGTTGCTTCTGGACCCCAAGCTTTTCGGTTGCTTTTGCCCAGTCTCCCGCCGCGTACATCACCACTGGCTCAATTACAGCGGTATAGATGATCCGGATGATTTCCGGTTGGAGGCCCCAACTAATCCTGGCGGCTCTGGATAGCTGCTTATATATGTTCAACGCCTTCCTGCACACGTTTGCAACGTGGGCGTTGAACGTCAATTTATCATCTATCCAGAGCCCCAAGAGTTTAATTTCCTTGGAAATGCTTATATTGACCCCGCCCATGCTCAGCAGTGGGGTATCAAACTTAAGTTTTCTTGTGAAGACCATTGCACTTGTTTTTTGCGGTGCGAACTTTAACTTGTTTTTGATACCCCACCGCCGAACATGGTCGAGGGCGTCATTAGCACTTTGCTGGACCTCCAGAGCGGTATCCCCATCAATCACCAAGACAACATCATCCGCGAACGCCTGGCAGTAAACGCCGCGGAGTCGCAGACTCTTCAACAACGGGTCGAGGAGGAGATTCCAGAGGATAGGGCCGCCTATCGATCCCTGCACGCAGCCCTTCGTGGTTTCTTTTATCACCTCCTCGCCAGCATAACGCACTCTCACCTTCCTGTCTGTCAGGTAGCTGTTAAAAACCCTTCTTAGATTAATTGGGCACATTTCCTCGGCCAGTCTCACCCTTATGGCCGGCCACCACGCGCTATCAAAGGCTCCCTCTATGTCCAGCGATATAAGCGTGATAAGCTTTTTCTGGCTGAGTTTTTCACGTATATGCTTGCATGCATGGTTAGGTTAGGTTAGGTTTTTTTTTTTTTTTTTTTTTTTTTTTTTTTTTTTTCTCCACATACGTTAGGGTCCGTGCCATTTATTAACTTATTCATATTTAATAACATTTTTCATTGTACGATTTGACGCACAGAAGGATTCATTCTTAAGCTATACTTAAAATTACTGTTAGTATTAATTATACAATTTTATTTTTATTTTTTGTCCAGATTACGTGTATGCCGCGAGCAGTCCAGCTTCCGCAAGCAGCACCCGTTCACGAGTATGACGCATGTGCCAGCCATCGCTCTCCTCGCCACATTTTAGGGAGGAGGGCAACCCGCCACACGACGCCGCCGCAAGAAAAAGCCTGTAGGCGAGCATGAGTGCTCCGGGCATACACGCATTACATTTATTATATTTAAATTTACACAAGAAAAAACAGTCATACACATTATACTGGGTTACAATTCTATTTTTCGTCCAACTCATCTACTCGACTTAGAGCCTCCATCACCGCCCCGTTTCGGTCTTTAATTGCCATCTGTAAGTTGTAATCTCTGATGGTCTTTGGTGACGCTGCCATCGCACGCCTTACAAAACGACTGACGTTGTCTTTTTCGTCATCGGCGTAATAAATGAAGCTCCTAGTGTGCCGCGAGACTGCGACGACCGCGTGTGGAACGCTATCATGCAGCTTCATTGTGCCCTTGATCTTAATGACGATAACCGACTCATACTTCAGTCCCTGGGCTTCATGGATGGTAAGTGTGCGCGATCCCGTGCCTCCACCATAACCCTCGTTGACAAGGGTCTCTTTTTCCTCTTGTGTGTAGGTCAAGAAAAGGGTGTTGGGGAGGGTGCTAGGTATTTGCGCACCAGTATACCTTCTCTGCTCCAAGGACTGAATATGGGGAACTGAGGAATATATACCTGAGTATATTTCCCTCAGCGCGTACGCGACATCCATAGGGTTCCGATGTGTGCACAACCATTCCTGGCTGATGTTGGATACCAGGTTAGGGCGACAGTACCTTAGCTCGAAGAGATTCTCTCTGTCGATATAAGGCAACTGATTGACGTCTCCAATGAGTTCAAGTTCGCAAGCACCAGACAGCCGTGAGGCCATTACTATGGCCCCAAAATGGTTCATGAGAGCCTCATCCACGATTAGGCGGGTTAAGTTCTCACGATTGTTAAAACCATTTACGAGAACAGAAGCCATGGTGCGCACTTTAGTTTTCACTAAGTCACCTATGCGGTGCGCAAGCTTCTGCCTCAGTTCTTTGGCTGCCTCAGATGTTGTGGTGATGATAACGTCCTTGTCCACATTGAAGTGTCTTACCGCCCAGGTTGTTTTCCCACACCCTGGAACCCCATTGACCCATCGTATTTTCGGTATCTCCCAGTTTTCCCACGATGCATCGACTTCAGGACTCCCTTCAATGGTTTTCGCCATCTCTAGGATCCTGTCATCTAGCATGATCTTGGTACACCGGGAGACAACTACAATGGGGTCATTTGGTGGTGTTGCGTACTTTTGTTGTCCAGTCCGCTCCGTCTCATCCCTATTCAGTGCCACAAAACCACTCTGTACGCTGTAGGCTGCCATATACTGACCTTTCATGGTTCCCGTGATGACTTGGGAAGTGTCATTGTTGTATATGGCAGCTTCTGCCTCCTCGAGTCTCACCCTTAAGAGGCCTGCGTCGTCTCGCCTAAAGGACTGCATGATGTTGTCGCAGTTCCTCAGGTTGACGGTTCTAGTTGCTCTCGTAATGGCTAGAAACTCGATGAGGGCGTTTCTGGCATGGTCTGAAGGCCCCAAGGCGGGGATGAAACGGGGCAGACTGACTTGTCCCTTGTCGGCTCTCGATCGGGCTACTTGCGGTGGCAGTGGTGCTACCCGCGGAGTCGCTGATGAAGTTGGCTGATTTATTTTCGGGGGGATTCGGAATAAGCTCTGTGCTGCAGCGCTGAAAGCCGTCAGAAAAGCAGAGACACGGCCCTGGCTACCCTCACGGCTGCCACCTTGATGTAATGTGGCCTTGTCTGCCGCTGCCTTTTGCTGAGCTCTTTGAGAACCGCTGGTGATGCTCGAATTCGGAACGGGATGTCCCCAGCTGTCAGTTGCACTTAAGCTGTCGTGTTTCGGGGACTTGAGAAAACTCAAGTTTTCTCCCCTGTCCTCGTACACGATGACCTCATGATGCTCAGAGGCCTTTGTGCAACCAAGCCGGTCTGCGACTTCTCCTTTCGAGTATTCGATCATCATCGCGTCGACGCTTATCACTCTGGGAACACGGTCTGGACTGTCTGCCAATTCCGAGAGGAACGAACTAGCCTGCTCAAAAGGCGACTGGTCTGCCCACTCGAATAGTGCAATCGTTTTGTTTTTCGATCGCACTAGTCGGCATCGGTGACCCGCCGCCTCAGACACTGGCAAGGCATCATACGTTTTCCGTTTCATAGTTACTTTGGCGGTGCTCCCGTTTAGCAGACACGCCAGTCCGGGTGACAAGCGTACGCGTTTCTTAGTGTTCCAGGCAAGGCAAAGTTGGTTAGGTTAGGTTAGGTTTTTTTTTTTTTTTTTTTTTTTTTAGCCGTCCTCCTCCACCAATGTTCCTCTGACAAGGGTCAGAGACTTTATTTAGGTTTTAATCTTAATATCTAAATTTTGTAAAGTTGCTACGTAGTAGCATATTATTGTTTTTAAAATAGTATTTCAGTTATTTACTTTAAGTTTTTTACTTTTTTATCTTTGGTAATAGATGAAGCATTTATATTAAAATTTTAAACCTATTGTTAAAAGTATTGAATTAAAATCATAGTATTAAATTATTGTATTACATTTTAAAATATTGTATTAAATTATTGTATAAAATTATTCTATCATAAGTATTTATTATAAATTTGTTATCACAGTTATTTATATATTTCTTTGGCGATTTGTATTTTATAGATAATCTTGTAGTTTTTTGTACCATTTTCTTGTTCCCACAATAGCCTTCCATTGTGCGTGCTCATACTTAATTCCTTAGAATTAAGTGTTGCACGCACCCTGTCACATTTATACAACCCTGAATAAAACAATAAGACGCTCAGTGTCGTATGCTTTATCCCGATCTACTTGTGGTACCTTTGTTCCAGTCGCAAACAGGTATGACCTGGGTTCTCTCCCGTCCATCATCGCACAGGATGGTTGTCCAGTCAGCATCATGCTCAGTCTTGATTCCAGGTCACACCTGTTTGCGTCATATTTAGGGAACTCCGGTACCAACCCAAGTATTGTGATAAACAAAACAATGGTTCCTTTAAAATATGGAGAGCATCCCACATTTCTGGTACTCGCCAGCGTCAGCTTGGAACCCCGCACAAAACCACCAGTGCATGCAGGCGTCGCCCTGTCGACTCTCAGTTTTGGAGTGCCCAGTACCCTAGCAGTACGCCACGCTAGACCTAGCTATGGCGTCCCAACGCTTACGTACTGGACACTCTGCGTCGAAAGCATTGTGGTTAACTTCAGGGTACTTCGCCGATCTGCAGTTGCGACAGGTCGCAGTCTCACCCGCCGCATGTGCCGGACAGTCCGCCCGGAGATGTGGGCCGGCGCAGTAGCTGCACAGGTCAGCTGACTCTGTGCACATCCTGCGCCCGTGCCCATATCCCAGGCATCGTGTGCACTGGACGAGTGGAGACTGGTCATGCACTGCCGCATACTGCAGGTCGATGTGTACCCTTTTGGTTTCAGTTAAATTTTGCCACAATTTGGGCGACACCTGCAGAACCACATGGTTCTCGTGGGGGTTCCGCGCTCTTCTACGGTATTTCACCGCTGCTCTGAATTCGTCGTCTGTTAAGTCCCTCAGGAGGCCCTTATTTTGGGACTTAAGAGACGACACTATTTCTTCGTCCGTGTTGAAGGTGAGGAGATTTCGAATCATCACAAGTGGGTCCTTATTTTTGGCCTCCTCCACTTTCAGGCTCTTGTTCTTGGACTTGATCTTCTCACTCACCTTCAACAGTTCGTCTTTTGTGGCGCAACTTAACACCACCTTCTGGTTTCGGACTTTCTGGACCCTAGTGACCTGAAGTCCGGCAGTATTCGCTTCAAGAGCGTCTCGAACCTTGCCGAGTACTTCGTCACTAGTGTCCATCTCGTCCGCTGAAGACACAATGACAGAGTGCTTTGAGTGAAGTTTTGTCGGTACAGCTGCTTCTTTCGGTCTGGCCAAGACCTCCGCGTACGATGGGATGGCCTCCTGTATTGAGGATACCTTCCTCCCCGTTTCTTCGGTGGTCTGGCGCAGCTCCCGCACTTCACCCAAAAGCTGACCTACACTCTCCCATTGTGTCCCAGTATTGCCCCCCGAGAAGGTGGTGTCTAAGGTATCTTTGAGGAGCTTCATCTTCATAGTGTTTTCTTCGAGCATTGTCATGTGTTCCGTCAGTATTCCCTCCAGATTACCCAAGGGGTATTCCGGCACAACACATGACTCTGCTCGACCGTCTGCTGCAACAGGGCTGGGCTTTGTGCTTGCAGTCTTGCGATTGACTGCATCTGTTTCCTTCACCAAATTGAACAGTCGATCAATAGCCTCTGTAACGGCATTCTTGATCTCTGTCTTCAAGTTTTTGGAGTAGGACAGATGCAGCTTGGCCTTGCAAACACAAGCCCTCGCCTCTGCCATGCGACCAGAAGATTTTAAGGCTGAGGTCTTATGTAGTCCGGCAGCCTCTATTGACAGCCTACGCACGGCTACAGGTTTCAGCTGCAGTGATTCCACGATGGGGCTCTTTCGTGAAGGAGTCTGACTACATAGGGGGTCCGGTGCTCCGGATTCCCACTCCCCGATGCTTTTCCTGATACTTTGGCGTGTGAGCCCCGCAACTTTCGTGATTGTTGCGGATCCTGCCGCAACAATTCGTGTCTCATCCTCACTGTTGTCCGTTTTCGGCGGAGTCCTGAACATATTTCTTGCTTCGTTGTCGTTAGAGGTCAAAATTAAATTAAATAAAAAATTAAATAAAAATGTTAAAAAGTTTGTAAAAGTTATATAAGGTTTAATAAAAAATTATAAAACAGTCAATAAAATATGTCGCAGACTTGCGAATTAGTCAAGGCTGAACGTCAGACACAATAAGCAAGAAAACCATCCGTTAAAGAGACGGGAATTTTGCCTAAGAGGCACACTCTGAAGTTTTTCGGTAAAAATTTACAAAATGTTTACCCCGGCCCTATGGAAAACTTTAAATCCTTACTATAACACAACCGGGAGGGTGGGTGGCGAAAAAATTTGCGAATTTCGCTGTTCTGGTGATGGCACGCGGTGCGGGCACACCCCCCGATAGCAGTAATAATAAAATGAAAATAATACTATGACAATCGACGAAGATATTAATTTATTAAAGAAATTATGTAAAATTTTGTCTGTTTTTGTGTTTGTCCAAATTATTTGTATTAATGTTAGGTTAGGTTAGGTTAGGTTAGGTTAGGTTAGGTTAGGTTCCCCCCCCACCCCCCCGTGGGTACCCGCCTTGTCGGGGCGGGGGGGCTTAGTAGCCGTGGGTTGGTCGCCATGGTGAAGCTAAGAGGTACCCGAGGTGGGGCCGCTTCTCCGGGCCATCCGGGGGGGGCATACCCGGGGAAGTCTGGTTGAAGCGGCCAAAGTAGGTTGCGGTACTGTATGGGCGGTACCGCAACTGAGGCGGGCTGCGGTGTCATATGGGTGATACCGCAGCTGAAGGCTGGAGGCCGTGGCGGGAGAGGACTGTCGGTGGTGAGGTTCGCCGCTTTCCCTGCCTTCCGCGGCCTCGACGGGGCTGCCACCGTGAGATGGTGGACGCGGTGGGGTCGCAGGGGAAGAGGAGTGCCGGTATCACGGTGCGCCGCTCTTCCTGTCCTCTGCGACCGAAATGGCGGGCGACGGGGCCACTTGCCTGACCCGTCGCATGGGGACTTCTGGCGTCAGATATAGGGTCGTCTGACGCCAATACTGGTTTTGTTCTCGAGGTGGGTCGCGACATGTCATTTATGGCGTGTCGTGACGGAAGGAGGAGGTACCCGGCTCTCGGTAGGGGTGCCATCGAGTCTCACTCTGGCATCGAGTCCGACATAACCCTCCTGCGCCCTGGCAGGAGGGTATGCGTAAGTGCATTTCCCAACGTAAAAAAAAAAAAAAAAAAAAAAAAAAAAAAAAAAAGGTTCCCCCCCACCCCCCCCGTGGGTACCCGCCTTGTCGGGGCGGGGGGGCTTAGTAGCCGTGGGAAGTGTCCCCACGGTGAAGCTAAGAGGTACCCGAGGTGGGGCCGCGAAAGCGGCCACAGTGGTGGGGGCTAGGCCACTGCACGAGCCTGAGGGATGGAGACAGGCCAGAGGGGCCAGAGCTCTCCATTCCCAAGGGCCACGGTAGTGGCTGGGCCCTTACTGAGGGTCCGGACCTGGTCCGGACATGAGGGCTCTCCGCGTGTCCCTCTGATCAGCAGAGGGCACAGTGGAGAGCGAGGAGGGACGGCCAGGTGGTGGCCTCATCAAGGGCTTTCCTTGAGGGGGCACCCACCGGGTGTGTTGTGGTGGGGCTGCGGGATGGGGACAGGCCAGAGGGGCCAGAGTTCCCCATCCCCAACGGCCGAAGTGGCAGGCGGCGGGGCCACTCACCTGACCCGCCGCATGGAGGCCAGGGCGTTCGGACGTAGGGCCGTCCGGCGCCCATCTCGCTGGCATGGTCTCCGAGGTGGATGCACGATGTGTCTGGGTGTTCGGACACATCGTCATCGGTGCGGGAGGAGCTTCGGCTCCCCGTGGTGGGCCCGAAAGGGTGGCGCCGTCGAGGTCGCGGATGAATGCGATAGCGTACCCGTGACCTCGACAATAGGCGCAGTGTGGGAACACCGTTGGGTTTTTAGTCGGTAGGGGTGCCATCGAGTCTCACTCTGGCATCGAGTCCGACATAACCCTCCTGCGCCCTGGCAGGAGGGAATGCGTAAGTGCATTTCCCAACGTAAAAAAAAAAAAAAAAAAAAAAAAAAAGGTTAGGTTCCCCCCCCCCCCGTGGGTACCCGCCTTGTCGGGGCGGGGGGGCTTAGTAGCCGTGGGAAGTGTCCCCACGGTGAAGCTAAGAGGTACCCGAGGTGGGGCCGCGAAAGCGGCCACAGTGGTGGGGGCTAGGCCACTGCACGAGCCTGAGGGATGGAGACAGGCCAGAGGGGCCAGAGCTCTCCATTCCCAAGGGCCACGGTAGTGGCTGGGCCCTTACTGAGGGTCCGGACCTGGTCCGGACATGAGGGCTCTCCGCGTGTCCCTCTGATCAGCAGAGGGCACAGTGGAGAGCGAGGAGGGACGGCCAGGTGGTGGCCTCATCAAGGGCTTTCCTTGAGGGGGCACCCACCGGGTGTGTTGTGGTGGGGCTGCGGGATGGGGACAGGCCAGAGGGGCCATAGCTCCCCATCCCCAACGGCCGAAGTGGCAGGCGGCGGGGCCACTCACCTGACCCGCCGCATGGAGGCCAGGGCGTTCGGACGTAGGGCCGTCGGGCGCCCATCTCGCTGGCATGGCCTCCGAGGTGGATGCACGATGTGTCTGGGTGTTCGGACACATCGTCATCGGTGCGGGAGGAGCTTTGGCTCCCCGTGGTGGGCCCGAAAGGGCGGCGCCGTCGAGGTCGCGGATGAATGCGAGAGCGTACCCGTGACCTCGACAATAGGCGCAGTGTGGGAACACCGTTGGGTTTTTAGTCGGTAGGGGTGCCATCGAGTCTCACTCTGGCATCGAGTCCGACATAACCCTCCTGCGCCCTGGCAGGAGGGTATGCGTAAGTGCATTTCCCAACGAAAAAAAAAAAAAAAAAAAAAAAAAAAAGGTTCCCCCCCGTGGGTACCCGCCTTGTCGGGGCGGGGGGGCTTAGTAGCCGTGGGAAGTGTCCCCACGGTGAAGCTAAGAGGTACCCGAGGTGGGGCCGCGAAAGCGGCCACAGTGGTGGGGGCTAGGCCACTGCACGAGCCTGAGGGATGGAGACAGGCCAGAGGGGCCAGAGCTCTCCATTCCCAAGGGCCACGGTAGTGGCTGGGCCCCTACTGAGGGTCCGGACCTGGTCCGGACATGAGGGCTCTCCGCGTGTCCCTCTGATCAGCAGAGGGCACAGTGGAGAGCGAGGAGGGACGGCCAGGTGGTGGCCTCATCAAGGGCTTTCCTTGAGGGGGCACCCACCGGGTGTGTTGTGGTGGGGCTGCGGGATGGGGACAGGCCAGAGGGGCCATAGCTCCCCATCCCCAACGGCCGAAGTGGCAGGCGGCGGGGCCACTCACCTGACCCGCCGCATAGAGGCCAGGGCGTTCGGACGTAGGGCCGTCCGGCGCCCATCTCGCTGGCATGGCCTCCGAGGTGGATGCACGATGTGTCTGGGTGTTCGGACACATCGTCATCGGTGCGGGAGGAGCTTCGGCTCCCCGTGGTGGGCCCGAAAGGGCGGCGCCGTCGAGGTCGCGGATGAATGCGAGAGCGTACCCGTGACCTCGACAATAGGCGCAGTGTGGGAACACCGTTGGGTTTTTAGTCGGTAGGGGTGCCATCGAGTCTCACTCTGGCATCGAGTCCGACATAACCCTCCTGCGCCCTGGCAGGAGGGTATGCGTAAGTGCATTTCCCAACGTAAAAAAAAAAAAAAAAAAAAAAAAAAAAAAAAAAAACAAAAAAAAAAAAAGGTTAGGTTAGGTTGGGGTGCGAGTCAGGATACCTCCAAGTGTGCTCAGGTTCTGCTTGTCCTCTTTGATACAGTTCTGTATTCAACAGGAACGGCAGGACTTGGGCCGGTGCACCCTGGTAACACAGACAATAATTTTCCACGGATTCTTATTGGCTGTGGCCAAATTCCTGACACGGGGTGCCTCTCCACTAGTTCTATGATCAGCATAGGACAGTGGATGAGGCAAGCGGGCTCATTTATTTATGAGCTCCGCGGGGGCGGGTCCTTGAGGGACTAAGCGGATCTTCGGGTCGTGGGATGGCTGGCCTGCAAGGCCCGCGGCGCGGCAGGGGTTGTCAACTCGGCTCCCCTGTCGGGCAAACATGAAGGTAGCCTTGGCTGCAGAGGACTCATAGGGGTCGGGGGATGGCGAGCCTGCAAGGCTGCGAGTGAGATGTTGAGGACTCTGTGCGTGGCGACATTTTGTGCGCAGCTGTCTCTTCTTTTCACGCCATGCGGCGTGACTGAGTGGGGCGGGTGTGTCCGGGGTGTCGCCGCGCAGGGAATACCAAGTCCTAAGGTTGGAGGGGTCGCCGAGGGGAGTGTCCAGGTTGCGAGTCCGAAGCTGTGTTGTTGCATACGCCGCACAGCTCCGGGTTCGCATGCTCGGGCATGGTCAGCGGGAAACTTGGCCGCTAGGCCTCCACAGGGAGTTCTACCTGTTAAAAAATTGAACAAAACAAAAAATGGATACAAGCGATTTAAAAACTACCCAGGAGGGTCTCCCACGGGAGGAATCCCTCCGTGCTACGGCACGCGGCCCATCGTACTCTGGGGGGGCCAAAAATAATAATAAGTCTAGATTTAAGTGAGGAATCCGAATCCTCGAGTATGGTGACGGTGACGGGGTCACCGGATAGGCTGCCAGGTGGCAGGCTGTGGCGTAAGCGGTCTTACGAGAGCGAAGGCGATGCTGGCAGTGGCTCCGTCTCTGACAGCGCGTTAGCGGTTCCAGCCAGGAAGGTCGCTGCAGCACCCAGGGGTAGAGGCCGACCGCCCACAACAGGCGAGTATGTTGGCCTCGCCAAAGCCAAGAAGGATTTGGTGGCTGCCCAGCGCCAAGAGATGGAGCTAAGAGCCGAAGAACAGGTCCAGGAAATGACGATGACGCTGCGTTCTCAGAGGCCGATGACTTCCAGTCGACTCTCCGAGTCCTCGGAAGACGAAGGGGGGGAGTTGGCCTCTGAACTAAACAGGAGAGTTTTGGATTGCGTAGCCACAATTGAAACTGTGGCTGCCAAGTCCAGAAATCTAAAAGGCACTTTCCAGCGTGCCCTGAAGGAAGCGGCCAGCAGTATCTCTGAGGCTGTGAAGGTTCTCCACAAGAGGTCCTCCACAGAGGAGACCAAGCACCTTCAGGTTGCTAATGCACGGCTGCGAGAAGAGGTGGCAGATCTCCGCAAAGAAATTGCGGAGATCCGAAAAGACATGGTGTCAGCGCGTACGTCCGCCTCAGTCCCTGTTGAGCAACCATCGTGTACCAACAGCGTACAGGTATCGGGATCTTCGAGCCGACACGATCCTCAGCTGTCGGGGGAGTTGGTGCAGTCAATACTGCGCCAGGTAGGCGGAATGCTGAACGCTCGTCTGGAGGCGCTAGAGGAGCGCCTCCTGCCCGAAAAGCGCATCCGTCCCACACTGGCGGCGGAAAGACGAAATGCCACTGCCCGTACGGCTTCTATAGTTCTGAATTCGGAACCGGGGCCAGGGCCTTCACACAGGCGACAAAGCGAGGCGGCAATGGAAGTTGCCAGTATATCGGCGGAGATGGCTCCCCTTACCCTCCCTTCTCCTCCCCGTGCACTGGTACCCAAAACGGGCGCCATACAAAAGGGGAAAGGGAAAGGGCAGGGTAAGGGTGGGAAAACACCTTTTCTAGCCAAACCTACTGTCCCGGAGCCTTCGCCTGCGACTCGGCCAGCAGCTCTTACGGAGCAATGGTCTGAAGTTGTTAGGCGGGGGGGGAAGGGTGGTAGAGTGACGGGACTCGATAAGTCGAGGTCAGCAGCTCCCCAACGGAGCCAAGCCCAGACGCGGGCGCCGCCAACAAAATCGGCAGCACAAACTGCAAAGGCGAGGGCGGCCAAACTTCGCCCTCCTCGTACTGCAGCCGTGGTAATCACGCTGCAGCCGGGGGCGGTGGAGAAGGGCATGACCTATGCAGGTGTGCTGGCGGAGGCCAGGAGCCGGGTGGATCTGGCAGCTCTCGGAGTGCCGCCCTTGAGGATGCGAGCTGCGGCTACCGGGGCTCGCGTCCTCGAGATTCCTGGAGAAGGAAGGGAGGGAAAGGCGGACTCTCTGGCTGAAAAGCTGAGGGAGGTTTTCCATGGCTCGGGGGACATACAGGTGTCAAGACCGACCACCACCGCAGACTTGCGTGTGAGTGGGTTGGATGACTCTGTGAGCCCCAACGAGCTGGCGGAGGCCCTCGCCGCAGCTGGAGGGTGCCCCGTCACCGCCTTAAAAATAGGCGACATTAGGAAGGGACCAGCGGGTATGGGCACAGCCTTCGTGAGATGCCCCGTTACGGCTGCCAAAAAAGTGGTTGCGAGCGGTGGTCGCGTGATGGTGGGCTGGGTGGCGGCGCGGGTCCAGGTGCTGGAAGTGAGACCGCGCCGCTGCTTCAGATGCCTTGCACTGGGCCATGTAAGAGCCAAGTGCAAGTCGGAGATAGACCGCAGCGAGGAGTGCTATCGCTGCGGTCAAAAGACCCACAAAGCCAACGCGTGTTCCGCTGCACCGCACTGCACCCTCTGTGCAGCTGCGGGAAAGTCGGCGAACCACCCCTCCGGGGGCAAGGCATGTGCCAAGCCCCCGTCCAAGACAAGGGGAAAAAAGAAGTCCGCTGTGACTGAGGCCACGGCCAAGTCACAACCGACTCGCCCAATACCGGAGCAGACAGACATAATGGAGGAAAGTTAGTATGCCCCTAACTTTCCTCCAAGCTAACATCAACCACTCCGCCCGCGCCCAGGACCTTCTCTTGCAGTGCATGGCCGAGCGGTCGATCCGGGTGGCTGCGGTTGCCGAACCGTATGTGGTCCCTTCCAGGTCAGACTGGGTTGGGGACCTGGACGGACTGGTGGCAGTCACCACGCAATCGCCGGTGAACTCCCCCGCCCTTGAAGACGTGGTGAAGGGTAGGGGGTTCGTGGCGGCCTGGGTTGGCGAAGTGGTTGTTGTGGGGGTGTACTTTTCTCCCAACAGGGCCCTCGCTGAGTTCGAGTCTTTTCTCGATGAGGTGGGGACCTTGGTGGGACGGAGTCGCCCCCGCCCTGTCGTCGTTCTTGGAGACCTCAACGCCAAGTCTACGGCGTGGGGGTCCCCGAGGACTGATGCGCGGGGAAGGGCGGTAGAAGAATGGTTGACGGAGGCTGGTCTGTGCGTCCTTAACGAAGGGACACAGAACACGTGCGTGCGCCGAAGGGGTGGGTCGATCGTCGATGTGACGTTCGCCACTCCGGAGCTTGCGCGCCGTGTCCGTGATTGGGTGGTGCTCGTGAACGAGGAGACGCTGTCGGATCATCTCTATGTCCGTTTCAGTGTCTCCTCTTCTTCGGCGGGGGACGACAGCCGGCCGCCGTCGACGGGTCCGCGGTGGGTCCTGAAGCGCCTGGACTTGGAGTTGCTGCAGGAGGCAGCCATCGTCCAGGCGTGGAACGCCCCGCCCGCGGAGCCAGTTGATGTGGACGCGGAGGCGGATTGGGTGTGTGAGGCCATGACGCACGTGTGCGATGCCTCCATGCCCCGCGCCAAGGCCATACCCTCCAAGCGCCAGGTCTACTGGTGGTCAGAGGAAATCGCCGAACTCCGTCGCAACTGTGTAGCGAGGCGACGCCACTACCAGCGCTACCGGAGACGGAGGCGCCAGGGCTTGACGGAATTGGACGCTCTCTATGCCGCCTATAGAGAAGCGTCTAAAGCTCTTCGTGTTGCCATCACTGAGGCTAAGGCGGGTGCGTGGAGGCAGCTGCTGGAGACACTGGAGCGGGATCCGTGGGGGCGCCCGTACCTGATAGCGAGGCGAAAGCTTCGCCCATGGGCGCCTCCCGTCACCAGCACGTTGCAGCCACAGATACTCCAACGGGTGGTTGAGGGACTGTTTCCTGGGAGACCAGGAACCGAATTCGCCCCTCCCACGGTGGTGACATCACGGAGACCAGACACTGGAGTTGAGGAGGAGCAGCCCCTGCCCTTCGATGTCTCGGAGGGAGAATTGGCGGCGGCTGTCCTGAGAATGAGGGCCAAGAACACGGCTCCGGGGCCAGACGGCATACCCGGCCGTGCGTGGGTCCTCGCTCAGGACGCACTGGAGCCCCGCCTGAGGGATCTCCTCAGCCGCTGCATGCGGGAGGGGAGATTCCCCAGGCGGTGGAAAGCTGGACGACTTGTCCTCCTCCGCAAGGAGGGACGACCGGTGGACGAGCCGTCGGGATACCGCCCGATCGTGCTGCTTGACGAGGCGGGCAAGCTGTTGGAGCGAATCGTCGCTCACCGCCTCGTCAAACACACGTCAAATGCATTTCCCCACGTAAAAAAAAAAAAAAAAAAAAAAGGTTAGGTTAGGTTAGGTTGGAGTGCGGTGCCGAACTACCTCCTCGAAGCTCAGCCAGTACTATCCTTCGCGAATTCGTAATCCGGGGGGATGGTACTGGTTGGGCGGGTGCACTCTGGGCACGGTCAACAACTTCTCCTTACCGGGGATCTTGTTGGCCGTGGCTAAAGTTCGGACTGGGGTGGGGAACTTCTGCGTGCGCCCCCAAGCTTTTATTGGGAGCGAGCGCAGAAGATGGGGCTGGGCTCGGCAGGAGGCTGGGCGGTCCGGTGGCAAGTTTGCCCGGACAGGGGGGCCCTCGCGTGGTCTTCTCTTCGGAGACGACTCGGCTGATGGGCCGGGGTCCGTTTTCGGACGTTGAAGTGGGAGTTGCCCGGTAGGTGGCAAGAGATCTCTTCCCGTCGCGACTGCACGTGGACGTCCTTTTGATGTGTGCGGGTAGTCGCGACGGGAAGATACCAAATCTCAAGGTTTGTGGGTCGCCGAGGGGAGTGTCCGGAGCGGGAGTTCGGAGCTGTGGCTTGTTTATAAGTCACGACTCCGAGCTCGCGAACCGGGCATGGTCGGCGGGATGCCGGCCGTTAGGCCCACCCAATGGGGGGGAAACGGGGGAATGGAAATCATGAATACAGATCATAACGAAAAACCTACCCAGGAGGGTCCGGGCAACCGGGAATCCCTCCGTGCCGCAGGGGCGGCACGCGGTCCCCAATCGTATTCTGGGGGGGGCCACTATGATCTTAGGTCGGGAGAGAGGAGAGTGAGAGAGGAGGAGAGGGAGGGTCCCGATCCCGCGGACTTTGACTCTGACGACGACTCGTCAGCAAGTCTGATGTCCGTGGGATCGCGAACCTCAGAGAGGAAGCGCGGTGGGCGCTCAGAGGAGGGCGACATCGGCGATGACGGGAGCTCCAGCGACAGAGGGTCGGACGGTGCTCCCGTGCCGAAGGTCGCGGTGAAGGGGGAGAAGCGGGGCAGAGGTCGGCCGCCCACCACTGGGCAGTATGTCGGCCTCGCCCGCGCTAAGGCGGAACTGGTAGCCGCGAGGAGGGCCGAGATGGAGCTCCGGGCTGAGCAAGAGCTCGCCGAGGAGATCCGGTCTCGGCGCTCCCCTCGGGTGACGGTGACCCGGCTCTCCGAGTCGTCGGTGGAGGAGTGCGATGGGGCGCTCGCCACCGACTTAGGGAAGAGGGTCCTGGAATGCGTGGCCACCATAGAGTATGTGGCCACGAAATCCGGTAACCTTAAGGGCACGTTCGTTCGTGTCCTTAAGGAATCGGCTGCCTCCATCAGGGAGGCTGTGCAGGCCCTCCAAAGTCGTTCCTCTACGGAGGAGACGAGGAGGCTGCAGGCCGCCAACGCGCGCCTGCAAGAGGAGGTCCGTGAGCTCCGACAGGACATCGTTGAGCTCCGGAGAGAAATGCTGCAGGCGCGCGCTGCCGTCCCTGCGGCCCGGCCCCCCGAGCGATCTTCGCAAGGCGTGGCTGGGACGCCGGGACTTGCGGCTGACGCAGCGGCCAAAGAAAGGATGCAGCAAATCGGAAGGTTGTCGGGTGAGCCGGTTGGGGCCATGGAGAGGCCTCTCCCGCCCCAGCCGCGCACCCGCCCCCCGACTGCTGCTGACCGCGGGAAGCCCACGGCGCCGAAGGCTTCCGTTGAAGTCAACTTGACTCCGGAGCCGCAACCCGGCCCGTCGGGCATGCCTGCGGTCTTGGATATGACCCAGTCCCTTCCCTCCATTACCCTCGGGGGTAGAAAGAGGGCAAGGGACACCACCGGATTCGACAAGGCGGCCCCAGGCAAGAAGCCTGCGGCCGCTAAAACTGGAAGAGACAGGCCCCAATCGGCCAAGGTCCAACCCGGCGTGAGCTGGGTGGAGGTGGCCAAGAGGGGCAAAAAGGGCAGGCCCGCCGCGACACCGGCATCCTCGCAGGGGACTCAGTCCAATGCGGGGGCCGCACGGCAGCGCAAGCCTGCCGAAGCTGGTCAAATACGGGTGGGGCAACCTAGACTCCGCGCCCCAAAGTCGGCAGCGATCGTCTTGACGATCCAGCCGAAGGGTGCGGAGGAGGGCCTCACCTACGTGAAAGCCCTGACCGTGGCTAAACAGAGGGTTGACCTGGCTTCGCTGGGCATCACGTCGGCGCTCGGGTTCCGGAAGGCGGCGACGGGAGCCCGAATGCTCGAGGTGTCCGGCGAGGACAATAGTCAGAAGGCGGACGCCTTGGCGGATAAGCTCCGGGAGCTTTTCGCTGAGGACGTGCTGCGGGTCACCAGGCCGGTGAAATGCGCGGAGCTGCGCGTAGCCGGCCTGGATGACTCAGTCACGGAGGCGGAAGTGGCGGAGGCGATAGCACGAGTCGGGGCATGTCGCCCCGACGAAGTGCATGTCGCGCAGATCCGCCGCAACGCCGTGGGCCTGGGCGCAGCCTTTGTGCGCTGCCCGGTGTCCGCGGCGAAAAAGGTGACGGCGAGCCGTCGGCTCCTTATTGGATGGGTGTCGGCCCAAGTAAGGTCACTAACACCAAGACCCTTGCGTTGTTTCCGGTGTCTCGAGGTGGGGCACGTCCGGGAACAGTGCAAGGGGGATGTGGACCGAAGCAGACTCTGCTTCAGGTGTGGCCAACCTGGTCACAAGGCGGGCGAGTGCTCGGCTGGGCCGCACTGCGTTGTTTGCGCAGCAGCGGGCAAACCGGCTGGGCACCGTATTGGCGGCAGCAGTTGCGCCCCGCCTTCCAAACGGAAGGCCAAGGCCACACCGCGGTCTAAAACGACTCCACCCGCGCGCGCTGGTGTGGCGCAGGCGCGGATGGAGTCGTAGGTGTTAGTGTCGGCTGGGCACCGGCGACGGCCACTCGTGGTCCTCTCCGGTCCCCAGCGGGCGGGAACTTTGGGCACCGGGTTCGGGGGAACCCGACGCCCAGCTTAGAAGTTCCGTGGATGGGTGATGTGTCAGGTGTTCCGACACATCGCCATCGAGAGGGGAGCGTAGGCTCCATGAGAGGGGGTCCGCCCGGACCATCGCTGCCGGGGCCGCGGTTGAATGCTAGCGCGACCCCGTAGCCCCGGCGCAAGGCGACCCGAGGAACACCGCAGGTTTTTAGTGGGTAGGCCGCCCTTCTGGCGGAGAGTCCCACATAACCACTTGCCCCCCCCGGGGCTGTGGTATGCATCAAGCATTTTCCTGCGACAAAAAAAAAAAAAAAAAAAAAAAGGTTAGGTTGGAGCGGTGCCGAACTACCTCCTCGAAGCTCAGCCAGTATTATCCTTCGCGAATTCGTAATCCGGGGGGATGGTACTGGTTGGGCGGGTGCACTCTGGGCACGGTCAACAACTTCTCCTTACCGGGGATCTTGTTGGCCGTGGCTAAAGTTCGGACTGGGGTGGGGAACTTCTGCGTGCGCCCCCAAGCTTTTATTGGGAGCGAGCGCAGAAGATGGGGATGGGCTCGGCAGGAGGCTGGGCGGTCCGGTGGCAAGTTTGCCCGGACAGGGGGGCCCTCGCGTGGTCCTCTCTTCGGAGAGGACTCAGCTGATGGGCCAGGGTCCGTTTTCGGACGACGGCAGAGGGAGTTGCCCGGTATAGGGCAGGAGATCTCCTCCCGCCGCGACTGCACGTGGACGTCCTTTTGATGTGTGCGGGTAGTCGCGACGGGAGGATACCAAGTCTCAAGGTCTGTGGGTCGCTGAGGGGAGTGTCCGGAGCGGGAGTTCGGAGCCGTGGCTTGTTTATAAGTCGCGACTCCGAGCTCGCGAACCGGGCATGGTCGGCGGGAAGCCGGCCGCTAGGCCCACCCATGGGGGGGAAAAGGGGGAAATTAATAATGGAAGCAGATCATAATAAAATACCTACCCAGGAGGGTCCGGTTCGCCGGGAATCCCTCCGTGTCGCAGAGGCGGCGCGCGGCCCCCATTCGTATTCTGGGGGGGGCCATTATAATCTGCGGAGAGGCGAGGAGAAGGAGAGGGAGGGTCCCGATCTCTCGGACGTCGACTCTGACGATGACTCGTCAGCAAGTCTGATGTCCGTGGGATCGCGATCCTCAGAGCGGAAGCGCGGCGGGCGCGTGATGGAGGGCGACAGCGGCGACGACGGGAGCTCCGACAGAGGGTCGGATGGTGCTCCTGTGCCGAAAGTCGCGGTTGTTGGGGAGAAGCGGGGCAGAGGTCGGCCGCCCACCACCGGGCAGTACGTCGGCCTCGCCCGCGCTAAGGCGGAACTGGTGGCCGCGCGGAGGGCCGAGATAGAGCTCCAGGCTGAGCAAGAGCTCGCCGAGGAGATCCGGTCTCGGCGCTCCCCTCGGGTGCCGGTGACCCGACTCTCCGAGTCGTCGGTGGAGGAGTGTGATGGGGCACTCGCCACCGACTTGGGTAGGAGGGTGCTCGACTCCGTGGCAACCATCGAGTTGGTGGCCACGAAGTCGGGCAACCTTAAGGGCACGTTTGTTCGTGCCCTTAAGGACGCAGCCGCCTCCATTAGGGAGGCAGTGGAGGCCCTCCAGGGTCGTTCCTCTTCGGAGGAAACGAGGAGGTTGAACGCCGCGAATGCGCGCCTGCGGGATGAGGTCCGAGAGCTCCGACAGGAGATCGTTGAGCTCCGGCGAGACATGCTGCAGGCGCGCGCTGCCGTCCTTGCGGCCCCGCCCTCCGAGCGATCCTCGCAAGGCAGGGCTGGGACGCCGGGACCTGCGGTTGACGCGGCGACCAGAAAGAGGATGCAGGAAATCGGGGGATTGTCGGGTGAGCTGGTCGGGGCAACGGAGAAGTCTCTCCCGCCCCATCCAGGTGCCCGTCCCCCGACTACTGCCGACCGCAGGAAGCCCACGGCGCCAAAGGCTTCCGTCGCAGTCTATAAGACTCCGGAGCCGCAGCCCGGCCCGTCGGGCATACCTGCGGTCTTGGACAAGACTAAGTCCCTTCCCTCTGTTACCCTCCAGGGTAAAAAGAGGGCAAGGGACTCAACCGGACGGGACACTGCGGCCCCAGGCAAGAAGTCTGTGGCCGCCAAAACTGGAGGAGGCAAGCCCCAATCGGCCAAGGTCCAACCCGGCGTGAGCTGGGTGGAGGTGGCCAAAAGGGGCAAGAAGGGCAGGCCCGCTGCGACACCGGCTCCTTCGCAAGGGACTCAGTCCCAGGCGGGGGCCGCACGGCAGCGCAATCCTGCCGAAGATGGACGCGGAAAGGTGGGGCAACCTAGACTCCGCGCCCCGAAGTCGGCAGCGATCGTCCTGACGATCCAGCCGAAGGGTGCGGAGGAGGGCCTCACCTACGTGAAGGCACTGACGGTGGCAAAGATGAGAATAAATCTGGCCTCGCTGGGGATCACGACGGCGCTCGGGTTCCGACAGGCGGTGACGGGAGCCCGAATGCTCGAGGTCTCTGGCGAGGACTGTGGTTTGAAGGCGGACGCCTTGGCGGATAAGCTCCGGGAGCTTTTCGCCGAGGACGTGCTGCGGGTCACCAGGCCGGTGAAATGCGCAGAGCTGCGCGTAGCCGGCCTGGACGACTCGGTGACGCAGTTGGAAGTGGCGGAGGCGATAGCCCGAGTCGGGGTATGCCGCCCCGATGAGGTGCAGGTCGCGGAGATCCGCCGCAATGCTGTGGGCCTGGGCGCAGCCTTTGTGCGCTGCCCAGTGTCTGCAGCTAAGAAAGTAACGGCGAGCACACGGCTCAAAATTGGATGGGTGTCGGCCCAAGTGAGGGCGCTAACACCGAGGCCTTTGCGCTGTTTCCGGTGCCTCGAGGTGGGGCACGTCCGGGAACAGTGCAAAGGGGATGTGGACCGAAGCACACTATGCTTCCGGTGTGGCCAACCTGGTCACAAGGCGGGCGAGTGCTCGGCTGGGCCGCACTGCGCTGTTTGCGCAGCAGCGGGCAAACCGGCCGGGCACCGTATTGGTGGCAACAGCTGCGCCCCGCCTTCCAAGAGGAAGGCCAGGGCCGCACCGCGGTCCGCAGCGACTCCACCTGCGCGCGCTAGTGTGGCGCAAGCGCGGATGGAGTCGTAGGTGTTGGTGTCGGCTGGGCACCGGCGACGACCACTCGTGGTCCTCTCCATTCCCCAGCGGGCGGGAACTCTGGGCACCGGGTTCGGGGGGACCCGACGCCCAGCTTCGAAGTTCCGTGGATGGGTGATGTGTCAGGTGTTCCGACACATCGCCATCGAGAGGGGAGCGTAGGCTCCATGAGAGGGGGTCCGCCCGGACCATCGCTGCCGGGGCCGCGGTTGAATGCTAGCGCGACCCCGTAGCCCCGGCGCAAGGCGACCCGAGGAACACCGCAGGTTTTTAGTGGGTAGGCCGCCCTTCTGGCGGAGAGTCCCACATAACCACTTGCCCCCCCCGGGGCCGTGGTATGCATCAAGCATTTTCCTGCGACAAAAAAAAAAAAAAAAAAAAAAAAAAAAAGGTTAGGTTAGGTTAGGTTAGGTTAGGTTAGGTTAGGTTAGGTTAGGTTTTTTTTTTTTTTTTTTTTTTTTTGTCCGGGCGCTTTTCGGCCCGGCCCGCGAAACTACAGACACGAAGTCCGTACAATTTTTTATTTTCAACATGCAAGTAAATAAAACAAGTACCCTCTCCAGCATCTTTTTGGTGAACTGATTGTCCACCTGTTTTTTGGGTATAGCCCTTTTTATTATTCAAAACTTAGAAACTAGTACAATTTATTTTACAGTTATCCAGATTACGTGTATGCCGCGAGCAGTCCAGCTTCCGCAAGCAGCACCCGTTCACGAGTATGACGCATGTGCCAGCCATCGCTCTCCTCGCCATATTTTAGGGAGGAGGGCAACCCGCCACACGACGCCACCGCAAGAAAAAGCCTTTAGGTGAGCATGAGTGCTCCGGGCATACACGCATTATTTTACAATTTAAACGAAAACATTACAACATTAATTACACACATACTACATCGTTACATTTTTCCGCCAGCACTGTCGGCAGAGGTAGTCCCCTTTTTCGCAGCGTTGAGCATAACCTCAATGACGCGTGCATCACGATTACGCATCGCCATTTTAAGGTTATGGTCAACAACTCTATCTGTCGACAAAGACTCTGCGCGCCTCACAAAACGTTCCACCCCGTCCTCAGCGCCGTCGGTATAGTAGACACAGCTGGTTGTGTGTCGTGACACTGCCACTACCGCGTGTGGGACACTGTCATGGAGCCTCTGTCTCTCTTTCTTCAAACGGACGATTTTTACCGACGCGTATGTCAACCCCTGGGCTTCGTGGATGGTCAGGGTGCGCGATCCAACACCAGTCCCGTATCCCAGATTTATTAGGGACTCCTTTTCCTCTTGGGTGTAAACAAGGAAAAGGGTATTCGGGAGGGTGTTGGGAATTTGCGCACCTGTCCATCTTTTCAGCTCCATGGAATGTACCACTGATCTTTTTGAGTACATTCCAGGGTAGACCTCGCTAAGCACGTACGCCACATCCATCGGGCATCGGTACGAATAAGACAATTCCTGGCTGATGGTCGCTACCAGGCCGAGGCTGCTGTACCTTAACTCGAAGAGGTTCTCTCTATCGATGTAAGGCAGCTGATTGATATCTCCAACGAGAACAATTTCACTAGCACCTGACAGCCGAGTTGCCATTACTATGGCCCCAAAATGGTTCATGAGAGCCTCGTCTATAATTAGACGAGTGCAGCCGCCCCGCTCTCCGAAACCATTTACTAAGATTGAGGCCATAGTGCGCACCTTGGTGAATCTTATACGGTGCGCTAGCTTAACTCTTAGTTCCTTGGCCGTCTCGATGGTAGTAGTAACTATAATGTCCTTGTTCTCGTTGAAGTTATCAATAACCCACGTTGTCTTGCCGCTTCCGGGAACCCCGTTGACCCAGGTGATGCTCGGTACCGCCCAGCTAATGTCTTGACCACAGGGTCCCGAGATGGACTCGGCCATCCTCAGGATCCTGTCGTCCAGCATTATCTTTGTGCACCGGGCGGTGACTACCATGCGGTCGTTTGATGTGGTAACGTACTTTGGCAGGCCCGTTCGCTGCGTCTCACCCTCATCCAAGGCCACGAACCCACTCGACATATTATATGCCGCCATATAATGACCCGTCATTTTCCCCCTGATGACTAGGGAAGCGTCATTGTCATATATAGCAGCATCCGCCTCTTCGAGTCTCACCTTCAGGAGTCCCTCATTTCCTATCCTGAAGGCTTGCATGATTTTCTTGCAGACGGTCAAATTGACTTCTCTGGTCGCTTTTGTGACCGCCTGAAACTCGAGGAATGCATTTAATATGTGGTCCGATGGCCCCTCCACTGGCTTTAGACTAGGCGAACTGACCTGCCCCATGTCGGCTCTCGTCCGGTTTACAAATTCCTTGGGCTCGTTTTTCCTCGGTGCTTGTCTCACGAAATCCTCAACAGAAGCAGCCTGTCTTTCTTCCGTTTTGGATTTCATGGTTCTGGTGAGTGCACCAAGGACTTCCATAAAGCCTCTTTTCCTGGCAACAAGCTCCGCTCTCTCCTTCGGACTACCACGTTTCCTCTCTTTAGCCTCGGCCCTTTCAGCAACTACCTTCAGCTGAAGACGCTCTGATCCATTCTGAGTGATTGGGTTCGGTACGGGGTGCCCCCAGCTGTCAGTGGGGCTGGTCGCCGTTGCCGCATCGTGTCTGGGGACTTTGAGGTAACTTAAGTTTTCCCCTCTGTCCTCATACACGATGACCTCATGATGTTTCGAGGCTATTAAGCAACCGTTGCGATCTGCGACTTCCCCCTTTTCGAACCCAAGGATCATTGCGTCCACGCTTATTTTGCGGGGTACGACCCTCTCTCCTTCCCCGGCCTCCCCCACCATGGTAAGCACCGAGCATGCCTGAGCGAAAGGAGTCTCTGCACCCCACTCGAATAGCGCGATCGTCTTACTTTGCGATCGCACCATTCGACAGGGGTAGCCAGACAGCCTTGACACAGGTAACGCGTCATATGTACAACGCTTCATACTCGTTTTATGAGTGCTTCCATTAAGAAGAGAGGCCAGGCCGGGAGAAATCGTACATTTCCTCCTCGTTCCCGCTTGGCAGAAGCTGATACCGAGAGTCTCGCAAACGTCGTCCATGAAGAGAGCTACACCTCGAATCCTGATTCCCGGGTTTCCACTTTCTCCACCCGCCAATAGCTGCTTAATGGCGGTGTCAGCTGGATACGTTACCGTTGCGGGATCATCAGAACACGAGGCGCACTGAGCAAACTGAGGCTCTTCGGGAATCGGCGATGGTCGTGATGTTGATGTTGGTGTTGATGTTGATGCTGATGTTGATGCATGTAATCTTGGGGGGAGTGCCGGAAGGGAAGTTGCTCCGTTTTTCCTGGCCGTGATTATAACAACCCTGCTCGCAAATGCCAAGAAAGGTGTTTTCTTGGCCCGGTCCTCCAAGATCGAAGGGAGAGTGGACTGATCGAGCTTTGTCTGGATTTCGATCTCTAGGTCCATTCTTTCCAGGCCAAACCTTGGACATTCCAGGAGCACGTGCCAGATGGTTTCGTCACAAACCGGGTCGCAGATACAGGATGGACTGTCCTTGAGATGGAAGCGGTGCAGATAGGCGGCGAATCCACCATGACCGGTTAGAATCTGGGCATGAATAGGTGTTATTTTCATGTCCTTAAGTACGCGTCTAGCGAAAGTGACCGTAGGTAAGAAAACCTTGGTCACTGAGCCCGTACTTGAGGATTCGTACCGCAACTGCCACTTCATAACAGTATCCTCCCGTATCCGTTTCCTGACGAAAGACACCGGCACTTTGCTATAATCCGGAGCCGTTTTCTTAAACAACGCAGCCTTCTTCGCCAACTCGTCCGCTCTTTCGTTCCCTGGGGTACCTACATGGGCTCTCAGCCAGAAGAGTCTCACGACCCTGCCCTCCTCCCGGATATCACGTATGCAACTCTTGATGCTCTGGGCTAGAGGGTGAGTCACAGAAGGGCACCGCAGCAGATCAAGCGAAGATCTAGAATCGCTCAAAATGCTAACCGATGCCCTCCCCGACTCACTCGCCATCTTAACGGCCCTATAGAGTGCGTACAATTCCGATTGGAAGACAGTATTGTGAGGCTCCAGGCGAAAGGTGGAATACCTGGACTCCCTACCTTCTTCCCACCAAGTGAGGGCAGCTCCGACTTTCCCCTCAATCTTGCTGCCGTCGGTGAAAATCTGGGGGCCGACAACTTGATGGTTTTCCAGGGTTTCGGGGTCCAGGTCTTCCAAGCGCTCATACTCGGTTGTTGTGAGTAATGATGGATGTGGGAACCGTTTGTATTCCACATTGCGCTCTAGCTCTCTCCCAGGTGGCATGTGGTCCTCAGAGTACCCCTTTTTGATGGTGAATAGGGATGCAGCCTCAAGAACCCGAAGGTCCAGGGGTAATTGGCCCGAGAGGATTAGTGCCGATGTCAGAGAGACCGTGCGGTACGCCTTGCAGATCTTTTGCAGGAAGCCTCTTTGCAGTGAGTCTAACTGATTTCGTACCATCAGTTTCTCAGCTGCTGGAGACCATGCACTCGCTGCATACAACACGATCGGCTCTATCACCGACACGTAAATGGTTCTAACAATTTCTCCATTCAGACCCCACGTCACCTTTGCGGCACACGCAAGCTGCTTATAGATGTCCGCAACCTTGGTGCAAGTAGCAGACACGTGTGCGTTAAAGGTGAGTTTGCAGTCGATGACGAGACCTAACAACTTTAACTCGTTAACGAGTTTAAGCCGAGTGCCGGACATATGGATCACCGGGGAGTCATACTTAAGCTTCTTCGTGATAACCATCGCATTTGTTTTATGCGCGGCGAAGTTAAGTTTATTATGGACTCCCCATTCCTGTACGACCTCCAGGATGTTGTCAGCTTTTTGTTGCAAGGTATTGACCGCTGAATCGGAGAAAACAAGAACCACATCATCTGCGAAGGCCTGACAATATACCCCTAAACTAGCCATTTTGTGTAGGAGCGAATCGAGGATAAGGTTCCAAAAAGTTGGTCCACCAATGGATCCCTGGACACAACCTTTCGTAGTACCCTTCTCACTCGACGCTCTGGCATAGTTGACCCTGATCTTACGGTCTTCTAGGTATGAGGCTGCAAGAGCAAAGATGTTTCTTGGACATTTCTTGGCGATCATCTGCTTCTTTAGGGCCGGCCACCACGCGTTATCAAAGGCCCCCTCTATATCAAGCGATACCAGAAGGACAAGTTTTTTGGACTTGACCTCTGTCCGTATATGCTTGATGAGATCGTAGAGGGCGTCTTCGGTTCCACGCTGCGGCATGAATCCATACTGGCTAGGATGCAAGGTTGGGTTGAAATGCCACTGGAGTCTGCCAACAAAGAGTTTCTCAACTATCTTTCCAAGAACCGATAAGAGGCCTATCGGTCTGTAGGACTTAGGATGGGTGTAGTCTTCCTTACCCGGTTTGCGGATAATGCACACGTGAGCAATCTTCCAATGCTTAGGAAAGTGTGGCAGCGATAGGCACTTATTTGCCAGCGCCAAGAACACTTCCCTATCACATTGGATGACTGCTGTGCAAATATCGGCCGTCAATCCATCAGGCCCAGGAGCTTTTTTCGGATTTAAGTCCCTAAGAACCTTATCCAGCTCCGTGCCTGTAAATGGTGGATCGTCGTCCGACAGCTGATGTATATCCGCAGGGGTTTTCCCATCCGTGAGCCCTCTGACCAGCTTGTGGTGTTCACCTTCCGTAACTACAGAATCATCAGGATAAAACGTTTGCGCAAGGAGATCCGCTGACTGTTCAGGGCTCAGTGTTTCCCCTGCGGTGTTTCTCAGGAGCAAGTCGTCCTGTCTCCTTGCAGTTTTCCTTATGACTCTGTAGATTCCGTCCCACATACTCTCTCGGTCCTGTGTTGAGCAAAACTCCTTCCAACTCTCCGTGGCAGCCTCAGCAGCACTCTGCTGATATGCAACCTTTGCCAGCAAGTATTCATCGATAACGGCCCTTCTGCGATGGGGAGCAGCGTTTCTAATCCTTCTCTTCATCCTCAGAACTTTTTTCTTTAGTTGGTCCAGAGAGGGAGACCACCACGGGGGTCTCGGGTCTCCCTTCCGTAATCCCAACTTCGGGATCGTTTGGTCGCATGATCCACAGATGGTTTCTGAGTATGACGTAATTAGATCTTCAAACTCGCCCGGGTCTAATACCTCCGTTATTCTTTGGGGTGTGATGTTTTTAGCTACCAGGCTGGACTTGAAGTGTGCACGGAAATCGGACCAATTTGCCTTCTTGGTGTTATAAATGCGAGTTGAAGTTGACCTCAGAGGCTCCAAGGGCTTCTCCAACTGCAACGAGAAGGTAATCGCGTTATGGTCCGATGTTGTTACATTCCTATCCACACTCCAATCCTCGATCTTGCCTAGTAGTGACAGGCTGCAAGCGGTAACGTCTACCCTGCTCGTACACAACCTGTCCCCCCTGTGAACCTCGAAGGTTGGAACCTGACCCGTATTAAGAATTTGAAGATCCAACTCGTTTAAGAAGGAATTGTACGCCGCCCCCCGATGGTCCTCGGAAACACTTCCCCACCACTGACTCCAGGCGTTTACGTCTCCCCCCACTATGATGTTTACTGACTCGAATTTTCCACACACATCCCTAAGCCGCAACAGGTACGGGTCTAGGTCCTGGTCACCCTCGAAATAGACGGAAACGACTCCGATCCTAAACTTGCCAGATCTTATCAGCACTGCCGCAACATTTTCGGTCACCAACTGTGGATCATGAATAACCTCCAGTTGGTCACCGAAAACAACGACTGCAGCTTTCACCTGCTTTTGGCGATTCAGGGAGCACTGAACAATTCTAGTGCCTGGGTACTGTTTCATTACCCCTGTTCTACCAACATATGGCTCCTGAACAAGGGCAATGGAAACTCCCTTCGCCTGTGCCGCCTGAGCAAGCTCTGCCGTAGCAAGCCTAGAACGTTGCAGGTTTGCTTGTACAAAGCGCAACCCGCAACTCGACCCGTCCATATTTCGAGGGTGAACCCCGACCACCCCGCTTTCCCCCAGTGTGCCCTTAACAAATGTAAGAAACGCGCGACCTAGCTATGCTGTCCCATTTGTGCCTTTCTTGGCACACATCGCTGAAGGCGTTGTGCGCCAGATCTTCCGATGTTCTTCCGGCTTTTAAACAATTGGAACATCTTGGAGGTTTTTCCGAAGCCCTCGCAGGACAGTCTCTCCCCATGTGCTCCCCGCTGCAGTAACTGCAGACGTTCTTCCGCACGTCCCTGCATACGGCCTTCGTGTGGCCGTACCCAAGGCACTTCGTGCACTGCACAAGGGGAGACTGGTCCTCCACATGGCTCCTTCCAACCCCCAGATGTATTTGTTTCGCCTGCGTGAAGCGCTTCCAGATTTCCGGAGAGACCTCCACAACAGGGTGGCACTGTAGCTGGTTCCTCGCACGTTTCCTAAATCTGACTCTGACGGTCTCCTTTGCCACATCAACGTCTTTCAGAAGGTGTTTATTCTGAGACAGGAGACAGTCTTCCATCTCCTTGTTGGTGTAGCACGAGAGAACGCCCCTTATGCACACTAGCGGGTTCTGCTGTCGCGGCTCCGTCACCGTAAGGTCCGTTTTATTTTGGACCCTGCCCTTAACAATCTTCAAGTCCTCAGTGCTCGCGCAGCTGAGGACAACTTTTTGATTTCGGGCTTTCCTGACTCTATCCACCCTAGCCCCTGTGTTTTTCAGATCCAGGGCCAACCTTATCCTCTCCGCAACGTTATCGCCCGTATGGAGCGGATTCGTCGAGGAGACGATAAGGGTGTGGTTTGGGAGTCTGGGAGGCTGCGGTCTTGCTGCAATTTGAGCATAAGTCACCGGTGGCTTTTCCACCGTGCCGTGACCGAGGTCTGTCACTCCCTTGCTGATGGTCGCAAGGGAACGTTTCACCTCCGCCAACTCGAGTTCCGCTCCCAGGCTCGGCCCCGTAGGCAGGGTCGGCTGAGGTTTGGCATCTCTAAGTTGGCGGACATCAGACGACATCTCTTTTATGCTCTCCGAGAGTGGTTTCAGTTGTAGGGTCAGGTCCAACGGTGATTGTGGTTTTACAGATGGTGGTGGTGTGGAAAACTCTTTCAGTGTTTGTTTTATTTCTCCTAGCGTGTCCTTTATATCCTGAAGGAGCTCTTCTCCGGCTACGTCCTGGGTTCGAGATGGTGGTGTAAGAGGTGGGGTCGTCATCGTCACCGGAGTTTCGGAGGTTAATTGAGGTTTTTCCCCAACCAGCCTCCGCAACTCGTCCAGCTGGTTGGAGAATTGGGCTAGCCGGACCTCGACGCCAACGAGGCTTTCGTTTATGGAGCTCAATTTCGGCTCCATAACTAGACTTCCAGCTTTCCCCCTCTCCTGTTGTACTTTAACCTCCAGGGACTTGACGAGTAGCCCAACTCCCTGACTCCTTCGAATGGTTCCACCATCTCGTGGGCGAGCCACGAGCGAACGTTCTTGACCTCCTTCAGGGTCTCCCTGATGTCCTCGCGCGATCCCGACATTTCCGCGATGAGACTCTGCCTCATCGCCAGCAACTCCCTAGAGTGAGCCCTCTCAACACGCACAAGCTCATGGGCGTGTCGGGAGCGCTCCCTCTCGAGGTTGTATTTATGTCGAGATCGCGAGTCCGACAGGGAGAGTACGGTCTCATAAAGGGACTGCAGACTGTCGTGGACGACCACCTTGCACTCCCGCTTCATATTTCCTGCAGCCTCCAGTGCGCCTTTTCCCTTCTGCAGCTCCTCGTTTGCGACAATGGTAGCCTGGTCCATTTCCACTCCCATGCCCCTCCGCGGGGTAGTGAACAGCATGCTCACCCGCTTTTGTACGGATCGACCTGAACCAACCGATGACTCATCAAAGTCATCTTCGGTCTCGGCCGACTCGCTAACGGGACGAGCGGGGGCGCCCGCCTCTTCCAGGATCTGATCCACCTCTGCCATGAAGTTTGTCTCACTGGCAGCCTTCGGATCCCTCTGTGAAGTGGTGGGCGCCCCTGGGTGCAGGACTGCACCAGCTGCGTCACTTTTTGACGCAGGGGAAGGGGATGTGGATGAGCGCGCAGACTTCGCGATTTGGGCTCCGGATGCGATGTATGCTTTTGCAATCGCCTTTTCTCGGAGCGTCTGCGTTCTGGTCGTTGTGTACGTTGGGACTACCCTTGCCGACCTGCGCGATGATGCAGATGAATTCTCGCTTAGGAGGCTCTTTTGGCTTGACATTCCGGTATTTTGTATTTTCACTGTTTTACTTCTTGTTCCCTTCCGATTATTAGTATTTCTTATTTTAGTTTTCCTTACACTAGTATTAGTTTATTCTACACCTAATCCAAATCTAAATAAAGCTAATAACACACTTAATTCTAACTTAAATTAGGTATAAACTAGACAAAATTTCTAAAAATCTACACTAAATTATGGGCTATAATAAAAACTTGCCGATGGTCTGCAAGTATGACGCTGGAGTGAGTAACTTGGGACTAAAGATATTATTATAGTCTCTACTGAAAGCACTTCAAGTCTGCGCACACGAAGAAGGAAGCCGCTGAAGATTGTTGACAGGTTCAAGAGAAAACCTCGAGAGGGGATGGAGTTCTGGTTTGACCCAAGACAACTCCGTCACGGATGGTGCTATGACGTTTCTGCCAGGGCCAAGAGTTAGGAAACTTCTTCACGATTTCAGGGACACCAAACACGGCGGTGTAGCCCTTTCCGTTCAGAAGTTAGGATGAGGGGGGGTGAGGAAAAATTTTTGCGGGGGTGAGAGGGGAAAAAATGAAGCCCGCGAAAAATTATTAGGGGGGGTTGGGTGATAAAGGTAAAAGGAAAGGGGGGAAGGGTTGTGACCCAAGGCAACTCCGTCAAGGATGGTATTACGACGTTTCTGCCGGGGCCAAACGATAGGAAACTTCCTCACGGTTACAGGGACCCCAAACTCGGGGGGTCTAACCCTTTCCGTAAGAAGTTAGGGTGAGGGGGGGTGAGGAAAAATTTTTGCGGGGGTGGGGGGGGGAAAAATGACGCCCACGAAACCTTGGTAGGGGGGTGTTTGGGGGGGGGGGGGGGGGGGTTGTGAGTCCAAAAATTATGCGATGGGTAGGATAGCTATGCTGGCTATGATAGCCAAGCAAGCCAGGATAGGTAGTATGGGAAGGATGGCTGAACTACCTATACTGATCAGAAGACCAGTACAACCAGGATAGCCAGGAAAAGTCAAAAGTTATAATTTGAAGTTTCTGCCGGGGCCAAAGGGAAGCTAACCTCCAAACGGTTTCGGGAACCCCAAACTCGGGGGGTCTATCTCTTTCCGTTCAGAAGTTATGGCCCGGGGGGGTGAGGAAAATTTTGCGGGGGTGGGGGGGGGAAAAATGACGCCCACGAAACCTTGGTAGGGGGGGTCGGGGGGGTTGGGGGGGTCGGAGGGGGGGGGGGGGTCGGGGGGGGTCGGGGGGGGTCGGGGGGGGGGGCGGGGGGTGGGGGGTCGGGGGGGTAAGTTAGGGTGAACGGTAGGAACCTATTATACTGGACTATACTAACTATGCCCCAATATTGGGTTTAGCCAGGATAGCCAGGAAAATAAAATAAAATAAATTTATGATTTGAGGGGCAAGGGGGAGGGTAAGAGAAAGGTCTGAAGGACCTGTTTGGAAAAAGTCCAAACTCGGCTATTTTAGGACAAGGGACTAAGGAGTTCTCTCGAGGTTACCTGATGGGCAGTGAAGGTGTCCCCAGCGCTGGTCTGCTGAACGATGACGGAGTCTTGGGGCCGGCTTCGAAGTCTCAGCTAAAGGCTGCCTCGTGCCGACACACAGGAGGTCAACGACGTCTCGTACAGAGTTCACCGGATCTAGGGCAACTCGTGGACCGCGTGGCTTCGAGGTTATTTCTGCCTCAAACTTGGTACCTTGTAACTTCGGAGGGCGCTGTCGGATTCCAATGGTGTTGATGGTAATCGACGGGTCTCGTTGGCACCTCTGCGGAGATATGTAGGTAGTCCCACTTTGACTAACCTCCGCAATGTTACAAGGTTTTCCGGTGTTGAAGACCAGCAGCTCTGGATCCTGACGAGTTGGAAGGTTGCCCACACGTAACCGGCTAAGGAGTAAGCTTCTTCGGAGCCCTGCAAACTTTGATGCGCGTTGTGTGTGAATTACTAATTTTTAGCAATTTTTTGCGCGGAGCAAGATGGTCTGCGTGTCGCGGTTGCAAGTGTACTTTTAGGCAAGGAAAGCGCGGCTCCGACCTTCCCCTCAATCTTGCTGCCGTCGGTGAAGATTCGCACCTCCTGCACGTTGTACCTGTCCACAAGGCTTTGGTCTACCAGTCGGACGAATTCCAGGTCCATATGCTCGGCTGGATGGGGAGTTTCTGCAAACCTTACCAGACGTTCGGTCTCTCTGTCTCCTAGGTCCGGCAGGGGCGACCCTCTCTTTGCCTCATACAGAGCGGCTGCTTCCTGTATCCTGAGGTCGAGAGGTAGTATCCCTGCCAACACCAGCGCCGAGTGTAAGGAGACTGTTCGGTAAGATTTGCAGAGCTTCTGTGCGAATCCTCTCTGAACCATGTTGAGCGTCTTACGCACCCCGATCTTTTTGGTCGCTGGCGCCCATGCCGCTGATGCATACATAATGATAGGCTCTATCGTGGCTGTGTAGATGGAGCGGATAACCTCCGTGTGCAGCCCCCAGTCTACTTTGGCAGCTTTAGCGAGCTGCTTGTAAATATCGAGCGCTTTCCTGCATTGTTGTGCGACGTGCGTGTTAAATGTCATCTTATCGTCAATAGTCAGTCCTAGGATCTTGACCTCCCGTGTCATACCAACGCTCACTCCTCCCATGGTCAGCAGTGGGGTGTCGTACTTGAGCTTCTTGGTGAGTACCATTGCGCAAGTTTTGTGCGGCGCAAACTTCAGCTTGTTCCGTACTCCCCACTGCCGCACATAGGCGAGCGCTGCGTTGGCCTGCCTCGAGATGTCAAGCCCAGTGTCCCCGTCAAAAGTCAACACAACGTCGTCGGCGAAGGCCTGCACGTACACGCCACGTTCCTCCAATTCACGCAGCAGCGGGTCCAAGAGAAGGTTCCATAGGATGGGACCACCAATTGACCCCTGCACGCAACCTTTGTTGGTGCTCCTAGTGCATTCTTCCCCGGCGAATCTTACACTGACTTTCCTGCAGTCGAGATAGCTATCTAGTAGCCTCCTGATATTGACCGGACACTTTTCCTCAGCCAGACGTGTTCTAATGGCGGGCCACCATGCGCTATCGAAGGCCCCCTCTATATCCAATGACACTAGGGTTACCAGCTTCTTCAGCTCAATCTTACCCTTGATACGGTGTATTAGAGTATAGAGGGCGTCTTCGGTGCTTTTTTGGGGCATGAATCCGAACTGGCGAGTACTTATCCTCGGTACTAGATGCCACTTGATCCTTGCTACTGTCATCTTCTCCAGGACCTTCCCCAGAACCGGCAAAAGGCCGATGGGCCTGTATGCCTTGGGGTTCGTGTAGTCGTCCTTGCCCGGTTTTCTCAGGACCACCACGGTAGCCTGCTTCCAGATGTCCGGGAAGTGTCCTATCTGTAGGCACTTGTTGAAGAGGGCAAGGGATGCGTCCAGGTCCTGGTAGATAGCTCTGCTGCAGATGTCCGCTGTGAAGCCATCCGCACCTGGGGCCTTCTTCGGGTTGAAAGCTCCCACCGCGATCTTTAGCTCCAGCAATGTAAACGGTGGGTCATGAGTCTCATCATGCTTCCAATCGTTTACCCGCTCTGCCGCTTCTCTGGCGTGGCGGTGCTCTTCGTTGTCAGTATCCTCCAGGTCTTGTGGGTAGAATGTCTCCGCTAGTAAGTTCGCCGACTCTTTTGGGTTTAGATGTACACCTTCTCTGGTTAGGGTCAAGTCTTCTTGTCTCCTGGTGGTCCTTCTGATGATTCGGTAGATCCCGTCCCATACTCCTTCCCTGTCCTGTCTTCTACAGAACTCCTTCCAACTGTCGATCTGGGCTTTTTTGGCTTGGCACTCATATTCTTCTTTCTTTTGCAGGTACTCAGCTACCACTATTTCTCTGCGGTACGGAGCCGCATTCCTGATCTTACGCCTGAAGGTAGCGGTAACTTTTTTCAGCCTTGCGAGCTCGTCATTCCACCATGGGACCTTGAGTACCTCGGTACTCTTTTTAATGGGCATGCTGTCCTTGCAGGCACCCGTTATTGCGTCCGTCCATTTAATTAATACGCTTTCAATTTCGAATTTTGAATTTATGTTGGCAATTGATTCTAAATTAATGTCGCTTTCTGATTTTAATTCCGTGAGTTTACTGTTGAATTGGTCCCAGTTCGCCTTTTTCGTGTTGTAGAGCCTTGTTGTTCTCTGTACTTTGAGGCCTCTACTCTTGCGGAGACTTATGTCGAAAACTATGGCGTTGTGGTCAGAGCTCGTCATCTCCTGGTCTACCCTCCAGTTGTCTACTATGTCAAGTAGATCTTCCGTGCAGGCTGTGATGTCGACAAAGCTGGTGTACACCTTGTTACCTCTCACGGTGTCAAATGTAGGCGTATCACCTCTGTTGAGTACCTGCAATCCAGACTCTTCCAGGGTCCCGGACATCTCAACGCCCCTGTGGTCTTCTGTAGTGCTGCCCCACCAGGTGCTCTTGGCGTTACAATCGCCTCCTACCAGCAGTCTTGTCGAGCCAAGTTCCTCCCTGATCTTCCTCAGCTGTTCCAGGTATGGCCCTATGGGTTGGTCTGGTTCGAAGTAGAAGGACACCGCCGCGATTTCCCAGGCGCTGGTTCGGATCCTCAGTACAACAATGTTGTTGGTCGTGAGTTTCGGGCACTGGACGACGTCTAGCTCGCCATCGAAGACGACGATAGCCGCCTTCACAGTCCCACTTCCTACATCTGCGCACTGGAAGACTCTCGCCCCACGGTAGTCCTTCATCCTTCTTATACCGCCCACGTATGGCTCCTGGATCAGCGCGAATGCGAGTTTTCGCTTGCTGGCCTCTATCAAGAGTTCCGTGGTCGCCAGCTCTTTCCTCTGGAGGTTAGCTTGGGCTACTGCGTACCTTCTGGTGGGGTCGCCTGCCCCGGAACGACTTGGAACCACCTTAGCAATACGCTACCTTAGCTCGTGCCAGTGCCTCCCATCTCCTACGCACCGGGCACTCGGAGCTAAAGGCGTTGTGGTCCACATTGTCCATCTTGGCGGCCACGCAGTTGCAACAAGTTGGTGCTGTTGCTGCCGAGTAATCTGCGCACTGTCCACGCATATGCGGGCCGCCACAATGGCTGCATTTCGGAGTAGTGTCCCTGCAAAATCGCCGCCCGTGGCCATAAGCCAAGCACATAGAACATTGCACTAACGGAGATTGGTCTGCTACCCATATCTTCTGCATGTCTATGTGCACCGCTCCCTTGGCCATGATGCGGTTGTAGAGCTGAGGGGACACCTTCAATGCAATGTGGTTCGTGAGCGGGTTTCTGGCGCGTCTCTTAAACTTGACTTCCACCCGATCGTCCTTCTTGTCGAGACCATGAAAAACGTCCCCATTCTGGTTTCTCAAAGCAACCAGAACGTCTTCGTCGCTGTTGAGCAACAACACGTTCTTGAGGACCAGCATGGGGTCCTGGTTCTTCATTTCCTCGACAGTCAGGCGGTTGTCCGCGCTCTTAAGCCGTTCCGTGATCTTTTTCCTTTCTTCTACCGTTTTACATCCTATGATGACCTTCCTGTCTTTAACCTTCCGGACCCTGTCTACGGTTACCCATCCGTCCTTCGCGTTCACCACGTTTCGAACTTCCCTCATGACTTCGTCGCTGGTTTGCGTTTCATCTTTCGACGTTATGACGATAGAGTGGAGCGCGCTCCGCTCGGGCGTGTGCCGTCTGGGCTGCGCTGCCGTCACACTCGCGTACGAATCGTGTTGTTGTGAGGTGGTGTGGTTTAACGCGATAGTTTCCTTCAGTTTCACCATTTCGATATGTGTCCTATCTATCTTATCCCCTTGCTCCTTCATCATTCTGATAAGTTCCTTTCCCTCGATCCCTAAAGAAATTTGCCCTACTGTTACTTCCCCTTCTTTAACCCCTTTTCCCTCTTTATTAATATTATTCTTTTTGTTCCCAGATGCAGATGCAGCTACCGTTTCCTCCCTCATCAGCCGGTACATATTATCGACCGCCAGCAGGATGCCCGTCTTGAGGTCTGTCTTCAGATTGCGAGACTCGTGTAAACAAGCTTTCGCCTTCTGAAGCCAGACCCGGCACTCGTACAGCCTGCTGGTCGGTTTGACGGTCTCCGTCGCTAGCTTGGGGGATGCGCTTGCGGTCTCTACGACGAGTTTCCGCGTCTCCAGGTTCTCCACGGAGGGCGCTGCCTCAGGTGCGGGGCGCGCAGTTAGCGCTAACGAGGGCGCGGGACGCGCAAGGGGCGCCGGCGCGGGCGCTGACTTCGCCAAGGGCAGTACCACTGTGGATGTGGTAGGCTTGGGGTCGGTGAGGCCGGTCTCCCACTCCCCGATGCTGCGGCGCACGCTAGGCACGCTGAAGGTGGTGTTCGAAGAAGGTCCTGCCTTCTCGATGTCGAGCGGGGAGGTGGGGGGGCTCATGCTGGCCTTGTGCTGCTTGACGGGCGTGTGTGCGAGCGGCATGTTCGAGGAGAGCCTCGTCGTTTAGTCTAGTCGACGGTCAGTAAGTCTACGTCGTCGTGTCCAAAAACGTAACACGCGCGGTCAGATAGAGCGTCGATATTTACTAAATAAATATCCGTTAAAACTTATAACTAAGTGTGTTGGTCAAAAAACCAATAAAACACAACAATACACAATTTAAATATAATAGTTAATAATAACAATATCGTGATATAAGCACGGTCCAAAATTTAATAAACAATTAAAGTTGAACCACGATAGAGTCTATCTAGAAAAATTTTTATATGTACAGTATACACTAATATATATTTTAATGTTTCAGGTGCAGAGTTCCTGACGTCGAGGGCTCCCGAGTTCCGGGGGCTCCGGTGGCGGCGGCGGCGCGCGGGCCAGGTAAGTGTGTAAAGGTAGGTAGGGGGGGGGGGGGGGATAGGGTTGAGGAAAGGCCCTTAAAAAGTACTATGTACTGGAGTTTTTAAAATCTTCCTACGGCTTACCGTTCAGGAGATAGCTAATATCCAGCTCCTTTTTCGGCAGTCGGGTAAAATACCACGGGCTGAGGCTTACAATTAATGGGGCCACAGATGCGATGAGTGAGTTGATTGTATGTATGTATGTCTGTATGTATGTCTGTATCTTTTACAATTTTCTAAATTTCTGGGGCGAAACTACGAGGAGAGGGGCGGGTTATGGGAGTAGATGCGAGCCGAACTTTAGTATCTTAAGACCTGCGTCTTAAACACACAAAGTTCCGATCAGAAACGCGCTAGATCGCTCCGTATGGCTGTTATGGGCGATGGCGTAATTTGTGATGGTAAGCGCCGTCTGATCTCGCAGAGTGCCGGGCGTCGGGCAGGGCTGGGGATGAGGTGAGCGGGACAGGACACCAGGCGACAGGTGTTACTGGGGAAAGTAGGTCAAAGGGGTGAGGGGGTAGCGTCAGGGGCGGGTGGACTAGGAGTAGAATTATCAGAAAAAGGGGAGGTCAAAAATGCTAGGGGAGGGGGGGGAAGCTTGCGGGAGCGTAATATTATTTGCGATGAATCTAGCTAAAAAGTATAAAATAAAAATAAAAATAAAATAAAAATTTGCGGGGGGAGGGTGTCAAAATAAGGGAAGAGGGGCGATGCTCCGTGTTAATAAGAGTTCTCTCCCGTTTTCCCCGTTCTCCTAGCTGCTTCGGTTCCGGAGATATAACGCTCCTAAGTGTTGGCACCGTGTTTGTTTACATTCGTCACCTGATACCAGAGTTACACAGCTAGAGAGAGAGAGTGGGCGGGAGGCGTGGCTGCCGGCCGGGGGCGGGGTTTATAGGAAGCGTACGACTTTATATATATAGGGTGAGCCAAGCTTTAGTGTCTACGGTTTGGGGGGTGTTACTACGCACGGTAAGTATTTTCAGGCTGGAACCGGGCACTGAACCGACTACTACGCACGGTAAGTATTGGCAGGCCGGGACCGGGAACAGAACTGGATACTTTGCACCACAAGTTACTATGGGGCAAATAAACCAGTTTAGGTTAGGTTAGGTTAGGTTAGGTTAGGTTAGGTTAGGTTAGGTTAGGTTAGGTTAGGTTAGGTTAGGTTAGGTTAGGTTGGAGTGCGGTGCCGAACTACCTCCTCGAAGCTCAGCCAGTATTATCCTTCGCGAATTCGTAATCCGGGGGGATGGTACTGGTTGGGCGGGTGCACTCTGGGCACGGTCAACATCTTCTCCTTACCGGGGATCTTGTTGGCCGTGGCTAAAGTTCGGACTGGGGTGGGGAACTTCTGCGTGCGCCCCCAAGCTTTTATTGGGAGCGAGCGCAGAAGATGGGGCTGGGCTCGGCAGGAGGCTGGGCGGTCCGGTGGCAAGTTTGCCCGGACAGGGGGGCCCTCGCGTGGTCTTCTCTTCGGAGACGACTCGGCTGATGGGCCGGGGTCCGTTTTCGGACGTTGAAGTGGGAGTTGCCCGGTAGGTGGCAAGAGATCTCTTCCCGTCGCGACTGCACGTGGACGTCCTTTTGATGTGTGCGGGTAGTCGCGACGGGAAGATACCAAATCTCAAGGTTTGTGGGTCGCCGAGGGGAGTGTCCGGAGCGGGAGTTCGGAGCTGTGGCTTGTTTATAAGTCACGACTCCGAGCTCGCGAACCGGGCATGGTCGGCGGGATGCCGGCCGTTAGGCCCACCCAATGGGGGGGAAACGGGGGAATAAAAACATGGAAGCAGAAAATAATAAAGTACCTACCCAGGAGGGTCCGGTTCGCCGGGAATCCCTCCGTGTCGCAGAGGCGGCACGCGGCCCCCATTCGTATTCTGGGGGGGGCCATTATGGTCTGCGAAGTGGAGAAAAGGAGGAGAGGGAGGATCCCGATCTCTCGGACGTCGACTCTGACGATGACTCGTCAGCAAGTCTGATGTCCGTGGGATCGCGATCCTCAGAGCGGAAGCGCGGCGGGCGAGTGATGGAGGGCGACAGCGGCGACGACGGGAGCTCCGACAGAGGGTCGGATGGTGCTCCCGTGCCGAAAGTCGCGGTTGTTGGGGAGAAGCGGGGCAGAGGTCGGCCGCCCACCACTGGGCAGTACGTCGGCCTCGCCCGCGCTAAGGCGGAACTGGTGGCCGCGAGGAGGGCCGAGATGGAGCTCCAGGCTGAGCAAGAGCTCGCCGAGGAGATCCGGTCTCGGCGCTCCCCTCGGGTGCCGGTGACCCGACTCTCCGAGTCGTCGGTGGAGGAGTGTGATGGGGCACTCGCCACCGACTTGGGTAGGCGGGTGCTCGACTCCGTGGCAACCATCGAGTTGGTGGCCACGAAGTCGGGCAACCTTAAGGGCACGTTTGTTCGTGCCCTTAAGGACGCAGCCGCTTCCATTAGGGAGGCAGTGGAGGCCCTCCAGGGTCGTTCCTCTTCGGAGGAAACGAGGAGGTTGAACGCCGCGAATACGCGCCTGCGGGATGAGGTACGAGAGCTCCGACAAGAGATCGTCGAGCTCCGCCGAGACATGCTGCAGGCGCGCGCTGCCATCCCCGCGTCCCGGCCCACCGAGCGATCTTCGCTCGACGGGGGTGGGATGCCGGGACCTGCTGCCGACCGCAGGAAGCCCACGGCGCCGAAGGCTTCCGTCGTAGTCAGTATGACTCCGGAGCCGCAACCCGGCCCGTCGGGCATGCCTGCGGTCTTGGACAAGACCAAGTCCCTTCCCTCTGTTACCCTCCAGGGTAAAAAGAGGGCAAGGGACTCCACCGGACGAGGCACAGCGGCCCCAGGCAAGAAGCCTGCGGCCGCTAAAACAGGAGGGAACCGGCCCCAATTGGCCAAGGTCCAACCCGGCGTGAGCTGGGTGGAGGTGGCCAAAAGGGGCAAGAAGGGCAGGCCCGCTGCGACACCGGCACCTTCGCAAGGGACTCAGTCCCAAGCAGGGGCCGCACGGCAGCGAAAGCCTGCCGAAGCTGGACCAAAAAAGGTGGGGCAACCTAGACTCCGCGCCCCGAAGTCGGCAGCGATCGTCCTGACGATCCAGCCGAAGGGCGCGGAGAAGGGCCTCACCTACGTGAAAGCCCTTACTGTGGCTAAGCAGAGAGTAAACCTGGCCTCGCTGGGGATTACTTCGGCGCTCGGGTTCCGACAGGCGGTGACGGGAGCCCGAATGCTTGAGGTCTCCGGCGAGGACAGCGGTCCGAAAGCGGACGCCCTGGCCGAAAGGCTACAGGGGTTGTTCGCCGAGGATGAGTTGCGGGTCACCAGGCCGGCGAAATGCGCAGAGCTGCGCGTAGCCGGCCTGGACGACTCGGTCACGGAGTTGGAAGTGGCGGAGGCGATAGCCCGAGTCGGGGCATGCCGCCCCGATGAGGTGAAGGTCGCCTCAATCCGCCGCAACGCTGTGGGCCTGGGCGCAGCCTTTGTGCGCTGTCCGGTGCCCGCAGCCAAGAAGGTGACGGCGAGCACACGGCTCATCATTGGATGGGTGTCGGCCCAAGTGAGGGCACTAGCACCGAGGCCTTTGCGTTGTTTCCGGTGCCTGGAGGTCGGGCACGTCCGGGAACAATGCAAGGCTGATGTGGACCGAAGCAGTCTCTGCTTCAGGTGTGGCCAACCTGGTCACAAGGCGGGCGAGTGCTCGGCTGGGCCGCACTGCGCTATTTGCGCAGCAGCGGGCAAACCGGCCGGGCACCGTATTGGTGGCAGCAGCTGCGCCCCGCCTTCCAAGAGGAAGGCCAGGGCCGCACCGCGGTCCACAGCGACTCCACCTGCGCGCGCTAGTGTGGCGCAAGCGCGGATGGAGTCGTAGGTGTTGGTGTCGGCTGGGCACCGGCGACGACCACTCGTGGTCCTCTCCAGTCCCCAGCGGGCAGGAACTCTGGGCGCCGGGTTCGGGGGGACCCGACGCCCAGCTTAGAAGTTCCGTGGATGGGTGATGTGTCAGGTGTTCCGACACATCGCCATCGAGAGGGGAGCGTAGGCTCCATGAGAGGGGGTCCGCCCGGACCATCGCTGCCGGGGCCGCGGTTGAATGCTAGCGCGACCCCGTAGCCCCGGCGCAAGGCGACCCGAGGAACACCGCAGGTTTTTAGTGGGTAGGCCGCCCTTCTGGCGGAGAGTCCCACATAACCACTTGCCCCCCCCAGGGCCGTGGTATGCATCAAGCATTTTCCTGCGACAAAAAAAAAAAAAAAAAAGGTTAGGTTAGGTTAGGTTAGGTTAGGTTTTTTTTTTTTTTTTTTTTTTTTTTCTCTCTACCTGTCCTGGCTCAATGTGGCCAGGCCCGCGAGCTATGTTTCCCTAGCATAACCAGGGGTATTGGGATGCTGGGATAGGTATTTTTATTTATTTAATGAAGATAAAATGAAGTTATACATTATTATTCTAAGTTATATATATACTACGTTCTATTTTGTTTTTAACTTTACTTATATTGTTATTCAAGTTTATACTCTTACTTATGAATCTATATTGTACATTCCTGTTTTATCGGAATCATTTATCTTTTCTATATACATCAAAATGGCTGCTTATTGTTGATTAGATATATAAACATATATATCTTCAACATATAATTATATATCTTTATTTCTTTTTATAACTTTTTTCGCAACTTCTGAGCAATAGCTCAGGAATGTATTTCTAGTGTTTTTATTTTCTATTACTTTACATATATTTTCTTTACAAATATCTATCTCTATCATTTGTTCGCAGTCAAACCTTTCTCTCCCATATACGGGGCAATCCACTATGACATGCGCAACCGTTTCTTCCTTGACAGGATCACATATACACGATGGGCTCTCCTTGAGCTTAAAACGGTTTAAGTACGAGGAGAACCCACCGTGCCCAGTCAAGATTTGCGTGATTATACCGGAGAACTCTATCTTCTTAACAATTTTGTGTGCCATTCGGGCGTCCGGAAGGAACATTTTTGTCACGGCGGCAGTGTCACCTTCGCTGTATCTCCGGTTCCATTTGTCTAGGGTGTCCATGCGGATTTTCCGCTTGGCAAATGAAACTGGGAATCTGTCGTAATGCGGCCGCATCTTTAAGTTTTTCGCTGCGTCTTTCGCTAACTGATCTGCTCTCTCGTTCCCCTCGAGTCCAGCATGGGCTTTAACCCAAAAAAGCTGTACCACCTTATCCCGGGTTATGCACTCTTCTAGGTTCCTACGGGTCTGGACTGCAAGGGGATGGAGTGCGTATGCGTTTGTAATTGTTTGCAGCGACGACCTTGAATCCGAGAAGATTCCAAAGCTGTTTTCGCGGCTGCTTAACGCCTCCTCCGTAGCCTTACATATCGCAAGCAATTCGGCCTGGTAGACCGTGCAGTAAGACGGCAGCTTCAATTTCCGGCTTTTGGTTTCAGCGGCATTGCTCCAAAAAGACAATGCCGCTCCAACCTTGCCGTCAATCTTGCTGCCGTCTGTGTATATTTGGACTGCTTGTGTACTCTGGGTTTCCACCTGTGCTCGGTCTTCCAAGCAAATGAATTGCGTTGCTTTATGGTTTGCTGGATGAGGCGTGTCGGCAAATGCTATTTTCCGCTCGATCTCCCTGTCTCCTAGTCCTGGCTGTGGTACCCCTCTCCTCGCCTCATACAGTGACGCTGCTTCTTGGATTCTGAGATCGAGAGGCAGTATCCCAGCCAGTACCAGTGCCGAGTTCAGGGAGACCGTGCGGTAGGCTTTACACAATTTTTGTGCAAAGCCTCTTTGTACTGCGTTTAGCTTCTTCTGGATTCCGATTTTCTTGGTCGCCGGTGCCCAGACGCTTCCTGCGTACATTAAGACTGGCTCAACTACCGCCGTGTATATGATCCGGATGACTTCCGGGTGCAACCCCCAGCTGATTTTGGCAGCTCTGGATAACTGTTTGTATATGTTCACAGCCTTTGTGCATATGTAGCCGGCATGTGTATTAAACGTGAGTTTGTCGTCAATCCAGAGCCCCAGCAACTTGATTTCCTTCGACATGGCTATGTCGACCCCACCCATGTGCAAGAGTGGGGTATCGAATTTAAGCTTTCTTGTCAACACCATCGCATTGGTTTTGTGTGGCGCGAATTTCAGCTTGTTTCGCTTCCCCCACTCATGCACATGTGCGAGGACTTCATTTCCATGTCGCTGGATCTCAAGTGCGCTGTCCCCATCTAGCACCAGCACCACGTCGTCGGCGAAGGCTTGGCAGTACACACCTTGTCTATGAAGGCTATGCAAAAGGGGGTCGAGGAGAAGATTCCATAGAATCGGTCCTCCTATCGACCCCTGCACGCAGCCTTTGGTGGTCTCCATCTCTACTTCTTCGCCGGCGTATCTGAGACCTATGGCTCGACCCTCCAGGTAGCTGTCGATGACTCGTCTCGTGTTTAGAGGGCATTTTTCCTCTGCCAGTCTCACCCGTATGGCTGGCCACCACGCGCTGTCGAAGGCCCCCTCTATGTCCAATGATACTAATGTTATTAGTTTTTTGTCGTCGAGTTTATTACGAACATGCTTCATTAGGTCATAGAGGGAGTCCTCAGTGCTTCGTTGTGGTAGGAAGCCATACTGGCGAGGGCTAAGTTT